>JADMNL010000032.1:49152500-53952500 GCA_016271365.2 Neoceratodus forsteri
GACTATTAGACCACCTTAAAGGTGGTCTGACATCTGACCCTTATAGCCGTGACTTGAGCCCCAAAAATGACGCATTCATCTAAATGTTATGCATGCATCATTTGTGTTACAAATGTGTCAGGATGTTTGAAAATTGCCCGCAAGCACCCCAATGCATTTGCAGGGATGCAGTACATGTCCAAAATACAAACATGAGTGCTGCATTCCCACTTTTGAAACTCTCGACCAATGTATCTAGATAATGTGACACAGTGTGGGTAGACAGACAGATAGATAGACAGACAGACAGTGTAACTGGATAGACAGACAGACAGATACTGCAGATGGATGGATAGATAGATAGATAGATAGATAGATAGATAGATAGATAGATAGATAGATAGAAAGAACAGTAAGTCAGCTAGGTGGGTAGATAGATACAGTGGGCTTGATTCTCAAAGAGCCCTTAGATTGATGCAAGCTGCAGAAAATGACAGCTTACATCAAAGCCTGGTGCATTAGGGACCCTGTGCCCGATTCTCTATCGAGAAGGATCCCAGCGGCAAAGTCCCATGGCTTACGGCAACCCTGGCTGTACACCAAACAGGCAGCGCATCAGAGGGTATGCTACAAGCTGTGGCATAGCTGTATGCTGCTCTACCATCTCTCTCTGCTGGTGAGCACCCCCCAGTCCTGATTTCCCGTCGGTAGATGTAAACACCCCCCAATCCCTGATGTCACTAATAGTGTGACTATACATTTTCCGGGTGGTCTAGTGGTCCTCTCTCCCCTGTCCCCAATTCCCCATTATGCAGTATTACAATGGTCATTGAAGGCATAGTCGGCCCCCACCCTCCCAACCCCAGCAGGCAGTGTTCCACCACCCCACTCCCCCCAATCCCCAAACCGAGCCGGTGACAGGCACAGCCCACCACTCACCTCCACTGCCAGCCATCGACTGAGCTCTCAATGAGTGCTGTACTGTATTGAGTACATGCCCACTGGGTGACAGCGAGCGAGCTGTGACTGTGCACCAATGACCATCATAATATTGCGTAACAGGGGATCGAAGATCAGAGAGGGAGGGCCACTAGACCACCAGGAAAGTGTATAGGTAAACCATTAGTTACTTCAGGGACCGTGAAGGAAGAGCCACTGGACCACAGAAAAATGGATAGTTAAACTGTTAGTGACATTAGGGAGCAGGGATGGGAGTGTGTGTGTGTGTAGATCTACAGACAGGGGATCAGGGCATGGGATGGGGGACCACTGCACTTTTGCGCACTGTGCTAAAGTCTCCCAGAGAGATATTTCAAAGTATCCTTAGACTAGCCCAGCACAAATTATGGAGTTTGCAATTCAGAAAGGGTGACTGCAAGCACAAAGGGGCCCCCCTGCACCAGACTGTCTGTGTGCCAGGCTTGCGCCAACGTTGGGGGTGCTAGGAGGCTTGTGGCAGATGCTGGCTATAGCATCCCCTTAAATGAGATTTCGACAACCAGTGGGATCTGCCAGGACTTAGACCACCCAACAGGTGGTCTAATGGCCCTTGTGCCACTTCTGTAGCCTTGGGGTGGGAGGGTACCTGTGCCACTGCCCACCTGCGGTATCCCATGCCCCCACGGCACTCAGAGCACTCACACCCAATGGTGCAGTGCCTGCAGGTTCCCCCATGGTGCCAGGCATGCAGTGGCTGCCCTGACCCCATGAACAGCACAGGCATGACTGCATCCTCTTTGGAGACCTGTTGTCACCCCCTGGCACCCATTCATGCCCTACCTGCCTTCCATGACCTCCTGTCCCACCTGACACTGCCAGCCTCCAAACTGGTCCTCATTACTTGGTGTTGATACTGCCCGACCACCACGCAGTTTGTGGCTAACCTCTCCTGTGCACCTTGCCTTTGGCACACATCAATATTTGCCACTGCAGGACTTTGGTGCCAGGACCCCACCCATTCATGAATCAGGTGTGGGGTCCCTGGCACACCAGTAGTCGGCACAAACTGCCATCAACGCAGCTTGCATCAATGTTTGAGAATCAAGCCCAGTGTAGCTAACTATCTAGATAGGTAAATCAAAGGTTCATTATTGGTTAATAACTTAAATTTCTTATTTTTTCACTCCTGCACCATCCCCTTTTATTTATATGGGAGCCACATATGTTTGTAAGTCCCAGCTCTGATGTCTTCCTTGAAGAGCAATTTCAAGGGATTTCCTCAGTGAGAGCAGATCATTTTCCATTTGCAATCCTGTTTTTCCTGTATCTTCTCTGTATTTTACCAGAACATCATTTTCAGCAAACTCCTCCAACACACAATCATTAACTGAAAATGAAACTGAAAGCAACTGTTCACAATACGTAAAAAATGTCACTTCCCATCATACAGGCAAGATGTAAGGCTACGTTCTGGGGAGGGAGGGGCACCTGGCTTCTGTGCCCCTTCAGAAATTGGTTGAGTGGCAGGACACAGAGAGTGCTGGTAAATGATGTTCAATCTGGAAAAAAGGGGGGGGGGGGAGGTGACCAGTAGGGTGCCACAGGGATTGGTCCTGGGGCCAGTCTTCTTCAATGTCTTCATAAGTGACATTCCAGAGGGGCTGAAGGGTAAGGTATGTTTTTTCGCAGATGACACTAAGATCTGCAACAGGGTTGACACTTCAGAGAGGGTAGAAAAAACCAAAAAAGATCTAAGCGTGTTGGAGGAATGGTCAAAAATATGGCTGCTGAGTTTTAATGTGAAAAAGTGCAAAATCGTGCACTAGGGGAGCAGAAATTTAAGGAAGGAATACAAGATGGGAGGAGGGTACTGGCAGTCACTAGGCAAGAGCAGGACCCGAGAGGACTCATTTCTGAGGAAGAAAAGCAAGAGAGAAGAAGGCAAAGAAACCCAGCTGGCTGACACAGGAAGTTATGGAAGGGGTGAGGGCCAAGAGGGCAGCATTCAAAAGAATAGGAAATCAGGGAGGGGAGGGGAGAAGATAAAAGATATGTACATGGAGAAGTCCAGGGAGGTTACCAGACTGGTCAGGGTGGCCAAGGCATCCAAGGAGCTGAGACTGGCACAGGGAATCAGAAGTGGAGAAAAAGACTTCTTCTGCTACATTAGAGAAAGAAGAAGGAGCAAGGATCAGCTGGTGAGGATTAAGAAGGATGGAGGGTGGATGGATGGAGAAAGGGGCGGAGCAGGCAGAGGCACTGAATGAATACTTCTGCTCTGTATTCTGATGGCATTCACCCTAGGGTAGAAAGGGAGTTGGCAGAGGTCCTGGTGGGGCCACTGACTGACCTGTTCTATACCTCTCTGGACGTGGGATGTGTACCACAGAACTGGAGAATGGCTCATGTGGGTCCCATCCACAAAAGTGGCCCAAAGGATGAACCAGGAAACTATAGGTCAGTGAGCCTCGCATCGATCGGGATGAAAGTTCATGGAGACCATCCTAAAAGAGAGGCTAGTGAGCTTCTTGGAGGAAAACGGTCTCCAGGATAGTCAACAGCATGGGTTTGTAGCGGGATAATCCTGCCAATCAGACCTTGTAGAGTACTATGACTGGGTGATGCAGGAACTGGACAAGGGCCATGCAGTGGATGTCCTGTATTTAGACTTTAGCAAGGCCTTTGATTCAGTGCCACATGGCAGATTGGGGGACCGGAACATGTGGAGGTGGGACCAAAAATGATGAAATAGATCACAAACTGGCTAATGGGAAGGTAGCAAAGGGTGGTGGTGGTGGGGAACCTCTTGTCGCCAAGATCGGTGATGAGCGGGGTACCACAGGGATCGGTACTGGGACCAGTGCTGTTTGGGATGTTTATTGCAGATATCTCACATGGGATCCAGAGCAAGAGCTGTCTGTTCACAGATGATGCCAAGATGGGAGCTGTGCTTGATGATGAGGAGGGATGGAAGGGGTTGCAGGAGGACCTGACTAAGCTGCAGGAGTGGGCGGAAACATGGCAGTTGGGATTCAATGCCAAGAAGTGTATGGTTCTGCACTTCAGAGCCAGGAACCAGGGGAAGGGTTATCCCTTAAATAGAGTACAGTTGGGGAGCTCCACAGAGGAGAAGGACCTAGGAGTGATCATTATGGGGAGCATGAACAACTCTGCTCAGTGCAGGAAGGGGGCAGCAAAAGCCAACAAAATACTGGGGTATATTGCAAGAGGGACCTCCTCCAGAAGGAGGGAGGGAGGTTATTCTGCCCTTGTATAGGTCATTGGTTAGGCCCCACATGGAGTACTGCACGCAGTACTGGTGCCCATTCCTGAAGAAGGACATCAGATTGTTGGAGGGGGTGCAGCAAAGAGACACAAAGATGATCCAGGGATTAGAGAGCAAGCCCTACGAGGACAGGCTGGGAGAGATGAATATGTATTCGCTGGAGGAGAGGCGGGATAGGGGGGATGTGATCGAAACCTTTAAGTATATAAAGGGGATAATCAAGACCAACACAGAAGTGATTTTCTAGATGAGAAGGGGGAGGCACAAGAGAGGGCATGGACTGAGATTGGAGGGTGGAAGATTCAGGAGGGAGATGCAGAGACATTTTTTCACTGAAAGAGTGGTGGACAAATGGAACACCTTACCAAATGAGATAATGTCCTGTAAGATGGTGGGCAGTTTCAAGAGGGGGTTGGGACAGGGTAAGGGTAGGGGATACTGGGAAGAGGGTGGGAAAGGGGCAGCTGAGAGATGGGGTGCTAGCTGCACACTCGAGCAGACTCGATAGACCGTGAGGCCTGTTTCTGCTGGCAATTTCGTATGTTCGCATGTTTGTATGACCTAAAGGTAACCAATCAATGTGAGAAGGCTGTGGGGAGAGCCAGTGGGATGCTGGGGTGCATAGGTAGGGGGATCACCAGCAGAAGGAGGGAGGTGATTATGTTACTGTACAGATCACTGGTGAGACCTCAGCTGGAGTATTGTGTCCAGTTCTGGAGACTGCATCTCCGGAAGAACATAGACAGAATGGAGGTGGTCCAGAGGAGGGCTACCAAGATGATGCAGGGTCTACATGAAAAGCCCTACGAGGAGAGGCTGGGGGAACTCAATACATATTCCCTGGAGGAGAGGAGACAGAGGGGGGATATGATAGAAACATTTAAGTACTTCAAGGGTGTAAACAAGGTACAAGAGGGTACCATCTTTCTCAAAAGAAGATGTACAAGAACAAGGGTCCATGAGATGAAAATGGATGGGGGGGGGAAGAGGTTCAGGGGCAACGTAAGAAAGTATTTTTTCACTGAAAGGGTGGTGGATGCTTGGAACACCCTCCCTGCAGAAGTGGTGGGGGTTAAAACAGTTGGGGAATTCAAGAGTGCATGGGAATACATAAGGGTACCCTAGAGAAAGGAAAAAGGGGTGATTTGCAGATCAACTAGGATCTGTGGTTTCTGCAATAGGTAGACAAATGGGCAGACTGGGTGGGCCAGAGGGTTCCTTATCTGCCGCCAACATCTATGCTTCTATTAGCAGTTGACCAGTGAGTGGAATTGGCATCAGTTGTGAAAATAGCAGGATTATCCACCATCTGGACTGCAGGATAAGGTGTAAAGGCGTGGTTGCTTTGATACTGGGAGGGGGTGCAAACCCTGTGGGAAGAAGGGAGCTTGGGAGGCAAAATCAATGATTGTTAACATAAATGACTAGTGGCAGTGTAACTTTATTTATATTTGCCACTTTAACCACTGGGTGTGGCTCTTTATCAGATTGTCTACTAGCCCAAGATACCTACACCCTACTGGAGATTCCAATACTGGCCACCCAATACTGACTCCGTGTTCCCTTTTACACTGTCCCAGACTTACCCCTACATGCTGCGGTAGACAGAAGAGAACTCCCCAAGTTACAGTTTTTGTTTTTCAGTTTAGTCTTTATGCTTGCTTCTCTCTGGTGCAGCCCCTTCTCTGGATTGGGCCCATCACCAACCTTCTGCATCCGCAGCACTTACCCCCTCCTTGCACCTCCTGCTTACCTCTCTAATGTGGGGCCTTTCCACAGCCAAACATTATCCTCCTGCCCCTACCTGAGTTCCTGGATCAGGTCAAGCCCATGGTGAAGAGAGGCTAGTGCTAGGACGTAGGTCCCAAGCTTGCTGTGGGTCATGCCACAAGTTATCCTGTGTGCACTAGGGTATTTTCTGTTTTATGGTTCCACCCCCCCCCGGATGCCAAGCAAGCATGGGGCTTAAAGCACGTGCGCTCCACTGTGTATTTGAGTGGAGCCCAGCTGGCCTCTTCCCTGCCTCCCTTGTAGTACTTCCCCTGTACTACCACCCACAATCACCCCGGTGGCAGTGTTGTAACTGAGACAGTGACCTTCCATCCCTGGTGAAGAAGAGTGTCCTGTCGGATGCACAGTCCTCCTCCTCCCAACTGACTCCTGATGCCCCTGCCTTGTTCCCAATCCTGCGTCGCCAGCACTGCAAGTCGTAATGCTACAGCTGCACCGATGGGCTGGCAAATTACAGCATTTTTACTGTAAACATTGTGGTATTCCTTCATCTGTTTTCTTAAAATGAGTTTAAAAACACAGGCTTGATGTTCAAAGATTTGCATCACAATTTTCATGCACTCAGCGCTTTATGCAACATGACTATCAGACCACTGAAAATGTGGTCTAACTTCATGTCGCAAGTGCAGCTGGATGCACTCCAGAAGTGACACATGCATAATTTTTGCGCCGTGAAGTGAGGAAAAATGCCACAAATGTGTTAAAATGTTTGAAGTTAGGATATAAGTGTTTTGGTGCATTTGCCATGAGGATGCAGGCAATGACCGAAATAAGGACTTGCGCCTAGGTTATGAGGCTTGAAAATCCAGCGCATAATATTTAGATCCAATTTGGCCTACATTTTACATATTGCTTGCATTGCTCTTTCCTTCATTCTTCTTTGCTTCGTTAATTTGCATGGAAATGGTCCCTGTTCCCTAGAGTCCATCTGTTTCTACTGCTTTAAACCACAGTCCTCTATTTGTGACATCACACTTTGCTGCTGTGGAAATGATTATGATGTCACAAGCTGAGAACTGTGACTTCAACAAAGGCTTAACCAGCAGGATTAGATCAATTGTTGGGAACACGGATCATGTTTCCACGTAAATTAACACAGTAATGAAGAACACAAGGATTAGAAATAAAAATAGAGTAACACACAGTTCCCTGTGTGTTATGGTGCTGTAACTCCATCGAGGGATTCCAATCATATCATTAACCTTGAAAGCATGGCTCGAGAGGTTTATGGAGTCACTGAAATCCCGAGATGGAGTTACAAGCAATGTAACAGACAGGGATCCATGTGATGTTTTTTGTAATACAAGGTCCCTATCTGTTAACCAGCAACAATTCTATCGATCCACCCCTTCCCTCAATCTTGCCCAACTTTTCACTCCCATTTTTTCATACAGCTTTTTGCCCTCCACTACCACCTGCTCCTGTAATGGGCCCTTGACCCAGTGGTCTCCAGCCCCATCTGCCGCTCCCCCCATTGTTGTACTAGTGAGGATCAGCATAGAGCAGGGCCTGAAAGCACCAGGGGCCATCACATACAGCAGTGAAAAACATTATATTTTCTGTGTTTCTCCTGAACTCAGAACTGTAGTCGCACAGTGGGCACGTGCACGTGGAGGTGCCCATGTGCTCCCAGAGCCACAGCCCCAGTCACATTCCTGATGTTGTTTCAGCCCCCCCAGACCTGTGCTCTGACACACAACCTCCACTGGGTGTCAACTGAGAGTGAGAAAACTCACCATCCCAGCCTGTCAGATGAGAGCTGCCTGGTAGCTGCTCGATCATCTCTCAGCCCCCTCCCCGCTAACCCCTGGTGACCAGCGCTCGTTTCTGAACTCAGATCACCGAGTGGCACAAGATAAGGCACTTGAACAGCACCTCAGGCCTCAGTGCCACCGGCCCACTCCCATCTTTTCACTCTCAACCACACACTTGCCCACCTGACCTCTCCCATCCTCACCTCTCTCAGTCCTCCTCTTGGAATGGTCACTGCCTGATGGGCTGCTTGACTACAATCTTTACAACAAATGGCCACAGAGATCCCCATTGCCTCCTCTCTCTCTCTCGGTCCCCGTCTATCTTGCCCCCTTTGCCCTCCTAGTAAATGAACAGCTTTGTGATGCTGGATTTAGGAATGAAAGTCTCCCTTGGTTTGCCCTCACAGCTTCTAGCCATCGATGCTCACTTGAACAGCGTGGTGTTTCACTGGTGGCAGTTTCAAACTGTGATAGTAGCACAAGCGTCTTGGAGTTGAAGTCATAATGCCATCGTTCTGATGTCAGATTGATAGTATTATAATTTATTGGCATCACACCAGCGGTTTTAGGAGTTTCAAACTACACTGCAAGCCTATGAGGAAAAACACCTTACTTACAGCCAATTAAATAAACCCTAGTTAAAATAGTACAGGCCCAAATTTATCACAAAATACATTAAATGCAGGTGCACTGCTCTGATGTAAAATGCCAAACTGCATGAAACTCTACGATATTTTTAACTGGTGTGCAGACAGTCATGTTCTGGGATTTTATCATTTTTTTCTGCTGAACACCATTGACCCTGGTAATCAGTAACGTTACATTTTATGCAAAGAAGTAATCCGTTATCCACAACTGATTACTGTGCTAAGGCTTTAATCAATAATGTACAAGGTAGGAAATAGAAGCTATTTTAAACTTTAACACCAGCGCGTGATGTTGACAATAACCCTGGAGTTACTAACATATTAGTGTTAATAATCCAAGGTTGCTTTTTTTATATCAGTGTTCAACAGAGTAAAACAGGGCCCACTGGTGCCTTTGCTTTTGTGTTGCTTTTTTATTCTGGTTTTGTTTCAGACCTGTAGCCACATAAAGTCATTGGTCACATTTTTTTTCCCAAGCCACACTGTACACATAATGATTCATCTCTCTTGCATATCTTGTTAGGCCACTTCATGAAATAAAAAAATAAATTAGCAAAACTTCCAATCAAGTGTCTGTGCAACACCCGCTGCTGTACTTGTCACTGGCAGGTTGCTCGCATACTACCAAGTGCACTTTTATCAACAAAGTACTCCGGACTGCCTCCTTCCGCCCCCCCCCCCACCTGGTTCCTTCACCCCCTCCTGCCAGATGTCTGTATATCAGGGGCTCCTAAACTGAACATATGTAAGTACTGTGTATGAACTGTACAAAATATACGTAACAATGTCTGTATACAAACTGTAAAATCTGTGTAACTCTGTATGTCAACTTTCTGTAATCTTATGCCACTGTTGTCCTGTCTTGACAAGGTACCTTTGTAAATGAGTCTCTGGCTCAAAGGTTGTAAATCTGATAGTACAAATAAATAAACTGTTGTGCTACAGTACATAAAATTGTTCTGTAGCCTTGAGTTATATGCAAAGGGGCACATAACTTCTAAGAGTAATTTGCAGTTTGCCCTGGAAAAGTAATCTCATTACTTACTCAGCTTACTGTGTTTAAAAATTCACCCCTACTGTAATCCATTATTGGAAAAGTAATCTGAGTCCATGTAACTAGTCTAGTTACTGAAAGTCTGGAATAGATATACAGGCGTGCACACATTCATCTGACAAGAGAGGGGACCAGTGCAATGGGGCAGAAGTTTGAAGTCTACATTAGACAGTTACACTAACTGTGTGGGACACTGCAGCTAGGGGAACCATGGTCAAGGGAGTGAGGGAAGGAAATCTAACAAATGCTTCCCTTATACTGGGGACTAGTAGCAGTAAGATGGGGAAAAATAAGGTTGAGGATCAAAAAGGAGTACTGTAAGAGGCAAAGGGGGGTTGTCAAGGTCTGAAAGCAATAGGAAAAATAAGATGCTAAGGAGAATGAGAAGGAATGCAGGTGCAGAATTACACAACAGCAAAAGAGGATCCAGAGCCAGTTGGAAGGGGGTCTTCCTTAATGCCAGGGGTCTGGGTAATAAAATGAGTGAGCTCCACAAATTGGTGGCAGTCATTGAGGGGGGCCTCATAACCATCACAGAAACTTGGGACATAAAGAAATAATATCTGGGACTTGTCAGTCTCAGGTTACACAATGTTAAGACAGGATAGAGCGATAGGCAAAGGGGGGGTGTACTAGCCCTATATGCCAAGGAGTGCGTGGAGGATGAACACATAAAGGTAAGCAAAGGGGAAACAGAGGCACTGTGGGTTCACCTTAAGATGCCCTGAGGCAAGAAAATACTGGTGGGGATGATCTTCAGACCCCAACCCCCCACATGGAGGGCTTCACTCGCCACACACCCCAGACTTTAGATAACAAATTATGTGGGGTGTAGATTCGGGATGGGGCAAAGCTCCAAGAGGGGAAAAGTTTAACTTAAAAAAAAAATGAATGGAAAAGCTGGGTGGGGTCTAACCACAGTCCCAGGTCTCCCATCCTGCCGTGTGTAGATGCCTTACCCACTCCACCACAGGAGCGGCTTGACCAGGCACCTCAGCACACGGCAACTTGATCCTCTCTAGGAAGTGCGTAGAGTGGCAGGGGTGGCAGTAATTCCCTACCGCTGTTATACCCCTGTCACTCTTAATTACCACATGATTATTCATGCGTGGTTTTTGTTTCCACATCTTGACCCGGTACCTTCATGTAGTATAATAGTTTCACAGGGATGTCTCTGGGGGGGGGGGGGCGCTGAAACCCTCCTAAAATTCTGTTTTTCATTTAGTTAGCCCATAGTTCTTGACCAATAATGAGTTTTTTTTAATTAGAATACATTATTGATTTTCAAAAGCAGTACAGGCTTAATACAATTACCCACCCATCAGTGATAACATAACCATAAACAATATAACAGTTTACCTTTTAAAACTAAGTGTATAATTGAACAACATACAGCATACTTTCTGATCTACTCAGATGCACTTACTCCCAAATATGACTTTTTAATGAACTGGGGCACTTCTCCCCCAGTCGAGAGATTTTATATATAAAGACTAGAGGTGACACCATGTGGAGTAGTAGAGGTATTCATACTGCCATATACAAGTGGCCTATACTATGTCTATGGGGATATTATGCAAATGAGTGGAGACAGAAGTCATGCGATGGCCCCTCTAGTTTTTATTGCTGCAATCTCTGTGGTCTAGAGCCTCTGCTGTTGTTTTTTCAAGAATTCTTTTCATTATACTTCCTGTTTTATTGTTTTTACTGTGAAGCATTTTAAGATACAAGAGGCATGGATGACATTGTATAAAAGTACACTTTGTTGTCTGTCTAACCATTTATTTATTTATTTTTTTATTGTCAACCAGGTAGGTACACTAAACAAATAAAAGCCTGTTTTAACTCATTATACCCTGGGTGGCCATTTTGTATCAGGAGAATCAGTGGATGGTTCGGACTTTATACGGAGCTATTGGGTACAATAAGTTAAGGTACAATCTGGGAGGATTCAAGAAAAATGACAAAAATGAGAATGCAAAATGCAATACACAATAGATAATCCACTCTGAGGTATGCGGTCGCGCTCTGATATACGCACGCCTTGGTGTGTGTCAACCACCCAAGGTGTGCATATATCAGAGTGCAACAGCACACCTCAGAGTGGGTTATCTATCTTATAAAATGGAAAAATTGTTTTAGAGGTGGATAAAAGTGCAGGTGTGCGGTCACGCTCTGATATATGCACGGTCATGTGATGTGTTTTATACAATCAGAACACTGGATTTGTATTTGTATTTGGATCCCATTTTATAAATTTAGATATACAACAGTATTAGGAAGTTACAAATTTGGCTCTTGAAATATATAACAGACCAAGGCAAATAGCTCACTCAAGGTATACATACAGTAAATCGCTATGTCAATGGGGAGCACAGAGTAATGAAACAGAACATATACAGTGGTGTTCTATCTGCACATCTGGCTATATTAAAGACGCACCTTGATACTCAAAAACTGATTAATCACTAATCTGTGACAACACCCCGATCTACATCTATATAAACTGATCAGCAAAGTTATTCCAGGGGTTATTAATTAAAAAGGGTTACTTACTCATTTAGCTGTGCATAACTTTCACAGAGTAAAGACATATGGAAAATAACAGTGTCATTTAGTTTTAATAGCAGAGAAGATACTGACATGATAAATGGGGCAAATAAACAGGAAATAAATATAGTCCAGAACTGTGAGTTAGGAGATCCCAGGTTCGAATCCCACCAGAGGCAATGAGCCACTCCATTACCTTAAGCAGATTATTTGACCTCCTTGTCTTTCAGTCTTCCTGGCCATATAGACAAGGTGAGGCATTTTGGTTTTATAGCTCCCTATCCCAGGCACCCAAAGTGCTACGCAATAAAACAATTAATAAATACAAACAAAGATATCAAAAAACAAAGTCAAACAGATATAATAAATATGTTAGCTTGTGCTATAAGCTTGTATAAATGGCTAATACTTCTTAAACACCTCCATCTGGGGTAACGCCTCTGCTGGAGGGGAAAGGAGTTCCAAGTAGTCAGGGCCACCACTGATAAAGCTGTATCTCCTGACTGTTTTAAATGAGATCTCAGGACTGCCAGCAGCAATTCCTCAGTGGGGCAGAGTCAATAAATTGGGCAGAAGCAGGACCTCGATGAAAACAAGATGGTATACTATAGTTAGACTTTCAGGTATAAACATAATGTATAAATGAATGCATTGTAGCATAGTGTTAGGAAACCATCCATGGCCAAACTTAATGGTACTCAAAACCTAAATCCAGCTGGCAGTATGAATGACCACCAGAACGTACCAGCGACTTCGTTGTTTGGTTCCCTTCAACCCCCTGTTAGCACAAAACTACCTTTTGTATGCTAAATCAAGATTCTACTGTTGTTTTCCCTTGAAATCACAAAGTTATATGATTAGCGGTACAGCAAAGTTTGCTTCTTATTGTTTCACAGATGTCTCTCATGCTGGTTGAATGAGAGGACTGCAAATCGAAGCTGAAAGGTTCTGTTTGCCCAACCGGCACGAGAGAGACTTGTGAAACAATAAGAAATGCACTTTACAGTACCCATTATCATATTATATGGCAATTGAGCACCATAATATGATTACAGATTCAATCAAAATTGGTTTTTCGTCGATTTTCAGTCTGTTACTTCTTGTGCTCCCCTGCTATGTAGAAATAGTTTGGCTGGGACGAGGGTGTTGGACGCACAGCATGAGGAGATGGCTGAATGCGAAATAAGAAGTGCAGCTTTTCTCCTCGCTGATTGGCCAGAAACATTCCATTGCCATGTAATGCCTATTATTGTGGTGATAGAAGGGGACTTAGGGTTCATCTTGTCGACACCTCCTGCTACAGATCAATGACTATGCCCCAGTTTGAATACTGTAAGGATACACATCTGAGCTCATCTACCAGAATTAAGTGGCTGAGGAGTTGGGCACAAAATGAAAACATGGGTTTCTTGGGAAACTGCAACATTTGTAGGAAAACAAAGCACCTGTATGCCAAAAATGGGTTGCATTTAAAGCAGCGGTATTTCTTAGTCACGATGTAATTTTGTCAGCAGCAATGTATGTCTGGCAAAAACATAAATATATCCATTTTTCTTTTCATTTTGTTTCATTCCTGAACTGAGAGATGGGATTTTGAAGTTTTAAAAGTTCCCGCTTCCTTGCCATGCCAGCAATGAAGAAAAAAAATTAAATATTTTGGTACAGTGCTGTGCTGTTTACCATCAGAAACATGTGGTACCACCATCCTGCTACATCCACACTATGAGTCTAGTATCTACCTTAAAAAGGGAAGCTCAACGGGAAAGATTTTTTAAAAACTGTGAGTAGTGGCCATGTTTGATTACTTGAGTGAATAGTTACACAATTGTTTTAAAAGCAGTTTTAGAAATATCCAAGAAAATAAAACAAACAAAAAGGAAATACACAGGCGATGAATCTAGGGATATCAGTAATACATATGTGCTAAAAAACTGTGATGAATGTTTTTGTCTACTAACAAGTACTTCTACTTTAAACAGGCAGGGTGCAGTGTTGCTTAGCTTCAGAATAAAAAAAAATGATTGCTAAAGACTTTAAACTGAATGCCAGGGGGAAATGGAATGAAGAATGTCCTGGGAATATAGTGGGGATGACATAGAAACACAGTCAATGATGGCAGAAAGACCACTGGTTCAACCAGCCTGCCCATAAACCCTAATAAACCCAGGACCTATTGTCCATACAGGGTTCTAACCCACACTATCCACCCCCATGCTCCCTGCCCTACCGCTAACACCCTGAGCAACCACTATGCCCTTCACTCTGTGCCAGCTGTGTTTGAAACAATTAATAGTGTTGGCGTCCATGGTTGTTCAGAAGAAAGGAGGGACACTAAAGACACATTATTAGTAAGAGTTATAAAAAGGGAACAAAAACAAAATCCAGTGCCGTCTAATAAAATGCAGAGCCTAGCAAACAAGCAAGGAGATCTGGAAGAATTAATATACAGCGAATATTTGTAGATAGTGGGAGTTACTGGGATGTGGAGGAGCAAGGGAGACAATTGGTAGAAAGAAGTTAAAGGTTTCAGGTTCTACAGATGGGACAAGAAATTACATAGAGGAATAGGTGTAACTTTTTTTTATTAGGAATGAAATTATTAGAAATGAACTAAAAAGAATTACTTGGGTTATCAAACAGAAGCAGGCTATTTGCCCATCTAGTTCATCTCTCACTCCTAGTAGGTCAACATTTCCTTTTTTCTTTGTTGCATTAAACACCTATCTATTTTGTTTTTGAATAACTTGAATGACGAAATGTCTACTAGCTGTTGCAGTAATCTATTCCATGCCCTTACCACTCTTACATTATAGAACTTGTTTCTTGTATTTTTATTGGCTTTATTAATGTTAAGCTGTCTATTATGGGTTCTTAGGGTAATCTGTCTCCAATTAAAGCTTAGTCTCATTTTGATCCTTATCACCCACACTCTTATAGAGCTGCAATAGGTCTCCCCTTTGCCTTTTGTCTTCCAGTAAGTACATACCCAGTTCACTCAATCTTTCTGTATAACTTGTTTTTTTAATCTAGGTATTAGTTTTGTCATTTTGCATTGCATGCTTTCCAACATCTCAATTAGAATTAAGGAACATAAGTCAGAGACAGAATCATTATAAGAGTGGAGTTTGCTACAGGCCAGTAGATAGTGAGCTCATGAACAATTTAGAATTATTGCAGGGACATGGAGAGGGCAGCAGTGGAGGGGGTGTGAGTGGATTGTTGTAATGGGAGATTTCACTGTTCCCAAGGTGGAATAGACAAATGCCATATCAATTAGTGTTTGGGGGAAGGATTTTTACTGAGACCATCAGAGAGTGTAAGTTAACAAGACACATTTATATCCACCACTAGGGGGACTGCAATACTAGAAAACGTGTTGACAAACACTAATGAGGATAACATAATTTATGAAGTATTGGAACCCCTTTGAGATAGTGTCCATAACAAGGTATCATGGTAACAAGGGAAGAAGTAACTGAGACTCAGAAAACAACACTTTTTGATTACAGGAAATGATCAGCAACATGTTAGAAAGTTGCTCTTGGAAACAGGAGATGGCTGGGAGGACCTGTATGCAAATAAAACATGGCTGGTTATTGAAATCAGGTTGCTAGCTTTACAGTGATCATATATTCCCAAATTATACAATGGCAAGAAAGAATCCTGGTCTCTGATTGGTCAGTCTGGGACTGGACCTGTGGTGTTATCCCAGCACAACATCACGGGTCCTGTCTCAGCCTCATTGTGAACCAGTTTGGATGCCCACCACGATGACCATTAGTTACTATTTTTTGCATCTTCTTTTAAGAAACAAAAATATTCTTCCACACTAACAAAAACATTCTTTAAAACTATTTGTTTTATTTTGTATTACAACAAGCCTGCGGCCTCGTGCCCAACCACCTGAGGCGTGATGTTAGCCCAGCACAACACACACCCTGTTGGGCATTATTGCTTAATTGACAAACATAATACAAAAGGGGAAAGTTAGTGTGGTTAACAAAAATGAATAAGAAAACTTATATCAGCAAGGAGGAGTGCTTACAGAAAGCTTGAGAGAAGGCACAATAGTAATGGAAGTAAAATTAAAGGGGATAAGGAAATATAAGGTAGAGATTAGAGACAAGAGACAGCTGCATTACAATCTGGTGGGTAAAAAGAGTAATAAAAGAATTTTATGGATATGTCAACTCCATTATAAAACTGATCAGGTCAAAGTGCATGGGGTAAGCATTACCAAAGAACAGGATAGTGTAGGAATACTAAATGAGTAATTCTGACCTGTCTATAACAAGGATGGGCATTGTACAGATACCAGGCGGACTGGTAACATACCTATGTGCATAACAGAAGGGAAATAAACTTTTAAACTGGAGGACATAAAGCAAAGGTTAATGTAAGCTGGGCATTAGCAAAGCAGCTAGGTCAGACGGGATGGAAACAGGTAGCCTACATGACCAATTAAATACCTTTTAGACAAATCTTTAAATACTGATGTGGTACCAGAGGACTGGAAGGCAATTGTGGAGTTAATCCACAAAAAGGGCAGCAGATCAGTGTTAGGAAATTATAGACTGATCACCCATTTAACGTGTGTTGGGTAAGGTTATGGTGGCCCTGATCAGAGATACGGTATTAGGACATATAGAGAGAGCTGGGCTATAAGATGAGGCACATCACTGTTTTGTTAAAAAAAAAAACATCCACCCTACATCTGTTGACTTTCTATAAACCAGCAAGTAGTTTCTTAGATATTAATATACAGCTGTACGTGATATTTTTGGATTTTGGAAAGGCTTTTGATACAGGGCTACATAAGAAGTTAGTTCAGAAGCTATGGAACTTAGATGTATCATATGAAAGTCCTAGATGGGAGGCTGACCAGTAGAACAATACCTGGGAGTAAACAGCTTCAGGGCATTAGAGGCTAAGGTGTAAAGTGGGGTGCCACATGGGTTGGTATTAGGATCACCACTTTTCACAGTCTATGTATGAGATAATCAGAAGGCGGTCAATAACTGGGTGACTTAAGTAAGCAGATGATATAAAACTAGGAGGATGAGTGGAACAAGTGCTACAAAGAGAAAGTATGAAGAGGGATCTAAATTTATTTGTGGCCTGGGCAGTGCATTGGGGAATAACATTTAATGAGGAACAATGCTTGGTTGTGCACTTAGGGTGAATGTAAGTGTACTGACTATGCACCGAGCAATAAAAACCTCAGGAAGGAAAGAGAGGAGAAGGACCTTGACATTAGCATTATAGCATGAAACATGAAAGACTGTGTGATGAATCAGTAATATGGGCAAGCAGGGTACTGGGATGTATTAAGAGAAATTTTACAGGAAAATCTAAAAGCTTATGTTACCACCCTATAGGAAGCACATTCATCCATGTTTGGACTACTGTTCACAGTTCTGGTTATTGTGTACACAACATGATAGGGCAAGGTTGGAGAGGGTGCATGGGAGGATGAGCAGGATAGGGGAAAGTGTTTAACCAGGAAAGGCACACTAAGCCGAAGCTTGTTTGTAGGTGCAACCTGGAGCACAAAGAAGTTAAGTGACTTGCTCAGGGTCACACAGCATGAACGTGGGGGCTATGGAATTCAAACCCAGGTCTCCAGGTTTGCAGCTTAGAGCCCTAAACCTCTGCACTATACTGCCTCCTATGGTGAGGGGGTTGGAGGAACTCCAGTATAAAGACAAATTGCAAAGGTTGGGACTACACAGTTCAGAACAGAGAAGAATGAAGGGCAATCTCCTATTGATATCATGAAGGTGGATCGTCTGATGAAATTACTGCATTTAGAGTTTAGAACAGATCAGTGCAGAACCAGGGAGAATATACTGTAGGTGAATGGCAGAGAGTTTAAGATGAGCAAAAGGAAATGCTGGTGTATGCAGTGTGTCATGGGGGTGTGGAATAAATTATTGAGTAATGTAGCAAAGATAATATCTAAGCTGGCTTTTAAAACTGTCTGTCTTGAGGGTAGCAATACAATTGGATTCTGTAACTGAGAAGTAGGGGACAGTCATGATGGGTAACAAGTGCCCACTACTGTCCTAAGATCCTTAGTGTAGAATACTACCCTATGGTGTAGCCCTCCATACCATTCTCCCTCAGGAATCTGTCTAGTCCTGCTTTGAAAGCCTGAACAGTGCTAGCGTTCCAAACATCACTGAGTAGGCTGTTCCACAGGTCAGCCACCCACTGTGTGAAATAATGCTGTCTAGCATTTCTCCTTACCTTGCTTTGCACAGTTTAAGTGGACGTCTTCTAGTTCTGTCTGCACTCAGCAGCTCAAACATATGTGTACAGGCTGCCTGATGTCTCAGCAGAAGTGCGTCATGCTTCTATGCTGGGGACCAGTGTTCAGAAGGAATCATTGAAGCCAGGAGAGGTGTGGCCAGGGTTGAGCAGTGCTTCTGAGTGCAGCATGAACTGGCCCAGGGAGAGAGATGTACAGACTCTGGGGCAGCAGCAGGTCCTTATGGTCAGCCTGGAAGCCTGCTCCCTTGTAAGAGGTGGTGTCAGCCCATAGAGTTCTGTTGCAGCCAAGGCCACCAGAGGCATTGTACAGCATAAGGGAAAGTAGGAGAGATTGGGGGAAAGGGAAAACACACACAAAAAAGATACATGCCTCAAGCTGTCTACATGATGTTCATCCACCCCTTGTGCTCTGCTTCCTATAGCTCCCCAGCAACTTAATGGTGGAAAGAGTGGATGATGGGGCTGAGATGCTGAAAGGGGCCTGAAGTAGGTGGAGGAAATGGCTTGAAGGGCCAAAAAAGGTTAGATAAAATGAAAATAAAAATATATGTGTGTACTTATCCCTGCCTACCACCTTCCATATTCAGAACACTGTGATCATGGTTTCTCTAGGACTTCTTGACTGCAGGCTGAATAAACTGAGTATGCCATGCCTCTTCTTATAGCTCTTGCCCCGTGAGCTGCTATTGTGCTTGGTGACCCATTTACTAACATTTTTTAAACTAAGACATTTCAGATTGGATTACATTTTTGGAGGCTTTAAAGTCCTCTGTGATTATGCAGGATTGGCTGCATTTCAGAAACACTGGTTTCTGTATTTTCTGGTTGATTTTAAATAGAACAAACATAAATATAGGTATCCTTTGAAGATCTTTTAAAGGAGAACCACATTTAATTAGCAAGCTTGTATTTTCTGTAAAAAAAAAACTAAACAACAAAAAACATTTTTTTCCATTACAGATTTATATTCTGTTATTACTTACCTTTCAATAAATTTGGTGTGTGTTTCTGACTTACAGTCTGGTGCTATAGACCATTTCAGAGCTGTATGATGTCATTTATGGCCTTGTTACCTAGTTAGATTGTTGGGGGCAATGCATCTGTTTTCACTATAGAACTCTGTGGCTTATCATCCACAAGTTTATAAATCAAAAGCATCCATTATGTTTTCAAATGATACCAGGAAAGATGGAACAATAACAGAACTGGAACCAGAATTGAAAACAAAATGAAACAAAAACAACGAAAACATCAACAACAGCATTAATATATTTGCGACATAATTAGATTCGTCATCAGTGCATTTTGTTTGTCTAGGATGTTTTTAAAACAGCTTTTAGTACCAATTTTATAATTAAAGACTCAGGTTGTTAAAGATGGCCACCACAAGCAATTTTTAAAAATTCCTTCCCCTCATGGTTACTTTTTGACTTTACATGCTGGATTCATACTGTGGCTGTATTAGGAGGGTGCTGGCACACATTTCTGATGGTAAAAAGCACAGCAACACACCAGAATGTTTAAGTTATTCATAGTGGGTGTGGCTAGAGAGCAGGGCCTTTTTTGCCAGAAATAGGTGTGCATTATTACCAAACAAACAAACAAACAAACAAAAAAACCTATATGATGACATTTTTATCCCTAACAAGTACTGCTGCTTTACAGGATTTTCCAGTATCAAGAAAAACATTTTAAAAAGTAATTTTTCAAACTAATTCAACTTCTGTTTCATTAATTTTCTGTATTTATGTCCCCCTTTTCTTTATTACTAAAGACATTTACATGCAAACTATCTTTGTCCCAAGACATCATCACATCCTCCTGCTTCCCCCGTTCCCACCGTAGTTCTAATCTTATGTATGTGAGTATTTAGTAACATCACAATTTGTTGCTGTGGAAACTAATATGATTTCACAAATGGACGATTATTACTTCAGTGGGAGAGAAGCAGGAGTATAAGATGAAGAAACACAAAGATTCAGTTTTCAAGTAAATGTTCTCAGTAAGAAAGCATAAATGGAAATAAATATAGGACACATCTTATTAAATATAAACCGACTTGTGTCTGCCTATTTTATTTTTAAAAGATTTTTCTGGGATACTGGAAACATTTGAATTGGAAACTCTTTCTATAAGATTTATTTTATTGAAGAGTTTTTCAAAACAAAAGCAAGCTACATTACAGTCCTGCACACTAAGTAGTGTGTCAAAAACATTAATAAATACAGTCAGCAAAAAAGCATTGTGACATGCAGATACTATGCTCATGCAAATTGATAGTGCATTTTTTTGGAAAAAATGTTAAGAACAGTCTTGACAGATACAGTACTGTTAAATTATTCCAGTTTTTAAAGTGGCAGTATTTGTTAATGAGCATGTAGTTTTATTCAACAGTAATGTTTTTCTGACAGAATATTAAGATACCTATTTGTCTTTTACTTTTCTTCATGACCCAAGATACAAGATTCTGTCATTTTTAAATGTTCCCACCCCGATGCCATGCCAGTCATGAAAAAATTAAATATCTTGGTACTGTGCTGTGCTGTTCACCATCAGAAACATGTTAAGAACATCCTAATACACCCAAATTATGTCTCTAGCATGTACAATAAACAAATAACCTCAACAAAAGAGATTTTAAGGAATTGCGAATGGTGGCCATTTTTAATAATATGAGTCATTAATTACAAAATTAGCTGCAGGAACTGTTTTAAAGATATCTAAGAAAATTAAAAATACACTGATGATGACTCTAAAGATGCCAGAAATACGTTTTTGCTAACAACTTGTACTGTGCTGTTTACCATCAGAAACATGTGGTAACACCATCCTAATACATCCACATTATGAACCTAGCATGTACATTCAACAGATAACCTCAACAAGAGATTTTTTTTTTAATTGTGTATGGCATCCATCTTTAATGATGTGAGTCATTGATTACAAAGTTAGCTTCAAGAGCTATTTTAAAGATATCTGAGAAAACTACAAGTACACTGAGGATGAATCTAAGGATGCCAGAATACATTTTTGCTGAAAAACTATATGATGATTTTTTTTGCCAATTAACAAATACTGCTGTTTTAACAATGAGAATCCAAAGAGCATCAGTGCCAGTTGGCACCCTCTCTTGAGAGGATTTTACAGTATATTTTTATATCCTATTGAATAGGACAGAGCCAAGTGGAGCTGTCCCTTCAGCACCACAGCTTAATACTGGACTGCATTACATCCTCGTGCCAGTTTTCTGGTTTCGGAAAACACACACACACTCTTCTCCAGCATATTGCAGAAATTAAAAATAAGATGTTAGGGTGCTACAACTGTGGGAAAAACTGACATGCAAGTCTGATACAGCAAGGAAAAAGGACAGGAATGGAACACAGGAGAGTCAAGGTGCTTATGCTATTTATAGTTACTCACATGCTGTTTCACATGATTAATTTTGCCATTATGTAATCACTTGACATAGCAAAATTAGCTGTTGAAAAATAAAATTATGCTGGAGGTATGGAAACATAATTGTGTAGAAATTTATAATATATTGTGCACAATTTTAGATAAATGTTGCACTTTTTTTTAGATGGAACATACAACTGGCATGCATGATTATATGATCACTCAAACCACTGTTAACTATGGATGGGAGAAACAGTCATTATATTTAATTTCTAACAGTACAGATTAATATTTAGAGGTAAACAAGGCACATGGACACTTATGTGTGTTTTAAATTCATGTACGTTTCATTTTCAGCTTCTCATTATGCCTCAGGTTTTGGCATTTGTTTTTCAAATAAATGTTTAATTATCTTATTATGATAGGAATGGTAAAAATAAACCTGTATTTTTTAAGACCCAAATCATTATAAATACACACCTGTCTGTAGTAGCAAAAAAGCTATTCTGTACTTCTGTGTGTAACAACATACCTGTCAATGAAACGTATCCATAGTAACAGACAGCCCAAAAAGGACACTGTTTCATTAATACAAATGTGCAGCCATTGTTCTCAGTCGGTCTCTCTCTCCCCCATTAAGAACAATGCATGACTAAAGATATAATACATGGCTTATTGGGAGTATCTCAGAGGGTCATATAAACCACTCTAGTAACAGTTACTTATCAAGTCTAGAACCCAGTGACATCATTTCAGTGGAAACCTGCATGGAAAGCTTCATTGTAGTCTTCCAATCAATGATGTCATTGGATTCTGGAACTCATAAGTAATTGAAAAAAATGAATATTCAAAAAGGCAGCATTGATGAGGGACCCTAAATGAGGAAAACAGGACTATTTCAAAACAAAGACACATGAAACTGTACTCTGGAGAAAGTAAACAGACTTCACACATGCTCACATTTTCAATTATAGTGAAAAACATTTAAGGTTCATATCAATCAATCAATCAAAATCTTTATTTATCCAGGCGAACATCATTGAACGGAGCTAATTTGCAAGATGGACCTGGTTAGAACAAGGTCAGGGTACAATAAGGCAACATACACACACACATATATATATATCTATTTCTCTCTCTATATATATATATATATAAGAGACAAAGAACCTCTGTGCGCAAACACTGAGGCAAGGGTTAGCCCAAAGGGCATTTGGCTGGGAAGCCAAGTTTCAAGAAAATACAAAATCACACATGCCCACACAATGCAAAGCATCATGGGCTGCATATGCAAATCACCGCAGAATGTTATGCTGGTCCAACTTTAAGCAGAACTGCAAGCAGAACTGCATGGTGCCGAAAGGCCTCTCACACAGTTTGCAAAGGGTGCTAACAGAAGACATAGACACGTGTTTCATCCTACTAGGACTCATCAGTATGCCTCATCTGTTTGACACCCCAGTGGAATGGACCAGCTACCCTAAGGCAGTGTGCCTTGGATATGTTGTGGTGAACCCATTAAAATAAAAAACTATTTAAAAGACAAAGAACCTCTGTGTGCAAACACTGAGGCAAGGGTTACCCAAAAGGGCATTTGGCTGGGAAGCCAAGTTTCAAGAAAATACAAAATCACACATGCCCACACAATGCAAAGCATCATGGGCTGCATATGCAAATCACCACAGAATGTTATGTTGGTCCAACTTTAAGCAGAACTGCATGGTGCCGAAAGGCCTCTCACACAGCTTGCAAAAGGTGCTAACAGAAGACATAGACACGTGTTTTGTCCTACTAGGACTCATTAGTATGCCTCGTCTGTTTGACACCCCAGTGGAATGGACCAGCTACCCTAAGGCAGTGTGCCTTGGATATGTTGTGGTGAACCCATTAAAATAAAAAACTATTTAAAAGACAAAGAACCTCTGAGCGCAAACACTGAGGCAAGGGTTACCCCAAAGGGCATTTGGCTGGGAAGCCAAGTTTCAAGAAAATACAAAATCACACATGCCCACACAATGCAAAGCATCATGGGCTGCATATGCAAATCACCACAGAATGTTATGCTGGTCCAACTTTAAGCAGAACTGCATGGTGCCGAAAGACCTCCTCACACAGTTTGCAAAAGGGTGCTAACAGAAGACATAGACACGTGTTTCGCCCTACTAGGACTCATCAGTATGCCTCGCCTGTTTGACACCCAGTGGAATGGACCAGCTACCCTAAGGCAGTGTGCCTTGGATATGTTGTGGTGAACCCATTAAAATAAAAACTATTTAGAAGACAAAGAACCTCTATGCGATATATATATATATATATATATATATATATATATATATATATATATACACACACATTAACACAAATGGATGCAAAAGGTCCTGATAAGGTGTAGAAAAAAACAATGAACCATAACAGAGGAGAATCCAATTACAAAATTGCAGACACACCATTAGCAGCATTATATAAATAAGTATATGTCTTAGGGTCCATTTACACGATACAACAATACAAATAGATACAAACTTGCCAGAGGCGACAATAAACACAGCCCATGAGACAAATATGAACAGCCAGCTAACAGAAGGTGGGGGGACCAGGTGGAGAGTGGAAGTACACTGAGTCAGAGAAGGTCTTCGGGGGGAGGGATGGTAACTACCATGATTAGAGATATGATAGAAAGGACTGGCGGGGGGCAAGGGGGGCTGGGAGAGGAGGGGGTGGGTGATATTTGACCAAAAGATGTAGGTAAACCCAACCTATAAGGAGGAACTGAGGATGAAGATGCTTGATGTGAGTCAGTGCCGAAAAGAGATGTAGAGGCACAGAAGTGAAATCACAAGATGGTTGAATATAGGATTGAAAAAACATAAGTTGGGTACGGCAGCTTAGTCAGGGCGCTATGGGCCAGGTAAGCAATGGAACAAATTGAGCATGGCAACAGATTAGAATCATGGAAAACAGCTGCATGGTTCATTTCTGAGACGAGAGTATAAAGACTTGAAGGTAGAGATGCTGCCATATGTGCTTAATTTTAATGTTTTTCACAGTTTATTCCACAGTTTATTACGCTAGCAATATATGAAAATGGCAGTGGTTTATGTACTTCCTACCTATGGCCTCCTTACTCCCTACACTACCTCTTGCCCCCCTGTAGGTTGGGAATTTGGGACTGTTATCTTTGCCTAAATTAAGATTAAAATCTGTAGGAGACCAGTTTTCTGCAGTTGTGGACCTTGGTCTGTGGGATTCGTTGCATGCGGATATTAAAATCTCCCTCCTCAATGAGACGGTTTAAACAACCGTTGAATTTTTTTTCTGTTTTAGATAGACAATCTGTGAGATGACTGTACTTTTTCTAAAGTGTTATATATCAGTCCATTCCAACTTAGTAATGCAGCCTGAGCTTTGCAGAAGAATGCAGTATAACTTGTAAATGAATACATATAAGGAAAAATACCATTGCTCAGACTAAAAATGTAATTCACCTAATATGGACCCATAGCATATGCTATTATATCAGTGCTCATTGCCATAATAAACTGGGACCTAAAAACTGATTTTGTCTAGTAGGTGAATTCAATTTTGATATTTTCTTAATTCCGGTAGAATCATAAATTTGGAATTTTTTTTTTTATTGAGGATTGTACACATGACAACCATACTCTGTTTTGAAAAAAAAAATACATTGATACAAATAAAAAGAGCCAAACACACACACAAAAAAAACTAGAAAGAATACAGAGAAAAGCAACCAGAATTATGACAACAAGGAACCTAATGACAGACTAAAGGACCTAAACCTGCATAGTGTGCAAAACTGGTGACACAGAAGGGACTTTCTCTTATTCTTTTAAAAAAAAGGATATATTACATTAACTAAATTTGGAATTTGTCCAACCATATATCAATACCAGAAGCCATAACATGCAGTGCAGGGCAAAACATTTCTGAACCAACTAAAGAAAACTTTTTTTATACACAGTGTATAACAGGAATTTGGAACTCACTACCCCGATCGACTGTTGAAAGTGATGAATTTGATGTATTCAGGCTTAATTTAGATAGATACATGACACAGTTTACTTTAAGTTGGGGCTGGCAGCATGGGCTAGAGGTTAACGTAATGGGCTGAGAATGAGGTTGGTATATCCAACAGACTTGGGTTTGATTCTCACAACCTCCACTTGCATGCTGTGTGACTCTGGACAAGTCACTTAAATGTCTCCAGTGCTCCTGGGCCATCCCTGAAAACAGATGCTGTCCCAAGTGGGCCTTAGCTGGCTACCAAAGAATAACAACAAAAAAATTAAAAATAACAATATTACACAGAATGGGATGGCAAATATGGACATTTGTCTTCTACTGCCTCCACATGTGCAAGCATTATTAATCCTGTAACCAAATACACAATATAACTTTTGAGAAGGGTCCTGCATAGTGGGACTGGCAAACATCTGATCTGATTCAAGTGTGGTGAGTAACAAAGCCCTCAATATTTAGCGCAGAATTAAGATGGTAATTCAAATCCCCCCCCCCAATTATGTCTTCCAATATTTACATTACCACGTACTTTATGGCACAGGGCAGAATAGCTGCGTGAATAAGCAAGGCACATTCCAAAATTGGCTATGTTGCGCAGACATAACATGTCAGCCCCCCTCCCCACCCCTCTGATCTTCTGATTCTATTAACAATAAGGTAATTTAGGAAATGCTGGCAAATCTAAAAAGTTGATAGCATGATACTTATCGAACATAAAGAAAATTGGTTTTCAAATATCAGGAGTTGAATCATTCTCCCTTTTAGTTTTCACATAAACCAGATTAGAAGATCCTGTTGTAAACAAAAAGGTTGTTCAAAGAAAAATACTCAATGCATTGTTTGTGACTCTTCCTTCCACCTGAAGTACTGCGTGGCCATGTTAAAGAAAATCCTCAGTCTGAAGCTGATGGTTCCATGTCAAAACAGTGTATCAGAACATAGCGAGGACAATATAAACCCAACAATATGAGTGCCGGGAAAGACAGTGACTGAAAATGTAAGCAAGGCATCAAAACAGTGAAAAATGCAAATGAACACCCCCTTACTTAAAAATGCACTATACACAACATGAAGATTTCACTGTTTTGACACCTCATTAAAGTTTTCAGTCACCGTCTTCCCGGCAGTTGTATTGCTGAGCTTTTATTGTCCTTGCTATTTTTGATACACTGTTTTGACGTGACACTGGAGCTGACTCTTCCTTCAACCCTCAACATGCCACATGAGCTGTGTACGGATCAGGGCCAGCTCTTAGAGACATAGACAACGTTGGAGAAGACCATCAGTCCATCTAGTCTGCCCTGTTTTACCCTATCCTAACCCAAGACCTATTGTCTAGATGGAGTTTTGACCAGACAGAATGAAGACACAGCCATTAGATAAACATGTGAGTGTGTTACAAATTACATTATAAAATGAGTTGGGAAAATGTTTTAATTGGTTGCTGCTGCCCAGATGGAGCAGGATTATGTCAGGAATAACACAAGGGACAACAAATTATGCTATAGTAATGTTTCCAACTGGGGGGAGGGGGATAAATCCAGAGGATATGCAGGTGCATCAGAAGTCTGGATACTGTTAACTGTAGCCTACCCTGAAAGGGTTAAGAGCTCATATAGCTGCCCACCAATTTGACAGGTTTTACCCCTTTAAACTCAATGTAATGTTTAAACACAGCACTGTTCCATCTAGGTCTCCCACTGGAACCTATGTTGTTCATTTGTTAGTAGTATATGCTAACTCTGGTCTATCCAGAGACTGCAGACATTATACCATTTTGTTGTAATAATTTAGACAGTCTCTTATCAAGCTGTTCTTTTGATAGTAATTGTATAATAAAGGAATAATGCTCGACAGGGTGTGTGTCATGCTGGGATAACGCCATGCCTGGGGGGGTTGGGCATGAGGCCGCAGGCCAAGTGCGTCCAATGCACCAGGCGTGGCGTTATCCCAAATGACACACACCCTTGAGTGCATTATTCCTATTACACAATGGCTCGTTGTTATACATAATAAAAAAAATAATTTTAAAGATGTTTTTGTGTGGAAAAATATTTTTTGTTTTTAAGAGAAGATGCAACAATCAAAAAAATGCTCAATCAAATGCTCATCTACAGGTTCACAGTGAGGCTGAGACTAGACCTGTGCATCATGCTGGGATAACTCCATGGGTCCAGCTCCAAACTGACCAATCACAGTCCAAGATTCTTTCTTGCCATTGTATAATATATTTTTTTGTAATTACATGGTACATCTTCCTCCATTATACACATCATAAATGCATTGCTGCTAATTGTAGCAAATTGTGGGTGGGTTTTTTTTCATGAGGGAATACAGCTAATAAAACCTGTCTCATTTCATTTGTGAACTGAGGTGTCAGACCATGCTCTGCAGCAGGATAAGGCTGTCACTTTCTCCACACAGGTCTCCTGACATCAGCAATTAGAATTAAACACACTATTTGCTTAGTAATTACATGTTTCATACATGTTAACATGAAGAGTTTGGGGATAGTGGGGGGGGGATGCTTATGACCATGAGAAGTCTATAAAATGTAATGTGGTGGTAAGAACACAGACCTGTGAATACAGGAGCTACAGATTCAAATCTCACCACTGTGACCCTGAGCAAATCACAAACTGTAGTGAGAAAGAAATAATGTGACTTACTGGAACTTGAACCCAGGCCCCTCGAATACTGTCCCGGTGCTCCAGCCACTGAATTATAGGCAACCATGGTTGGACATGGGGTTCCAAGACACACTTCCTTTCTCTGAGCAAGTCAGATGACCTCTGTGAGCTTCAGTACCCCGGCTGTAAAAAAGTGAAGAAATCAGGCCCTTGTGAAAATGAGATGTGGCATCTCAGACAGGAAATCAATTGCAAAACAAAATAGGACTGCTAGGGTTTATTTGTTTATTTAATATTTGGTGATTGAGATAGGCACACTGAGTCAGAGATTGTTTCTAGGTTGGGGGGGGGTTACAGCAGGGATTGAGACAGAAGTAACAAATGAAGTAACAACACAGGGTAAACATGCATGAAAAATAAAAGTAATGTGTAAGTAATAAATCCCCAAAAAACAAAACAAGGAAACAACACAGAAAATGGTATTGAAGCTACACATGAGGGAGTTTATTATGTCTGCCGTTAGGGTATCCCTAGCTGATCTAATGTCCTGCGGTCACATGTGTGATATGTGGTATGTGGTGTGTGATATATGGTATGTGGTGCGTGTGTTTAGTAGTAATCTTTTTTCTAACTTTCTTTATTCACCTGCAGGAGTCTGGGGATATACTGTACCCCATTTCTGCAATTCCCGCCCCTTTCAAGTTTGCCCCATGCTCTTGCTGGCTCCAGGGACCTACTGGGAGTTCTGTGAGTCAATAGCTTGCCCCACCATGGCAGGGCTCCCCATGGCCCAAGGGGGGGGGCAGAGATGCTAATCCAGTCCTCCTGGCATCCCCCAGAGAGGGCACTGAGGTGGCACTTGTGAGGGCTCTGGCATCATTGTGCTGCTGCTACAGGGATTTTTGTCTTGTGGTTGCCCCTGGAGTCATGGATGAACAATGATGTCAGCGTGGGACGCATGCATTGGTGAACACACCCTACAGATGGCCACTGTTGTCTCTATCCCATCAACATGGTTTCATGCTGGTGCCGAACTCCCAGCCTTCACAGAGTGTCCCTCTTACACTGGGCCCCTACAGCGCCCCCCAAGAGGAAGAGAGCAGTCCATGGGATGCTCATACTACCTCCCCCTGACCAGCTCTCTGATGCTCCAGGCTTGTTCCTGAACCCGAGTTGTCAGCATTGCAAGTGGTAACACAAGTGCTGAACTGGTGGGGCAGCCTAGTAGTAGTAGTAGTAACATTTTTCACATAAGCGAGAAGCCATGGCAAGACAAACACAACATCAGATACACATCACAGTTCATGCAGCACATATGTGCTAGACAGAATCTTCATGGAACGCCCTGCAGAAGTTTGTCTTCCAGGTGATGACCAGCTACTTTCCAGAGATTCAAGACCATTGATGAAAAGGAACTCAGTCTCCAAGACAATTACATGCACAATTGTTACAACAGTTGCCTGCTGCAGCCTAGACTTTAAACGTGTGATGGTGTTCCATCAATCAGAAGTTGAATCCTTTTATCTCCCTGCAGTGAGATAAGTTGATGTTTACTCTTAAATGAAAATATTTTCCATGGGAAAGCTAGCCCCACCACCTATAAAAAAAATGAAAAATCCAAAGAACAAAACAGGGATCAACAAAGAGAAAGGAGACACAAAAAAGAGTGAAAACAAGAAATTAAGGAACACAGGTAAAATTATAGATTTACAATAGAAAAAAAGGCTTCATATAAGAAACTAGTACATGCTGTAATAATTGATACTTTTCGGGGGATTCTCCTCTTTAGTAATCTAATACTATATATAGAATACTGTATGGGCACCATACACAACAAAGTTGTGTTTCCATCGATGAGTAAGATGACACCATTGACCTTGACAGAGATGCTCAAGAGGTCTCTATGATGTCAACTCATCCCAAGATGAAAACATCAGCTCATACATTATTTTGTTTAGTATAGGTTTGTTTTAATAAATTTCCCTTCTCCAAAACTCTGTCTTGAACTATGGTCAAATAAACAGAAACAGAGCAAACAGCAGGATAACATCAAAAACATTCAGTGTGTCTCAACCCTGTCATGAAGAAACCGGCATGTAGGTGAAAGGTTGGTTCAGGTCCCATGCCCATTCAGTCCGTGACACACGTTTCCAGAAAATAAATTTCCCTGCACTCAAAAATGTAGTACTGACTGCTAAATTATGAGTTTAACTTAAACTGCACTGGTCAAATCTTGTTCCAACACAAGAAAGGAAGCACTAGGCAGGAGGTGCTCACGATACAATTTAAAGCAGATGCAAGCATCACAAATCAGGCACACACCATCGCAGTGGAAAAACAGCCACGCCGACTAAGATGAACAACAAAAGCAAATTGGACAAAGGACTGTTTGGAAACCGAAACACATCAAGGTTTTTATCCATAGGACTTTAATAAAACTTGCTTTTGTTCATCTTAGTTGGAGTGGCAGTTTTTCCACTGTGGTGGTGTTTGCCCAATTAGTAGTGTTTGCAACTGATCGTATCTTCCACAAATCACTGACACAAAAAATTGTTTCACTGCTTTAAAGGATTTAAAGGAACTAAGGGTAGAACTAGTGACACCACTGACTACCCTCTTTAACAAATCATGGGAGGATGGGGTGGTACTTAAGAACTGGAGGAGGGCAGATGTGATTCCCCTTCACAAAAGTGGGAGCAGGGCAGAAGCAGGAAACTACAGACCTGTTAGTTTAACTTCAGTGATAGGGAAAATGATGGAATCACTTTCTGAAGGAAAGAATTGTAGAGTACCTAGAGGCCAGAGGGGCACAGAACCCAAGGCAGCATGGATTCACAGCAGGAAAGTCATGCCAGATGACTCTAATAGATTTCTTTGACTGGGTGACCAAAGTAGTAGATCAGGGAGGGGCTGTGGACATGGCCTACCTAGACTTTAGCAAAGCATTTGACTCAGTCCCACACAAAAGATTAATACACAAGTTAGCCAGCCTGGGCGTGGGTCCCAAGATGATAGCCTGGGTAAAGAATTGGCTGGAGAATAGGACACAGAAAGTAACAGTAAATGGAGTCCACTCTGAAGAAAGGGGGGTTACTAGTGGGGTGCCGCAGGGTTCAGTATTAGGACGGTCCTCTTCAATGTCTTTGTAAGTGACATTGCAGAGGGACTGGAAGGAAAAAGTATGTCTCTTTGCAGATGACACAAAGATCTGCAACAGAGTTGATGCACAAATGGGGTGGAAAGGATGAGAAGGGACTTGCAAGGTTAGAAGAATGGTCAAATGTATGGCAGCTTAGATTTAATGCTAAGAAGTGCAAGGTAATGCAACTGGGAAACAAAACCTAGGGAAGAGTACACAATGGGGGTGAGATACTAACAACAACAAAATGGAAAGGGACGGGAGTAGTCATATCAGATGACTTAAAGGTGGGCAAGCAATGTGAGAGGGCAGTAAGGAGGGCTGGGGGATACTGGAATGCATAGGAGAGGCATCACCAATAGAAAACAGGAAGTTGTTATCCCTCTGTACAGACAGCTGGTGAGACCCCATCTGGAGTACTGTGTGCAGTTCTGGAGACCCAATCTCCGCAAGGACATAGACAAGATGGAAGCTGTCCAGAGGAGGGCAACTAAAATGGTGCAGGGTCTACACCGGAAGACATATGAAGAGAGACTAAAGGAGCTTAATATGTATAGCCTCGAGGAAAGGAGGGAGAGGGGGGACATGATAGAAATGTTCAAGTACCTCAAGGGAATCAACAAAGTCCAAGAGGGTAGCATCTTTCAAAAAAAGAGGTGTGCAAGAACAAGGGGGCACAATTTGAAGATGGGGGGGTGGCTAAGAGGTAATGTAAGGAAGTATTTTTTCACAGAGAGGGTTGTGGATGCATGGAATGGCCTTCCGGAGGAGGTTGTGGAGTCAAAAACAGTGGTTGAATTCAAACATGCATGGGACAGCCATAAGGCAAATCTAGGGGGTTGGGGTAGACAGAAGTAGGCTGCTGGTTAACTAGGATCTGCAGCTTATCCATTAGGTAGGGAAATGGGCAGACTGGGTGGGCCAAGCGGTCCTCATCTGCCGTCAAATTCTATGTTTCTATGGATTTATTTGGAAAATGCATTCAAACTCCAAACAGACTTTCCCGCTGCAATAACTTAAAGGAAAACTATATGCAAAAATTATAAAAACACATGTTGCGCATTGTGTTTTTCTGCTGGTCCCTGGTGTTCTGTTCCATATGTCTGTAACAAGGTTTTGTTTTTGGTTTTGTTTTACTTTTCCCTGCTAGTTTCATTGCCCTTGGGGGTAGCCATTTAATCTTATTTTATTGTCTTTGATCTGTTCAAATCTTCCCAGAATGCCTGTGGGAATAATATGGGTTAGACCTAGGTCCTTCAAAGGTGTACTGGCTTTATTGTCACCTAGTGACAGCACTTTACAAGAAAACTGCCACACATCCAGAATAACAACAGCTGGCACTTACAAAAACCTGACTTTGGCTGAGGAGGGAGGGCAAACACTTTTTCACAGCAGTTAACATTCACAAGCAGTTGCAGTTAGAAGGTGTCACTAGATTATATCCTTGTTTACACCACTGGCTTTGCAGTGCATCAACACATGTGCTCCAGTTGATGTGCTGCAAAGTCAGCTTTGTGGGCACTCACTGCATCACGGTAAGTGTTCCAAAGCTCCAGTTTTGATCCGCTGAAAATGGGATGCGTAGTGGATTGAGCGCATTACCCCGTGGTGCGAACGACCAATGCGCTCGATCTGCTGCAATCCCCTATTTCAAAGCTGCGGGTGTCATTTTGTAGAACCCTGCCCGCAAGTCTACAGACACTGCTTTCGGTGCGATCTGCAGTGCGGCAGGAGTGTAAACGTAAAATTCTGGATCAAGTCACAGTGCAGTGAGAAGACAGCGGAGTTCAAAGTAAAGCGCTGCTGCTGTGTAAATAGGGCATATAACTAGAATCCTGGGCTCTTAGTTTTAAGGCAAGATCTAAATGAAATAAGTCCCAGAAGCATTCTGGAAAAATTCCAACAGATCAAAGGCAATAAAAGAAGCCTGAATGATTACCCCCAGGGGCCATAAAACTTGTAGAGAAAAGTTAAAAAAAAAAGCTTGCTACAATCGCAGGTAACAGAGCACCAGGTATCATCAGAGAAACAAAACCCAAATGCACAACATGTGTTTTATCATTTTTGCATGTGGTTTTCCTTTAATTAGTATGCAGATCAGTAATACTTCATGGCTAGAAGCTGTAAAATGGTGGCTATGCCACTACAAAGAAAGCTCTTCAACATGGTGTATCCCAGTCTTTATCAAGGTTTGCAGCAGTGAAAAAGTACATGTAGTCTTGTGCAGTAGTTCTTGTGAAAAAAAAATCAAGATTCAGTGCAGTACAGATAAAAAGTTATACTTAACAATTCATAACAGCATCTTAGCAATCAGTATAGCATGCCACCTCTCCTATACTGGGCACTTCGTTCATGCTGAGCTTCTTCCGGGGACTAAGCTATGTTGACAAACTTTCTTTATTGTAGCATAGCCACAGTTTTACAGTTTCTAGTAATGTAGTACTACTGGTCTGCATACTAATTAAGTTATTGCAACTGAGAAGTCTGTATGCAGTCTGAATGCATTTCCTGAATACATTTTTTAAGCAGTGAAACACTTTTGTGTGTCAGTGATTTATTGAAGGTTCATCCAGTGCAGTTAAAGGTTTTTTTTTTTTTTTTTTACAGGAGAGACACACTAAGCTGAAAGCTTGTTTACAGGTGCGACCTAGGAGCACATGGAAGTTAAGTGACTTGCTCAGGGTCACATAGTATGCAAGTGGGGCTGTGGGATTCAAACCCAGGTCTCCAGGTTTAACTCATAATTTAGCAGTCAGTACTACATTTCTGAGTGCGGGGAAATCTCTTTTCTGAGAACTTGTATTTTGAAGCTAAGGGACTTAGCCAGATTGTTTCCCTGCACTGCTCTGAACTGAAAAAAGTGCTCATGGCCAGCATATGTTTGGGAAGAAGCCATCCAGTCCTTGGCCTCTCATGTGAGGCAGCCAACAAGGGTGCCAATTAGTGTCGATTGCTTAGGTAGTGTTGTAATGTGAACACCGACCCACGAGGAATATGACTGAGACCACCACAACTCATTTCACATAGGCAACTGAACAACCCTCCGTTATAATGGCTTTCAGCCACTATGGACCAAGGATGGATTTGAACTGGAGACCAAGATGTAAAAGGCTTCGAAACCCACTATTAATCCACTGAACTACCCAGTTTCCCTTCTATCTAGTGGATAAACAGAGGGCATCAGTTTCCAGTGTTGTCAGTCCAGCACCTTTCACGAGCACTAAATTCACATGCAGAAACATCTTAAATAAATAAGTAAATAAGTAAATAGCCTTATGCCAAACACAGAGCCTCATGGGTAGCAGTATGTAAATTCTTGGGGAGGCAGGCTGACAAGGCTTCACCTGAAAAAAGTCACCTAAAAAAGAAGACTTTGCCATTCGCTCCAGTTTAGTTGACAGTCTGCCCTACACATTCAGACATTTGTTCTCTCCTGGCATCCTGTGTCCAAGAATATGAAGTATCTGAATATAAGCTGGGAATGCAGAATAGATGGAAAAAAACTAAAGTAAGAATGGAAACTTACAGGAAATCCTTTTTTTATGAGAGAAGTGTATGGGTAAGTCTTATCTGTAAGTTATAGGTTGTGAATAGTAAATGCTTTGGCAGACTTATAGTTTATGCAATACAAACGCAGAATTAGTTCAACCATGTGAAAGAGTACAATGTGTGGCAAAGTGCACCGATTCTCCTCCTCCTGCTCCTAGTTGTATCCCTTAAAGTTGAAAATATACAGAGCTGGCCTGGTGGCACTGAGGGTTGAGGTGCTGGAAGCCACACCTTTCACCACGCTGGTGAACTGGGTTTGGGAGCGAGCTGGGGCCGCCGGGGGGAAGGCAAGAGATGGACTGAGCAGCCTGCAGACTGCTCTCCTCTCCTGGGAGGGACGTGGGGTTTCCGTAACACTTGGCTGCCACCTGGTGGAGGCTAGAATGTAGTGCCACACCATGGCGGAACCTGGCAATAGGGTCGAAGGCGGAAGGGCTGCCACACTGGGCCACAGGTGCGACAAGACTCTCCATGCACATGGGCATCCATGTTCTGGTGTCCCGGGCGTAGGGGAGAAAAACAGATAAACAGGGGCCGCGGTTGGATGAAGCCCCCTACACTGGCTCCGGTGGTTCTGCCAAGTAGAGGAGAGGGTACCCGAATGACCATGGAAGTCTGGTGTTGGATGGCCAGCATAAGCCGCCGACCGCTGGGTGGATAAACAATGGATAAAAAAAAATTTGAAAATATGATGTCTGTGGTGTAGCGATAGTTTTTATATGTGCAATATTGTATTTACTATGTACTATAGAACAATCATATGTTCTAGTTTTTAATGTATTCTATTTTTAGTTTATAATGTGGTTTTGTACATGTAAGAATGTATTTATTACATGATACCGTTGTACCAAGTATGATGTTAGTAGTGACTTTCAACTCACCAGGCCTTCTGGTGAGCTCCAATTGCATTGTGGTAAATTTATTCTAAACTAAACATGTGGATCCTAAATGCTGCTTTTCTTACAAGATGTACTTTGGAGTTCAATGGTTAATTTTCTACCTGCAGCCTAATGCCATTTTCTCTCTCTCTCTCTGTTTTTATGCTTTGAATTATTTATAGGAAGTGGTGAAGGCCTGAACAGGTAAGCTGACAGTATAATGTAACCATAATGAGCAAAGGGAGACAGATTTAGGACAATGAAGTGCAGGTTTCATTAGCAATTCTATTCTAATCATCATTGATGGATGGGAGGGTGAGTGCTTCACAGGGAAAATAATCTGAACTCATGGCTCCAGCTCTCCTGCCACAAATCACTTTCGGTGCACCATGATTGGTTAAATGGCAGACGTATTATGATGAAAATTCCATTAGACATCCTGTACAGAGAATTATCCAAGAGTTAACCACTGGATCTGATCCAAGATAAATAACTAGGACTGGCGAGGGATCTTTGATTTTCATCCACTGAAGCAACTACTATTAGGCCTACCCCTCACCCAAATTTTGGAAAGTGGCCCTCAAAGTGAGGGAGGCAAAACAAAATGTGGGATGCCCTGAACTGAAATCTTGGGGATCACAAGTGTATAATTCCATGGAAATTAGTGCTTTTAGAACATTTACTATTTTATCATTGAAATTAATATGAATTTATGTTTTAAAGCTTCCATCTAGAATGTGTAACAACACTTAAACATGTGGGATTGAGGGTTTCTGAGAAGTAAAAATGCGGGACATCCCTGCTAGTGAAGAACAGTATGCTTTTAATCTCTGCTGTAGTCTTGGGAATTAAGGAAGTGGCATGGTTGGCTGGGAAGCTGCATGTCATGCTCACAATTCAGGTTTGCATCCTGAGCCCAGAGCACCACCACTGCAGGTCAGCATAGGAGAACTCTGTGGACTGGATTTTCAAAGGGTGACACAGGGCATGTGTCGGGTCCTGTCTTTTGGCAGAGCCGCGTCAAACACTTTTGCTGCAGCAGCACCCGGTTTTGGGTCAGGTGCGGTTGCGGCACTTTACCCAATATATATGCCAGCTTGTACCAAATATTTAGCGCAGTCCTCATAAAAAAGGGTACCTGGGATTGATGCAAGCTAGATCAGAAAAAGTTGCTCTAACTGGCGGCAGTTGGCACGCAAGCTGGAAAATCCTGATCGCCGGTCGGGTGAATGCTGCAAGCCCTGTACGTCATTCATTTGGCACACCAGGAGCTTGTGCCATTTGGACCACTTTGAAAATCTAACCCCGTGTCCTCAGAACAGTGTCCCTTGCATCGTATATGATAAAGGAGTAAGTGGTTTATTCTTCTCGATACCATGTTTTCATAAGTCTGCATAAATTATATGCAAAGAACCATGTCTCTGAATCGTTGTTACTAGCTCTCAGTCTCTCTCTTTCTACTACACACCCTTGTTTCTCCGTAGAGTGACAGAGACAGGTGACTTTCAGATGCATGGTGGTCTGCAAATTATTAACAGCACAAGCCATTTGATTAACCCCTAATACACCTAGCTTGCCTTCTAACTGAAATCTCTTCAGATGTTAACAGTGTTAAAATAATGTGAATATTCTGTGCCTATACTTGTAATCATTTCTAAATAAGTTTTTTATTGCATTGTAATAAGCAGGTGTAGTTTTATTAGTAGTGCATATACTGTATCTATACTTGTAATCATTTCTAAATAAGTGGTTTATTACAATGTAATACGCAGGTGTAGTTGTATTAGTAGTATATATACTAGTCAATTACTATTAGAAAGGGGGAAAGAGCTGATGTTTTTTTCTATGGGAAAAGGTCCCATCCATGTAATATATATTGCAATTGCAAAAACTATGCTTATGCATTTATTGGGGTTGCAAAAACAGAAAGCAGACTAAGGAAATGAAAAAAATTATGGTCCAAAGTCTCATGAGTCTTGGCAAATTGGTGGAGGGTGCTCCTTGGGTTTTTCAACCCATATGCTCACCACCGTCCCACAGCCCCTAGCTTCATGATCCAAGGATAAGCTACAGATCTTGACTTGTGCCTATAGGTCTGCTGCTTTACATTACAAGTCCAGAGCCAAATAGAGCCTGCAGCATCAGTCATAAGTTTCTCCACACAGGACATCATTCATAACTTTCTTTGCACAGGGCCTGCACACCCCAGACCTGTAGCTTGCCTTTGGGTTATAAGGCTAGGGACTGGAGAAGGGGCAGACATTAGTATTGAAAACCCCAAGGAACACTCCATAATTGATTTCCCAAGTCTCATGAAACTTTGAACTCAACTTTTTTCATTTCTTTACTTTGTCCGCTTTGTATTTTTGTAATCCTAATGCATGCATTAATGTATTTTTTTGCAATTAATTTGCTTATTTTTTGAGAAAGTAGGGAAATTAATTGCAAAAAACTACACTAATCTGCAAAATAGGAGTAAAGTCCTAACTTGCTTTGTGCAGGGTCCTTCAGGCCCTATGCAAGGTAAGACTCATAGGCTTGAATGAATGCAAGACAAGGGCCCTGCACGAATCTGTGAAACTGGAGGTAAGTCTTAACTTGTTTCACTGATGGCCCTTGGGGACTGCGTGATACAGGGCATGCAAGGTCCTTCATGCACTTCTGCAAATAAGCATGATCCCAGATGAACCATGGCTAAGCATGGACATTCCAGGGTTGACCATGGTTTTCCCATTCCACTGCCAGTTTTCTGTATTCATGCATCTGGTGAATTATGAACACTTGTCCAGGTTCTGTGGCTTAATATGTATGTTTACTAGAGCTGTAACTGGATGTCTTGTATTTTGCATCATCTAGGGTCCTGCATTAGACAGCACAACATGGTGATATGATAAGAGGACAGAAATTAGCAACTAGGCTAAGGTACATATGGATCTCCTGCTAGCTCAGCTGGTGGAGCTGTTTCTTTAGTTTTGTGATAGAATATTGAGGCCTATTTATTCTTAGTATTCTGCACCACTGAGTGTGGTACAGAGTTGCAGATCCACTGTCAGCTGGTAAGCAAAGACATGTCTGAGAGTGTTGTGAGCTGGTCCGTTTCGGCTCCTATGAGATGCTGCAGTGGTGGGAAGCTAAAATGCTGCAAGCATTTTCGGATACTGTGTGGACATTCCACACCACCTGAAATGATGCACTTGCAGGGCGAGGAGTGAGCAGAAGGATGTAAATAAAACATGGGGAGAGGGGGAACCAGTCTACCTGTACCATTCTACAGCTCCTGTCTGTGGACACACCAGAAATGGCTACAGCAGTGCACATCACACGCGTATCCTTGTCAAAACCAAGAGAGTGTGTGTGTAAATGCACCTTTGGTTTGGGAACTGCAGGACTCCAAGTTCAAATTATGAGTTCTCCCAATTGGAAGTAAGAAGCTGCATTAGCAGGGCATGCTCAGCAGGTGGCCACTGTGGCACAACTTTCACAGTTTGGGATCAGGGCACCACTGTAACTGAAATGGAACTGCAGTCCCCAATGTAAAATAAGCTCCTGCTGCCCATGTCCTGTCCCGTGCCTCAGTTTAGGCAGTCTCCTGCCTGCTACCCCATTTGTTCCTCTGTCCATAGTAACTTAAGCTGCGTGATTTCAATTTATGAGATTTGGTGAGTTTTCATTGAATTATTGCATACCATACTCCATTCATACTTTGTCACAGCCTTATACTGTATCTTGTCCCAGGTCATGTTTGAAAAGAAAGGAGTGCCCATCTCAATACCTTTTGACCTGGTTCACAATATAAAAAAATGTATTGGTCTGTTTATCTACAGTACCTGTCCTTTCCTTCTTTTCTTTCTTTCTTTCTTTCTTTCTTTCTTTCTTTCTTTCTTTCTTTCTTTCTTCTCTCTTCTCTTTCTCTCTTTCTTTCTCTCTTTCCTTCCTTCGTTCCTTCCTTCCAGAAAATAATAACACCAGGTGCATAAGTTAGACAAACATCAAACTTAACATTTAGCAAGGAAACAATCCCACAGAAATGTAGATGCCACAAAATAAATATAACTATCAAGTGTTGGGTTTCATTTCTAAGTCACTTACTTGTATCTTTCTGCTTAAAGTTTACCACATTAGCTTGATTTAGATATGGGGCAGTGCAGATAACTGAAACCATAGTCCAGTAGGCAGTCTAATATATATTCATGTAATTTAAAAACTACCAATTTGTGTGTGTGTGTTGTGCATGTGTGTGTGTGTGTGTGTGTGTGTGTGTATTCTCAAAAGAAGGGTACTGTTACAAAATTTGTGTCTGTTAGTTGTGCAAATTGTTTTTTAACCCCCCACTTTTTTTTTTATTCTTTGGTAACCAGGTAAGGCCCACTAGGCACAAGTGCCCATTTTCAGGGGTGACCCGGGAGCAGTAGGGAGGTAAATGCCTTGCTCAGGGTCACACAGTATGCAAGTGGAGGTTTTGGGAATCAAACCCAGATCTGCTGAATGTACTAAGTTCATTCCCAGCTCATTACTCTGACCTCTAGCCTATACTGCCTGCCTTTAATGAGTGTGGACAGGAATTTTTGGTTGTGTTACAAAGTTTACATGACTCTGTACTGTCTTAGCTCCCAGTGCTGTTTTAGGCATGTAGTAATTTCATCTGGTTTTGGGAAAATGTAGTGAATTACAGATGAGACCACCATCAAGTAGGACACAGGGGATACTATGCGGTGACCTCATTAGCAATTTCAGGGTAAAATCTCCTAGTATTCACTGTGAAGTGTTCAGTTAAGAAATATACAGTTGTGAACTGGCTGCTGTAGTCACTATGGTCTACATTTACTTATTTTATTAAGTTTTTGTTACCCAGGTGGATGCACTAAACATCTCAGGCTGGATTGTCAAAGGTCTGGACACAGAACTCAGCGCAGTTGCACTGCCACAGCTGCGTCCCTGCAGACGAGCCAAGATGTTTGGGGGCTATGGCTGCCTGTTTGAATCGATGAAACTTGATCTGACACATTTACTAATTAATGTACTTTAGCTTGCTACAGATAGAGCTCTCTCAGTATCTTTGTCATCCTTTATTCTCCCTACAGTACTTAATAGATTTTGTTAATGTTGTTATGCTGCTTTTCTGTACTGTCCCAGGTCACACCTGAAAATACACTTTTATTTGTCTAGTGTAAACCTGGTAAACAAAAGCAAGAAAAGCTGAGAAAGTAAATAAACATTTTCAAATATTTTGATTCATTTGCATCACTTCATGCACGTTATAGGAAAAAAACAAATCAAATCAAAATAAGCATTTGTCAATGCCGAATGTTGATTGCGTTGGTCCATTGAGTTTGCTCATTGCCTCTCTGTCACTCGTTCGTTCTGTTTCTTCTGGTGCTGCAGGCTGCTCTTTTGTACTGGGCTCCTGCCTGCGTTGGCACCTTTTACTGCCCACAAAGAAATCCACAGCTGTCCCGGCAGACCTCCATTGAGGTCACTCACTCCCCCTGTCTCACTTGCTCATTCCATTTCTGCTGGCGCTGCAGGTTGCCCTTTTGTACTGGGCTCCTGCCTGCGTTGTCACCTTTTTCTGCTCACAAAGAAATCCACAGCAGTGACGATAGAGCTCTATTGAGGTGGCTCACTCCCCCTGTCTCACTCGCTCATTCTGTTTCTCCTGGCACAGCAGGCTGCCCTTTTGTACTGGGCTCCTGCCTCTGTTGGCACCTTTTTCTGGCCACAAAGAAATCTGCAGCAGTCCCATCAGAGCTCCGTTGACCTCGCTCACTCCCCATGTCTCACTCGCTCATTCTGTTTCGGATGGCGCTGCAGGCTACCCTTTTGTATTGGGCACCTGCCTGCATTGCCACCCTTTTCTGCCCACAAAGGAATATGCAGCAGTCATGATAGAGCTCTGTTGAGCTTGCTCTCCCCCTCTCTCAGTCGCTCATTCTGTTTCTCCCGCCGCTGCAGGCTGCCCTTTTGTACTGGGCCCCTGCATGCATTGCTGCCTTTTTCTGCCCACAAAGAAATCCGCAGCAGTCCCAACAGAGTTCTGTTGAGCTCACTCACTCCCCCTCCCTCACTTGCTCATTCTGTGTCTCCCGACACTGCGGGCTACCTTTTTGTACTGGGCTCCTGCTTGCGTTGGTGCCTTTTCCTGCCCACAAAGAAATCTGCATCAGTCCCAACACAGCTCAGTTGAGCTTGGTCACTCCCCCCCTCTTTCACTTGCTCGATCCCAATCTGTCCCAAACACTGATTTCTGACAGCGACTGCGCCATTCTGCGCCGGAAGTGCGAAAACACATTTTGGCCAGGATGTGAAAAATGACAGCTATACTGTTCATAAGGAGGTGTGAAAAAATGCCAGTGTTGAAAATCTGGCGTGAAAATATTACTAATTTGCAAAGTTACAAGGGTGTGTGGAAACTGCACAACTCACGCTCATAACACAATCATTTTATGGAGTTTCATCACAAAATTTTCAACATAGGCATTTTAGGATCTCTGCTCATGAACAGTGTCAGTGTGATTTTCTTAATGTGTCCCGAACACTGATTTCCCACAGTGACCACACTATTGTGCGCCGGAAGAGCGAAAACACATTTTGGCCAGAATGTGAAAAATGACAGCTGCACTGTTCATAAGGAGGTGTGGAAAAATGGCAATGTTGAAAATTTGGAGTGAAAATATTGCAAAGTTGCGAAGGTATGAGGGTGCGTGGAAACTGTGCAATGCATGCCTGTAACACACTCATTTTATAGACTTTCATCACCAAATTTTCAAGATAGGTATTTTAGGACCTCTTGCTAACGAACAGTGTCACTGTCATTTTCATAATGTGTCCCGAACACAGATTTCCCACAGTGACCGGGCTATTGTGTGCCAGAACTGCAAAAACACATTTCAGGCAGGATGTGAAAAATGACAGCTATACTGTTCATAGGGAGGTGCAGAACAATGGCAATGTTGAAAATCTGGAGTGAAAATATTGCAAATTCGTGAAGTTAAGAGAGCGTGCGTTGCAACTGCGCAATGCATGCTTGTAAAACAGTCATTTCTTGGATTTTTTCCACCAAATTTGCTACATAGACTTTTTGAGAGCCCACCTCATGAACACTGGCACTGTCATTTTGGTAATAGGTCCAGAAAGGTGATTCCATGCAGTGACCATGAAATCACCTTTCAGGACCGAATAATGCCATGACAGTGGCTGAATGCATGAGGAGGGATCCCAAAAACACCATGTGGAAAATTTGGTGCCAAAATTCCAAAAAATGCCTGAGATATGCATCAAAGTTGACAAAACCCTATTTATGCCGTTATACAGCTTACCGGCATTTCCTCCGTTCGTGGTCGGCTTTGAAGAGTGCAGACGTGTTCCCGGTCCTCCAAAGATCATTGCGCTGGACTGCGCAGGTAAGTATGGGGTGAGGGGGGTGTGGGGAGGCAGGGCGCGCAGAGGGTGTGTGCGGGTTGTGGGAGGGGGCTGGGAGACCGCAAGGGACCGTCTTCTATTTTTACAGGTAAACAGAAAAAAAAGACATTGCAGGACTTTTTTTTTTTTTGCAGGGGCATTTGTCATGCTGGGGTGGGCTCCCAGCGTGCCAACCAAGTGTTTTTTAGGGGGGCAGCTGTAGCCGACGGGGGACTGGGCACCCCCATTGGCACAAAGCAGGGGACAAGAGCCAAGAGGGATTGGGCACCCCCTCAGCAGAAATCTACTGGGGTTTTGTGGGGGGGGGGCATTATGCCAATGGGGAGTCAGCTCCCCTGTCAGCAACGTGAAGTAGGATGAGACTGAAGCCGATGGGGACCGGGGCCCGTCGACGCAAACAAAACTGTTCGGGGTGTGCATGCTGCGGGGAGTTATTCACCCCCTCGGCACTGGGGGTTAATTCATATTGTTTGTGAACATGGCGGCAAGCCGCTGCTATGTTCACAAACAATATTACACTTGGTAACGTTCCGCCCAGCAATGACGGGTCGCTCCCTCATTGCAGCGAATGGCTGATGCTGCAATGATGAGGCAGCCCCTGATTGCAGCGGCTGAAATGTTTCAAGGTGGTGGCACGCTGACTGATCTAGTGTCAGCTGCAGCGTGCCATGGCATTGGGGAAAGTGGGCCAAGCCTTTAAAGGCACTGGGGGCATTGGCCACAACAGTGCCGTGCCTCCACAACCAGCTTCTGGCAAGCTGCCACAATATGTTTCTTGTGCTTGCGTGCAATCAACATAAAAAAAGACATGTGCATCATAATTTTGACCAATGTGTCATTTTTGATCCACATCTTGCGATACTGGTGGCAAAAAAAGGTAGACAATGTTTCTGCAGTCTTGTTCAGTTACCCCAAGTACAGCCACATAGTGTCAGACATCTCTCAACATCCAGCGCTTATTACCTATTTTCAGATATGATGTGGGTCTACATGAGTACATTAAATACAGTGAACAGTCAGTATAGAATAAACATTTGTTGAAGATTCACTGGGTATAACATATATAGTCGACCCACAGCATGATCACTTTTGCCAAATACCAGAAAGCGGCAAATCACGTCACGCGGCGTTGCAGCGCACGTAACAGAACAATACAATCTTTTGGTTTTTTCTTTTTCTGTTAACTGATTGCTGCAGCACCTGTAACGGTGTCTGTCAGTCCAGCAAACAGCAGCAGGGAACATACCACGGGTCATTTCTGTACACAGGTGGAAGCGCACATAATCCTAGAATTCAGATTTGAATTGGGCATGAGTTAAGGGGTTTGGTAGAGGGGTATCGTAATAGGCCACAGAACCATAATTTTGTTTTGGGTCACAAGATACCCTGGGCAACATGTTCTAAAAGATATCTCTTCTTCTGCAAATTATCCTGTCAATCAGCACTTCTCCATGTTAATTAAACATTTATTAATACCTCATTACTTCACTGTTTATTCCAATTACAGTGCTCCCTAATGCATCATCTAAAGCACTGCCTGCCACTATCTCAGAGGTTGACGGTGCACTTCTACCACTCTCTCTATGCAAATCTGAGCTGCCAGGTCAGTCATTGGCTGGCCGCTTGTATTTGCACAGCATGAGCTGTACATGCACATTTTTATCCTGTGAGGTGTTGGCAGGCAGAGCATTGCAGGATAAGTAACAGAGCACAGAAATAAAGACACAAAAATGGAGTAATAGGCCGTCTCAGTGGTGCAGAGGGTTGAGGTGCTGGATGTCTTACCTCGCGCTACGTTGGCCACTCAGGTTCTGGAATGACCTCAGGTCATCGGGGTGCCAGCGTGGGGGGGGAGGGTAGAGCAGGATTGACCATGCCGATGGGCCGCTCTCCTCTCCTGAGGGTAGTGAGGGTGGGTTGGTGCCCCCCCCATAGTTCTGCTCCCACTGTGTGGAGGTCGGGTGGGTAGCGTAGGCAGTGAGGGGGCAGCAAACAATTATGGGAGGTGGAAGGGGCTGAGCTGGCACCACAGTGTCCATGCATGCCTACACATGCTTGCATCGCCGTGTGCCGGGGCCTCGGGGTGGGGGCAAGGGGAGAAAACCTGTAAAGGTACCAATGTGTCCCCATCACCAGTTAGTGGGAGGAGGTACGGGGACCAAATACCTATATAAAAAAATGGAGTAATGAGATATTGAAAACAAATATTAACAGTGAAAAGTGGTAATCCACAGGATAGCTTTCACGAGAAGAGAGATATTTAAACTATCGTGTCCAGGTTATCTTGTTACCCAAATTAAATTATAGTTCTCCAACTTATTAAAATGCACCTCAGAATGTGATTACAAAATGGATCAGTTTACAGATTTGCAGAGCAGATAGAGCTTTCATATATATTATATTTGTCTTTAAATGTTTTAACAGATTAGATATAAAGATGATCTGCTGGGCTAGGCCATTAGCATGGTTGCTGAAAAGATACTTTCTATGCTAGTTTGAGAAGGGAAGGTGGAATCAGGTGGTTGGTCATTGCCCCTGACTGTCTTGGGGGTGCAGGTCAACACACAGCTTGAGGGGACCAATGATATCAAGGGGTGGGGGGGCATCTCAGGAGGAACAGAAATATGTCCAAATGACTCAGTTAGGTTGGTACACCACTTGCAAGAGCAATACAAAATGTAAGGCCCATGTGACTCTCCCTACCACATCCACCTGGGGAGGGAAAATACCTTGGCGGAAAACAGGTCCATCTGTTAAGAGCCTGGTGAATAACCAACCCCCCTCCTTTCAGTTAGGCAGCTGTCCAATGGGAGTGGAGGAGGGGCATTCCTTTATTGCAGAGCAGCTGTGAAGAAAGTGCAGGAATATAAATAATATTATACAATGGCAAGAAAGAATCTTGGACTGTGATTGGTCAGTTTGGAGCTGGACCTGTGGCATTATCCCAGCACAATATCACGGGTCCAGTCTCAGCCTCACTGTGAACCAGTTTAGATGCCCACTGTGATGAATGTTAGTTACTCTTTTTTGCATCTTCTCTTGAGAAACAAAAATATTTTTGCACACTAATAGAATTTTTTTTTTATTTTATTTATAACAACAAGCCATTGCGTAATAGGAATAATGCACTCCAGGGTGTGTGTCGTGCTGGGATAATGCCACGCCTGGGGTATTGGATTCACTCGGCCTGCGGCCTCGTGCCCAACATCCCCAGGCGTGGTGTTATCCCAGCATGACACACACCCTGTCATGCATTATTCCTTTAATAAATAATAATAATTTTATTTATTAAGCTCAATTCACATATCAAAGCGCTGTACAAATAAAAACCGAAATTTAAACAAGGAATAAAATCCTATAAGCTCTCCTAACTTGCTTAACTATTCATAAATACAAGATTAAATAGATGTGTTTTTAATGCAGTTTTAAAGCTCCCCACAATTTGGCACTCACAAACCCGACGAGGTAGAGAGTTCCACAGGGTAGGCACAACATAAGCAAAACAACGAGCACCAGCTGTTTTCAGCTGTACCTTGGGAACCTCTAGCAATCCCTCATCGGTGGAGCAAAGTGGGTGGAGGGGGCAGTGGGGGTGAAGAAGCTCTTGCAGGTAACTTGGACCCTGACCGTGTAGGGCTCTATAGGTCAGCAAGCCAACCTTAAATGTGATCCGCCATTGCATCAGCAGCCAGTGCAGTGCCTGCAGCACAGGAGTAATATGGCAAGATTGAGGTAGCCCAGTTAGTAACCTGGCTGCCGCATTCTGCACTAGCTGAAAATGGCGAATATCAACTCCTGGTAGCCTTAGGTAGAGGGCATTACAGTAATCCAGGCGAGAAGTCACAAAAGTGTGGACTAGTGTTGGTAGATCATGGGGTGGAACAAGGTGCCTTATCTGAGCGATGTTCCTTAGATGATAAAATGAGGTCTTGACCATAGATGATACCTGAGATTTCAAGGTCAATCCCTCAACGAGGATAATGCCCAGACTATGCACCTGCTCAGTGGTCCTCAGCTGACAGTTACCTAATATCAGACCAGATGATCACCCTCCCAAAGACCCCTCTCCCAAGTATCCAATGTCCACCACCAGAACCTCGGTCTTGTCAGGATTCAGCTTCAGCCAGCTGGCACTCATCCATTCCTGGATTTTCGTATAGGCAGGAGTTAAGTACCAAGAGAGCAACATCCTGGCCAGGTGCAAAGGCCATGTACAGCTGAGTATCATCTGCACAGTGGTAAAAACTCAGTCTGTACCACCTTACAGTGTCCCCCAGTGGCAACATGTATACCACGAACAACATGGGGGTGAGCACCGAGCCCTGTGGGACCCCACATGGCAGGGAGAAGGCATATGAGGAAAAAATTCCTGACACTACTCTCTGAGACCTGCCAGTGAGGAAGGAATGAAACCATCTGAGGACTGTACCCAACAGTCCACAGATCAGCTGCAGGCACTCTAGCAGTACCCCATGGTCCATGGTGTCAAATGCCGCTGGGAGATCAAGGAGGACCAAGATAGTATGGGTCCTCCGATCTCTCGCAATGAGGAGGTCATTGAGCACCTGAACAAGGGCAGTCTCGGTACTGTACCTAAAACCTGACTGGAAGGGATCATAGATGTTATGGATGGCAAGGTGATCCTCCAGCTGCAGTGCAATCACCTTCTCAATAACCTTACCCACAAAGGGAAGGTTAGAGGTGGGCCTGTAGTTGGCAAGACAGTCCAGGTCGAGAGAAGATTTCTTAAGAAGGGGAGTCACCAATGCTTCCTTCAAAGAATCAGGGAACTCCCCAATCTCCAACGAGCTCTGGATTATCTCCGCCAGGACTGGGCTGATGACATCAACACACCCCACGAGGAGGCGGGTCGGGCCTGAGTCCAAACTACAGAAGGTCGGCCGCATAGTCTGGATGATCGACATGACATCAGAGATTGCCACCTGGCCAAATGCCGACCAACCAGACCATGGTTCAGCGACCTCCCACCGATCACCGTAAGCCATCTTAGAGCATGCCAGACAGATCTTAGACCTGATACCAGCAGTCTTATGTGCAAAGAAGCAAGCAAACTCATCACATTTATCTTGTGACAATGCTCTTCACACCTGTAGACAGGCAGGATTGCACAGTCTGCCCACAGTGCGAAAGAGCTGAGCTGGTCGGTTCTGTGCAGCAGAGATCTGTCACCATGTGGGAAGAAAGCCACTGTGACATTACAGTGGTGGTGTTGTAAGATACTACCAGTTTAACCAATCAAATTTCAGTCTGTAAATAAACCTCTTTATCATGTACATTATGAAATGGATGGTCAAGATCCTCAAATCTGACTGGCTGAGACCACATTCCTCTGGGATGAGATCTTGGTACATAATCCCAGTCCAAAAGAAGCTTTCATGACAAAAATCAACAAGCAAGTCATGCCATTAGTCAACAAAAATGATAAAATATTTTTGAACTATTTTTTAATTAATTCAAAAATGGATCCATTTCATAATTGTAATGGATATCATGAGATATCATCCCTTCTCAGGTGGTTGAAGTCACTCAGTCTATGGCTGGGCCTCATGCCTCACAACGCACCTGAGGCTGGACCAGATCCCATGATGTTGCATGGCTTGATGTATATTATTGCTTAATTTGTAACTGATTAAACTAATTGTGAATACTCATTGCTTTCCCTCACTGTCTCTCTTTCTGTCTTGCAGAACATACTGTACAGTAAGATGGGAAACAAACCATATCAACTCAGATCTTCACCAGGTAAATAAAAATGACATGGGAGTAGCTTGGTCCAGTGGTTACAGCAGAGAGCTGTTAACCAGGAGACAGGTTTGAGTCCCACCACTATGACCACTGACACACTTTGTGACCGTGACCAAGTTATTTGACCTCCCTGTGCTTCTGTGCTCCCACCAGTAATTATTTTTCTTCAGGCTTGCTTTTTGTCCTCTGAGCCCCTCATTCACCTCTCCATCAGTCAGCAACCCATCAGCCCCATCACTGACATTCTCAGGGATTTACCAGTTATCTACCACTTACCCAAGACCACAGCTTAATGGGCAGCCTGCCCTGTCAACTGTCTGTGGGCCTGCTGGGGAAAGGTGCTGGCATGGCTCTGGAGGCAGGAATGTTCTCCTTCATGTTTCTTCTCTCACTGAGGGTGTCAATGTGTAGTGACATGCACAGATGGGTGGAGGGGCAAGCATGCATGACAATGTCTGTTGACTGCCCCTCCCCCTATACTGAGCTCTTGCTGTGCTGCACCCCTGGCTTCCACCAGGTGGCAGTCACTGAGTGGGATGCTAAGTCTCCCATTCCCAAGGAGTGGAGAGCTGTTCATGTGATGATGACTCCTCCCTGTGCTGGCCAATGCACTAGCAACCCGAGTTCATTCCCGAACCTGAGTCACTGGCATAGTGAGTGATATCACTATCGCTGCACTATGGGACTGGTTGCCAGCAGAAAAACTGAGTTTAGACAGGACCCCAGTGAAGAAAGAGACACTGCAGTTCAGCTGGGCTGCCCTGCGTAAACTAATTGTGTAAATAAAACAGAAAGAAATATTCTCAAAGGGCCCTGTTCTTAACGGATTAACAGAAAACAGCTATACTTGTCTTTCTAACTGGCTTCTATGAGCAGTTAATTTATTTGGGATTGAAAGACTGCTGTATCCATGACAGAGAAGGAATCTAACATGCAGCTTTCATTATAAATGTCTTTGTTGGGAGTGATCAAACAAAACTGTGTAAAGCTGTAGCATGAGTCAGACAAATCCCGGCTTTGGTTTCAGAATGTCCTCCCTGGTCCCCGTGGAGTGCTGCATAATTTGCAGATTTCAGGAGTTCTCAGATGTTCCCCTTAGCGAACAGGGGCAGCCATAAAGCAACGCCCAGCATCCCGGGTGGTATTCTTAATTGCTGCTGTGCATGCAGTTCCTTTTGAAGGCATTTTTTGCATTCAGTGGGCAGGGTTGGCCATTCACAGGCAGTCGAACCGCAAATGGATGCAAACATCAGTATTGAAAGCCAAAAAGTGCACCGTCTGAAACCGCTTCACGTTCTTTTACAATCTCTCAGCACTGCAGGTGCAAACGTAACTGCACCGATAACTTGGGCCCCAGTTCATTTTGCAGCAAAATGTATGACTGAATGTTGGCAGCATAATCACAAAGAATATGCCAAATCCGTTTGTGTCATGATTTCTAAAACTGTTGTAGAACCTGTAATTATATTATTATTATTTGGTTTAATTCTGTTTCCCACTTGTAGGTCCCTGGATCCCCCTGTGCCCACCCCCCAATTTCAAGTTATGGCACACAACCTCAGTCCAGAGTAGGAACCTGTTCCATAAAAAAAATAAATTCCTATAAGGACCCTCTAAAATCCTAGCATACCATTAATATGCAAATGTATGCACATTACTAGGTTTGAAAAGCAGTTTGAAAATAAGATTGTTTTATGTTTTTAATTAGGAGCAGTTTTACTAGTGCCAGGGAAGGTTCACTCATTCCTAGATTTGAGGAGTGTGATGGTTGGGCTCTGCAGCGGTGGTGCCAGGTCCCACTTTTAACTTTGGGACTTGGCTGCAGGGGACACTGGGGAGCAGCATGGTCTTGCACTCCCTCACCGGACATTGAGAGACCACCTCAATTATATGCCAACCACCACCAGACCACTAAATGAGAGACCCCTGTGATCAGTCCTGAACCCAAGTTTGTCACATGGCAGCATGACAAACTTCCATGGAGTCACTGAGCAGCCTGGTACAACCCTAAGCTAGAACTGCATGCTTCTGGATACCTCCTGATTTCATGAGTTTTAGCTGGAGTGGGTATAACGGATAATGGGAGCTCCACACTGGAGTAAGCCGGATTCATTTTCCCAGAGCAGATACTCACTATTATCCATCCTATCAGTAGAGATGACACAGATAAGAAATAATTTTGTCTGGATTATCCCATATAATTCAAGGACAAGGTGCCTCGCTATTTGCTCCTGGCAAAGAATTTGTTTCCATAAAATGACAATTATCCTGGGAATCTGAGCATCCTATGATGGATAAAGACTCTATGTTTCTATAGAGGCATCACCAGCATAAAACAGGAAGTTGCTATCCCTCTGTACAGACAGTTGGTGAGACCCCATCTGGAGTACTGCGTCCAGTTCTGGAGACCCCATCTCCGCAAGGACATAGACAGGATGGAGGCTGTCCAGAGGAGAACAACTAAAATGGTGCAGTGTCTGCAAGAGAAGCCATATGATGAGAGACTAAAGGAGCTTAATATGTATACCCTTGAGGAAAGGAGGGAGAGGGGGGACATGACAGAAACTTTTAAGCACCTCAGTGGAATCAACAAAGTCCAAGAGGGTAGCATCTTTCAGAAAAAGAGATGTGCAAGAACAAGAGGACACAATTTGAAGATGGGGGGATGGCTCAGGGGCAATGTGAGGAAGTATTTTTTTCACAGAGAGGGTGGTGGATGCATGGAACAGCCTTCCTGAGGAGGTTGTGGGGTCTAAAACTGTGGAAGAATTCAAGAATGCATGGGACAGACATAAGGCAATTTTTGTGGGAGTGGGAAGAAACAGACTGTTGGTTAACTGGGATCTGCAGCTCATCCTGTAGGTAGGGAAATGAGCAGACTAGGTAGGCCAAGCGGTCCTTATCTGACGTCAAAGTCTATGTTTCTATGGATAATTAATTCTGGATATGGAAAAAGTCATCCAGTAAATCTGATCTGAAGCTGATTTGCCCAGGATATGTTTGACCCCTGGATAACCAATATTAATGCCAGAGTTTGCACAGAGTGGCACTATCTGAGCAACCTGACCTGGTTGCCAGCATGGCTCAGTTGGTAGCACATCCACCTCTAGACCAAAAGGTCATGGGTTCTTGACCTGGACTGGACTCACACCTAAAACGCTGGCACCAGAGTGCTGTATTAGGGGGTGCTGTACTGTTGGGGTGTGCTGTCCTTTGGATGAGATGTTAAACCGAGGTCCCTTCTACCCATCCTGGTGCTGTCCTGGTGGGTGTCCAGGTGGAAGTAAAAGAACCCATGGTATTCTTCACAAACAGTAGGGGACATTCCTGGTGTCCTGGCAAATATTCCCCTTCCATTAAAACTGGTTCATGCAATTGTCCAGGCTGTGTGTGGGTGCTGATGTGTGATATGGCTGCCACCACACATTCAGTCACTTCCCTACCAGTCTAGCATTGCTTGTAAAGCACTTTGGGATACACTGTGGATGAAAAGCACTATAGAAGTGCTGATTCTTCTTCTTCTTCTTCTACTCATCATCACAAAATCATGCTCAGAGTTAAAAGCAATGTGTCTCAGTCTAAGGCTCTGCTCTTTTTCTTTTAAATTTAATTTTTATTGGGTTTCCAAAAACTTACATGTTAAGTACATTTTTAGCATTCCTGTGTTCCAAGGAATAACAACCACCTCAGCAGTATCACATACTGAACATTTTACCACTCGGCTCTCTGTGTTACAACATTCGGGGAACTAAGCACCACTTTAAATTAAAAGAAAAATAAGATCATACCTTAGATAGATCATGTGGCAGCAAGGACCACGGACTGGTAAATTGTTCTAACATTGACTACTTCCATCTTGTGTATCTCACTAAAGGCTCTGTTCGTTCTTGAAGTTTTAAAATACAGTACATCTAAATGATGAAATAAGGAAATTGTGAATACATCAGGCACACAGGATAGCCCGACGTATTCTTTTCTCAGAAGGGAGTGTCTGCTTATTAGATAACACATGTGCAGAAAGAGCCCTGAAGCAAAACACATTTTTGGCTAAGACATTTCCTAGACAACTGTGACCACCCTGATTAAGCAGATCAACAACAAAATAGAAAAAGACCTGGAAAATATGGTCAAACTACAGTACTCCAGCATTTGTGAGGACCTTCCCTTTGGGATATGAACCCACCTATAATCAGACACAGTAATCAGAAAAGGGGTAGGTAAGTACAGAGGAGGAATATATATGGGTATGCCATGGGCTGACTAAACATTTCACAAAGTACTACCACTTGCAACGCTGGTAACCTGGGTTCAAGAATGAGCCCAGGTCATGGGGCGCTGGCTTGGGGGGGGGATTGAGCATCCCAGAGAATGTTCTCTTTCCCTGGGGAGGGAGGGTCCCATTTGCCATTGCTATACTGTCCACTGGATGCAGGGTATGGTAGGGCTTGGCAAGACTAGGGCTGGAAGGAACCGTGCAGGCTACCGGTGATGACACGCTTGTGTGCGTGCCTCCTTGCAGCTCTTGCATGCGTGGTTTCTGAGGGTTGTTGGGGAGAAAAGAAAAACGTGGAAATGGTGCAACCCGTACCCGATAATGAAGGTCTCCTGGCGCCACTAGATCTCCCTGCCTGGACCTTCGAGCCTGCCTCCCAATGTGAAACCAGGATTGTTCAGGGGAAAATCCCTCTCACCTCATCCCCGCTGGAGGGTAAGTCATGGCTGTATGGGAGATGGTACCTTGCATCAGCTTACATAAGGAGAAGACATAGCCAACCTTGGAGAATGGAAGGAGATCGGATGCAGAGGGAAGGGGCAAATAAAAATTGCAAAAAAAAAAAAAAATCACATTTATTTTTATCTGCAGGTTTTGACCTCTATGATCTCACAAGTGGCAGAGCCACAAGTGAGGTCTGTAGAGGTCAAACCCTACAGATAAAAATATATGTGATATTTTCAGTCCGTCCATAGCATATGTAATTTATACGATGACAATGCCTCTCTGGCAAGATTAGTTCTTTCTGTGAAGATTTTACTCTTTCAGTTTGCTTTCACTGCTCTGTTTTCAACTGCAGCAGATGCCACTGTAATGTCATCAGGCATTGTGTAAGCTGTTCTTCCGTTGGTTAACAGCTCCTTTGTTACCAGCCTGAAGTGAAAATAAAGCTGATGACCCAGCTGAGATTGAAATAAATGATTTATTTCCACTTCAGGCCTGTCACACATGAAAATAAATGCATTCATTTGCAAAATTTTATTCTCACAATCATATAAATTTAGAGATGGGCTGAACAAGTTCTTAAAAATGTTATGAAATATTGACTGAGAATGTAGCATTTGGATTGGCTGAAAAGCATTATGATGGGTTATAAAATGGGCAAAGGATTTCAAGCAATCTGATTGGTTGTTAGCTGTGCATTAGATGTGTCTAATGCGCAGCTAAAACTAGAACCCATTTAGAATACACAGGCCATTTATAAGTGCAATAAGCCACTCCGGGATGTGCATTAGACAGTTCTAATGCAGCTAGAGACTGGACTCCTCGGCCTGTGGCCTGCATTGCCTCACTACATCCCTAGCCGCATTAGAACTGTCTAATGCACACCCCATCGTGTCTTATTGCTTACTTATATGTATTAATGACAGGAAACCCTCATGCACATTAGAAGACTACCAAATAAGAAACCATCAGTAACAAGACTGTAATTTCATCAAGGAATTCTGATTAGATAAATCATGGGAGCAAAACTCAAGTGGTTTCTGATGTCACTAGAATTCCAAGATGGAAATACTGTATAGGCCATGTTATTGATGGATCCCTAGCTTTATTCATTTGCAATGTAAGGGTTTCTCCTGACAGTCTCTCCAGTATTACCACAGATAGAAACAGAATTTGACGGCTGAAAAAGACCCAGTGGCCCACCCAGTCTTCTCACCTTACTGGTGCTCAGATAGTGCTTTTGTGGAGCTGACTATCCTCCATCAGATAGTATTGGTATCTGACTTAGGATCCACCCCAAGTCATATTCTGGATCCATGGTCAGATAGTTGTGGATCCAAGGTCGGATCCATCGGACTAGGTGGGCCAAGCGGTCCTTATCTGCCGTCAAATTCTATGTTTCCATGTTTCTATCCAGGTCAACTGCACAGATACCTAAGATACTTACTGTGGATCCTAGCAGGTCGGATCCTTAGTCGGATGTCTGTGCCATTCGATGCTATCTGATATCCAACCAAAATGATGGTATCTGATGGTCTCTGACCTGGTAGGATACTATCTGAGCAACACAACACCCTACCTATTTCTCCTACGTGTGCAGTAGTGTCCCTCTTTCTCTCTTACCATTTGCTCCCTAACTCACTAAGGCCTTGTGCCTGTCCTACCCTTGCTTAAATCCCCCCTCTCATTTGGCTGATGCCACTTCCTTTGGTTCTCTGCTCCACCACCTTTTCTGTTAAAAAGTGCTTGTGGGTGTTGATCTGTTAGAATGATGGTATCCCCAATTTCTGAAGTCGCATCGATGTTGTTATGGAATTTGAATGACACTCTTTCCTTGTAGGAAGAAGTGATTATCCTTGTATTACAAAACAATTTGAATTTAAACTATAGAATCTTTGATTAAGAAAATAATACCATTTTAGTTTAGAAATAGCATTATGACATTCCAGGGGTTGTGTTGCCTTCATTAAAGTCACACTGAGGCGTAAGGCACTCGGCTCCATCTTGTGCCTCATGATCCAATCATGATTTATTAAAAATACCATTAACAGCTTAACCTGATTCAGTATATCAGTCTACAGCTGTATTCCCCCCCCCCGCCATGGAACAAGGCTGAATATAGGCAGAATTATCTAGCCCCCCTTTCCCAGTCAACAAAACTAACTAAAATAAACCACCCACCCCCCGGGTTTGAGTAACTGAATGTAACCAACCCTTGACCATGCCTTCATTTAATTAATACTACAGCCTAATTTGCTCTAAAGTGCAGAACAAAAAATGAAAAAAATTCCCTTAAAAATAGTATGTGTTTTGAAATGTAATGATGTAATTAGCATATATTTGATACGCAAACCTATGTAAAGTTCAAGGTTCACCATAAGGTTCAAAAGCAAGCACCTCTATGGGTCCTGATTAGAAACAAGTTCTAAATAAGAGTTAGAAAAGCATCTCCCATCCTCAGCATGTCTGCACCTCTATAGCTCCTTTGGTCTCCCCTCTGCTGTTGAGAATGTTACAGGCCTTGTCCTCAACACACCAGCCCTTTGGGTTGAAAACATACATTTAAACATTACAACCTGTTCATTGTTTGAAGGATGACAAGTAAAAAAGAAGTAGGAGCCAGTCTGGGTGCCAGAAGGCCAGGTTTCCTACCGCACACTCCCTCCTCTGGGATCCAATCACCCACACCAAGCCATCCAGCCAACCACTGTGCGAGATTCTGGGACTTGCAGATGAAGCTTGTTCCTCCAGGTGGCGATGCAACACGCTGCTGCTGTGCCACTATGCGGGCTCAACATAATTTGTTTTTTACAATTAAAACTTTTATTGTAAATTTCAACATATAAATAAACAGTACATTCATTATAATATATTGTAGAGAGAAAAAATAAGTCATACAGACTTAATAGAGAACTTAAAACATTAACTACATTAAATTAATAATTTATCAATAGCTAATATTTATCCAGGATTTTTGAACTAAACAATTGTTATAACTTATGTAACACTTTTACAAAACATAGAATGTAGAAAAAGGTTTCATATATCTAGAAACTTCTCTATTCGATCACTACAAACAAAAGCTAGTCTTTTGTAGTTTGATCTTGTAGTAATATCTTCTAACCATTCAGACAAGGTGGGGGGGGGGCAGTGCTGCAGAATTGGCATGTCACAGCAATTTTGCTGGCAAAATGCCACTTTCACTGGCAAAATGCCAATTCTGCAGCACTGTTGCTGCTGAAATGGATTTTTGCCAGGTCCCCATCCTGACTGGACGTCATCCTCAGGATTGGATTGGGAAGAGGACCTGAGGCTGCGGTGGGGGCATGCATTGCACTCCGCCACATCTGTACAGTAAAATACTGCCTTACAGTACCTCCATTTGCAGTATTCTCTGTACTGAGAGGTGTCAGCGTGGTTCAGTTGGTAGCACATCTGCCTCTGGACCAGAAGGTCGTAGGTTCTCGTCCCACACCGGGATTGGACTTGCACCTAAAAATTGCTGGCATCCGAGTGCAATATTGGGGGGTGCTGTACTGCTGGGGTGTGCTGTCCTTCAGATGAGACGTTAAACTGAGGTCCCTTCTGCCCATCCTGGTGGGTGTCCAGGTGGAAGTAAAAGAACCCAGGGCACTCTTTGCAAAGAGCAGGGAACATTCCTGGTGTCCTGGCCAACATTCCCCTTCCCCTTCCCATAAACTGGTTCATGCAATTGTCCAGGCTGTGTGTGGGTGATGATGTGCGATATGGCTGCCACCACACATTCAGTCACTTCACTACCAGTCTAGCATTGCTTGTAAAGCACTTTGGGATACTGTGCATGAAAAGCGCTATATAAATGCTGATTCTTCTTCTACTGTAGGCAGGGTAGGGCACTACTGGCAGGGTAGGGCACTACTGGCACGTCTCTACCGAGACCTGTCAGTTGCTCTTTAAGATTGTTTTTCTCATCAAAATCCTTCACTAGGCATGTGTCAGAAGGTGCGACACATGCACAGTGAAGGGTTTTAAAGAGAAATGCAATCTTAACAAAAGGGCATAGCTATAATGCCTCAATACAAAGTGAATGCCCGCTCTGGAGCACTGTCGCTCTGATGGTGTCATCGCACACTGATGTCACAGCCATTTTGGGCATCAGTGGGAGCATGGTGGTAAATACAAGTGTCTTTCTTTACATTTGAGTATAAGTTTTAAAGTTGACAAAAGTGCCTAAAGTGCCATTTCTGAAGCAAACGGAACACATCACTCTGTATGTAAGACTTACCTACAATGCCATGTTTCTGAATTTCTTGTAATCAGTTGCCCTGTTTATGTGCACTTTAAAACCACTAACAGTTTTTGCACCCACTACCTCAGCTGGCAGTCTGTTCCACGGCTTTTCCACCTTTTCTGTAAAATAATATTTCCTCATGTGTCTCCTGAACCTTCCTCCTGTTAGCTTCCACTCATGATCATGTGACCGCGAGCTGGTATTCAAGTTAAATAGTTCCCCACAGTTCACCCTGTTAATTCCTTTTAGGAGTTTGAAGGTCTCTATCATATCTCCCTCTTGGTCTCCAGTGAGTACATGTTCAGTGCCTTGAGACGCTCCTCATCCTGACCCTGAATCAGTTTTGTTTTCCTGGGTTGCATCATCTAGAGCCTATCCTTATGCTTCCTGAGATGAGGACTCCAGAACTGGGAACAATATTCCAGGTGTGGCCACACCAAGAATCTATGCAGGGGAAGTATTACATCCCTTTTTCTGCTATCTATACCCTTACTGATACATCCAAGTATCTTATTTGCCTTGCTATAAGCCTTGTTGTACTGTCTAAATTGCTTTAGGAAGTCTCTGATGATAACACCAAGGTCTTGTTCCTCAGCTGTGGTACTGAGTTTCACCCCTCCAATCCAGTGCTCTGTCCTGGGGTTCTTTTTCCTAGGTGCATCACCTTGCAGCTTTTGGCATTGAATTTCAACTACCAAACCCATAACCACCCCTCCAGCTTTTGCAAGTCTCTGTACATTTTCTTTATTCCCTCATCACTATCCACCCTCCCACAGAGCTTATTGTCATCTGTGAAGAGACACAGCCTGCCTCGGATCCCCTCACCAATGTTGCTGATGAACATGTAGGAAGTGACTAGACCCAGGACAGAGCCCTGTGGAGCCCCACTTGTGACTTCCTTCTCTTCTGATTTAACCCCATTGACCACCTTCCTGTACTGCTTCCCCTTTAGCCAGTTATTTCCCCCATTTACTATGACCCTAGCCACACCCAGATCCTCCATCTTCTTCAGCAAGAGTCAGAGGGGTACCGACTCGGAAGCCTTGCCGAAATTGAAGTAGAGCAAATCCACAGCATAGCCTCTATCCAATTCCCTCATCACCGAGTCAAAAAAAGCTATCAGGGTAGTTAGACAAGACCTCCCTGCCACAAATCCGTGCTGCTTATTATCCCGGTGACTGTTCCTCTCCAAGTAGTCTACGAAGTCCTCTTTGACCAGTGGCTCCATCTTAGATCCATGAAAAGCATGCCAACCAGACCTATAAAATTATTATAGATCAGGTAACTTTTCTTTTTAATTACTTTGTTTTCTTCTCAATGTGGATGGCATGAGCAGTCGAGAAACCTGTTACAGCAGCTCAGCCCCTAAGGCACTCTTACTGAAATAAGAGTACCTCACACACAACTGAATGAAGCTCTGTGATTGGTTGGGAGTGTCACCTGATACAAAACATGACAGCAAAGGGGAGGTTCTGATAATGGGAGACTTCAACATGCCAGACACAGATTGGTCAATACCAGCAGGAACATCTGACAGAACTAGACACATGGTGGATTCCCTGCAAGGGAAGGGCCTCAAACAACTGGTACAACAACCCACAAGAGACAGGGCTATCCTAGATCTAGTACTGACTAACAGGGAAAGGATCACAGACCTCCAGGTAGAAGGCCACATGGGGGACAGCGGCCATCACATGGTATGGTTCAATTTGGCCACTAGAACTAAATCATCCCATTCCAAGGCAAAAATATGGGACTTCAGAGGAGCTGACTTTGATAAGATGGCCAATAGAGTTAAGCTAGCCCTGGCAAAAAGAAATACAGGTGAGAGGGTACACAGGCAAAATAGTAGAAGCATTAAGGATGCAATACTTGAAGCAACATCCCATTGTGTTAGAGAGAAAAGGAAGTGCAAAGAAGAAGGAAATCACTTTGGTTCTCAAAACAGTAGCAAAAAGGTCAGAGCCAAAGGCTGGCCTTCAGGAAATATAAGGGAACGCAACAGGATGAAGATAGGGAGGCATACCAAACTTCCCTAAGGGAAGCAGGGAAGGCAGTAAGGTAGGCAAAGGCCCAAACCGAGGAAACACTAGCACAGACAGTAAAAGAAGGTGACAAGACTTTCTATAGATACATTAGTGAAAGGAGAAAGTCCAGAGGGGGTATTGCTAAGATCAAAGGAGATAAAGGGGCTTGTGAGGAGAAGGACCATTTAAAAGCATCTATCCTAAATAGATACTTCTGCTCAGTATTTACTTGAGAGAAGGTAGAGCAGGGCCCACAGTTCAGCGCCATGGACACAGGCGGGAGGGAGGTGTGCACTAGTCCCTTCACAAATGAAAGGGTCCTACAAGAGCTCGATAAGCTCAGGGTGGACAAGGCAATTGGACCTGATGGCATACATCCCAGGGTACTAAAGGAGCTAAGAGTGGAACTAGCACAGCCATTATCAGAACTGTTTAGTGAGTCTCTGAGCACAGGAGAGGTCCCAAAAGACTGGAGCAGGGCTAATGTGATCCCGCTTCACAAGAGTGGTAGCAGAAAGGAGGCAGGGAACTGCTGACCAGTCAGTCTTACCTCAGTAGTGGGCAAGATTATGGAGGCACTACTTAAGGAAAGGATCATGCAACACCTGGAATCCATAGGAGCACAGGATCCAAGACAGCATGGGTTTACAAAAGGAAGGTCCTGTCAAACTAATCTCATAGATTTCTTTGACTGGGTAACCAGAGTGGTGGACCAAGGGGGAGCTGTTGATGTCACCTACCTTGACTTCAGAAAAGCTGAATACTGTTCCACATAGAAGATTGATTAATAAGCTGGGTAGGCCCAGGGTGGTCAGAAGTTGGTCAACTGGGTGGTACACTGCTGATGGGCAGAAAACAGAGAAGGTGGTAAATGGTATACAGTCAGAAGAGATGCAAGTCACAAGTGGGGTACCCTAGGGATCAGTCCTTGGGCCAGTCCTCTTCAATATCTTCATCAGTGACATTGCAGATGGACTGGAGGGTAAGGTTTGTCTGTTTGCAGATGACACCAAGATCTGCAACAGAGTGCATGATCCAGATGGGGTGGGCAGAACAAGAAGCGATCTGGATAAACTAGCTAAATGGTCAGACGAGTGGCAACTGGGGTTTAATGCAAAGAAGTGCAAGATCATGCACATAGGGAAGAGAAACCCTGAAGTCACCTATAGGCTGAGAGGGGAGTTGCTGGCAGTCACAAGGGAAGAAAGAGACTTGGGCATCATCATCACTGATGACCTGAAATCATCCCAGCAGACCACTAAAGCAGTAGGTAAGGCTAGGGAGATGTTGGGGTGTATTAGTAGGGGTATCACAAGTTAGAAGAGGAAGGTAATAATCCCTCTTTACAAGACACTGGTTAGACCCCATCTGGAGTACTGCATGCAGTACTGGAGGCCACACCTTCACAAGGACATTAACCAAACTGAGGCAGTCCAGAGAAGGGCAACCAAAATGGTGCAGGGACTGCATCAGAAAACATATGAGGACAGATTAATAGAGCTCAATATGTATACCATAGATTAAAGGAGGGAGAGAGGTGATATGATCGAATTATTCAAACACCGTAAGGGCATTAACAAGGTGAAAGAGTCTAACATGTTTCAATATAAGAAAAATAGCAGGACAAGAGGACACAGCATGAGATTAGAGGTAGGCCAATAAGGGGTAATGTGAGGAAGTTCTTTTTCACAGAAAGGGTGGAGGATGCATGGAACGGCCTACCTCAGGAAGTGGTGGATATGAATACAGTGCAGGGCTTCAAACAGGCATGGGATAGGCATAAGGGAGCAATACAGATGAGTATCAATAGATAGGCCATTTATAGAGCAAAGGCCGATGGCACATTTATAAGGTAGAAAAAGAAATATGCAGACTGGATGGGCCTTGCAGTCCTTATCTGCCGTCAACTTCTATGTTTCTATGCTCCTATGATCTCCAATAAGGGACAGAGACTGCCGATGTAGTTATATATTGGGGATGACCATTTCAACATCCAAGTCATCTCTGGGACAAGGAGGACTAGGGTGTTGTACAGGATGCAATAGTCAGTATCCCTGCCACATCCCAGTACAAATCTGCACATGCTGTTAAAGACTACAGTTACATTTTGCAGTGAGAATGAATTTGCAGCCCCTTAGACTTCACTACTATATTCCAAGGTGGGTAGATGGGACTGTTTCAACAGTAACTTTCTGGTATGAAGGCTAAGGCAGGATCTCTGCAGCAGAGCATTCCTGGTTAGTAGGAGAGGGTTTGGTCCAGCCAGATTCTCAGGTATTTTAAATGATGCACATTCTTCAGTGGAGGACTTGAGCATGGCAGTATTTGAAGTGCCTTCTGGGGCAACTCCTTGCCACTAAACAGCATAGTCTTGGAATTGTTAAGTAGAAGACAGTTGTTGTCTGTACAGGGCTGGGTAACTTCAAAGGCAGTTTGGAGCATTTCTTTGAGTTTGTTGAGGGAGGCATGTATAGTATGACAATATCATCAGCGTAGAGAAGTAGACTGATATTGGAAGTGACACATATGGAGGGGAGATCATTTATGAATAGACTGAACCCTGTGGCAACCCAAGTTTAAACCGTTTAGAAGAAAATAATTCACCATTGACCTAGAGTGCCTGGGCCCGATTTTAGAAGTCCCCCTGTGATCAGCGCATTATGCGCTGAAGTCCCAACTGCGGCAAACTCGAGCGCACCAGGGACCCTGTGCTGAATTTTGTAAAAATCAGGGTCCTGATGTCAAACCCCCTGAGTGTGCCACAAGCTGTCCTGTGTGCTGCACAACTGGTGCACAAGCGGAGAATGCCGTAAGCCGTGACAATTTCAGGCTGCAGTGGCGGCTGTGGCAAGGACTCACCAGCCATTCATCTGGTGGCTGGCAAGGCCTGTGGAGGGAGGCCAGAGCTGGTTGGGAGGTGGTGGAGTGGTGACAGACCTTGGACAGGGCAAAGGCACGGTTGCCTCAGTGACAGGCACTGGGTGTGAGGGTGTGATACTGTGACTTAAGGCGGGGTGGGGGGGATGGCCCTGGAAGTCATCAGCCATGGCCTCACCACTGCCAGGACATTTGGCCTGGTATGGGAGGGCAGCAGACATCCGCTGGCAGTGGCTGCAACGAGGGGGCACGGACCACCTCCCACCATGGCAAGGCACTTGGAATGGCACATGGGCTGTTAGACCAGCTCCCAGCTGGTCTAACTCTGGCACCCATGCACACATTAGAGGGGTTTGCAGAATCCCAGTTATGGGGATACTGCAGTGCTGCCCTGGTGCAAGCCTCCTCCACCTTGCTGCACTGGTGTGTTTGTTGCAAGGACTGTGCAGGCCCAGCCAGTGCAAACAGCCCCCAGTTGCTACAGGGGAAGTCTACAAATTGGGAATGGCACACGGTGTGGCGTAAGATGCCCCTTGCATCAGTCCTTATTGGCACAAGCTCCAACACCATTCCCTAGGGTTTGAAAATCAGGCCCCTTTAAGTAGTCTTTTATTCAGGCTAATGATTTCAGTGGAAGTCCCGCTTTATGCAATTTGGAGAACAGGATGTTGGGGCTCACTGTATCAAAGGCTTTCTTGAGAGCTATAAAAAGTACGTGGTGAGGAATCCTCAGTCCAGTGAGGTTGCTATATCATTTAAGACCGTCAGAAGGGATGTGCTGGTTGAGCAGCTGTGTCGAAAGCCCAACTGGATGTCTATTAGTACGTCATACTTTTAATATGTGCTCCATGAGTCATCTGCAGTGCCACCCACCAGGATGAAGTGCTCTTATCACAGTTTCTGCCAGTGATTTCTTGCAGGATACTACAGGAACACATTGCAATCCAATGAAGATTACTCCAGTCTGTCAAGCAGGAAAGTGTGACATCTTTATCCAAGAATGACCTCCAAAGAAGCTGTGAAACCTTAGGTGAGTGAGTGTTGGCATGCCATTGACATTGTTTGGGAATTTCAACATTTTTAAGTTGTGTTTGCAATAAATGGAAATAAAAATTAGCACTTTATTATATTTCCTGCTGTGTTAAGAGTGCTATTTATTGGGCAGTGGGGATGGGGGTGGGGAGCGAGTGTTGCTCTTTTCTCTTTGTGTATTTATCACAGAGTGCTACATTCTGGTGAGAGGCACTATTATGTACAACTAAGCCTTGTGATATCTTTTTGCAGTTAGGGATGTTTCTCCCAAGGCCTCTAGCCACCCTCCAGATGTTGGCCACCCCAGTCCTGTTCCCCTGCTTTCCTCCAGGATGTACCTTTGTGCTAATGCAATGTGACCTGGGTGCTCATCGGGGTGCAGGGCTAACAGGTGGCTGGGGTCAGCAGCAGCTCAGGATATCTTTTTCGAAGGGTGGTGTGTGACACTGCCCAGACGTTCCCATGCTCGCCTCCATAACAGGTGGCTGGGTTCAGTGGCAGCTTAGGATGTCTTTCCCGAGGTGTGGTGTGCAATGCTGCCCAGACATCCCCACACACACTCTCTCATGCTGGAGCATTGGTAGCCACCACTGCCCCCCTAAGCTGACTGTTCCCAGACTGCCTCACCCTCAGATGACACCAGGGGCCAGGCGAATGCTGGGCACTGAAACCCTCTCTCTCTCTCTCTGGCAGAGGAGAGCTGTCTTCTGGTCACTGTATCCTCTCCTTCCCCAGCTGACTCCTGGCAACCCAAGTCAGCATGTGAACCCAGGTCACCGGCATGGCATGAGCTGTGGCATCCAGCTCCTCAACTCAGTGTCACCAGGCCAGCATCTTGTTGCGGTATCTGAAACAGTTTAGCAAATCAGATGTAATCCAATTATAGTGACCTCTCTGAACTCGGAGAAGCCATTAAAAGGCGGCAGAATAGCACACCCTTTCATGAATATTCAATTACATCTCAGGGCATCATCACTGTGCCTTTCTCAGTAACATAGCAACATAGTTTTGTAATGACGGAATGGACTTGAGTCCATTTCGTCTCTATCTCCTGTCACACAGCAGTGAGTAAATGCAATATGAGTATGAACACACATCCAATGTTAACAGCTGGAATGGTAACCATACTCATATTGTGTAACCTTTGGTGTCATTTTCTCACAGGAGTTTGTCTAATCCATGTTAAAATCCTGTGTGAAGTAATGCTTTCTACTACTGTAATCTATCAATGCTACTACTGTAATCTATCAGTGCTACTACTGTAATCTATCAATGTATGAGCAATACTTAAATAAATAGAATTATACAATGGCAAGAAAATTTCCTGGGCACTGATTGGTCAGTGTGTGCCTGGCACGGTGATGATATCCCAGTATAACATCACGGGTCTAGTCTCAGCACTATGACCCTCTTGATTGGTTGTTCTCATGATTCTTCGCATCTTCTCTTAAGAAAGAAAAATATTTTTCCACACTAACAAAAACATCTTTAAAATGATTTGTTTTTATTTTGTATAAAAACAAGTCATTGTATAATAGCAATAATGCCCTCCAGGGTGTATGTTGTGGGGATAACGTCACCTCTCAGGTGTTGGACAGAAACCACTTGAGGCGTAACGTTATCCCAGCACGACACACATCCTGTCGGGCATTATTGCTTAAATATATGGAATTTTGTGTATTTTTCACTAAACACAGATGAGTCAGTAAAATGGAGCCCTGGGTTATTTATTTTTGGACCTGGTGGCAGTGGCAAAATCCAGGCTGAGGCCTCAAGCTATGGCACATAGCTACCAGCATGGCCCAGATTAAAACATTAAATATTGCCTATGTGCCTAATTTCAAGACCTCTGGGCCCTGTGTGTGCCCAAGTCATTCTTCATTCTTGGCATCACCACTGCCCATCTGTTGAGGAGGAGAGTAAAATGTGGTATGCCATCCTAGCACCATATAATCCGGACACAGACTGCTGACAAACTTCCCTGTGCTCCCAGGTCGCACCTGTAAACAAGCTTTCAGCTTAGTGTGTCTCTCCTGGTTAAACAATTAGAAAACATGTTGGTATTGCACTCAGGTATGAATCTTGCCAGTATGTGCCACTGATGTGGTTTAGACAAAAATGCTGTGAATGTTTTTAAAGGTTGGTTTATAAAGAGTTTGGGAATAACATGACTATCCAGTATGGGACCATAAAAGATACATGCTTATCAAGGTTCTTTTCAAAGCACCAGCTCATTATCCAGAGAATGGTATTCAGTGTTAATTTTTTTTCTTTTTTTGCAGAGGTAATCACTTTTTCTCCTTCCCGCAGGAAGTGCTAACAAGTCAGTAGAGTACGGCCCAGGGAGAGTCTCTACTCCCTGCTTCATTAATCACTGGGTTGATGTTGTCATGAAATGATAAATCTCCTCCTAAATCCAACCATTGATTAATGACTAGAGCACGGTGGTGGGAAAATGGGACACTGCCAACACCTGGTAGGGGGACGGGAGTTAACACTTTCACTCCCACTGGAGGTAACCACCTGGGCTGTGAGATAGGAAGGATATCTGGTGGGAATGTCTCATGACTGACGACCGTTGCCTCAGCTGGAAATACAATGTCTTTGGCCTCTCTGTCTGTTTTTGTTGCAGATGACTTGTTCGTGGATGTTAATAGATTCCTCCGCAGTTGTAGGACACTGAAGCTGCTTTCTCAACAGTAATTCATAAATGCACTAGAAAGGAGGGAATAGGAAGAGTGTGTTTATCCCATAAAAAGCATTCCAGTTTTATTCAGTTTTGTAGAATGTTATAATAATAGTTAAATGACATTTTTAATGAACAAATCCTACCCTGATTAGCTTAGTTAATGTAAGGATTCCAACCTTCTTCCAACCTCAGAGGGTGGCATTTGGGGAGGCAGTGTAGTCTTGTGGATAGAGCACTTACCCATGAAACAGGAGCTCGCAGCTTACAATCCCACTGCTACCACCACTGGTTCAGCATGTGGTCTTTAACAAGTTACTTGACCTCCCTGTGCTTCAGTTCCTCCTAGCTGTGCCAGTAACTCAGTTGGTAGCACAACTGCCTCTGGGCCAGGATGTTTGTATGATCATAGGCTCGAGTTCCACATAAGGCACGTAGGCAAATACCCTACAATAACATTGTAGTGCACGTTAAAGCTTGCAAAGCACCAAAATCACCTTCCAAAATAATCCTACAATGCAAACTTGGCCCTGGCAAAGCTGCTCATCTTAAAGCACATCTCAGTACTATCGACTGGTCCTTCATAACGAATACCCCTGACCCTGACAGAGCCCTTGACCTCTTCATTCTCTCCTTTAGTACTGTATGTGACAAATTTACCCCACTTACCAAAAGGATGGGCAAAGGCAACCCGGTGCCTTGAATCACTGACCACCTCCTGGCCCTGTTGCGGACCAGAGATTCATTATGGCACCTCTCCAATGAGACTGGCCTGCCATCCGATAGAGAGAAGTACAGAGAGGCCCAGAACAAATGCACGTGGTCCTTATGCAAAGTCAAAGCCAAAACCGAGTATTACAAATCCTCCCTAACCTCTACCTGGGTCTCAGGGCGTAAATTCTGGAACAATATTAAGGATATCTGTGGCAAAGACCCTAACCCTGTCCCTAATCATATCATGGTTGATGGGTGCCTGACCTTTTATCCTGCCCGTATAGCCACAGCCTTCAACAACACCTTCACAAACCTCAGCCAGGTTCTCCCTCCTAATTTCTTTGACCCACCCCCAGCCAGCTCCCCCTACTTCCCCCCCAGTAGCCTCTCCCTTTCACCTATGCTGTATTACACCCAAGTCCAATGAGCCTTACCTCAAAGCCACTCCCGCTACAGTAGTGATTCCTTAGACCTGAAACCCCTCTGGCTCACTCTCCATGAGGTGCTCAACCCCCTCACCCATATTCTAAACTGCTCCTTATGCCAAGGGGAAATTCCCCTCCTGGTGGAAATCTGCCTCCATTTCCCTCATATTTAAAAGTGGGGACCGGTATCATCACCAACAACTACCACCCCATCTCCATTCTCCCTCCACTATCCATGGCCCTAGAGTGGATTGTCTCTGATCAGCTCACTGACCACCTCAACAAATACGACCTACTCTGCAAGCAGCAACACAGCTTTTGGAAAGGGCACAGTACTACTACTACTACTGCCCTCCAGGAGTTCACCGCATACGTCCACTCCACCTTAGACAGAGGCCATATCACTGGTGCTGTCTTCATTGATCTCATTAAGGCATTTGACACTGTCAACCACTCCCTCTTACTAACCACACTTTCCAACATCGGATTCTCTTAGGATGCCCTGTGCTGGTTCACTGACTACCTGTCAAACCATTTCCAGCAGGTCAAAACTGGAAACACCTTATCCAATAGGCTGCCTGTCCTCTCCGAAGTCCTACGGGGTCCATCCTCGGACCACTACTGTTCAGCCTCTTCCTTAACTCCCTCCCCATGTCCTGCTCTGGCAACCTACTACTCTACGCAGACGATGCTGTCCCATATTCCTCCAACTCTGACCCCATTCAACTCTACCATTCCCTTCAATCCTCCTTTAGAGGTGCTGAAAATTGATTCTCCACACAGAGCCTTATTCTAAACTATAAGAAGATCAAAGTTACGTTCTTTTCACACCCTCTGAACTCCCGGAAGGAGCTTTGCCCCCAAGTACTATCTGCCAACCTGACCCCACTTGAGCAAGTGGACTCCTTTAAATTCCTGGGCATCACTCTAGACCTAGCACTTAATTTCCACCAACATATCCATCTTCTATCTACCATCCTCAATGTTCAGCTCGGACTACTCTATCGCTTCAAACACTGTCTTACCCCAGATACCCTCAGGATCACTGTCTCCTCCTCGGTCCACTCCCTGCTCAACTATGGTTTACTTATCTACAGCTTGGCGAACACCTTGGCCCGTTATACACTCCGTCTCTCCCTAAATAAAGCCTGTCGCCTCACCCTGGGCTGCGGCCATCTCACCCACACATACTCTCTATATAACCAACTGGCTTAACCTCGACAATAGAATTAGGTTCCACACCTGCCTCATGGCCAAAAAGATTGCCCTCGGCCTCCCTCCCCCCGGGCTCGCTTCTCTAATCCACCTGGCTCAGATGCTTAAGCATACCCATAGCTCTGGCAAGCAGCTCCTCTCTGTTCCTCACTGCTGAACCTCCCAATTCCAAAGGTCCTTTAGTTACAGAGCCCCTTCTTGGGTGAACAGCCTACCCACCTCACTTGTAAACGAGAACAGAATTGGCCCCTTCAAAACTTATCTTAGGGACCATCTCCAGTCCTCAAATCCTTGTGACTGCCACTGAATCTCCCTCCCCTTCCCTGACTAAGGCCTCTGGCCGGATTATCCCCCACCCCCCGCATGAGTCCCCTAACCTGAGTCCTCCAGGTTTAGCTCTATATCTGAGTTTATAAACGTATTGCTTAAGACATGCACTAATTAAACCTAATATCTGACTGTTAGCCTTTCATTGTTGTTTGTAACAAGCTTGACTGTGTCCTGTTGAATAGCTGTGTAATGTTTGTCTTGTATCTAATTTCTGTGACGTGGAACCTTTGTAAAGGAGTCTCTGACTCAAAGGTACTTTCCGAATCCTCTATAAATGAATAAAAATAAGTATAATCTCCAGTCAGATGTTTTTCAGGACTGCATTTCCCCAGGAGCTAAGTACGGTCCACTGTGACGGTATATAGCCCATGAAGGATAGCAGGACCAGCAAGTAAATGATTAGAACTTATATAAACTGTAACATGCACTGCAGGCTATGGAACCTTTTCACTGCTGCCTACTGCTCTGATGTCATCTGCAGGGGATTCTGGGATTTGTAGTAAGAGAAGATGTCAGCCTACAAATTTAACAAAAACAGTCTGATACACTCTACTAAACTACAGTACAGAGTAAGTAAACCAACATGTTTTTGCACACAAAGTGTACATTGGAACCAGCTCACACTTGAGTGTGGGGAACCTCATTTGTGGCTGTTCCCCTTTAACAAAAGATTACTGTAAGTCTCCTGAAATATGAAGAGCCAATCAGAAGTTTGTATTCTATAACTTCCTCCTATAATATGAGGCATTGCAACTCGGTTGGGCTATCCAGGACAAACAAACAATATCATAAATAAGCGTAATAAAGTCTGCTAGCTGCTTGTGTGTAAAGCCAGAATATACAGTTCTGACTTGCAGAGGAGTTCCTTTTCACCACACACCGATTAAAAGCAGATCCTGTCTTCATGGGGTGCAAGCCCATTAAAAAATAAGAGGATCTTTTGTTTGTTTATTGTTTTCTTATTCAACTGGTGCAATGCCCACAACAGGCATTGCTGCACCACTGAATGGCAAAAAAGAACTTGCTGCATATCGGATCTGTATGTTGTTACTCTTTTCTGTCTTCACACTTATATGTTACATAAATCTCAGTCAAGGGAGTAATTCTGTCCTTTTTATGTTGTCTTGTGCGTACAGCACAAGCAACATTTTGTGGCAGCTGGCTGGAGTAGCAGGTTGTGGAGGTGCGGCAGTGTTGTGGCTAATGCCGCCACTGCTTTTTTGGTCTGGTCTCTGTGGCACCAATGAATGAGCATGCTGTCTATGACAGCAGTTGAGAAGTGTGCTACTAACTTAAAGAAATTTTGCCGCCACAATGAGGGAGCACCCGTCATTGCAGGGCATGCCTTGCCTGCTGAAACATTTCAATAAACATGGTGATGGCTGTCACCATTCACTTCTCACAAATCCTTAGGAAGCTGACTACAGGGTGCCCAGTTCCCCTGTCAGCATGTTTATAACCCCTCCTCAAGATTGTGTGGCACACTGGGAGCCTACCTCAATGTGCCTGGTGTGTTCCGAAGCCAACCGTGTCGGCATGTTCCTGCCCCCGCCCCACCCCCATTGTGTGCCACACAAGAAGCCGGCTCCAGTGTGGCCAACATAACCCCCCAAACTCATGGGGCACATTGGGAGCCCACCCCAGTGTGCCCAACAGTTGTTTTATTTCACCTGTAAATAAAGAAAACCTTCCTGCGATGTCCGGTCTTAAAGTAAAGAAAATGGTCCGTCGTTGAGTCCGGAGCGCCCACAACCCGCACCCATCCTCTCTGCACCCAACCTCCCCAACCCCCACCCCATACTTAACACTGGAGGTCTGGCACTGCAATCTTCAGTGAAGCGGGAACACGTCTGCACTCTTCAAAGCTGACTGCGAACTGAAGAAATGCCGCTAAGCTGTATAATGGCATCAAAGGGGGGTTTCAACTTAGGTGGATATCGCAGCCATTTTTTTGACTTTTGGCTACATATTTTCAACATGGGGTTCTTGGGACCCCACCTCATGAAATCAGTCACTGTCATTTCATTATTTGACCCCGAAAGGTAATTTCGCGGTCACTGTGTGGAATCACCTTTCGGGACCAATTAACGAAATGACAGTGCCACTGTTCATGAGGTGGGCTCCCAAAAAATCTATGTTACAAATTCAGTGAAAAAATTCCCAATAATGACTGTGTTACAAGCGTGCGTTGCACAGTTTCCACACAAGCTCTTAACTTCGAGAATTTTTAATATTTTCACTCCTGATTTTCAACATTGCCATTTTTTCACACCTCCTTATGAACAGTACAGCTGTCATTTTTCACATCCTGCACAAAATGTGTTTTCACACATCTGGCACATAATGGCACAGTCGCTGTAGGAAATCAACATTCGGGACAGATTAGGAAAATCACAGTGACACTGTTCATGAGTGGAGGTCCCAGAATGCCTATGTTGAAAATTTGGTGAAAAAATGTTTCAAAATGACTGTATTACGAGAGTGCACCGAGCAGTTTCCACGCACACTCATAACTTTGAGAATTTTTTATATTTTCACTCCAGATTTTTAACATGCCACTTCACACTTCCTTATGAATGGTACAACTGTCATTTTTCACATCCTGCCCGAAATGTGTTTTCGCACATCTGGCGCAGAATGGCACATTCATTGAGGGAAATCAACATTTGGGACAGTTTAACAAAATCACAGTGCACTGCTCATGAGTGGAGGTCCCAAATGCTTTCATGAGGTGGGGTCAGAAAAAGCCCATGTTGAAAATTTGGAGTGCAAATTCCAATGAATGCACAGGGCATTAGTGTTTCTAACCATAACATCCCACCCTGTAGAGACTGACAGGTGTCAAGGTGTGACTTTGGATTGTCGGCTGTAATGCTCACGCCATTCTACCCCCATCCCCACCATGCAGCCAGTGACAGGCATCTGGGGAAGAACCAGAATCCTAGGTGAGAGGTTTAAATGCTTCATTGGCAAGCATTTAAACTAGCGGGTACTGAAAAGGAGCAGGGAAATCCCAGCCTCCCTTCACAAAACATGGTAATTAGTGAGGAGAACACCAAGGTAGAGAAGTCATTAGGGAGCAGGACAGAGGTAAATGTAAAAAAAGGCAAAGGCAGTAAGGACAGGGATGGGGCTAAAAGGGGTAAGGCCATCAAAAGTGGAGGGTGATGAGTACCAATGCCCATAGTCTGTGTAACAAGCTCCCTGAACTAGTGGCCTTGATGGAAGAGGTTGCCTGGATATTGTGGCAGTCACAGAAACATGGTACACAGAGAACCATGACTGGGATGTCAACATACCAGGATACACAATCTACAGGAGGAGGCAGGGAGGTAAAGAGGAGGAGGAGGAGGGAGTAGCTCTCTATGTAAAGGAAGGGATCAAAGCAACAGAACTAAAGAGTAAACAGGGAGCAGATGAGGCACTCTGGGTCACCCTGGAGACAGGAAATGGCACCACAATCCGCATGGGGGTTGTATACAGACCCCCATCTCAGGGGGAAGGAATGGACAAGGAAATGATAGAAGGCATCCTTAGAATTGCAGAAAAAGGGGAGATATTGTTGATGGGGGACCGGAATATGCCAGATGTTAACTGGAGCACATTTGCTGCAGGCACATCCAAGAGTAGGGTCATTCTTGATGCCCTATATGTGGCATGCCTCAGACAGCTAGTATTGGAACCCACTCTGGAGGGAGCAATCTTAGACCTGGTACTATCAAATGGGGATGGAGAAGGAATCTCAGGTTTAGAAGTGGGTAGCCATCTGGGAACAAGCGACCACCAAATAGTGTGGTTCACGATAAACACAGCCATACAATCAAGCCATACAAAAGCAAGAGTATTGGACTTTAGGAGGGCTGACTTTGGGAAAATGAGAGAGTGCCTCAGAAAAGCACTAGCAAACAGGCAAGAAAGGGGGGGGAGGAACAGTGGGGAGTAATCAAAACAGCCATCAGAGAGGCAACAAGACTTTGTGTAAAGCAAATCAACAAAACACAATGAAGGAAAAAACCGCCATGGTTCTCAAAAGAGGTGGCAGGGAAGGTTAAGGAGAAAAGGATAGCATTCAGGAAATATAAGGAAACACAGAAGGAGCAGGACCGAGAACTTTATCAGTTAAAGCACAAAGAGGCAGGGAAGGCAGTCAGCATAGCAAAGGCCCAAACCGAGGAAAGGATAGCCAACTCTGTTAAGAAGGGGGATAAGACCTTTTATAGGTACATTAGGGAGCGAAGAAAGACAAAAGGAGGGATACTGAGGCTCAATAATGGGGAAGGAATGTGGGCAAGGGTGACAGTGAAAAAGCAGGGATACTGAATGAATATTTCTGCTCAGTATTCACAATGGAAAAGGAGGGGGAGGTACCTAAACCAAACAAGAGAAACACTCTGAAGATGGGGGTTGATACCAGTCCATTTACAGAAGAAAGGGTTCTGAAAGAACTAATAAAATTGAAGGTGGACAAAGCAATGGGGCCTGATGGGATTCACCCAAGAATTCTAAAAGAACTAAGGGTGGAACTAGTGACACCGCTGACTACTCTCTTTAACAAATCATGGGAGGATGGGGTGGTACCTGAGGACTGGAGGAGGGCAAATGTGATTCCTCTTTACAAAAGTGGAAGCAGGACAGAGGTTGGAAACTACAGACCAGTTAGTTTGACCTCAGTGGTAGGGAAAATGATGGAATCACTTTTGAAGGAAAAAATTGTTGAGTACCTAGAGGCCAGTGGGGCACAGGAGCCAAGGCAGCATGGATTCACGATGGGAAGGTCATGTCAGACGAATCTAATAGATTTCTTTGACTGGGTCACCAAAGTAGTAGACCAGGGAAGGGCTGTGGACATGGCCTACCTAGATTTTAGCAAGGCATTTGATACAGTCCCACACAAAAGATTAATACACAAGTTAGTCAGCCTTGGAGTGGGTCCCAAGGTGGTAGCCTGGATAAAAAATTGGCTCGACAACGGGACACAAAAGGTAGTAGTAAACAGAGTCCACAGTGAAGAGAGGAGGGTTACTAGTGGGGTATTGCAGGGTTCAGTACTGGGATCGGTCCTTTTTAATGTCTTTATAAGTGACATTGCAGAGGAACTGGAAGGAAAAGCATGTCTCTTTGCAGAGGACACAAAGATCTGCAAAAGGGTTGATACACAAGATGGAGTGGAAAGGATGAGAAGGGACTTGGCAAGGTTGGAGGATTGGTCAAATGTGTGGTAGCTCAGATTCAGTGCAAAGAAGTGCAAGGTAGTGCACCTGGGAAGCAAAAACCCAGGGGAAGAGTACACAATGGGGGGTGAGATACTGACAACTTTAAAATTGGAAAGGGACCTGGGGGTAATTATATCAGATGACCTAAATGTGGGCAAGCAATGTGAGAAGGCAGTAAGGAAGGCTGGGGGGATACTGGGATGCATAGGGAGAGGCATCAATAGTAGAAAACAGGAAGTTGTTATCCCTCTATACAGACAGTTGGTGAGACCCCATCTGGAGTACTGTGTGCAGTTCTGGAGACCCCATCTCCGCAAAGACATAGACAGAGTGGAGGCTATCCAGAGGAGGGCAATCAAAATGGTGCAGGGTCTGCACCAGAAGACATATGAAGAAAGACTAAAGGAGCTTAATATGTATACCCTTGAGGAAAGAAGGGAGAGAGGGGACATGATAGAAACTTTCAAGTACCTCAAGGGAATCAACAAAGTCCAAGAGGGTAGCATCTTTCAGAAAAAGAGATGTGCAAGAACAAGGGGGCACAATTTGAAGATAGAGGGGGGACAGCTCAGAGGTAATGTGAGGAAGAATTTTTTCATGGAGAGGGTTGTGGATGCATGGAACAGGCTCCCTGAGGAGGTCGTGGAGTCAAGTACAGTGGGGGAATTCAAGAATGCATGGGACAGACATAAGGCAGTCCTAATGGGGGGTAAGAGGAAGTAAGCTGTTGGTTAACTAGGATCTGCAGCTTATCTGTTAGGTAGGAAAATGGGCAGACTAGGTGGGCCAAGCAGTCCTTATCTGCCATCAAATTCTATGTTTCTAAGTTTCATCAAGGTGTGCCTTGGACTTTTCAGCCCCAAAGTTCACCTCATTCTCCTAAACTGCACCCATCTCAACATATTTCCTTATGGAATGGGGTGAGCGTAAGGCCCGGTGACCCCAAGGCACAACGTGACACTTGTCGGAGTCTGCAGGATAGGGTGAGGTGAAATGGCATGAGCATTATGGCCGATGACCCAAAGGAACACCTCAGTGCCTGTCAGTCTCGGCAGGATGGGGATGGGGTTGGCGTCAGTTCCGTACTTCACTGCCATTTCCTGTTATGCATCTCTCAAACTCCTGCACTACCAATGCCAGCAAGTCAACAATCGGTATCGACAAATGCTTGTTGTACGTTTACTCCTGGATGGACATGCTTCAATTGACCGGAGATGTTGTTTCAGCAAAGATTTGGGGGGGGGGAGGGTATGCCATATAAATGTCAGACACAAATCACCATAAATGGGTCTAACTCTCTAATACATGTGTGCATTCTTATAACAGTCATTTAGGAAAACACCTTAAAAAAACCTCAAAACTTTAATGTTGACAGTTAGGCATTATTTGTTTTATTAACTCTGTGGCCCAGGCTGATAAGATGCAATGCAGACTGTCTGCATCAATTGCACTTGATATAGTCGGGGACCATGGAATTCACCATATTGGGGGGGTGCAGAATCAGCCTCAAAACTTGCATCCTGCCACAAAATGTATACAGTGCTTCAGAATTCAATGATTTGTTTTTAGATTAACTGTTTTTTCCATGCTGTCTAGCTCAGTTCCACTCTTTGTGCATCCTGAGCCCCCCTCCTCCATGCTTGGCGTCCGATCTCAACAACGGCATGACACGATATCTCAGCCAATGGCTGGACTGAATTCTGCCACAGATGTGTGTAATATCCTTCGTCAAAATTAACAAATGTTGCCACAGAAGTGTAGCGGCCCTGCCACAGATATTAGGGCTGAAGATCCCCAGTGAGCCAAGGGCCCTGGAGACAGACAACAACCTTCTCATCAAAAATGTTATAGTCTACGCCAACCCAGTGGCGTGGAGGGGTCAGACACTTGTGCCTCACCTGCTGCCACACTGGCAACCTGGGTTCGGTAACAGACTTGGGTCACTGGGGGAAGCCAGGAAGGGAGACGATCGAGTGTCCCAGGGGTTGCTCTCTTCTCGTGGGGAAGGGGTGGCAACCCATCTTGGCCTTTCACTGATACTTGGTGGAGGCCCGGGTGTAGTGCAGGCTGCGAGCGACTTATAGGGAGGGGCCATATTTCTGTAGCAGAAGTGCACCTCCACACATGAGCTACTATGTGCTGCTGCATCCAGGGTAAAGGGAGAAACCAGATGAGCTTAATGAAGCCCTGCCCAGTCCCCCTTGCACCACACTGCCACTTGGTCCCTGAGCACTTCTGAATTGTGCACGGAGGGGGAATGGCCCTCCATTCTTTGGCCCTGCTGCGGGAGGAAATCCATGGGAGACTTAATCGCGGGGATTGGGGTAGGCAGCTGTCAGTCATCGGGGGAGGGGCTGAGAACCCACCTCTCTGACTATGGGAGAAAAAGCTTCATGAAATTTTTTTTTTTTATAGCTAACTGGTGAACAGCGAGCAACCCCATATTTTTTAAAATACAATGGTATGGCCTTACCGTGCTGTTTAGTAAGGGATAACGTATGACAGGGTGTGTTGTTATTAGGGAGTAATGCCTGTCTCGAGTGGTGATTAGGCACAGGGTGTAGCCAAGTACAGCAGTCACACAACAAGTGCATTATTCCTTTATGATTACACACTCTGGGGTGTGTTATCCCATTTACAAAATGGGATTTTGTTTGTTAAACAAATGTGTATATTAATAGCACCACTGAGACCACTCTTACTTGTAAGAGTGGTCTTACGTGCATCCTTAGCGTATGAGAACCACAAACTGAAGGTTAGTGGTTCTGATAACCCTAAGCAAGTAAGTGAGACCCCTCTTAAAACTATAAGAGCGGTCTCAGCAGCAGTAATAATACATTATTTATCACCCTCGATAAATAATATATTAATTTTTTTAACAAACCTGCCTTGAATGTGCTCGTTTCCAGGGCAGCTGTGCATCAGACACTCTTCATTGAATAAGAGTGTGTCACATGCCGAGGAAAGGAGTGCTCTGATTGGCCAGAAGCACTCCTTCAATAGTGTAGTTTACGTGAGGTGTGTGGTTGTCAAAAAATAATCAACAGTCATGTGACGTGTTTTGTCCAATGAGTTTGCCAGATTTCAATGGCCCATTTTATAATCTTTTTATCTAATGCCTTCTGTATAAAAATACCAGTTAATTTTTCTAATTTGCCTTTTTTGACCTTTTTATAAGTTTTAATATATAAGAGTACAGTAAAATCAAAGTGAGGTTTTATAATTTGACATCAATTTCAAAATGCTCAACCCTCGGCCTACTTTCCTATAGCAATATTAAAACAGCAGACCTGTGCTGGTGTAAGAGAATAATGCATGCCTTGGGGGGTTGCTACGCATTAGGTGTCAGTGTCAGTGGCTCAGTAGGTAGCACACTTGCCTCTGAGTCCGGGAGATCAGAGGGCTGTGGGTTCAGTTCCCACATCTGGCACTTGGGTTAATATCCCAGTACTGACACTGTAGTGCAGCACGAGAGGGGTGCTGCACTTCTGAGGTGCTATCTTTTGGATGAGACGTTAAACCGAGGTCCCATCTGCCTGGATTGGTGGTAGTCCAGGTGGATGTTAAAGAACCCATGTCACTTATTGAAAAAGAGTAGAGGAATTTCCCCAGTGTCCTGGCCAAATTTCCCTCATTCACTAAAAATACCACAAACAGCCTAATCTGGTTCAAGGTCAGTTGGCATTCATCTGTATCCCCCTCCCCCGGGTCGTGCCTGAAAATAGGCAGGATTTGTCTAGTGCACTTACCTGGTCAATAAAAAAAAAAAAGTTGGTGTAGCTGAGTACTGCAGCCTCCCAAGAAGTGTCTTCTCAGGTAAACCAGAAACCACCCATCAGCTGTAAGATTTTTGAATTACCTGATACTTTACTAATTCTGGTTTTCAGTCTTGTTTTTTCACTGGTCTATGACCATTGTTTCCGATCATTATTTATGCAGTATGGTGCATGGGGTAACACCATGAGGTAATCTCTCACTCCTGCACCTAATCACATGAGCTGATGGTGAGTGGGTTTGCCAAGGGGATGGAGTTACCAGTTGGGATCTTACCTCCCTGGAGTCACCTTATTAAGAAAGGTATGCCGTCACTACAGTGACAATTTTACCGTGGCTGACACTACAGTGACAACAGCACCAGGTTGCTGTAGTGTTGGTGCGGGCCCCCAGCACTGCTTTCTGAGCGTCTTGCACCCCCTCCCTGAATCAACTCCAACTTGGAGTTGATTGATTTTGTTATTGGGGTGCAGGGGAAGAGCCCCCTGAAGAAAACATACAGTTCGAAGTGACTGCCTTCTGCAGACTGTAAATATAGTCAACATAAAGGAGTTGCTGTAACGTTGGTCGACAACGAATTTGTCGACCGACTGTCATGGATCCATTAAGAAATGTGGTTAGTCAACTGGGCAGCATTTTTTAATTTTTAAAATGAAAGGAAAAAATACTTTTCTGCCTGTGTGCTTGCCTTTGCATCTAGCAATGGCAGGGCAAACATGAGTACATGACTCAGGTGAATATCATGTGATCTTACTTCGAGAGGGCTCTTGCAGTAGGTAATTACATATAGAACTGATGCCAGCCGGTGTCAGGACCCGACAGAAACATTTCTAGCCAGCAGTCTCTGGCGGGGGACCGCCCCCACGTCAGGTGACTGATGTCATGCGGCGTCAATATAAAAGGGCGGTCCCCCATGCCCGCCTTCCAGTTCTTTCCCGCTGTTAGCTCGTGTCAGCGCCTCACGGAAAAGTTCAACGCTCATCAGCTTTGTCGCCGGTAATATTTACCGTCATTTATTCAATATTATTCGACTTAATCATCAGCCTTTCATTGGTGTATGTCGTCCCCTACACCCTCCAGGAGGCTGTATCCCCCAAATCCAGTTTTATAATAATCTGCAGTGTTGCCTGAATCTACATTAAATTTAACAGTGCCTATAGCATTTCAAGTTTCTTCACCCTTTGTTTACTTACATAGTTTGGTTCTATGAATGCCCAATAGGTAAAGAAAGGGAGTGGTGTATGCTAGTAATGGAATCATTTGAAGCTCTCCTCAGCACATGGTTGTCCCAAGTCTCCATAATCTTACCTGGTCCCCTGCACTGAACATCCTTCCTAAGGTATAGTCTGTCTGCGTGGTTTTTGTCCTGCACACAATGGATAGGATATATAGAAGGGTTGCGCATGGTGCAACACAGTTGCACCATGCGCAACCCACTGATGCACCCAGTGCAATATTCAAAAGGGGAAAGTGCATGGCACAAATACCAATGCACCAGGATGCATCAGTAATGTATGCAGCGCAAGTGGGGGGTGTGTGCCCATGCATACCCCCGCACATCCCGATATTCAGCCTGGAATGTGCGGAGCCCATGCAGGCGCAACTCCTACATGTGCCGCATACATTTGTTCCATAAAATAAAGGAGGAACAGCCGGCCACCCACAGGTGAGCTGCCATATTGCAGGGTACAACATGGCAGCTGCCAGCTGTGGGTGGCCACCCGAGCTCTCCGGCGGCACCCTCCATCGGGTAGCGCCCCCCCATGCCTGATCGTGGGCAGATGTATAAAAATAATAACCTCCTATATCCCTGGTGGTCCAGTGGACTGCTCGCAGCCCAATTGCGGGCAGAAGTATGAAAATAATAACCTCCTACATCCCTGGTGGTCCAGTGGACCGCTTGCAGCCTGATCACGGGCAGAAGTATAAAAATAATAACCTCCTATATCCCTGGTGGTCCAGTGGACCCCTCACAGCCCAATCATGGGCAGAAGTCTAAAAACAGATTAGATCCCATCCCTGGTGGTCCAGCGGTACCCCCCTCCCCACCCTCCCACTGAGCTCCGCCACCCCGCTCCCCTCCCAGTCAGCGGCGGGTGGCAGCTCCCCACCCACAAGCCGCCTGGCTACCAGCCGACTGACTGTGTATAGTACAGCTGTATGCCCATTGGTCCACAGTGTGGCCCCATTTGCATGTGCACCTTTGACTCTCACAGTTGATGCGTCTAGTGCAACGGCACTTGTGCTAGCGCATCCCCCTGCTCCTCTCTGGCCACTTGCGCTGGTGCAGTGCCACTGCGCCATGCACAATGCGGGTGGCCACAGAGTGATATTCAACGGTGCTGAGCCATGGTGCAGCACCATTGAATATCACCCTGTCAATGCCCTGGCACATCCCAGTTGCGCTGCACCCAGGCTTGCGCCACAGCCTGGTGCAGTCTGACTATCCCACCCAATATATACACCCTATGTATTAGGTATTGCTCTGACTGTGCCCCCACTTCTTTGGGGTCCTATACTGTATATCATTTGTATATAATGGGCTGCTCGCAGCCTTGGTGACTTGATGTATATGCTCAGACCATTTGTGTGTACCTACTGACTGTGTGATGCTTCTGTTTTCCCTGACTTTGTGTAACTGACTAAAGTGTATCATGTTGTCCTATGTCGTATTTCCTTGTACTCTTCTGGGTCGTACCTGAAAATAGACAAATGTCTTGTCTAGTGTACTTACCTGGTTAACAAAAGCTAAATAAATAAATAAATAAATAATGGCAGTCAAAAGTGACCAATGACAGAATGTACCACACTTCTCCCCGAATCCAGCATGGTATGCTAGGCTAGGGTATACATGAAACTGTCAGGAATAAATGAAAATAGACAGCAACTCGAAAGCCAGAACTAAGGAATAGCTTGTTGTAATGCTTGTTGGACTTCTAATCTACTAAAAAGAACATTCTGAAGAACTAGAACTGCTACTATAAGAACAATCCCCTGTCCAAAGTATTGTATCAGCTCCCTTAGACATTTGAAAAAATCATGACATAACTTTTAGCAGGTCAGAACTGTTGATTTCTAAAACTTTCAGGTGCTTATAACCACTACAAATCATTTGCACTGATTCAAGTAATCAGTGCTAATTTACTTGCATGTGATGACATTTTAAAACCAGGTTAGAACCTCATGTTCATGATTTGGAAAAGTGGATTATTCCACTGAGGTTGGGGTGAGGATTTCTTTCTGTGGAATGTAAAATTAAACCAGTAGAAATCATACCAAAGGCGGTATATCCTCGAGTTTAGAGTAACGGGGCTGTGAATGAGCTTGGTACATCCAGCAGACCTGGGTTTAATTCCCACAACCTCCTCTTGCAGACTGTCACTCTGAACAAGTCACTCAACCTCCCATGTCACCCCTGAAAACAAGCCTAGTGAGCGTTGCCCAGTTACCAAAGAATAAAAACAAAACAAAACAAATGCTTTTCCAAATTTATTTTTGAATTCCAAAAACACTGCTACGGAAACTGGGGAATACCTTTTCGCAGATTACAGAAACTGCAGAATATTTTTTCCCAGATTGCAAAGAAGGAATCCATGGTTTATGTAAAGCGCAGGTTGCTAACTGGGGAAAGACTTTCCCACTTTCAAAATTTCAGAAGTCTGCTACTGACAGAATCCCATGGAACTTTCTGATATTTTGCAGAACTGTATTCCATACGAATCTGAAAATTCCATACAGCCCACACAGCATTATGATTTTTTTAATTCCAATTTTTTTTAATGTAATAATGTTTCATAAACTGGATGATTGATAACATATTCAAGTGGATAAGGCCAGTGTCTCTACCCTCCTAAAGAGGGTACCTTTTGTGCCCTTCTGGTGTAGGAATCATTTACCTTTAGTTTGCTGTTCTCTCATTCGAAGGATGGAGGCAGCACTCCTGAAAAGCGGCAATGATGCCTCAGCATCTGTATATTCTAGTATCTCATAATAGGATGTTAAAAATTCTGAAATTCTGAAGTCCTACATTCCATTCACATAGTCCTTTTCCTAGTTGGGGTTCTCTAACTTTCTGCAAAGTAAAACATTTTGGTTTTACCTTTTAAGTTATCTTTTTTTATACAGCACTTCCTATTCTTTGTAAAAAAAAAAAAAAGTCCTTGTGTTCGATTCAGTAAGAGAGTGACAAGGTTCCCTTAATGAACTGTGCTACTGTAGGGTAAAAATTATTAAGGTAGAATTTATTTGCATCTGAGTTGTTTTTTGAGGATCTGAAGAAAAGGTGGGCTGGTCTGCTCTGTCCGACTCTAGACCAATCATGGTAGCTGTCTTCAAAGGTCATCTAATGCAGCTGGATTCGAGTTGGCAGGGGCGGGCCATTGTTTTTGATCCTCAGAAAATAACTCAGGGAAAATTTGCTATTTTACCTAGCTACAGTGTCTGATTCAGAACCGGAGCTTAGTTGGTCCCTTACCAAATTGAAAATGGCATGGCTGTTTTTTATGAGCAATATGAACTGCCGCTTCAAAACAGAATTGTATAAGAGAACCTGTAAAGTTCACAAATAAAAAGTCCAGTTTGGCTAAACATGATGTGGACATTAAAGCACCATACTGACCCTGTCCTTACATTACTTACAATGTGAGCAACACAATAAGGTCTCTCTCTGTAATGAAAACATTTTCTTGATGTTTTTATTTAATTTTTGTTGACGGGGCAAGGAAGACTAGGCAGTTTTGCTTCTTTTCAGCCTCATCACATGGAGTGTGTGTGTGTGTGTGTGTGTGTGTGTGTGTGATACAGATGGAAGCCAATGGAAATTGAACCAGATTAAGCTGTTGCTGGTATTTTAGTGAATGGGGGAACTTGACCAGGACACCGGGAAAAACCGCTACTCTTCTTGAGAAGTGCCATGGGATCTTTAACGTCCATCTGAACTACCACCAGAATGGGTACACAGGACCTGGGTATAAGCTTAATTTAAGACTATAATATTGTATGCATGTCTGTGTATGGGTGGGATTTTGATCACTGTATCACAGGTGCTGTGTTTGCCCACATACATGTACTGCTGCGCAAGGGATCTAATGCAATATTACTTGGCAAAATGCTTGGAGACGCTTGTATATGAGAAACTTTCTGTAAATGTAAAATTATTTTCTCATTCTCTTATGTCTTCCTCCCAGTGATTGACCAGTGCACATCCACCTTTATCTAGAGGGATTACAGCCTTCCAGGGGAGGCAGAACACCATTCTTTGCCAGTGATACCAATGACTTCCTTGGCTGCTGGCTGTAAAACTCAATGTGATCTTGGGCACTTCTAAATCATTTATCTTAATCTTTGTTTTCTGCCACGGTATTTCCTATGGTATTGATCTGTGATGCGAGCTGCATTTGATTAATAAGGCTGTTGTTTAAACCTCTATACTGTCCTCATATGACATTTCTGTTATATATTCATATTAATATTAAACAGCAGTCACCCTCCAGCTTCACCCCTCTCCACCATCATGTCATAGGCTGTTGGTTCCATCTACAGGCCCACTGCGCACTTATTGGGATCAGACCCAGAGGAGCTGCTCCGGGAGAGGAAGTGGACAGCTGTTATTGGCAGTGATGTCAATCTAATGAAGCAGAAGAGGTTGTGGGCAGGGGACCGTGACACTGTCTGGGAGAGAATAGAAGGTCTCACAGTGAACCGGTCTCTCTTTCACATCTCTCATTTCCATCTGAAAGCTAATCTAGCAGTTCTATCTGACATACATCTCTCTTTCTGTCTCTACTAAAATTTGTATTTGACTGTCTCTTTGGGGGCATCTAACCTGTGCTCCAGTGCTTACCATTCCACCCAACATCTCTGCCTTCACTGTACACTGTGGTTAACTGGCTGGCATTGACTCATGGAGGTTAGACCATGGCATGAAGAAAACAGTTTTCCCCAGCCCTTCGTATTGAGTACCCTTTTATCCCACCTCCCCCATCATGGATGCCAGCCTAGACTTGATAGAGCAATGCCACAAGACATCAGAAGGGGTGGTCTCATGTCATGCAGTCTCCCCTCAAGGCTGAGTGTAGTACAGTATCTTCTAGTTGCCCCTCTCTTCTGCCCACTATGAACTGAGGAAAAAAAATGATGTGGCCAAGCATTAACCCAGACTTCTCAGTTGGCAACAAAGAGTGCTGTGGGTGTGCCCTTGATGTGGCCTATCCACCTATGAATCTGCAGGATCCATCTACAGACCGGCTCTATGTATCTATACACCTGTTCTATCTGTAGACCTGTCATGTCTATCTGTAGAGCTGTTCTGTCTTTGATCTGGTCTAGTAATTTGTGGACCTCATCTGTCCATCTACAGACCTGGTGTATACATTTGCAGACCAGGCCTATCTATCTGTAGATGTGGCATATCCATCTATAGACTAGACCTGTTCCTTTACAGACCTGGCCTATCCATTTACAGACCTGATGTATCCACTGGTGGACCAGGCCTATTTATCTGTAGGCCTGGCCTATCCCTCTACAGACCTGGCCTATCCATCTGCAGACCAGATCTATCCATCTACAGACCTGGCCTAGCCATCTGCAGACCAGATCTATCCATCTACAGACCTGGCCTAGCCATCTACAGACCCAAGGCTGGATTCACAAAATGAAATGGGACTGAGTCCCACTCTGCAGCTCCAGTTGCAGACTGAAATCTCTGCAGCAGTGGAGATTTGTATTCACAGTCCCCCACAGCTGCGGAGATGTTACACCTGGTCCCTCTAGCCATAACATTTTTCCACAGCTGCAGGGAAACAACACCCACAGATTGAGCTGGTTGGCTCCACCTTTGAAAATACTGCAGCTGCAGGAAAAACTGCAGTTCCGCAAGTGGCAATCCATTTGTGCTGGGTTTTCCCACAGCCACGGGATTTCTGGGGGCTTTGCGAATCTGGCCCCTAGCCTATTTATCTATAGCTCTGTCTTATTTATCTACAGACATGGCCTTTCTACTGACTATAATAAGAGATGGGTGAACCGTTTATGGTTCCACTTTAAACTGGTTCCAATATTAACCTCATAGTTCTTGTTTTTGAATTTTTTTTACAAATAAGTAATTTGTATAACTTGCATATTAAATATATATGAACCAACTCTAAATGCTAATTAATCATTTGTACTTTGACAAACAAACTGCTCTTAATGCAGATGTTAATGCTATTGCAAAACAGCTGTACGTACACATATTTATTACAGCTTTAGAATGCTCTTTTTCTCCTAGTTTAATAAGATGCCCTCCCTCCACCATTTTGAGTCTCCTTTACTGTTTTCTTAGATTTTAAATATTTAAAGGAGAGCTAGATTAAGTACAGCTGCCACGGGTTTTTGTCAGTACTCTCAGCTGTATTTGAACACCCAAATGCATCTCATTTCTTATGGCAAAGACATATTAGGGTGCATCAGAAACTGCTCCCTGACCTTACGGGACACTAAGGACATCAGGATTAACTGCTGTCAAGAAAACATGAGCTCCGACCTTGTGGACTTAAAATGAAATGCGGCCTCATATAAATCGAATTGCAACAAAAAACGAACAAAAAACCCTACACAAAACAACATACTCACTGAGGCTGACATCAATAATTTTATTGCCGGTAAGTGCCATCCAAGACAGCAGAAATGATCCCAAACTGGAATTGGAAACAAAAATGAACAGCTGCGTGGAACTAGATGGCTCAGTGGATTGGTAGTGGCTGAAGAAGCCTTTCACCTCTAGATCTCTGGTTCAAATCTAGCCAAGGTCTGTAGTGGCCGAAAGCCATCATCAACTGCTGGCAGTTCAGTGGCCTATGTTAGATACATTGTGGTGGTCTTAGTCCACTTCCCAGTGGGTAGATGTCCACATCAGAAAAAACACCTACAAAACCGAAACCAATTGGCACCCTTGTTGGCAGTCTGACACAGAAGACTGAGGACTGAATGGGCACGGAGTCTGAACCAGCCTCTCACCTATGTAGTGGTCTCTCAGTGGCAGGGTTTAGGCCCATTCATGGGGCAGTGCGGCAAAGCTTGCATTGGTATTGCCCATGTCGTATCTGCCATGTTGACAAACAGAGGGCTTCAGTTTCCAGTGCTGTCCATCCAGTACCTTTCATGAGCACAAAATTCACCACCCCCGCAAAAAAAAAAAATCACTGTAAAAGAAAAAAAGAAACAGCAGGAATCAATGTCAAGGTTGAAAACCTATGCAGTAAGGCAAGACAGGGTGTGAATGCAGCACAGCTCATGCAGTCAGGCATGAGGCAATGCTGAGGGGCTTATGTACCCAAGAAGTGCCGTATCCCACAATTATGTACACCCTGGAGTGCCTTACTGCAGTTATAAAATGGTTCCTCTGATTTTTATTTTAAAAACTGAGTAATAAGGGGTAGAAAGTTAAGTATGTGTGAACTGTGCTGCTATGCAGGAATAACGCATAGTCATGTGATCAAATCTGACCAATCACAGGTCTTGTTTCTCATACCTATTTTATAATAGTGCTCAGTGTAGTATGATGAACATTTTATATAAACAGCTTTAAGGGGTGATATTTCTTTGGTTCACAATTTTAGAATCTGCCAGGTTGAAGGGGGGTCTGTCTGTCTATCTGTGTCTTTAATATTTAATTTATTGAGAGAATTATTCCTCTAAAATACACTCTATGTATGATTCAAGACTGTGTGAACTATACATTAAAATTACATATAAGAAGACTTTGACCTTTCTTGGAATGTTTTAAATGGAATAATCCACAGTCATGAATGTGCCAGTATTACAACAACCTCACTTCTGGGTGGTTGAAGCCCCTTGGCTGTGTCTCGTGACTCATAACCCACCCAGGGCTTTTGGTTGCTGCAATACTGCCACACGTCTGACTGCAGATTGTTTCTTACACAATTAAATTTCACATACTGTGATTGAATTACATAGTAATAGCAAATTACTTTAAAATGCATGACATGCAATCTCTGTGAAGCATTTTGCTGATTCCTGACTTGACTGAAAGCAGGGCTCCCAGAATTTTACAGTGCTTTGACGTAAGAGTCAGTCATGAGGATAACCCAATTTGCAGCCAATTCTAATAACATAACTGTAATAGTTGTACAGATGTGTTTCAATCAGCAAACAGATTTGGGAGGGGAACGTGCAACATGAATTATAATGAAATCAGCAAAGCAATTGAAATAACATGATATTCTAACCTTTCCAATCCAACGCAGCTAATTATTATGTCTAGATTACTTATGCACTGTGATTTCTGCTAGAAGATGGCACGTATTCTGACAGGTGCAGAGGATCGTGAGCAGTGTGGTAAAGGCTCCTCGTAGAATTCCTGAGCTACAGTAAAGAGGAGCTAGACACCAAACGCCAGACATGGGCTGGATTTATCGAACACCATCTGGAACTTGAGGCTACCCCGCACCTCTCAACCAGCTGTCACACAAATTAGGGATGAAGTTTAGAAAAATAAGGGTCACATGACTGAAGTAAAGGACACATTTTAACAAAAATGGCAATATGAGTTCAAGAAGCTGTTAAAATATGAAGTGTGGAAAGTATTTTCTGAGGGAGAACTAGACTGTAACATGAATGTCTGGAATTATTTCAGTTGCGGCAGACGATGATGCAATTTTCAGGGTGTAAAGAGCCCTCTCCTATGCTGTTACAGAAAATTGCCATACCCACAAACCTGACTTAGCTGGCGGGGAACAAACTGACTAAGTGGCAATGCAGATGTGGCTGCCAGATGTTAATGTCTGAAAACGGGGGCTTTTCTCACTAACATGCTGCATGCACCACCCATGGAAGTCTGGGTATAAGAGTTTGCCAGTCACATGGTGCCTTGCCATGCCCAGAGTTTGTGGTAAGAGGCAATTCCACCTTAGTTATTCCCCAAACCCATAGCTTTTTGTTTCCATAATTGTTCTTCTCCCCACTCCTGATGCCACCCAGGGATATACCCTGTGGACCAGAGATACACCCTGTTATGGTGATTTTGCCATCATTCAGATGACAGGGGGATGTATCTCTTAGATTTCACCCCCTGCTGCATTCCTTCTCCCCCTGGCTTGAACCAAGCCCATCAGCCTCAATACAGCAGCCTGCCCCTATGGAAGGAGCAAGCACCCTGACTCACTTGCAGGGATTGCTGCATGCCAGGACCTACCACCAACCCTCCCCGGCCAAGGGGCACTACCTTCCAGCAGATGACTGCAGTCTGGCCTGCCTTGTGATGTAGTGACCAGAGTCAGTTCCTGAACTCCAATCATCTGCACAGGGTACTGCAAGGCACTGCTGCTGGACTGCTGTGGCAGCTCCCCAACCCATATCTTAAAGCAGCAGTGCAACAAAAAAATGTTTTTCCAAATAAAGCTAGTTTCAGCTACAATTAATAAAAATTATAAGCATACCTGTCAAATTTACTTTTCAAGGTACCTCCTAGGTCGTGCACCATCATTTTTTTTTATTTTGTTGCCCCGACCGTTACCAGGATTACAATGGTATTTTTAAGCCAAATGTGGCAGTCATCTTTTTTTCTTGAGAAAAAATAAACATTTATAAAATACTCAAATTTTGGTGGAACAAGAACATTTTGCCACCAAATAAAACCGGAAGAGGCCGTCCCGCTGGTGCAGTGGTAGTGCTACCACTTGCAGTGCCGATGACCTGAGTTTAGTAGCGAACTTGGGGAGTCAGAGGATCGGCTGGGGGGGGGAGGCTGAGTATCCAGTTGGCTGCTCATGTTCTCTGGGGAGGGAGGGATCTGGCACCTGGCAACATACCAACCCCTAGCACATCCTATGCACAGAAGTGTGGGCAGGGTTGTATGGATAGCATTGCATGTCTGCTCCTCCTGGGCTGGAAATGGAGGAGAGCATGGCTGGGAATGAGAATCGGTGCAGGATGGCAGACAGACCGTTCGCAGGCTCCACAACAGCTGCAGAGCCCTCTCTCAGACCCAGATCCACTGATGGTGGGTGAAAGCCGCTGTCACTGCCAAGGGGGTAAGTTGTGGAGTAAGCACCAGCATTGTAGCGTAAGTTTCTGGGACACCGGGTGACAGAGTGGGGGGGGGGGGGTTGTGTCAGAGGGAAAGCCTGCATCAGTCTGGGAGAGAAAAAAGATAGACTACAAAAATTAAAATAAACTGTTACAAGTTTACCATGAGAAATGTGGGCTTGCACCATCCTGACACATTCACAGTGTGACTCTAATGTGCACGGTAGTCGTGTGAACCTCAAGGGATAAGAATTATTAAAACTACTGGGGGCAGCCATATTTATTGACCTAAGTCACTATTACAAAACCAGTACTAAGAAAATGCTTCCAACTGTCTAACGGAATAAAAATACCTGGATGGTGACTCTAGGAATATCAAGAATTCATTACCAGTGAAAATACAGTATGCATGATGACATATTTTGCAACTATTAGATACTGTACTATTGCTCTAAACAACTACAAGTAAATGTATACAGTAGCTGCACATCACTGCTGACACATTGTTTTATGTTGAAACACTTGCTTTTGGAAGAAAGGGGAAAGAGAACTTTGGTTTACTTCTGGCACCAGTAGACAGATGAGGGAAAGGGGGGATATGATAGAGACCTTCAGATATCTCAAGGGCATAAATGAGGTACAGGAGGGTAGCATCTTGCAGAAAAAGAGGTGTTCTAGAACAAGGGATCATGACATGAGGCTGGAAGGGGGTAGACTAAGGGGTAATGTGAGGAAATATTTCTTCACAGAAAGGGTGGTGGATGCATGGGACAGCCTCCCAGTGGTGGTGGTGGGGGCAAATTCAGTAGGGGAATTCAAAAATGCATAGGATAGCCATAGGGTAACCCTAGTGATAGGAACGAGATCAAAGTCAGAGATCAAAGCCAGAGATCAAGGAGGGTCTGTGGTTTCTACAGCAGGTAGAAAAAAAGGTCAGAATGGGTGGGCCTAGCAGGCCTTATCTGTCTTCATTTCTATGTTTCTGTTTCCTGCCTACTTTATGGATCTGGGGCACAATTCACAAAGCTTTCGAAAGACCCGCAGCTGCGGGTAAACCGCTGCACAAGTGAGTTGCCACTTGCGGAGCCGCAGGTTACTCACAGCGGTGGGTATTCACAAAGGTGGAGTCGGATTATGACCAGCTCCATGGGTTATGGCCGCTTGCGGGCAGTGTCACCAGGGTAATGGGTGCAGCCACGGGTATGGGCTACGGCTGGTGGAAGCAGCCGGAACACCCTCCGCAACTGCTGCGGCTGTGAATCGCAACCACCACAGCTGTAGGCAATTACAGTCCACAACAGCAGTTGTGGAGTGGGATCCTGCCCCTGGTGTTCCTCTTTGCATTTTGTCCCACACCCTAGCCGAGTGCGACTTTAGACTCTAGTGCATCCAATCAAAACAGTCACTTTCTTTTTTGTTTAACTGTTGTGAATGTGATCCTTCTGGACTATGAAACAAAACCTTCTCACTTTCTCAGTACCAGACTTAACCTGCAACAAACACCCATGTTTGCAGTGCAGTCACAGCATACAGCATTCTGCCCCATAAGTCAGCAGTCAGGTACAGCCAAACGGACATTTGGAGAGGCGGAGGCTAGCAAAGCAGCCCAGAGAGAAAAACAACTGTTTTACGTATTTATTCTTCGGCAACTGGGAATAACCCACTGGGTGCAAGGCCCATTTCCAGGTGTATCCCAGGAGCACGGTGTAGCACCTTTCTTGGGGCTGCACACATATAAGAGGAAGCTCCCTTACCTCCATGGGAGCTCCTCTGTGGTAAAAGAAGCTTTTCTGGTTATACCCCAAATGGAAGGGAAGGGATCATAAATTGCCCCCGAGGTGGCTGTTAGTGCAGTCCCTTTCCACTTCCCTGTTGCTGGTCATACCCCATTTTATGATGTAGGTGTAGGGAGAGTGCGGTGGCACCCTCTATTTAAGTCTATGGAACGTGATTTGAAAACACAGTTTTCAGCCATTTAAATGGCCATTTGGTAAAACCAGAGCCAGGGTTCAACTAACAAGAGCCTTGTTAGTTGAACCCTGGTTCTAATTTTACCAAATGGCAACTTAAATGGCCAAAACTGTGTTTTCAAGTCACACTCCATAGACTTGAATGGAGCATATCCCTGCACTTTCCCTATACCTATGTCATAAAATTGGGTGTGGCCAGCAACAGGGAAGTAGAAATGGATTGCGCAACTAGCCCATCTCTTCCCTTCCCGCAGAGGAGCTCCCATGGAGGCAAGGGAGCTTCCTCTCATTTGTTTTCAATTTAAAAAATAGCAGGAATGGTTCTTTTTAAGTGGCTTGCTCGGGGTCATACAGTATGCAAGGGAAGGTTGTGGGAATCAAACCCAGGTCTACTGGATGTACCAAGCTTGTTTATTGTTTAATCTCTAGGCAATACTGCCAGCTTTAACCCATAGCAAACCCCCTACTGCACTGTTTTTGGTCTTTGGATAAGCAGAAGGCTGCTGTATTATTTTGTTCAGCCTTTTAAAGGCATTAAATCGTGGTGCATCATCAAAATATTTAAAATAACAGGACATCTATATTTGGACCACTGCTCAACCCACAGTCAGACTTATTTACCTGTTTTAGGGTTACAGGCAGGTATGTCTTTTTATGCATTTTAGCAAAGATGCCTATTGACATTCATTTGACCCCACCTACCCCACCACCCCCCAACTTCCACTTTGCCATGGTAATGTGTGGTCATGGAAACCATCTGACCAATCCGTGAGTGTTTAGTTTTTACAAATGTGACAGCCATGTCCGGAGACAAGAACTACGCAGCCGTGGCTCAAGACGATACAATAGAAACTTAGCATGCATCAACAACGTGACAGTATCAAGACAGCATGCTTGACGACATGGTACATACACCAAATCCATCCAGCTCCGGATGCTGAAAGACTTTAATTCCATTTTAAAAGGAGGAGAGAAACAAAAGGAGAATCTTTTTGCTCGGTAAAGATAAGACCTTCATTAGGCTAATGCAAATGTAAAGAAACAAGCTTTCAAGGCCCATAAACCTTTTCTTCAGGTATGCTACAATCCTAATGAAGGTATTATCTTTACCTAGTAAAAAGACTCTCTTTTTGTTTCTCCCTTCTTCTTAAAATTGAAAAGTCTCGCCAGTGTTTTTCAGTAGGCAGTGGTGATACTTCACAATTCAGACTGGTATATGACAGTGCCCTTCCTCCAAATTTAGTTTTAGCCCTATAAACTTTACGTGCAGGAATGAAACAAAGGAGTCAAGGAGGGACGTTAGACTATGGATTGTTCAATTTATTTTTTCAACAGAGACATATGGGCCACTCACATCAGTTTAAACCTGTCAAAGCTGTCACACTGATGCTCTTTTCCAAATAAATCCATATGCTTCAAACTTCAGAGAGTGCTTTTCTTTTGCACCCTTAAAATTCCGTCATGCCATGCCATTATCCCTTCAGCTCAAATCCAGTGCACTGACTAGCAGAATTGGTACAAAAGTCTGTTTATGTCTTTTTTTGTAAAATTATTTTTTGTGAGTTTTGCAACATGTTTTGGGATGTAAGTGTAGCTAAAAGTTGCAGATTGTTCCCGTTTACCACTGCTACTGGATTAGTTCATAGCATGAATGCTCAGATTTCTCAAAAATTTGATATAGGATAGTCAGATGTTAGCATAATTCATATCCAAATCTGATGACGATCCGACTGTTGAGTATCATCGGATTCTACTTAGGATATTTTAGGCTATTTGGATTTAGGATTTTAGGCTATTCAGATTCTGGATTTTAGGATATCCTAAAATCCGAGTTAATATCCAAGGTTTTTAGGGTAACAGATTTTGTGGTCCAATATCCTAAAATCCTAATATCCTAAAAAGTACATATTACCCTATTAATTTTTTAAAACAGATATCTGAGAATCCCTAGTATACAGCCAAACTAATCTAGGAGAAGTTTATCAGCTGACCTGATCTAGGAAGGCTCATTTTTCCAGCCAAACTGACCTGGGATCACTTTGTGTCCGAGATGTTTAACAATAAGCTTGCTAAACAACAGCCAGCATAGCATAGTGGTTGGAGCACAAGGCTGTGAGCCAGAAGGCCAGGCAATCCCAATAAAATCACAAATAATGGAAAATGTTCCTTCTTCCTCACTTTTTCTTCAGAGTGGTGATGAATGGTGACAGAGCATTGAAATAGTAATTATACAACGGACATAAAAAAGCCTGTAAACTGATTGGTCAGTTAAGGTCATGTTTACTCATGGGTAAATCCTGCAATGACATTCATAAGAGTGTAGTGTGCACATATATGGCATCCCAACAAACAAGAGAGAAAGAAAGAAATAAATGCCTTATCTGGGGTTTGAACCCAGGATGCCCAGAATACTATTCTAGTTGTGCTACCAGCTGCACCACCAAGGCAACTGGAAACACAGGACTCACAAAACCACCTTGCCCTTTCTCTAATGCACAACTGGGTGCTGCGCAGATAATTACATTTACACTCACAGGGGTGTGGTGTGTAGATATATGAATGCAAACAAACAGAAGAGAGAAAGAAGTAAGTGCCTCAGCTGGTGTTTGAACCCAGACTGCCCAAAATACCATTCCAGTTGTGGTACCAGCTGTGCCACCAAGGCAGCGGGAAATCTGGCACTCCCAGAAGCATGCTACCCTCTCTCTAATGCATAACCTGGTGCTGCACAGATAATTACATTTTTATTCACAAGGGTGCAGTGTACACATACTGTATATGGCCTTCAAACAAACAGAAGAAAGAAAGAGATCCCAGCTAAGGCACTTCTTTCTTTCTCTCTTTTGTTTAAATCCTGCAATAACCCAAGGCTGAGGAAAAAACATAAACATATTTTTAATTTATTTTACACAAGGATTCATTTTATAATCATAAAAAGGCATTCCAGGATATGGGTAACTAGGGGATTAACCACTTCTCTTGTGGTTAAGTCACTCTGCTACATCTCATGACACACCACACAAGGCATGGGAACATCCCCCAATATCTTACACTTTGTCGTGTCATGCTGCTTAAGTCTGCACTAATGGGAATTAAACACAACAAAGATGATCTCTGGAAGTAAAACATTCTCTCAGTAAATGGATTCCCATTGAACTGATCCTGGAGCAATGGTCAGGGGGAACAATCTAACTTAAGTGAGTTAAAAGGGGATCTGGCCAGGTCTCTTGCTAGATATGTTTCCAGACTTCTTACAGACAGGGATGGTGCAGAGAACATGAAAATAAATTGTCCCACACAAATGAGTTTCAGTAAATACATTTTCATGGTACTGGTACAAGTCAATACATAAACACATCAAAGGACAGAAGCAAACACTGTTACACCCCTCCCCCCCGCCAACAGGGCTCCCTTCTTTGGACTGCCATGTCATGACTGGTTGGCAGAACCTTGGATGTGGTGTACAGGAATTGTTTGTTTCCTACCTGTAGGTATGGTGCAGAGGACTGAAACGTGGCCAGTGTCATCCTTTCTATTCAAGAAGGGGCTAGGTCAGAACCAGGTAATTACAGACCTGTGAGCCTTACCTCGGTGTTCATGATTGTGTTTTCTATGGCACTGCAATTCCTTGCAGACTGGGTTATATTGACCTGACAGGCTGATAGATGCACACATGACCTCGGATCAAATTTTGATCCCCACCTAAGCTCCTAGTGCTCCCATACTCACCAGTAAATCTTCTTAATGTTCAAGCCAGCCACAAGAAATGTTGTGATTCACCACAAGAAAGAGATTGGGCTACACTGTAGCAAACTACATGACTCCACAAAAGGCACATTAGCTCCTGACAAATCAACCTGACTAATTATAAAATGAGCAGGGAAATCCCTGTATCCTTATTGGCCAGAACCTATGAATGGTGACCATACTACCAATGGGTAATTTTTTTTACTTTGAAAGTCTATTTTCATTTTTAAAATGTTCCTCAAAATCCCAATTTTATAAGTGCAGTAAGACACGCCAGGGCATTGGCAGTACTGTGACAACTGCACTTCCAGGGGCTGAAGGCACTCGGCCTGTGGTCCCACACCTTCCTACGCTGTAATGTCTTATTGATACTTCAAGGTGGTAACCAGGAAGGTGGACAGGGGCCCTTCTGTGGATATAGTCTATCTGGACTTCAGGAAAGCCTATGAAACCATATCACATGGAAAACACATGGAGAAATTCACACAATATGGGGCCCACAACATGTACAGGAAGTGGATAGCAAATTGACTCAAAGGTAGGAGACACAGCGTTAGATGGCCAACATTCAAAGTAGAACCATGTTGTGAGTGGTAGGGGGTTTCTGCTGGGTCCACTACTCTTTTACATATTTAAGCAATAATAAACTGAGAAGTCAGTCATTTCTGACAGATTAATGACCAATTGGGGGATGGGTGGCCCGAGGAGCAGCCAAGGTACACCTCCCACCAGCCGGTTGTTAATCCAAGGAAATGACTGGCTTTGAAGTTGTTATTGTGATTATAAGTCTAATCACATTAACAACTTTCGTTTTTGCCATTTTGTAGTTTCATTAAAGGTTTTGCTGTGTGGAGTGAGCCATGCATGCCACTTAGCATCAGTTGGCAACTAGACTGGTCATTTCTAAGACGTTAATGACTGATCTAGTAGCCAATCAGGAGACTCGCAAGGCTCATGAATAATGAATTAGACTTACATAATCAATGATAATCTGGAGGACGGAGTCTTAAGGACAGCACAAGGAAAATGGGCAGACTAGGTGGGCCAAGTGGTCCTTATCTGCCGTCAGATTCTATGTTTCTATGTAGCACAAGAAGGGGGAGTACTGCATGGGGCAGAGTCAGACTTGCCCACCAGGGTATACCTGAAAATTTCCAGGTGCCCCATACCCTCTGTTCAATATCTGCTGGCTACCTTCTAAACTCTGAGACTCTTTGTATGTATCATCTATTTTCATCTATTTTCTAATTAAATGTGGTATTTTGGGCACTGCCAGTACATGTAGGATGCCAACACAGAGCTAGTGTATCAACCTGAAGTGGATTTCTGATATAGGTGTATCACCCGGGCCCTCCACTATTGATTTTCCAGGTGGGATCCTATACCAACTTTCCAGTTGGGCTCACTGTACCCCAGTCCAACAAACACTAAATTTGCAGCTCAACTCTTTGCTCATTCACAAATTTTAAATGGCGATTTCATTCAGGGTGCCACTGCTTTATTGCATGCATCACTTAAAACAGAGAAGTTAGTGCACAGCCACCCACCACCCTATGACAAATCGTACAAATATAATATTCTCTCTGCCTGAAATAGTCACGTACTTATTTTATCTCTAATAGGAGTGGGGGTCTCCTGGTGTTCACGTCAGAGCCCTGCTGTGAAGTTGCCTAGGTACCAGACATGAATGTAGATGGTTCCATGGCATAACAGCAACTCCCGAACTGCGTAGACTCAAAACAGCACCAGATTATAGTGAATGCTGAAACTGGTGTGCTCTTTGTTTGCAGGGGTGGGCTGTGCCTACCTTACTAAATATACCAGTTTTGGGGGGGGACCTCAAGGAGGAGGGGTACAGTGAGTCCACAGATTTTGGCATTTGCAATAATCTTGTGCTGTTTTGACCCTATGCCATTCGGGAGTTGCTGTTTTGATGGTATACGAAGGTAAACCACCCATCAGCTGGTTCCCTATTCTAAAATGTAGCTGCCTGCATGGGCCTGTTTTATAAAAGGTGCAGTGCCTAAATTGGCTTCCTTTCAAACAGACACAAAAATACCCCCAGTCCAACACCAGCATGGAGACCTGCCCACATTGATGGCATGGGCTGAACAACAGGGCCTAGGTTTAGTATAAGTGAATGAAAGGGATTTCACCTAGGGGTGAGAAATTTGGGTCTCCTGTACACTTGGACAGCACTTCAGAAGAAACGGAGTTGGTGGTGATCGTGGACAAAAAGCTGAAGGTAATGTGTTACGGCAGTCAAGAGAAAAAACACAATATGTGGATCCATGGGGGTTGGCAGTGTTAGTGGTTCAGTAGGCAGCATGCTCTTTTCTGGGGCCAGGAGATCAGATGGTCATGGGTTCTAACCTCATACCAGGTGCTTGGGGTAGTACCCATAACTGACACTGTAGTGCAGTATGAGGGGGGCGCTGCACTGTTGAGGTGCCATACTTTGGATGAGATGTTAAACTGAGGTCCCTTCTGCCCATCTCTGGTCACTGTCCAGGTGGAAGTAAAACAGCCTATGTCCCTTATCGATGAAGAGTAGGGGAATGTTTTTATTTACTTAAAAACAAACGGTACAACAAAAATTAACATGACATGTTCAAATAAAATGACCAAAAAGTGACAAATTAAACAGTAAATTTCTGCTACAATATCAGATCCTAAGGTGGTACATTACATAACAATATGACCAAGAAAACTCAAAGCAGGGAGGATAACACCATTGTAGATATGGTCACCACTTCAGTAGCATGAGGGGGCATAAAACCTAGAATATAATTCTTTCATATTTATTTACTGAAATAGGATTGCAGGAAACACTTTCCAAAGAGACCCAAAATGTGCCATAGAAAATTCAGATGAAGACTAGAGGAATTTTATTGAAAAGTACAATTACAAACCCATAGTATTACAATCACGGGGAAAATCAAGAAAAAAGCTAATGAAAACATATGAAAACTCACAGCAGAAAACTCCCTAAAGCCATCAAAAAGACATTTATTCATCACCCCAGCTATCCGATATAGTTTTTACTGGTTTTTAAATTTTGTTTTTATGAGAATGTAGAGGGAAAATGAACTTATGACATATCATATTTCAGAATACAATGAAACCCTTTACACATCTCTTGCATCTTCCATCTTCTGAGAAGAATTATGTTTTAAATCTGTTCCATATACCTCTTTGCATGCAGCTTCACACAAATGTCCCACAGAGATATATGACATTCTTTCTGCTGTAACACCAATCTATACCTTGCCTGCCATAGAGAATGTTAAGCAGGCAAGGATTACCATTAGTGTACTTTTATTATATTTCCACAGATAAACTGGAAAATCCCCCCAAACCAGAGACTCATAAGCGAGATGCTGTAAACATGTCAGTTTCCATTTGGTAGCTAAGAACTTCCACAGACTTTTTTTTATTTCATTTTAGTCTTTGGTAACCAGGTAAGGTCCACTAGGCACGAGTGCCTGTTTTCAGGGGCAACCTGGGAGCACTGGGCAGTTAGTGATTTGCTCAGAGTCACACAGTATACAAGTGGAGGTTGTGAGAATCAAACCCAGGTCTGGTCTGCTGGATGTGCCAAGCTCGTTCACAGCTCGTTACTCTAACCTCTGGGCTATACTGCCAGCCCAACATACAACATATGAGCAGTCTAACACAAAATGTTCCACAGTTTCTTCCTGTATTTGAAATTTGGGATAAGGACAAGATCTCGCTTCTATTGATTTATATTTGTTGTTACCCCTCATGTTTAACCTCCCATAAGTACATAACCAAAGAATATCCCTCATCTTATGGGGAACTCTGGGATCTACCAATTGCTTTATAGCCAAAGATCTTTTCTCTGGCCTGCAAAATTTGAAATCTGGTTCTTGTGGGCATAGCTTGTATAAAACCATGTCATATATCTGTTTTCTGGTATTAGCTATAAGTGAAGATTTTTGTATTTTCCGAACAGTTTTTTTATAGTAGGTACTATGTAAGCTGGGGTGTAATCTAGGTGTTATTTTTTACTGGATCCTCTTTCTGGAATCTTAAATAATCCCCTAAACTCCCTTTTATCCATTATTGTACTATGGACCACTCTTGTTGTAAAGATATTTTCAACATACCCAAACAGAACATTGTATATAGAAAAACAACTGGATTGATCATTCCTACCCCACTCTTTTCTTTGGGTAAGTATGTATACTCCCTTTTAATGGGATTCATGTGACTTCCCAAAAACATCTGAAAAAAATACTTAATATACAATAACTGAGGAATGATGAATTGTTTCAAAATAAATACCTTTTTCTGTTTGGACAGTTTCCACCCTTTTCATTTTGCCACTTTTCTATCACACTTCTCTATAGCCTCTGCCCAGTTACGTAGTGCCATATCCCCTTCCTCAAATTTTATACTTAACATTTTGATAGGTTTGTCCATAATACTGAAACCTGCTACACTGCCCGATTCCAACTATTGCCCTCCCGAGGCCATACCTACCCTTTTATTCACATTTATCTGTGCTCCTGATATCAGTGCATACCTATCCATTACCTTGAGTGCTGACCTCTTACTACTTAAATTTTTCAGGAACAGGCACACGTCATCTGCATAGGCTAATGTCTTCAACACCCCAGAAGTTGTAGGAAACTGTATTCCCACTATCTTCTCATTTAAAATAATATACCTCAGAAGGGGATCCTGGGCTGTTACATACAATAGTTGACTTAGATGGCAACCTTGCCTTTCTCCTACCCTCACTGGAATCGTCTTACCTTCTGTTGCTAAAATAAAGGGTACTGCTGATGCTGACCTGTATAAACATTGTATCCATTGCATGAAACAATCTGGAATGCCGTAGTGTCTTAACACCTGAAATAAATAGCAATGATCCACCTTATCAAATGCTTCACTCTGATCTAAGGAGAACAGATACCCTGATCATTTTGTCTGTTTACAAAACTCATAGCAGTCTCTAATCATACACAAATTGTCTTGAATTATTTTCCTTGGAACTGAGCAAGTTCATACTGGGTGTAATATCATATGCACTACTGATTGTAATCTGTTGTGTAATAGTTTGGTCAGTACTAGTATTTTCCAGTCTGTATTTAGTAAACATATTGGTCTCCAATTTTTAATTAAGGTCCTATCACCAGATTTATAAAGAAATTTTAGTAGGCCAGTTGAGAATTGTCTGACTATCGTATTATGGAATATTTCTGTAAAACTTCAACAAACATTTCTGAAAGCTCTGTTCTAAATGTTTGATAAAATTCACTGGGTGACCCATCCCATCCTGGGGACACTCCCTTTTTCAAAGATTTTACAATAGTGTCCACTTCATTAACTGTAATAGGCTTTAGCAATTTTGCTTTATCTTTTTCTGTGAGATCCACTTTTAGGGATTCTAAAAGGAATTAGTATCTTCCGCACTGCTATGATTTGGCCTATTCAAGGATTGTACGTAATCCTCCACAATCTTATGTATCCCCTCTGGTGTTGTTACCAAAGTTCCAGTTGTATCGTTTAAGCAGGTTATCATAGAGGTATCCAGCCTTTCTTTATAGGCCGCACATGGGTCATTAAAAGGGGTTTTAGTAGTTCCGTAAATTAATTTAACAGCGAGGGTTGTTGCAGTATCATACTGAAATCTTTTCATTTTAGCTTTCATGTTATTGTTTTGTGTAGTGTAGTCCCCCCGGAGTTGTATTTACAAGAGAGTAATTATATTGTTTTTGCCTAGTTTTAATATATTGTAAGTATTTCTCAATTTGTTGCTGCCTACCAAAAGTTTGGAACCAAGTTTTAATTGCCTGTTCAGTCTCCTGCCACCATTCTGTAATGGAATCATACAGTAAGGAAACAGATTTTCTAGCTGACAAATGCTGCCTAATACCTACCTGTACCCATGCATGTTGCTATAAAGCTGTGTTCAATCTTCATCTTTTCCTAGTATAGTGAATTTCCTGCGCATCCTGCACTTCTATCCTAATCATTAAATGATCTGAAAATTCTATAGGCACAGTGCATATAGACTGTATCCTTATTTTTGCAGATATAAAGAAATAATATATCCGAGTTATTAGAGAGTCTCTTACATAAGAATTTCCAGGCCCTATACCTTTCAGTTTATACGCATCCAATAACCCAGCTGTTTCAATGCAATTTTTTAAAGCAAAAGAATCACAGTTCACCTTTCTTCCTTCTGTACGTTTGTGTTCTATGTCTAAGGGGCAGCTAAAATCACCACTAAAATATATGTTCCTTGCAGTGGCTAAATAAGGCTTTACTTGTTCAAGCAATGCTACCCTGTCCAACTTAACTTGCTGAGCATAAATATTTATAAACCTACATGACTGATTTCTCCAGATTCCATCGAGTATCCTTACCCGTCCTGGGCATACATCAATTAATCTGTGTAGTTTAAACCTCATTCCCTTAAATAATATGCCTATGCCATCAGCTTTGTCCAGTCCAAAAGAACAATATGAAGGTCCCCAGATCAAAGACTTTTTACACTGCGATAGCATAAAGTTATCCGACATCCAAGTTTCCTGCAGAAATAAAATAACTAAATTCATAGCAGCTAGTAATGAAAACACTGCATTCCTTTCCATGCTATTCTTCATGCTACATACATTTAGCCTGGCTAATTTTAACTTCCCATTTGCAGGAGAGTGGAATAGACTTCCTAATATTAAAACCCCTATTATGTTGCATTACCCCAAGTCACTTTCTTTTTCTTCTTTTCGCTTCTTCTTCTTCTTCTGTCTGTGCCCTGCACAGAAGTTGCTGACTGTGCAGAATGGAGCCTATTCATGAAGGTGTGGAGTGGGCTATGTGCCGCGCAACTCTGGTTCGTAGTCCACTCCGCATCTGCCTGGCCCCTGCACACATTTACAATGCATATATCCCCCCCATGCGTCCAATCCCCTGGCTGATCATGGAGCTCTGCATGGTGGTGGGTCTGGGGGCGGTGCGGGGGGTTGTGCCAGCACTCCACGCATTCACTACAGTGCGAAGTGCTGTGCATGGGAGGCTGCTGGCTATGCCTTTGCAGGGAAGCTGTAAACCATTGGGAACAGTTATGCGCTCACCAGGGAAGCAGCCACTGGTTGCAGCAGACACAGCAGGGGCTTCACCCCCTCAATAGGGATGCCCCTGCTGTCAGGGCACACCGGGAGGTCGGCGTGTACAGCCAGGGTACTCCCCCTCAACATCACGGTCAGGGCTCTGCATGCCGGCCGACAATATGACACTGCATAGGCACAAGGGAGCCACTGTGGGACCCTGTCAGAGCAGCTGATTGGCTGCCCACCCAGATCCACCATTCTGCACCCACCTGCCCCCCACGGACCTATGCAATGGGGGGGGCAGGGCCATGTCTGGGAGCTGGGTGGGGGCCGGTGTTTATGAATGTGGACACCACATGGCTCTCCCAAGGGTGTGGAGCTGTGCAACTGGATACGCACCTCTGGGGTGCACATTAGTGAGTAGGCCCCCATGACAGGAATTATCAGAATCTCTGCCCCGTAAGTCTGAGTCTCCCCACTGTTTTTTGTCAGAGAGTAATTCAAACCTATTTTCAGTAGTTATATCCTTGTCCATAGTGGTGGGTTTTAATAATTGGGTGCTTCTCCTTCTTGCTAGGGGTTTGATCCAGGCATGCGGGGGAGGCATCTCCTCCCTTCCTTCTTCTCGCTCAGCAGTAGCAGCAGATGGGCCTGCCAGGACTTCTTCTGAAAGTTGTTGTTGATTTTGTTAATCATGTTGTTTCTTCCCCGTTGTCTCTGTTCAGAATGGTGTTCTTGTTCAGTACTCTCCCCCCCTACTAACTGCCATCCCCTCTGTGTTGTTTCTTGAAGTGGTAGGTTCTGTCAGGGGAGTAGCCTCTGCTGAGGGCTCATCCGCTGTTCTTTGTTGGGTCTTTTTAATTAGAGTCCTGATCTACCCTGTCTTTCTCTTATGAGCCGCCCAAAGGCATTTCTGAAAAACATATCCCATGGCATCACACAAATTACATCTTGTACAGTTTTGACACTGCATACTATTGTGGTCGTATTCCCCACAGAGCTCACATCTCAGTTTATCACACATGCTGGCTAGTTGGGTCTTCATCCCATATTTGTAACAAGCCTTCGACTGCCTTCTATAATCCACAGGTGAGGTGTGGTTGAACTGGGGGGGGGGTGGAATCAGCATCAGAGGAGTAATTCATGTGTAAGGAGGGAACAGAGGAAGCCTCTGAATCTCTGTCCTCAATGCCCGTATCACCCCATATGACTGGCTTGGCCAATACTTCAGCTCTATTCTTATGAATCAAAACTGCTTCATCCTTTTCTCCTGCTTGTGGGGTGTGGTAACCCACCTGGATCATCTCTTTTTCCCTTTGAGGGAGACCAAGACAAAGTCTCCGGAGGTGGGGTGGGGGGGCATAGTGGGTGCAGGTTCAGAAGCAATGGGAGGTACCATAACTGGTGAATCCTCAGCTAGTGGAGCCTCTGACAAATCCATAGCAAGTTCCCCAGGGGGCAGGCCACAGTCTGTAGCCACTTGAGGGACAGGAGGGTATGTAAGCAGTTCTGAGGAAGACTGTGCCTGAGGGGAAGGCTCCTGGAGGAGTTCCTGGGACCGAGGGAATGCTAAATCCCGGGAGCCCACAGGGTTGGGAACAGAATGCTAGTGCTGTGCATGAGTGACTATATCTTCTTCAGATAGCTCAGTGTCCCTATTGTGGGATGCTCAGGGGCATTTCGCATAAGAGTGACCCTGCCCAGTATACAGATTGCAATAGAAACCATTTGGGCAATCCTTAGCCAAGTGACAAAAAACCAAACAATGGCTGCACCAAACACTGTCACAGGCATTACGAAAATGAGAGTGTGAGCCACATTTAAAGCACATCTTAGGCTGTCCCTGACAGAACACAGTGCCCCTGTTCTTGCTCAAGTAAAACATGCTAGGTAAATGTAGGACCCCAAAATCAGACAGCATCAACTTTACTCAGATTTGCCACCACCCCAGTCCAGATATGTTCCGAGTCAATTATTTTTTGATCTTCCTGCAATTTATTCTGCAGTACTTGGCAGAGCGGCCCTACACGATCTCCGGCCACTGGTCCCTGCACCCCCGGACCTGGTCGTGTGTACGGGCCACATGAACCCACTCCCCCAGTGGGCTGGCCATTATCGCTCATGCACCCACCGGGTACTCGCCCCTCTTGGGTCTCTCCGGGGGCACAAGGCGCAGCCATCAGCCGCGAAGATCGCCCTCCACATTTTCCACTTTTTTCTCCCAATGGAGAGCTGGACGTGCAATGGTGTCCAAACATGCTGACACCCACTGCGCTCTCCCCCCCTTGCTATTGCATGCCACTTGTAGTGTGGCTGGCCTCTGCCAGTTGCCGCTACAGGGCAATGCAAGCCCCACTACCCACCCCAGAGAGAGGAGAGCAGTCATCGGATGCTCAAGTCCTCCCTCTCCCCTGCCAGCCCCAGGCGGCCCGAGTCCATTCCCGAACCCGGGTCACCGGTGCGGCGCAAGGTGTGGCGTCCAGCGCCTCAACCCTCAGTGCCACCGGGCCGGGCTGTTCCGAGTCAATTAAAGGCTCAGGATGGTCCAGGACCTCACAGTGTCTGTGAAACCAGCTCAAGATGTCCATAATATTCACCCCCCTCATTGCGGATGAGTGCAGTGATTGTCCAAACAGTAGGTTGTGTCAGTGGGACCACCAAGAAGGGGGCCCACTGAGAAGAGGACTGGTGTGTGTTGTAATGTGTCCAAAACTTCTCTAATCCAGAAAAAAGTTTGAAACTGACATCAAAGCTGGAGTCGCCAATGTTAATCAGGGCATAAATGTCAGAGGCCCAAAAAAGGCATGAATCTTTAAGTAACTTTCTGGCCCCATAAACATGGTCCGGGGGACGGTCCACGCCTCCTTTATAAATGTGGTGAACAGCATTCTGTCTAGGGACAAGTTCACAACAGGTAGGAAATAGGTCTGAAAACTGTCTGGGTCTGACTGACGGTTGTTCAGGCTGCACAGGGGACGGGGGGGGGCAGCCATTTCTGAACCAGGAGTAACAATAACAGGATGCAGCAAACCCCGAACAACAGTCTCAGATGCTGCAGGAGCCAAACACAATAAATCCACAAGAAGAACAATCTCCCCAGTACCCAGTACCTCAGGAGACCCCTGCAACTGGGAGACTGGCATTGAAGGAGGCAAGCGCAGCTGTTTGTCAGGCAAGGACTGGCAAACTGCCCCCAAAACCATGGACGAAAGAGCACTGGGGGTGTCCGGTGTCTGCTCAACAGAGAACACAGGTGCAGTGAGCAAAGTAGCAGATGGACTGGATCGAGAGATAGCTGTGGGGGAGGCAATCACTGCTGCTTGATGACGCTGCTCCACTGGGTCTGTTTCACCCAGAATCCAGTTCCCAGAGTCAGTCGACCTCCAGCTGGTGGCCAGCAGAGCCCGTTCTGGAGTCCAGGGCTCTAAATATATGCATTCTTCCCTGTCTCCAGATCACTGTGGTGTACTTACACCAGAATCAACACACTGGCTCCCATGCAGCAGAACGGGGGCAGCAATCCCCTCCACTGAACTCGTCGTTGGCTGATCCACCAGCCCGTTACAAGGCCCCGCAATCCCGGGTCATGCCTGAAAATAGTCATTTTATGGCTAGTGCACTTACCCGGTTAACAAAAGCTAAATAAATACATAAATAAATAAAATAAAATTGCCTGTTCATAGTTGAAGTGTAAAAGTATCTGGGACTGACAGAGGAGCTCCTCCGCATGAATCTGGTCCAATAAGTCAGCTTTTCTCTTCTGATGCTGCAACTGCAGCTCACGTTCCACCGGTCAACCGTCATCAGCACTCCTAACATCCATCATCTGAGTCAACTCCTTGATACCAACACCACCTTCAGAAGCTGGAGTAGCTTCCACACAACTCATAGCCTCTGCAGAAATGGTGACCGGGACAGAGGCAAAAACCCTGGTCGCCAGCATTAGCACAGCCGGTGCTCTGTGGTCCACAGCGGCCACCATCTTGGGATTTGCGGTGCAAGGGATCCCCCTACTGGAGAGTAGGGGAGTTTCCTGAGTGTCATGGCCAACACTCCCCCATCAATAAAACTGGTCCATGTAACTCACCCCCCAGGATGTACCTGGAAATAAGCTGTCACAGCTTAGTGTGCCTTTCCTGGTCAGAAATTGTAAATAAATAAAACAAAGAGCAAGTCAAGAGAGGAGATCCCCCCCCCCAGGATTAGACTGCACCTGGAGTAACTATCCAGTTTCAGTCACCCCAGTTCAGGGAGGCCATTGAACAGGTTGAGAGATTTCTGCACAGAGTCACCAAGCTGATTTGTGGCTTAGGGGGCAAAAGCTACGAAGAGAGAACATACACACTCAAATTATTCAACCTTTCTTTTTTTTTAGTTGTTTAACCAGGAGTAGCACACTAAGCTGAAAGCTTTTTTACAGGAGTGACCTGGGAGCACAGGGAAGTTAAGTGACTTGCTCAGGGTCACACAGTATGCAAGTGGAAGCTGTGGAATTCAAACCCAGGTCTGGTCTGCTGGATGTCACCAGATTTGCAGCTCAGAGCTTTAAACCACTGTGCTATACTGCCTCCTTCTGAAAGAGAAGGTTAAAAGGGGACATGATTATGGTGTTGCAAACACTAAAAGAGCTAGAAGCACTGTGTAACACACAGCTGTTTGAGCTGGCAAATGCAAGAAAGACTGTTACAGTTATACAGGGCATGTGCTCAGAGGGCCCTATGCATTAAGGGTATCCCAGCCCTACACACCCTTTACATAGTGCATAGGGCCAGGATATGCACATCCTGGGTGTCTGATGGACACCTGGGAATGCACTTATGCCACCCACCTGCTCTGCACCTCTGTCCAGGGCCATGCATAACTACATGGGCTGGTTCGGGCAGGGGACAGGGAGTGGCTGTTCCCATGGATGCCCAACAGGGTGCAGCATGCAAAATCCAGTTTGCGCTCTGCCAGGTCAGTGCCAGCGGGGGCTTACTGTTATGCCAATCAGAGGACTGCCATAATGGCTTTACCCCCCCGGTGCTCTAATGGCACCACAGCACCCAGCAGCCCTGGATCCCTGGCTGTGGGGCATACACTTGTACAGCCCCGTAAGCACCCCTGTCGGTGCATACCAGGATCATTTTCGAATTGAGCCCAGACTGAGGGGTGGGGGGACATGATAAGGAGAAACATCAGAAAGCAGTTGCTTCACACAGTGGGGATCAGCATGCAGACTAGCCTACCAGGTGAGACAGCGGAAGCTATCACATTTCAGGCTTTCAGGGCAGATCCCTCATGGTGAACAGCATTGAAGTTTACGCAGAATGAGTATCGGCAACATTCAATCATGGATGCATCGGTCAGTACTCAAACTGGGGCATAGTCACTGCAGCAGGAGTGGCAGACAAGATAGATCCCAAGTTCTTTGTGCCACCACAATACAATGTTACTATTTTCAATTTCCCTTATATCACCAGTGCAACAGCCTTTTCTCCTCCCCCTCCACCCCATTACACCTGTTGGCCCTGATGTTGAAACAGATTGCAGTTTGACTATGATGTGGTCTATGGTACCGCACCCACCTCTTCTCTAGCCAGACTGGACACCCTCTGCAATGTCTTCTGTCACTTTGCCACCAACTCCCCTCCCCATGCTCACCATCCCTTTCCATCCTCCCTCTTCCTCTATGTCAAATATCCCACTGCACCTCCATTAGAACCTTTGCCTTCCCTCCCTGTATTCAGACACCTGCTAAGATCTACTCCTGCCCCCCCACCTGCTCCTGTCTTCCTCTCATGCAACTGTTTCCCCCTTTTATCCCTTGCAGCCTCTATTGCTCCACTGCCTATGTCCTTTACACTCCTTCTTGGATCTTCTGTCCTCTGGCACCCACTCTGCACTTCTCATTTACCCGAGGTCCACACTTGGCAGCACTGTCATACTCTCTGTTCACTGCCTCTCAATATGTTGCTACCATTACCTGTTTCTGCACATAGCACTCTTGTCAGTTTCACTCTTTTCTGTTTTTCCCTCCCAGTGATACCGTTTAATTTTGTAAGTCGTACTTTGTCTGTTTCTCATTTTTGACTGACACCTAAACTAGCTTCAAATCAATGCAATATTTGCCACTCCACAATGTTTTTTTACTGTATATAACTATTGGTTTTGGTATGTGCACTTTGCCATTTGTTTTGTCGTTCATTGCATTGTATTCCCCCCACCCGGGGTCACACCTGGAAACGAGCCTCAGCTCAGTGTGCCTTTCCTGGTTATCAAATTTTAAATAAATAAATAATTGCAGACCGGAGGAACTAGAAGGCTCAGTGGATTGGTAGCAGGTCAAGGAGCCTTTCACCTCTAGGTCACATACCCAAACCAGACCAGGGGGCTGGATGTTCAGCCTGTCAGGGACTAAGTCCCAACCCGCAGCTACCACTGTGGGACAAAATCTCTTCACTTGCAGAGATTCATATTTCCAACCAGCACAGCTGCGGGGGATGTTATCCATGGTCCCACCGACGTACCGTTTTCCTGCAGCTGTGCCAAAAAAATGACTGCAAGCTGCTGTAAATTGTGGAGCTGGTCTCAAACGGGCTCCACTTTTGAAAATACTGCAGCTGTGGCGGGAAAACTGCGGCTCTGCAAGTAGAAGCTCACTTGCGACAGTTTTCCCACGCAACTATAGGAGTTACGAGGGCTCTGAAAATCCAGTCCCAGATCACTGGTAGCCAAAAACTCATTATCACCGGAGGGCTGTTAAGAGGCCCTATGTGAAATGAGTTGTGGTGGTCTCAGTCCAGTTTCCAGTGGGCAAGTATCCACATCACAAAAACCACCAACACAGCTGGCACTAACTGGAACCCTGATCGGCAGTCTCACATCAGGGGCCAAGGACTGAATGAGGATGGAGTCTTAACCAACCTCTCATCTACAAGGTGATCACTCCATGACAGGACTGCAGCACATTTATGGGACAATGTGAAGAAGCACTGGGAACACCTGTGCTGTTTCTATCACGTGGACAAGAGGGCTTCAGTGCCATCAATAAATTCACACATCAAACAACAACATTTTAAAACAAAATGAAGCAGATTTCAGACTTACTTTGTCTAAATTTGGACATGTATGATGGGAAGGGTTTCCTTTTTTGAAAGGCTCCGCCTGCAGTTCAGTTCCTCTCCAGCTACCTGACAACCTCTGTTTTCCTGCACTTGTTGCATGTTTCAGCTCCCATTCCAACCCTCTGCTGCTGCTTCCACTCTTGGCCTGCAACTAGTCTAAACTCTTGCTCTCAGCAGCAGGGAGTTGCAGCAGCTACTGTTGCATTCCTGTTGCAGCTCCAGGTGCTTTGTGCTACTTTTGGTTTATCCTTCTGTTCCTTGGGGATTTCTTGCTACAGTCTTCCTTATGTTTAGAAGTTTATTCTGCCTGTACAAATGTACCAGTTCCCTTTTTTTATCAATATATTCGCTCTGCTGCTGCTGCATTTAATCAGCATGCAAAACAATCGCACTTCATTATTATTTGTACATACAAACCAATTTCAATTTGTTTGGTTATTTAGTGCTACTAGCTATGCAACAGAATCAAACCCAAGTCTCTTGCTCTTCCATGTTGCTTTCCCCATGTGAATAGCCCTTTTCGTGTTTTTAATCTGAGCAAACATGTTTATTAGTACTCAGAGGGACTCAACCCAGAGTCTAATGCAATTCTATATTACTTTCACCATATGATTCAAACCTGCTTAAATGCATTTGTATCAAACAATTATAGTATTATTCTTGTTTCATTGCATTACTGCCCATGCCTACAAAGTCCCATGCTTGTTAAGCTCAGCTCCTGCTGAACGCTGTTCACTATTTGTACACTGCTTCATTGTACTTTGGAGGTCAGCTCAGCTGCAGCTGTTGTTGTAAACTAGTTTCTGCATGTAGGTCATGGTGCTTTACTGTGGCTTCTTGTTTTTCTTGCGATGGAGGACTGGGGGTTATAGTGGAGAGTCATGGCCCCGTGTGGTTCAGTTACCACATGTTCATATACTACCTCTGCTGCTAATATCCTCTGGGTGTTTGTCATCTTTAATTGGCACTCATTGATGGACTGGTTGGCTAGCCTCGCACTGACTAAAGGCCCAGGTTACCTTGAGCTGGATGTGCAGTTCCTACGCTATCATGCTACTTGTACTATTTGTTTATCAGGCCCATTGCTACAGGTGTTTACCATGCTGCTCATTACTTGTGACTCCCTGCATTACCATGTATAGCCTGTACCATTACCAAAGGTGTTTACTTTGCTGCATAGTACCTGATATTCTCTGCATGACCTTATATAGCCTGCTCCATTGCTAGAAGAGATTAGCTGACCATGCCCATCAATTTATTGGCTCTGAGCTCACTCTCAGCTGATGGTCTCGCTCTGTGCCCTAGTCCGCATCCTGAGTGTGTGATGCCTGGAGTAGGGTCCTTCCTTTTGGCCCATAGTGGGAATGTCCTTACTCCAGGTGGAGCTTTAGCTATTTGTGTGCAGTGGGTCTCTTGATGTAGAATTTCTGACTAGCTGTGAAGGGAGGATATATTGCTATGCTTTAGCTGTAGTATTAACTGCCGAGGCACCTTCAAAGCATTCTCCCTATGACCACTCTTGGTTCGCGTGATTTGAGTAGTAGATTGATAGGTCAAGCAAGTGCCTCAGTAATCATTCTCTCCTCCTCCTCCCACCTTTGAGGCTTGTTGTTGCAGAGGCCAGGACTCGCAACCCTCCACGGCACTCTCGTTAGAGGGAATGAGTGATATTTTCCTCTAAATTGGAATAGTTCCACTCTCCTTGTTTGGGTTTCTAAATGGCAGTAGCAGAGCTGTCACAAAATACACATCCCAGGCTTGGAGGGAAGGCAAGCTTGGACTTGGATCCCCAGAGAGTTCCTCCTCAAAGGGGTTGTATTCTCCCCTCTGTGCCACAGGTCATAATACTAGTTAGTTTTTGCAGTATTCCCTAGCTCACTTAGGTAGATTTCGTGTTGGATGGAGATGGATGGTGGTCCTTCTAGCTGTTCCCTCTCTCCTTAGGAAGCCCCTGTTGTTATCAGCTCAAGCAGTTTTATTGGAGCTGTCCTGCTAACTCATGCACCTCATTTATGTTTCATCAAGCTACCTGTTGTTGCCAATCTGCTTCTCTACCTCCTAGTCATCGATCACTGCTACAGTTCTTTTGGGTTCCTTCCTAAGGTACCTTTAGCTGAGGGACCCTTCCCATGGCACCTCCAAGGTGCAACCCTCCTACAAGGTTCCTTGTCTTCAGTAACCTTATATGGTGGTAATTCCTAATGGAACAGAGAGTGCTAACAGCAACAAACATTGTTATACAGTTGAACAGGCAAAACATTATTCTGGTTGCGAAAGTCATTGAATCTTTGTAAGGCTACTGGTCTATTTCCTCTGACTTGCATCTCCATGTTCAGGAGGCAGTATAGCACAGTGGTTTAAGGCTCTGAGCTGCAAACCTGGAGACCTGGGTTTGAATCCCATAGCCCCCACTTGCCTACTGTGTGACCTTGAGTAAGTCACTTAACTTCCTTGTGCTCCCAGGTTGCACCTGTAAACAAGCTTTCAGCTTACTGTGTCTCTCCTGGTAAAAAAAAAATAAATAAGAAAAATAAAAAAATCTGCCTCCCTCCTCCCCCAGTTACTGCAGATGTACATTTTCTCCTGTTGGGGGAGGGAGCATGAACTGTGAACAATGCGTACTGTCACCATAGACAACAATGTGGCTCTGTAGCCAGCCAGCAGGGGTCTGACTGAGAGCTGGGCGGACAGTGGCCCCCAGAAATTGAGTCCTTCTTGAAATGCCCCTGGGGCATTGGCATCGGCAGGCATACTCAGTGTACTTTGCAGAGTACAGTAAAATCTGAGGAATCCAGGGGCATCACGAGCTTCCTCAGGCTGGGGCAAAAAATGCAAACAAAGCCAGAGTAAAATAATAAAGCTGCCTGGGGGATTGCACAGCAGCTATCAAGTACTCAAGTGAACTTGTGAGTGATCGCAGTGAGTGAAGGTGGGGTGGGGGCTGTATGCTGTGAGTTTGCTGTTTGTTCCCTTGGACCTCTGTAAGGCTGGCTACCTTGATATGGTACAGAGGCTTGTCACAATGTATCCGAAACACTGTAACTAAAAGCCAGCCAACTTCTGTCTGATTGGTAGTCTGTGTGTTAGATAAAATAAAATGTTGTGAAGCTATTAGGATCATGCGCTTACTACCTGTTGTTGACTGAAATGGCGAGTGGAGCAATGTTTGTGTGGTGCGGCAACACCTGTTTTGGTTTGTGTTTACCAAGGGGGGGGAGGCGCAAGAGCTCCAGCAACTCTTGGTTACAAGTTTAAAATTCCTGGCTACACCCCTGCACTGGGCTGCTGCAAGATTTTGAAATCTGGGTCCTGATTCTGAAAGGTTGATGTAGGGCTTTCACAATCCCTGTGCTGCCCCGAGTACAATGCTGCACCATGAGTCCTATTCTCGTAGGTTGTGCGCGTTTGTGACACTGCACCCTTTTTACGGTGGCTTGTGCCAAATGTTGGGTGCAAACCCTGTAAAAAGAGTCTCAGTGAGAACCAGGAAAAGCTGAGTCTAACACAAAGGTATGTAACACAGGGAATGAGGAATGCTGCAGCCCTTGCACCATGTGTTCAGCTCGTCCAGGCTGGTGGCATTCAATCCCTTGTTAGAACTGAGCCCCTGGTCTCCGACATGGCTGCTTCAACCACATTTTTAAAATGTTAACACCTAACAAGCTACCAACCAGGGAAGAGGAAAGAAATGTTATTTTACACTGCACTTTTCATAAAAAAAACTGTATCCCAAAGTGCTATACAATCCAAGCGAGGCTGGCGAGTGGATCCTGGTGCCATTAGGCACACAAGGATATTCAGATAGCAAAGAATTAGATTAGAGAGAGATTATTGGAGGTTAAGCACTGGGAGGTTAAGTTGCCTGCTCAGGGTCACACAGTCAGTAAGCAGCAATGGTGAGAATCAAACCCAGGTTTCAAGGTTCAGAGCACCGTGGCTCTCTAATGGCAAGGCCAAACTTTCCAAATGGGGGAAAAAAGGCTCTAAAGTTACTGTAGCTGTGCAAAGATCCAGGTGTGCATATACTAACCCACACTGTCACGTGGGCATGGAGGTCTCAATTTTTAAAATACTCAACAGCGAGATTTATTATCAGTAGTATTTGCATTGCAACGTACTTTATTTCCCCAAATAAGAAATGGGTTAAAAAAATGCATTAACCATATTGACCAAGGACCATGGAATCCCATGCTGATATCCCAGCACGGGAAGTAGTCCTGAGTCTTCTGAGACCTCTTTACCCCCATTCAGCCTCTGGCATATCACACCCCTCTACTGCTGACTGACACTTACTCGTCTTTCAACCAAAGCTTTTTTTTTTAAATTATCATGCGAACAGTCTTTTTCGTTCACCACAACACATGCAGGGGTGGGGCAGCAGAGACTACAGAGACAAACAAATGCCGATCTTGCCACACTAAACATACTCACTTCTGCCACAAGCCATGCTAACTCCCTGTCTGCCACAGATCCCACTTGATATGCTAATGCTAAGCACTTTTGGCATTGTTCAAACTGCCCACTGTCTCACTCTAACTAAGCTGCTAACTGCGCTCTTGATGCAGACTTCATCATTAAAAGCTGCTCCCTGAAAAGGGCTAATGGCTCCCAGCAATCTAAAAACACAACATAGAAAAACACAATTAAGGTACTCATGTTAGAAAGCATGCAATGCTGGCACCACCTACTGCCCAATCTATAAAATACAACTGTTAAAAGGGACTATTTTCTAGTTCCTTTTTTTGCTTTTTCACTTTTTTAAATCCTAATTATAATTTTTTTAAAAAATCATCTTATTTATTCACAATAAAGGACCCATTTCATAATTGCAATAAGGCACTCCTTTTACTATCTTCCGGCACCCTTGGTTGTGCTGGGGTAACGGCACTTCTCGGGCAGTGGAAGCACTCAGCTTTGCCTTGTGCTTCAACCCACCCAAGGTATGTTATTACCTCAGCACAATGCACACACTGTCATGCCTTATTGCTTAATTACTGCCAGACTAAGGGGATGAAAACACTTGTGACCAAATACAGGTGACAGAAGTGCTGGAACTCTTACACAATTTTGTAAGCGGTGGGGAATGAAGGTCATTTGGGTTCCTGCCCAGAAAACCCCCTGTCTGTTGTGCACAAAAAAAATTACAAGTTTATTAATGAACAGTAAATAGGGAAGAAAAATGGGAGTTAGAGTCTTGGGTGATAATAGGCATCCCACAGGCAGAAAAATGTATTCAAAGACCAGTACACAATGCAAAGGACAAACGTTTAACCAGGATTAAACTCAATTGTTCCAGAAATGTTTCTTTAGGATGGCTGGATTTTTGGGGAGGCACACTGAGTCCAGAGTCCCTCAGACTACCCCTTTCCTACAATCCTGACAAAACACTATTAAAAAAACTTTAACAAGTGGAGCTTCAACAGTCCAGTGTGCTTTATTAAATGTGCCCCCCTAGCACCTCCGATGAGGCCCAGTATCTAGAAGCCAGGATGGGTGAGACCATGCTTGCAGCTGTGGTGCTCCCCTCCGTCCTGCTGCCACCATCTGGCTCCTTAGCTCACTGCTGTTCATTGCTCTTGTGTCCTACAGTCATTAAGTTGATCACTCCCTCCAGCGGGCCCACCCCCGAACCGTTACAGACATTGCAGACTGACTACAGGCCTGGGTCTGCTTTCACTGCCTCACTCACTCACTCACTCACTTTTGGGCTTATAATGATGCCCCAGCCCACCCTAGCTACCTACCACTAAGTCCTGCAGCTCTCTGTACCCATGTGCCCTGAGTTTAGGGAATGGGTAGGGTGAGACAGGACAGACTACTCGGGGGGGGGGGGCTGGTGGATCTCAACCACCGCCTGCAGCAGGTGAAGCAAGGGCAGCCCCTGGGGCAAGGCACCCAACTTGGGACCACTTCAGCATACCAGGCCTCCCCTTCTACACCCATGCAGTGTGCCCTAATCTGATTAGGGGCTCCCTGCTGGCCATTACTGGTTGTCCAATCTCTGACTGGAGAAAAAAACCCTTCCTTCCTTCACACCTGCAGCTCACCTTAGCTGGCCTTTCTCATAGATGAGGGCTTACTGCACACCTTGTTGCATGCTTAAACATAGAAACATAGAAACATAGAATTTGACGGCAGATAAGGACCACTTGGTCCACCTAGTCTGCCCATTTCCCTACCTAACGGATAAGCTGCAGATCCCAGTTAACCAACAGCCTACTTCCTCCTGCCCCCAACTAGAATTGCTTTATGTCTGTCCCATGCATTCTCAGAAACATAGAAACATAGACTTTGACGGCAGATAAGGACCACTTGGCCCACCCAGTCTGCCCATTTCCCTACCAACTGGATAAGCAGCAGATTCTAGTTAATCAACAGCCTACTTCCTGCCACCCCCCACTACAATTGTCTTGTGTCTGTCCCATGCATGTTTGAATTCCCCCACTGTTTTAGCCCCAACAACCTCCCAGGAAGGCAGTTCCATGTATCCACAACCCTCTCTATGAAGAAATACTTCCTCACATTACCTCTGAGCCATCCTCCTCTATCTTCAAATTGTGCCACCTTGTTTTTGCACATCTCTTTTTCTGAAAGATGCTACCCTCTTGGACTTTGTTGATTCCCTTGAGGTATTTGAAAGTTTCTATCATGTCCCCCCTCTCCCTCCTTTCCTCGAGGCTATACATCTTTAGTTCCTTTAGTCTTTCTTCATATGTCTTCTAATGCAGACCCTGCATCATTTGGGTTGCCCTCCTCTGGACAGCCTCCACCCTGTCTATGTCTTTGCGGAGATGGGGTCTCCAGAACTGTACATAGTACTCCAGATGTGGTCTCACCAACAGTCTGTACAGAGGACCAACAACTTCCTGTTTTCTACTGGTGATACCTCTCCCTATGCATCCCAGTATCCCCTCAGCCCTCCTTACTGCCTTCTCACATTACTGGCCCACCTTTAGGTCATCTCATATGACTACCCCCAGGTCCCTTTCCATTTTTGTTGTAGTCAGTATCTCACCCCCACTGTGTACTCTTCCCCAGGGTTTTTGTTTCCCAGGTGCATTACTTTGCACTTCTTTGCATTGAATCTAAGCTGCCATACATTTGACCATTCCTCTAACCTTACCAAGTCCCTTTCCACCCCACCTTGTGTATCAACCTTGTTTCAGATCTTTGTGTCATCTGCAAAGAGACATACTTTCCCTTCCAGTCCCTCTGCAATGTCACTTATAAAGACATTAAAAAGGACTGGCCCAAGCACTGAACCCTGCAGTACCCCACTAGTAACCCTCCTTTCTTCACTGTGGACTTCATTTACTATTACCCGCTGTGTCCGGTTGTCCAACCAGTGTTTTACCCAGGCTACCACCCTAGGACCCACTCCCAGGCTGGCTAATTTGTTTATTAATCTTTTGTGTGGGACTGTGTCAAATGCCTTGTTAAAATCTAGGTAGGCCATTTCCACAACCCCTCCCTGGTCTACTGCTTTGGTCACCAAGTCAAAGAAATCAATTAGATTTGTCTGACATGACCTTCCTGCTGTGAATCCATGCTGCCTTGGGTCCTGTGCCCCACTGGCCTCCAGGTACTCAACAATTCTTTACTTCAGAAGTTATTCCATAATTTTCCCTAACAATGAGGTCAAACTGACAGGTCTGTAGTTTCCTGCCTCTGTCTTGCTCCCACTTTTGTGAAGGGGAATCCCATCTGCCCTCCTCCAGTCCTCAGGTACCACCCCATCCTCCCATGATTTATTAAAAAGGGTAGTCAGTGGTGTTACTAGTTCTTCCCTTAGTTCTTTTAAAATTCTGGGGTGAATCCCATCAGGCCCCATTGCTTTATCCACCTTCAGTTTTAAATGTTCTTTCAGAATCCTTTCTTCTGTGAAAGGACTAATATCAACCCCCCTATCCAGACTGCTTCTATTGACCAGATTAGGTATTTCTCCCTGCTTTTCCATTATGAATACTGAGCAGAAGTATTCGTTCAGTATCCCTGCTTTTTCACTGTCGCTCTCTGCCCAACCACCTTCCTCTTTGTTCAGCCTCAGTATCCCTGCCTTAGCCTTTTTTTGCTCCCTAATGTACCTATAAAAGGTTTTATCCCCTTCTTAACTGAGTTGGCTATCTTTTCCTCGGTTTGGGCCTTTGCTATTCTGACTGCCTTACCTGCTTCCTTCTGCTTTAACTGGTACAGTTCTCTGTTCTGCTCCTTCTGTGTTTCCTTATACTTCCTGAATGCTACCTTTTTTTCCCTTACCTTCCCCTCCACTTCTTTTGAGAACCATAGTGTTTTTTCTTTCATTTTGATTTATTTACTTCACACAAAGGCTTGTTACTCTGTGATGGCAGTTTTGATGTTTCCCCATTGTTGCTCAACCCCATCTTCTTGCCTGTTTGCTAGTGCTTTTCTGAGGCACTCTCCCATTTTGACAAAATCAGCCCTCCTGAAGTCCAATACCTTCACTTTTGTGTGGCTTGACTCTACAGCTAAGTTTATCGTGAACCACACTGTTTGGTGGTCACTTGTTCCCAGATGGCTACCCACTTCAAGATCAGAGATCCTCTCTCCATCCCCATTTGAGAGTACCAGGTCTAAGATTCTTCTCTCCCGAATGGGTTCCAAAACTAGCTGTCTGAGGCATGCCCCCTGTAGAGCATTGAGAATGGCCCTGCTCTTGGATGTGGCTGCAACAAAGGTGCTCCAGTCAACATCTGGCATATTCAGGTCCCCCATCAGCAATATCTCCCCTTTCTCTGCAATCCTAAGGATGCCTTCTATCATATCCTTGTCCATTTCCTCCCCCTGAGATGGGGGTCTGTGTATAACCCCTGTGCAGATTGTGGAGCCATTTCCAGTCTCCAGGGTGACCCACAGTGCCTCCTCTCCTCCCTGTTTACCCTTTGGTTCTGTTTCTTTGATTCCTTCCCTTCCATAGAGAGCTATTCCTCCTCCTCCTCTTCTTCCCTTCCTGTCCTTCCTGTAGATTGTGTACCCTGGTATGTTGACATCCCAGTAATGGTTCTCTGTGTACCATGTTTCTGTGACTGCCACAATATCCAAGCATCTCTCTTCCATCAAGGCCACTATTTCAGGGAGTTTTTACCTAGACTATGGGCATTGGTACTCATTACCCTCCATTTTTTTATGGCTTTACTTCTTTTTGCCCCAACCCTGTCCCTACTGCCTTTGTCTTTTTCTCCATTTACCCCTGCCCGTCTCCCTATCGACTGCTCTATTTTGATGTTTACCTCACTAATTACCCTGATTTATTTGGGGGGTCCTAGAATTTCCCTTCTCCTCTTCAGTGCCTCCCCTCTTGGCTAGTTTAAATGCTTGCCACTGAAGCATTTAAACCTATCACCTAGAATCCTGGTTCCCCTCCAGGATAGATGCAGACTATCGTGCCTGTATAGGCCTGCATCCCTCCAGGTGGAGCCCCAGTCCCCAATGAAGCCAAATCCCTGAACTCTGCACCAGCTTTTCAACCAGTCATTGAATCCCATGGTGCGGAGTGCCCTAGCCTCATCCATGCCATAGACAGGTAGCACTTCCGAGAAAGTTACCATGTGTGCTACTTGTCTAAGGCCCCTCCCCAGCTCTACAAAGTCCTGTTACACTGCTCTGATCCCATTCTCAGCCAGGTCATTCATCCCTAGGCAATCTATGTGGGTGTAACTCTCCGGCAGCATTTCAGTGAGGTCACTTGTCCTTGCTGCTGTTGGCTGCAGCACACCCAAGGAAACCAAAACTGTGCTCCTATGGCCTACTCAAAGCCGCAGCTACAACTGTGCACCTCAGTATTCCTAACTTGCTGTGCATCCCAGTCTCCCTGCTTAGCACAAGCTGAGGTCAAATACACCTAAAGTGAGGATGGGGCCACCTTATAAACCTACCCCCACCATGCTACAACAGTGGGACTGGGTCAGTCTGTGCTGGCTTTGAGCCAGTCAAACAGCTGGAGGTCCCATGGGGAAGAAGGAGAAGGGCTATGGTGGGGCCTCTCCTGCTGAAATCCAAGAACATCAGAGGGTGGGGGTTGGAGGGGTTGGTAATTGTGACCCCTCCTTCATCTTCCATGTGGTTTGCCAGCCAGACCAGCTCCAGATTATCCTTAACATAGAAACATAGACTTTGTTGGCAGAAAACAATGTCATGGCCCAACCAGTCTGCCCAGATATTCCCTGCCAAACCTGCCTCCGCAGAACCTTTCTGGTCTTCAGCGATCCTCCTGTCTCCCTGCCTCTCTTCTAATTTACCACTCTGTCTGTCCCACACATGCTTGAAACCCCAACTGTTTTTTTTTTTTAACTCAAGTAGCTTTTATTGTTAGAATTAAAATAACATCATTCCAATGATACAGATATTACAAGAAGTAACATTATGATACATTCAACAGATTCTACTTCTTATTCATATGTAAGTAAAATAGAATAAAGGTAGTCTCTTTTCCCTTCAGTTTAGTCCGTTTGTTTGCAGAGGCTCTAGGAGAAGAATTTAGCGTTGCACTGAGTCAAAGACTCGGCAGGATGTTTACAGTCTTGTGCAACAGTTCTCTATATTTATCCGTGTTCGTTTCTGACCTCTGCTTAAGACTCATAGCTTTACCTTTACTGAAGATCCAGAAAACTTTATAAACTAATTGTTTCCCTAACCATTCTATAAACAAACGTACCCAACAAGGGTATTTCTGTCTAACACATTTTTAAACATATTAACAATCATCTACTAACATTAAATCAAAAGAATGATTTTAAAGGACCTGTTCTACAAATCCTGTTCTCTGACTCTCTCTCCCTTATCTTTAGTAAATCACTTGAAAATAGCTATCTTGTTTACAAATAGGGGCATACACCTCCCCATGAACTTTGTCTACCTCTTCCCCATTACCAGTTTACTGTAAATCCTATTGGAGTTTCCCTATTCCTGTAAACTTTGGGATTTCTGCCATGTGCCCCATGGTCTCCAAACATCTAAGAACTTTTCTGTTTCCAGATGTATGGAGTAAGTGATACGCTTCATCTGCGCTATTTCTTCCACTTTGACCACCCAGTGTTCTTTGGGAGGGGGGTCTGTCTAAACCCCCACTGTTTTAGCCTTTACCACTTCTGCTGGCAGTCTGTTCCAGGCATCCACCACCCTTTCAGTGAAGAAATATTTCCTCACATCTTGCTTGAACTCCCCTCCCCCTCCAGTTTTAACGCATACACCCTGGCACTGGTGCTCTTTCTTATTTGAAAGAGACTGCCTCCCACACCCTGTTCACCTCTGTGAGGTACAGTGCTTGTCGGTCTCTATCATGACACCTCTCATTCCTCTCCTCTCTTCCAGGGTGTATACATGTTGAGATCACTCAGTCTCTCCTAGTAGGGCTTCTTGTGCAAACCCTGCACCATTTTAATTGCTCTCCTCCAAATTCCCTCCACCCTGTTTGAGCATGGAGTTTCCTCCAAGCAGCAGTTTTATTTCTGAGTTTTCTGCTTATTGACAATTGTTTCATGTGTTTTCTTTCTTTTTTTATCATCTCAGTCTGGACATAGATGCCAGCTTGTCACACACCACACTAGGTAGAATATCTCTCTCTCTCTCTCTCTCTGCCTTCTTGCCTTCTGACACAACCGTAGTGAGAAGATGAAAACGTGAAATATGGTTGGAGTCAATATGTCATTGCAGTGGGAGTGGGTAGTATGTAGGAAGTTGCATTTGCGGTGAAGTTTTCTTTCTGCAGCATTTTAATCAGCTTTACTTCGACCCTTATTCTAAAAATACTACGTAAGCGTCATCAGGATTATTGTGATCGGATTGTTCTTTTATTTTTAGTCCTGTCACAGGAATAAAGATACAGATTTGTGTCACTTTGTTTAGATGTCTCACTCCTCATGAGTCACTGGGGAAACTTTAGTGGATGGTTCACCTATTTTACATGAGAGACAGAGACAGGAGATTGGCTGTTTGGGAATCAGAACCTTCACAGATGCCAAAGATTTATCTAGAACCCAGATAGAGGAGAGCTCCAAGATGATGGGTTTGGGACCACACAATAATATTGTAATTGGGGTAGGAAGGGACTCTTGGTGCAGTACATCCACCTCTCCCCCCCCCAATGAGCAGGGATAAATAAGTATGCTGTGCAAACATTTACTTATCTACAGGGATTTCTCACTGACCCTACTACCCAGAGTACCCTGTGATTTCCGCAGAAATTTGTCCAGACTTATACTGAAAGGTAAGACTGCCTGGATGGAATTATTTTGATTTTTTTACACTGATAATACAGCGAGATATTAGATCAGCATGATTCTACTAAATTAAAATGTTTAAAAACCTACATATTTAAAGGATCTGCATTTAACATAAATGTTTTCTAGACTTTGGACTTTTTTATGATCAAAGGGCTTCACTCTTGGTTTGATGGCGCAGTGGGTGGTGCAAGACATGCTCGATCTTGGCCCGCCCCCTGCCATTTGCTGTCTCTTCTGTGTGATCTTGCTGTCCCCTCTGCCTCCTTTCTCCTAAAGCTCTTGCTGCCAACCCCCCCCCCCAACACTGCCATTGTCTGTCTCACCTTGGCCCTGCTTACTTCACCCCTACCTGCTGCCTCCTGCCTGGTCCTGCAGTTCCTGCCTCTTCCCCTCATAGAAACATAGAAACAGAATTTGACAGCATATAAGGACTGCTTGGCCCACCCAGTCTGCCCATTTCCCTACCTAATGGATAAGCTGCAGATCCTAGTTAACCAGCAGCCTACTTCTTCCTACCCCCACCCCCTAGAATTGCCTTATGACTGTCCCATGCATGCTTGAATTCCACCACTGTTTTTGACTCCACAACCTCCTCCGGAAGGCCGTTCCATGCATCCACAACCCTCTCTATGAAAAAATGCTTCCTTAAATTACCTCTGAGCTGCCCTCTATCTTCAAATTGTGCCCCTTCTTCTTGCACACCTCTTTTTGAAAGATGCTACCTTCTTGACTTTGTTGATTCCCTTGAGGTACTTGAAAGTTTCTATCATGTCCCCCCTCTTCCTCCTTTCCTCGAGGCTATACATATTAAGCTCCTTAAGTCTCTCTTCATACGTCTTCCGTGCAGACCCTGCACCATTTTAGTTGCCCTCCTCTGGACAGCTTCCATCCTGTCTATGTCTTTGTGGAGATTGGGTCTCCAGAACTGCATGCAGTACTCCAGATGGGGTCTCACCAGCTGTCTGTACAGAGGGATAATAACTTCATGTTTTCTACTGGTGATGCCTCTCCCTATGCATCCCAGTATCCCCCCAGCCCTCCTTGCTGCCCTCTCACATTGCTTGCCCACCTTTAGGTCATCTGATATGACTACCCCCAGGTCCCTTTCCATTTTTGTTGTTGTTAATATCTCACCCCCCATTGTGTACTCTTCCCCTGGGTTTTTGTTTCCCAGGTGCATTGCCTTGCACTTCCTAACATTGAATCTAAGCTGCCATACATTTGACCATTCCTCTAACCTTGCCAAGTCCCTTCTCATCCTTTCCACCCCACCTTGTGCATCAACTCTGTTGCAGATCTTTGTGTCGTCTGCAAAGAGACATACTTTTCCTTCCAGTCCCTCTGCAATGTCGCTTATAAAGACATTGAAGAGGACCGGTCCTAATACTGAACCCTGTGGTACCCCACTAGTAACCCCCCTTTCTTCAGAGTGGACTCCATTTAGGTTCTCTACCTACTGGTTGTTCTCTGCTTCCCCCCCCCCACACCGCTTGCCATGCTTCTCTAGCTGGCTGCCACTGCTGTGTCTATGTTCCTCCTTATCCTTTTTGTGTTTTTGGCTCTTCATCGTGCTGCTTTGCCCTTACTACTGTGTCCAGCAGTCTGTACCAGTGGTTATCCAGGCCCTCTGCGCGGGACTCATCAGTTATACTATGCAACCTACTGGGCTATGCCCTTCCTATCATGTGATCTACCTGAGCTTTACCATCACCATTATACAACCTATGCAGGCTTTGCCCTCCTCACCATATTACCTTTCCTTTTTTTTTAACCTCCTTCTCGACATGGCCAGCCTCCATCCACAGGTGACCCTCCCAGCCCCATCACCCTCCGTCTCTGCAACTCAGTTCCTTATCTCCATTCCTCTACAGCTCTCCCCTTGTGGTGGGGCCATTAGGGTTCCCCAAGCCCCTCTGGACTTCTAGCATGGTTGGAGGCAGGATGCCCTGTATGCAGTGTGGGGCCTGAGAAGGGTCACTGCATTCTCCTACTCCAGTCTAGGTGGTATTTCCCAGTTCTCCACCTGAAGCTCCTGAGTGCCTTGTGGGCAGGGATGGCAGTGGTGCAAACATGTAAGTATGCTCACACTGCCATCAGGAGGTGCCTGCCCACACACTGCATCTCTACCTTGCACTACCACCTGTGGTCCCCTAGGTGGCAGTAGTGTGGCAGAGCTCACAGACCTCCCTCTCCGGAGGAGGTGAGTGTCCTGTAGAACACGCAGTCCTCTTCCTGCAACCAGCCCTGAATAACAGGCTTAATTTTGAACCCCGGTTGCTAGCATCCTGAGTGGTGGTGCCACAGCTGTGCCCACAGGCCTACTGAACCATATTACTTTTCCAGGATTTGCCCTTGCTTGCATCATATTCTGTGTACAGCATCATAACCTGCTTCAGCTCTTGCCCCTTCAAGGACTCATCTACTTTGAACTTTTGCTCCTTAAGCTGTGGCCTCAGAGTTGTCCCTTGGGCTTTGCCCTTCAAGGACTTGGCTCCAATGTCCATAGATGAGCCGTGCCTCATATGAGGGTATCTGGGCAGCCAAGCCTAAAGCACTTTTATGTAAGTCTTACTTCTCAGGGTTTCTTCAGAAATCCCATCATCTCTTTAGCCTCAGGTTTCAACCTCCTAGTGCCTTCTCAAGGGTGGAGTCCTAAGGATTCCTTTAGTTGTATAGCCAACCTAGTAATACTTTCAGGAGGGAGGGAGGAAGGGGGCTCAGGGTGCAGTCTTCAAGAAAGTAGGAGACACTCATCATCCTTTTATTGAAGTAGTATGTCTAAGGGTCCTTTTCAGTGGAGAAACCAACATTTAAAAAAATGTACACACAATGTTAAAAAAATCTAAGCTACAGACTAGAGGTCTAGGGGCCACTTAGGCCCCAGAAATTTGGGGGACTTTCATGCATTCTGGTGCATTTTGGGGGTCATTGTAACATAATTTTCTACCCTGTTGTCCCTCCCTCCAGTCCAGTAAATTGCATCCTAACCACCTCCCTAGAATACCTGGCCCTCACCCCCCAGCAAAGTGTGCCCAAGACACCCTCCCTAGAATTCACGGCCCTCACCCCCCAGCAAAGTGTGCCCAAGACACCCTCCCTAGAATTCATGGCCCCACCCACAGCTCAGTTAAGCTGCATCGTTGCCCCTCCCTAGAGTCCTCAGCCCCCGCATGTCAGCATGTTGCCCTTTCCTCAATGAAGGAAGTTGTATCCCACCCAGTAAGTTGCACCCTAGTCCCTTAAACTAGGCTTACCACAAACACACTGACTGACCTAGAGTAGATAATTATGCCCCCCCGCAGTCTCTCACGCACACACACATACACACGGAACTCCAATCTAAAATAGACCAGTACTCACCCACCCTCAACTGAAACATTTTTTTTTTATGCAAGCCAATCAGTCTACAAATACCAGAACAAGAAACAGAAGCCCAGACAGTTGCTGGCTGCTGCCTGTACTGTAGTACCTTACTTCATCTGTATTCTGCTGCTCTCAGCACTGTGCAATCCCTTCAATTGAAGCTGCTGCCCGATGCTGAGTGCTAGTCCAGGACCGGAGAGTAGGTCTCTTGTAGACCTTCGTCCTGTCAGCCTGGAATAGCCTAGTAGCCCAGGGTGAGCACAGCCCAGCCCAGCCGTGCAGCCCCTATTAGTGACACTGTAACAGCAAAGAAAGTCCATAATATATTATTGAGCAGTTGCCACCTGTCTGTGGTTTCGGGAGGACAGTAGTTGGGAGTCAGGACTCGGAGCACAGCGCCGTGTGCCACTGCCACCCGTAGAGCAAGGAGTGAGAGCATGTGAGAGGGAGGAGCTTGGGCGTCGATCACTGGGAGAGGGTCGCTTGTAGAGCTCAGCTGCCTGTCTGACTCTGGGAGTCTTGTCAGCCCACCTCTGCCTGAGTGTCAGGTGGGTCCTAGTGCAGCTCAGCCATACAACAATCAAAATAAAATAAAAAAAAACCTAAAAAGCAGTCTTTTCCCTTGGTCCAAGGCTACTAAAATGAAACATTTTTACACTGGTGCATACCAGAAGTATGCCTAGTTATGCCACTGGTCCTTTTCCAGACATAATAAGTTATCCTTAGCCTAGATCAGTGGCAACCTAAGAGGCATTGGTTCCTCAGAAGTTTCTTCTATGTGTTTTTTACCCTCTCCTATGTGCGGTAGGCTACAATTATTTTATTAAAGGGTTAGTGTACTGCCTGGAATTAATAGAAACTTTCAGAAGTAGTTAACTTTCACTTCTTAAAGCGGAAGTATTTTTTCTTTTCTGTTTTGCTAATTAAAAGATCTTCTTTCTTTACTCACTCCTGTAATTGCACTAAGCACTTTATTACCAACCCCATTTTCACTATGTGTTACTGTTGTTTTTTTTTTACATTTTGTATTCTTAATTTCGTATTGTAATCCAGTGATGTATGTTTTTTGTTTATTGTCATTATATGTGAAACTTAGACATTAGTGAACAGGACTGTCTTGCAAACTGGGCTTAACAGCCCAAATGACATGGTTTTTCCTGTCTAAAAATATATTTTTTTTTTACTTACCTACCTTCCTTCCTTCTGGGGAGCTGACAATTCCTCTTTAATTAAGGCCACCCAGGTACCCAAGAGTAAACCTGAACACCCCTACCCGCGCTGCTCCTCCTTCTTTATTTCTGTGTCACTAACTCTTTCTCAATCCAGTTTCTTCTTTAGTATTACTTTTTCTTTTGTTTCTACTTTAAACCGCACCTGTTCTCCAGGAATACCTCTTACTTAATATCTGTATGCATCCTGCAGCTCTTTTGTACCACTCCGCAACTCTGTCTCTGCTCGTGCTAATATTTTTTCCTCATACTAACCCATTTTCCCTTTTGTTTCTAAAGGTATGACAGGATGCCAACCCCAGTCTGAAAGGACACCAATCCGCCATGCATCATATAAGTACTGTTTTATATTTAAGCTTCCCTATCTGTCCTATTTTGTTCATAATGAACTACAGATCCTTTGTGACCATCGCTGGCCCAATTTTACAGGTACTTCTGGATGTCACCTTGGGAACCCCATCCCAGCCTCTCACCAGGGCCCAGGTAAGAGATCTCCTGCTCATTATCTATGCTAGGTGGGTACGCTGTAAAGGTGCAGCCATACTACATGGTGTCTGCTTTCACTTTTTTAATGCTGGCACCAGACGTCCATGTCCAGTATTGCCTTTCACTTTTTTTTACTTCCACTACTGGTGGCCTATCCCAAGTGCCAGCTTTCTCTTTCTGTTTAAATGCCCAGCTGATCAATCTGCCTGCTAATTAAAGAATTTGAGGACTGGTGCCAAAGCGCTGTCTTAATGTAAGCAAAATCATAAACAGAAGTTTGATTTTGCAATAACTGATTTACTTCTGCATCCTGAATGTAAAGTATTTGTGGTCGGTGCATCAGTGCTACACCAAAAGGGTTGCTGACTGTGTGCCAGAGTTCTGCATCAGGGGCTACTGTACTTCACACTGCAGGCAGATGCAGGATTCTGCTGAAAATGAGATGCTGCAACTCATTTGAGCTGTCCTGGGGAAATAAATTGTAAATAACATCAGAATGCTCTCTTTGATGTCAGCACCTCACCACCTCCGTCTTCCCATGCTGACATCATAAATCACTTTCTTCCTGTCTTCTAATGAAATTACAAATTATGTAAATAACTACCTCCATTCACTAAAAACAGGATCCCTCTGAGAACAAGATATTACATCTCAGTTGATCACTATTGTGAACATACTTGGTGACAGTGGGTACAATAACAAGATACTGCATGCACGCTGAGGGTGGCACGTAATGTTAGCGACTCTGGAACAGCGAGTACCACTGTCAGCAAGGGAATGATGGCGACGACGGAATGACAACATAAGTTTTATCCCCCTCCTTGAGGTGCTATGACCTTGAGTTGGTTATTTAAGTAGGGGTTTTGAAATAAAGCCCTGCAATGAGGGGGGGTGCGGGACGAAGCTCTCTCCAAAAACAGTTACCATTTGGGTTGTCGCTGACATTGCTTTGCAATTCCGGACTCGTCCATCTGGAGTCACTAATATTACATAGAACCCTAGCTGCGCTATCTTGGGAAACTACAGTGTAAAAATGGATAAAAGCATAACCCCAGTGAAATGAGATACTGCATTTTAGCTGTGTTAAGTCTATTAAATGCATTGTAAAAGTGTGTAAAAGTAGGATCTCACTGAAAATGAGATATTGCAGCTCAACCGCCCTATCCTGCTAATCATACTTGCACTCTGTGTGTGCATAACTGTTGTAACAGCTACATTTGTGTGTGTGTGTGTGTGTGTGTGTGTGGTGTGTATATTTTCAAAGAGGTCTGTATGTCCAGAACCAACAACACCTTTCACTGTACTACCTTGAGGTTTATGCTTTTCTTTTTATTTTTCTACTGTTGTGGTATAAATGTGGAACTTTTACATTACAATAATAAAACTACAACTAAATCACACATTAAGTCTGTCTCTTATCACATAAATGCATCAGCAGTCATTGTGGTTCTAACCAAAGTTTGTTTATAGAAAGAGTTATTGCAGACAGGAACAAACTTCTGGAAGAGGTCATCTGTGCTGAAGCTGTAGAGGGGTCCAAAGGGGGGTGGGGTGGGACAGGGACATGGGAAAAGTGCACAAAGGGGAGTTGGGGAGGGAAGAACTGAGGACTGATATGGACTCAGTCCCATAAAAAGACAGGCTTGGGCAGACTAGATGGGTCAATAAGCCTTTAGAAAATGAACAAAAAAAATTATGTGTTCTGATTGGCTGAGCCACTCATTTAGGTGGGCATCTATCAGACAATGCCCACCTAAAACGAGTGCCAGTCCAAGTTGCCCCATCACACAAAAAATATCTCTGTACAACGCACGTCGCTCAATGGTCATCACGAGCAGTCATGAAGCACACTGGTCAGCATGCCGCGGGAGATTTAAAAAGCCAACAGATGTGTCAGCAAAAAAAAAACCCTCAAAATGCTGAAATTGGAAGTAAATTTCCAGTTTCTCACAGAGAAAGGTCTCCAGAAAATGCTAAGAGACCTAGAGAAAAACAAATTCTACCAACTGGCAAGCAAAAAATGGAAACTGGAGAGCACCGAAACACCTCAAAGCCCAGAACACATCCAGGACCCTGAGAAAAACAGTACTTCAATGGAAAGAAGACAGGCACCAGGCATACAACGGGAGACTCACCTGGAGGATAAAACATGCTATGCCACAGAACAGCAGTCACAGGCTAATAAAAATACTAATACTGCCACTCACACTTCCCTAGTCAACGCCGAGCTGGAGCCCGAAAGTGAAAGTACCGCTACAACGTCCCACAAGCACAAAGAAATCACTGAATAGATTTTTTCTCATGTTTCAAAAATTTTCCATTCTATGGCATTCTCATTTAGGTAGACAAATACAATAGCTAAGAAAGGAGCAACATTGCTTTATTCTCTTTTTTTCTCAGGGACTGTATTTGTGTCTCACAGTTAAAATGTTTGATAAAATTAATTGTTCAAATGTTTAAAACTTAAATTCTGTCTCTGTCTCATTCTTTCCACCTAAAACCCATTTTCTAAGCAGAATAATACCCTCCAGGGTGGGTGGTATGGGCTATACCTGCCCTTCCTGGGGCTATAAGGCCGTCTGCCTGCAACATCAAGCCTCATTACGCCCCTGGGTGGGTGGGTATAGCCCAATACTACCCACCCTCTTGGGTATTATTTCTTGCTTACCTGCTGACATTTTCTATGTTTTCATATTTTATATTAGTTTCATCCTCTACAGTTAGGTCGGGGGGACCACGAAGCGAAGGTGAGCAATTTTGTCTGACCAAACTGTATGATATGACATTCAACTACCCTGCCTATTCTCTACCTTTTACCTATTCTGGCCTCCCTCTTGGCTGCCTACTCTTTCACCCCAACTTCTACCCTATTCCTTAATACCTCCTTATTTTTTATCATTTAGGTATGAGCTCTTACTCAGCGGAGACTATATGGGATTGTTGTCTCTTCTCATTTGGGTAAAGCTTATCATTATGTACCTTTGCGTGTTAATTATGTTGACCGGTATGTATAGGCCCATATTGACCGGCACCTTCACAATGTTTTTTTTTTCGCACCGCTGTCCACCGTAATTGTAATCGTATGAAGTATACTGTAGTATTAATGCCCAGGACCACCTTGAAAATGAGCTTGCTCAATGGTGTTTATGCCTGGTTAAATAAAGTGATTGATTGATTGATAAGACATCACACAGAACACCTTTTAAATTATTATAACCCACACCAGTTAGCATTATTTATGTATTTTTATTTAGGTTTTATAATTTTTAAACATGACTGTAAAACTCATCTCTGCACAGGATTAGCTGTCCTGTCGTTCTGGGCACTGGTTGGCTGAAATCAAGCAAATGATTTAGAGTCTGCAACAGCCTCCTATACGAATCAGAAATGGGAGAAGGAGATGGGGCTTGTTATTAAAGGGCTTTAATTATATTTTCCTGATTACTAGACAAGTATGTCTTGCATTTCTATATTTGCAGCATCAGGTATGAAGAACATTTATTTTTTAATTTTTGGTAACTGGGTAAGGCCCTCTGGACACAAGGGCCTGTTTTCAGGGGTGATCCAGGAGCACTGGCGAGACTTGTTCAGAGTCACACAGTATGCAGGTGGAGATTGTTGGAATCAAATCCAGATCTGCTGGATGTACCAAGCTCATTCACAGCTCGTTACTCTAACCTCTAGGCTATACTACCAGCCCAGTTTTCATCTGGTGATGATCCAGCTCCCCAGAAGAGAATTCAACTTGCCCAGTTCTGCATGATGAAAAGAAATACAAAGTTAAAAAGAGGAGGCTAGATGAAACTAAATGCCTCTGCTGTGCAATACAGAAATAAGGGGCTTGTTAATGAAGTCGGTGCTGATTAAAATAAAAGGAAACATGCGCTAACGCCAGCAGGGGGTGCTCAGCAACTGATGATTATTAATGTTACACATTCCTTCTTCAGTTTCTCAGGAAGGTAAGCACTGTCCAAACTGCATGCAGGGCTCCGGGAGTATAATCCTAGACAGTGAAAGCTAACACAAATACTATGGGACTCATTAGAAACAAGCTTATCTCTTTTAAGAATTCTATTAGTCTTGTAGAAATATGGGGAGAAATGAAGTGGTAACATTTGTGGCTATATTTTACTGCTTAGTGATAAACACTCAGCCCTTGTTCATGTTTTTCTCTAATTGTTTTCCACCTGGTTTCCCCTGTCTCCTACCCTATCCATGGGGTCACCATGGTGACACCCTTTCTTTGGTCAGGAGGGCAGGGGAGTCTCTGTCTCCACAGCCGATGCCTATGTCTTTCTGAAATCATCCAGCAGGGCTTTGGGAGAATGATGGGTGGCCCATGTCCTCCCTTCCTGAGAGTCAAGTGGCTCACCTCCGCGAGACCTTGCCCCCCCGTTCCCCCCCAGGGGTGGCCCCAGTGATGCATTCCTAGTTTCCTAGGCAGCAGGATGATATGATGTGCTGCATGGCTGCTGTGTCGCCATCACCCTGTTATATTTATTGCAATGGAAAAAATAAATGTACAATAATTTAAGACACAAGGTGTGCGATTATGGGTCAGTAATCACACGCCTCCGGAGGGCATTGTTAGGCATGAGGTGCTTATGCCGAGTAAGTGCCTTTAAATACATGAGAATAGTGTGATTGTTGACCATAATCACACATCCCTGAAGGGCCTTATTGCACTTATGACAAGTGTAAGAAAAATCTTTCATGTGGGGCCGGCCTGCCAATGCAGTGGTTGGATTTCCATCTGCGACGCTGGCAACCCAGGTTCGGGAGCAAGCCCGGGTCCACGGAGGGCCAGCCAGGGGGAGAAGGCTGTAGCGTGTCCACAACAACTCACCGGGTGGGAGGGCGGGATGTGGCTCAGCATCTGCTGACCCCTGGTGGAGGCCGGGCTTTAGCAGGACATCAGCACCTTAAGTGCTGGGCTGGTCTTTGATGGAGGTCTGGGGCTATGTGGGCACCAAAGGCTTCAGCAGCATGGGGTAGGATGTCACGGACATCGGCGTTAGCGCCATGACATCAGGGACTCGCGACGTCTCAGAAACTGGGGAAAATGCCTGCCAGCCCCAGAGAGATGGCCTCAGATATGTATCCACCTGCCTGGCTGCCTGGGACCGACAAAATCCAGATTGTTGGGGTGTAGGGGCTAGGGCTGTGCGAATACCTTTTTTCGACTATTCGGCCGAATATTAGTTATTCGGTGCCGAAATATTTGTTATTCGGTTTTCCGGTGGCTGGAAGGGGGCTGTTTAAAAATTAAAGAACACCACCCTCCTGGCCAGCATTAAATAAATGTTTTAATCCCTGGTGTCTAGTGGTTCTACCCAACCTCCCACCCCTGGCCGATTGCAGGTCCAAAATAAAAAATCCCCCCAACCCCACCCAGACTCTCAGAAATATCCCCAAATGTATAAAAATAAAAGAAAATCCCTAATTTCCCTGGTGTTGAGTGGACCCCCCCACCCTATCAGGTAGTGACATCCTGCTCTCCCCCCACTCACGACGCCGAGCGGGCCACCAGCACAGCCCTCCACTCACCTCCATGGCCGACAGCCTGACTGAGTGTTCAGTAAATGAGCGCATGCTTGGAAAACTCAGTTGAGCTGCCCGCCATGGATGTGAGTGGAGGGCTGTCCCTGTGGCCCGCTCATGGTCATGGGTGGGGGGGAGAGGGGTGGGAGGCACTTCCTGACAGGGTGGGGGGGTCCACTAGACACCATGGAAATGAGGGATTATTTTTTTATTTTATACATTTGGGGATGGGGGACCAGGGGGTATTGCTGAGGGCTTTGGGGGGGGGATTATTCATTTTGGACTGGGGATCAGCCAGGGGGTGGGACCACTAAACACCAGGGCTAAAATATTTATTTAATGTTGGCCAGGAGGGTGGGAAAGACTTTTTTCCCCTTGCGCATGGCCGAATACCGAATACCAGCCGAAAAGTGGACTATTCGGTATTCGGTTCCGAATACTTGGATAGCCCATTATTCGTAGTATTCGGAAAGTAATATTCAGTATTTGCACAGCCCTAGTAGGGGCCCCCATCCCATCCCTGCTGGGAGAGGTAAACCAAGGCTCCATGGGGACCAGCGACGGACTAGGTAAGGTGGCTTGCAGAGGGTAGACTCCATGGTACTCCCGAGGATACGGGGCTAGTGGGTTGCAGGAGGGGATAAAAAGAGATTTAAAAAAAAAAGAAAAATCTTTCATGGGTTAGTAAAAAAAAAAATACATATAGTTAACAGGATATTTATTTTTCTGCAGATGTACAGAGAAAAAAAGTTCCTGTCTTGGACGGTGAAAGTGCCACTTGTGAGACAAGAAGTAAGCTACTTGTGGATGCCTTTTGGAGCGAGGTGACTGCAAATTAATTTCCTTTCATTTTTTACTTACACAGTGGTGCAAAGTATGGTAATAATGTTGGTGTGATCTGGATAAGAAAGGCAGCTTGGAGTGGCGATTTCGAGACAGAAGCAAAACAGTGAGTGGATCTTGGTAACTTGAGACATGCAGGAGCATGCACTGATATTGTCATGCTTTTTAGCAACACACAGACTGGCAACTTGTAAAAAGTACAGGTGTGTAATAATGGGCAGATTATTACATGGCTGTACTGGTGCTTTAGCCACTCGGATGTCCTGATTTTTCTTACACATTGTAAAAATAATAGAAGCAAAGAATTTGTTGGAAGAAAAGGACCACTTGGCCCACCCAGTCTGCCCAGATGGTCCCTGCCTAGTCTGTCTCTGCAGACCCTAACTGGTCTCTGGTCACCCTCCCTCCTCCCTTCCCATATAAAATTAAATAAGCCATGAGCAGCCCAGTTGTAGATAGACAGTGCAATACGCTGCTGTCCTGGAGACCTGGGTTCGAATTGGGCTCAAGTCATGCGGGGTGGGTGGCAAGGCCGGAACTGGCACTGTCAGTGTCAGCAGTTTCCAACCTGTGGGGTGGGCGGAGGGTGCTACATCTGGTGTTGCAGCAACCCCCGTGATGGGTTAAGGAGCTTGCTCCCTCCAGGGTTTTGCTGCAGCATCCAAGGCCACCATGCGACACTGCAGCACCATCGAATGACCAGGGGAAAAGGGGAAAACACAATTCGGGTCCATCTGCATAATAATCAGATACACTCAGGTCCTGCGTCACAGAGCCTGACACCCACCAGCTGGTGGCAGGTAAGTAGCTGATGGGATAGGGTGGTTGCCCCAGGCCAAGGAAGGCAAGGACATGCACTGGGGGAGGGGGGTGGTGGTGGTAGAAAAACGTACGTAAAAAAAGTAAATCGGTTAACATCTATATTGCAAGTGTCGCAGCACATTTTAAGTAGAGATAGTAGAATGTTTTCTGGTTCTTATTAGGACCCAAAACAGTTCTAAACGGATTTTGTTCTTGAGCCACTTTCCAAATCTAGTAATTGCCAGAAAACTGCATATTAGTAATAAATAACTATTGACAATTACATCTTAATTTAACGCACAACGTGCTATATGTTTTCTAAATCTTCCCATGCTAGCACAAATATTTGTATTTTGCATCAAAATACAGTTTTTTTTTTAATTGCCCTACTTTTGGTGCACTGTGCAAAAGCTGGACAGTACATAGACCATAGAAACATAGAATTTAATGGCAGATAAGGACTGCTTGGCCCACCTAGTCTGCCCATTTTTCTACCTGATGGATAAGCTGCAGATCCTAGTTAACCAACAGCTTACTTCCTCCTACCCTCCCACTAGGACTGCCTTATGTCTGTTCCATGCATTCTTGAATTCCCCCACTGTTCTTGACTCCATGACCTCCTCAGGAAGGCTATTCCATGCATCCACAACCCTCTTTGTGAAAAAATACTTCCTCACATTACCTCTGAGCCATCCCCCCCATCTTCCAATTGTGCCCCCTTATTCTTGCACATCTCTTTTTCTGAAAGATGCTACCCTCTAGGACATTGCTGATTCCCTTGAGGTACTTGAAAGTTTCTGTCATGACTCCCCTCCCTTCTTTCCTCAAGGGTATACATATTAAGCTCCTTTAGTCTCTCTTCGTATGTCTTCTGGTGCAGACCCTGCACCATTTTGTTTGCCCTCCTCTGGACAGCCTCCACCCTGTCTATGTCTTTGTGGAGATGGGGTCTCCAGAACTGCACACAGTACTCCAGATGGGGTCTCACCAACTGTCTGTACAGAGGGATAACAACTTCCTGTTTTCTGCTGTTGATGCCTCTTCCTATGCATCCCAGTATCCCCCCAGCCTTCCAGCCCAGTAAAAGCAAAAGATTTAACAGTCCATTATGGATATAGCTGTAACTGTGGAAAGGCAGTGTAATCTAGTCATTAGAAGGCTGAGCTATGAATTGGGGGACCCAGGTTTAAATCCCAACATGGCCATATGAACAGGCCATTTAAAGGAGAGGACAGTTCGGGAACGACTTTGGGTCATCGGGTGCTGGCATGCGGGGGTGGGCGGAGCAGGATTGCATGTGCCATCAGGCTGCTCTCCTCTCCCAGGGGTGGTGGGGGTGGGTTGTCGACCCTCCATAGTTCCCTTTCCCACTGGGTGGAGGCCTGGTGGGGAATAGCGTAGGGTGGGCATAGCGGCACACGGGTGGACAGAAGGAGCTGAGCTGGAGCCTGTGCGTGCGCACATCCATTCTCGCATACAGCTGTGTGCTGGGGCTCAGGGAGAGGAACAGGAGAAAACCCAAGACAACAACCCAAAAATCTAAATCTAAAAAAAAGAGGGAGGGCAGTCTAGCCACCAGCAAAACAATCAACATTGGCATTAGCATAGTCTTAATTATTCTACTTTTCAAAAAAATCTGGACTGTTTAACCATTCCATTCCTTATTGCTGGGGGCATCTACATGTGTGCCCCGCAATTTTGACTATAGTATGCAGTGTTGCTAAGGCTGGGCCCCTATAGCTCTGATGTGAGCCCCAGTAGATTACACATCACTGCCATTGACATAATGGTGGAGTCAATTTAAAGCTAGGATCCTCATGGGACCCCATAGCTCCCAAAGCTCATAAAGTGCCATTCCAGCACCAATAGTATGCCCAGTGGGCTCTGCTCTGTGAGTCCTGTCACCATGAGTAGGGTGCCAAGAACCAGGAAGTGTGAGGGCCAGAGTGCAGAAGAGGGAGAGAGGGTGTTGAAAGAGGAATAAGTTTACTGCCTGAATGGAGGAGAGTCCATTTTGGCACAGGGTAAATCCTGTACCAATTCCAGCCACAAGGAGCCCCCAACCCAGCCCGTGGTGAAGTGGTAGAGGCCATTGACTGCAGAGCCCTGTCCAGGGATGGGTCCAAGAGCAAGCAGAGCTGTGAGGGGAATGAGTTACAAAGAGAAAGTTTCAGCAATGCATCCAGATTGCTTGCGCAGCTGGGAGCTGTGGCTCCAATTCCTAGTAAGAGTTTGGCCCCCTTTGCTTGTAAAGGGGCAGCTGTAACTGTCATGTCTGGAGAATGCCAGAGCACTGGCAGCTCAGTCCAACAGAGCAATTTCACAACCCTCCTTCCCCCAGTTCTGTGCCAGGCAGTCTCTGCTATCCAGTGGCATCCTGTCTCCCTAAAACCATCCCTGTGCCAAACAGTCCTTGGCATTTAGTGGCACCCCCTTTCTCCCAGTTCTGTGCCAAGCCATCCCTGCTGTCCAGTGGCACCCCTCTCCCTCTCCCATCCCTATGCTGAGCAGTCCCTGGTATCCAGTGGCACCCTGTCCCTCCCCCATCTCTGTGCCATACATTTCCTGGCATCTGGCAGCACAACCTCCCTCCCCCGTCCCTGTGCTAAACAGTCCCTGCTATCCAGTGGCACCCCTCCCTCCCCATCCCTGTGCCAAACATCCCCTAGTGTCCGGTGGCACCCCTCTCCCTCCCCCATCCCTTTGCCAAACAGTCCTTGGTATCCAGTGGCACCCCTCTCCCTCCCCTGTCCCTGAGCCACACATTTCCTATTGTCTGGTGGCACCCATCTCCCTCCCCTGTCCCTGTGCAAAAAAAGTCCCTGGTGTCCAGTGACACCCCTCCCTCCCCATCCCTGTGCCAAGCATTTCCTAGTGTTCACTGGCACCCTCTTCTTCCCCTGTCTCTATGCCAAAGTCCCTGGTGCCCAGTGGCACCCTCCCTCCCCACCCCTGTGCCAAACAGTCCCTGGTGCTGAGTGGCACCCTCTTATAGACAGTGTACTGGTACACACACCCTTCCTACAGCTACTTGACCAACTGCTGGCTGAATATTGCTATCACTTACTGCGATAAAATGAATAGACACAAAGCCTGTCTCTTAATGTGTGGTTCTTATGAATTTATTTCAGATAGTGGCTGGCAGAGAAGGTGAGTGGAGGGGTTAAACCAGCTGCCGTCTGCAGGGGAGTATCATTTTGGGAGAAGGAGTCTTTGCAGCACTGAAGATGGGTCTATCAATGTGGACAGCAGACTCAAAACCGGGAAAAGGGGTGCCATAAAAGAGAGACATGATTAAGATGCAGATGCTGTACTTATGAGGATTCAACAGGGTGCATGCATAGAGAATAACCAACCCCTAAGTGTTGAGAACAACCTGGTTAGTGTGGTGACAAGAGAGCAAAGCTCGGGAAGTCACCACAGTAATAAGGTGTGGTGAACCTGCAAGTTCTGAACACAGTAGCGTAGCAAATTCCCAGAGGGCCTGGGTGCAAGGCGATGCTACAGGGCCCCTCCCCAGTTTTGAATAAACATCAAAATTATGATTTGGGCCCCTCAAACCTCATGGGCCCAGGTGCCACTGCACCCCCTGCACCCTTGTAGCTGCACCCCTGTCTGAACACTTAGATTTTATTTAATAAAATATAGGATGCAACATTTTTTTTAAATTAGCCAACTGGCAGTGTGGCAAATGGCAGTTTTACTCAGTATGTGAGACAGTGTTTTTGCAGGTGTGACTGTCATGACTGCAGCTCAGCTCCCTGTCTACAGTATTGATTTGGGATCAGAGTGCGAGGCTTGATTGCAGCAGCTGAGAAAAGACGTTCCTAACAGTTTAATGTGTTGAGAACCACTTTCTAAGAACACAGGGAAAACATGCTACCAGTGTGTCACAAGTGAATTGTTCACATGACAGGGTTAGGCAAACACTAGCAGTGGCAACTTGAGAGTGGTGAGAGGGAGTTTCAGAGAGGATATCAGCGAGCTTTTCTTCACAGAGAGGGTGGTAGATAGATGGAGCTAGCTACTGGGGGGGTTGGGTAGTGAATGCAGACTCCATCTAAAGTTTGAAGGTGCAGAGGGGTCAACAGGAACCAAGGCGATCCCCAGGGTTTTGAAATTCAGAGAAGGAGTTTGTCAGAATAGGTGGAAATTCAGAACAGGACAGACTAGATGATAGAAAGAAAGAAGCATAGAAAGTGTAAGCAGAAAAGGACTGGTAGGCCCATCTAGTCTGCCCTATTTTCCCTGCTTAACACTACTCCCCGGATTCTATTTGGTTACTGATGCCCCTTGCTCCTCTCTTACCTTTGTTTATTAAATTGGTATAAAATCCTATCTGTCCTGTCTACGTATCTGTGCCTATAGAGTTGGGGGTTAACCCCCCCCACACTTTCCATCCAGAAGATGCCTGTAAAAGTGTGATTTACTGTTCACTTTAGATTAATTGTTTAATAGTGTGCCCCATCCCCAAATTCTCCTCACACAACATCTGTGACCTCTTATTCAAAAGTAATGAACAAACCCAATTTTGGTCAGGTTTTTACTGACGGGGCCCTTTACATCTTCAAAGAGGTTTAAACGAACACTGTCAACTCCTTTGGGCCTCAAAGTGCCTCTAGTTTAAAAAAAAACACATTTTATGATTGTTTACATTCAGCAAATTACTGATGTAGCTGGTTATTTGATTCTTATTCCTTTTTAAAAGTGAACAACAGACCACCCACCAAACTGGGGATACCACACAAAATGGTGGTTTACTCACTTGGTAAAGGTGATTGTGTTACTGTATATCCATGGCACCTCCAGACCTTACCTTAGGGTTATGTACGCCTGATAGGGTGCTGATGCACATGTGACCTAAGATCAAATTGCAGTCTCTCCTCCAAGCCCCTCCCTGTTTCCTTCTATCTCCAGTTTTGGTACTTCCATAGCTGTGAAGGAATAGTTAGTTGATATGCACAGACAGAATGACGGTACCCCAGATACTGATGTGTCACAATAAAACCTATTTATTAGACATTCGCTTACACTGAATCTCTTTGTTTCACTTCATACTTATCCTATAAACGCTTGAGTAGAAGAGCAAGGGATACCCTGTTCTATTCGTAATTCAAAAACTCTTTCATATATATATATATATATATATATATATATATATATATATATATATATATAATGTCTTGATAAGCTCCCCAGGGAGGCTGAGGTGCCATGGATATACAGTAACACAATCACCTTTACCAGGTGAGTAAACTACCATTGTGTTGTCAGTATATCCATGGCACCTCCAAACCTTACCTTAGGGTGATTAATTAGCAGTACCCTCGTAGCTAGGAAAGGGGGGGAGCTATTCGTAGGCTCAGTGTGTCCTTTGCGGTTAGAAGTACCTTATGTCCAAAAGTGTTCTTGACTGGTAGCAAAGTGTCCAGCCTGTAATGTCTTGTGAAAGTGTGGATGGTGGACCACATAGCTGCCGAGCAAATCTTCTGTGCTGCTGTGGAATTATGCTCTGTCCATGATGTCGATATTGCTCTGGTGGAATGAGCCTTTATTCCAATGGGTGGTACTTTCTGGGATGATGTGTATGAGTCCGTGATTGCTCTTTTGAGCCAGGTGGCTATTGTACCGTGTGCTGTGGCATTTTCCTTTTTATGTCCTGTAGTAATGCCAAATAGTTTCTCAGTAAGTCTGAGTGACATGGTTCGGTCTACCTACATCTGGAGCATTCTCTCGACGTCCAGCATGTGGAGAGTCCTCTCTGAACTGTCACTGGGACTATCATAGAATTTTGGCAGTTCTATTGGTTGACTCGTATGAAATTGTGAGTTTATCTTGGGAATGAATGACAGAACAGTTCGAAGAGTGATCCCTTGATGTGTGAAAGTTGTAAAAGGTTCCTTGCGGGATAACACTGTCAGCTCCCCGACTCTGCGGGGCGAACAGATCGCTACTAGGAATACCGTTTTTACTACTAACCAGTATAGTTTGATGTCTCTTATTGGTTTGAATGGGTGTTTTGTGAGTGCGTTCAGAACCAGTGTAAGGTCCCATGGAGGCACACTTGCTCTTATTCTGGGACGGATGTTTGCCGTCACTCTGAGGAAATGCACAGTATCTGGATGCAATCCTGGGTAGACCCCGTCTATCCTTCTTACTTCTGCACCTATAGCTGACAATTGTACTCTCAATGTGGATGGAATCAGACCCTTGTCGAGTCCTTGTCGCAGATAGAGTAGGATCTCGGAGACTGTCGGGGATTCTGGGGGGATGCCTTTGGAACAGCACCATGCGGCAAAGGCGTTCCACTGCTTCGAGTAAGTCATAGTGGTTGAGTTTCTCCTTGACTGAAGCATGGTTTCTGTCACTGTTTTGTGATATCCCATGTTCAACAGTCTCTCCCTTTCAGGAGCCAAGCCGTGAGGGTGAGGTTTTTGGGGTTGGGGTGTGTTACAGGTCCCTATAGTAGAATGTTGTGGCGGGCTGGTAAGGTCAGTTTGTCCATTGCCATTGCCACAATGGTGGCAAACCATGCCCATCGTGGCCAGTACGGTGTGATTAGTATTATGATTCTCTGCGATAGATGGATTTTTGCGAGCACCTGGTTGAGTAGTGGCAGGGGTAGGAAGACGTAAGAGTAATCGTGGGACCATGGGATTGATAGGGCATCCACTCCCATGGATTGCAGTTCCCTGAATCTGGAATAGAATTTGTCCATCTGTTTGTTTTTGTTGGTCTCCATCAGATCTATGGCTATCCTGCCCCATCTCCTCTGAACTTGTGCCATTATGTCTGGGTGGAGCTGCCATTCTCCAGGACGTAATTGTTCACGGCTCAGCCAGTCTACTGTTGTGTTCAGTTTCCCCGTGAGGTGTATGGCCGACAGTTGTGATAGGTGTCGTTGGGCCCATATCAGTATTGCATTTGATTCCCGAATCAAGCCTATGCTCCAGGTTCCCCCCTGTTTGGTGATGTATGCCACTGCTGCTCTGTTGTCTGGGTGTGTCAGAATGGGTAGTTGTGCTATCCATGGTTGAAAAGATATCAGAGCATTACAGATGGCTCATAGTTCCAACACATTGATAGGTAACTTCTTCTCCTGTGGGAGCCACCTTCCCTGGGCCGTTCTGTGTTCCAGTGTTGCTCCCTTGCCCCACAGGCTTGCATCGGTGTCCATGGTGACATCGTGTACTATTTCGAGTGGGTTTCCCCTGTTCAGGTGGTGAGTCTTTGTCCACCACTGTAGAGATGCCCTGGCTTTGTAGGTAAGTTTTACTTTGCAGTGCATGCTTTCCTTGGTTAGTGATCCATATAGGAGTAGCAGCATCTGCAGTGGTAGCATGTGGAACCTTGACCATGGGATTAGATCGATGCATGAGGACATGCATCCCAGTATTTGGGATATTTGGGCAATTGTCGGGTCGGTTGTGGTTATGAGCCACTTTGTCAGCTGTATATGTTTGTGATGCGTGCCTCTGTGGGCCTCACTAGACCCGTCTTTGTGTCGATTAATGTCCCCCGATGTTCGATGTTTTGGGATGGGGTGAGGCAGCTCTTGGCTAGACTGACCACCCAGCTGTGGTCTCTCAAAGCATGTAGTGTTTGTTTGGTTGCTGACTGTGAATCCTGATATGATCTGGTTCGGATCAGCCAGTCATCTAGATAAGGGATGATATGTATGCCCTCCTCTCTGAGTTTTGCTGCTAGCACGATTGACACCTTGGTGAAGACCCGTGGTGCTGATGCTAGGCCGAGAGGTAGTATCTTGTACTGGAACTGTTGGCCCAGTATCTGGAATCGGAGGTATTTTCTGTGTGTCTGGTGCATGGGTATGTGTAGATATGCGTCCTTCAAGTCATTGGAGGTTAGGAAGTCTCCTGGTCTCAGAAATCTGAGTGTGGATCTTATTGTCTCCATCTTGAATTTTTTGGGTGTTATGAACCGGTTTACAAACTTCAGGTCCAGAACTGGTTGGTAGTCTCCCGTCTTTTTTGGGACTAAGAAGAAGATTGAGAAAATTCCTCTGCCCTTTTCCTCTTGAGGAACTCTCTGGATGGCATTTGTCCTTAGGAGCATAGCTAGGGTTGTTTGAGCTTGTTTTGGGGGACATTTTTTGTTTGATACGGGTGAGATTATCAATCTCTCCCTGTTTGGTAGTTCCTAGAACTCAATGGCGTAACCCCTTGTTACTACCTCGTTTACCCATCTGTCCGTTGTTGTGGAGGCCCATGACGTTGCGCTAAACAGTTGTAAGCGTCCCCCTAGTGGGGGATCAAGGCCTGTTGATTGGGTTGGTGGGTCTTGTAGATCTGCCGGGTAGTCATTGGGTGAATCTTTTAAATGGTCTTCCTTTTTGGGAGGTGAATTTTCCCTTTGGGGGTTGCCTCGACCTCTGTATGACCTTTGACCCCAGAATTGGTAGGCAGATCTGTTGTGAAAGATATTCGCTTTTCTGTCTTGAAAGGAGTTATTGCTGGCTCTGCGATCTGGTCGCGGGCGAAAAGGGTGAAACCGTGCACTGAGGGACTGCAGGTATCTTGAGTCTCTATCGCTCTCTGATTTCTTACCCTGACCTTGTCATCTCAGGAATTCGTGGAGTCCATCTCTGAAGACTCTATCTCCCTTGAATGGTAGTTTTAGCAGTCGTGTCTTTGACTCCGTTTCTGCTTCCCAGAGCTTCAGCCACAGGGATCTCTGTGCTCTGTTTGTCACTGTTGCTGACCTGGCCCCCATCCTAAGTGTGTCCATGGCCAGATCTCCCAGGTATTTTGCTGCTTGTGTTGTCTGCTCTAGTAGCTCGGCCTTTTGGGAGTTCGGAGTTAGCTTCTTTGCTATCTCCTCTAGCCACCTGATTTGAGCTCTAGCAGCGTAAGCTGCTGAGGTCGATGCTCTTAAGGATTGACCTGACATTTCGTATATTTTCTTGAGATATTCCTCAATTTATTTGTCCCCGGGGTCCTTCAATGCTGCTGTTCCCTCTGCTGGCAGAACAGTTCTTTTGTTAAGTTCCGCTATCTTTGGGTCTATCTTTGGGGCCGTGCACCAGATTCTCATGCTGTCCTCCTGCATGGGGTATAGTCTATCCATAGATCTTTTTTCCGGGATTCTCACTGGGTCCGTTGTCTCCCGCTCTTTGGTTATTATATCTGCCAATGTCTGGCATATAGGGAAGAAGTTTGCTGCCTTAGGGGGCGACTGGAGCATTGGGTCCAGTGTGCTTTCTGGGGGAGGGGTTGGAGCCTCAAACCCCAATGTTATCCTGATCCACTGGATTAAATCAGTGACGTTCTCATGTGGGAATAATCTGGTGGCAATGGATGTGACCTCCGTCATGGGTGTGTCTTCCGTATCCGATTCGTGCGGTGATTCATTGTGTCTGTCCTGCGGGGATGCAGGTTTGGCGTAGTCATTGTCATTATCATTATTACCATCATGAGACTTCTGGTGATGTCATGCCCCTAGAAGCAGCTTGAGCACTAAGCTCTGTCCCCATTGAGGCAAAAAAACACTAAAAACTCAGCATCCATAACTCAAAATTGGGTCAGAATCAGCGGAGGAGAGCGGGAAAGATGCCCAAATCAAAGTCCGGAAAAATCAAGCCGCTTTTGGACTCCACTGAGCTTGATGGCAATGGCTCGGACAGTGATGGCTCACATGTCTCAGCGCAAAGTGAATCCGCACCCGCTGAAGTTACAGGGCCCTTGAATATCTCCAGACAAATGGACCTAGTGCTACGAGAACTGAGGGATTTTAGAAGAGAGACCCATTCTACTTTTTGCAGTGCTAAGAATGGACATGGGGAAAATGGAAAAGAGAATGGAGGAGTTGGAGGGGCAGGCCACGATCATGGACTCCCACATAGATGATACCGAAAAAGCAATTGTCCAACTCCACAAGGAGGTGCAGGAACTGCACTGGAGAGCGTAGGATGCTGAGGCACGCATTAGAAGAAATAATCTTCGTGTTTCAGGCTTTCCGGAGGGTTCGGAGGGTGAGGACCCTATATCCTTCTTGCAACAGTTTTTTAAAAAAGCACTAGATTTACCGGATAGCTGCCTGTTGGAGATGGATCACGTCCACCGCACTCTGGGCCCACAGACAGTTAATCGCCCACACGCTATCCTAATAAGATTCCTGCGTTACCAAGATAAAGAGTTGGTGCTTCATAAATCCTGGCAAAAGGGGGTAGTAAAAGATCATGATCAGCGTATCTATGTGGACAATGACTACCCCACTGCTATTGTGGCCAAACGATGTGCCTATGCTCCTATTCTCAGAATGCTTAAAGAGGCCAAAATCAAATTCAGAACCCCATACCCGGCAAAATTAGTAGTCCAGCTTCCAGAAGGCCCCAAAATGTATGAGTCTGCGGAGGAGGCAATACAAGGTCTTAAGAAAGAAGGCTTCCAGATAATACTGGAGCAGAGGCCCCCGAGTAAGGCTTTGGTGACTAAGCTGGCAATGAAGGCGTGGAATAAGGGGTCGCAAAAGGAACAGCGTTGATGGGAAGGTGTCACAGCCCTCAGGCAGATCATAGCTGGGCTTCACAAGCAAGCATCGGATGAAAGTGAACTGAATTTAACTACGCAAGCTGTGAAATGAGCACAGTACTGACTTATTGGACTTTGGAGCCGAGAGATTAAAGGACAGGTAGGCCAATTTTGCTTCCCCCCTTTATCTTTTGTGACCTTGTGACTCGAGTGTCTCCACTCTCCCCAGGGGTTCCCCCTCGGCTCACCCCTCCTCCCAAGTCACTCTGTCCTCTCAGCTGGAATAGTTCTGCACACACCCTCCCATCATACTTGATTCGGGGAGCCTGCAGGGCAAACTGTAAGATCAAGTGTGGTGGGGAACGGTCGCATAGGTGACTGGCCACGCCAACTAGACTGACTAGATATGAGAAGTTAGTAAGGTTACTTGACTGGCAGTGGGAGGGTTGGGGGATTCTGGGGTGGGGACAACGGGTGAGGGGTGGAGATGCAAATGGTCGCAAGGGGGCGGTACTGACCAGGCCAAGGGCTCTCTCTCCCTGCTGTCCTCTCATTATTTTCTCTCTTTTGTACCTTTCTCCCCCCTGGGCCTCCATGAGGCTCAGAGGGCGGGGTCTCTTAATGGTATAACATTCCAGACTTTTTAAGGAAGGACACTGGGTTTGGTGTAGTGGGCCGGCAGTCCTACTGGGCCTTCCCCCCCACTTTGGCTGCTCTACCCGAGTTGGGGTCCATGGGTGGTTGGCATGGTGGGTGGGAATTGGAAGCCATTACTGTCCACAACTTGAGCCCAATTTGGGCTCTTACCCCTTTTCACTCTTGCCTCACCAACACTGCGATGGTGGGGCTGGGATTGGAGGGGCCTAATAGATTATACATTCCAATATATGGCTTGGATCAATGGTAGAAGAGTGACGAATCCGGCCCACCCCACTGTTTGGCAATTAATAATGATTGGCCCCACTAGCCCGGATTTATTTTAACTGCAAGCTGAACACATATTACATGAAGGAAAAGAAACGTTTAGCCAAGATGGGGATATTGGCATGACTACCTTCTCCCCCCCAGGAGACATGTTACGTCTGGTCCACTTTGTGAGGCGGACTACGCCAATCTGGCACTTCTAGGCCTGAGAGCCGACAACCCTCGGACCTATGGAAGTCACCCATAGTTTAGCAGCCCAGGCCCAGTTGGCAGGGATCTGCTTTAGCTTTTGCCCCCAGTTTTACCCTAAAGTTAGTTTATCCCCACTCATTCTTAATAAGTTAGAGAGTTTAATGTTAGAGGGACCCTTATCTCCCTCACTAAGTTGTAGGCAGTCACCTTTTAATGCAGCAGATGTTGATGTTGGCAGAAGTGCAGGTTGGGGAATAGTGGACGGGGTTAGCAGAATATCTGTATATACAAGAGAAATATGAATGGCTAAGCAATCGTTACAAGTCATATCTTTAAATATAAATGGGTTGGGAAGTCCCATCAAACACTCCAAAATGCTTGCAATGTTTAAGAAAAGTCATGCAGGAATTGCCTATATTCAGGAAACGCACATGAATGCTAATGAACATAAAAAACTAGCATCCAAAGGTTTTTCACAGGTTTTCGCATCTTCGTATACTGGTAGTAGGAGGCGGGGGGGTTGCCATTCTGATTTCCAGCCAGATCCCATTTAAGGCTACCTGGCAGTGGGCGGATGAGGAGGGCTGCCTGATTATAGTCCAGGGAGTACTGGAGGGTAAGGAATTGACTCTGGCAAATGCTTATTTCCCCAGGGTCTTCAACCTTAACAATTCATTTCTTTCTAAGGAAAATATTGGAATTGTCCAAGGGTACCCTGATTTTTGCTGGGGATTTTAATATAACCCCGAGCCCCACATTGGACACTACTAACACTGCCAAACATAAGCAGCCGGCCCCTCATAAATTCTTCAAGAGATTTGTCCAAGACGTGGGCTGGCTGGACGTGTGGCACACTCTGCACCTGAGAGTCAGACGTTATTCTTACTTCTCTAACACACATGGTACATACACTAGAATTGCCCACTGTTACACACTAAAAGAAAACCTTGGGCTCCTTAGTGATGCTACCGTGGGGGACATTATCCATTCAGATCATGCCCCAGTGATTACACAATGGGATCTAGGCCTAGACAGATGTAATACCTTCTGGAAACTTAACCCAAGTCACCTGAAAAGTGAGTCTTTTAGGAACTGGGTTGGGGACAAGATACAGGAGATATTAGAGGACAATGGGGCACTGGGCACCAGTCCAGTCATTAGGTTGGATACACTAAAGGCAGTATTAAGGGGCCATCTGATACAATATACCACCATCCTAGCAAAGCAGCATCAAGAGAGACAGACAAGATTAGAACAGACCCTTAGTTTCCTCCAAACTGCTCACCAGCAGGGGGACCTTTCTGTGGCCAAACAGATGAGACAGATTAAGCAGGAATTAGATAAGTTCTGCATGCAATGCACTGAGATAGCTCTGGCATTCCTTAGGCAGATGTATGGAGAGGTGGACCCCAGGGCCTCTCGCCTGCTGGCTTTTCACCTGCGTAAACAAATGCATCTCTCCACTATAGCTACCATAAGAGACCCGGTTACGGGAGCAACCCACTCAAGGCTGGGGCAGATTTCAAGGGCATTTACAGACTATTATTCAAAACTATACACCCTGGACCATGAGAATGTCCAAAGCACTATCGAGGACTTTCTCTCCCCTTAGATCTTCCCAAAATTGACGCGGGTCAATGGGAAGGCCTTATTGCCCCCATATCCTATGCAGAACTTAAAAATGTCATCTCCAATTTAAAGACAATGAAGGCTCCCGGTCCTGATTGATACGGGACAGAATTTTACAAATATATGGAATTCAAGGTAGGCCCCCTTTTGCTTCAGACCTACAATGATCTAACAAAGGGACGTGGACCCTCCCCCAAGCTGGTCATATGCCGCTGTCTGTGTCATCCCTAAAGCAGATAAAGACCCACAGTTGTGCAGTTCATATCACCCTATTTCAGTACTAAATGTAGATTATAAAATTCTAATGTCCCTTTTGGCTAAATGCCTTGATGCGATTCTCCCAGACCTCATAGGACTGGACCAAATGGGATTTGTCAGCTCCTGGTCAACCACTGATAACACCAGAAGGGCCTTGCATTTGGTACAGGAGTTGCAACTACAAGGTACCCCATCAGTCCTTCTCAGCCTTGATGCTGAGAAGGCATTTGACAGGGTCTCATGGCCCTTCCTGTTTACCACGATGCTCAAGATGGGGATCCCGCTGCAGTTTGTAGCTACGATTCGGGCTTTGTACTCCTCCTTAAAGGCATGTGTAAAAATCACAGGCCACCACTCAGAGTACTTCCCATTACACAGGGACACACGCCATGGTTGCCCTCTGTCCCCCGGACTGTTTGCCATTTTCATTGAACCCCTGGCCCAGGCAATCAGGCGGTCTTCACAGATAACAGGGGTGCGGATGGAGGGTGAGGAGCACTGAAACACATTGTATGCAGACGATGTGCTGTTGTTCCTGACCAACCTTGAACAGTCAGTCCCTGCTGTATTTCAGATCTTGGAAGAATATGGGGGCTGCTCGGGGTACAAATTAAATACTCTCGGAAGGGAGGGCTCCCTAAGCCAGTATAAATCTTTTGGAACCTCATTGCCTAACATTGTACTGCTCCAGCTGGCACTCTATTAGCGATGCAGAATCAATGCGAGGAGTTACACGCAGAGTATGCTATCTAAACTCTGAACATTGCCTGATTTAAATGTTTACTATTTTATTTTATTTTAAAATCATTCCATCTTTCAATGCAAAATGTAAAATGCTAATGATGTGATACTACATGTATTGTACTGTGTTGTCTTTTTTTTTTGAAAATTCAATAAAGTATAATATAAAACAAAAAAAAATCATTTCACCTAGAGGAAGACTAGAGGAGTCTCCCCTGTGGATTCTAAACATCTCATGCTGTCTGTGCCATAATGTTTCTTAAGAAAAATGTTTGTAATTACCTTCTCTCTAGTTGCACTGGAGCTTGGGGAAGTGCTGCAGCCTTATCCGATGCACATCGAAGACTGGAGATAAAAGGAAACAGGAAGGAGCTCGGAGGAGAGACCGTAATTTGATCTTAGATCACATGTGCATCAGCAACCTATCAGGCATACATATCCCTAAGGTAAGGTTTGGAGGTGCCATGGATATACAGACAACACAAAGGTATTTGTCAATAGTCTTTAACCAACTCCCCACTGCATATTTCCTGGACTTGGAAACACATCAACAGAGTCTAGTCACACATGATGCAATGGGAGGAGATTATACCACTGCATCACAAGTTTAGCTCACCTCAGCTCGACACCTAGCTCCACGATCACCCCCCCACTACTTAACTCTTACACCTTCCTCTCCTGACGAAAACCTATCTACCGCTACCCTCCTCCCTCTGCTTCCCACCTTCCTTTCCTGACAAATACCTTTCTACTTCTACTCTCCCCCTCTACTTCTCCCATCTCCACCCCATGTCCCCTACCTCCTTACTGTCTCCCTGTTCCACACCACTGCCCTTTGACAATGCTAAATCCTGGCTGCATACCACGCTTCCCATCTTTTTTTCTTGCTGTCTTTTCTCCCTTGTTATATATTTGTATACTCCAGTTAGTTTAACATCTCCTGTAAATTCTCTAATAATCATGTAATTATGTAACTAGCCATTTTGAATCCCTTCTGTATAGAGCACTTGTCTTTGTCTTTTACCTCGATGTATGTTTCTCTGTTACTGATGCGGAACCTTTGTAAATGAGCTCCAAGCTTGAAAGTTGTTATCCAAGACAATTAATAAATAAACAAGTAACTGCTCTGGTTGAGTATGTTCCTAACATTCAGGAAGTATGCAATAAGAGTAGGTCAAGGATTTGAAACAAAACAAGTTTGCATATAAGCCCACCATTAGCATGCATTTCAGTTCTACTTGAAAAGGAAGCAGATGAAACAACTTACAAGATGTATACATTTTAGAGAAGATAAGCAATCATAAAATGTGGGTTTTAAACTAGAAATAATAGGATGCAAAAAAAAGTTGACATACTTGCCATCACCAGTCATCATGAGCCATTTGGACTACCAGGGAGTGGCGCACCAGCTGGATGTATTTATTTATTTGAAAATTGGTTGCCAGGAAAGGACACTGAGCCAAGGTTCATTTCCAGGTGCAACCCTGGGGAAAACAGAGTGGTGAGCATGGTTACAAAGAAATACAGACCAGGCTGATGATGCAATTACAAGATCAATGACATAAAGTGTTCAAGCTGAGTGTAGTACAGACAGTAACACCAAACATTATATTTTCTATTGCATCCACACTTGCAGTGGTGCCTTGTTGCAAGTGGCATTGCTGGCTGGCCGATGAGGTTGCTGGGTATTTTATTTGTTTTTTAACGGGGAAAGGTACACAAGGGAGTGACAGTGGAAAGGAAGGGGGAAGGAGAAAGTGCTGTAGATTGGGTATGGTCTGTGGTAATAGTGTGGGTGTGGAGGAATGGGCAGATTGGGTGGGCCAAGTGGTCCTTATCTGCTGTCAGATTCTGTTTCTGTAAATTTCTATGTTAAGTAAAAAACAAATGCTGCAAGTAGTGTGGAATGTCTATAATAAGCCTGAATATGCCAGCAAAAATACAGCGGGGGTGGGGGTTGGGGGCAGTGAGCTAAACAGTTTGCGCAAGCCTGAAAATGCCTAAAGTGTTTTGACTCCTCACCATCTCCATGGGAAATGATTTCTCTCCGCGGGTTGCTATGCAGCCAAGACTGGAGCAGAGCAAGCATTTTCTGACCCCAAAACACTTCAGCAAGGTAAGCACAAATGCATCTTTATAAATACATGCAATGTGGAACTAAAACACTTCACAGTAGGTGAAAAGACCCAGAATAGGAGATATAATAATATAAATATAAATACAGTGAACGAAACAATTTCAAACAGAAGACCAAATAATGCAATGTGTATATATATATATATATATATATATATTCGACGTTAGTATTTTGGGATCCCCAGAGAGATATTATAAGTCAGAGTTTCCAAATCCAACTCACTTTGGCCACATATTTTACTCTGTACTACATGCACATTTTATTTCCAATGCAACCTGTGACATATTTAAGTTTTATTTAGGGGAAATAAAATTATTGCTCCTCGTAAACCCTCTACCTCTCTACTGATCTAATCTATATCTGTTTGTCTGCCTCTGTTTGGCAGGGCCATATCTCTGTGAGTACTTTCATGACATTAAGATGTCACATCAGAAGGCTCAGCCCAGTGACACCATGCATTGCAGTTCTAAGAAGGTAATCATTTTAAAAAAAATTAAAACTAATAAGGTACACTGACTCTGGCTGCCCTCCCCCCATTAAAAGGGGCCCCGGCAACTGCAACCTTCTCTAGTACCTAAAACCAGCTGTTTACCATCTTGGTTACACTTAGTAAATAAAGTGACAATTGCAGCACAATGCAGACTGCAGTGACTTGAACAGTAAATGGTGAAGTAGCCAAACAACCAAAGCATAAGTAAATGTATTTACTTTATTTTATTTGTTTATTTATACTTTTTTACTAGGCACACTGGCGCCAGGCACTTTTTTCTGGCACAACCTGGGTACTACAAGTATATTAAATAAAACAGCAGAATAACATCACAACTCATAATACAGTGGCTAGAGATAATAAGAACTAGGAGATACCATATGGCACAGTAAATTGATACAGTCTGACATTTTTACAAAGCGCAAGATTAAAACACGGAGAACGTAAATGACAAACATTACATGCAGTGCCTTGGGAACATAGCATGGCAGAGTGATAACTAAGACTACAGGCATGGGGAAATAATTTTATATAGATCCAGCTACGATGCCTGTAACCCCTTGGGATAGTAAACAGCAACTATTTCACCTTGATCTGTGTTTTAGGAAAAATGCTCTTATGCTGTCCTCTCAGTATGGAAAAAAATGCTACTCCTGAAAAATACATCCCAGATTTCTAGCCTTGTATGATGGAAGGAGAAAGCACATAGGATAGAATAAGGTGGTGCCAAGAGCATGGGTATGGTTATGGAGGGAGACATGTCCACCTCGTCTGTCTCTTACACAGTAATCCTTGCTGTGAAAGCTTTGCTTTGTCCCCCCCCCTTTTTGCTAACATGTTATAGACTGCTACAATTTATTCACCCAGGAAACCCCCAACAGAAATACAGCATCTGACTTCAGTGGGGTCTTGCTTTTGCCCAATTGTACACCTGGAAGGTCTGCAGCACAGGGAGGTTAAGTAACTTGCTCAAGGCCCCACAGTAAATACGAGAGTAGATTAAGAGGGGTAATATTTTATTTTGTTTTATTCTTTACTACAGTGGAGCCCACACAGCTCTGAAGAAGAAACCAGAATAAGGTTTGAAATGTTAGCAGCATAATATTTAATTAAAAATCGATTTTTGGGCCAAATTATGTAAAAGGATTTTGTTGAAACATTCTGATATGAATTGATTTCTATGACTGGATAACAAACACTGATGAATTCATCATCTGGTTGAATCAAGATTTATGAACTACATTGATAATAAACATAACTGAAAGAGTTCACGTGATTGTACAGTTGGGCTTTTTTGATCAAAGAAAACAGGTAGAGCACCATGCATTGTGGAACTCACCCACAGTAAGTGACCCTGGTGGGAAATGAACCTGGGTCTCCTTCTTCTCAAGCTTGTGCTCTAACCACCACACCACACTGCCTCGACTGATTTAAGCTCGGTGGACCAGCTGGGAATGATGCAACTAGAGATGATCGGATTCTGGTTTTCGGATTCAAATACATCAGAATCCAATCCAAAAGTTAGGATTTAGGATTTTTGGATTTAGTTGCCAAGAATCCTAATTGACTGGATTCTGATTGATTTGGATGCTGAACTCCAGAGCTGAAACTGGAAGTTCAAACTGAAAGTTGAAGTACTCGGATTGGAATCAGATTTCAGACTGAGATACTCTGAAAATCTGAAGACGGCCTAATGGATCAGGTTTCAAGATGTCTGACCACCCCAAAATGCAAAGTGTGGCTTTTATTGAGGTTCCTACTTCTATAGCCAATAGGGCTGAAACAAGAAGGGGGGGGGGTAAAGCATCAGTATATGTTAGTCAGCAAACAGTTTTTTCAGCAATAAGGTTCATCTGGCAAAAATATAAAGCTAAATATTTTTATTTTCATTTTCTTTCATTCCTGAACCAAGATATGGGATATTGAGGTTTGTAAATGTTCCCACTCCTGTGCCATGCCTGCCATGAAAAGAATAAATATCTTGGTACCATGCTGTGCTGTTTACCATCACAAACAGGTGGTACCATCCTAATACCTCTACAGCATGAATCTAGCATGTACATTCAAAAGACAAATTCAGAGGAAGCCATTTTTAAAAATGGTGAGTGGCTGCCATTTTTAATAACATCAAGCTGTTTTAATAATATCGCAAAAAAAAAGAAAAATATACTGAGCATGACTCCTTGGATGTCAAAAATAAATTCTTGCTAAAAAACTATATGATGATTTTTTTTGCCAACTAACAAATTCACTCAGTCGGTGGCCTTTGAGGGATTCAAACCGGGAGCTTCTGGTTCACAGCTTTGTGCTTTAGCTACTAGGCTAAATTGTCCTTGATGGAGATTGAATGAAGAGGACTGACAAACCATGTGTATCCATCTTACAAACGGGATAATCTTGCTAACAAATTTACATTTTAATATTGTTAAACGTGACATGTGTGCCCTTCAAATTCTCTGTTGTTTTTCAGTGAACAGGGTTGCTTGGTCATTCTGCCAGGTTAATGTCTCATTGTATTCAATCAAGTTTTTTTTAAGGGAGGGGGGATTTTAAGATTAACTGTGTTGTTTGCATGTCTGATATAGGTGTGAGTGAAATCAATCAATTCCTTTTCTCTAGTCTAGAATACTGTGAAACATGCCCAATAACAGGGTGTCAAAATTAATCCACACTTACAAGTATAATGGCTAAAACGACTAATTAATTGATAAGCTAAAATGCAACAACTGACATTTTAGTAACAACAACACAAAATCAGTGGAAACACTGATGGATTTTTGGAGCACGCAGGATAGGGAGCAATTCTGTATAAACACTCCTTGCCCATGTGATTAACCCATGCACTGCTAGCCACAGTTACATCCATTTTTCCTGCTGACCCATATGTAAGTATCTGTTCATTCAGCATTAAAAGGTTAATTAGATAAATAATATGGGTTAAATAAATTAAAATGTCTGAGTTGTGCCTATAAATAGGCCAACAGTATATTGTACTTACCCGGTTAAAAACCTAGATAGAATAAAACAGTTCATAAATCAACGGGCTGGGTTTTCAAAGCATGGTGCACGGCTTACGTCAAGCCCTACACCACAACACTTAGGTTCTGGTGGTGCACCAAACCACTTTGCTACACCTGTGCACGAGATTTTACAGTTTCGGGCACAGTTGCAACAATTTCCATGTTTTATAGCAGCTTGTCCCAAATATCTGGCAGAAACTCCATAAAAAAAGCCCCCGGGATTGCCGCAAACTGGACCATAAAAAGTTGGTCTGATTTGTGGCAATTGTCATATGGACTACAAAATCCTGATCGCTGGCCAGGAGAATGCTGCAGGCCCGGAGCGCCATACCTTCCTCACACCTGGGACTTGCATCATTCTCGCCCTTTCTAAACTTGACCCAAATGTATTTAATTATCAAATTAATGAGTTGACCAAAGTTTGCAATCCCCATACTTACTTCAGAACTACAAGGGTGATGGGCCAGCACCATCTATGAATGTCTGCAAGTCCTCTTGACCTCTCTTCAGGACATATGAACCAAGTTCAGGTGATTGACATACATATTCTGTCAATAGCAAGACCTATAGGCTGCCACATAATCATTTCAAGGTGACACTACATCTGCCCAAGCCCTCTACTATCTACTGAGTTCTGGAACAACAGTGCCTCTGACCCCAGGCACATACTGGACAATATCAAGGAGCTATAATGTAGCTTTCAGAATTACCTTATCACCTTCTTCCTGCCCCCATGGCAAGCCCCTGGATGACCCTTCAGATATGGCCAATGCCCTAAACCACCACTTTTCTAACCTGCCCAGGCCAGGTCTACCCCCCCACAACCACCAAATTCCACTATGACTGCACCCCAGCTCCTTTCCCTCCATCCCCCTTAAGCATGCATCTTCAGTTCTTTTGAAATTGAAGAAGCTTTATTGTTTTAATAAAACCATACATAACAGTAAAGGATACAACAGAAAAAACTGTTAGGATAAAACAACAATATACTTTCCCCTCCCCCCAAGCCACCCTAACCCTACCCTCCCCCCTCCCTATGTGGAGTGTATAAGATCCCAATAACATGAAATCACAATACTTAGTAATACAAAGTCAGAGTTATAATTGTGTATATAAAGGATGAAATATGAAGCACCAGGGGAGAAAACAAAAAGGTTAATTCAGCTAAAGGGCAAATAATTTGCCCCACTTCCGATTAAATAGGGGTGAGAGATTACGTTTGCTAGCAATTAGATGCTCTGTTCGCAAGGAAAAGGAGAGTTCATGTAGCCATTCAGAGTAGGTAACAGGTGACTGGTCAAGCCAATGTCTCAATACCAATTTTTTTGACTGCTAGAGAAATGAGAGCCATATGGTATCTCTTTTCTTTGACCTGAATCTGTGAGAAGTCACCAGTGATACAAACTTCAGGGGAGAAAAGGCCTCGCAAACCCAAAAGGGGGTCTACTCTCTCTTCAATGCTCACCCACAGGGAAGACACTTTCTCACATGACCAAAAGACGTGTAGTAGTGTATCATCCACCTTGCCACATCTGGAACAGCAGGGAGAGGAAAGGTGACCAATCTTGGCTAATTTAACCAGGGTGTAGCACATATTGTGCAAAATTTGGTTCTGAGTAAGTCGCAGTCGCTCTTGAGTCAGATAAGTATACAGGTTATTCCATATAGTTGGCCAGTCAAAAGAATATTCAGGCATTAGAGATTCCTAAACTTTGGATCCGGTCGGGATAGTAGGCTGGGAAAAGGTTAGTAAACATGCATATAAGGCAGAGACCTCATGCAGCTTAAATGCTATGTCTTGAACTTGGTGAAGGTCATCTAAAATTGAGGTGTGAGGAGCTAGCCCAAACTGCTGCACCAATAGGTGCCTCAGTTGGTAAATTTTAATGCTGTTATGAGGATGCAGCTGGAACTTAGCATCTCAGATGAGGTAAGTATGGAGGTTGAGTTGTAAAAATCAGAGATTTTAAGGTCAAAAGTATTTGGAAGCCTTGTGGGAGGTATTGTACGGTCTCCAACCTTAATATTTAGGTTGTGAAAGACAGGTTGGGAGAAATCTTTGGATGGTGAAACTTTAAAATGGGAGCATAGCTGTGAGAATACATTGATAGATATACCAATCGGGGAAGACCTCAGTGAATCTGAAAGGGATTTCCAGGAAGAAAAGAGAATGGAGGTAGAAGACAACCTGTAGTCAGAGATTAGATGGGGACTCTATTTGCAACCAGATGGGAGTGTAATCAGTGTCAGATGAATCTTGGGACGTTGGTAGCCATTTGCCACATTTATGAAGATGGCTGGCCGAGTAGTATATCATTAAGTCAGGAAGTCATAGACCACCAGACTCTTTGGGTAGTCTGAGCTTGGAATATGAACACTTAGGAGATTTATCCAGCCAGATGAATCAGGTGATACAGGAGTGGACACGACGAAAGAAGGGTAGGAAAAGCCAGATATTAAGCATATTTAAGGGGTTAAAAAGCCTGGGAAGGATATTCATTTTAATAATGTTAATTCTGCCCTATAAAGATATTGGGAGGGCTTTCCAACATATCAGATCCTGCTGTATTATATTGAGAAGATCATCTAAATTTAATCTCTTAGTCAGGGACGAGTCCTTCGTTATATGGATGCTGAGGTACTTAATACTACGGGGGGACCATTTCATCCCGAAAGAAGTGAAGACATGGCTATATACTAAGTGACTGAGAGGGAATATTTCTGTTTTGTTAAGATTCAGTTTGTAGTTGGAGTACTGGCCAAATTTCTTAATGGCCTTTAAGGCTGCCGTTAGAGACTACACGGGATTTGAAAGGTGGAGTAAAATGTAATCCACATGAAGAGAAAGTGAAGGGGTTAGGTTACTGACAGGAATACCTTGGATATTAGGATCGGACTTAAGACATCTAATGAGTGGTTCAAGATATAAATTAAAGAGAAAGAGAGAAAGAGGGCATCCCTGACGAGTTCCAGTGTATAAAGAGAAGGGGCGAAGAAAGGACCTGATTACAGTAGATTTTGGCTGTGGGGGAAGAGTAGAACACTTTAAGCCACTGTATAAAAGAAAGAGGAAAGCCCATTTTTTGTAAGGTTGACCAAAGAAAAGACGAGTCGACTCTATAAGGCTTTCTTGGCGTCGAGAAAAATCGCACCTCCAGTTCTTGCAGCCAGTGGAAGTACTGAAGGTCCTCCTCAGCCTCAGAATCATCAGGTCATACCTGAAAAAGGCACCTGGTGCCATTTCACCTACCTGGTCATCAAAGTATAAAAACTAACTAAATAAATAAATAGGACAGCAACGTCGGACAACCTTGAACTGAAACTCCTTAGGCTGGCTGCCCCAGCCATCACCGCACCCGTCACCACCCTCCTTCACCTTTTCCTTCCCAGAGGCTGCATACCAGTGGCCTGTATGAGTGCTAAGGTTACACCACTGCATAGAGGCAGATATGGACAGGAAATCAACAATTACTAGACCATCTCTATCTTGGTGCACTGCCAAAACTCCTGGAGAGATGTGTTTATGCCTAAATCTCAGACCACCTGATTGAAAACCAACTTCCAGCCCCAGTTCTGTCAGGCTTCTGTCCCAAGTGCTCAAATGCAGCAGTGCTCCTAAGGGTGACAAGCAATATTTACAAGAATGCAGAGAAAAGCCATCTTACTGGAGCAGTCTGCAATGACTTGACCAAAGTTTCAGACCTCAACAATCATCAGCTACTCCTCCTCAATAAACCTCAAGAGCTGGGACTGGAGTATCCTTTAAAACTGAGGTATGCAGATTACCATGAGGAATGTACATAGAAGGTTGCTCTTGATACCACATTCCCTGAACCGGAACCATAAAGCAGGGTGTGCTTGCTTCAAAGACCTATTCATGAGGGCAATAGGATCATAAGGAGAGTAAAGGGAAAGCTAGACTTTAAATCATGGAGGGAATGAAGGAGAGAGAAAAGGCTTTCTTCTGATACATCAGGGAAAAGCAGACACTAAGGAAGGGACTATCAGGCTGAAAAAGGGTGAGTAGAAGGGCAGTGGGGAAAAATGGCAATGGGAAGAAAGGCATATTAATGCTTTCTTTATGCTCCGTCTTTAGGGTGGAAGAAAATGGACAGCTCCCACACTGCTGGATAAGAAGACCCAAGCAGGACGGAGTAGCAAGTAAGTACATGGGAACTGTAGCAAAGGAGAGGGTGCCGAAGGTGCTGAGGACACTAAAGAGAGACAAATCTCTGGCCCAGATGGTCTGCATCTGAAGGTGCTGGAGAATATGGGGCAGGTACTGGTGGCACAACTGACAGATCTCTCCAGCTGCTTGTTTGAGACAGGAATAGTGCAAAATGACTGGCGGGTGGAAGATATGGTACCCCTGCACAAAAGTTGAAGTAGAAACAACCCAGTAAATTTCTGACTGTTGGCCTAACCTCAAGAGTGGATAAAATGCTGGAAGCCATTATTAAAAATAGGCTGGTGGAAACACTGGAAGCTAACGAACTGCAGGATACAAGAATGCACATGTTTGTGCGGGGAGGGTCTTCTCAGACAAATCTGAGAGAACAGCGCCTTTCTGAAAACTCAATGCACATTACACAAAATGAATACAATGGATAATAATGTACTGAAAGGGGTTAATGATTTTTTTATATACCCAATGTGTGATGTCCATCAACCTTGAGAGTGAAGCACAGACCTCGGGTGTGTAAAAACAAACACCTTTTTGTATGACCCTTCTCCTGTAATACTTTTCTAAAATTACTAGAAACATAGAAGTTGACAGCAGATAAGGACTGCAAGGCCCATCCAGTCTGTCCATTTCTTTTTCTACCTTATGAATGTGCCATTGGCCTTTGCCCTGTCAATGGTCTATCTATTCATACTCATCTGTATTGCTCCCTTATGCCTATCCCATGCCTGTTTGAAGCCCTGCACTGTATTCAAATCCACCACTTCCTGAGGTAGGCCATTCCATGCATCCACCACCCTTTCTGTGAAAAAGAACTTCCTCACATTACCCCTTAATCGGCCTCCCTCTAATCTCATGCTGTGTCCTCTTGACCTGCTATTTTTCTTATATTGAAATATGTTAGACTCTTTCACCTTGTTAATGCCCTTAAGATGTTTGAATGTTTCAATCATATCACCTCTCTCCCTCCTTTGCTCTAGGGTATACATATTGAGCTCAATTAATCTGTCCTCATATGTTTTTTGATGCAGTCCCTGAACCATTTTGGTTGTCCTTCTCTGGACTGCTTCAATTTGGTTAATGTCCTTGTGAAGGTGTGGCCTCCAGCACTGCATGCAGTAACCAGTGTCTTGTAAAGAGGGATTATTACCTCCCTCTTACGACTTGTGATACCCCTACTAATACACCCCAACATCCCTCTAGCCTCCTTACCTACTGCTTTAGTAGTCTGCTTGGATGATTTCAGGTCATCGGTGATGATGATGCTCAAGTCTCTTTCTTCCCTTTTGACTTCCAGCAACTCCCCTCCCAGCCTATAGTGGCTTCAGGGTTTCTCTTCTCTTCCCTGTGTGCACGATCTTGCACGTCTTTGTGTTAAACCCCAGTTGCCACTCTTCCAACCATTTTGCTAGTTTACCCAAATCTCTTCTCATTCTGCCCACCCCATCTGGATCACCTACTCTGTTGCAGATCTTGGTGTCATCTGCAAACAGACAGACCTTACCCCCCAATTCCTCTGCAATGTCACTGATGAAGATATTGAAGAGGACTGGCCCCAGGACTGATACCTGAGGTACCCCACTTGTGACTTGCATCTCTTCTGACTATATACCATTTACCACTACTCTGTTTTCTGCCCGTCAACCAGTCTGCCACCCAGTTGACCAACATCTGACCCACCCTGACCCTACCCAGCTTATTAATCAATCTTCAATGTGGAACAGTATCAAAAGCTTTGCTGAAGTCAAGGTAGGCAACATCAACTGCTCCCCCTTGATCCACCACTCTGGTTACCCAGTCAAAGAAATCTATGAGATTAGTTTGACAGGACCTTCCTTTTGTAAACCCATGCTGTCTTGGATCCCGTGCTCCTATGGATTCCAGGTGTTGCACTATCCTTTCCTTAAGGAGTGTCTCCATAATCTTGCCCACTACTGAGGTAAGACTGACTGGTCTGTAGTTCCCTGCCTCCTCCCTGCTACCACTCTTGTGGAGCGGGATCACATGAGCCTTTTTCCAGTCTTCTGGAACCTCTCCTGTGCTCAGAGACTCACTAAACGGTTCTGATAATGGCTCTGCTAATTCCACCCTTAGCTCCTTTAGTACCCTGGGATGTATGCCATCAGGTCCCATTGCCTTGTCCACCCTGAGCTTATCGAGCTCTTATATAATAATAATAATAAAATTTATTTAATTAAGCGCCTTTCAAGTTTTCAAGGCGCTGTACAGTTCAAAAGATCAAGCAACGAATACAATAAAACAGAACAGCAATTTCAGCAAGTAAAACCAATTACAGCAAGGATGGAAAGGCCTTATTCCATAAAAAGGACTTTAAGGCCCTTTTAAAAGTATCCACTGTTGTACTCTCTCGGAGCGGACAGGGTAGAGAATTCCAAAGGGATGGAGCCACAAAGCCGAAGGCACGGGCTCCAGAAGACTTCAGATTAACCCTTGAACCTCCAGCAACCCTCGTCAGCCGAAAGCTGTGTCTCAAAGGGGTGTAAGGGCACCAAAAGCTTTTCAAGTAGTCAGGACCAAACCCATGTAGGGCTTTGTAGGTCAAAAGACCTACTTTAAAGGTGATCCACCACTGTATAGGCAGCCAGTGCAGAGACGAACACAGGGTAATATGAGATCTTCTTGAAGCCCGGACAACAAACGTGCTGCTGCATTCTGCACTAGCTGCAAGCGGCGGATATCAACCCCAGTAAGCCCTAGGTACAGGGAATTACAGTAGTCCAAGTGAGATGTCACAAAGGCGTGGACCAAAACCGGCAAATCACCAGGAGGAACCAGGTGCCTAATCCTGGAGATGTTTCTCAGATGAAAAAATGCAGTTCTGACAACAGAGGACACCTGATAATGAAGGGTCAACTCTGTGTCAAGCTCTACACTCAGGTTACGCACCCGTTCAGAAATGAGGATCTGGACGCCCCCAAGAACTATTCCAGAGGGGGACCCCACCCCCAAACCCCCAACCCTGCAGCCGGGGTCCACAACCATAACCTCAGTCTTTCCCGGATTCAACTTTAAACCGTTGGAATTCATCCAGTCTTGGATATCTACAAGGCACTTATTCAACACCGAGACAGCACTAACCTGGTCGGGTGCAAAAGACAGGTAGAGCTGGTATCATCAGCATAGCAGTGAAGCCTCAGCTCACACCGTCTTACAATGTCTCCGAGGGTGATATACTGTGAATAACATGAGGGAAAGCACCGAACCTCAGGAAATTACAGGGCAGAGAGAAAGCCCGAAGAATGTAATCCCCAGACTACTCTCTGCATTCTCCCTCGAGGTAAGATGAAAACCATCTGAGAACCATACCTGAAAGTCCACAGATGGACCCCAGGCATTCGAGCAAAACTCCATGATCCACAGTATCAAAGGCTGATGACAGATCAAGGAGAACAAGAATATAACGATTCTCCAATCTCTCGCCATCAGGAGATCATTGAACACCCGAACCAGAGCAGTCTCGGTGCTATGCCTTTTACGAAAACCAGACTGGAGAGGTTTGTATAGACTATGGATGGTCAAATGGTTGTCTAATTGAGTCGCCACAACTTTTTCAATAACCTTCCCAAACAAAGGGAAGGTTAGAGATCGGGCGGTAGTTAGCTAGGTCATCAGGGTCCAAGGAAGTTTTCTTCAGAAGGGGAGTCACCACCCCTTCCTTCAGAGAGCAAGGAAAAACTCCCGTCTCCAAGGAGCACCAGATAATCCGAGCAAGAATCGGGCCAATAACCTCACTACATCCCAACATCAGGGAAGTAGGACCCGGATCCAACCTACAGCACATTGGGCGCATCTCACAGGCAATCCTCATAGTGTCTACGAAATCTGGCAGGTCAAAAGTACTCCAGGAAATTCTAGGCGCCACAACAAAACACTGGTCAACTCTTGTAGGACCCTTTCTTTTGTGAAGGGACTAGTGCACACCTTCCTCCCCCCTGTGTCCATGGTGCTGAGCTGTGGGCCCTGCCCTACCTTCTCTTCAGTAAATACTGAGCAGAAGTATCTATTTAGGATAGATGCTTTTAAATGGTCCTGCTCATCACATGCCCCCTTATCCCCTTTGATTTTAGCAGTACCCCCTCTGGACTTTCTCCTTTCACTAATGTATCTATAGAAAGTCTTGTTAACTTCTTTTACTGTTTGTGCTAGTGTTTCCTCGGTTTGGGCCTTTGCCTGCCTTACCACCTTCCCTGCTTCCCTTAGGGAAGTTTGGTATGCTTCTCTATCTTCATCCTGCTGCATTCCCTTATATTTCCTGAAAGCCAACCTTTTGATCTGTAACAACATAGGTAAAAAATGCCAAACATTTTCACTTTTAGTGAACTGACTGACTTGTACTGTTAGGAGAAGACTGAGGTGGAAAATAGTGAGGGACCTCATCTTGAGTACTGCTCCGAGTTTTGGGCTCCCCAAACCTTAAGAAGTACTAAACTCATAGAAGGAGTACAGAGAAAGCTAACCAAAACATTTTTTAACATGCAAAATCATAGTTACAATGGGAGACTGAATACTTTGGGGTTGTACTGAAGCAAAATAGACAAATGAGAGGGGATCTTTGTCTAACCTATAAAGCAATCAGAGACCCCTTAATGATTGAAACATTAGGTCTCATATTGCATGAAACTAATATATCCACAAGGGCCCACAATTATAAACTAGTTGACGAAAAATGTATAAAAATTAAAAGGACCAAATTCTTCAAACAGAGAATAATAAATGTTTGGAACACCCTTCCACAGCAGATAGTTGAAAGCAAAAATATAACAATATTCAAACAAAGGCTTGATCATTACAGAGAAAAAAATTTATGAGTTCCACCCATGATACATGAGTGGTGAATGTATTAAGCAGCATCGTCTATTGAATTTGCATCTAACTATGAAACTATGAAATGAAAGATATGACACTTACTGGTTGAAAGATTATGGTTGTTGGTTTGCTTGAATGTTAGAAACACTATGTTTAAGTGCAAAAATGTTACAATACACGAGATTAAAATGTCATAATACACAAGAGATTATACACATACATGTATGTGTATTATCACTCATATAGTATCACCAGTGTGTATAATTTTTTTTTTTTATGCTCCTCCACGCTTTCTGGCTGGCCACTCCTTCGGGTCACCTAGAGACATGGCAGGCAGTCTATCCCACTGCCAGCCACCACCACCCCACATCACAGCCCCTCCCCCCCGGTAACCCAGTGTAACCCTTCACTGGGTTGGTCCCCTCCTCTGAGGGGGAAGGATGCCATGGACAGCTGATACGCGCTCTTCTGTAGTTGGCCAGCATGCTGCGGAGGTGGTCCGGGGCTGTCTAGGGGCTTCCGTGGTGGCGGGGGCCAGCAACCATCATCTGGTCGGCCGAGGAGACATTTTCCCATGCTCTTCCCTGGGGGCGTGGTGCATCACAGACATCAAGGCATCCACCGATGTCCGCCAAGCCCCCCAGTCAGTGTGGCATGACACAATACTGTTCCCCTTGCCTCCGCCAGGAGTCAGCAAGCGCTGAGCCACATCCTCCCCCTTCCCCTGAGAGAAAGCGAGCAGTCAACCGATGCTCAAGCTTTCTCCCCCCCCGGCTGGCCCTCCGGTGACCCAAGTCCATTCCTGAACCGGGGTGGGGCGGCGTGTATATCATTTGTGTTGTAATACATAAATTATAATACATATATGTGTAGCATCACACATGTATTATGGGATTAGAAAGTGTTTAAAATTGGAGTATTAAATATTGTGGCCAGTAATTATTAACATATACAACATAATAAATTCAATAAGGAAGGCATTTGAATGCAGGGAAAATGCAGAGCTCATATGACAGGTGGGACTGCTCAAAACCTTTGCCTTAAAGTGTCTCTCAGAGGTGATACTGTAGACGTATGGGGTGGGGAGTGCCACTGGACCAGGGATTCCATGGGAAATACTCTATTCCCCTGAAAATGTCAGCCATGAGCGGGGGACACTCAGAAGTTCCTTGTCCCTGGAACTAAGGGCTCTTACCAGGGTGGTGGGGGTCAGTAGTATGTGGAGATTGATGGTACTCGACCATTTAGGGCCTTAAATATAAAAAAATATATAAATCCTTGTAGTGAATTCTCTGCTTTTTATATAAACTGTTTATTGGATGATGTAATATAGCCACTGAGCATGGCTTCAGTTCCATTGGCATCCACTGATAAGTTTCACAGTCAGAAAGTACAACCAGACAGGCAATAAAAACGTAGCGCAAACAATTTAAAAACACAGAATTACTAATCCCATTTTAATACCGACATCATAAACTTCTTAGGGACTCGGAGTCAGCTGACCCAAAACAAAAGGACTAGCTAGATCAGAAGGGGGATGGGGAGGGGTCAGGGCCATGCTAGGCAGCAGGCTTCCAGTTAGAAGCCAGGTCTCTGGCTACCCATTGGATACCCTGCAAGGCACCTGCAAGGGATCATGGGATATGGCGTCTCATGGAGGCAGGTGGCCATATCCCTTTAGGCGGCCGACGTATCAATTAAAAAGAAAATCATGAATGCCAGCCCTATGCATCTCAGCTACCCATGGCAAGGAGGAAGGCTACGAACAGGCTATTAGTTTTTGGAGGGGACGCTTTTGGCCTCAAAAAATGCTGTGGCAGTGTGTGTGCAACTGTTTACAACATGGCCCCCATCTATTAGATCCCCCCTCCAGTTGCCTAAAGCCACGCATTTCAGCTTCTTCTTCTAACATATCAGGTAATCCTGCTTTACTGGCAGCCAGTGTAATTAACACAGCCAGTAAACTAAGATTTAAACCCCCCACCACCATTCCTGTCCCCATCTAGCATAGATCTGGCAACTTCACACAGTCCAGCATTATGAATTCCAGAGATGTCCACATCTTATCATTTTTTTTACTTTTTTACCCTTGAGGGTTTTTGAATTCTGGTGCACAGGAGTGTTCGCTAATTAAATTGTTTAATGATTCATATTAATAACGTTGCATCAATTATCTCCTTCTTCACTTCCCCTGAGGATCGAGAAGCTGAGCTGAGAGAATGACGGTGTTATCAGTGAGACCCAACTTGTTCCTGGTGGGCCGGAATGCATGTTAGATATTCACTGCTTGTTTGCTAGTTGTCGTATCAGTAGTCATTCAGGGCCACAGGAGGATCTACTTTGAGTCCAGCTGAAGGCAGCATGCAGTCAGATGGTGTCACAGTCTTGTTGTTTTCTTTCTTCGAAGGAGCACGGACCTACAGTTTATTTGCAAGGCATTTTTCCAGGGCATTAAAGGCTCTGTGCTCCACAAATAGCAGATGCACAAATCGCACACTGCTGGTCCTCAGAGATCTACTCCCCACTGGCAAGTAGTACTCCCTGAGTGCTTGTGATACTGCAGACATATGGGGTGGGGAGTGCCACTGGACCAGGGATTCCATGGGAAATATTCTATTCCACTGAAAACGTCAGCCATGAGTGGGGGACGCTCAGAAGTTCCTGGTCCCTGGAACTAAGGGCTCTTATCAGGGTGGTGGGGGTCAGTAGTATGTGGAGATAGATGGTACTCGACCATTTAGGGCCTTAAATATAAAAAAAATATATATATCCTTGTAGTGAATTCTCTGCTTTTTATATAAACTGTTTATTGGATGATGTATGTTTATTGGATGATGTTGCATGCCCCCTGGCTCCACCCCACACACCAGCAGAGCTCTTCATAAGGAACAGGGCCAGCGAGAGGGGAGGGGGTTCAGGACCCTGTCGGGTAGCAGGTTTCCAATCGGAAGCCCACTCTCTGGTCACCTACTAGTTTCTTTGCAAAGCACTTGCAAGGGATCATGGGATACACCAGTTCATGGAGGCAGGCTGCTATATCCCCTTAGGCAGCCAATGTATCAATTAAAATAAAATCATGACTGCCTGTCCAATGCACCATTGCCACCCCCATGATGCACCATTGCCCCCCCCCCATGGCAAGGAGGAAGGCTGGGAACAGGCTATCAGTCTTCAGAAGGGATGCTTGGGGCCTCAAAAAAATTCTATTGCTGGGTGTGCTCAATCGATTACAACATGTGCAATGAGCCATTAGATACGCCCCTCGCCTAAAGCAACACATCTCAGTTGTTTCTCTTAGCATATCCCCTAACTCTGCCACCTGATCCATAGAGTGGTCAGGATTGGGGGGGGCAGAGGATTGGAAGAGGAAGGGATTTCTGCTAGGCTCTCTCTTGCCCCCTGTTAAGAAGCAAGTGATCATAAAAGGACTTCTGTGATATGTGTAAGCAGCACGTAAGCTTATGGAATCAAACCTTAAACATTTTATTAATTACCACTATTCATGATGCATTTTCTCAATTTTATCTTTTATTTTTTTTGGTGCTTTTCTTGTGGTTTTACTCCGTTCCTGAATCAGCACTGGCTTGTCAGAACAGAGTACAATAATGAAAGTAAAATAAACGCCAAATAAAGCGAATGTAATGCTGTCAAAGTGCTTCATAACCAGCAGAGTAAAATAAAGCTATAAATTACAGGTCAGCATTTTTAATGCATGGATAACATGCTATAATTATCCATTATAAAATGGGTAAAAGAAATCCTTCATCCTGATTGGTCAAAAGGCGTGTCCTTACCTGTCAACAAACTGAAAGGTGGCACTACTTTCCTAATACCTTAACCTCCATAGGTGAAAGGGCAGCAATATCACTGAACAACTGATATCTTCCATCAGTCCCTCTGCAACCAGAACTGTTTTTCTATCACAAACATGGCTGCTACCTTTACACTGTAAAAACCTTCAACTGGGCCCTAAAAATAAAACGACCTTAAATAAAAAATAAAACAAATTAAGTAAACGTTGTTTCCCTGATCATCACACTCTCCTTACACACATAAACAAATTAGAAACATTAAGTATTGTTTATAGTTTTCATTACAACTGTTTCTTTACTAACAGTAAAAAATTCCCCTTCTGTCCTTACCTGCTCATCAGGGAAATCTCTTCTGCTTGTCTTGACAGTGAGATAATTGAGTCACTGGCTCTAAAACAGGCCTTTGTTGTCTGTGTGTACAGTATGTTGGAGAGTAACATTCTACCGGCGGAACTGAGCAGAATTTTGAATTCCTGTATTCCATGGTAAATATTCCATGATAAACATTCTGTGTCTTGAATGAAGGGGGGGGGGAACAGGATGAAGAAAGTAGGCAATACAGTAATACTTCATAAACAAAAAGAAAAGGTGGGAAAACGCAGTTACAGAGGCAAACCCAAACTGTTCAAATAACACATTGCTGTCCCTCCAACTCACTGGTTTAGCATTTTTCAGTGAGTTGCTGGTCAATCAATTTTACCACTCCTATGCCCAAGTCTGGGGACTATTTTTCACCATATTTAAATAAAATAACATACTATCATTAAATCTTTAATAATGCGTCCAGAGTTTTGTTTGATTGTTTTAGAAATAGTTGTTACCCATTTTATAAGAACACTAAGATACTTCAGGGTGTGGGTTGTTGATTGATAACAGCACTACCCAGCTGCTGTATTTACTCGGCGAAAGCGCCTCGTGCCTAACAATCCACCTGGGGGCGTGCTCTTAGCAATCAACAACCCACACCCTGTCATGTCTTATTTAAGCAATAATACATGACAAGGTGTGGGTTGTGCTGGGATAACCTCACACCTGGGTGGTTGGGCGATGACCAATGTCTGTCCATCTCTGCAGGGTGGAGGTAGGGTTGGTGTGAGTTCAATACTTCACTGCCATTCCTATTCTGTATCTGTCTACCTCCTGCACTTCCAATGCTAATATCAGCAAGCAAACATTCGGCATTGACAAATGCTTGTTCTTTTCCCTTTGGTTACATTGAAGATTTTTTTTAAGTGTCATCAGTAAGTGTGATGCGTGGAACAGCACTCTAGCAGCTAATATAATCCAGCTCTCTCCCTCCACTACCTCATCAGCATTGTGACTGCACTGACTGTGACATCACAGCTGCTCAAAAATAACCACTCTGTGTCTGCCAGGTCATTAACTTGTGATGTCACTGTCAGTGAGGTCACACTATTGATGATGTAGTGGTAGGAATAGAACTAGATATGTCAGCTGCAAGCCGAGTGCTATTCCACACATCAAGCATAATACTATTGCATAGAAAACTTTGTAGTAAGCAAAAGTAGGCAGTATAGCACAGTGGTTTAAGGCTCTGAGCTACAAACCTGGAGACCTGGATTTGAATCCCACAGCCCCCACTTGCATACTGTGTGACCCTAAGCTAGTCATTCAACTTCCTTGTGCTCACAGGTCACACCTGTAAACAAGCTTTCAGCTTAGTGTGTCTCTCCTGGTAAAAAAGGAAAAAAGAAAACACTACTGAAATAAAACAATTACAACTGACAACTCCTTAAAATTTGTAAAAATGTTCCTGTCTGGTATTTTTGATACCACTATCTCTTTAAGTGGCATCACACACCTCGGGTGTGCAAAATTCTCATTACACACACACACACACACACACACACTGTATTGCAAAAACTAAGTGCTTTGTGAATACCCAAGATTCATGAAAACAGTTCACTCTCTCTCTTTTCATACCTATTGCAGCAGCATTCTCTTCCCTGTATAAATCATTAGTAAAATGGGTCTGACAGAAGTCAGTGCTGAAGCAGCTGCAGGCACCCTAAGGGGGTGAGTGCCATATGCCAGTTTGATCCACAATGGGACGTACAAGGGAGTGATAAGCAACTGCTAGCCTTAACTCCTACTCCCTCATTCACAGGACTCCCAGATGTAAAACAAAACAAACAGTAAAAATAAAACCACAGTTTTGGTAATGATACTCATCTGATGCTATTGAATCACAGTGAAGTAACAGTTTTTTACCTTATCTGATGACATAGGGTGCACTGTAGCTTAACAAGGGAGTGACTACTCATTGTCTCTGTTGTTGTTGTAAGTAATAAGCCATGACAGGGTGTGCATTATAGGATTTTAATGCACACCCCAGGGATATAGTAAGGCACAAGGCCAAATGCTGAGAATTCTTACACCCCTGGGAAGTGCATTAAAATCCTAAGATGCACACCCTGGAGGAGCTTACTACACTTATAAACTGGCTCTAAGTAGTTTTTAAGGGGAAGAAAATGAGATTCGGCACCTGACTCTGTATTTACACAGATTTAATGCATGGTCAAATGTCATTTTATAATTTGATTTAATCTACCTAAGCAATTGAGAATACCCCATTAAATTAATGTTTATTAATTTATGATTGCTTACCTCCTATACAGTTCATTGATGTTGCTGGTTCTTTTATCCACCTCTTTTCTTGGTAGAACTGAAATACAGCTTCAACTCTTTGACCTACTCTCACTGCGTACTTCTTGAGCATCAGGGACCCCCCAAACAGTGCAGCCACTCATGCTGCAATAGTCTCCTCTCCTCCCACTAAATTATGAGTGGCTACACTGTGTTGGGGGGAGTTCCCAAGTCCAGAAAAAATTCAGTGTGAGTTGATCAAGATATGTTTTTGTGTGGTAACACTGGCATGATGGGTGGTATGTTTTCGCTGTTAAAAAGAAAACAGAATCAAACTGCCAGCTACATCAGCAAATTTTACAGAATGTGAGCAATCATCAAATGTGTTTGTTAAACTAGAGCTACTTTGATGCCTAAAGGAACTGACAGTGTTCCTTAAAAAGTTAAACAGGTTGTGGTGGTGGTATGGATTTTAGTCCTTTTCAAATAAAAAGCGTGTCCAAGAAGAACCCTTTAGAACTGCTTGGATTCTATTTAGAAACAGCAAGGGTTCATGCACAACGCCAGGATTCAAGAATGGGGTTCCCACCTATGGAATCCCATCATTTATTCTTGGTGTAGAAAAAGTTTCATATTAAAACAATAATGGAAGTAAGATGGGAGTTTTTTTTTTTGGGGGGCACCCAGGTACTGTTTTCTGGCTATCCTATGACCAATACAAAATTGCTCCTGCCTTTATGAGATTTTCCAGTTTTCAGCAAAAAACATCAGATGTCATCACCAGTGTAGTGTATAAAGAATCAGTGACCAAATGCATAGTGCCATCTGGTGGAGGAAGTGAAGCTTACAGTTTACAAGAACAACAGACATACTAACACCTTGGGTACAGGAAAGGTGTCCTCTTAGCTGAATGGTTAGAGCTGCTGCCTGTGAGACCAAGAACGTAAGGACTGATCCCTTGGCCTGGCATTGAAACATGTAATGTAAGTCTGTGATTCAGTTTCCAGAAGATGCTCCCCCCCTCCACAAAGCTAAGAGGAGGGGTATCACATCATAATAGCTAAATAAAAATAGTGAAGCAATAATAGTGACTATCATATGAGCGTGTGACACATAACAGTGAATGACACAGCATAGTGGCTTATAGTTACATTGATCAGAATATTTATTCAGTTTTTGTTAACCGGGTAAGTGCACTAGCCAACAGGTGACTATTTTCAGGCACGACCCGGGAGATACAAGACAAAACATACTGAGGGTGATAACATAAACAGTACAATTGCAAAGACAGTGGAGCAAAGTTATGAGGCTAGGATAACAAGGTGGACACTAGTCAAAGTACAACGAATAAAACATTGTTCTGAAGTAGTGGATAGCAGGAAAAAGGCTAAAACAGGTACTGGTGCATGGACAGAGCTAATTGATTGTCCCAGGCAGACGTGGTATAAGGAAGCAAGGGGGGGGGATGGAGTGGAGGAGGGGGCCTGAGGATCCGAGAGAGCAAGCTAGGACTATGTCGAGAGAACCGCTGTCTGCAGCTCAGAGCACAGAAATGGTTTACGGCTTTGGCAGCTCAGGGTACTACCATGCAACCGGGCTCATGGTACTGTCTGAGGCTGCTTGCCGTGTTTCGTGCCCAAGTACTCATGGCACTTGGGCACAAAACAGGCAGGCAGCCTCAGACAGCGGACCTATCCGGGACCTCTGAGACTATCTTGGTTTGTCCATGTCTGGACTGTAGCGGCAAGTTACGGCTTTTGCGGTTGGAGGTAGGGACAAGCAGCCGGTCTCTTGGTTCCGTTGCCGGGCATATGAGTGGCGTTCAGTCAGGGCTGTCTGGGCAGGGACTTACGGCATTACATTGGTGACTCGGCATTGTGGCTAGGAAGCAGAGACAAGCAACCGGCCACCTGGTCCCAAAGATGGGTATGGGAGCGGCATGTTGTCAGGGGTTTAGAGGTTTAATAGGCAAGAACTTATGGCTTTAGCGGCTGAAAGGTGAGGATTTGTAACCGGGCTCATGGTTCCGCTTTCTGGCTTGAGAGTGTCAAAAATGGCGGAGTTCGGAGGTGTTTTACGGCAACCTTATGGCTTCGGCAGCTAAAAGTAAGGATAAGTGCCCGGGCTCGTGGTTCTGTTGCCGGGCATGGGAGCTGTACTCTGTTGGGGTTCGGAGGGGCTTATGGCAATCCAATGGCTAGGGCAGCTGAAAGTAGAGACAAGTCTCCGGTGTTCAAGGATCCATTGCGGGGCATGAGGGAGGCGCACAGTCAGGTTTATGAGGGAATTATTGGCAGTATTGCTTTTTGGCGACTGAGAAATAGGGAAGCGGAACCTGGCATCGTGGATCCATAGCCGGACAATGAGCGTGGCGAGCAATCCCAGACAAATCTGGGGGAGTACATCCCTGGGTGAGGAGGGGAGAGGCTATGACCTTGGTTGTACCAGTACCCAAATTCACAAAATTCTGTCCTGCTATTAAAACCGTGAGGTCCCGTGCAAGTTAAAACAGCAATTGTTAAAACAGCAATGTGAAGAGCAAAAGTCAAAGTTCAGACATTTACACAGCATGTAATAAAGGCATAGCAGTAAGGGCTTATTTCATATAACACAGCTTGTATAGCGCAGTAGGCTACACAACCGAGCAGTTTTGATTAGGGGAACACAGGGAAATACAGGATATCAGTGGATAGATAAGGTATGAGAAACAGGCAGGGAAGAGTAAGCATTTGGAAGAGGGTGACCCAGTGTAAGGGGGGGAGGAAGATAAGGCAGGGAAAAGGGGGAGTGGTAGGACAGGCTTTCATAGGTAATGTCAGGTAGGGTCGTAACAGGCACATTGGTTAGAGGTAGCTAGGTGGTTGCGTAGCCCAAGCTTGAAGAGGTAGTGCGACGAGGCATGTCTTAGATCCAGTGGCAGCATGTTCCACATCTGAGGGGCAGTATGCCCGAACGCACCAGACCCTTTAGAGGTGCGGCAACGTGGGACTCTCAAGAGAGATTTATCAGATGATCTCAGTTCATGAGTAGAGGAAGCAGGATGTAGTAGCTCAGCTAGAGATGCAGGTTTGTCAAATCTGATGATGGAGTCACAGAGACAGCCCAGATAGTATAGCCTGGTGGTGGAGGGAGAGAGCCAGCCAAAGTCACTATACAGTTGACAATGATGTTTGAGCCGAGGGGCCTTTGAAGCATACTGGCATACGTTGTTGTAGGTGACTTCCCAATTTTGCAAGGCAGTTTTATGTGCAATAGTCAGGATGAGAGTGCAGTAGGTAAGGGTTGGTAAAAGGATCCCTCTGGCAATAGCCAGCTTGGCTGAAGGTGTAAGCATATAGCTGGTTCTGTAGGCAGCCCCCAGCTTACAGTTCACAGCTTTACAGGTTTCTTGAATGTGAAGGTTAAGGTCCAGAGATTGGTCAAGTAGGATACCAAGATAGCGAAATGTGGTTACTACCTCAAGAGAGGTCCCATCCAGGTCCAGAATTTTTAAGGGGGAGGAGCAGGATCTAAGCTTATGGGCGGTGCCCAGTAGCATAGCTTTGGTTTTGCTTGAGTTCAGGATAAGACGATGGGAGCTTAGCCAGTTTTGTAAAATGTTGAAAGCAGTGGTCAGAGACACGTTTAGGTGGTCGATATTATCCGAACTGGCATAGATGACCAGGTCATCAGCGTAGAGAAGAGAGGAGCAGGATGAGATATTGCTAGGTAGGTTGTTTATGAATAGGGAAAACAGGAGAGGGCCCAGTATTAAGCCTTGTGGTACGCCAATATTGATAGTGGTGCTGCCAGAGATTGCAGAATTTAGTTTAACAGCTTGAGACCTATCTGTTAAGTAGCTCCTGAACCAATTTGTAATGGGAGATGAGAAACCAATTGCTTGAAGGGTGGACAGGAGCAGGGGGTGATCCACGAGGTCGAAAGCCTTGGTAAGATCAATGAAGACAGCACCTGTTAGCCGACCTTCGTCCATATTTGAGAGAGTATCTGAGGTGAGTTTGGCTAGTGCTGTCGTAGTGCTATGATTCTTCCTGAAGCCATGCTGCGCTTCACAGAGCAGTTTTGAGGATTCCAAGAACTCAAGGGTCTGGGTGGCTACAAGCTTTTCTAAGATTTTGCTGAGGACAGAGAGAATGGCTATTGGTCTGTAATTTGTGATTTCTTGTTTCCCTTTTTGAAAATAGGAGTAATTCTTGCAGATTTCCAGATATCTGGGATGGTACCGTTGGAGAGGGACAGTGTGAAAACCTTGGCCAGTGGCTCAGAGATGAGATGAACAGCAGCTTTTAAAAGGCGGGGTTCCAGAGAGTCAGATCCAGGGCTGGTATTGTCAGATATGGTGCTTAGTAGATTTAAGACTTGAGCGCCGGTCACAGCCTTGAAATAGAAGGACTTGGTTGTTTGAGTCCCAGGTTCATAGGTTGGGGGGCCGGCTAGTTCACTAGCAGCAGAGGGCTGAGATGTGGCTGGTGCCAGTGGTAGTGTGGAGGTGTAAGGTGATAGGTCAGAGAACATGTTGTTGAAGGCATTTGCTATGGTGAGGGAGTCGTTGCAGTGGATACCATCGAGTATCATCTCCGAGGGGGTTACAGATTGTGGGGTACCAAAGAAGGTCTTTATGTGGCCCCAGAATTTGCGGGGATCATGTGCTGAGCTGGATAGCAGGTTCTGGCAGTACTTACTTTTTGCAAGCCTTATCTGCTTTTTTCAGGAGTTTCTGTGTTGCTTGTAGGTTGAGTGGTCTCTGGGTAGACCAGTGCTTTTGAAGTGCTTCCATAGCTTATCCCTGAGTCTTAGCTGCCAGAGTAGATCTTTTTGGAGCCATCTCGTTTGTTTTCCCTGACTCTTCTTTGCACTTCGTGCATGCCTATTCTGTACTTCCCAACCTAGTCAGGAACACGTTTAGGCGTCTTCAACTTTTGATGCTTGGTAGATTTCAGACCAGTCAATGCTGGATACGTCAAGGAGGAAGGTATTTAAATCCATATGTGCAAAGTTGGTAAATGTGACCAGGCGGGGCTGAGGAGAGGGTGGCAGACCAGAGCGCCATTGACAAATAATGGGTGAGTGGTCGGTTATAGCATCGGCCAGGACACCTGCCTTTGTCATGTGTTCAGGTCTATTCGTGAGAATCCAGTCGATAAGTGTACCAGACTGAGAGGTTATCATCCTGGTGTTCTCTGTTATAAGCTGGTGGAAGTTAAAACCCTGGACTAGAGATGCGAGAGTGCTATGAGAAGGGCCCAGCCAATTTAGGTTTACATCACCTAGTATGATGGCTTCATTCACGTTAATAGTTTGCGATGTAAGTTTGAGGAGTTTGTGAAAACTATCCACCCCTCCAGTGGGCGGGTTGTAGAGACAGATTATGTGCAGATTCTTTGTACCAAGGGACAAAATCGCATGTATAGACTCACAGATCCGTAGTGGGTCTTGGGCAGGTGCCGTTTTAATGCTGAGGTGGGATTTATGGTATATGGCAATGCCCCCAGCCCGTTTTGACCCTGGGCTGTCCTGCCGGATAATAGAGTATCCAGGTATGTCACATTGGGCATCCTGGATTTGTGGTTTTAGCCATGTTTCCGTGAGGCACAGAATGTCAGGTCCAACTGCTTTGATTCAAGCCTCAAGTTCAGCCAGATGGCTCTGAAGACTTCTAATATTCATATGTGCTAGTAGAAGACCTTTTTTAGACTTGCCCTTTGAATTGTTGGGAGTGCCGTTGTAGGGAGGGCCAGGGTTTAGTTCTATGTCGCCAGCAAGCTGGAGCAAAAGAGAGGCTAGAAACTCAAGCTTTAACCTGTATAGAGTTTCGGTAGATTTATGTTTCTTCCTTTGTTTATAGTGGATAGCAAGTACGAGATAAGTGCATCCTTTCTTAAGAAAAAGGTATTGCCAGGCGGGTTTAGGGAATTATTTGGCAATGAGTAGGTTTGAAAAACTGAAATCACTGGTCGAAAGGGAGTAGTGGTGTATCTCATGTGGTAGTGACAGAGAGATTTTGTTTAGGCATAGTAGGAAAAGAAGGCAGATCAGGGGAGTTAGTACCTTTAGTCGACCACTTGGTGACGGCGAGCCCACATGGAGGAGGAACATGACAGCGCTTTTGGGATAGGGGCTAAGATTGTAGGGAAACAATGATTTAAGAAGAGGATTGGGTGGGGTATCAGAGATAAAGTAGGTTTTGGTTGGGGTGTCGGCGATCAAAAAAGAGTAAAGACTCAGAGAAGGAGAGGGGGCCGAGTAAGATGGATGGAGTGGGGTGGGATTTTTTGCAGAAAGGGAAAAGCGACCACCAAGGCAGCTTCAAGAGAACTGAAAGCAATGCAGTCCAGCAGTGAGTAGGTCGATCACCATCATGGTGAGAGAGTATAAGGAACCAATGGGAAAGTGGACACTTAGTCATATGACCAACATAAGCCTATATAGCTAAAAGGTCGACCAGAGTTGGGTGAGGTGGGGGCGGGTGGGTGCGGCAAAGGCGCCGGGAGACTATACACTTGCTGTAAATGGCTCACCGCAAGCAGGAGAGAGACTGCTCACAGCGGTATACGGCGCTCACAGTTCCGGAGCACGGTAGGCAGTCCAAGAGTCAAGGTTTATCGGTAAAAACAGCCGCTTTCAGTGAAAGGGTGGAATCCAGATAGTGCCACCAACCCTTACTGGAGAGAGCCGGTAGCTGAAAGTGGAAAAAACGTACCTTTCAGCTTTATGTCTTTAGCAGCACAAGGTTCCAGCGAGCGGCCAAGCTCCTGGTTCCCTTCCTGGGCGAGAGTGCGGCGGGCGGCCCCTGACAACAGGCTTCCTGGAGGAGCGTGGTTTCGATCTTCGGCGGGTACCGCTGGGCAAGCGGTGTCCACGGAGGCTTCCTTGGGTACAGCGGTGGGTCCACGGGTCCGAGGAGGAGCAAGTCCGAAGCCCCAACGGGCTTGGAAAGGACCTGAGGAGAGCAGCAGGGAGAGGCAGTTAAGTAGGCGTAGGTGCAGTGAGGAAGGCTGAGCAGGACAAAGAGAAGGGCGGGAGGTGAGAAAAAGGTGGAGATTAGCAAGAGGAGAACAATTACAGTTTTTAGGCAGCTTATACTAAGGCTTTAGACTTTTAGTTATGCCATGCACAATTACGGCTTTTCAAACAGAGAAAAGGGCGGGAAGTGAGGAGATTGGAACAGAGGAAAATGTTATCAATTTAACAGTTTCAAGACAGCTAGATTAATTCTTTATACTTTTGTAGCAACAAATATTCAAGGTTCAAAGCAAAGCACACAAGGCAAAATGGTCAAAAATGGTCACCGGAGGAGCTGTAACACTTGCTGTAAATGGCTCACCACAAGCGGGGAGAGTAGACTGCTCACAGTGGTATACGGCACTCACAGTCCCGGAGCACAGTAGGCAGTCCAAGAGTCAAGGTTTATCGGTAAAAACAGCTGCTTTCAGTGAAAGGGTGGAATCCAGATAGTGCCACCAACCCTTACTGGAGAGAGCCAGTAGCTGAAAGTGGAAAAAACGTACCTTTCGGCTTTATGCCTTTAGCAGCACAAGGTACCAGTGAGCGGCTGAGCTCCTGGTTCCCTTCCTGGGTGAGAGTGTGGCAGGTGGCCCCTGACAACAGGCTTCCTGGAGGAGCGTGGTTTCGATCTTCGGCGGGTACCGCTGGGCAAGCGGTGTCCACGGAGGCTTCCTTGGGTACACTCTCCACCATCAATGAGCGGTGTGGTGTTAGAATATTTAAAGTAGGGGGGTGTGGGGTGGAGCCCCCCGCATATGTCACAACTGATCATGTTGCTGATGCAGCCGATGTGGGAGTTCTCACGGATGTTAATGAGATGAGGGACAGGGCAAGAACAAGTGTTGAGAACACTGGTATTAGTAGCTGTTATGTGCTTTACGCTATTATTGGTATTCACTATTATTTCGTTCACTATTTTGCAGTAGCTATTTTGACATTCGCTGTAATGCATTCACTGTTTTGACATGGAGCCAAGAGGAAGACATTACAAGTGGGACACAATCCCCATCAGATTTGAAGTATAGGCCCTTCCATGTTTGTTTACTGCAGATATTTTCATTTAAACAGGATCTTTTCCCTGTAGACCTTGTCTGTTCATGTTCTCATACCAGCCATGGAGTCATAATCCCCTGCTTATGACATCATCACTTGTTTCCACAGAAACAATTCTGATGTGATAAGCAAAGATTATTTGGGGTAAGCAAAAGGAGCGGGGACAGATGATGTCAGGGGGGCACCAAGCCTCTTTTTATGCAAAAGGCTTTAGTAATGAGAAACTGAATGCCCCTAAAGGAACCTTAGAGGGAGAGCAGGTCCCAGGGCTAAATAGGGAACTTGGGCAGACAGGATGGACCATGGGTTGTTTTCTGCCGTCATTGTCTATGTTTCTATGAAATTCTAAAATCTGAGCAAATTTTATAAGATCTAAGTCCTGCTGATTCCAGCTGTCATTTTGTTGCAGAAAACTGGAAAATCCCATGGAAGAGCAGTTCTGCCTAGCAGAATATGCTGTTATAAACATTGCAGTAACAGGACACATTCTAAGCTGCTGTGGGTGGCAGCACAAAAATAGTGACCCAAGATCGCTCTATAGAGCTGCTAACTGCTAGCTCTGTGCACAATGCTAGATACATTGTTCAGGGGCGGAGAGTTAGTCCCCCTTGTGACAGAAGTGCAATGCAGATTGGGGAACCAGACGTCAGAAGGGTGAAAACAAAGTTTGTACATACCTGCATGTCATTTTGCTCCTATGACCATGTTGCAGCGTGGCATAGCTGTGCCTGGAATTCAGCAGCTGTGATGGAGGAGTTTGATTTAAGGAAACCTGAGAATGGAACCAGGGATGAGCCGAACTAGTTAAAAAAGAAAAAAGAAAAAAAAAAAACTCCAAACAAACAAACAAAACAACAAAATACGTGCACCCAGTCAGTTCTAAATTTAGAATGTAATAAAAAAAGCCTTCTATTGAAAAACAGTTTAAGTGGTTTGACAGGCATATTACTCATTAGCATGCAATCAGTGTATGATTAATATGCAAATATATGCACATGCTTTTGTTCTGAAAGAAGTTGAAAGCATAAACCTTTTAGAACCATTTTGGTTAGATTTAAACTGGATGAAAACAGAACCAGGAAATGTTCAACCTTCCCTACTTAAGCAAGAGAAGGACAGAGCGTCATAGCAGCTCTGAGCCTCTCACGGGCATCGCATTTCAAAAATTAAATGAAAAATTTCTCCACCACAGGCAGCCTGATTCATCTCTCTTCAGCGTGGCCAGGATCCTCAAAGCAGCTATGCATGCTTTATGCAGAAATTATTGGTAAAAGGATAATTATCAGTTTCAAAGAATTTTCCTCACCTCATTAAATTCAGCAGTTCCTTTTTCTCTTTAAATAGTCACATTCCCCACGGGGTTACCAGGATAGAAGGAGAGAGAATCCTTCTGCTCCCCTTCCCAATCAACTTTCAGCAAAGCTGCAAATGTTCTTGTCTGGAAAGAGAGTGATAAGGAGATTTATAAAAAATACCATTTATAACATCCCATCGAATGTACGGCAGCATCAAGAACACAACAGCTGCTTCAGGCTCATCTTTATTTCTGCTCACGTTAGAAAAAAAATAATTAGATTTTTCTTAAGTGTTGAATGTGGAGGTATTTATTAGGTATGAGAGTGAGCTTTTGCAGTTTAACCATTTTTTTTTGTTTTATTAAAAAACAAGCTTAATGGAGCTGCAAAGGTAGCTGAAGATAGGAAAACAGAAATTTGAGAAGAAAAACAAATAAGAATTGACAGAGATGCAGATGGAATCAAATCTTTTCTTTGAAGTCACAGACCATTGTTGTTTTGTGGTTGTGTTTTTTTTGTTCACCACATAGGGCGGTTACAAGACTGTATGATAAAATACATTATAAAATGGGTCATGAAAGTCCTATAACCTCATTGGTCAAAGCAAGTCAACTGACCATTGATTATTCTGTTACTACCACATATTCACTGGAACTATATATAAGTTTTTACAAACACCAATCTTATAAGTGAGCTAAAACTCAGGGTGTGTGGTTGTAAGGCAGTAATGAAGTTCTCTGGTGACTGCATCACCTGAAGTGTGCATTATTTGTTGAAGACCACACACCACAGAATGTGTTACCCCTTACCCCAACAGGTAAATCAAACTCCCCATCCAGCCTTACATTACATCACATGCCTGCCTAAAGAAATATTTCTCTAACAGGCTTGTAAAACACTGTCAGTGAAGAGGCTGCTCTTATTTCCGTTGGTAAGGGTTTCCATAAAGATTGGGGACTCAACAGGAAATGCCTGATCCTCGGTAGATTTAATTCTGAAGTGAGGAATGGATAGCATTCCCGGTCCTCTTGATCACAGCAGTATGCGGCATTGCATAGGAGGCCAGGTGATTGACATGACTCTCAGCTGTCCCACATTATGGGACCATCCTTCATTTTACTTATTTAAAATTGGTTACCAGATAGGCACACTGGCCGTATAATGTGGGCACAATGTTAAATAAAAACATATACCAGTGAAAAATCTATGTAAACAAAAATGATATTTAAACATTAAAAACAAACTAGAATAAAACACACAGAAAGTACGAAGAAAATTATATTACCATGTAAAAAATATGCAGACAAATAATATGGTGTCATCATGAAACATCAGAAGTGATGGCCAGACAAAGCACTCTATATGGGGCATTGATCCCTCAGGAGCTCTCTGCCCTGCATTGTTTTGGAACTGTCCCGCATTATAAGGGACTGTCCTCATCTTACCCCTCAGAAGCATTCTACCCTACATTGTGTTAGAGCTGTCTCACATTATAAGGGACCGTCCCTCATTTCACCCCTCAGAAACTTTCAGCCAGACATTGTGGTGGAGCTGTCCCACATTATAAGTAACCACCCCACATGTTACCCCTCTAAAGCTCACTGTCCTACATTGTGTTGGAGCTGTCCTAAGGGACTGGCCCCTATATCACACCTCAAAAGCTCTCTGTCCTAAATTGTGTTGGAACTGTCCCACATTATAAGGGACCGTCCCTCATGTTACCCCTCAGAAGCTCTCTGTTCTACATTGTGTTGGAACTGTCACACTTTATTACATTAGGCAACCAAAATGGAGCTCGGTCTGCATCAAAAGTCCTATGAGAAAAGACTTAAGAAGCTGAATATGTACACCCTGGAGGAAAGGAGGGAGCAGGGGGATATGATAGAAACCCTTAAATATCTTACAGGGGTTAATAAGGTACAGGTGGAGAGTATCTTTCAATGGAAAGGGTGCTCTAAAACAAGAGGGCATAATATGAAGGTGGGAAGCTGGAGGGGCAATGAGGTTTGAGGCGCTGGATGCCACACCTCGTGCCATGCCGGTGACCCAGGTTTGGGAACAAGCCCAGGACGTTGAGGGTCGGCAGGGATGGGAAGTGATTGAGTGTCCAGAGGACTGCTCTCACTTTCTGGGGGTGGGAGGGATGGCTGGCCGCTGTTCTGGTGGCCTTTCGTGGTAGCTGGAGGTCACAGCATCTGGCGGCCGCAAGAAGAGGGTAATCTGTGGTGGATGTCCAATGAGTGTGCGTGGGTGCATGTACACTGTCTGCAGGATGTCATTGCAAGTCCAAGCTCAGGGGGAACAGAAAAATGAAAAATCCCTGACCTCTGGTAGGCATTGGTGGGGACCAGGGACCACCCCCCCATGCCCAACGCCGAGTGTGTCGGCTACCATCAGTGCTCCTCCACTTTCCAGGATGCCCATCCAGATTTACAGATAGGCCACCAGAGGAGAGTGGCGGTCCCACCCTGGGGAGTTTAATTCTGGGGGAACGGGCACCAGGGAAGATGGAGTGAAGCTGGGCCAACCGACTGATCGGACTGAGCCTTCAGACAGGGTGGGACGGAAGATGAGTCCAGTGTCCCCACTGGAGAGAGTCTGGGGGTCAGTGTAAGGAGGGAAATAAAGTCAACAAAAAATAAAAATGAAGTTGGGGTAGGTTAATTCAAGAGGGATGTGAGGAAATACTTTTTCACAGAAAGGGTGGTGGATACCTGGAATAGCCTTCTAGAGGAGGTGGGGGGGGGAACAAAAACAGTAATAGGATTCAAAAATGCCTGGGATAGGTACAAGGAAATTGTGGGAGTAGGGTGGAGGGCAAAATTAATAAAAAAAACATACAAAAATGAACACAGTTGGGCAGACTAGATAGGCCCAGAGGCCCTTATCTGTTGTCACATTCTATGTATGTATCTATAAGGGACTGTCCTTCATTTTACCCCTAAGAAGCTCTCTGTCCTTCATTGTGCTGGAGCTGTCCCACATTGTAAGGGACCGTCCCTCATGTTACCCCATACAAGCTCTGTCCTGCATTCTATTGAAGCTGTCCCACATTCTATACTGAGATGTTAAAACAAAGGTCCCTAGTAATTTTTGCTAGTAGTGCTAGTGGCTCAGTAGATTGTACACTCGATTTTGGGCCTGAAGATTGCCCTGTCATTAGTTACAGTCCCAACCAGGTATTTGGGCTAATTCTTGATACTGACACTATAGTGTAGCATGGGGAAGGGGGTGCTGCCATGTTGAGGTGCCATTCATGGGGGCAGGTGGCATACTGTTGAGGTGCCATTCATCGGATGAGATGCTGAACTAAGATCCCTTCTAGACATCTCTGATGGCTGTCAAGATGAAAGTTAAAGATCCCATGGCATATATCATAAGAGTAGGGGATGTTTCCCAGTGTCCTGGCCAGGCGTCAACCTTAACTTTTCTTTGCACTAGTCAAGACAGACAAGTAGAGGGCTAGCTGCATTAGCTCTGGCTAATTTGCTCTAGGTTTTGGGCTAGTAAAACAATGTTAGAATTGAACCCTGGTCCTGCTAACATTCACCTTTTTGATGAAATAGGTCTATGTAACATGCCTGCTCCCCCCCCTCCCCAGATACACCTGGAAACTAATTCTCACAGCTGAGTATATCTTACCGATTCCAAAACTACAAATAAATAAATAAATAAAATGAATTCCTGTTGCTAAATGAATAGGAAATTTTGTGAGCTGGCAGCACAAACTTCCGGTGTTTTGATTTTCTAACTTATGATGTCCCCCAATTTGGAAGACACTGATATTTTTTTGGTAACAAAAGGATATAGTCCCTGAGCTCGGCAGGACCTAATTCGTTAAAGGCCCCTATTAAGAGAGGTAATCTATTACATCTAATTGAGGCGGATAAAGAGATAATAAGAGACATAGAAACAAAAGCACAGAAAATGTTGGCAGAAGAATAATTGGTTCATCCAGTCTGGCCTGTTATACACTATCCTACCCTAGGACCTATTTTCTAGTCAAGGTTTTTGCCCTCACCTCACCCATGCCCCTGCCATATTGCTGCCCCCCCCGAATAACTATTAAACCTTTTTCTCAGTCTCAGCTGTGTTTGGAACCATTAATGGTACTTGTACCAACCACCTCTGCTGGTAGGCTGTTTCATGGCTCAACCACTCTCTGTAAAAAAGTTTCTCATGTCTATCCATCTCCCCCCGCCACAGTTTCCACTAACAGCCCTGTGTTTTGATTCACTGTTCCTTCTGTCTTCTAACAGTCTAAGTTGTTCATTCCTTTCAGGAACTTGAAAGTCTCTATCATATTGCCTGTCTCCGTTCTGGTCTCCAGTGAGGACATTTATTTGTTTGTTTGAAAAGTTTCACCAGGAAAGGCATACTTAGTTTAGTTTAGTTTATTGTTCTAGGAATTACTACCTTTGAGCCAGAGGATCTTTTACAAAGGTTCCACGTCAATTAGGTACAGTACAAAAGGTTACATAGATAACACAACAATTTGTGTTGTGTCAAGAGCAAGAAAACATATACAAATACATATCAAATCACTTTTGCAAAAGGACATGAGATATCAATAATCACGTTATTATTACAAGAAAGAGGTCATGCCAGATTAGGAGAAACAAATAGGGAAAAAGTCCAGAACAGAGAGGGTAAGTGAATGTTGTGGGGAGCAGACAATAGCAGGAGAAAAGGTTTCCCAAACATGTCTTTGTCATACTGAGCTACAATCGCTCATTTTTAGATGCATCCTGGGAGAGAGGGGAATAGGGGATACAATTTGAATGAGATCCAAGTAAATATACATAGAGCCAAGCCTATACATACAACCAAGATCTTCGTTAAAGACCAGGATTGGTTGAAACGTCAGGAGCTGTGTTGTGAGTCTCCAGGTGAGTTTGCACTGTTGGGGTGGCCAGTGAATAAATTATTGCATTTGGTTAAGTCTTGGACAACTGCCTTCTATTTATTTATTTATTTATTAGAAAAGTTGGATTTACAACCTTTGAGTCATGGACTTATTTACAAAGGCACCTAGTCGTAGGGAGTGGGGAGGCAGACAGAGTTACATAGTATGGTTACAACAGTGAGAACGTACAGGTGCAGAACATTAAACACAGAGTACACATAGGTTACATAATAATGTTGCTTATAATAGGTTACAGTCAAATACAAGCTACCAAGGGTTACATTGGGGTACAGCCCTGGACATACCTAGATAATACCTGAGAAGGTGGATGCAGGGATGGGAGTGGGGTGGGAGGGATGGGGAGTGGGGTGGGAGGGAGGGAGAGGATAGGCTGTCCGGACAACATTGTCAAGTCAGGGAGGCCTGACAGGAGGATCCCACAGTGGGATTAATTAAGTGCATCTACAGCAACGAGTGTCGAAGAGATGGTTCTGGAGATGGTTTAGTGTTTAGGTGTGCCGTGACTGTTCAGTCTTGACCTGTACATACAACCTAATACATTTAAAACTATGCCAAACATATTTGTGATATAGGTAGTAAGCACTTGCTATCCAGATAAAGTCTATGTACAGATGTGCATTATACACACACACAATATATACATATAAATATGTATACAAACACACTCCCATACTTTACCTACTCATATACATAATCATATACATACACACAAAAATACATCAAAACACACACAATTTGTGGTATTAACACTTGAGTCGCAAGTAAGAGCTTTGCCAGCCTGGGGAGAGGGAGATGGTGGGAGTTAAGCGAACCTTCACCCCTCCGGGATGCACACCCTGCATGGGGATTTGACAGGGAACAGGGGAGGTGTGTTGAGGGGTAATTGGGGGACAGAATAACTGGCACATGGGGGGGTGAAATAAAAGGGAGGTAGACCGTAACACTCTGGAGTGGAACCTCGCCGTGGTTACAACTGCCTGATGCCCACCTAGCCAGTGTCATGTGGATGTGGCTAACCTGAGGAAAGGGAAGAGAGGTCATGATCAGAGGGGGATGGGAGGAGAGGGGATGAAGTTGGGAAATTGAAGATGAGTGAGGGGATGTGGGGGGTGAGGCAAGCCATTACCCTCAGGAGCGTAGCCCCAAGGGTATGAACACTGCTCGATGCAAACACAGCCACTGCTAGAGGCTTTTGGCATATACATGTTCAAAGCCTTAAGCTGATCCTCGTAGAATCTGCCCTCTTGGCCTCGAATCGTTTTGGTTACCCTATGCTGCATCATCTCTAGTAGTTTTGGAGATGTGACCTCAGCAGTGATCTACAGAGAGGTAACATTATCTCTTTTGTCCTGCTGTGTGGTATCCATCCCTGACAGTGACACTTTTACAGTGACCGTCAGTACAGTGACTACAGTGCCAGGTCGCTGTACAGACAGTGCTGGACCCAGTTACTGTATTCAGGGGATTTGCACCCCTTCCCCTGATCAGCTCCAACTTGGAGTTGATTACAAAAAGTTTTGGGGGGGTTGCGAAGGGCACAGCCGAACAAAACATTTTTCCAACTTGGAAACCATCTGCCAACTGTCAATGCAGTTGGCATGATGGTTTTGCTGTCTGGTCATTCAACAACATTTTTGTCGATGACCAGTCATAGATCCCTGTCGTTGTACCCCCTCCCAATATGCCTCAACCTTTTCATTGCCCTGTTGTGTGCCTTGTTGCATTGGCTATACTGTTTTAGGGAGTCACTTAAGAGGACTCCCAGGTCCCTTTCCTCAGATGATACTGTCAAACTTAAGCCCTCCAATTCAATATTCCGTCCTGGGGTTCTTTCTCCCTATGGGAATCACCTTGCATTTCTTAGTGTTGAATTTCAATGGCCAAACCTTGAACCACAAAGGTCCCTCTGTAACTCCCTTATCCCTTCCTTGCTTCTACCTTCCTACAGAGCTTAGTTCCATCTGCAGAGGTACATCTTGCCTTGTATTCCTTCTTTTGTGTTGCTGATAAGCATATTGAAAAGGACCGGACCAAGAACTGAACCCTGTGGCACTCCCACTTGTGACTTGCCACCATTTACCACCACCATCTGCTGTCTCCCCCACCAGCAAGCTTTAAGTGAGGGGGAAATCTATTGGGGGATCAGGTTAGGGAGGGGCAGAATCAGTTTTGGGAATTGTGAGTCTGGAAGCTGGACTGGCCTAATGAGGGGTGGGGGAGAAGCCAATGTTTGTGTGTGCCTTGATTTGTGTGGTTTGTGATTACATCACACAGCCACCATTGGCAGACCCACATGCAAACCAAGGCTATTACTGTATAGATATATAATTTAAACCGAGGATGTCACTGGTTGGCATTTCTATAATGGGACAATATGGAGCTACATGAAGAGCTGGTTTTGAAGACCGGGACAGGGGGAAGAGAAGGGGGGAAGGGGAGAATTGTTTAACCAAGAAAGGCACACTAAGCCAGAGCTCATTTCCAGGTGCGACCTGGGAGCACAAGGAAGCTAAGTGATTTGCTCAGGGTCACAGAGTATGCAAGTGGGGGCCGATGGGATTCAAACCCAGGTCTCCAAATTTGCAGCTCAGTGCTCAGGGAGGGAGAAATAAAAAAAGAGAGGGAGAAAGAAATTTATAGAAAGAGGTCAGTGGGTAAAAAAATATGAATCAGGAACACTGGGATGTTACCAATCTCCCTTAATGCCTGATATAATTTTGTGCCTCAAAACCATAACAGTTCCTTGACAGGAGTATCAGTTTTAAAAGGGATAGAGGAGAGTTTGAGGTCAAAATCAGGGACAGTTGATAGGTTTAGCAGTGGTGAAGGCTCTTACTTGCTTTGTCCCCTTCCCCAACTGGAGCACAAGGTAAGAGTGAGACCCGAAGGTGGAAAACTCCATTTGTCCTTAAAAAAAAAAGGTTAAGTGCTCCAAAACCGGTTCCATGTCAATTTAGCGATGCAATAATAGCGACACCAATTTGAGCGATGCTATTATAGTGACGTCATAGCACCTCAGGGAAAGGGGCATACATTAGTCGCCCTAACGGTGGTCGCCCATACTCTCAGGCGCTGTAATTGTACTTGATGTAATAGCATCGCTTAAGCTGGCGCCGCTGCGTTTGATTCGCTGTATTGACGTGATACCCCAAAACCTTCATTTCAATGTACATACCCATACACACACAAAAAAAAAAACAACAGGAAATACCACCAGCAGGGTTCACGGCTGGCATATGCACGCTGTACACCTTGCCGGCCTGTGGTGCTCCACAATGTACTGGCAGAAAGTGTGCCTAGCACACTGCAGCATTTCCTAACACCAACCATCCATATACGTTCAGATGGAGTGCTGTAAAGGAGGTGGGGACAGCCAGGAAGTAGGAGCTGAGCCAGACACTGGACATCTGATGGAACATTCAGTCTGGCAACCTAGGAGATCCCCTGTACTGCTTCTACAGGGGACCATGGAACACAACACTCAGCAGAGGGGACTGCTGTATCCTCTATAGGAAGGAAATATTTTTAAATTAAAAGTAAAACTAAATGAGGGGTCAAAAGGGCATGGCATGTGCAAAAAGTGCATATGGCGGCAGTTAGGAAGGGAGAGGAAGAAATTAGGAGTGAGAGGGACACAGTCCCATAACTTGGCATACGTGAGCAGGTGACATGAGCCTACCTTTATCTGATGACTTTTCAATGTTTCTGCAATATAAGACACAATCCACCACGCACTTTGCGCACTATGTACCACATTTCTCCTCCACGTTATTTCTTACTAGAAAAATGTGTATGAAAACAGACTTTATCACCTGGAGCTCATCTGCCCCTGTAGGTAATCCCCACCTCTGCGTGAAGTCAAAATCCTCTGTTGTGACATCATAGCCTGTTGCCATGGGAAGGATTGTGATTTTACAAGGATTATGACCTGAGGTGGGGTATAAACAACAGAAGCAGATAAACGCCTAAAGAGCAAAGATCCTGTTTTCATGCAAATGACCTCAGCAATAAGTAAAGGAGAGGAGAAATACAGAACTAATGTGAAATATAAGCTAAATTGTACCTAACTATTGTGTTTTTCAATGTTCTCCTACAGGTGTTGGCTGCTCTGGCACTAGAAGCTGCACAGCTCTGTGGTTTTCAAGCTGACCGCTTAATAATAAAACTGTACTTACCAAGACTGACTTGTTTTATATGTATACTGTAGACGCTCTGGTGGAGCAGCGGTCTGAAAGAAAACCCTATTTCATTGCACACTGCTTGGTTCCAAAGCCTGAAGGCATTTCTTTTCTTTTGTTATTTCAAAACCCATCTGCCAACTCATAGTGCTTGTCAATTTCAGAGCAGAGGCGCCTGGCTTTGAAATTAACAAGATACAAGTAGCTCAGAAAAATCTTGTAGTATAAACAGCTTATGCTGTGCCCTTTCTGCCTTTATGATGTCACGCAGCTATGCGGCAATACCACATGTAAGATAAATAGCATATTTGATTGAATTACATGACCCAAGTCTCTGTTTATGTTTCTTCAAAATGTTCAATTTAAACAAACTGAAAGGTGAACTGTACACAAAATTATCCTTTAATCCTTTCTCCCAAACATTACGATGTGAAGTAGCTTACAGGCTTTGCTGGACAAAGACTAAAAAGATCTGCATAGAATTTGCTTCGATGAATGCAGAATTCTGCTTTTACCAATGTGAGGTTATAATATTGGGCAGTTCTACAGGAGTCTTCTCCAGTGACTCTTACAGCATCTTCTCCATGGGAAGGAACCATAAGCCTGGTTTTCACTTTTTAAATATAACTGGAAATGTGGACATGTGTGAAGGCTGCTTAACCTCTCTAGTGTTCTGTTTCTTGTGTCCATTTTTAAACAGTCTTTTTTTTTTGCTATTAATGATCCTTGGCTGATGCTGCTTTTCTTCCCCAACCAGTATTCATTTTCAATTATTGGTCAGGTCTGGAACACAATGACATCAATAGAGTGGAATCCTGCCATGAACGTTTCACCTAACGCTTCCACTTATTTGATGTCACCAGATGCTGAGTAAGACTGGTATAAATTAAAAAATAAATATGCGGTGGGAAAACGACAGCATCAGCAAGAGACCCTTATAAAAATTATTTCTGTAAGAACATGGGAAACTGTTTAGTAGAGAGATTAAAAAAAGATTACTGATAGGCCCAGGTTTCCATTTATAATTAAAGAAAAGAGATTCAGATTTTTGTTCTCTTTAACAACAGTGCCGTTTATCACCAAAAATCCTACTTCCCACTTGTCACCTGTCAGGAGCTCACCTGTAAAATGATGTCACCCATTGATTATAGTGAGCTGCTTTACAGTTACTCCAGTTTCCTCACTTGCCAAATTAGTATAATAAGATATTTTTTATTTATAAAAGGCACCCTTCCAGGACTCAAGAGTGCCTACGCAATATACTGTAAATAATGAAATACAGCCACAGTCCAAACAGATACAACGTATAGTATAGAAACTTAGAATGTGACAGCAGATAAAGGCTGCTGGGACTACCCAGTCTGTTCATTTTTTTAAACCTTCATTTTTTGCTGCAGAACCAACTTGATCTAGAGTGCAATCTCTTTCCCTCCTTTCCTTACCCCTACAATTCCCTTGCGCTTGTCCCAGGCATTTGTGAACCCCACTACTGTTTCTGCCCCCACTATTTCCACTGGAAGGCTGTTCCAGGCATCCACCATCCTTTCTGTGAAGAAGTACTTCCTCACATTCCTCCTGAATTTACCCTCCTCCAACTTCATAGCATGCCCCCTTGTTCTAGAGCACCTGTTCTCTGTGAAATACCCTTCCTTGCCCCTCCTGTACCTTATTAACATGCATGGGGTATTTAAATCTCTCTATCATATTCCCACTCTCCCTCTCACCTCCAGGGTGCACATATTTAGCTCCATAAGCCTCTCCTTGTATGGCTTTTGATGCAGATGCTGCACTATTTTGGTAACCTTCCTCTGGACTGCCTCCACTCTGTCTATGTTCTTCCTGAGATGTGATCTCTACAACTGGACACAGTACTCAAGGTGCAGTCTTACCAGTGATCTGTATAGAGGCAGCACCACCTCCTCCTTCCTGCTGGCGATACCCCTTACTATGCACTCTAGCATCCCACTAGTCCTTCCGACTGCCTTGTCACATTGCATGGCCACCTTTAGGTCATCCAATATGATTGTCTCCATGTCTCTTTCCTGCTTGTTTTGTGTCGGTAGCATTCCACCCATTTTGAACTCCACTCCCAGGTTTCTATGGCCCAAGTGAACCATACGCATAATAAATAACAGCAAAACTGCATTATACAGGTAAAACACAAACAAAAATAGAACTACCCAAAGGCCAGGAGGAGGAAGAGGTGTTTGCTCAATGTATTTCTAAAGACTGAAAAAGTTCTGCCAGTGCAGATCTCTCCTGGGAGCGAGTTCCATAGAATGAGGGCAGCTACCACAAAGTCCTGATCCCTTGCCAATCTGGCACCTGAAGAAGATCCCATCCTCTGGATCTCAGTTCCTGGTAAGGCACATAAAGTGTTAGGAGCTCACTGAGGTATTGGGGGCCCAACCCATTCAGGGTTTTGTATGTTAGTAAAACAACTGGGAAGTCAATTTGCCACCTAACTGGCAGCTGGCCCAGAGTCTGTTGCCAAGGTGAAATATGTTCTGTCCTCTGAGCAGAGGTCAAAAGCCTTGCTTTTGCATTCTGAACCAGCTACAGATGGTGACAACTGACCTCCAGGTAAGCCCTTATAGAGTGCACCTCAGTAATCGAGCAGAGAAAATCCAAGAGCATCTATTCGTGTAGCAAGACCTACAGAACTGAGCAGGGGGCACAGTCTGACAATACTTTTTGTTTTTATGTTTTTTTTATATTTGAGACACACATCATTTGTACATAACATAAAAATATTGCATTGTCATCATACAGTATTGTAATTCATATAGCAAGATAATTAAATGCCTATATTTTAAAGTTCATAAGTCAAGATGTGGAATGAAGAATTAACTATGGATTATAGTATAGGAATTCAATAATCAAAAGAGAAGAAAAAGAGATTTTACTCCCACAACAGATAGTTAAGTACATTCATATATGATCACTGATTCCTTTCATATAGCCCATTGGTAAATAATCAAGTAATAAATCAATATTTGAAAAGCCCTTGGAGTTGTCACAAGCCTAAAGAGGAATGAAAACTGAATTATAATGTATGATTATAATTATTTGCTTGACCCCCTAGTCGAGTTCTATTTCTTTTACAAAGTAAATTTATGATTAACTTAAACCAATCAAATTAAAGTTCAACCTGACAATAAAATAATAATAATAAAAAAGTTTTTCTTATTCAGCTTCCATCACTTTGTTCCTCTTGCGCTGGCATTTCCTCCCCTCTTACTTCTTCCTGTTTCTTCTTCTTTTCTTTTCCAATCTTCTCTCAGAGAATGTATGTTTTGACTTGTTCTGGCTGAAAAAAAAAGTCTTTTGTCAGCTCCACACACAAGCCAACACCTTGCAAGGAAAAGAACTTTACATGTTGCCCCAATTTTGTTCAAGTCATCCTTATGTTGGAGAAATTGCTTCAGTCTCTGCAAAGTACAGTAGCATAGGCAAAATCAGGAAATATATGTCAGGCTACTTCTTTTAATTTTAAGGCACCTTTGTCCTGGCTGTAAAAATAATTAAGTCTATGTCTGTGTCAAATGCTAAAGAAAAAAATATTGTGTTTCTTGGCCCATTAACATTTTTAAATATTGCTGCTGTATTCATTAAATACCGCTACTTAATTAAGTCAAAGAAGATCAAAACTTACATCTTGTGCCATATCTTTTGTTAGAGGTTCTGAAGTCAGAGTAATTGTACTTTAGATTTTCCATTATGAACAGATATAGATGCAGAATGGTAAGTTATCTTGCTGGGGCTGCAGCACATTGCCAAAAAAATCTTTCACAAGATCTTGTGTTGAGATAAAAGTAGTCATATGAATTAGGCACTCTGACTAATCGGAGATTTTTGTAATGAAGAATATTCTCCATGGACTTGATCTTCCTCTGCATAGATAGCATAGCATTCACATTGGTACTGGCAATGTTTTTTAGATAGTACAAGCAATTCTTAATGATAGAAGACACTTGAGACACAAATAACAACTAACTATCAAGAACTACTACAAGGTTGTGCACCTCGTTTGCCACCTGAAGTCCATCCCCCTCAAGTGGGAAACTTAGCTCACCTTTAATGTTTGATATCTGTTTCTCACTGTCCACCACCAGCAATTCAGTTTTGGTGGGATTAAGTGCCAACCAGTTGGAGTCAATCCAAATACTTATCTCTTCTAAGCATTGTTTGAATCTTGGCACAGGCAATGTCTTGCCAGGAGCAAAAGACATAAACAGCATGGCATCATCTGCATAGCAGTGACATCCCAAGCTGTAGCCTCAAATGATCTTCCCCAGCAGAAGCATGTACACTGCAAACAAAACAGGTGCCAGAACAGTCTCTAGTTGGACTCTGTAGTCGAGAGCTACCAGTTCTGACCAGCAAGAGCTGAGCACCACTGACTGCTCTCTTCCCTAAGGAAGGAATGGAACCATTGCAAGACAGTTTCCAATTCTCCTCTCAGCCTCGGCCAGTAAACCTGAATAGTCCACAGTGTCAAATACAGAAGACAGGTCAAGAAGGATTACAATGGAGATCGCATTGTGATCTGGCACCAGAAGATAACTACATACGCTGATCAAGGCCATCTCTGTACTGTACTTACTATTTAAACCAGACTGGAATGAACTAAACAGATAGTTATTCTCAAGGTGCATCATGAGCTGTGCAGAAACCACCTTCTCAACAGCCTTGGCCATAAAGGGAAGGTTGGTGATAATTGACTGGATTATCAGAATCTAACGACTCCTTCTTAAGGCTGGGCCTCACCACTGCCTTTTTTTTAATTCTGTTTATTAAATTTTAGATATAAGGACAAATACAGTACATGCCATCCAAATTCACATTAAAAACATTTCACAGTGTGTGTGTGTATGTATATATATATATATATATATATATATATACTGCAAACTATTTTAATCTCTTAACAAACATTACTTATAAAACACCATGAATTACAGCAAATCTACTCATCAAAGTTATCCAGAAACATTTAAAAATCCTACCAGATTTAAAAACAGATCAAGTACTAACATTAACAATACTGGCTGAGTAAAAGGGGTATCCTCACTATGTAATCCATTGTATATAGAGGATATTAGGATGATACAATTAAACAGCATTAGACTATATTTATGCTGGTATACCATTGAAACCTATACAGTGAAGACCATTACAGCGACAGAAATTGGCAGGTCACTGTTATGGTCCCGGCACTGCGTCTCATAGTGTTTTCCCCCCTCCCTGGAACAACTCAGAGTTGGTTATTTTAATAGCAGGGGGTGCTGGGGGCAGAGGCCCCGCATTTGGGGTGTTGGGGGGGCACAGCCCCCCTCACAGAAAACACTGTTTTACCGACGGAACAATGCCGACTGTCAGCATTGTGTCTGTCGATGTACTGGATGTCGACAACTTTGTTGTCGATGTGGCTTGGTAGAACCATTTATGCTCATATTTTAAGAACAAAAATCTTCAATATCTTTAAAGAACCATATTGAGCTGCAACAGTGCTGCCTCTGCTGGTGGGAACAATCTATGAATGTCCCTCATACCATCTCAAAGAGACACCCCTCTCTTTAAGTTCATATGTTACCCTTTCTAGGGCCAACATCAGCCACATGCTTGCTTTCGGTTGTTGGCAAGAGACCCAGGTGTTCTGAATAAACTTTCAGGACAATACTAACAGAGTGCAAATCAACCTGGGATGTGGGTCCCATTCATCATCATTCAAATGGCCCATTCCCACCAGCATAGACAGCAGCATTTCAGGAGTTGAGAGAGCTGTCCTTTGTTCAATTTGTGCTCTGATTGCCATCCAAAATGGATGCAAGGTTAAAAGCTCCCAGTAGTAACGGAGCCATGTTCCCCTCATTCCTTGACATCTATTTATTTATTTATTGAATTTTGTTGACCCGGTAAGCACACTGGGCCTAGAAGTCCCTTTTTCAGGGGTGACTGTGGGGAGGGGGGATACAGATGGTAAGCAACTGAAATTGAACCAGATTATGCTGTTGGTGGTATTTTTAGTGAATGGGAGAAATTTAGCCAGGACACCGGGGAAATTCCCCTACTCTTTTTTGATAAGCGCCATGGGATCTTTAGCATCCACCTGAACTACCACCAATCCAGGTAGATGGGACCTCGGTTTAACGTCTCATCCGAAAGACGGAATCTACCGCAAATTGACAAGACTCCTGGGCACTGCTGGGGGGAGGTACAACTGATGAATAAACTTAAACTGGGCTTCTTTGTACTTATTACTACAGAGCAATCCCATGTGGGATTCATAAATAATAGACCAACTTTCATCTGATACCACACTCCCAGATCCTGTTCCTAACATCTGCGTACCTTTAATGATTGGCTTGGCATAGCCTCTCTCAAATGCGAGCACAGTCTTGCCATAGAGCCTTTTGGGGCTGTCCAGGTACCCATAATCTCCCTTTCCATCTTATACAGATTTGAAAGTTCAGGGATCAGTCTTTGTATAGTTCTAAGGTAAGCACTCATCCGCAGATACTGGAAGTTATGCTACCCCTGTAGGGAATAGATCAGCCACAACTCATCCTGGCTGCAGAGTCTACCAGAGCCCATCAGGTCCCCAAAACATGTTACCCCAGCATGTCTCCAGTGCACAGATCCCAGCTCAGCCAATTCAGGGAGAAAATCTAGATTGCTACAAACTGGTGCAAGGATGGTCTTATCCTGATCTCCCTCTACCATCCTGGCTGCTTGCCACCATGCCTCTAGCATATGGATTACAAGGGGTTTGGGTCCTGCTTAGCCCTGTACTTTCCCGTTCTTCCTCTGTCTAAATAAATGAGTGGAGATAAATTGCACTTTTCTAACTCCAGGGTCACCCAATTGACACCCCCTTCCTCCAACAGCCATTCCCTGGCCAAATGCAGTTGTGCCACTACATGATACTGTTTAAGGTAAGGGAACTGCAGGCTTATTTTAGATATCATCCCCTTCAAGCAAAACGGGGATGCCCTAGGCCTCTTCCCTTGCCACAGAAATGCAGAGCACTTAGCTTCTAAAGTGCTGCAGGTCCCACTTAGTAAACCCCATAGGTAGCATTTGAAGGGGAAAAAGTATCTGTGGTAGGACATTTATTTTCAATAAATTGCTTTGGCCCATCCAAGAAATAGGCAAGGATCTCCACCACATCATGTCTCCTTCTAATGTCTTAAGCATGTTAACGTAATTTAATGATGTAAGATTAGTTAACTGGGGACACACCTTGATGCTCAAATATGTGAGAAAGGTGTTTACTCTTTTAAAAGGTAATCCTTGCAGGGTCATTTGTGGTTCTCCCCCCAATTGCATCAGTTTGGATTTGTCCAGATTTATTTTATATCCTGAAAACCTAGAGAAACAGTCCAAGGCTGCAACAATTCCAGGTAGGGAGCGTGCCAGATCAGTCATAAACAGGAGAATGTTGTCCACATATAACGATATTTTGTGCTGCATTCCCCATCTGCCCCAGATTCCAGCAATGTCAGGTCTCTGGCGAATGTGTTCAGCAAGTGTCTCGATGACTAGAGAAAAGACGAGGGGGGACAGGGGGCAATCCTGTCTGGTACCTTGCTCCAGCTCAAACTCATTGGAGTGCCCTCCATTAACCAGGACCTGAGCTTTAGGTGCAGCATGAAGTAACTTTACATAGCATTGCTTTTTTTAATTGCCTTTGGCATCAGCCCCTCTTTCAGGGAGGCATTGACAGTACTGGTTAACACTGGGGCTAGCACCCCCCCCCCACCTAGCTTTGAACAACTGGGTGGGAACTAGATCTAGTATACATTGTCACAAACCCATTCAGCAGGTCAGCCCTCTACTCCCAAAGTGCCAACCTCTGAGCGCAGTCTTGTGAACAGTTAACAGACACAGGGTAACCCGCCTGTCTGTTTTGTGGGGTTCAGATCAACCTTTGGTCTCAGTTCTGGAGGGATTCAAACTGTGAACCTCTTGCTAGCATACCCAATGCACAGTCTCAGATAACTCTGTCTTCGGGGGGCCAGATATCTTTGCCTATGGGGACCTAACCAGGTGTACAGAAATGAACCCTCCAAAAACTTTAATAAAGACCTCAGATTAAAACGCTTACCTTTTTCCAGTTTGGTATCACCATTCAAGCTTATGTACAGTGTCTGCTTTAACCATATGTACTTCATTTGTAAAGGAAAGAAATTCAAAGACAGACCAAGTAGGCTCTAAAAATATAGTTTTACTAAAGTAGATAAAAAATATGTAAAACATAAAATACAGAACTATTATATCACAAGAACCATACAATCTTTTAAAAGAACAAGGTTTTAACAGTGCAGTTCCTAGTACAGTACTTAGATTTTGTCTCTCTCTCTCTCTCTCTAAATACCTGCTTAAAGTGCTCAAAGATGTTTCTTTGTCAGAGTGTAGATACAAGTGTCTCTGAAGAAAAACAGAATATTGTTTAAAAAAAAAACTGTATTGGCCAACCCCTTTGTGTGAGGTCACCTAGCTCCTCCTCTGTCAGAATATATATAAAAAATATATCTATACAAAAACAGGATGTCTTTTCACAGTATTAAATTCTGTAATCCTCAGCACAACTTATTTTCTTTTTCAAATGACGTTTCTTTGATCTTATGATCAGCTTCCCCCTTTCCAGGACATCAAAGCATCTTTTATGACTTTGCACTAAAACGTCACAACCTGCTCTTCTTCCTCTAAGCGTTATAAAAGTTTATGATCTATCTTGGCAGTTAGGTATCTTCTGGCCTGTAATTAGCTTCTGCCCTTCCAGGTAACACCTTGTATCTAAAACCTGTGTGTGATCTCACATGCTGTTTCAGCATTTCTCATGAGAGACAGTCCATAACCCATTTTTGTATTACAAAAACTGATACAGTGATCAGAACCAGCTGTCCAAGTGTCACAATTCCTCCCCACCTAGACTGAATTTGGGGGCTCTGTCCCCTGCATGGGATGAGCTTCCCAAATCATTTCACTCCTCATAGACCCTAGACAGCCCATCTAAGTTCTGATTTTTGGCTCCAGCCCTATGTAATATTGTCATATCATATCCTTGCAAAGCAAGACTCCATCTTAGCAATCTACCATTGTTCTTTCCCATCTGAATCAGCCAAACCAGGGGGTTGTGGTCAGTCTGCACCACAAAATGCTGCCCATGTAAGTATGGCTCCAACTTCTTTAGGGCCCACACTATGGCAAGACATTCTTTTTCCACCATGGAGTATGCCAGCTCCCTGGGAAGTAACTTCCTACTCAGGTACACTACTGGGTGATCTGTCCCTTGGCTGGATGTCTGACTCAGTACTGCCCCAATACCCACGTCTGAGGCGTCAGTCTGAACTATAAAGGTTTTGCTATAGTCAGGACTTGCCAAAACAGGAGCACTGCACAGTGTCTCCTTTAGTTTGGAAAAGGCTTCCTCACAGGCTGGGCTCCAAGTAATTTTCTTGGGCATCCTTTTCTTTGTCAGGTCAGATAGGGGAGCAGCCAGGGCACTGTAATTGGGTACAAATTTTCTGTAGTACCCTGCTGTCCCTAGAAAATGCCTGACCTGCTTCTGTGCTTCTGGTCTGGGCCATGCCTGGATTACCTCTATTTTTATTTGGTTAGGACAGAGCTGTCCCCAGCCTACCATATGCCCGAGGTATGCCACTTCTCCCATGGCCAACTGGCACTTCCCGGCTTTGACAGTGAGCCTGGCCCTCTGTATCCTGCCCAACACTTCCCTAAGGTGGGACAGGTGTTCCTCCCAGCTGGTACTCAAGATGGCAATGTCATCCAGGTATGCCACGGCGTACTCCTTAGCACCATTTAACACCTGGTTCACCAATCTTTGGAAAGTGGCTGGGGCATTCTTCATTCCAAAAGGCATTACTTTGAACTCAAATAAGCCTATCAGAGTGATGAAGGTCGACCTCTCCCTTGCTCGGTCTGTCAGCTCTACCTGCCAATACCCCTTGGTCAGGTCAATAGTTGTAAGATAGGTCGCCCCTCCCAACTTGTCCATGAGTTCACCCATTCGGGGCATTGGGTGGGCATCTGACTTTGTGACTGCATTCAGTCCATGATAGTCCATACAGAAACGAGTACAGCCATTTGGCTTGGGCACAAGGACTATGGGTGAGGCCCAGGGGCTGTGGAATCTCTGGATTACCCCTAAATCCAGCATCTCCTCCACTTCCCTCCTATTGTCCTTTTGGACAGCCTCTGACACCTGATATGTTGTCTGCCGTATGGGCATCTGTGTCCCTGTCTCCACATCGTGAGTCACTAAGGGCTTTGTCCAGGCTTGGCGCTAAACAATGGGGCAACATCTGCTAAAACCTCCCTTACTTTCTGGATCTTGTCCGGGGTCAGCTGGGGAGACAATTTAACTGCCTCCACAGAGGACTTCTGCCTACTTTCTTCCAGCAAGTTCAGAAGGGGGTCTCCTTCATCCATCCCCTCCCCAGGACTACACACTGCAAACACCATGTCAACCCTATTTGCATATGGCTTCATCATGTTGACATGGTACATCCTTTCTGTCTGGCTTCGGTCAGGTAACTCCACAATGTAGTTCATGTCATTTACCTTCCTAACCACTTTGTACGGACGTGCCCACTTAGCCTGCAGCTTGTCTTTCCAGACCAGAATAAAGACCATGACTTCCTGACCCACCATGTATGAGCGAGCTCTGGCTCTGCGGTCATACCACACTTTTTGTTTCTGTTGGGCAGCTGCTAGGTTGCTCTGGGCTGTCCCCCATAAGCTCCTTCAGCCTTTTCCTAAACCTAAGGATGTAATCCACAATGGGAGTTCCCTGGGTGGTGTGCTTGCCTTCCCAGTCCTCCCAGATCAAGTCTAGGGGCCCATGTACCCGGCATCCATATAAGAGTTAGAAGGGGGAAAATCCTGTCAACTCTTGGGGCACCTCCCTGTATGCAAACAACAGGTGGGGGGGAAGGTATTTCTCCCAGTCCCTCAATGCTGTTCAGCAAATGCCCAGAGCATTGACTTTAGGCTACCACTGAATCGTTCCACAAGTCCATTGGCTTGTGGGTGATACGGTGTTGTGCATCTCTGCACCACCCCACACTTCTCCCATAAACATTTCATCAGTTCTGACATGAAGGAACCCCCTCAATCGGTGATTATCTCCTGCGGAAACCCAACACAGAAGAAAATCCCAAGTAAGGCATCTGCCACTTTGTCTGTCCTTAGTGAGGATAGGGCGACTGCCTCTGGGTACCGGGTGGCATAATCTACCACAGTCAGAATGAATCTCTTCCCTGAGGATCTGGGGGTATTTAAAGGCCCCACAATATCCATTCCCACCATCTGGAATGGCTCCTCCACTATGGGCAATGGAATCAGGGCAGCTTTGGTTTTCTTGCCCGCCTTCCATATTTCCTGGCACCGGTGACAAGACCTGCTATACTCCTTCACCTGCTGGGTGAAGTCAGGCCAGTAGAAATTCTGGGCCAACCGCTGCATCGTGCATGTGATTCCCAGATGACCAGACAAGGGACTATCATGTGCAGTCTTGAGCAACTGCTCATGATACCCCTGGGGAACAACAAGCTGCCTGCCTAGCATCCCTCCCTCTGTATGTACTGCCTGAGTATACATTAGTCCATTTTCCCAATAAACCTTATGTCTGCCATCACCTCCCTGTGCACCGTCTGAGTCTGCCCAAGCCCTCAGCTTCTCTAAACTAGGGTCACTTCTCTGAGCAGCTGCAAACCCCTCACACATTCCCAAGGCATGGGACAGGTCCCCTTTAGTCACTAAACTAGGGTCCCTAGCACTAGCGTCAGGGCTCTTAGGATCACTGTCAATCCCAACCCTCTGACAAGGGGTCACCCCTCCCTTTTCAGAGTAGCCCTCTGTAGCTGTGAGGTTACTTGCTACTGGGGAAATTTCTACCCCCTCTTCATTAATCTCCATATCATGAGACACAGGCTGGGGAACCAGCCTCTCAGTGGTTTCCACAATGGCTTCTGTGGGGTTCAGGGAACTACAATTTTCCCTTGCGGCTTGGCTACAGGTAACTGCACATACCACCCCCTGTTGGAGATTGTTGCCCAGGATCACATCCACTGCTAATGTTTTGGCTACAGCCACCTGTTGCACAGTTCCCCCTGTTTCACCCCTGTCTAAGAGAACACTAGCGAGGGGTAATGTTTTCTCCCCACCCACAAAGTCCTGTACAGTGACATATTTATTGAGTATAAGCTGACCAGGCTGTACCAGATCCCCCTTTACCAAGGTCAGGGATGCCCCTGTGTCCCTTAACCCCTGCGTCTATTCCCTCATGTTCACTGACATGCTTCCAGGGACACACAAACATCCCACTTCTTTTCTAGCACCCGGTTGTGTATTATTGCTCGCCTTTTTAGGACACTGTCTGGCAATATGCCCAGTTTCTTTACACAACCAACATTCATTTCTTCTCTCAGAGAAATAGTTTCTCTGAAACCTGGGGCTAATTGGTTTTGGTGGAGGCAGTGAGGGTTTTAGCTGCCCTGATGGCATGCTTTTCCCTTTCTGCACTGCCGCGCCCGCCTCATTCGCTCTTGGAGCAGGTCTGCTCTTGGCATAGTGGTCCGAGAGTTCAGCAGCCTCTTGCACTGTTTTGGGATCTCGGTTCTCCAGTCAGGTTTTCAGCTCTGCTGGGCAAGCCCAGAAAAACTGTTCTAACAGAATCACATTTTCAATTTTATCAACAGAGTTTGCCTCAATTCTTTCCCACCAACGTTTTAACAACTGATGTTTCGTGGATAGCTTCTCGTAGCTCATATCAGGGCTTCTCCTGAGCTCACGGAATTTAGCTGTGTATGATTCAGCAGTTAATTCAAATTTCTTAACAGTGCAGCTTTAAGTTTGCTGTAATCATCACTGTCCTCATTGTCCATTTGACCCAATGCATCCCGAGCTTTACCAGTAAGTAGTGGGGATAGCTGGAAGCTCCAGGACTCTCTAGGAATTTTAGCTTGAATACAAACTTTTTCAAAAGAATTTAAAAAGGCATCCATATCCTCCCCCTCTTTAAATTCGGCTATTAATTTGGAATTCAATTTGTAACCCAGTCCTGTAGTCCCAGTTAAACCCAAGCCACTTACCTGCTCTGGTGCTGCTGGTCGGAGTCGTAGCTTCTCCGGATCATGTTGCCTCTGGCGCTCCTGCTCCTCATGGTCTGCATCTTGGCATTCTCATTCTCTCTTCTCCTCTGCAGCTCGCTGGCACTCATGCTCCTCATGGTCTGCATCTCTCTGTTCTTGCTCTGTCTCTCGGCATTCTTGCTCTGCCTCACAGCGTTCTCGCTCTTCCTTCTCTTCTGCAGCTCACTGGTGCTCACACTCCTCACGGTCTGCCTCCCGCTGTTCCTGCTCTGCCTCTCGTCTCTCTCATTCTCTCTTCTCCTGGAACTCCAGCTCCATCCTGCACAACTCAATTTGCAGCCTGAGTACCTCTGGATCAAGGATACTGGTGACCTTCCCCTGCTGCTGTGGCCCTTCACTGACAGTGGCCCTGTTGCCCTCCTCATCGGATCTGGACACTGCACTGGCCACTAGCCCTGCCAAACTCAAAGTTTGGTCCTTTTCAGTCATGGTCTGTGACTCACTGCTCTGGGTATCTGCTACCATCAGGGCATCTATGAGGTTCTGCTTGCTGGCTTTCACCTCGAACGGGACTCCTCTGTCCCCGCACAACTGCCTTAAATAGTCTACAGTGTGCCTGCTGTAGTTGGAAGCCATCCTCCCTCACTACTGCTACTCAGACTTGCACTTTAGAAAAAAAAATAAAATGGGTAGGAATTTGACTGTATGCCAAGGGATATAGTTCTGTTTCCTTTTTTAAAAAGAATTACTGTCTTTTTCTTTCTCTGCAAGTGAGCTGACAGTCTCAAGCTGACACGCTGAACAATAAAAGCTTGTGATACCAACATTTTTGCCACTGCTGCCAACCAATCTGTCACAAACCCACTCAGCAGGTCAGCCCTCTACTCCCAAAGTGCCAACCTCTGAGCGCAGTCTTGTGAACAGTTAACAGAAACAGGGTAACCCTCCTGTCTGTTTTGTGGGTTCAGATCAACCTTTGGTCTCAGTTCTGGAGGGATTCAAACTGTGAACCTCTTGCTAGCATACCCAATACACAGGCTCAGATAAATCTGTCTTCGGGGGGGCCAGATATCTTTGCCTATGGGCACCTAACCAGGTGTACAGAAATGAACCCTTCAAAAACTTTAATAAAGACACCAGATTAAAACGCTTACCTTTTTCCAGTTTGGTATCACCATTCAAGCTTATGTACAGTGTCTGCTTTAACCATATATACTTCACTTGTAAAGGAAAGAAATTCAAAGACAGATCAAGTAGGCTCTAAAAATAGAGTTTTACTAAAATAAATAAAAAATATGTAAAACATAAAATACAGAACTATTATATCACAAGAACCATACAACCTTTTAAAAGAACAAGGTTTTAACAGTGCAATTCCTATTCCAGTACTTAGATTTTGTCTCTCTCTAAATACCTGCTTAAAGTGCTCAAAGATGTTTCTTTGTCAGAGTGTAGATACAAGTGTCTCTGAAGGAAAACAGAATATTGTTTAAAAAAAACTGTCTTAGCCAACCCCTTTGTGTGAGGTCACCTAGCTCCTCCTCTGTCAGAATATATAAAAAAAAATATCTATACAAAAACAGGATGTATTTTCAAAGTATTAAATTCTGTAATCCTCAGCACAACTCATTTTCTTTTTCAAATGACATTTCTTTGATCTTATGATAAGCTTCCCCCTTTCCAGGACATCAAAGCATCTTTTATGACTTCGCACTAAAATGTCACAACCTGCTCTTCTTCCTCTAAGTGTTATAAAAGTTTATGATCTATCTTGGCAGTTAGGTATCTTCTAGCTTGTAATTAGCTTCTGGCCTTCCAGGTAACACCATGTATCTAAAACCTGTGTGTGTGTGTGATCTCACATGCTGTTTCAGCATTTCTCATGAGAGACAGTCCATAACCCATTTTCATATTACAAAAAATGATACAGTGATCAGAACTAGCTGTCCAAGTGTAACATACATGTGGTGCTATGCAATCCCTAGACTGAGGATCTAGTCTCTTATCCAACTGCTTGAACTCCTCCCAAACTGGAGACATTATATAATGCCTTCTGCTGCTTTGCTGTTTACAGTCTCTCCTGTACCCACCACTGTACCCCATACAGAAGTCTCAACTAACCATCACTGAACTTTGGGGGGGCCAGTATAAATTGCATGGGTCACTGGCCTCTTTAAATTCTGGTCTACTGAACTCCTCTGCTACTTTTTCTCTCTCTTCTGTCCCTGGCTACTCTGTCTACTTATGTCTTCAGAAGTCAGCTTCTCTGGTCCTGTCTAACCCATAGATGCATGAAAGCCATAGACCATTCTGGGCTCTTCTATAAACTTCCCGGTATCAGGAATAGCTTCGTGCAGAAATACAAGCACCTCATGTAATACATATGCAAACCACTATTGCATGATCTGGTTAGCCCAACATGCTGCTATGTCTAGTTCTGAAATCTGTTTGATTTCCTTAAATGCACTTTTATCTTATTCTTCAGCATTGAATTGTTAAAGGGGAAAAGTCAACACAAAGGGTCCCACACTCAAGTGTAGGGCTGGTCCCAAAATGTTTGTATTTTGGTTTACTTACTGTTGACTGTAGTAATACTGTAGTATAGGATTTTGTATCAGATTACTTTTGCTTAGTTTCAGGTTGACATCTTCTGTAACTACGAATCCCATAATCCTCTGCAGCTGACATCAGATCAGTAGGCAGCAGTGGGAGATTCAATAGCCTGCGGTGCATGTTAGAGCTTTTATAATCTCCAGTCAGATGTTTTCCAGGCCTGCTTTTCTCCAGGGGCTAAGTACAGTCCTCTATGGCTGTACCATAACCCAATGAGGACATTGGGATCAGCAAACAAATGATCAGAGCTTATATAAATTCTAACATGCACTGCAGGCTATTGAATCTCCCACTGTTGCTTACTGCTCTGGTGCCGGCTACAAGGGATTCTGGGATTTGTAGTAATGGAAGGTGTCAGCCTAGAAGTAAACAAAATTAGTCTGATAGAGTATACTATAATACAGTACACAATGACTAAACAAAAATGTTTTTGCACACAATGCGCACAGTGGGACCAGTGCCACACTTGAGTGTGGAGGCCCTTTGTACTGATTGTTCCCCTTTAAGTGCTATTTATTATTATTAATATTATTATTATTGTAATAACTGGCTTGCATTTTTTACCATTGAAGGAGCAGGTTATAATTCGCTGTTATAACCTGCGGGTTCTAACGGCAAGCACGCGTCACCTACTCCTTCTGCTGCCTCGCACTGTACCTCAACTTGCATGAAGTACTCAAAAGCTGGCAGAAAATAACCTCAGTAAGCTCCATCGCAGGTCTAAAACTAGCAGTTATAAAAACTTCTTTAAAAAAAAAGAAAAAGGAACAGTTGTCAGTCACCTCACCAGTCATTTTAAACAACTTACCAACATGTCATCCTACTAATTAGCATATCTAAGCATTCAACCTCATCAATCACAACCTGCTGGTCTCCAAATTGAGCCACGTTGGGCTAGACAGCCACTCCCTGTCGTGGTTCTCCAGCTACCTTACTGGGAGATCACAGAGGGTAAAATGGAAAGACTCCCTGTCAGAGCCTCTTCCTTTAACAGAGGGGGTGCCCCAAGGGTCAATACTTGGCTCCCTTCTCTTCTTGCTCTTCATCAATGACCTCTGTAACCACTGTGGTGTGAGCTCAGTGGTACAGTATGCAGATGACGCAGTCATCTACCGGCCCTCCACCAACCTGGGGGAACTCTGCTCTGGGCTCCAAGATGACTTGGAATCCCTAGAGGAATGGCTGGTCACCAATAGAATGGTCATCAATCCGAACAAGACTAAGGCCATGCTGTTCGGCCCCAGAACCCTCATTCGAGACAGAAGCCAACTCCTCCAACTGACGACCACCTCAGGCAAGAGGCTCGAGGTGGTCACTTCTATAAAATACCTTGGCCTCACCTTGGACCAGGGCTTCACCCTCAAGGAACACGTAGACCAGGTAACCAAAAATATCCACTCCAAACTCGGGACCCTTTATAGGTTGAAAGACCAGCAGATACCAACGGCCCGGGCCTCCATTGGCACTAGCGTACTGCTCCCCACCATTACCTACGTGGCCCCCGTTGTCCTGGGAGCAGCTAGACATGAGCTAAACAAGATACAGGTTCTCTATCATAAGGTGGCATGCTTCACCACATTAACAGGTCCTAGGACCCACCACTGTGACACGCTGTCCCAATTAAACTGGCCCTCCTGGGACGCCAGGCTCCAGTACCCCTCACTGTGCCTCACCTACAAACTACTCCACTCCTCACCCCCACCCAGCCTCGCTGGGCTCATTGCCAATAAGAGGAATCCTAGGCACCTCCGTATGACCGACCAGACTCTCCTCGTGGTGCCCAGGGTTAGAACCAAGGCTGGTGGCAAGTCGTTCGCCTTTACTGCTCCCACCCTATGGAACTCCCTGCTCCATGGTGTTCAGGAAACTACCTCCCTCAACACCTTCAGCATTAGGCTTAAGGCTCACATGACGGCCTCCACTAAGTGCAAATGTTAAGTTAAAGTACTCCCAAGTGTAAGCCCACACTCCGTGGTCCAAGTCCTACACCATTGGTATCTGTTGAATTGCTACTATGTTTACCCTGTTATGTGACTATGTGACACATGTAATGTATCTTGCTGTATACAATCCCTTGTAATAATGTATGTAACCCTCGGGTTGCCCCTGAAAAAGGGACTCTCAGGGCCCAGTGGGCTCACCCGATTATCAAAATTTAATAAATAAATAAATAAATATCTCTGAGGCAACCCACCATCCACCTAATTAGCATATCTCCGAGGCAGTCCAAAGGAAAAAACCTCAAAGAAAATCTTTTAAAAACTTTCAAAAATTGACTAATTCTACACACTTCAGCACAGTAGTACAACCTTCTTTCAAAGGTACAATGACTTTTATCACAATTTATTAAAAAGAACTTTCCAACTTGACCCATGTTGCTGTCTGCTGTTCTTTTTTATTTATTTATTTCATCATTTGGATATAACCTTTGAGCACGGTGCTCCTTTTCAAAGGTTCCACATCATGACAAGAGGACAAAACACAGAGAAGTAAGTTACAGGTTATAGGTACAAAGCACTTAGATGAAACAGGCATGCTGTAGTTTAAAACAAATACTCTTTTCCTTTTTAAGTATTTAGGCAATTGCATTTTTACTGCCTCAGTTCTGCCACAGTTTGTTTGAGTCACTTACAGTTCACTAACTTTGCTAAGTTTCCTACATTTGCTAAGTTGTATTTCAATAAACTTGTTGTTGTCAACTCTGTGTCACACATTTTGTTTTTCCATGAGATGAAAAAAATGCAAGCCAGCAATTACATAAAACAATGCATGGGGTGATTGCATAAATGAGAAATTAATGTCCATCCTCAGTGTGGAATGCTTTAATAAACCCCGAGGGTGATGTAGCATCCCACACCTCGGGGGGGGGGGGGCATTCATTTCTTGTTATGCACTCACCCCCATACATTATTGCATATATTATTACAGTCAGACCTGGTTAATCCATGCCTTGTTAATCCATATGTCTGATTATCTGAATGAAGAACAGTGCATACGGATTTTTTGTTGGGCTATTAACCTCTTTATTATTACTGCCTGGTTACTACGTAGATTTGTATTACATAACAAAATTGGCAAACACAAATGTGTATGGATTAACCAGGTCTGACTGTATTATTATTATTATCATTATGCCTTCCCCATGCCACTGTTAGAGCTGTGTGGGATTTTCAAATTCTGCTTTTACCAGAATTCCACAGAATTCCAAAAATTCTGCAGAATGCCACTGGCAGTAGAATTCTGAAATTCAAAAAGCAGAATTTGTTTTTAAAACTGTGGATTAGTAATCTGCGGTTTACATAAACCACGGAATAGTCCACCATTTACATAAATCACCAATTCTTTTCCCACAGGATTATGTAATCTATTCTGCAGCTGACATAGAAATGCTTTTCAGATTTCTACAAAATTAAAAAATAAATTCTGAAAAGCATCTTGGAAGTGGAATTGCAATTCAGCATGAATTCTGCCAATGGAATTTTGTGTTCTGCACGGGTGTAGCCACTGCTGCTATTTGCTATTTTGCATGGCCAAAATTACAGCCCTCCCAGGGGTTCAGTTACTTCTATACAGGTGGAAGTCAAAAACTCCCATGGGTCCAAATTTGGAAGCCATTTTAGTTTTCTGGAAGTCAAAATACTTATAATGTGCCAAATCTGAAAGTCATTGCTTTACGAGATTCCTTGCCATCAAAATCGGAAGTCACTGAATTTTCTCATCTTCATTTATGGAAGTCAAATACTTCCTCCAACAATATCTTGGAAGATTGTAGTTTACATTTTGGAACCAAACAATTCTGAAAGTTTTTTTTTTATTGTCAATAAGAATTTCTTAATTTCATAAAGATATACAATAAAACAAAAAATGAATATAAGTTACAATGCATATAACATGTATCCATACAATTAAACACTGGACATACTATAAATTATTTGCACTAACATACTGTAACACATCAAAACTAACCAGTCATTTCCAAAATTTCATATAATTTTATAAGTAAAAATCGATAATAGCAACATAAAAGCAACACACAAAATAGTGAGAAAAAAAGAAAAAGTTTGCCCCTAACTTTCTTTGTTATAGATTGCAAACTTTTTTTTATTTTAAAATTCAGAGTTAAAGGATAAGTTCTATAAGATACAAAATCTCATTTTTATAATGCCCCACATAGAATAATACAATACAGTACTAAAGAAAACACAAAATGACATGAAACAGAATCATACAATTAAGTTGCAAAACATGTACAACACAATCCAGTATCTAACGTATTTAGTTATACCGAATTTCTAAAAGAGGAAAAACTAGAACATCTCTGGAAATGTGATGCTAGGCTATTCAACATGGGGGACACCAAAAGAAAAATGTGTTCTACCATAAACAGATTAATGCATAGACAACAGGTAACAGAGATGCTGTACTTCCCACAAGGAATACTTATGAGAAATGTACTGCTCCCCTGAAACCCTTTGGGATGATATACCATTAAAACACATACACATACACACACCCCTTTATTCCAAGGTGTCAGGCTCTAGCAAAGGAATTCATATCTGCTTTCTTACAGGTAGGTCTTACTTTGAGCAGTAGCATTAAGTGTTATTACTGATGAAGAACCAGAGGTCTCACAAGCATGGGCACTAAAACTATTTCTTTTAATAAAAATATTTGATGGGCCTGCTCAGTAGCACAGCCATAGCATTGCTGTTTGCTACATTGGTGACCTACATTCGGGAACCAGTGTGGGCCATCGGTGCTGGGTGGGGAAGAAGGATTGAGTACCCCTGGGACTTCTTTCCTTCCTTGGGGAGGGTGGGAGTGTTGCTGTTCCCACTGCATGAGTACCAACTGATGCAGACCAGTCAACAGCACAGTCAGAAACACCAGAGGGGGAAGTGTTGCTTCTAAATGCCTGTCAGTCATGCGTGTCACCGTACGCATGTGCAACTGCATTACTGCATGCCAGCACCCTGGGGAAGAAAATCAGAGGCAGGAGGAAAAAGCTAGCCATCCAAGCCAGCACCCTTGCAGGCTCTCGCATGACCAACACAGCCGACCACTCACTTTAGACGATCCTGGGCAAGTGGTGGATAACCAGTAAATCTGTGAGAAGGTCAGTGACAGGGCTGGGGGGGGGGAGAAGCTGCTGGACTAGACCAGTAGAGAGAAACAAAGTTGCTGAACTAGACAAGTACAGAGAAACAATGCTGCCAGATGAGACCATTACAGAGAAACAACATTGTGAAAACAAAGATATTTTGGGCAGGGCTTTCAGAGGTGCTATCACAAATGCAGGCATATGATCCACCTGCATCTACACTAGAAAAATCCTCTTGTGCAGCCCACAGCAATTTTCAAACACTGGGGATGGTCTGCAGCAACTGGCCACAATTTACAGTAGCTTGGGTCAAAATAATGATGCACACCTCACAGTACTGCAGCAAGCAGCAACTTTTCGGATGCAGCTGCGTCCGACTGGCTGATGCTGTTAGAGCAGTTAATGCATGGTCTACCACTGCAGTCTAAAGGCTGCTTTAATGATAGGCTGGGTGGATGCATAACAGATCTGCTTTGAAAATCCTGCTCATTATTTATACCAGACAAAAATTGTCTCCGTTTTGTTTCTGTTCTTCTTGCGTTCACTTTAAAAACTAATTTCTGTTTCTTCTGTAATTTTGTGACAGTATGATAAATGTTTGCAACTCTATAGCTGGTTTATTGTTCTATTGTTGTTACTGTTGTCTAAATATTTCTCCAGGAAACAGTACATTGAGAAAATAAATCATTGTTTCCAAATATGCCCTGGAATAGAAAGGGGAAGCAAGATGAGCAGTAGCAAAACAGACCTATCAAGCTGTGGAAAAATTCACGGAACAGATATTAACTATTTGGTGCAACTATGTAGACCAACTAGGACAGATACCCTCAGGATCACGACAACAGCTGCAAGGGATTCTGAGCTGGACGTAATTGTCCACCTAGGGACAAATGACTTGGATCATCATGAGGTTAGAGCAGTGCAGGAGGACATTGCAGAGTTGGGGAGGGGCCTAAGACAAGTAGCACTCACAATATCCTTCTCAGAGGTGCTGCCTGTCAAAGGCATGGGGGAGGCGAGGTAATTGGCACCATGCAGTTTAATGAATGGTTGAAAAATGGTGTGGAGCACAGGGGTTTGAGCTTCATTGGGGACTGGGGTTCCACCTGGAGGGACACCAGCCTATACTGGCAGGATGGTCTGCATCTGTCCAGGAAGGGAACAAGTCTTTTGAGCAATCGGTTTAAATGCTTCATTGGCAAGCTTTTAAACTAGTCAATGCGGGAGGCACTGACAAGCAGCAGAAAAAATCCCAGCCTCTCCCTATAAAACAGGGTACTAAATGAGAAAAGACCAAGGTAGAGCGGTCAGTGGGGATGCTGCAACAGAAGGTAAGCCATCAAAAATGGAGAGCAATGAGTACCAATGCCCGTAGTCTAGGTAACAAGCTTCCTGAATTAGTGGCCTTGATGGAGGAGGAACATCTGGATATCGTGGCAGTCACAGAAACATGGTACACACAAAACCATGACTGGGACGTAAACATACCAGGATACACTATCTACAGGAGGGACAGGGAGGGTAAAGGGGAGGAGTAGTTCTACATAAGGGAAGGAGTAAAAGCAACAGAACAAAAGGGTAAACAGGGAGGAGAAGAAGCACTGTGGGTAAATTTGAGACAGGCAATGGCACCACAATCGCACAGGGTTAGACAGACCCCCTTCTCAGGGGGAGGAAATGGACACGGAAATTATAGAAAGTATACTTAGAATGGCAGAAAAAGGGGAGATATTGCTGATGGGTGATCTGAATATGCCAGATGTTAACTGGAGTGCAGTTGCAGCTGCCACTTCGAAGAGTGCAGTTATTCTAGATGCCCTACAGGGGGCATGCCTTAGACAACTAGTACTGGAGCCCACTCGAGAGGGAGCAATATTAGACTTGATATTCTCAAATGGAGATGCAGAGAGGATCACAGATGTAGAAGTGGGTAGCCATCTGGGAACTAGCGACCATCAAACAGTATGGTTCACAATAAACACAGCAATAGATTCAAGCCATACAAAGACAAAAGTACTGGACTTTAGGAGGGCTGACTTTGCCAAAATGGGTGAGTGCCTAAGGAATACACTAGCAAATGGGCGGGAAGGAGGGGTGGAAGAACAATGGGGAATGATAAAACTGCCATCACAGAGGTAACGAGCCTTGTGTGAAGCAAATAAACAAAACAAGACGATGTAAGAAACCACTATGGTTCTCAAGAGAGTGGCAGTGAAGGTTCAAGAGAAAAAGCATTCAGGAAGTACAAGGAATGCTTGTAGAGCAGGACAGAGAACTGTATCAGTTAAAGCAAAAGGAGGCTGGGAAGGCAGTCAGAACAGCAAAGGCCCAAACCGAGGAAAAGATCGCCAACTCAGTTAAGAAGGGGATAAAACCTTTATAGGTACATCAGGAGCAAGGAAGACCAAGGGAGGGATAGTGAGGCTTAATAAAGGGAGGAGGGTGGGCAAAGGAGACTGTGAAAAGGCAGAGATACTAAACAAATATTTTGCTCAGTATTTACAAAGGAAGAGGGGAGGTATAAAACAAACAGTAGTAACACTCTGGATACAGAAGTTGATACCAGCCCATTTACAGAAGAAAGGGTCTGAAAGAACTCTTAAAACTGAAGGTGGACAAAGCAATGGGGCCTGATGGGATTCATCCCAGAATTCTAAAAGAACTAAGGGTAGAACTAGTGACACCACTGACTACCCTCTTTAACAAATCATGGGAGGATGGGGTGGTACCCGAGGACTGGAGGAGGGCAGATGTGATTCCCCTTCACAAAAGTGGGAGCAAGGCAGAAGCAGGAAACTATAGACCTGTTAGTTTAACCTCAGTGATAGGAAAATGATGGAATCACTTCTAAAGGAAAGAATTGTTGAGTATCTAGAGGCCAGAGGGCACAGGACCCTAGGCAGCATGGATTCACAGCGGAAGGTCATGCCAGACGAATCTGATAGATTTCTTTGACTGGGTGACCAAAGTAGTAGATCAGGGAGGGGCTGTGGACATGGCCTACCTAGACTTTTAACAAGGCATTTGACACAGTCCACACAAAGATTAATATATAAGTTAGCCAGCCTGGGAGTGGGTCCCAAGATGACAGCCTGGGTAAAGAATTGGCTGGAGAATAGGACACAGAGAGTAATAGTAAATGGAGTCCACTCAGAAGAAAGGAGGGTTACTAGCGGGCACCGTGAGGTTCAGATAGACCAGTCCTCTTCAATGTCTTTATAAGCGACATTGCAGAAGGACTGGAAGGAAAAGTATGTCTCTTTGCAGATGACACTAAGATCTGCAACAGAGTTGATGCACAGGGTGGGGTGGAAAGGATGAGAAGGGACTTGGCAAGGTTAGAGGAATGGTCAACGTATGGCAGCTTAGATTCAATGCTAAGAAGTGCAAGGTAATGCACCTGGGAAACAAAACCCAGGGGAAGAGTACACAATGGGGGTGAGATACTAACAACAACAAAAATGGAAAGGGACCTGGGGGTAGTCATATCAGATGACCTAAAGGTGGGCAAGCAATGTGAGAAGGCAGCAAGGAGGGCTGGGGGGATACTGGGATGCATAGGGAGAGGCATCACCAGTAGAAAACAGGAAGTTATTATCCCTCTGTACAGACAGCTGGTGAGACCCCATCTGGAGTACTGTGTGCAGTTCTGGAGACCCAATCTCCGCAAAGACATAGACAGGATGGAAGCTGTCCAGAGGAGGGCAACTAAAATGGTGCAGGGTCTGCACTGGAGGACATATGAAGAGAGACTTAAGGAGCTTAATATGTATAGCCTCGAGGAAAGGAGGGAGAGGGGGGACATGATAGAAACTTTCAAGTACCTCAAGGGAATCAACAAAGTCCAAGAGGGTAGCATCTTTCAAAAAAAGAGGTGTGCAAGAACAAGAGGGCACAATTTGAAGATAGAGGGGGGCAGCTCAGAGGTAATTTAAGGAAGTATTTTTTCACAGAGAGGGTTGTGGATGCATGGAATGGCCTTCCAGAGGAGGTTGTGGAGTCAAAATCAGTGGTGGAATTCAAGCATGCATGGGATAGTCATAAGGCTATTCTGGGGGGTTGGGGTAGGAAGAAGTAGGCTGCTGGTTAACTAGGATCTGCAGCTTATCCAGTAGGTAGGGAAATGGGCAGACTGGGTGGGCCAAGCAGTCCTTATCTGCCATCAAATTCTATGTTTCTATGTTTCTATGTTACCCAGGGTGGTCCAGGCAACCACAGGTGCCAACTACTCCTCAACCTCCAGCACAAGCTTATGTTACATCAGTGTTAACACTGGTTCATTAAAGCCATCGTCCCTTTCTGGGGGCGACCATGCACACAAGGTAAGAAGCACCAGGATGGATCAGAGACTGCCAGCAAGGAGCACAGCTGCCGAGCTGAGTATTTCACTTGGTAATATTAGATATGTAGTGGCATTTTCCCATCATCCCTGGGTACAGGTTACCCTCATCCCCCCAGTTTCACCCAACAGCTCCTCCGACTCTATCTGACATTCCATTTGGGTATTACTACACTTACTATCTGGTGTAAGTATCCTAACTAGATCACACAGTAACTATGTGGTGTACCGTATAACTATCCTGACTAACCAGGTCAGAATGTAATAGTAATTATCAGGCATGTCTACACTGATTAACCACAGTGGATAGTAGCTGTCTGGGGGTAACTAATCTTGTTATCCAGATCAAGTAGTACTAGTAATTATTTGAAATCACTATTCTGATTAGCCAGAGTGGATTATAACTTTCTGGAGCAACTATACCAGTTATCCAGAGTAAATAGTAACTAACTGGTGTGATCATATCAAGTATCTAGAGCATATAGTACATATCCAGACTGAATAGTATCTATCTGATGTAATATGTCTGCTGACCTAGAACAGATAGTAACTATCTTTTATAACCATCCAAAAGATCTAGAGCAGATACAATAGTTTGTACCCAGATTGAATAGTAACTATCTGATGCAATGCCCCTGATGATCTAGAGCAGATAGTTACTATATATTATAGTAACCCCAATTATCTAGGACAGATAGTACATATCCAGCGTCCATTTAATTATCATAGTATGGATATTAAGTCTCACCTGTACCCTTGAGGCTACTCTTATGCCAATTCAGTTTCATGACAGAAACCCAACTCTCTATATCCTATCCAACACCTCAAGGGTACCCTAACCCCAAATCCTAACAATCTGTTGTAGATGAGCCAGTTGAATCCAGGTAGGTTGAAGCACTTGGTAGTGGTTAAAACTTGTGACTGCTGCATGTGGTGGGAGCTTGACTCGGAGCAAATATTAAAATAAATGTAGTTATTTCACAGTTTTTTTTTATTTTTATGCTCTCAGGAACACTTCTGTGTGAAAAACTTAAATAAAAAGATGGCTCAACCAAGCTGGATTCAAATGACTTGTCTATAGCAAAGGTGCTGGTCAAACCATCCGTTGGTTCAGGTTTGGCCTGTGTCGATACGTTGCCTGCTATTATTTGCTCCCCTGAGCAAGCACTCTGTTTTCATTTGTGCTGTGTAATTGTAGATATATTTTTATCTATATGATACTGAATATATTAAGTACAGCTCTAACTAACAGCTATACAGGTTGGTGTGGCAATGGTTTATGACCTCAGGAAACCTCTTTACCACCTACCCCCACCAGGTAGGACCCCTGCGATTAGTTAACATAATGACTTGTGAATTGGCCCCAGTAAATTTGTGAATAACAAAAACCCAGTTTAAAACAGAACTAAGAAAATCACTTTCATGGTGCCCATGTATGTACCCGGGGTTCTGTAAACATTTGTTGTACCTGTTACTGTGTCTCTTACTGCTTTAGTTACCATGTCTTTATGCAAGTGTATGATGTCATCCCTACTGTACCTTTTGTACCTGCCCAGGACATAGATACATAGATGCTGTCGGCAGATAAGGACCGCTAGACCCATTCAGTTTGCCTGTTTAAGCTGCCTAACGAAGCATCCAGTGACCCTATCTGGTCATTGGCTTTAGCTTTTTCTTCCTATCTGTATTATTCCTTTGTTTCTGTCCCATGCATGTTTGAAGCCGGCCACTATATGGGCTGCCACCACCTCCTGGGGCAGGCTATTCCGTGCATCCACCACCATTTCTGTAAAAAAGAACTTCCTGATATTCCCCTTATGTGGCCACCCTTCAGTCTCATGTCATGTCCTCTTGTCCTGGCACTACTATTAATCTGGAATATGTTGTTCCCTCCCACCTTGTTAATGCCCTTGAAGTACTTGAATGTTTCTATCATGTTACCTCTCTCCCTCCCTCCTTTGTTTCAGCATGTATAAATTGAGGTCCCTCACTCTCTCCTTGTAAGGCTTGTGATGTAATCCTTTCACCATTCTGGTCACCCTCCTCTGCACCGTCTCTATTTTGTCACTGTCCTTTCAAAGGTGTGGTCTCCAGAACTGTACACAGTATTCAAGGTGAGGTCTCACCAGGGTCCTGTACAGTGGAACAAGAAAATAGGCTGTGTCAGTCTGGTTCACTTTCCTGGCTAACAAAAACTTAAATAACTAAATAAATAATGAAAAGTGAAGGTGACTGAATTTGACAGTTTGTGGGAACTGGAGAGTTCTGTATCTGTTTCACTGTTCTGGTTCTGAAGTAAACATTTTGAGTTTATTTATGCTTGGTAAAAACTCTCTTTGGGATATGTATGTAGAAACTACCCAACTGATGATTTACTAGGATTGGTTACTGCACCAACATAATGTTGCTAATATATTTTTTCTTTATAATTTTTTATTAGAATTTCATCACAATTACAAATATTGTTAATATAGATACTGCTGACTGTTCCAATAATCAGAAGACCCTAAAGTAGGGCAATAGGTTAGACAATGTATGGCACAATAAGGATACATGGTGCAATGAGATTGATAATATGCAACATGTGTGTTTTAGTATAAGGGAACTTTTGATGTATTGTTTAATATTCTATTTCATGTCTGTTATGTTTAGTTTTATGCAACAGTGAAAGTCATATTGAATAAAAAAATATTCATTCAAGGAAGTTTTTAATTTTTACCACTGTCAATCGTTCATGAGGGGAAGGATGTTTAAATTAATCAATCATCTTTATTTTACCAGGTGAAACACCACTGAGACAGATTAATTTGCAAAGTGGACCTGGGTAGGTCATAACAAAAACACATAAGCTAAATACTGCTGTAATACAATGAGACAATAGTCCGTGTAGAGCAAGTATGAGTTAGGCATAAATAACAGTGCATACAATGAGGCTAACTGTACAGTAGACCTCAAAAACTCAAATATAACATTGATAGGACAAGAACAAAAAATATTTACAGAATAATACAAACCAGTATTTACAGCATAAACAATACATGCCCAGTCGCAACAAGACTTATAGGATAGAGGGGGGTGGGGCTGGGTGTCAGGTAAGGAGGAGTCAAGGGGTGTGAGAAGGGTAGGACAAGGTGAGGGCTAAGATGTCAGAGATCAGGGGAAGTCAAGGGGGAGGTAGTAAATTCATTTTTGTACTTCAAAGCAATAAAAACACTTAAAGGTTCTGAAAAATCAGATAAGGTTCAGATGACTATCAGAACTTTTCATGGCTTATTGGAACCTTTTAGAATCTCAAAACCTTTTGTGGTTCTTCCAATGACAAAATAAGTAAGCCCAGAATTTCCTCCAGGGAAACTGTTATTTATTGATTTCATTTTTGTTGACTAGGAAAGGAGGGATGCACAGCATTGCCTATTTTCAGCCTCATCACTTGGGATGGGGGTGATACAGATGCAAACCAGCTGAAATTGGACCAGAGTAAACTGTTGGTGGGATTTGTTTTTTAGTGAATGGGGGAAATCTGGCCAGTATACCTGGGAAATTCCACTCCCTTTTTTGAGATGTACCATGGGATTCATTTGTATTTTATTTAATTTATTTATTTATTTCAGTTTGGGATTAATACCTTTGAGTCAAGGACTCATTTCCAAAGGTTCCACGTCAATTGTTTAAAACAGACATATCAGTATAAAATACAGGGTTAAAAGTAAAAGGAACATTGCAGCATATACACAACCAGTAATAGAAAATGTTTGGGTATTACACATCAATTTAGTACTTGATTACAAAACTTGATTCAAGGAAACAGAAGGGGCAGCCAAAAGGTGGCATTGTCAGAGGAGGGGGTGTTCAGCCATGGGAAGACATTGTTAATTACAGGGGGGTAAGGGGGGGGTCAGGGGAAGGTGATATTTAGTGGAGTGATAATTGAGGAAAGGGAATCTTTAATGTCCACCTGAAAAACTACCAGAACAGGTGGACAAGACCTTAATTTAACCTCTCATTGAAAAGGATTATTACCATGAGTACAAACTCTATGATGACCTTGATGGGGTGAATGAGGTTCACCCCTACCCAAATGGAAAAAAAATGTTGACTGATGTAAAAGACAAGCTTTATTTGAAAATACGCAATTTAGGAGTGCAAAAATTGTGTGCAAGCCCACACCAGGTGTGACACTTGGACAGCTGGTTCTGATCACTATATCATTTTTTGTAATATAAAAATGGGTTATAGATTGTCTCTCTTGAGAAATGCTGAAACAGCATGTGAGATCAAACACACATACTCACACACACAGGTTTTAGATACAAGGTGTTACCTGGAAGGCAAGAAGCTAATTACAGGCTAGAAGATACCTAACTGCCAAGATAGATCATAAACTTGTATAATGCTTAGAGGAAGAAGAGCAGGGTTTGATGTTTTAGAGTGAAGTCATAAAAGAGGCTTTGATGTCCTGGGAAGGGGAAACTGATCATAAGATCAAAGAAATGTCATTTGAAAACGAGTTGTGCTGAGGATTGCAGAATTTAATACTTTGAAAAGACATCCTGTTTTTGTATAGATATATTTTTTATATATTCTGACAGGGAGGAGCTAGGTGACCTCATGCAAAAAGGTGGGCAAAGCCAGCTTTTAAACAATATTCTGTTTTCTTTCAGAGACACTTCTGTCTAGACTCTCAAACAAAGAAACATCTGTAATTTTTTAAGCAGGTATTTAGAGAGAGAGAGAAATCTAAGTACTGTAGTAGGAATTGTACTGTTAAAACCGGTTTTGTTTAAGAGATTTGTATGTCTTGTGATATAATAGTTCTGTATTTTATGTGTTACATATTTTTTATCTATTTTAGTAAAACTCTATTTTTTAGAGCTTACTTGGTCTATCTTTGATTTCTTTCCTTGACAAGTAGAGCATATATGGTTAAAGCAGACACTGTACATAAGCTGGAATGGTGATACCAAACTGGAAAAAGGTAAGCGTTTTAAATCTGAGGTCTTTTATTACAGTTTTTAAGGGTTCATTTCTGTACACCTGGTTAGGTGCCTGTAGGCAAAGATATCTGGCACCCCAAGACAGAATTATCTGAGCCTGTACATTGGGTACACTAACAAGAGGTTCACAGTTTGAATCCCTCCAGAACTTGAGAACAAAGGTCGATTCGAAACCCACAAAACAGACCAGGAGTGTTACCTTGTGTCTATTAACTGTTCACAAGACTGCGCTCGGAGGTTGGCACTTTGGGAGTAGAGGGCTGACCTGCTGAGTGGGTTTATGACACCAGGCAGTGACATAAATGTTTCACACAGAATCCCTAGTTTTTTTGTCAACTGAATTGGCCTTTATCACTTCTTCCAGCAGCTAGTCCCACTTGTCCACCACTCTTTCCATGAAGAAGTGCTGGTGGAAATCTTTCTTGAATCTCCCCCGTGCTAGTTTAAGTGATTTCCCCCTCATCCTTGCGCTTGAGTTCAAGGGGAAGAATTTCTTGATGTTCAGTCAGTTTGTCCCGTGCAGATACTTGTATGTTTCTATCATTCACCCCTTTCCCTTCTAGAGAGTGTACTTGTTCAAGTTCTGCAGTTTCTCCTCATATGACCTGCCCCTAGTCCCCAGACAATCTTGGTTTCCTTGCATTGTACGGCTTCCACTTTGTCGCAGTCTTTCTCTCAGGTGTGGACTCCAGTACCTTGCGTAGTATTCCAGGTGTGGTATTAACAATGACCTGTGCAGTGGGAGGATCACTTCCTGACTTCTGCTACTTGTCTTCCTCACTTATATACCCCAGCATGCTGTTTGTCTTTCCCAAAGCTATATGACAATGTGCAGTGGATTTCAGGCTCTCTGATATCATGACCTCTAGATCTTTTTCCTGTATGGCGTTTCCCCAACTCCACTCATTGTGTGCTGCACTCTTGGATTTCTTTTCCAGGGGTGCATCACTTCACATTTCTGGATACTGAAGCACAGCTGCCAGATCTTTGGCCAGCTCTCCAACCTGCCCAGATCCTCATAGACAGAATAATCACGGCTCAATACCGGAAACAGCAGAGACAGCAAGACTGTACCAGCGTCTTACTATATATTCTGTAGGCTAACTGACTGGAAAGTGCAATGAATATTGGGAGATGACAGCATAAATAACAGTCTTGTTGAAATGATGATGAGTAAACTTTTATTGGTTCTACCTAGTACCCTAAAGGTTCTGAACAGTTCTTGTTCTTGTTCTCAAACCTCATATCAAACCTAATAGTCTATCTGCAAGAGCTCCTTGTGCCGTACCGCCCAACCTGGGCTCTCCGTTCTGCCAGGGGTGGCCTCCTTGGAGTTCCCAGGGTTAGGCTGTGGCATTCTGGTGGTAGAGCATTTGTGGCAGCTGCGCCTACCCTGTGGAACTCCCTGCCTGGTTACCTTATGGAGGCCCCCTCGGTGGAAGCCTTTAAGAAGGGCCTCAAGACATATTTATTTAATCAAGCCTTCAACTAAAGGTGTTTTAAAAATAGCAGTATTTGCTTGATTGTTGGTTAAGCTGTTGCTCCCAGTTGTATTTTATGTTGTGGTTGTTGTTTTAAATTTGTTCTACCCTATTTTTAAAGATGTTTTGTATATTATTTGTGTTATATTGTGCAGCACCCAGAGTCTCCGGAGATGGGTGCTATATAAATAAAATATCTATCTGGCTATCTATCTATCTATCTATCTGTCTGTCTGTCTGTTTATCTATCTGTCTGTCTGTCTGTCTGTCTGTCTATCTATACACAATGCACAGACCTACCTATAAATCATATGCCAGTTAACAGTTTACATTTCAAACCACCAAAATCGATTTTAAGGGGAGCATGTTTTCAGTTCCAAATGGTAACTCTGTTCAGACTCTAGGGGGCTGTTTCTGAATGAAACTGGTGCTGCATGTTCCAGTTAAAAAAAAGTTATGGTAACAAGAGACTTCAGTCATCTAAGAAACTGACTGGGGCACATGTTGTAGAGGAACCAAGTCTATCAGTACATTTGTGGATATGGGGCAGGATTTCTTCCTTAAAGAGTCTCTGACATCACTGGGACAACTTTGCAAAATTGTAAGACAAATTCATCTGATATTTCACATTTTTCTTCTGTAATTCTCATTTTTATTTCTTCATTAGAAAGGACATTTGCATGAAAACAGGATCTCTGACTCATTTGCTGTGGCTGCTTGCCTATACCTGACATCACAGTTCTGTTTATGACATCATAATCTGTTGCTGTGATAATTATGATGTTGTAAACAGGGGATTATGATGTCAGGTAGAGACAAGCAGTCAGAACTGATGAAATAGCTCATGATCATAAAGAAAATGGAGGAAAAATGAATATATATATATATATATATATATATATATATATATATATATGTATATATTAAACACACTTAATTTTGTCTGAATCTTACATTTTTCAAAGTTTTTTTTAAAATGCTGTCAGGGTCTCTTTAAGCAAACTATGAAAGGAGGAACTAGGCAGGGGACCAGTCATGTCTTGACATCAAGCAGTATGGATGACATGACTAAATATGCAAATGTGAGGGAGTATTTCGTAATGGTGATCATAATCTAAATAATTCTGAATTCTATTTTATTTCATTCTGGGTTTCTAATTAGAATTAGCTTTGAACTGATAAGAGGCGAGATGAAGACTTTGAACTTCAGCAAGGCAAATCCTGAATAATGCAGAATGCCCAGAGAAATCAAATGCATTGAGGCCTTAAGTGGAAAGGATATGGAGGGGCGAAACAGCCAGTGTTGAAAGGAAAAAATGATTGTGTGTACTGGGGTTATGCATGCCAGTCAAAAATGAATGAATTAGGAGCAAAAAAAGAAAAAGGCTTGTGAGCATTTACCGAGAAGGTTCAAATGGTAATTAAAGGTAAGCAGCTGATGTGAGGTAGAAAATAGGCAGAAATGCGAATGTGGAGGGTAAGGATAATTGAATAAATGGAGTTTAGAAAAGATATGAGAAGAAAAAATGAGATAATGAGATGGAAATTGCACACAAAGCAAAGAATACTAAGTTTTTTTTTTTCAGGTCTATGAGAAACAAGCAGATGACTGAGGGAGAGATGGTGGTCCTGTTTTCATGATAAATGTCTATAATTATAAAGACATGTGAGGAACTAAAAGCTGATAATGTATTCAGTCTGCAATGAATTGTGAAGTATTTAAGTGTTATAAAATGGGCTGTGAAAATCCTGTAACCTCATTGGTCATATGACTGTTGAATATGTTCTGATAACTGCACACTTCACTTGAACTACATATTACTAAACAAATAAAAGCCCCTTTTATAAGTGGGATAACACATTCTAGGGTGTGTGGTGATAAGGGGATTATGCACTTTTGAGATGGTTGTGGCACTCAGCTATATCTCGTGCCTAACAACCACCCAAGGCATACATTATTCCCTTATAACCACACACCCTATCATGTGTTATCTCGTACATAACGCATGAGAGGGTGTTGGTTATTGGTGGATTTGCCTAAACCTCGTGTGGTTTGTCACAAGGGGCAGCGAAGTGACTTAACCACACCAGAATTGGGTAATCCATGAATTACAGACATCCTGGAATGCCTTATTTTTAATTATACAATGGACCCATGTGTAATATCAATTTTAAAATGTGTTTAATTATGTTTTGTGTTGCTTTGTATAGACATCTTTCCTCAGACGTGGATTACGGCAGGATTTACCCATGTTAAAGACCTTAAACTGATTTTTTTTCATTCATTGTATAACTTTGGTTTGTAATTCCGAATTTACAGTAAATAAATAAAAAAAAAACTTCAGTTTCATCTGAGACATCAGAATCTCTAAGAATAAGTAAGTGACTGTATCCCAGAAAACAATTTAGGACCTATTCACACAATTCAGCTGATATTTCATTATGCACAGCATCTCCCCATATTCTTTATTGCTGAAGACACTTGCATAACAAGTGCATCTTTGTTACCTAAAAACTCTGGTCCTCCCACTTTTTTCTCCACTGAAGTCTTTGATTCAGTTGTGAAGTCAATCACTCTCCTGTCCTTCCTGCATTATCTGTAAGCAATACGACATGTCAGGGTGTTGGTTGTGCTGGTTATACCATACGTCCAGGGGTGCAGTAAGGCATGAGGCCACAGACCAAGTGTCTTTAGCTTCTGGAAGTGTGGTAAACCCAGCAAAACCAATGCCCCAAATTGTCTTACTGCACTTATAAAATGGATCCATAAGCAAATTAAATGAAAAAACAAACAGTGTGAAAGATTTAAAAGCCACAAAAAATATTTATTTATTGTATTTTATTTGAAAATTGGTAACCGGGAAAGGCACACTGAGCCAGGACTCATTTCCAGGTGTGACTCGGGGAAAAGAGAAAGGGGATACAATAAATCAAAAACAGCAGTAGAGAAACATTCCAAAAATACAATAAAATATTGCTAAAAATTGTAAAAAGAGTCCCTCCACAGATGTTTTTCACCTGTCAGTCATCTGTCTTTCTACAGATTCAATACATTGTGTGATTGTTTACCATGGAATACAAGAATTCAAAATCCTGCAGTATTCCAGTAGTAGAATGCTCCTTCTTGTACCCCCAACACACACACAGACACAGATGCACGTGCACGTGCGTGCGCGCGCGCACACAGACACACACACCTCAGGTGGAACCAGAACCTCAATGTCATCTGTTGCAGGATAAGAAGCAGGGAGTTCTCTGACATTAAATAAACACACCAATGGAAACTCTGACTAGTGCTTGATTTTTTAAATTTATATATGTGTGTAATGAGGGGCTCATGGGTATAAAGAGCTTAAGAACATATGAAAGATCCAGCAGAAGAAGGCCATTTGGTCTATCCAGTTTGCTTGTTATTGCAGGATCCCTAGCTTACTCCACTGACCCTGCCCCCAGGTCATCCCTTCCTCCCTGTCTGCCCCTCCCACTGTCCCATGGGTTCCCCATATGCCTATCCCAGGCCCTCTTAAATGCACCCACTGTCTTCTCGGAGACCACCTCCTCTGGCAGTGCATTCCATGTGGCCACCACCCTTTCTGTAAAGAAATGCTTTCCAACATCCCTTCTACCCCCCCACCAGCCTTAAACCGTGCCCCCTCATGGTTTGGTTGTCTCTTAGCTTGAAGAGACCTTCCCTGTCCCTTATAGTTATCCCCTTCAAGTATGTAAAGGTCTCTATCATATCTCCTCTCTCTCTCTCCTACAGGGAGTACATTCTCAGGGCTCCCAGCCTCTCCTTGCAAGACTTTCTCTGCTGACCCACGATCACCATGGTTTCCCTCCTTTGGACTTTCACTAGCAAGCTGATGTCCTTCTTAAGGTATGGGCACCAGTATCTTGCCCCATACTCTAGATGTGGTCTCCACTGGAAACCTGCACAAGGGCAATATGATTTCACTCTGCCTGCAGTTGATTCCCCCTGGCTATACACTCCAACATTTGCTGCTGCCTTTTTGCACTGCGAGGAGTGCTTCAGATCGCTAGTAATCCCCCCCCCCAGATCCTTTTCTTCCTCATTCATGGCAGCATTCAATTATTCACTTATTTTTGTTTAATTTAATGGACTTTCATTTTAGGGCCTAGTTGAATGTTTTTATATATGAGTTAACATGGCATCCATGTTTGTGATGGGAATGAGTGAAGTGGCTCATGAATTCTGTGAGTTGCCAAAATTCCAAGTCCCATTGCCTATCAGTAAGCAGGAAATATCCAACCCATTTAATAATTTATTTTTACCCTCATTCCTCTACTCATTGGAACATCTTCTCATAGACCTTTATATTTATAATTTTTGTCCAAAGAGAAGTGAGATATGAAGAATGGGATAGTGGGGATGAGAAATGTGTGTGTGTGTGTGTGGGGGGTGGGGGGGGGGAGTGTACAGAGTGAAATGAAGAGAAAGCAGAAGTACTTACAAGTACTTCTTTTCAGTCTTCACAAAGGAGGAACAGACAGGTAGATTGAAGATGACAGGATGAATAAAGGTTTAAAGGCCCTAAAGGTAGACACATTTCTGGGACCAGTTGGAGTACATCCGAAGGTGTTGAGGAGTTGGTGGATGTGCTGGAGAACAGCACGTGTAGTAGTACTACTGGTAATTACCGACTGGTCAGTCTGATCTTGATATTGAGAAAACCCATGGAAAACATATTGAAAGAAAGGTAAGCATTCAGGAGGAAAATGGGCTCCAGTATGACAGGCAGCCTGAGTTTGTGTCAGAATGGTTCTGGCAGACTTACCTGATTGATTTCTTTGGGTAACCAGGACAGTGAACAAGGGCCAGGTGGTGGGCATCCAGTATCTGGATTTCAGTAAGGCCTCTGACTCTGGTCACCAGGAGGATAATCCGGAAGATGGGAACATGCAGGTAGGGGCAAAACTGGTTATGTGGCTTAGAAACTGGCTGTGAGACAGACGTCAGAGAGTGGTGGTTGGGTGGAGTTCTCAGAGGCTTGGCCAGTTACTAGTAGGGTCCTACAGGGGGCTTAGTGCTTGGCCTGGTGTTGTTTGATATCTTCATCAGGTACATGGCTGACAGGATGAAAAGGTCAAATATGCCTGTTGCAGATGATAAAAAGCTCTGTGGGAGAGTAGACATGAAAGATGGGAGACAGGACCTCCAGGAAGACCTGGCCAGGCTAGAGAAGTGGTCAGATATTTGGCAACTGGGATTTAATGCCAACTTGGTCTTCAGGTACTTCACTTGGGGGTGAAAGCCAATAATGATTTAGAGAACCTGCAAGCTAGCATGGAAGTGCTGGAAGTATGTGCAAGAAGGAATAATGTAAAATTAATGGGTATCCCTGAAGGTCTAGCAGGAAAAAATCCACCTGAATTTCTTTGGGAACTATTGTCAGAGATAATGGGTATAAAATTCCTCGAAGATAAAATTGAGTTGGACTGGGTCCACAGAGGCCAGTTTAGCACTAATTACAAAGGTGCCCACCAAACAGTAGTCTTTATTAAACTTAATCATTTTTGTAACCAAGAAGGTTTTTTTAGAAAGGCAAGAACTGAAAAATGTTTAAAAGCCAAAGGTTCGTAATACAAGTTTACTCAACCTAGCATTTCAAGTTGTCTAAAAGCAAAAGTCCTTTTGAAAGGTTAGACCTTCTAAACAGTAATGGACTTCAATTCAGTATCATTTCCCCTATAAAGCTGAGTAAAATTGAATTGCAGACTTCATATTTTTCCTGTCCAGTGGAAGCTGGACATTTATTTATTTATTTATTTACTGAAATGTTTAACGAGGAAAGGCACACTGAGCAACAAGATGCTTGTCTCATGGTGCAACCTTGGGGTGGGGGGGTTACAGAGAAGCACAGTTGCAAAACATTGATACATGTTACACTGTACAAGGAATTACAATGAGACAATTTCAATTGCAGGTAAATTAAGTTACATACATGATGGTATCTACATCCAAGTGGAACCGCATGATACATGTTACATTATACAAGAGATTTCAGCGAGTCAATTTCAATTGCAAGTAAATTGAGTTACATACAGAATGGTATCTTCATCAAGGAGGTACAACATGGATTTGGAATAGGACAATACTGTGCTTGGTAGTCATTGTACTTTTAAGCAATAAGGCATGACCAAGGGTTATGTTAATGGTCTGTTAATCACCTTCTAGGGGTGTACTGTGGCACGAGGTATAGCTGAGTGCCACATGCCCCTAGAGGGTGATTAACTGACCATTAACATAATCCCTGGGAGTGCCTTATTGCTATTATAATAAAACATGTTTTTAAACAGTGTTAAACCTTTTTCAGCATTTGGCTAAGCTCTACATGTATGTTAATAAAAGATTAACCTAAGGCTGTTAGAATGTTTGCAGCCAATCAGAAAGCTCCATTTCTCAGACCCTTTTTATAATATAAAATAACACATTAGACAGAGAGACAAGGCTAGAAGTGCAATAGGGGTAAGGGTGGATGTTGATGGAGATATGCCAGGACATGAAATTTAGAAGGCTCCAAATTCTCAAGCTGACTCAGAACCAAGTACTGACAACAGCTCAAGCTTTAGATTGGACGATAAAAGTTAACAATGGGAAAAAAAAAAAACTGAAAATGAAGAGAAATCAGACAAAATCGAAGGAAAAAAATGCTGAAAACAGACACAACACAGATGTGCCAGATGCATCTAAAAAAACAAGATGCAAATACTGTCAAAGTAGAAGCAGATACACTGTAGAATTGAAAAATCTCACGTTAAATAAATTTAGCACTCCCTGAGTCTGGCAAATGTTAGCATTTAAAAATATTTGCGGTCCTAATAGTGATAATGTTACAATAATTACCGGACTTGTCTTGTCTCTCCGTATCACACCGTATAATGTTGGTGTTCAAAGCAGGCTGCTGGCAATGCTTGTTTTGTTCTACTAATAGGTACCATCTCGACAGTGGGAGTCTGCAACTGTAGGAACTGGAAGTAGTGGGTCCTGCAGAGGGCTCAATGCAGACAGATGCCGCAGACCTAGAAGACTGTTTTTTCTTCAGTACATCTGGTGATAGGAAGTGTGATTTGCCTCGACAATTGGAGTGCCAGAGATGGAGACGAGGACTAGGAAGGGGAGACAAGCTACGGGGGAACAAAATAAGTTACCGGAGACTGTTATGCTGCATGTTGCATGTTGCAATCTCATATATTTCTAAGAGTGCTGATCTGATCACCATATACTGTTGTACTAGTACAAGATACCAAGAGAGAGACTAAGAAAGATCTGTTTTACTGTCTTACACTTCCGTTTATCTTGCCATATCTGTTGTATCCTAGACAAGCCGCTTAAATGATGATCCCTCCAGCTGCACTTACCTGCACTTTTGACAGTTTACAGTATTTTAATGTTGTTATTTTTTTTTTTTTTAAATAAAGAATTTTTGCTTGAAGTAATGTTTGCTTTTCAATTAATTTAGCAGACAACTAGGGGGTGTGAACATAATGAGATTTTTTAAACAGCAAAATTTTTCAATTCCCTGCTCCCCTCTCCCCTACCTTTCCAATCCTTTACTCCCTCCCTTCCATGTTCTTTATCTTCCCCCTATATCTATCCCAGCCTGTCTTGAAGCTGCCCACAGTTATCGATGAGATCACTTCTTCCAACAGTATGTTCCATTGGCTCACCACCCTTTCTGTGAAGAACTGTCTTCTAACCTCCCTGTTACACATCTCCCCGCATCCAACTTTAGGCTGTCCCACTTTGTGATTTTGCTGCAGCTTAACCTGAAGAGACCCTCCCTGTTCACCTTACTGAACCCTTTCAAATACTTGAAGGTCTCAACCATGTCTTCCCTCTCCCTCCTGTCCTGCAGGGAGTACACGTTTAGGGACCTCAGGCTTTCCTCATACAATGTACCCTGCTGCTCTGCAGTCATCTTTGTAGCACTCCTCTGGACAGTTTCCATCAGGTTCATGTCCTTTTTAAGATGAATGCTCCAGAACTGCACCACATAGTCCACATGTTGTTCCACCAGTGACCTGAACAAGGGCAATACCACCACCTGTCACCTACTGCTGATCCCACTGGCTATGCACTCCAACATCCTGCTTGCCCTTGCCACTGCCTTCTTGCACTGCATAGAATGCTTCAGGTCACTAGTTATTATCACTTCTAGATCCTTCTCCTCTTCTGCTGTAGATACCTGGATCCCTCCCAGATAATACCCTGTACTGGGTTTTTTGGCTTCAATGTGCATAACCTTACACTTCTTGGCATTGAAGCTCAGTTACCAGATCCCAGACCACTTTTCACAACTTCTTAGGTCCTCTTTAAGGTTCTGTATCCTCTCGGCTGAGTCTATCCTCCCATAGAGCTTGGTGTCATCTGCAAACAGACACATTTTGTCCTTGATGCTATCCCAAATATCATTAATCAAAACATTAAATGGCACCAGCCCTAGTACCGAGCACTGTGGGATGCCACTTGTGACCACCCTGGTGCTAGATAACTCTCCCCCACCATCACCTTTTGGGTCCTACTCCCTAGCCAGTTTTCCACCCATCTTACCATCTTCTCTCCTACTCTGAGGTCCACCAACTTCCTGATCAGCCTCTTGTGGGGCATAAAATCAAAGGCTTTGCTGAAATCCAGGTAGAGGATGTCCACTGCTTGGCCCCTGTCCTCTGTTTTGGTTATCCAGTCAATGAAGTCAATCAGATTCATTTGACAAGACCTCCCTCCCATAAATCCATGCTGCCTTGCATCCTGGAGACCATGTTCCTCTATATGGTCTATCAATCATTCCTTCAGTATGGTCTCATAAGTTTTCACACTATCAAAGTGAGACTGACCAGTCTGTAGTTCCTGGGGTCATCGTGCAACAGACATGTAACTACAGTGAAATTACCCTGTTGCATGTACTTAATGATTAGTTACATTGAAAAAGTCACTTTAAAGTATACCCAAGATTTCTATTTTCCCTCCCTAGTTACTGTGACTCTTAAACTGTAAAACTGAGTCTAAAAAAGTAAATATTGAAAACCCCTTACAGAACATACACTTCCTTGCTGTAAAACACTGCCCTAAACAGTTCTTTATTTATGTTATTACAGTGGCCCTTGCATCCCTGATTCCTTTATCCATATGTGCTGTCTCCTATCACAAATTACCTCCGGTCTTGTGCCTCACAATGTGCTTAGCTCTGTCGTGTTATTTATTACTTAGCACCTGGAAAGATTTTACAAGGGTCTTGTTTTTTAACCTCTTTTCTGACACAGTAATTTGCATCAAGTTGCATGTAGTTACTACAACATGGTAATTACATATACAATAATGGATGGGGAAGTGTGCTTAATGAAAATTTAATGGTTGCCCAAGGCGTGGGATGCTACATGAAGCCTGTGGGGTTTATTAAAGCATCCCACACTAAGGGCAACCATTAAATTCGAATTTAAGCACATGTCCCCATCTTTTATTTGTTATAATTGCTGGGCAGCAATGTTTTGCCACACTGGCTTTACACACACACACACACACACACACACACAGTCACAGACACACACACACACACAGACACAGACACAGACACACACATAGACACAGACACAGACAGACACACATGCATGCACACACACAGATACACACACACACACAGACACAGACAGACACACACGAATGAATACACACACAGATACACACACACACACAGACACACGCGCATGCACATACACATTCGCACACTCTCTCTATCTTTCTGAGACAGTCTTCCTTCCTTTTTTACTTGTTTCTTTGTACAGTTTTATGTACATGTACTTTCACTTTTTGTAGAGTTTGGATTTAGATCGCGACTGCGATCTTACCTCAGTGAGCAAGAGTCAGAGGTGTTCTCTGTGGCAGTTCTCCATGGCAATTTACGAATGGTAGGATCAACCAGATAGATTTATTTTATGTTTACTGAGCATGATATTAAAAAAAAAAAAAAGAAAAGTGACGAGGACTCCAGGTCTGGCAGCTCCTTACTACATGAGTGAAGAGCTGCCATGTTTGCGAAACCATTTAGCCCGCTCAGAAGGAAGTGACTAACCAATCAGGGAGCAGCTGTGTTCAACTGACTTGGAGCGTGTTTGCCATTATAACCTGTGGGTTATAACAGCAAATTATAACTCGGTCAACCTATGGAAAAAAATTGCTGGCCAGTTATTATAAGCTAATTACATGCTAGTTACTAATTTGCATTTTGAAACACTAGAACCATTTTTAAGGGGAGATTCTTTTTGGTTATGTATTTAAGAACCATAAATTCTCTGGGGGGGGGGTTCTTTTTTTTCTAGAACCTGCTCTGCCTGTCACAGTGAATTAATACTTGCTATCTAAGACAGTCTGCATTGGCTGCTGTTCTGCAAATAAGAATTTTCTTTAATTTTATGTACCTCACCGTGAAGTGGACAGGTTTATAATGAACTGTTGTCAGCCATGCCTGGATACTTTCAAAGATAGAAAGCATTCCTAACCCGTTAGCCATGCCTCTGTCTTGCCTGTTATTGTAAATTTGCAGTTTGAAACAATACAATGCAAACTTTATTCCATATTGTGCCTTTCAAACAAACTGAGTCTCAAAACGTTTTGTGGGCTCATGGGGTTATCCAATTATCCTACTGGATGCAACATTTTGAATAAGTAAATATACAATAGTGTTGAGTAACTTTCTGTACAGAAATCCTTTTTCAGTTTATTCCCGTAGGATAGCCCATCTGAGATGCAACATGTCATTTTCAGCAGGGTCCTACTTCTAACCATCAAGGTGGACTGGAGTGCTGTGAGATATGTTTACGGCTGCACAGTCAGTATTAGGCTCTAGTGAGATTTGAACCTGCAGTCTTCTTGTTCCCAAACAGTGCTCTAGCCACTAGACCACATGCAGTTAGGTAAACAGAATAAATGATGATAATAATGTTATTTATGAGACCTGGATACACCATTATGTCAAGGACTAATTTACAATGGTTTGCAGTAAAAGTGCAAGAGACAGCAGTATCTGGGTACATAATGAAGACAAGAGTTAGGCAGTAAAACTCAAGTAAATTATATATTGTTTAAACACAGCTGTATTCCACATACATTTCACATAATGAGATACACTACAACATAGCAACCATACAGTGTAGTTCTGTCTGATGCAGATAGTCGAGTATGCCAAAGGCACCCACAAGAACATACTCAACTACAGCATGGTCTAGGGTGCGAGCAATGCACCAGGAGATGAGCAGCTTGTTGCTCATCATGCCTTCCTGCTGAAACATTTCCTGGTGAAACATTTCAAAAATAGAGCCATCTGCAAATGGGTTAAATGTGGTAGGGAGGCCAGAGACAGGACACGTGCATATAGGCAGCATATTCCAAATCAGAAGGCTTTCATAAGAGAAGCAGCCAGCACCTGCTCTGGTTTTCATTAGTACGACACAATATTTAAGTCCCACACAGCTTTAAGACCCCCCCCCCCTTGACTGACCAAGGCTCTAACTGGGCCAAGATGTAGGCTGAAGCTTTTTCCCCACTGAATCTGTACATGAAGTGTCGTAGATGAAGTCACCTGCCATCACTTAGGTCCAGCCTATTCAATTGTCTATATGGTGTGCAATGGCAGTTATCATGGGGGGAGTACCTTGCTATATGGATGCCACTATGGGAACCTCACTGAAAGATGCCAAAATTGGGAAATATCCCAAAGAGGGGGCTGGAATAAAGCTGGAACCAGAATGGTTCCAGAGCCAAAATATTTCTAGTACCTGGTTCTAGAACCGGAATGCTCCCCAGAATTGGAATGCTAAAAACTGGGATAAAGACTGGGCTCTGGTACCATCCTGGTTCTGGCTCTGTTCAACTTTTCAGCCCAAGGTTCCAAATGTATTCCGTTTCCTGATGCATTGTGGTTCCAGCTTCACTGTGGTTTTCACCCATACCTAACCACAATGCCTATTGTGTATCTGTCTGGGACAGTCCTTGTGCCATGGTGTAAATTATGTTTTGGCTTATTTGCATGTTTTATGTTAATATCCTCTCGTTATCATCACTTTACCAAATGTTCCGATTTCATCCATAAATGACTCCGAACTAATAAGAATTTGGGTCTGCATAAGAGCTGGCCCAGTGGTGCGGAGGGATGAGGTGCTGAAGCTTCACCTGCCAAAACACCGGCAGCCTGGTTTCGGTGATGGACTTGAGTAGCTGGGGGTCGGCTGGGGTGGAAGAGGTTTGAGCATCCACAGTCTGCTCTCATATATATCATATATACAAGACACTAGTGAGGCCGCACCTGGAGTACACTGTGCAGTTCTGGAGACCTTACCTACGTAAGGACATAGACAGGGTAGAGAAGGTTCAGAGGAGGGCAACAAAGATGGTGCATGGATTGCATCACAAGTCCTATGAGGACAGGTTGAAGGAACTGAACATGTACTCCCTGGAGGAGAGGAGGGAGAGAGGGATATGATAGAGTCATACAAGTATTTCATAGGAGGAACAGGGTGCAGGAATGCACTATTTTTAAGCGAAAAGATGTTCCAGGACTAGAGGCATGGGATGAAGTTGAGGGAGGACGATTCAGAGGAAACGGAGGAAGAATTTCTTCACAGAACGGGTGGTGGACAAGTTGAACACCCTGCCAGAGGAAGTGGTGGGGGCTGAAACAATCACGGGATTTAAGAATGCATGGGATAGACATAAAGGAATTCTGGAGGTCAGGGGTAAGGGGCAACAGACTTCCTGGAAAACATAAACTGAACTTACAAACTTAAATGGGCAGACTGGGTGGGCCATAGGCCTTTATCTGCCAACACTGTCTATGTATGTATATGTATGTATCTATGTATCTCCATGGGGGGAGGAAGTCACCATACCACTCAGACACTGCCACTGCATGGAGATGTGGTGGTAGGCCAGTGGGAGTGCTGCACACTCTGGGATTGGTTGGCGCGTAGTGCACATGCGCCTTCACATGCACATACAATTGTGTCACCATATTGCCAGGCAGCAGAGAAAACTGGAAAAATCAGGGAGAGGCAGATGAAGCCCCACTCACCACTCCAACCAACTCCATCATCCTGGGACCCCTGCTGCAAGAGGAACTAGATCTGGATTCTTTTGTAAGACAGGACAGCCCTCCTCCTTCCAGCCCCATCACAGGCAGCAAGCCATGGGGGTGATGAAGTGGTAGTTAAGTCCCAGGGAGAGATGGGAATAGGTCAGGGAGCAAGAACGGGCTGAAGAGCCTTGCCTGTACCCTGTGGAAAGAAAAAGAACTTTGGTCTACATGCTTGGTAACAGAACCACCTGATGTTCCCCATCTGTATACTATAGCTTCTAAAGTGGGTAGGAAGACCACAGAAATGTGAGCATAGAGCTGGCCCATCAGTGCAGAAGAACTACCATTCACATTACTGGCAATCCAAGGTTGGGAATGAGCCCAGGGCAATGGGCCTATAGAGGGAGGAAGACTGAATGCCCTAACAAACGTTCTCCTCTAAGGAGGGAGGAAGCATGACAGTTGTTGCTGTGTGAGCACCACCTGGGTAACTACAGGTAAAGCTGCAGGCAGCACTGTTAGAGGGAGGGCAGGTCACTGGTGCCATGCACTTACGTGCTTGAGTATGCATGAATGCACACCCTCGCCGCTGATGTTACTGGGGACTAGGAGAGCATGGAAACACCTTAACCTCTACAGGAGGAAGCTGGTCCTCTATTGGCTCTGCACCAGTGATCTAGGCACTCTGTCTTCTGGAGCCATTCTCTGATGGGGCTTGGGGAACCCTGATGGCTCTGCCGTTGCAGGGGGAGAGTAAGTCATGGAGGACAGAGGCAGAGGCAAGTCCAGGAGATGCTGAGCAATGAGCGTGGGTGCCAGAAGAAGAGGGCAGGTCAACAAAAGGGCCAAAAAAAAAAAAGAGAAATGTAAGCATGACGCAGCCCCATCGTAAGTAGGCTGACTCATCTCTACATACCTGAGCAGTGGGGAATGTGGAAGAAAAAAACAGCAAGAAAAATACAAATCTGATGTCCAGAAGATGAGCGCCTCAGCTCACCTTGAAAGGTACATTTATAAACAAAGTTACAGGTTCTGCATGGTGCTATGGGACGTGACTGGAGCAGATTATTACTCTCAACAAAAGGAAAGGCCTGTCTCTTTCAGGCTGACTCAGCCTGTGCGGTTATCCCACTGAGACTTCATCATTGCTGTGAGGTTTTCTTTTTAATTTGAACCAATCTATAACACTGTGTGCTGGGACAAGTTATTAATGCTGTCCGCAAATCCACTGCGTAGTCAGGGAGATGATGCAATCATCCTGAGTCTTAGCCTCTGTGATTAAATTTCAGCACACCAGACTAAAGCGGAGCCAGCAGCTGGAGCCCCAGATGGGTCCAAATGATTTCACTGTCAGCTGAGGGCATTCTGACAGGTGGGTCTACAAATGCTGGAGTTGTGCATTCTGACTCTGTGACTTTTCAGGATTGAAATTAAGCAGTAGCCTTAGGAACCCCAAGGCTACCTCCCACGAGCGTTCCGCAAAGGCTTTGTTAGTGGGGCCAGTATAGCCTGTCTTCCTTCCACAAATCTTCCCTCTCCATCTGAAGAATACTTTTAGCTTGCAAGTGTTCAAGTCCAGTCTTTCCTGTCACTTTAGAACTCTCTGTGTATTTGTTTTGGCCCAGAATCCCGCTTTCTCCCGACTGTGATCATGTTGCATGACAGTGCTCATGTCCTTTTGCTGGGGCCCCTCTTAGTTAGCTTGCTTTAATTACTGGTGGGATGTACCTACCTTTACATCTTTTTTCCTGTGTATATTTAAGCCTGTATGTAACAATTCTTGCTGAACTATGTTAACCTGTTGACTGCTGCTATCTTCCCTGGGACCCCATGAAAATGAGATGCTCTATCTCATTAGCTTACCCGGTTGGATTATTGTCATATAAATAAATTAAAATAATATAAAATAAATAAATATCTGTCATACTTGTTGAAAAAGACAATATTCTGTTGTTAAAGAGTTCCATACCAATTGTTCTCAATGGACATTTTGAAAAAAATAATTCTTAGATGTGTCTTGTGTCATAAGTGTTGCATATTTCTTATTCTTTTGGTCTTTTGTGGACAGTTGCATGAATGTAGGATCCTTATGCTTTAGAATTCATCTGCCTCTAGCCAGTCTAGTGGTGTGACTGGCAGTGCATTGCCACAAGGTACTCTGCATTGCCATGCCATGCAGGGGGACCAGAGTTTTCCAGGGAGGGGAGGGGCTGGAGGAGTGTGACACACCTCAGCTCAAGGAAGGAAGGGAGGGAGGGACACAGGTTTTCCTGCCACCCCCTGGAAGACAGTGGGACACAAGGTCAACATGGGTGCATACTGATGGAGCCACGCCGGTGCCATCATTAGGGATGGGGTAGCTCAGCTCTTCAGCAGAAGGGAGAAAACATGGAAACAGAATGTGCCCGTACGACAGTGCTAAAAGCACTGCCCTGAACCTCAAACTGCCGAGGCGTGAGACAGAGACATCTCAGTCTAATTAGAACCAAAAATGATTCTGGAAGGTTCTTGCCTTTAAACCTTTTTTCAAACATAGCATTTTGCATAATCAGCACACTGATCTCCTAATTATATAAAAATGCTTGCTAGCATTTTAAACCACTTGAAACTTTTTTTAATGAGAAGTGAAATGTAATGCTAGACACAACTAGCATGGCTGTCTGTCAGTGCCACTGTGCCCTAATGAGCATGGTCCATGCCATCCATTTTGCCACTGACCGTGCCATCGGTTAGCCGGTGCCGAACTGTTCATGTGAGCATACCATACAACTTACACTGTTAATAAAGTTACCAGTTTGATGTACCTCAGCTACGCCCAGTGCATTATTCCCAGTGGTACTCAGCAGCTTTATGGTTGGGTTCCTTTTGTTTCTCAATTTTTTAATTTTCCTGGTTCAGGTTTTTTTTTTTAGAATGGGGTATATCCTTCCCAATGAGCTGCATGAGGATTGGACACCTGCTTCTCAACCTCATGTCACTCAAATGTGGGACAGCTGCCTTCAAATGTGGGAAAAGGAAACAAAATCTGGGAACCCTAGGGAGGTTTTGGAGATATGGGATTTGAAAATTGTGGAAAACAATCCTTCGGTGTGTGTTAATATGTTCCTCAGAGCCACTTGCAGTAGACCAAGAGTGCTTGTATGCACAGACACTGGGTGACTGAACAACATAGTGGAGCTCTTCTGTCTCCCAACAGACAACAGTGAACTCACTCTTATATAAATTAATAGGGCCTCCGAGGGGTGTCTCTTATGGCATAAAAGACTCCAAGTGTTAGATCTGGGCAAGAGGACAGTGAAATAAAGTTGAGCAGTTCTATCATCTCAGAACTGGTGAGATGAGTCTCTCATGCCATAAGAGATACCTGGACCCATTATCTGATTATAAACCACTTGAGTTTAATTCAAGTGATTTAGAATAAGTTTAGAGTTTTTATTTTAATTTTATAATGTCATCCTCCCCTTGGCACTGAAGTGGGGTGCTGTCCCCTAAAGTACCTGCATGACAGCACACCGGACACATGATAAGAGATACAGTGGCTCTGCATGCTGATTGGCTGAAACCACATTAGTGGTTTATAATACTGCAAAGAGTGGCTTCGAGGGCAGTAGCAATACCTTATAGGTGAAGGTAATGCTGTGTTTTTTTTTAAATAAAAAAATTAAACGATAGACTCTGAATGTGCCGATTTCTGGGACAGCAGTGCATGAAACAACTCCTCACTGAATAACAGTATAGGTTAACGCAGCCCTGTGATTGGTCAGCGGTACTCTCTCTTGACCTATAATGGATATTTAAAATATGTCTATTGAAAACCAAATTAATATGCATTTACACAGAAACAGACTGCATTGGCAGAAAAAGACCCCGTGGTTCATTGAGTGTGCCCATTTCCCTACCTAGTGTCATGCTTGGCCTAACACCAGGCTGCACTTAAAGGTCTGATAGCACTAGTGGTCACCTTCTATTTTAAAATCTCAGTGTAAAATGTGAGACAGCACCATTTCCAAGTGGGACAGGGGGTGTCAGAGAGGTAAACTGAGGGATGTCCTATGCAATGTGGGATAGTTGAGAGACATGATTAAGCATGTAGTCATATCTCTCAACCTTTTGTCACTGAAATGAGGGACATGGACACTCACAATAAGGGACAGTGAGGGGCAATGACCTCACAATAAGGGAAAGGGAACATCATTTAACCAGGAGTAGCACACTAAGCCGAAGCTTGTTTCCAGATACGACGTGGGAGCACAAGGAAGTTAAGTGACTTGCTCAGGATCACACAGTACGCACCTAGGTGACTGTGGGATTCAAACTCAGGTCTCCAGATCTACAGCTCAGAGCCTTAACCCACTGCGTTATACTGCTTCCTAAACTTTTCCTTTGCATTGGCCGGGAATCGAACCCGGGCCTCCCATATGGCAGGCGAGAATTCTACCACTGACCCACCAATGCATATAAATAAGAGACACATCCTCAAACATGGAGATAAAAGCTCAGACCACTGTGGAAACCATTTCATGTACTTGAACAAAGTTTATTTTTTATTTAGCATCTTAGAATGCTATGAAATTCATTTTAAAGCCTGTATTTACAGAATGTTTTCTGTGTGAGCAGTACCTTATCTATGAAGCACGGGCAAGGGACAAAGCAATTTTGAGGGATAAAATGAGGAATGTTCCTTGTAATCATGGATAATTGAGTGATGTGCATGTAGTTTTTGTTTGATGGCGGGGGGGTTAATATTTATTTTTATTTAACAGATTGTCACCAGGAGATGCATGCCGATCTAAGAATGGCTCATTTTAAGATGCATCCTGCAGCAGAGGTTACAGAGAAGGGAACTGCAATACAAAACAAACAATATTCAACAGTATTAAATGATAACGAGAAACACAAAGTGGAAAATGATATCCCTTAACAGAGTCCAAGGACAACAGCATACAGACAATACAAGTTCAAGTTCAAGTTTATTGGCAGGAAAACTCCATAGAGCATGCTCATTTACAAAGAGGTCCTGATCGGACATTATGCAACAACAGTAAACAGTACAGAAATTGGCATACAACAGTATACAGTACATAATTTGGGATAAACACAGTTCAAAATTAAAGAACAGACATGCAGTTGACATTAGGAGCAGAGTAAAGCAATGACTCTATCAGTTAGATAGGTTAGGGAAAGGGAAAAGAAGGTTAGAGGGAGAAGTGCTTAATGTAGTAGCTTTGCCACACAGGATATATAATACATGATGGAAATAAATTAACTAAGTGCACCAAAACATGGCAAAAGTTCCTGTTTTGATAAAGTTCTATTTTTTTGTTCTCAGTAAGGGTCCCATGCTAAAGCTGCTGTCTTTCTGCCTGCTATTATTTTTTTAATTGCTTAGGAGTTCCTGAACCCGGTGACAGCAGTGGTGCAGATTGACAGAAGCCTGCATGGAAAACTTTATTGTAGGTTTCAGCTTTACTGATGTCACCAGGTTTATGAACTTTTAAGTAATTATAAAATGAACACTGGGTGGGGAAAAAGGAAGATTAACAAGAAACACTAAATAAGGAAAAAATAGCTCAGTTTCAAAACAAGCACATGAAACAGTACACTAGGGGGTGTTAAAGTGAATTTCCGACCAAAACGCATAAGGGATTGGGCTTCATAGCCCAATACCTTATGCCAGCATCAGGTAATTTTTGCTAACATTACATTTTTTTACTCACTCTGTGCAGTAAACGAAGGGATCGTACTTGTCTCTGTAGCCACTGCCAGCCAATCCCTTCCAGCTTCCTAGTATGTCTGCTGCACCCCCATGCTCGGTGTTTTTGTGACGCGTGAGCAGGGAGCGTGCGGGGGTGAGCCCTATACAAGTCTATGGGGCATTTTTTTAAAGCAGTTTTGTGAAGCTTTAAGCAATCTGAGAAGGCAATGAAAGCCAACGCTCTGCTAATATGGACAGTATTAGGACAGCAGCGACTTTCTTTGCCCTCTCAGATTGCTTAAAACTTCATAAAATTGCTTTTAAAAAATGCTCCATAGACTTGTATAGGGCTCACCCCCACACGCTCCCTGCTCATGCGTCACAAAAACACCGAGCATGGGGGTGCAGCAGACATACTAGGAAGCTGGAAGCGATCAGCTGGCAGTGGCTACGGAGCCAGCTACGATCCCTTCATTTACTGCACAGAGTGAGTGAAAAAATTTAATGTTAGCAAAAATGAACTCATGCTGGAATACGGTATTGGGCTATGAAGCTTCCTTTAAACAATTTATACATGCCAAAATGTTAAATTATACTGAAAATGCCAAAAAAAGGTTTGTGGTCCCTTGAAGAGGAGGAAAAGCTATTACTCATCAAAAAAGGAGCTAGTGTCAACAGCCTGGGCAAAAACTCATCTCTGTGTAAAAACAAAAAAAAAAATACCACATGGATTAGCAAATAAATTACGCAGAAACCTGACATTAATGTGAACTGAAAATTTGCGCGAAACACAAAAGACACATAAACAAATCATTTAGAAGAAGCTCATAAAACGTTTCCGTGCTTTTGGAGGCCTGCATCATGGTGGCAGATGCCCAATTTTGGTATAGCTGGTCAAGGCACCCACTGACTGATGAGTGTGCTAGTGTTACCACTTAAAAACTTAAAACAAAGCCCAAAGGCCAATTGTCCTTTGAGTCATGCAAAATTATCAACAACATTATATTTTATTAAAAATGTATCATTTGGCAAACAATTACAGACGTGGTATGGGCATAACTGTGGAATTAGTCACTTGACATTTTCGTTTGATTAAAACAAGCCAGGCAGAATGCATAGTTGTTATTGTTTCTTATATGATACAACTGGGATAAAATGACATTTTTTCATTGGATTTATCAGACTGCAGATCATTGTTCTACAATTTTTGGGAATGTTAATTTTCTTGTAACGTACAAGAGTTTGCAGCCTCAGGGCCCAGTTTTTCGAGCTCACAAGCTCCGTATGCATCATGGCATGCAGACTTGTTTATGATGGCTTGCTGCTTAAATGGGACCATAGAGGCCCCTGAGCATTTATCCTTCTCTGTTGGCCTGCCCACTACCCCCACTTGATCGTTGCTATGAAGTAGATCTATTTGGGTGGTTATATGTGTATGTGAGGGGGTGGAGGAGTGTTAGGGTGTGGTGGGGGTAGGTTGGTGGTGCATCTTTGATTATGTCACTTGCCCTTGGCTTTTCCCCCAAAAAGGGCTGCGTAAATTATGCCATGGGGGATCCCAGCCATAAATCCCTACACCTCCCAGTACAGCACATATTGGGGCAATGGCAGCCCCATTACAAAATGTCTGCCTTTGCTCTGACATCCTCTTTGCTGGAGGCATAGGACTACTGATCAGTACATTTTCTTTATGTAACCCCTCTGGGGTTAGTGCATCAAGGTAATGCACTAAGTCATACAACTTTAGATATTTGTTTGGGGTTTTCACAGCCCAGGCCCTTATGGGTTAAATCTGTCACCTCCAGGGGACTGCTTGTGATTTGGGAGTACCCTGGGGGCTGGTTCTTGCTGGTCAGTGTGGGAGCGCCCAGGCAGAAAGGTGGTGTTGAGGGAGCAGAGCAATTGCCCACTCATGAGGCTCACTTTCTGGTTCTCAGGAGAAGAAAAGCCAGCAAATTCAGCTCCTGACATGATGATGGCCATATGCTGTGTTCCCCGGCTGTGGAGAGAATGCCCTATGCCTTGTTTGTGGCAAGGAATGAGTGGCTATGAGGGAGAATCAAACCCAAATCTGAGGCAACATGGCAGAGCAGAGAGAAGGAATGGACTTCACATCTGTCTGGGATGCACCATGCTGAACGAGTCCCAAGGGTACAGGTTATGGATACAGGTGGAGTAGCACCTTAGTCAGATCGGACCCCTGGCCTGAAGGGAATATGCAAGGCCATGGGTACAAGGACTGATCAGTGTGAGTGACTGTGAGCTAAGTCACTCCATGGGGACATGCTGCCCATATTTCATGGGAGAATTGTCTCAGAAGTGTGTTGTGGGAGTCAGAGATACTGGTAGCGAGGATCCGCTGCACTGAGGTTTGTGGTCAGTGATCCCGTGATTGATTTGGAACATTCAAGTTTTGGTTCTGCTATAGGCTAGAGGGACAGTGTAGACACAAGGGAATTATGCCTCATGCCGCCAAGGATTTATTTATTTATTCAGCTTTTGTTTACCAGATAAGCACACTAGACAGTCATGTGCCTATTTTCAGGTGTGACCCGGGAGAATTACAAGGTACAGGCAATAACAATACAGAGTCAAGGCACGGCAATCAACAAGGAACAGTCCAAAATAACATCAGATAGCAGCTGGGCAGATAAGTGGGGATACCCAGTTTGTGGACACAAGGGGACAGAGAATAGTGGTACATTAACAGCAAGGGAGGAGAGAAACATTTGCAGTGGTTTGCAACAAGAGGAAGGAGGCATGGGATAAAACTCATGGCTGCTTAGCCTGGCAGGGGGACCCTTAACCCTAACAGGGTGTAAGAGTAAATCAAGTGTGTAAGCAGTAGATGATGACTTAAGGCATCGAGCAAGACATGGCCAGGGCATATGCTGCCTGAGTGTTAGGGGTCATCCATATAATGCCCCTCAGTATGGACACAGAAATAAATGATAAAGGGCCTTCTGGACTTTTTAAGAATCTGACTCTCTCGGTCCAAGTGAACATGTCCCACAGCTGGTCTGGTTATTAATTTACTATCAGTTTGCTATCTCCATGGATAAGTTCATTTATTAAATGATCCTGTTGTTTCTCTGGATGAAGTTTGACTCCAGTTTTGTAAAATACATGTAGTTTGCAACTAACTCCAGTTTCCTTCAAGCCCCAGCACCCAGGTGTGAGCTGAAGCACCCCCCAGTTTAGAAGGACTGGTAAACATAAGTCATCTTCAGTGTTTCTGCTGTGCCCCCCTCCCCATGGACTTTACCACCAGTCATACCCCTAGATGATGGGGAGGTGGTGGGCTACAAATGGGGGTTCATCTGAGATGTGTCTTTGTGGGGTGCTCAAAGCAATATCATGGTCACGTGAGATGCTGGGTGAAGCTGTAAACTATGGTGGACTCTATGGGGTGAACTATGATTACCAATATGGCACTGGAGGGCTAAGAAAATTTGCTCCTTTCACCGAGTGTAGGTGCCTGGGGGGCTGGCAGAGAAAAGCTTGTGACTAGTCCATGTGAGAGCTACAGTATGTAAATGGACTGGAACCCAATGTAAGGATTGGACTGACAGGACTCACTTGAGTTGGGCTATGATTTCCTGGTGCCTGGTGGAGGTGTTACTGTTCAGTGGATCAGCATGCATGCTGGTACCAGCATCTGCTCTTTCTACCGCTATATTCATTTTGCATTTTTGGACTATTTATAAGGATTAGAGAGTCAGCCACTGGTAAATATGGTGCAAGTACCCTCTACATTCAATGTAACAGTGCCATCCTAGATGTTTAAGTGGATGTGTGAGATAGTGGGCATATCGATGCCTTCCCAGGAGTGTGCCCTTTGCCAATATAAGGGCCCCGAGGTAGAATTCCTCCCTGTGTGCAGCTGGTGTCATGATGGCAGGCAAAGAGTCCATGGATATCAATCACCTCTGTACCCCCATTGTTGGCCGAGCCAGTCAGCTACCTTCTTGGACTCTGACGAGGCTCTTGCAGAAGGATGAGAGAGTCTGTTTGCTCAGTTGGGTCCAAAAAGAGAACTCAAAGCCACTGTTCCCACTGAGAAGATGGAGTCCACCCCCCAAGTGGGTGCTTTACCTCCAGAAGAAATGGAGCCAGTTAAGGAGAGCAGTTCTACAGCTTTAAGATGGAATTGTCACCCCGGCTCATGACCACGGACAATTTTAGTGTATACCATCCGACAAGCGAGGGAGATCAGCAAGTATTGTCTGAGACTGTTGTGGCCCAGTCACCTGTTTCTTCAGGTTCATCTGCAGAGACATTGTCTGCTACCAAGCCACCCAGACAGAGCCAGTGATCAAGATCCCTGGTGGAACAGCCTGAAGGGCCCCCCCCCTCCACAGTGAGCCGTAGGCCGAAGGTAAAAAGGGTCAGGTGGAGATTGAGATTGAAGACATTTGGAAACAGAAGTAGGAGAAGGACTCCCCAGTGGCTTATCAGTTGGTAATCCTGTTGCCCAGAGGAGGTTTCTTGCCCTCTCATGCAGCTCATCCTGGGCCTTGAGACACTTACAGGCAGATTAGGGAGCAAGAATGATGTGAGAGACAGTATAACGAAGGCACATGGATCCTGGAGGAACAAGCTCCCTGAACGACTATACGAAGTCTGCCAGAATGGTCGCAGGCAGAGCCCATTGTCAGCAGGCAAACTGATGAAGAGTACCAGCAACATGAGTACCCCATGTGCCTGAATGTGTTTGGGATGTCATCGAGGATAAGAGAAGAGACTGGGTCTATAGGGCCATCTTATGGAAAATTTATCACAAGCATGGCCTGGATGTGCATAGTCCCACTGTCTCCCTGCAGGAGGCTCAACATGTCGCTAAAAGGATCTGTGAACAAAGTGCTTATGATGGACTGACTTTAACCAAGAACTATGCTGTGTTGCAAGATCTGGATGGAGGATGTGCCGGTACTGTGTGGAGGCAATTGATTTCTATGGTCATCCTTGTACCAAGCCAGATCCTTGCTATTATTTTGCAAGGCAGTGAGCTGCTGATGTCCTGCAGCCTTGCAGAGCCTTTGGGTATTGAGATCCCCACTGGAAGCTACCAAATGGGTGAGATTAACCCTTTTCCTTTTTTTCATTGTGGACTATTGTTTGGGACTTGTTTAGATTGTTACTACCCATTACGTTGAGACTTTAAAGTATATGGGATATTTGTAATATCGGGAAATATCACGTGGACTGGGGCTACCTGTTACTGTACTTTGCCATAAATTTTAAATCAGGAACATTTGCTGTATTCACAAGTGAAATACTGTTGCTATATTGCATAAGAATCACTGTTGTGTGTAGGTATAAGCCCTATTGGGCCATTTTTACTGTTGCATGTATGCTGTTTGTTTTATTGTAACCATTCCATGCTGTAAAATGATGCTGGGGATATAGTTTTGGGGCGTGTCCAGATTAATCGGGTGGCAGCTATTCTGGTAGGTTATTTTAGTTTTGGTTAAATAAGTGATAGGCCTGGAATGCCACCCCTTGGGTGCTTAGGCAATCTGCCCAGAGAGTCCAGATGAGTGGGTGGCCAGGGTGAGCGCGAGTGTACTAGAGAGTCGAGCTCTAGGGGCCTCGATCTTGGTTAGACTAGTGTATTCCACCTTAAAGGTGAAGCAGCCTGAGCCCTTTGGGGTATGGCAGAGGGGGGTATGCATACCTTTTCTGTCTGGGCCCTAGAGGGGTGGCTGTTGGCACTCTGGAGCTCACCGAAGGTGTCGAGCTTTTAAAGGGGAGAGAGCACTGTAACCCACCCCCCACACACACACACACATGGGGTAGAGCATCAACATGTTTTTTTTTTGTGGGGTAATACCAGTATGGTAGACACTTTGTTTTGCACTTTTAAAAAGAAAAAAAGGAAAAAGAACCTACCAGCTACATCAGGAATCCCTAGAGAATGTGACCAGTCATAAGATGTGTTTTTAAACCAGGGATACTTTGATGCCTAAGCAGGTTGACAGAGACCCTTTAAGCAGTGTAAATAATTTGTCACAACATCTCAAAGGACACTGTAGTTGTGAACTGGATTGCTCACTCAGTCACGCTGCAACCAACCTGGTCACAACTCAGGGATGCTTCCTTCCAGTCCCACCTCAGGTTCCTCCTCACACACAACAAGGCTAGGCTCTTGCCCATACAGTACAGGGCCTTTTGAACATAGGACTCACCTAGTCACTCCAGGCACCTTTGACCCCTTCTGCGTATCATTTATTTATTTGTTCAAAAATTGGTAACAGGGAAAGGTACACTGAGCCAGGGCTCGTTTCCAGGGGCGACCTGGGGAAAAGGGAAAGGGGATACAATAAATCAGAAACAGCAGCAGAGAAACATTCTATAGATAAAGTGCAAACTGTGAACAGTTCACCAAGATGCAAGTGCAGACGTGAGCCCCAGCCCAGTGTGCCTTTCCCGGTTTTCAAACATTTGAATAAAAAATAAATAAATAAAAATAACAATAAATGGTGAACAGAAGTTGGTTCTGTGAGCAGCACCAATATCCAATTAAAATGGCAAAAGCAGCTTGATACAAATAAGTGCAGAAGCAGTAGGGACATGAACTGACCCCGGGGGGGGGGGCATGGCAGGGGTGAAAAGGGCACCAGGGACAAGTCAGGTAGTGAGCTCACAGGAGCAGGATGGGGAAGGGAGGAGCTTTAGCTGGTGCCTACGGGAAACAAGGGAGGGTGAGAGACAGAGAGAGAGGAGGGCAGCTGGTTCCAGAGGTGGGGAAGGCGACTATGTAGGAGTGAGGGTAGGGGAGGGAGGGAGAAGGTACAAGGATCCCTGGAGCAGAGGGAGTATCAGGCAGAGGGAATGGGCGAGAGGAGTGTGGCTGGTTAAGATGGTAGAGATGATCTGAGGTTTTAGTCTATGCCTAGATGAACATATACATGACACTGAATCAGAGAAAGTGGACAACATTTTGGCTTCACATATAAAATATACCAGGGGGACCGGTGATCACAACTGGGGATTTCATGGATTGGAAAAGGTCTCCTTAGATCCTAGCGGGGGTGACTTAGATGCAGCACTGTTAAAAAGAGAAGCATTCTGGATGTTCACATTAAGTGGTTTAACTACTCTGGGATTAAATGAGCGCTTTGAAATATCTCCACTCCTCTGATTTCTGTTAGTAAGTAAAATATTATTTGTAGAGCGCGCCTTTCCAGAACCAAGGCGCTTTAACAGCGCATAACAATTTCAGATATAAATACAACAATACTCACATAAATAACTAAATAATATTTCTGATCAAATAATTTATATTAAAACATCAAAGAAAAACCTGATTAAAAAAAAGGTTTTGACCTGTTAGACTATGGTACTCCATTTATATATGCTGTGCTACCTCATATGGGTCATTGTAAAGTAAGTAAGTCAAATTTTATTTATATTAAGCGCCCTTCCCAAGCTCAGGGCGCTTTTACAATAAAACAAGTGAAATCACATTTCAAACAATAAATCAAACAACCATACAATACACTTACTCATTATGTACCAACAAATGCTAAGGCAAAAAGGAAAGTTTTTAATTGTTTTTTAAAACTTTCAACAGTTAGGCATTCTCGTATCTGACGAGGTAGAGAATTCCACAGGGTTGGTGCCATATAGGCAAAAGATCTACCTCCAGACATCTTTAGATGTACCCTGGGAATCTCTAGCAATCCCTCATCAGAGGAGCGAAGAGAACGGGCAGGACAGTAAGGCACCAAGAGCTCTTTCAGGTAGTGGGGTCCCAAATCATGTAGGGCCTTAAAGGTCAATAATGCGACCTTGAAGGTGATCCACACTGTACTGGCAGCCAGTGCAAATCACGCAGCACAGGTGTTATATGGCTAGATTGTGAAACTCCCATCAACAACCTGGCCGTCCGTTTGCACAAGCTGCAAGCAGTGGATATCCATCCCCGGCAGCCCTAGATAAAGCGCATTGCAGTAATCAAAATGGCTGGTAACAAAGGCGTGACCAAAATGGGAAGATCTTCCCGTGGAACCAAGTGTTTCACCCGGGCAATATTCCTCAGATAAAAAGGCAGATTTGACTACGGCCGACACCTGCATCTTCATAGTCAGGTTTCGGCCAAAAATTACTCCCAGGTTACGTACTTGGCCAGAGGCTAGAAGCTGGGCCCCCAAGATATAAACCCGAGGGTGTCCTGTCCAAGCCCCTGTTATCCTCCTCCAGGGTCCACAACCAACACCTCAGTTTTCCTGGATTCAACCTAAGCCAACCAGCACTCATCCAATCCTGAATCTCCAGGAGGCAGTTATTAAACATAGTGATGGAATCCGACTCCTGATCAGGCATAAAAGACAGGTAGAGCTGAGAATCATCAGCATAACAATGAAAACTCAGCCCATACCGTCTTATAATGTCCCCCCAGTGGAAGCATATACACCGCGAATAACATAGGGGACAGCACCGACCCCTGTGGTACCCCACAGGGCAGACAGTGAGGGGCCGAGGTGTTAACTCCTGATACCACTCTCTGAGATCTGCCCTCCAAAAAAGATCGAAACCAACTGTGGACTGCTCCCCTCAGACCACAGAGAAACCACAGGCGGTTGAGCAATACCCCATGATCCACGGTGTCAAATGCTGCTGAGAGATCCAGGAGAACCAAGATGGAACGGGTCCTCTGATCTCTTGCCATCAGGAGATCATTCAATACCCGAACAAGAGCCGTTCTCTGTACTGTGCCTCTTCCTGAAGCCGGATTGGAGAGGGTCATAGATATTGTGGATGGACAAATGATCCTCCAGTTGCAGAGCGACCACCTTCTCAATAACCTTCCCTACAAAAGGGAGGTTAGAGACTGGTCTATAATTTGCTGGGCAGTCGGGGTCAAGAGAGGGCTTTTTCAAAAGGGGGTATATTACCGCCTCCTTTAAGGGATCCGGAAAGATCCCTCTCTCTAATGACACCACCACTATCCCAGCCAGGACTGGGCCGATAACATCTACACACCCCACCACCAGGTGAGTAGGGCCTGGGTCCAACTTACAATAGGTAGGTCGCAGAGTCTGGATAATCCTCACAATATCTATTACTGCTGGTAGTCTAAAGGTAGACCAGTACAACTGGGCATTAGTACCACCCGATTGATCAGTACAATGCTCAATAGAAAGACACTGGCCGATCTCATCCCTGATGGTGGCTACCTTGTCAGCAAAGAATTTCTCAAACTCCTATACTGTACCTGTGATAATGCTCTACCAGTCTGGAGACAGACTGGATTGCACAGTCTGTCCACAGTCCGGAAGAGCTGGGATGGTCTATTCCTAGCTGCAGCAATTTCCTGACAGGAACTCTGCTTTCTTATGGGAGATTGCTGATTGGTAGCATTTATAATGTTCTAACAATTCAAGTCTATCCACCTCCAGTTGAGTTTTCCTGGCCAACGTTTTTCTATCTTCGTCCTTCCTTTCCACTCATGGACCTCCCCTGTCAAACCAGGGAGCCCCTAGGTGACGAGTACGGGGACGAACATGAATTGGAGCTATGGCATCCAGGGCCTCAGTCACAACCCTATTATAGGCCAAGACCAGTGGCCCTGGATCCATACTATCCCTTGGAAAATCCGAGAAGTCCAGCTCCGTCATTAGGCCCTCTGAGGTAATCCCTCTTGAAGGAAGGAACTGTACTAACTCCCTGGGGGCAGGCCTATTTCGGGGGGCCACAAATCTAAACCTCAGGGCATGATGGTCAGACCATCCGACTGGCTCCACCTCCACATCAGATATCTCCATCCCCAGATGGAAAACCAAGTCCAATGTATGCCCCCCCATGGGTTGCAGAGGTAATTACTCGTGACAGGCCCAATGAATCCATTAATTGGAGGAGATTTTGACCAAATGGCGAGAGTTCATCGTCGACCCAGGCATTGAAATCCCCCAGAATTATCCATCTGGGAGATTCCAATACCATGTCATTTAAGTCCGCAACCTCCTTCAGGAACCCCTCTCATCCCCTGGTGGATTTGTAGATAAGAAGGGTCCTGGCCTGCACCTGCACCCACTATGCATTCAAAGGAGTTGGTAACACCAACTGGCACCTCCTAAATCCAGATCTTGTCTAAAACAAATGGCAACCCCCACCCCTCCGGTCAACTCTCGGGCGGTGAATCACCGAGAACCCAACCGGAACCGAGGAGTCCAACACAGGACCAGCATTTCCATCTAGCCAGGTCTCAGTGATGCAAGCCAGGTCGACTGAGGAAACAAGATCCGCAATCACTGCAGTCTTGTTCCTAATCAACCTGGCATTGCTTAACACCGCCCGAAAGGTACAGAAATCCAAGGGTGATCCCACTTCCTGCCTGACACACTCCAAGTCAGTGCCCTTGGGTATGGGAACTAGGCAAGGAGGACCTCGCTCCAGTACCCATTTCGCCCCAGGGCGTCTCCTAGCCCTCACTGCCCGTATCCGTTCTCTTCCCTCCCATCCCCCAACAGTTCCAAGATCCCCGTATCCTTCTACTTTTTGATCTTACAATGCCAAGATTTCGACTTCTAGCATAAACCTCCACTGTAAGTGGGGGTAATTCAAAGGGACGGAGATCCTGAAGTCTTGAGGGGGAGTACTGCCTAACCATTTTACTTATACCCCAACACATATTTTAAACCAATTTATTCACTCTCATACAAACAACAACCCTCCCACCCCAATTTAAATAATAATAACAAAAATGAATAAAGTAAAATAAAATACCCCTTAAAATATTAAAACAATTTTATACACATCTAAGAGAGTCCAACTGATCTAGGCCCAAAATTCCAATCAGATAACTATCAAACGAAACAATAACTAATAAAATAAAACCCCAGGCAACCAGGAACTCTCACTAACTGGTGCCACTAAATAAAAAGAAAACTTAATAAACCAAAAAGAATAATAAACCCCCGAGCTACACCATACTCTCACTATGGTAGCCAAGAGGAACAAAATGGTACTTCACTACCATATATAATTGAAAATTATATTAGTAATGAGGCCACTAAAATCAGGGAATCCCAGTCCTGAGCACTCTCACTGCAAGATCTTCCAAAAGGCACAACGATTCTCAAAAATTAGTGATGGAAAACAAATTGAACCAAAGTTTAGTACATATCCAACGACCAAAACCCCAGAAACACTCTCACTGATTCAAAGGGTCTTGAGTCACAGAAACAGTCTGTCCACTGAAGAAGACGGCTGAAATATATTCGGGACTAGCTATATTCCCTTACTAAACCCAAAAGAGATTATACAGCCCACCACCAGGCTACAGTGGATACTACGAGACCCCAATGGAGCCCAACCAAATGGGCTCCCAGGGGTTCCCTAGAAGAAAGGACTGCCACCCACTGACTCCCCAGTGATGGATGCCTCACCTCTGCACCACTACAGTCGGAAGAGTCAGGATTCACCAGATAGGGCAATAAAAGCAGGGAAATAAATGCAAAAGTCCCCAAATCCAGACAACACCCATTGCGTATAAATCTGGCTGTGCATTTATTTGAGTCTGGGGAAGAAACATGGAACTGAGCAGTTTTAAATGATGGTGTGAATAATATTGTGCTGAGGCTGACATTAATGTTTTTATTCCTTCTCTTTGTACTTAGGACCCTCGGAAATGTGCAACTGTCCATGTTCTCCATGGTTCCATGAGGTTGCGGTTGGGATATGAAAACTGACACAAGTGAAAGATATTGGAAACAATTGTTTGAATCCCACCAGTGAAGTAAGTAAGTAAGTAAAACTTTATTTATAAAGCGCCTTTCCAGAGCCAAGGTGCTGTACAATCAATAAAATTAAAACACAAACAATTTAAAACAAATAATAACATCCACAGGCAGCTAAAAATTTTAAGAACCATCAGGAAAAGCCAGGTGAAACAAGTAGGTTTTGAACTACGATTTAAAACTTGAGATGGTCAGGCATTCCCTTAACCGAAGAGGCAGAGAATTCCACAGGGTAGGAGCAGCAAAACAAAAAGCATGTGCACCCGATGTTTTTAACCGAACCCTGGGAATCTCTAGCAATCCCTCATTGATGGATCAGAGTGGGCGGGAGGGACAGTCGGGAATCAGGAGATCTTGCAGGTACCGGGGTCCCTGTTCGTGAAGAATATAATGAATGTTGATGGGACTCTTTTTTTATATATAAATATTGCTACCTTTGATATTTTACCATGGTTTTTGTTATATGTTTTGTGCTGTCATGTTTGTATTTAAATTTGCACTTGTATTTATTTGTATATGATTTTTTTAAACTTGTTGGGGTCACTTCAGCTTTAAGGGTGGGACATTAGTGATGATGTCACAATCTAGGGATATATTTAAACAGCACGAGTTGTGTGATATATTACCCTTGATAAAGTGCCGTTTAGGGGCATGAAACACCATCAGGTTAGTGTCATGTCGTGGATGAGCACCTTGCTATAACACGCAGCTTTTTATCTTATGTAATGTAAGTAAATAAAACGTTTTTTCCACTTGCATTTTAGCCTTGTGGACTATAGTTACACTGCTCTGGTTTTTGTGGGTGCAAGCTTTCTTTGGCAGTGGTTAGCTTTTTTGCTTCACTCACCACAAGATCTTGCGGTGACACCTTCTTTGTTTTGGTAAGACGGCAGAGACCCAAACCAGTATTTGGAGCTGAAAGAGGTGCAATGGGATTGGTGAGATGATGGTAGGGGGGAGGATGGATCTAGAGGAGTGGAGGGAGCAGTGATGAGTACGGGGGGGGGAGTTGATAGCCAAGTGACAGACGGCATTACAGAGGGTGTCCAGCCTCTGCCAAGGGAAGAGGAGGGGGCAGCACTGTAGACCACATCTGTGTAGTTAAAGACCGGAAGCACCATTTTGGAAACCAACTCCTGGCAGACCTGCAGTTAACTGGGTAGTGCCTTTGTATGGTGGATCATGGAATTGCCCAGACAATAAGATTACTTATACCTAAAATACTGACACATGAACATTTCAGTTATATTAAATATAACATATTTAATATTCACGCCAACATTTTCAAGATTTGGTATCTGGTGGAGGGAAGCTCCATCTGAACAGCCCTGGACCACAGCACATAATCCCAGCTTGGAGTTAGGAAATTACCATTTATAGCCTTACAATCAGTGAGTTACAACTAACCCAGGATATTGTAATGCACTAATTAGTGCTCACAATACAGGCTGGTATATGCACAAGTCTTGCATTCCCAGCCCATGTAGCTACGAATCTGGTCCTCAAGTACGCAGTCCATATTGGGTCCCTGTCAGGGTTCTACAGCCATCCTTCTGCCGATGGGCTGGTATTGGACTCGCCCTTCTGGAAATCCAGTGGCCAAGGGGACATGGACAAGCCTCCAGACGAAGAGTCCAAGAAGATTGACCATGCAGCAAATAAGGTTTATGCTGCCACCTTAGGTCTCCATCAGGCCAGCTGTGCTGTGATAATGGCCAGCTTTGGTCACTCCTGGTTGGGAGTGCTGGATGAGATCATCCCTTACCTCCCTGCTGATAATCAGTTGTCACTTAAGTTGATCAGAGACCAGGATCAACTGCTGGCTAAACACTAGCCACAGATGGTTATGGACATGGGTGACTCCTGCATCCATGCCATGGCAACAGAAGTCTTGAGGCATCGCAGAACCTGGCTGTAGCTCTCTACCTTCATGATGTATACCCAGCACAAACTAGCAGATGCCCCTTTCTTGGGTACTGACCACTTTGGTTCTGGGGTGAAAAGACATCTCACATGGACTGAGAACTCCAGTGCCACCCTAGACTGTGTGGCATCATCCCAAAAGGACCCCAAAGCCCAGAAATCTAAAATGAAGGCCTTCCATTAAAGGTTCTTTCAGCCACAGCAGCCTAGGCAGCAGCTCCAGCAAGGGCTGTATCAGTACTGGTGTTGAAATCCAAATTCGGAAGCCAGGGGCTAAAATGAGGTGGGAGTAGAAGTGGTGGTGCTTCCCTGACCCCTGTGGCCAATGCCCCCTCCAAACCTGTGCAATGATGGGTCGTGGGGTGTCATCCTCCACCTGTCAAGACTGTGGCTCAGTCAGGGGTTGGCTGCACTGCTTCTGGTCACAGTGGCCCACCGTTGCTATGGACAAGTGTATGTTAGAAGTGGTAGGCAAGGGTTGCCACTGGACTTCGAGGCTCTCCTGCCTTACTGACTCCACATTCCTCAGGAGTTTGGGGTGTCACAGGACACGCTGTCTGCTCTCAGGGAGTATGTTGTTCAGCTCCTTGTGAAAGCAGCTATAGCCCCTGTCCCAGACACCCTGGCAAGTCAAGCATACATGTCCTGGTCCCAAAACGGACGGGGAGCAGGCACCCCATACTGGCGCTGCACGATCTGAACTAGTTCATGTTGACACACAAGTTCAGAATGGTCACTCTGAACCAGATTATATCATCCCTGGAGCAGAGCATGTGATTCTGCTCCCTGAACCTCCAGGACACATTCTTCCACCTCCCAGTCCATCCCACTGGCAGTACCTCTAGTTCTGCACAGAAGGGGTGCTGTACCAGTCTTTAGCCTTTCATCCGTGCCCAAGATCTTTGCCAAATGCATGGCAGTGGTGGCAGCCTTTCTGCGGTGTAAGGACATCAGGATATATCCCTACCTGGACAACTGGCTGATAGTTGAGTCATCCAAGGAGACCATCAACTGGTGCAGAGATCTGGCCCTCATGACCTGCCAAGATGTGGGCCTGTTGGTCGACCCAGACCAGTCTAAACTGCTCTCCTCACAGGTGATCAAGTTCATTGGGGCAGAACAAGACTTCCTGTGAGCCAAGGCCTGTCTCCCTGCATTCTAGACTCAGGATCTTACCTCCTTTGCCCGATCATTTCAAGTTGGGCTCTCATACCCTGCCCAAGACTTCCTGTGGCTGCTGGGGTACATGATAGCCTCCACCATCATGATCCACTGGGATCACTGACAGATGCACAACTTGCAATGGGAGTTGAGCCATCAGTGGTCCCAGCACCTAGGTCACTTGGAACAGCTGTTTATAGTGACTCAGCTGATGTGGGAGTCCGGTCACCACATAAACCTACTGGAGCTCTGTGCAGTGCATCTGGCTCCAACAGCATTTGCTCCTCTGATGAGGGGTCAGGTCTTGCAGGTCCAGACAGACAAGACCACGACCATGTTCTACTTGAACAAGCAGGGTGGAACACACTCCCTTCTCTTGTATTAGGAGGCTGTCTGCACCTGGATCCTTGTGACCAGCCTGGTTGCAGATCTGGCAATCCATGCCAAGGGAGTGAACAATCAGCTGGCAGATGCACTCAGCAGGGTCAGACAGATGTTGCATGAGTGGTCCCCGCATCAGGAGGTGGTACGCCACCTGTCCTCCCAGTGGGACACTCCCCTGGTGAACTTGTTTGCTTCCTGGGAGAACAGAAAGCTAAGGCTGTTTTGTGCCTGCCCCCCACAGTCTGGGACACTACTGTGGGATGCATTCACATAGCCCTGGACCCCAGGCAACATGTATGCCTTCCCTCCCTTCATCTTGATCCACAAGGTGGTGGTCAGAGTCCAGAAGGACAAGATGCGGATGAGCCTGATAGGTCCAGACTGGCCCAGAGAGTTCAGGTACTCAGAACGCGTCAGCCTCAGCAGCAGGCCTCTGTAGTAGTTGCCTCTACACCTGGACCTCCTGACCAGACAACAGGGGAAGCTCCTGCACCTGGACCTTCAATCTCTGACCTCTCAGCCTGGTTCCTGAGCAGGTAGAGTTCTAGGTTCTGGGACGTTTGGATAACATTCTCCACATTGTGAAGGCATCCTGTAAGGATTCGACTTGCAAGCGATAACCCTTAAAGTGCACCTACAGCAATCTCTGCTTTCCAGGCATGGTAAGCTGATGATGGCCCAGGAGAAGGTGGTCTTGTCCTTTTTCAAGGGCCTGGATCACTTGTCCCCTCCAGTACGCATGCCTCTGCCACCCTGGGACCTACTGCTGGTACTGGCAAGCCATTTGAGCTTATCCACTAGTATGAAATGTCTCGCCTGTCATGGAAGACTGCCTTCTTGGTGGCTATAACATCAGCCAGAAGGATCAGTGAGCTCCAGGTACTCTAGGTGGAGTCTATTTACCTGGTCTTCCACAAGGAAAAGGTCATCCTTCGCCCACACTAGAAATCCCTCCCAAAGGTGGCATCAGAGTTTTATCTTAACCGGGTGATTAACGTACTGTTATACTTGTTTGGAGGCCGACCGTGGACTCCTTACCCTGACCTAAGGAGAGTCCTCTTGTACTATAAAGAGCTCATGGCATTTGGGATAAGGCTTGCCAGCTCATCATAACATACACTGGAGCCATGCCTGGTGGACCGGTAGCTAAGTGGATGATTTCCAGGTGGATCGCATCCAGCATTGACCTATGCTATAGGTTGGCTGGTAGGGAGCCTTCCAAGGGGCTTAGGGCTCATTCCACCAGACATGCTGCTGTCTAACTGGCTGCTTTCCAGGATATCCCTATACAGGAGACCTGTCAGGTTGCTACCTGGAGCAAAGGACACACCTTCCTGCCCCATTACAGCATCAACATGAGCCATCAGGATGCTGCTTTTGGGTCTTCGGTTCTCCAGTCTCTGTTTGTTAAACAGGACTGCGCCTTGCAGCCCCCCTTCCTGGAGAACTGCTTGGAGTCTGCCAAAGCATGGATAATGAACTATATCTACGCTCTTAGAAATATAGGTTACACACCTGTAATCATAGTTCTAGGAGTGGTAAAACAAAAACTAAATAAAATATAGTTCACATCCACACGATCCACCTGGCCTCCCCTGGCAATGTGTCACCCAGATCCCTGCTTCCAGCATGCAAAGATCTGATGGCACAGGGGCAGGGCTGGAGGATATACCACCCGGGTGGTGGGAGGAGCTTAAGCTCAAAGATGTCCTATGGATCAGCCAGCTCCAGGAAACTGCCAAAGTGTGGCTGTGAACTGTATACCACTCCTAGAGCTACGGTTACAGGTCAGTAACCTATATTTCTTTGCCGCAGTCCTGTTGTAGGAGCACCTTGGTCCTTCCTGCTGTCTCCCTGCCTCTCCCAGCAAAACTTGCTTCCTTCTGGACTTCTGCTGTATCTGATCATGCTTGCTTTTGCTTTCTATCATGGATCTGCTACTTCATAAGTCTGCTTTGCTTTGTATTATTTTCCTTTATTTACATCTGCCGTAGCTTAGCTGCGGTTGTCGCAGTATGCCTCCTCCCTTTTGCCGGTTACACTTTCCTTTCAGTCAAGTTTTGCTTTAAATGTGTGCTTATCAGTTTTGCTCAGGCAAAGCTCTTTGTATCCTGGGAAACTCAAACATCATGCTTACCTGTTTAGCACCTTTAGTTTGCCATTTACTTTTAAAATGAAGCTTGTGCATGGCTTTCTATACTCCTAGCTATTTTTTGTACAGGTTCAGAGAAATGCAAGCATTTGTCAATGATGAACACTTGATGCTTAAACTTTTTTTTTTTTTTTTTAATTTTACCCCAACTTTTGAAGATACTTGTTTTAGGATTCGCTTTATAGACATGACATATCATTTACGGTGTATTGGCCAAATTGTCATGTCACACCAGTGGTGTGAAAACACAACTCATCCAGGATTTAACAAGCATTTGTCAATGCCAAATGTTGTCGCGCTGGCATTGGCAGTGGCGGAGCTAGAGACGCATAGCACTGTGATTTTGTTAATGTGTCCCAAAAGGCGATTTTGCACTGCGAGCACGCCATTGTGTGCCGCAGCTGCGGAAACGCGTTTTGGGCAGGCTGTGAAAAATGGCAGCTGGACTGTTGATAAGGAGATGAGCACAATTGCCAGTGGTGAAAATGTGGCATGAAAATATTGCAGAGTGACAAAGTTACAAGGGTGCGTGGAAACTGCGCAATACACGCTTGCATTACAGTCAATGTATGGACTTTCGGCACCAAATTTTCAACATAGGCATTTTAGGACCTCTGCTCATGAATAGTGTCACCGTCATTTCCTCAAATTGTCCCAAAAACTGATTTTGCACAGCGACCATGCAATTCTGCGCCGGACGTGCAAAAACACATTTCAGTCAGCTGTACTGTTCATAAGGAGGTATGGAAAAATGCCAATGATGAACAGCTGGAGTGAAACTATTACAAATTCACAAAGTCACGAGTGTGCATGCAAACTGCGCAATGCACGCTTGTAAAACACTCATTGTATTGACTTTCGTCCGCAAATTTTCAACATAGGCATTTTAGGACATCTGCTAATGAACAGTGTCACTGCCATTTTCATAATGTGTCTCGAACACGGGCTTTCCACAGCGACTGTGCTATTCTGCGCCAGAACTGCGAAAACAGATTTTGGTCAGGATGTGAAAAAATGACAGCTGCATTATTCATTAGTAGGTGCAGAACAATGGCACTGTTGAAAATCTGGAGTGAAAATATTATAAGTTTGTGAACCTACAAGCATGCGTACAAACTGCACAACGCACACTCGTAACACAGTCGTTTTATGGAGTATTGTCACCAAATTTTCAAAACAGACATTTTAGGACCTCTACTCATGAACAGTGTCACTGTCATTTTCGTAATGTGTCCCGACCACTGATTTTGCACAGCGACCGCACTATTCTGTGCCGGAAGTGCGAAAACACATTTCAGCCAGGATGTGAAAAAATGACAGCTATACAGTTGACAAGAAGGTGTGGTAAAATGCCAATGTTGAGAATCTGGCATGAAAATATTGCAAATTCGCTAACTTACGAGCATGTGTAGCAACTTCGCAACGCACGCTCATAAAACAGTCATTTTTTGGATTTTTCCTACCAAATTTGCAAAATAGGCTTTTTGAGAGTCCCCCTCATGAACAGTGGCACTGTCATTTTGTTACTCAGCCCCAAAAGGTGATTCCATGCAGTGAATGCGAAATGCGGAATCACCTTTCGGGACCGAATAATGCCATGACAGTGAAAAATTCATAAGGAGGGGTCCCAAAAACCCCATGTTGAAAATTTGAGGCTAAAATTCCTAAAAATGTCTGAGATATGCAGCAAAGTTGGAAAAACCCTATTTATTCCATTGTACAGCTTACCGGCATTTCCCCAGTTCGCGGTCAGCTTTGAAGAGTGCAGACATGTTCCTGGTCCACTGAAAATCATCATGCTATACTTCGGAGGGAAGTATGGGGTGAGGGGATGTGTGGGGAGGCAGGGTGCACAGAGGGTGGGTGCGGGTGGGGACGGCAGGGAGACTACTTAGGGACCAAAGGTTGCTTACAGGTGACTTAAAAAACAAATGAAACATTGCGGGACAGTTTTTGTTTCCAGGGATTAGGCATGCTGGGGTGGGCTCCCAGTGGGCCACCTAAATGTTTGGGGGGATGCTGTAGCTGACGGGAGATTGGGCACCCCCATTGGCACACAAAGAAAGCGGGGGGCCGAGCCAAGGGGGATTGGGCACCCCCCTTGGCATTTAACAATGGGGGGGCTTCTTTATACCAACAGGGAGTGGGCTCCCTCGTCGGTACACAAAGAAATGGGGGGGCTGAGCCGAGGGGGACTGGGCAACCCCCTCAGCATTTAACAATGGGGGGAGTGATTTATGCCAATGGGGAGTGGGCTCCCCCATCGGCACATACAGGGGGGCTGGGTAAACCAACAGGAGGCTTGGGCACCCCTGAAGTCGGCAGTTCGGTGGCCACTGTGCTGCCATGCTCATAATGTCAGCGAGCATGTCCAGGGAAGGTCCGCTGTGTCTGGCGAGCTTTGCTTGGATTGCAGTGGCCTTTTCTTAGATGTGCTCACCACATTATGTATGCATGGTGTGGTGCTGGCATGCAGTCTGATTGGGGAATGAGGTACGTACCTACTGGTGCATGCCCTGCATTCACCCAACAGCGACCGCGCCTCCAAAGCTGCACTGCTGCAAGATGTTGGCTGCACAAGCACACCAACATAAAAAAATGACATATCTCACATTTATGAGATGGTGTGGAAAATGGCTATGTAGAAAGTTTGGAGTCAAAATATAAAAAATTAGCGAAGCTATGAGTGAGTGTTGAAATAGTGTAACGTTCAGTCATAACCCTTGGCTGTTCAGCATAGCCTTCTTATTACCCCACCTAATGAACCATGCCAAAACATCATTCTGTGCCACTGAAACGTCATTCCGTGCCACAGGTATGAAAACACATTTTGGCCAGGATTTGAAGAATGACAACTGTTACATTCATGAGGTGCTGTTAAGACATGGCTACGTTGAAAATTTATAATATGTATTGAATTATTATTTATGAAAACAATAACAATTTTGTTGACAAAAAAAGAAGGCTATATTGAAAAGGCTTAAAAATATTAAAAAACAACAAAGTTATTAGCCTTTGTTAAAATTTGCAGATGCAGGCCCGTAACTTTGGTCAATTTCAATATTTAAATAAATCTCGCCATGAGTGAAGGAAGGAAGGCCTATGAGGAGCTCAGAGCAAGATGTCCATTCTGAACGCTGCCATCTGATCGAATCATATAGCCTTCTTACGACCCCCACCTCATGAACAAGGGCAGACAAAATTTTCAACTCTTGCCTGAAAGGTGATTTCATGCAGCGACCGCAAAATCACCTTTCGGGACAGATTTGCCTCATTTCACCGCCATTGTTCATGAGGTGGGGTCCCAAAAAAGGCATGTTGAAAATCTAGGGCAAATATATTCAAAAATTGCCAAGTTATGCCACTTAGTTCAAAACCCCACTGAAATACACTGAACCGCATATCTGATTTTCTCAGTTCGCAGTCCGACTTTGAAGAGTGAAGACGTATAGCACTGGACTCCTGGTGGGTAAGTAAAGGCTTGGGAGAGTGTTGGGTGGTGGGTTCTGAGTGTGAGGGCTGGGTGAGGGGGAACTAATGGTACAACAGACATCAATGGATGGTTTTTTTTACAGAGCTTAAAAAAAAAGGTACTGAGGGATGGGTTTCCTTTTTTCAGATACGTACATTCCAACACTGTGACTAGGCACCGTATTGTCGGGTTTGCTGGGGAACGTGGATGGGTGACCTGGAGCAGTGGGGTGTCAAGAGAAGTGGTACTGAGGGTGGGCACCCTGGACTGCTTACATTTGAAAAAATATATATCTAGTAGCGGGAGTGGGCACCCTGCTCTGCTTACATGGAAAACTGTCAGCTGTTTTTTTTTTTTTTTTTAATGAGTAGCTTTCTGTGGTGCCTTTTGACAGCATTCCTATCAAGTATGCCACATTGTCCCTACGACTATCATTAAATGCAGTCATTTACCAAATTTATTATAGATTTGAAAATGGGCAAATGGCAGTCTTTATCCTGATTGGCTAAAAGTGCCAATCAGCCGGTCTCGTATGAGAGAACAGAGACCAGGAAATAACTAGTCCCAGTCTCTGTTGTCTCATTTAATTCCACTATCAATGGGCCAGTAGAATTTTCAAACAGGCAAATGCCTCCATGTTGGTTTTATGGCTTAGCAAGACATAGAAACATAGATAGAAACATACATAGATTTTGACGGCAGATAAGGACCGCTTGGCCCACCCAGTCTGCCCATTTCCCTACCTATTGGATAAGCTGCAGATCCTAGTTAACCAGCAGCCTACTTCTTCCTACCCCCAACCCCTAGAATTGCCTTATGACTGTCCCATGCATGCTTGAATTCCACCACTGTTTTTGACTCCACAACCCTCTGGAAGGCCGCTCCATACATCCACAACCCTCTCTCGAAAAATACTTCCTTAAATTACCTCTGAGCCGCCCCTTCTATCTTCAAATTGTGCCCCTTGTTCTTGCACACTCTTTTTGAAAGATGCTACCCTCTTGGACTTTGTTGATTCCCTTGAGGTACTTGAAAGTTTCTATCATGTCCCCCTCTCCCTCCTTTCCTCAAGGCTATACATATTAAGCTCCTTAAGTCTCTCTTCATATGTCTTCCGGTGCAGACCCTGCACCATTTTAGTTGCCCTCCTCTGGACAGCCTCCATCCTGTCTATATCCTTGCGGAGATTGGGTCTCCAGAACTGCACGCAGTACTCCAGATGGGGTCTCACCAACTGTCTGTACAGAGGGATAATAACTTTCTGTTTTCTGCTGGTGATGCCTCTCCCTCTGCATCCCAGTATCCCCCCAGCCCTCCTTGCTGCCCTCTCACATTGTTTGCCCACCTTTAGGTCATCTGAACTAGGAACTGGGCCCATCTCTCCCCCTTTTACACCTGACAAGATCTTTTGTACAAAACAAATCACAATAAGGCAGTAATAAATATCAGAATTGAGCATAAAATTCGGCTGGGCTGAAAAAATGTAAACTACCTTCAGCGAGAGACAGCAGTAGCTCCAGCATTGCTACTGTGCTTGAGAGGAGCAGGATTTTTCTCGCTTTCCGTACTGCAGATCAATGTTTATCTGCGGTATGGAAATAAAAGAAAGTACCAGTCCTCTCACCCAGTAGCGGTTCCGGCACTACAACTGTCGCTGAAGGCAGTTAATAGGTAAGAACCGATGAGTTTCTTTTTTAGACGTGAAACTATGCTGAAATAAAGGCACATATACTAAAAAAGACATTGATCTGTTTTTGTTATGTGTTGTATGCAACAGTATTAATAATACAAAGATTAACTGCAAAAAGAAATACCAGCCTCCCACCACTTTCATTTAAATGCTTCTTCAAGTGTGAATCTCTCCTCTGTTGAAACCACATTTGGGGTGACACAGAAAGCTAAGGGCATTAACTTCCAGCATGGGAACATGGGTGAAGCACAGCTTATTACATCTATCACTGTTATCCAGTGCCTCAATGTTCCTAGCCTGTGCAATATTTTCTGTTATTTAGAAAAACAGGCAAATGTCAAACTTCATCCTGGCTGGCTAAAAGAACAGCAACTGTGCATGAGAGGAGCTTGTGCAGCCAGGAATATGTCAGCCGGGGGTGGGGGGGGGACATACCACACAATGCCGACCAACAGCTACTGCCTTAAACTAAAAAAATGCAAATAATTTAAACAGCTGCCATCTCACAATGGACTTCTTTTAGATCTCTACTTCCTGGTTTTACGTACCAGGGTCGTGTGCCTAACAGCCGTATCCTATGATGATAAAAAGAAAAGAAATGAAAAGCCTTCAGGAAGGGCAGATAACTCTTTTTTTAACACAAAAATGATGGTAAGAAACCACTGGGGGAAACTTAAAAAAAACAACTCCATCTCTTCTTTTGGACATGGTGGTGCCAGTGTGATATGTAAAAGAGAATGGCTGTGTGTGTGTGTGTGTGGGGGGCAACAAAATAGAACAGCACAGAAACAGAGGGACTACTTTACCAAAAAAGGATTTTGTAGAGTTTATATTTGTTTTCAGAGTAATTGCCTCTCTTATTTTATTTTCTAATTAAAATTTACACAGATGCCCATTTTCTAAGCACAATAATACCCTCCAAGGTGGGCCGTATTGTGCAATACCAGACCTTCCAGGGCTATAAGGCCATCTGCCTGTGGTGTCAGGCCTCATTGCACTCCTGGGTGATCCGGTATAGTACAATACCGCCCACCGTGTCGGCTATTATTGCTTACATAATATTAAGTGAGGCACTGGTAAACTCATGCATGTAGAAGCACGCCATTTAATATGAAGACTGAGCTAAATTTCATTTCTGATACACTCCAGTCCCCTGAATATTATCATACCAAGAAATTGTTTTAGAAAACAAAAGCTGTAACTCCAGGTATGAGCACTGCTGTGCATGCCCAATGTGCATGCCTGGAGTTGTGGCATTCATTTTGTAAAACAATTTCTTAGTATGACAACGTTCAGGGGACTGGAGTGTATCAGAAATGAAATTTAGCTCAGTCTGCATATTAAATGATGTGCTTGTGCATGCATGAGTTTACCGGTGCCTCAGTGCCATAGTCAACACATGGATGCACGTCTGCATCAGGAGCAGTCAGAAAGGCGGACCACTCATAATACTAGTTTGTAATAAATTTGGTAAAAGACTGTATTTAATGATAGTCATAGGCACAGTGTGGTGTACTTGATAGAAATGCTGTCAAAAGGCACCACAGACAGCTACATATTAAAAAAAAAAATAGATAACAGTATCCCTTTAGCATCTGGTGTTGACAGCCGATCAACTGCTTGCTGGTCACTGACTTCATGCAAATTAATGGACTGAAGCCCTCTCTGATTGGAGCGGCTCGGTCCTTTGAAGTACAAGAAGTTTCCACCCAGCAGGCAGCGAGTGGTGTCACAACCACAGTGCATGGTCATTGGTCTAGACTGCCGAGCCCCTGCTATTTTGAACTGCAATGGGCCCAGCAGTGACACACTGCCTGGCTGTTTGCATTCAGCATCCCTAGTCAGTTACACACCTAGTGTCCCTCCTCTAACTGACTTTGGGTGCATTACATTTTACTGTTATTTCCAGACTGGACTAGGATCTAGGAAGCACAGTTTCGGTTAAGCTCATAACTACGAGTTATGTCCATGTTGAGGGCTTCTGAAAATCCTGACTGCATTTTCATTCCCATCAAACTTTGTCTCTTTGATTACTGATCTTCTTGGTCCTCAAGTTGGTTTTTCCCCAGTAAACTCTTACCCCCACCTACTGCTACCCCAATGAGGACACTGTTGAATGGGGCCTGAGCTACCTGGTGACCATTAACTAGGTAGCAACCTGGTTTGCCCCGGTTTTTCCCTGATGCCTTTCACCTCATTCACGATCATGTGCCCTGCCCTGATGACCTTATAAGGCACAGCTTCTGCCCCTCCCCCCCCGGCATAAGGAAGATAAACTTCATTGGCCTGCCACAGGGGTCTCTGTGACTGTGGAGTGCAGCGCCACCTTCCTCCAGTGAGAGAAGCACTGCCATTAGCTGCACTCCTCCAACATCTGTCTGCAAAGTCATCTGTTTCCCAGCTTTGTTTCTTAAGTCAGGTCCCCCATGTAGTGCATTACCATGACACCACAGGTGATCTTTTCTAATTATAAAACAGGCAATGAAAGTCCTGTAACATCACTGGTTGAAACACATCCCATGACTGTTGTTTATTTTTCTGAAAACCTCAAATATCACCCGATTTACATATCTTGTTCAATAAATAAAAGCCCATTTTATTGGGCTGGGCAACTGGGCAGGCCCAGGAACCTAGGTTTTTTAACCTAGTGATTTGCATGCATTTGCATAGTGATGATATGGTACTTACACAATAAAAGAAGTGTGCCAATAAATATGGCCACCTACAGGTTTTCCACAGTATTCTCAGTGGTTTTTGAAGACTCACAGTAGGATTTTAATAGAGTTGTGGCATGATTTGCATTCACTTGCTACTTGCGACATGGCTGTTAGACCGCAAAAATCAGGGTCTAATTTCATCCTGCAAATTCTGTAAGTTGTACTCCAAAACACATGCATGCATCTAAATAATGATGTATGCGTCATTTTGTGCCATAATGTGAGGAAAATGTTGCAAATGTGTCAAACTGTTGGAAAATAGAATACAAGCATTGTGCCACATTTTACACAATGCAGGCTGCTTCTAAAATAGGGACTCGCGCCAGCGTCATGTGTTTAAAAATCATTCCTGAGACTAAGATGAACATGTATGCTACAGACACTGCTCCTTAATTTTACGGGATGCTGAGAACATAACTCTAGGCCACAAAATGTAAGCTTTCTTTTGTTTTTCAAAAAAAGAAAACTTAAAATTGGGGAAAAGGGGCATCTTGCAAGACAGGAGAAAAAGAGCAATGGAAAATAAATAAAAAATGCACATACAAACTTTTTGCCTAACAGGAACAGCTTCTTTAATGTTTTGATTTCTTTTGCTAGACCTCTTGTTGCTGGTTCTAAGAAACAGACAGTCCTTCCTTTTTTTCTGTTCTGTTTCGGTGACTAATTGGTTAGGCTTCTGATTGCTATAAAAATGATCTTAGTACACTTGCTCTACAAGAATATTCTGTCTGCAGCTGGTGTTTTGCCAGCGATTGACCCTGGTCTCTGAGCAACTTCACCTTTTTTTAGCTCTGGAGCATCATTACTGCATGCAGCCTTGGATTACTGACATCTTCTACCTGAAATTTACCAGTTTTACCACTACTCTCCTATGGAATGCTTTCAGTGTTCCGTTCAGCAATTCTGCAGCACTAATCCCCTGAATTGTAAGTTTCCATTCTCCTGCATGACCCTCCATGGAACTTAATTTCTTGGGGGTCCTAACATTCAAACAACTGTTGGTTTCTCTGTTGGTGCAGTTTTGGTATAGTTATATGACACTGGATACTTTAAACTGATTTTTATTCGACGGCCCGCATAGCCCAGCCATGCACTGAAAATGTATTCTGAGTCATACAGTTACATTTTAAAGCATCCCATTCTGGCTGGCTTGTGACTACTACTTATTGACCATAGCTGACCTCCCTAATATTGTAAACTTACAGCAGTTGGTCAACAACCCCTAGGATAGTAATCAGCACTTGAATTTCAGGAAACCAGTCCCAGTGGAGAACTCTAATCTATCCAAGCAGACATGCTGGTATTTATTAATGTTATTGCTACTAATGGTTTCTCCATGCGCGCTTTTTGCTCAAGACTTATAATTATTTCTGCTATTCTCTGCTGGTCATATTCTTATGGTGCAAGGAAATCTGATTAAAGGCACCTCCTTATGCTAAACCAACAGGTGCCAATCAAGGCACCCACTAAAATAATTTGCTCACATGGTTGAAAAGTGTCTCTAACGCTTGCACTGAATAGTTTTTCAATGTCTTAGATATTACATGTACTGAATAAGTGGAACCCTGCTCTCTACTGAACAGAAAATGAGGTTGTGTAACAAGACCTGTACTTTCACATTTTAATTCAGTTAACTCTGTTTTAATATTCAAATATATAACAAAACTTGGCTTCCCAGCCAAATGCCCTTTGGGGTAACCCTTGCCTCAGTGTTTGCGCACAGACGTTCTTTGTCTTTTAAATAGTTTTTTATTTTAATGGGTTCACCACAATATATCCAAGGCACACTGCCTTAAGGGTAGCTGGTCCATTCCACTGGGGTGTCAAACAGACGAGGCATACTGATGAGTCCTGGTAGGACGAAACACATGTCTATGTCTTCTGTTAGCAGCCTTTGCAAACTGTGTGAGATGCCTTTCGGCACCATGCAATTCTGCTTAAAGTTGGACCAGCATAACATTCTGTGGTGATTTGCATATGCAGCCCATGATGCTTTGCATTGTGGGGGCATGTGTGATTTTGTATTTTCTAACAACATAGTGTCCATCCTGCTGCCTGTTCTGAGTGGCTCCGAAGCAGATTATAGCAGTGTATGAAGTCACTACATGATCCTCTGGTCAGTTCAGTGATACTTCACCTCACAGCTTAATTGTGCTACTGAGCAATGCCACATTACAGGGTATATCCCTTGCAGGAGTGTATAAGATGCCTTTAGGAGGGGTCCTGACAAAAAGGCAGCCTCCTCAAACCACCTACTCTCTCTGCTGCTAAGCTTTGCTAGCCTAAGATAATTCTGCTGCAGGGCACATAGATTTCACTCTGCTGAGGATGTGACATTTGCGGTTATTTAAACCACCTGATTAGGGATTTGAAATAGTGTGCTGATCTCTTCATTACCTCAACCTCTCTAACCTTTCAGTTCACTGTGTGGGCATTATAAAGTGCTTTGTACGATTCTCTGAATGTGTAATGTCACTGAATGCTTGATGTAACATATTTGGTTTTGGCCTTGCTCATTCCCACCCTTGGAAGAGCCGTGGAAGAAATTAAGGTCCTGAGGGTAAGAAGAGTGCTGGAGAAGGAGGAGGAGGGGAGGCTGGAGGAGAAGTAATGGCTAAGAGCAGGTGGCTTGGCATGTAGGGTATTTGTATGAGTGTATCCCCACCCACTAAACCATGGACAGGGCCCTCCAATTCACTGTGCAGGGATATAAAGTGCTTTGTATGAGTCACTGAATGCTTGATGTCACTGAATGCTTGATGTAACATATTTGGTTTTGGCTTTGCTCATTCCCATCCTTGGAAGAGCCGTGGAAGAAATGAAGGCCCAAAAAGAAGGTTTGTAACCACCTCCTCCAACTCATGGAGGGTTTACCTGGTGGTGCTCAGGAGATGGAAAAAACTCTTCACCAGAGGAAACCTCTGAGTAACCATGGCCGCCAGGCTGCCCTTCCTCTGAGCATGCTAAGAGGAGATGGAACGAAAAGCTGAACGTAACTCATGCTCAGGCTTAGGGATGTAGGTTTCAAAACAAGATGAAGTCCATCTTCCCAGTTGTTTAATGATGTGGGCTGGTACGTTCTTCCTGGATGCAGATGTTGCAGCTCCTATGCAGAAGAAGTGTCCTGAAAAAGATGATGAGTCATATCCGAGGTGCTGAAGAAGAAGTCTGACTGAGTCCATGAATTCCTTAGTAGTTAGTGGAGTATGGTTTGCAGTACATAGCAATAGAGCTGACGGTGAGGATTTTCTGAGAAGTTGGGAGTAATTGATCTAATATGGCGATAGGGCACCAAGCATTGAAAGTAGGAAAGTAAGTAATGTTGACTCCTTTCTTGAAAAGTCTCCATTCCGGAGAAAGGTAGGTGAAGAATTTAATGGTCATTGCGCTTGCGTAGGTTTTTTCACCTTGAGAAATGTAGAAGCAGATAGAGGTGGAACTGTGAATTCTCCTGCGCGGAGGAATCTGTAAAAAGGCCAGACATGTGGCAGCAGATAAGACAGTGGTAGAGAAGACATCTAGTGGGTTAGTTTGTAGTAGGTTGAATAGTTGTCTGAAAATGAGGTCATCAATAAGTTGGCAAGAAGGAGGCTTTCTGATTTTCAACTTGAGAATGCCTGTCAGGAGCAGTTTGACAGCTGGGTTAGAGACGATGGAGGCAGAAGTTGGATTTGACTGTAAGAGAAAAAACTGGATACCAGACAAGTATTGTTGGATGGTGCCATGTGTCAATTTTTAAGATGTATGGCAATACGTGATAAAGGTCAGAATGGTTGCAAAAGATACAGGTATCGATGGTGTCACTGTCATGGTGCAAAAAATTGTGTATTTCTTCCAGGCTGTGGAATATGCGGATTGAGCGCTAGCTGATAAAGCAGACCACATGATGGTCTTAGCCATGCAGAGGTAGTCAGTTAATGCATTATGAGATCCTGGAACTGGGGAGCTGGAGTATCAGATGGATCTGTAGAAGGCTGAAGGAGCTTGAAGTCCTGAAAATGAAAATGAGAAAGATGATCTGCAGCAGTCTTGAGGAGCCCTGGAATATGGAAACAACGAATTGAGAAATTATGTCTCAAGGAAAGCCACGTCTATCTCCACAGGAACAGCATAACGGAACAGGATGATAATCTGCCTATGTCTACAGCCACTTGGTTGTCTGAGAATACTGAGATGGTCTGTAAAGACCACAGATGACCCCATGTAATGCAGCAGCCACTACGGGATAGATTTCAAACAATGGTGAAGAGGTAGCAAAGTCGGGAAGTCAAAGGAATTCAAGAGGCCAAGGGGCGGAGATCCAGGATGTTTTGTATATTGCTGCGAACCCGAAAGCTGGCAAGGCATTGGTATAAATCTGAGGAGACAGGCTAGGAGATATATCCTTGTAAAACATGGAACAGCCATTCCATTGTTCAAGGAATAGGGACCACATGGACAAATTGGATTTGGCTGAAGTGGTAAGGGTAGTATGATGATGCAGTGTGGAATGGAAGAAACTAGTTTAAGCAAGTACGAAATAAATGAGCGACCTTGGTGAATTATGCCTATTGCAAAATTGAGATGGCATAGCAAGGAGAGCAGTTCATGCTTCATGCAAGAAGACTTAGCAGAAAATGACAGTACCAAGGCCTGGACTCTGACCAATTTGTCACCGGGCAGCCTGGATTCCATGTGAGCAGAGGCCAGTATGATGCCTGGAAATTCCAGAGTGGTAGATGGACCCACTGACTTCTCTTTGGGATATGGGAACTGTGAGGTCATGAAACAGCTCTCATAGAGAAGAGAGGGCTGCAGCAGGAGGAGCTGAAGGTGGTTCGATAAGGAGGAAGTCATCGAGCAGAAAAGAGATCGAATAGTCTAGGACTGCTTTTGCACCTGTAACCTCCCTGCAAATGGGGGTTCCCAAAAGACTTCCAGGAGCTTGCTTGAGTGCTCCAAGCCTGAATGGTGTTTGGCATTTAAGCCATTTATCAGTGAGTGTTTTTAGAACCTCTGGTACTGTCTCTTTTAAGAGCTGTCTGCTTGCAGACATAATTAGTTTGTATGGGGGACTGTGTGTTTCTTTGATTGAGTACCACTCAAGCTGCTGCCAATTCACTTCATTTTTGCAGTCACTAGGAGTGCAAAGGGAACCTATCTGAAAGATGTAACTGTTTGCCAGAAATTATTTAGAGTAATAATGAAATTACAGTTTGTCTAACCTGCTTTCTTTGCAGTCAGAACTGTGTCTGCTAGTTCCCCATTCTAGTTTTGAACTGCTGAACTGGACCAATCAGTGTGGGGTAAGCTAGCTCTAAAATGGTGCCTTGGACGAATCAGAACTTGGACTCATAATCTGAGCCAGCCACAAGAGGATTGTATGGGCAGTGACTCTGGGAGATGTAGTTTAGACTTCAGTGCCTTTTGGACCAACAGCAGCAGTCTATTGTGAGTGACAGCCAATCCAGTCAAGAACTGGGAGGAACTCAAAGGAAGTGCCCGGTTTTGTCGGTTGGAGTTTCAGTTGAGCTTTGGCAGTGAAGAAGGAAGGAGCCCTGTGCTTTTTCAGTGTGCAGTTTTAGTCAAAAACGTGTGTAAGGCCCAGAGTTCCGTCTGCAGCTTGTTAGACTGAATCCGTCCTGTGAAAAGAATCAAAGGATCTCTGAAGAGTAGAAACCAGGCTCACCCTGTAGAAGACTGGAAGAATTGTATGAAAATTGCACTCGGGTCTGTCAGAACTGAATCTGCTGTGTTCTCCCCGGTATTGTGCAGTAATTGCGATCGGGATACAGATGCAGCCTGCCTGGTATAGTGCTTTTATATGGATGTGTGAAGAGGTTTGTGTACCTCAAGTGAGCCCTGCTGACATTGAAGGACCCTATCTTATTGGAGGTCGGTGAGTACTAATTCAGGGTTGCTCCTGTTGAATTGCCACATTAAATCCAAATGGAATTACTGTACTGCTGACTGTTTAATTCTCCTTTTCTCTGTGTGAAAGGGCCCTCACCAGCTGCCACGGTTTGACCTAGCCACTAGGGCTTGGGGTACCCAGGGACAGTAACTGATAGGATAGGCCTGTGCACAGAGCCATAGGTAGATTATTAGAGTGATAAGCTAATTAACCTGATTTCCTGTCCTTGTTATATCCCCTAAATAAATCAGAGCTGCTTGTTTCAGCAAAGTTATACTGCCTGAGGTATTTGTCTATGTTAAAGTACTGTACTGTGATTGTTGCACTGTATCTCATTTCACAGGAGGTCCCAGTGCCGGAACCAGACCTGGGGGTAAGTGTATACTGTGAAGGTAATTCTGATATATTGTGTGGGCCACTAGTGGGAAGAAAGGGGTTGCAGTGTCCCAGAGGGCTGTGACCAAGTTAGTTTAACTATTGCAAACCCTGACCTCTGGGTGGAGGCACCCGCCATTGGATCCAGGCCCCTCAACCTGTTAGTGGCAAATCAGGCAGGGGTAGTAGCCCCTTGGATAGCGCCATCTAGGGGTTACACACCCAAAGGTCACCCACACTGCGAAGTAGTAGGAGTCCTCCCACTTAATACCATACAGGTACCACAGAGAGGGATGGATTGGGAAGAGTTTGAAGGCATCCGATATATCAGCCTTAGCCAGCCAAGAGTCTTTACCAAGCCTTTTGATAGTAGTGATTACATCGTCAATCCATGCGTAGCTTAAGGAAAGTCATCAGAGGGTATGAGTGAATTGATGCTGGGAATGAGAGAGGTGTGGGGAGCAGACAGGTCGAATATGAGCCTCTTCTTTCCTGAAAACTTTCATGTAGTGACGCCAATGGGACTGACATGAAAGACGGGAAAAGGAGGTTGTTTGAATGGTCCTATGAGAATCCTTTGTTGAGTTCCTTCTGAAGAAGCTGCCGGACTACATCAGGTTCGCGTAAGTCTGTGAGTAAATTTCTGCATTCGTAAGATTCCTTCAGAAGAATGAAAATGCCAGTATGAAAGCCTTCCGAGAGACTGGAGACAAGAAAGTCAACCAGGAATTGTGATGGATGCATGGACAGCAAGCGTGTCAGTGCCCTAATGTTGATAGGAGTAGACGGATGCTGTAATTGTCAGGGCTTGAGCCGCAGCTTGGGGCAGATGGATCCAAAATGCACCTCCCCAGAATGACTACACACGTGCAAGTTATGGCAACCATACAGACTGCATCCAGCAGCATTGAAATTGTTACATACGGGAAGGCCCTCGATGAAAAGTGAGGGATGGCCTAGCCTGTCATGAGAGGAACATGGTAACGCAGCTGGATTATGGATGGTGCGTGTAATGGAGGGAGTAACTGAAGACGAGGGATGAGTAGATGAGGTATCAGGCACCGTCAAGGGGCATGAGGTAGCTGAATGGGAGAATGAGTTGCATAGTTGCAAGTTAACGCTTGCTGTCCTGTGAAGTGGTGGCAAAACAGTTCATTGTTGGGTGTCCTTCAGTTTAGATATATGTTAAAGTGAGCAAGGGTGGCAGCAGCTTTGGTGGAGAAAGCTTTATGATAATCGAAGAAGTGCATACTGCTGTAGTGCACACCTAGGTCGATGACCAGGTAAAAGTGGGCATCCAGCTCTTCTCAGCGTGAGGGGAAGGCAGAGCATAGAATATCCCTGTCGAGGCTGAAAGCTAAGATAAACTCAGGAATGGTCAATTTTTGGGTTAATCTAGGGTCCTTGGATTTCAAAACAACAGAGACATTGCCGCATGATATAATTATATTCTCTATGGCGTTGTGAGAGGATATGAGTAACGAAATAAGATTAATATCTTTCCCGTCAATGATGTCCTTGTGGAGATGACTGAGAACTAAATGAATAGGTGAAATGGCAGGCAATGAAGAGCTCTGGGATTGCATATGTGAACTAGAGGAAGGAACACCTTGGTTTATGTCGCTAGTCGAGGAGCTTGCGGTACAACAAGCGATATATGCTGTGATGGGGGGGCTGGCCGGTGGAGCCAGTTGCTCATCAGGAAGGCAGGCTGTCTATTCTCCAGGACAGTAAGTCAATATTGTATGTCAAACACAGAAATAGCAAGCTGGGTGATGAGATCCTTGAGTTTGGTGAGAGCGCCAGATTCCGGACGTGAAGGTGGAGTCAGTGAATCAGAAACCCTTCAGGATCGTGTATTCACAAGTAAATCGTACAGTTCCTGCTTCTTGGTATTAGCATGGTAGACAATGCCAAGCTTCTTCAACTCTGCTATCAAGCGAGGAAGTCCAGTCCTTAAGAAAGTGTTTTGACTTGGAAGTGCATTTTTGAGGAGCAGGGGGAGCCAGTGCATGCCCCTCCAATGGATCAGGAGATGCCATTGTGCAGCAGGAGACTCTGAAGAACAGGGTGTAGCTCACACTGGGAGGATGTTACTAGCGACAGAACCTATGGCCAGCTGTGCACAGGATGAGTGTTCATAGGTAGATCCTGACCTCCACGTAGGTAGGATGATGCTGAGAAGAGGAAGATGAGGAGTCGGCACCTCCATGTAGGTGCTGGATGATAAGAGAGCAGGTTGTCTGGTTGCCCCCATGTAGGCACCAGACAAGTGGGTAAGAGCTGTAAGCAGGTGGACCAGTGGCCTCCACATAGGCACTGTACAACAGGTGAAAGAGCTGGAACTGCCACATAGGTGCAGCTCAAAAGGCCTATGCAGCAGAGGCTAGAGATCTGTAACCTCCATATAGGAGCAGCACAATTACTGGAGTTGCAGAGCCAAATGAGATAAAACATATTCTGAACTGCTGTCTGAGTTGCAAGAGTGATGGTGGAATTGCCCAGGAAGAAGAAGCAGCTGCACAGTACTATGCTGCTGAGGTCCAGGCGGCAGTATGCAGGCATTGATAGGAACTGCTGCCGGGTACACAGATAAGGAGCATGGGCTGTGGAGGAGCAGAAGATGCAGAAGAGGAGAGGAACCGGGAGTACAGCCATGCACACCCGGAAGTAGCAGCATGGGCTAAGTTAGCAGGAACGAGAGCAGCACTAGAGAGAAACATCAGAGGCAGCACCTGGAGGACAAGAGGAATCCCCCCCCCAAAAAAAGTAAGGAGGCACCAGAGTGGCAAGGGAGTAAGAGAGAGGGGGGGAGAGAACGAGAAAAAGGGGGGGCGCTGAGCAACAAGAGCCACGGGCGGACTGAGAAGGAGGACCGCGAAGTGCAGCCAACAGAGCCCAGGGTGAGTGGCCAGGAAGGAAGAAAGCGAACAGGGAGAAACCAGCAAGAAACAAGCAAAACAGGCAGGGAGCGTCTGGGGACTGACCAGAAAGGCAAGTGCGAGCAGAAAACCACACACCTGGCTCAGCATCAGAAGTGATGGCTAAGTGCCGGTGGCTGGGCATGTAGGGTATTTGTATGGGTGTATCCCTGCCCACTGAACCATGGGCGGGGCCCTCCAAATGATCAAAGTGCACTCATTATTAATACTGTTTGGCTTCTTCACCATATACCATTAGCTTTAGGCAGAATATTGGGTCTTTTTTGTCAATAACATTTTCATTATTTTAAAAGAGCAAAAGAATACATAAAAGTGCAACCAACGAGTAAAATATATTAGTACAATCACCAGAAAAAAATTACAAGATACAGCCATAACTAAAGAACAAGAGACTAAACATTTCATTATTCACATTTTTTATACTTGTCCTCTATAGTATATACATATGGCTTAACAGCACTTCTGCTTTTTGTGACTGTTCGCCTCACTCAACTGCTATTAACTGACTACCTACCGTTACCTTCGGGTATTTACTGTAGTAAACTCTGGTAAACTCAATCAGACTGTCCTAGGACTGTAACCCACCCCAACCACCCATAGGTTGCTAACTCCCCTTATTTTCTATTTTATTCTCTCATTATTCCTATTAAGACAACTTACAATTTCTTGTTGATATTTAAATATAGTTTACAAAAGAAAAACATAGACCAAACTGTTGCATTTTGATATTTATGTTTTATGTGAGTTACTAATTGTTATTGTTATCAGTGTCCATCCTACTTATAGTAAATCTGGACAACTGATGGAAGTAGTGTACGTACATTAACAAACAAGAACTAACAGTGACAATTTACAGTTTTCTTCCTTAATCTTAGTTTAGGAAATATCTACAATATTTATGGGCTGAGTACTATTAAATTAGAACAATAATAAATGAAGTCATATCTAGTTAGCAATGCTAATTCCATAAGTTTTCCAGGTGCTTTACCAGTGTGCTACAGCATCTATCAGATTCGCATCTTGTTATGTGAATGACCTGGGTTTGCCTATCGAAAGAAAACAAAGTCCTTAATTACCTAAAGAAAAAGCATGTTGAAATAACATTTCTGCAAGAGACACACTCGGAAAGTACCAACGCAGATAAATTATGCAGAGAATGGGTGTCAACTGCAGAAGATAATTGTTTCTCCTTCCAAAAAACAGAGGTGTTGCATTTCTAATTAAAGAAGGCACACAATGTGTTAAAGCAACAACACAAAATTGATACAGAGGGGAGGTTTCAAATATACTGGGTACATTAGAGGAAGAGCAGGTAGGATTATGCAATGTATATGCCCCTAACACAAGACAAGCACTATTATTTGATAACCTGAACATCCAACTCAATCTGTTACAAGTCTACGAACTTGTAATAGGGGGCGACTTTAATAAAGTTTTAGTTCCAACTCTAGATAGAAATAAACCCAATCCTAATCTAGATTTAACAAAAGCAAAAGTCTGTCTTCTAAAACTTTTAGCTGATCATGACCTGATAGATGCCTGGAGATTATCACATCCCAGTGATAAAGAATTCTCCTTTAAAGGGGGTATAATTGGCCTTCATAGTTGGCGTTTACTTATATTTTCAGTTTCTCTTGACTTGGAAAGCAGAGTGGAAAGATAAACATTATGGACCCTACGGTCCGTCCCACTACACCTACATGCCTGTGTACTTATGTGTTATGTAAAACATGACTAGGGTGTGTGGTTATAAAGAAATAACTTATGCCTTGGGTGGTTGTTAGGGACAGGGTATAGCCAAATGCCCTAACCACCTGAGAAGTGCATTATTCCCTTATGATCACAGACAATGGATTGTGTCATCCCACTTTCAAATGGGATTTTATTTGTTTAAAAAATATGCAGTTCTGGTGTGGTGTACAGTTGTCAGAAAATAATCAATGGTCATGTGACATGCTTTGACGAATGAGGTTGCAGGATTTTCATGGCCCACTTTAAATATTTAGAAAAAAAAATCACCCTTGGCATGAGCAGAACTTAGCTACACAATGTTCCCCTTCCCCTCATATAATCTGTATTTCAAATCATTCTGTTCCATATCGCTAAGGGAGGAGTTTTCCTGTGAGCAGTGTAGCATGGCACCCAAAAACACAGCAGGTAGAAAATTGAAATAATTTTTAAAAGCAGACCCACTTTAATTTTTATTTCTTATGTGTTTTTATTTTTCTGTGTACTTGTTAGATGGTCTTCTACCTAGTCGCCCTGGATGTGTGTTGTGAAAAGCAGTGCTTTACCTGGAAACAGACATATCTGGTTCTATTCCTCCCATTACATCATCAGCGTGTGACCTCGCTCACGGTTACATCACAAGCCCTGCTGCCCGATTAGTAACACATATCACAAGTTACCAATCAAGCAGCAGGAAATTGGCTCTTCTTGGTTCCTAGTGGTGCTACAGCAAAGTGAGGTCATCAGAGATGGACAAAGTTGCTGAAATTCGCTTTGCAAAGTGATTCAAGAAGCTGGCAAAATTTGAAAAGTGATGACTTCACGAAGTTCTTACAAGGCAAAGTGATCCTTTCTCAATGCAAATTAATTAAAATTTACTTGTGAAGTTCCCAATTCACAAAGAACTGCATAGAAAAATGGTCACTTTGCTTGGAAAACTTTGCACTTCAAGTTGAGGTTCCCAATGGAAACGCCACAAAGCTCCGCCATAATGAATTTCATCCACTTTGCGGCAACTTTGCTGATGAAGTTTAAATTCACTGCATTTCTAGTTATAATGCTGATGATGTACAGGAGGAACAGAGCTGGCTATGTCAAGCTCCAGGAAGAGTGTTGCCCATACATCATACCTAGTACTGTTAGGTAAAAAAATCTAACTATCCAAAATGGAAAATAACAAAATACTTCACATATAAAAGGTGATAACTGATTAATTCTGAAAGTTACTATGAATTCCAGACATTACACTGACTTTTAAAGGCCCTCAGATGCTGATGCCTCTTCCCTGACTGAGGGGATAATTCTCCACTTTTTTTACTTATTCTTTATGCTCCCCCTGTCCCAGGCAGGCCACGTTCATGCTGGTCCTCCAAGCCCCGTCATCCTGACGTCTCCCAGGGCTTAATTCTTTCCCAGAGTCCCCCACAATACCCTTCAATGGTGGGGCTGGCAGGGAGTCCCCCTACCATCCAGGGCTTCAATTCTAGAGTCCGGGGGTGTCTGAGTTGTCAGGTGCAGGGCCTGCAGAGGCCGGCAGTCATCCAGGATGACCGTGACCATTTTTTCTGGATTTCCTCCCTTTGGGGATGTGGTGTGGACTGACATCAAGGCACACGCATTGACATTTGCCACATCCTCCACCTCCTTGAGCTTGGGCTGTCTTTCCCTTGGCTTCTACCAAGGGCCAGTCAAGCACCAACCCTCCCCTTGAAGGAGAGCAATCCTTGAGATGCTTGATCTTCCTCCTTTTGGCTGACCCTACAACTCCTGAGGTTGCTCCTGACCCCATGTTGTCAGTGCTACAAGTGGTAGCTCTACTGCCAACACATAATTCTCCATTTTTGATGTCAAATCATTTTCACAGCAACAGACTGTGATGTCAGTAGCAGGAGAGTCTGAGCTCAACTATAAGCATCAGGAGCAGATGAACTCTTGAGTGACAAAGATCTCACTTTCATGCAAGTGTCCACAGGACTAAAGCATGGCAGATTGAATTTCCAGGTTCTGTAATGTTGGAGAACTGATGCGAAATAGGATTTGTTTATGCTGGTGTTTGGAGCCCTTCTTAACTGTAGTTGGGTAGAGATACCTGTAATTTCCCATTTGTGTCAAATGTCCAACATTTATGGATAAAGTTAGTCCTAACCACTGCTGTTGAGTTGACTAGACAAGGTGTAGGGTTTAATAGTTGTTGATCCTTTTTTGACTTCTTAGGACTACAGTGTCTTGAAATGTACTTCAGCATTAAGGCTTGACAGGGTGTGCTTTGTCCGGGATAATGCATGCCTTGGGTGGGTTGAGGAATAAGGCCAAAGACTGAGTGCTGCCACCTCCCAAGAAGTGTTGTTATTCTGGCATGAAATGGGTTCATTAGGATTACAAAATGGGTAGGGAAAATCCTGCTTCCTGAGTGGTGGAGAAGGTTCCACAACTGTCTGGTTCAGGAATAGTAACCACATTGCTAAACTTATCTTCATTTTTACAGTGGACCCATTTTATAAGCGCAATAAGACACTTTAGGGTGTGGGTTACTATTTTGAATGCACTTCCAGGTGACTGAAAGCACTCGGCATATGCCCCTCATGGCTCATGATGCACTTGGGCATGTGGGTCTGGAGTAGTAACCCACAGCCTTATATAGTATTGCTTACTTAGTAAAGACATTTTTAAATGTTTTTAATGTAAATAAGTAAAAATTAGAAAAAAGGTAAAAAAAAGATGAAAATGAAGAAAAGTAGCCCTTTTGAGCCATTGTACTTTTGCTGTTTAGGCAGTAGATCACAAATGTAACTTTTTTAATGCAAGTCAGTGAATGGAGGTGTGTTGATACCGCTATGCCTGATTAATGTAAACAGGTCAGTGATGTCATGGATGTTGTACTGTTGTGCTGGGATATCAGCACTGGTTTCCAAGCTCCTCAGTCAATCATGTTACTGGATTTCTTATGCTCATTTCATAATTAAGCAGTAAGGCATGACAGGGTGTGCATTATTGTGAGATAACAATACACCTCGGGAAGCGAAGCAGAAGATGAAACAAAGTGCCTTATGCACTGAGAAGTACTATTATCCCAGAATTACCCACATCCTGGACTGTCTTATTGCGATTATAAAAGGATTCCACTGATTTTAAAAACTGAGTAATGATGTTTAGATCATTAAGAACAGCAGTCCCTCTTTTTTAAGGAACTTCTCTGGAGTCATCTGATTTGTTCACTATAGCTAGGTGTTCACTATAGCGAGGTGGTCCCTCTTGATAAGGACACCTCAGGAGTCAGCTGATTTGTTCACTGTAGATAGGTATTCACTATAGCGAGGTGGTCCCTTTTCAAAAGGAGCACCTCTGGAGCCAACTGATTTGTTCACTACAGCTAGGCGTTCATTATAGCAAGGTGATCCCTGTTTATAAGGAACTCCTCTGAAGTCAGCTGATTTGTCACTATAGATAGGTATTCACTATAGCAAGGTGGTCCCTCTTTATAGTGAACACCTCTGGAGACAGCTGATTTATTCACTATAGGTAGGTGTTCACTATAGTGAGGTGGTCCCTCTTTATAGTGAGCACCCCCTGGAGTCAGCTGATTTGTTCACCATAAATAGATGTTTACTATAAAGAGGTGGTCTCTCTTTATATGAACACCTCTGGAGCTAGCTGATTTGTTCACGATAGATAGGTATTCACTATAGTGAGGTTGTCCCTCTTTATAGTGAACACCTCTGGAGCTGGCTTATTTGTTCACCACAGCTAGGTGCTCACTATAGACAGGTGTTCACTACAGTGAGGTGGTCCCTCTTTATAATGAACACCTCTGGAGCCAGCAGATTTGTTCACTATAGCTAGGTGTTCACTATAGTGGGGCTGTCCTTCTTTACAGCGAACACCGCTGGAGCCCACCAATTTGTTCACTATAGCTAGGTGTTCACTATTGTGAGGTGGTCCCTCTCTATGGTGAACACCTCTGGAGCCAGCAGATTTGTTCACTATAGCTAGGTGTTCACCATAGTGAGGTGGTCACTCTTTATAATGAACACCTCTGGAGTCAACTGATTTTTTGCACAATAGCTAGGTGTTTACTATTATGAGGTGGTCTCTCTCTATAGTGATCACCTCTGGAGTCAGCCAATTTTTTTCACTATAGCTAGCTGTTCACTATAGCAAGGTGTTAATATGCCTACTTAGGAAACAATCGGAGCCAACATCAGAGGTGTTCACTATAAGAGGGGGTTAATCATGTATTTCTGACCTGTGCTGTTTGCTGGAGTAACACACAGACATGTGATCATATTCCATCAATCACAGCAGATTTTCCCAACCCAATTAATAATTTGGGATATCCATGTTGGGTAGGCAGTATAATGGCTCTTCTTTGGTATGATGGGGTTAGAGATGTTAGCATTTCTTGTTGGAAAGCACAGATGAAGCCTGCCCACCTACTGCAGTGGCAGCACTTCCGCTCACAGCACCAGTGACCCGGGTGTGTGCCCTCAGCTCAGGTTGCCTTGGGGGGTCTAGCAGGATGCAAATTGCATCTTCCAATGGAAATACTCCTCCAGTGAGTGAAGGAAGAATGCCAATGCTTCTTATAGTGATACTACTTCCTGGGTGACCAAATGTGGCAGTGTAGCTGGGAGCGTTTGCAGGAAGGGGACGGGAGGGGAGGGGAGGAGTCAGCACACATGTGTGGAGTGTCCTGATGCACTGCACTCCCCTCTGTGTCCTTGGGGAAGTGAGGAGGACTCATGGGAGCAAATGGAAAAAGGAAGGCTGCTCCCAGCAGATAAAGCCACCTTGCCTACTGGCCACCCAGTTATGGTATACTGACTTTGGGCTCCTCACTCTCTATACGCTTATACTCTGAATAAAAACTTCTCTGAAAAGGTAAAAGCTAAAATGGTAGCAGTCAGAAGGTATAAGGAGATACAGAGGGAGGAGGATAGGGAGGTGTATTGGTAGAAAAAGAGGGAGCAGGGAAAGCAGTAATGAGCGTAAAAGCACAAACTGAAGATAGAATAGCCCGGCAGGTAACGAAAGAGATGATACATTTCTTAGATATGTAAGTGAAAAGACGAAGACCAGAGGTGGGTTTGTAAGGTTAAAAAGGGAAGGGGGTGACTGTGCAGAAGGGACCAGGAAAATGCAGATGTCTTGAACAGATGCTTTTGTGTAGTGTTCACAGAGGAAGGAGAAGGGGTGGGGCCACAAAAAAAGTAATAAAAGCTATGAAGGTAGGGAGGTGGACACTAGTCCTTTTTTGGAAGTGAGAGTCATGAAGGGGCTTGATAATCTGAAGTTGGACAAAGCAAGGGGGGACCAGATGGCATGCATCCAATTGCATTGAGGGAGCTTAGGGAAATACTGGCTGCACCTCTGACAGTTCTATATAACAGCCCACTGGAAACAGGAGTGGTTCCGGAGGACTGGAGGAGGGTGGATGTAGTCCCACTACACAAAAGTGGTAGCAGGGAGGAGGCTGGCAATTATAGGCAAGTCAGCCTGACATCGGTGATAGGAAAGTTAATGGAATCACTGCTAAAGGAAAGGATTGTGGAATATCTTGAATCCAGTGAGTTACAAGGCCCAAGGCAGCATGGTTTCTTGTGTGGGGGTATCATGTCAAATTAATCTGATAGATTTCTTTGACTGTGTGGTCAAGGAACTAGATCAGGGTGGAGTGGTGCATATGGCCTATCTAGACTTCAGTAAGGCGTTCAACACTGTTCCACATGGGAGACTAATAAGCAAGCTGGGTAGTTTAGGAGTGGGTCCAATGGTGGCAAACTGGATACAAAATTGGTTAGGGGCTAGGCGACAGAGGGTGGTGGTAAGTGGAGTTTGATCCAAGGAAGGGAGGGTAACCAGTGTGGTGCCTTAGGGATCAGTGCTGGGACCAGTCCTCTTTAATGTCTTTATATAACTTGACACTGCAGAGGAGCTGGAAGGGAAGGCCTACCTCTTTGCGGATGACACCAAGATCTACAATAGGGTGGACACTCCAGGGAGGGTGGAAAGGATGAGCTGAGACCTGAGAAAACTCGAGGAGTGGTCAAGAGTATGGCAGCTGGATTTCAGTGTGAAAAAGTGCAAAATAATGCACTTAAGGCACAGAAACCTAGGGGCCGGGTGCAAAATGGGTAGAGTGGTTTTGAGGACCACCAAGCAGGAAAGAAAATTGGGAGTAATCATATCAGATTACCTAAAGGTGGCCAAGCAGTGCGACAAGGCAGTCAGGAGAGAGTGGGATGCTGGAGTGCATAGGGAGTGGAATCACCAGCAGAAAGAGGAAGGTGGTGTTGCTTCTGTATATATCACTAGTAAGACCCCACCTAGAGTATTGTGTTCAGTTCTGGAGACCACATCTCTGAAGGACATTGACAGAGTGGCGGTTGTCCAGAGGAGGGCAACTAAAATGGTACAGGGTTTGTGTAACCAGGGGTCCGGTTGGGTGTTTGTTGTTATTAAGCGCCCGGTGCCTCCATTTTTGTAACCCATTACCTGGTTAGCCTGGGTGTGGGGAGGAAACATTTGCTTGGCATCAGGGCTAGGTTTGTACTTCTGGACAGGGACACCCAAGTAATTCCGGACACAGGAAGCAAGAACTGTGAATGTCCAAACCAGGAGTGGGATTCTAAAGTGTGGCTTTTATTCACTTACACATAGGAATACAAAACAAGATGGACCTCCACATGGCTACACTCACTGGTTATGCAGAACTCTAGAGGTCACAACACATCTTCTTCATCATCACAACAACTTTTACCCTCAGGTTCTGCACACATTGGGCTCTCAGACTGAACTGGTACTCTCTCTATCCTGGATTCCCTGGCATGGCCCTCGGCTAGCTCAGGTACACTCTTCCATGTGGCATGAACATTTCTGTTGGTGGCTCCCTCAACCAACCATGAGCACTTCCTAGCTCTAAGGGAAAAACACACATCCTTAATCCCACATCTGGGTACTTTCTGCAGACACTGGCCAAGTGCCTGGGAGAAAGCTATAGGTGCCCAAAATGAATCCTTGGAGGTAAATCTGGTTACACCAGATGGGGGTCTCACACCTCTTGTCCCCAAATCCATACCCAGCCATTCATTTGGAGTCAACACCTTTCTTTTGAAACTCTCTGTTTGTAGAATGCTATCTCGAAATGTATATCACATTTAACAATCTACTGTCTTTGGTAACTGGTGCCCTGACTTGCAGCGTTCTCTAAGTGACTATGTCCATCTTTGTACACCCCCACTGATTAGATGCATTTCAAGCCATACTGTACTTGGCTGTCCTTTCCTGACCCACAGTAGCAGATACTTTACACAACTGTCTCTGTGAAAACATAGGCTCTCTGGCCAAGCAGACTCACCATGGTTGGCAGGTGCCCCAGGGCTTCTCTCACAGGAAAAAAAAACATACTTCTGGTGCCTCAGCACAAATCTTCTCATCAGGCAGCTTTTCTTCTTCTTCCAGCAGGGCCAGGGAATTGCCCCTGAAGAGCTGGTCCAGGTCCCCCCATCCCACTCAGGGATGGGGCACTGGAACCAACTGGGGGACTCAACCACTGGTCTCAAACACTTCAGCAAGTTTTCTTCTGTGTCCTTCTCTAGGGCGAGAACACACACCCTCTTCTGTGGTACCTCTGTTACAGAACTGGGCTCTGAGGAACTGCCAACTGCAGTGCATCTCCTTCCTCCACTGAGTCTCTCACTAGACTGCTACAGACTGACTTTGAAAACCCCAACGTTCTAACCTAACTCCCAGCTGCAACATTCCACTGTGGCTTATGCTGCTGCAAGAATTCTATATGATGTCATCCCTCCAGCTCAGCTGAGACTGATGACAGAGTGAGACAGTGTGAAACCCATTTAACTGGTATCTCACAAGCTGCCTTTCCCTACCTGCCACTAGAACTAAGTGGGATTCTAGTAACCCCGGGTGACAAGGGGGTTACATTTGCATCAAAAGCCCAATGAGGAGAGACTAAAGGACTGCAATATGTACACCCTGGAACAGAGGAGGGAGAGGGGAGATATGATAGAGACCTTTAAATACCTCACTGGGTATATAAGGTACAGGAAGAGAGTATTTTTATGAAGAAAATGTGTTCAGGAACAAGGAGACATGCTATGAAGCTGGAGGGGGGTAGATTCAGGAGAAATGTAAAGAAGTACTTTTTCACAGAAAGAGTGGTGGATTCCAGGAACAGCCTTCCAGCGGAGCTGGTGGTGGCGAACTTAAAGCAGTGGTGGGATTCAAGAATGCATGGGATAAGCACAAGAGAATCATAGTGGAAAAGAAGGGGGAGGAAGAAAAAGCTGTACATTAGACATGGTCTGATGTAATAGTGTAGGTAGGGAGAAATGGGCAGACTGGATGAGCCAAGCGGTACTTATCTGCCATCAGATTCTATGTTTCTATGGATGCAACATGGAACTGAAGACCAGCCCTGTAGGAGATCCCTCTGATTGGGGGACCCGAGACCCTTTCTAGAAAGCGTCACATCCAGGGACTCAGGCAGTGTGGGAAGCAGCAACTTGGAGCAAATAGTGGCTTCCCTAAGGTGCAGTTGGCTAGGGCACAGTGGGGCAGTTGAATGGAGATCCAAGAAGTGACCTGATCAGGTGAATAAAATATACAGAAAAGGAAAGTTCAAAGGAAGGGGGTACTTTTTAGGAGAGGTGTGGTGAGGTTGAGAGGTTTATACCAACATGGCTTTTACAGTTATATACAAGTTACAGAAAAAATTAACATCTGCCAATTGAGTTCTTTCCCCCACCTGCTCAGTCACCCCTTCATTTCTAAAAATACTTGTCTGGTCTAAAGTCAGGGGTAGTGTAAGAGCATCAGCTGACACCAGCTGATGTGGGAGTCTGTTCCAAGTGTCCCCTGCTCACTCCGTGACATGGTTCTCTTGATATTTGCCTCAAATGTTCCTCCTTTCAGTAATGTGTTAATTTTTATAATGATTACTTCCACTTAAAAAAGTACATAGATTTCATAAATTTCATAGATAATCTAAGCTACATAGACTTGTGTCCTTGGTGCTTGCCAATAAACTTTACGTCAACTTGTATTTATTTATATAAAAGTTATCTAATCTTTTTTTAAATGAGCCCATTGTTTTACTCATTACAACTGCCTCTGGGAGGGAATTCCATAGCTGAACACCTCTCTGGCTAAACCATTTTTTACGCCATAAGCTGTTCCATTTATCCAATTCCAATTGCAGTCTATGGCTTCTGGGCTCATACAAATAATACTTCCTTTCCCTTAATCCTATATCTTTTTTAAATTGCTCATCCTTTAGTGCTCTGAATATCATGCACATATCTCCCCTCAACCTTCGATACTGCAAAGTATACAACCCTAGATCTTGAAGCCTATTTTGATATGATTTATGACACATTCCATTAATCCTTTTAGTCAGCCTTCTTTGTACCCGCTCCACTTAATATCCGCTTTCTTATAGGGAGACCAAACCTGTGCACAGTATTCAAGATGTGGACGAACCAATGCAGTATACAGGGGCAAAAGCACTTTGCTTTCCCTACTTCCAATGTGTTGTAGGATACAATTTAAAACCTGCTTTAAATGTGGTTTGTCAGCAGCATGTCCAGTGCCTTGCAAAGTCTGTATTCCTACCCTTCATGTTAGGCAGACCCTGCTCACAAGCAACAGGAATCCCAATCAGTTTTATTTGGTCTCTGCCTACACTTCAAGTTGCTATTTACTACCATTAATGGAAGCTTTTTGGGTATCCTGGAAAAAATGTTTGTAGTTAAAAACAGAAAGAATTATTTTTTTTGTTGTTGTCCTGTATCGATGTAAAGCTTTCTAAGCCACAATAACTGTTTTGTTTTTATTTTGCAATTTATTCATGCAATAAGAGCCAAGCTGAGATGCAACAACTCATTTATAATAGGGTCTTGGCTGCTGCAACCCAATTGTACAGCTGGGAGAACTAAAGTACGGGGAGGTCAAACTACATACACAAGGTCATGCCATAAGTAAGCGGCTCCATCTTTATAGCTTGTTGCCTAACCGCTATGCTACAACAACGTTGCCTTCTAATAGCATGGCATTAATTCTCCCGCAAATCGAAAATGATGAGCCACTCAGCAGTGGCAACAATTTAAAAACATCAAGGAAGGTATCTATTTAGAAATGTCCTGTAAGATCCTGGAAAAATAAAAAACACTAAAAGTAGGAGATTTTGACCTCTTCTTGACAAAAACTGGTTGATAAAATGGACAGGCTCCACACCTTGCTGCTGGTTCAAGCAGTGGTGTAGGTAAAAGAGACAGTTTGCTTGTGGAACCTGGCAGCTGGAGTTCAAATGAGTTCCAAGTAGAATTTTCAGTGCTCTGGGGTCTCAGGAAGGATACAGACAGGGTGGAGGCTGTCCAGTGGAGGTCAGCTAAAATGGTGCAGCCGGGTCTGCATTAGAAGCCCTAAAAGGAGAGACTGAAAGGCTTCAATATGTACACCTGGACGGGGGGGGAACATGATAGAGACCTATAACATAGAAATATAGAATTTGGCTGGTCCACCGGCACAGTGGTAGTGCTACTGCTTGCGACGCAGATGACCCGGGTTTGGAAGTGAATGTGGGCTGTCAGAGGGTTGGCTGGGGGCAGGAGGATCAAGTGTCCATTGGACTGCTCTTCTCCGGGGGCAGAGACCAAAGCTTGCTGGCTCCTGGCAGAAGTGGTGGGAAAGGCAGCTCAGGCCAAGAAGATTGAGAGTCGTGGCAGACGTTGGTGCATATTGTGCAGGAGTCGTGGCAGACGTTGGTGCATATTGTGCAGGAGTGTGTGGGCAGACGGTGCACATTGTGCAGGAGTGTGTGAGCAGATGTTGGTGCACATTGTGCAGGAGTGTGTGGGCAGACGTTGGTGCATATTGTGCAGGAGTACGTGGCATGCACCATGACGTCACTGCATGTCATGTCTCCCGGGGTGTAAATCAGAGGAAAATGCCGGTGGCAGGATGACGAGGAGTGCCCGTAGACCCCGCTCCTGACCAGCTGGGCACATGACTAGAACTGGATCCATTCTGTGGCAGGGCTTGGGGGACTACACCTACCCTGCCGGGGGGGGCAAGCCCTGGGGGAAGACGGCTGGAAGGTAAGTCCCTACAGATGTTGGGGTGATGGGGCTGGGACGCTTCTTGGAAGGAAGACCAACCAGGGGAGAGAGACAAAAAAAAAAAAAGAAATAGAATTTGATGGCAGATAAGGACCACTTGGCTCATCCAGTCTGCCCATTCCTCCCTACCTACGTTCATACCACAGACCGTACCCAGTCTACAGTTCTTCCCCCTTCCCCACTTTCTTTCCTCTATGATTCCCTTGTGCTTATCCCAGGCATTCTTGAACCCCACCACAATTTTTGCCCCCCACCACCTCCGCTGAAAGGCTGTACTAGGAATCCACCACTCTTTCTGTGAAGAAGTACTTCCTCTCATCTCTCCTGAATCCCCCCCCTTCAGCTTCATAGCATGTCCCCTTGTTCTTGAGCACCTTTTCTTCTGAAAAATACTTCCCTCCTGTACCTCATTCACCCCTGTGAGGTATTTAAAGGTCTCTATCATATTCCTCCTCCCTCTTCTGTTCTAGGATGTACATATTGAGGTCCTTTAGTCTATCCTCGTAGGGCTTTTGATGCAGAACCTGCACCGTTTTAGGTCATGGGGTAAATAAGGTACAGGAGGGGAGTACTTTTCAGAGGGAAAGATGCACGAGAATAAGAGAACATGCAATGAAGCTGGAAGGGGGTAAATACAAGAGTGATATGAGGAAGTAGTTCTTCACTGAAAGAGTGGTGGATGCCTGGAACAGTCTCCCAGCAGAGGTGGTAGGGGGAAAAACCAGTGGTGGGATAAGGATAGGCATAAGAAAATCCTAGTGGAAAGCGGGGGGAAGGAAACCAGAGATCACATAGGATCTGTGGTGACAGTATAGGCAGGGAAAAAATGGGCAGACTGGGTGGGCCAAGCAGTTCTTATCTGCTGTCAGATTCTGTGTTTTCATGTAAGGGTCTCAGAGCACACAGCTGTGTTTCTGGCATGAAAAACTCTCTTTAAACTTAATATTTTAAAGATAAGGTACTATCTTGCCTTACTCCACACCAGATTGATGAGCGCTAAAAGTAAGGTTGACACTTGAAAAAAAACAAGTAGTACAGCTATTTTTTTTTTTTTTAATTACAAGGAGCTAAGCCACTTGTACCAGTCACTCTATATTTGATGATTCACAGTTGTAGCCTGATAAGACTTATGAGACTGGAATAGAATATGAGATTAGAATTTCGAGGCTATAGCACTGCTTATTCACATGTTTCCCAAACACTTGGCACGGCACTGAATACAATACAGACAGGACCCTTTGCTCTCTGCAGCACTTTAGACCTATGTGCTGTGGCAGGGGTCCTGGGCTTCTGCAGTACCTTTTTTTTCATTTTGGGGTGGAAATTTCTCACTTATCATTTCAGAGGTGGAAAGTCCTCACTTATGTCTGGGTTGTCTGTCTTTCCATTGGCTAACATACCATGTGATGTCATCGATAACATCAGCTACTGAGCGAGAGGGAAGGGCTTCGGGCCAAATGAAGAATAGGAAAGGGCTCGGAATCATGGAAAACTATATTTCATTTATTTAAACTTTCTTTTTACTGGTACAAAACACACACAAGTACATACAGTACAACCACAAAAACACAATGCTAAAGAGACATAAAGGATTTCATTATGTTGCACAGATTATTTGATTGGTTGTATTTATGTCCTTATAAGATGTCTGCCTGTGAGTCACTGAGGGTTGGAAAGTCTAGTTCTTCCAGCAAGTCATTAACAGAATATTTCTTTTTTAAATGAGAATCATTCCAAGTGATGAAGTTTGCTGCAACACATACTTGTTGTGCTAGGGTGCATGTCTGTGGACAGTTCCATGGTCATGGAACTGCATAATTGCATGGACCTTAGATATTGGTAGTGCAGTGACTGCAAGCAGATGGCAATGAGCAGTTGTTATGCAGTCAGAAACCTTCCACACACTGCTATGGACAACGATATATAAGCAATAACACATGACGGGGTGTGCTTTATGCTCTGATAAATGCACGACTGGGGGCGTAGTGAGGCACAAAACAGCAGGCCAAGTGCCTTGCTGCCCCTAGAAATGCATTTACAGAGCATAAAGCACACCTCGGACACCTCGGAGTGTGCAGTTGTGCTTACAAAATGGGTATATGTTGAGAAACTGCAATATTGTTTAAAAAAATTAGTAAAAAAATTAAAAAAGGTCAAATTGTATTATAAATAGTCCCTCTGTTTCCTGTATCTTTTCTGTCACTGGAGCGCTGACATGTTTTTGGGTGTCACTCTGGGCAGTGTACTGAGTGATGGTATATGTGGCAGACCCTCAAGGTTGCAACAGCAGGCTGTGGAGACCATGATTTTTTTTTTGGTCTTGCCAGCAGCACACTACCATCTGCAGTAATGAGTGTCACCAAAGTGCTAGTGTTCTCAGTGTGCTTGGGTCAGGAATTGCATTGGGAGAGTGCGGTCAGTTGAACAGTTTGTGTGTGAGCATTGGAAGTCACAACGAGCAGGCTGGGACGGATAACAAGAGGCATTTTATGACTAAATATGTTGTTTTACCTGTGATTTTGATGGTTTTGGGCTCAAGGCGAGTAATCGCTTAAAAAAAAATTATGAAAAAGATTTAGGGATATATGTTAATAATAAACTTACATCAAATGATCACTGTGTTAGAACTGCTTGCATGACCAACAGACTTTTGAGGCAAATAAAACACACTTTTGTTAATCGCACTGAACAATGCCTTATTCCATTGTATAGGGCATACATTAGACTGTATCTAGACTATGGCTCCCCTTTCTGGAATCCAAACCAAAAAAAAGACATAGCAATTCTTGAACAGGTTCAAAGGAGAGTAACTAGAATGATTTCAAGATTAACAAACGTGGATTATCAGAACAGATTAAAAGCTACTGGTCTCTTCTCTCTTCAAACTAGAAGATTAAGAGGTGATATGCTTATGGTTTTTAATTTAATAAATTCACCAAATCTAATGGAAAAATGTGGTCTAACACTCTCCAAAAGGAGACATGTTCCGAGACTGCATAATAAACAGCTTGAAGTAAAAACTTATAAAACCAGCAAAACGGGAAACTTTTTTCCTAATAAGAGCATCCATTGTATGGAACACCTTGTCACAAGATTTGGTGGAGGCAGCTAGTGCCACTGTCTTTAAAAACAAATTAGATGTTTGGTTGAGGGATAATAGATAAATAATGTCCCACATAGTGTGGGGAACAGTCTCGATGGGCTCTGGCCTTCTTCTGTTCTTTTGTGCCAAGTAAAAGTAAAAAGTAATAATGATTTTGATGCGGCACGCTGATACACGTTGGTTCTAAGTCCACAAGTATTGGCACTTTTTATTTACCATGCTATACTGGAAAAAAAAGGTATGGGCAGAAACCTGTTTCAGCTAATCAGTTTCTTCAGCTGTCCCTACCCATTTTATATGTATCATACATCCAGTGTACTTGTTCTTTACCATGTTATTGTGTCTTGATTTGATCTCCTGTGCAGTTATTTAATTTTGCATCTGACATCCTACTGTAATGTACTGTTTTACTGTTTGTTTACTGTATTGTATTGCTCAACCCTAATGTGGAACCTATGTAATGAACTTCTTAATGGTATATCGCAGATTCAAATAAAAATAAACAAAATAAAAAATAATAGAACATAGGGAATATAAGGCAGAACACTGCTGGGAACATCCCCTGCTATTTTCAGATAGTGCCAACAGAACAGCTGTTTCTACAATATGCACGTGCACACTCCCTGTCATTCAGAAAGCAGTTGCCCAAGGTGCTGTATAAAGGGTCTGTTCCAGCACTGTCGACAGATCTGTTGATAGAAGAGGAAGCATTCGTTTGGGTGAGTTAGGGGCAGCTGCACAGTGGTGGAAGCAGTGGGTGAGCTAAAGAGGTGGATGGAGGTTCAATATGTGTAATAGGATTAGGCAGGGAAGGGGTACCACTGGACTACATTGATGTTTTCAATTCAGTCAGGAATTGGGTAGGTGGGTACCAGTGAACTACCATAGTCACTAGACTACCAGGGATTTTATCCTACTGGGTCAATATGTTGCACAGAATACCGTGCATGGAATACCGCACAGAATACATCGCGCAGTGCACTAGTAAGACAGGGTACACATCCTCGCAAGACAGATATGTTGTATGCATGGTTATGTACCCTATTGCGCATGGGTGGGGAGGAGGAGTTAAGTGGAGGTGAAGACCTCCATTCTGGAGGTGGTCTGCTGAGCTGCCACCGTGGCTCAGTGGGACAGGAGGTTGCTGTGCATCTATGGACTGGGGCTCGAGTTCCGGTCCCAGACTTTTTGGAAACCGCATTGTGCGGTTTCTTTTTTTTCTCCCCCGTGGTGTTTCTCCCCATCCCTGTGTTGACCCCCCAGAGTTGATTATTTTAATAGGGGGTGGAGGGTGCAGTCCTCTGGGCCAGGGGTGTGGGGGAAAGCCACACGCAGATAAAAACACAAGTTGTTGTCGCCGAAATGCTTTCGGCAGTTTGTACCTGTGGCAGCAATGTTTTCACTGTATTCACAGCGCGTACATTGCTGCATGGTAGTGACTCAAGTACATTAAGGGACTTAATGCCGATTTTATGACAGCAGCTTAGGGATGGGGACCACTAGACTACCAGGAAATTTATGAGAGTATCTCCAGGATTGGGGGGGGGCACAAGACTTCCAGGGAAATATGGCAGTATTTTAGGGATGGGGGGGTTAAGGGTAGGTGGGTAATGCTAATGTTTGGCACCAATGCCTCTGGAGGGGGATCACATACCACTGTTCATGTTGGTAAGGGTACGATTTTCAAAGAGGTTAACAGTTCTGCCACAGCAGCCTTTTACCCTTTTCAAAATCTGCTGAATATGTCACTGCACCTTGTATGCAAGAGGGTTCCCTCATTTGCATGGGTGCAGTAGTGTATTCAGCATGATCATGCCATCTGCTGACTGCCATGCACCAGGGCACTTTGACTACATGGCCCCAGCCCCATTCAAACCTGCAATGCCCGGTTGTTAACCTTCTGAACACTGGGCCCTGCTCCATAATTTTTTATTTTAGAATTTATTTACCCAAGATTACCTAGCTAAGATACAACATCTCATTTCCAGTGGGGTCCTGCTTCTACCCATTTTACAGCTGGTTAGAATGAAGTACTGGGAAGTTAGCTAACTTGCTGAAGGTCATGTAAGTTAGGGCTTTGGTGAGATTTGAACCAGGATCTCATGGTTCACTTTTTTGTACTATAACCACTTGAAGAGAAGTAGTGATTGCCTTATGCTTATTTGCTAAAAGCTTTTTGGAAGATACTTTCAAGTGTCGCTCTGCACGTTGTTGGCTCTGATCTTTAAGGTGGTATAAAAACATGAAGGTACAGACCTTGGCAGACTTGTAGGTCTCTATTAAGGAAGCAAGCACTCGTTACTCTTTGTCATTTTGCTCCATTTCACCGGCAGGAGCCTAAGCTGTGCTGAGCCTCCCACAACAATATATTAGAAGAGTCAGGAAGCTGGCTTAGCTTCAACAGATTGATTGATATTGCTGCACAGGACACACTTGAACCATCTGTGGTTGTCTAAATGTGGCTCTTGCTAAGCAGTAGTGCAGAGGTGGCGCTGGGATGGAACCTACACTGAGCTGGCCCCGATAAGCCTGGGAGCCATAACTGTGCCAGTGCAGAATACAAGGCCGAACAGACTTCTTGTGGATGTCATTTATGTGTGGAAGCACTGGAGAGTAGAGAGATAGAGAGAGAGAGAGAGAGAGAGAGAGAGAAGGGGGAGAGAGAGAGAGAGAGAGGGAGGGAGGGAGGAGGGGAAAGAGAGAGACGGGGAGAGAGAGGGGGGAGAGAGAGAGAGAGACAGGAGGGGGGAGAGAGAGAGCGAGAGATGATGTTACAGAAGGGTTCAGTCTTTCTATGGGTGCACCCACTTGGAGTTAACTGGAGCTTCAAAAGCACAGCACAGGGGAAGGGATCTTTGTAAACAGAGCCATTTTCTTTCTAAAGTACAGAAAAAAAAAAAATTCTCTAGTTTGCAAATCACTGTGCTGCTGTACAGCTAGAAAAGTATAATTATATCCCTTTGTAAGTGGCTTGGGCTGTCCTGAATAGCCTACGTTGGTACTGTAAATGAGAAGATTGCCCTTTCTCTGGCAAAACAAGCACCAACTTCTTTCAGATCTTCTTAGTTTTGTGGTGTAAGGTGTTTGTTTTTACTAATCTCTTCTAGAGGTTACATGACCTGTAGGTTTCTTGCCACAAACTGGTCTGCATGAAAAGATTCCACGTCAAGACTGAACAAAGACAGCGCCATTAATAACAACTCCATCAATGACGTGAAAGAAAGACGTGCATCCATGTAAAATAGACATGATTAAAAATCACTTCAAGGAAACAATCTTTGATTATGATGGAGCGGTTTTGACCATGCTGTTTTGCATGGCGTGGTTTTGACAGGAGGTGGCATGAAAAAGCTTAGAAGACTCCTCAGCACTGCACCTACCCACCCCCCGGAAGCCAACATCCAGATTGCTGGGGGTCGGCATGGGCACAGCTAGCCATCATGGAGCCTGCAAGCTCTGTCTTTTCCTCCAATTTACACCCCAGGGCCCACGAACGTACAATGGGCAGGGTGACTGTCTCCGCCTCCGTGGAAGCAGTCTAATGCCTTGGACGTGGGCCCTCCCCATTCTGGGCAGCGTGCCTGTGCCGACACCCAGCCACTGCTGCACTGTACCCCCCCTTCCCTGAGGAAGGAGAGCTGTCGGCAGATGCTCAATCCTTCCTCGCCCCTCGAGCGACCAGAGTCTGTTCCCAAACTCGGGTTGCCAGTGTGGCGTAAGGTGTGGTGTCCAGTGCCTCAATCCTCAGCGCCACCAGGCCGGCCCCCAAACTTTTTTGTGATAAAGCAATCCCAGTGTTGAAGTATGTAACATTGTATTTAACATGAAAGTATTTCTATCATGAATGTGAGTCATGTATATGACAGGAAGTAATACACTGTACTTGCTTCAGCCATTGTATTTGTATTATAGATACTGTAACACAGAATTCTTTTTATGGTACCCATTGTAAATGAGCCTTGCGGGTCAACTGGGAAATGACCACGTTCATGTTTTCTTGTTCTGATTAACATGAATACAAATTTTTACTACTACAAACAGCGTGACTGGTTAGAAATGCAAATTAGTATCATCATCATCATCATCATCATCATCATCATCATCATCATCAACTTTATTACTAAAAAGCACTCTTCCATTGCTCAGGGTGCTTTTATAATAATAAAATACACATAAACTACAATCAAACCCACAATATTGCACATATTACCCATTAACATATATTAAAACAATCCACAATATTATACAAATTACATATCAGCCTATAATAAAACATATCTTAAAACAGGATTATATAGTCCCTCCTTTCACAGCAGCAATACTGTTGGACTTAAATGCCAGAAAAGGCCTGATTGACTAAACACGTTTTGAGGGACGTTTTAAATCCCTCCACGGTCAGGCTATCGCATATCCAATGAGGCAGAGAATTCCACAGGGTCAGAGCCATATAGGCAAATGCTCTACCTCCTGAAGTTTTCAAACGGATCCTGGGAATCTCTAGCAAGCCCTTATCGGAGGATCAGTGTTGGCGGGAGGGGCAGTAAGGAGACAGAAGGTCTTGCAGGTACTGCGATGCCTGACCATGTAGGGCTTTAGAGGTCAGCAATGCAACCTTGAAAGAAATCCACCACTGTACCGGCAGCCGGTGCAGTTCATGCAGCACAGGTGTTGTGTGCCTGGATCTAGGGGTTCCAGTCAACAGCCTGGCTGTCGTGTTCTGCACCAGCTGCAATCGGCAGATATCAGCCCCCGGTAGCCCTAGGTAGAGGGCGTTGCAATAATCAAGATGGGTGGTAACAAAGGCGTGGACCAGAGTTGGAAGTTCTTCAGTTGGAACAAGGTTTTTTCACCCTGGCTATGTTCCTAAGATGGTAAGAGGATGATTTGACTACAGCCGACACTTGAGCCTTCAAGGTCAGGCTTTCAGCAAAAATCATGCCTAGGTCCCATACCTGGTTTGAGACAATAAGTGGTGTTCCTCCCAGCTCTAATCCAGAGGGCTGTCCCACTAATGTCCCAGCCGATCTACGATCTGGGTCCATGACTAATACCTCTGTTTTCCTTAGGTTCAGCCTCAGCCAGCTGGTACTCATCCAGCCCAGAATCTCAGCCAGACAGCTGTTAAACACTGAGATCATACCACACTCCTGGCCAGGCACAAAAGACAGGTATAGCTAAGAAACATCTGCATAGTAGTGAAAACTCAATCCATACCATCTTATAATATCTCCTAATGGTAGCATATATACTGCGAACAACATGGAGGACAACACTGAGCTCTGCGGCACCCAACAGGTAGCTCATGGGGGGGGGGGGAGAGGAATAAATCCTTGACACCACCATCTGAGATTTACCCTGGAGGAACGAATGAAACCAACCAAGGACTGCCCCCTCCCATCCATAGGAGAACCGCAGGCACTTGAGCTGCACCCCATGGTCCACAGTATCAAACGCTGCTGAGAGATCAAGGAGAACCAAGATGGTGTGGGATCTCTGATCTCTCGCCATCAGGAGATCATTTAGTACCTGAACCAGGGCTGTCTCAGTGCTGTGTCTTTTCCTGAAACCTGACTGGAGAGGGTCATATATACTGTGGCTGGTCAAATGATCCTTCAGCTGCAGAGCGACCACTTTCTCAATAACTTTGCCTGTAAAAGGCAAGTTAGAGACTGGTCTGTAGTTAGCTGGGCAGTTAGGGTTTAAGGACAGCTTTTTCAAGAGGAGTCATGCAACCACCTCTTTTAAGGGGTCTAGAAACATCCCCCTCTCCAGAGAATACCTCACTATCCCAGCCAGGACCGGGCTGATAACCTCAACACATCCCACAAGAAGGTGAGTTCGGCCCAGATCCAAACTACAGCAGGCTGGTCGCAGAGTCTGGATGATCCTCACAATATCAATGACTGCCGGAAGGCTGAAGCTGGACCAGGTCACCTGGGTAACTGTACCACTTGGTTGAACAGTGCAAGGACCAATGGGGAGGCACTGGATGATCTCTTCCCTGATGGAGGCAACCTTATCAGAAAAGACCTGCGTAAACTCATCACACTTTTCTTGTGACATGCTCGACCAGACTGCATACAGGCTGGATTGCAGAGCCTGTCCACAGTGTGGAAGAGCTGAGCTGGCCTGTTCTTTGCTGCAGCAATTTCCTTGGACAGGAACGCTGCCTTCTTATCGGAAACTGCTGATTGGTAGACTTTATAATGTTCTAGCAATCTAAGCCAGACCTCCTCCAGGTGAGTTTATCACCAGCGCCTCTCCAACCTTTGCCCCTGCCTCTTCAACTCCTGCAGTGTCCCATCATACCATAGGACACCGGGGCGAGAGGTCAGGAGACAAACACAAACCAGAGCAATGATATTCAGGGCCCTCTTTACTGCCTTATTATAGGCAAGAACAAGGGGATCCAGGTAACTGCTATCAGTCGGGATTCCCGAAAGGTCCAGTACCACCATTAAGCCCTCTGAGGTAACTCCTCTTAAAGGGCGATACTGCACCATTTCCTTGGAGGCAGGCCTATTAAGGAGGGGCATAAAACTAAACCTCAGGGCATGATGGTCAAACCAAACAACTGGATCCACCACCATATCGGTGATCTCCAACCCCAGGAGAAATATCAAGTCCAATGAGTGTCCCCCCCCTGTGGGTGGCAGCGGTAACTACCCGTGTCAGGCCCAGTGATTCCATCGACTGGAGGAGGTTTTGTCCAAATGATGAGAGTTCATCGTTGACCCAGGCACTGAATTAACCATCTGGGGAATTCCAACAACAGCTCGGTGACAAGCTCTTCTACCTCCTGCAGGAAAGCTCTCCCATCACCTCGTGTGCAGTAGATGAGAAGGATCCTGCAACCTGCACCAGCTCCCACAATACATTCAAAGGATTTGGTAGATCCTACTGGCACCTCCCTGAGAACCATTTCTGATCTCAAACAGATTGCGAATCCCCCGCCCCATGGTCCACTCTAGGGTGGTGTAACACTGAGAACCCAGCTGGTAGAGTGGAAGCCAAAATGAGCCCCATATTGTCATCCAGCCAGGTCTCAGTGATGCAAGCCAGGTCAGCAGAGGCTACCATATCAGCCACCACTGTGGTCTTATTCTTAATTGACCTGGCATTGCATAACACTGCCCCAGAGGGATGAAAACCCGAGGATGACTGAACCACATGCCTGCACATGTCAGAGCCCTTGGGTATGGGCACAAGACAGGGAGGACCCCTGTCCTATACCCATTTCACCCCAGGGTGCTTCCTGGCCCTCACTGTCTCTATCCACCCGCTCCTTTCCCATCCCACCACAAACCCAGGGCCCCACCTCCTCATAATACCTAATCCATGGCATCTTCTATATACTTCTGGAGGAAGTGGAGGGGTATGAAATGGGCCGAGGCCCCAGAGTCTGGAAGGGGAGTACTACCTGACCATGACCGTTACGCCCTTACTCATATTTCCAACTGCTCACACACTCTCCCGATCACACACTTGTCTCGCAATCACACCCCAGATTCACTCTCCACTTACTCACTTTCCACTCAATACTACTTCTCCACAGTTACACCCAACCTTACATCCACAAAAAACATATACACATAAGCCTATACTAATGGACAGAAGTCTCCCTTGTAGCCCGAGTACAGTTTTTCAGTCCACAAAATGTAGTGCAAGCAGTCTTTAAATAGTCATTTCCATAAATGATGTATTATATTGCAGTGCTCCCACCTCTGCACTTAAAAACTTTAACGTGGCACAGACTCCTCTCACTAGTCTGCACAACTTTCCACAGTATTACCAACCAAAAAAATTAGTTCAGTCACTAAGTCACACACCACTTTATTTTAACAGAGTCAAAGTTGTATTGCACAATAGTGCCTTCTTGAACCCAGCCTTCTCAGTCTTTTGCTTCAGGAACTGACTTTCTTCCACAGTGTAAAGTGGACAATTCAGGCCCAGGACCAGCTTACTCGTGCTCTGGGTGCCCCAATCGTCAACCCCCAAACCTTCCTCTCAGAGGAGTCAAGCAGCATGCACTCTGGCCTGCTCTCGCTTCCTCCAAAAGCCAAGGGACAGAGAGACCCCCTCCAGGGACAATTTGCCCTTGCCTCCCATCCGGTCGGGGAGTCAACCTTCCAGAGGACACCTCCCTTTTGCTGGCCCTTACCTCGCTCGATAACCAGTCACTCCCAGCATCTTTCCTTACTCCATCCAGCCACACACCGCAGCTGTAACAGATCCTCCTGTGAGTAGGTGTACTGACCGTGCTCACACCACAGTCGAAAACACCACCTGTACACAGCAAGGTTCCTTTTCTTGCTACTAGCCAGTCTTTCCCTGTGGTCAGACTGGGCCCACACACGAACAGGTGCCGACTCCACACTCTTGGCAGGACTCCCTGAATACACCTGGGCAGACAACACTCCTCACTCCACTCCTCTCAGGAAGGCAACAGCTGGCAGGATCTCCAATAACACCCCTCCAGCAGACTGAAACCAGGGAGGTAAGAAAGCGATGGATCAGAAACGTTGTTAAATTGGTTAGATAAATAACCATGTATGCTCCGCAACTGAGACTCGGGCCCCCTAGCCCCTTGTCTACTCTATTGCTTAGCTCTGTGCTCTGGAAGGCATTGGGAGTGATCCAACCGTCCCCAGTGTACACTGCAGGTGTTTGTTCTAATACCCGAAGATGCTCAAAGAAACTTAGTAACTAACTCACTTTTCTTCCCTGTCTGATCTAATTTTCTTCTTTGGGATAAAGCAAACTAAAATAAGATAAAAGCTTTCTACTAAAACTACACCAAATTGCTACATAAACTGCTTGCTACAGGAGCTTCAAGAGCTGCTGCTTACTGCTCACCCAACCTGGCAGCCATCTTTCTCACCAGAAGCTTTCTTCAGTGAACACAGGTATCACATGATAAGCAAATTTCTGCAAATATGCAAAACATGATAAAAATAGTTTAGTTCTCTTTCTTAAATTTATTTCATTCTTTGGTAACTGGGTAAGATCCATTAGGCAAACTGCCTGTTTTCAGGGGTGAGCTAGGAGCACTGGGGAGGTTAAGTGACCTGCGCAGAGTCGCACAGTATGCAAATAGAGGTTGTAGGACTCAAACCCATGTCTGCAGGATGTACCAAGCTCATTCACAGCTCATTACTCTAACCTCTAGGCTAAATAAGAGCTGTTCTGAATATTTGGGGGCTCTAATATGCATTGATTCATGAGCACCTGCAGCTACTACTGTGGACCTCACCTGCAGAAGCGGTGTTCACTGTGAGGCAGGGGACTATCAGCTATCATATTCCAACTATGATTCACCAGCCTTCCTCTCCACTTGAAGGTTCCAATGGTCATGGTGGCCTGCTAGGCTCATTCTGATCTGCATATTTCTTTTTCCCCATTTTTTATTTTGATGTTTTTGTTAACTGGTTCCTGCACTAGACATATGGGCCCAGATATTCGAAAGGGTTGTGCATGGTGCAACCCACTGATGTGCCCCGGCGCGATATTCAAATGGGAATTGAGCCTGGCACAAATCCCGATGTGCCGGAGCGCATCAGTAATGTATGCAGGGGCAGGTAGGGGGGGCGTGCCCATGCATACTCTGCACAGCCCGATATTCAGCCCGGGATGTGCTGAGCCATGCATGTGCAACCCCTGCTTGTGCCGCTCAAAGTTGAGCAAGAAAAAAAAGGAGCAACAGACGGCCACCCACATGGATCCATTCACATATCTGGAATGTGTAGTACGGTATGAGTTGCACGCCCATTGGCTCATGCTGTGGACTAATGGGCGACAGCTCCTACCGACGGTGTTGTCGCGGGCGGCGGGGCGGCAGGCGGGTGGGTGCTGCCGCCAGCCTCTGTCCGGGGCAGGGCAGTGGGGATCAATGGGTGGTGGGGAGGGGGTCCGCTGGACCACCAGGGATATGGGAGTCAGTGTTATTTTACTTAAGCCTGCGATCGGACAGACATCGGTCCACTGGACCACCAGGGATATAGGAGTTGTCATTTATTTATCACATCAGCTCACGATCGGGCAGACACCGGTCCACTGCACCACCATGGATATAGGTTTCTGTTATTTATTACTTCAGCTCGTGATCAGGCAGACAGCGGTCCACTGGACCACCAGGGATATAGGATTTTTTATTTATTTTACTAATGCCCGCGATCGGGCTGTGGGGCACATTGCCGCGCTGCAGGGGGCGTCGGTCCCCGATGGCTGCTGCCTGGCAGGGTGCCAGGCGCAAGTCATCGGGGATCAGCACACTTGCATGCAATGAAGAGATGGCATGCAATGGTCTCTATTTGCGCTTTTGCATACATTATGGCCCCATTTGTATGTAAACTTTTGAATATCACGGTTGTTGCACCTAGCGCAATGGAACTTGCACTAGCACATCCCCATACTCCACTCTGGCCACTGCACCATGCGCACTGTGGGTGGCCAGGGTGCGATATTCAATGATGCTGAGCCATGGGGCAGCTCCATTGAATATCGGCCAGTCCACGCCCCTGTGCAGCCAAGTTGAGCTGCACCCAGGCTTGCACCACAGCCTGGTGCAGTTTGAATATCTTGGCCATAGTGCCTATTTTTTTAGGTACTGACTATGTGAAAAATATAAAATTGTATAATATAAGAAGTACAGCAAAAATGTACAATAAAGAGAATTACAGAAATACATCAAACATACAGTAGTTACAGATAATGGCAATGTATAATCCTTACAAAAAACATACTTTTTTTTATTCCACTAGTACTACATTGACCATTCCTCCACTGAACTGATACCCACTGACCTTCAAGCCCCATCGACTACCTGCACCGGTGGTCTCCATGTCATGCCCTGCATGCCGAGGTCTTCTAGTGCATCCCCTTACAGGCATACAGTCTCATGCGGTGTGGTGTGGAATGGGGCAGAAGAGAGGCAGAGCTATCTTTCAATGGCCAGGGTTTTTTTTTTTTCATCCATGGCATAGATCAAAACCAAAGATCAGATCCTTCTGATGGAAACTTCTAATTGTTTCACGGTTCAAACTTTTATAACTAGTCTTAGATCATGGCTTGACACTCAAAATGAATGTATTTGTTCACCAACTTAGAAAATATATTATTGTTCAGTCAGGATATATATTGTATTGTCTTTCAGAATGCATGTTTTTAATTGTGTCTGTTTGTATCTATAATCAACATTTTTGTAAGACTTGTTGTTTGTGAAAACAGGCAGTATTGTTCATCTTGCCAACAAGTATAAAAAATAAAAAATGAAATAGAAAAAAATGTCCTCAAATTACAAAATGCACTGTTTAGTATCATTACTACTTTGAGAGTATAGTAGGGCGGTATAGGTACTATCTGCTCTATTTCAATTGATTAAGATAGGTCAAACATCCATAAATAAGTGTGTATAGTGCACTACCCAAATCAGTTATTCAGACCAAATAAACTGAATGCTATCCAAACCTCCAGACAGTCTAGTAAACATGGTGATGCGCTATCCACAGAAACCTATGGTGACACATGGGATCTGTACCTTACATAGAAACAAAGAAATGTAGAATTTGTCGACAGAAAAAGACCACTTGGCCCACCCAGTTGCCCCGGATAGTCCCTGCATAACCCCCAGGGGGTGCTACCCTAAGGGCTACCACCCCTGCCTGTCTCAGCTGCGACAGAGGGGCCCAGATCCGTTGTGGATTGCTACACCAGGAGTCGGGGTTAAACGGTCAAAGTTGACTCGTCCACAGCCCTCTGTGTTACTGCAACCTCTGCCTTCCCTACTAGTGGCTCACACGGATTAATTACAAGGCTGTTCCCTGAACACTTACCCCCTGCTCGAACCACTCAGCTCACTCAGGGAACCACTGGAAAGTAAAGGTACAGTTATCAAATATTCACTGTGCAGTATATCCCCAGTAAGACACAAACCAGCCAGGGTACAGTTGCAAAACAAACAATCTGATTTATTTATTTTTTTATTTGGTTGTTTAACCAGGTATAGCACACTAAGCTGAAAGCTTTTTACAGGAGCGACCTGGGAGCACAAGGAGGTTAAGTGACTTGCTCAGGGTCACACAGTGTGCAAGTGGAAGCTGTGGGATTCAAACCCAGGTCTGGTCTGCTGGATATCACCAGATTTGCAACTCAGAGCCTTAGACCACTGCGCTATACTACCTCCTCCTATTTGAGGGGAGGTAGCAAGGACCGGGGGAAATCAGGGTGATTGACTTACCACTATAAAATATATTGAACTACCTAGGGCTCTGTGCACAGGCCTAGACCTATCAGTCACTGTCTATGGGTACACAAGCCCTAATGGCTAGTTCCTCGATGCAGCTGGTTGGGGCCCTGGCACAAAGGAGCATTCAATTCCTACGAAGTTTAGATGGAGCCAACAAACTCAATTGGTACAATCTGCAGCACTACAAAATGACTGTGTCTTGGTTGGTAACCTTAGCAGGGAACTACCCTGATTTAGTACTCACATCCTCCAACAGAGAACCACTCTTTCACCACTTGCAGGGCTGAGCCTGAGATGCAACGGCCTCCTCACACATTTATATGGAAAAACAACAGAGGGGTACCATACCAGGCAGCTGCTTCCAGGGCCCGACCGAACTCACAGCTATGCAGGCGTCTCACTGCAGCCTCACTGTCCTCACAGCCAGAGTGCGATTCAGCAGATTCTCCAGTCCTCTACAGGGTGAGCCTGGTAGGTAGCTGTGCGACTCACAGCCTCCTCTGACCGCTTTCCCCAGCGGATTTAGTCCGATGCTGTCCGCTATGCTAACGGCCACCTAAGGCCTTTCATGCACGTCCCGCATGAATACTTAATGCGGCAGGAGCAAGAGGCTCCTTCCCCACTCTCAGCCACTACGTCTCTGCCCTTCTGGCAGTTGGGACCAACCTTCTCACTCGCACACCACCCATTCCCATAGGTGGGCTGCAGAACACCAGGCTATAAGACCTGTCTCCATTGGTGCAAAAAGGCATCTTGGGTCATACTTCCCTTCCCAGGATTACTAAGCAGGTCCTCATTGGTCAGCTGGCTCTACTAGAGTCCCGATGTACTGATTGGTCCAATTCGACAGTTCGGGACCAAATGGAGGAGATAATCAGAGCAGTCTTTGCTGCAAAGAAGGCAGGTTAGAACAACTACATTATCATTATTACCTAAACTATTTCCAGCAAATAGTTACATCCTGTAATGAGCTCCTCTGCATACTTAGCGATGGCAGAATGGAGCTATTTCCAGCACCAGGTGGGACTTCGAGTATAACAACACTCAACCCCCCAGGTAATTACAACTGCAATTTAGGTAACTCTTAAGGAGACAGTACTGGAGGCTTTAAAAGCGCTCCTGCGATCCGCATTTTAAGCGACCTTCACATGAACACCCGATAGGCAGTGGGCACTTAAACAAGCTCCAGAAAAGCTTCTAGAAACCCCCAATTGTAGGGGGGTTACACCTGCCTAGTCTGTCTCCGCAGACCCTGACTGGTCTCCAGTGACCCTTCCTCCTTCATGCCTATTTACTAATATTCCCCTCTGTCTATCCCACACATGCTTGAAGCCCCCTACTGTTTTTGCCTCCACCACTTCTGCTGGAAGTTAGTTCCAGGTGTCTACCACTCTTTCAGTGAAGTAGTACTTCCTCACATCCCACTTAAGCTTCTTCCACCTCCAGCGTCATTGCATGCCCTCTGGTCCTGGTGCTCTTCCTCATTCGAAAGAGACTCCACTCCTGCACCCTGTTCACCTCCATGAGGTACTTGTAGGTCTCTATCATGTTCCCTGTCACTCTCTTCAAGGTTGCATATGTTGAGATCCCTCAATCTCTCCTTGTAGGGCTTTTGGTGCAACCTCTGCACCATATTAGTTGCCCTCCTCTGGATTTCTTTCGCCCAGTCTATGTCCCTTTTGAGGTGCAGCCTCCAGAACTGGACACAGTACTCCAGGCTGGGTCTCACCAACAAATGATACAGTGGCAACACCACCTCCCTCCTCCTGCTGGAGGAAATTCCTCTCTGAATGCACCCCAGCATCCCACTGGCCCTACCCACTGCTTTGTCACACTACCCTGCCACTTTGAAGTAATCAGATATGATAACTTCAGGGTCCCTTTCCGGCTTAGTGTCTGTCAGTACATTCCCCCCATCTTGTAAAGAGCTCCTGGGTTCCTATGCCCTAGGTGCATGATATTGCACCTTTTGGCATTGAACCCCAGCTGCCCTGCTCTTGACCACTCTTCAAGTTTCCCAGGCTCCCTTAGCATTCTCTCCACCCCCTCCTGAGTGTCCACCCTATTACAGATATTGATGTCATCTGCAAAAAGGCATACCTTCCCTTACAGTTCTTCTGTAATGTCATTTATAAAGACATCAAAGAGGACCGGTCCCAGCACTGAGCCTTGCAGCACTCCACTGGTCACGCTCCCTTCATTATTGTGAGTACTGTTCACCACCACCGTCTTGTCACCTATCCATTAACCAGTAACCAGATCTATTTCCCCAGTCACCTAATTGAAGAATTCAATCAGATTCATCTGGCAAGAATCCCCCTCCCGCCCCCTGCATCCATGCTGCCTTTGGTTGTATACCCACTGCATTCAAGATAATCTACCAACCTTTCCTTTAACAGAGTTTCCCCATCAGTGATGTAAGACTGACTGGCCTATCATTGCTGGTGTCTCCCCTACTGTTGCTCTTATGGAGAGGAACCATGCCTGTTCTCCTCCAGAACCATGCCTGTTTCCAGTGAGCTGTTGAATAAGGCTATCAGTGGGGCAACTTGCACCTCCCTGGGTTCCTTTAATACCTTTGAGTGCACCCCGTCTGGTCCCATAGCCTTGTCCACCTTCAGAGCTGCAAGCTCTATAGGACTCTTTTCACTGAAAATGGACTTGTGCCCACCTCTTCCCTCCTATTTATTCCTGCTGCTCCCTGGTGGTCTGCCTCCCATTCCTCCGCTGTGAAGACTGAGCAGATGTACCTGGTCAGGATGTCTGCTTTTTCTTGATCCTGTCACGTGGAGTCACTCTCTGCTGCCATCCTTATCCTCACTATTTCTCCCCTTTCTTTCCTCATCTCACTTAATGTACCTGAAGAAAGTCTTATCCCCTTTAGATATCGCTCTGGCTATCCTTTCCTCTGTCTGTGCTTTTGCTCCTCTCACTGCCTTACCTGTTTCCTTCTGTTTTACTTGGCATACCTCCCTGTATTCTTCTCTCTGTCTTTCCTTATACCTCCTGAATGCCACCTTTTTTCCCCTCAACATCTTGGCCACTTCCCTAGAGGGCCATTAAAAGTCTATTTTTCCTTCTACTTTCACTCACTTCCCTCAGGCAGAGGCTGGTTGAGTTAATTATGCCCTTCTTTATTTTTTTCCACTTATTAATTTTAGTTTTTGTTGACCGGGTAAGACATCATCTTTAAAACCACCAGAAATAGATGGAAATTGTCTTTGGAAGGTTTGTTTTATTAATTGCCTTTCTCACATACAGTATTACAAAACACTTTACAATCCATGTGTGGACGCATTAAGCATTTGACGAGCATGGGGGGGTTTAGGTTGATGGACGCTGGCCAGCCTGTCATCACAGCGATAGCACTACCACTCGGAATGGTGGCGACCCAGGTTTGGAAACACGCCTGGGTCAATGAAGGGCTCGCATGGGGAAGATGGTGCAGCGTCTCAGTGGATGCTTGCCTCCTCGAGGAAGGGAGGGCCCTCAATCTCCCCTTCAGTACTGCCACCTAGATGACACCAGGTGGCGGTGCAAGCTGGAAACGAATGATTAGGGAAGGGGATGTTGATACGTTCTGGTGTGTGCTGCATGTCATGCATGCATCTGTCAAGGGCCTCCCTCGACATCCGTGGGCCGGACAGAAAATGGAAAAACATTGACCGCTCGCAGCATGATGCCCTACCCTTCCTCTCAGATCCTGCACCACTGTTTGGGTTCTAGTGCCAGAACCAAGCTTCACCTCTTCCGGAGGAATTGGGGTCCCCTCTAGTGGCCCCACCCTTGGGGGTCAGTCAGGGAGGGACACAGTGTATGGATAAGTCCTGTGGAAGGTGGTGACAGGACTGGGGGAGGAGGCAGGGCCAATGACAGCTGGCTGGAGAAGGCAGAAGAGTACAATAAATAAAAAAAAAAAAAGGTTGATGGAGGTTACAGAAAGCTCAGGGAGGTAATGTGAAAGCGTGAAAGAGAGGAAAGGAGTCTCAGGGAGATTAAGTGACTTGGTCAGGGTCAGACAGTGAGTAGGTAGCAGCAGTGGGTTCCAGCTTATTTCTATACATTCTCAGCTCTGCACTCTAACCACTAGGCTATGCAATCTAATTTAACATCCCATCCAAAGACAGTACCTCCAGCAGGGTGTCACCCCCCCCCCCAATCGCTACACTGCTGTGTCAGCACTGGATAATAATATTTGCTCAGGTCCTTAGAGTAGAACTGGAACCCACAACCGTCTGGCCCATTTGGTGCGCATGCTATCAACTGAACCATCCACTTGGAGACTGCGTTGGCTCTCGCCCCAACATCTCTTTGCACCTGGAGTCCAAATTGCAGTGTGTGTGAACTGCTGGGCAAGGGTTAAGGCTCATTGTCAACTACAGAGAACAATTATAAACCTTCACTAAAGCCTTCCCTACAAATAGCAAAGATTCTTGCATTAATGAGGAAGTTGTAGTCTATTTGCATGTAAGACATGCTCTTAATTTAGCCCTCAGCACAGTATGATTATAATAATTTTGGTGACATTGACATTTTACTGAACTACACTTGTGGCAAGCTTTATTACCGCACGGCTATAAAAATACTAAACTATACAGCCTTTTTTTTTTTCAATGTCCTTTCTAATCGCTATTAGCACGTCACTGAGCCCCTGCGAAATTTCAATTCAGTCTCACTGCTTGAAAGTCTCTTTTAGCATTTCTTCATTTATAAAAGGCAGCAAATCCCTTGCACCCGCATCCTCCTCGCCATTATCCCTACAAATCCATGGGAGTCTGTCTGATTTATTTAAGAAGATAATCGCAGGGTCTGGCGTAGGTGGTATGAAAATGCAGCAGCAATGCTTCTGACTCTTTTTCCAGCCAGGCTGTTTGTGTGTCTTAGAACAGAAGGAGAAGGAGAGGGAGTGGGAGTGACGGGATAATCTTGAAAGTAAATTGATGCAGAGAAATCTCCTTTAGAACTAAAGCAACTATAAAGAAATAGAACAGTGCAGACCTGTTACAGCTTTCATTACCTCCATTTAGGAAGTAAACAAACCAAGACAGTATCCGTGTGGGATTATGGTGCCATACTCAGCCCTCCCCTCACCCTTAAAGAGCTGACACCTCCAGGAGAACTTCAAAAAAATACAATATTTATACATAATTCAACGCGTATTTCATGTTAGTTCTTTGTTTCTCTGTCATTGATTATCACTGTGGTCATTTGCATGGAAACAGGATCCTTGTTCCTTAGGAGTTTATCTGCACCTGTTGCTTAGTCCCCAATTGAAGTAAGTATACTCTTTTTGTTACATCACTGTTTTTCCCCTGGCAACATACTGTGATGTCACAACGGAGGATTATAATTTCAAGTAAGGAATATGCTGCAGAGTTAAATGAACTGGAAGGGATTAAGATCCTGTTTTTGTGAATGTGTCTACAGTAATAAATAATGGGTGGGGGGGGGGAGAAATCTGTAGAAGATATATAACATACAGGTTGAATTGTACCAAATTAATACTTTTTTCAATGTTTTCTCTGAGGCCTCAGTAGCTCTTTAAATGAGGGTAAATATTTAAGGCCTGATCCTCAAAGGCACCCCAGATATGTACAACTTGCACATATCAAGGGTGCATTGACTCACAGCTATGGCAGCTGATACACCTGCCGGCATCAACAATCCCTGCCTGCTACAGTTTGCTAGTGTGGATCTGCATATGGGAACAGGGTGCGGGGGGGGGGAGGAGCTGTACCAAACTAAGGGTAGGCTATCCAAATGGATGCCTGTGCCAGGCAGACAGTGGATCTCTACCACTGCAGGGAGTGGGGATGACAGAATATGGTAGTTCTACAAGGACAGCTGTATCCCCACCAGAATATTGCATGTTGCAGATCAGTGCTGGTACTACCCCCTAGCCATAATGGAGGATCCCAGGGCTAGAGCTGGGGCTGGGGGTCCATTTGGGCCCTGGGACCCAGTTGTGGTCTGGTGGAGGGGATGCATAGCCTTTGCTCCCTTCTGCTGGCTCTCTGAAGTGCAGTAACTTCTTTGCGGATGGACACACGTCTGCCTCCTGGCTCACCCCAGACCAGCCAGCAGTGAAACCAGGCATGGGGCACATGACTGCGTGTGGAGGGGGCATACATCCCTCTATAAGAGTGCCTTGGAGTGCCCTGATGGTGTGCATCTTGTGCGAAGGGTGCACTCCACTGCTTTTCCTGGCCCTCTGAAAGTGTGGCAGGGCTTTGAGCCTTCTGAGGCTATGACTCTTAGTTCGTAGCCATAGCAGGCTCAACAGAATAAAAGTAAATTCTCCAACAAGGAAACAAGGTCCTCCATCTTTATTTGGTAAATGTGACCAGGCAGAACATAACAATGTACAGTAGCACTCTGACAATGCACTCTGTCCAGCCTCTGTCTTCTTCCCAACCTCTGTGCCACCCTATCTTCCCCCCCTACCCAGCCCAAACAATCCTTACCCATGTCCAGCCCTAAGCCCTGTTTGTCTCTCCTCCCTTTTTCTAAACCTAAGACAGTACCTAGTAATGCCTCTAATGCTATGATTCTTGACCATGATGTTGTATATATTGTAACGTAGTATACTCACTATGTATTTGAACTGTACCTGTCATAAACACCTGTATCTCGGTTGTATATTATATACATACTGTAATTTTTCTCTGTACTTGACGTGGAGCCTTTGTAAAGGAGTCTGTGACTCAAAGGATTGCAATTCCGAACTACCAAATGAAATAAAATAAAATAAAATTTCCTTGGTGGTACGTTTGCTTTTATACAATAGCACCTGTTAGGGCTATAAACTAAGTATTTACTGCCCTACAAAGACAAAAAGTTGGCTTTTGACTGCAGCAACATAATCCCATAGGGATACTGCCTTTGTATGGTTATACGCCAACTTGTTTGGGTTCCAGCACCAAAAAGATAAAATAACAGTTAAATAGTTAAAAATTTGGTAAATATTGGACTTGCGTTCTCCCGGGTTATCTTTGGCTTTTGTTTTGGAAGTATCTGACTTCCAAGACTAAGATAAAAACTTTCAGACTACCTTAGGGGGAGGAAGTAGGGGTGCTGGGATAGTACCTGCCGAAACTGGATACCACCTCCTTTTTCAGACTTCGGATGCTACTTGATCTTAATGGCATTTGACCATGGATCTGATCACCTCAGATCCCATGTATAGATTTGATCAGAAGCATAGCATCCAATCAGTGGGATCAGATGGTTGGATCCTCTCAGATCTCAGGTCAAAAATCCAAAAATCCAAAAATCTGACCTTGGATCCCAACATCCAACCTCAGACCCCCAGAATCTGACTAGGAATTCAAAGTCCTATATTGGTCAGGTAGAGCTTGGATTCAGAGATGGATAGTGGGACTATCCATCAGACAACACTCTGATCCCAAAAGGAACTATATGTGCACCACTAGGAGGACATATTTGACTCCCAAATGAGAAAAAGGGAAAATTAGGTGGCATGCAATTTTTCAGGCATAGAAGCCCAAAACAAGTTGATTTTTCTGAGTGAAGAATATCTTTTTTTTACCAGTCATATTCTGTATTCTTCTAAAAATCAGTTACTCAGAATTCAGACTTCCAAAATGTGAGACCTTGGAAGTATTTTAATTTGCCAAAACCAAAATGACTTCTAGAATGGGCTCATAGCAGTAATGGTGCTGCTTGGGTAGTGATCCGAACACCCTGCAATGGACAGCACTGCCATCCATCCTCCACATCTAACCTTATCAGACCAAGCCTATATTTTAAATCCATAGTGAATCCGACACTTGGATAGTTGCGATCTGACTGTCGGATTCCCGATTTGACCATCAGATACCTCAGATCTGTTTGGATACTGTGCCCCGATTGGATCAATTCTTGGATCCCAGGAGATCAGATCCATGGTTGGAGACCATCAATATCTGATGGCACCCGATATCCGGCCAAAATGGTGGTGTCCGCTGGTTTCTGACCTGAGCAATTACTATCTGTGCACCACTACATGGAAGACTGTGACATCTACCCTGAAAAGTAAACAGAGTCCTGGGTACTGGCCCAGGACTGCCACAGCTGTGAGTGAGAGCGGGAAATGCTAGTGCACTGGAGGCCCTCTGATATTATTTTTCTGTTCAAATATTTGAAATTCATATCAGACAGAAGGTAGAACAACTCCGTGATGCACAGTATCTGATCTTTATGGGGTCCCTTGCTTTGGCAGGGTACACAAATGCTTATTTTTCAGGCAATGCTGTGTGCTATTTATTAACTTCATATTTATGGTGGATTTACAAGAAACTCTAGTCACTTTTTTCATTGCAGCTGTGGTAGTGACATTTTTTGCTGGACAGTTGGGTGCGAGACTATGTAACAGAATTAATAATTTATCTGTGCACCAGCAAGGACTATGGAGTGGCTTGTTGTTTTAGTTTAACACCAAACTAGTACCTTTCAAGCCATGAACAGTTAACAACAGCCATTACATGCATAAACTGGCAGGTTAAGTAGACTTGATGGAGCTAGAGAAAGCTCAGCTTTAAGTACAAAAAAGAAGGAAGGAAGGAAGAAAGAAAGAAAGAAAGAGAGAGAGAAAGAGAGAAAGAAAGAGAGAGAAAGAAAGAAAGAGATGGATGGATGAAGCAGTCGCATACAAGGAAGTTGAGGGACTTGATCATGGTCACTGTGACACAAAGTCAGTAGTGGCAGGAAGGATTCAGAGTAACCTTGTCTTCAGTTTAATCACTGCACACTCTTGAAAGAAGGCTACATACTGTAGCTTCCCAACCACTACCTGGATGCTGACGTCTCTGACTGCATTTCCAAGCCTAGCATACAGAATCCATTACTCTTTACACCCTTCAGGAAAACAAGGCTGTAACAGAAACCAGAGCTTTTGAGGACTTGCCACAAACTTTCTTAAGCAAAGATTTATTACTACACACTGCTGTGGATCCTCAAACACAGGAAAACTGTAAATCTGTAAGCAGCTTTAGTCTTTTCTCTGTTTTCCCTGCAGCGCATGGGAAAATCTGATACTGGGAGCTATACATGCACACCTGTGGTCTACAGAATCTGGGTACCAGGTTCTGCACCCAACATGCTATCAAGCTGGGCAAGAGTTTTACCTGAATTGTCTGTAGCCAGAGTCATCTCACATAGCTGAGCTAAGTTTCAATGGTAGAATTTGGAGAAACAATAAATTATGCCTGTAACAGAAACAGACACTGGCACACTATATTATAGATCTGACATGTCATAAGAAGAAAAAGTTTCACATGATTTCATTTAGAATATAATGATTCACAGAGACTGAGGGGAATTTACGCCAATCAGAATGAAATAATATGTGGTTGTGGACTGGGGAGGATAATCTCCTTCATTTGTTGATCTTGTGCCCATTATACAATTATGAACGAAGCTTGTATCTGGGAGATACCTTGGCTTCCTTAGATATGGAACCCAGGTATCAGGTTAATGGTCTGTTGAACTCCACTGAGGAAGAGACTCTGGACAGATTGGCAATTTTTTTTAAAGTTACTGAACTGAAAAAATTACATGTATCACCTGATTAAAAGATCTTCAGCCGAGATAACATTAATAAAAAGGAATGGTACTCCTGATTAACGTGAAATATTAAATGACTAAAATAAGAATTATGTGTACTGACAGTATATAAATTGAAGAAGCGTGTATGATATATTTTTGAACTCGTATTTGTATTGGAAATCTTATTCATTGCGGATAATCAGTTTTATGATGTATATGTTTTGTAACAACAATGTTGTTTGTTATACAATAAAAGAACTGAACTGACATGTCATAATAACGTACACTGACAAGTAATGTAGCAGACTCTCTTTAAAAAAGCCAGGCCCTTTAAAAACAGCATTACTGGTTACTTATATGGTGAATATGAGATCTAAATAATCTAATCACTTTCTTTTTTTTTTTGTATTGTTTCTTTTTCCTCTACGTGCTGTCACATCAGCCACTCCTTCAGGCTTGGCAAAGTTTTTTCCTCCAATCCATCTACCTCCTGAGCCACCATTCTCCTATGGGAGCCATCGCCAGGTAACCCAGCGTAACCCTTCACCAGATGGGTCCCCTTCCTCCGAGGGGAAAGCGCCAGCTGGTGGGGTGGGGGAACCAGCACAACACTTGGCCCTGGGTGTTGCTGAGATGGGAGGCTCTGAGGGGACATGGATGGCATTGGAGAGCTGGATAGCCATCATCCGGCTGAACGTGGAGCGGTATTTCCACTTTTTCTGATGGTGTTCCCTCCTGTGTGTGTCTGCAGTGCTCCTGGTCTCCACCAGAGGCTGCTGCAGCGCGATGCCGTGCCACTACCCACACCAGATTAGGAGAGCAATCCTACGGCCGCTCAATACTCTCCTTCCCCTGCCAGTCCCCGGCGTCCCAAGTCCATTCCCGAACCTGGGTCGCCAGCGTGGTTCAAGGTAAGGCACCAGTGCCTCAGCCCTCTGCGCCACCGGGCCAGCATCTAATCACTTTCATTCACATTGTGGGTCTCTTTTCTAAATATTTGTGATTGGGCAATGACTTGGCAAGGGCAAATGTTTACATTCAGTCTTCTGCAAATGTCAGCACCCGTTGAGCAATCTGAATTAGAAGCTGACAAGTGGCTGCAAAACCTGTAGCACTAGATTTACATAGAAACATAGAACTTGTCAGCAGAAAAGGACCACTTGGCCCACACAGGTTGCCCAGATGGTCCCTTCTTAGTCTGTCTCCACAGACCCTTAATGGACTCCTGCGACCCTCCCTTGTCCCTGCCTATTTACTAATATTCCCCTGTGTCTATCTCACACATGCTGGAAGCCCATTACTGTTTTCGCCTGAACGACTTCTACTGGCAGTCTGTTCCAGCTGTCTACAACCCTTTTCAGTGAAGTAGTACTTCCACACATCCCTCTTAAAATTCCCCCTTCAGTTTCCTCACATGTCCTCTGGTCCGTGTGCTCTTTCTCATTTGAAAGAGACTCCTCTCCTGCACCATGTTTACACCTGTGAGGTACTTGTAGGTCTCTATCATGTCACCTGTTGCTCTCTTCTCTTCCAGAGTATACATGTTGAGATCTGTCAGCCTCTCTTCTTGGGGCTTTTGATGCAACCCCTGCACCATTTTAATTACCCTCCTTAGGACTGCTTCCACCTCTTCTATGCCCTTTCTAAGGTGCAACCTCTAGAATTGGACACAATACTCCAAGTGCGGTCTCACCAGCGAGCGATGTAGTGGCAATGCCAGCTCTCTCCTCCTGCTGGAGCTGCCTCTCCATATGCATCCCAGCATACCACTGGCCTGGCCATATTCACTGCTTTGTCACACTGCTCTGCCACTTTAAGGTCATCAGATGCGAGAACCCCAGCATCTCTTTCCTGCTTAGTGATGACTGTCAGCACCTCACCTCATCCTATAATGAGCTCCTGGGTTCCTATAACCTAGGTACAGGATTTTGCACTTTTTGGCATTGACCTCCAACTGCCATGCTTTTGACCACTCCTCGAGTGTCCCAAGATCCCTACACATTTTCAATTCCCCCTCCTGAGTGCCCACCCTATTACAGATTTTGGCGTCATCTACAAAGAGGCATACCTTGCCTTCCAGTTCTTCTGTGATGTCACTCAAGAAGACACTGAAGAGGACCCCAGTCCTGTTACTCATCTCTGCATCACCCCCCCGGGTCACTCTCCCCTCATTAGAGTGAGTGCCATTAACCACCACCAGTCCATCTATCTTATATTCATTAACCAGTTTTTAACCCAGTTTGCCACTTTGATTCCTACACAGGCTGCTGAATGTTTTTAACAGTCTCCTGTGTGGCACAGTGTCTATGGCTTCGCTAAAGTATAGATACACCATGTCCACTGTTCTCCCCTGAGCTATTTCCCTGGTCACCCAGTCAAAGAAATCAATCAGATTCATCTGGCATGACTCCTCCTCTGAACCCATGCTACCTGTGGTCACGTAGCCCATTAGATTTAAGATACTTTACCAACTTTTCCTTTAACAGGGTTTCCATTAATATCCCCACCACTGAGGTAAGACTGACCAGCCTGTAGTTGCTAACCTCCTCCCTGCTGTTGCTCTTATGCAGAGGGACCATGTCTGCTCTCCTTCAGTCCTCTGGAACCATGCCTATTTCCAGACAGTTGTTGAATAAGGTTCCATGTGAAAAGGGTGAGTGAAAAAGGGCGACTGCAAAAGTCTGCAATGCTGTCTGTAGGCACAGGTCCAGAACTGCCCCCTCTCTAGTGGATTCATTGACTAGCTGACTGAGGAAAGGCCCTTGTAGGGGGTCAAGTATGGTCCTGCTGAAGCTGCAGTTGGAAGGTTCCAATCCAGATTTGGCAGGCTGAAGTCACCAACTAGCAGCACCTCCCCTTACTTGCCATCCTGATGGTGGATTACCCAAGTGCCTTATCCATCTCCTTTCCTATGCTGGATGTCTGTATACCACCCCTGTGGATAGCGGCTCCAGCACCTGTCTCCACGATGATCTACAGCCCCTTCAGCCCTTCCTTTACCACTGGGTACCTGTACTTCCACAGCCTTGATTTTCTTCTTTACATATAGTAAACCCCTCATCCCTTTTCTGTCTCTCTTGAACAGAAAGTAGCCTGGCATGGCCATGGCCCAGTCATGGTTGACAGTGCACCAGGACTCTGTTATGGTCACCAGATCAAGCTAGCCTCTGTCATGATGGTCTCCAGATCCAGAATTGTATTTCCCAGACTACTTGCATTAGTGCACATGTCTCTCTACACCTTACTTCCTCCCTGCTTCCCCCACCTGCCTGTGATATCACCTGATGCTCCCCTGACCCACCTCTTTCCTTGTTACCTTCTCCGTTTCCTGTCTCCTTTACTCCTTCCTTCTTGCTTCCCCGATTTATACCCCTCTTGTCATCTGCCTTCTCACCACTCCTGTCTGTTTGTGTCTCTGCCCTGGGGGAGTTTACTTCTCTTGGGCCCTTCCTCCCTGCTGCTTCATCGGGGGGGGGCGGTAGTTGTTGCCTCTGTTAGTTCTACTGCCTCCCCTGGCTACTTTATATGCTCATCCAAGTAGCATTAAACCTCACACAAAGGACTGAGGTCCCCTTCCTGGAAGGATGCAGGTCTTCTCCCCTACACAGGCCCATATCTTTCCAGGTTGGCCCCCAGTCCCCAGCGCAGCTGAAGCCCTCCTCCACTCACCATGCCTTCAACCAATTGTTAACAGCCCTGGACCAGTGTGTCCTTTCCTCTCCCCAGCCATATATAAGTAAAACCTCAGCAAAAAACACCATGCATGCCACCTGCTTCAGGCCCCTCCCCAGCTACCCTGTCCCTTGCAGGTCATTTGTGTCCAGGTGGACAATGACATCTAACTCCTCCCATCTCCTCCTGCCCTAGCAATCCTCTAGATCCACCCTCCATACTTCCAAGCTGAAGTATCTCTCAGGCACTTCATCTCCCTCTCCCTTCCTCCCCCCGCTCCCAAGTCTACCCCCCTAACAGACTGGTCAATAATGCTTTTTTGTAAAAATTGTATGCTGCAATAACTTCACTACTGTTGCTGTTATCCAGGTGGCACATAGTCTTCTGTGGCTGTCCTCTGCCATTGTATTTGTTGGACAGTTCTCCAGCACTATGTACTTATTGTTTGTCACTGTTGTATTGTAATACCGTATTCTTGCTGTATTGTTATGTAACCCCCAGGTGGCGCTATCCCAAGGGCTACTACCCCTGACTGCGTGGCTAGCAGCAGGTTAAGGGGCCTAGGTTCAATGATGTGTGCCTCCACCCAAAGGTCAGGGTTGGTTGTGGTCAGCCTAACTAGGTCACAGCCCTCTGGGACACTGTGACCCCCCTCGACTCCCGCTAGTGGCCCTCTCAATACACAAGAGTAAGCTTCCCAATACCCCAGATATGCAAAATACATACACGTATATCTGGCACTTACCCCCAGGACCGGTTCCTTCAGCGTGGCTCTGGGGACCCCCTGTAAAACAAGATTATGCAAGGCAAAACGCTACAGTGCAATACTTTCAACATATACTGACACCGCAGTCAAGGTAGATTTTGAAGAAAAGAAGATCTGATTTATTCAGGGGACTGTAACAAGGATGGGGGGGCAATCAGGTTGATTGGCTCAATCACACTAAGAATCACACTACTGTGCATGCAATCAGAGTCCCATTCAGTCATACTCTCTGGGTACCCAGGATGGAGGGAAGGGCTAGCCAGGACCGTTGCCCGGGGTAGGCTGGTGTCACAGCTAGTTGGGGCCCTGTGAAGGAAAAATAACATGCACACACACAATTTGTAATCCGGAGCCGGAGGGCTCAGTTTGTGAAAACAACACAACAAGATAATTAGGTGGCACACTTTTGATTTAAAACTGGTTGCAGGGAGCTACCCTGGTAATTACTCATGATACCCAAGTCTGGAAACTGGATGGATGGCAGTTGAGATGTTGGATGGGTGTTCTGGATCGCCAGAGGAAGCAGGGCCCACTCGAGCTGCTTCGGCGCTGTCTCTGTTCAGGCATGGAACAAGGGGCTGATCCCCTGGCAGGTCCCTCGACAATAGATCTTCTCTGTGCAGCAGGGTAGGGAGACAAGACCCTCATGGCAGGGCCAATCTGCATTAGGCAACAACAGATTTAGTCCAAATTTAGCTGGGAACAACTTCCAGCAACTAGCACACAGTTCACAGCAAAAGGGAATTAGATCACGATCCCCATCCAGCACATACTGTAGCACATTCATATGTAAAGAGAAAGGTTACTGTACCAGGCAGGCTGCTCCTCGATCCCAATCGCAAAATCACTGCTAAACCTGGGAGCGCAGAGGTAGCTAGAGTTCCTGACAGGCCGATCGCATTTAGCAAAATCTTTGGTCTTCTACAGGTTGAGCCTGGGTCTGTTTCAGCAGCTTGCTTACAGCACACAGCTTGGATTTAGTCTGCATTAATTCCCTCTCCCTCTCTCTTCAGAAATGGCAAGCAGGCTGGAATTCAGGCCTTCCATGGTTCTCCCACGCGAACTACTGCGCAACATGACCGCTTGAACTAGACAGGCTCCTTCTCTCTCAGCTTCCAACTTGAATCTGCTTCTTCTGTTCCTCTCTTCTGCTCGTCGTGCCCATAACTTGGGGCACAACTAAACAATTCTGAGACATGGTCCGAAGTAAAACTCTCCATTTCTCTCCCTTTCTCTCCATGCAGGAGAGCTGAATGGAGGAAGACCAGATTCAGCCTTCCCGCCAAGTCCCCACACTGCCCTGTGGGGCAGCAGCTCCACGAGCTGCTCACTCTTCCAGCTCCAGCTCCGTTCTGCCCCTCAGAGCAGGCAGCTGGGGAATTTTCCTTAGATCCAAAAGATCCTATTGGCTGATTCAGCTGTCAGTCACAGCATGCTCCCTCTATAGGTGCAAAAAGGCGCAATAGTCCAAAACTACAATTCCCAGAGTCTGGCACCACACAGTCCCACTTTAACAGCAGGCTCCATTTTAGAGTCCTCACACACTGATTGGTCCAATTCGGCAGTTCAGGACCAAAACAGTGGAGCTAAACAGAAACAGTCCTTGCTACAAGGAGGCAGGTTAGAACAAACTACATTTTCATCACTACTCTAATGAATTACCAGTAATTATTTACATCTTTCAACAGGGCTCCCTCTGCACAATTAGCGATGGCAGAAATGGAGCGATTATTCAGCAGCCCAGACGGGACTCGAGCAAGGAAACACTCAGACCCACCTTTAGATTAATTATTACTGCAAACAGGCAGCTCTTAAAGAGACAGTACATGGAGACTTTACAAGCACTCACTGGTAACAACATTAAAACGGCTTTAACGCTGAACACCAGCCAGACAGAGGGCATTTAGGCACACCCAAGGAAGGCTTTTCGGTGACCCCCATTTGTAGGGGGGTTACAGTTATATTGTACTCATGCTGTATTGTTATATTGTACTCTCCCAGGTCATGCCTGAAAATAGGCAGGATTGTTTTGCCTAGTGCACCTACCCGGTTACCAAAAGCTAATAAATAAATAAACAGTCCCCCACCAGCAGCTGTTTCCTCTTTGGCTGGAGGCCTCTTCTTCCCTCCTTTGTACCTCCCCTTTTGTGGACCCCACTTTCTCCTTTCCCACTGATATGGGTACCTCCTACCAGCTGCCCTGTCCCATCAGTATGGTGAAGGAATTCAGCAGTGGTACAGGATGAGGAATGTGTACCCTTTTTGCCACATCACCCCACCCTCCCGGAGCTCACCAAGGTTCAACCACTCTGCCTCTGTCTAGGTATCTTCTGGGGAGATGCTGTGGTCTTGGCGGCCCCTGGGTGGGGCAGAAGGTTCTCTGCACCCTTGGTAGTTTGGCCCAGAGTCTGGCAACCTCTGCCCTTCACCTAGAAAGGTGAGTACAAATGGGGAAACACCTCAGTCTCCAGGAAGTGTCCTGAAAGATAGCACCCACACCCACTACACTGTACCCCTCCCATGCTCATTCCTTATTTTACCTTAGTGCCTGCTGAAATTTCCCGGTACCTTACTGCCTCCCTTCTATTCCTGTTGAATTCCTATCTCTCCCTTTGCTTGTTTGAAATTTATTTTGTTCACTTTCCTAGATAGGGAGCCCTATGTTTCCCCTTTTATAACCCAGGTACTGGTGCCTAACTTTGCTATGGATGTCTATTACTTCTTACCTCCTTGCCTGAACCTTATTCGTTACAAAACCCTAGAGAGGGTGTCTCCGAGTTTCCCTTTTCAACTCTCCTACCAGTACCTACCTTATTCTGGAGCCTACAACTCCTTACCCACTAGATGTTAACACACTATCTGTATCTACCTACCCTGAAGCTGACTGTTTCAGTATACTAGGATATAGCAGTGTGCTATTTATTTCCTTTGCTGGGTGTTCCTCCTGCAGAGCCTCCTGTGGACTATCTGTGGATACCTGCAGATGCCTCACTCCTGTACTGTTCCACACCTGCAGTCACCTAATGCAGATGTCCCACTCCTGTACTGTTCCACACCTGCAGATGTCTAAGGCAGATGCCCCACTTCCATGCTGTTCCACGCCTGCAGATGTCTAAGGCAGATGCCCCACTTCCATGCTGTTCCACGCCTGCTGACGCTTAACGCAGATATTCTAATCATGTGCTGCGACATGAGCATGCTGGAACACTCTGGGCAAGAGGGTCTTATAGTGGTCTTTTTAGAAGGCACTAAACCTCTGGCAGCCCTAGTACCTCCCTAATCATACACCTGATTCACAGGGCTTTCTTAATCTACTCACCCCTAGATTAATTTCCTGAGCTAGTTTCCCCACATTACCTGTTACAAATTTAAGGACAAGTCTCAAAGTGTTCCAAACACTGACTAAAAATGTCTCTTTCTTCCACCTACCCACTTGCACTGCTACTTTAAGTACGGAGAGAAAATATATACCTCTAGGTTTAAGCTGGGTGCTTACTCTCCTGTCAGCAATTCCATTCCACTGCTCACAATGCAAACGGACTGAGTTGTTCAGTGTGTGTGTGTGCGTGAGTGTGTGCATGAAGAGTAATAATCAGCATTTATATAGCACTTTTCATACACAGTGTATCCCAAAGTACTTTTACAAGCAATGCTAGACTGGTAGTGAAGTGACTGAATGTATGGTGGTGGCCATATCACACATCAGTACCCACGCGCAGCCTGGAAAATTGCATGAACCAGTCTTATGGGAAGGGGAATGTTGGCCAGGACACCAGGAATGTTCCCTACTCTTTGCGTAGAATGCCCTGGGTTCTTTTACTTCCACCTGGACACCCACCAGGACAGCACCAGGATGGGTAGAAAGGACCTCGGTTTAACATCTCATCTGAAGGATGACACACCCCAGCAGAACAACACCCCCAATACTGCACTTGGGTGCCATTGTTTTTTAGGTGCAAGTCCAATCCCGGTGTGGGGTGAGAACCCATGACCTTCTGGTCCAGAGGCGGATGTGCTACCAACTAAGCCATGCAGAAGGGCAGAATATGTGTATAGTGTGCATGTGTGTATGTATGTATACATGTATCGGGATGCATTATTTAAGCTGAAAGTCTGAAACCATGCAGTGTTTTGTTGAATTCTTGCCAGAATGAATTTTTGTAGCCAAATGACAAAACTCTTAGCCACAGCTTCAAGCAGCACTGCATCCTAATCTGTAGTCTGTGGAGCTGCAGTAGCAATTAGATTACTTGAATAGTGCTTTTTATAGCAATATAAAGGCAGTATACCATTGTGGTTAAGTGCACTGAGCTGCAAACCTGGAGAACTGGGTTTGAATCCCACAGCTACCACTTGCATGCTGTGTGACCATGAGCAGGTCACTTAACTTCCCTGTGCTTCTGGGATGCACCTGAAAACAAGCCTTGGCTTAGTGTGCATTTCCTGGCCAAAAATTGTAAAATAAATATACAGGAATGCTTTGTGAAATGCAATTTAGATAGTGGCAGCTTAACTACTTGGGATTGCACTTCTAACTGCACTGGTGTTTATGGTTATGCCATTGAAAGGACCCAGTGGTGAACACTCCAGAAGTATGGGCAATAACACATGACAGAGTGTGCAGTCATTGGAAAATATATGCTCTCCTCAGGTGTGTGCCGAGACATGAGGCCGCAGACTGACACTTTCAGCACACACTGGAGGAGTGACAATAGCTCCCAATTGACACAGTATCCTGACATTTGTTATTGCACTTATAAAACTGCCTGGTACTGGGCCGGCCCAGCTGCCATGCAGGCGATCCAAGCCTGGGAGTGAGCGAAGGACACTGTGTTGAGAGGCAGGCCAGAGTGCGGCAGCTGATGCTCAGCAGTGTACTGAAATCAGGATGGATTGCGCTGGGCAACTGGTGGCACCGCCATCCCTGTGGTGGGGCAAGAGGAGTGTGCTCCCTCCATTGAATATCGCTATGTGCAGCTAAGGTACTGCAGAGCTTCTCCCACACCATTGGGAGGAGGGAGGAGGGAGGGAGGGAGGAAGGGGAGAAACCAGGGAGAAAATCCCATGTACTGTCTATATGGCAGCCGGGGTTCCTGGACTCTCCTTGGTCCTAGTACCCGACTGGATCCTAGCCCACACAGTGCACCATCTATGTTATAGCCTGGGTTCCTGGACTCCCCTGAGTCCTAGTACCCGATTGGATCCTTGCTCACAGAGTGCACCATCTATGTGATAGCCTGGGTTCCTGGACTCCCTTAGGTCCTAGTACCTGACTGGATCCTAGCTCACACAGTGCACCATCTATGTGATGGCCTGGGTTCCTGGACTCCCTTGGGTCCTAGTACCTGACTGAATCCTAGCTCACACAGTGCACCATCTATGTGATGGCCTGGGTACCTGGACTCTCCTGGGTCCTAGTACCTGACTGGCTCCCAGCTCATGCAGTGCACCATCTCTGTGATGGTCTGGGTTCCTGGACTCCTCCAGGTCCTAGTGCCTCCCTAGATCCTAGCCCACACAGTGCACCATCTCTATGATGGCATGGGTTCCTGGACTCCGCTGGGTCCTAGTACCTCACTGGATCCTAGCCAACACAGTGCCCCATCTCTGTGATGGCCTGGGTTCCTGGACTCCCCTGGGTCCCAGTGCCTCCCTGAATCCTAGCCCACACAGTGCCCCATCTATGTGGTGGCCTGGGTTTCTGGATTCTCCTGGGTTCAAATCCCAGTGGGTAACATCATTTCTTTCTCACTACAATTTGTGATTTAAATTGCTTAGCAGTGGATAATGAGTGCATTAAAAAAAACATCTGTGCCATCATTATGGTGGTCTGGGATCCTAGCCCACACAGTGCACCATTTATGTGATGGCCTGGGTTACTAGCTCCCCTGGGTACTAGTACCTCACTGGATCCTTGCCCACACAGTACACCATCTCTGTGATGGGTTGGATTCCTGGACTCCCCTGGGTCCTTGTACCTCACTGGATCCTAGCCCACACAGTGTACCATCTATGTGATGGCCTGGATTCCTGGACTCCCCTGGGTCCTAGTACCTCACTGGTTCCTAGTCCACACAGTGCCCCATCTCTGTGATGGCCTGGGTTCCTGGACTGCCGTGGGTCCTCGTGCCTCCCTGGATCCTAGCCCACAGCATGTCCCATCTACGTGATGGCCTGGGTTTCTGGATTCCCCTGGGTTCAAATCCCAGTGGGTAACATCATTTCTTTCTCACTACAATTTGTGATTTAAATTGCTTAACAGTGGCTAATACTGCTTTAAAAAAAAATCTGGTTGCCATCATTATGATGGTCTGGGTTCCTGGACTCTCCTGGGTCCTAGTTCCTCACTGGATCCTAGCCCACACAGTGCCGCCTCTATGCGATGGCATGTGTTCCTGGACTCCCCAGGGTCCTAGTTCCTCACTGGATCCTAGCCCACACAGTGCCCCCTCTATGTGATGGCCTGGGTTCCTGGACTCCCCTGGGTCCTAGTACCTCACTGGATCCTAGCCCACACAGTGAACCATCTATGTGATGACCTGGGATCCTGGACTCCCCAGGGTCCTAGTGCCTCACTGGATCCTAGCCTACACAGTGTACCATTTATGTGATGGCCTGGGTTCTTGGACTCCCCTGGGTCCTAGTGCCTCCCTGGATCTTAGATCACACAATGCCCCATTTCTGTGATGGCCTGGGTTCCTGGACTACCCTGGGTCCTAGTGCCTCCCTTGAGCCTTAGCCCACACAGTGCCCCATCTCTGTGATGGCCTGGGTTCAGGGATTCCCCTGGGTCCTAGTAGCTCACTGGATCCTAGCCCACACAGTGCTCCATCTCTGTGATGGCCTGGGTTCCTGGACTCCCCAGGGTCCTAGTGTATCACTGGATCATAGCTCACACAGTGTACCATCTATGTGATGGTCTGGGTTCTTGAACTCCCCTGGGTCCTAGCACCTCACTGGATTTTAGCCCATACAGTACACCATCTATGTGATATATGGGTTCCTGGACTCCCCTGGGTCCTCATGCTTCACTGGATCCCAGCCCACACAGTGCACCATGTACGGTATTTGATGGCCTGGGTACCTGCACTCCCCTCAGTCCTAGTACTTCACTGGATCCTAGCCCACACAGTACACATCTATGTGATAGCCTGCATTCCTGGACTCCCCTGGGTCTTCATGCTTCACTGGGTCCTAGGCCACACAGTGTACCATCTATGTGATGGCCTGGGTTCCTGGACTCACCTGGGTCCTAGTGCCTTACTGGATCCTAGCTCACACAGTGCACCATCTATGTGATTGCCTGGGTTCCTGATCTCCCCTTGATCCTAATACTTCACTTGATCCTAGCCCACGCAGTGCACCATCTATGTGATGGCCTGGGTTCCTGGACTAAGAACACATCATCGGGGTTTTGGGAAAGACAGCTGTTCCTTCCCCCCTCCAAAACTGAACCCACATGACTCCAAGAGTCCATCCCAAGTGTCGGAGATCATAGGTAATGTTAGACTGCCTTATTTCTGCAAGTCTTTCTGAGACTGCATTGGGCTGGTTCAAGTCGTATCTGTTTTCTCATTCATTTGCAATAGGAAATTTCAAATCTTCTGCGAATGTAATGACTCCTGGTTTTCCACTAGAATCTTTAGTAGGTCCTTTCTTGTTTAATATTTGCATGTTGCCATTGGGGATTATTATTCAGAAGTACAATCTAAACTTTCATATCTATGCTGATGACACACAAATCTATTTTTCTGTTAAGAAATGGTCAAAGAATGTTATTGATAATCTTGAAGCATACCTCCATGAACTAAATGTGTGGTTGGCTCAAAACTTCTTGCAACTTAACCTTAAAAAAACTGAATCCATTTTATTTGGTACAAGAAGTCATTTAAAGTGTCTGGCAATAGGACGGCTGGAATTTCCAGATTTAGGATGCAATCTGGAGACAGCAACAGTTTTTGGAGGTCCTACTGGATTAAAATCATTCTTTTGATTCACGCATTAACTCAGGCCCAGTCTTAAGCAAGTTTCTCCCTCCCCTCCTCCTCCTTCCCTTTACCATCCCCTCTACTATTTCTACCCAACTTGTCCTTGCCTTCTTCTGCCCCATATTCTAAGTCCTCGCCTCATTCCGTCACTGGCAGCGGTCTCCGCACTCTGAAGGGGTCAATTCCAGGTATGACTCATCTCTTCCCTTCCTTCCCTAGGCCTTACCCTCACCTCTCTCCTGCCCCCCTCTCTACCCCTGCACTTAATCAAAGGAATTAGTTCATTTGAGCTAATAATTTGCACTTTTTGTTCTGTCTGAGGTGCTCTCAGATTGCACTAGCCCTGTGTTAACATGCTCCTCACAATTGAAATTTTTTTTTTTTGCTCACTTTTCTCCGGCAATGTTCCCCCCATCTTTATCCTCTCCTTCCCCCAGCTGGTTACCCCTGTCTACCCCTCTACTCTCCTTGATGTCCCCCCCCACTGCACCTCATTCATTCAATAATTGCTAAATAAGCTGCCTCTTAACTGTGATCCATTCCTGCAAGGAGTTGGCTCCAAGGCTACATTAAATTTCTGTACTATGTTCCTCAGATATGCCACTTGTAATTAAATGCATATTCCACAGGTATGGTATATTTATGTAACCCCCTTGTTACCCGGGGTTACTAGAATCCCAGTAAGACCTAGTGGTAGGCAGGGAAGGCAGCTTGTGAAACTCCAGTTAAATGGGTTTCACACTGTCTCACTCTTTTCTCAGTCTCAGCTGAGACTGAGGGATGACATCACCAGCAGAACTATCGCAGCTGCATGAGCCACATTGGAATCTGCAGCAGAGGGAGTTAGTTAGAACGTTGGGAGGTTTTGAAGTCAGTGTCTTCAGTCAGTCTTCAGTCAGTGAGTGTGAAGTTGGGAGCTTGCTGAGAAAGCAGCTCAGTGAAGGCTCTAGGAGCCTCAGCCCTGACAGAGGGCTACTTTTAGGTTAATAGGGTGTGTGTCTCCACCTTAAAGAGAGACACAAAAGATTACTGAAGTGGTGGAGACTGCTGTTTTTGGGTCTCAGTGCCCCCTCCCTTCGGGGGAGGGGCAGGAAAGGTTTCCCTGTAGATTCCTGGGGCAACCCCCTAGTTCTGCTTCTGAAGGAAAAGCTGCCTGTTTGTTCCAGTGTTTATTTGGGAGAACAAGAAGATTTGTGAGTCGCCTGTGGGGCACCTGCAACGTGAGGGTGAGTGTCTGCTCTTGCTAAAAGAGCCTATGTTTTTCACCCTGGGACATGTGTGACAATGTGGGGATTGAACTACTAAATATTGGGAAGCCTAGAGTAATGGGCTAAGCAAGGTAAAAGTAGGTTCAAGTCCAGAGTTTGTTGGGATGCAAATAATATGTAGAGGAGATGTGACAGACGTCTACCCAGAATCTACATTTGAAAGTTTTCAGTAAAGAAATTGTTCAGTTTCCAGAAAAATGGCCGGGTATGGGCTGTGGGAGCTGGAGGTGGGTGTCCCCCCATCTTTAGTGACTTCTGTGGATTTCTACTTTACCTCAGGCACTTGGCCAGTGATGGGGGAAGTACCCAGACGTGGGATTGTAAGGAAAATTCTCTCTAGGAGTTGAAGACTCTAGTGTGGTTTGGGGAGCCACAACAGGATAATTGGTTCATTCCTCAAATGGACTGTGAATTGGATAATTGGTTCATTCCTCAAATGGACCACGGATCAAGTGGCCGGTGCGGGAGCCGGGCCAGTGGGGAAAAACGCAAGTAGTGTACAAGTCGGGCTGTGTACCCAAAGCTGCGTGCAAGTCCGGGCTGTGTGCCTGGTGGGTTTAGAGCCTGAGGGCTGGAAATAGCGATAAAGTGTTCTGTTGTCTCTAATCTGCATTACCAGGAATGTAGCCCGTGGGGTCCATCTATGCTTTGTTTGTTCAGCTTGGATGTGAATAAAGCCACACTGAAGAATCCCATTCCTGGTTCTGGACATTACAGTTATTGCTTCCTGTGTTCGGATTTACTTGGGTGCCCCTGTGCAGAGTAGCCAAACCTAGGTCCCCTGTGCTGAGTAACCTCATCCTCCCCGAACCCAGTCCCCACCAGGTACTGCTGTCAGCTACAACAGCATGCCACCTGTCATTTTGCTAAAAAGGCAGGGGTGAGGGGTTACATTTAACTGTATGTTTTACATACAGGAAGGACTGTGAGGAGAGATGGGAGGGTGGGGTGGCAGTCATTGTGAGGGACGGGATCAAATGCACATGGGATAAGGGGAGGAAAGGGGAACAGAGGCAATCTGGCTGCAGCTCCTAGGCTCAAGGGGTAGGAAACTGAGGTTTGGGGTGGTATACAGACCACTGTCCCAGTCTGAGGAGCCTGACAGGGAATTAGTGGGACAAATCAGAAAGGTATGTAGAAGAGGGAAGGTGGTCATCGTGGGGGATTTCAACTTACCGGTGGTTGACTGGAGCATTCCGGTCACCTCCAGTGCTAGTGAGCAAGTGCTCCTGGACGCAATCCAGGAGGGTCTCCTGATGCAGTTGGTCAGTGGACCTACTAGGCTAAAGAACACTTTAGCTCTGGTATTGTTGAATGGGGAGGCAGTAAGGGAAATAAGGGTGGAGGAACCACTAGCCAACAGCGATCACCAAACGGTGTGGTTTAATATCATGATGTGCAGGGAGCCAGAGAACTCAGTAACCTGGGTGGTAAACTTCAGGGGGTGGACTTCGGGGTGATGCAGGAAGTACTGAAAGGGAAACTGGAGGGCATTAGGCAGGAGATGGACACGGAGCAGAAATGGGATATTATTAAATGGGGGATTACAGAGGCAATAGAAGTCTGCACCAAGACATAGAGTAAGAGGAGCAGAACAAAGAAACCATGCTGGTTGAACAGCAATGTAGTGGAGGTGGTGAGGGCAAAACGAGAGATGCACCAGAGGTATAGGAGGATGGGGAAGGAAGGGGACAGGGAGGAGTATGCAAGATGGTCCAGGGAGGTGACCAGAAAAGTGAGAGAAGCCCAGGCCTAGAGGGAGCTAAGATTAGTGCAGGGAATTAAAGGGGGTTGGGGGAGAAAGACTTTTTCAGATACATCAGGGAGAAAAGGAAGTGCAAGGAGACAATAGTGAGGATAAAAAAGGGTGGGGAGTGGACAGAAAAGGGGGAGGAACAGGCGAAAGCACTGAATTAATACTTTTTCTCAGTGTTCATGAAAGAAAAAGGGGACCACTACCACCATGGGTTGGGAGGGTGGGGATAGGGGGAGAGGAGGTGACAGATGGAATGATTAAGGGAGGTAGAGTCCTAGATGGACTGAGAGCACTGAGGGTAGACAAGGCACCAGGGCCGGATTGTATCCACTCCAGGGTGCTGAGGGAGATAGTGGAGGTGTTGGTGGAGCAGCTGGCCAATCTGTACAGCACCTCACTGGAGTCGGGATGTGTGCCACTGGAATGGAGGATGGCACATGTAGTGCCGTTACACAAGAGCGGACCAAAGGATGAACCGGGTAATTATCATCCATAAGTCTCACCTGCGTAGTGTGCAAACTCATGGAAATTAAACTAAAAGAAAGGCTAGTATTGTACCTGGAGGTCAACATCCTCCAGGATGTGAGGCAGCATGGGTTAATTTCGGGGAAGTCCAGTCAAACCAACCTGATACAATATTATGACTGGGTGACAGGTGAGCTGGATAAGGGTCATGCAGTGGATGTTCTTTACTTGGACTTCAGCAAGGCCTTCAATTCGGTGCCTCATGGGTGGCTTGGGAGAAGTTAATTGGTGTAGGAGTAGGGGTAAAAAATGATGAACTGGATTACAAGCTGGCTGAGTGGGATGCTGCAATGGGTGGTGGTGGAAGGGGAGCTCTTAACTCCAAAGCCAATGACGAGCAGGGTGCCACAGGGCTCTGTTCTGGGACCAGTATTATTTGGGCTCTTCATATCAGACATTGCACGTGGGGTGGTGAGCAAGGTAAGTCTGTTCGCAGATGACACCAAAATGGGAGAAGTGGTGGATGGAGAGGAGGGATGAAGCAGCTGCAGGGGGACCTAAACAAGCTAGAGAAGTGGTCAGAGAGGTATTGGGTGGGGTTCAATGCAAAGAAGTGCAAGGTTATGCACTTTGGGGTGAAGAACCCAAGGAAGGAATACTGGCTGGGGGGGTTAAGCTGGGAAGCACTGAGGAGGAGAAGGACCTATGGGTAATGGTAACAGGGACCATGAACAATACTGCCCAATGCAGGAGAGTGGCGGCAAAAGTGAACAAAATGCTGGGGTGCATAGCGAGGGGGTTTTTGTCCAGGTGAAGAGAGGTGATCTTGCCCCTCTACAGGTTGCTGGTAAGGCTGTACTTGGAGTATTGTGTGCAGTTCTGGAGGCCATACCTGAAGAATTATATCAAGGTAGTGGAGGGGGTACAGAGGAGGGCAATGAAGATGATATGTGGAATGGAGAGGAGAGACTATGAGAGCAGGCTGGGAGACCTGAATATGTACGCCCTGGTGGATGGAAGGGACGGGGGGGGGACATGATAGAGACATTCAAGTTTCTGAGGGCAATCAATAAGGGTGGGGCAGATGGGGTCTTTAAGCTAAGGAGGGGGAGGAACACCAGGGGGCACATGCTAAGAATAGAGGAGGGAAGATTTAGGAGGGAAATGAGGAGACACTATTTCACGGAGAGGGTGGTAACAAAATAGAATGCACTACCAGAATGAGTGGTATCATGTAACTCTGTGAACAGCTTTAAAAGGGCATGGGACAGGGAGCAGGGAAAGTGAGGGGGGGAGGTGGATGTCTGCAGAGGGATGACAAAGGGAGGGGGTGGGACATCTGCAAACTAGGGTGCTAGCTGCATATTCGAGCAGACGTAGATAGACCGGTGGTCTGTTTCTGCTGGCACATTCGTATGTTTGTATGTTATGTTACAAATGCGATTGTATGATTATTTACAATATTTTTTAGCTGTATGTGTTGTTACAAATGTAATTGAATGTTAAATTTCCTGGATATGTTAAATGTTAAACTGTATGTCTAATTCTTCATCCAATTGTACCCCCTGCCCAGGTCGCACCGGGAGATGAGTAACTTCTTGTTCAGCGTGCCTTCTTGCTGAAACATTTCAATAAATAAATAAATAAATAAATAAGAAGATTTGTATTTTTTCATCTTTGGAGAATTTCTAAGGTTAAAAATATGTAAGTGGTTCAGATTTGAAAACATTGGCAAATGCTTTTGTTATCTCCAGTACTGACTATTGCAATGCTTTGCTAGTGAGTCTTCCGAATTGTAAACTTGATAAGTTGCAACACTTTCTTAATCCTGCAGCAAGACTTGTTTCAAGGTGGGTCTTCGTGAACATGTCACTCTGACATGAAGAGATACACGTTGGCTACCTGTTAAATATAGGACCGGTTACAAGGTTATTCATATTGCGTATGTATGCATGTTTGCACAACTGTGGCCTTAGTTATCTCTCTGACTTACTTGGGCAATATTGTCCTGTAGCAGTTCTCCACTCTCTAGATCTTGAACTACTTTCCATCTTGAAATTCAACCTTAAAACAGTTGGTGGTCAGGCATTCGAGGTTAGGGCCGCTCAACTGCGGACTGCCCTTCTGATAGGGTTAAGGCAAGCAGATTTGCTGGTTAGTTCAAGTTCCAGTTTATTTATTTGATCAATGTAAAAGATTATTATAACATTTTCAAATTGCATAAAATCTTAATAAATACACCAGTCATTCTATGTTACAGTGTGTACTTGCTCTACATAACATTCCAGTGCAGCATATAAGACAAGTGGAGCATAAAAATTGACATTTGCTGGTTAGTTTTAAATCTGCCCTGAAAACCTGGATGTTTTCTTAGGCTTTTAATTCTCTAGGCGTTTAAGTTGTATAAACACTGAATTCTAATTGCTGTTGTATTTTTAATGTACTAGCCAGGACATGACTATATGTATGATTCACTGCTAGCACTCAGAGCTATTTTGGATCAACACTATATAAATAAACATGGATTGGACTTGATTGAAATAAAAGAAACATTTGCAGTTACCAACAGTCTATCCTCTGAGGCATGTTGCTGCTTTGACTCCTCCCGAACACCATCTCTGGTGCCACCGAAGAGCCCCCCCCCCGCCCTGGCAGATGGCAGTTACGAATATCCCTCCTCAGCCAGCCACAATCTAAATAACATCCATGATTATAAAATGGGCACAACATTTCCTTCATACTGATTGGTTAGATTGCGTGATTGAGCCGTGCTCTTATCAGGACATAACTGTTCAATTGGCATTACTCGTGCCAACCAAAATGTAGCACATGGAAAAATCAATCTGTGTCACCGCTCTCCTGATGCAGCCGTCACCTAGCATGTGAGGGAATCACAACTGCTGCACTGGGAGAGCAGTGCCACCAACAGGAAAACAACGAAATATATACAACATCCCCCCACTTCCTCCACAACAAAAAAGTTTGCAGAGTCAGTAGCTGTTATTTCTTTTTTTTTGCTGCCTGTCTGTCCCTGGCCAGTGTATAGCTCTCGCTCCCAGCGTTTCAGACTGTGCCGAGAGACCAGTGACAATTACCATGATCTTGAGTCTTTGGTCTGTTTCCAGCAACTGCACTCTCCGTTCTCCTAGCCATTCTCCACGTCCATGAGAGGACACAACTCACAGTCCCCTAGCTGTAACAACACCACAGAGCACAACTTACTATTTGAAAACCATGAAGGGGAAACCGCTCAGTACGCCGGCCGCTACGAGACATGCTTGCTCACAATCAAGCATGTCGGTGACTGCAAGCAAAAAAAAAAAACTGTAAAGAAAACTAAAGTAAATAAAAAAAATGAAGTGTTGGGGGAGAGACAGAGTTGGGAGAATAGACTAACAGACAGCACAACGGAAACTGCTCTATAGGGCACCCGCTAAGGGACGCGGTGGCCCACAGTCAAGCTGGACAGCGGCTACAACTAAAAAACAAACCCTAATCAAAAGTAAAATGAAGTGTTTGTCTGTTAGAGGAGAGACGGACACCAACACACTGTAGTGGCTGGATTATATATCTATAACCTGTAAGTCTGCAGTAAAGATGGACTATTTTTCTACGTTCCGCATATTAAACAGTTTTAGCATGCTTTTTAATTCTTTTTTTTTTTACCTGGAGGTTTATTGGGGGGCCCATTTTATAAGTGCAGTAAGACACGATGAGGTGTGGGTTACGGCCTGATAAGAACCCTTCCCAGGTGCTAAAGGCACTTGGCGCAAGTGCCTCATGCCTCATAACGCACTTGGGGCGTGCTCTTATCAGAGCATGACCCACACCTCATCGTGTCTTATTGCTTGCTTATACTACACAAAACCACACCTGCACACACTCACGCCTGACACTGCAAGAAGTCGAGAAACTTACTTTGATGCTGGGCCTTGCTTTTTATGAACACCGATGATGCAGCATAAGTGCAGGAAAACACTGTTGAGCTTATAACAAGTCATGTTATAATGTACCTGTCTCTTTAAGAAACCAATGAACATAAGTAGAGACCTGAACTAACATGACAGCTCCTTGACAAAGAGTGCAAGCGTGAAACATTGGTGTACAACTTGTTGCATAGTTGTTTTTCCTGCACTTGTGCTGCACTATCAGTGTTAATAAAAAGCAAAACCAGCATCAAAGTGAGTTTCTCTACTTCTTGCACTTTCAGGCGTGTGCGCACATGGTTTAGTGTTGTTTGCTCTGAATAGTTTTCATTGCCTGCACTACAACGACAGTCTGAATGACCTGTTGGTTTTTTTTTCAGCTCTATTTATGCTCCTACTTCACTGGCCCCTTAGACCTCTCTCATTGAGGTCATGCAGTCCGACCTTGTCCTGCCCGGCCTGAGCTCCTCCATGGACAGGAATTCCATTCCTGGAGTTGCTCCTCCAGTTCCACTGAACACCCCACCCCCCAGCTCTGAGCCTCCCAGGGTGGGACCACCCTAACTTCTCCAGTGCTCCATCTACAATCTAGAGGAGTGGCCAGGGAGAGGAGGAGACACAGAAGCCAGCCAGGATGGATCTGGCAAGGGGCATGAGGGTCATCCTCTGGACCCATCTTCGCCTGTCTGGATGCCAGGGTTCATTTTCCCATTTTTCTGTGGTCCCAGGGGCGCAAATGTGCCACGATGTCCAGTGCAGCACAGACGCAGTCCTGCACCCACCCACAGGATGTCCACTGCCTCCCCCATACCCCTGTAGCGTGCACTGCATCAGCCACAATGCTCCCAGTCACCACTGGGAGCTGCTGAAGCTGCGCAGTGCATCTGACTCTCCCCTGGGAAAGGAGAGTTGCCTGTCCGTTGCTCGATCCAAATCCATGCTCCCCCCATAAAAAAATGGAGTGTTTGTCTGTTAGAGGAGAGACAGACACCAACACACTGTAGTGGCTGGACTACAGCTGACCCCCTGTGGCCTGAGCTTGCTCCCAAACCCGGGTTGCTGGCGTGGTGTGAGGTGTGGCGTCCAGCACCTCAATTCTCAGCACCAACTGGCCTGAATGACCTGTTCTTGCCTTGATATCCATGATTCTGTTTATGAAGTAGATGAAATGCTACTGTCTTGGGGTGTGGGGGGTGAGATTGAGGTAAGGAACCTCAATGTTGTGCAGAGCGATCATTCAAACCCCAAGGGGCACCACACCATAAATTCATTAAGAGTCTGGTTTACTTCTTTACTCCAGCATTGCATTTCCCTACCTTTGATATTTTGTGTTTTGAACCCTAACTAATGTTAGGTGTGGCAACTGAGGTTCAATGCAAAGAAGTGCAAAATAATGCACCTGGGAAGAGGGAACCCTGGGGAGAGCTACAGGATGTGGGGGGGGGGGTGCTGATGATCACCAAGGAAGAAAGAGACCTGGAGGTTATGATTTCAGATGACCTAAAGGTATCAAAGCAGAGTACAAAGGCTGCAGGGAGGGCCAGTGGCATGCTGGGGTGCATAGGCAGAGGTATCACTAGCAGAAGGCAAGAGGTGGTGATACCATCGTATAAAGTACTAGTGAGACCTCACCTAGAGTACTGTGTGCATTTCTGGAGGCCACACCTTCACAAGGACATTGACAAGGTGGAGGCAGTCCAGAGAAGGGTGACCAAGATGGTACAGGGATTGCACCACAAAACATATGAGGAGAGATTAAAGGACCTCAATGTGTACTTGCTGGAGGAGAGAAGGGATCGGGGGGACATGATAGAAACTTTCAAGTACCTCAAGGGCATAAACAAGGTGCAGGGGGGAGTCATCTTCCAATGTAGAAGGAGTACAAGAACAAGGGGGCATGATATGAAACTGGAGGGGCAGGTTAAGAGGAAATGTGAGAATGTTTTTCTTCACAGAGAGGGTGGTGGACACATGGAATAGTCTGTCACAGGAAGTGGTGGGAGCGAGCACAATGGAGGGATTTAAACATGCCTGGGACAGACACAGTGGAACCTTGGCGGGAGGGGGGTGATGAAAAGCCACTGACCAGATAGGGTCAGAGGCCGCAAACAAGTATAGGGCTTACAGGCAGACTGGATGGGCCTAGCGGTCCTTATCTTCCAACAATTTCTATGTTTCAATACCTAAATATATTTTTGCAATGAATGTATATGTAGAGTATCTTTACAGATGGGTAGACAAAGTATGTATATAAGGAGGTAGTGCAGACTGTTAATAAGAGCGCAGAACTATGAACGGGGAGATCACAGCAAGTTTAAAATACAACTAGAGCCACTAATTCACTGCGTGACCCAGAGCAAGGGACTTCATTGTGCTTCAGTGCTCCAAGATGTAAAACAGGGTAGAAGCAGGACCCTACCGACTGCATCTCAGCTGGGCTACCCTGGATAAACAATATATATATCCCAGTCTAGAAAGAGTCTAGGAGAAACTGTAAGTGCCTCTGATGGCCCAGTTCAATGTATCACTGGATACAGGGGAAGTTCTGGGGGACTGGAGGAGGGCAGATGTGGTCCCACTACACAAAAGTGGGAATAGGGAGGAGGCAGGAAACTACTGATCTGTAAGCCTGATTTCGGTGGGGGGCAAGATTATGGAAACTCTACTTACGGAAGGACTGGGGAATACCTTAACACCAGCAGATTGCAGGATCTGAGGCAGCATGGGTTCACAGGGGCTAGATCTTGCCCAACAAACCTGGCAGAAATCTTTGACTAGAGTACCAGGGAAGTGGATCAGAGAGGAGCGGTGGATGTGGCCTACCTGGAATTCAGTAAGGTCTTCGATACTGTTCCATACAGAAGACTGGTAAACAAGCTAGGCAGCAGGTGAATGAGTCCAAAGATAGCAAAAGGGGTACAAAGTTGGCTAAGTAACAGAACTCAGAGTGTGGTGGCAAACGGAGTTCACTCAGAGGAAGGTAAGGTAACCAGTGGGATGCCACAGGGGTCAGTACTAGGACAGGTCCTCTTCAATGGCTTTATTTGCGACATCGCAGAGGGGCTGGAAGGAAAGACATGACTGTTTGCGGATGACACAAAAATCTGCAACAGAGTGGACACACGGGGGTGGGGGATGATGGAAGATCTAAAAAACTGGAAGACTGGTTAAGGGTTTGGCAGCTAGGCTTCAATGCCCAAAAATGTAAAATTATGTACATGGGTACAGAAACCCAAGGACAACGTGTCATTTGGAGGTTAACAGCAAAAAGGAAAGGGATTTGGGGGTCATCATATCTGATGACCTGTTGGTAGCAAAGTAGTGTGATAAGGAGGTAGAAAAGGCTAGTAGGATGCTGGGGTGCATAGGGAGGGGTACCACCAGCAGAAAAATGGAGGTAGTGTTACCCCTATATAGATCAATGGTGAGGCCGCACCTGTAGTACTGTGTCCATTTCTGGAGGCCCCATCTCAGGAAGGACATAGACCGGGTGGAGGCTGTATAGAGAAGGGTAACCAAAATGGTGCATGGCCTGCATCAGAAGCCCTACGAAGAAAGACTCAGGGAATTAAATATGTACTCACTGGAGGAAAGGAGAGAAAGGGGAGACATGACAGAAACATTCAAATACCTCAAGGAGGCTGGCTTACTGCACAGAAAGAGATATTCAAGGATGAGAGGGCATGATATGAAGCTGGAAGGGGGAGACTTAGGGGATGTGAGGAAATATTTCTTCACAGAAAGGGTGGTGGATGCCTGGAACAGCCTCTCAGCAGAGGTGATGGGTACTGAATGGTAACAGGTTTCAATCTTGCATGCGATAGACACGGTGGACCTTAGTAACAGGGCTGGGGGGGGGTAAGGCTGGAGATAAATTAGGGTCTACGATAGCACAGTAGGTAGGGACTTTATGTCAGACTATATGGGCCAAGAGGTCCTTTTTTGCCGACAGCTTCTAAGTTTCTGTGTCTAGCAGGCTGCATTGGTCATCTGAACTTCAGAGTGGAGGAGAATGTGGGTGAAAGAAATAGATCCGAGTAGGGTAACTTGGTCCCCTAACATGGATGCCACCTCTCCCCTAACAAGCCCATCTACAGCACACTCACATCCCCCCAGGTCACCAGATGCTTTGTCTGGGGTAGCCCTTCTGTCTAAAAAGACAGATATGGTGAACCACAGCCACTGAGCTGCTTTTGTGAATTAGTATTTTAATTATTTTTGCATATAATACTGATCAGAATTGATACAGATTACTAAAACCACAAAACAAAGCTTAAATTATTGGGGTTCAGTGCCAAAGAGTGCAAATCATGCACCTAGGGCATAAGAACCCAGGAACTGATTGTAGGTTGGGGGGAGTACTGTCAGCCACTAAGCAGGAAAGGGACCTTGGGTCATATCTGATGACCTCAAAGTGGCAGGGCAGTGTGACAAAGCAGTGGGCAGGGCCAGTGGGATGCTGGGATGCACTGGGAGAAGTATCTTCAACAGGAGGAGGTAGGTGGTGTTGCCACTGTATTGCTTATTAGTGAGATGCCACTTGGGAGTATAGAGTCCAGTTTTGGAAGCTGGTTGCCCTTCAGAAAGGACACAGGCAGGGTGGAGGCAGGCAGCCCCAAGGAAGGCAACTAAAATGGTGCAGGGCTTACACCAAAAGCCCTATGAGGAGAGACTCAGGGATCACAACATGTACACCCTGGAGGAGAGGAGAGCGAGAAGGGACATGAAAGAGACATACAAGTACCTCACTGGGGTGAACAGGTGCAAGCGGGGAGTCTCTTTCGAATGAGGAAGAGCACCAGGACCAGAGGGCATGTGACGCAGCTGGAGGGAGGGAAGTTCAGAAGGGACATGAGGAAGCATTACTTCACTAAAAGAGTGGTCGATGTTTGGAATAGACTGCCAGTGGAAGTGGTGGAAGTGAAAACAGTAGGAGTTTTCAAACATACATGGGATTGACACAGGAGAATATTTGTTAATAAGTAGGGAGGTTGGAGGGTTGCCAGAGACCAGTTAGGGTCTGCGGAGACAGACAAGGGACCATCTAGACAGACTGGGTAGTCCAAGTAGTCCTTTTCTGCAGACAAATTCTATGTTTCTATACACAGTATGATAGTACTTCTAGTGCATGCCTTTAATACCCTGCTCACCCTGGTGAAAAAGCTAAGGGGGGACATGATCAAAATCTTTCGCATACTGAAGGGTATCAATAAGGGCAAACATATGGAGATGTTTGAGTTGATGTGCTGCTGCAGGATGTGGGTACATGCTATGAAGTTGAATGGTCATAATTTAGGGGTAATGTTAGGAACTTTTTTCCAAAAGGGGGGTGAGCCTATGGAACAGCCCATCAGCAATGACAATGGACATGAGTACAGCACAGGCCTTCAAGGTAAACCTAGACAAATTTCTGCTTGCCAGGAGAATCACAGGGTACCCTGGGTGGAAGGGTTAGAGACGCTGCAAATTTTAACCATCGCTAAGTTGGTGAATTCAGGATATTTTCATTCATGAATTTAGACTTCATGGCAGATGCACCAACTTCACAGATGGATTTTTCAAATTATAAACCTTAATAAACCTCCCTCACCCACTGTGTTGCAAAAGCACCTCCTCCCCCACCCAAAAATGACAAAGATCATTATGCCTCTCCCATCCACCCCGTTAGCATCTTCCTTCCCCTACCCCAGTGAATTGCTACTCCTTGCTTGAAAAGGTAATCCCTTCCCACACCTGCATGCCAAACATGACCCCCAGTTCCACTGCCTTTATTAAGCAGCACATACCTAGTCCTCAACCCCCTTCCTCCCCCAACCAGCACCCATAGAATCAACCTAGATTAAAGAAAATGGTCCCCGGTGCAGAGCATCTGCTAAATTCAGTGTCCATCTTATAATGGCAGGGATGAATGAGTGATGATGTCTTTGCTACTAGTAAAACCTGATTGGATGAAAATTCAACCAGTTAAGTTTTACTAGCAGCAAAACGTCACCAGTTGTTATTTTGTGACCACTGAACAGAGCAGATGCTCTGCACTGGGGGAACATAATCTTTATTCCAGGTTGACGGGATGGGGGGGAGGCTGGTGGGGACTGAGAGAGGTTTGGGTGGGGGTCAGGGGACTGGAGACTGGGTCGGTGGTGCTTAATAAAGATAATGGGACTTGAGTGGGATGAGGTGGAATGTGTTTGGCTTATTTGTGGGAAAGGAGGGATTACTTTTTTGAGTACACAGCAGTATTTTGCTGGTGCAGGGATGGAGGAGGATGCAAGCGGGGGAAGGAGCATCACGGTTTTTATTGTTTAGGGGTGAGAGAGGGGATAGTTTTTATCAGTTTTGGGTTGGAGAGGGGGTATAGCATGCACTTCACATTTGGATTCACCCATGAACTTGGCCAATGTGCCTGGTGAATAGCAACGTAAATTGCAACCCTTCGATTCGTGAATTTGCCATAATTCATGGATTTTTAATTTTGGCAACTTTGCACACCACTAAGTAGCATAGGCAGGAAATCTCTATACATTAGTACATGTTTTCCCAGCATATTTATTGACCTCTGTTTATGAAAGCTCCTATAACATGTCCATCACCTAGCAACAAGTCTGCCATATCATAATCTTCAAGGGTTTGTCAGCCAACCACAAAAGTAGGAAGTAGGAGGGTGTGTTACCTTTGTATTGGTCACTGGTGAGACCTCATCTGGAGTACCGTGTACAGTTCTGGAGACCACATCTACGGAAGGACATACAGTGGAGGCGGCCCAGAGGAGGGCAACTAGGATGGTGAGGGGCCTGCAACATAAGTCCTATGAGGGGAGACTGAGGGAACTCAATATATACACCCCAAAGGAAAGAAGAGAGAAACGGGATATGAGAGAGAGAGAGAGAGAGAGAGGTGAATAAGGTGAAGGAGTGGAACATTTTTCAGAAGATGTGCTCAAGAATGAGGGGGCATAGTATGAAGCTGGAAGGGGGATTAATTCAGGTGGGATATAAGAAAGTTCTGCTTCACAGAAAGAGTGGTGAATTCCTGGAACAGGTTTCCAGCTGAGGTGGTTCGGGCTAAAACAGTAAAAGGATTCAAAAAAGCTTGGGATAGGCATAAGAAAATCTTAGGAGAAAAGAAACAAGAAGTGGGTGGAAGAACTAGAGGTCATGTAGGCCCTGCAGGGATACTGTAGGTGGGGTTAAATGGGCACACTGGGTGGAACAAGAGGTCCCTATCTGCCGGTAAAATCTATATTTTTGTTTCCGTGTAATACTGTGATCTAAAATTTGTTTTAGACAGGAATTTGGCCTACAGTGACCCTGCTCTTTTCATTTATAATGTGTTTCTGTCTGTGCTTGCTTTAATTAGCTTTTCTTGTGTATTTTATACTAAATTTAGGCCCTGATCTTTTTTTCACTTTTATTTCCTTTTTTGAACCAGTGACAAGAAAAAAACTACTTAGAATGAAAAAGATAACAATGACTATATATGAAGGAAGCCCATAAGTCATTTTGACAAGTATTTATGAACACGTTATTATATTTTGCTACATCTGTGTTTTGCATTCACCTACAGCCACTGGAAAATGCCCACACAGCACTTGCAAAGGCCTTTTTTCCAAGCAGACTACGGCCCCTGTGGGATCTAGTTATCCTCTGTGATTTCATACTTGCAAAGCATAATTGTTTTCATGACTTTGTATTTTTTTAAAGATTAACCCTTAGGTGCCCAGAGGAAGCTCTAAGTCTGAATAAATGCAGTGATAGTGCAGGCCAGATGCTTGACTTTGGGGCAACAGGATACGAACGTCATGGGTTCTAGTACCACACACCAGGAACTTAGGCTAATATCCAATTGTGACACAGGTGCCACCCTAGGGTGGGTGCTGCACTGTTAAGGTACTGTCCCTCTATTATGCATTGAAGTCCTTTTGCCAGTCTCTGGTGGCAGACAAGGTGGACGCTAAAGATCCCATGGAAGTTATCATAAGAGTGGGGTATATACCCTGTGTTCTGGCCAAGATTCCTCCTGACAGTAAAACAGGTCCCGGTACCCCCCCCCCCATTACCTGGACATGAGCGCCATAGTTTAGTGAACCTTTTCCTGCTCAAAAGTCACAAACAAATGAATAAATAAAATACGGTTGAATGGTTCAGTGGAACAGAAGCGTCTGAGCTCTCTTGCTCCATCCTTTTTGTGTCAATGTGACTCCGCTGAGTAGCATTCTTGCCTGTGGTACAGAGGGTGTTGGGTTCATGTCCCATACTGGGGGTCAAGTTTCAGACTCAATGCTAAGACTGCAGCGCAGTACTAGGAAGGCTCAGTACTGCTGGATATGGTATCCATTGAATAAGATATTAAACTATCATCTCTTTAGTCCATCTTTTGTTGTCCAAGTGGAAATTAAGAATTGTGCACCCCTTTTCAGAGTGATGGGCATCTCCTTGCCAGTATGTTGCCCATTGTTGGCTGAAATGCTTTGACATAATTCATGTTTAAAAGGATGTATATAAATCTGAATTCTATTCTGTTCTGTTCTGTTCTGTTCTATTCTAGGATCAGGTCACCAGCGAAAAAAAAAAAAATCAAAATGGGATGTAGTAGAATTGGTCACACTTTAAGTCTCAATTTCAATATAACTGGGGGTAGGTAACCATTAATTACATGCAGTAGGGGTAATTACACTGTAGTTACATGTTTGCTGCATGTAACTACATTACAATTGCAATGCAGTTACAGTATAGTTAAGGAAACCTAGTGTTACTGCAGAATTCATTTGCACAACAGTCCGCTCAACATTTGAATGACATATTATTTTATTGGGAAGGATACAGAACAGGATTTTTAAACCAGATCTGTCACACTCATTGTTGCAGCAGCTGATTGACATGCTACAAAGAGCAGATTATGGGCCAGATTCTAGAGGGGTGGCGCAAGTTGCCACCGAACGCAACTTGCGCCACCCTCAACTGCGACATTGACCCTGCGCCCTATTTTAGAAGGGGCAGGGTAATCGTAGATAAGGCCTGCGACTTGCGACATGCAGCTAGGTACACCGAACTGTGGGCGCACCTGGCGAGCATGTCGCAAGTCGTAACAGCAGGGCGACATGGTCAACTCCCCCACCCGTGCTCGACCCCGAGTCACCAGCCACAAATGTGGCATAAACCCTAGTAGTCTAGTGGGCCCCCATCAATGTAACTAATATATATAACCATTGCCCTAGTAGTCTAGTGCCCCGCCATCATCATAAAATAAATACAGTCCCCCTAAACCCTGGTAGGCTAGTGCCCCCCCCCCGATCATCATAAAATAAATACAGTACTGTCCTCCAAATCCCTGGTAGGCTAGCGGCCCCCCAACCATCATAGAATAAATAAAGATCCCCAAGTCCCTGGTAGCATGGTATTTACCCCATGGCACGTGCCAGTCCACCCAGCACCCCACCCATCCCAGCCCGGCTGGCACAGTCCCACCTCTCACTTCCACAGGCAGCCACCGACTGAGTGCCGTGGGCGCTACTGCAAGGCGTGCTAAGAAATTAATTTCACAGGCACGTCTTTACAATGAGCGCTCTACAGCACTCAGTCGACGACTGCTGTGAGGTGGAGGTGAGCTATTCAATCACTGGATGGGGATGGGTGGGGGGTGCTGGGTGGACTGGCACAGCTGGGCGGGGGGGTGGGAGCCACTAGACTACCAGGGACTTATGAATCTTTATTTATTCTATGATGGTCTGAGGAGGCGCTAGACTACCAGGGATTGGAGGACATTATGTGTTTATGATGATCGGGGCACTAGACTACCAGGAATGGAGATGTTACTGATTATTACAATGATGGGGAGCCCCAGACAACCAGGAAGGGTAATTGCACATATGCGGCGGCGACTTGCAGTTCAGGGCACGGTGGGGGATGGCAGCACTACCCTGCGGGGCTTGTGCCAATGGGTGGTTCAGGGGTATGGGTAGCCCTGTGGGGTCCAACTGGGGTATGCTGGAATTGGAGGTGGATATGTTGGCATGTCTGCAGGTGGGTCTACAGGACCCCCGGAGGGCAGCCGTACGTTACACCAGCTAAATGTTGGTGTTACTTACATTGCCAGTTCTCCTCTGGGGGTTCTTGTAGAATCCCAATGGTGGGGACTTTGTGGCTGCCCTTCTAGAATTGGGTGCAACCTCTGCCGTAAACCCCCTAGCACCATGTCGCAGGGGGTTTATGGTGCAACTGCCAGCATAACTGCTGTTTGACGCAAGTGGCCTGCGACATGTCGCAGGCCACTTTGTAGAATCGCGCATGTTGCAACTGCTGGCATAAGTTGCTACATGCGCCATTCTACTTGGTGCAACAGCTGTTACGCCAGGCATAACTCTTCTAGAATCTGGCCCAATGACTTCAGCTTCGGATCCCACATACGCTTCAGCTGGAAGTGATCTATTAAGACCAAGGCCACTGGTTTTCATTTTTTACCAGAAAACCCAGTAAAATTCCAGAATCTAGACTGCCTGCACACTGGTAAAAACAAAGAATTTCACCAAATTTGGCATTTTATACCAAATCAGTAAATCTACAGAACTTGCATATTTTTTTTTTATAATTGCTTCCTGTACTATTTTCACTTTGCTTCATTTAATGCTATGTATATTAAGCCTTCTTTTATTCTGATTATTTATACACATACTAAAAGAATGACAATAGAATCCCAGTAAAATCTGGAAATTAGGCTAACAACCACCAGTACAGTTCCCAGAATTTTGAGTCTTGAAAATGGAATTTAATTATTTTAATCACCCCAAATCAGTGGCCTTGATAAAGACCCAGCTTTCATGGAGCTATCGCAAATAATAAATACCCAGCTTTCATGCAGCTAGAGCAAATAATAAATACCCAGCTTTCATGAAGCTATCGCAAATAATAAATACCCAGCTTTCATGCAGCTATCGCAAATAAATACCCAGCTTTCATGCAGCTATCACAAATAATAAATACCCTGCTTTCATGCAGCTATCGCAAATAATAAATACCCAGCTTTCATGGAGCTATCGCTAGTAATAAAGATCAGAATGATTTGAAATTCAAATTTGGTGGAAAAAGTGTAACCAAGGAATGGGATCTTGGAGTAATCATGGACAGTAATCTGAAGCCAGGCAACCAACGTGCTGCCACAGTCGATAGAGCAAACACGATGTTAGGATTGGGGTGATCGGACAGCTCAGAATCTGATCCATTGGTCCATTTTCGGATTTTTGGAGTATCCTGAGCAGAAATCTGATCCTTATCTGAGTAGTGTACTTGAAATTCCAGTGTGTAATTCTAAGGATGTCAGTTATACATTAATACATTATTTCTTAAGAAAACTGTAAGATAACATTTTTTACAGACTAATAAATACCACTGCTGTAGATAATAAATAAGAAGGCTGAAATTCCCAATAGAGCCTTCACTGGTGGATAGATCTCATTATTGGGCCTCACTTCCCATCATCCACAGGCTTGGGAGAATGGCTCACCAGTTTTGTTCACTGAATGGAAGGCACTGCCTCTCATTCCACATGCGTACTAACACTGGCCTGCGGAGTCAGAACCCTGTTTACAGACCTTAGCTGGCCTGTAAGAGCCTGATTCTATGCTAAGTGTTCCCTAGTGTCTCTGTAGGAAGTTCTCAAGGAGAGGTCATGGGAGAGAAACAGGAATGAGGATGGTGCAACCTAACGGGAGGATCTTTCAATGAAAATGTTCCTGTTGTTTCAGCCAAGTTTTTTGATAAACCATAAAGGCAGCAATTTTTCTGATGTGTCATTAACAAATGTCAGCTTGAAGTTTTATTTTGTTAATGCAGAAAGTTATACTAAGGAGACATTCTGTCATCTGTCATAAGTGGAGTACTGGGGGATGGAATGCCAAATGCACAAGTGCATCTATATTTAACTAGCAATAACTGTACCGTTTAAGAAAACTGAAGAAAATATCAAAGTATGTTTTTTATAAGGTTGAAGAAAATACAGCTTTTGTTCCAAACTATGAAGCCATTCCTTTAAATAAAGTAAGACAAAATAAGCTAGAGTTTGTTATATCAACAAATGACTATTAAATGCAGATATATTCAAAACCGTGGCCCTTTTTCCAATTTACCCACCAAAGATAGTCGAGCATCTTGTTTTCAGTAGGCGTTTTCAACTGGGTGGAATGAAGCACTGGTAGGTCAACTGACTTGCTCAAGGTCATACAGTGAGTTCATGTCTCTGATAGTATTTGCACCTGGGTCTCTGGTTTCACAGTTTTTGCACGGTAGCTAGTAGGCTACACTGCTGCCCTATCCTCTGTTTATACTATAATACATGTTAATAAAGGAATTCACCCCCTCCCCCGATAAATGTTTTTTTTTTTTTATTCTTTGGTAACTGGGTAAGGTCCACTAGGGCCAACGTCTGTTTTCAGGGTGACCTGGGAGCACTTGGGAAGTTAAGTGACTTGCTTAGTGTCACACAGTATGTAAGAGGAGGTTGAGGGCATCAAACCCAGGTCTGCTGGATGTATTAAGTTCATTCACAGCTCATTACTCTTAAGTTCTAAGCTATATTGCTAGCACTGCAGTATAGCTCAGAGGTTATTTGAGGCACCTCAACCAGGCCTTTGTACTTTACACTACAATGCATTTTCCCTCCCCAGCAGTCCCAATGCAGTGGAGGGTATGTTAACAAAACGGCACCAAGCTGGAAAAGACTAAGCTACATAAGTTGTGAAAGGCTGCGAAGCAGAATAACGTAGATAGTAGAAATACCTTGATGTGGACGTGGTTTGGGGGAGGGGGATCTTTAAATCAAAGATGAGGTATCTTTGAAGAAATGATGCAAAGAAGGTTTAGAGTCATCTAATTCACCCACTCAAGGATCAGGAGAATTATCCCAGTTACTTGGGGGTTGTTCCAGGATATGGGGGCCTTGCCACTGTGGAAGACGTTACAGGCTTCTGAATTTGGACATCTGTGAGCAAAGCCATTAAAATTAAATGAGCACAGACAAAGAACAAAAGTATTAAAGAAAAGGCACTTAAACAGATGGCTGAAACTTCCCACAGCTGAACACTGCTGTTTCTTGGAAAGTCACCACATAAACAGTGATTCAGAGTTATCTGCCAGAAGCTACAAATTTGCCTTATTTTAGTTTTTTTTTTCTTTACAGGTCTGTTCAATGGAGTTTATGTAGTATAATTCATGACATCATTCTTAGCCAATCAGAATTGTTTATTTCTGAACATTCCAGGTACTCTTATTAGCATAAGAAGGTGTCTCATGCACATAGTTCTAAAATGTTGAAGTTCCTAAGGTCAGTTGGCAAAGTACATTGCAAACAAAGAGAATTCTCTAATATTCTGTAAAGGAAAACATTCTGATTTTAAAATTCAAATTCCATTTTTAAACAAAGGTATTCATCATGCTTTATGGTACATTTATACGTACAGTTCCTGTCCTTCTCTTATGGTTATAAGAGTTTCTTCTCAAGTCCTTCACGTGTCAGAACTGCTCAGCTTCCCTTCATAGTTCTCTTGCGCAAAGAACTGGAGAATGCATTCTCATACAAGTTTATGGGTACATTTGGAGAGCCTCTTGTGGATCTAAAAATGTTGCCTCATGCATTCTTAGGCCCAGAGGACTACAAATCAATGGTGAGCAGTTCTAGACTTCTAAGTGTAACCCCCTTGTTCTCAGGGGTTACTAGAATCCCACTTAGAATCAGTGGCAGGCAGGAGAGGCAGCTAGTGAAATGCCAGTTAAATTGATTTCACAGTGTCCCACTCTATTTTTCAGTCTCAGATGAGCTGGAGTGATGATGTCACTTTAGAATTGTCACAGCAGCATAAGCCACATTGGAATGCTAGCTGGGGAGTTAGCTGTAGAATGTTGAATTAAAGTCCAGTAGTCTGTGGAGGAGAGTGAGGAGGAGGCTGCTGCCTGGGCAGCACCTCAATTTTTAGCTCTGACAGAGAGCTACCTCTGTAGTTTGGGTAGTTTGTTCTCACCCTAGAAGAAGAACACAGAAGACAGACAGTGAAGTGGTAGAGACAGTTTCAACAGGGTTTTCCAGTGCCCCATCCTTGGAGGGATGGGAGGAATTCCAGGATTCAGGGGCAATCCCCTGGTCCATGCCTGGACTGTTTTGAAACTGCCTGAGATTCATTTGCTCTGTGAGTACCTGGGACTTTTGCATGGAAAAGCCCTGGGGCACCTGCATTCCTGTGGTGAGTTTTTTTCTCTGACAAAGGTACTCTGTCACCAATACTGTTTTCTGTTTAAAAGTATCTGCCTACTATGGGGTCCATAGAAAGACTTGCCAAGTACAGAACTTTTAACTTCATGACACCTCAGAGGTGTGTAAAGTAGCATGTTAAATGTGAAAGACATTTCAAGACAGCATCCACAAGTTTTCTGAGAAGGGTGTTATTAACCAGATGAATGGCTGAGTATAAATTTGGAAGCAAACAGTGGGAGACCCCCATCTGGAGTAACTATGTTTACTTCTTGGGATTCAGTTTGGGCACCTTTGTTTTCTCTCAGTGTATTTGGCCAGTGCTTGAAGGAAATAGTTTACCAAGATGTGAGTTTTGGATTTTCTGTGAGCCAGTATGTGCTCTTGGGTGGTTGAGGGTGCCACCAGTAACTCCTCATGAAATATGGGAAAGTCTCCTAGTACTGGTCGAGGGTGCCTAGTCAAGGAAAGTGTACCAGATCTGGCTGTGTGTGCCAATTTCCATTCAGAACCTGAGGGTTCACTATGTGTGTGCTCTGTACCTCAGTAATCTGTATTATCAGTAGGAGTAGCACTGTGAGGTTCCATCTTTGCTTTGTGATTATTCTCTGTGTATGTGAATAAATGCCACACTCTAGAATCCCAACCTGGCATGGACAATACTGTTATTGCTTCCCACTGTGTCTGGATTTACTTGGGTGCCCCTGACCAGAAGTACAAACCTAGTGTAATTGTGAGCAAACCTTTTCTCCCAGGGACCTAGGTTGATGGCCATGGTAAATGGTCCCCCCAGGTGTGAGCCAGGTAGTTGCCACACTTGGGTTGCCTGTCTGAGGATGGCAGGCTCAGATGTACTAGTAGACTGCTGTAGTGACAACCCCAATCCCTCTCGATGGCACCACGTGTGAGAGGAGCAGCCCTGCTAGTTGAACAAGGGGGGGGGGGCGGTGGGGGTAGGTTACATAAGGACACAAGAGGCAGTACTCATAGCCATAAGAGGCCCTCCAAACAGACCTAACTTTATTAAATAATGAAAAAAAAACTTTATTTAATAAAGTTAGTGGCATGAGCGGTTATCAAAGAAGCCCATTGCAGTGCTCAGCGTGTGAGATACTGTTACGGCAATAAGAGTACCTCACATACAACTGAAGGAAGCGTTGTGATGGGTTGGGGATGTTCCTGCAATCTATAATAACCATCGGAGACAGTAACTGTACATATACACATATAAAATAAATACCAACACAGTACAATGATATTTGAGGACAGAGGCAATGATCATGCTTGCTACATCACAGTCTGTAGCTCTGGAACTGACTGTGATGTCACAGCAAACAGAGATCCTAGCAGGGCAAAATCAAAGGAGAAGGATCATGGTCTGATGTATTTTTAAAGAACAGAATGGCTTGAAGGTTAATCTTTATTTTGAGTTGTGCAATTGGGATCTGCTCACTGCTGGTCCATTCCTTGACTCCAATGATTTTTATTGTAAATGTCATACCTCTGTGAACTTCATCAAAGTCGTTCATAAAACTGAGAAGGGCTGGTCAGGCCCTTAAAGGGGCTGATGCTACGTGATAATTATCACTGGGAGACGAGTGCGAACGTCTACACACCAACATCAAACTGGAAAACCAATTAGAGTTGTTTTTCTTTTTTTATAAGACCCACAAGGACAACTGCCATGTGTGTGTCCTTCAAGGTCAGACTACAAATCAGTATGACCTTTTACTTGTTCAATAAATAAAAACTGCAAACTTTTTTAGTGGTATGAATGCCATCTCCAAGTCAGATTGTCCCCCCAGGATATCTGGAAATTTCCAGGTGGGCCACTCTCAGTTATGTACCTGACCACCATCTGAACTGTGACATTCTTTGTATTTATCATCTTTTTTTCCTAATTAAATGGGGTATGTGGGGCACTGCAGGAAAATGTAAGATGCAAACACCGAGCTAGTGCATCAGATTTAAGTGGAACACAGATATTAGCATATTACCCTGGGCCCTCCTCTTCTGACTTTTCCAGGTGGGCCCTGTATCCAGTTTCCAGGTGGGCCCCCCTATACCCCAGTCTGACCCGACATCCCCCACCCTACCCCCACTCCCATTTTTCCTCCTGTTCCCCAACTTGATATTTAGGTCCCTGCAGAGCAGGCCCCCCCCCTCAGACTCGCTGGTCTCATGGTGCTGTCCACACACAAACTCAGGCCTCCCCTTCAAGGTGACAGCTCCAACTGAGCTCTAGGCCACACCGGGACAGCTGGCTCTAAACTGTGGAGTTTTAATACATCAGTGAAACGTGCAGTAGCAATTTGTCTGGTGTATCCCCTGCACCGTGTTTTAGGGAATTACTTTGGGCAAAGCAATGATTTCCATTTTGAAGGATGATGTCCCTCCCCTCACCAAATACCTACTTTGTGCATCCTCCGCACTATACCCCCTTGTGTGTGGATACTGATATACTATTAGAAATATTTCCGGAACAGAGGCATGCAGATGTCCTGGGACAGGACAGGCATTCTCACTTGACTGCACTTCACAACGTTTTGCAGCCAAGCAAAAGCAGGCCAACTGGAACCTGTCAGAAAGAAATTGTGAGCAGATGTTTGCATACCTTAGAGTGACTGCCAAGTCCCAACTATACCATGAGGCAAGCAGCAGCTCCAATCTGCAGTCTAGGAAACGATACAGAATGAACACGTGCATATTCAAGACAGTGTTTCTAGGTGATAGAAAGAATTGTTTGTTGCCATGCTGGTCCTCATACAGAAAGATGAACAAAATCTCTGGCTGGTACAATAAAAGGCATCAAATCACCCATTTTGTTAATCTAGATAAAAGAATCGGGATGTTTTAGGAAAAACGGTGAATTGCTGGGCTTCCACGCTTCTGTGTTCTCCACAGCTTTCAATGTGGTAGGCAGCATATCTAGAGAATACTGCACTGAACTGTGAAATGAGAGAGACTTCCAGTTCAAATCCCACCATAGCCCCTTGCTTACTGTATAAGTCTGACCAAGCCACTAAACCCTTCCAGTGCTTCAAGAGACACACTCCTCACACATCTGTCCCTATAACTAACAAACTCCTCTCCACCTGCCCCATCTGTCTCCATCTCTATTGTCTACCCCCCTCTAACATAAATATATCCAGTGCAGACTACATATTTAGTTTTGTTTACTGGTTCACTTGTTTTTGTTAATTTGCATATGGTTTCATATTTCTGAAATACATTTCTGAACTTGTTGCGGTGCACTATACTTGTTTTCTTGCAATCTGCTTATGCACATACAATTGTCTTTTGCTCCATTTTCCATTTCCTTTTGTACTATACCCTCCCCCCCCCATTGTTACCACACGCAACTTGGGTTACTCCCAATGGTGCTGCCAGATATCTACTGTAGGTCTTAACATAAATCTGCTTCAATTTAATCCAGTTTGTTCCACAGATAGTTTCATTTTTTAAAACAGGTGTCAGAATATCTTCCAGAAGACAATATCACTTTCAGATCTTTAGATCCAGGTGAGATTCATATTTGGTTTGGTTAGATAACAGCAGTGAAGTCTCTTGGTGAGCTATCCCCTGTCCCCAAGCAAAAACCTGAACTGCATAGTTAAATTGTATTTCCAGTGTCAGACGAAATTCAGCTCATACTTTTTATTTAGTTACTCAATTTATTTCCCCTTATTGTACTTACTTTGGGTGGTGTCCTCAGCTTGCTTTCTGCCTGAGACTCTGCGACTGTGACTGGAGCCTCCTCTGATACAGGCATGGACCCTGGACATAGCCATGCAACATCCACTTAGGGCCCCTCCCCAAGAGGTGTCTCTTCATTCCAATAGTGCAGGCTTTTGGCATACTTGGGAGGGTGAGACAGGATCATGATGGCCAGTCCGACGTTGGGGAAGGGGATAGTCTAACCACATGCTGAGAGGTTATGGGCAGGCATAGGCAATTCTCATCATGCTGCTGCCAACGCAGGAGGATTTTTCCCCTATCTCATCCAGAGCCCTCCCACTTCCCTCTCATGAACGACCTCGCACATGACAGCCCTGAGATGGGAACGCCCAGCAATGCCTGCTCCCTCGCATTGCCAAGGGCATTATATCAACTACCTTCAGGTGTTGCTCAAAGAGCAAAGCAGCACAGTTTACCACCCTTGGGAGGAGACCACCCAGGCAAATGCTCTGAGCACCCCCTCTCAGCCTCTGCTCCTGATATCCAGGTTTGAGACACAAACATGGGTCGCCAACATGCCAGATCTGTCCCCCACCATGCAGCACCACAGAGCCAGCTACAGATTCAACTCATCCTTCATTAATTATATGTGTTTATCTCCCCATCAGGATGTTTGCAGGATAACAGGATCTTTGTCTTCCAGGATTCATCTGCTCATCCTGCTCTCTGGCAATGTTTCTCCCATGCTCTCTCTTCAGCAGCAACCCTCTCTAAACTTGTACTGCTACCCAGAAGACTATCCTACCTCCACCATGCGCTGGCACCTTGATCGTCAATGGTTGTCCGTCGCTGGACCCCTCACTCTGTTGACACCTGTCTCCTGCAGTGAGCTCTCCACTTCTTTCCAAGCCGATCTCACACCCAAGCACAGGAAGCTGCTGTCACTCTGTCAGTGCCTTGATCCTGCCTGCATCTTCCTCCCTGCAAAGCACTCTGGTCACTTTACTGCACTCATTTTCCTGCCCACTGGGCAGGCACTGCCTCTATGGCTCCTCCCCTGCCTTAACACATGCCAAATGGTGAGGGACATGCAAACACACAGTTCCTCCGTACAAATGAGGAACAGCCCACGCTTTATGTGCTTTGCTCTGGAAATGCCCATGCACTCCACTAGAAGCCTGTGAGAGAACTTAAAATGAATGGAAAACTGAAGTGACTTTTTTGCTGTGGCACAACGAACCTTGTAGCCGCAATGTGGTTCTGGGCACTGGTTGCCCTTGCACCCCATCTTCCAGTGGTGCTTCCACTGTTAGATGCCCTGTGGCCCTCAGGGGTACTCACACCAGATGTGAGAGGGACAGCTGGAGCTATTGTTTAAAAAGATAGGGGTGCTCTGGGGCAAACCAGGCACTCAGTTACCACAGCCACACACTCGTGCTAAATTAATGTAGGAGACATGAGGTAGTGCATCAGTTGAACCCCTTTACTATTCCAGAAATTGATATACTGGTTACATGCATTGATATACTGGTTACATGCAATGATCATGCTCTTCCTCCTCAGCCCTCCCCCCAGCATAATTATAATCGCTAGACACACACACATATTCCGTGGATGTGAATTAGACCGTAGCCCCTCTTCAGCTAGTAGGTCCTTTGCTTCCCAGCTCCTACCATGGCACAAACATAAGCATGCTTCAGATCCAAAGACCAGCCATGAGACTATAGGGCCCACCCGACAGTATACCTGAGCCCAGGCCTACAGCTCGTCCTATCTGGGATACCTGCCCCTGCCAACCAATTTCCCAGTCCATGTCCTTTATGGAAATTTTCTCCCATGTCCTCTCCTCCTTTACTGCTCAGGTTAGACATTTCCCATACCTTCCCTCCTGCCATATGGCAGCATGATGTGATTTACTCTGGGACATCCATCTCTCTTTTTCCACTTACAGGTCTTTTGCAGGTCCTAGGACCCTCTGGACTGCATTCCAGGCTTGAGGACCACCAGGGCTCTTTCTATGAGGAGAGACCCTCCCAACACAGTCCACCTTCCTGGTGCAATATCCTGCCAACATTCCTATTCCCCTGTCTGTACAGCCAGGTTATACTCAGGGTTTCTCCCTCTGAAACTTGAACCTTGAGAGGTACGAGAGAGGAAAGCACCCTTAAGCCCTGCTGCTCCAAGTCTGAACTCTCCCAGAGCCAGCGACAGCTAAAGGGCACAGTAACACCCCTCCTCCTCTAGTGGTGGGAAAGGGTATGTTACATGGATAAACCAGACTACCAAAGATCCAGAGCTTTTGATTGGCTAAATACTGGGTTAGTCTGAAGATTTCTATTGCCTTAGCCTGCAGCAACAAAATGACAAGTGAAAAATATGTCAGTAAAGAGATACTGCTTTTTCACTGATGCAGACTGACCCACACCATGGAAAAGGGTGTATGAAATATCTCAAGGTTCAATGGCTGTAATCTGTGTCATTACTGTGTTATTTGCCATTACAGGATACCCTGAGGTGACAGCTCAAATAAATACTAGACAAAAACATGAAATCACTGTGGATAGAGGTGGCCTTCTGTGGTGGTTAGCACCTTTTGCCATTTGTCTTTAAGTGTTTTGCCCAGTATTTAATAAGCAATACACACAATTATGTCTTCTTATTCTTCTGTCTAACGACATGGATTTCCAAGTGTTAACAATAATGTCCTTTCATTGTTTGTGTGTTCCGAAGTTCCTAGCATTGCTCATGCACTCCACATTGCAGGAGATATTCCACACTTCGGCAACCAAAATCAGACATGTCCACATTGTTTCAGATGGTTGGACGTGTTCCCCGTGCCACATAAGTGAATGTCGGAGTGCTTTATCAATGTGTAATTACACAGCTAATAGCTTGTAAACATACATTTACTGACACATGTACTGTCCAATATTGCCTGTCAAAAGAACATTACAGATCAAGGGAGCACTTCCAACCAATTGGAGAGCTCCTTTCCCCTGCATGTGAGGCACTCTTATTCTGTGAAGAGCATCTCACGCGCTGATGCCCTGGAAATGGGCACATTCCAGGAACAAGTTTTTTTAAATGTATTATTGATCACTCTCGATCAATAATATGTTAATATGTCCCCCATCACCACTCGCTCCTGTATTAGAGTGGTTTCACTTACCTTCAACTTGAGCCAGAACAGCTCAACTTCACTTTGCTGTTCTTGCTCCAGCTGAATGAGCATGAAACCATTCTTATACAGCAATGAGTGGCCCCCAGGGACGTATCATTTTTATTTTTTAATTTTTTATTTTAGTCTTTGGTAACCAGGTATGGCCCACTAGGCACAAGTACCTGTTTTCAGGGGCGACCTGGGAGCACGGGGCAGTTAAGTGACTTGCTCAGAGTCGCACAGTATGTAAGTGAAGTTTGTGAGAATTAAACCCTGTCTGGTCTGCTGGATGTACCAAGCTTGTTCACAGCTCATTACTCTAACCTCTAGGCTATACTGCCAGCCAAACATATACAATAGATCAAGGGAGCACTACTGACCAATAAGAGCGCTCCCTTCCGCTGCACGTAAGAGACTCTTATTCTGTGAAGAACATCTAATGTGCAGATGCCCTGGAAATGGGCACACTCCCAGATGTTTTTTTTTTTTAAAATAACACCAGGCGCTCCCTAAATCTATAATATTTTAATAAACACGTTCCCCATCACCACTCGTTGCGGGATGAGAGTGGTTTCACTTGCATTCTATTCCAGCCAGAACAGCTCAGCTTCGCTTCACTGTTCTCACCGGAGCAGAATGTGCATGAAACCACTCATCCCACAATGAGTGGCTTTAGGGGATGTATTAATATATAAACCATGAAAGGAGAATGTGAACTCGCAGATACAGCAGTGAGTGCTCACCAACATGGCGTGTTCCATATTTGGGCCATTTGTTCCACAATAAGATTGGCATTGCCTGTGTAGCTCCCACATGCTAGGAAAGGGTTAACAGTCTGGATCCCCCCATCATTGGCTGAATAGCAAGTCACATTGCTTATAGGCAAGACCCCTGGAATTCCGCAGTTCCATGACTGCGGTATTTTCCATAACCTGCATCCCACCACAGACTATACTGTCATGTTGTGGTGCAGCATTCATGATTCTTGGTATTTTTTTTTCATTAAAATATACAATTTTTCTGTAGTGCCTGACACCCTTCTTCTCCTTAAATTACCTGAAGCCCCCTCCTCTAGTCTAAGCATATGAAGTCATTGATGTAATTGATGACATCACACCACAGCTGCATCACTCTAGGGCTGTGGTGAACTCTGGGTGTGTCAGCGACCCTGTGCTCAATTTTATAAAAAAGGTGTGGTCCTGCACCAAAACCCCAGGAGCTGCCACAGCCACAGGCTACACCTGTGGGAATTGCCCCAGCGATATGGCCCCTCCCCACCTGGTGCAATACTAGAATGGCCAGGAATGGTTGTGGAGGTGTGTGTGAATCTGATAGCCAGGAGGGGCCAGGACAGAAGGGGCATGGGGGTGCCATGGGGGCATCAGAGAGACAGTTGACATGAGAGAGAATGATGTGGCACCCAGTGGGGGTGCCATTTACATAGCCATATAGCCAATGGAATGTGACCACTTTGGGGGGTTCCAGGGACAGACAGTGACATGGCCCCAGGTGGGCACAGCCCTGGTAACTGCCCCATAGGTTGCCATCTTGCATAACCCTGTAGGTGGGAGGCACCCTGCCACAATGTGGGAGGGTGGGTATAAGGGGATTGTGGCTGTGCGTGCAGAACATTACCCCACCACTGCTATCCCACATCCTGAAGCTCCAGCCTACTGCCTACAGGGTTATGCAAGATGGCTACCTATGGGGCAGCTGCCAGGGCTGTGCCCACCTGGGGCCATGTCACTGTCTGTCCCTGGAACCCCCCCAAAGTGGTCACATCCCATTGGCTGTATGGCTATGTAAATGGCACCCCCACTGGGTGCCACATCATTCCCTCTCATGTCAACTGTCTCTCTGATGCCCCCTATGGCACCCCATGCCCCTTCTGCCCCCAGCAGCCCACTTTCAGATCTCACCCCTCCTTCGCCACAGTATGTGGCACTGGCATAGGTCCTTTAGACTACTGCCTGGCTGGACTAATTGGAACCCCTTGCTGCGTCCATAGTGGGGCTTCCAAAATTGCAAAAAAAGGGATACTGCAACCCCACCATGGCACAAGCCCACTTGCAACCTGGTGCATGGGTGCTTCTGTTGCAAGGGTGGTGCAGGGTGGCTTGGGCACATGGCATCCTAATTTCAATTCAGCATGTGTTTGAAAATTGGGATTGCCACAAAGTTTGACACAAGGTGCCACTTGCATCATACACCTTTGGCACAGACACCTTGCGTCAAACTTCAGCTTCTAAAAATTGAGCCCATAGTGCACTGTCATGTTATCAGCAAGTATGAAAGGACTTTTTTTAAGTGACTGTACAATGCAAGGTATGCTTCACTGGAACTGGCCTTAAAAACACTACTTCATCATTATTAAACCCCAAACTGTTTGTTATGCAGACTAAAACAGTCCTGAGCAGATTCTATATCCCATAAAATGTCTTGTGATGGTTTACAGGCCTTGCCTTCAGCTCAAGCAGAAAACTCAGCACTTGGCATATTATTAAGATGTAATATGTACTGTATTATATGGGTAGTGCCTATAATACTATTGAAAACTATACAAAAAATTCCCTGTAATACTAGCAAAGAAATCCATTGATAGTATGGAATCTTGTAATACTGTTGCTCTATGTTCATTGACAGTATTATGAGATCCCATAATACTATCAATGGATTTCCTAATACCCTGCTATGAGAATCCTGCTTCCCTCGCGCTGCACGCACATTCTCAACAGCTGCCCATAAGGCAGCTTTTACTGTACCCTTTGTGTACAGGAAAAACCAGTCGTCTCCACAGTTGACACAAGAACAGATTTTAAAATGACTCAAAAGGACAAAAACACAATTCTGCAAAGTCACTCCAGTGGCTTTTGTTAAAATGCCACATGGGGCTTTACATGCAGATTTGGGGTTGAGCAGCATCAGGAGGTGGTGGGAGCTGCCAGATGAAAGCTGCATCGTGGCTAACTTTAAAGTGCTTGAATGGGCTTACTTAAATTAAATAAGCTCAGATCCATCCATATATTACAAAAACACAAACAAAACAATACAATAGCAACCCCCCCAAAAACAAACAAACAAACAAACAAAAAGAAATAGGGGGCTGTGATTACGTAGCTAAAAATACCATCTTGAGGTTTTGGGGACATGTTGGGACCTCTTGAGCTTCGCTCTTGAGGTTCACATGTCCCCAGAAACTCTCAGTGGTATTATGATTTTGTAATACCACTGCAAGTTGTTTTTAGATTCTGTTTCTTTCTCTTACAGTAGCTTATTGCTGGAAAAATATAGTTCTCCCAACCCTAAGCTTCATGGTTCTTGTATGACAATTTGCTTCCTTTAGTAAAAGAAATGTTTTAAAAACATGCTGGATCGACAATGTCTTTATTTGTGGAGTTAAAATGCAGTGAACCGTTTGTTTTTTGTGCATCTCTCCAAATCATGTACAAACTGTAAAGCCGCCATCCCACTGCAAAGCATCCTGGGTACGCAAATTCATGTGCAAAAAAGGTGACAAGGCTTTGCCAAAACAAACATGTGGGCCAGATCTTCAAAGCATGGCACAGGGCTTGCGACGAGCCCTGCGCCATGACACTTAAGTTCTGGCAGTGCGCCAAACCTCTTAACTGCAACTGTGCCCGATTTTACAATCTCGGGTGCAGTTGTAACAGTTTCCACAATTTATGGTAGCCTGTGCCAAATATCTGGCACAAGCTCCATGAAAAAGGCCCTGGGGATTGCTGCAAGCTAGACTATAAAAAGTTGGTCTAACCTGCGGCAACTGCCGCATGGGATAGAAAATCCTGATTGCTGTACAGGAGGATGCCGCAAGTCCCGTGCGCCATATGTTTGTCATACCCGGGGCTAGCGGCATTCTCAGAGTTTTGAAAATCCAGCCCTTAGTCTTTTAAACAGGGTTGTGTGTTTGCTCCCATATTGACTAAGAATGAGTTTTAAAGTTGGAAGTGGTAAATGTTTCTCTGGCATGAATTCAAACTGGTTCTAATTTGAACCACTAACAGCTGCGAAAAAGCTTTCCTTTTCCTGTTACTTTATTGGCAAAGCAAGCCAGGGCTAATATGTCAGGGATGTAACAATGCAGTAATGAATATAGTACACTAGGTACTGGAATGTGAATACTTTGCCACTGAGAGAAATGTGTATATATATATATATATATATATATATATATATATATTAAAGGAATGTTTAAAATTGTACCAGAGGATGGCAAAAAAGAACAAGTCAAGCAAATATTTAATACTGTTAATCCAAAACAGATTTTCTCGCTCGCAAACTTTGCACAAAAAATGGCTGTAAATTAAAATGGAAAATGTAAGGCTGGATACAGAAAGCAGATAGTAGAAATATCAATTTTAACTGCTTGCTGGTTTTTAGAGTTGCACAAATGTTTTATTGTTTTTATTGCTGTATTATAATTTGTATGGAAGATATAATGTATGTAACAAATGTACACATTTTATACATGCAATTGCACTAATAAATTAAACTGAACCGAAACTGAAAGAAAACCAGCAAGTATCACTAACAGTACCTTTTTATAGAGTTAAAACTTTGTACACTAAATCATAGCACTGTACAACAAAACTTCAGCACACCAACTGAGCGATCCCCATTAACGGAATCCAACTGAAGTCAGGCATCTAAATGGTTAATGTTCTCTAACCACTTTACAAACCAACTAATTTGAATATTATTTGTATGCTAGTCCCATACAAATTACTGATTTGCATGTCGGGACAGTCTGTTTTTTTAAGGGTAATTTCTTTTCAGTTTTCAATCTGCCCTTCCTAGTTTGAAGCAGGCACAAACATGTTGGAGGAAGGCACCATTTATTTTGCTCGGAATACGTTCTTTTTGTCACAAAGGGTTAAAAAGAAATCGTCATCCTTGAAGGCAAGCGCTGCGCTGGTTTGAGACTATTGGAACCACATTACCTGTTCTGATGCAGCCTTCGCCTGACAGCAGACATAACAAACAATGCTAAATTAAGAAACCTCTCAAAACCTGCACACCTGCCCAGGAGGGAGGGAAGATGCAACCCTCGCTCTCTCATATTTTCCAAAAAAAAAAAAAAAGGAAAAGAAAATTGATCAGTAAAGGACAAAGAAACTGCTACAGTATGTTTTCACCTTGCCTTTTGCACTTCAGCTTTGCTAAAGGAAATCTCTGCACAGTCTGCACTTTACACATGCATTTTCCACAATATTTTGTTAGGAAAGTGGGGAATTACAGCAGTAGTGCAACAAAATTGGACAGAAAAATTCGCTCAACCTTCTTTTCACTCTAAAAGATTCCAGGCGCCTTCTGTTTTTTTAGCTAGTAACATTTTCTAGTTCAACCACAATGTTAGTATTTTATAGAAGATTTAATGGCTACCACATGTGTCTTAGAAATAACATTGTAAACCTGGCAGGGGATATGTATGCTAATATTTTTAGCAGCTGAAACTAATGGTCCAGCCTCTTCTGGTTCTGGCTTGAAGGCAGTTTGGCACAGTGGTATGAACAGGAAAACTAGGCAGCTGTCAAGGGCTGCTAATAGTGGAGGGGCCAAGTCAATAAACCCTTGTGTTATGGGCTGGCAGGACCCACCAGAGAGGCAGGCCAGAGGGCTGGGTCTGTAGTGCCGCGCGATGGGTCATCACTCTGGCACACTGGTGATCCAGGTTCATGCCCCGAGCCCAGATGTCACGAGCAGAGGCCAGCAGGGAGGAAGTCATGGTGTGTGTCTTTTGGATGCTTCTCTCCCGGGAGGTGGGTTGGTACTGGTCACTCTCACAGTGGCTACTGATAGTGGACTTGTGAAGACATTCTTGGGTGGGTGACCACATACCACCAAATGCCCCTGCCCCCAGGATGTCACTGTGGCCACACACGAGGGAGGTGGGGTAAGCCCCCCAAATAGAAAATGGCTGGCCTGCAACACTCGATGACAGCCTCTGGAAGTTCTCCCCATACCACTCAATTGCCTGGTGCACTGTGTTGCCCCCTTCACCGACTTCTCTCTGGTGTAGCCCCCCCGGGGGGGTCAATCGTGCATAAGTGAAGCACCAAATTTAGTCGACAGTAAATCTGTCAACCACCCGCACAGCGATGGCACAATACTGATGCAGGTATTGTGCCACCCAAGTCCCCAGTGTTTTCTGTGGGGGGCTGTGCCCCCACACCTCCAGAGCCACCCCGCACCCCCCAAACTTTAGGATTCTCAACTCCCGGTCGGAGTTGGTCTGGGGAGGACAGGACACTGGGAAGCGAAACATGGAAACAGACCATTACAGCGACTGTCGCTGGCCGTGGTCATTTTACGTGTTTTGCCGTCGGGTTGTCGGGCAAAAGGGGGCTACCCACACATAAGGGGTTGCCCACTGGCTGACATGGCAGTGAGGGTTGAGTCCAGCCAGCAGTGGAGACCAACATGACAACCTGAAGGGGTAGGGCTGCAGGAAGCCCGGAGGAGCAAAAAGAAAAAAACTGAGGTATGCCAGGGTGGGGAGGGGGTATACGATGCTACCAAATTTGCCCTAGATGCACTTGAGGAGCTAAGGACATCCCTGGGTAAGAGTACAGATCTGTGAACCTGGGTATCAGGGTTTAAATCTCACAACCACCACTAATTTACTCTGTGACCCCTAGACAAATCACTTAAACGTCCTTGTGCTTAACCACTCTTACATTTCACTCTGAATCTCTCTCTGTGCTCACTGAACCTTCCTGTGCAATGAAGTGGCATTCTCTCTCCTCACTCCCCTAGATTGTAAAGCACTTGTTGAGGTACGGACTGAATGAAAGGTGTTATATAATATGAAACTATAAAACAACGGCTATGAATGAAGTATTCAGCATGCCTAGCAATATTCTAGCAGGGTTATGTTCATGGCTGGAAACCTTCACATACAAATAGAACAATTAGAATTTTAGCTAAAAAAATTATTTAAAAAAACAGTAAAGACTGTTTTGTTTTATAATAGCAATACAGCACTCCAGGCCAGAGGTTGGGCTACCTTTGTTAAATCTAACTGTACAGTCATAATGCACTTGGCTTTACCTTGTACAGCATAATTCCCCTAGGGTGAGATTAATGGATGGTAACTTGTCCCTCGTGACTTAAGGCTTCATTCCCTTCTGTTCAGAACCCAAAATAATTTCTAAAAATTTCATGTTTTCGAATCTATTGTTGACCCCTGTAATTTCTGTCTTTACATACACAGAAACATGGAAACTGTTGGCAGATAAGGACCGCCAGGCCCATGTAGTCTGCCTGAAAGCCCTACACTAGTTTGTAGCCACTACCTGGTCAATGGCTTTTCATTCCTCCTTCCCACCTCTAAGGTACCCTTATGCCTGTACCATGCATGTTTAAAACCCTCCACTATGCTTGCCCCACAACCTCCTGTGGCAGTCTATTCCACGTGTCCACCACCCTCTCTGTAAAGAAAAACTTCCTCACGTTTCTCCTCAGCCTGCCACCTTCGAATTTCATATTATGCCCCCTCATTCTTGTACATCTCTTATATTGGAAGATGTCTCCCCCCTGCACCTTGTTAATGCTCTTAAGGTACTTGAATGTTTCTGTCATGTCCCTCCGATCCCTTCTCTCCTCCAGCGAGTACATACTGAGGTCCTTCAGACTCTCCTCATATGTTTTCCAGTGCAAGCCCTATATCATCTTAGTCACCCTTCTCTGGACCGCCTCCACCCTGTCAATGTCCGTACGAAGATGCAGCCTCCAGAACTGCACACAGTACTGTATGTGAGGCCTCACTAGCGTTTGTGCAATGGCATCACCACCTCCCACCTTCTGCTAGTGATACCAGCGGCGGAGCTGGGGGGCTGGGGGGGGAGATCGCCCCTCCTGGCTGCCCCAGTGTGAGTAGTGGCACCCCACCACCATCTGTATTCACTGTTTAGTGCCCATTGTGGCACCAGTGATTGACTGAATGCCCCCCCCCGGCTCCCAAATGCTCCCAAACCTGGTTCTGCCACTGAGTGACACCCCAAAATGCACATAATAACATGCTAATGGACAGTTATCATTTTGAACCACTAGACCTATTTTATAAAGAGATGCCTCTGTAAAAACTTTGAAAAACATCATATTAGATGTAGCTAAGCTTAGCAGTGCAGTGAAATTGAAAATATTTTTTACCCTACTTTTTTTTTGTACTATAGAAGATTCCAGGCATCTTCCATTTTTTTTTTGTATCATCTTTTTACCTCCTACGACGCTCCGGTGTCCGCCTCTCCTTCGGGCCCTCCTAGTATCTTCACTCCCAGTCCCAGGCCATCCTCTTCCTGAGCACTGCTCTTGTACCACATATTGCAGCCAACTCCTGAGTTATCCTGGAGTAACCCAGCTCCGGGCGGGTCCCCCTCCTTCGAGGGGGAAGGCACCGGGGGATAGGGGGGGAAAGCCCAGCACACTATTTTTCCTTACTGACCCGGGGCTGCTACTGTGGAGGAGCAGGCTCCCAGAGGTTCTGGAGGTGTGGCAGACATGGAGGCCATCATCTGGTGGGCGCTGAAGTTGTTTTCCAGCTTTCCTTGGTTGTCCCTCCTGCACCACTTGCTTGTAGTACCACTGGTCTTCACCGGGGGCCACTACGTGAGCAGGGCTTCCCACCGACCCAACCCAGGAGAGTAGAGCAGTCCTCCGGATGCTCAATCCTCTCCTTCCCCGGCCAACCCCCGGCGTCCTGAGTCCATTTCCGAACCCGGGTCACCGGTGTCATTCGAAGTGTGGCGTCCAGTGCCTCAGCCCTCTGTGCCACATCTTCCATTTTTAATTGATAGTAACATTTTCTAGTTTAACCAAAAACTGAGTCTTTTATAAATAGTTTAATTTATTTTTTCTCAAGAAAAAAAGATGGCATCCATAGAAACACCATTGATAAGGGTTAGGATCGAGAAATTAACAGAAACACATGGGGCTCAATTCTCAAAGGTTGATGCAGGGCTTCCAAAAGCCCTGCATCAAACTCTGCACTGCACCAAACATATTGATGCACCTTGTGCCAGATTCTCAAAGGCTGTGTGCATTTTCAACACTATACCCCTTTTACAGCAGCCTGTGCCAAATATTTGGCACAAACCCTGTAAAAAGGTCCCATGATAGATGCAGAGTTAGACCAGCAGTCTAATGCATGGCATGGGGTGCACGGATCGAGAATCCCAATTGCCGACCAGGGAATGCCACAAGCCCCATATACTGTGTGTTCAGCACATCTGGGTCTTGAGGCATTTCAAGACTTTTGAGAATTAAGCCCATGGTGTGCCTCACAGGAGGGACCTAGAAAAGTAGATCTGACAGGTATACTAAAAATGGGGGCTATGCACAAATACGAGAAGGGTACGCACAAGAGGCGCTTGCCCAGGCTGCACAGCTCTGCCCCTGTGGGCAGGTGCATGGGGTGTGGCATGCACTAATGCACAGCACTGCGTACTACTGCATGGGGGCAGACTGGAGGGCATAGTCAGGCATCCAATCAGATGCTCGACCAGGTCCCAGAGTGGATCCCCTGCTTCACGCGGAGTGGGGGATTCTGGGATGGTATGGGACGTCCTTTGTTTAAAAGATGGGCAAGTACCCAAATGGCTGCTCCCAGCTCTTCCACTCAGGACAGAGGGCTGTGGCAGCATGGTGCGAGATTCCTCATCCCACTGCAGCTGATGGGTGTATATTGAAGTTATCCAGTCAAGACAGTGCGAGTATAACAGTGTGGTACAAATCTGCATGGAAAAAAATAGCATCGGTGAAAACAGCTGCAGGGAAATTATAGCGCTGACATTATACTGCTATACCTGTAGCTGTTTTCATTGATGCCGATGATTGTAAGTCTGCCACTGTGTGCTGTCTAAGCCTCCTCCCACTGTGGCGTAGCAGTTAGAGAGAGAGAAGCTAGGTGTGTGGTTGCTATGGCCAGGTGATCCGGGTTGGATTCTGCATTACGACTTTTGTTTGGTGTTTGTTTTTTCTTTTGCCTTTCTTGCTGTTGTGCCCCCCCCCCGAGATTGCCATGTGTCCTGTAGTGTGTGGCGTGGAGCTTGTTATATTTAGTTCAGGGGGTATGGGAGGCAGAGCCCCTCGTCCCCCCATTATACTGTCAGGACGGTGTTTGTTCAACCCCTTCCCCGAGTTTCCTTCCCCTTGGAGTACTTTTATCATATCTTCCCCCCTGACCCCCAACTTGCGTCCCCTTGGAGTAATTTTTAATATCTGCCTGCCCCCCTAACTCCCTCCCCGAGTCTGCCCATCAACCTGACTTTCCCCTTGCTAGCAGAATTCTGTCCCTGGTCCTTGCTGCTGTCTGTGTGGTCACCATTTTTCCCCCAGCGCAATATTTGCTCCCACAGTGTTGCCTGCGTGGTTTTGGACCGTGCTATTTTTGACACACTGGCCTGGATATTCAAAAGGGTTGCGCCATGCGCAACAGGGTTGCGCATGCGCAAGTCCAAAATGCGCCATTCTGCGATATTCAGCAGGAGGCAGTTACGCCACTGGCATCAGGTTGCGCAAGAGAGCAATGCAAATGAATGCATGCTCAACAGGAGGGGGAGGATCCATGCATAACCTGCGCAACCCGATATTCAGTCGGGTTGTGCAGAGTAATGCATGCGCAACCCCAACCTGCGCCTGCACAACCTTGAGCCCCAAAAAGTCTTAAGTTGAGGGCCACCCACAGGTGAGCTGCTGCATTGCAGGGTGCAACACAGCAGCTGCCACCTGGCTGGCCCCCAACTCTTTCCTGTGCCCCACCAGCCCGATCGCGGGCATAGTGTAACAGACTCCCCCGCCCACACATCTCCCACAGCCCGATCGCGGGCAGTACAGACATGTAACACCCCCATATCCGAAGCCCGATCGCGGGCATAGCGTGTATGAACCCCCAGTGCCCGATCGTGGGCGAATGTAACCCCAACCCAAATATCTCCCTGGTGGTCAGTGGACCGTAAAGCCCGATCGCGGGCAGAATCATCACAAACCCCCAAACATCTCCCTGGTGTCTAGTGTCCCCCACCCGAAGCCCCTCCACCCGCTCCCCCGCGGCGGCGGTGACAGCATCCACCGCCTGCCGCCCGCCCGCCGACTGACTGTCCAGTAGGGCTGCCGCCCATTGGTGCAGAGCTACAGCCAATGGGCTTGCAGCCATACATGACAGTCCAGATTTGTGAATGATGTTCATTCCCGTCTGAACTGTCATGCAGTATGGGCTGCAAGCCCATTGGCTGTAGCTCTGCCAATGGGCGTGCAGCCCTGCGGACAGTCAGTCATATTCCACAAACATGGCAGCTCCATTTCTTGGTTAGCAAGGAGCTGCTACACTGCCACAAGACTCATTTGCCCTGTTCGCCAGATAAACCATCTCTCCATTTTGTTTCCTTAACCCTCTATCTGTTTCATCCTGCTGTTGATAAACCATGTATCAGAATGATCTTGCTCTTCATCCACTGCGCTGCCTTGAGATGTCCACTGCACTGCCTCAGGACAGTCCTACAGCTGAGCCAACATGAACTGTGGCAATCGCAAACTGCAAGTTAAGAAAAAAATAAAATCAAAGAACAAAATGCTCATGCACAAATGGCTGGGAGAGTATCAGAGACACACACTGTTTTTGAGTGTCTAAGTCACTGTGGGTGTCTGTGTCAGTCTAGGCGGTACTGGGGGAGAGTCCAGAGTGCTGCAATATCTCCTCAGCCTGTGTGTCTGAGACACATGGACACAGAAATTAAGTGGAGAAAAACTGATCCCAGTTATTATAAAAAATAAAAGATGTGAAAGTGTGTGCATATGAGAATTTTGGAAAGGGCACCCCAGCCTCCAAGAGATCAATCTCTCGCTGGGTAGTACAATGCATTCAGTTTTGTTACACAAAAAATGGAAAGCAAGCCCCAGCAGGCCTCAGGATCCACTCTACTAGGGGCACAGCTGCTTCTATAGCAGCTTCTAGAGATAACCCTTTGGTGGAGATCTGTAAAGCAGCTACGTGGAGAACAGTACACACCTTTACTAAGCATTATAGTTTGGACTTGCAGTCCAAGAGTGATGCCAGGTTTGGCATAGCAGTTCTGCAGAGCCTGTTTCCTAAACAGATTTCTGCCCGCCTCCAAAGGTACTGCTTTGAAGTCTCCAGAGAGTTATGAATATGAGAAGAATACATGGGTTGGAAGAAAAAAATTACTCACCTTAGTAATCTTGTTTCTTCCAATGAATTCTTCTATATTCGTAACTCTCCCTCCCTACCTTCCCTCCCTCCCAGAAACAGAGCCTCTAAATGGTCTTCTTACCTGACAGTCCCAAACACAGGCACACTTACCTTAATCCTGTGAGGTTTTTATTTTACCTTTCTTTTTCCCCCAGGTGATTCTGGTCTTTTTGAGGTAGGTCTAATACCATAATCATTAGTATCAGCTGTAGTGTATAGGCATAGATTATAGTTGTCTGTATCAAGCAGAGTGTAGCTTGAGCATTGTAATAGGTTGCCTTGTAGGCTTCCTCAAAATCTGAGACGTTGATAGAATGTGCAGTAGATGAGGGCAGCAGTTTGAATAATTGTCACGTGCCAATGATTCTATCATTAGCATATAGTTCCATTCTCCGGGCAGTTCTACTGAGCAGGCTAACCTTGGGTGTGCATTAAATTCTTATATCACACACTACCCCATCATTTATTCTCTATTTTGTGTTTCTGTTCCTTTTCTCTGTATTTCAAAGTTCAACATAATTGTGCAAAACATTTGATCCTACCTTTTTTCACTATAAAAGATTCCAGGCATCTTCCAGTTTTATTTGGTGGTAAGATGTCAAGTTTTACCAAAATATGAATATTTTATAAATGTTTAAATTTAAATTTTTCTCAAGAAAAAAAAAGATGGCAGCCAGATTTGACTTAGAAATACAATTATAAACCTGGTAAAGGTTAGGATCAAGAAAAAAAACTCATAGTGTACAGCCAATTACCTGGAAAAGTGGATTTGAGAAAAATGGCAGTGTTTGTATTAACTGTAGCTGAAACTAACATTTCGGAAAAACATTTTTTGTTACACTGCTGCCTTAAATGGGGATGAAGATGACATCTTGCATGATAGTTTCTTTGACAAGTAGAGTATCGTCTAATTCTGTGGACATCACAGTTTATGTAGAGCCTGTGGAACACTTCTTTCTGAAACAGGAGGTAAAGGAAGAGAAGAGAGCCTGAGAGACCCATGTTCTGTGTTTGTCAATTGTGGCACATACCGATTAGCGGTGGGCATGGGATAGTACATGGCTAGCCTGGGAGCCATATTCAGACTGGCAGCATGCCCCAATCGGAGTGTGCTACCAACCTGAATATGGGGTTGTAATGGTGCACAGAGACTGTGTGCAGTGCTCACACTGCCCCCTGCAGGAATATGGCCCAAAATGTGAATCGAGATAATAGTACCCCATAACCTGATCACTGTACATATGTCCCCAAATATTTTACTTATGCCAACCATCTAGTGGCCCCCATCCCCCCAATTGCTGGGGTCATATTAATAACTGTTATTGGGCATATTAACATAGATCAGGGTGGGGGACCACTAGACACCAGGGATCATTGTATGAGAATATTTGGAGGACATATGTATGGTATGTGGGGGTGGGGAGAACCACTAGACACCAGGGATCATTTTATGAGTGAAAATTTGAGTGGACCAGGCAGTATGGTCCTGCTGACTCCTCATAAGTCTCAGTCTACTCAGGTCCACACCAGCGAATGGGATTTGCCCTCTCGGCTAGGGAAACTGTGGGGTCCCACCCAAAGTGGACAAGCTGTGGGTTACAGTTGGGGAATCCAGTACGAGACTTTGCACAGTGATTGGCAGTGCATTTGGCCCTTGGGACTCCTACAGAGAGTAGAATGGCTTGAGTAGGTGGAAAAGGGACCTGAAAGCAGGCAAGGAGAAATGGGGGCAAAATAGACAGTATGATAATATTGAGAAATTGGAGAAGATAGCCAACTCAGTTAAGAAGGGGGATAAAACCTTTTATAGGTACATTAGGGAGCAAAGAAAGACAAAGGAAGGGGGGGAACAGCTCAGAGGTAATGTGAGGAAGTGTTTTTTCATGGAGAGGGTTGTGGATGTATGGAACAGATTTCCTGAGGAGGTCATAGGGTCAGAAACAGTGGGGGAATTCAAGAATGCATGGGACAGACGAAAGGCAATTCTAGTGGGGGTTAGGAGGAAGAAGACTGTTGGTTAACTAGGAACTGCAGCTTCTCCATTAGGTACGGAAATGGGCAGACTAGGTGGGCCAATTGGTCCTTATCTGCCATCAAACTCTATGTTTCTTTGTTGCTATAAGGACATATGGCTTTATAATCTTAGTGTAATAAAAAAAGCACCCAGCTCACCCGAGACAAAAGTCACTAAAAGCTGCTCTGTATTAGCAAAAAAGTGGCTGAGTTTATTTTTATTTTTTTATTTTTTCTCAGATTACAATACCTTTGAGACAGAGGCTCTTTTACAAAGGTTCCATATCAGGTAAAAGACAAACACAGTTGCACAGTAACTTACAGAAAACAGATAAAGTGAACAGTGCATGACAGACAAAATAAAGTGCAAACTTAAGGAGAATACCTAATAACAATGCAGCCAGGCCAAGGCTATGTCATGATAGAGGAGGGAAAAAGAATAGGAGCGGCAGGCGTATGGGAGGGGATAAGACAGACAGAATAGAGGAGCTTAGATCACTGGGAATGGGGACAGAGGAAGGGGAGGAGAAATAGAGGTCTGGGGGTCGGTTTCACGATAAATGGGGGTAGCTTAGTGAGACAATCACACCTGCACTGTGTTGTGAGGTGCTGGCAAAGTTTGTACTAAGGGGCCGATCTTGGACTGGTCATGAGTCATGGTGGAGGTCATTTAGCCAGCTTGGTGCCCTGTACTTGAAGGGGTTCCATGTGATAATGGCGAATGCTGGAAAAGCTGATCATTTTGGGCGCAGTGTACATCACTGAAAATTAATTTTAGCAATGTACACTCACAGCGAACAACAACAGGGTGCCAGAGACTTAGATTTTTTTTTAAAGGAATCTCAACTCTAGGGGTTGCATGTTGGGGGGGGGATGCAAAGTAAAAAAAAAAATCCTGGACCAGCTTAAAAAATGAGCGCACCCAGAACTGAACCTGGCACCTCCCAACCCTAGCCTCCCACCAACTCACTACACCATATGGCCAGCTCGGTAGCCCTTCGCCAGTGCAGCCACACCCCACAAACCCTACTCCCTTCTGCCCATTGCATGGCGTGGGTCCCCCTCCCCCACGTGTACATATAGCAACATCCTGTCACTATATTCGCCAAACCCCCCTATCCAGTCACCCTCTCTGCCCGATAGCCCTGTGCACAGTTGCCATGACTGAGTCACCCTTTTTGAAAGCACTCAATTGCGGTCGCCATCATCACAGGCTACCATTTGAAGGAGTGCTGTGCCATTGAGGTGTGACAGGATGGGACTTGGTAGGCCAGGTTAGACATTCTACGGGTATGTTGAGGGTTAGTTACCTGGTTAAGAAGCTTTACGAAGATTGGAGGGGTTAGACCAAGACTTTTTTTTTCACAAACAGACAGGTCTGAAACTTTATACAGCCCTTAAGGTGTAGCTAGTTAGATCGAGCATACAACTCACAAGTATGAGTGTGTCTATGTGTCCTAGTATCTAGTCTGCTGTTTTTTTTAAAGGCTATGCTGATTCTTTTAAGTGTGGTATCTGTGGCAGTACCATAAATAATTAGCCCATAGCTAATTAAGGAGAATATTAAACTGCTGGTTGATATGCAGAGGGCATCAGGAGTGAGACAGTGCCTATGCCTATATAAGAGACCAATCTTGGTGTTTACTGCCTTAGCTAAATGGTCCACATGGGTGACAAATGACATGGAAATATCTAGGGTTATACCAAAGTATTTAAACTGCTGGACCTGTTCAAGGGGTGTGTTAAAATTGTTAAAAATGGTCAACTGGTGTAGTTTGTTGCTATTTTAAGGACTGACAAAAAGCATAGATTTTGTTTTGTTTTTGTAATTAAGAAAGGGTTTATGGTCAGAGAACTATTCCCTGACAGCAGAGGAGTTGTCCTGTACTTGTTATTCAAGGGGGAAGGGATCAGGGTGACTTTCAAAACTGACGGCATCATCTTCATAGAGAAGTAGCAAGCCTGAGGGAGGGTGTTGAGGAATAGACTAAAGAAAAGAGAACCTAGGATCAAACCTTTCAGAACCCCAGATCACACATGGCAGCTGTCAGAGAGTGCATTACTTATTTTGACTTTCTGGGATCGGCCACCAAGGTAGCTCTCAAACCAACCCGTTACCTCAGCTGAGAGTCCTAGGGCATGGAGTGAGTAGAGTAATACGGTGTGATTGACTGTATTAAATGTTTTTGTGAGGTCAATATATATCAACCCCACTAGGTAACCCTGGTCCAGAGTGTTGTGTATAAAGCCAGTGTATTCAAGTAATGCAGTGGTGGTGCTATGCGCCTTCCTAAATCCATGCTGTCGCAAGCATTGCAGTTAATATTTCTTAAGGTGTTCCATAAGCTGATCTGAAACAATGCATTCCAATGCTTTTGAAAGGGGAGAAAGAATGGAAATAGGGTGATAGAGGGCTGAGTTCAGTCACCACTCTTGTGGATAGATGTAAGCACTGCAGCTTTCCATAGTGCCGGGAACTGCCCAAGGCACAGTGATAGGTTCAGCAGTTTAGAGAGGGGTAGTAGAACTGCATCCAGGGTTAGATGAAGGAGTTTCAGATCAAGTGAGTCACTACTGGATCTAATTTTGCCTAGCACCCAACCTACAGTATGTATTTTTTAGCTTCAGTTAAGGTGATTCCCCTGAAATGAAATATGGGGGGGGGACCTTTGGAGGGGTAGGCATTACTGCCCTTTGCTATGTAGGTTGGTGTATCAAAAAAGTCAGGGGGAAGAATGCCACCAAGGTTAGAGAAGGCATTTTTTAAAGTATCAGCAATGCACTTGGGATCCTGGACGGTCTCATCCTAAACTTCAGTAATGGTGGGCAAGTATTTGCAGGGAGTGCCCATCTGGCCCCAGATATTCAAAACTTTGTGCTGAGCGCAAACCGTTTGCACAGGGTTAGCACTGGGTTTGCACAGGTCTGCTATATGGAGGCAGTATAGCGCAGTGGTTTAAGGCTCTGAGCTGCAAATCTGGTGACATCCAGCAGTCCAGACCTGGACTTGAATCCCACAGCTTCCACTTACATACTGTGTGACCCTGAGCAAATCACTTAACTTCCCTGTGCTCCCAGGTCACGCCTGTAAAAAAGTTTCAGCTTAGTGTGCTAATCCTGGTTAAACACAACTAAAAAAAAAATTTTTTTTAAAAATGTATTCAAAAGGTTAAATAGTGCGGCAAACTGCATAACACCAGGAACAAGTATAATGTATGCAAAGGGCAAACAGGGGGCATGTACATGAATACAGGTGCAATGCTATATTCAGTGCAGCAAAGTGTCTTTGTGTGACACTTTGTGTGGTGCAAATTACCACCCAGGAAAAGGTAGTCTTAACTCTGGACAAACCAGCTTTGCGTGACTTTATGGCTTTGCATGGCTTTGTGTGACTTTTGCACAGCTTTGCACGACTCTAACCAGTAAATATTAAACATAGAAAGAAACAGACATGGAAGAAACATGCAGCACACGGATGATGCCATCATCTGCCACTAGTCACAGCCTTGCCTGGCAGTAAGTGGTAACTCGACACCCAGTGGACACCATGGCAGTGTGTCCATACAGCACACACCTGCAGACCACCCTTCAGTGGACACCAACAGAATCCAGCATACACATGAAGCACTGGGGGCATGGAGGGTGTTGAGGGGAGGGTGTACAGGTGGCCAGTCTGCACCATATACTGGGTGCTGCCACAAGGCTGGGACAAGCCATGCAGTGCAAATGGCACAGTGTTGGGAATACCCCAACACCAGTGTGCCTGTCCGATCATATGTGCCCCCCCAGCCACATACCGCACATCTGTACAGACACCACAGCACACACAGCCCGCCATGTATTTGTCACTGTGCATATCCCAAGCCAGTGGTGCAGCATCTGTGGGTTGCACAACAGCATAACAGTAATGTCCACCGTCAGTACACACTTGCAAGATGGGCCTGTCACTGTGTAAAGTGCAGCAGTCATTGATGCCATCCACACCATAGGCATTGCTGTGTCCCTCACGCTACTGGCCCCTTTGTTACTGTAGTGTCTGCTGTGCACTGTAGCAGGAACTATAGTTTGACAATAGCATGCAGCACCACCACCTGTGCCTGTGCTGTGTAGTCCCCTAGGGCACAATATTCTCTGCAGTTCTGTACAAATGTAGCCTGCAGCTACCACTATGCACTTCCAGTCTGACCTACAAGTGGAGCAGTGGGCAGACCCAGCCAGCCCCTGTACTTCCAGACTGACCTACAGATGGAGCTGTGGGACCCTGCAATAGCGCTGGGCAAACTGCATGCAAATCAGGATATAATGAGATGCTAATCTGGATGTTTGCCAACAGATTGCCTAAGTAGGCTCATTTGCATGTCACTTTTGAATATGGCAAATTTTTGCCCCAGGCAAACGTGATAGCTTGGGCAAACAGCTTAGTTCCATGTGTTCCAAGATCATACCATAACCTGCGCAAATGTTTCTGCGCTGCACAAACATTTTGGAAACATGGTACATTACTGCAGAATTTCACATGCACTGGTGCTCGCAGCTTTCATGAATCCACTTCTTTGCTAGGGCACACATTGGCCACATAGTTCACCTTTACCTTCCTTCATGTCGCTGTGCACTGGGCTGCTATTGTGGTTTGCATTTCCTAGTTGCTGTATTCAGTGCTGTCTTATTTTCCTGACTATTTTTGCACTGCACTCCCAGCCCAGTTTGCCTTGCTTCCTTAACACACTATATTCAGCAGGTTTAGCACTGGGGCTATCCCTATTGGGTCTGGGCTAATTTAGCATGCTGGGCAGTGCTAATTTAGCCCTGGGGCAAAGTTTTGAATATCAGGCCCCAGATCTTTAAGGTTATCCCAGAACCTCCTGCCATCACCCCAGGAGTTTGAGAGCTCATCCTTAAAGTGCTGGATTTTAGCTAGACAGATTTCACAGGTACAGGCAGACAAAAGCATAATGTGGCAAGTGGTACAAATAGTGTGGCTATTATTAAAATCAAAACAAAATGGTTATATTAAATGCACACTGAAAATAGAAAATAGAGTTAAAAATCTACGTTTTGACCTTAGGTCTTCTTCAGGAAATATCTAAAAGAGGAAAAAAAAAAGTTAGTGTCAAAATGGCTACTAATAAAAATGTCATGATTTTTAAATGCTATTTTACTGGTAGCTAAGCTGACGCTGACAGGTAAAATGGCATGTTTCATTCTGCATGTTCATTTTCCCTGCCATCGTATAGTGTACGTAGAGGAAAACTTTTCCTGGCTGATTACAGATTTAAATGGTACAAAATGACTGGCAGCATAGTACAAGACTCAATGTTTTGCACTTCAAATGAACCTTTTCAAGAGTTATGGACACTATAATCCTAGGCTAGATGTCATTGTACAAGGGTTCGTGCCCCAACAAAGGCATCAACCATAGAATACACCAGTAACTCGGTTCCAAGCAGCATAAAGGAAGCTGGCGGAGTATTGTGGCTTGAAAGATTATGTGCAAGACTTGTGTTGTGACTGGTTTATGACCTATGGAATGAAATAATTCAACACATATTTTGCAATGAGTCAAATCTCACTCTATAGAAGGCATTTTCTATGTCAGAGGAAATAAAAACTACAGAAAACTAGCAGAGGCTAGGAAAACGAGTGTTGGCTATAGCAAAATGAAATCAATGGGGTTGGACATTTCCAATTATTGCACTGCTTCAGTTACAATGTAGGAGACCACAAGCCAGAGAAAATGATATAGAAGGCAACTGTTTGCTGAAACAGTGGTGAAAGGTAGCAGATCCAATGTGCATGCAGGTCTTGTACCAAGCAGCTGAACATTCTAAAGACTAAAAGCACAACACAGAAATGTAACAGATGAGGCATGGCTGAAAATGAACCAGGAGCATCAGAGCTATGCATATTATTTAGGGTCTGGGTATAAAATCGGTTACCATGCTGCCCTAAAGTCTAACTCAGACTCAGAAAAAAGAGGATTAAAGTTTACATCGCCATGAAGGCAAACAGAAATATGTATGGAGACCAGTTCTGCTGTTTCAGTAGTCTTGGAGGACATTTTGACCATCAGTAGTTCCTAATGTCCTCTCGGAAGAGTCATATCTGCAGCTGAAGACAGCGTACAAGTGGATCCATTCATGTCTTAGGTCAAACAATTGTACAAATTCAATATTGTAGTCAAACTGCTAACTAGTCCATAGAAACGTACTAATAACTTTGCTAAGACTTTGAAAAACATAATACTTTGAGATGTCAAAGTGCCTAAACAGACTATATTTTCTGTTGTTTTCATCTCCCTGTTCTTTATTGGCAAATATATCTGCACCGTTATCATCATAAAAAGAAAATGTCATTTGCGTTTAGCTATCACCATAGGCTTTCACAACAGTTTAATATCAGATATACTGTACAAATAAAAATTGTTAAAATATTGATTGAGGGGATATTCAGTTCTTTATACAGAAAATAACGTATACCATTTGACCTGTCTTCCAAAAGGAAGTACAGACAGTCTTCTCATATTGTGTATTCATGGGTAGCAATATTAGAAAATATTAGAAAATACAGAGTTTAATTGGTATGAAACGTTCATAGCAAGGACCTGGTTACCTGCAATACCTTCCAATACTCCTTCAGTATAATCCCTTACCTAATCCATAAGGACGGGGCACTAATACAACTGCTTAAAACATTGTTGCCCATAGATAATTTTGCAATAGAAACATTAGTATCAGAAGAGATGTAGCAGGCTGGTTTCAACAGGAATTAATTTTTGTTTTTAAATGGAAGCTTTAATAATCCTGATTAGGTTGCTCTATATTATCATTATGTCCTTTCATATCTATAAAAAAGATAATCATAATATTGTGGATCTTAATATATCTGCTTGAAAGTGGATACCTACATTTGGAATATATGTGGGTTGCATTGGCATAACGCATTTACCTGCAGTAGTAAGTGGTAATACCCATAACTCATGTGTGGTGAAGCAACAGGTTAGTAATGAACATCCCATCACTCGTGTGGGGATACATGTGTAGTTCATTACAATTCATTATGTATTTGATATATACACTGCCAGACTATTTCTAATGTTTTTTATTGGTGTTTTACCTTAAAGCTGCCTTTATTTCCAAGGTAAACTCTTTAACTAGCCCACTGTTGTCTGTGTTCTAATTATATATTTTAAGTAGAAATACTGTAACATGTTCTAAGTGGAAATTGTATGTTCTAAATGGAAATAACAAACATTCCAAGCATATTTCTATCCCCAAGTAACAGGATTTATTTATCCCATGTATTCACCACTGGTGTGGTTTACATATATATGTGTGTGTATATATATATATATATATATACACACACACCTACTATAAAGGCCCGATTCCAAAATGCATGGCGCAACTCGCGGGTGTATGCAGCTGCGCCCATGTGCCGCTATGCCAGGACCCTGCACCCTATTCCAGGACATGCAGGGTCCCTGGCACCTATATACCATGACTTGCGGCAGCTGCAGTGTTGTGCCATGGGAATGGCGCAATGGACCTGGGTGCTGCAAGATGGAGACCGCGAGGATCAGCTCCCCCGAGACCCTCCACCCTGAAATAAGACCACAATTCCCTGAGGGACCAAGGAGTTTAGGCAGTGTGGCACAGGCACAAAGGGGGCACCCTGAAAAATGGCCTGAGTGGCACCCAGACATGTGGGGGGAGGGGGCTACACTGTGTTGGAGGGTCCATGGGGCACGGCTTTCTGTGTGTTATAGTGCTGTGGGGTGAACAACCATCATTTTGCAAGGACAGATGACCCTCAGACCAGATAATTGCTGGTCTAATCCTGCAGTGCTGCAGTGGGACCTGGAATCGCATAAGGAGGTTACAACAGCTGACCTTTCAGAATAGAATGCAGTTGCTGCCGTAACCCCCCTTCCACCATGTCATAGGGGCTGCAGCTGGCAGACATCTGCATGGGTGTAGGCCACTTTCTGGAATACCAAACGGCGTAATGCATGTCACAAAGGGTGACTTGCACCACTAGGTTTGGCGCAAGTCACCTTGCGACAGGCGTACCCATTTTGGAATCAAGCCGTTATTGTTTATGGAGGAATGAAGATGATTAGCCCACAGAGTTCCTGCCTCCCACTAACTCAGGGGGACTACCCAGGATCATTGACCCATTGAGCTTTCCTGCCTCTGCATTTCGTACTCTATTACTGTATATGCCATAATGCCCTGTTTGGGAAATCAAAATCTGTTGCCATGTGATGACTGCAGCACCACAAAGAGAGAGGGTTATGATGACAGGTGGGGCATAAAGAAGCAGGAAAATCTGAACTCTAAGGGACAAAGATCATGTATTCTTGCAAATGTCCTTAATGATATCTAACTAACTAAATAGCATTATGGCATATACAGTAATAGAGTACAAAAGGCAGGGGCAGGAAAGCTCAACCAGTCAATGATCCTGGGTAGTCCCCCTAGGCTGCTTAGAGCTGCTGCCCCAGCCATCGCACTACCTGTAACACAGTTATTAAACAGATCCCTACAGGAAGGTGCCATCCCTCTAACATGGAAACGTGTTCATGTAGTCCCAATCCACAGGGCGGAGCAAGGGAACTTATAGGAAACTAGTGGCCTATCTCCATCCTATGTCACGTGGCTAAGATTCAGGAGCAGCTAGTTTACAGCCAACTCAGAGACTACCTGGAAGCCAACAGGTTACTGGCCCCCACACAACACGGCTTTAGACCAAAGCATGGGACTGATACTGCCCTCATCAAATTCACCTCTGATGTCCTGACAGCCTGGGACAGGGGTACCCCTACTGGGGCTGTGTTCGTGGACCTCTCAAAGACCTTCGACCTTCTGGATCACTCACTCCTGCTAACCAAGCTTAGCCAACTGGGGCTGGATCAGCACTCCCTCAACTGGTTCTGCAATTACCACACTGACCACACTCAACAGGTCAAGTGGAAAGGGGTCACATCCCAACCCCTACCTTTAACTGAGGGGTTCCCTCAGGACTCAATCTTAAGCCCACTTATATTCTCCCTATTCACAAATGACCTCTATGGACACTGTGGGGGTAGCTGCATAGTACAGTATACAGACGATGCAGTGCTGTACAAAATGGGGATAGCCCATCCAATCTAGGACCCCGGCTCCAAAATGACTTCACCAAAGCTGAGACTTGGCTAATTGAGAACTGCCTTGTCCTTAACCCCACCAAGACTAAGGCTATGCTGTTCAGGCCAAAATCCCTGGGCCTCTCCAGGGACCATCTTCTGCCACTCACTACCTTGTCTGGCTCCAAAATAGAAGTGGTATAATCAGTCAAATACCATGGCCTCACACTAGATCAGGGGCTCACCCTAAAGCCCCATGTGGATGCTGTAACAAAAAGCAGCCACCAAAAACTGGGCCTTCTCTATCGCCTAAGCCACAACATGAAACCAGAGACTAGACTGGCTATCTCACAAAGTATCCTTCTCCCAACCCTAACCTATGCCGCCCCCATCGTACTCGGCATTGCTAAAATGGACCACAGCAGACTTATGACCCTATATCACAAAATAGCTCGCTTTGCTTCTAAAGCCTACCCTAGGACCCACCATTGTGATGCCCTCACAGCCCTCAACTGGCCATCCCTGCACAATAGGCTCCAGTACCTCCTACTAAGCTGGATCTGCAAGCTCCTGGATGCCCATCCTCTGGCAGGTCTGAATGGCTTACTTGCCCCAAAGCTGCTCAGATGACCACTCCACTCCCTGAACAAAAAACTTCTGGAAACTCCCCTGACCTGCACGGTATCAGGGAGTAAATCCTTTACTCACCTACCTCTGGATTCATGGAACAATCTCCCCAGCAATCTTCAGAAGGCACCGACATTAGCCTTCTTTCAAAGGGGGCTGCGTGCTCACCTTATCAAACCAAGTCCCTGCCACTGCCCCCCCAATAGTTAAGACAACCATACCTCGTGTCAATCCATACCGACCAGGCACTGTTCCCCTACAAGGGTAATGACTAACGACTGCGCTACTGGGTACTCTACACTGTACGGAACCTCCAGTAGGCACTCAAAGCACTTATCACCTCACCCCCATCTGTCGTCACTGCTGTACTCCATACTACAATGTATTGGCTGCCCTCTTCTACAGAAACTGTATGATGTACTCATAACAACGTATTATTTGTACTACTGTGCCTTACTGTAATCAACAGTGTAATATACCTCCGGCATTATATGTACTGTTCTGTATCGCTGTATTAGATGTACTACTGTATCAGACGCACTGCACTGTATTACTACTGTACCAATTAATATCATGTACCTCCCGCCCTCTTCCACAAAAACTGGAAAACTGTATACTGTCCTAGTAACCCTGTATGATATGTCTGACACTGTGATACCTGTCTGTATGTTCAAACCATATGTAACAAACCCTGAGTCACCCCTGAAAAAGGGACCTTCGGGGCCCAGTGGGCTTACCCGGTTAACAAAATTTAACAAATAAATAAATTAAGAGATGAATACAAATAAACTGGAAATATAACCTGAAACATTAGTTTCTTCAAAGTTATCAATGCAGCAACATCTGTTCTTTAGCGCTCATTAAATGTACTTACCATCACCGTTAAGCCAAATGATTATAAGTAATCTCATAAGACTGGAAAATATTATAAAGGTTTATTGATCGGAGATCGATGTCTATAGTCCACCCTTGAGAAAGATATTGAACATTTTTTGCGATGCCTGTGTCTGCCTATTAATAATTTGAATCAGTTAAATGGTGAACATTGATGTGAACATTCTTCCCGCTATTTAAAGATATTCTTCAAGGTCTAGGAAAACATTTTAAAATATTCATGTTTAAACATAATTCAGCTGATATGACATTCATTTTATTTTGTAGCTAAGACATTTATTGAGTGTTTCATGCATCACAAAAACAATTACCACTGATACAATTGTTGTTTTAAATGGAACAAAGGCTAACCATATACTATAGATTAATTCCATTTAGCCTGTTATGTATAAACAGACATCTGTATTAATGAGGCACAGATTAAAGAGGTCGGACTGTATTGTGTGGCTTCAACTGTCATTGGTCAATTGATGAAGACTGGCTGGATTTGATAATGAGAAGAATCAAAGTGAGTTAGCTTTATTACAGGTATGTATAAAATCCATGTACTGTACTTACGCATGTTTACAATTTAACCACACTACATGAAACATATGTTAAAAACAAAAAGAGGATAATACATAGTAAGACACATACAAATAATACGGACAACAAATAAAAGTAATAAGAATACTAAAATATTTCTAACTAAATTGTTAAATAGTTATATCCATAAATATGCATACAGTAGAAATTAAATCTTTGAGTACAATGGCTTGGCCAGCTCTCTGCCCCAAGAACCAAAATTTAAGTAGTGAGTCTTCCAAGTGCAATCCTAACAAAATTGGCTGTCGTGAAGATATGAGTGTTAGTGTCACAGAACAGCAGACATTGCAATATATCTGATTCATTGCCTGCTGTAACTCTTTCACCCCATACCAGATACAGATAGGGGAGCAGACGGTGGGGGCTGGGGAGAAAACCATCCTGGGACCAGTAGCTCAGGGGGCCCAAAGAGGGGACCATTTGGTGGACCTGTAACAGTAGATGCACAGGAGGGGGCAGTCCTAAAGGTGTGTCCTGGGCCCAGGAATTTCTATTGGCACCCCTGGCTACAGCCATTGCAATCTAATGTCATTCAATAATGAGCATTGAAAATCATATGCCTAACTGTCAAGAGGATCTGAGGTTCACATTTACAGTACTTTGCATCATTTCCTCAATTGAGGAAGTGCTTTCTGCTGTATATACTAGTGACTGTATCAGCTCTAAATTTACAATACGCATTCCTATCCATCTCTTTCTCCAGGAATTATGGCTATTTCTCTTTTTTTCCCCGTGGGACATTTAATTTGCAATATGCATTGTAATAATGCAATTTTTTTAGTTTACCAAATTTGACTTAGAAGAAGACATCTTCAAGCCTTTCTATCACCAAGTAAGTATAGGCCTCAATATTTTGCGTGACATGCATATCCTCGATTTATGTGAGGCCAGTATTCCTTAAAAAAGTATTTAATTTTGTGAACCAACAGTTCCCCTTTCGTCTTTCTCTTGTGAAGAATCTGATTGGTCAGTGCTGGAACTACATCATGTGCAGTTCTGTTGGCTGTGAGTGCTTACAGAAAACATGCCAATCAGGTCTTTGACTCAGTCAAACTGAGCCAAATGGGGTTCATTTAGTTTTCAAGGACTTGGCACCCTTTGAAAAAGGCCTCCAGTTGATATATTTTCCTTTTTCTAGTTTATTATTTTCCCTAGCGCCCACAAATGTCTTACACTTGCCTGGGTGGCAGCGGAATAAGAAGGGCAGTTAAGTCTGGAATTTTAATCTGAGGTAGTATGAGCTCCCACTGCCACTCCAGAAACAGCATTTGATAGTGCAAGCAGAGTCAGAATAAAGCATAATGTGGCAAGTGGTACAAATAGTGTGGCTACTATTAAAATGGCTACTAATAAAAATGTCATGATTTTTAAATGCTATTTTACTGGTAGCTAAGCTGATACTGACAGGTAAAATGGCATGTTTCATTTTGCACGTTCATTTTCCCTGCCATCGTATAGTGTACATAGAGGAAAACTTTTGAAATGGAGGCCAGATTCAGCCCAAATATTATGTATTAAAAAAGTTTTCTCAGAGACTGGGAAATCAGTTTCATTGATTGTCTCAAGGCATGCCATTCTACATGTACCTGATTGTTTATCTTGAGTTATTTATATGGAGAACAGCTGGCTCTGCAAAGTAAGCATTGGGAGTCACTGTTCTGCTGGAAAAGTAACAGCCTAGGGAGGAAGAAAAACCAACAGGGAGAGAGAAACGCAGAGAAGTTTTCTCAGAGGCTTAAGTTCTGGGAGAAAATGAGCCCAGCTACATGGAGAGAATGTGTTGTGCCCTTGATCTCGTTAAAAGTCATTACATTTTGGAAGATGAGTATATTTATTTTTAGCCTGAAAGACATGTCAACATTTGAAAAAAAATGGGATAAGAGCTTCTTGTCTGTGAGATGGAGAGTAGAGTAAAAAAAGATGAAAATTCAGCAGTAGAGATTGCATTCTGTAGCATCCTTTTTACACAAACATATGAAAATGCCAGCAGATACAGACCACAGCCAACTGAGTCTGCTCAAGTGTGCAGCTCCCAGTCTAATGTACTGCAGCTGCCCTGCCACCCCTTGCCCATCCATCTGATTTATCACTCCCTGCTGACTCCCCTTCCCCAGCTTCCTCCAGTTTTGACCCTACCTTTGACCCTGTCCCACCCCCTCTTAAAACTACTCACAGATTTCAAATGTATCACCTTGTCTGGCAGTGCATTCCACTTCGCTACCACCTTTTCAGTGAAGTAATGCTTCCTCATTTCCTTCTTGAATCTTCCACCCTCCAGTTTCAGACTGTATCCTATTGTGTACCCCCTTAATCTAAACATGCCCTCAATACTAACTCTGTTCATGCCCTTTAAGTATTTGAAGGTCTGAATCATATCCCTTCTATCCTCCATGGAATGCATGTAGAGTTCCCCCCAGTCTTTCTTCATATGGTTTGTCCTCCAGCCCAAGGATCATCTTAGTCACCCTGCACTGGAACCCCTTTAATAGTTTGACATCTTTCTTTAAATATGGGCACCAGAACTGCACACAGTACTCCAAATGAGGTCTCACCAGTGACTTGTACAGTGGCAGAATGACTTCCTTTCTCCTAGAGGTGATTGGATCCACGACGGGATTCCGACAAATATTTTGTCGAATGCCCCATCAGCAACACCGGCAGGCCAACCGCATTCTGCAGTCAGCTGCTGGTTCACACTTTGTTCTGTTGTTTTCTTCAGGAAGCTTCACCCCCGAACTCCTATAGCGGGGCTATGCCCCACACTCCCCATTTAAGGATTCTCAACTCCAGTTGGAGCTGATCGGGGTGCAGGACCCCGACAGACAGTGCCAGGTTTCAGCGGGTCTCCCACCGCAGCTAGGTGCTGTAGTCGCTGTGGGGGACCTCGCTGGTGAAATGTCGCTGTTGGGAGAGTAACCGGAGGCGATTCCCCTGGCAATCCAACCCATCACCTTCCTACACTGCACTGCACTGAGTGATTCATGTCCCCTGTGACTAGTACCCTCAGATCCTTTTCCAATGTGTTGAAGAGTTGTGGAATAAGCTATGGACCAGACACCAAACTTCAGATTCAACACACAATCTCTGGGTGATGTTTATTCAAATTACAAGAAATAACCTTTGGCAATGACATTTTTTTTTTCAATACATCAGCTTGCAGTAACAGATAATGAATGTCTTTTCCATACACTTAACTAAAACCCACCAACACTAATCTCTGATTCTGTTAAGTAGCTAATATCTACCCATAACCCCTTATGCAAGCCCTCATTTGCTTACATAGTGGGAGCCCAAAAAGAAGAAAAACAAAACAAGCTATAAACAAAGAACCTCGATGCAGAATCACTGAAAGAAGGGTTACCCCAAAGGGCATTGGCAACAAATTAAGTTTCAAAGAAATACAACATCATACATACTTCCATAATGCAATGCATCATGGAATATATGCAAATCACCATGACATTTCTGGCTTGTTAAGTTTACAACAATTTACATGCATTTTAAATAGCACAACTAACTTAATTTCTATAATAGTCACCTAGTACTTTTTACCATTATCAAAACACCAAGTGCCATGGTATTTTAAACATTTACAGGTTTCATAAACACAAGGTATATATATTAAGGTATTTTATAACATAGTGCTATTACATACTAAATCCAACAACAATAAACACATCTGTTTTTACATATACTCTGAAGTCACCACAATAGCCTCCCTGTACGAGGACCTGAGAGGGAAAAGGAAAATCAATGAGGACACTATAGCATAGTCAAGAGAGGGAGAAGGGGGTGCCCACAGGTGGCCAACCTTATGGACTCGAAAAAGTAAAGGATAGATTAAGATAAGAAGCAGAAGAACTGTTGCAACAGATTTAAGGAAAGGTCTGTCCTCAAGAGTGGCAGGAGCTCCCGGTCACACAGTAAAAAGGATAACTGCACTCCCCCAGCAAGTAGCAATTCCCTGGGTTCCTGGCTCCCAAGTGCATGACTTTGCACTTCATAGCTTTGAACCCCAGCTGCCATGTGTCTGATCAGCGCTCAAGTCTTGCCAAATCCTCTTGGAGTACCTACCATGGAGTACATGGAGTATTCATGGACAGGTTCAGCATACGCATGCTTCACACGTTGCCTGCCTATGAACTTTTCACTGTGATTTACTCTACATGTGTCACACACCAGTGACATGCACTGGTCCCAGCTGCCACCCTCTGCTTACCTGAACACCACAAAGATGGCAAGAGCAATCGGTAGGTAGAGTTGTTCTGGGCAGCCCAGCCACAAAGTGGACCCTCTGTGCAGCAGCAAGAAATCATGGAATGTGGTACCATTATGATAGAAACCCCTTTTTGTAAATTCTTTACCTCTGTCTCTCTCCCTTTGAGTACTGACAGCCACAGAAAGGCGGAATCCATGATCGCAGCACACCCCTCTGAATATGCCCACGGTATGCCCCCAAACTGGCCAGAAATATGTCTCCTGGAAATGGGCAGGACCCAGTGGAGGAAGGCACATAACACCTACAGAAATGTTTTCAGAATGGTTTGTGCCTCCCTGACCCCCCCCATTACATAATATTCAATTGTAAAGAGGGCTAAGTACTGCAAGTAAGGAGTACATAAATTCCACGACTAGAGCCATGAGGAAAAAGGTGTTAAGAAATGTGTTTGATCATGTGAAAGAATTTCTGTTTGAATAAAATTTTCTAGTCTTTTCCATTGTCTGGAGTGGTACTTTTCAAAATATGTTACCAAAATAGCATCAAGATGCAAGTCACAAAGTCTCTTTCAGACTCTTTAACTAAAATCAGACTACATTAACAGCAGTCAGTTCATGAGCAGGGATGAAGTATACTTTAAATAACACCTACCATTTTATAAGGATGAAGGAGGCAGTATAGCACAGTGATTTAAGGCCCTGAGCTACAAACCTGGAGATCTGGATTTGAATCCCACAGCCCCCACTTGCATACTGTGTGACCCTGAGCAAGTCACTTAACTTCCTTGTGCTCCCAGTGTGCACCTGTAAACAATCTTTCAGCTTAGTGTGTCTCTCCTGGTTAAAAAATAAATAAAAAAAAGGATTCCTGGCCTCTGCTAACCCAGGTACCTGGGGAGTCCCTTCATAAGGGGAAGTTTGTTTTGGCTTACCTTAAAGGCCTGCACAGTCTTCATGTCCACTGTCTCCCGTGGTAGGCAAGAGGCACTGAGAAGAGATGCATGATAAATTGTTTACTGGAATTATTGCATAGCAGCTTTGTTCAGGGCTTTATGCGGTTGAAGTGGAAAAATATTAAATTCCACATTAATAAGATGCCTGACACACATCTGGACAATGGGCAGGACACTGGTGTTATGTCTAAAAGATTTTAGAGGTTGCAGAAAGGTCCCGTTAGTTGTTTATTAAAATATTCCCTTTGCTAAGAAGGCCCCTGTACATTGTCCATTTCAGCTCCTGTCTGACTGCCTGTGCATGTCTTTTGCAATGCTAAGAAACAGAAGTGTCTATGTTAGAGTGATTTGAGAAGCAGCTGAAAGATGCAATTCTCTGTATTCATAGTTCTGTTGACTTATGACAGTAATCAGCTGCTCTGCTTCTACAGTACATGTAAACTAGAACTGAACTGAACTCTGAAACCAGCTCTAGCCCTTGAACTGTCCTTGGATTATTGGAAAGTCAAGTAGCAGAAGGGGCTTTTATGCTAGAGAGAGCAAGGTTGTCAAATTCTGCTATAAAGAGCCGGCAGCCATTTCTTCTGAATCATGTACTCTGCGCTGTGAATTCATCCTTGGAAAACTGAGCATCAGCATCCAGAGAAGAAAAGAAGAAAACCTCCATAACATTTGAACTTCTAAAAAGACAATTTGTCTTATAACACACATTTGTATTATTCATGAAAACAAAGGTTTCTAGAGAGGCAGTATAATGTCTCCCTATTTTGAATAATATCACCTTGTCGAAGCAGTCCACTCAGAGGTGAAACATTCCTCCTTTTCTAAATTCTGTTCCCTTCTCTGATATTTGATTTTGGTTTAAAAGTACTGTCAGAGTGCACAATGGTTTTGTAGTATGGTAGCACATCCAGATCTTGGACAGAAGATTATAAGTTCTAGACCCAGTCCAGGACTCAGGCTCATATCCCAAATGCTGGCACTGCAGTACATTACTGATGGAATGCTGTCCTGTTAAAGTGTACCATCTTCCACTGACGAGGGATTGCTAGAGGTTCCCAGGGTGCAGCTGAAAACAGCTGGTGCTCGTTCATTTGCTTTTGTAGCACCTACCCTGTGGAATTCTCTACCTCATTGGGTTCGAGAGTGCCAGACCATGGAGAGTTTCAAAAAGGCACTACAAACCATTTATTTAATCTTACCTTTGTGAATTACTGTGAATAATTACTGGTTATGTACACTGGATTTTAACCTTTGTTTTAAAGTTTATTATTTATATCTGTACAGTGCTTTGATATTTGAACTGTACTTGATAAATACTAATTATTATTATCTTTCTGATGAGATATTAAACTGAGGTATCTTCTGCCTATCTCTGGTCTTGTTCTGGAGCATGTCCGGGTGGAAGCCAAGGAACCAATGCATTATTCACAATAGTAGGGATCTTCCCTTCTGCCTTGGACAACATCCCCCAAAAAAAAAAAAATTATTCCGGTGATTGGCTATAGCTGTGTGTAGGTGGTGATGTGTGGGACGACTAGCAATATGTGTGAACATTCACTGAACTACCAGTCTCTCTTGTTGCTTGTAAATAGGGGTGTGCTGAGATCCAGGTCAGACATTCAGATCGGTCAGATATTTCCCAGTCCAGCCTGTTGCACCAGAACCAGGTCACAGCCAGTCCAATTCGGTTTTCTGCCACATTTAACAAAAAACAAAAAAACTATTTATAAGGTCTCCCTTCTCCCCTCTGCATTTCAACCTGCCAGCCTCTTCCCCTTCATCTCTAGCCCCTCCCACAAAAATGAAGCACCCTAGAATTCACAGTAATGGGGGCATGGAATTCCACCTTTGTACCACTATTCAGATTTTTAAACAGGTTGCCCCATTTCTTTCTTCTGTGTATTATATCTTTAGTGCTGGTTCTGGCTCTGAGCTGACCTGACCTATCAGAACCAGAAAAGCAACCTGCACACACATACCTATAAAGTAGTTTGGAATAGTATGTGTGTGTGTGTGTGTGAACTATTATATGAATGCACATTATTCTTCTTTCACTACTACCAGTAGTATCTCTGCCATGCTAGATGTCTACTTTTTCCTTTGCAGAATACTGACTGTCCTTCTTCTCTTCCTACAGTACCTCTGTGCTCTCCTCTCCCTCATCATCCTGTACTCCTGGTCTCCCCATTCCCTCTGATGGCAGCTGCTCCTTCATCCCTCACTGCAAAACCTCTGCTGGTCATTCTGCCATCAACATTTACCTCTGCATTCTCTGAAATAGCCTGCTTCTTTGCATTCCTCTCACCTCCTCTTCCTCCTCCTCCTCCTCTATCCCCTTCCTCAAGCCCTCCTTACAGCTCATTACACCCCCTTCCACCTGCAACTAGCCACATTTCCCTGCCCAATTTGCTTTTCTTATAGCCCAGTATTTCTTTCCTCTCAGCCCTCTTCCACTCACTACTCACTTTATGTCCTCAGCCATCCTACAGTTCCTGTCTTATCCATTCCATTTTGCTTATTACTTCTTGACCCCTGCTCTAATTACTTTGCCTGCTCCCTTTTTGTTTCAGTTTCTTCTTCCCTTATTGTATTGGTACATTATCTTTATTAATTCTGTCATCTCCTCATAAAAAAAATCCTATGGCAGACAAGTCCATCCAGCATGTTACCTTGCTTTACTATGTGGTTGTAACTTACACTGTATATATGTGTTGCACGCATGTTGTGGCTTGGAGAGCAACAGAGGGCTGATGTTTCTAATCGGAACCTGTGCAGGTCATAACAGCTATGAATAGAATTTATTAAAAATGAAGAAAATTTGGAGCAGTGCTACTATCCACTATAGGCCCATTTTAGGAGCCTTGTTTAGAATGCTGATTTGTTTTTCATTGAATTACCCTGGGAACCAGGATGAAAACACAAGTTATCCTGGTTAGAGATGGATGAAGTGACTGAATTTGCAAATTTTTGAGTGGCAAAGTTGAAATTTGTGTTGGCAAATTGGCCAAAATTTGCTCACAAAGTGCCACTTCACTGGCAAAAAGGTGACTTTGTGGTAAAAACATCAACATTTTGGCAAAGTCAGAGTTTGAAAGGTCCATAGGAAGTTTGTAAGGCTTTGCAACTTTTGCAAGGTGAATTTTGACTGCTTCACGGCCACTTAGCTGGCAAAATTTAATTTGGCAACACCTCAAATCATGGTACTCTGATAAAGTGATTTTCACACAAACCATTGGAACTGTTTCCACTTAGCTTTGTTAATGAATCCTTATTTTGGGATTCAGTAATAGGCGTTTATATGGTACGCAAGAAAGGGTGAGTCTGTCACTCCAAACTGTAACATGAGTGCAATTCTTGGCCAAATGTTTGGTTTCATCAGAACTCATTGTATTTTGTATTCTGTTATTTTATGTATTTTAGTCTGTACTGTACTTATGATTTCTCTGCATTGTGGCTCTTTTTTGGTACTGTATAAAAAGCTATACTTTGCCCCATATTCCCCTTCTCTCGGGTCACATCTAGAAATGAACTACGTATTAGCATGCCTATCTAGGTCACTGAATTTTAAATAAATAAATAAAAGAGGTTGCATAACTATGTTATAAAAAAAAAAAACTAGTGGACTGGTCTGTGCACTGTGCAGCACCAGTTTGCTGGAATAGTTTTGTACTCCAAGTACCTAGGTATGTCTGTTTACAAGTGATACTGTGCTTCCTGAAAGTGCCCTTGCATCCTGTAATATAACCATTATCATTCAATAAGTGATGGAGTCATATTGCTCTTAGCAGGCAATTTATTTATCTCAAAAGTAGAGCTATGCAGAGTGTGGAATTCCACTGGAGGAATGCTTTTCAGAATTTCTTTTTTCTTAATTCTGTGGAATTCCAAAAAGTATTTCTATGTGAACCAAGGAATAACTTTCAATGGATTACATAAAGTGTGGAATAATATTCCACGGATTGCAGAAAAGGAATATGCAGCTTATGTAAACCACAGATTTCTCATCTATGAAAACCATTCCACTTCCGAAATTTCAGAATTCCGCTACTGACAGAATCTCACAGAATTTGATGGAATTTTCCAAAATTCTGCAGAATTCCATTCTGTCAGAGTTTGAAAATTCCGCACAGCCCTGGTCAAACGTTTTTCAGGAAAGGCAAACTGAGCTGGGAAGAGCTTATTTACAGATGTGTCGGGGGATAGGGGAAAAGGTGGACAATCTTGTACAATGTTTATTTTTGATTTCACATCTTAGAATATTGTGACTTCCAGCTTTGAAGTCTGAGTTTACAGTACATCACATTCTCGTTGTGGTTGGCATCTTGTTAATGAGGGATGGATGAGGGACAAAACAGTTCTTAGGGGTGAAATGAGGGACGTCCTTCGTAATGAGGAACAGTTGAGAGGTATGCAAGACAATATTACAATTAAAAGTTATAACATAACAAACATGACAAACACAGCAGCAGAAGTCAATCTATACAGTCAGTACAACTATAGGTATCAAGTGAGTGTAAAGAAATGTGACAGTTTACTGGAGCAAACAGGATCATTCATTTTCTTTTTGTAGAATTTCGGACTTAATTGGCATTTTCTTTTTGTTGCTTGCAATCCGCAGCCTGTTGCCAAACTGGTAGCAGTTCATGACCCCCTACCATTAATGGGATGTGCATTCTGGACTATACTTTTATTATGTACTCCTGTTCTGCATGGAATGATCTCGCATGGGTTAATGGAATGTGCTTTCCTGTGCCCCAGCCTTCTTCTGTCACCAAAGATTTCACTTCCAGACAGAATGCTATGGCCTCCTGCTGTTATCTGCTATTGGCAGAGGGACCTAAGTACAGAGGTTTTTGCTGAGCTGATAATCCAGTGCCATCCATTCACGTCCCCTGCTACAGCAAGTGTGCTATTCACAGAACCAATTTGAAGATATCTAATGTGAATAGCTGGAAAACATAGTATCGCAGAATGCTGCCAGAAAGGAAGATATTGTCATATATTCAGGCAGAAATGCATTATGCTTTAATGGGGAGCATCAATAGAAATAGAAAGCTCTAACTGGTAATTTGAATACCTGTAATTGATCTCTAACAACAGTATTTTTCTGAATAGTACTCACTTGGCTAATAATGAGATTCTGTGTAATACAAGGATGAGGTTTTCTGTTATTGTCAAAGCTTTTCTAAATACCTGTTTTGGAAAAAAACACAATATCTGTACCAGGACATGCTGCAAGTATCTTTTTAAAATTCTTTTTGTCAGTTCTCCCTATCCTGAAAGAGAGCACCCTTCTACCACCCTGAGAACAGCATGGTGAATGGCATGTTCTTCGCCCTCAGACCATCACACTTATACATAGTAACTGAAATTGTTAATTCCAGTTTCTCAGCCACCATCTGCAGGATATGAGTCTTGATGTAATCATTCTTGTTCTTAGGTCTACCCAGTAGCACGGCAATAGAGTTAGCGTCTGCTATCTGCCAGGATTACAAATTTGGGAATGGACTTGAGTGGCTCGCGGGCTGAGAGGGGAGGAAGGGAGGATTAAGGATCCCTTGGACAGCTCTCCTCCCTTGGAGGAGAGGGAATCCATGTCCTGCTGGTTGGCTGTGATCTGCAGGACTCTGGATGGCAGCGCAGTGAGATCACAGGCATGTGGGACGGGACCCCGTGTCTGCATACGAGGGGCGTCTTCAAGGAGTCAGAGCATGCCCATCACATCACTTCATGTGCACGAGCCCAGGATGAAAATGCAGGGGAAAAAACTCTGACCACAGCTGGGTGACTCCTCATTCCCTAGCAGGCTGCGCAACAACAACTGGGCTCCTCTGGAATAGGTCATGTGGTCAGGACACACCAGAGCAAGGTAAGTCCTAGGGAAGTTGGGTGATGGGGCTATAGGGACTGGCCCAGACTGGTGCTGATCAGGGAGAGAATACAGATAAACTCAAGACTGAAAAGAAACATTCCTTTTTTTGGATAGTATAAATATTTGTCCCCATATTCCTCCTGTCCTTCATTTGCATGATGATTGTGGTCACCAGGCTGTACCCTTTCTTCAGCTGGGAGAGCAGGCAAGGAGTTGTTCTCACATCTGATACGAATGCCACTCCCCTGGCCTCTCCTTCATCAGTCAGCAGACGTGCATAAAAGCCAGGCCTCCCATGCCCTTCCTTTCAGTGAGTCAGGTACCTTGCCTCAGTCCCCAGCGAGCATGAGCGAATGTGAAAATTGGTAACCTCAATTCCGCTTCAGTTCAAACCCCTTGACTTTGATTTGGTTAGACACTTTGGCAAGATGCACTTCAGTTCCTTGCTATGAGTGTCTAGCAAACTAAAATTAGGGGAGAGAGGCACCCCTCCTCCACCCTTCACTAGGTCCAGTAAGTACCAATCTCTTCTCCCTTCATTGTTCCTCCAGTCAGTTTTGGTTTTGTTTTTTGTAAAAAAAAAAAAATGCTCAGTCAGAACTTTGCACACTGCCAAGGGCCAGAACTTGCATTTTTTTAATAATAAAAATGTCTGAGGCTAGCCGGCCCACTGGAACAGTGGTAGCACTATGACCTGAGATGCTGATGATCTGGGTTCTGAAGTAAACATGGGGCATCAAAGGGTTGGCTGAGAACAGGAGGATTGAGCATCCAGAGGACAGTTCTCTTCCTCTGGGGAGGGAGGAATGCAGTGCCCAGCACAACCCTGACCCCTAGAATTGGCTTGGGACAAGGCAGCCACAGACCACACATTAGGGAGTGGAGGAGCAGCAGCAGCTGGCAATGTCCTACCCATGGGAACATGCATAGGGTCACATGGATGGCATTGCACATCCATTTCTCCCAGGGTGCAAATGGAGGTGAAAATCAATCGGAAGCAGAGAAGGATGGCAGACCAGCCCTCTTGCACACTGCACACCAGCCACAGGGCCCTCTCTCAGAAACCGGGTCTGTTGACAGTGAGCTGGGAGATCCACTGGCCCTGCTATGGGAAGAAAGCCATGGAGGAAGATTAGGACTGGAATGTGTAATGCCCCAAAGTTGGTCATTCCAGAAAAATAAAATAAAAATAAATTAATGAAGAGTCCACAGGTGCTCAGGGTACCTGCTGCAGGTGTAGGTGGCAGGGTACAGTGCTAAGGGGCTCCTAGAAATAAAGATTCAACCTCCTGGTACAGGAAAACACTGTAAATAATAGAAAAGTGCCTTGTGCACTTACAGCTGGTCAAAAGACAGATTGAAAAAAAGCAATAGATGTCATAATGGCCTGGATGGAATGTTGTGCTGAGTGGCTCATGCACCGCATTCCACTCCAGCCAATCTAGAACCCAGAGGTTCAAGTTTAAAAGATAATTATTCAGTTGTTCAGTTTCCTGCTAGCTGTGGAGAAGAGAGGACACAGAAAGTTAAGGGGAACCAGGAAGGCTTACCTGGTGGGTTGAAGCCATTCCCCAGGACTGTTCTGTGTGCCTGCTCGAGCTCCAGCTAGTGAAGACGTCCAGACTCCCTGCTTTGTCCAGTGCTGCAGTCGGTGATGCCATCGGGGCACCACGAAGAAGAAAATGCTGTTGTTCCCGCGTTTTAGGGCTTAAAAGCCCTCCAGTTATTTGTTTTAGCCCCCTGAGTGTTTTACAGTTTAATCTCGGTCCCACATCAGCAGCTTTGCCAGCCACATCATGCCCGCATCTTTTTTGGCCGTCTGAGGCCCCCCGGTCATCCCCCCTGCCGCCTGTATACTCCCTCCTACTGTCAGCATCCCTCCCGCCTCCCAGTTGCCTCCTGATTCCCCGGAGCAGCTCGTCAGAGCAGTGAGTTGGCGGCAGCACACGCTACGTGCTGACCACCTGACCAAAGAGACTGTTGTTTAATTTAAAGAGCGTAGTAGGTGCTAGAGGAGCGTACAGCGCTGCAGGCATCGTCGCTACGTATCCTTTTTGAAGGTCTATTTGGATGCGGGCTGCTGCCTACAGGGAGGGGCTAGGGTAGCAAGGCCAAAGCAAAGGCCTATAAATATGCATTAGGGGCAGGATTTAAGGTGGGGTTTCACCGAATAAATGACAGCAGGCACTGGGAGCCTACAGATTTAAATGGGCAACAGCATTTAAAAGGGCAATTCCGGCCCATTTATAAAGTAGGGCATTAGGCCCATTGTAAAGTGTGGTATCAGGCCCAAAGTTTAGAGGGGCACCAAGCCCATTGTAAATTGGGGCACCAGGCCCAGTATTTCGAGGGGCACCAGGCCCATTATGAAGTGGGGCACCAGGCCCAATCTAAGGTGGGGCACCAGGCCCAAGCTAACGTAGGGCTTCAGGCCCGAGGTAAAGGTAGGGCATTAGGCCCGAGGTAAAGCCTGGTCTAAAGGGAGGCCCCAGACTAGCGGAATAGGGCAAGCCAGCCTAGTGGTACTATAGGGAGGCCCGGCCTAGCGGAATAGGGCAAGCCAGCCTATGGTACTATGAGGGAGGCCCCGCTAACGGAATAGGGCAAGCCAGCCTAGTGGTACTAAAGGGAGGCCCGGCCTAGTGGAATAGGGCAAGCCAGCCTAGTGGTACTATAGGGAGGCCCGCCCAGCGGAATAGGGCAAGCCAGCCTAGTGGTACTAAAGGAGGCCCTGCCTAGCGGAATAGGGCAAGCCAGCCTAGTGGTACTAAAGAATTCCCCAGCCACAACGCACAGTAAGGGATCCTATTCCAGAATACCCTACCTATAGAAACAGGGGTTCATTTGAGACTGTTCTATTTGCCTATACTGTGAAATTACTGTGATTATTGTACTGCTTATGCTGAACTATTGCCCTAAGTACCTGAACTATTGTCCGAGGTACCTGAACTATTGCCCTAAGTACCTGAACTATTGTCCTAAGTACCTGAACTATTGCCCTAAGTACCTGAACTATTGTCCGAGGTACCTGAACTATTGCCCTAAGTACCTGAACTATTGTCCGAAGTACCTGAACTATTGGTCCAAGTACCTGAACCATTGCTCTAAGCACCTGGACATTGGCTCTCATCAGTAATAATTAACCCTGAAGTTATAATTTGCCCTCCTCTGGCAAATTATTGTACCATTCCACAGTTCTTTGGGCATTCTTCAGTTATATGTTTACTACTATACGAAGACAGTCTCAATCTTCTACCACACTGCAGTCTCATAGTGTGGTCTGTTACACCACGTGCTCAGAATCACTCTCTACTCAGAAGAAGACACCCTTCCAACATTCTTCACTTCAGGAAGATCATCCATCAACTCATCCCATCCATTTGTGTCGTCTGCCGAAGTCAAGTCCGTCATCAGTCGTACCAGTCATACCCGGCATTTTCTTGTTTTCACAGCTTAAAAGTACGTCCGCCGAAATGCATCACGACAGCCGTGCCAGTGTCGTTCCATATGGTTCCTGTTCCAGATGTCCCGAAATTGGTCGCCCTCTACAGAAGAGAGAGAGCGCATCTTGGAGAACCTGTTCTGCACCCCACCTGGTCGCTCATTGAAAGTCGAGTCCGGTCAGGCTCCAGTCTGGGACGCGTCCACTGCTTTTTGTTTTGTGTTAGTTCCTGATCCTAGGATTACAGAGTCAACCATCATCTCTTCAGATTCTTATGGTTCCTGGTCCTGTCAGAGTTCCTTCTGAGTCCAGCTGGCCCTTGGAGTGCTGCAGCATCAGTCGGATCGTAGTAGTCCTCCATTGGATTAATCGCCACGCAGATCTTGGTCTTTCTTCATCCTTGGCAACCCTAGAAGTGGGTTTTGGCTGAGGAACCTCTTGCTCTAGTGTGTTATTTCAGGAACCAGTTGCTTTGGTTCTACATTCCGGCAGCCTCGGAGAGAGTGGGCTTTTGCCAAAGACATATGGTCTGTTTACCAAACCTCTCACCACCCCAGTGGCCTTATCTAGATCCTTGCTGGGAATTGAGATTAGGGTTCTACAGTTCTGTTCTATTTCCCTTGTAGCTACCAACGAAGAAAGACGGTGCGCACGAAGACGACAGACATTTGGACTTTGTGAGAATTGGATGGTCATTGTAAAACCAAATATTGTATTGTGGGTAGTGAAGAACACCTGATTTCTGTCTATGTACTAGTTGCTCTTACAGGATACTGCTAAGGAATTTTAGGAGTATAGTGGCAATAGGCCATGGTGCACCTATAGAGAATAATAACCTAGAGTTTAGACATTTTAGAGTTTAGTTGTTACTGTTTAGATGTCCATAATGCTGTCCATACTCCCTACTGTTTTTGTGGTGGGTATGTTCCTGTTCGACCATGTCCTCCGTCCCCTTCTGTCTAATAAATGTCTTTGCTTCATCCAGTCTCTGTGTACGACTCCTGCGTCTCCTTGTCGGGTGATTCCACCTGCCCAACCCCATTTGGACCTCAAGCGGCCCCTCGCCATCCCACCTGCTGAGGGTGTCACTGGCGCTGCTGGTAGTGAGACAGCTCCCGTCACCACTCCGAGTGAAGAATCCCGAGGTATACCAGTGCAGTGACCATCACAAATGTAAGCCCTGGGGATGTTGGATGATAGAGCTGGGAAGGGGGTTGAGTCGCATGGTAATCGGGAGGAAAAAGAAATCAACATAAAAAAATGCATGTGGATTGTGAAAGAATGCATGGGGTGGGAAAAGAGGTGGCCATTGGACTAGGCCTGGTCACATGGGAAGTGCAAGAGTGTTTTTGTTTTATGATTTGGATGCAGTTAGGAATAATCTAAAGTGTCTCAAAAGAATGACTGTGCTGAATCGAAGGCAAAAATGCAGAATTTCAGGTTATTCATTGAATACAAATTCGACTTCAGTGCAACCTCAGCTCCCTGCTGGTCTCAGTGTGGGAGTCTGAGTCTCGCACACAAACCCAGGCTCCCTGGTGGCAGCATGGCATAGTGCTGCTGCTCCCCTGACCTGCCCAAATTCTTTTGTTTTCCATCCTCCATAGCTGCTGTCATCACTGTGTTTCATTGGCTGGGACAGTCAAACTGATTGAGACATGGAAATGCAACTCATTGGTGGGAGAGCATATTGCAGCATGACACTTTTTGACAACATTTAAAGCAGTGGTGTAAATGAAAATTTTTTTTTCAAAAAAGCTAGTTTTAGCTACAATTAAAAAAATATTGGCATACCTGTCAAACTGACTTTTCTACGTACCTCCTCTGCTGTGCACCATGAGTTTTTTTTGTTTGTTTTTATCCTAACCCTTGCCAGGTCTACTACGCTATTACTAAGCCAAATGTGGCGGCCATCTTTTTTCTTGAGAAAAAAAAACTAAATTCAAACATTTATAACATACTCAAATTTTGGAGGAAATAGAAAAGTTTACCACTTAATAAAACTGAAAGATATCTGGCATCTTTTATAGTGAAAAAGGTAGGGTTACATTTTTTGCCCAAATGTTGTTGTACTGCTGCTTTAGAAACAACATACAGTATATAAGATAATAATGTCCTGAGAACTATGACTCTAAAACCACAAGACAACTTTAATTGTAACTTATTTTCTCTATTCTTATACAGGCCTTACCTGTAGCAACAGAGTACTGTAAGTCCAATGTGACAAAGGGCAAGGAATGGCATTGCTTTATACTATATATTCTTTAGGTCTAGCAACTGTTTCTAGCTATCAATAGCAATTCATCCAGAAGTGAAAGTCAATATAACAGATTTTACTGTAAGGACTTTTCAACCACAAGGGATGACCTGGCTGGTTCATCTGTATGCTAAGATGATGCATCAAACTGCATCTTGTACCAGTGGGAAAACAATATTAATATCCAGCATTCTATCCTGGCAGTTTCTCTCAGGATTTGTTAGCATACATTAAGCAACTTCTGTTAGTCTCTGTGAACCATTGGCCACAGTCTACACTATTATGGCATAGAGATGTGCGGAACTGGTAATTCATTTGAAAAGTCTGCAAACTTCACAAGGTTTTCGGTGGGTGAAGTGCCAATTTTTCAAGCAAAGTCATGTAAATTTGCCAATCAAGTTGCAACTTCGCCCTATAACATTGCCTGACTTTGCCTGAAAAAGTGCCACATTGCCCCCGAAAACTCATCACAAAGTGAAGGGGAGAAAGTGGGAACTTTGCAAAGTAATATTCAAAAGTGAATTTCACAACTTCAGCAGCAAAGTAACATAGAAACTTAGAAGTTGTCAGCAGATAAGGACCTCTTGGCCCACCTGGTCTGCCCTAAATTCTCTACCTACTGTTCTACCGCATGACCCTTCTCAATTGCCAGCCTTACTCCCCCCAGCCCTATTACTATGGTCCCCATCTGTCTTCCCATTCATGCTTGAATCCTGCTACCATTTTAGTACCTACCAGCTCCACTGAGTAAAACCTCTCAACATCTCTGTATAGCTCCCACACTTACAGGAGATGCATTACAGGTGCCATCAAGCAAGTAAGGATCATACTGATTAAACACCTTCGACAAAGTTACTGTTCTTACCTTTTCCTAGATTTTAGTCTCATTCTGTCATGGGAGTATGCCCTCATTGTCAATTCTGTGACCTGGTTCTTAAAGAACAGTTGGTGACTCTAGAAGAACTTAAAAAATACATAATAATTAGACACAATTCAGCTTATATTTCACATTAGGTCTGTATTTCTCCTCACCATTATTTATCATGAGGCCATTTGCATAAGAACAGAATTTTTGTTCCTTCAGAGTCTCACCCAAGATCATAATACTCTGCTTGTGACCTGCATTTCAATTGCAATGACGTTACATGAAACAAACATGTAGCTACAGTGTAATTATCCCTGTTGTATATAATTAGTGATTACCTACCCCACAGTTACATTGAAATTGACAGGATAAAGTGTGACACTTCACAGTATTCCCATGGCAACAGATTGTGATGTCACAGCAGATGATTATTACTTGAAGTAACTAATAAGACAGAGGAGAAGTGAAACTGTAAGAAATTAAGATCCTGTTTTCCTGCAAATTTCCTTAGTAATAAATAATGGGGAGCAGAAAGCTGTAGAAGATATATGGAAAACAAGCAGACTTGTAGCTGAATATTATGTTTTTCAAAGTGTTCCCAGAGGCATCAGCAGCTCTTTAAATGAAAGCCTTCCTCTTATGTTAGCTGGAGTCACTGGATAGATTTAAACCTTTCATGGGACCAAATGCCTTGTACAAAGGTGGTATAGTGCTAAACATTAGGGGCCATACAGGTTCCTTCATCAGGTGACCCATGACCCATATGTTTTTATATGAGTCAGAACAAGCAACAGCCTCAAAGCTTTCTAAAAGTAGCCGGCCTGGTGGTGCTGAGGGTTGAGGCACTGGACGCCACACCTTACGCCACACTGGTAACCCGGGTTCAGGAACGGACTCGTGTTGTCAGGGGTCAGCGGGGGAGTAGAGGATTGAGCAACCATAGGACTGCTTTCCTCTCCTGGGAGGGAGGGGGTTGCAGATCCTGGGCTTTGGAGACTCCCGGTGGTGACTGGGGGTACATCAGCCCTTGGGATCCTTTGCCAGGGATTGGCTGTGGCGGCAACCCTGTGTATATGTGCAGAAATGCATGCACTGGGTGCATTGCACATCTGAGCTGACAGGGGGAGGAACAGAAAACCAAAAAATGGCCCTGGACCTTGGTAGGGAAAGGTGGGTCCAGTGGCTGACCCCCACACCCAGTGTCAGGTCTTCCCGCTTGTCCCTGGTGCTTCCTACATTCCCTGGTCACCTAATTAGATTTCAGAAAGGTCGCCAAGAGAAGTCAGAGGTCCTGCCCCGGGGGGTTTAGATCCAGGGGTCGGGGGATCAGAGAAGCAGAGTGAAGCGGGCACCCCACCAGTAATATCATCGTTATCTATCCTTAGCTGATGCTTGTATATGCTTTGACCCAACCTGAAGCTCCTGAGACTTACCAGTAATGTCACCCCTGCTCTAATCCAGCTCCAAGACTGTCTCCTCTTCCTCCCCATATTTTCCTTCTCTTTGTAAATAACTTCTGACTACTAGCTCTCTTCCTTCTCGAACCTTGTTGCTGACCATCCACTGTTGTTTTGCCAATTACCACTCCTGACCTTCCTTTTCTCAGTCTTTCTTGTTATGTTTGAACATTCCTCACATTTCTCTCTATGTAACCTTACTATCTTATTAACCCTTTCACTCCACAGGTTGAGTCCATGGTTTCTGCACTCATTATATATCTTATTGCCACTATCTGTATAATGCTTGCCATTATTTTTTGTTGTTTCTACCGATTGTATTTTTGTAGCACTGCTGTACTGTTCCTCTATTTGTATTATTGTACCCATGTTATTGTTGTTCAACGGTTCTCCTTTTGCTGTACTCTCCCGGGTCGTGCCTGAAAATAGTCATTTTATGGCTAGTGCACCTACCCGGTTAACAAAAACTAAATAAAATAAATAAATAAAATAAAGGTATGGTTGAGGACTTCAGGTGGGCTGGACAAGGTTGAGCCAGGTGTCCACACCAGAGAGAGTCTGAGTGGGCAGAGATGGGAAGTATAAAGAAAATGTATAAAAAAAAACCTTTCTAAATGTAATTCTGTCATTTTATCAGTAAGGAAAATTAAAATGCCATTCAGGTTGTAGATAACACCTTCTGTTCTTTAAAGAATTTGGGCCATTATCTGTTGGAAAACACAAGAATTGGCTACTTAAACCAGTAGTCTTTGTTAGTCATTATCTCAGGTGTTTTAGTAAGTAGGTATTCCCAGCAAAATATCAGGATGTCATTTTTGTTTTCATTTTATTTCATTCCTGAACTGAGATGTGTGATTCTGACATTTTTAGAAGTTCTTGCTTCCTTGCAATGCCCATTGTGAACAAACTAAACATCTTGGTGTGGTGCAATGCTATTTACCATTGGAAACACATGCTAACACCATCATAATACATTCACAGTACAAAACCCACCATTTACAGTTAGAAAGTAAGCTCAACAGAAAAGATGTTTAAATATTGTCAGTGGCAGCCATCTTTAATGATTTGAGTAATTTATCTTAGAACATTTGAAAAGATACAGGGCTGGATTCTCTATGAGAGGAGAAAATTGTGCACATGTGAAAAAAATGGCCAGCAGATCATGGAGACACACGGCAGGATATTTTCAGCGAAAAATACCACCCACGTGAAAATCGCAAAGGAAGAGATAGCAATGCCGCATGTGCGATCCAAGAGCTGCAGAAATAATATAAAGGCTCAGCAAAAAGGGCAAGAGATGAGCCAAATAAACTGAGGCAGGATCCACCGTGAATTTTGCAAAACAGGCAACAGAACCAGGACACTTAGAGAGGCCAGTCCCACCTCTGGGACTGCAGCAGCACCACCTATCTGAGCAGGAGCTTGCATGACAGGGGCAGCATGCCCTGCCTGACCTTACACAACAGCAGCAGATGCAAATAGCTGCTACGGTGGACAACTACAGCCAGGCAAGACCAGCACACGTGTAGCAGCAACAGTACAGGCAGACCACAGTCACACCATCCACCAGTGTACTCCAGTCACACTGTGATGGCTGTGCTTTGCACTCCACATACAGTAGGCCCATGCACACAGTGACATTTTGTAGATGTGGGTTGTGTCTCTGATGTTTTATCGTTGCCTGCTTCTGTTGCCCCCACTTCTGTCTGTTACTGCCTCTGCCTCTGCTGCCTGTGGAGCTGCAATATGGGCTGCAGTGGGTCATGCGAGTGTGGTCTGTTGCATTTCAATAGTATTGTGCTATTAGTGGTCTGACATCTGACATTACTATAAGGCCCCTGGTTGGTGGTGTATGGTATATCAACCCCCACCAGAACTGGTTCTCAATTGATAGCAAACTGCCTTCTGCTCAGTATGTCAGTTACGCCTCACTCTCTTTAGTGCAGCATGTGGGCAACATTTTTTCCGCAGCTAAGGTGCAGCAGTGGCTGAGAATAGCTATTAACAGGATAATACATACCTTTCAATGACTTTTTTCCCCTGCAAGAAATTCCACAGCTACCTTTTTTCTGCAATCCGCAGAATATTTTTCCCACAGCTGCAGATGTTTTCAGAATACCCCTTGGTGCAACTGGCCTTTATTTCTGTGCCTGCACCTTTTTTTTTGGATACTTGCACATTTTTTTCACCTTCAAAGTCTTTTAAGAATTCAGACCACTGATTATGAATTTATAGATTCCAGAAATAACAGCAGACTAACAAATACTGCAGCTTTAAAAGGGAAAGACAGTTGTGGGGTTTGATTATTAAATACTGGTTTGAACTCCTGATAAGTGCTGAGACACATCTCTGTGCCCCTTTTAACATATTCTTTCATTCTTGAGCAAGCCAATCAGTGCTGTTGATCACCTTCCACATGAAGCCTTCTTCTAATTATGAGGGTCTATCATACTAGGGTTGATAAAGGTGGAATGTTCTACTAACAGAATTGGGGTGTTGCATTTTCATTGTCTTTTTTTAACTTAACCCTTACGTTGCCAACAGAATTAGACCGTATACGAATTCTGGACTGATATATCAGTCCATGGCACAGCAAGGGTTAAAACACATTTTTTTTAATAAATATATTATAAACCAAACAGCTTACAATATATTAATAGGAGCACTGAGTTGCATGCTTAGTGTTATGAGTATCTTTTTTTTCATCCTCAGGGTTCTTAGCCTGCTCCAGTTCAAGTTTGCAGTTCTCTAACCCTTAGAAAGCCCAAAGAGACACTCTTCTAACTATATCAGTGCTCCTCAGTGTCCCTATAAATACATGCATTACATGGATGGAACATTTTCCCCATGGAAGTACTTTGCATGTATTTCCCTGTATACCCTTTCGCTGCATATGTAATTGTACTCAAAACTAAAAGTAACCAATCAAATGGATTATATAAAATAAAAGATGGGTGTGTTATACAAGGAAATTGATCCATTGAGAGAGCTACCCAGATCATAAAGCTGCTTACCATTTGGGCTTGTGACTATGATGTGGTTAACCCCCTCAGTGGGTTTATTTCCTTGTGTGCACCACACTTATCCATTATTTGTTCTATAAATATTAGCTCTTACTAGGACAACAGATTGTCACACAAACACAGCTATCCTGAGGCTAGCTAGACAGTCAGATGTTTCGAAACAAACTGTGTAATAAGTCCTTGTTAATGTGGAATATTTAAAAATGTTGAGGTGAGAATGAGCCAACACATAAAAAACTAATACAGTTTAAGGCATTTGCCATAAAGATGAATGATTTTAAACATTTTATCTTAGTACAAACTTGCATTTTGAAGCTGCTGCTTTACCGAGCAACCTGCATGTGATCAGCTGCATGTAAAAGATGGGCGCTCATATGCACCAAATTACGGTAGTCAACGTGAAAAGAAAAGTATAAATTTTATAATCACTGCAGTAGATTGATCTAAACAGGAATGAATAGGTGCCAAGGATCTAAACTGGCAGTAAGCTGATCTTATTGTGCTAGCAACATGCTGAGTAGAAGATAAGGAGGAATCCGTCATTAACCCATGCTGTGAGCAACAGGCTTAGAAATGAAGATATCAAAGCTGGAATCAATGGTTGTGATTGTATTCTATATACTGCTTGAGCTAGGCAACTATAAACATGTCATACGGAGTTGAATAGAAATGGGGTGGTGGCAGGCAGCAAGGTAGGATTTTAAAAGACAACTGAGTGAAGTGTAACTATAGTAAACATTTTGCTGTTCATTGGAGCTGTGCAGGATGTAGAATTCCAGTAGTATGGCAATTCAGTTTCCAAAATACTTTTCAGAATTCTTCAATAAATTCTATGGTATTCTGGAAGTCTTTTAATGGAAACTGCTGATTAGTTTTCTCTGGGTTGTGTAAACCATGGATTGCTTTTCCACAGTTTGCAGAAACCTAATCCGCAGCTCATATCACCTGTGGAACCTTAATTGGCATTACTAATATGCAGTTGTTTTTAATTTATTGTGCTTTTTCTGCCTCCCCTACAGAACAGGCCCCCATCAGCTCACCTCTGCCCCCATTGCTGTCACCCACCTTTCTTCCAGGACATCCTCCACCCGGTGTTCCTCCCTGGCTTACCCCCATGGTGTGGGTTACTGGATCCCCCTCTTCCCCAATGATCCTTAAACTTGGCATCCAGAGAAGGCCCCCAGTTCTGCTGCATGGCTAGATGGAGTGAGGAGAATGGCATCCTGCACATCCTACACCGGCCAAAGCCAACGTCCCCTTCCCCAACCCCTTGGTGTCAGCGTGCCTGCCCCTGTAGTCACTCAGGGGGTGGTAGAGCAGCAGCAGCTGTACATGCTCCCTCCCCAAGGTGGAAAGTGTCTGAACGGACAGTCTACTCACCTCCCACTGTCCAGCCCTCCAATGAGTCAGGTCTGTTCTCAAACCCAGGTTGCCAGTGTCACAGGTGGTAGCAGTAACACTGCACCAATGGGCCGGCCACTAATACAGTTTAAATACTACTTTTGGAATTTTGAACTTTCCACAGAATTGGCCTAAATTTCCAGAATTCTTTGGAGGTGGAATTTCAAAATTCCACTCAACACAAGCAGAATGTACCTTAAAGTTGGTACTTTTGTCATCTCCAGTCTATAGCATGCCTCTTCCTGGTACAGCAAAGTCAGCCACGATGCAATGTAATAACCAGCAGTAAATGATGTGCCACAAAATGCTGCAGTACAAAAGGACTTAATTACCATTGAATTGCATTGTTCCCTGCTGCATTTTGTGATATACTGCAGCATTAGTGCATCGTCAGTCTGGCTGCGCTGCTTATAATTGTGGAGGCAGTGGGGTCTAGTGATTATAGCACTAGCTTGGGAACCAGGAGATCACAGACCTCTAGAGCCAAATACTCATTTTGTGACCATGAGCAAGTCACTTAACCTCCCAGTGCTGCAGTCCATTTAGCTGTGGGAATGTAAGCAGGACCCCCACTGGAAATAAGATATGGCATTTCATCTAGGCTATTCTGGGTAAGTAAATTGTACTCAGAACAAATACTATGTAAGAGTCAAGACCACAAGTATCCTGATTACTGTGCTGTTATGTATGGCAGACATCAGCTTAGACTGATTAAGCGTGGCAGCTTGAATCTTTTTGGAGATGTTCTTTTTTACACTGTGCTAGCTATCCTAACTAATTTAACATGATGCACCACCTGAGCCTGCTTTCTTCACACATAACAGAGGGCAGGATCATACTTTTAAACTGCTGAGTAAGTTAAATATGTCAGTGTACATTTCTGCTGCACCTAACATTTACGGAATCAAAAAGACTGGCAGGCGTATTGGACAAGCTGTGCACCATTTCAATGCTGGAAAACTTTTCATATTGAATTATTGTTGGAGGAGGAAAAAAGGGCTTCCCAGATTTATGATTTGTTCCTAGCAGACAGCTGTTTTCAAAACCACAACGTATAATTCAGCATGACAACTTTCAATCTCTGTATAGAAGAAGTTCTGGATTTAATGAGCGTAAAGATAAGGCTGTAGAGTCCCACCCAGATAGCTGGGGTCAAATTTTAAAATAGAGAATCCAAGATGCGTCTTCAGACCCAGTGTGTCATTCCATGTCATGGAACTGGATTTGTCAGATTTCAACCTGATTTTCGGAATTGCAGTCCAGAAATGCTAATTCTCAAATTTAACACTAAAATATGTTTTTTTACATAGAAATTTAGGATTCCAAATTCAATTCAGATTCTGATTTTGAGGTCATTTTCAGAATGGGACAGGAACTGGATTCAGAACAGGAAATTCCTAAATCTCTGTCAAATCAGATTAGAATCAGCAAATTCCGATCATCCCTAATGTCCACACGTCTTGACCTGTGCTGCTGTTTTGGGGTGTAAGTGTGAGACCATTCAAAATCAGGCACAGCCGGGATTTCGAAATGCATCAACATTTGGATGCATTCAAAACTCCCACCAGACACATATGGGATGGAAGCAGCTCAAAATCCAGTCCATGGTGACTGCAAGTCACTACTGATGTGCACAGGGGAGCCTGAACCATGGCTGCCCACGGCCTTTATGTGATAACAGTGACTCCTAATGGGCACCGTTCACAAAGAGCAAGACAAGAACTGCCTGACAGACAAAGGGCGACAGACCATAGAGTGACTGTCGCAAATAGTGATGGCCACTTACTGCATCGGAAAAAAAGAAGATATGTATTTTTATGTAGGGCCATGCCCCCACCCCCTCTCTGTGGGGGGCAAGTCCCCTACATCCCACAAAATAAAGATAATCAACTCCACGGGGGCATGGACTTAGGGGAAAACAAATATTTAAAAAACAAAAATATTTCCTTTCTGGCCACTAGGCCTGAACCTGGGTTAATCACTTCAGGGGTGGTAGCATATGCCGCCATGCTGCATGGCCAGTTCAGCAGTGCTAGCCCAACCATCATGTTATATCCTTCTATAGCAAGTGTAGCTCCCTGCTGCACTCACTCTACAGGATATAGCAACTTCTTTCACCACTCACTCTACTTCCAAGTGCTATTATTGAGTCACTCATTAATAGGCGCTCATATAGGGTGTTACCCTGCCCATGCCATGCCTGGCAGTGTAGTCCAGTACTGTACTTGGAGCACTCTGCTGTGAAGCAGGAGCCCAATAAGCTCAGAATCCCACCATAGCCTCAGGGATCATTGTGTGACCCCAAATCAAATCACTCTTTGGATCTGCCAGTGTGATCTTATCAAGTCACATGACCACCCAGTACTTCACTCCATCACTGCTCTAAACCTGGATAAAAAACAGGACTCCACTAAGAATGAAACATCCAAGAGGCAATGTGATATACTGGTTACAGCACCAGTTTGGAGGGTAGAAGATCACAGGCTCAGACCCCAGTAGAGCCAAATACTCACTGTGTGACCTTGAGCAACTCACTTAACCTCCCAGTGCTCCAGTACACAACTGTTGCAGAAACGGGTAGAAGCAGGACCCCACTGAAAATTATATGCTGTATCACAGCTGGAATATCCTCACTAAATATACAATACAATATATAAATAAAAATGTGGGTCTTCTTTGGGAAATAAATTATAAAATACAAAAACATAGTTGACTAGTGACTTCAGCTTTCTGTATGAGTAATCCGTCATCCTTCAGCAACAAAAACTAAGACAATCTGAAAAGAGCAATTCTTTTCCATTTTGTTTATAACCCCTCTTTTGGAAATTGCATCACTTTGACTCACAGGCACAGCAGTAGCTGATTCAGAGAGGGGAAAAAAATGCATGACAGTGACTGAACAAGATTGTTTTTTCTTTTACCTTTTCAACAGCAAATGGGCTGAATTTGCATATTGGGTATTGGCTCTGTGGTATTTGTGTAGAGCAGTTAATTAGAAAATTTCGGTTCTTTTTTTACAGTGTCCCAATTAAAAAAAAAGCCACAATCAGCACCATTGTCACTGCCATTACTGCCTTGATTTAAAGCATTCAATGGCTCCTTTTGGGTTCTTAACACGAATAATCAGGAACTCTGAGCATGTGTTCTAATAATTTGTCTGCTCTATGTGGAACTATTACAGTAAATGAATGCGCTCCAATTCTCTCAGAAAATTAAAAGACAGAGAGTACCATGTGGTTTGGATTTTGGGCTATCTAGGGACCCATTACAGGACAGATAAACTTTTCTGCTGCTTAACTGGAGCCGTATTTTGTAAAACAAAATAAATTAAGTAAGAAGGAAAAAAACTACACATAAAGCTGACAATTTCTGACTCGGGCATTAAAAGATAAAAATAAAGCAAAGTAAAACTTCAAGCAATGTTAGCGAGAACATTTTTATGAAAATATTTTTTGGTATTCAGTAGTCAGTACACCCTTATAGTGTCACAGCAATATTTTAGTAGAGTCAACCATTTTTAGAATTGCTATTATTGCCAGTTCTGCATCCACAACAGCCCCCAGTTGTTAAAGAATATCTCTCTCAGTTCTCACTTTAGCTGTATATGCGTTTTAAACACTGGATATGTCAGGGTGATACAAGCATATGTTTATGATGTTTTAAAGCATGGATATGCCCCAGCCTGTTCAGTATTATCAGGGTGGGTCTGGAAAGGGCAGAGGTTTTACAAATCTTCAGTCACACTTATCTTACTCTGGGAATTAATTGGGAAGGAACACTGGGATGCTTACCTAAGCAATAAGGCATGACAGGACGTGTGTTATTGCGGCATAATGGCATGCCTTGGAATATGACAGGACATGTGTTATTGTGGCATAATGGCATGCCTTGGAATGTGTCATCCAAGAAGTGCCATTATCCCACAATTACAAGCACCCTGGAGTGCCTTTTTGAGATGATAAAATGGTTCCTCTGAATTCTGTGTCAAAAACTGAGTAATAAGGTTCAGAAATTTACGTATTTCTGAGTTGTGCTGGAATAACACATGGTCATGTGACCACATCTGACCAATCACAAGTCTTGGTTTCCCGTATCCATTTTAAAATGTATGTTTGTGTCTGATCTGACTGCTGATTTTACTTCTTAATATCTTGTACTGCTGCTTTAAAGCCCAACTTATACAACAGGATTTGGGTTAAAAATGACAAGATACAATTGATACCTCAGCTAATTATGACACTGACAGCAAGCTATCAAAATACGATGCCCAGGATGTCTTGCTTTCGGGGACTGAGGTTTCTCAGTTTATATGTGGTTTGGAAAGATGTGCAAAAACCAAGACATCAAAATATACTGCTGTAAGTGTTGTCATAATTAATATCTTGATGGGTAGTATCATCCCAGGTACCATAATACTGAATCAATCAGAGAGCAGCTTTCACAGTGCTAAAGGGATTACAGCTGCTTAGTGCACCAGCAGTTGAAACCAGAGAGAAACAGTTAAATCTTGATGCAAACAGGAAATTTTAAAAGCAATAACTAGTAAATGGATGCTGCATTAATCGAATATGCAATGGTCTGACTCCAAAGAACAAAGTTTACCATCAATCGTGAAGAGGAAGAACTTTCTTAACTCACTTGTGGCTCCACCACTCATGAGTTGGGGTCCCATCATCACACATGCGAAATAAATTGCAAATGTTTAGTCTGGCCATTGCATATCCTCTAGTTCTTCAAAAAACTACATTAAATGTATTATTCTCAGCAACAGTTATTATAAAGAAAGTCATCTTGTATAAAAAAATATTCTGCACTGATTATTCAGAGGACCGAAGCAGTAGGCATGGACTTCCATGGCTCCTATGACATCATCACTCCTTTTATGGTTAGATGACTGGACTTTTGTATGTCAATGAATATGACATAGAATAAATATAGATGTATTTCAGAAGAGGCAAACTTTAGAGCCCTTCTAAAGTGACCCACTAAATATTGTAAAATAAAAATTTTGGGGGTGAAAATATTTTTGTTGATACTGCAAATGTTAGACACCAGTTAAGTTCACAGAACACTTTAACTTCAGTTTGTATGTTTATTTTTCACTTAGTTCAGTAAGTGGGAAACATTTCCAAGAATCAGCATTTATATAGTGCTTTTCATGCACATTGTGTCCCAAAGTGTTTTACAAGCAATGAGAGACTGGTAGCAAGTGACAGTAAATGTGTGTGGTAGCCATTTGTTACATCAATAACCACACACAGCCACAGTTGCAAGATTCATTTGTATGGGAAGGGAATGTTGGCCAGGACACTGGAGGAACTCTCCTACTCTTGCAAAGAAGGGGTTAAGGGTATTATGTGGTGATGTTGACTGTATTTATGGTGTTGTATTTTTGTATTATGTTTGCTGTGGTGATTGAAGAAAAACTCCCCTACTCTTGCAAAAAGTGCCTTGGGTTCTTTTACTGCCACCTGGACACTTACCAGGACAGCACCAGAGAGGGGAAGAAGCGACCTTGGTTTAAAGTCTCATCCAAAGGACTGTGCACCCTGCAAGTACAGCATCCAGCTAGTACTGTACTTGGGTGCCAGCATTCATGGCATGATCCCAGTCCTGGAACAGGATGAGAACTCAGCTTCTGTTGAAAAAAGTTTGGGTTGTTTTCTGAAAATAATTGTGCTGGGGGCAGTTAATCGAGTGGCTAGCATGCCTTTAAAAGAAAACTGCTGGTTATATTTTTCACATCCTCAGAAAGTAAAAAAAAAAATTGAACTGAATACTGCTTCATTTAAATTTTTGCCTCATAGCAAGCAACATTGTTTTTTTCTGGCCATGTTACATATGTAGATTGACACCAGGCATCCGTTACTTGTGCATAACAGACGCCTGCATCTGCAATGAGTCTGTACTAAAGCTGTTCAGAATGCTGAATCCTGCCAGCAGAATTCAGGCAGAATGGCACTTTACCTTTAGAATTTTTTTTTTTCATTTTTCAGTAAATTCCACAGAACAGAATTTTTCAATAAATTCAGTTCAGTTGTGAACGTCTTAATTTATACCATGGATTGGTTTTCGGGGTTTACACAAACCACCAATTAGTTCTCCACAGATCAAGGAACCCTAATCCACGGTTTACATAAACTGCAGCATGCTAATCCCCAGTTTTTAGAAACCTCAAATTATTAATACTTGGTTTAAACTCCACTTTTAGACTTTTGGAATTCTTTTTCTTCTGACAGAATTCTGTGGAAATAGGCAAAATTTCCAAAATTCTGCAAAATTTCATTGGAAGCGGAATTTGAAAATTTAGCACAACTCTAGGCAGCACCCATTTGTTTTCCTTAGTTGCAGAGGATTCAGACTTTTCTTCTTTTTTTATGCACAGTGTGGCAATCTACCCTTCCTACAGCCCTCAAAACCCAGTTACTGAGTGCCATTAGTCCACAATCTTCTGACTTCAAACTAGGATCTTTACAAGGACTGGGCCTAAATAGTTCTAAAACAACAAACCCATAGAACTTAACAGGTTTTAAAAATGTAGATCCAGAAAGAACCAATTCTTAAAAGAACTGATGGAGTGGTTTAAAAAGCAAATGAGGGGGTCACATGATGCAGCCGAGCTAGGTGCAGCAAGGCTTCTGCAGCTCCGTCCCACGACTGGTATTTTTTTTCCTTTTGTAACCCTCCTGTGGGAGTTACTGTGTGTGTTCCTTTAAGAAGGAACCTGCTTTCTTCTGTGATGCCAATCTGTGCCCTTGGTTTGAGCTGGCAGCAGCACTGCATGAGCATTCCAAAGGGAAGGGGCTGGAGCTCTCAGTTTTGAAAGAACTGAGCATTCTAGTCAGTTGGAAGGAGCCTTCAGCCTGGCATGTACTGCCTGGCTCCGTCAGTGTAAACCGTCTTTTTCATGGAGTTGGCATCAGTATAAACAGTTTGTACGTGGCGGCTGCCATTGCCCGAGATCCCTAAAAGGGGGGTGCCCCTCTCCAGAAGGAGGAATACCAGTTGCGGAGTTCTTTGAGGAACTTCTGTGGGTATGAACTGTGGCCAAAAACTGCTAAAAGTCTGAGGTGATATTTTGCCTTATTCTAAGAGGGGAAAATAACAAAGCTTCTCACTTTTAAATGCCCAGTGCTGCTTTCTGGGTTTTGAGCAAACGTTTCCTGTCAGAAAAGGAAAGGCTTCTGACAGAGGGTGACTGTCTCTAACAAAAGGGGGCTGTCATGTCTCTTTTTGAAAATGGGGTAGAGTGCTAGAAAAGGCAGTAACTATGCCCCTTTTTGGGCACAAAAAAGGCTGTGGTAATTCCACAATGAATATGTGTTGAGGAAAAATGTCAAATTAATGCTGTCTGCCTCCGACAGTAAAATGTGAGTTTTCAAAAGTCAGTGTGTGACTCTGCCTGTGTCACACAAAATGAAAGACTGTTTACTAGCCCTGTGGCTAGTATGTGAGATGTGCCCTGTAAAGCTTCAGTAAATTCTGCCTGCTGTTGTGGACTTTGGGACCCCTTCTCATGGGGGTCAGCACTTGAGTGAGGGTGGGAGTGGACATCTGTGGCACCTCGAACCCCTAGGGGATGCTGTGCCCTCCATCGCCCATAAATTAATGCCTTGATGGGTTGTCCTCAAATGTGGACTTGGACACTTCTCTCACGGGGTCAGTGCTTGAGGAAGACTGGGAGGCTTGGTCCATTGCACCTCAGACCCCAGGGGACTGCAGCCTCTCCCTGCCATTTAAATTCTGGGATTGGAAATAAGGAAAGTACAGAGCCTGCTATGTGTGATCCCTGAAGGCAGAAAGAGAAGTCAAGTTCAGTAAATCCCTAGGGTGTAACACCAGCCCTGAGGGTGATAAGCTGTAATGTGAGAATAACTGAACTGTCCCCTGTGGGACTAGAACTGATAACCCACTGTGGTCTGTCCTGGCCAGTTGATGTTTAACATCTGCATCCATGGATAAACTGTTTTGAAATAAAAGGATCCTGTTTTGGATGAGTTAACCACTACTATTCCATTTGGACATTAAGTTATTGAAATATTTATTGCATCATTTAAAATTATGCCTAACCAGTTTTAAATCTGCAGCCTTGCCAGCCCACCTGTGCCACGGATGCCGGAGGTCACCTGATTGACGGAGGTCAAGTAAGTGCATTCTGTATTTGTGCTTGCCCTCTGAACTTGTTGGCTCCCCTTAGTTTCCAGGGATAAAGGGATTACATTTTATACCCCTCTGAGCTGGCGACTTGGAATTTTGGATGCTAGTTCCTGTGTGGCTATGGCTGGGAAGCCAGAGAGCAATAAAACTGGTACCTTGGTGAAGAAGAAATATAAGTTTTCTGCCTCCCTTCCACCTCCCAAGGAAGGGCCAGAACCTGTTTCAGAGATGCAGTTGGAATATGAGACAGAGGCCAGCCTGGTCACTTGAGAGAAATTAAAGCCTTTATGAGCGTCATTGCAGCCGATTTAAATATTATGGTGACACTCACTGTGGTGAGAGTTTTGGTAGAAGTTTTTTGTCATCATGTGGAGCAAGCCAAGCCGAGGATTGGACATCTCAAGGGCTGGGCCCACCCTGCTGAGAGATGCCTGGGCCTTGCCGAGCAGGATCCATTCTCTGTGGGATCAACTTGATGACCGGGGACTCGAGTCGGAGGAGCAATGTAAGGCTATATGGGCTGCCCAAGAGATCGGGAGGGTTGATCTGATTCACTTTTACAGTATCAGCTGCCTCAATGGTTGAATTGAAGCTAGGCACTGTTATTGAAATTGGGAGAGCTCATAGGGTTCTGACAGGCCCTCCAACTGATTCTGTGATATGGCCCCGACCAGTGGTTTTCAAACTACTTTGGTATACTGACAGGGAGAGCATCTCGAAAGGGGCAAGGGCCATGAAGGAGATACAGTAACAGGGAACATGCCTGTACTTTTGTCCGGACATCCCTAAGAGGGTGTTGAAATGCTGAAAGACTTTTGACCAGGTCAGAAGATCTGGCAAGAGAGCAAGGGATTCTATGTTTCTATGTTTGGCACCTCCGGCTGTTCTGAGGGTCTTTGTTCAGAATCGAGTGGAATCTTTCACTACACCTTCGGAGGCCAGCAATTTATTATGGGCAATTCTCACTCAGCTTCAGAGGACCCCTCATCTGGGTCTCAGACTGTTTTGGCTCCTAAACCACAGAGAGTGAAGTTGGCCTCGAACCCTCAACACACGACAGGAGTAAGGCAGTTCAGGGTTCTCCACCTTGCCCGCCCTCTCGAGATAAGGACTCGATGGATTGAGGACTTGTTTTTTTAGTGGCATGAGACAGCTTCTTTCTTTATCTATGGAACAGTTTTTTAGCTGTATTTCTTATTTCAGAACTGTTTAAATTGCTGTTGTTCCCTTCTGATGCCTTTGTGGTGTCGGGGCTAGGGTGGGATGTTATCTCTGTTAGTTTTGTGAGAACTAGGGCTGCCAGGGAAGGGTCTTTGTTTTTTTTTTGTTACTATATGTGTCCCTTCTAATAGTTATTTTTTCAATGGGAGTTGGGGATGTCACTGCCCCTCTGCTACTTTGGTGATGCCTCCCTGTAGCTTATTAGAGAGGACATGGTCTCTTTTTTCTTTGGGGGGGTGCTGTTTTGTTTTACTTGGAGCTCTTCTCTGTTTCTGACCCTTCCTCTGGTAGCTCAGAAGGGGGGCTGAGATGTTTCCTTTTGGATTTTGCAGCTGGGTTCACTGTGTATTGTTTGGCGTTCCTGGTATTTAAGGGGATGGGTTGGGGTGGGGATGCTGGGGTTCCTGTTATATGTAATTATATGTAATTTTTGTATATTGTGGGTAATTTGACTGTTTACTGGCCATTGGTTACTCGGTTACTCATTTATGGTTATCGGTTTTAGGCCACACTGGTTTTAGAGGGTTTGTTATTTTTAGCATGGGGTCTTTTATAATGTTGGGAGTCACCGGGGAGGAGGGGGTCTCTACTTCTTGCTATAAGTATTCCATGGGGTGGGTGCAGTGGCCCACACATATCCACATGCAAGTGGCAACAGTTAGCTGGTGTGATATCTTTATTGTTCGTTCTGTATATAGGATTTGGGTATTTGATGTTATCTTTAAGATACCTGGCAATGTTACTGATGTTTTGTTTTGGGCTAGGACTGATGTTTTTATCTGCTGCTGCCAGGTAAGGGTTGGGAGAATCGACTGTGCCCTTCTGGTTGGCGGACTGGTTTATGCTGTCATATAAGGTGATATCATGGAATGTGCGGGGAATGAATGGTCCTGTTAAGCGTAAATGGGTGTTGTCTCATGTTAAAAAACTTGAAGGGCAAATTATATTCCTGCAAGAATAGCATTTGCTCCAAAAAGAGACAGATAGATTCAAGGCTAGTTGGAAGGGGCAAGTTTTTCCAGCTTTGTGTACATCTAAACAGAGGGTGGTCATGATTTTACTGGCTAAGGAGGTGAACTGGGTTACAACATCAGTTGCAAAGGGATCCCCAAGTCGGTGGGTACTAGCTACTGGTACTTTGGATGGTTGTAACTTACTTTGGTTTCTGTGTGGCCCGAATTTTGATGGGCCTCCTTTCTTTCATAGATTTTCCAAGGTTCTTCAAGATAAGGGGGAGGAGGAGATTATTTTGGGAAGGGACATGAATGAAGTTTTAATCCCATTTGTGATCATAATGGTGACCCTAGTAAGCTTGTTACCTCAGGCTCTCATGCTCTAGCTAAACTCAGGGATGTCATGGGCTTTGGGATGTGTGGCGGGCTCAGTTTCCCGATGTCTGATATTATACCTATCATTCTTCTGTGCATCAGACTTATAGTAGGATTGATTTATTTTTGGTTTCACATGCTTTGTATAAAAACCTTTTGTCTGTTACTATTGAGCTCATGATCATTTCTGGTTACTTTCCCATTACTTTCATGTTTTCCTCGGACAGCGGGGGAACCCAGGATGCGCGGTGGTGCTGTAATGTTAGTTTTTCAATGGACTCTGTTTAAGGAGTGGATTAGGAAGGAAGCTGGGGATTATCTGTTGGTAAATAATATGGGGGACGTTGCCTCTAAGTGGGTGTGGAAGGGACTTAAGGCTCATCTTTGGGGCAGAATTATTGCCTATTCTTTGGCACACAAGAAGGAAGGCTAGGCTTCAGGCTTTGGGGTCACAGTTGGGTGCTCTTGAAAAGCAGCATATGGCAGGTTTGGGGACTTTTCCTTAATTTGTCATATTCTGGATCTTCAATTTCATATCAACACATTGACTACCCAGCAGGCAGAATTCAGTCTCTACAAACCTGTCAGGCTTACTGGGAGGGTGGGGAAAAAGCAGGCCATTTATTGGCTTGTAGGCTTAAGCAGATGGAGGTCTCTAGCAAAATCTCGGGGATAAAAAGGGGTGATCATATCATTCTGGATCCTGATGGGCTCAATTTAGCATTTTGGGAGTACTACCTTCAGCTTTACACTTATAGAAGAGTGCGGGGAGGGTTGATGGATGACATTCAGGAGTTCTTGGGGTCTCTCACGCTCCCCTGTCTTACAGATGAGCAGCACTTGGAACTCAAGGGGTCAGTTATACCATGGAAGAGTCATGTAGCGGTGCAGCAGCTAAAGTGTGGTAAGAGTCTGGGACTAGATGAGCTCCCTGTTGAGTTTTATAAGGTGGTGGGGGACCTGGTGTGTCCGGTGTTGGCTGAGGTATTGGAGGATGCCTGGAAGACTGGGGGAGTGTCTCTCAACTATGCATGAGTGCAATGATTACAGTTTTACTCAAAAGGACAAAGCCATATCAATGTGCCAGTTATCGCTCTGTCTTGCTCCTTAGGGTGGATTGTAAGGTTTGGCTGAAATCTCTGCTAATAGGTTGACTAGGGTTATTCGAGTTTAATACATTTTGACCAGGTGGGTTTTGTGGGGAAAGGGATGGGGAGGATTATATTCATAGATTGATAGATTTTCCGGGGGGTTCTGCGTCATCTTCTAGGAGTGGCTGCAGCAGTCGCCTTAGATATGGAAAAGGCATTTGATTCTATTGAGTGGCCATATCTTTTGCTGTTCTTCGTAAATTTGGTTTTGGCCCTAATTTTCTTTGCTGGTTTCAGGTTATTTATTCCTGCCTCAAGCAGCTGTTCATACTAACGATAGGGTCTCTCCAGCCATTCATTTAGAAAGGGGTAAGCAACAGGAATGTCCCCTATCTCCGGTTCTTTTTTTGTTGATGATAGAGCACCTGGGTCAGAAAATTCATGAGTCCTCAGATATTTCTGGTATTCAAGTGAGTCAGCATACTTACAAGGCTATGTTGTTGGCTAATGATATCCTTTTGACTTTAATGAACGTTATGTCACCTTTACCTAATCTTATTCAACTTTTATATCATTTTTCTTCCCTGTCTGGGTTGAAAAATAATTGGGTAAAACAGAAGTGTTACCCATAAATGCTTCTTGGGTTGGTGCAACACTGCCTGTCCCGGTGTTACAGTGGGCAACTCATCCCATTAAATTTTGGGGCATCATTATCTTCTCTCGCTTAGCTGATTGGCCTTCCTAGAATCTGCAGCCAATTCTCACTAAGTTGAAAGCGGAGGTGGCCAGATGAAAACATCTTTGTTTATCTCTATGGGGTAAGTTATGGGCTATATGGATGCAACTCCTCCCTAAAGTGTTATATGTTATTTGTTATATGCCCCTTAAAATCTCAGACACTTGGAAGCAGTTTTCAGCTGTTCTTTCGCGTTTCTATTGGGAGGGGGAAAAGCCTAGTCTTTTGATTTTGCATTTGATGGCTTAGTATACTAAGGAAGGTTTCCACTCCCTGTGGTTTAAGGGATATTATGTTTCTTCTGGCCTGCACTAAATCTGGATGTGGTTGCATTCAGAAAGGCTTTGTTCTTCTGCACGTTGGCTGGATTTGGAGAGAGATTTGGTAGATAATGCTTCCCCCGAAAGCATTGTTTGGGACTTCACCCACATTCTTCGGCCCCTTTCTACCCAGGGATATGCTTTTCATGTTCAGATGTGTGCTAAGGTATGTTTGGGTTTGGCATGGGATCTCCCCTTCATCTCTGGTCTCTATGGTTTAATTCAATGTTAACTGTCAATGGTGTTTTTTTCTACTGGCCGTTATGGTCTGGGGGGTGTATAGAGGGTGGGTGATCTCTTCTCTTTAGACTTGGTATATTAAATCTTTTGAGGAATTACAAAATCAGATTTTTCTACCTTCCTCGCATCATTGGAGGTATCTTCAATTACGACATCTTTTACAGTTGAAGGTGGGAGTGTCACTTGTTTTACCTCCAACGATTCAGTGGGACAAGATTTTTAGCAGGCTAGGTGGTATTAGGGGCGGTCTTATTCCTCATAAGCTGGGGACTATTCACAAAGCATTGTTGGACAAGTATACTCCGGATACATGTAGATTACACCAGCAGTCAGCAGTCGGAGCAGATGCTAGGATACTCACTCTCTGATGAGGAATGGGATTGGGTTTGTGCTAACGCCTTTGGGGTTTGTATGGATACTGCTGGCCAACTGACACAATTGAAAACTCTACTTCTGTCATGTTAGGCTCCTTCCACCTTGTATGCTATGAGATTAGTACAACATCCTAGGTGCTGGTATTGTGATGATGCGAGGGGCACCTTGCTTCATTTACTGTTAGAAGTGCCTAGGACGAGGGTGTGGTTGGACTGTGGTACTGTCTACTATGGAGGAGGTTGGGAGGTTTACGATTCTGAAGGATGCCTCATTATTGGCATTAGGTAACACCTTAAGGATCCCAATCATTGATGCATCTCAAAGGGAGTGGGTTATGGGTACTATAACAGAGACTAAATGTCTCCTACTGCATAGATGGCGTTCAGCAATGGTACCCACTTATGATGAGTGGGTGGAAGGAAGAAGTGTTACCATAAATGCTTCTTGGGTTGGTGCAACACTGCTTGTCCCAGTGTTACAGTGAGCAACTCATCCCATTAAAGTTTTGGGCATCATTATCTTCCTTGCTTGGCTGATTGGCCTTCCTAGAATTTGCAGCCAGTTTTCACTAAGTTGAAAGCGGAGGTGGCCAGATGGAAACATCTTTGTTTATCTCTATGGGGTAAGATACAGGCTATATGGATGCTACTCCTCCCTAAAGTGTTATATGTTATTTGTTATATGCCCCTTAAAATCTCAGACACTTGGTGGAAGCAGTTTTCAGCTGTTCTTTCGCGTTTCTATTGGGAGGGGGAAAAGCCTAGTCTTTTGATTTTGCATTTGATGGCTCTGTATAATAAGGGAGGTTTCCACTCCCTGTGGTTTAAGGGATTATTGGCATTAGGCAACACCTTAAGGATCCCAATCATTGATGCATCTCAAAGGGAGTGGGTTATGGGTACTATAACAGAGACTAAATGTCTCCTACTGCATAGATGGCATTCAGCAGTGGTACCCACTTATGATGAGTGGGTGGAAGGAATGTTCAAGCTAGCAGGGTATGAGACATTATCTTATACTGCAGCTGGAAAGTATGGGCATTTTTTATGAACTTGGCATGCTTTTTTGCTTCATTTTTGGGATCCCTTTGTATCAAGGATGGCTACTTATTCTTCCCCGTGCATAACTTTGGTTTCTTTGGGGCTGGATTCATTTGCAGTGGGTCAATTTTGTGGGTTTGGATGGTGGAGTGGGATCATATTTGGGCACAACCTTTTCCCCTTTTCTCCATTTCATTATTATGGTTGCTGTGGTCTTTTGTTTACTTTTTCCTTCCCTGAAGGCAGTAGAGTTTCTTAGCTACTTATTTCCAATAGTAGGGGTTTTATTCTTGTACAGTATATTGTGTTTTGTGTTGTTTTTGGGTTACTCTTTAGATTGTTTATCCAAGGGGTGGTATACACTCTGGCCAGGATGTTTGTTGCTGTTGGTTAATGTTCCACTTGTTGTTTCTTGTTAAAATTTTAATAAAATATTAATAAAAAAAGAACCAAATGAGTGGCTATATAATTAGCTTATAGTGAATGGTTAGCCCCTGCTGTAGATGGTTTTCAATCTACTTACAAACATTGTTGTAAGATAGTTCAAAGGTCAAAAGCATTGTAGTATAGTAGCGATATCACTGCTATACTACCACTTTTAGTTCTACATTCTCGTATGTGGTGTTCGCCATGCACCAGCCTCTCATATTTTAAAATTCTGTTGCGGTGGTCCACTGCTCACCCACAGCGACAAGCACAATGAAAGAGATGAACATGTTTTTTCTCCAAAGTCTCCATTCATTTCAAAGTTTCAATTGCCACAAATGCAAAAACACAAACAATACTGCTTGGAAAAATGTATACTCCCCGCTCAGATACACCCAGCCCACCCCCAAACAGCTTCTCCACACATACAGATATTTGACCCTGAGCCAAGACTCGCCACTGCTCTGTCTCTGCTCTTTGAGATTGGCACTCTCTCACCAGTGATCAAAACCTCCACCAAAGGAAATGAACTCAGTAGCTACTAAACCAGCCTTCCATAAATTCACTCCCACTGGCCTCCTGATTAGTCGCTACCCACTCAGCCTGCCCACTCGGGGTCTCCTGGGCCAGCCTGAACAGCTTCTACACACACACACACACACACACACACACACACACACACACACACACATTTTCCTTTCAGTCTATTTAACAGAATCATATACTATATAAAACAACAAATATGTTAACTGTGCTCAAACAAGGCTGTGTTTCCATCTTGGGGATTTGATGACATTATAGAGACCTCTCAAACAGTGCTCTCGCGTTTTATGATATCATCAAACCCCTCGATGGAAACAAAGCCTTGTGGTGCACAGTTCTCTATCCATTATTCTATATGTTATTAACATGAAAATGTGTGTAAATTAAATTATGGATTTACAGAGAGATGTTCCAAGACACAAATCTTTACTCAGTTATTTCTTTACTTATTTATTTTTATGTTGTCTTGCGCACGCAGCGCAGACAACATATTGTGGTTGCTTCAGTGGAAAAGCAGGTTTCGGAGATGTGGTCCTGCTGCAGCCAAGAGTGCCACTGTTTTTTGTGGCCTGGCTCTGTGGTGCCAATGGCATAGCACGCTGTCTATGACAGCAGTTTGAGAAACATGCCACCACCTTGAGAGAAATTAGCCACTGCAATCAGGGAGTACCATGGAGTGGTCCCTGATTGCAGTAACCAATTACTGCTTGCCTCATCTGGTGTCCCCTGTCAAGCAACATGGTGGCAGCTTCCCCGTCAACTTCTCACAGTCCTGACTGAAGCGAGGGACAGCCGCCGCCTCTTGCAGTTCTTCAGAAAGCCGACGGGGGTGCCCAGTCCCTCAGTCAGCAAGCCCTCCTAGTTGACTTACAACGGGGTGCCTAATCCCTGGCCCATGTGACCCCCACCACTCTGTATGTGCCAAATGGGGTGCCTAACCGAGTAACAAAACAACAGTGCCCTCACCCCTCCCCCTCCCACCCCCTCTCAACTTCACAACCTTCCTACACCACCGCTCCCTTTACTCCTGTCCCACACCACCTCTAGCTACTTTGACAACGCCAATCTGACTGCTTACCTTTTCCCCTAATCACCCCAAAGCTTAACACGACCTATTATTGACATGTCTCACTATTCCCAGTGTATCCCTACCCTGCAACAACTTGATGTAATGTAATTTACTCTACTTTTAAGATGTACCTGAAACTAGCAAGTCTTGTACCTCATGTGCCATTTTAATGATGTTCATGATGCCTACCATGTTTTCCTTTTTTCACTGTCATCTTAATTAGTACTTATTGTATTGTATTGTATTTGTATTGCTCTGTTTTGTCCCTGACTTGGTGCCTTTGAAAATGATTCTTTGACTCAAAAGTATTAACCCATCGAAATAAATAAATAAATAAAAATCCTATCGGCTCCAGTCCTCTCCATCCCAAAACACGCCCAGGTGGCATGCTGAGAGCCCACCCCAGCATGCCAAAAATCTGTTAAAAAAAAAAAAAACCTTCCTGTGATGTCTAGTCCTTTTTAACCCAGTAAAGTACAACAACGTCCCTCACTGTCTGGCTCCCTCCCAACCAACGCCCACCCACTGCGTAGCCCACCTCCCCACACCCCTCACCCCATACTTACCTCCGGAGCCTGTCACAACAATCTTCGATGGACCGGGAACACATCTGCACTCTTCAAAGCCGACCACGGACTGAAGAAATGCTGGTAAGCTGTATAATGGCATAAATAGGGTTTTTCCAACTTTGGTGCATATCTCAGGCATTTTTCAGAATTTTGGCACCAAAGTTTCAACATGGGTTACTGGGACACCACCTCATGAATTCAGTCACTGTCATGGCATTAGTCGGTCCCAAAAGGTGATTTTGCAGTCACATGCAAAATCACATTTCAGGACCAAGTAATGAAATGGCAGTGTCACTATTCATGAACTGGGCTCTAAAAAAGCCCATGTTGCAAATTTGGTGAAAAAAATCAAAAAAATTACTGTTTTACTAGTGTGCATTGCACAGTTTCACTGCCTTCGTAACCGCGATCTGTAATATTTTCCCTCCAGTTTTTAACATTGGCATTTTCCCACACTCTATGAACAGTATAGCTGTCATTTTTCTCATCCTGTCCGAACTGTGTTTTTGCACTATGGCACAGAATAGCACAGTCGCTTTGGGAAATTAGTGTTCGGTACAGATTAAGAAAATCACAGTGATAGTGTTCATGAGTAGAGGTCCTAAAATTCCTATGTTGAAAATTTGGTGACAAAAGTCCACAAAATAAGTATGTTACAAGCATGCGTTGCGCAGTTTCCACGTGCACTCATAACTTCAAGATTTTGCAATATTTTCACTCAACATTTTCAACATTGTCAGTTTTGCACACCTCCTTATGAACAGTATAGCTGTCATTTTTCACATCCTGCCCAAAATGTGTTTTCACACAACTAGCGCACAATGGCGCAGTCACTGTTGGAAATCAATGATCAGGACAGATGAAAAAAATCATAGTGACAGTGTTCATGAGCAGAGGTCCCAAAATGCCTATGTTGGAAATCTGGTGAAATAATTCCATTAAATGACTGTGTTACGAGTGTGCATTGCGCAGTGTCTACGTATGCTCATAAATTCGAGCATTTTTAATATTTTCACTCAAGATTTTCAACACTGCCATCTCTTCACACCTACCTATGAATGGTATAGCTGTCATTTTTCCCATCCTGCCCGAATGGTGTTTTCCCACATCTGGTGCAGAATGGTGTGGTTGCTTGAGAAATGAGCGTTCGGGACAGATTAACAAAATCACAGTGCCACTATTCATGAGCAGAGGTCCCAAATACTTCCATGAGGTGGGGTCACAAAAATGGCATGTTGCAAATTTGTAGTGCAAATACCAACAAGCGGCTGGGGCATATGTGTTTCTAACCATAACATCCACGATGTACAGACAACAAGCGTTAGGGTGTGCCTTTGCATTGCTGGCTGTCATGCTCACGCCATATCACCCCCACCTCAAGCCACTGACAGGCATCGAGGTGTGCCTTGGACTCTTTGGCCCACAGTTCACCCATTCTCCTATGCTGCACCGATTTCAGTATATGTCCTTATGAAATGGGGTGACTGTAAAGTCATCACCCCTGAACACACCTCAGCACTTGTCGGTGTCTGCAGGATAGAATGAGGCAAAATACCATGAGCGTTATGGCCGATTGGGGTGAGCGTAAGGCCTGAGGACCCCAAGACACAATACAATATTTGTCGCACTGCAGGGTAGAGTGAGTTGAAATGCCATGAACGTTAGCCGATGCCCAAAGGCACACCTCAGTGCCTGTCAGTCTCTGTAGGGTGATGTGGGGTTGACGTCACTTTCATACCTCCCTGCCATTCCTATTATGCATCTGTTCAACTCCTGTGCTACTGGTGCCAATGTCAGCAAGACAACATTCGGCATTGACAAATGCTTGTTTATAATGAAGTAAAAAAAAAAAACCACTGAGATAATCCTGTATCCATGAGAGACACCAGCATCCATCTGGTCTGAAAAAATCCTGCCCATCCTTTTTAGACACCTTCCTTATTTAGATTTTTTTGTTTGTTTGTTTACTGGGTAAGGTGCACTGGACAAGCAGTTGCCTATTTTCTGCGTGTATTGCACATATCCTAGGAAAGCAGTGTCCTCTTTTCATAATAACTTATGCACATTTTGCATGAAAATTGATTTGGGGTCAAAATGGCAGATCTTATGAGAATTGTGTCAGGGCACAGAACATGTACTTGTCGGAAGCCATACAGGAGAAAGGGAGACATAACAGAGACCTTCCAGTTCCAGAAAGGAATAAACCAGGCAAACTGCCAGGGATTACTTAGCAGGAATGGCAGGTTGAAAACAAGGGGACACGCATGTAAGATGGTGGTGGTGGTGGTGGTGGGGGAATTCAGCAGGAATGCGAGAAAGTTTTACTTCACAGAGAGAGTGGTTGAGCTGTGAAACAGCCTTTAGGCAGAGGTGGTGGGCACAAAAACCATCAATGGGTTCAGTCACGGCTGGGACAGAGTAAAGGGCTTAATTGTTACTCAGGGTGGTAGCAGTAAGGCAGGGAACAAGAGTGGGGGCAGCAAGGGTGAAACCCCCATCTCGACAATTTATAATGAGGTACAGTAGGGTAAAACTGGGCACACTGCATGGACCAATGGATTTTTCTTGTTTTTTTTGCCAGCATCATCATCTATGTTTCTATGTTTTTATAAAAATGAGAGCAGTGTCCATCAGACTCCATCTGCTCTGGCTGCTTGCCTACACCTGATATAATTACTCCTGTGTTTATTTTTTAACTTTACATTTATTTGTTTGTAAACAAACATACAGTCGATATACCTTCATTTAATATTGCATATCTGAATAAACCATGAGGTGACACTCCTCTTAATACCTCTCATTAGTGCTAGTTAAATTAAAAGATCGTCATTGAGGGTTTCCGTTATAATAAGAAAATACAATGCTGTATTCCTAAGGCTGTAAAGGAGACCATGAGTTGCATGGCACAGTACGAATTCGTACTCTACATTATATAATGTTCACTGTACTTCCCTATACATAGGGAGAAGTCCACTATGCTTAACCGAAGTGAGTGCATTGAAATAGTGCTAAATAAAAGAACTTGTTAGGCTCTATATCCTATGATATTCTCCCATATTAATACAATCACAACGATCAAGGTTACTTAGGTGCTGATATATTGTGAGTAAACAATTACCAATGACAACATGAACAATTTTAGCCAACTATTGTGTGAGAATTCTTTGAGCTAATAAGGAATACGGGGACATATCAAAAGTGGCCTATAATTAACAACCCAAATCACGGTTGTGAAACAGACCAGCTGATAAAGAGAAAACAGTGAACATAGTCAGTGGGCTGTAAGTTCACCTTCTCTGTCCCATTACCAGCCTTGACCGAGAGTTCTCTATCGAACGGTAATGTCGCTCAGTAAACATTCTCATCTTCATCTGACGATGGGCCATCATCCTCGGTTTCTCTCCTGTGAGACAGAGCATTCCATTGACACCATTTAAGGGCCTCGGGTGATTCTGAAAATACGAAAATTTTGTTTTGATGTACAATCCACAGACCCGCAGGGAAAATGAGGCCATGTGGTATTCCTGCCTCCCGCAACATCACCCTCACTCCATTGAACCTTTTCCTCCTCTGCCTGGTGGCATACACAAGATCCGGAAAAAGTCTGATGTGCGCACCATCACGAAGCAGGGTTTCTTCCTCCGTGCAGAGGCTAAAATGTGATCCCGCGAACCCGCTCCATCCATTACCATTACACCGGTGCGTGGAGCCTCGGGATTGACCTGTCTACCTCGAAAGGCAACCCGATATGACTTTTGAATTTTCTGTAGTGTCAGGTTTGCTACCTCTCTCAGCTGCTGTGTGAGCCATTCTTGTAAGAACAGTATCAAATAGTCTCCCTCACAACCTTCGGCTAGACCCAAGATGCTGATGTTATAGGCCCTGGACTGGTTCTCCAACGTTTCTAGCCAGGAGCTGAGATGCACATTTTCTTTTACTGTAGTGGAAACTGCTCCCATTGCTGCATCTGCTGTTTTATTTGCAGCCGCTAATGCCAAGGTAACCGATTCAAGAGTTGACTTGACAGTGGTTACCCAATTGGTAAGAGAGTCAAATTTTGTCTGTAAAGTCTACTGTCCTGATCCTTCCTCATGTTCTAATTCTTGGGCCTGTGTCACCCTCGTGGTGGATGCTCCTAAAGCCGTCTTTGTGTAGTGCTTCTTCCCTGTATGTTTATCTTTAGCGAGGATTGCCTATCATCTTCTAGGTTAGTTCAGCTTCCAAATTATTATGATTTCTTCTTGTTAGTAAAGGATAACTGGTCAAAGTATCTTAAATTAGACCAAAGAATTCAGAGCTCTATAGTTCTGCGATATAAAGGGGCTCCACAGTGCCCCATACATTACTCCTGGTTTTGACATCACAGTCATTACCACAGAAACAAGCTGAGATGTCACATTTTAAGAACAATTTAGTGTACCCACACTACTGGTGTTAAACCTGTTCTCTTTGTAACCATTTTCAATTAATTCCAACACCAGAACTGTGCCTAACTGTACACACTATAGCTAGAACTGTTTTAGTAAAATACTAAAACCATTGCAAGCTAAACCATTTTACTCCCATCAAGACGTGAGAGGGAAATAATGTTAGTTCTAAATGTTTTTAAAATGGTTTTATGTCTAGGATCCTAGCAGAGTTTAACAAGCATTTGTCAATGCCGAATGTTGATTGCGTTGGTGTGTTGAGCTCGCTCACTGCCCCTCTGTCACTTGCTCAGTCTGTTTCTCCTGGTGCTGCAGGCTACTCTGTTGTACTGGGCTCCTGCCTGCATTGGCACCTTGTTCTGCCCACTAAGAAATCTGCAGCTGTCCCGACAGAGCTGCATTGAGGTGGCTCACTCCCCCCTCTCTCACTCGCTCATTCTGTTTCTCCTGCCACTGCAGGCTACTCTTTTGTTATGGGCTCCTGCCTCTGTTGGTTGCTTTTTCGGCCCACAAAGAAATCTGCAGCAGTCCTGACATAGGTCTGTTGAGCCTGCTGACTCCCCCTCTCTCACTCACTCATTCCGTTTCTGCCAGCGCTGCAGGCTGGTCTTTTGGACTGGGCTCCTGCCTGTGTTGCCGCCTTTTTCTGCCAACAAAGAAATCCACAGCAGTCACGATAGAGCTCCATTGAGCTTGCTCACTCCCCTCTCTCACTCACTCATTGTGTTTCTCCCAGCGCTGCAGGCTGCCCTTTTGTACTGGGATCCTGCCTGCATTGGCACCTTTTACTGCCCACAAAGAAATCCACAGCTGTCCCGATAGAGCTCCGTTGAGGTTGCTCACTCCCCGTGTCACTCACTCATTCTGTTTCTCCTGGCGCTGCTGCCTGCCCTTTTGTACTGGGCTCCTGCCTCTGTTGGCATCTTTTTCTGTCCACAAAGAAATTTGCAACAGTCCTGACAAAGCTCCATTGAGCTCGCTCACTCCACTTCTCTCACTCGCTTATTCTGTTTCTACTGGTGCTGCAGGCTGCCCTTCCCTATTGGGCTCCTGCCTGCATTGCTGCCTTCTTCTGCCCACAAAGAAATTAGCAGCAATTACAATACAGCTCAATTGAGCTCACTCACTCCCTCCCCCACTCGCTCATTCTGGTTTTCCCGCCACTGCAGGCTGCCATTTTGTACTGGGCCCCTGCATGCATTGCTGCCCTTTTCTGCCCACAAACAAATCTATAGCAGTCCCAACAGAGCTCCGTTGAGCTCACTCACCCCCCCCACTCGCTCATTCTGTGTCTCCTGCCACTGCAGGCTGCCCTTTTGTACAAGGCTCCTGCCTGCATTGCCACCTTTTTCTGCTCACAAAGAAATCCGCAGCAGTCACAATAGAGCTCCATTGAGGTCGCTCATTACCACTGTGTCACTGGCTCATTCTGTTTCTCTTGGCACTGCAGTTTGCGCTTTTGTACAGGGCTCCTGGCTGTGTTGGCACCTTTGTCTGTCCACAAAGAAATCCACAGCTGTCCCGACAGAGCTCCGTTGAGGTCACTCAATCTCTCTCTCTCTCTCTCTCACGTGCGCATTCTGTTTGTCCTGGCACTGCAAGCTGCCCTTTTGTACGGGGCTACTGCCTGCATTGGCGCCTTTTTCTGCCCACAAAGACATCTGCAGCAGTCCTGATAGAGCTCCATTGAGGTCACTCAGTCCCCCTGTCTCACTCGCTCATATTGTTTCTCCCACTGCTGCAGGCTGCCCTTTTGTACTAGGCCCATGCCTGCACTGACACCTTTCTACCCAAAAGAAATCTGCAGCAGTCCTGACAGCTGTCCGGTGAATTCGCTCCTCCCCCCCACTCGCCTCTCTCGTTCTGTTTCTCCTAGTGCTGCAGGCTGCCCTTTTGTACTGGCCTCTTGCACTGGGGCCTTTTCAGCTCACAAAGAAATCTGCAGCAGTCCGACGAAGAGCTCACTTGAGCTCGGTCCCTCCCCTCACTCACTCGATCTTAATCTGTCCTAAACACTGATTTCCCACAGCGACTGTGCAATTCTCGGAAGGAGTCCAAAAATATTTTAGCCAGGATGTGGGAAATGACAGCAGGTACTATTCATAAGGAGGTGTGAAAAAATGCCACTGTTGAAAATGTGACGCTTGAATATATTACAAATTTGCAAAGTTACAAGGGTGCGTGGAAACAGTTCAACGCACGCTTGTAACACAGTCAAGTTATGGAGTTTTGTCACCAGATTTGCAACATAGGGATTTTAGGATCTCTGCTCATGAACCTGCCACTGTCATTGACTTACTGTGTCCCACAGCGACTGTGTTATTCTGCGCCGGAACTTTGAAAACACATTTAGGTCAGGATGTGAAAAATGCCAGCTGTACTGCACATAAGGAGGTGTGAAAAAATGGCACTGTTGAAAATCTGTTGTGACATTATTACAAATCTGCAAAGTTACAAGGGTGCGTGGAAAGTGCACAATGCACACTTGTAACACAGTCATTTGATTGGCTGTCATCACCAAATTTTCAACACAGGCATTTTAGGACCTCTTCTCATGAACAGTATCACTGTCATTTTCTTAATCTATCCGAGCATGATTTCCCACAGTGACGCCCGTATTCTGCACGAGTACAAAACACATTTCAGCCAGGATGGGAAAACTGACAGCTGTACTGTTCATAAGTTGGTGGAAAATGGTGTAATGTGAAAATCTGGAGTGAAAATATTACAATTATGCGGTTACAAGCGTGCATGCAAACTGCGCACACACCGTAACAGTCATTTTATGGAGTATCGCTAACAAATTTTCAACATAGGCATTTTTAGGACAGCTAATCATGAACAGTGTCACTGTCATTTTTAATCTGTCCGAACATGGATTTCCCACAGCGACTCGCGCTTATTCTGTGCGGAACTGTGAAAACACATTTTGGCCAGGATGTGAACAATGACAGCTATACTGTTCACAAGGAGGTGTAAAAAATGTCAGTGTTGAAACTCTGGCCTGAAAATATTGCAGATTCGCGAATTTACGAGCGTGCGTAGCAACTGCACAATGCGCGCTTGTAAAACAGTAATTTTTTGGATTTTTTTCCACCAAATTTGCAACATAGGCTTTTTGAGAACCCACTTCATGAACACTGGCACTGTCATTTCATTAATCGTCACGGAAAGGTGATTCCGCACTGTGACCATGAAATCACCTTTTGGGGCTGATTAATGCCATGACAGTTCGAGAAATCATGAGGAGGGGTCCCAAAAACCCCATGTTGAAAATTTGGGGCCAAAATTCCAAAAAATGACTGAGATATGCATTAAAGTTGAAAAAACCTATTTCTACCACTATACAGCTTACCAGCATTTCCTCAGTTCACGGTCAGCTTTGAAGAGTGCAGACGTGTTCCCAGTCCACCCGAAGATCATCATGTTGGACTCCGGAGGTAAATATGCGGTGACGGGGGTGTGGGGAGGCAGGTGTGCAGTGGGTGGCGCTGGGTTGCGGGTGGGGGCAAGCAGATCGCTGAGGGACAGTTCTTTTAAAGGGAAAAAAGATGTTGCAGGACCGTTTTTACTTTACAGGGGCATGTGGCATGCTAGGAAGGGCTCCCAGCATGTCAACGGAGGCTTTCTTTTTGGGGGGAGCAGCAGTAGCCGACGAGGATTAGACACCTATCGGCACACAACAAAGGGGGTATCATTATGCCGATGGGGATAGGGCACCCCGTTGACAGACAATAAAAGCAGGGAAGGGTTTTACCCTAATGCTGACAGGGGAGTGGGCTCCCCGTCGGCAACAGAAACACAGGGCACTGAAGCCGGTGGGCATTGGGGCCCCGTCAGCAGGTAAACATGGTGGGGGTTATTATTAGGAACACATGCAACCGCCGCCATGTTCACAAACAATATCGAGCATTTGAAGATCCTGTCCTGCAAATGACAGGTCACTCCTCATTGCAGCAGATGGCTAACGCTGCAATGATGTAGGCGGCCCTGATTGCAGCAGCAGATTTGTCTCAAGTTGGTGGCAAGATTCCAAACTAGTGTCAGTAGCAGCATGCCACAGCATTGGGGAGCCAGGACAAGCCTTTGCAGACTGTGGGGGCACTAGCCACAACAGTGCCGTGCTCCACAACCTGCTTCTGAGAAAGCTGTCCCAATATGTTTCTTGCGCTGCGTGCAATCAACATAAAAATGATTTTGTTAAAACTATTTAAAGGGGCTTGTAGTGGATTTAAAATGTTTTAAGGTACTTAAAATGTGTGTTACAAATGGTATGTACAGGGCCCACATTGCTTTGAAAGGCAGTGTACGATAGTAGATTCAGAACTGCAAACCTAGAAAACCAAGTTTGAACCCCAGCAGCACCCATATGACCTTGAGCAATCACTCTTTGCTTAACTTTCTGTTTCACTCTCTTTCAACTTTCCTCAGCTTCTTTTACCCTTCTCCCTATTTCTTAGTCCCCTTGTACTGGCCTAATCACTAAAGAAGAAGTTCATGGCTTGTAAAACACTTTGGGATACAGTGTGTATGAAGAGTGCTATATAAAATGCATTGAGTTATATATTCACTAAAATACCACCAACAGCTTCATCTTATTATATTTTAGCTGGCTTGCATTAGGGATGTCACATTATGAAATTCTGATTGTATAATAACTGTCATTTGTAATACAGGGGATAATGTATGGTCCTTTACCGGTAACTGGTTTGTTAACCATCGAGAGGTTGCCAGGGTGACCATGTAAACCTTGAAAGCGAAGCTCGAGAGGTTTATGTCGCCATGGCAACCTCGAGATGGTTAATATAAAACAGTTACCGATAGAAGGACCATACATAATATTTTATAGTGTATGGTCCCAAGCAAAATGAAGACAACTCCTTACTTTTTAAGTATTAGTCACCACTACAGCCATTCAGGGCCATTCTCTCACTGCTGCACCCCTCAGTCAGTTCGTGAGATAAAAAAAAGACGTGTGCATGCACAGACTGTTCCCAGTTGTTAACCCATCAATGTGATATACCACTGATGGGTTAACAACATCTTAACATCACATCGATGGTAAAACGTTGTTATAAAAAGGTAGATTTCTACATATAACAATGTTCTACCATACATTATATTGCAGTTACTGTTATAGCGTGGTATTACAGAAGAAGTCATTTTTTGCACAAAAAATAAGCCTTCTCAAACTCTTGCATTGGTGAAAGTTGGCATGGAAGGGACAGTTGACCCTGAAAATACAAAAAAGTCAGTTGAAAGGTCTGAATACTGTGGTATACCATGAACCATAGTTATTGCAGTATCGGAAACTGCCCATGGTATCAATACTGTGACTTCTAATACTGTCTAGCCTAGTGAGAAGAGTGCAGAGTTGTGAAGCAGGAGACCCTGATTTGAATCCACCACTGCCTCTTACTGCAGCTATGTGACCAACTATTACAAGTCACTTCAGCACTTCTATCTTGTGATGTACTAACCTTTCCTGAGCTTTCCATTATCTTGGACTCATCCCAGTCCTTGCCTAATGGCGGCGTGCCTATGTGTGGCTTGTAAAGTGCTTTGGAATGCACTGTGTACTGAAAGTGCTATATAAAATTGAATTCCTTTCCCATGACAAATCTATTAGCCAATCTGATAAGAAACTAAACTTGATATAAGTGCAAGTCACTTTAAAAGGAACTTAAAGAACTAGTAGAACCAGAAATAGCAGACAGAAAATTTTAAAATTTTAAGAAGTAATCAGTTGTACCTTTTTATTTCTGAAGTCTTTTCCTTTTTCCTTTTGCTCACTAGAACATTTTCTATGTGATAGTGTCATGCTGGATGTCTGGAATAGCACTCTGCCTAGTAACTGAAATATCTACTTCTTTTCCTTCAATGACATCATTCGCATTGTGATCTTACTGACAGTAACACCATAGCTGAGTGTCCTGGCAGCTACTGGCTGGCTCTTCTTGAGCAGCTGTGATGTCACAATGCTGATGATGTAACAGGAGGAACAGAGCCAGAAATGTCAGCTGCCAGGCAGAGTGCTGTTCCACACATCACAGCTACTAACATCAGGTAAAAAAAATCTTCCAATTAACCAAATGGAAAAGAAAATGTACTTCAGCTATAAAAGGTAATAGCTGACTGCTTTTGAAAACTATCATTAGTTGTAGGTAGTATACTAGCTGTTAAAAAAAATCATCTAGCCCTGTGGCGCTGGGTGATAAGGGGTTCACCTGGCATGCTGCGACCCAAGTTCACGCCCGAGCCGGGATGACAGGAGTGGAGGCTGGTGGGGAGGGCTAAGAGCATCCGAGGGGGGGTCTAAGTCAGCACCACCCTTGAGAGAGTGCTGCTAGTGGCTGGCTGCGGAGATGTATTTTGTGGTGTGGGTGACCACACACCACCTGTGTGTTCTGCCAGGATGCACGAGCGTGCAGCTCAGGTGGGTGGAAAAGACTTAAGAAATGGCGCCTGGCCATCTGGAGGATGGTGATCCACCCTCCAATTCACTGCGATAGCCCAGAGGAGTCTGTGCTGTGCCCTCACCTCCTCCCAGTGAGGATTGGACAAACGTTGAGGCAAATTCCCCTTCCAGTCCACGACCATGGAGGGCTCCAATGAAGGACACATTGGGTTGACTGGGAGCAGCACGATGAGGGGCAGCAGACGCAATGGAAGGAGCTCAGCGGCAAGGCAGGGCTTGGCACTAGCTGGAAAGCAACACTCACGAGAGGGCCGTGGGAGCAAAACAGATCATACAAAAATAAAATAAAACATCTAGCACAGTATCTGGAAAAGATAAAAGGACAGAGGGAAAGTGGGAGGCAATAAAATATGTTTTGAGGGAGAGCTGGCACTTAAACCTCCAGCAAAAACCTGACATGCTTTTATGGACTTTAATATGGGGTCAAGACATTTGCCTCAGGGTGCAAGGGATTAATGGAGGCATCATATAGAGGGAAGAAAGGAATGGGAAGAGGGACAGTGAAATCTCCATCAACTGATCCCCACCCTTAGTTTTGGTGCAACCCACTAAGGGCAAACAATAATCAGTCATGAATGGAACATGCTGTGTTCATGTCTGTCTATTATTTAGCTTGTCTATGGTAGTCAGAGACAGGAGGGCTAAACTTGAACATAACATAGTAACAGACTGGGGTAGTAATTTAAGGCTACATTTAAATTAGACTACTATAATGTGATATAAATCTTTTTTTCTCATCCCTTACCCTAGGTTATGATTGAAGCACAAGAATACATACCTCTTCTTTATTTTCGGCAGTGATGCACGGAGCCATTTTTCTGCTACAATGTATATACCTTTTATTGCATTTGTGACGCATGTCTCAAGATTTATCTTTTGCATTATTTCAGCAAAAAAAAAAAACGCAGTTTTATATGTGATTGAAATTATTGATATATGCATTGATGAAGTATATCACATAGGTTGCATATCATTACCGAATTATCTTCTATTTTGTTTTACACTTGTGCATCTGCTCACTTTGTATTTTGTAAACACTATCACTTTAAATAAGCAATATTCAAACAACATGAAGTCTTGCTATATTATGACATATGCAGCATAACCTCAGGTTAGAACTGCTCCGGAGGTGAAAGAGTTAGGTGCATGGAATCTTGAGCACGAGCTCGGTTGAACACTCTGTCTGTGCTGCTTCAAACCTTAACTGTCAGATTCTTTACTCCGCCTCACTGAACAGTCGCTCCGGAGATTTCTCCTACTGCTCGGTCCATTTTGTCAGTTTTAAAGTGTATTTCTTGGTTTTTAAACCGCATTTGTTTTAAAATCAAACCGCAACCGGTCGGTTCAAGCTCTGTCTGTGGTATCGTAAGTAAATTAAGGTTTTACATTTATTCTGTGTGGAACTTGTAAACAATATTATTGGTTCAGTTTTGAACCGATCGGATTGTTGTAAAATTACTTTAAACTTCATTAGAAGTGCGGTTCCCGGTTCTTATCGGTTCTAAAAAAAAGGGATTTCATTCTCTTTTTCGACCCGTGACGCGGTCTGGAACCGATAAGGTGTCTTGCTTGGCTAAGGGCCGTTAATGGGCAGTTTTCTGGTTAGGCTGGCATTATGTCTGAGAAACCAAAAGAAAACCGGGCCCACTGGGTTTCAACACTGTGATGTCTGTGGGGAAGCTTTGCTAAGGCTGACCCACACACCATTGTCTATTGTCGGGTTTGACCACTTCAGTTCAGACTGCCAGATTTGTGTCAATTTCCTGCAGCTACCCAGGATAAGAGGTTGGTAGGCTCAGGGAAAGGAGGCTAAAAGTCCGCTGATCCAGATAGCCAGCCCGGTTCGGTGCCAACCGAACCAGAGGGAGTCCCCCCTGAACAAGGTGAGTCTTCCTCGGGCAAAAGGAGAGCTGACTCGGATGAGTCGGTTCCAGTTAAAAGGACTAGCAAGTCAGCAGGTCTGGAGCCAAAAATCCCTTCTCCAACTGCTGCAGAAATAGCCAAAGCGATCAAAATTGTCCAGTCACTTTCCCCGGTTCCGACCGAACCGTCACCATCAGGCAGGCGGTCGGTTCGGTCAGTTCCTCCGGTTCAGGAGTATGATGTAGAGGATTTTTATGTACCGGAGGAGGGAGAGGAAGATTATGAAGAGAGTGAATATGATTTTGACAGTCTGGATGTGCCCATTGAACCGGACATTTCTCCAGACAGACCTATAGAAGTTTCTCCCCCTAGGCTTTCTGACTCTCCTTCTCATTTTATTTTCTATAAAAAAGTGGCTGAAACCCTCCAGCTTCCTATGGAAGAAGCTGTGGATGACCAAGAAGAGCCTGACTATGTGGAAATGATGGATATCCCAGAGTCTAGAAGACTGTCTATTCCTATGCACAAATCTTTCAGGAAACAGGCAGTAAAGATTTTAAAAACCCATTCTGTACTTCCTGTGGATAAGAAAATGGACAGAAGGTACACTTTGTCAGGCTCTGACACGGAGTTCTCTCACAACAATGCAGCCATGTTAGGGTAGTGCAGGCTGCAGCCTGTGACAAAGGTAAATATTCTTTGGCTTCACACCCCGGATAAGGACTCCAGGAGGATTGATGCCATGGCAAAGAAACAGTACATGGCAGCATCTTTGGGATTCAGACAGGCAAATTATGGCTTATGTCTCAAGATATCAAAATCCAGATGGGATACTGTTATGGCTCTTGCAAGCATCAGCTCCCTGAGCAACTTGCCAGGGAGCTGGAGCAGATGGCTGCTGATGGTATTGAGGCATCAGGTGCAATTCCATGCTGCAGTGGACTCTAATGATGTATCTTCCAGAGTCATGGCTACATCTGTGGCTTTTCGTAGAATGGCTTGGCTCAGGTGTACTAGCCTGTCACAGGATACCCAGGCTAAGGCCATGGATTTTCCTGTTGTGGATAACTCTCTGTTTGGAGAGCAGGCAGAGAATTATATGAAGAAAATGGATGAGTACAGGACTACCTATAGGAGTGCACAGGCCAAGGAAAGGCAGGCCACTCCTCAAAGGCAGTTTTCCAGGGGCAGAGGCAGGCCTCCTCACAGGCCTTTTTACCAAACTCAGGCCTCCTCTTCAGTCTATGCCCAGAGGGGTTTCAGAGGGAGAGGCAGACAGGGTGCGAGCAGGCCTGCTCCCACCCATAAGCCTAAAGTTCCTGCCAAACAGGCACCCTGATGGGTTGGCCAGGGCCGATTCTCCACTACCTGTAGGGGGCAGGCTGGTTTACTTCGTCCAGGACTGGATGTCTTTAACATCAGACAAGTGGGTCCTGGAAGTAGTAAGCCAGGGACTGGCTCTCGGCTGAAAATTTCCAAGGATGAGAGCCAGATCCTTTCCACCTGCAAATCCTTTAGAGGCTCTCACCTTGGAAACAGAAGTCTCAACCTTCCTGGTTCTCAGAGCTGTGGAGAGGGTTCCTCCCCTACACCAGGGCAAAGGGTTGTATTCCAGGTACTTCCTTACCCCAAAAAAGACAGGAGAATGGCGGCCTATCCTGGATCTCAGATACCTAAACAAGCACCTTTTAAAACCAAAATTCAAAATGGTGACTCTGGGAGTTATTTTACCCTCTCTAAGGCCAGGGGGACTGGCTAGCGTCCCTGGACCTCAAGGATGCCTACTTCCATATCCTCATCAGAAGCTCCCACCGAAAGTACCTCAGATTCGAACTGCCCTCAGGCCATTACCAGTTCAGAGCAATGCCCTTCGGTCTCACCTCTGCCCCAAGGGTATTCACAAAATGCCTGGCAGTAGCAGTTGCTCATTTAAGAAGGCAAAAGATTGCCATCTTTCCTTACCTGGATGACTTGCTCATAGTGGGCCAGTCTCCAGAACAAGTCAAAGTACACCTTCAAGTCACCCAGCAGCTGCTCACATCTTTAGGTTTCCTTCTCAATCTTCCAAAGTCAGTTCTACAGCCTGTTCAGTTTCTCACCTTCATAGGTGCAGAACTGAACACACAACAGGCCAGAGCCCTCCTTCCTCTGGAAAGGGCAAAGACCCTGGTTTCTCTGGCCTCCTCTTTCACCTTGCAGGTCTCTCGGCCAGCAAGGCATTTTCTGCAGCTCCTAGGGCACATGGTTGTTTCAACAGCAGTAGTGCAGGAGCAAGATTTCAAATGAGGGACATTCAGTTCCATTTGAGAGCCTTCTGGTCTCAAAGGAGAGATCCTCTAACCAAGTTGATCCAGTAACTCGAGACCCTGATCCAGGCCCTACAATGGTGGCAGGATCAGACCAACCTGAGACAAGGGTACCCTTTATCCGCAGTCTCATTCCTTGACCCTTACTACAGATGCATCCTCTTGGGGTGGGGAGCCCACTTGGCAACCTCACCACTCAGGGATTATGGTCCCCTCAGGAATCTTTGCTCCACATCAATCTGTTGGAACTCAGAGCAGTTTTCTAGCACTTCAAGCTTTTTCCACATCTGTCCAGAAAAAGTGGTACAAGTCAGAACAGACAATACCACTACAATGTGGTACAGCAACAAGCAGGGGGCACTCAGTCTACGACCTTGTGCACCAAGCAATGAAGTTGTGGTCTCTGGCTTATTCCCTGAACACCTCCCTTTTGGCAGTTCACCTCCCAGGCAAAGACAATGTCCTGGCAGATGCTGTCAGCAGGATTTCCCAGGGCCATCACGAATGGACTCTGGATCCCCTTATCCTGAAGGTGGTGTTTGCCAGGTGGGGCATTCCTCAGATAGATCTTTTTGCAGCCCCAGACAATCACCAACTTCCTCTTTTCTGTTGCAGGCCCCCAGTGTTGGGCTCAGTCCCTCTGGGCACCTTCCTCCTCAACTGGGAAGGGAAGTTTCTCTATGCGTTCCCCCCCTTCCCCTCCTGTTCAAGGTGCTAGTCAAGATCAGATCTCAACCTTGCAGGATGATCCTGATTGCTCCAGATTGGGCGAGACAACCCTGGTATCCACTTCTGCTATCCCTAGCAGTCCAACTTCCACTGTGCCTTCCCAGGAATCACAATCTGTTAACCTGTGCACAGGGGAGGGTTTGGTACCCGAATCTCAAATCTCTCAATCTCAAGGCCTGGTTCTTGAAGAGTTAGAGTTTGCTGACTTACACCTTTCTCAGGGTGTGCTCAATGTTTTGAAGGCCTCAAGGAAGCCTTCCACCAGAGCTACTTATAACTCTAAATGGAAGAGGTTTTTCTCACGGTTGCTCTGGCAAGGTATTTCTCCAGAGTCTGCCAGCTTGCCCGCAGTTCTGGATTATATAGTGTATTTAAATGCTTTGGGGCTGAGAACAGCCACCCTAAAGTGCACCTGGCAGCAGTGTCTGCTTTTTATCAACAGGTAAACCCTCTTCTCTTTCAGCTCATCCGGTGTTCTCCAAGTTTTTCAAAGGGTTGCTTCCATCAACCCTCCTTTCAGAGATCCTGCTCCCACATGGGATCTTAATATTTGCATTGCCCAGCTTATGCAACCTCCTTTGAACCAATGTCTTCAGCAGAGCTTAAGTACCTGACTTGGAAGACTGTATTTTAGTAGCCATCACTTCTGCTAGGCACATAAGTGAACTACAAGCATTGTCAGTGGAGCCTGATTTTATCTCCTTTCATAGAGATAAAGTGGTCCTCAGGACTAATAGAAAGTTCTTGCCTAAGGTGGTCTCGGACTTTCACCTGAATCAATCTATGTCTCTTCCTGTGTATTTCACTGACCATTCCTCCTCTGGTGAGAGGAGATTGCACAGTCTAGATGTCAAAAGGGCCCTTAGCTACTATATAGAGTGTACCAAGGGTCTGGTTTGATTCCCTCAACTCTTCCTCACTTACGGTGAGGTAGGTAAGGAAACCTGCCACTAAAGATCCATTGCCAAGTGGATTGTTTCTTGTATCCAATTTTGTTACCAAAACTGGGTAAGGTTCCCCCTTCAGGTCTGAGGGCTCATTCTACAAGAGGTACAGCTGCATCCTTGGCTGCTGCCAGGGACATTCCTATCTTAGAGATATGTCAAGCAGCTACTTGGAAAACAGTTCACACCTTCACAAAGCATTACTCCCTGGACACCCAGGCTGGAGTGATGCTCGGTTGTTTTTACAGCTGTGCTTCAGAGCCTATTTCCTAAGTAGGTTTGCCCTCCTCCATGGAGGTACTGCTTGTAGTCTGCATATGTCATAATATAGCAAGACTTCATGTTGTTTGAAGAAAAAATTACTCACCTTAGTAATGTTGTTTCTTCTAATGGAGTCTTGCTATATTATGACCTCCTCCCCCCTGCCCCTCTCAGAACCTCTTCTTCTTGTTTTTTGGGATGTGGGTGGGTAGTGACCTGTTGGCACCTAGTGTTTGCCATTTTGTTTGCTGTTATATTTCATTCTTTGGTCCCCTGACTTGAGTCTTGTTGTTGGGACCTTAAAATGTGTTAGTATTTAGTAGCCAGTTGGCTAGTGTAGGTTTACAGCTTCCACACAGAACCTTTAAGTGAGTTTTGCTTGTAAAGATCTGACAATTAAGGTTTGAAGCAGCACAGACAGAGTGTTCAACCGAGCTCGTGCTCAAGATTCCATGCACTTAACTCTTTCACCTCCGGAGCAGTTCTAACCCGGGGTTATGCTGCATATGTCATAATATAGCAAGACTCCATTAGAAGAAACATTACTAAGGTGAGTAATTTTTTCTTTATTGTCATAGTAATGAGGTGGGCGGCACTCCCCGAGGAAGCGCAAATGCACAGAACTGGTTTGGTTTATTTGCATCTTCATGTGTCTCCTTCATGGCCAGTAGGTGTATGCTGTAATGCTCCACTGCATTTAGCACTGCAGCACATGAATAAAAGACATATTGTGAGCATTATCATTGGGGTACTGGTAATAAGTGTTCTGACCTGTTCAGTGCTAATACAGGTGAGCAAGATTATGTACTGATGGTATTAACACCTCAGCAAAGCTGTCTTGGATTCTGTGCTTCCCAGAAAGCAAATCTCAGAATTACAGAATGTCTGCTGGGGTTTAATAGCTCTGACTCAGAGAAACTCTGCCGCGTGTGGGCAGATGACCTGGATCAACCTATTACTCCTGAGAAATGGTATGATATATGCCTCTGGGCATAGTGGTATCCAGAAATAAAAGACATAAATTAATGCAGGTTAACCATATTCATAGAATTTATTCTATCCTGGTCCATCGTTATAAAGGATGCAATCAATCTCTCAGGTCTTTGCTGAAACGGTAAGGTAGGGAAAAAAACAATTCTTCTAATTTGTGAAGAATACCATTACCCATATTATAGTGTATAATAGAGCATTGCTCTGTATAGAATTCCATCCCTTTCAAAATGCTGTTGTACCACAGTTCAAAAGGTCATGGAATGTGATTGTACCTTTCTGTGGTACAACAGCATTCTAAAACCACTAAATACTACACAAGTCAGTTTCATTTTGAAAGCGAAAGAACCACTGCAGGTACATTTCACGTAATATTATGCACTATGAAAAATACAATGTGAGCAACGTTATGCACAACCAGTGTGTTCTGCCACCTTGGGGTTCTGATTCCCACAGACTTCTCGAGCTTCGCACTCAAGGTCAGAAGGAATCAGAACCCCTCTGTGTCAGAACACACAGGTTGTGCATAGTTGCCCATCCAGTATTCTCAATGTATGCCACTTTTGGGATGCAGTTTGCAACAGGCCTTCACATATCCTTTTCTGTAGATGACTGTGGCAGACCTATGTTTAGTAGCTCTCCAATGGTTTCTCAGGAGCAAGGTTTCTAGGCATAGCTGTCCGGTTATTTGGACTGACCCTTACTGCAGCCAAAAACTAATTAGTCAGAAGGTGAATCTCACTGCACACCCCTCTGAACTTTCTGCTGAATGTTGCTACAGTGCAGCATCCAAATGGAAAAAAACATGTTGCGTGGATGCAACTCCATATATATTGTATAGTATATTTTCAATATTTTTCTGTCCACTACTATTTTTTCTTACTAAGCATATATGGATATAGTCAATAACAGTCTCTTAGACTTCATCCATTATTTAAGTAATAAGGCATGGCAGGTGTGCGATATTGTGGGATAATGGCACCCCTTAGGAGGTGAGGCACGAGACAAAGCCCTGACAGGGGATAGCTGAGAAGTTAAACAGTCATATCCAGCGCTTGTTTTTAAGCAAAATGTTATGACAGTTGTCTTTGTTAGGTTGATAGGTATGCAGCAAGTACCTTTCAGAATGACGTATTTAATCATGAGACTAACTCTTTAAATATATTGCTAATTGTATGAAAAAGAATCATTTGCACTTCAAACCACTACTACAGCATTTTTGAAGAGGATGATGTTCTTTTCAGCATTAGAACTGGGCCAGCTTTAGTGTGCTGTGTTCTTTTCATTTAGAGTTCATCCCAATGTGTAAGGCGCAGACTAACTCTATAGATATGTGATTAAACATGTTATTTATTCATTTTTATCTATCTATCTGTCGATCTATCTATCTATCTATCTATCTATCTATCTATCTATCTATCTATCTGTCTATATATCTATCTGTGTATATCTATCTGTCTATCGATCTGTCTATCTGTCTGTAAAGCTATCTATCAACTGATCAGCTGATTGATTGATTCATTGATTCATTCATACATAATAGGAGAAAGACTGGTCATCTGTTTGGGACATTTAATAATGGAAATACGGGCATGAACCACTGACTGCATGACATCTCCCCTCTTCCCCCTTCTCATTTCATCGCCAGCGTACTTCTATTTCTGAGAGGGGAAGACTGCTAGTTTAATGTACTGAAGGTAAGTGCTGGGTGTAGAGAGGTGGCAAGTTATCATCAGTCTCAGTGGGAATCAGCAGCTCAGAAAAGCTTTTCTGCTCAGCAAATGAAATAAAAAACCTTTGTGCCATCCACCTTTTCTGTCACAAAGTCAATCTGCCAAAAGAGAAATGGAACTGCTCTCCTGCGAAAGTGTGTTTGCGTCTGCAGGGATAATTTTTACTCCCAGCAGCAGAACAGAAGCTAAAGCTGGCATTAATAATGGCAGCATAGGCCTGTGTTATATGGTCACGTATAGCATGGGCTAAAAGATATTGATCGGAACTTTCCAGCTCCATTTTAAATCTGGTGGTTAAAAAGAAATCTCGATAAACAACTGAATTAAATGCTATATCAAAGGACTGGGTTACAACCTCTGTAAACTGTAAGACTATCCCACTGAGTACACTACTATATAAAGATTTATTGCTCCCTGCACTTCTAAAAAACAATACAGACTCCATTAGCTGCAAAGTTCCTACAAAGGAAATTGTTGTTGCAATATAATTGTATCAAAGCTGAAGTATTACGTTAGCATACCTCTCAACCTCCTGCCTCATAAATCAGGGACAAGGCTTAAAAAAAACGGACAAAGGACCAAAATCAGGGACACATCTTTAAAATTAAAGATATCCACCCAGAACGCTAGCAGAATATGGGGCTTAGTGCAAAATGCATTTTCTAAAGAACAAAAAGTCTGTGACTTTAATGCTTGACATTATTTTGTGCTTACAATCCCACTGTTTAGCCACAGAAACACAAATTTTAGGAGGGACAGAGTAAAATCTTGAGGCAAAATCAGGGATGTCCCTGAAAATCAGGGACAGTTGAGAGTATGTGTTACAGTATAATGCAGTTATTGTAGCCGACTGACTCTGGAAACCATCATGGTTGTTACAGCCGCATGCTTGGGAGGAAGGGCAAGCAAGGACTGTTCTTTTGGGACCCCTATCCATGCCATCCATGTCTTCCACTTCATGTCTTAGGATTGGGCTGTCCCTTTGCACAGGACTTCAAGACACTGTAAAGCCAGGTTGGTTGAAAGGGTCTTCCAATGCCTGCTGGAGTGTCTTATGCTCTGCCTCCAACAGGCAGAGTGAATGGCATGCATACTCACAAAAGGAACCCTCAAGTATTGCTGTTTTCTGCACTACCTGTGCTGTGGACCCACTAAGGGGTGGAGGAAATGAGAGTTCTGTGTCCATGTGTGCCACTATGTTTCTACCACAAACACTTGTGACACAGTACATTAAATATGCCGATTCAAGCCATTATGTACATACTTTCTAGTATTAGAGAACTAGTTCTAGAAAAGGACCCCCTTGAACCTGATTAGTTCTTAAAGTTAAAACCCAAAAGAGTGTAGCCTTAAAATAATTTGAGTGGTGTGAGATACAAACAAGCAATTTTCATGAAATTAGCATTCATTTTACTGCATATAATGAATATGTAAATGTATGCAAATAACTATGATAGGTTTGAAATGAGACTTGAAAACACAACCCTTCTAGGACCTTAAGGGCTGAAATTCAGCATGGCTTTAAAAACATGGACAGCTGTTTAGGTATCATATGGTTTTAAGTTTCATTTTTTAATCTAGTATTGTTCTTTCTTTGGTAGTAAAAGAGAATCAAGTACCAACAGTGCTTAGAGGTATCAAGCTGTACTATGCAGAAGCGAAGCAGGACCCGCTTGAAATAAGAAGTGGTATCTTAGCTTTGCTATTCTGTGTAAATAAACTGCTTGCATTCTGGGGTGCAGTGAATAACAAGTACTATATAAACCGCTGGCCCTCAAAAGAGACAAAATATAGCAATGGTTAAAGCAATGCCCAACTACAGACCAACATCCAGGAAGCCAGAATCAGAGTTTCTTTGAACCAGAAATGAGAATTCCCAAATAATGGGTAATGTAACACCCTCACTGAGAGCCAATACATTTGAATTTCTCTTTTTAATGTTGTAGAGTGTGTGTGTGTGTCTGTCTGGCGAAGTAATTTAAATGCTGATAAAAAAAATAATACTATTTACTATAGGATGAATAAGTGATACAGCAAGGGATATACTTTCCAATTTGTGTGGTTTCTGTAAACACATAGGGCTGGATATTCAAACTGCGCCATTCATAGGCGCAAGCCCTTGCGCTGCACAAAATAGTCGCGCAGGGGTGTGTCCGGGGCGATATTCAAAGGAGTTGCGCTATTGAGCAACTCCTTTGAATATCACCCCCCAGCCACAGCCACTGTGCATGGCGCAGTGGAACTTGCGCCACCGCAAGTTGACAAAGTGGAGCATTCAACTTGCGGTGGCGCAAGTACCATTGTGCCATGCGCAAAATCCCGATATTCAAAAGGTGACATGCAAATGAGGCTATAATTCATGCAAGGCACAGGGGGGGCCATTTGCATCTGATTATGGCCCCATTTGCATGCCATTAGCATGCAGGGCACCAACCCCAAGGACTTGCACCTGGCTCGCCAGGCAGCAGCCATCGGGGAACGATGCCCCTGCAGCCCAATCGCAGGCAAAGAGCGTAAAAACACCACCACCACCACCCCCACTGGCCCGATCGTGGGCATAGCTTAAATACCCCGCCTCACCAGCCCGATCGCGAGGCAGCAATGTGTCCCCAACACATCCCTGGTGGTCAGTGGACCAATAAGCCCGATCCTGGGCTGGAGTTTTCAAACACACACCCCACCTCCTGAATATATCCTGATGGTCCAGTGGACTGATAATCCCGATCGCGGGATGTAGTTATCAACCCGAACACATCCCTGGTGACCTAGTGTCCCCCACCCACCACCCACGAAGCCCCACCACCCCGCTCCCCACGGCTGGCGGGTGGCAGCATCCACCTGCCTGCCGCCCGGCTGCCCGCTGACTGACTGCCGGTGAGTTCTGCGCCATTGGTGCAGGCAAGAGCAATGGGCGTGCAGCCCATCCGTACCAGACCAGTCAGTTTCATTCACAGGTGGACTGTCTGGTGCGGTGTGAACACCGCCCGATGGCTCTTATCTCATGTCTGTACTGGGACATGTCGGCGAGGCTGAAGCGGCAGGTGAACGGGATGTTGCCGCCCGCCCGGCTGCGGTGGTGAAAGTCGGCTGAGCAGGCGAAGTGAAGAGGACACTAAGTCATCAGGTGAGAAACAGCTCCAGCCAGCGATCGAGGATTTTCGGTCCACTAGACCACCAGGGATATGATCGGGAGGTGGGGGTGTGTGTGTTGAAAACTCCAGCCCGGATCAGGCTTATCGGGTCCACTGGACCACCAGGGATATGTTCGGGGAGGGGTGTTTCATTACTTCAGCCCGCCGATCGGGCTTATCGGTCCACTGGACCACCAGGGATGTGTTGGGGAGACACATTGCTTCCCTTGATCGGGCTGGTGAGGGGCACAGAGAGTGGGTTGAGGGCCAGCCACAGGTGGCAGCTACTGTGTGCGCCCTGCAATGCAGCAGCTCACCTGTGGGTGGCCCTCACATCTTTTTGGCTCAAAGTTGTGCATCGCGAGGTTGGGGGTTGCGCCTGCACAACTCTGCACAGCCCGGCTGAATATCGGGCTGTGCAGTTTATGCATGGTTCCTCCCCCTCCAGTTCAGCATGCATTCATTTGCATTGCGCTGTTGCTCAGCATGTTTTCCATGGCGCAACTGCCTCCTGCTGAATATCGCAGAATGGAGCAAGTTCGGACTTGCGCAGGCGCAACCCTATTGCGCATGGCGCAACCCTTTTGAATATCTGGCCCTCATACCACAAAAGCCTGAAACCCAGCACAAAGCATTGTGGGTATGCAAATGTGCATGTGTGTGTTGGAAATTGGCTAGAAAATGATTTAGTTGTTGCTATAAGGTTCAACATATCACTATCCTGGCCTCATCACAGCCCGCAACACACACACACACACACACACACACACACACGAGTAATCTCTAAAATCTGCAAAAAGAGTGTGTTCAAAGACAGTAGGTAAGCTACAGCTTGCCATTTAAAACCTGCTACTGCCTAATCATATCAAAATGTCTTTACTTCAAACCCTTGAGCTTGCTTCAATCTACCCTTCCTGAAATTCAGGAACACTGTCAAATAGTTCCACTGCCCATGAAACTGTAGCCTCCTTCCTCTACAGCATGAGTGGCTACGGTGTATGGGGGTGTTCTTAAGGTTCAGGAGGGATGCAGTGGGACTAGATTAAGGACTTTGAACAAACAAGTTTTTAGGTGGCCAGCTTGTTATTCATTCATATGCTGAAATGCAGATACAAAACTAGCTATGTCAGTAAATCCTAGAGAAGGAGAGCAACCAAAAAACGGGCTTGTTAAAACTAGGGGCAGTTTGTGAGCTTGGTGGGGGGGGTAAGAGTGATCCTATAAACTAAAACTGGAAAGCAGCCAGCCTTTTAGTGCCACAACAGTGGTGCCACCCACAATGCCAGTGATCTGGGTTCAGGAATGAACACGGGATATTGGGAGCAAACTGGGGTGATCGAGCATCCAGCAGGATGCTCTCCTCCTCTGGGGAGGGTGGGCAGTGGTGCTGCGTGCAATTTTCAAATTCTTTCAGAACAAAGTTTTGTGGAATTTTTGAAATTCTGCTGAATTTTGCAGGGAATGGAATGGTGGCATTCCACGGGAGAAAATGGTTGCGGAATGATTTTCCATGGAAAAATACTGTTCCATGCAGGTGGAATTCCAGAAGAACCAATGAAAGTCAAGTGGAAATTCTGCCTGCAGAATGGTCATTCTGCATTAATTTCACCAGCAAATTCCGCATTCTGCACAGCACTAGTGGGCAGCAATCTTTGCTGTTATATGCCCTCTAGGTAACCAGAGATGTCGGCGCAGCTGGGGATTCTTCTGAGAGAGGACATCAGACTGACTCCAGAGTATGCAGATGCACTGCACACACATGTGCTCCATAGAACCCTTGCCATCTGCATCCTAGGTGCAGGCAAAGCAAGGTGAAAAAGCCCCAGTGTACATCAGCATGCTGACAGCACTCACGGTCTCTGCAACTCTCAAGTGCCCAGTGATCTTCTACACACTAGATGGACCTGAGGGAGGATCTTGCTGAGACCCTCCTGACAGAATACACCACAGAAGGCAAATTCCCTGTGGACCCTCAGAAACTAGAGTAAGTAGCAGAAATGGGAAGTGAATGGGTCTGGGGGGGTGACCTTGGCAGTGGTGGGCAGCATCGGTGACAGGATAAAGAATACGAAAAATAAAAATCAGAACTGGAGAAGGTTTGCCCATCCCTTCTGTTGTATATGGAAAAGCAGATTGTGAGCAGTGCCATCTAGATGTGTTGTGGAGTGCTGCAATGGCAGAGCACTACACTAATGAGGAAATGATAAAGCAGCGCCCTCTTCTGTGAGGGGCAGATAGGAACACATCCTCTCGGCTAATGGGACTTTTCTTTTAGTTGAATGGTTAGAGCTTCTGCTTTTAGCACCCAATGCCAGGTTTGATTGCCAGGAAGGGCTCTTCATGAAGTTTGTCCCATGAAAAGACACACAACACGACAGTACTACATATTTGTAAAATTCTCTAAAACTGATGAATACTATCCTAAATCAGAGCCATCTCTTTGGCCACCTCCTGATACTTTTACTTGTGGAGAGCTCCTTTACTATTCTCAATAGGCCCACAGCTATTAGCCATAACTTAGTCAAAAATGTGTGTAAGTCATCCCTTAGCTTTGAGCATTATGAAAGAATGAACTGTGAAATAATTTATCTGGCACGAATCAAACATCAGCTTACTCAGTTATGAGGTGTGACATTTCTCAGTGTCACTTGTAAGGATAAGACAGCTCTGTGTATAATAACAAAACTTGCAAGGTCTCAGCTTGCCTAGAAACTGAGGCTGTACTTAGGGATCGTAATAAATCTTTCTTTGCCATTCTTTAATATAATTGGAAACATGGGCATAAGGTCAGCCTGCTTTATCCCCTATTGTACTGTTTCTTTTGTTTGATTTGAAGTAATCGTGTGTTTTTTTTCCTTCTTTAGGATCCTTACTGATTTTCTTTCTTTGCCTACCTTCCTTCCTTTTAAAGGACATTGTCAATCCTTTTGCATCATGTAACTTTTAGTTGTAAGCACATATTTTATGATTGCTTACCTTTTCTAAAATTCACTAATGTTCTGGGTTGTTTTATCTGCTTCCTTTCTTAATAGAACTGAAATGTACACTAATGGTGTAGTTACACCCAACCTTGTTTTGTTTCAAATCATTGATCTGGTCTTATTTTATACTTCCTGAACATTAAGACCACCCCCAAAACAGTGTATCCACTCATTATGCAACAGCCTCCTGTCCTACCACTGCATCATGGTGGCTAGATGTGTTGTGGTGTAACCAAGTCCAGGAGTGTTGCAGTGGGAATTGATCAAGGAATGTAAACAAATACATTTTTGTGTGGTAACATCAGTATGGTGAACAGTCTGTTTTTCACTTTTAAAAAGAAAAAAAAGGAACAGAATCAAACTACCAGATACATCAGCAATCTCTACAGAACATGACCAACAATAAACTGTGCTTTTTAAACCCGAGTCACTTCGAGGCCTAAGGGGGTTAACAGTGTCCCTTTAAATTGCTTCATTCCATCATGATGATGAGATCCCTGTTTTGTTCGCATACCATGCTGTAAAGGGTCTTGGACATCCCAAGACAATGTGTTGTATAAATTAAAGATACCTACCAATAGAGACATGCCAAATTGGCAAATTTGGTTACGTGAAATATTTTGCAAAATTAGCTCATTTTGCAAACTTTTTACAGAAGCAAAATTCAGAATTTTGCTCGTGGAATGCAAAATTTGCCTTTCACCAGCAAAATTTTGCCACTTTTCTGGAGAAATTTTGCATTTAGCAGGTGAAATTCCGCATTTTGCACCCCGTGAAATATTTCGTGTAACAGGCAAATTTTGCGAAATATTTCACGCAGTGAAATTGCTGATTTCATGGGAATTTTGCCAGCAAAATATAATTTTGCAACATCTCTACCTACCAACCTACCAACTGCTCAATATTTATTTTTTAATTATTGTTCAGTTACAGAACCCAGTGATATCAGTTGAGTGGCAGCCCTGCAGTGAAACTTGTATCAATAGTTTCCTCTTAACCAATGTCGCTGATCTGCAATTATAAAAATAAATATCAGACAGGAAAAAGGAAGCATCAACAAGAACTCTGCAAAAGGGGAAAAACATGATTATTCCAAAGTGAAGAAGACAAAGGACAGTAGAGAAATTAAGGTGGCTGCATAGCTGCCTAAATCCCCAATTTAAAAAAAAAAAGTTAAAGCAGGATTTATGTTTACTTTAAGGACAGTCACCGCTTTGAGAGGGTGAGCCATTCTGAGGGGCCTGTCTGGTCCTGGGGAGCTGGTTACATAACTCACCTATGTCTATTTATAGCGTGAAAAAATCTAGGGCTTTGTTTAGATGCTTTTGGCAAAGCTCAGACAAAACTCTGGCTTGAAGCTCTAAAATTTATGCTGGGCCAATTTAGCAACAGTTGATGTGAACTGAAAAAAATACGGCCAAATTGCTTTCAGAAGCTTTTACTCAAATCTCAAGTTTACTGCATCCCTGGAGGCTCTGAAGGGATGTCAGTCTAGTACCTGAGGGCTGAAGACAAGGGCTGAAGGGCAAAAACACAGCACCACCACAGCTCTGCTGGAATGCTCTGACTTTGCACACAAGGCGCTGGATGAAGGAAAATTGTGGGGTCCATCTTCATTGACCTCACCAAAGCTTTGACACTGTAAACCACCCACTACTGCTACGTTAGCTCCAAAGATTGGGTGGCACCAAACACTCTAAATTGGTTCGATGACTACCTGACACACAGGAGTCAGTGAGTCAAAATCGGGCAGACATTATCCAGCTCAAAGATGTACTTCTAGGAGTCCTCAAGGATCAATCCTAGGGCCCCCTACTTTTCAGCTTATTTGTAAATGAGCTACCCTTGGCCTGCGACACTAAACTTATCTTATATGCAAATGATACCATGTTGCTAAGCAGCAGCACTCTCATGCAACCATACAATCTGAACTAGCGGACTCCTTCAATAAGCTCGAGGACTGGTTCAATAGAAAAAGCAGCTACTGAATCTGAGAAGACAAAGGCCATGCTTCATTTCTAGCCCTGCACACAGTATAGACACACTTCACTCAAATCACTAATACAGCTGGTGAAGGCAGATTGAGCAGAGTACATGTATTTCAAGTACCTAGGGGTCACCATTGATGACTCACTCCTTATACATACCCATTGACTTCCCTTGTTAGAGTGGTTAACACAAAATCGAGTCCTCTATAGACATAAGAAATCCCTCACCCGGAAGCAATCATGAGCTTCAGCTCCATTCTCTCACGATTGACTATGGGCTGGTGGTCTATGGTGCAGTCTCTGATACTGCACTCAAAGAGTCCAAATGGCACTGAATAAGGCATGTCACCTCACCCTGTCCATGGGACAAATACACTCACACTTGTGCCTTGTATGAGCGTACAAACTGGCTCAACCTAAAAGACAGGATCAAATACCAAACCTGTCTCCTGGCAAAGAAGGCACTCCTCAGTAAAACCCCACCCTGCATAGGAAACCTGCTTGGGGTCTCTCCAATACCTCACCTCACCAGAGGAAAGAAGAATGGAGCACTGTCTATGCCATTCCGCTGCACCTCTCTTGGGCAACGTGCCTTCGCTTACTGGGCCCCCTACTGGTTAAATGAACTCCCTAAGACTTTATAAACAAACAGAGTATCTCAATTCAAGGCAGGCCTCAAACAGCATCTCACGTCATGCGCAAAGTGCACCTGCAGCACAGGAGTCACTTGATAATCTAAGCTTTCAACCTAGGTCCCACTCAAGTGGGGCTACCTAAAGAACCCTGTCCCCTTCCCAGCCCAGCCTAGTGCATAAGTAAGCTACTCGTGTCAGCTCTTATCTGTATGCAGTTATGCCTCTCCACATTTCTCCTCCCACCCCCAACTAGACAAGTCATCTTGTGCTGCTCCCACCACCACCACCCCATTGCATCCCCTCCCACCACCCCTCTTCCCGCCCTCCGGGAGTAATTCAAACCCTTCCTTCGGGTTTATTTACAACTAGCCCGCTACATTGGAGTAATTTCCTAACCACTTCTCAGACTTATCAACTTTAGTCTAACAACTGATCCTGGAGGTCACTGCGGGTAGGGGGTGGGGTGGTTTAAAATTGGTGTATTTAATCCTGTTACTAAAAATCTTCTAGTTCTGTTATTATCCTTGTTCATAATTTGTCCAACTCTGATGTAATCTGCTCTTGTATGCCAATTGAGCAGGCTCTCAGTAACCATTGTATTGTGTATTGTCCTACTTGTCCACCCTGATGTGGAACCTTTGTAAGAGAGCTCGCCCTCAAAGGTCTCTCCGAAGAATAAATAAATAAATAAATAAAGATGCAGTTTCTTATTCATGTAACTACAATATATTCGCTAGTTCTAGACTTAATTCTTTCTGAAGCAGTAGGACATTCAGCACTTACTTCACTAAGTTTTTCCTAAGATAAGGCCTGGTGATTCCTTATTGAAAAGCTGTCCATTCCTAATGTGGACGGTTTTGAGAAAGGCAGTTTGGTGAGGAACAGATTTGGGGGAAAAAATGGAAACAAAGCAAGCAAAGCAAACATAGTTTTATTTTATTTTTTTATTTGTTTATTGTTGACCAGAAAAGGAGGGCTAGACAACTCTGCCTATTTTCCTCATTGTCCTGGAGAGGAACGAGGGGGTACAGATGCAAACTATGGATATCACGGAATCCCAGTTTTATGGTATATAGTGTCTAGTACGGTATACAGGCCTTAGGCCTTTGATAGAATGTAAGAGTCACTAGATTACAAAGGTTAGTGTTTTTTGTTTTTGCTTTCTATTTATGCTGCTGTCTCTCCACCTGGCCCCTATCCTCCTTCTCTCCCAGAGCGCCATCACCCATCTTCCCTGGGACTTACGTCTCTCTGCTTCCTGCTCCTGCAGCTTAGTCCCATATGGCAGGGCTCTTTCATCGGGACTAGAGGGGCCCCTCAAGTCATCTTAAGTCAGCTCAAGACTGTGGAGCGTGCGGCAAGAGCCAGGAATCACCCTGCCATAGCTGGCATGTTTTTAAGGAGTGACAACAGAGAAGCTCATAATTTCTAAAGAATTAATGACTGGTTTGGGAGATGGGTGGCCTGAGATGCAGTCGAGGGCCTCATCCCTCCAGCCAGTCATTAATCCAAGAAATGACTGATTTGAGTTTGTCATTGTGATTATAAGTCTAATCACAATAACCACTTTGTTTTACAATTTTTAACTTACTTTCAAGTTTTGAGTGCAGTGTTGCAAAATGTGTGTGCTGCACAGCATCAGTCAGCAGCTGGATCGGTCATTTCTAAGATGCTATTGTCCTATCCAGTAGCCAATCAGGAGCCTCCCTAGGCTCATGACTATTTAATTAGACTTATAATCCTTCATAGTTAGCGGACTCTAAGGTACATCACGGTCAAGGCTGTGATGGGCATGCATGCAAAAGGTTAATGTATTTGGCTCAGATAAGGGTAATGCAGATGTCTGTTTAGGTTCTCTAGTTCTCACTATCTGTTTCACACAGAGTAGATAGTTTGACTATGACATCACTTTACAGCACAGATAGCTGACATAACAGTAAGTTTCAGATCCCTATAGTAGTTATCTGGTCTAATATGGAGCAGCTAAGGCTAGGTGATATTTTATTCAGGGGCTGATTTAGTCTTTTTTATGGCTGCAGTGGGCATAGCCCTGCAGACATCTTTTCGAGCACAGCAGAGAAAAGGAGGCTTACCGGATACTGACCGGACTTTTAAATAGTGGAGGTGAATGGCAATCACTGCATGTTCACTGCACTATTTAGTCAGTCGATAGAACACGCACTGTCCACCATGTCCAAGATGGCCGTTGGTGTTTCTGTGCATGCGTGACAACTCATATTATGCACTGAGCTCCAGTGGCATGGCAGCACGTCCACCATGTCAAAAATGGCCACTGGAGCTCAGTGCATGCACAAGTCATCACACATGTGCAGAGAACTTTAGCAGCCATCTTGGACACAGCAGACAGTGTCATGTTCCTCTGAGACCTCAGCTGCAGCCATACCAGCTCTGGCCAGAGTTTGTTTTGCCAGCAGTTTGATCAAGGGATTGTCTGTTCCCACATGGGAAAAGTAAAATACTGCACAGTAATACTCAGATTATGTTGGCTAGCTGCTCTTAATGGAACTGGGTACCTCTTCACTAACTGTTGCATAGCTTGATCCACCAGTTATGTCTTTTGACCCATGCAGTATATTTGGCCTGAAAATGTTTAAATTGAAGTAGACACTGAGATAGATTTCAACAGCTGCACCACTGAAATACAGAGTCAAATGGATAGTTTTACAAGCCACCCAGCGTTGTCGCTCAAGTGCTGGGAGCAGGTCTTAACTGGAATATCTGCCTGTCTGCATCATACTGTATATACTGGACTATATAGTTCCCATCAGCCTCCGGGTTACATAATAATGGAGTCATAACTGAATAAGACCATGTGAAATCACTGACAGCTCCAGTCTGCACTGATTCTAAAGTTCCCTTTAGGCCTACACTGTCCTGGATTTTTTAGACTATTTTGGTATTTTAAAATTCAGTTAGCATTCCAGGTCACTGTAGTTCCTGTGCTTTATTTTAGAGCTTCTCTTCTCTGATATTATCTCCAGCATCTTGGTCAAAATATAAGGATATGTGTTTAATTTATATTTTGTTATTTTCACTTAAAATACAAAAATACATTACATTCTCATCTAAGCCAGTAGAAGAAAACAGTCCCATTGGGTAAGCTCTCAATATAGGTAATAATATAGCTGGTAAACAGTTTTTAGCTACAAAATCTTGTGGAGTGGGAGGTGGGGCAAACAACTGTTTTAAAACATTAATTACTATAGATAATGCCTACCTCCTCAGTGGCTTTTATTTATTTAGTTTTGTTGACCGGGAAGGAAGACTAGGCAATTCTGACTATTTTCAGCCTTGTCCCAGGGATGGGGGATACAGATGGAAACCAACTCACACTGAACCAGATTAATTGGTGGTAATTTTTGTGAATGGGGGAAATTTGGCCAGGACACAGGAACCTCCCTACTCTTTTTCAAGAAATGCCATGGGATCTGGAGCATCACCTGAACTACCACCAGAACAGGCAGAGGGATCTCGATTTAATGTTTCATCAGAAAGATGACACCTCAGGAGTACAGCAACCCCACCATGCTGCACTACAGTGTCAGTACTGGGATTTTACCCAAGTTTCTGTGTGGGGATGAAACCCACAGCCTTCCGATCTTTTGCACTTAGAGGTGAATGTTGAATCTGCTGAGTCATTGACACGGCTTTGGTGGTGTTGTTAGGAAAAGCAACAAACGGAGAGAAACACAGTCAGCCTATACTGCTATTTAAGCCATTTCTACACTAATTAATACTTGAGACAGTACTGCCTATAACATACCCCTCCCCAGTCATTACCTCCAATAACCCTGCAATGAATGAGCTATGTAACAGTAGTTCTCTGGGATAACTGTTTAAGAAAAGAACAAATACAACATCCTTTTCTAATAACTTGTTCCTGAGTTCTACCTACACTTTACACCAAACAATAAGCAGCTACATTTGGGTGATTCCTAAGCGTGCTGAGATATGTAGTTGGCACCATTACCAATTATATATGAGTACATATACCACTTGCCATGTGCCCTTCAAAACAATTATGTAAGCAAGAACACATAATGGGATGTGGATTATGCTCTGATAAACACATGCCTAGGGATGTAGCGAAGCACAAGACCACAGACCCTTGGAAGTGCATTTATCAGAGCATAACCCAGACCACAGAGTGTGTCAACACTTATAGAATGGGTATATGTTGCAAAACACTGGTATTCTTTTTAAACAATTAGTAAAATTTTTTTTAAAAAATGTTATTTTAATTAAATAGTTACTCTGCTTTCCCTTAGGGTACTGTTCTACTTGCTGGTGTTACAAGGGGCTGTGTTCTGTGCTGTGGGTCGCTGCCTTGGGCCACTGGCAAGACCATGAGTTCCTGAATGTCTTGCCAGTAGCATGCTACCATCTATGGTAGGGCATTTCACCAAATTCCTGATGGTCTCCCACTGCTTGTGAGCGGGGAGGGTATTCACATACTCTGTGATACCTGCAGATCACATGGGGAAAGGAGTGGCTTGAGCAGGAAGGCAGGAGGATTTCTGAACTAGAAACAGCACTTTTTAATTGTTGCACGTGTTTTGATTTATTTAATTTTATGGCTTCCAGTTTCACTCAATAAATGAAAAATGACAGCAAATCGTGTTAGCAGTGGTATGGGATGGATCTGTACTGTGCAGGCACAGGTATAGGCACTGTCATTTTCGTGCTATAAGCTGAAAAAGAGCATAGCTGGCAGGCTGTCAGCCAATCAGATTAAGGGACCGTCTCTACCCATTTTATAAATATGATTCCACCACAGTACAGGAGTGTCACACAGTTAAAGTCTGCTCATTCTATTTGAATTATGAATCATGACAGAACTTAAAAGTCCCAGCTCTTTAGCAACAGTAGGAGATCAAGGCAGAGAACCTGAAGAATGAAAAACATTACTACCATTAACAGGTCAATCCTCTCCTAAATGTTCCTCCTGCTGTGGATCTGCTCCCTCCATGCTGCAAGCTCAGCTGTCCTATCGTCTCTCGAGCCATCTGCTGGCATTTTTGGGTCCAAGTACTACCACATTTTCCCTGCAAAACAATGCTTAGTTTGATCGGTAGCATGAATGAATGTACCACCCCAAAGCCTCATATGTTGTTGCACTGAGTCAAACTGTTTTCTTCTGGTATGAGTCTGAAAAGAAAGATCTGGGTCATCCCCATTAGTAGTTATGGGGTACACTACTCATACCACCAGCAAGATTTCATCCCTGATTTCAACCCCAGAGGTATGAAGAAGCACAGTCCTTGGCTGGTTTGAGTTCTGTTGAGCTACTTTGGAGTTGATTCTGTAGGCTTGTCTAAAAGTGGAAAAGTCAAAGGAATCAGGCATCTATAAAACAGTCTCCAGCTGTCCACCCCCTTGGGTACCCCTATAAGATGGAGATTCCCTGCTCTCACCTTATTTTCCAGTGCCAAGAGGTGGCCACTTAGCTGCATGTTTTCTTTGGTCAGGGAGGTAAAAGTGGAGATAGTAGTTGTCGAGCACTTTTCAGTGTCTGTCACCTAGTTCATCAAGTCCTTGAATGCCAACAGGCGGGCACATTACAAGGGTGGGTTCTTTGAAAATCAATGAAGCCCAGAACCAGCAAACTCAAACACTCTGGCACTTATAGAAAAATCAATGTATTGATGTGGCCATGCCTCCTGGGAAGGGCGTTTGAAACCTCAAGGTGCCAAGGCTCAACTGTCGAGGTTTGGGATTTTATGTACATTGGTGTGTCAATAAACTGATTTTCTCTACCTATGGGAGTGCTTGATTTTCTTGGTTCCGGTGTCAAATGCTTGAGGTCCTGATCATGGGATTCAAGAGGGTGAGGGCCTTTCCATCTGTGACTCCATGGCCCTCATGGATTTGAACAGAATTTGCCACAGTGGTTGAGATACTAAGGTTGTACTGCTGACACTGGCACTACCCAAGGCATCTAGGCTTGTCTGCTGCAGATTTTAGCTGACCCCGCTGTGCCTTTAGTCACACCATCCTCAGTTTGGTCCATGTTCTTTAAAGGTTCAGGGATGCAGATTATCAGGTTAGAAAGTTCAGTTATTAATTTTTGTAAGTTATATTTCAAATCTCCCTATCCAGGTGGAGAGCAAATTTGATAAAATATGTTAAATTATTTTGTAGAATTTTGTCATTATAAAGTACAAATCCCATTAGGAGAACTTTAACAAAACATAATACATAGACACAGTTCATCTTGTATTTCCTGTTAGTCTGTATTCTACATCCCCATCTCAAAATGAGGACATTGACAGGGAGAAGGAAGATCAGTGGGAAGCGTAACACTGTGAATGTGGGGGACTTCAATATGCCTGGGGTAGATTGGAGCACCCCAGCAACCTAAGCACCAGGAACAGCTCCTCCTGGGGGTGTTCCAGAACAACTCCTGGTGCTGATCATTAGGGAACCAACCAGGAAGATAACATTCTGGACCTTGTGCTGACAAATGGGAGCTTGTCAGGGAACTGGGGGTGGAGGATCCGCTGGCAGGGAATGCCACCACACTGTGTGCTTCTCCCTCAGGATGGGTAAGGAGGCTGCCAGTACCAGGACAAAGGTGTTGGACTTCAGGCACAGACTTTGGCAGAAAGAGGGACATAGTGGCAGAGCACCTAGCCAGCATCTGCCCACACATGGATGCTAACCAGAAATGGGAAAATATCAAGCTTGGCTTGCAGAGGCCATCAGCTCATGTACAATGATCCAAAGTAAGAAGGTTAGGTCCAGGAAGCTGAGCTGGTTAAATGGGGAAGTGTTAGAAAAGGTGAGGGATAAGAGAGCAGCCTTCAGAAGATTTACAAGACCCAAACGGGGAGGATAGGGAGGAGTACACAAAGAAATCAAGGGAAGTGAGAAGAGCAGTCAGAGCAGCCAAGGCATCAAAGGAGTTGAGGCTGGCACAAGGTATCAGAGAAGGAGGAAAGGATTTTTCTAAGTACATTACGGAGAGGAGGAGCTGCAAAGATCAAATTGTTAGAATCAAGAAAGATGACGGGTGGGTGGAAAATGGGGTAGACCAGGCAGAAGCACTCAATGACTACTTCTGTTCTGTGTTTACCAAGAAGAAGATTGGGCCAATCCCTCAGGGCATGGGGGGCACGGGGAGCCAGGTTAACAGATGGGGAAATTTCAGCAAACTGGATGATGGAAGGCCTAAAAGCCCTGTGGGTAGATAAGAGGCCTGGCCCAGATGGCATACACCCCAGGGTTCTGAAGGAGTTGGCAGAGGTCCTGGCAGAGTCACTAGCAGACGTATTCAATATCTCACTTGGAACTGGGTGCATCCCTCAGGACTGGCAGATGGCGCATGTGGTGCCCCTCCACAAGAGTGGTCCCAAGGATGAACCAGGCAACTGTAGACCAGTCAGCCTTACATCCATTGTGGGGAAGCTAATGGAGACTATCCTTAAGGAAAGGCTAGTAACCTTTCTGGAGGAGAATGGTCTCCAGGACAACAGACAGCATGGGTTTGTCTTGGGAAGATCATATCAGACCAACCTGGTGGACTTTATGACTGGGTGACTAGGGCTCAACAAAGGCCAAGTGGTGGATGTCTTATTTTAGACTTCAGCAAGGCCTTTGATTCAGTGCCACATGGGAGACTGGTTAGCAAGTTGAGATACCGAGGAGCAGGGAGAAAATGGTGGAGTGGTTCAAGAACTGGCTGAATGACAGGAAGCAGAGGTTAGTTGTAAGGGAAACTCTCAAGAGCCTTAGCCAGTGGGGTAACACAGGGCTCAGTACTGGGTCCAGTGTTGTTTGGCATTTTCATTGCCGACATCTTGCATGGGATTAAGAATAAGATCAGTCTTTTGAGGGTGACACAAAGTTAAATGCAGTGATTGACAACACAGAGGGGTGGAAGGGGCTACAGGATGATCAGCCAGACTCGAGCACTAGTCAGAAACATGGTAGCTGGGGTTCAACGCAAAGAAGTGCAAAGTCATGCACTTGGGAGCAAGAAACCCAAGGAATCATTATCGATTGTGGGGATACAGTTATCCCCTACAGAGGAGGAAAAGATCTTGGGGTGTTAATAATATGGCACATGAACCATTCAGCGCGTGCAGAAAAGCAGCAGCTAAGGCTAATAAGATCTGGGGTGTATTGCCAGAGGAATCACGTCCAGAAGAGAGGTGTTATCCTGCCACAGTACAGGTCATTGGTGAGGCTGCACCTAGAGTACTGTGTGCAGTTCTGGCACCCTACTTAAAGAAATATGTTACATTGCTGAGGGGTCTACTGCAGAGCAGCCAGGATGATCCTCGGTATGGAGGGCAAACCCTACAAGCAGAGACTGAGGGAGCTCAACATGTACTCCGTGGAGGAACAGAGGGAGAGAGGGGACATGATAGAAACCATCAAACATATGAAAGGCATAAATAAAGATGGTACAGAGGGAATTTTAAAATTAAGGAGAGAGAGGGACACTAGGTGGCAAAATCTAAAGTTGGAGGGTGGTAAATTCAGAAGGGGAAGGAGAAACCACTATTTAATGGAGAGTGACAGGGTGGATTGCATTGCCTGAGGAGGTGGTATCCTTGAAGATGGTGGGCAGTTTTAAGAGGGAATGGGACAATGTCAGGTGGAAGGTTGCCAATGAGGCACTAGGGGGAGGGGTAACAGCTAGTATGGGCATGAAATTGGATATGTGGGTGGGAGAGGGGAGAGCAGTTGCAGTGTAACAGACCATTAGCTGCACACTCGTGCAGACTAGATAGACCATCAGGCCTGTGTCTGCTGCCATTCTTTGTATGTTCGTATGTATGGCTGAGGTCATTGCATGAATACAGGATCTTTGTTCCTGAAGAGTTCATCTATTTTTGTTGTCTATTCCTTACTTGAGGTCATAATGCAGTGCTTTGTGACATCACTGTTATTCCCATGGCAACAGACAGTGATGTGCCTCAGTCACACTCCTGCTGCGAAAGTGACCAAGGATGGCAGTGCAGTGGAGGCAGACTAGGTGGGTGGACATCAGTCAGACTTGAAGACATTGTGCCATCATGCCTGTGCTCTAGTCCTCATATGCCCCTTGTGTATTGACAGTCTACAAGGTGTGAGCAATCAAGGGAAAAAAAACAGCACAGGATGAAGGGAGCCTCCCTCTGCAGGCTCTGTACCCTTGACTGTGGCACACCTCTGGAGGCTGGCTGAAGATGACTCCAGGGTACCTGGGGCAGGCCCTGATGACCAAGATCCCTGCTATGGGGGCAAGCCACGGAAACCAGAGGAAACATGGGTAGGTCCCAGAGAAGATGGGTAACCAGACTGGGAGGGAGCCTTGCAGAAGAGGACCAATGGGAGCAGAAGGGGCCTAAACAAAAAGTTAAAAAGGAAAAAGGGCTAAACTTGACCTATAGGTAGGGATGGCTGCAGACTGGGACCAGACATGGCACATATGCCAGAAAATGCCCTGCTATGTCCCAGCAGTGAAACACTGCTCCTAACAATGTCCAGATTTAAATCAACCAACGTACCCAGACACACCTGCCTTGGCCCTGGTCATCCTTAATATCCAGAGCCGCCACTACCCGTGAGTGTGGGGTGGGGTTGAAAGTATCACTTAATGAACCTCCTGTTTATAATCTCAAACAATAATCTATCGCAGTTGCACCTCTTTGCCGCTAGATGGAACACTAGCACAAAATTCAAACACAATGCCGTCTCTGTGCCCTTTTTAGGAATCAAATTAATTGTAAAAACCTCAGGTGTTGCTTTTGTCGACTACCTGAGATCTAGATTTTTTTCCTTAATGAAAAACCTCTTCTTCTGTCCACTTCTGGTTTTACAAGATTCTATTAAATTCAACATCTTATACCCTTCCCAGCAGCTTTATAACTTTAAAAGCTGTGCAAGAAACATTTATTAATATTATGTAATAACCGACATATTTCATCCAATGCTGCAGGCAAGCTGCATGCTTAATTCTAAGCAAATCTGCTGCCTCTACTGCATTCTGACTGTGGATAAATGGAAGGTTTCAGTCTCCAAAATTTAAAAATCGTAAATGATAAAACAAAGAAAAAAACCGTAAAATGAAGAAGGAAAGCAATCTTGTCAGAGCGGAAGCGCTGACCTTTAAATTCTATTGTTCTGCCATGTTTTCCTGCATTTCAAAAAGACCTTACTGACAGCAGACTGGTTATTGGCTATAAAATGCCTGTCCACGTCTACTTTCCTATATATGGTCATGAAATGTTCTATATACCGTGTAGAACTGGAAGCATGCTAAGTGATAAACGGCAATGAAGACAGAGAAGTGTTTTTATAGCCACTAATGTATTCGATGGGCTATAAGATGAGACAGAGAATGGCAACAGAGTGGGTTATTTGGCTGCAGCGTAGTCTAGTAATAGGTTCTCTGAACTAGGAACAAAATATTGCAGGTTTCCATCCCATCATCGTCAGTTACCTACTGTGTGACACAGTACCAATCATTTGACCACCCACAATTTAGTCCTCATCTCAGCCATAAAAGGTGGTAATAGCTGGGCCCCATCTCTAAATGAGATATGGCATATAATGAGAACTGTCCGGGGTAAATACATATTTTGAAAATTTGCAGACAAGGAGCAACCATTCAGTACATTTTTATCTCTCCCACTCTCAGTTCCAAATTGTAATCATCTTAAATCTGACAAGGAGTCTCTAATTACAATGCTTAGTTTCATTTTTTGGGCTGATTCCTGAAGATGCCCTAAGGGTTGAAATGCCATTTCTAACTGTGTGTGGTATTTTCAGCATATTTTTAAAATTTTAACCTTTTGTTTTCAGTGCTGTTTGGGTAGACAAATATACAAACAGAGAGAGAGACAGACAGACAGACAGATGAAACAGGCAGGTGCCTTTGTAGATGCCTCTCTAAACAGATACATTAGCAATAATCCACTCAAGGGTGTGCTCAAAAGGATTTTAATGCATGGTCCAGGGGAATGAATGCATTCAGATAATTTAATGCTTACCCTGGAGTGGCTTATTGTGCTTATAAAAGACTCACTGCTCTCATGTGTTATACCTAAAGTGAAACATTTTTAACATACCGTTTTCATATGAAATCGTTTGTTTAAATACATTTTAAATGTCAAAATTATACTCATGAAATAGTCCCTGGTTTTGTAGGTAGTGAGGCTTTTTTGCCTTGGTAATGAGATCCGGCACCTGACCATGCATCGCTAGCTTTTTAATGCATGGTAAAGTGATGTCTCCCAGCCAATGAGGTTTCAGGATTTCTCCTTGCAACTGGATATTAAAGAGATATACCTGTTGCCTGCCAGATGTGCCAGTGGGTAGCGGTATGCTCTCCTGTGCTGGTGAGCTGGGTTCGGAAGCGAGCTCCGAAAACTGGCTGGGCATCCCTGGGACTGAAAAGGCTCTGCCACTTGGCAGCTCTCCCAGCCCAGGAAGGCATGACATTGGGCTCTGCCACCCTGGAGACCCCTGGAGTTGGCCAGAGAGCTTGCATCTTTACAGGGAATGTCAGGAACGTGTCAAAGTCTACAGGGGCTGTGCCTGACATCAGTAGCAGTGGGGGATGAAAAATGGAAAAAGTGAGTGGTGTAGGGTTTGTGAAGCCCTGCCTGTTTGTTTCCTGACCACACCATTGTCCTGACCACCTGCTGATCTGGATTTGTTCTACATGGGGGGAGGTGGCCCTCCCCCTCCTGACACCATTATGGGGGGATCCATAGGGAATATACTAACAGGTAGGTCTGGTAGAGATTGGGGGTCTGTTGGGGGTAGCAGAGACAGGGCTTAGAGCTACCTGCACACTTGCAACTCGGAAGAAAAATTTATATGGAAAAAACAAACAAACAAGATATAACTGGAAAATGGTTCCATGCGATATGAGCCACTCCCAAATAGTGGGTGAACAACAGTGAGTGCACATCGACTGACTACAACAACGACAATGCTGTTACACCAAAAGCATAAAAGCAATGATTGGCAATAGTCTATCTGGGGACAATATATATCATATTTTTATGAGGACTCTACCCCAGCACCCTCCATTATTACAATAATCAGTTCTGAGGGAGCCTAACACTGGGGTACAGGAGAATATTCGGAGGGGGCTATTGGGGTGGGAGATCAAGACAAGGATCATAGCCCACACATTTCAGGAGCTCAGTGAGATACAACCCCCAAGAAAACATAAGTACACAACCTTTACAACATGAACACTATTCCCCCCCAACATGGCTCTGAACTCTGGTCCTGCTGCACTAGAGGCAGTCACTGCCTCCTCTACACCACATGGCCAGCTTAGAACTGCCTGGCCAAACACCATCCCATATCCTCATATAATAGCTTTCCCCCGCAAAGTCGCTGCCTGCATCCCATCTCTGTTTTCTCCTCGAACCCTAGCTGTTACCACCTCTCGCTATGATCTTACACTCGCTCTTATTACAGGCGTTCAAACTGAGTCACTCAGTTTGAGTTACCCATATCACTGGTTTCCCTGGAAAGCAGGTGGCTCTATGATGCCTGTTCAGCAACACTTTTGTCGACTGGTATCTCATCGAGAGGATTTATGTTGACCACAAGTTGCGATTCACATAAGCCCCTGTGTCTCCCAGTCCTATTTTCTCATCGGGGGCTTCCCCTCACCCCCCTCCCATGTGGAGGTTCTGCCCCACCCTCCATAATTATGATTCTCAACTCCAGTCAGAGTTGATTCAGGAGAGGGTGCAGGACAGGGAGACAGTGTGCCCCTGTGTCTAGCACACCAACACAGCAACCTGTCGGCAGCCTGTCGATTTTGTCGACGGGTTGGTAGGACGCTTTGTTGGTGTCACTGTCGGGGGGGGGGGCATACCAAAGCAGCTTAGCTGAGTGGTTGGAGTGCAAAGCTGTGAATCTGTGAATATGGAGACCCGGGTCTGGATTCTTCATTGACCATTTTATCACTGGGTGTCCCTGAGCAAGCCCCTACCTAAGAAAAACACACAGGAATGTGCACTGGACTCTAAAGGTGCCTCAACCTCCCTATCCTTAACGATGCTCTAAAATTCTCTGTAGTCTGTCTCTGTGCCATTTGACTCATACAGTGCACTGGAAATGCACATTGTCTTCGGGACAGTGATGGCACATGGCAGTTTTCAAAACCCTAGGTCACAAGACAACCACGGTTTAAGTGTCACGTAAAGGAGTCTTGACACAAACACTAAACCCTAACATACAGGTGCTACTGTATCAGTATAATATCTGTCTGTCTGTCTATGTTATAGATATATTTATGGGATCTTCCATTGGACATCCAGGAATAATTGTTTTATTAGCTCTGGGATGTTGGCAATAATGCTGCCTAACAGCAGTGGAGTTGCATTTATTCCAGGCGTGTTTTTGTTGGTTAGGATGGCACAGTACAAAGGCCTTGAGAGGTGTCATTAAATAAGCAGCGTTATTAATAGCACGTGACGCTAATATTATAGCAGTAGCTGACCTATGTGTGTCACACCAGCCTCAACCAAGGTCTAATAAATAGAATAATAGATATTGTAAGAAAAACAAACCATCAGTAAAGTGGCTTTTATTCCACTGAGGTAGTCTAATAACATTATAAACCACAAGAGCAAAACTCGAGATGTTTATAAAGTCTCCAGAATCCCAAGATGGAACTGTAGGCCTAGTTACTGGTGTAAGCAATAACACGACAGGGTGTGTGGTTACTGGGGATTAATCAACACCCCAGGTGAATTGCGAGGCTCAAGGCCGCAGGCCGAGTGTCCTCACAGCACCTGGGGGGTTGATTAATCCCCAATAACCACACACCCTGGAGTGGGTTATTGCGCATATAACATGGGCCAAATGTGGAGAGAAATTGACAAAAAACACCAGAATAAGAGGTCAGAAAAGTCAGAACTATTTTGTGTTCTTCCACTGTTTATGGTTGCAGTATCACACTTTTCTGTGTTCTGCCACAGCAGAAAGAATTCCAGACACAGAAGTTTGTGGTAAACAGGCCTGTACAATAGAATCAAGTAGCTGCCTGAACTTGATGCACACACTGTGATCAGTCTGTTGTCTTCTAACAGAGATTGCCTGGAGAAATGGAAAGAGGACTGCGTGGGTCTGTGACTATGACTGCACACACTGTTGGTCTGACAGCTTCTCTCTGTCTGTGAAGTGAAGGACGAAGTGAAAGTGTCACGCTGTGTCTTCACAATAAAAATAAAATTTAGACAACTGCTGCTGGTCATTTCAGATTCTATATGTTGAATGTGGAGAAAGACAGGGAGAAAGAAACATGACAAGGAAAGAGGCAATAATATTAGGTAAGGCTAGGGGGATGTTAGGGTGTATTAGTAGGGGTATCACAAGTCGTAAGAGGGAGGTAATAATCCCTCTTTATCCCTCTTTACAAGACACTGGTTAGGCCCCATCTGGAGTACTACATGCAGTACTGGAGGGCGCACCTTCACAGGACATTAACCAAATTAGGGCAGTCCAGAGAAGGGCAACCAAAATTGTGCAGGGACTGCATCCAGAAGACATATGAGGGCAGATTAACGGAGCTCAATATGTATACCCTTTAGCAAAAGGCGGGAGAGAGGTGATATGATTGAGACATTCAAACACCTTAAGGGCATTAACCAAGGTGAAAGAGTCTAACATGTTTAAATATAAGAAAAATAGCAGGACAAGAGGACACAGCATGATATTAGAGGAGGCCAATTAAGGGGAATGTGAGAAATTATTTTTCACAGAAAGGGTGGTGGATACATGGAATGGCCTATCTCAGAAGTGGTGGCTATGAATACAGTGCAGGGCTTCAAACAGGCATGGGTTAGGCATAAGGGAGCAATACAGATGAGTATGAATAGATAGGCCACTGACAGAGCAAAGGCTGATGGCACATTTATAAGGTAGAAAAAGAAATGGGCAGACTGGATGGGCCGCGGTCCTTATCTGCCGTCAACTTCTATGTTTCTATGTTTCTATGAACAAAGAGAAAAGTTGGGAAAACACAGGTTTTAGACAGAGGCAGAACCAAGCTTCTTAAATACCATCCTGAACTTCATAAACACACATATATATTTGAAACATATAAAGGGTGTTTTCAGGAAATATACCCCCAAACACCCCAGCAGTTTCAAAGTTTTAACACATTTCCATTGAAGTACTGTACCTGTATTGATTGAAATTCAAATAAGGTAACAAATGTGTTTTCTTATAAAAATGTGTGCCACACATGTTTTTTTTCTTTTTATTTTAGCTACCCCACCTTACCAGATTATGGACTCTTTTGTCTCCAAAGTTAAACTGGAAGCATATTTCAATGAATGTTCCTATTTTTACTTTATTCATTTTTGCATTCATTTTAATCAAAATATGTAAATGAGATTTTATAAGTGCAATAAGCTACTCCACAGCATGCAATTATAGTGATACAATCACACTTCTCAGGTGCATTTCACAGCACTTGGCTGCACCACATGCCTGACAACACACCTGAGGTGTGTGATTATATCACCATAATGCATACCCTGTCATGTTGTATTACTTACTTAATGCACACCATGGAGTGGCTTATTGCATTCATAAAATGGCTTGCTGCTTTTGTGTATTGCGTAAAAGAAACATTTTTATAATGATTTTCTTGACATGAAATCATTTGTTTAAGCATATATTTAAAGAAAAAATTATATACATGAAATTGTCTGATTTTGTAGGTAATGAGGCTTTTTTGCTTTGAGATATGGCACCTGACTGTGCATCTAGCCTTTTTTTTAGGATTTGGATACTTGTTTCAACATGTTAATGACAGAACTCTATTCCAAGGCTCCTTTCTGTCTCAAACAAGAAGTTTCAGCATTACACTTTTAAGAGAGAGCACTCAGAGAAGACAAGGAGAGAACAAAGCAAGCATAAATGAGTAAAGAAAAGTTATAAATGGAGAGTATTTAAAATGGTGGACCCACAGGCGCTTCAAACTTGTTGCTTTATCCCAACAATATAATGAATTTGTTCTAACTTGGCTGCATCAATAACCATATTTCAAAAGACATCCTAGTTTGGCAGTTTGCAATCTTTCCAGTACTGCAATATCAATTTCCTGGCATTTATTAATAGTAGTTTAATTAAATCCATAAGATTGATGAGGCAAATCAAAAACCAAACAATTGTAATAATATACAGTAAATCCATCCCATATCAAAGAAATCTTAACTTGTAATCTGAGAAATTAAAATACCAATTTTATGCCAATAAATCTTTAGAATGGGACAATAAACAAACATATGAAGAACTGAACCTTTATGGCATCGAGGACAGCAGTCTGAAACTGGTATGCTATACTTGGTAAGGTAAGGTAAAAGAGGCCTAAGAACCCATCTAGATTCCTCCCACTCCCAGTGGGTGGATCAGTGATATCTTCTATTTGAAAGAAGGAAGTCGTCAAGCCCTTACTTAAAGCTGTTGAAAGATATTTTATTTACCAGATCTTGGGGAGTTTATTCCATAAACGGGAAGAGCGATAGTAAAGAAGGTCTCTTGTTTATATTTACCCTAGAAATAATTAGTTGTTTGTTATGTGATGTCAGGTTGTATTCCTAAATTTGAGACCACACTGTGCCATTAGATCGTCGTTTCTAAATGTTGCAAAGGAGCAGAATATCCCCTTATTCTCCTGTCCTCCAAGCTGTAAAGATCCAGTGATGAGAGTCTGTCTCCATAGCTCATCCGTTCTAACGCTTTATAATTTTTGTGAGTACGCCTTTGGGTCTTTTCAATTTGGATAATATCCTCTTTAGACAGGGATTCCAGAAAGGGACTCAAAATCCAAATGCAGGATTACATACGTTTTCTAAATTGGCAATAGACACTGTATATTTCTTGAAACAAATGGCGCTGAATTGATCTTAGGAGTCAGCTTTAGTTATGGAAACCAGTGCAGTGATTTGATGATGTTAACTTATTACTCACTATAACACACAAGTCCCTTTCTTTGGATACTGATTGAAGTTTTACATTATTCAAACAATATGGATAGTTTGGATTATTTTTCCCAAAGTGCAAGACAGTGCATTTTCTGTGCTAAACTTCATCTTGTTAACAGATGCCCATTCCTGTAATGTATTTAGGTCATTGCTTACGACAGATGTTTATCAGTCATATCGACCTCTTCCCCCCAGTTTTGTGCCATCGGCAAACTTTGTCACTGTATTAGTGACATTCTGGTTCATGTCTTTTATGAACAGACTGAAAAGGGATGGTCCCAACACTGATACATGAGGACGCCCACTCCCAACACTACTCCATTCTGATAGTTTTCTGTTGATCTTAACACATTGAGATCTGTCAGTTAGCCAGTTATAGATCCACCTCACTACATCATGGCTAATCCCCATGTTGTAGAGTTTGACAGCTAGGAACTTGTAGGGCACTGTATCAAACGCCTTTCCCAAGTCTAGCATAATTACATCAACTGGTTTACCGATATCAAGGCTACTACTGATCTGTCTGAGTAATTAAATCTATTAAGTTTTTCTGGAGTATAATAGAGTCTACGCAGCAAACTGAACTGAATCTGTTTCAGCTTAGTATTTTGATACATTCGTATGAGTGATAAGGTCACATTAACAAGCACCTCTAAATGAGAATAACTGACTGAGGTGCCATTCAGGATATATGCATATATCCTTCCTATTAATTTCTCTTCAAGTTCAATCATGGAAGAATTTTTCCATAGGGTTAAAGGAGGGATATTTAAATTGCCTAAACACTTCTTTATAATCTCCCTAACATGAAGGTAAGTTAAGAAAGACCCAGATTGAAGGTTTAATTTTTAATGAGTTTGTGATACCTAATGAACTCTGCTTGATCAAAAAGATCTCTAAGCAACAAGAAATTATCCTGTAACCAGGACTTAGGTACTGTAAATAAGAAAGTGGAATATATGAATTGTTATTGTAAAACAGCACTGAGAACTGAGTAATTCTACCATTATAACATGATAATGAATTTGTTTTTTGCCATGATATTACTGTGTTTTTAGTACAGGATGAGCAGGATAAATGAGAGGGAACCTTATCAAAATCCATTTCAACAGCTGAAATTATGTTTATGCCTGGAATAAATGAGCTTCTAGAGAGAGAGAGCCATAGCAAGGGTGGATCCAGATCTTTTAACCAGAAAGCTATGGGTTCATGTTGCACAGATATAATATAGAAACAAATTTGTAAGTCCCAGCTCCTTTTTTTGGAGGGAGATACAGCTCCAGTTTTAATCCTGGCTGATTTCTTGCCCATAACAACTTCCTGAGATGATTTTCAAAATATTCAAATAGCTTCCTCTCGAATTTGATGGGAAGGGATTGATATAGAAATAAAATACGATGTAGAACATTTATCTTTATGATGTTAACCCTCACCATCAAGGTCAGAGGAAGAGATGCCCACCTGTTGAGGCCAGAATAATTTTTTTTTAGTAAAGGATCATAATTTATTTGAAGCAGCTTCTTTAAATCTTTATAGATATACATCCCCAAAATGTTATCTTTAAATAGGCTTATACCAAGCAACGTAGTGTGTTCCTCTGTATTTTGCACTAATGAAATTACCTCACTTTTCTGCAAGTTTATTTTGTACCCTGAGATGTTACTGAAAGAATACATGATATCCAAAATCTTAGTTGGTGAGTTTGAAGCACCTTTTATATAAAGGAGGATATCATCTGTATATAGGGTGATGGTGTGATAAGTGTCATTGATCATGATGCTCACTAATTCTTGAAGACCTCTAATGGGGATTGCCAGTGGCTCAATGAATATTTATTTATTTATTTTTAATTAATGTATTTATTTAAAGTTGGTGACCGAGAGAAACACATTGAGCCGAGGCTCATTTCCAGGTGTGACTCAGGGAAAGGGAAGCAAGAGGGACAAAAATACAGCAACAATAAAAAATATGGCTGGGTACAATACAGCAATACATGATGGGATATTATACACATAATTAAGAGTATACAAAGAGTACAACATGTGATGCACAATGGAGCAGAGGTAATACAAGTCTTTTCAGCACAGTGCAAAGGGGTACAGCAGATGAATTACAGGCATGGGCATCAGGAGAAGGGTGGGAAGGCGGTGACAAGGAGAGGAAGGAGGGCAATATCAGTAAAGGGGGACTAGCGAGGAGGGTACCAGGTGCAAGAGGGTGGAGGGGAATGAGAGAGGGCATGCTTGAAGGAAAGACAGGAGGAAGACAGACAGAGTGAGGAGGGGAGAGAGTTCCAAATATGAGGAAGGCAGTAAGAGAGAAAGCTGCCTGACCGGTGGTAGTGTGGGGAAGGGAAAAGTCAAAGGTATGAGTATCTCTGGAATGGAAATGGCAGGAAGAGAGGGAGGAGGGGGAGAGGAAAGAGGGAAGGTAAAGGGTGAGGGCCCCAAACCAATATCTAGAGATGAGGGTGGAGGCGTGGAGCTGTCTGTGAGAGGTAAGGCAGAGGAGAGAGAGGGAGGGGTAGAGGTTGCAGTGATGTGTGTGGGGGTGGCATTTGTGGCAAAATGGCAGAAGGTGTTGAAAAGAGAGTCAAACTTGGGGAGGGATGTGGGGGAGGCAGACCCATAAAAGACATCTGCATAGTCAGAACTTGGGAAGATAGTTTTAGTCAGCTGTTCATCATGGAGTAGAAGATAGAAGGCATCTTTGTTTCTATACATGGCACCGAGCCTCAGGTGGAGCTTAGAGTAGATATAATCAATGTGGGTTGAGTAGTCAAGTCAGTTGTCCAGCCAGACATCTAGGTACTTATAGGAAGAGACTGTGTCCAGGGTGGTACCCTCAAGAGTGGAAAAGGATGGGAAGGGAGGGGGAAAGCTTAGAGAGTTTTTGAGAGGTTCAGAAAGTCATTTACACTGTTTTTTTCTCATTGACTTTAAGGTGGTTGACTTGGAACCATTGCAGGATGCAGGTGAAGTTGCTCTGTAGTTGTGTTGTCACCAAGGAGGCAGAAGGGCCTGAGGTGTATAGAATGGTGTAACTGGCATAGAGGTGGATTTGGGAAGAGGAGCAGACAGAGGGGAGATTGTTAAGTAAGATAGAGAAGAGAATAGGACCAAGGACAGAGCCTTGGGGAATGCCAGCCAGATAGGGAGGGTAGGAAAGGGCATCTCCAGCTAGGACACATTGAGTGTGACAGGACAGACAACATCTGAACCAGCTGACTGCAGAGGGAGAAAGGCCAGAAGATCTGATTTTAGACAGTAGGAATGGATGAGAAATGGAGTTGAATGCCTTTGCTAGGTTGATAAAAATGGCAGATGTAAGGTGCCCTCGGTCCATGCCAGAGAGGATGGCATCAGTGACCCAGAGAAGTGAAGATACAGTTGAGTGTTTTTTTTTCTGAAGCCAGATTGGTAGGGGGAGAGGAAGTTGGAGGGGTTGAGGAAATGGGTGAGCCTAGTGAGGGCTAGGGACTCCTGGAGCTTAGCTAGTACTGGGAGGAGGAGATGGGTGGTAGTTTCCAGGTAAGGAGTTGTCACCCCTTTATGAAGGAGGATCATTTTGGTGGATTTTCAGGCCTGGAGGACTGATCACAGGGAGACAGAGAGATTGAACAGGTGGGACAGGGGAACGGCGATGACAGGGGATGAGATTTGGAGGAGGAGGAGAGGGTCAAGGCCATCTGGCCTGGATTTGAGTTGGTTCAGGGATTGGAAGGCATGGAAAACCTCAAGTGGAGAGATGGGGAGAACTGGATGACACCTATTGGAGTGGGAAGGGGCAGGGTTGAGGGGTGCTTTCAGGGCTGGTTGGAAGGGCACAGGTGGTGAAAAATGTGTTTTAAAGTGGAGGCAACAGTGACAGGGTCAGAGATTAGTTTGTCATCAATGGGGAAGGATTTAGAGGGAGGGTTGAAAAGGAAGGAGAATGTTTTCCAGAAATTGTGAAGACAGTTTATATTTTGCTGTAGTGTGGTTCTGAAGTAAGTGCTTTAGCAGCTCAAATCACTTTGATGCAGGAGTTTCATAAAGAGCAATATGTGGAGAGGTCAGCGAAGGAGAAGAAAGATTTATATTGTGCACAGGCATGGTCCCTGGAGTTGCAGAGTTTGATGATGCTGGCTGAGATCCATGGATGGTGGAAATGATGCACTCTGCACTGTTGGGGGGAGCATGAGTGTTCCAAGTTTTGTTTAAGTAGTGGCAGAAAAGGGAGAGGGCAGTGTCAATGTCAGTAGCAGATGAGAATACAGACCAGTTGGAAGTGGCAAGGTTATGGAAGAGGGTGGCGCTGTTTAAGGGATGAAGCAATCTGACCCATTGGTATGTGGTGGTGGAGAGGGGCAGATGCAAATTACATACACAATAAGTCATGAAATGGTCACTGAATATGTTGGGGAGTATGCCAGCAGAGATGATCCAATGTGGGTGAGTGGATAGGATACAATCCAGGAGGGTATGATCTTGTGAGTGAAGATTTGGTCTGGTGGGTTCATTGATAAGCTGGTGAAGGTTTAGTGATTTGATTTGTTGTGTAGTGGAGTTGAGGGCAGGGGAGACAGTTCAAGTTGAATTCCCCAAGTAGGATAAGGTCACCAGAAGAGGCAAGGGTTGTGAGGGAGGTGATGGTCTCGATAAGGTAGGAGGGGGAGATTCTAGGGGAGATGTAAAGAACACCAATGAAGATCGGGAGAGAGGACGGGAGCATTAGTTGAATAAGGAGAAGCTAATGAAACAAAGGCAATGATTCATGGGTGGCACTAAAGCATGGTAATTTGTGCAGGGTGTAGATGGCAACACCACCACCACCACCACCACGCTTTGAATATAGCAAATAGGAGACTCAATAGGAGACAACCTTGCCTGGTAGCCCTTAGTAATTTTATCGAGTTTGAGAATATCTGATTTTTTTAACTCTAGCAATAGGGGTATTATATGTCAAGTTTATCTAGGCTAGAAATCGATCTTTGAAGCCAGATTTTTGTAGGGCCACTTTAAGGAATCCCCAATTCACCCTACCAAAAGCCTTTTCAGCATCTAATGTTAGGAGGGCTGTGCCCTTCCTTGAAGCCTGCACTATGATGTTAAGTATTCATCTTTTATTAATAGTCTTCTACCTTTAATAAACCCTGTTTGGTCATCATGTATGATCTTATGTATTACCGTATTCAGTCTCTGAGTTAGTATCTTCATCAAAATGTTATAATCAGAGTTGAGTAATGAGACTGAATAATAAGAACTACATAAAACTGGGATTTTATCCATTTTGTGATCATGAAATTATAGCTTCATTAAGCGATGAAGGGAGCGGCCCTGCTGCAGTCCAGTATGTAGGGCTAGAAGTTTAGGAGCAATAACTCCAGATACATGTTTGTAGAACTCATTAATGAACCTATCAAGGCCAGGAGATTTATCATTCAGTAAGTCCCATATCTTCTCTACCATTTCTTCAATAGAAATCTCCTTATTAAGAAAACCAACATCTTCATCTGATAAGGATGGAGTCCGTAACCTTCAAGAAGGTATCCATTTATGCTTTTGATGCAAGGCTATCAGGACAGTAAAAATGTTGGTAGTATTCCATAAATATGTTATTAATCTTTACTGGATCGTAAGCTGTATTACCATTGATATCTTTATTATACAAATACTACTGTAACATTGTTCACACTTGAGCTAATAGGTCAAAAGCTTGTCTGGCTTATCACTGAAAAACTAATATTTGGATTTTGCTTTGCTGTGGCTCTCTCAGTCTGCTCACCCACCTTCTCATTATATGTTCGGAAGATATACAGATTCAAAGCAGATCGTCTTCCTTATCTAAAGTTATACTTGCTTGAGCATTAGATAATCTATTCTCATGATCTATTAATGTTCTGTTATTTTCCTTCTTTTCATAAGAACTATACCTGATTAAAATCCTTATATATGATGTAATACATCACATACAATACTAGAGGTATATTATCTTTGGTATTTTATCCCAAAAAATATTCATTTCTCTGTGAAGTTTATCCATAAAGGACGTGTCATAAAGAAAGTGGAATTCAGTCACCATTCAAAATCCCTCCTTCCAATGCTCAATTCAAACTCTGAAAAATTGGTGCATGGTCCGAAACTTTAATTGGACCATAAGAAACTATTCCAAGTGTGTAGGAGAGATTCTGAAATCAACATGCAGTCAATTTGGGGGTATGAACTATGTACCGAAGAAAAGAAGGAGTAAGTATTGCATTCTGGAAACAGTACATGATACTATTATCAGTCAACAAATTCTTCCATAATGCCTTTAACTAATGAAAGGACTTTAGTTTTTCATTCCAACCCTTGTGCTCTACAACCAGAATTGGCCTTCTATCACAGACGTGGCTGCCGCCTTTACTTACTAAAAACCTTTAACTAGGCTCTAAAAATAAACCTGCCTTAGATAAAAACAACAAATTACTGCTGTTGTCCAGATCATCACACTCTCCTTACACACAAACCAATTAGAAAAATTAAGTTATGTTCATAATGTTTATTACTAGTGTTTCTTTGCTGACAATGACAAATCCTCTTCCTATCTTTGCTTGCTTATCAGGGAAATCTCTGCAGCTTATCTTTATAGAAGTAAAACTTAGGCCCTAGCTCCACATAATGCCACTGTGTGTGTACAGTATTTTAGGAGAGGAACATTCTACCAGTGGAAGTGTGTAGAATTGTGAATCCCTGTATTCTGTGGTAAACATTCCATATGATGAATGTGGAGAAAGACAGAGACAAAAGAAACAGAACAAAGACAGGAAGCAATAATACTATATAAACCAAGACTGGAAAGGTGAGAAAACACAGGTTCATAGACAGAGGCAGACCCAAACTGCTTAAATACATTCCTGAATTTTATAAAAGCACAGACATTTGAATAATATATGGGTGTTTTCGCAAACAATCTACCCTTACCCATCAAACAGCATGGCAGGTTCAAATGTTTTCAATATATTTCCATAAAAATACTGTACATGTATTAATTTGAGATTCAAATAAGGTACCAAATGTTTTTTTCTTATAAAAATATGTGCTATACGTGGTTTTCATTGCCTTTTTTGTTTTCAGCTACCCCAGTTACCAGAATATGTACTACTTTTAGTCTTCAAAGTTAAAATGGATGCATAGTTCATTGAAAGGTCCTATTTGTTTATCTTTTTTAAAATAATGTCTTCTTATTTTCATTCATTTTAATATATATATAATATAATATATATAATATAATATTTTATAAGTGCAATAAGACACTTCAGTGTGCCATTATGGTGATTAAATTGCACTCCTCAGGTGCAGTTAATGGCACTCAGCTTTGCCTCATTCTTAACAGTGCACCTGAGGTGTGCAATTATATCACCATAATGCATACCCTGTAATGACTTCTTGTTTACTTAATGCAGTGTCCATTGTTCAACAGGTAGCACACTCGCCTCTGAGGCTGGGAGATCAGAAGGCTGTGGGTTCTATCCCCACACCAGGCACTTGGGTTAAATCCCAATACTGACACTGTATTGCAGCATGGGGGAGAGGGGCTGTACTCCTGAGGTACCATCTTTCAGATGAGACATTAAACCGAGGTCCCATCTGTCTGTTCTGGTGGTAGTTCAGGTGGATGTTAAAGATCCCATGGCACTTCCTGAAAAAGAGTAGGGGAATTTTCAGACTTTTACAGAATTGTTTACAACACTAAGAACTAAATATAAACAAAAAGCTTAACAGCAGGTGAAGAATTTATGAATTATACAATGTAGGAATATGATTTAATGGAAATTTCTGGGTATTGAATATACTGAATACCAAATATGTTTATTGGTTGTAGGTATTTCAATTTATGGTGGAAAAGGCATTTGTAAAAAAAAATTTAGTTTAAAAAAAGCTGTGTTACCAGTGAGGAGAATTTAGTTTCCTTTTTCCCTAGCATTATTTAATAATGTTTTTGATTGGGAATTCATTACATGCAATTGAACAGTGGCTATAATTTATTAACACTATTATTATGAAAATAATTTTTATTTTTTATGATAGATACAGTAGGACACTGAAGAAGGATTTTCCAAAATGTTTGTTTAATGTATGAATTATGTTGATGGATATTAGAATTCTATATACTGTATCTTTAATTCAGTATACAGGTTTTTAACTGATTAATTGGGTGAGTGGACCTTATTTCTAACCAATTCACAGTATTCATTCATCTGTATCCCTCCTCAGGTCATGCCTGAAAATAGGCAGAATTTGTCTAGTGCACTTACCCAGTCAACAAAAACTAACTAAATAAATAAATAAAAATAATAATGTACACCATGGAGTGGTTTATTGAATTCATAAAATGGCTTGCTGCTCTTATGCATTGTATGAAAAATAATTTTATAATGATTTTATCATTTTATAATGATTTTGTTATCATAAAACCATTTGTTTAAATACATTTTATGAGAAAATTATATACAATGAAATAGTTTCTAATATTTTAGGCAATGAGGCTTTTTGCCTTGGTAATAAGATCGACACCTAACTATGCATCGCTAGCTTTTAATACATGGTCAAGAAATGTCTCTTAACCAATGAAGTTTCAGGATTTTTCCTTGCCATTTTAAATATGTTTATCTCCACTGCTTGATAGCATGGCATTTGCTTCCTCAGTTTTCATATCAAAATACTCAGTAATACTTTTGATTGGAGGCCTATAGTTGTATGGGTGTGCCTGGGCTATGCAGCAAATGTAAGTTACTGAAAGGGCTGTGAAAAAAGCAATCTGATTGGTTAGAAAGATTATTATTATTTTTTTACATCCTCAGCTGGGAGGTTGTGCCTGTGGTCCCATCCTCCTCATCCAACCAATCTTCACAGCTGCTGCCCCAGTCACAGACAGGCTCAAATCTCCCTGTCACATCCCTCTGACCTCATCGCAGTGGGTGCTCACCCCACCACTGGAGACCTGGAAGGTGAACCCAGGAAGGAGCTGACTTAGCGCAACTGTGACGGCACCATCGGGCAGCCTTCTATGCTGCCGAGAGATTTCTTGGATCTCCTCTGTGAGGAAGGGTATGCAGTGATGCCAGTGGAAGGAACATGCATGTATCACGCGTGCTCCTCCCAGGATCTCCCCCTCCGCCCCTCTTTCTGCAGCATTGGCACACTATCCCCAGTCTCCACTAGGGGCCAACCGAGCACCAACCACTGAAGTCCCCCTTCCCCAGAGAAGGAGAGCAGTCCTCCAGATGCTCAGTCCTTCTCCAACCCTGCCAACCCCCAGCAGCCCATGCTTGTTCCCGAACACGGGTCGCCGGCATAGCACAAGGTAAGGCATCCAGCACCTCAGCCCTTAGTGCCACCGGGTTGGAAACAGAAAGATTCTTTTTGAACTTATATTTTATTGCATTTGCACAATTACAGAACAAGCCTTCACATCTAAAACACAGCAATATTTAGGCAATACATTATACAATGTTAAGATTCAGAATATTTCAGATTTTGTTACCACCTGTGGGGGTACAAGGGAAAAAATATAATATAATTAATGTTCATAAAAGCCTTTGCTGCCTAGAACAAGAACTGATCCAATGTATTTGGAAATTATCAAGAAAAGGGTACTCTACCCAATAACTTTGAGGTTATAGTTCTCTCATTTGACTTGCAAAAAAAAATGTGCATGACAGTATGTAACCTTACAGCTTCATTACAACATATATTTGTAACAGTTCAACAGGCATTTAAACTTTGAAAACAGTGTGAATTCTTTTCTTACTAATGATAAACTTTTTAGATAACTTTATATTAGCAAGAGATAACTTAGTTAATACATGGGACCATTAGTCCCTTACTCGCATGCCAGCTCTGAGAAAGTCCAGGAATAGATATTGCAACTGCATTGCAGATGTGCCTTATTGTTGAGCAGACACAAGCTTTGAGTCAGCAGCAGTGGAAAAACATAAAGTCCATTGTTCAAGAAAAGGTAGAAGAAGTATGGCTTTTCTATGGAGCCAGCCTTGTGCTGAAGTCATATTAAAAATATTCAATATCATAGGGTATGAAAAAACACACATACACAAAAAAAAACTCTTTAGAAAGCTTAAAAAAGCTAGTTTAATGTCTAGGAACCCTTGATACAGTATATCATCTACTATCCATTAAATGTAAATAAATATTAACCATAAAATAAATAATAATCATAAAACTTGGGGGGAATCATAGAAATATAAAAAATGCCTCTGTTCAAAAACAGCATTAAGATACTCCAAGTGTTGCTTTAAAATGAGCATGGCTATGGTCCTTTGCAGACTAAAACCCTAAATTCTGTGGCATGGTTCTTAAACATCTGTGAGTGGATTGATTTACACCAGTGGCACAACTAATTTACTTCTGGGGCAGTTCTCTGTCTGTCCATTGGGTAACATACCACTCGATGTTACTAACGACACTCAGATGCTGAGCAAAGGGGGAAATTTTAGATCAAATAAAGACAGCAAAAGAGCATGAAATTGTGGAGAACTAGTGTTTTTTTTAATAAAAGCACAAATGGCACAACAATTAGTACACTGCAGGATATCCTAATTCTGATGGATGGAATTCTGCAACATTTTGAAAAATGTCACCTAGTTCTGTGGAATTCTGTCAGCAGTGGAATTCTGACATTTCAATAGCTGCATGTTTTTCTTGGATATGTGGTCAGTGGTCAACATAACATAGCTGATTCCTTTTCTGCAATCTGTGAAAATTACAGTATTTTCATGGTTTACTTCATCTGCAGAAAGTTATTCTGTGGTTTACATAGAAATACTTTTTGGAATTCTGAGAAATTAAAAATGAAATTCCAAAAAGCATTTCAGAAGTGGAAGTGCCATTCTGCATGAATGCTCCTGGTGGGATTTAGTGTTATGCACAGTGTCATGTGACATGATGTGAATTCTGTGGTCAGTTCTGTAACTGAAGGACCACCGAATTCTGGGGGCCTGGAAGTAAGCAATAGATTATGAGAGAGGTGTGATTGTGCTCTAATAAATCCACTCTCTGGGTTTGTTGGAGCCATGGGGTTATACTGAGTGGCTTCAACCACCCATAGGGTGGGCTATTAGAGCAGAGCACCAACCCATTGCCTCTCCAGTGGTTTGCTGTGCTTATAAAATGGGACACTGGCTGGCAAAAAAAAGTGTATGTCTATGTATGAAAAGAGAAGTCTGTCTTTGTTATTGTGGCTTTATTGTGCTGCAAGAGAAAACAGTTTCTTTGAAAACTAAATAACATAAGTGTCACCTCCCACTGTGATGTACTACTAAACATTTTACAACTGCTGAATGTTTTGTTACTAAAGTCTCTGCTAAACGTCAATAGTTTGCAAAACAGTTTTGTTCAGTTACAGTGACAGGGTGTCTATCCCCTGCATTAGTCACATTCAAGTTACTCCCTAGCAATCAGGGGCTCAGACATACTGACTGTGGAGCTCACACCCGCTTGTGCTGCTGCTGCAGCTTTACACAAGGCAGCTGACTGCACACTCGAGAGAGTGACAGAGAGAGAGAGAGAGAGAAAAGATGAGGTAGACTGTGAGGACAGGGACACATGTCTACTAATGGCTGGAAATATAGACAGATACAAAACGAAATAAAGAGGTGTGCTGAAGAGAGGTTTTGAAGACAATAATACTAGCTGAGAACACTGAGTTTTTATTTGTGTCAGCAGTGGGTCTGGTGCAGTGATTTTGTTTGTCTCTGAGGGTTTGGTCATCAGATTGGGGTGTTGAAAAAGTACCCCAAAGTAGTTATGTGCTGTCTTCTCACTCTGTCATGTAGTACAAGTTCACCAATGAAATTGTAGGATTTTTAGAACCCATGTCATAACACATGTTCAACACTCTCCAGGGGTATAAGGTACTTGTCTTGACCTCCTGCCTTGTTACACCTCTAAGGGGTGATTAACTTACATTATACCAACTGTTGGTCATGGTAATAGACATAATTTAACTTGATGTTGGGGTGAGGGAACTATAAGCTTTGAGCCTCTCCTGTTGCAATAATTCTCTCACCTGATAATAAAGGCTATATTTTAGCAATGCTCAGACAATGCTTTTGACTACTCAAAGGAGATCAACAGAAAGTTCATGTATCCAACTCCAGATCCGGGTCCTATCAGACCCAATTTGGATTACAGGTCCATGGTTTCATAGTTGTTTGAGGCCAAATACTGGGATCTGAGGACAGATGTCTACCTTGGACCTCAGTAACATTGGGTAGTTGGTAACTGAATGGATACTAGGTAACAGTATCTAGTAGTTTCTGATACCATCCATTATATGAGAAAATCAGTGGTATCAGACAGTATCCAATTCCATGGGATTCTATTCGAGTAATACTAGCAGATTTGCCTACATACGGCATCTGTGCTGCACCTGTCATCCATCTGGGTACAGCAGGTGTTATTTTCTTTTTCCTTTTTTTTGCATTATTTACATTTTTTCTTCTGTTTCTACCAGGCAGCCCCATCAGACAGACCCCAGCCCCATTACCCATCATCAACAGTACTTATCCCAACCTCCAGTGTGCTTCTGTGGCTTGTCCCCATGGTGGTGTCCTGGAAAACACCCTGTCCCCTCAGGTTTGCAAGATCAAGCCCGAGAGATGGGTGCCTGGTCAGAGGTGTGAGGCCTGTGAGGAACTGTTCACTGTCTTGCTGCTTCCACCATTTTCTCCCCAAGGGAGCTGGCAGTGTGCAGTGACATGACATGCATGTGCAGTTGTGCATGTGCATGTATCAGCATCTGTGGCAGGCCCTAACCTGTGTGAGCCTCCGCATGTGCTACCTCCAAGCCTCTGCTGGGTGGAAGTCCAGCAGTGGAGGATGAGATCCCACCCATCCTGAAGGAACTGAGCCATCCACTGAGATGCTCATCACACCATCACCAGCTGGAACCCTGCGATCTGAGTCAGTTACAAAACCTGGGTCACCGGAGAAGCAAGCAAACTCCTGCCACTCAGCTAGCTGGCCAGCCCTCAGGTGTTATTTTTGCAGCTGCTGCTGTTTATGCCCCCATCTCCAGTCAGCCCCCTTCTGCTCAGCATCCCCAGCCCCTTCACCCTGGCATCTCCCAGTACTTATGTTCACCTCTGTTTCTTCTCCCAGAGCTTGCCCCTTTGGTGGGGGCACTGGAGGCTCCCCTAATCCTCACCACAGAACAGATCTGATGTGTGGAGGTGGCACCTGAGTAGCCCCTGCAGGGCCTGCAGGCAGCTGATGTCATCCTGCCAACTGGGGTATTATCCACTTTCCATTCCTTCCCTAGGATATTGACAGCAAGGGTGCACAAGCACATGCACATACAAGGTGCTTGGCACCAACCAATGTCCTCTCCCATGAGCCACCAACAATTGCTCTGCCACCTGTTGTCAGCCAGGTGGCAGTATAATGGAGCTGGTTGTCTTCCATCCCCAGAGGAGGAGAGTGTTCCCTGGGATGCATGACTCTCCTCTTCCTGACCAGCCCCAATGATCTGGGCTCATTCCTGAACTCGGGTCTCCACACCATGAGTGGTGAGTGATACTGCTGTGCCAATGGCCCAGCCAGGTGTTATTTTAGATACTACATCTGATTAGAAAATAGGCGAGGAAAACCTAGCATCCTGATTAGCTGGGATGCTAACCTAAGCAGGCGAGTATTCTCGATAGAGCCATAAAAAAATAAGTGCCAATTCAGGGTGCCCCATTACTTAAGATATTATTGGGCACCCGAACTCAAACTCCTAGCCACCATGTTTTCTCATCTCGCTTAGCGAGATTCATATCAACAAGCCGGCAGCCCTGCTCTGTACCCCTGCTCCCACACCAAAACATTCCTTGGATGAAAACAGTTTTCAGCCACTATAAAGAAGTTTGGTTTTTTTCAGTACATTTAAAATCAGTAGCGTGAGCAGGTCATGTGCCCCACACTAGTGGCAACAGCTTCTCCCAGATCATCTTGCCTCCAACCCCACTCTGATGATGAAAACAACAAAATGCATACAAATGTGTTTTTTGTACTCTACACAACCTGGTACCTTAATTTGTTTTCTTTCCCCAGTCATCTCCTTCTGATATGCTTCACCAAGTGCATCAAAGTTCCGAGTTGCGCCATAAATTTCCTTATGCGGGGTGGGGGGACACCTCACTGATGTGAAAATCCATTATAAAAAAATATGGGGGAAAAGCACCTTCATCTCAAAATAAATAAAAGAAATGGAGCTTTATGGTTACAAAGGCTCCTCTTGCTATCTATGACCTAAAGTCACCATGGCAACACATACAGATGCAGGGGCTGAGACACAGAGAGTACTGTTTTTAAAACAATAACTACAGTGCCCTCTAGTGTCAGTACTAGCAGTATACATACATCATTAAAGAAAACAATTCTAAGGCGGAGGAACTATTTTATAGCAACAGTTACTTTAAAATAATTTTTCCTTAACTTTTTTTTACTAAACTTCTGTTTTTTCACAGTGATCATTTTCTAAGTGCAATAATATCCTCCAGGATGGGTGGTATTGGGGAATACCAGACCTTCCAGGGGCTATAAGGCCCTCTGCCTGCGGTGTCAGGGTTCATTACACCCCTGGGCAGTCCAGTATTCCCCAGTACCACCCACCCTGTTGGGTATTATTGCTTACTTGTTTATGGTAGGAGTGCAAGTGCCAACTTTGGACAAATCTGCCGTTAGTGCAGAAAGTCAAACTGGACTATTAAAAAATGGCTTAGCCAACTGTTACTCCCTAACCTTCTGCATCCACTGAACTTTTTATGAGGACCCACCTACATCTTCCAGACAGAAATTGCAATCAGGTGCATTGGACCAGCATAGCCCCATGGAAGTTTAATATGGGTGCAAGGTAGATACAGGGTGTGGAAATTGTGACTCCTGAGCCCCGTTATTTACAGCACATCTAGTTAAAGTGGGAACACAAGCTCCAACACTGGTAAATCACAGACTGTGAAGAAAGGCTGAGACATTATCTTTCAAGAACACAGTTTGGTGCAGAGAACAAAAACATTTCAATACGTTGAATAATGCTAACACTGGGATATAATTACACTAAACAAATAGAGATGGAGAATATATTAACAGAAGAGCCTACTGAACAAAAATCTCTGAATGAGAATGAGCTATTAAAAAAACTGCATTATGCAGCTGTTCAAAAAATACTTCATCCTATCTTATTAAAAATAAATCAGCTATTTAACATGTTATAATTGCCTTACACCTATTTTAACTGGAGTCTTAATTTTTCTTATTTTTATTTTGCAGAGAAATTATCTTAAGATTAAGTTGAAGTGATTTTTTATTTAAATATACAGATAATTATGTGAAGCATCTGAGAAATATTATCAGTTAAAAATGTTGTACATTTACAGTCCAAATGCTGCCAACTGCATTGTTTGGTTGGTACCTGTTGATTTCATGGGTTTTTTCTTTCTGATTCAGATTATGAATCATTTTAGTGATTTTGTGCTTTTCCCCGTGGGGTTAGCTGTCCTGTTTCTCCCTAGTTCTATCCCATCCCCTCTTCAGCAGTCATACAGCCCCCTGCAAATTTCTGATCCCTTCGAGGGATATTGGAAAGCATCATGCTGACGGCCTCCATCCCCAGAGACCAAGCATATCACCTGGGCAGATCTATGTAATAACAGCACAGAAACAACAGCGAACATCAAAACAGCAAAATTATTACAGCAACGACAAAAATAGCACATGCACACAATAGCAAGGCACAAAACAGCTACAACATCTCGTACTTGCAGAGCATCTATTATAACACTCCAGCCAGCTGCTTGCAATTGATTTTAATGTGGGGGGCTATGCCCCCCTGATCCCCCTATCTCTAAGATTCTTATTCCACACCACACATTGATGGTGGAGGTATCGGCTATCACCCATCGCTCAAATGTGCAGTCGCTGTTTAAACACACTCACTATATTACCACTTGCTATTGTTGATGCGCTCTTATTGAGTCGCTATTTTAACTTTGCTGTTATCACGTGCTACCCACCTGGGTGATGCCATCTCTCTTCAGCAATGCAGTAAGTGAAAGACCCCCGAAAGCGCTTCCTAATTCAGGTCTCCTGTATGGCAGAGCGGCACACTGCCACCAAGCCAAACCAATGAAAACTGAGGTATGCATTGGCAGGCACAAATCTGTAGTACACATCTGAGATGGTTCAAGTGGTTCAAGAAAATCACCACCACACATTCTCAGTTCTAGTAAAAGGGATAAGCAGTCCCAGCCCCCCAAACACACACATAAAGAAGAATGTTGGAGTCATTTCTTTTTTAACTTTCTTCATGTTCTTGGGTATGGGTGGGGATGTACCCCCTCTATCTATGCCTGGATCTTCCACCTGGCATCTCCTCAAGGTCCCCCAGTCTGGGAGGTTAACAGCTGGCCCTCTGCAGTAGGGCTCCCAAAGGAGGTCAAGATCCACCTGAGGCCCCAGCTGAGTTTACACCTGGGGTATCATTTGTGGGGGGTCAGGACATCACCATGATGCCAGCCCAAGGGTTTTGCTTCCTGGTTTCCTCGTTGGAAGTATGGATGTGCGGTAACATCAGTGCAGGGGCATTCAAGTTCCCACATGTCCCACAGATGTCTGCCATTGCCTCCACTTGTCTGTGGTGGTCCCAGCCAATGTCACCCAGTTTCCACTGGGTGTCACTTACTCTGGGACTCCAGACCCTCCCCTGGAGGAAGAGAGCTGTCCAAGGGGGTACTCATCCTACCTCCTCCCCCCCAGCTGGCCCTCTGATGCTCTGGGCTTGTTCTGAAACCTAGACCATCACCACCACCACTGTGTCAGTGAGTCAGCTGTATGCTGGAGTAGTTTAAAGTAATAAATTCCTCTTACATTAACTCACTAGTTAATGATTATTAGATGTCATGACACGATAATTATGTAGCTCCTTAGTCTTGGCGCTATGAGGTAGAAGTAAAACCCAGTGGCCACTACAAGACTAAGGGAGTTTGCAAGGAGGGGTTAAAGCTAAAAAAAAAAAAGTTGGAGGCAGGGGTTAAGAGAGGGTTCCCCTTCTGAGGAATGGGGAACAGGTATTGTCGGCCACTAAACAGAAAAGGGACCTTGAGTTATTATCATATCTGATGATCTCAAGGTGGCGAAGCAATATGACAAGGCAGTAGGCAGGGCCAGCAAGATGCTGGGATGCATAGGAAAGGGCATCATCAGCAAGAAAATGAGTAAGCGTTACCACTGTACGATCATTGGTGAGACCCAACCTGAGTACCATGGCCAGTTCGGAGACCATATTTCAGGAAGGACATAGATAGGGTAGAGGCTGTCAGAGGAGGGCAACAAAAATGGTGCAAGGGCTGCAACATAAGCTCTATGAGAAGAGACTGAGGGATCTCAAAATGTATACCCTGGGAGACAGGAGGGAAAAGGGGGGGCATGATACAGATCTTTAAGTACTTCACAGGAGTGAATAAGGTACAGGAGGGGAGTATTTTTCAGAAGATAAGCTGCACGAGAACAAGGGTGTGTGCAATGAAGCTGGAAGGCATGTTTGGAAGGGAAGTGGGGGGGGTAGCCATAGATCAGGTATAGGCAAGGACAAAATGGGCAGTTTGGGTGAGTCAAGTGATCCTTATCTGCTGACAAATTCTGTTTCTATGTAGAGAGACACAGGACAGTAGCTTGTAGATTGAGTATACATCAATTCTTGGAGGGAGGAAAGATAAAAATCTACCACGAACACTGCAGAGGACTTTAATCCAAGGAGGAATCCCCTGCTGGGGTAGAAATTCAGCAGAAAGAGAGACAGAGAGATGTAGAGATGAGAGTGAGAATCAGAACTAGCAGAAATAAGGTACTGGAGAAAGGAACAGGAAAGTATGGAGCAGGGCCATGCAGAATGTGGAATCCACTGGCGGAATTCATGCAGAATAGCAATTCTGCTTCAGAAGTGCATTATAAATTTCTTTTTTATTCTGCAGAACATCAAAAAGCATAACTGTGTAAACCGTTTGCAGAAAATAAATCTGCAGTTTACGCAAATGGCAGAACACTATTTTGTATGTGAACTGCAGATTACTAATCCCCTGTTTTATAAAAAAATAAGATTCCACCTTATGAGTTTTGGAAATTTGGCTTCTGATAGAATTCCACATAGTTAGGCAGAATTTCAAGACTTCTGTGGAATTCCATAAGCATAATATGAAAATTCTGCACTACTCTAGTATGGAGCCTAAAGAAAAGTACAGAAGCAGACAAAGCAATATAAGACTTTGTGGGACCTAAGAATAGATTTTCCCATGGCTGGTATGGCACAGAACCCCTCATGCAAAGAGGCAGCGGGTGGGAATTTTGCAGGGACTCTGGACTGGGTTTTCCACTACCCAAAGAAACAGCTAGTCAGAGCAGGATGATGGCCAGCTATTGCAGGCCCGAACCACTGTCCAAGCACTTGCTCCACTGGATCCTCTCTTCTGTGAGGTTTGGCCAATCTCAAAGAAAGTGGATAACATGGCTGGGAGGGTGGTGCTGGCTGAAAAATGGCAGGTCAGAGACAAAAAGGAAAGGAAAAAAGCACCTGTATAAAAAAACTTCATGCTTCATACATTGCGGATATGACACTCCTTTACTCATCTGCATTAGAGCTGAGCAAAGTGCACAAAATGCACGAAGGCAGCTTTCCTACACTAAGTGTGCCTACACAGGTTGGGGCTAGCTGTGGGCAAAGTAAACAAACACAATATGTGTAGCATGGTAACGTGAGTTGCCACACTATGCACAAACTACACACCTTGCAACAAATTTTACTATGCAAATTGACACACTTCTTGTCAACAATTTGCTGCAAAGTTAATTTGCATAGTAAAAATTTGCATAAATGAGTCGAGATGAATAGTGTGCACTTCACAAATGCTACGTAATTCACAGTGGCTGAATTCACCACGATTTGTGTGCAGATTTTAAATTTACCTTACTCCTAGTTAGGGTATGTACTTCAGAGTGGAAAACATTGTGAGCATGGTGTGATTGCAAAGACCCAGTATTTGTGAAAATTATGCAGCAAATTCACAATTTTTTTACAATTATCATGTGGTAGCCTGATAATATAACAACATGTAGTGAGGAGCTTCTTCTCCCTGCATGACTTTACAAGTTACCTTACCATAGTGGCAATGCGATATCAATATTTATTACAATTAGTCATGTATATTTCTTGGCTGCTGCAACTACAGGAGAGCCTTGAGCTGTGAGGAATGTGGAATTCAACTAGCGGAATTTGTGCAAATGCTTTTCTGAATTTCTTTTACTGTAAATACCACAGAATTCCAAAAGCACATCCATGTATCCACAGAATAACTTTTCACAGATCACATAAACAGTGGAACAATTGTCTACGGATTAGGAAAAAGAATCCACAGTTTATGTAAACCAAAATTGTTCCGCTTTCAAAATTTAGGAATTCTGCTACAGACAGAATTCCACAGAATTATACTGAATTTTCAGAAAATTCTGCAGAATTTCATTCTGTTGGAATCTGAAAACTTTCCATGGTTCTGGTAAGCCCAATACCTCATGAAACAGAACTTTTCATCGGCTTTCAAACTATGTGGGTCACTACTCATGAATGTTCGTCTTTCCTCTTTAAGCTGGAAGAATCACCCAATATTGACTTATTTATTGAATTTTGTTGACCCGGTAGGCCCACTGAGACTAGAAGTCCCTTTTTGAGGGGTGACCGGGGGAGGGAGATACAGATGGTTACCAACTGAAACTTAACCAGATTATGCTGTTGGCGGTATTTTTAATGAATGGGGGAAATATGGTCAGGACACCGGGGAAATTTCCCTACTCTTGCCAGTAGGGGGACAGGCCGTCTTACTGTGAGATGGCCACTGTAGGATAGCCGTTGGAGGTGAAGGATGTGGGTGTAGCAGGTGGGAAGGCCGCACTGCTGACAGAGTCTGATTCTCAGTTAAAAGAAATTCTGAATATGGACAGAGGAGATTTTCATGAGGCAATATCTACAGGAGACCTTTTCCATTTACAAACCTCGGCTATTTTGGAGACAAATGATGGGAGTTCCTTTAAAGCTACAAAAGCAGAGGATCCTGTATGCTCTGGTATGTGTCTAACTATGCTGAAGTAACACAGCTGACGGCTGACTCCCCTGTCAAATGGAGCATTCAACCTGATGCGGGAATGCGGAAATGAAGCCAAAAAATCCTCTCCAGAGTGTGGGTGAGTCAAAGTCTGACTCTGTGTCTTTCAGGAAAATAAATGTTCCCAGTTTGGCTGGCAGCGATATCTCAAAGGTTGAAGAGTACCAAAAGCCAACGAAATTGCTGAATGCTCCGGTCCATTTGGTCAGAACAAAAGTCTCTCCTCTAATGACTCCTACACTGGTAATTGTTAGTAAATCTCAAAACAAAAGTTTGTTAAACACTGTGCATTTGACAAAGAAAGCTGGGTTTGTATTTAAACCAGTTGGGGCAAGTGATATTGCTACGGCCTTCCCGACACTTATTATGTATCAGACTGAAGCAAACAAACAAGACGAAGTGACAGAATTTAGTTTTTGTACAGCAATAACCCCACAACTGGACATTGCAAAGCAGAAAACTACTTCTATGGCTGTTGGAAAAACTATTTCAAACCAGAATGACAAGGTACCAAATGTTCTTAACATACAAGTGCCAGACTCTCAAGTCCATGATGATAATTGGTCACCTCAGAGTGCACTTTTGGCAGCCAGCTGGGAGAAAAATGGCTAAAGGGGTTTGGACTCCCAACTTGGCGTGGGATTCCTCGCTTAATTTGCGTAGTGACTCTCCAGAGTGGAAACCGGGTGGAGCTCAAGGGATTCCAACAGAAGGAAAAAAGAAAATTAACCTCTTGATAGGAAAATATCTTTGGGACTTGATTCTGTAGATTGCCCCTCTTCTGGTGTTATAACCAATTCTGTGGTAAATAAACTAGAGGGAAAACAAAACACTGGCAAACCATTAATGTCAGCATTATTTTCACAGGCTATAAGGGAGGCTGCGCCTAGGCACAATGCTGTTCGCATAAGGTATAAAGGTGGTCTGGCAGAGAGACCAGACAGATATTATTTGGGGAAATTCCTCATAAAAGACTCATTGCACTTTTCTCCCAGAGATGTTTTTAATTTTATTAACACCTTGGGAGAAGACAAGTATGATGTTAGCTTTCGTTCTGCTTATTTATTGGATTTGTTTTGGGAAAGATATGGTCAAGTAAATTCTCCCAACATGGACTCCCTTTTAGTAATTCCCTTAACAAAACCATTGATTAAAAACATCACAGTGATGTTCAGGAATGAGGAGTCCATGTTGAGGATATCACCTATTGGTTGTCTCAAAATGCGATGTACAAAGTGACCCTGAACCTATTTTAGATTCAGAGCAATTTTGGACAGGAGGGTGGAAGTTTAAAGTTAAATTAAGACAATCCGACACAAGAATTGAGCATATCCTAATTCCTTTTATTAGGAAGGGATAGAGGGGTTTGTTTTTATAGTGGCCAGCCCAGAGCATGTTATAAGTGTGGCTCAAAAACACATCTCTCAAGCACTTGTGACTGGCCTAGATGTGATAATTGTGGAGAAGTGGGGCATGTAACTATACAGTGTGCTAATCATATGAAATGTGACCTATGTGAAGAGTATGGACATGCTTTTAGGGAGTGCCCATGGGCTGCTAAAAACAAGGCCTCTTGTGGGAGCCCAGACCTGATAATCCAGCAGGCTCAAGAAACTGTGGAGAAAAACACTGAAAATAATATTGAATTGGGGAACCCCCCCTTACCCCCCAGATCTGTAGACACCAAATCAGTGGTTACCGCAATTCTTCCTCCTTGCCCCCTGGAGCCACAACCTATACCTATCATAGTTGATAAAATTGTACAAAGCACTGAACTGTTTGAGCTTGTTTGTTATGTTGACCCAGAAGACAAGTCAGCAGTTGACTCTGTCCTACAGTTTCCATTACCTCCAAGAAGGGCCAGTAGGAACCTGAAACCAGTTCTGATACCCTCAATTGAGTCAATTAAATCACAGAATTCTTATGCTGCCCTTTTTTACTGTCTGGGGCAATTCCAAAATGGAGGTTGGTGACTCTGATTCCCAAAAATCAGTACAGGATACTCTTGGGGCCCCTATGCAGGACTATAAAGAAAAAGAAAAAAAGGAAAAAATTAGTTAAGTTCCTCTGGTGGTTTTTATAATCTGAATTCATGTTGGGGAATCTCTGGGGTCTCTAAATACACATAGTATTCTGAATAGTAACAAAAGACAAGCAGTTTTCAACTTTTCATGTCAGAAACATATCGGTATGTTTCTGACAAGAAACCTGATGTTTTCATGGGAGCAAATTTCTTCTTTTAAAAGAGATTGGCCGTGGGGACCTTCATATTGGTCCTTTGGTAGAGATAACGCTGATGGCATTGGGATTCTTTTAATTAATTTCAATTTGTCCTATATAAGTTAATTGATTTAGTGCCTGGTAGGGTATTAATCATAGATGAGAATTGCAATCTAGTAACTATAGATGTATTAACATCTGTAATCCCCAGACAAGGCAGCTAGAATTGAATGTATGAAGGAAATACAGCCTTATTTGGTCACCTCATTACATATTCTCTGGGAGGTGATTTCAATTTGTAGTTTATACTTAAAGGAGTTTCTTCTAAGAAAATTTATTGTGATTCCAACTGCTTGAAGACAATTATCAAAACAGCAGGTTTAACTACGTGTAATCTGTTAGATAAAAAGGGCTCAGGTTGTACCTTTTTTAAAGGGAAAACTGGATCTATAATAGATTACCTATTTACATCTACAGACCTTTCAGTTAAATCTTTTACTACGGTCCCAGTGGAGTTCTCGGACCACATGCTGGTTCAGGTGGAGGTGGGGAACACTTCCAAACAGAATCTTCAGAAAATAGATGGAAATTAAATACTTCCATTTTGCAAGAAAATATAGTAATAAATTCTATTAAACTAATCTTAAAAGCCAGATTATCTGTTGCATTTTTATGCCCTAGTTTAGGTGTATGGTGGTGGGGAACAAAAAATGACTGTAAAAATTGGTTTAAATGTTATGGGACATGTCAGAGGAATTCTAAGTTCTTTTTATATTTAAAATTAAGATCCCAATTGCAACATTTGATTGCGGTAGCTAATTCTTCTAGACAGGATTTTTCTTTACAAACAGATAGTATTAAGCTACAGATGAGACAACTGCAATATGATAGAGCTAGAAGGCTACAAGCTCTTATTAATAATCATCTGAAGAAATCAGTCATAGGAGACCCCTATGAATTATGTAAAACAATTAGAGACTCCTCTTCTATAGATTTTTTAGAGTATAATAGTAGTAGAGTTTATGAAGTAGAGTCTATCAGCGCTATTATTGAATCGCATTTCCAGCTTTACAACCAGTGTCTTACCCTTCTTTACAAGACATCAAAAATTATCTGGGTCCTCCCTCTATACTTAGATCAGGTAATGATTTCTAATATGGAGGAACCATTTTCCCCACAGGAAATCGAATCTGCAATTAATTGTTTAAAGGATAATATTTCTCCTGGTTTAGATGGTCTGTCCAACCTCTTTTATAAAACTTTTCTAACAGAAATTGTGGCTTGTTTAAATTTGGTGTTTAAAAAATTTATGGATGGGGATTCTATCTCAGTATTTTTTTCCTGAAGGGCTCCAGATCTATATTTTAAATCAGGGATACAGGGGACATAAGAAATTGGAGACCAATCACAATTTTGAACTCAGACTATAAAATCTTCACTACCTTAATAAATAATAGTATCAAACACAAGGCAAAAATAGCAATTTCACCAGTTCAGTATTGTGGGTTACCTAATAGGCGAATTCAGTCTGAGCTGGCAACCATAAGAGACTTAACTGAGTATTTGACTTTAAATGGTAGAACTGGGTGTCTACTTTCTTTAGATATAAAAGCTTTCGATAGGGTGTTTGTTGTTTTATTTACAATTTTAGAAATGTTTGGGATCCCTGGGTTGATAATTAACTTATAAAATCTTTATATGATTCTTCTAAAGTATATCCTGTAATAAAAGGTAAAATTGCAAAATGGTTTGTTATTAAAATAGGGGTACATCAAGGCTGCCCTTTAAGTCCATTGCTGTATATCTTTTCTTTGGAACCCCTAATTAGAGCTTTAAGCATATCTCCCAAATGGGATGGTTTCAAAGTGCCACTGACAGATCATTATTTGACGGTCCAGGCTTATGCTGATGATATTTACTTATTTTTTAAAAACACTGAGCAAACTGGAGTATTTTTAAAGAATTTCAGTATTATTCAGTACTTTCCAATGCAAAATTAAACTATTCTAAATCAAGAGGTTTGCTGATGGGATATAATTTTCAGTCCCCTTTCTGTATAATACTATAAAAATATCAAAAGAACCTCTTACTATTTTAGGGATTTTTGGGTCCCAAAATCTCCCAGATGACAATTAGGAAAGTGTGTTGAAAAAGGTGGAATTGAAAATAATTAGATGGAAACAGTTTAAATTCATGAAACAAAATGAATTCTTATTCTGAAACAATTTATTTTGCCTTGCTTACAGTATGTAGCTTTAATCTTCCCCTGCCATCCCAATTTGAAATGAAACTCTACAGTGTTTGTTTTCAGATGTTATGGGGCAATAGACTAAACCCAGTAAAGAGGTGTTTTACATATCTGGCCCAAAATAAGGGGGGTTTAGGAATGATGGACCTGGTAGTATTCTGCTTTATCCTGTTTTTCTCCCATTCATTAAGATCAAGTTTTGTAATTCAAGTTAGCAATGAGGGACTTTGGTTTATAGACACATTAGAGCACTATTTAACAGCTTGACTGCATTGTGCACCTAAACTGAATCCTCATATCCAATTACGGTCTATTTTAGGCCTGCAGCTCAGAAATTATATAAGTGTAAGTTACCAAATGCCAGATTAGTATAAATACATCACAACATCTTTATTATTCTCTTATATCTCAAATTTACCCCACAATTCCTTGTTTTAAGAACTGCCCTTCAGTTTTAAATAATAGGATTTTGGAACAGTTAAACAATCCTAGACTACCACCACATATGTGGAGGTCCAATAGCTCATTATGTATGGGTAGTTGAATATCAGAGGAACTGCAAAATACAAGGCCAAGGAGGAGGAATTATCCATATACTGAATGTATCAACCAGGAGGAAATCATGGAACACTTTTTCTTTTTGTTCTTATTCAAATCAGTTATGGGCCTATGTGGCAAAAGAAATGGAAGATGGACTGGGTAGCTAAACTGATGTATGATATATTAGTAATAAGGCTTTTCCTCCATGTCTTAAAATGTATGAAAAAGTACACTGTTGGTGTTTTTGGCATGTTTGCGATTTTGTCTATGGCAGGTAAGATGCCAATGGGTCATATATCAAAAGAAAACTACTTTTGAAGGATTTTGTCTATATGTATCAAATGAATTACAAAAAGTATGCTTTAAAGACTTGCAACTTTATAATGCAGAGAAAGTACAGATATGGTGGAAAGGGTTTTCACATATAATTAAGTATAAATGTGAAAAAAAAACAACATGGATTTTTTAGGATTTGGAACTGTGTAGGTATAATCTGTGTAAAGTTCAAATTTTTTTCTTTCAGTTTTGTGGATAATGTAATATTATGTTAGTTTTTATGTGTTTTCTCATTTATAATTTCTAATGTCTGTATTATTGTATATAAAGTCACCCCTACTCTTTTCAAGAAGTGCCATGGGATTTTAATGTCCACCTGAACAACCACCAGAACAGGCAGATGGGACCTTGGTTTAACATCTCATCCCAAAGGCGGCACCTCAGGTGCAGCACCCCCTCATGCTGCACTACAGTGTCAGTATTGAATTTAACCCAAGTGCCTGGTGTGGGATAGAACCCACAGCTTCTGTTCTTCCAGCCTCAGAGGTGAGTATGCAACCTGCAGAGCCACTGACACTGCAACTTGGGGAGTATCCACATCTAGAATCTTAGTCATTTCATTGTTTGGTCCAGATCTTCACATTCCTCAGAATCTGACTCCAGCCTTCTTGAACATTTAGGCATTACCAGAGGTTGGGTTATTGTCTGTTATAAAATGGCAGTGAGAAAAGAGAGACTGTCATTGGCTGAACCACATCATGTGACCATGTGATGTGTCTTACTGCACAGCCCAGTCTCAAGCAAATTTTAAATGTCTCTTTCAGGCATGTTCTACCTAAATAAGCTGATTCAAATAATGCAGTCAAGGTGGTTCAGTAAGCTAGATCTTACCACACTTCTTAGATGGTTAAAAGTGCTCAGCTGTGCCTTGTGCATCACAATCCAGCCTGGGGTGTATGGTAAGATCTGTCATACTACACACCCTGTTGTGGATCATTGCTTAGAGACATGAGGCAAAGAAATAGAAATGCAGAAAATGTCACCAAATAAAGGCGATCGGGTCAACCAGTCTGCCCTGTTATACCCTACCCTATTGTCTAGTTCAGGTTTTGCCTTCCCTCACCCCTTGCCCCAGGCCTATTGCTATCCCTAAAGCCCGTTTACAGTTCCAGAATTTATTACAGGCATGTCACAGTAAGAAACACGTAAACAAAGCCAGAAACTGCACAGGAACTTTAATACAGAAGGCATTGAAGTTGTGTGGGTTTATTTTTTCTGTTGATCAGAGGTGCATTATTAAATTGCCCCAAGGCAGCAAACACAACAATAATGTTCCTGCATAATGTTCTTGCTTTACCTTACTGCGCTAAATAAAGCCACACACTTGGAGGATCCGGTGAGGGATAAATCTTTGTTTTATGGATGTGAGACCTCTGATTTCAGAAATGAGGACCCCTCCCAGAATCTGCAGATTTAACCAGAACCCAGATGCATCAGAGTCCCAGAGTGCTGGGTTGTGAGAATCATGAGTCCTTGATGTTTTATGCTGACATTTGGTTTTAGTTACGCATTTACACAATATGAGCATTTTGACATATGACCTTATTCTTTCAAATTTCTCTGAAGATTCACACACAGTTTGTGCAGCTGCTCCCAGTTCCCAGGGTACAAAAGATGTTGTTTTCAGCTGACTGTTATATGTGTCACATTAATACACTATCACTGTTATTTGTACTTTGCCGTGGGTGCTGATGTTTCATGCAATACCTATCAGGACTATTTGAACTCTGGCTTGGATCTGGGCCTTTCGAGGTCTCCCCATCCGTATTTTGTTGTTGCTGAATCCAAACTGGCATTATGATTCAAGTTAACAGGTAGACTGAATGCAAGTTAAAAACAGTTTTCAGCTCTGACAAAGGTGCTACAGCAATCAAAATCATTAGGATTATGACAACTATTTCCCATGTTCAGTCAATCACTCAGTCAATTGAAATTACAATGTGCCAGTTTGTGGAAAGTAACTGTACCCACATTTGAATATATTATGCTGATTTGTAACTGACTGCTTATTAGCTGCATACAGACATATGAAAATGCTAGTAGAAGGCCCAAGGTCTGCTTTTGCAGAGCCCATGCCTGTTTGCTACATGTTGCTCTGTCACCCCATCACCCTAACCTTCACTTATCCCACCCCTTTTAAACCCCCAACTGCTTTGTGATTGACTACCCTTTTAGTGCATGCCAAACTGCCACTACTGTCACTGTGAAGAAGGGTCTTGTGGCCTGTTTCTTGTAACTTCCTCCCACCAAATTGTTTATTTTTTTTTAAATATTTTTATGGTATTTTTCCCCAGTTTATGCCCACCCTGTCTTGGGTGCACACGAGTCTTTGGTACAGTGCACACAATGCTTCAAGATGCCCTCTACTTGCCACCCCCCTGCCTGCACTGCCATCGGACTGCCACCTGGCAAAGGAACTATGGGAGTGACAACCTCCCCAGGAGAGAAGAGTTGCCAGTTGGGTGCTCAATCCTTCCCCTCTTGTACCAGCTCCCCAAGGACCTGAGGTTGTTCCTGAACTCAGGTCACCGGCATAGGCGTGAGGTAAGGCATGATGCCTCAACCCTCTGCACCACCAGGCTGGCATCTCCACCAATTTTAGCTGTGCCCATGGGTGTTTTTGTCTTGCTGATGCTGAAAGATCCCAGAGGTTGACTTTGTTTATGCCTTCTAGGTATTTTAAGGTATTAGTTAAGCAATAAGGCATGTCAGGTGAGTGTTATCTCAATAAGGCATGTCAGGATAAGTGTTATGCAGAGACAGTGTCACGCCTTTGGTGTGTTGTGATGCACAAGGCAGGCTAAGTGCTTTTAACCACTTGAGAAGTGACATTAACCGTCTCAACACATGCCCTGGAGTGCATTTTGGGATTATAAAGGATTCTATAAAATTAAGAAATATTTATACAGTTTTTTTTTTGTTTTTAGAAACTGTCGATGGTACTAGGTTAGATCTAGACCTCTAGACAGATCAGCTTTCAATTGCTTTTCTATCCATTTTCCAATACATTTTAAATACTTATACTTTGAATGTTCTTTTCTTTCTGGTACATGTTAAGCGCAGGTATAAAATGACAATAAAAATCTAGATGTTTTGTTGGCGAGAGACATCAGCTGACTGTGCATTAAATCTCTAATAATGCACACCCTGCTGGGGTTTATTACTTACATATCCGGTCTCTGCAAGGATGTAGTGTAGCTTGGCATGCTTTCTCACATAGGTTTATTTGGTTGCCAGATTTGTATTTCTCTTACAGTTAGGTTAATGTAAGTTAATCTACCCCTGAGGAAGGGGGGTTATGACAAACAAGATGAAGCCAAGTGCCTTTTTATCCCTAGAGTAAGATTAACAAAGGTATCCAAACCCTTGGAATGCCTAAATGCTATTATTATGCCAATAAAATGATTTTACATTGTTAATAGATTTTATAGTTCAAATTCTAGGTTTCTTTTTTGTTTTTGTGTTGTTTTCACATGAGGCTTCCCAGACATTAGCATACTCCCTAAAGGCGAGTCAACTAATCAGAATGCTACATTTTCTGGAATTGTTTTGTTTATTATTTAGTTTTTTTTTAGACCAGGAAAGCAGGACTAGGCAATTCTGCCTAGTTTCAGGCACATCCTAGGGAGATATGGTGGTGGGGATACAGATGCAAACTGTCATGCTGAATCAGGCTGAACTGTTGGTGGTATTTCTTGTTTGTTTGTTTTAGTGAGTGGGGGAAATCTGGCCTGAATACTGGGGAAATTCTCCTACTCTTTTTGAGAAGTGCCATGAGACCTTTAACATCCACCTGAACAACCACCAGAACAGGCAAATAGAACCTCGGTTTAACATTTCATCCAAAACACAGCACCTCAGAAGTGCAGCAACCCGTAATGCCCCACAACAGTGTCAGCATTCAGATTTACCTCAAGTTCTTGGTGTGGGGCCAGAACCCACAACCTTCTAATCTTCTGGCTTCAGTAGTGAGTGCACAATCTGCTGAGCCACTGACACTTACAAAGAGCTATGATTTGCCAAGGCCCATCATCACATCACATGTTGGTGATATTGCTTAATGCACAGTCACAGATTTTTTTTTTGCATGTTGTCATATTTGTTAAAAAATCCATTTTTGTAAGTGCAGTAATACACTCCTGTGTGTGCATTAAACTATAATCACTACATTTTCCAGGTGGCTGAAGGCACTCTGCCTGCAATTTCGTGCCTCACAATTCATCCAGTGTGGCCAGTGATACAGTGTAATTGCATCGTATGGAGCAGCTTCCTATGGAAAAAGAGAGACTGTTGGTGGTAAATAAGAGGTGTGTCCCACAAAATAAAAAGCTTCTCATATGTTGCACCATCAAGCTGGAGCACACCTAATCAAATCTTGTACCTTTCCCAGGCTCGAAACTCCATATGCCACTCCCCATTCCCATGTCATTTTGGTCACTCCGCTGTACCCTCACACAGTCTCCAACTCCCCCGTCCTTGTCTGGATTATATAATGCAAACTTGTGACATTAATCAGTGTAAGTCCCCAAAATTAAGCTTACCTTTTTGGGAGTTGCGGCTCTGTGCTCCCCTCAGTCACCAGTCAGAAATCCCAGGCATGATTCGGACCCCCTGGTTCTTTTTGTGGCTCCAGCCACCAAAATTTCTGGTGCTCGGTTTGTTGGCAGGTGGGCCAAGCACTGATGCTGTGGTTCCCTGCCTCCAGGTGCATTTTCAGGATGTTTGGAGGGGGGGAAGGCAGGGACTGTGGAGAAATAAAAAAACACATTGTAAATAGTTTAATGGTGGACCACGATACTGCACATGCACAGACGCCAAGCTGTAAACTTTAAAGCAGTAGCACTCCTTTTCTAAGGAGGTAGTTCAGCACTGACTGGTGCTGGCTTGGGGAATTGTAAATAGTTGTCTAGCGGACTACATGTCCTGAAAAGTCTTTGGGGCTCTGTGAGTGCTTTGCCAGGAATTGGTCCAGGATTGGACTTTTTGTTTGGCAGAGGGCTTTGGTGCCAGGAGAAAGAGAATAAAAGGAGAGAGCAGTAATAGAGGAGCACCAGATGAAGAGAGGATGCAAGGATGGAGTGGGGTGATTGCCCTCCAGTAGAACAACTGCATTTAATTTATTTTATTATTTTTGTAAGTATCATAGGGTGGAGGGATGTGGCAGTGACCATCTTGTTTTGAGACCACTCTTTAGGGGGCCCAGGATCCAGAGAGAGTACAGCAGCCACCATGAGCATATAAGGAGGAAAGGCTGCAAGGCTACCTGTACCCTGGGGGTAGGCTGTATTTGTGAGCCCAGAGGATCACTCCTGAGTGGGACCTTATGAGGATTTGTGCTCAGGAGAGAGCCGAGGCAAGGAGGCATTCTGCTTCCAGGCACCAGGGAGCCGAGAAGGATGAAGAAAGGATAAAAGGCAGCTGAGAGGTGTTGGGATCCAGGAGTCTGGGCAAAGCTCCTTGTCCCATAGACTGTTTTGGCAGTGGTACAAATTATGGAAAGACTGCGAATAGGTGTACCAGTGGGTTCCAGAGGATCTGGAGACTGCCCCTGGTTCCCATGGCCCTGCTAGAGACTGTTCAGTTTTGGTGTTTGAGGAAGAGCTGCTGCTGTTTTCTGTTAAATGCCTATTTGGCCACAAATTATGCCTGTGTTTGGACTCTGGCTGCCTAGCCTGCATTGTGGCTGCTTTGAATTTAGCTTCTGATGTGATCTTCATGGTCCAGAGCACCAGTTAGCTTTATATGTGACCTCATGGTCCAGAGAGACCTGTGTTGTGTTTTCATGGAGTAACTGTTTCCTGTTCTGCATTAACTGTTCATTTTATTGGATACCCTTGGTCCTGTAGTTCTGGTGTTTGCTTCATGTTGTTTGGAAGAACCATTTGCTGTTAATAAGGACCTTGCCCCCACAACCCAGCCCCCAGTGTGGTTCCAGGGTGTGCATCCAATGATCCAAAGTACCAGCGAAGAAGACATTTAAAGGCCTACCTGATGATGACAGCCTACAAAGGCCTCTGAGAGTGCGATGGCAAGGGCCAGGCAAGGGAAGACCAGCATCTTCCTCACTCTGGTTGACCAGCTCTGCACCCAGAGGTCCGAGGGCATCCCAGTTTCATCAGGTCCAGGTCGTCAGGCTGTCCAGGTAGATGGACTCTTTATGCTGTGTAGTGCCCCCTCCCTTTGGACATTCACCACCATGCCCCTAGATTGGGGGAGGGGCTTATGTTAGTAAGGCACAGCATGGTGCTGGTCATTACAGAGCTACCCACATCTTGGATGGTGCGGCACAAGGTACAGCCAAGTGTTCTAAACCAATCAAAAAGTGGGTAAAGCATGCAATGACCCACACCCTGGTCGGAGTGACCTCATAGCTATTATAAAATGGATCCAATTCCACCATTAAAATATTTAGAAAAAAGGTGAGCAATATCTTTCTTAAACAGAATGCAAGAACAAGACACGACTGCAGACCTCTGGTCAGTTTAGGATTCACAGTAGTCATGTGATCAGATGCCACCAGTTTTAATTTATTAAAATGGAATATAAACAATGTTTACTTTTTATTACAATTGCAACTGTGGGCATGTGTGAAGTCTGTTTTCTAACCCCAGTGTTTTGTTTTGTGCGTTTGTTTTGAAATAATCCTATTGCTTCCTTGCTTAGGAAGGGGGTAGGCAGTGTAGCACAGGGGGTATGAGCACTGGGCTGCAAACCTGGAGGACTGGGTTTGAATCCCATAGCCACTGCTTGCATACTGGTCATGAGCAAATCACTTAACTTCCCTGTGCTCCCAGGATGGCCTTGGAAACAAGCTTGGCTTAGTGTGTCTTTCCTGGCCAAAAATCGTTAAAAAAAAAAAAAGTAGAGCCCTGTATTAATGCAGCCTTTTTTGCTAGCCAATATTAATTTTTATGTTTGCTTGCACGCATGTGCAAGAAACATTATGCAGCAGCTTAGGAGAGAAGCGAGTTGTGAAGGTGCGGCAGTGTGGCGGCCAATGCCAGCACTGCATTTGTGGGCTTAGCGGTGTGCACCCAATGCAAGCCCAGTGTCCTGATGACACTGGTTCTGTAGAAGTGCCACCAACTAGAAATGATTTGGCCACTGCAATGAGGGGCCGCCTCGTTATTGTAGTGTCAGAAATTCCACTGCAATAAGGGAGCGACCCATCATTGCAGGGCAGTACCTCGCCTCGTGTAACAGTACCAGGCACATGGTGGCTCTATGCAGCCACCTCAGAGCTGAGGGGGGGTGCCCAATCCCCTGTTGCATGCCCCTGACCCCCTCATTTGCTGACAGGGAGCCCAGTCCCTGTTGGCATAATGTCCCCACCCCCAGGTTTTTGTTGTGTGCTGAAGGGGTGCCCAATCCCCCTCGGCATCATGCACCCCCCAACAGTCTTTCTTTGCTGACGGGGGCCCAATCCCCATCAGCTTCCCAGTTCAATTTGCTGATGGGGGAGCCCACTCCCTATCAGCATAATGTTTCCACCCCCTTGATTTCTGCTGTGTGCCGAGGGGGTGCCCAATCCCCATCGGCATCAATGCCCCCCCCACCCGTTTCTGCGCTGATGGGGGCCCAATCCCCATTGGCTTCGGCACCCTTCCCCACAAATGCAGGTGGTACATTGGGAGCCCACCACAGTGTACCAAACAATACCTGAGAAAGAGGAAAACTGATCCGTGATGTCTTATTTTTTTTAACCTGTAAAACAAGAAAACAGTCCCTCGCTGTCTCTTCTGCCCCCTCTCCAACCCGTACCCACCCTCTCTGCACCCTGCCTCCCCACACCTCCCTCACCCCATACTTACCTCTGGAACCCAGCGTGACGATCTTCGGTGGACCGGGAACACGACTGCACTCATCAAAGTCGACCGCAGACTGAAGAAATACAGGTAAGCTATATAATGGCATAAATAGGGTTTTTTCAACTTTGGTGCATATCTCAGGTATTTTGAGAATTTTGGCAACAAATTTTCAACATGTGGTTATTGGGACCCTCCTCATGAATTCAGTCACTGTCATGGCATTTCGGTCCTAAAAGATGATTTACGCAGTCATTGCTAGAATCATCTTTTGGGATGGATTACAAAATGACAGTGTTACTGTTCATGAGGTGGCCTCTCAAAAAGTCTGTGTTGCAAATGTGGTGAAAAAAATCCAAAAAATGACTGTTTTACTAGTGTGCATATCGCAGTTTCTACACACGTTCATAACTTCATGAATTTGTAATATTTTCACCCCAGATTTTCAACATTGGCATTTTTACATACCTCCTTATGAACCGTATAGCTGTCAGTTTACACATCCTAGCCAAAATGTGTTTTTGCACTTCCAGCACAGAATAGCACAGTCACTCTGGGAAATCAATTTTGGGGACAGATTAAGAAAATGACAGTGACACTGTTCATGAGCAGAAGCCCTAAAATGCCTATGTTGAAAATTAGTGACAAAATCCGTAAAATGACTGTGTTACAAGCATGCATATCATGGTTTCTACACTCTTGTAACCTCCAAATTTGCAATATTTTCATGCCATATTTTCAACACTGGCATTTTTTCACACCTCCTTGTGAACAGTACAGCTGTCATTTTTCACATCCTGGCCAAAATGTGTTTTTGCACTTCTGGCGTAGAATAGTGTGGTTGCAGTGGGAAATCAGTGTTTGGGACAGATTAGCAACAAGCGAGTGAGAGAGGGGGAGTGAGCGAGCGAGCTCAATGGAGCTCTGTTGGGATTGCTGTAGATTTCTTTGTGGGCAGAAAAAGGTGCCAACACAGGTAGGAGCCCAGTACAAATGGGCAGTCTGCAGCGCCAGGAGAAACAGAATGAGTGAGTGAGAGGGGGGAGTGAGCGAGCTCAACTGAGCTCTGTTGAGACCGCTGTGGATTTCTTTGTGGGCAGAAAAAGATGCCAACACAGGTAGGAGCCCAGTACAAATGGGCAATCTGCAGTGCCAGGAGAAACAGAACAAGCGAGTGGGGGGGGTAGTAAGTGAGCTCAATGGAGCTCTGTCGGGACTGCTGTGGATTTCTTTGTGGGCAGAAAAAGGTGCCAATGCAGGCAGGAACCCAGTATAAAAGGGCAGCTTGCAGTGCCAGGAGAAACGGAATGAGCGAGTGAGAGAGGGGGTGGCGAGCTCAACTGAGCTCTGTTGAGACCGCTGTGGTTTCTTTGTGGGCAGAAAAAGGTGCCAACACAGGCAGGGCCCAGTACAAATGGGCAATCTGCAGCGCCAGGAGAAACAGAACGGCGAGTGGGGGTAGTAAGTGAGCCCAATGGAGCTCTGTCAGGATTGCTGTGGATTTCTTTGTGGGCAGAAAAAGGTGCCAATGCAGGCAGGAACCCAGTATAAAAGGGCAGCTTGCAGTGCCAGGAGAAACGGAATGAGCGAGTGAGAGAGGGGGAATGAGCGAGCTCAACTGAGCTCTGTTGAGACCGCTGTGGATTTCTTTGTGGGCAGAAAAAGGTGCCAACACAGGCAGGAGCCCAGTACAAATGGGCAATCTGCAGTGCCAGGAGAAACAGAACGAGCGAGTGGGGGGTAGTAAGTGAGCCCAATGGAGCTCTGTCAGGACTGCTGTGGATTTCTTTGTGGGCAGAAAAAGGTGCCAATGCAGGCAGGAACCCAGTATAAAAGGGCAGCTTGCAGTGCCAGGAGAAACGGAATGAGCGAGTGAGAGAGGGGGAGTGAGCGAGCTCAACTGAGCTCTGTTGAGACCGCTGTGGATTTCTTTGTGGGCAGAAAAAGGTGCCAACACAGGCAGGAGCCCAGTACAAATGGGCAATCTGCAGCGCCAGGAGAAACAGAACGAGCGAGTGGGGGGGGTAGTAAGTGAGCCCAATGGAGCTCTGTCAGGATTGCTGTGGATTTCTTTGTGGGCAGAAAAAGGTGCCAATGCAGGCAGGAACCCAGTATAAAGGGCAGCTTGCAGTGCCAGGAGAAATGGAATAAGCGAGTGAGAGAGGGGGTAAGCGAGCTCAACTGAGCTCTGTTGAGACCGCTGTGGATTTCTTTGTGGGCAGAAAAGGTGCCAACACAGGCAGGGCCCAGTACAAAAGGCAGCCTGCAGTGCCAAGAGAAACAGAACGAGCGAGTGGGGGGTAGGCAAGCTCAATGGAGCTCTGTCGGGACTGCTGCGGATTTCTTTGTGGGAAGAAAAAGGCACCAATGCAGGCAGGAGCGCAGTACAAAAGGGCAGTCTGCAGTGCTGGGAGAAACAGAACAAGTGAGTGAGAGAAGGGAGTGAGCAAGCTCAACGGAACTCTGTCGGGACTGCTGCGGATTTCCTTGTGGGCAGAAAAAGGCGCCAATGCAGGCAGGAGCCCAGTACAAAAGGGAAGCCTCCAGCGCTGGGAGAGACAGAATGAGCGAGTAAGAGAGGGGGAGTGAGCGAGATCAACTGAGCTGTGTTGGGACTTTAGAGTTGCCTCCATTCTGCCCAGGGTCCTGTGTGGTCCTATATTACAGCAGGGTCTCTGGGTAGAGACAAAGCAAAGACTAGATACTTTTACGATTGCTGTAATAATGCAGATTTAGTTCTGTTTATTTCTCTAACTGAGCTATACTTTTAGGATTGCTGTAATAATTATTTATTTTTCTGCTTATTTCTCTAACTGGTAGAGCAATACTTGGAGTCAATACAATTTCTAACTGGGCTAAGTGAAACTATGAGGGCTGAGAACAAAAAGTATGGTCGCTGAGGGTGAAACATGGACAAGGAGGCTTTAGGATTGCTACAGTAACACAGTATCTAATGGATGAGATTTGAGACTGAATTAACCTGGTTGTGGCAAGGGGGCAGCAGGGGGACTAGTGTGTAGGAAACAGGAACTTGAGTAAATAGGGCCTAACAGTCGTAGTAGGGTACAGAAACTGGGAGTAACAGCCCGTAATATAAGATGGGAGCAAAATGGGTAGGGTGCGAATATCGATGGGGCTGGCATCTTTGGAGGGTGGTGGGGTGTACAGGATGTGGATTTGCCATGATCCTGGACTGGGCTTGGAGGATGGGGGGGTGTATGCTCTGCAGACAATTGGCTAGTTTGAGGGAGGAACTGTGGAGGTTAGAGAGGAGTCTAAGTGGCAGGGTAGATGAATATGGTAGGCATCCTGGCTGGGGAGAATAGGAGATGGCAAGAAGGGACGGGGAAGAACAACTTGGGACTGACCCCAGTATCAGAGACACTAGCAGAAAAGAGAGGAGAAGGGAGGGAGTGCCTGAGGTGAGGAGGGAGGGCCTCTGATGGGGAGGAAGAGACCACGAGGAGTACCATGGTAGAGAGCAGATGGCTATGGGTAGGGAGGGACAAGTGGTGGGACTGGGGGAGGGCATGGAGGGGGAACCAATAGGGGGAAGAACTGTAGGAGGGGTATTGACTAGGAATAGATTTGAGCCTCTGGTGTGGAAGGGGGACAGGAACATACTGAAGGGGGTGGACAAGCGGGGCATGAGAATAATGGCAACAGGTAGGGGGAAGAGATAGCGAGGATGAAAGGGTAGAAGGGGGCTAGTAAGGAAGGACGGGGTGACTGGAGGAGAGAAAGCTACGGGAAGGGGAAGGATGGGAGGGGCATCACTATCGGGGTAGAAGGGGATGGGGGCTCTACACTGACAACAATGGGGATAGGAGAAGGGTTGTAAATCAGCAGGGGAGGAGGGAAGATCAGCATGGGAAGCCCAGTAGGAAGTAGTCAGGCTGGGAAGGGGTTCAAGGGGAATGGGAGAAATAAGGCAGAGAAAAAGGTGAGGCAGAAGTAGGTGGTGCAGATACAGAAGTCACAGAGGGTGCAGCTGGTGGGGGTAAGGGGCAGGGAAGAATGAATGCTGGGGTGGTGGAAGGAGCATTAGAGGAAGGGGTATGGGACAGGGGATGCTTGTCCTGGGGCTCTATACTGAAAGAGGGTGAGATGAGGCAAAGGGGAAGAACAGCTGTATTTAGGTGAAGCTATCTCTGGTTTGACTGCAGGAGGGCAGGCACTGCTCAAATGTGCAGCGAGGGGAGGAAGAAACCTCATTTACTGTTGCATGTGGGTACAAATGACTTGGCAGGGGAGACTGTGGAAGTAGTGAGGGGAGGTTCTAGGAGTTGGACAGGCAGTGTGAGGTGTGAGGAGTCGGTGGCATTCTTGGAGGTACTCCTGTTACCATGTGCAAGCATGGGGAGGAAGGAGTGGGACTGATGACTTCAAAGAGTGGCTGAGGGATTAGTGCTACACCAAAATTATGGGTTAGTGACTAACTGGGGTAGGGTCTGGGGAATAGTGACTTGTACACAGTGGACAGGCTACACTTGAGCAGGGAGGGGTAGGGAGTATTAAAGACAGAATTAGAAAGGTATATCTCTGCTAAGGTGGATTTAAACTGGCAGGTGGCCAAAAGACTGAGGTTGGTAGAAAGGTCCTGACAGGGGAGTCTAATGAGCGCACCCCTCCAGATATAGGTAAAGGCAGAGGCGTAGTAACCCTGGGAGGGGGCAGGCAGTGTGGTCTGAGTGTAATACAGAAGGCACCACCACCCGATAAGAATAACGAGGAGAAAGGGTGCGGACTACTGGAAAGAGGGACACAGGCCAAGGAAAAGAGTGAGGAGTAGGAGGGATATGGGTGGAAGGTGGTCTCTCTCAACGCAAGAAGCCTGGGGAACAAAATTGCATAGCTTCTGGCACTCCTTTCAGAAGGGAAGGTGGACACTGCTGCAGTGACAGAGTTGGGCTGCACAGTACCATGACTGGGACTCCAGCAATCCGGGATGCAGAATATACAGCAGGGACCTGGGGTTGCACTCTATGTGAGGAGGATCGAATGCATAATGGACAAGGGAGAAGAGGAGAGGACAGAGGTGCTTGGGTGCAACTCCTGAACTCCAAGGGCAGAAAGCTAAGGCTGGGAGTGGTGTACAGACCACCAGCCCAATCCAGGAACTGGTTGGGAAGTTTGCAGAGCAGATAAGAAGGGTCTGTAGAAGGGGAGTTTGGTGATAGTGGGGTATTTTAATCTACTAGGGGTTGACTGGAGCACCCCAGCCACTAGCAATACCAGGGAGCAGGTGCTCATTGATGCATTCAGATGGCCTTCTAATGCAATTGGTAAATGAGCCTACAAAGCTTGGTAGTACTCTGGACCTAGTACTGGCAAATGGGGAGGTGGTGCGGGAGGTGAGGTGGAGGACCCACTAGCGGATAGTGACCACCAAACAGTGTGGCTCATTCTTACACTGGTCAGAGAGACAGGAGCCACGGGCACTAAGGTGCTGGACTTTAGTTGGGTGGACTTTGAGAGGATGGGAGCAATACTGTGAGGAGACTCAGGATATAAGGCCAGGGATGGATGCAGAACAAAAGTGGGGAGTCGTAAAGACTGGGCTAACAGAGGCCACAGTAGCCTGCACCAGGGCCATGAGTAAGAAGAGCAGAGTCAAGAAACCATGCTGGCTGAACAAGGAAGTTCTGCAAGGGTGAGGGCATAGATGGCTGTATACTAGAGTACAGGAGAACAGGGAAGGGAGAAGATAAGGAGGCTAGCAGGGAGTTGGTCAGGGAGGTGACCAGAAGGGAGGAAAAAGCTAAGGCCTCAGGGAATTAAGGTTAGCACAGGGCATAAAGGGAGGAGAAAAGGACTTTTTAGGTATGTTAGGGAGAAGAGGAGGTGCAAGGAACATATTGTGAGGATAAAGCTGGGAGTGGATTGGGTGGAAAGGGGAGGAGCAAGAGAGAGAGTCTAAGTGAGTGCTTCTGCTTTATTTTTCACTAAGGAGAGGATGGTCCACTACCAGCATGGGCTGGGTTGTGGGAAATGGGGAAGGATGACGGACAAAGTGGTCCACAGGGACTAGGGTGCTAGAGGGCTGAGTGCAGTAAGGTGGACAAGGCACCAGGTCCCAATGACATCCACCCCAGGGTGCTGAGGAGATGGTGGAGCTGTTGACTGAGGCACTGGCAGATCTGTCCAACACCTCCCTGGAAATGAGGTGTGTGCCCCAGGACTGGAGGGTGGCCCATGTGGTGCAAATACACAAGGGTGGGCCTAGGGAGGAGCCAGAAAATTATTGGATGGTCGGTCTTATGTCCATAGTGGGTAAGCTTATGGAGGCGATACTGAAGCAGAGGCTGGTGGCATTCCTAGAGAGTAATGGCCTCAAAGATGGGCGGCAACATGGGTTCGTCTCATGGAGGTCTTGTCAAACTAGCCTAATCGAGTATTATGACTGGGTGACAAGTGAGTTGGACAGGGGCCATGCAGCACATGTCCTGCACTTAGACTTCAGTAAGGCCATTGATACAGAGCCTCATGGGAGACTGAGGGAAGGTGACAGCAGTGGGGGTGGGAAAAAATCTGACTAAATGGATAGAGACCTGGTTACAGGAGGTGCAGAGGGTGGTGGTGGTGGGAGAGCTCTCGGCACCTACAGCAGTGACAAGTGGGGCACTGCAGGGGTCAGTGCTGGGCCCAGTGCTACTTAGGCTCTTTATCTCTGATATAGCACATGGAGTGGGGAGCAGGGTTAGTCTGTTTGCAAATTATACCAAATTGGGGGCAGTGGTGGACAAAGAGGATGGATGGTAAAAACTGCAGGGGGACCTAACCAAACTAGAGATATAGTCCATGGAGTAGCAGCTAGGATTCAATGCAAACAAGTGTAAGGTAATGCACTTTGGGCCTAAGAACCAGAAGAGGGACTACTGGTTGTGGGGGTGAGGTTGGGGGATCACAGAGGAGGAAAGGGACCTAGGGGTGTTGGTAACTGGGAGCATGAACAACTCAGCCCAGTGTAGGAGAGCAGCAGCGAAGGCAGATAGAATGCTGGGGTGCATCGCAAGGGGGTTAGCATCCAGACACAGGGATGTGATCCTATCTCTTTGCAGATCATTGGTCAGACCACACCTGGAGTACTGTGTGCAGTACTGGAGGGCATACCTGAAGAGAGATACAAAGTAACTGTAGGGGGTGCAAAGGAGGGCAACAAAAATGTTAAAGGGGATGGAAGGAAAGGAATATGAAGTTAGGCTGAATGAGCTGAACATGTACACACTGGAGGAGAGGAGGGATGGGGGGATATGATTGAAGCATTTAAATACCTGAGGGGTAAATATACCTAGCACGAGGGGTGTTTAAACTGAGAGTGGAAGAGAGCGAGAGGTGCGGACTAAGGTTGGAAGGGACTTTTCAAGAGGAAATGAGGAGGCACTACTTCACTGACAGGGTGGTGTCTAGTTGGAACACAGCTGCCAGAGGTGGTAACATGTGGGACAGTCAACAGCTTTAAGAAGTACTGGGATAACATAAGAGGAAGAGTCAAGGGCAGGGGCTGGGACAGCGGGGGAACTGAGGGGAGGAGGCTGGGACAGCTGCAATCTAGGGTGCTAGCTGCACATTGAGGCAGATATACTAGACAGATTAGTCTGTTCTGCTGGCAGATTTGTATGTTCGTATGTATGTTCATATGTAAAATCACAGTGACTCTGTTCATGAGCAGAGGTCCTAAAATACCTATGTTGAAAATTTGGTGACAAACGTTTATAAAATAACTGTGTTAGAAACTGCATTGTGCAGTTTCCATGCACCCTCATAACTTTGAAAATTTGTAGTACTTTCACTCCAGATTTCCAACATTGGCATTTTTTCAGATCTCCTTATGAACAGTACAGCTGTCATTTTTTACATCTTGCCCGAAATATGCATTTACACATCTGGCGCAGAATAGCACAAATGCTGTGGGAAATCAATGTTTGGGACAGATTAATAAAATCATACTGACAGTGTTCATGAACAGAGGTCACAAAATGCCTATGTTGAAAATTTGGTGAAATAATTCCACTAAATAACTGTGTTATGCGCATGTGTTACGCAGTTTCCATGTACACTCGGAAGTTCTAGCATTTTTAATATTTTCACTACCGATTTTCAATATTGCCATCTCTTTACACCTCCCTATGAATGGTGCAGCTGTCATTCTTCGCATCCCACCCAATCTGTGTTTTCGTACATCTGGTGCAAAATGGCACGGTCGCTGTGGGAACTAAGAGTTCGGGACACATTGACAATCTCACAGTGCCACTGTTCATGAGAAGAGGTCCCAAATACTTTCATGAGGTGGGGGTCATGAAAAGGCCATGTTGGAAATTTTTAGTGGAAATACCAACAAACACCCGGGGCATTAGGGTTTCTAACCATAACGTCCCATCCTGTACAGACTGACAGGCATCAGGGATGTGTCTTTGGATTGCTGACTGTAATGCTCATGCCGTTCAACCCCCACCCCCCACCCTGCAGCCAGTGACAGGCATTGAGGTGTGCCTTGGACTCTTCAGCCTCAGAGTTCACTCCAGTCTCCTATATTGCACCCATTTCGGTGTATGTCCTTATGGAGTGGGGTGACTGTAAAGCCGAACCCCCCAAGGCACACCTCAACACTTGTCGGTGTCTGCAGGATAGGGTGAGGTGAAATGGCATGAATGTTATGGGCGATAACCCAAACACCTGTCTGTCTCTGCAGGGTGGAGGTGGGGTTGGCATAAAGTTCAATACTTCACTGCCGTTCATATTCTGCAGCTGTCTCACTCCTGCATTTCCAATGCTAATACCAGCAAGCAAACATTCGGCATTGACAAATGCTTGTTTTAATTACTCAGCAGTTGCAGAACCCAGTGACATCAGTTAAGGTGAAGACTACAGTGAAGCGCCACCTAGTGACATCAGCTAAGTTTATTTCACCATGTTCCAAATTACTGTAGTGTTCAGCTTAGCTGAAGTCATTGCTCCACTTCTGTTAAGCAGTTAAAAAATCAATATTGGATGGCGAAAATGGCTGCATTAACATGGGGCCCTAAAGAAGGAAAACCAGGACTATTTCAAAACAAGCACACAAAACAATACACTGGGGTAATAAAACAGACTTCACACATGCCAAAATTTTCAATTGTATTAAAAAAATGTAAACAACATTATTTATGTTTCCTTTAAAAGATGCGTCCCAGAAGGCATGCTGAGCCAAAATGGCGTGTTTCCATATGTTTCTTGGGGAAGACAGAGGATACAATACATTGAAATTGAGAAAAGAAAATGCAACATATTTAGCACAATATGGATGAAAGATAAAAAATGCAAACTTTTTATAGAACGACATGGAGTAAGGCATTCCAGTGTGAACCAGAAAAAGAAAATATCACAAATGAGAGGGGTTATCCTTGATAATCAACAGTAAAAATGAGAGTGAGAGAGAGAGGGAGGGAGGAAGGAGAGAGGAGAGAAAGAAGAGAGAGAGAGAGAGAGAGAGGGAGGGAGTGAGTGAGAGAGAGAGAGAGGGAAAGAGGAGTAAGAGAGAGAAAGAGGAAGGGAGGAGAGAGGAGATGGGGAGAAAGAGAGGAGAGAGAGGGAGGGAGGGAGGGCAGAGAGAGAAAGAGAGAAGAAGGGAGGAAGGTAGGTAGAGAGGGAGGAGAGAGAGAGGGAGGAGAGAGAGAGAAGAGGACAGAGGGAGAGAGAGGGAGGAGAGAGAGAGAAGAAGAAGAGGGAGGAGGGAGAGAAATAGGGAGAGAGAGGGAGGGAGAGGAGGAGAGAGAGAGGAGGGAGGGAGAGGAGGAGAGGAGAGAGGAGGGGAGGAGAGAGAGAGAGAGAGAGAGAGGGAAGGAGAGAGGAGGGAGGAGAGAAAAGAGAGGAAGAGAGAGGAGGGAGGGAGGGGAGAAGAGAGAGGGGAGAGAGAGAGGAGGAGGGAGGAGGAGAGAGAGAGAGAGAGAAAGAGAGTACAGTGCAAGAACAGACATGGCTGAGTAGAAGTTTCAGGTCCAAGGGGAAGAGCTGATGAAGTGGGGGATTGGATAAGAGAAGGGAAGTGCATGGGAGAATGCAGCCTGTCACCAATCAGAGTACAGTATTTTCCCAATCCATTTTATATTAAATTTAATATCACCACCTAATCCAAGATACTGTACATTTATGAGGTCAATAGAGCTTCGTGGAATATGGAATTTCAATTCCTCTTCCAAAATGCTTGTCAGAATTTCTTTTGAAATTCTGCTAATTTCCAAATAACCTTCCTGTAACCCCCGTAGAAATGGGGGGTCCCAAAAAGTCTTCTTTGAGCTTGCCTAAATGCTCACTGCCAGGCTGGTGTCCTGTGTTTTAGCAGTTTAAATGCGATTACCAGAGCTTGTATAGCCTTTGTGTACTGTCTCTTTAAGAGCTGCCTGATTGCAGCTTAAGTAATCTGAGAGGGAGCTCTGTTGAAAGATGTAACTATTTACTGAAAATCGTTTTGGAGTGATAATGATAATGTAGTTTGTCTAACCTGCTTTCTTTGTAGCAAGGACTGTTTTGTTTGTCTCCACTATCTTGGTCCTGGACTGCAAATTGGACCAAACAGTACTGGTGGGACCTAAAATGTAGCTGGACTGCAGGAGCTGTCTGAATTCAAAATCTGTAGGAACTGTGGTTTGAGTTTTTGCGCCTTTTTTACAACTGAAGGGGGAGCTCTTGCTTTGACTGACAGCCAAATCAGCCAACCAAATATTTTGGATCTTGGGGAAGTCCCGGGCTGCTTGCAGTTTTCAGTTAATTCTGAGCTGGAAACTCAAGAAGAAGGAGCTGAAGTAATTCTGAGCAGCAATCCTGAGTGGATTTGCATGGGAGAACTGGCAAAATGCTGAGTGTTTGGTCTGTATTTCTGCCTGCTGCTCCTGAGAGGGAGAGAAGAGAATTATTTTGGACTATAACCAAGTTTGTGTGACTAAAGTAAGCTACTGAAGTGGGCCAGGCTCAACCTAAAGAAGACCAAAGATTTTGTGACCTTTCAGGAGTTCCAGCTACCCCTAAGCTCCCGGTGTGTGCAGAGACTTTGCGATTGTGACCAGGGAGCACTTTGCCTGGCATAGTTGAATTCCCGTGCATGTAAATGTGCTATGAGCTGCTAGTGGGTTGCGAGTTAGTTCCGCACTGTGCAAATGGTGTTCTGCTTGCTGGAAGCTGTATCCAGCCCAAAACAGACTGCATCCAAATTTGTCTCCATGTGGTCTGGGCCTTGCCAGACTGGCCCAGCCAGACTACCCACTGCACAGAGAAGCCACCAACGAGAGACCTGCCTGGGGATCAGCCCACTGCTCCACGCTTGAACAGGAACGACGCCTCTGTGACTCATGTGGGCCCTGCTTCTCCTGGCATTCCAGATCAACCACCTGCAGTCTCGATTTTCGTCCATCCTGTGTCCAGTCTTGGGTATCGTGAGTAAATACCAGAGTAGCTCCCTGCAACAACAGTTTAATCTGAGTGTGTCATATGATTGTCTTGTTGTTTCGTTTCCTTTATGAACTGAGTCCTCTGATTCCGGATTACAAATATTGTGTACTGTGCATGTTGTGTTTTCCATCACAGGGCCCCAATCAGCTGCAACACCCGGCTAACCCGGGCAACAGTCCTGGCTAGCCATCTCTTCTCCACCTGGGTACCCAGAGGTGTGACTGTGTGGGGACTCCAAGCACATGCATAACTGCTTGATTGGCATAACTTTAAGCTAATGAACCTGATTTTGCCTCCCTTGTTCAAGTCCCTGAATAAATCAGATCTAACTTTTTTGCATGTAATCTGACTGTGGTTCCAGTTTGTGCTCAAAGTACTGTACTGTTACTATTTGCTGTGCATAACCTTGTTTTACAGGGGGTCCCCAGGGTCGAGCCAGAGGAACCAGCCCTGGTGGTAAGTGTAAACAGTGTGGGTACTTGTGTGATGTACCAGAGGTGTTGTGAAAGTGATTATTGTACAGTGTTCAGGCCACTAGAGGGGAAAAGAGGGGGGTTACAGTGTACCAGAGGGCTGTGCCCAGGCTAGCTTGACTGCTACCAACCCTGACCTCCGGGTGGAGGCACCCGTTTCAGAACTCAGGCCCCTTAACTTGTTACTAGCCAAGCAAGCAGGGGTAGTAGCTCTTGGGATAGCGCTACCTAGGGGTTACATTCCACCAAATTCCAAATAACTTTCTGTGGATTACATAAAACATGGATACAATTAGATCGTAGCCAATGAAGTTGATCTGAGGCGTGATTATTGCTAATTGAAAACTTGAAACTTAAAGAAAAGTCTGATTTGCTGGATCCAATGGTCAAATCCATAGACCAGATGGTCAGGTCCATGGATCTGACCTCAAATCCAAAGATTCCGACCTCAGATCTGAAATCTGACCTCAGATCTGAAATCTAAATTCAGTCAGAGGACAATTGGATCCACAAATGCACGATCCAAGTACCATTTCTGGAATTTTGCCACAGAATTTCCCGTAGAACTTGTGTTGTGCTGTATAATTCATGTAGCACCACAGAATCTTTTGATTTTTCATTGAAGTGTATAGGGTCCCATATTGCCCAGATCCCTTCCCCCTCCTTGCTTGTCCTGAAGCCCTTCCTCTATACTCAGCATGTGAAGTCACTGATGACCTCACATCACATTTTAGCCAGTGACAAGACTGCAGAGAAATAAATAACAATTGCTGTAGGAATGAACAAATGCTGCCACAGAATCCTAGGCGCCCTGCCACAGGAATCAGGACTGACGGACCCCAGAGAAATAGGGGACCTGGAATGTAAGTGAGGCTATCCTGACACGGAAACGTAGAGAAGTATAAATTGACAAATAAAACAAGAAGCTGAATTAAGCAGGTGCAAACTTCTTTCACCCAGCTCCTTTTTTTCTCTCCTTTTCAGTTGCCTCCACTCTTCGTTAGAGAGCTTTTCTCGTGCACACAGTACATCTGGTTATAATAAGCGATAATTATAATGGAAAACAAAATCATATCCTGTTTTATTCCTACTGTAGCTTATTGTGTTTGCAGCCAGCTAAAACCTGTTTTACCACAAAACTTTACTAATTTTATACACAATTATCCTTTCACTTTCAAGAAAGAATACTAATAGGAGTTCCAACCAAGGCAATTATTTTAAATTATAATTTTCACAGAGGCAGTGATGTCATGGAAATCTCTGTTAGGGGTCTACAGTGGTGATCATGAAGAACTTTTTAATCATTAGGGCATGAGCAAGGGTTGCGTTAGCATCATTTAATCTAGCCCTAAGGGGGTCAAGAAGTATGAGGTACAGCTAAGTGCCTCACACCCTGGCTGTTAGATTAACAAAGGTAACTCAGCCATTGGAGGGTATTAAGCAATTATTGAACTAATTTTTTTTTTTATTAAATGGTTGTCATTACAGTTTAAATTTTGCTGGCAGGACTTCTAAAATGGGAGGATGCTGACATAGGTGCCTATTCCTCCTGCATCTTTATTTACCCATTTGCACCAAAAGTCAAAGTCCTGCTTTCAAAACTCCTGTGTTTCACAACAGTCCTGCATCTTGCAGAAGCTTGCATTAAGCTCCTCTTTTTCAACAGAACTGTGCCTGAAGTTTGGATGCTGCTAGATTACCTATTAGGTGGTCTACAAAGGTCCAAACTTGACACGTGCAATCACAAGATATTGGGCTTACATGTATATTGCAGGAGTTCAGCGAGATCTTTTATTTCACCTGCCAGTATATAGATTAAAAGCAGCAGCCATTTCATGGAATCTTGAGACAACAAGTGATGTCATGTTAATAATCTGTTTGTTAGGTATATGGTTTATCCAGCAATGACATCACTTCCTCTCTCAGGAGTTCATAAAACAGGAGCTGCCTTTAATCTATATAGGGAAGACTTGTAGTAATGTATATCGGTTGGCTGCAGCTACCTACAGATACCGTAAGTCCAATACATTGTTAAACCTTCCTCTTTAAAGCAGCAGTGTATGTTATGGTGAAAAATTTGACCTATTCTTTTTATGTTGGCTTCCGGCGCTTGCGCGCAAGTCAACATATTGGGAGAGTGCAGCTTTGGGGGCATGGCTGCTGTTGGGCAAATGCAGGGCACGCATCAGTAGGTGCGTCCCTCATTCCCCAATAAGCCAGCATGCTAGCGCTGACACCAACATTATGTAAAGTGGACAAAACTTATAAACAAAGTGCCGCTGCAATCAGAGACAAGCTTGTCAGCAGCTGCACAGATGACACACCCTGCATGCCGCCCTCCCCCGAGTACAGAGTGCCACTGGGAGCCCACCCCATTGTGGCAACTGATGCCATGGCCGACGGGGTGCCCAATCCCTGTCGGCTCCACTGTCCTCCCCCAGTACAGGGGTGCCAGGCTGGAGCCCACCCCAGCATGGCAACTGATGCAATGGCCGACAGGGTGCCCAATCCCCTCGGCTCCACTGTCCTCCCCAAGTACAGGGTGCCACGCTGGAGCCCACCCCAGGCGTGGCAGCTGATCCATAGCCGACAGGGTGCCCAATCCCCGTCGGCTCCACGCCCCCCAGCCATCCTTCTGCCATGCTGGGAGTCCACCCCAGTGTGGCAAATGTCCCATCATCTCTTTTCTTTTTAAACCTGTGAATTAAAAGCGGTCCCACGGCGCTTCTCCTGCCCCTTTCCACAACCCGCACCCACCCACCTGTGCACCCAGCCTCCCACACCCCCTCACCCCATACTCACCTCGGACTCTGTGCGATGATCTTCTGTGGACGGGGAACATGTCTGCACTCTTCAAAGCCGACCACAAACTGAGGAAATGCCGATAAGCTGTATATCGAGCTAGATAGGGTTTTTCAACTTTGTTGCATATCTCTGGCATTTTTGAATTTTGCACCAAATTTTCAACATGGGGTTTTGGGACCCTCCTCATGAATTCTGTCACTGTCGTGGCGTTTATCGGCCTTGAAAGGTGATTTTGCAGTCACTGTGCAAAATCACCTTTCAAAGCCCATTAATGAAATGACAGTGGCAGTGTTCATGAGGTGCCCTCTTAAAAAGCCTAAGTTCCAAATTTGGTGGAAAAAATCCAACAAATGCCTGTTTTATGGCGTGCATTGTGCAGTTACTCACGAGCTCGTAACCCGTGCATTCACAATATTTTACTGCTGGATTTTCAGCATTGTCATTTTTGTACACCTCCTTGTGAACAGTACAGCTGTCATTTTCCACATCCTGCCCGAAATGTGTTTACGCACTTCTGGCGCACAATAGCACAGTCGCTGTGGGAAATCAGTGTTTGGGCCAGATTATGAAAAATGACAGTGACACAGTTCATGAGCAGAGGACCTAAAATGCCTATGTTAAAAATTTGGTGATGATACTCCTTAAAAATAACTGTGTTACGAGTACGCGTTAAGCAGATTGCATGCACGCCACTGGGCTGCGGCATTTGCATGTTTTCAGTCTGGATTTTCACCCATTGCCATTTTTCAATCTCTTAATGAACAGTACAGCCGTCATTTGACATATCGTGCCCAAAATGTGTTTTTGCACTTCCGGCGCAGAATAACGTGGTCGCTGTGCAAAATCACTTCTTGGGACACTTTGAGGAAAGAACAGTGACACTGTACATGAGCAGAGGTGCTAAAATGCCTATGTTGAAAATTTGGTGCCGAACGCTCATAAAATGGCAGTGTTGCAAGCGTGCGTTGCATATTTCCCAGATACCCTAGTAGCTTCGCAAATTTGGTATATTTACATGCCATATTTTCAACCCTGGCATTTTTTTACACCTCCTTATGAATTGTACAGCTGTCATTTCTCACATCCTGCCTGACGTGTTTTCCCGCACTGCACTACCAAACACCCAAAGGGACACCCTAATGCTTGTCACTCTCTGCAGGGTGGGGGTGGGTTGGCATCAGTTCAATACTTCACTGCCATTCCTATGATGCATCTGTCTAACTCCTGCACTATCAATGCCAATGCCAGCAAGCCAACATTCAGCATTGACAAACGCTTGTTTACTCTATTGTAGCTTGCCCCTTATCTCCTGTCTTGTATAATACCCTTTTCCCCATTTTGAGTCTGTTTAACCACTTTTTTTAACAGTTAAAATAATAAAAGGAGTGCTCCTCTTATAATAGCTTGGACCAGGTTTTCATCAGTATTCTTTGTTGTTTTGAACACCCAATATTTAACACCACTTTTCTTGAGACTAGATGATCCAGCATGCAGCAAGCAGTGCTCCCTGACTTTATGGGATGACAGGTGTGCAAAAACAACTTGAGAATACTGATGAAAACCTGGTTCAAGTCATATTACAAGGACGCTTCTTTATTATTTCAAATGTTACAGAAAGTGCTAAAGTAAACTTAAAATGGAGAAATAAGGTATCATACAAGTCGGGAGATAAGGACAATCTAGAATAGAATACAAAAGTCATTATATGTCAGACTTTGCACTACTACCTTACACTGCTGTTTTAAATTAACTGGCAGTGCTTCTGGCTGGTTGAATTTATTTTAACTCCATCTGTATGAGAAAATGTCCCACAACTGGCTATGAATTGGTCCAAAATCATCACAAATGCTGCTCCAGGAGGGGCATCATTCTGCATTATGTATCTACAACCGTATGGAAAATCCTAATAACTATAATTCCTATTAGTCAAAGTTTAAAAAGTCGTAATTCACACCACTGGTTCCACGCTCCCAAACCGGCACAAGGTGTACGTCGCTACAGATATCCTCTGCTCCTTTGACGCAGCCGCTGTTCCATGCATCACTTCAACTTTCAATCTTCTGCTCTCCAGGGAAAACAGATTTCAATCTATTAACCTGCCCTCACAATTTCAGGCACTTGAAACTAATGGAATCAGTCCTGTTCTTTTTTGCACTCTTTCTAAAGCAGCTATATTCCTCTGTTCGCAACATGGTGACCAAAGCCAAATAGGCAATGAGATTCTAAATCAGACCTATAGAGCCTTGTGTATGAGAAATTGTCACGGTGCCATTACTTCATATGAGTGACCCTCTGTATTCTGTTATATGCTTTGGAACCCTATTTGCTTTCCCAGTTGCAGGTGCATTTATTTTTTTAAACCTAGTTTATCAGGTAAACAAGCAGAGCACAGCAGGTTAATTTCCAGGTCTGACCTGGGGAAAGATGCACAGAGGAGAATTAACAGGTAATAAGTTAAGGTTGAGTACAATAACGGTAAGGAACAAAACGTATGTACAGAGGTGTATTTAAAACATCAGTGAGGATAAGCTGGTAATCTCACCAATGTAGCTTTTGTATTTTAAACTGAAAGATCCTAAAAGTTGTGATCAGGCTTGGAAAACAACCAGGGGCTGGGTTTTTTAAAATGGCCAGGGGATTCAGTCAAATGCCACATTCTGCTGGTGTGGGAAAAAAATCTCTGTACTGGCAGACACTCATATTTTCAGTGCATACTCCACACGGGCAGCAGACGAAACTGCAGAGGACATTACGCCTGGTCCAATCAGGTGTAACATTTTGGCAAAGCTGCACCGAAAAACATCTGTAAGCTGCCGTAAATCGTGAAGCTGGACAAAAAAACAACTCCATTTGGAAAAACTGCAGCTCTACAAGTGAAGACCCATTTGCACAAGTTTCTCCCACACCTGCGCCAATTCCGGGGGAGGAGCTTGAAATTCTGGCCACAGATCTTCTCATGACATAGCAGAACTTTTAGAACCTTTTGTGGGTCTACCATCCCCTATAGAGGCTCTTCCATTGCTACAGTTTGTTTTCACTACTACCAACTATTGGCAAAGTTCACAGCATCACTACAAATATTTCCTGATATATTGTCAGAATTATCATGGCTTCATTCTCTAACTCTAGCTCCCTACTATTCCTAGAACAATTTTATCTGCACCTTCTTATTTACTAGTCATCTTACTGCTCTCACCTAATTTCCTTCTTCATCCCAATTATAATGTTTCCCTGACATTCTGCATATCTGAGGCCGTAGGCAACCATAAGTCAGAATGCCATGCAGCGTGGGTCCAGTGGACCTCCAGCAGCATTCATGATAGGGGCACAAGCCCCTTGCACATATGGTCACCCAGCTGATTGTGTAGCTATGCCCCATGGTTGGTATGGGGGTATGTAGAGGGCCATCCTGCACTCTGTGACATTCACCAAGGCATGGAGTGCCTGGCATGGCATGTATAAAGTACAAGATATGCCAGGGTGGACCCTGCCATGAAAAATATTATGCGCCTCCCTCAATGGACAGCTGCCAGCAGCAGTTGGACTGGACCATATGCCACACCACTGTCCCAGCCCATCAGGCTGGCAGGGATGGCTGGGAGCAACAATTCGGGAGTTCCACACCTTCCTGGGATCCCCAATTCAGGACCCAGGATGGGCATCCGATTGGATACCCACCTGTGTCCTATGGTCTCACCTCTATGCAGCTGTGGACTGCACTGGGGTGGGAGGGAGGCAAGACAGGCTTTACTGCTGCTGTGTGTGTGGTTGTAAATACTGTGCATCCTGTACCTGTTCACAGGCACATTGCTACATAGGCTGGGTACATGTGAATCATGCGTACCTGGATCGCGGTTGTGCACAGGCCCCAATATTATTGCTAATTTTATTAGCATGCAATATTTATTGAATTAATCAATTTTAGGAAAGTATCTCTTTCACAAATGTATTCTTGAATCACTGAATTCTAGCTAGAACAAAATGGGTGATTCAATGTCTTTTTTTGGACCATCAAAAGACTTACAAAATGTTTAAGCTTTGGGACTCACAGAGTCCTTCATCGGAAATATGGCAGTTAAGGAATGATTTTATTTATTTATTAAATTCTTGGATTCAATACCTTTGAGCTGGGAGCTCGTTTACAAAGGTTCCATGTCAGAGATATGGGTAGAACATACATAAAGAGACAAATATTAGACAATATAATTCTGAAAATAAGTAAGAAGGACACTGTACAAAAAGGCAGCCTTTCACATTTTGGCTGGTGCAATTTCTTCCTTTTTTTTTTTTAACTATTGTATCTATCACCTTCCCCCCTGGCTGCCCAATCTGACCACCCCCTCAGCCCTGTCACCCCAGTATCACTGGGACTTACTTGTCCTTTGCTGCCCGGTTGCTGGGTGTGGAGCCTGCGGAGGGTCAGTCGTCATCCACAGCCAGGGGATGTTTTCCTCCATTTTCACCCTTGACCCTGTTGCTGGGGTGCACACGCCAGATGTGCATGCATGGAGGTGCGCACACATCCATGGAAGTCCCGCAGCACCCTCCCTTCTATGGCACCCTGCAGATCCGCACTGCCCTTGGGTCTCCACCTTGGGGCAGTCATTCGGGGGGAGCATCAACCCTCCCTCCACAGGAGAGGAGAGCTGCCCTCTGGAAGCTCAGTCTTCTCCCTCCCCAGCTGACCGCCGGTGGCCCGCTCACACCACAAACACGGGTCGCCGGTGTGGCAGGAGATAAGGCGTGGATGCCTCAGCCCTCCATGCCACTGGATCAACTAGGCCGGCATAATTTCAATTACAACTGAGACAGAATATGTAAGTATAATATAGTAAACAATATATGGGCAGCCAATGTTGACCTTGGAGGGGATAATGTTAGGAGGCAAGGGGTTGAAAATAAGGCAGGGGTGGTATCTGGTGAATTAAGTGCAAGAGGTAGACAGAGTTTCACTTTACATACTCAGAACAGAATTAGTTAAAAAAAAAACTTAAAATATGGATTGGATAGCTTTTCTGATAATGAGATCTAAAACAGAGACCAAAACCAGTGATAAAAAAAGCCAGTCCTACGGAACCTAATTAGGTGCAAATCACAAATTTTAGCACAATGTTATGCATTTGACTAAAGAAATCTATAAATAATCAAATCCTAAAGAAAAAGGCAGTTGGTGTTCAGATTATGTATTGGATCATGAAACCAAGGCCCTTTATCATATCAATATTACATGTGTTATGAAGAAAACACATTTGACATCATACTCTGGCCTCTCATGTGCATTCTTGAAGTGTCTCCTGAGAACCAGGACAGAGAGATCAGAAATGGAGCAATCAGACTGACAGAAATGTTGTCACACTGGTTTTACAGTATTTCTAATTTTAATGTCATGCATGTTTGAGTTCCTTCGGGTTCGAAGGCATTGTCCGTTTCCCCAACACAATCCTTGTGTGTGTGGGCATTTCTTGCATTGGATGTAGAAAGCAATGTCCTTAGATGTACATGTATAATTCTGCTGTATTTGAATTGTTTGTTTTGGGGGATGTTGATAGAATTGGAGGTGGAAATGTACTCATGTCTTGCATTTAGGACTATTGCAAGGTGTAGTGCCACCTAGTGTTCTGTTGTTCTGGTCAGGTATACGTTTGCTCCAGACAATCAGGATGAATAAATCTAGGTGGAAGCTTGAAAGACAGTAAAGGTAGTTCTTGGAAGATACATTTCAAGGTGTCATCCTCGGTGAATATTGATTGGAGGTCCTCAATGATTTTATGTAGTGGCTTCAGATCAGGATTGTATGTAACAACCAAGGATATCTGGTTGATGGTGGTCTTCTCTTTATATTGTAGTAGTTCTCTTGGCAGAAGTGTGGCACATTACACAGCTCTGTTCATTTCTCTAGAAGAGTGTCCCTGAACAATAAATGTTCCTTTTTGTGTGGCCAAGTATTTATCTCTGTCCTCTTCACTCGAACAGATTTGGTGGTAGCGAAGTGTTGTACTGTATATTACTGATTTTTAGTGTGTCTGGGGTGGTTGCTGTTGTTGTGTGAGTATCTCTGTGTGTTGATTTCCTATAAATCCAGGTCTGCAAGGTTCCATCTTTGATGGTAATGTGGTATCCAGGAAATTAACACTGATGTCAGAGTATTCCAAGGAAAGTTTAATAGAAGGATGGAGGGTGTTCCTGATAAAATTAATTTGGTGTGTGAGTATCTTTTGTCCAAATTATAAATAAATCATCAGTATGTTGGAAGCAAGTAAGTGGCCTATCTGTACATTGTTTCAGGAAATCCTCCTCCAAATTTGCCATGAAAAGGCTGGTATACTGTGGAGTGGTATGCACCGCTGACAGCGAAAAGTCGACAGTGACCGTCACTACAGAGACTACAGTGCCAGGTCGTTATAGTGACAGCACTGGACCCCGGCATTGTATTCGGGGGTCTTTCACCCTCTCCCTAATTAGCTCCAAGTCAGAGTTGATTATATTTAGTGGGAGGGCACAGCCCCTGAAGAAAAACATGTTTCTAAGTCAGGAAATATATGCTGAACGCAAATACAGTCAACATGATGGTTTTGCATGTACGGTCGTTCAACAAAAATGTTGTAGAGCGATCGGTCATGGATCCTGTGGAGCCATCCTGGTGCCCTGCTGTTCCTACAGTTTGAACATAATTCAATTCAATTCAATCTTTATTTATATAAAGCGCCTTTCTAAAACCAAGGTGCCTGTACAATATATGATAAAACAATAAATAGTTAAAGCAATATTAAAATTAAACTAAACAACAATATTTAAAAATCATTATTAGCTTTGCTAAAGAGATAGGTTTTTAAAGCTTCTTTAAAACTTTGGGCAGTCGGGCAGTCTCACACCTGACGAGGTAGAGAATTCCACAGGATTGGGGCCATAAAACTAAAAGATCTGGCCCCTGAAGTTTTTAAACGAACCCTGGAAATCTCTAGCAATCCCTCATTCCCTTGTCAGTGGATCAGAGAGAGCGGGGGGACAGTAGGGACAAAGGAGATCTTTCAGGTAAGGAGGTCCCTGATCGTGTAGGGCCTTATAGGTCATCGAGCTGACCTTGAAGGTGATTCGCCAGCAAACTGGCAGCCAGTGCAGTCCGTGGAGCACAGGTGTTTTATGACTGGACCTAGAAGAACCAGTCAACAGCCTGGCTGCCGCATTCTGCACTAGCTGCAAGCGGCGAATCTCAAATAATGGTTATCATTGAGGCTGAAGTTGTTGTGGGTCAGAATAAATTCAGTAAGATGTGGGTCAGAATAAATTCAATACGTCTTGCAGTGAATTTAGGGTAGATGTCATGGTGCCGTCCTTTCTCTTGTAGGTATTTAACACAGGTAGAAATGCCATCATTATGTGGGATATTGGTGTAAAGGGAGTTCACATTCACTGTGGCAAAGATGGTGTTAGGTAGTCAATCCCAAAACCAGACAGTTTACACAAAGTGTATGATGTCCTGAATATAACTGTCCTTTTAATGACAAGCAGTTTTAAAATGTTTTCTATAAAACCAGAGATTCCCTCTGTCAGGGTACCATTCTCAGATATTATAGGTGTCCCTGGATATTGGGCAGTATGTACAATGTACCTGGCCTAGGGTTATCGGAGATTAAATCAGTTATTCTGCCTTGGACATGCTTAGGAAGTGATTTGATAATGTCCCATAGTTCTTTGGTGTATTGTGCAGTCAGGTCATTAGCCAGTTCACGTTAGTAGATATGATTTGTTAATTGCCTGTTATCTTCATTAATTTAGTCCTCACGGTTTAAGATCACAGCTGCAGAGATATTACTAGCTTTCTTTATAACAATGTTATGGTTAGATTTCGGTGACTGTGTTGCTGTCCTTTCCATTGGGGAGAGATTACAGCAGATTTGGTTTTATTTTTATTTAAATTTTTATAAAAATGTTCAAAAATAAATAGCACAGAACAAACCAATTCATAAGAATTTGTGTTTGTTAAGGATCTGCCATTGACTCTGATGAAAACACTGAATGTAAGTTTTCACTTTGGTACTGGGTCCATGGCGGGGGGTAAAATCAGATTACTTCTTTTGCTTTGTCAGTAGAATGTTGACATCTGGGTTATCATGATCATTGCAAAAAACAATCCCTTAGTTTGTCTACAGAAGTATTCTTCCAGTCCACCACAGAACTGTATTTGTCAAGCTCCTTTGTTAGGCAGAATGAAAGTCCCGTGGAGAGTACAGATAATTCTCCAGCAGTCAGTGTGTGGTTGGATAAATTAACAACAGAGATACCTTCAGCTGTATTATCTTGCTGTTCTGTTATCATTGTCTTCTTCTGTACTACTGTTGTAATGTATGGCTTGTTAGAGGGTACATATCTTGTCCTTGTGGAACATGGCTTTCCTTAACGTTTTCTGGTACTTCATGTGAATCTTTTTCAGGATTTCTGGTTTTGACTTGACAGTCCTTCCCTCCAGTATATCAGAAATCTTTTCAAGCTCTTTTTTCAAAAGAACTTCTTAGAGTATACCCTGTGAATGAGATGATTTCTCAGTTTCTCAGAAGTCCTCCAGCAGAGCTGTTTAGCGTTATTAGGAATTATAAGTGGTTCTTAGTGGATTCTGAATTCTAGCTAGCTATATTTTCTTTATAGCATATAAAGTTGTGTGCAGTTATTCATCCAGTGTTCTATGCTGTTTATAGCTTTATTGTTACATGTTTTCATCATTAGAAGTTCTGTTGTTATGTGCTTATTCTTAACATAAGAAATTTTATTGACAAAAAAAAGAGGGTCACTGTAGTTTAGGTCCTCTACAAAAATGAACAGTTTTTCTCTGACTGCTGCTTCCAGAAAGACAGTGTGGGTGAAAGACTTGTATTTGCAACAGAAAGTCTCTTAATACAATGGTAACAATGAAAAGGTGTGTTCCATTGTTCAGTTTGCACACTGCAGTGCTGCAGTAGAAAATGACATTGCACCTGTAACAGGGCACAATAATGCAGAGTGGGTATGCTGAACTGAGGCTTCAGAATAGCCTGATTCCATCCAATTATGACAAAAGCTAAGAGACACAGCAAGAAGGAGCTGCAGCTGTGAGGACAACACTAACTCCCCAGCTTGTCTGCACCCTGATTGTTATGTATTTTGACAACTTGAGATGAAATTCCAGCAAGCCCCCAGGTGATAGCAGAAGAGGGAAGGAATAAAGCATTTACAGCCAGGACAGACCAAAAACATGTTCAACTTAATTAAATTTCTCCTAAAAAGAAATAGGTCAAGTGTAAATGAGTTTGAGATAAGATCCTTCTTTCAGAACAGCTTTTCTAGAGTTTTAACTCATTCTGTTCTACTCCAAAGAGGTAAAGGACAACACCTCATGATTATGTTTCCTGCCTCCCTGCTCCCCCACCCTACAATGGTTCCCCTTTAATCATATTGATAATTGAGGTTACCAAGACCTCACCTTTCCTCAGGATCATTGAGTGGGCTGCAAGCAGCTGCCTTTACAGCCAACAACAGTTTCTCTCATTGGCCAGATTTCTGGGGGACAGTGCATTATTACCAGACCTCTAGTTTTCCGCTGCACTTCAAACCTAATTTCTGCAGCAGGGCTCCTAGGCTTCTGCAACACCTTTATTCATTTCTGTAGCATGGATCTTTTTTTGTTTCTGTGATGGAGTGCCATTGGTTCAGATGTTAGGCAATGTCATCAGTGACATCACATGCTGAGCACAGAGAAGGTGCTTCAAGATAGCAGGGGAGGAAGGTGCCAGGCACTATAACTGTATATTTGAATGGAAAATCACCAAGACCAATACATTCCACGGCACTACACATGTTCTGTGCAGGATGCAATTTCTGCAGAAGATTCTGTGGTCAAGAGAATTTTAGAACTCCAGGGCCTTGATTATTACCTGGCAGCCTCACAAACACTGCACCCCTGGCAGCCTCACAAACACTGCACCCCTGACAGCCTCACAAACACTGCACCCCTGGCAGCCTCACAAACACTGCACCCTAATGGAAATATTTCTTTGGTGAGCGTCTCAATGACTTAAAATGATTTTCCAGTTTTGTGTCAAACACTAACAGTTGGTATCAGCCAGTCTCAAATGTCATACAGTTTTGAATTTCTGGACATGCCATTCTTTACTGCTAAAGACTTATGCAGAAATCAGACTCTTTCTCCCACAGACTTTCAGTTCTGCTGCTCTTGCAGATTTAAAGGGAACTGTCAGTACAAAAGACCCCGCACTGTAGTGTGGGGCTGGTTTCAATGTGCATTGTGCACTTTGTAGGCAGAAACATTTTGGTTTACTTACTGTCTACTGTAGTATAATAGATTATGTCAGACTAATTTTGCTTAGTTGTAGACTGGCATCTTCTTTTACTACAAATCCCAGAATTCCCTGCAGGCTAGTTGACATCAGAGCAGTAGGAAGCAGTGGGAGATTCAGTAGCCTGCTGTGCATGTTAAAGCTCTTCTTATAACCTCCAATCAGATGTTTTCCCAGACTGCTTTTCTCCATGGGCTAAGTATAGCCCTCTCTGACTGTAGATAGCCCAGGGGGGACAGTGGGACCAGCTAACAAAAGATCAGAGCTCATATAAACTCTAACATGCACTGTAGGCTGTTGAATCTTCTCACTGCTGCTTACTGCTCTGATGTCAGCTGTAGAGGATTCTGGGATTTGTAGTAACGGAAGATGTCAGGCTACAACCAAACAAAACTAATTTGATACAGTCTACTGTACTACAGTAGACGGTGGTTTTGCCCATAAAGTGCACTGGGGGACCAGCCCCACACTTGAATGTGAGGGCCCTTTGTGCTGACTGTTCCTCTTTGATTTAATAGGGCCCAATCAACATAAGCGTCCCAGCTTGTCCGCGCATGTGATGGGCCAGAAAAAGAATCACAAAGTCCCCTCACATGTAGAATGCACCATCAGGCACTACACGGCATCCACCTTAAGGGTTAGTACCCCTTCCACACCCAATCTCTGACCTACATGTGTGGCTACAGGGTAGGCATGACAGAGTGGGCCGGGGGTCAGGGGTGAGCATGAGCCCAATTCACACAGCAATCTCTGCAGTAAGAAGAGCTGGTGGGAAGGGAAGCTATACAACCCTCGAGGCAGTATAAGCTGTTATAGGCCTTCCTACACCCAGCCACATGTGCTGCCTCCAGGCATGATCACCCCTTCTACCTCCAGCACAGCAGCAGGACTGGCATGGGCATCCAGTTGGATTCCAGTGGCCTGTACTGACTCAGCTTACCCCTGTCCGCAAGCTGGAATCTTCATGTAAGCTACCCCACCCCTGCCTTTTTACTAAAATGACAGGTGGCATGCTGTTGGCATTGGCAGCAATACCTGGTGGGGGACCTGGGTTCGGGGAGGATGAGGTTACCTGGCACAAGGGACCTAGGTTTGGCTACTCTGCACAGGGGCACCCAAGTAAATCCAACTACAGGAAGCAATAACTGTAATGTCCAGAACCAGAATTGGGATTTTTCAGTGTGGCTTTATTTATTAACTAACTGAACATAAACAAAGCATTGCATGGTCCCCCAAAGGGCTACGTTCACTGTATGTGCAGATTAGAGGTTAACCAAGTGGTCCATTTAAAGAATGAACACATTACTACTGTTGTCTGGTTTTGGACCCACCAGGCACTCAGCCCGGACTTTGCATGCGCTTTGGATACATAGCCCGACTGGCCCCGGCTCCCCTGCCGGCCACTTGACTGATGGTCCACTTGAAGAATGAACCCAAACTTTACTTGGAAAGACATCCCATCAAACAAGGAAACTCCCAAACTGTGGCTCCCCACACCACTTAGAGTCTGTGACTCCTAGAGAGATTTGTTTTCTTACTTCCAATCGAACTCCCATCAAACAAGGAGACTCCCATCCAACAAGGAGTAATTTTCCCATCCTGTGGCTCCCCACACTACTTAGAGTCTGCGACTCCTAGAGAGATTTTCAAGTTGCGACCCACGTCTGGGTACCCACCCCATCACTGGCCAAGTGCATGAGGCAAGTAGTAAAACACAGAAGAAATCCATAGAGGTGGACCTGGTTACTAAAGATGGGGGTTTTCCCACCTCCAGCTCCCACAGCCCATACCCGCCATTTCTCTGGATACACACAGAAAACTTTAGAACTTTAAAATATAGATTGAATGGTGGATGACCTGAAGCACCCCCTCTACAGCATTACTTGAAATCCAATAAAACTTGAGACTGTTTGACTGCTCCATTTGTTCATCCTAGTAACATAGTCCTCCCAAATAGCAGTCCACATTCATTTCCCAACTGAAGAAAACAATTTGTTTGCCCCTTCAAATGGAGCCAAACACTCACCCATTCGTTGCAGGTGCCCCACAGGAGAAGTACTATAACCTTTGCTATTATACAAGAACAGACTAAATAAAACCAGACGAGCTTCCTTCCATGGTGGGAGGGATTGCCCTGGAACCCACAGAGAACTTCCCAGGCGGGACTGAGAGACAGGAGGCGGTCTCCACCACTTAAAAAAGTTAACACAGGAACACTTCCTTCTTTCTTTGAAACAAAACTGAAGACTGACTGACTTCCTTCCTGTTTGCTTTAGGACAAACTGAAAAGACTTTGAAATTTCCCAAAGTTCTAAACTCACTCCCTGAGCTGTAGATTCCAATGTGGCTCATGCAGCTGCGACAGTTCTATGGTGATGTCATCTCTCAAGTCTCAGCTGTGACTGAGGACAGAGTGAGACAGTGTGAAACCCATTTAACTGGAGTTTCACAAGCTGCCTTCGCTGCCTACCACTAGGTCTTACTGGGATTCTAGTAACCCCGGGTAACAAAGGGGTTACATTCAAAACATATGAACATATGAAATTTGCCAGCAGATAAAGGCCTGGAGGTCTATCAAGTCTGCTTGAATGTGCAGCTAGCACCCCTTATTCTGCAGCTGCCCCTCCCTTCCACCCTTCCCCTTCATTAACCCTCCCCCTTGTCCTGTCCCATCCCCTTTTGAAGCAGTCCACTGTTCTACTGGATACCACTTCTGCAGGTAATGCATTTTATTTAGCTCAGCTCCCCCCCAAGTCATTTGCATAGGGAAGCCAGTGGATCAGCCACAAACAGCAGCCAAGACAAAATAAATCCTTTTGAAAATCCAAGCCCGGCAGTGCCCTGATTTTTTTTTCCTGGATTATTATGATGACCTGCCCTCACTGGTACACGCCTTTGTCACATCTAGCCTTAATTACTGCTCTTTACCTCAGGGCCAGTGGAGGGGCTCTCCATCTCTTGCAGCTAATGCAGAACGCAGCAGCCAGGTTGTTGACAGGCTTTCCGAGGCTTTGTCATGTGACCCCAGTCCTGCGTGAACTACACTGGCTGCCAGTGAGATGGAGAATTACCTTCAAGGTGGGCCTGCTCACCTATAAGGCCCTATACGGCTCGGGTCCTGACTACTTGAGTGACCTCCTGACTCCTCTCCTCCTTGTGCAGCCGCTCTACTCCACTTCTCCACCAAGGGCCTCCTGGGGTTCCCAGGGCCCATCTGAAGACCTATGGAGGATGATCATTTGAGGTGGCAGACCCTGTCTTGTGGAATTCACTTCCCAGATTCTTGAGGGAGGCCTCTTTGGTGGAGGTGTTTAAGCGGGGTCTGAAGGTGCATCTTTTCAATAGTCACTTATGATGAGTTTGGTAACAATGAACTGCTGAATTAGTCATAGAAGTAAGGATTCTAGTTAGGTAATATTTATTATTTGCTGTTCTCATTTTTCATGTTTGTTTTAAAATTGATGTATGTTATTTTTACAGTGCCCAGAGCCTCCAGGATGGGGCACTTGATAAATACATTTTTCCATATAGATTTTTAGGGTGTTTTTGTCTTTTTTCTCCCCAATCCCTGCCCCCCCACCTTGGACGCGCGCATGTGGAGGCATGTGCACGCCACATCTCAAGATGCCCTCCCTTCATGTCATCCTAGCCGCCTACGCTAACCACCAGACCTCCACCTGGTGGCTATGGGGGGAGTGGCAACCACCCCAGGAGAGGAGATCTGCCTTCCAGCATGCTCAGTCCTGCTCTGACCCTCCCCCCATGCCGGCACTCCAATGACCCCACTCCGTTCCTGAACCCAGGTCACCAGCATAGCGCAAGGTAAGGCATCTAGCACCTCAGCCCTCAGCACCACCGGGCCAGCGATAAATACATTTTTACTTACTTACCATTGTGTTGTATGGTTTGGCATGGTTGTAGATACGGTCAGGAATACCACAATACCCAAAACATGGAAAGCATGAAAAAAAAATGGAATTTAGATCCCAACAATAGATAACCCAATCCACCAGCTTTTGTGGAACCAGCTGTAGTTAGCCACCCTGAACTTCTGAGATAGTAGTTTGATCTTACTGTGGTCGACATCTCAGTGCGGAGGGCTGTTGCAGCACATTTATTGTGCTTGTTAGACGCTTTCAGGTACATTCGAGTGCTCTTTGTCAGATGGCTGCATGCCATATTTTATTATATATTAAATGTACTGTTACTGGGCCTTTTGTATTTATTTATTTAGTTTTGGCTGACCGCGTAAGTGCACTAGACAAATCCTGCCTATTTTCAGGCACAACCCAGGGAAGGGGGATACGGGATACAGATGAATGCCAACTGACCTTGAACCAGATTAAGTAGTGGTGGTATTTTTTTAGTTAGTGAATGAGGGGAATTTGGCCAGGACACCGGGAAATTCCCCTACTGCTGCTGGTGCTCAGTAGCCAGTGGGGGGAGTTCGGACGATTGCTGCAAGATGGCCACTATGGCTAGGTTGCTGTTGGAGGAGGAGGAGGTTGTGGTGTCGTCGGACACAAAGTCAGAGAAATTACAAAGTTTGGAGATGTCTGGAAGTAACGGAGAGGAGTCGGAGGACAAAGAAGTATTTCTGGATGCAGTAACTACAACGGAGGAAAAGGAGGAGGAGCGGTGCATTGGAAAAGCAGGGAGTTCCTTAAAGTTGGCATTTGCGGAGGATCCCTGGGCTATTGAAAAAAAACTTAAGTGCTCTGCGTCTTTAAACCCGGCCGGCAAAGCCAACGTGAGTGTCGGGAAGGCGGAAGCATGGCAGAACTGGAGGCTGATCGAGAGTTTGTCAGCGCTTGCAAAAAAGGTACTGGAGGTTCAACGAACGGGGATTACAGCAGAAAGTGCAAAGGAGAAGATAAAGGAGGCGGAAGAGAGAGTGCGAGAGAAGAGCCAGAGGTCATGGAACACGGGAAAAACTGGAGAAAGTATGGGGCAAAGAGAAAATTGGATTAAAAGGGACTGTGAGTATGAAATCACTCAAAGAGTACTTTCCCACAATCCAGATAAATAAAGAGACTGGCTTTGTTTTCAAACCCGTTAATACGGGTGAGATGGGGGTAGAGAATTCAAAAGTGACTTATCAAACAAAAATCGGAATACAAGAGGGGGTGACAGAATTTTCATTTAAGAATCAATATAATTCAAAAGAGCTGCTAAAACAAAAAGATGGGAATATGCCTGAGGATGTTGTAAATATTGGAACAGTGAGTGAACAAACCGGGTGATTTTGCAGTCTGGGGAACATGATGAAATTGGGCTACAAGCAGCTTTAACAGCAGCAGGATGGAAGAAATTAGGGCAGGGATTTGGACTCCAGACTCTGCATGGGATAAATCTTGGGAGTTAAATAAAACTAGGCCAGAATGGCAGCCGGGGGACATTTAAAATGAGTTTAGAAGAAAATAAAGTGCAAAGTGAAGTTACTAAAGAGGGAAAGGTAGAAAGTAAAACCAAACAAAGTGGAAATACTGTTTTATCCAACCTAGATATGGGGAATAGCTTCGATGATCCAAGGCCTAGGCCTGAGAAACCATTATTATCTAGTTTATTTTCACAGAGCAAGAGGGAAGCTGCACCTCGTAGAAATGCAGTGCGTATCAGATATAAGGGGGGATTAAAAGAAAGACCTAATAGAGTTTTTGTGGGCAAAACATTAATAAAAGAGTCTTTGAAGTTCTCTCCTAGAGATGTGTTCGCTTTTATAAACATATCAGGAGAGGATAATTATGATATTAGTTTTCGGTCCCCTGCTTTATTAGACCTCTTTTGGGAGAGGTATAACCAGGTAAAGTTTTCCCCTTTGTGGGCCCCTTTTTTAGTTATCCCTTTATCAAAGCCATTAATTAAGTTTGTAACAGTGATGTTTAGAAACGAGGGGGTTCCTGTAGATGACATCAAATTCTGGTTATCACAGAAGTGTGAGGTTCTGAGTGAGCCAGAACCGATTTTAGACTCTGAACAATTTTGGACTGGAGGGTGGAAATTTAAAGTTAAATTGAGACAAACAGCGTCAGGGGTGGAGCACATTCCAAACTCCTTTTTGTTGGGAAGAGATAGGGGGGTCTGTTTTTATAGCGGGCAGCCCAGAGCATGTTACAAATGTGGTGCTCGAACACACTTATCCAGTGCTTGTGATCAACCTAAATGTGATAATTGTGGGGAAGTAGGGCATATTACTATGTTTTGTACAAATGCTATAAAATGTGATCTTTGTGAAGAACAGAACCATGCATTTAGGGATTGCCCATGGGCAGCCCAGGATAAGACTAACTGTGGAATTCAGATTTAATTATTCAGAAAGCGCTAAGAGGCTAAAGATTCTCAGCAGGAGGTAGAAAATTTAGCAAAATCCGTCTGAACCACAGAGCACTGTAGAACCTCAGGAAAAATAGGGTAAACAAAATAAAATCTGTTCCAGTTAAAAAGAGGTGGAGAAGGTAGTACCTAACCTTTTGCAGCCTGTGTCTAGTAGCTCAAATGAGGAGAGTGCTGGGCCTATAAACCCAACACTTACAACCCCTTTAGCACCTTTGGTTCTTAGGAGATCAAGTAGAGCATCTAAAAATATTTTACCTTTAGAAACAGAAGCATTGGAGACCAAAAATTCATATGCAGAATTATTTTGGGGGGATTCAGAGATGGACATGGGGGATACAGATTCCCAAGTGTCATTACAAGATGCAGTGGCGCCTCAGAGGGAGGAGTATAAGGGAAAGAAAAAACGAAGGAAAAAATAATAGTAGGCAGGGGCTAAATACTGGAAGTCATTAAAATGGATTTGGTATGGGCTACTTTGAATACACATAGCCTTCTTAAGGCACAGAAGAGACAGGCGGTTTTTCAGTTAATCCATGATTTACAAATTTCAATCTGTTTTGTACAGGAAACTTGGATGTTTGCTAAAAACCAAATAGCTACCTTTGCTAAGGATTGACCATGGGGACCAGCCTTCTGGTCCTTTGGGGAAGATAGGGCAGATGGTTTAGGGATTCTTTTTAATTCTTATGATTTCAGTTTACATAAATTAATAGTGGTTTGCCCAGGTAGAATCTTAATTATAGAGGGGAAGTGGTGTAAGAACACTATAAGATTGATTAATATTTATAATCCACAAACTAAGTCAGGGAGGGTAAAGTGTTTTAAAGACATTCAACCATTCCTAGTAACTTCTATCCCTATTTTTTGGGGTGGGGATTTTAACTGTAGTATAGTTGGGCCTGGAGGGGGGGAGATGAAGGAGAAGGAAAAAAAATATATTGTGACACACATTGCTTAAGGGACATTATTAAAAATGCGGATTTAGTTAACTGTAATAATAGCAGAGCAACTGGTCCCAGGGGCACCTTTTTCAAAAGGGGGAAAAGCTTTACAATAGATTATCTTTTTATTTCGAAAAAAATTCCAACATATAGCCCTCAGATTATTCCAGTGGAATTTTCAGATCATGCTCTGGTGCTGGTTAAAGTGGGAGAGATTCAGGGACATAGTAGACAATGGAATAGATGGAAATTAAATACCTCGATTCTTCAGGAGAAAGTAGTTCTAAACTCTATTAGTCTGATATTAAAATCTAGGCTATCAGTAAGCTTCTTGTATCAGGACTTAGGGGTTTGGTGGCAGGAAACAAAGGAAGACTGTATTTTATGGTTCAAAAAGTATGGAAAGAGACGGCAGAAATCTGAATTTTTTGACTATTTAAAACTTAGAAACCATTTACAACAGGTTCTAACACGGGCAAACTCCTCTAGAGAGGATTTTTCTTCTCAAATTGCTGAAATTAAAGAACAAATGAGGGTATTGCAATATGATAGGACAAAAACACTTCAAGCTCTATTTGCTAATCATTTAAAAAAATCCGTGTTCAGAGACCCCTTTGAGTTGTGCAAAACCCTAAAAGATCATGTTTCACTAGATTTTTTAAATCAAGGGAAGGGGAAAGTAGTTACAGTGAAGGCTATAGGAGACATAATTGCAAAACATTTTCGGAACATAGAGTCCCATTATAAACCTACTTTAAATCAGGTTAAACAGTTTTTAGGTCCAGTTTCAGTAAAGGATGTGGATCAGGAGACCTTTAAAAACATTAAACAACCCTTTACTACCTCCGAGATTAAAGAGGTTATTAATTCTCTGAAACTCAACGTGGCCCCAGGATTAGATGGTCTTTCTAATGCATTTTACAAAAGGTTTCAATCAGAAATTGTTGATTGTTTAGTGTTGGTTTTTAATTTCTTCTTAAAGGAAGAGGTTAGGCCCAGATTCTTTTCAGGAGGGTTTACAGACTTACATATATAAGTCAGGAGATAAGGGAGAGTTTAAGAAATGGAGGCCAATAACCTTGCTGAATTCTGACTACAAAATCCTCACAACTCTGATTAACAATAGATTAAAACTGTATCTGATGTGATGTTTACCTGGTTCAGCATTGCAGTATCCCCAATAGAAGAATTCAATCTGTCTTATGTCTTATAAGGGATATTATTGAGCAAGTGAATGACATAGGGGAAAGGAGTCATAGTATCTTTGGATCTAGAAAAGCATTTGACAGAGTTAACCATTTTTCTTATTTACCACTTTAGAATGTTTGGGGTTCCTGAGGAAATTCTGAAGTTGATTAAAGGCTTATATGATTCAGCTCAGGTGTTTCCGTTTATTAAAGGAGAATTGGGGAATGGTTTTAAAATTAATTGTGGGTACGACAAGGGTGTCCTTAAGCCCCTTCTTTATCATTTTTCATTAGAACCACTGCTCAGAGCAGTAAGCTCTCCTCCGTTGTGGCAGGGGATAAAATTCCCAGTACAAATTTATTCATTACCATTCAGGCTTATGCTGATGATATATGCCTTTTTTTTTTCTAATTCTGCTCAAATCAAGGTTTTTTTTTCCGTTTTTAACACATATGCAAGTTTATCTAATGCTAAGTTAAATTTCGATAAGACCAAAGGTCTATTATTGGGTAGATTTCAACAAGAGCCGATTTTCTTTAACTCAATAGAAATGACTTCAGAGCCCTTATCAATTTTAGGGGTAATGTTTAAGCCCCAGAACTGTCCAGTGGACAATTGGACAGTTGTGTTAGATAAAATAGAGTCTAAAGTTAATAAATGGAAAAGGTTTAAGTTTACCAAAATTAAACAGATCCAAGTTTTAAAACAATTTCTATTACCAAGGCTTCTGTATTTAGCTGTAATTTATCCCTTGCCAGTACAGTTTGAGACAAAGCTTTATAGTATTTGTTTCCAGCTGTTATGGGGGAATAGATTGAACCCGCTCAAGAGAGGATGTACATATTTAGATAAAAAACGGAGGTCTGGGAATGGTAGACCCGGTTGTTTTTTGTTTTTCATTATTTTTTTCCTTTTCATTAAAAGAGGGTTTAGGTCTATCAAGATATCAGGAGAGTTTGTTTTTCAAAAATTTAATGAAATGCTACTTTACTAAGTGGCTGCATTGTGCACCCAAATGGACCCCACGGTTATCTGTACCAGATTATTTTAAGCCAGCTGCACAGAAGCTATATAAATGGAAAATTACCCAAAATCAAATTATAAGGTGCTCTTCAAGGGCATTGTATAAGAAATAATGTCTACATATTATTGTCTGAGCCAAGTTTTAAAATTGTCCCAGAGAAAGGAAGGAGGATGTTTTGAACAACTGAACAACCCCAGGCTGCCAATATATATGTGGAGAGTCTATGGCTCATGATGTATGGCAGATTGAATGTGAGGGATCGGCAAAATATAAGGCAATAGAAGAGAGATCTTGCCCTTATCCAGAATGTATAAATCAAGAGGAGAATATGGAACATTTCTTTCTACAGTGCTCTTTCCCCACTAAATTATGGGTTTATTTGGCAAAAGTATGGGATCTACCATGGTTAGCCATGGTAAATTATGATATTTTGGTCATTGGGAGTTTTCCCCATCTTTAAAACAATATGAGAAGGGTACTTTGCGTTTATTTTTTGCTAGTTTAAGATATTGCCTATGGCAAACGAGGTGTCAATGGGTGTTATATCAAAGGAGTCCCTCTTTAGAAGGATTCAGAGGTTATGCAACCAATGTTTTGAATAAAATTTTTTTATCAGAAGTGCAATTGTATAATGTGGATAAAGTGAGGTTTTGGTGGAAGGGATTTTTACATTTTATTAAATATAAATAATAGGTTAGAGAAATAAATTCTACCTATTCTAGGTTCTTTTTTACTAGGAATTTTCATTTTTTTTTCTCTTTCTTCTAAATGTTTAATGTTGCATTATTGGTTCGTTAGTTCCTAAGGAGTTTATGAGATGTTATGGGTTGATATGTTCAAAATTTAATTATGGGAAATGATTTTTGGCTGTAGTTTCTTTTGGTTGAATTTCTATGTTTTGTCCTTTAAGTTTTGTTCTTTAAGTTTTGTTTCTCTTGTGAAAATGTATCCATGTGATTATTCTAATAAAGATTACCCCTACTCTTTTCGAGAAGTGCCATGGGATCTTTAACATCCACCTGAACTACCACCAATCCAGGCAGATGGGACCTCGGTTTACCATCTCATCAAAAGCGGCACCTTAGAAGTGCATCACCCTCTCATGCTGCACTATAGTGTCAGTACTGGGATATTAACCCAGAGTGCCAGATGTGGGAACTGAACCCACAGCCCTCTGATCTCCTGGTCTCAGAGGCGAGTGTGCTACCTACTGAGCCACTGACACTATAGTTGCTGTATGTGTGCCTGTGAGTTCTTTGTGAGAGAACTGCAGAGTGAAGCTGAGCAGGTTTGGTGGGTGGAGTTTTAAAAGTGCTCAAGGATGGCACAGTTGTGTCAAAATGAACAAATCTGCATCATGCGGATGCGACCAATACTATAAAACTAGTTATTTTCACGCACAGTAATTTTGTTGCAACCATAATTGCATCAATTAAATTTAGCGCTAAGCCATTAGGACTACATTCACTATAATGCAAAAAGTGCGAATTATGCTAATTAGTGCAAATTTATTTTAGGGCAAATTAGTGCTGTGATGGAAATAGCAAAAATGATTTTTTTCACCCCATATTCTGTTTATTCTCCTTTCTGCCATGACTACCCCCTTACTACTGACCCCATCGTCCCCGCCACCTGGCTTCTCTGGGACTTACCTTCCTGCCATCGCCCTCTGCCACAGGACTATGGGGCATGCCTGGTCACTGGAGCAGTGCCTGTGAGGGGTCGGTCATCATCCTGAAGCCAAAGGGTTTTCCACCAGTTTTCCACCCTGGGCCCATATACATACAATGGGCACAATGTGCGACCTCCACCTCCACGGAGATGGCCCCAGTGTCCTGTACGTGGGTTCCCTTCCCACATTATACATATATATATATATATATATATATATATATAGTGTAGATAGATATACACACAATGGAGGCAGTGCCTGAGGTTAGAGCACCCAGCTGTTACCTGAAGACCAAGCAGGCCTGATTGTGAAACCCACAACCACCACTTGCATACTGCATGACCTGAGCAAGTCACATAACCTCTGTGTGCTCATGGGACACACCTGGGAATAAGCCGGCTCAGTGTGCTTTTCCTGGCCAAAAATTCTAACATACATAATTAACAAGAATCCAGGAGAGGAAGGGATGGAATTTTGCTGCCATTAGGCACACAGAGAGATTTCAGCATAGGCATAGAGTATAGAGAGGGTAAACAGGGCAGGATAACTGACTTGCTTAAGGTCATACAGTGAATAAGTGGCAGTGGTGGGTCTCAAACCATCATCTCTAGGTTCAGCTTTAAACACTAGGCTAGAATTCCTTCAAAGGACAGTGTATCTTTTACTTCTAGATGTGTACTATGAAGCCTGTATTTTCAAAGAGTTGCAAGACACACCACAACAAACTGCCTCATGTTTGCATCACAAATCACAGCTGTGTCTGCATGAGCAGGTTACACTACCTTCAGAAGATGGTTGCACCAAAACCTGCCAGAACAACATTTATGTCCAGTGACTCAGCTGTAATACAGTCTGCATTTTGCACCACAAATATGCCTCAATTGTGATGAAAGTTTATATTGGCCATGACATGTCGCTTTAGCAGCTATGAAAAAACAGCATAATTGCTGCAAAAATTTAAATTTTTTACTGTCAAATAATTTTTGCTATCCGGCCCAGTGGCATGGAGGGCTGATGCACCATGTACCTTACCTCCTGTCACACCAGTGACCCAGGTTCTGGAATGGACTCAGGTCACTTGGGGGCTGGCTGAGAGAGAGCAGACTGAAATCCCTAGAACTGTTCTTCTCCCTCAGGGACAGTGGTTGGTGCAACTCGCTGTTGGACTGCCACCCAATGGCACCTGGGTGGCAGTGCATGCGATGCCACCAGAATGGGAAGGGAACCCACATATAGGGTTAGGTTGAGTGCACAGTTCTATGTTAAAGCCAAATTGTTGAACTTTAATAACTTTTGAACCATGCAACAGATTTGTACAAAACTGGGCATGCATCAGCTGTAGGGGTGGGTCTGTTGACTTGCCACATTTTGTGTGCATCCGTTGAACAGTTCAAAAGTTTAAAAGTTTAAAAAACACTACATTTCCAAAGTTTTTGCTGTTTTTTGTCCTCATGGATCTCAGAACCGCTTTATGTATTGCTCTGAAATTTTCTAGGTACACAACCTTTTCCCCACAGATGTGCCTTTTGAAGGTTTGGTGAAAAAATATTTATCTGTTCAAAAGTTATTACATTTTTAATTTTCTCATTATTTCCTATGGGAAAAACTTAGATGTTCCCCACTAAAGTAATTCTGTGATCACAGGAGGGAGTGTTTGCATATTGACAAACACACTGAGCCTGCTGTACTGTCACAGAACTCTGTTGTGTCCATCATATTTTCTCCTTAGTGAGAGAGAGAGAGAGACAACATAACAATATATATAATGTAAAACAATGATTGATTTGTTGATTTTTTATTTTATTCTGACACCGGGATGCCCACACCCAGTGTCAGATGCCCCTGAGATTTTCTCCACTTCTGGAGCCGCAGCTGTTTCCCTGGTGTTCTAGTGGCACCCCCACCTACTGATCAGGGTCCACTGTCCTCTCCCTGGTGTCTACTGGTGTCCCCTCCTTATCTGTTTATTTGTTTCTTTATTTAATCTGACATTGGGATGCCGACCCCAGTATCAGATACCCGCTCTGCAGTCCCCCCCTCTTAATTATGTAATTGCTGACATCGGGGGGCCCAGTCCCTGTGTTGGCACTGCAAGACCCCCTGAAGCAGTGTGGGACACTGGGGAACCCAATCCCACTGTCCACAAATAATATTTATTTCTATAATCTGACACTGGGTGCCCACGCCCGGTGTCAGATGCCACCTCCCCAGTCCCATCACTTTTTATCTTTGCTGACATTGGGAGCCCAATCCCTGTGTTGGTAGTGGAAGCCCCCCTGCAGTATGGGACACTGGGGAGCCCACTCACAGTGTCCCCAAATATTTATTTAGTTTTTTTTCCTGTAAAGGAGAAAACCATCCCTGACATCTTTTTTCTCAGAAAAAGAAAACGGTCCCAGTAGTCTGTGCCACCCTCCCCATCCCCACCCTCCCACTGAGCACCCCCACCCACCCCCACACTCTATACTTACCTACAGAGGTCATCCACTGTCACCTTCTGTGGACTGGGACACGTCTGCACTCTTCAAAGTCGAGTCGTGAACTGAAGAATCAAGGTAACTGTCCTATAATGGGTGTCAATAGCGTTTTGAACTTATGTTGATATCTCAGCCACTTTTCGGTATTTTTTCACCAAGTTTTCAACATAGGCTTTTTGGGACTCCACCTCAGGAACACTGTCACTGTCATTTCACTACTCGAGCCCAGAAGGTGATTTCACAGTCATTGTGTGAAATCACGTTTTAGGACCAATTAAGGAAACAGCAGTACCAGTGTTCATGAGGTGGGGTCCCAAAACGCCCATGTTGAAAATTTGGTGGAAACATTCCTAAAAATGGCTGAGTTATGCACGTTTGTTGAAAATTTCCTACGGACACGCGTAGCTTTGGTAATTTTCAATATTTTGACTCCAAATTTTCTACATAGCCATTTATCCACGCCACCCCATGAACAGTACAGCTGTCATTTTTCACATCCTACCAGAAACACCTGTGGCACAGAATGGCGCAGTCATTGCACAAAATCACCTTTTGGGATTGAGTAACAAAATGACAGTGCCAGTGTTCATGAGGTGGGGTCCCAAAAAGCCCATGTTGAAAATTTGGAGCAAAAATACCAACAAACACCTGAGTTATGCGCTCATTGAAAATTTTCTATGCACATGCGTAACTTTGCGAGTTTTTACAATTTTCACTTGAAATTGTCAACATTGCCATTTTTTCACACCACCTCATGAACAGTACAGCTGCCGTTTCTCACATCCTGCTCAAAATGTGTTTCTGTACATGTGGTGCAGAATTGCATTTTGCATGGATAAAGAAATTTTCACCTATTGGGTTTATGGGGTAGTGTGATAATGACACCATGTTGAGAATTTGGGGTCAAAATGTGGAAAAATGACAAAGTTATGACTGTTCCTTCCAGTTTCACCATGCTTGCTTGTAACTACAGAAATTTTCATTGGCCCTATGCACTAAGGGGCAAAGTGGCTATCTTGGCGTATCTGCAGTGTGAAGCCACTCCTGCACCCCTGTGCCCCCATGCAGCATGCACTAACGGGTGCACAGCCCCTATGCACCTGATCCCTGACCATGAGGAAGCAATGCCCCAGGGGCAGGTGGGGTGTATGCACTCCACAGCAGTCACTACAGCATGTAGTGCTGTCTGCAGGGATGCAGAGGGCAATGCAGGCTACAGCAGGGGGGACCCTGCTGTAACGGCTGTATGCAGCCATGCCCATGCACCCACAGGATCCCCCCCAGCACAACCAGTCCTGAGCTCCCTCCCTCCAACACTCAGAGCCCCCCAGTACCTGCAGCTCAGCCCCCCTGCACTTACATGCCCCATCTCTAGTGCAGGTGGTGGAGCAGGTGTGCATGGGCATTGCTGCCAGCTGTTCATGACCGTGGCACCCCCTGCCAGGTCTGGGGGTTGGGGGTGTTGTGCACGGTGCTGTGGGGAGTGTCACATCTGTGTGCGCGGTGGTGGTACCACAGTCCCAGGGCTGGTGCCCCATTGTGTGCTGGGGAAGGGGGTTTCTGATAATGGTGGCCACCCACATGCCAATTCACAATCCCAGTCCCACACCTTCATGCGCGGGGGACCCACTCTTGGTTCCAGGCAGGGCATTCCATTGGCCGCCCACCTGGGACTGCAATTCCACCCCTGTCTGCCCACATGAACCTGAGCACCAGGGGTGGAGCTGCATACAGGTGGCCAGCAGTCGTGAATGCCACTGGTGTGCACCTGTCCACAGGTGCAGAGCTCCCATGGGCAGGATACGCACCTCTGGCATATAATTTCCACCCCCTATGTGCATAGGGCCCAATATTTGGACCCAGGGGAACATATTCAGTGCCAGATGGATGCATCATGAGAACAGTGTGTAACCCCTAGATGGCACTATCCCAGGGCTGCTACCCCTGCCTGATTTGCCACTAACAGGTTGAGGGGCCTGGATCCAATGGCAGGTGCCTCCACCCAGAGGTCAGGGTTTTCAATAGTTAAACTTACTTGGTCACAGCCCTCTGGGACACTGCAACCCTTTCTTCCCACTAGTGGCCCACACAATATATCAGAATTACCTTCACAGTATACACTTACCCCAGGGCTGGTTCAGGCACTGGGACCTCCTGTAAAATAAGATACAGTGCAACAATCACAGTACAATACTAACATAGACAAATACCTCAGGCAGTATAACTTTACTGAAACAAGCAGCTCAGATTTATTTAGGGGAATATAACAAGGACAGGGAAATCAGGTTAATTAGCCTATCATTTTACTCATCTACCTATGGCTCTGTGCAAGGCCTATCCCTACCAGTTACTGTCCCTGGGTACCCAAGCCCTAGTGGCTAGTCCAAACCTGGCAGCTGGTAGGGGCCCTTTCCACAGAGAAAAGAAAAATTAGTTTAAACAGTCAGCAGTACAGTGATTCCATTTGGATTCAATGTGGCAATTCAACAGGGGCGACCCTGAATTAGTACTCATGACCTCCAGACAAGATAGGGTCCTTCAATGTCAGCAGGGCTACTCTTGAGCTGCACGAGACTCCTCACACATTTATATGGCAAACTGCAACAGGCAAAAGTCCTTTAATGGCAGCAGGATTCACTTGAGCTAACCAAGCCTTCTCACACATTTATATAGTGAACAGTAACAGGCAAAAGTCCTTTAATGGCAGCAGGATTCACTTGAGGTACACAAGCCTCTTCCACATTTATATGGTAAAACAGAAAGTACTATACCAGGCAGGCTGCTTCTATCCCGATCACAATTACGCACAATACCAGGAGAACACACAGCAGATTCAGTTCCTGACAGACCGAGTGCAATTCAGCAATTTCTCCAGTGTTCTACAGGGTGAGCCTGGTTTACTCTTCAGATATCCTTTGATTCTCTTCACAGGACGGATTCAGTCCTAACAAGCAGTTACACAAGCTGCAGACGGAACTCTGGGCCTTACACACGTTTCCGACTAAAACTGCACACTGAAAAAGCACAGGGCTCCTTCCTTCTTCACTGCCAGAGCTCAACTGAAACTCCAACAGACAAAACCGGGCACTTCCTTTGAGTTCCTCCCAGTTCTTGACTGGATTGGCTGTCACTCACAATAGACTGCTCCTGTTGGTCCAAAAGGCGCGAAGTCTAAACTACATCTCCCAGAGTCACTGCCCATACAATCCTCTTGTGGCTGGCTCAGATTATGAGTCCAAGTTCTGATTCGTCCAAGGCACCATTTTAGAGCTAACACCCCACACTGATTGGTCCAGTTCAGCAGTTCAAAACCAGAATGGGGAACTAGGCAGACACAGTTCTGACTGCAAAGAAAGCAGGTGAGACAAACTGTAATTTCATTATTACTCTAAATGATTTCTGGCAAACAGTTACATCTTTCAGATAGGTTCCTTTGCACTCCTAGTGACTGCAAAATGGAGTGAATTGGCAGCAGCGAGTGGTACTCAATCAAAGAAACACACAGTCCCCATACAAACTAATTATGTCTGCAAGCAGACAGCTCTTAAAGAGACAGTACCAGAGGTTCTAAAACACTCACTGATAAATGGCTTAAACGCACAAACACCATTCAGGCTTGGAGCATTCAAGCAAGCTCCTGGAAGTCTTTTGGAACCCCCATTTGCAGGGGTTACAAGTGTGTTACGCGAAACAGATGTGCCAGCCAGGACTGGTGCCAAATTCAAACAGAATGCATCAATCTGTTCGATTGTGCATTCTGTCTAAAACTGGACCCTAGATGTGTGGCATAAAGCGGGCAGCCACAATATTGGGTGCAGCACATCCAGTGTTCAGGGCTGAACACTTCCAATGGAGAGCGTGTGGTGCATACCTGGATGTGCTGTTCCCCATGTTCGATATTCAGCAGAAATATGCTAAAGACTTCACCAACCAATGTGTGAATACTTAGTACAGTATGGGCTTGGGTACCAATCAGTTGGTGGCTGGTCAGATCAGCATGTGGAGGCTGTGCCAGTCAATGGCACAGGTTGGAGTTGGAGCTTGCGGGGTGGGGGCTACTGCCTACCGGGGTGGGGGCACTACACTATGGAAAAGGGTGGGAATGTGTTTTGTACAGTGCTTGGGGTTCAGTGCTGGGGCGGGGTCCACCACTATGAAAAGGGGTGGGAATGTGTTTTGTACAGTGATCAGGGTTCATTGCTGGGGTGGGGGTCCACTGCACTATGGAAAAGGGTGTGCATGTGTTGTACCATGATGGGGATCGAGGCAGGGTGGGAGGTCCACTACACTATGGAACATTGGGCATTCTGCTACATCTGTTTCATCTGGGATTGGGGCTGGGGGCACTTGGCCCACCCTGGCCATTGCATGGTCACCACTGGCCTGGCACAAAGTTAGGGCTGGGTTTGTGGACCTAACTTTGTGCAGGTGTATTCCATAAAGAAATAGGCTGAAATGGGTACAGTATAGAACAATGGGATGAACATTAAGGCCCAAGACCCCAAGGCACTGCCTGATGCCTGTCAATTTCTGCAGGGTGGGGGTGGGGGTGAAATGACGTGAGTGTTACAGCCAACGACCCCAAGGCACACCTCTGACGCCTGTCAGTCTCTGCAGGGTGGGGGTCGGGTTTGAGGGTTGGAAACCCTAGCACCTCATTTCCCTCCTTTAGTTGCTATAGTACTAACCCTAACTAATGCATTAACAATGTTCTTTTGCAATGAATGTATACTACAGTATATATAGTTAGGGTTGACGACTGCATGTTAAAGGAACACTTTTGTACCTTAATAACTTTTCAACCGTTCAATGTATTTGCATGAAATTTTGCATGCATAATCTCAAGGGGTAGGTCTCTTGACCTGACAAATTTTGTTTGAATCCTTTTTGTGATTTCTGTGATTCAGAGTCTGAAATATCCTTAAATGTAAGTGTTTTTTGCTGTTTCTTTGTCTACCTGTAGCTCAGAAACTGTTTTAGCTTGTGGTCTGAAATGTTCATGGTAGAAAGCATTTGCCTCACAGATGTGGCTTTTGAAGGTTTGATAAAAAATATTAATCCATTCCAAAGTTATTTAACTTTAGATTTCCCATTATTTCCTATAGGAAAAAATGTATGTCCTGCTTTGACCCTGACCTACACCTTTGCCCTGTCCCACCCTCTTCTGAAGCCTTCAACTGTCTCCAGTGAGATCACCTCCTTAGGGAGCTTGCATCCACCCTCCCACAGAGCTTCATGTCCTCCACAAATAGGCACATCTTTCCTATTATACCTTCTTTAATGTCATTAATAAAAAACAAAACAACACCCGGACCAAGCACCAAGCCCTCTGGGACCCCACTGGTGACTTCCCTAAAAACTGAGAGCTCACCACCACCACCAACACTCACTGAGTCCTGTTCATCAGCCAATTTGCCACCCATCCAGAGAGTTTCTCCCCAACAACTAGATCCTCCAGCTTTCTGATCAACCTCCTATGAGGCACAGAGTCAAAAGTCTTGCTGAAGTCCAACTAAAGAATATCAGCCACTTGGCCGCCCTGTCCACTGTTCTAGTCACCCAGTCAAGGAAATCTATCAGGTTTGTTTGGCAGGATCTCCCAACTGTGAACCCATGGTGTCTCTTGACATGGAGACCATTTTCCTCCAGGAAACCTACCAGCCTTTCCTGAAGGATTGCCTCTATGAATTTACCCATGATTGGGGTCAGGATGACTGTTCGGCAGTTGTCCAAGTCATCCCTGGTCCCTTTTATGGAGTGGCACCACATGCCCCATTATCCAGTCCAGTGGTACAATCCCTGATTCCAGCGAACCATTGAACAGCTCTGCCAAGGAGTCCGCTAATTCCACCGCTTGTTCCCTCAGCACCCTGGGATGGATGCCATCTGGGCCTGAGGATTTATCTACCCTGAGGCACAATGATCCTTTCTTCACCTGGTCCTCAATGATCTTTTCATCTATGCACCTCCCCTTGCAGTACCGGACCATCCCTCTGCTTTGTAAAGACAGAGCAAAAATATTCATTCAATACCTCTGCTTCTCTCCACAATCCTCCACCTACCCCATTCCCTCTCTTTAGCAGTACGATAAAATCTTTCTTGTCCCTTTTCTCTAATATACTTTTAAAATTGTTTTCCTTTTAATCCATTCCACTAGCTGCAGTTACTTCCTGGCTTTGGTCAGCCAGACTGCTTTCACTGCCTCTTTGGCTTTACTTTGGTACTCTTCCCTATCCTCATCTTTTGAGTCCTCCAGAACTTGTAAGCAGCCATTTTATCTTTGACTGCCTGGGCTACCTTTCTACTAAACCAACTGGGTGCTTTGGCTCTAGGGATTTTCCTTTTTAGCCTGACACACTCATAAGTGGGTGCTGATATCCCTTCTTTGATGATGGACCACTTCTGATCCACCCCTATCCCTTCAATGATGCTAGCCAGGTGACCCCTTAGCAAATCCCCTATCTTTCTGAAGTCCACCCTTTTGAAATCTAGGATCTTGGTCTTTGTGTTTGCTTTCTCCTTCCCATGTCCAACCTGGACCACACCATCTGGTGTTCACTTCTTCCCAAGGGCCCCTCAACCTAGATATCCTGAACATGGTGCCCATTCGTCAGTACCAGACCAAGGATTGCATCCTCCCTAGTGGGTACCATGATACCTTGAGTCAGGAATTTGCTCTGCACCACACCCAGGAGTAAGTAACTCCTGACGCAGGTTGTGGAAGGGATTTTCCAGTCTACCTTTTGAAGGTTAAAGTCCCTCACAATTACTTCTTCAGCTTTGCCAGCAGGCACTATATAAAATTTAAATTAATTTATTCAAGATGTCTCTGGTCTTTTCAAGAGCCATCCCAAAATTCTTAGGGTGTAAAACTGCAGAGCAAAACTGAGTGGCTCTGGACTGCTGAGATAGATACATGAAGCAACATTCTTGATAAGCCAAGAGACATCTCAGGTGTACAATTTGCTTTCTAGCAATCAAATTTTTCAGCTGCTTTCATCAGAGATATTGTGGGCTGTATTAACTGGAATTCCTGATATTCCATCACTGGAGCTTAGCCTATACTGTCAGCATGTCCAGCTCCATGTCAAATCAAGGCAGCAGCTGCCTATACCATCAGCGTGTCCAGCTCCATGTCAGACCAAGGCAAAAGCTGAAGAAGCACTGTTGACTCTCTGGCCTGCACTGAACTGCTCCTCCTACCCTCCAGCCTCAATCCTATGGAACCTTGACAGTGAGACATTCTACCGTAGCCTGGGAAACCCTTGCAGTGGTGCTCAGCCTGCAGTGACCATGCCAAGAGCTTGTGTGACATTGTGCCAACATTGTAAGGACTGATGCCACCCCAACCAGATTTCTGACTCTCAAGCAGCAGACACCAGCCATGTAGAACTCCAGCCACTACAAAACAGAACTGTGACACACTCACAGAGGTGGGCCACTGAAAGTATCATGTCAAGTGCTATGGTGGTGGCATGCTTCTAATCTTGGTGGATGATGTGTCAGTTGGAGCCACAGGGTAACTGGCCATGCAGCGCAGTACTGAGGGTGTATATAAAATTAGGGTTTTTACACACCTACCCATGTATTGTTTTATATAGCTGCTGGGTACCGTTTTGTCACCCATAGGTGCTTGGTACTTAAAAAAAAATTATCTAAAAAAAGTGTCATTAAAAACAGTTTCTGCTCCGAATATCTGTCTGCTTAATTATTAAAGCAGGAACATGTGTAGAACTAGGTACACACAGAAACAAAATTGTCACCAGAAAAGACTGCTTGGCCCACCCAATCTGCCCATTTTATTTCCTGCCGATTCTGTCTCTGAGGGACCCTACCTGGTCTTTGTTGACCCTTCCCTCCCTCCTATTTACCAATATTCCCTTATGCTTATCCCATACGTGTTTGAAGATCTCCACTGTTTTCACTTCCACCACCTCTGCTGACAGACTGTTTCAGGCACCCACCACTCTTTCAGTGACGTGGTCCTTCCTTACATCTCTTCTAAACCTCACCCCTTCCAGCTTCACTGCATGTCCTCTTGTCCGAGTGCACATCATCATTTGGAATAGATTCCCTCCAGTACCCTGTTCACCCTGTGAGGTACTTATAGGACTCTATCATGTCCCTACTCTTCCTCTCTTCTAGTGTGTACGTGTTGAGGTCCCTCAGACTCTCCTTGTAGGAGCACGAGGAGGGAAGAACTGTGCACGTGGCTAGACTGAGGGAGGCTAATGCAAGAATGCAATTATATGGTTACAATGGTGAATTAAACCTGGCCTTCCTTATGGGAAAAACAGCACCTAATTATTATAATGTATTTAAAAAGACATGAAAATACATAGTTTATAATAAACATAAGAGGCCCAGTAAACGTACTTTTAAATATATTATAAATCATGTTAAGATTTTATATCTTAAAATGTGTTTATTAACAGAAAAAATGCACACCCCTAATGAGGGAAACTGAACATGCTAGCAAAATGTACAACATTGCATTTTTAATTCTGCTGTCATAAAGAGCCTCTCAGCAAAATAAGAGGAAAACAAAAAGTTAAAAAAAAGAGTTCCTGTAATATTTAGAACTAAAAAATTCCTGATTGACTGAAAAGAGTCTGTGTTTTCTGATAGGTGTAAGGAGCATGTCATGCGCCAATGTGGAAGGTCATGAGGTCATAACAAATAAAAACTCACTATACAGCAAGCTTGCTACTGGGAATAAATTGTGTTGTCTGTCAATGTGCTCGTGCAGTAACCTACAGTATTCTGACAAAAAGCTCACTGTCCCTTGTTTTTGTAAAGGTTACTTATTGCTTATCATGGAGTTAGAATTTCCATGTTGAAGAGCAAGCGATCTGGCAGTTTCGTTAAGGGGTGCAACCTCTCTCTGATTCTCCAGTTTCCTTCTCTTTGTCTCCATCTATCAGCTTGACCCATAAGGCAACCTGTCTCAACCGAGTGTGAAGGCATCATAACGTAAAAAATGGATTGCTACTGTAATGGAAATAACAGCAAGCCAGCATCCGACTACTCTCTCAATATTTTGGGAGGAAGCTGGAATCCATAAACTGAGGAAGAAGGCACAGTGTAGTCCACAGTTTCAATAATTCTCTGAAAACAGGACAATGGTGCAACATGTGACTTGCATTTACTTATTTATTTTAATTTATTTCAAATATTTGGTCAGCTGAGCACGCGAGCAGAACAATGCCTTAAGTTATTTTCAGGGTCTCCCTGAGGAAGGAGTAAGTTACGCAAAACAGTAAAAGTACAGCTGATTACAGTACAACCCACTTATAACGAAAAAGTTGGTGTGACCCAAGTTTGTCCATTGTAATGGGTGTCCATTGTATCCTTTCCAACTATTTTTAATGTAAGTAAGCAATGAGACACAACAGGCATACACTGTCTGGGGTTAACACAAGCCCAGATGTGTAATGAGGCACAAGGTACTTACTCTGAGTGCCTTCAGCACCTGGAAGTGCATTAATCCTGGACAACCAATATCCTGGAGTGTCTTACTGCACTTATAAAATACGTCATTGAAAAAATAATAAAACATTTTATAAAGATATTGCTGTCCCTTGAAACAAGGCCACACTGTTGTGTCTTATGGTTCCCAGATCCAGCTGGCTCCTCTTGACCTCTGCTCTCCCAGGGCATCTACAATGCAGGTAGGCTTCTTTCCTCTGCTCCGTGCTGAACTGGCTACATTGGATATTGGCTGAAGGCTCTTCTGACCTCCTTCCACTCATTCTGGACTGCTGAGGCCCCAGTCTGGCTCTCACATGTCCTGGCTTCCAAACCCCTAGGTCAAAGGCAGCAGGGCACCATGCTGTAGGGCCTGCTACAGGACCTGAATCTGCAGCCCTTGTTCTTTTTCTCCATACTATATCTTCAGCATCATCCACATGCTGACTTGCATGCAGTTGTGACTCTCTTCTCTCCAGAACTCAGTCACTCTGTTCACAGTTTGCTCTTTGCTTTTGAAGCCTGGGATGACATAGCTTGCACCCACTCCCAGCACTGCAGACCTTTCCACTGTGATATCTCCATCTGATTTGCCCTACTCCAGCACAGTCCTGCCTTATAGACCCTGCTCACAGTCTGTCTCAATTTGTGCCTGGAGCTGTCATTTCAGAAACTCGACAGCCCTCAGCACAACCAAAAGGTGCAAGAATCCGATGCTCCTCCTTTCCCCAGCAACATCCTGGAGACCCTTCCCCTGCAAAGTTTCTGAGCACAGGATGGGGCCCTCCCAAGTAGATCCACTGCATTATTTAACATACAAATATGACTGACAGAAGTCTTTTTTCATAAAGTTTCTGGGAGGCATGAATATCTGGGTGCACTGAGTCTTGATTGCCAAAAGGGTACTCAGACTGGTGGCTGCCTTCCAGTAAGGCACAAGGTTCCAAACTCTTTCATTCGGTCATGATGCAGCAGATACTCTACCCATTTGATAGTTACATTTATATCACTCCAGTGGAAATAAAAATAAATTCCTCAAACTAAAAAGTGATACTCTGCCAGTACGACATGCAAACTGTGAAAATAACAAACTGATGAAATGTGAAACATATTTTAATAGTCTGTATGCTATCAGTACACTATTAGCAGTTCCAGATTGTGGGCTGCACCTGTGCCAAAATAAATGCACCAAAATGTGCAGATGCTACTTTCATATATCATATTTTGGTGCATTTGTGACAGTTTACCTGCTCTGCAGTGCAAAAAATTGTGCATGTGTCAATATATGACACGTCACTTTTCAAGCACAACTTGTGCCAATCACATCACAAAGTTTGACCACCTTTTATGTGGTCTAACTGTTGAGATCTAGCTAGTGCAAGTGCATTCTGTTTGTGATGTAAGGCGGAATTGCATCAGAAAGGGTTTAAAATCCGACTCCAAATCCATAGCAATCTTTTCAAAACTCTAGTTTGCAATGACATTTTGAGTCTTAGAAGGTTACATCAATTTGAACCTCAGAATTTGACTTGGTTCAGCTGGTTTACAACACTCAACCTGATTTAACCTGTGACCAATTCCTCATGCAGAAGGTTTGTATCTGTTTGAAAAGAACATCCACAATGTTCTTAGGGTTCGATTCTTGACATAGAGTACTTACTGCTCCATTGTGTTATATTTATTCATCCAGCATAGCACAGGAATGTTCATTTTTTGTTGAAGGTCAACCAGTAGGTGAGTCTAGTGGGATTTGAACCTGGGTCTCCTGATTCCCAAACCAGTGCTCTGCATTACACTGCCTGTCTTCCATTCCATGCATTACATTCTATTACTTAAAAAAGAGAAAAGAGAGACACACACACATAGAGACAGAAAAGGCAGAACATGTAAGATTAGAGTATAGAGGAGCCTAACAAATTTCCAAGCAGATCTGGCCACTTGGCAGTGGTATAGAGCCACAGCTGACCTTGGCCTCCTGTGAATCGTACTGTAAATAATTAGCTATTTTTGTAAATTTATCATATTTCTCAAAAAATGGGGTTACTAGTAGCCAGTGGTTTTTTTTTGGTTTTTTTTTAGGACTTTCATAGCTCTTTTCAAATCTGATGATTTGACACTTCTCTAACACTATGTATTTCTGATCAAAATGCACTGAAGGTCCTACAAACCAGGTGATCTTGCACAGATGAGATTGAGCTGGTAGCAGATGCTCATCATTTTAAAACTTGACCTGTCACTCAGCAATGCGGGCAGCAGCTTCCTCCAACACTGGTGTCAGCATCATCTTCCTCATTCCCTAGACAAGAAGAATACGGTTAAGTCTCTTTGGAAAGCAGACAGGCTGAGACTCTGTGGGACATGATGTGGACTGAGTTTTATTTATTTATTTACTCAGTTTCTGTTTACCAGGTGGGTACACTAGGCAAAAAAATGCCTATTTTTAGGCACGATGGGAGAGTACAAATGTAGCAAGTCCTCCAGGGAATGAAAAATTCATAGCAAGCAACAGTTTAACAGATCAACATCAGGGCTATAGAGCACAAAGAAATAACCGTTATATATGGAAAATGCAGTGTAATGTATAATTGATAAGCACAAGCCTTCGGAGGAGAGGAGAATGTACAATTAACAATGGAATATAACATTAGGTGCACATGCTAGGTCTGTCTTGCCACACCAGATGCATTTCACTAGAGCACAGTGATGCTTCAGCGTATTGACAGTAGATTAAAGAAGACACTCAACCTTTTCAAATCATTCTAATTCAGAACCCACATTTTATGTTTGCTTATCATCTCTAAAATACAGTAATGGTGCTGGTTGTTTTATCTGCTTCCTTTCTCAGTAAAACTGAAATGCAGGCATGGTGTGGTTGTACACAACCTTGATTTGTTTCAAATCCTTGAGTTATTCCTACTGCATGTGACGTAGACAGCCCGTTCTGAGTGCTGTATAATAATTTTTTTTATATAAAATGTATTAATGACTGTCTCTGAGGAAAAATCAAATGCTCTAGGAATGACCTCACTCATCTCTCTCCCCCCCCACCCAGATTTCAGCTCACAGCTGCAGGCCAAGAGAACTGCTGACAGCATGTCGCACACTCAGTTTTTAGAGACAATGTGTTACCTGGAAGATTTTAATCAAGGATCCTGTTTCTCTGAGTTAATTACACAGTTGTTTTGGGTTAACTTTGTTAAGAGAAAAATCATAAAAAGGTTTATGACATTGAAGAGAAAACACAGGTTATTACACAGAGGTGAGAGGTTGTAAATGCTCATATGAAACCTGTGAGGAGGGTACAGCATGAGATCAAAGAAACTGTCATTTGAAACTTGAGTTATTCCAAGGTTGCAGAATTAATACTTGAAATTACATCCTGTGGTTGTATAGAAATATATATTTTTAGATATTTTGACAGAGGAGGAGCTGGATAACCTCATCTAAAAAGGGGTTGCAGATACAGCTTGTAAAAATTATTCTTTTCACTACAGAGACACTTTTATTTGACTCTGACCAAGATAACATCTGAGCCCTAAAAATAGGTATTTAGAAAGCTAGACAAAATCTAAATATTGTTGTAGAATGCACTGTTTTAAACCTTGTTTTGTTTAAAGATATGTATGTCTTGTGATATAAGAGTTCTGTATTGTATGTTTGATGTATTATTATATATTTTAGTAAAAACTAATTTTAGAGAAAACTGGTCTGTCTTTGAATTGCTTTCTTTTGCTGAGAAATATTTATGGTTATAGCAGACAGCAGACATAGCTTGTATGGTGGTACAAAACTGGAAAGAGAAGCGTTTTAAATCTGAGGTCTTTATTAAAGTTTTAAAGGGTTCATTTCTGCATGCCTGGTTAGGTGCCCATAGGCAAAGATATCTGCCCCCCTGAAGACAGATATATCTGAGCCTGTGCATTGGGTATGCTAACAAGAGGTTAACAGTTTGAACCCTCCAGAACTGAGACCAAAGGCTGATCTGAACTCACAAAAACAGACAAGAGGGTTACCTTGTCTGTTACACTGTTCACAAGACTGTGCTCAGAGGTTGGCACTTTGGGAGTAGAGGGCCTGACCTGCTGAGTGAGTCTGTGACAGATTGGTTGGCAGCGGTGGCATTAATTTTGGTATCACAAGCTTATTGTTCTGTGTCAGCTGAGACCGTAGGCTCTCTTACAAAGAAAGAAAAAGGCAGAGTTTTATTTTAAAAAGGAAACAGAGCTATATATCATTTGGCTTACAGTCGAGTTCCTACCCATTTTATTTTTTTTTCTAAAGTGCAAAGTCAGAGTAGCAGTAGTTAGGAAAGATGGCATCCTACTACAGCAGGCACACTGTACAACAGTTAAAACAGTTGTGTGAGGATAGAGGAGTCCTGTTCGAGGTGAAAGCCAGTAAGCAGAACCTCACAGGGGCCCTACTGTAGCAGATACCCAGAGCAGGAGTCACAGACCGTGACTGAAAGGGACCAGACCTCGGTGTGGCAGAACTAGCGGCCAGTGAGGGGTCCCGAACTGATGAGGTGGACACAGGACCACTGTCAGTGAAGGGCCACAGCAGCAGGGGATGGTCACCAGTATCCTGAATCCAGAGGTACTCATACTGCAAACTGAGTTGCACAGGATCGAACTGGAGGCAGAGTGACAACAGAGAGAGGTGGATCATGAGGCAGAGCGACAACAGAGGGAGGTGGACCGTGAGGAACATGAGCACCAGGGAGAGGCAGAGGAGAAGAGAGAGTGAAAATGCAGAACTGCAGAGGAGAGGAGAGAGGCGCACCAGTGGCAACACGAACTGGAGAAGCTATGACTCCAACCAGCGGCACCAGAGCAGGTAAGTAGCTTGGGTTTAACTGGGACTGCAGGACTAGGTTACAAATTGAACTCTAAATTAATAGCTGAGTTTAAGGATGGGGAGGACATGGACGCCTTTTTAAATTCTTTTGAAAAAGTTTACATTCAGGCTAAAATTCCTAGAAAGTCCTGGAGCTTCCAGCTATCCCCGCTACCTACCGGAAAAGCTCAGGATGCATTGGGTCAAATGAACAACGAAGACAGTGATGATTACAGCAAGTTAAAAGCTGCACTACTAAAAAAGTTTGAATTAACTGCTGAATCATACAGGGCTAAATTCCGTAAGCTCAGGAGAAGCCCTGATATGAGCTGTGAGAAGCTAGCCACGAAACAACGTCAGTTTTTAAAATGTTGGTGGGAAGGAATTGAGGCAAACACTGTTGATAAAATTGAAAATGTGATTTTATTAGAACAGTTTTATTGAGCATGCCCAGCAGAGCTAAAAACCTGGCTAGAGGACCGAGATCCAAAAACAGTGCAAGAGGCTGCTGAACTCTCGGACCAATATGCTAAGAAGCAGACTTGCTCTGAGAATGAATAATTGGGTGTGGCAGTGCAGAAAGGAAAAGCGTGCCTTCAGGGCAGCTAAAACCCTCACTGCCTCTACGAAACCAGTTAGCCCCAGGTTTCCAAGAAAGATTTCTCTGAGTAAGAAATGCTTGTTGGTTATGTAAAGAAACTGGACACATTGCCAGACAGTGTCCAAGAAGGGCAAGCAATTATACGTAAAGTAGTACCAGAAAGGAAGTGGGTTGTTTGTGTGTCCCTGGAAGCATGCCAGTGAACGTGAGGGAACACATGCACCCAGTCATGGTAAATGTCGTACAGACGCAGGGGTTAAAGGACACAGAGGCATCCCTGACATTGGTAAAAGGGGATCTGGTACAGCCTGGTCAGCTTATACCCAATAAATATGTGACTGTACATGACTTTGCGGGTGAAGAGAAAACATTGCCACTGGCCAGAGTTCTCCTGGACTGGGGTGAAACAGGGGCAACTGTGCAACAGGTGGCTGTAGCTTACACATTAGCAGTGGATGTGATCCTGGGTAACAATCTCCAGCAGGGGGTGGTATGTGCAGTTACCCGTAGCCAAGTGTCCAGGGAAAATTGTAGTTCCCTGAGCCCCCCAGAAGCCATTGGGGAAGATACTGAGAGGCTGGTTCCCCAGCCTGTGTCTCCAGAGGGGGAGACTGATAAAAAGGGGGTAGAAATTTCCCCAGTAGCAAGTAACCACCCAGCTACAGAGGGTTACTCCAAAGAGGAAGGGGTGACCCCTTGTCAAAGGGTAGGGATTGACAGTGATCCTGAGGGCCCTGATGCTAGTGCTAGGGACCCTAGTTTAGCAACTGAAGGGGACCTATCCCATGCCTTGGGAAGGTGTGAGGGGTTCACAGCTGCTCAGAGAAGTGACCCTAGTTTAGAGAAGCTGAGGACTTGGGCAGACTCGAATGGAGCACAGGGAGGTGACAGAAGACATAGGGTTTATTGGGAAAATGGACTTATGTATACACAGGAAGTACAGACAGAGGAAGGGATGCTAGGCAGGCAGCTTGTCGTTCCCCAGGGATATCGTGAGCAGTTGCTCAAGGTTGCCCATGATATTCCCTTGTCTGGTCATCTGGGAATTGCGCGCACAATGCAGCGTTGGCCCAGAATTTCTATTGGCCTAATCTCACCCAGCAGGTAAAGGAGTATTGCAGGTCTTGTCACCGTGCCAAGAAATAGGAAGGCAGGCAAGAAAACCCAAGCCACCCTGATCCCCTTTCCCATAGTGGAGGAGCCATTCCAGAGGGTGGGAATGAATATTGTGGGGCCTTTAAATACCCTTAGCTCCTCAGGGAAGAGACTCATCCTGACTGTGGTGGACTATGCCACCCAGTACCCAGAGGCAGTCATCCTATCCTCACTGAGGACAGACAAAGTGGCAGATGCCTTACTTGGGATTTTCTCCTGTGTTGGGTTTCTGCAGGAGGTTATCACCGATCAAGGGGGTTCCTTCATGTCAGACCTGATGAAATGTTTATGGGAGAAGTGTGGGGTGGTGTAGATATGCACGACACCGTATCACCCACAAGCCAATGGACTTGTGGAATGTTTCAGTAGTATCCTAAAGTCAATGCTCCGGGTGTTTGCTGAACAGCATGGGAGGGACTGGAAGAAATACCTTCCCCACCTGTTGTTTGCATACAGGGAGGTGCCCCAAGAGTTGACAGGATTTTCCCCCTTTGAACTCTTATGTGGACGCCAGGTACATGGGCCCTTAGACTTGATCCAGGAGGACTGGGAGGCAAGCCACGCCACCTAGGGAACTCCCTTTGTGGATTACATCCCTAAGGTTTGGGGAAGGCTGAAGGAGCTTATGGGGACAGCTCGAGAGCAGACGTGGCAGCTGCCCAACAGAAACAAAAGGTATGAGTGCGACTGCAGAGCCAGAGCTCACTTGTACATGGTGGGTCAGGAAGTCATGGTCCTTGAAGCTGAGTGGGCAGGACTGTACAAAGTGGTTAGGAAGGTAAATGACATAAACTACATTGTGGAGTTACCTGACCATAGACAGACAGCAAGGATGTATCATGTCAACATGATGAAGCCATATGCAAATAGGGCTGACATGGTGTTCACAGTGTGTAGTCATGGGGAGGGGATGGATGAAGGACACCCCCTTCTGGACTTGCTGGAGGAGAGTAAGCAGGAGTCCTCTGTGGAGGCAGTAAAATTGTCTCCCCAGCTGATCCCGGACCAGGTCCAGAAAGTAAAGGAGGTTTAGCAGACTTTGCCCCTTATTTAGTGCCAAGCCTGGACTATACCAGCAACACATGATGTGGAGACAGGGACACAGACACCCAAACAGTGGACAGCATATTGGGTGTCAGAGCCTGTCCAAAAGGAAATTAGGAGGGAAGTGGAGGAGATGCTGGATTTAGGGGTAATCCAGAGATCCCACAGCCCCTGGGCCTCACCTGTAGTCCTTGTGCCCAAGCCAGATGCCTCAACTCATTTCTGTGTGGACTGTCATGGACTGAATTCAGTCACAAAATCCGACATCCACCCAATGCCCCGGACGGAAGAACTCCTGGACAAGTTGGGAGGGGTGACCTACCTTATGACTATTGACCTGACCAAGGGGTATTGGCGGGTAGAATTGACAGAGAGAGCTAGGGAGAGGTCGGCCTTCATCACTCTGATAGGCTTATTTGAGTTTAAAGTAATGCCTTTTAGAATGAAGAACGCCCCAGCCACTTTACAAAGGTTGGTGAACTAGGTGTTGAATGGTGCTGAGGAGTACACTGTAGCATACCTGGATGACATTTCCATCTTCAGTACCAGCTGGGAGGAACACCTTTCCCACCTTAGGGAAGTGCTGGGCAGGATACAGAGGGCCGGGCCCACTGTCAAAGCCGAGAAGTGCCAGGTGGCCATGGGGAAGTGGCATACCTCAGGCATGTGGTAGGCTGGGGACAGCTCCGTCCTAACCAAATAAAGGTAGAGGTGATTCAGGCATGGCCCAGACCAGAAACCCAGAAGCAGGTCAGGAGCTTTCTAGGAACAGCAGGGTACTACAGGAAATTTGTACCCAATTACAGTACCCTGGCTGCTCCACTATCTGACCTGACAAAGAAAAAGATGCCAAAGAAAATTACCTGGGGCCCAGCCTGTGAGGAAGCCTTTACCAGACTGAAGGAGGCACTGTGCAGTGCTCCTGTTTGACAAGTCGGACTATAGCAAAATCTTTATAGTTCAGGCGGATCGTCAGGCGTGGTATTGGGGCAGTACCTAGCCAGGCGTCTAGCCAAGGGACAGACCACCGGTAGCATTCCTGAGTCGGAAGCTGCTCCCCAGGAGCAAGCGTACTCCATAGGTGGAAAAGGGTGTCTTGCCATAGTGTGGGCCCTGAAGAAATTAGAGCCATACTTGTTTGGGCAGCATTTTGTGGTGCAACTGACCATAACCCCTGGTTTGGCTGATGCAGATGGGAAAGAGCAATGGCAGACTACTAAGATGGAGTCTTGCTTTACAAGGTATGATCTAAAAATCGTACATAGGGCTGGAGCGAAGACTCAGAGCTCCGATGAGCTATCTAGGGTCTATGAGGTGAACTGATTTGGGATGCTCATCCCATGTAGGGGAGAGATCCCCCAAATTCAGTCTAGGTGGGGTGCAGTGTGACGTAGACAGCCCGTTCTGAGTGCTGTATAATATTTTTTTATATTTATTTTATTTATTTAGTTTTTGTTGACCGGGTAAGTGCACTAGACAAATCCTGCCTATTTTCTGGCATGACCCAGGGAAGGGGGATACAGATGAATGCCAGCTGACCTTGAACTAGATTAAGCTGTTGGTGGTATTTTTAGTGAGTGGGGAAATTTGACCAGGGCACAGGAAATTCCCTTCTCTTTGAGAAGTGCCATGGGATCTTTAACATCCACCTGATCTACCACCAGAACAGGCAGATGGGACCTCAGTTTAAAGTCTCATCTGAAAGGCGGCACCTCAGGAGTTCAGCACCCCCTCATGCTGCACTGCAGTGTCGAGTATTGGGATATTAACCCAAGTGCCTGGTGTGGGGATAGAACCCACAACCTTCTGATCTCCCAGCCTCACAGGTGAGTGGGCTACCTACTGAGCCACTGACACTGTTATAAAATGTATTAATGACTGTCTGTGCTGAAATATCAAATGCTCTAGGAATTACCTCACTCATTCCCCCACCCCCAGATTTCAGCTCACAGCTGCAGGTCAAGAGAACTGCTGACAGCATGTATCACACACTCAGTTTTAGAGGCAATGTGTCACCTGGAAGACTTTAATCAAGGATCCTGTTTCTCTGAGTTAATTACAGAGCTGTTTTGGTTTAACTTTGTTAATAGGGAAAATCATAAAAAAGGTTTATGACGTTGAGGAGAAAACACAGGTTATTACACAGAGGTGAGAGGTTGTAAATGCTCATATGAAGCCTGTGTGAGGAGGGTACAGCATGAGATCAAAGAAAGTGTCATTTGAAACTTGAGTTATGCTAAGATTGCAGAATTAATACTTGAAATTACATCCTGTGGTTGTATAGAAATATATATTTTTTAGATAGTTTGACAGAGGAGGAGCTGGATAACCTCATCCAAAAAGGGGTTGGCAGATACAGCTTGTAAAGATTATTCTTTTTCACTACAGAGATGCTTTTATCTGATTTTGACCAAGATAACATCTGAGCCCTGAAAATAGGTATTTAGAAAGCTAGACAAAATCTAAATATTGTTGTAGGAATTGCACTGTTTTAAACCTTGTTTTGTTTAAAGATATGTATGTCTTGTGATATAAGAGTTCTGTATTGTATGTTTGATGTATTATTATATATTTTAGTAAAAACTCTAATTTTAGAGAAAACCTGGTCTGTCTTTGAATTGCTTTCTTTTGCTGAGAAATATTTATGGTTATAGCAGACAGCAGACATAGCTTGTATGGTGGTACCAAACTGGAAAGAGAAGTGTTTTAAATCTGAGGTCTTTATTAAAGTTTTAAAGGGTTCATTTCTGCATGCCTGGTTAGGTGCCCTTAGGCAAAGATATCTGGTCCCCCGAAGACAGATATATCTGAGCCTGTGCATTGGGTATGCTAACAAGAGGTTAACAGTTTGAATCCCTCCAGACTTGAGACCAACGGTTGATCCGAACTCACAAAAACAGACAAGAGGGTTACCTTGTCTGTTACACTGCTCACAAGACTGCGTCAGAGGTTGGCACTTTGTGAGTAGAGGGCCTGACCTGCTAAGTGAGTCTGTGACACTGCACACTTCCTAAACATTAGGAACACCCCCAAACAATACAGCCACTAATGATGAAATACTCTCTTCTCCTCTCCTCTCCTCTTACTGCATAATGACTTCTCAAAGCATGTGACAGGGAGATCCTGCCACTCTTGAGGACCAACCTTTTCTTAAATCTGTTGCAGCAGTTCTTCTATTGCTTAGCTTAATTTATTCTTTACAATTTTTAGTCCATAAGGTTGACCACCTATGGGTGCCCCCTCCTCTTTCTTGACTATGCTATAGTGTCCTCTTTCATTTTCTTTTTCCCTCTCAGGTCCTCATATGTGGAGGTTATTGTTGTGACCTCCGAGCTGATGTAAAACAACAGGCTGTGTTCCTCATTGTTGGATTTAGTATGCAATAGCACTATGTCATAAAATACCTTGATGTATATGCCTTACGTGTATCAAACCTGTAAATGTTGAAAATACCACAGCACTAGGTGTTTTTGATAAAGGTAAAAAGTTACTAGGGGACTGTATTATAAAAATTAAGTTAGTTGTGTTATTTAAAATGCATGTAAAGTATAGATTGTTTGAGAGGCCCTTTGGCTCCACGCATTCCTCCTTTAAGCCTAAAATTTCATGGTGATTTGCATATTGATCCCTTTACATTGTGGGGGTATGTGTGATGTTGTGTTTCTTTGAAAACTTGTCTTTATTGCCAGTGCCCTTTGGGGTAATCCTTGCTTCAGTGTTTCTGCACTGAGGGTCTTTGTCTTTAGTTTGTTTTTGAGTTTTTCTTTTTGAGCTCCCCATCACCCAAATATACAAGATAAACATAGGGACTGAAAACTTTTCACTAAAGAAATAGATCAGTAGATTGCTGACTAAGTGCAGAGGACATGCATAGTCTGCTGCTCCAAACTGATGTATTGAAGAAGGATATGCTATTGCTTAAGGGTATCTTCTGTGTTTTAAATAAACATCACACATAAACTGTGTGTTGAACCTGAAGATCTGTGTCTGGTTCATCTGTTATCCCACAACCCCTCCACAAGGCATAGTAAGTGCCCCATTGTTTTCTGTTTAAAGTGTATCTGAGTTAGGAAAAAAATGCTTTTAGAGAATACAGAGACTTTAGAAGATGAAACAGAACTGAATGAGAGTATAACTTCTGCTGGCTTGTCCATGTACACATCATCAACTCCCATGATATTGTGCATGAGTGGGGTAATGACCTTTGGAAAGGAAACAAACATGTTTTCACACCAGGACAAAATAGAGTGAAGCAGCCTCATTTATATTTAAATAAGGATAACATTAGGGGGTGCAAGACAGGGAACCATGGTACGTGCTTACAAACTCAACAGGTATACAAGAAATAGGCTGAGGAGACTTTCCCTTTAAGAAGGGTCTAAAGTGTTATCTATTTAAAGTGACCTTCATTGACTAAGTGTTCAGCTCTATCAGGCGTCTGCACGATTCTGTGGAATGTGCAGTATTGTTATGGTTGATTATAATTAGATTTTAGATTATAAAATCTCGTCATGGATTTATTTTTTACCATTAATTAGAAAGCTGTATACTGCTATATAGTGTTTCTATTTTTGTAAGATGCCAACTTGTGGGATAGGGTGCCAAAAATATAAACTACTTCCTTACTCCCATCAATTAATGAACAAATAGCTATTAAATTAAAAGTCTTAAAACTAATACATTTACCATAATTATGTTTAACTTTAGTGCTTCTTAGTTTTTTTATTTTTTCCTGTTATTGATCTACTAACTATTTTAGATAATGCATTGTTCCACTATGTCTTTCAAAAGGCATCTCCCTTTTCCTAACCGACTTCTCAAATGCTTTTTGTGACATTACAGGTTGCCATGGTATAAGCATATTGTTGTCATCAATAAATGCACTGTAAGGTGAATCACCAATCCCAAAACCCAACCACAACCCTGCTGTGGTCTTTAATAGTGAGCACATGTATCCAAATAAATGATGAACTTCTATGCATTCGGAGGTTCCAAGAACACATCCAGTTGTATTCCAATCAAGTTTGTAGAAAATCTTTCATTTATTTCTTTGTTCGTCTGAGAGTAGTTACAGACACCAGGGACAGGGACAAGAACAGTTCCAAAAGTGACTTACCTGGACTAGTTTCAGCACTATTTGTTCATCTGGGGATGATTAGCCAGTCTCTTTAGGACCATTCCTGCCCTGCATGTCTGTAATTACTTTCAGATGAAGAAAGAAATAGATGGAAGATTTTCTACACACTTGGCTGGAGTGGTGATTTTGAATGCTACCAAAAGTGTTCCTCCAACTTCCTGATGCCTAATGTTTTATTGCTTGTTTGGATACATGTGCAAAGGATTAGAGACCATAGCAGGGTCTCAGTTTTGTGTTGTGCATATTGGATTAGCCATTAAAGCAGCAGTGCAACAAAAATGTTTTTCAAAAGTTAGTTTCTGCTACAATTCATAAAAATATTAAAATAGCTGTCAAATCTACTTTTTAGGTACTTCCCATGCTGTGCACCATCAGTTTTATTTTCTTGATCCTAACCCTCACCAAATCTACAGTGCCATTTCTAAGCCAATTGTGGCTGCCATCTTTCTCTTGAGAAAAAATAAATAAAATTGTTTATAAAATACACAAATGTTTGTGAAACTTGGACATTTTCCACCCAATAAAACTGGAAGATGCCTGGAATCTTTTATAGTGAAAAAGTACAAGTCAAATTTTTTCCACTTTCATTGCCTGCTGCATTAAAGTGTAGCGTCATGAGGACAGGGCCCATAGAATCGGACCAATGAATAAATGTTCTAAGCATTTTAGTATATATTTTACAAACTCTGCTACAGACTTTTGTGTTACTGATTTACATTATGAGGTCTGTTAGAGGACAATTGAATGATTGTTGTTTGGACTTTTTAGAGAGTCTACCAAGATATTCTAAACTCTAGAAAAAAACAGAAAATTAACAGAGTGCATTCTCTAGTAAGTTATACTAGCAGAAGCACTGGGCAGGATTTCTAAAGGTATTTGTCCATGATCCATGCATTTCTACCCTTACTTAGATTTTACAAGGTATCTCTACATCCTCCTTGTTTTCCAAGACATATTCTATGGAAAACAGTCTTGAAAAGCCATGTAGGATTTGAAACCATTTCCCATGGTCTCCATGGAAATGGGGAAGGAATTAGCAAGGTTTTCTATGGTCCCTATCAGTGTTTCCATGGAAAGCGGCACACAAAGCATGGAACAGCATAAAATAGCAAGGATTTCTGTGGAACATACATCATTCTATGCAGTCATGGAAATAAACAGAAACCTGAAGAAGCTCCTGCATAAGAAGTTATTGTTTTTAATTCTATAGGATCCATTTTATAATTGAAATGAGGCACTCCAGAATATTTGTTAAACTGCTTAACAGTACTTCTTGGTGCCTTGTGCCTCTCACCACACCCAAGGCATGTTGTTATCCCAGCATAACACACACCACATTGTGCCTTGCTTAGTTTGAAAACAGCATAGTGCATTTAGCTGTATTAACACACAGTCATGTGACTGCATTCATCCAATTACAGTACAGGATTTCTCATACCCATTTTATAAAGTTACTTAACAAACTGGCTGTTCCAAATTAAACTTTCAAATGCCCTTTGAAGGGTCATGAGACAACTTTTGATCTGACTTTAGTGTTGCTTTTTGCCAACATTGGCTCCAGTGTCATGTTGCTGGAAATCAATTGTATTGTGAATTCTGTGTCCCAGCGGTAATTCATCTAGCATTGACCTAGTGTTTGAATGTAGGGAGCTGCTATATACAGCATCAACATAACATTCAGTATTTTCAGCTTCCAGTTTGACTCTTTCCCCCCGTGAAAACAACAGTCTCAGAACTTTCAACAGATCACTTATCTTCTCAATTTGAAGAGGGGATATAAAGTATGGTAAAGCAAGGATCTGCTTTACACTAGTTAGGGCATCAGATGGGGGAAAACATGGGGAAAAAGAGTGTGTGGATTAATTCCATTCAACAGGAGTTCTCTATGTACACGTGCATAAGCTAAATTCGAAATGGTTAAGAACTGTCATGTCTATATTTATTGAGGGGGGTTGACACTCTGTGAGGTGGAATTCTCCTGCAACATGTAATGGAAAAAAGTGACAGACAATCAGAAACTCTCATACAGCTTTGTAAAAGAATATGATCATACGAACAAATGAACATATGAAAACTCCAGCAGATACAGCCCATATGGTCTATTAAGCCTGCTCAAGTGTGCAGCTATCAGCCTAGTACTCTACAGTTGCCCCTCCCTTCCGTATAGTAGTGACCCACCCCCTGAGCCTGTTCCATCCCCTCTTAAAACTTCCCACTGACTTTACGGACACCACCTCCTTTGGTAGTGCATTCCGCCCAGCCACCACCCTTTCCCTGAAGTAGTGCCTTCTCGTATGAAATCTGTTCCTGTGGGTTTCTGTCCAGACACATTCATGAACTGTGTACATCATGGTTTCAAAACCCATGAAAAGCTCTTTCAAGATGTGGCATTGGTCTTACTGTAGCTGTCAGCAGTCCAGAGATACCAATGATTAAGTCTGACCCATACTGATACTCCATTGCTACCACTTTTAGAGCCTTGCAATGTCACTGATGATTAAGCTGTGATTGACCACAGTGTGGTTGGCTACAGCTTGATCACCAGTGACATCACAAGGTTCTTAAAAAAGAGTCAATGTAGTTTCTGTATGGGGCAGATGTAATTATCGATATCTGTGAACTGCTGCCAGTTACACAGGAGCCCAGAGCTTTGCATGGTCTTTAAAACTATGATGGGTGCTGTTCATGAATGTTCCCCTTTAACACCTTCATACATGTAGCCCCGTATCTTTTTCCACAATGCTCATTTAGATTATGAACCATAGCTGAAATGTAGGCCAAGACAAGAAGCAAACCCATGACCTCTTTTGCCCTAGGGCAGCCTGTGCTAGCTGCCTTAGTTTATATATATAGTTTACGTACAGCATATGGGATCGAAATAGTAGCACCACCACTGCCAAAAACAAGCTGAAAAAACTATAAATCACTAGCTGTACATCAGAAGCTGAAAATCAGTGAAAGCAGTAAGAAAAGTGATTGTATGTTTTTGAACTGCATGGGACTACTAGCAGGCAGAACCAGGAGGCAGAGCAGGAGTTTCAGGAGGGAAGCAGCATGCGATTTGGCTTAGTCAGTCAGTCACGGCTGTCAAGGGAACAGCATTAAAAAGCCTTGCAAGGGAGGATTCAATGCATAAGGGAGATCGAAGTGATAGTGCTGCCACTGCCAAAAGCAAGCTATAAAAACTATAAATTATTAGAATTGCACTGAAAACAGTTTTTTTAAATACTCAGCTGTTTGTTTTAGTATCATTTTTTTAATAGGACCGAGATGACCTCACTAAGTCAATCAGGGCTTAGCAGGAAGTAGAAAGTCCAGCATCAAAGGTACCATTCCTAATGTGTCCCAGAGCATGAATGGAACATAGCAAAGTGGAACAGTTGAAGGTATTGGCATCTTAGGCAACAGCAGGCATCCACAGGCACACAGGAACTCTTCTGCTCCAGTAAGACTAGGTATAGTGCCTGTTTACTTGCTACTTCCTGTGTAGGAAGTACTGGCGTGAGGGAAGTGGGTAACAGCAGGGAGTAGCAGCCCTTCCAAACAGTATGTACCTGCTGTGTGAGAAAAGAGGAAAGACCCTATCTAGGGTAGGGTTACAAACAGGCAAAGTAAAGCAACAAGGATAAAACTAGAGACATCCTGTCTAGGGAAAGGTTACAAAGAAAATTCCAGTATAAGAGGATGGGGGTCCTCCGTAGGGCAGTCCCCAAGGTGGGATGTAGAGGACTTCAGCAGAGGAAGAAGCAACTTTTGGTGAGGAACTCAGTCACTAAGGGATAGATTTGGGAACAGGAAAGGATGTAAAGAGGGAGATAAGGTGCCTACCTGGCACCATGGCTCAGAGGGATGGAAAGTGGATCCTAAGGCTCACTAGAGTGGTGGGGGAAGGAGAGGGAGTTGGATGTCATTGTCTATCTGGAGATTAATGACCTGGCTAGGGATGGGGCTGTGACTGTGACTGTGCAGGGACATTTCAGGGTGCTGGGGAGGGGTCTTAGGCAGGTACTGTGCACAGTGGCTTTTGATGAGGTGCTGGCTGCCTGCCTACAACCTGGGGAGGATAGGGTTCTCTATAGCATGTTGAAGGAATGGTGTAGAGAAGAGGGTTCAGCCACACTGGAGACTGAAACCAACCTGGAAGGATATGGGCCTATACAGAGGTAACAGCCTGCCTCCATTTGGTAGGGTAACTGCAGTCCTCAGAGAATGGGTTAAATGTTACTATGGTAAACATTTAAAGTAGCTGAAGGGGTGGTGGAAGAAAAGGGAGGCATTAACTGCCCCCACACACACACACAAACTGAAGCAGAGAGAAGGGAGTACCTGAGAAGAGGAGAATACCTCAGGGAAAAGTAACAAAAAGCAGTATGGTAGAAAATATGGGGTTGGGAACAGGAGTTGCAAAAAGAGACAGGAAAGGAGGCAGGTCAAAAGAGTAAAGGGAAGTAGACAGAGTCAGAACAAAGTATGGAAGGCCATGTGTGCAAAACACAAGAAGTCTTGGAAACAAAATTCTGGACCTAGAGGTCATAATGGCAGAGGCAGACCTGGATATTGTGGCCATTACTGAGTTGTGGTGCACAGGAATCCATGAATGGGACATGGCCATACCAGACTATACTCAGTTCAGAAAACTAGGTGGGAAGGATGGGGAGGGACAGTCTGTATGTAAGAGGGTACAAAAGCGACAGAGACAAAGGAGATCCAAGGAGGAATAGAGGGTGTGAGCTACTCTGCTTCACATTGGAGGCAGGAACCCGAGCCACTGTTCGCACTGGTGTGAGCTCAACACCTTCAGCACAGAGGGAGTAACTGAATAAGGTACTGGTGAAAGCCATTAACACAACAGCAGAGAAAGGGGAGGTGCTGTTGGTGGTGGTACTCAATCTGTCGGATGTAGATTGAAGCCACCCAGCCGCAGCCTGATAAGCAATGACATCTGAGACTCCATGGAGGGGGCATTCTTCAGGCAAATAGTCAGGGAGCTCATTTGAGATGGGGTAATACCAACACGAAGGTTCTGGATTTCCGGTGAGTGGACTTTGTAAGAATAAGGGGGATTTTCAGGGAGAAAATGGGAAGGTAAGGAGCTAATAGGGGGCGTGCAGGAATTATGGAAATGCATTAAGGGAGGGGTACTGAAAGCCACGGAGCTCTGCATCAAGAGGGTAGGAAAAAACAAATGAAGGAGGAGGACATTCTGGTTTACCAGGGAGGTGGTGGGGGCAATTAGGGACAGAAGGATTGCTTTCAGAACATATAAGAAGACCCAGAGGAGGGAGGACAGGGAGATTTATAGAGAGAAGCTGAGGGTAGCTGGGCATAACATTAGGAGAGCAAAAGCAGTTATGGAAGAGAGAATTGCTAGGCAAGCCAAAGGGAGATAAAACTTTTTTGTGTATGGGGGAAAAGAGGAAGGCAAAGCAGGGGACAGTGAGGGGAGGAGGAGGGACACTGGTGGGGGAGATTTTGAGAAGGCAGAGGTGCTGAATAACTACTTTTGGTTTTACTGTGGAAGGGAAGGGGAAGGAACCTGAGTTAAAGGAAAGGGAAGGGGATGGCAAAGGAGTGGATCCCAGTCCATTCAGCAAGGACAGGGTAAAAGAAGAACTAGGAAGGTTAAAGGTAGACAAGGCAATGGGGCCAGACGGCTTGCATCCTAGGGTACTCCGGGAACTGAGGGAGGAGCTGGCGGCACCTTTGGCGAGACTGTTCAACTTATCCCTGGATACAGGATGGGTGCCAAGTGACTGGAAGAAGGCAGACGTGGTGCCACTGCATAAGGGGGGCAGCAAGGAGGAGATGGGAAACTATCGTCCAGTCAGCCTCACCTCAGTGGTGGGGAAGGTAATGGAGACGCTATTAAAGGAAAGAGTGGTGAACTACCTGACAGACAATGGACTACTTGATGATAGATAGCATGGTTTCACGACTGGGAGGTCATGTCAGATGAACCTAACAGAGTTCTTTGATTGGGTGAAGAAGGCGGTTGATCAGGGAGGGGTGGTGGACATGGCCTATTTAGGCTTCAGGAAGGCCTGTGACTCCATCCCTCACAGAAGGCTGGTAAATAAGCTGGAAAGTGTAGGGGTGGGACAGAAATAACTAGGTGGGTGGAAAACTGGTTGAAGGACAGAAGCCAGAGGGTGGTGGTTAATAGGGTACATTCCACGGAGAGGGGGTGTCGAGTCAGGGTGTCCCAGGGGTTGGTACTGAGACCCCCCTTTTCAATATATGAAACTACCAGCAGATTCAGGACTTATAGTCTATATCAGTGATATAGCAGATGGTCTAAAAGAGAGGGTGTGCCTATTTGCAGATGATACGAAGATCTGCAATAGGGTGGACACCCGGGGGGGGGTGGAGGCCAATGAGGAAGGACCTGAAGATTCTGGAAGCGTGGTTGGAAATCTGGCAGCTGGAATTCAATGCCACAAAGTGTGCAGTGATGCACATGAGATGTAAGAATCTGCTAGCAGCTTACACTTTGGGGTGGGAGGTAATTAAGCCAACTAAGCAGGAGAGGGATCTGGGATCTTAGTATCAAGCAACCTTAAGGTAGGTCATTAATGCAGCAAAGTGGTGGGAAAGGCAAATAGAATGTTGCTGTGCATAGGGAGGGGCATAACAAGCAGAAGGAGGGAGGTACTGATGCCTCTTTATAAAGCCATGGTGAGGCCTCACCTGGAGTACGGGCTCCAGTTCTGGAGACCACACCTATTCAAGGCCATAGATGGGATTGAGAGGGTGCAGAAAAGGGAAACCAAGATGGTGCATGGTATGCGGGGGAAGTCATATAAGGAGAGGTGGAGGGAATTGGATCTGTACCCACTGGAGATTAGAAGGGAAAGGGGGGACATGATGGAGACATTTAAGTACATGAAGGGGATCAATAAGGTAAGGAAGGGGAGCTTATTTAAGAGGAAGGCGGGGGTTAAAACTAGAGGGTATACCCTTAGATTGGAGGAAGGAAGATTTACGGGCAATGTGAGGGGGCATTACTTCACAGAAAGGGTGGTGGAGGCCTGGAATAAACAACCAGAGAAAGTGGTGGGGGCAGAAACAGTGGAGGGATTCAAGAGGGCATGAGACAGACATAAGGGGTTGGCAAGTCGGGGAAGGGGAGGTCACGTGACATAGATAATGAGTAAGGGGGGGAGGCAGACTCGATGGATCAGAGGGTCCTTTTCTGCCACCAGATTGCTATGATTCTATGATTCAGTACTGGACCTGGTGTTCACAAATGGGTGCAATATAGCAGATGTTACAGTGGGAAGTCACCTGGTGAGCAGTGATCAGGGTAAAGTGTGGTTCAACATACCGTAAGTACAGCAGCAGAGGCAAACCACACAAGGACAAGGGTCTTCGACTTCATGAAGGCAGATTTTTTTTTTAAATGGATGAATGCCTCAGAGACAACCTAGTGGGGGGGGGAGATCTGAGTGGGGTGGAGCAAAAGTGGGTCAAGTTAAGGGATGGCATAGCGAAGGCAATAAACCTCTGTAAAAAGGAAGTGAGCAAAAACAGGAGAAAAAGAGACCACTATGGTTCCTCAAAGGAACTGGCTGAAAAAGTAAAGGCAAAATGGGTAACATTCAGGAGGTGTAAGGAGATACAGAGTGAAAAGGACAAGGAGGTGTACCAGGAGAAGCAGAAGAAAGCAGGGAAAGCAGTAAGGAGCACAAAGGTGCAAACTGAGGAAAAACAGTCCAAGGGGTAATTAAATAGGACAAGACCTTTTTTAGGTACATAAGTGAAAAGAGAAGGACAAGGGGAGGGATTGTGAGATTAAGTCGGGCGGGGGAAACTGTGCAGAGGATTATCAGGAAACAGCAGATAGCCTGAACAAATACATTTGTTCAGTCTTCACAGAGAAAGGGGAAGGGGGATGGACTGCAGGAGTACGGGAGGAGGGGAGTAGTAGACAGAAGCCCATTTACAGAGGAGAAAGAGTCCTGAAAGGACTTGTAAATCTGAAAGTGAACAAACCTACGGAGCCAGATGGAGTACACCCAAGGTTGTTGAGGGAGCTTAGGAAGATGCTGGCTGCACCTCTGCAGACATATTCAACCACTTACTGGAAACATGAGTGGTTCCAGAGGGACTGGAAAAGTGTAGATGTAGTCCCGCTTCATAAAAGTGGTAGGAAGGAGGAGATTGGCAACTATAAACCGGTCAGTCTGACATCAGTGGTGGGGAAGTCATGGAGTCACTGCTAAATGAAAAGATTGTGGAGTATCTTGAATCTACTGGGTTAAAAGACCCAAGGCAGCATGGATTCCAGGGGTAAGGGAGGGCATGTCAGACAAATCTAATAGATTTCTTTGACCGGATAACCGGGGAAATGGATTAGGTTTGAGTAGTGGACATGGCCTACTGAGACTTTAGTAAGGCCTTTAACACCATAACACGCAGGAGACTCATAAGAAACTGGAAAGCTTAAGGGTGGATCCAAGGGTGGCAAAATGAGTAGGAAACCGGTGAATGGATAGTTGACAGTGGGTGGTGGTAAACAGAGTTCACTCAGGGGAAAGGAGGGTGACCAGTGGGGGTATCTCAAGGCTCAGCACTGGGACCAATCCTCTTTAATGTCTTTATAAATGACATTGCAGATGAGATGGAAAGGAAAATATGCCTTTTTTGCAGATGAAAACAAAACCTGCAACAAGCTGGATACACCAGAAGGGGTGGAGAGAATGTGTAGAGACCAGAGAAAACCCGGGGCATGGTCAAGGGCATGGCAGCTGTGTTTCAATGCGAAAAAATGCAAAATCATGCATCTGGGGCACAGAACCCAGAGGCAGAACACAAAATGGAAGAAGAGGTATTGACGGTCACCAAACAGGAAAGGGACCTTAGAGTAATCATATCTGACGATCTCACGGTGGCAAGACAGTGCAACAAGGCAATAGATAAGGTCAGTGTAATGCCGGGGTGCATAGGGAGGGGTATTACAGCAGAAAGAGGGAGGTGGTGTGGCCCCTGTACAGATCGCTGTTAAGAGCCCACCTAGACTACTGTGTCAGTCCTGGAGACCTCATCCCCAGAAGGACATAGACAGAGTGGAGGTGGCCGAGTAGAGGGAAACTAAAATGGTGCAGGCTCTGCATCCAAAGCCCTAAGAGGAGAACCTAAAGGACCTCAATATGTACAACCTGGAAGGGAGGAGGGTTAAGATGGAGACCTTTAAATACCTCACAGGGTAAATAAGGTACAGAAGAGAAGTATTTTCCAGAATAAAAGGTGCTCAAGAATAAGGGAACATGCTATGAAACTGGAGGGGGAAGGGTAGACTCAGGAGGGATGTGAGAAGTACTTCACAGAAAGAGTGCTGGATTCCTTGAACTGCTTTCCAGCGGATGTGGTAGGGGGTCAAAACAGTGGTGGAGTTCAAGAATCCATGGGATAGGCATAAGGGAATCTTACTGGAAATGAAAGGGGGGAGGAAGAAAGAGTTAGAGATCAAGTAGGGTTTGCGGTGATACTGTAAGTAGGGAAAAATGGGCAGACTGGGTTGACCAAGCATTCCTTATCTGCTGTCAAATTCTCTGTTATGTTTCTGTGGTTCTAAAACTGAGTCTCTGCTCTATCTTCTCAGGCTGTGTGTCTACATCTGACATCACATTTCTGTATATGACATCACAGTCTGCTGCTGTTGAGATAATGATGATGTTATAAACAGGAGATTAAAATATCAGGTGTAGACAAGCCACCGGAGTAGATAGTCGAGAAGACAATGATCTTGTTTTCGTTTAATTGTCCTCAAAGGTAAAGATAAAGGATGATGAATTACAGACAATATATGAAATATAAACTGAATTTTGTCTAAATCTTAATTTTTTCCCCCAGTTTTTCCAGTTTTGTCCGGGGCTCTTTAAGATAGCAGCAACTGCAGAGCCTAGCTGGTTCATTCTGGGTTCTGATTTCATCCAGGGGCACTGAGGCATGCAGAGATCAGCAAGCTATTCTTAGCAAGCCACATGACTTCACCATCATGGGGGGGGGTCATGCAGTGATTGGAAAGGCTTCTCTAGTACAGTTCTTGCTATACTCTCATGTTGCCAATGTAACAAAAATTAAAATGCACGCAGCAGCTGACTTAAGTAGATTTACAGTAACTACAAAAAAAAATGAGCCATTGCAGTCTTGCTTTTTAAATTAAAACCTGATTGCCTACAGCTAGATCCTATTGTATTTCTAATAACAGCACAAGTCACCTAGAACACTGCATTTCAGGAGGTTCAATCTACACCTGACAGTGGAAGTGTAAATAATAGTGCAGGCAATGTATAAACTGATGAAGAATATGAGTTGGGGTCCTTTTTTGTTTCACAGAGGGGGAGCAGAGGTTCCCTTTTTTTGTTACGGGGGTAGAGGGGAAAAATATGTAGCAGCTCTGTTTAATTAGATGGACGATGTTATTTATAATATATCTGTGTATTGTCAATACTCATGGCTCCCTGACCTGTAGGTCAAAACATATATATATATATAGTAGGCTAACTCAAAATATGCAATTTATCTTCACATGTGAGGGAACATGACCATAACTCATGAGTGGCAGAACCATGTGTGAGTTATAAAAGTTCTGCTCCCAAAACAATCGATGATAAAATGTGTGTGTTTTGAGTTAGCCCATTGTATATTCGATTCATATAACATTAGTTTACTAGTTATATTTTTTAAAAAGCTCTTTGTATGAAGATATAACTGTTTCAGTTTGAGTTCAACTGCTAGCTTCAGTGCTGCACTTGTCTTTTGTGATGTCATCAGCGTTGTGAATGCTGCACTCTGGCTATTTCAGCATGCATTGTGATATACCCTACTTCTCAAGATAATATTATCTTGCTATGTTGGGTCAAGATAACACTTTTTATTTTGTTATTTACAGTATCGGTACACATGCTGTATGTATGTGTGTTATATATATATATATATATTATATATATATATTACATATATATTTATTTTTAAACAGTTTCATACTGTTTACCTGTGCTATATTGTACCTAATTGCACTGCTTCTGTAGTTGCTTTCTCATACTGTTTTGGCCCTGCAGTTCAATTCAATTCAATTCAATTTTATTTTTTACCAAGAAATACACCTCATTTGCGAGGTGGTCCTGGGAAAGACAACACAAGGTTATACTAATGGAAGCACAACAGGGTTTATACAGTACAGAGTGCGTAATACATAACAGCATATACAGTCCAGATACACAAAGTTAAGTATCTAACATAAGTGCAGAGTGACTTAACTGTTCAATTAGATTGCATTACAAGATGATACAGGGGAAGGTAGGGCATGAGGTTTGGGGATGGGGGAAGGGCAAAGATACAAGAAAAGGAAGTGGAAGAGAGGGTACAACAGGTAGAGGAGAAACGGAAAAGGATTGGCAAGGGCAGAGACAGGCAGAGAAGCAAGGGGGGCAGGGATTAAGTCCAGGGTTAACAACTGCCAGTTTCTATACAGAAACCTGAGTCGAGGATCCAAAGGAAGAAGTTCACATTTGAACAAGCAAGCTGTTAGATTATGTAGCATTTGCTTAATAAATCTGGTTATACCAACCTGTCTGTTCGAGTGTTAACTTCTTCCTTTGAATCCTCCTGACAGTGCAGGTACAGCCAACCTTGAGGCTCACACCACACCTCATACTGAGTGTTGGTTACTTTTTTGTGGATATGCTGCCTGAGTCAATGACCCAGCATCCTTAAAGAACAACTATCCAGGTGCTCCCCCAAGGACCATAATGAATCCTTACCTGCCCCCAAGTCATATGCTGCCAATATGTCTTTTTCTAGTTGCCCCTGTTTTGGAAGGGAAGTGATCGTATTTTGGCTCTGTGGAGCTGAGCCATGGTGATCCCTTCCACTTCCTTGTACCTCCTTTACATTTATTTACTTATATACTGAAGTTCTGGATACACCTGCAAGCAGATGCTTCTTGAGAGGTTCCATGTCAAATACATTAAACAACAAGGCAAAAAAAAAGACTGAGAACAATTTACAGATAATACAACGAACAAACAATGAAAGTATTAAACATAACGGATACATAAAATCCAGCCAGGAACAGGTAAGCTGTGGCATTGTACACAGTATGCCTGCCTCAGTAGGAGGAACAGGAGAAGGAAGGGGGAAAAGAGGGGCAGGGTAAGCAGGACAGTGTGGGAAGAGGCAGGGGTTTGACTGGGACAGTTTAGGGGTAGAAGAGGTCGGGGAGATTGCTAAATGCTGAGGTTTGCCTATCCCAAGGGATAGGGACTGGGAAGTGCTAGTAGTAGTCCATCGGTGCATGGGGTGTCTCAGTGGTGGCACCTCCTGAAAGTGCAGTCCCCTCCCCAGCACGTTTTCTGATGTCACTATACAGAGAGCAGGGCCGCACTCCACAGACATGAATGGGGCCATTTTTTAATGTTCATTTTATTGTGCTTTAGATGGCCATTCAGAACAAATCAATGCCACCGTGTAACTAACAAGGCGGGGGCAGATCACGCTTTCAGGAGATACCAGGAAGTGGAAGGGATTGGCATGGCTTGGCTCCATGGAGCCAAAATACAATCCCATCCCTTCCAAAATGGGAAAATAGAAAAAAAAATATTGCCAGCATAAAACTTGGGGGCAGGTCAGGATTCATTATGGTTCTTGGGGTGAAGTTTCAAAATGAGCAGGTTAGCTGCTCTTTAAAAAAGCTACACCATAAACACTTCCTTATCAGAATGTGTCCATCCAGAGCCCAAGATGTTTTTCTTTTAAGTTGTTTAACCAGGATTATAAAAAGGTTCTCAGAAATGCTGCAATCTGATTGGCTGTTAGGATTCCAACAACCTTACATTAATCCATGTTATACTGTCATGTACAGCCTGATCACAATGGTACATGGATTCTTCCTGTCAGCATTACATTCTCTAGCACTGCTGAATGACTGGAATGATGCATTCTGATTTTGAACCAGCATTCTTAAACTGTTGGTGGAAGAACTATGTTATTAAAAATCTCCCTCTAAATGAAGAAAACATTAAAAAAATTAACTTTTAATGCTTTTCTTCTGGAATAATTTTTTGTAATAGCAATAAAGCACTCCCAGGGGTTAGATTAACAGTTAATCACCCTCTAGGGGCAAGATGGCACTCGACTGTGCCTCGTGCCATATTACACCCCTAGGGGGTAATTAACAGACTGTTAATCTAACTCCTGGTCATGCCTTATTGCTTAAGTAGCACACTAAGCTGAAAGCTTTTTCACAGGTGCTACCTGGGAGCACAGGGAAGTTAAGTGACTTGCTCAGGGTCACACAGTATTTAAGTGGAAGCTGTGGAATTCAAACCCAGGTCTGGTCTGTTGGATGTCACCAGATTTGCAGCTCAGAATCTTAAACCACTGTGCTATACTGCCTCCCTAATATTCAGAAACCAGTTTGAGCTTTGCGCCATCAAAGGTTTTTGATACTTGGGGGACTATGATTCAAGGAACTTGAAGAACACTTTTAAGTCTATGCCCGGAACCAAAGAGCACGTGCTTAGTAACAAGACAGACCAAAGATTCAAGCTGTGCAGCATTTCAAAAATCCTACCTAGTTCTGAGAATTCCGTAACAAGCAGAATTCCAAAATTCTGAAAGTGGAGTAGTTTTTTTAAAACTGCAGATTAGTAATCCACATGGTTCACATGTACCATCGAATAAAATTCAACAGATCACAGAAACCATGGATTAATTTTTTGCAAACCATGGAACAGCATTCTTTGGATCTGTTAACCTGCACAATATTATTCTGGGATTTATATAGAAAGGCTTTTAAGAATCCCACAATTAAAAAGGAAATTCCAAAAAGCATTCTGGAGACCAAATTGCCATCTTGGATGAATTCCACTGGTGGAATTTCACATTTCACAAAGCTCTACCGAAGACCGTTAAATCCTGCCTGCCAAATCTAAAGGACAATGTGTAGGGAAACACAGAAGGCATAGAGCACTGTATTGTCAATACTCATGGCTCCCTGACCTGTAGGTCAAAAAAGAAATGCGAGGAGTCCAGTTCTTACAACATGGCAATGCCAATACACAATTAGTAGGAAGGAAGACCCTCTCAATCAGAAAAAATGAAGGTCGTAGTAAATTATTTAGAGGTCGCAAAACAAGAGATCTGCTGTGCTAGCCGATATTTCAGAAGAGGCTCTTCACTAGAGAAGGGTGGGAGTCATGCAAGGAGGCCCTGTCCTCTGATAAGGCTAAAAAAGTGCATGGAGTAAGTGTACACATACACCAGAGGTTTCATGAAAGTTTAAAATTGAAAAGGTCAATAGCATCCTGTATCAGATCCTGAAGCCTTGTCGAAACTAGGATAAAAATAGCAAAATGTGGCTTGTTGTGCAGGTCTTATGTTTCGTGACCTCTAAATAGTAACTTACCATGAATTTCATTTTTCTGCTTGAGAGGGTCATTTCTTCTACTAATTGTGCATTGGCATAAGCATGTTGTAGGAATTACATTCCTCGAATTTCTTTGTGCTGTATATGTCGGGTTGCCAGAAGGGCAGTTCTTGTGGTGCACAGTATCACCCCCATACATTACTCTACACCTTGTAGACATGCCCCTAGCCCGTTCAGGAATGAAGACAAAACAATAGGGCCCACAACTGGTCTTTGAAGGGCACCTCTGGCCACTAGAAGCATCTTAGACTCTTCCATTGACCACAGTCATCTGGGACCTATTTACTAAGTAACTATTAAACCAGGTTAAGGGTTCAAACTCTGTTAGCAAAATTCAAATCCTTTAATCTGCCCAAGAGTTGAGGAATTGTATTGTACCATCAGCGCCCCCTAGTTGGGAGAAGCTGATAGTAAAGAAAAGCCAAAAGCATAGTCGAACAGCTCAACTAAGAAGTTTCCCTTTTTACTGAATAATTAGAGCCGTTGCCTTCGGGACTCTTAGTCCCAGGTTTGCCCAGCAAGGGCTTGTGGCGAGACTGTACAGCAGCAGGGACAGGTATAATAGTAAGTTTGTCAAAAGGCAAGTGTTAATAGGTATAGGTAGCAAGTTAGACTCTAGAGCAGACTGCTGTCCATCAAATGCTGTGCTGCAGATGTTACCCCTTTGGCCAGCTGACAAATCACATCCACCATCCGGTGCTCTAAAGCTTCTTACACACATTACACATCATTTTTTTTGCTGAATGCCTTCAACTCATGTCTGTTCCCATTTCCTCTGTAGGTCACATTATATTTCACACAGTACCAACTTAGCTAGTTGTCTTTCAGTTTGAAGAGGAATCAATATTATATGTGCAACACATGTTTAAGTGGAAGACAATTAGCAAGTGGGGGGGGGGGTCTGTGCCACTTCTCATTTTCAGATACATAGTTATGACATATGACATTTTGTTTTGTGGGCATAGCATAAAATATTTTGTATAATTTTCCCCAACTTTCTAGTGCAAATATCTGTTCCATATTCATTTATGACATTTACTTACATATGTTTTATTATTTAACAGTATGTATTTACTGTATTCCTACACAATGTCTACTTATTCTTGCTTGTCGTACTTTATATGTATTCACTATGTTATTTCTTGTTCTGATGACTGTTGTAAATCAGTATTTGCCTCCACTGGACCCCTTTCTTCCAGGATGCATTTGGAAACAAACTACATCTGCTCACCAGTGTGTTCCTCCTGGAGAAAAGATTAAAATCAGTAAATAAGAATAACTGTGTTTAAATTGGATGATTAGTCTATCGGTGCACAGAGTAAAGAAATGACTATATGGTTAATCATACTCTTTATGGAATGTTCAGCATGGAATCTTGCTGTCCAGTTAGTCCACTAGCAGTCATTCTTCCATTTGTGATAGACTGCTAGTGTACACAAAGCACGGGGCTCGCTGCACATACACGCTGCTATGATGGTTTATAAATTACAATAAGGCTTTCATAGCTTTATTTTAATTTCCAAAACCCGTCAGGAGGTTTAAAACAGTAATACAGCCCCCATATCAGGCCTTAACAGTCTGATAATGCCTGGAGGGGGTACACACCCAAGGCTCTTTACCTGCCTGCGGCATTGTTTAATTTATTTTTATTTTTTTAAGATCTGTATACTTTAGGATAGCCTGCTCTTATGTTTTTTTTTTTTACTAATTAAATTTATTTCTTTATTTATTGATTGATTTGTTCACCAGGTGGGTGTGCTGGTTCCAGGGACCATATGCAGTCATGACCTGTGCCATAAAGATGGCACAAAAACATACAATACCAGTAGAACCAATTGTAGAGAATTCAGATATATGTATGCAAAGTACCAGACATGTTTACAGTCATTCAGGTAATGTACCTAGCTTCCAAGAGGGTCAGATGGGGGTGTAAAGCAACACAGTCTAATAGTAATGGCTCTATGCATGATGCGGGAGGGAATATGCGGAAAATGTGCATACCCTGCCTGTGTAGCTGCACACCCGCGGACAGGTGTGCACATGCAGTATTCACAACCAGCACCCACCTGTCCATGGCTCCTCCCTCCCAGTGTGCAGGACTCTGCAGGGTGGCCAGGAGCAGAGTCACGGTCCCATGTGGGTACCCAATGGGATGCCCATCCCAGGACCCACAATGAATCCCTTGCGCAGTGAGGCATGGGTCAGGGGAAGTGCATGCCCACTGCAGGCACCCAGACCCACACGGCATGTCCCTTGTGCACCACCCCACTGTGGCCATACCCCCGATCCCCCCATAGGTGGGCAGTGTCCAACCCCTGCCCCTGGCACCATACCATCCTGGTGCCACTGCCAGGGTGCTGTGTCAAGCACTCACCCATCCTGCTGCCCCTGCCCTCCCCGTCTGCTTAGTGGGCAGGGGCAGCATGGAGGGTTCTGTCCTGGTCCCCCCACGTCCAGCAGGTGCTGTCTATGGGGGCACACAGTGGGTTAAGGCAGGGTCTACCCTGGCATAGCCTGCACCCTACTGCACCCCCTGGCACACAGCACATTGCAGCTTCATTCATGCTGCGTAGTACTGGCACACCCCCGGCCTGTTACTGTCTGCGTGGTGGGGGAGGTTCAGTCACAGATCTGCCTTTCGGGCGGATGGTGCATGTCGCAGTGGGGACCATGTGCGGATTCCCAACTTAGGGTTTCCTACACGCCCCTGCTGCACACATGTCGGCACCCTTCTTTTCGTGCATAGGCTTATGCACAAACATAAGGTTTTAGGTACAAAGTAACATTAACAACAAATATATAGTTATATTACGTACAAAATTTCGAATTTCAACATGCCCAGATAAAGTTTCAGGTAGAATAAGACATATCTATAGCAATTTAAAGCAACAGTGAAATGAAAAAAAGGTTTTTCAAAAAAAAAGCTAGTTTCAGCTACAACTAAGGAAAATATTAGCAAACCTTTAAAATGTACATGTCTAGGTACCTCCTTTGCCACGTACCATGAGTCTTGTTTTATTTTTTCGAGTCTAACCCTTGCCAGGTCTACAGTGTTATTTCTGTGCAAAATGTGGCAGCCATCTTTTTTTTTTTTTTTTGAGGAACAAAATAAATTTAAACATTTATAAAATACTCAAATTTGGCTGGAATTAGAAAATTGTACCACCAAATAAAACTGGAAGATGCTGGGAATCTTTTATAGTGAAAAAAATGTAGGGTCAAACTGTGCCCAGTCTTGCTGCACTGCTGCTTGACTGTGTTAAGAATACATAGGCATAGTAGTGAAGAAATGTAGAGGGGCATTAGGAAACGAGGTCAAGTAGGAAAGGAACAGGAGAGAGTCATGGGCAGATGGCTGGAGACATAAACAAGGTGTTCAGAGATGACTGAACATGGCTCTCTTGCAGTGTTCAGTGTTCCTGGATTCTTTGATGTTGTCTGGGATCAGATCCCAGCTTGTTGGAGCAGCTTAAGCAAAAGTCATTTTGGCAATCGATTTGTGGATTCAAGGGACATGAAACACATTCTTGACTTGAGACTTGGCTGGTTTACTATTTGACTGGTAAGGCCCTCTCTGTCAGGCCTTATTGCTTAATTATCTGCTCCTTTCTGAATGTAAAAATGTCTTCCACTTGGGATTGCTTGGAAATCCTCATATTTTGCTAGGATTGATTCTTGCCGCTTTCACCCATAGTACGCAAAGGACCAGTGAAGTTCCTGTAAAGGGAACACATTTAGTCATCTGTTGTCATATTGTAAACAAGGTTATATTTTCTGCAGCACTTTTTATACAAAGTATATCTCGAAATGCTTTGCAGAGAAAAGTATTACAAACTTTTGAATTTACTGTACTTTACTCTGCAGTGTCCAACAGGCCCATATTGGTTCACCGCTTCACCTAGCACCAACACCAGCCATCTTCTGGACCTACCTTATGCTTCTTGGTCCCCTATAGATATCTCCTCATGGGTAGGGCTGCCAGAGACTACCCCTTACCCCCGGACAGAGGTGATGGTTCAGTGCGGGAGTGTGGGCCCAGTCAGCAGCGCAGGAGATGTGGCGGGTAGTGGATGCAATACTGCACAGTTGGAGGGGTTCTGACTTGTTCTTCCCAGCCCCAGATGTTGTTGAGATGATGCGTAGAATGCAGGATGCATCAGAGTGACAACTTCCCCTCCTTAATACTGGCTCCAGCCTGCACCACCACCTGTGGTCACCTTGGTGACTGTACTACGCGGAGACCAAGATTCCTCCCTCCCTCCCTCCTCCCGAGGGATCAGTACCCACTAGGACACTCAACTATCCTGCCCCATCCAGCTTTCCAACAACTCAGGCTTCTCATAAGCATGGGTCGCTGACGTCATGAGAGGTAGAGCTCCTGCTGCTCAGATAGGCCAGCCAATACATTATAATCAGTGTAGTCTGGTAACTGTATGCAGTCAAAGGTTGCACATGTCAGTACCAGCAACATTCAACACACAGCCATGGGTAATCATATTAAACTAGATCACTACCTTAAAGAAAAACGGGTGGCTGGGTAGTCGTACTAAGCTGGTGGGGGTAAGGACTCATCCGATGACTTTCTTTTGTTCTTAAATTCATATGCTCATAGCTCCACATACTAGTGCCTCTTTTAATCCATTGCCTCTAAAAGCTCCGTATTGAGTCTGAACCATCCATTGCTTAACCTGATACAACATGGCTGTCCAGGTAAAAATGAGTTAAAGGTGATGAAGCTGTAATGGGTTTAAGGGGATGAGGCTGCCAGCCAAGGCAGGTTCACACCTGCTCTTTTTGAAGTGCACTAAGGGATTGTTAGCTTTCACCAGACCCTCACCTCAAAAAGGGCATTCAGCTGCCAGCTGCATCATCTATTGCATGGCTGTGTTTTACCTCACAGCTCCTGGATTGCAAGTAAAAAGATGGGATGGCCTAAGCTATCTTTGGGAGAAACCAAAATGCTTGGTGTACAAGTCCCTGTTCTGACTGCACTAAGATAAGCACTTACTTCTATATGTTAAAATTAAAAAGATGAACCTGTTTTCTTCTCACGAAGACTACTGTATACAGGTAGTCCCTTTCAACAAGGGAGACCCAGATTCAAAACTGCAGATTCAGCAGTTTGCTGAGCCAGCACTGTGGTTTGTCGAGTTTCACTTAGGACTCGCATACTGGTAATCTGGGAGGCGACGGTAACAGAAAACAGCTCAAGTTTAGGAGAACAGATGCAGCACAGCATACTGTGATGTACTTAATGTGTCTGGAATCAAGGTCTTCCCGAATGCCACTGTATATTGTAACATAATATCTGTGTCTGTCAACTGTGACAGGTTAGCTTGTGTTCTGCTGCACCTGTGGTCAAATATAATCAGTAAATATCCCCATAGCCAGATCACAATAGAACGCACAATCTGTAGCTCTATAGGAAAAGAAAGGCAAGAGAAGAAAGTTTGGTTTTATATACTGTATCATCTTATTTTTACTGGTTAGGGTCAATAAACCACCACGGGCAGACGCTTGCAAACTCCATAATTCACACTTGTGAATTACGGAGTTCCATAAACCACACTTTGCCAACTCAGCCACGAGTCTCCATCAGATGTTCTTGCACTGGCAGTCCGCTCATGCCTCTCAAAGAAAACTGCCAGTGTGAAAAAAAAACACGAAGAACTGACCAAAAAAAAATCACTGCACTATTAAATAAACAAATTCAATGACCTGGCAGAGGTGAAGCTCTGTACTTCCTTTTTTTTCTCTCACTCCATTCAACTTTCAGGTGATCTCAGAAGGTGTCCGACTGCAACACGTTGTTCACACAGCCTTCTATCATCATGAGTTTAACACAAAGGTATTTGTTGGTTTTTCTCTATTTTTTTAAAACCTGTGAGAAGGAACAATCAGGAAGGAGAGCCGCTACGGAGCTGACATTAGTGGGACCTCTCTACCCTCTGACATTAGATGGACTCTCATAAAAACCAGCAAATATAAAAAATAAAACATGGAAATTGTGGACATTCAGACTTTATGCACACCCTTGACGTGTGATGCCCAGATAAACCCCTCGGGCTTCGCCCTCACGGTTTATGGGGCATCATACACCTCGGTGTGTATAAAATTCTCATAAACTACTTTCCTGCATTGTGTATATATATATATATATATACACACACACACGCCACACACTGCATGTCAAAGCACTTTACAAGTCATGAACAGTTGCACCAGCTATTAAGCAAGCACAGGAAGGTTACATAGAGGGAGGTTAAGAAAGAGAGCGGGAGACTGGCCCAGTGGTGCGGAGGGATGAGGTGCCTTACCTGCCACCATACTGGCAACCCAGGTTTGATGACAGACTTGGGTTGCTGGGTGCTTGAGGTCAGTCGAGGTAGGAGAGGATTGAGCATCCACAGACTACTCTCCTCTTCTGGGGAAGGGGAACTTGCCCCACTGCTCTAATACTGCCACCACATGGAGGCATGGTGGCAGAGCAGTGGGAGAGCCACAGCTCTGGGGTTGGCCGGTGCATAGTACGTGTGTGCCTCCATGTGTATGTATGTCTGTGCCAGTGCACATCGTAGGGCCAAGGGAGAAAACAGGAAAATTGTGGGTTGAGCTCAAGGAAGCTCTGCTCACCCACTCTGGCCCACACCATTGCCCTGGGACCCTGCCAAGGAAACTGGATATGGACTCTGGGGGGGGCAGCCCTCCTCTCCTGGCCCCACCATGAAGGACATGCCGTGGGAGACTTCTGGGGCAGGAGAAATCCGGGGGTAGGTGGTGTCCAGTCAGAGGAGTGAGCAGGGGCTGAGAACCAGCTAGCACCCCGAGGACTAAAAGCGGAACAGAAAAAAAAAAGAGAGAGAGATGGACTCCCAGTGGCAGTATGCTGTCATGCTGGTGACCCATGTCTGGGAGTGGACTCAGGGGCTAGGGGTGGATGGCACTAGATCAGGACCGCGTACACAACAACAGCACAGTCTGAAAGTGCAACTGCAAAACCACGCTGTAAACAACAGCACCTTATGAAAATAGAGATCACAAAAGTGTCGCCAATGGTAGCAGTCCACAAACAGACTGACCGCTACCATGGCTAATAAAAATTAAAAAAAAAGAACCCCCCCCCCAATATTTTTATAATCAACTCCACAGGGGAGGGGAGTGGAACTCGAGGAAGGGGAGAAACTTGTAGGTGGGTTACTTCGGGTGAAGGGTCCAAAAAACTAAATTAAACTTCATTGGGGGGGAGGAAACAGAAAATGCATCAATCGGGAGACCAGGAACAGAACTCTGGCCTCCAGGAGGATTCCCTGATGTAGCTGCTCAGGGCCTTAGCTACTCAGGGCCTTTGTCCCCCTCCACCATGGCAGCAGCTTGGCAGGGCACCACACTGCCGCATACATCTCCTCTCTTCCAGCAGTGAGCCTACACAGCTACAGGGGCAGTGGTAACTGCCTTGTGCTACACTTTCCCTGTAACTATTTAGGCACATGCTATTGTGGAAACGCAATTCTGACAACGCTATTATGGAAACACTGTTTTCACCCAGTATGAGGATGGGCAATGGGTGACGGCAGGCAGGGGCGGAGTGCTGCCATGTCAGAATGACCCAGCTTGGGGAAGACTGGTGCCAGGTTCCAACACCATGGCAACCCCTACAGAGGACCATGGAGCTCGGTTCCCCACATGTGAACGCTGTGCATTCACAAGACTGCCATATGACTACGCCCATACAACATGGAAAGTGGGAGGTGTGGGACAAGGCTGAGGAGGAAAAAGCACTGTGCTAAGTGATTGCTGCCTGCACTCTTGGGCCCCATGCTGCGTGAATCTTTGTGGGTGTGTTTCTACAGGAGGAGTGGTTGATGGGGCTGGGAGGTCTCTGGGGAACACCAAAAAGACTGAGCAGATGGTCCTGGCACTCTGAGGACAAAAGAACTCCTTTTGCAAAAAAAAAGAGCAAGAGGAAGTTACGCACAAGCAGGTAACTGACACACTTAAGATCATAGAGTGAATAAATGGCTGTGGTGGGAGAACTGCTCAGTTAAATGGCTCTGGTAAGATCTGGTTATAATTCACCATTACAACCAGCTGGTTATACTAGTAAACACATGCCAGGTTTCCCTCACTCCACACATACACACATTGCCTTACTCATGCACACACTGCAATCAGCTCACAGTAAATTAACTCATAAGTTTTACACAAGTTTCTTCACAAAATTAGTTGCTGTTCAGCTCCTTTATGTCTAGTTTTGGGGCAGTTGAGCAAAATGGAGAAAAAGGTAAAAGGGAAAATGATCTGCAGCCTGACCATGCTACTGGAATCACTGTTTTCTAAAATTGCAGGGTAGTGTTCTCAAGGTGAGAAAATACCACCCAGCAATTATATAAAACAAGACATGGGGCAGTATGTAAAACATGAATTTTACAAAGACGCTCAGTGTGGGATGCTTTTGTAAACCCCATCACTCTTCACTCTCGAGGTTTATATAGCATCCAACAGCTCGAGTGTGTGTGTGTAAAATTCTTATTACACACTACCCCATGTATTAGTCTATGAAGAAATCACTTGAGCCACAGTAAATTCAAATGGTTTATAATAAGTCAATAGGGCCTCAAAGGGGGGTGTCTCTTGACTCCTCTGGTGAGGTTTGGACAGATAGAACTACTCAGCTTTGCTTCATGGTCCTCTTGCCCAAACCTCACACTCGGAGTCTCCCATACCATAAGAAACACCCCTCAGGGGCCCCTACCTGGTGAATATGTTGCCGGGATTATAGCACAGGAAAATCCACACTGGACAAATAGCATAAGGCGGTACAGCTACAGGGATAGCTTAGCGCAAGTCTGTTAATGCTTTCTTTGTAGTTCTCGCCACGCGGGATGAAGATGACAAAAGGTGAAGTGTGTAGCACTTTGTCAAACTACTCCCATGGTGCAGGGGATAGGGAATGAGCAGCTAGAGTGGCAGAAGGTGTGGATGACCAAGGTTCAATCCCAGTCCCACAACTCTTTTGTTTTATCCCCTCTGCCTAGTCTCATTTTGCAATTTGTCTACCCCCACCCTGCACTTTTGCCCCTGTGTCCTCCAGCAGAACTACAATCCCCCCCCCCGAGTTGCCTCCCCCATGGTTCTTTCACGTTCCTGAGTTGCCCCTTCCCGAGGTGATCATTTTAATTTTTTTAGTTTATTTTTTCTCTCCCCACCAACAGACCCCTTTCACCAGCCCCATCACCCCAGCGTCCACTGGTACTTACCTCTGGCTTGAGGTGCTAGCTGGCCAGGTGCAGTGCCTACAGGGGGGCCGGCATCATCCCACCACTTGGTGGAATTTTTCAGCCTCCGTGTTTCTTCTTGTCCCTGAGTGTGGAGTCGTGGTGTGCAATGATGCCAATGGCCGAGCCAGGCACATTTCCACACGTCGTACACCGGACATCTGCTTAGTCTCTGCCCTCTGTCTTTTTGGAACCAATGTGCCAGCCTCCAGCCACTGCTAGGGGCCAGGCCTGCACCGGTCTCTGACCCCACCCCTCCCTGGGAGAGGAGAGCTGTCCTCCGGATGCTCAATCCTCTCCTTCCCTGGCCAACCCTTGGGGACCCTCTTGCACCACAAACACAGGTAACCAGCATGGCAGGAGGTAAGGCAGTGATGCCTCACCCTCCATGCCACTGGGCCAGGTCCAGAGGTGATTATTACTAGTTGAAGGGTGTGGGGGGAGCAGCCCCCCATAAAGGAGATGCACAGGGCAGAGTCTCCCACAAACACACAATGTAGCTTTTTGTTCTTTTTTTCTCCAGGGTAGCACTCAATGTTATTACTGAGAGCTGCCATTCATTTCGCCATTTTTCGTGCATACTTTTTGACCACGCTGTAGTTGTTTTCGATTTCTTCACCTAGTGCCTCAGAGGCTCTAGTTCGCTTAAGTAGTAGATCCACTAGCTGGGCAAACAGTGTCATGTCTGAGATGACCACTGGACAGCGTCAGCAATATTCTGTGTTTTTTGATGTAACATAGAAAGAAACTGGGGAGGAAACTGAACCCTGAACCACGTGTGTCCGAAAGGCAGCAGCACTACCTTGCAGCTAAAGGAAAAAGTCTCTACTAGCTGTTACCTTTAACGGTGCCTTTATCCTGCTAATCTACTCTACTCTCCTACCACTCAAAGGACTCTTAAATTTCAACCCCCTTCAGGCAGAGAGCTCTGCTCAGAGATGGTTATATCATATATACCAAGCAGGAAACTCTTTTATACCAAACCTGGACCTGATTTCAGTGCCAAGATAACAAACTGGAAGGGTGCCATGACTCAAGCCACTGAACTGGACTAAAACTAAACAGAAGATATTTTTGGGACTCGGCACTCTGTAGTCTTGAACATTTTGTGATCGTTACCTACTGACAAAGCCTTTCTGCACTACTGCTGTTGAAAGAATTGTGAATTATTTTATGACCTGTAACAGCACAGAAGTATTCAGCAATGTGAGGGACTGAGTCAGACACAGCTGGTTTAAGAACTGACAGCGTCAAGTGGCTGTGAACTACTCTAGGATGGGGGTGGGCAATTAAAAAAATATCTGCCAGTCCCTCTGTCTGTCTATCAGTCTGTCAGGTTGTATTTTGTATTGTGAAGAAAGAACAATTTAATCCCCAAATGTTTCTCCTATTGAAATGTGCAGCAAAATAAACATCTGTTCTGTCCCGAAACACCATGTCACCTGTTAACTATCAGTTTATCTGTAGAAAATAATAGGGCAGTGGGCACATAATGTTCTGTGTTCTACGAATTTACCAGATTCCCCTAATGTCACATTTCCTTTGTCCCAATGCCATAGAGTGTTTTTGCTTCTGCACAGGGAGATGGTGGCCGGCAGGTCACGTATTACTACTGGTACTGGAATCAGATCGTGGGGAAGGGAGGGCAAGTCACCTGATCATTGAGAATAACTTTCTTCTGCTTCACCAGTCACTTTTGAGTACAGTTTTTCAACAAGTGACTCGAACAGGAAACTTGTGTCCTGAGCGAACTCAAGTTCTACCTTAATGTGGCCACAAACTCAGCTTTACCTTTCTACTGGCAAGCTCTTTTATTTTTTTTACCAGGAGAGAGACACTAAGCTGAAGCTTGTTTACAGGTGTGACCTGGGAGCACAAGGAAGTTAAGTGACTTGCTCAGGGTCACACAGTATGCAAGTGGGGACTGTGGGATTCAAACCCAGGTCTCCAGGTTTGTAGCTCAGAGCCTTAAACCACTGCAGTATACTGCCTCTATTTTGTCTATTTCTGGAGAAACATTTCATTTCAATTCAACTTTAATGTGAATCACCCATAGCGAGCAGGAGAGACATCAGTCGCTGCTGTTGGTGTTCTACAGTATTTCGGAAGTGGCAAGAACAGGAATCGCTCTATGAACCTAAAAAATGAAATGAGTATTGCACTTGAAAATCTGAGGGATAACAGTTGAAGAGACGAGGGAAAAAGCCCATGTTACACACATCTGAGGCAATTAACTTGTGACCATCAGTATCCACTCACAGATGGCTCCTGTCACAGCTGTGTCAGCAGAATTACTCAATCTGGGATGCCTCAACTTGCAACTGTCATTGTCAGCTATAAACAATTGCAGTGAAGGATGAGCAGGGAGGTTTTTTTAGGGGCAGTAATAGTCTCTGAGTCTGAAACCATTGTATAGAATACTTAAGGCAGCAGTGCATGTTAATGGTGAACATTTTGACTTATACTTTTATATTTTAAATTGCCCTTATCTCCTCTCTTGTAAGACATTCCTTCCTCCATTTAGAGTCTGCCTTAGCACCTTTTTACATTTAAATTCAATAAAAGGTCATCTTTTAATATGAATATTGCATGGTGGCTTTTGCCGAAGTGTTACCTGTATGCAACCAAGGAGAATTTAGGACACTCAGCACCAGGGCTTATAACAACTGGTTGAAGGCATGGTGCATGGAGAGGGGCTTCTGATGCACTGCGGACTGGGGTCCAACCAGGGAGGATATGGGCATTTGTGGGAGACCTGCATCTTTCTTGGAGGGGGACCACAGCACTTAGTCAGAGGTTTAAATGCTACTTGGATGAGTATTTTACACTTGTCACGGGGCAGGCTGTTAAAACAAGTGAGGCAACACTTGCCCACCTAGAAGATAAAATAGCAGGGATGGAAAGCCCAAAGGGTGTAAGCTCCCCCAGGGCAGGGACGCAAGAAGACAGAGGTGGGGACAAATCAGTGGGTAAGGGGGGGTGGGGTATAAATCAGGAAAGCAAGAAGTGGGTAGGGGGTTGGGGGACAGTTTTCCTGTTCTGTTTCGTAATGCCCTTTTCTTTTTTGTATGGATTGTCTTTAATGGAGTGTATAAGGAATGTCTGTTCACAGGTTATGTTCTGGAATTTATTCTATGGTCACTCTTAAAATTTTAATATAGCATATTCAATTTTTAAAAAAAAAAGCAAGAAGAAAGGAGTAAAGGAGACAGGTAACAGAGAACGTAACAAGGAAAGACGGGAGTCAGGAGGAGCTTCAGGGAACAGCACAGGCAGAAGGGATGGGAGGTAGGGAAGTAGGCAGGGAGGGAATTCTGGATCTGGAGGCCATCATGGCAAAGGTTAGCCTGGATTTAGCAGCCATAACAGAGTGATGCTTCACTGACAGCCATGGTTGTGACATGGCCATATTGGGCTACTTTCTATTCAGGAGAGAAATGGAAGGGAGGAGGGGTTGTACTATATGTGAGGAAGGAAATCAAGGTCATGGAAGTAAAGGGGCCCCCATAAGAAACAGAAGGGCTGGAGGTGCTGTGGCTTATCCTGGAGACTGGTACTGGGGATATTATCTGTATACGGATGGTATACAGCCCTCCAGCACAGGGAGAGGAGTTGGATAAGGCACTTGCGAAAGCTATCATCAGGGTGACAAGTAAGGGGTGGTGCTGCTAGTTGGGGACTTCAATCTGTCAGAGGTGTAGGGCCATCCTTGACTCCCTACAAGGGTTTTTTCTCAGGCAGCTAGTCAAAGAATCCATTAGGGGCAGGGCATTGCTGGACCTGGTTCTTACAAACAGGGATGACATTGCAGACATCACAGTGGGCAGTCCTCTAGGTGCCTATGCTCACTGTATTGTGCAGACAAGAACAGAGGCAAAACTCATGAGAACAGGGATCCTGGACATTAGGAGGACAGTTTTTAAAGAGATGGGAGATTGCCTCAGACACTGCTTCATATGGGGGATTGCAAGAGAGGGGTAGAAAATAACTAAGGGGCAGCATAATTAAAGCAACCAACCACTGCATGAAGGAAGTGCATGAAAGTAGAAGGAAAAAGAGACCATTATGATTCTCTAGGGAGGTGGTCAAAGTGTTGAGGGGAAAAAGGATGACATTCAGGAGGTATAAGGAAATACAGCGAGAGGAAGACAGGGAAGTATACCAAGTGCAAAACGTGGCAGCCAGGTTGTTGACTTTTAGCCATGTCACTCCTATGCTCTTTGAGCTGCATTGGCTGCCTATATATTGATGGATAACCTTCAAGGTCAGGTTACTGACCTATAAAGCCATGTATGGGCTTATCTGTAAGATCTTCTTTGTCCCTATTGCCCCCTACATTCACTCCGGTCCAACAGCGAGGGATTGCTAGAGGTTCACGGGGTCCATTTAAAGACCTCTGGTGCTCGTTCTCTTGCATTTGCTGCACCAACCCTGTGGAATTCTCTACCTCATCGGATTAGAGAGTGCCTGACTGTCGAGGGTTTTAAATCTGCCCTAAAAATGTATTTATTTACTCTGGCTTTCCCTGATTGATTGAATCAGATTTATAGTTGTTATCCTATTTTAGGATTATTGTTTCATTACTCTGTTTATGTTTTAATTGGTTTTATATGTATGTACAATGCTATGATCTTGTTTGGAACAGCGTTTAATAAATAAAGATTGCTTGCGAGTAACACAGAGAGATGCAGTAAAGGCAGTGAGTGGAGCAGGGATAAGATTTTCTTCAGGTACATACATGAAAAGAGGAAAGCACTTCCTTGACTTAGAGGAGACAGACTTAGCCTCCAGAGTAGGACGGTGCAGGTGCACCCATGTGGCAAGTCTTCAGCCTCAATCAACTTGGCTGGATCTTTGGTATCATCTAAAACATGAATCCATCATTCTCACTGTCCCAAATGATTATTTATTTAGTAATACACTGCAGGTTTTTTTGCAGTCTGGTCCACTGAGGCGACAGCAACATACTTACAAGAATGTCCACCAAGTAACACATCTGCAGCTCTCAGAGTTGCTACAAAAAAAGTCACATTCATGGCCCGTATGTCCACTCTAACCTGGCACTCAGTCAAATGGAAAGTTACATCATTTATAAAGTGTGTTTTGGACTGAACAGAAATTACTAAATAAATAAAAAGAAAGCTTTTAGCTGATAGAATTGGGTCTCCCAGTCACCAGTTGAGCTAGTAGCCTTTATGCTTTATCGGTCCACTTATTACAGTTTCATTTCACCTTCTGTTAAAAAGCAAAAGTGCAAAAACCATGAAAAAAGTAGTTAAAGTACTTTAAGAGGATTTCCAACTGTTATTGCACATTTTAGAAACCTCTCTCTCTCACTCTCTGTCCCTCCTTCTGCTTGTTAAATTATGGTGTCTGAATTTAGTTGCAGCAACAAAAAAGGGCACATGCTGGTTATGCTTGGTTACTCTGATGGCTGCAGACTACCCTGCACCTGTATGGGCATGGTTTGGGAAGAACAGGGAACACAAGGCGGGGGACGTTGATTCCACTGTATTCTGCCTACTGGTTGCCAACTCAGAGCCCAAGGGCTGACCTCTGCTGCGCCTCCTACCAAGACCAGATTCGAGACTTCACTCTCGTGGTGCTGAAAACACATAAGGAAAAAGAAAGAAACAAAACATAGGCCATGGGGGTCTTTTAAAAAAAAATCTAATTGTTTTAATTCATAGCATTTTAACCCCAAATTTTTGCTTCATAATCTATGAAAAAGGCATTGAGCTAGATTTTCAGTGCCCCCTCCGACCCTAGCTGGTTCCCCCAGCCCATATTCCCACTGGGCCGTCCCATTTCTTGCCCCTAGAAACTGTTTGTCATTTTGACAATTTAGCAACCTATCCATCTCAACTCGATTAAATCAAATCAAATCAAATCAAAGTTTATTTTTATAGCACCTTTCAAGACCAAGGCACTATACATAAAACCAACACAATAAATATAGTTAAAATTAAAACAGGAACAATAAAACAAATTATCCATAATTAGGGAAGGCTAGATTAAATAAATGAGTTTTTAGCTCAATTTTAAACCTATCGACAGTCAGGCATTCTCTTGTATTCGTTGCACTCTTGTATTATGCTGCTAATTTTGCTCAATATTAAGTTGTACTTGATGTAACGTGCGTGGCTGCTATGAATTCATAACACCCTTGTATTTATGGTGTAAATGTTAATTTTGTTAATTATCAGGCTGTACTTGATGTAATGAATGAGACTGTATGTATTTTGTTCATAACCAATGTTCACTTATATTCTTGTGTTCTATGCACTTGCACTACTTCTCTTCCCCTTCCTCCCCATGATGCATCTGGAAATGAGCTAAACCGCTTAGCATGCCTTCCGGGTGAAATACTTGAATAAATAAAATAAATAAAATCTGCAACTGCAGGAAAAAACTGGTGCAAGTGGATCACCACTTGAGCCACAGTTTTCCCCGCAGCTGCAGTATTCTCAAAGTGGGAGCTGGTTTACCACCAGCCCCCAATTTATGGCAGCTTGTGGCCAGTTTTTCCTCTGCAACTGTAGAAACATATAGGAACATAGAAGTTGACAGCAGATAAGGACCGCAAGGCCCATCCAATCTGCCCATTTTTTCCACCTTATGAATGTGCCATAGGCGTTTACTCTGTTGATGGCCTATCTATTCATACTCATCTTTATTGCTCCTTTATGCCTATCCCATGCCTGTTTGAAGCCCTGCACTGTTTTGATATCCACCACTTCCTGAGGTAGGCCATTCCGTGCATCCACCACCCTTTCTGTGAAAAAGAATTTCCTCACATTACCCCTTAATCAGCCTACCTCTAATCTCATTGGCAAAAATCGAATCTCTAATCTCTGTGTCAAAAATGGTATACCTAGTGGAAGCAGGTGTACCATGAAAATGTGGAAGTCCTCAGGTGAGGGGATTTCAGTCCTCACCAGCTGCTGCAGAACAGACTTAGCCCCGGAAGGCTGAAAATCAACCCCATAATTATAATGTTTTCTAGATGCTTATGTATTTAACTAATTTACTGTGGTTATATGCTTTGTTGGTGTATCCTCTTTCCCTGCTCCAGGATGAACCTGGAAACAAGCTGTCTGGTACTCTGTGTACGTTCCTGGACAAGCAAAAATTTGACATAACTAAATGATAGAGGACATGGTGCGAGGAGGGGTGAGAAAAAATACTTTGGATGCTTCAGAGTATCAGCAAAAGAGAATTTATTAACAAAATAAAAATTCAGGCCAGCTTGCTGGCACAGCCACAGCAGTGCTTCCTGCAACTATTGTGACCAGAGTTCGGGAATGACCCCAGGATATCAGGGGCCAGCAGAGGGAAGGTGTATTGAGCATCCCAGAGTGCACTCCTCTCCGTTATGAAATGAGGACTGCACTCTGCTGCTATGATCACAGGAGATAGTACAGTTGGAGAAGCTAACAGGAAGGTGGACCCTTGGCTGGTGTAGCGCATGGGCATGGGTTTGCATGCCTATGCACACTAGGCACTCTAGCCGACAGCATCCTGAGAGCTGGGTGTAATAAGGAGGAAAACCATGGTAGTGCAGCCGCATAACACCGGCACTCTCAGGTCTTGCCAAGCTGACTTCCAGTACCTTCCACACTTGCAGACCAGAGGAGCTGTCCCTACTCTCACATGAGTCCACTAAGGAGATCAGAGAAGAAGGAGGAATACATTTAACAAATGCTTGCAATCATCCTTGTTGAGTTTTCCAGTTTTCTGTGGTTTCCTGAGAAGGAAGGAAGAAAGGGCTTGTGGGACCCCATGAAGGCAGGTAAGAGACAGAGATGGGAAGGATGAGGCCGCGGGAGGTGACCATATTGAAGAGGGCCACTTCTGGGACCAGAGATAAACAGAATAAAAAATCTATAAAATTCCATGATTGCACCAAATAAAACCTGAACCTGGGAGAAGAAGATTGGGCAAGGGTATGTGTTGCTTTTATCTTCCATAGAAACACAATTTGATGGCAGATAAGGACTACATGGCCCACCCACTCTCCCGAAGCAAATCACGCTCTATTCCCTGTCACAGTCATGTGCTCATCCCAGTAGTAAGCCACCGACTTTGTTCACACACACTAGATAAGTCTCTCTCTACCCTGTTCTGGGCGAACAGGTAATTAATTCTCCAGTATCATTTTCACTCAGACTTTCTTCAATCAATGACTCCGGGATTTGTGTAACTGTTGATATTTTCTTAAGAGTCCAGATGGCACAGTTTTTCTTCTTTTCCTAGTCTATGAATTTGTCCCACTTTCCCAAGGAGATTATGTCAGCAGTTTGTTTCTTCTTTTGCAGCTTCTGATCTGTATAGTGTCCTTCAAAACTCAGAATTTGCTTCCATGAAAACAGAACAGATTATCCATTCCTCACGATATTGACAGGGTAGTGTCACTGTCTTTATTAATATATTTAACCGCTGAGGTTTAAAACACTTGGAAGAGGATAGCTGCTGTCCAGATCAGATTAGTAACTATCTTGTCAACTATCTGCTTGTGTTTCATGTGTAAAGGTAGTGTCATTACTGCTGGGGTCAGGAAAATGTTCCATTCAATTGTACATATCATAGGCCCTCATATTCAGAAGTGGTCATTAGCACTGCATGAATAACAGTGCCACGCATGAAATAATGCAGTCATTGGGGAGGCATATTTATATAGGCAACCCACCATGACCAGTACATGCTGCCTTTATGAATATCGGACTGTGTTAGTGTCGCACAAAATGCAGACGAGTAGTGCAGTGCAGTTCCTTGCTTGAAACAGACACCCAGGAGCAAAGGGAGACTGCACATCATAAGAGTTAATGCTTTTGTTCATGGGTGCCATATCCAAACAACAGTATGATGATAACACAACAAAGCATGCAAGGCACAAAGGGGCAATTTGCATGAAATTACGTAGCCGTAAGCAGCTCTACGCAATGCCTCTGCGTCATTGTATTGTAATGCTGGCGGCATTATATCAAGAGTCAATACCCCTGCCTGTATCCCTAATAACAGGTTGAGGGGCCTGGGTTCATAACTACCTAATATGGGGGGTCCATACCAGTACCTACCAGTAGTAGTAGTAGTAGTGCTAACATTATTGTTCCTCCACCCAGAGAAATTACGTGAGTAACTATCACAGTAGGTACAGCCCTCTGAGAAGCTAATATCACTCACAATCCCACCTGGTGACCTTTTGCAAAAACCTAGACAGTTGCAATGTTCAATTATTAACATACTAAACAGTTTGACCATTAATAATATGCTCACATTCTGGCCACTTGTCGGCAGGATCTGGATCTCTGACATGGGCTCTGCAAACCCCCTGTAAAAGACAGCTTCAACAATACAAGTATGCACTTTCCATATCTTGCAGTACATCAGTGACTCTAGACCAGGTAATAATATGCTCACCAGCCAGGTTAACATCAAACAGTAAACCTGATTTATTAAGGGGAACGTGAACAAGGAAGGGGCCAAAATTTAGGTAAACAATTACTTTACTATATTTAAAAACAAGCTAGATTATGTTTCATTTACTTCAGTCCCTGAGTTTATCAGTCTAGCAACTACTGGGTACCCAAAGTGGAATACAGGCAGACCTGAACTGTTGCCCAGGGGTGGCCAGTGTTGCAGCTGATGTTGGGACTCTTGGTGGAAAGAAAGGCAGTTAACCATGCAAACAACCCAATTATTTGTAATCCCGGGCCGGAGGTTTCAGTCTTTTGCAAAACCCAAAAACTAAGCAAATCAGATGATTTTAAACACTTGTTGCAGTGAGTTACCCTGATTGTACTCACGCTACCAGGAATTTTTTTTTTTTACCAGGAAAGAGACACTAAGCTGAAGCTTGTTTACTGGTGTGACCTGGGAGCACAAGAAAGTTAAGTGACTTGCTCAGGATCACACAGTATGCAAGTGGCGCTGTGGGATTCAAACCCAGGTCTCCAGGTTTGCAGCTCAGAGCCTTAAATCACTTCTCTATACTGCCTCCTTAAAATTTGCTGCAAGTCAGGGGGAAGCAGGGCCGACACAACGCACCTCCAGATGGTCGCACCCTGCATGGTGGTGATGTGCAGGAGGCTGAATTCCCGAGCCGATCTTTGGCCGAATGATCTCTGGTGCAGGAGTAGCAATCTAGGCCGAGATGGCAAGACCCAGGTAGGGTGAACAGTTCGGGCAAAGTCTGTTATCTTCTGCTGGTGAAGCCTGCAGCTGGTTTAATTTCCCTCATCGGGAACCAAATCTCGACCCACTAAGCACATTCAGCACTTTAAATCTCTGAAAACAGTTCGGACTTAGTCCGGTTGCAAATTAACAGTTTTACTTGCAAACCTTTCAATCCAAGAGTCTCACAAACAAGCTGGGCCAATTGTTTACTAGAGCAAAATCTTCGGTCCAAATCACAAGCAATGCTGGTAACACTTCTTTCTGTCTGCTGGCAGGCAGTTCCAATGCCTGATCCCCTTTTGAGACCAAAGGTTGATCTGAACTCACAAAACAGACAAGAGGGTTACCCTGTTCTGTTCAACTGTTCAAAAGACTGCGCTCAGAGGTTGGCACTTTGGGAGTAGAGGGCTGACCTGCTGAGTGGGTTTGTGACAGATTGGTTGGCAGCGGTGGCATAATTTTGGTATTACAAGCTTTTATTGTGCTGTGTCAGCTTGAAACCATCAGCTCACTTGCAAAGAAAGAAAAAGGCAGAGTTTTATTTTAAAAGGAAACAGAACTATATCACTTGGTGTACAGTCAAGTTCCTACCCATTTTATTTTTTTCTAAAGTGCAAGTCAGAGTAGCTGTAGTTAGGAGAAGATGGCTTCCGACTACAGCAGCCACACTGTAGATTACTTAAAGCAGTTGAAAGGGACAGAAGAGTACCATTCGAGGTGACAGCCAAAAGCAGAACCTCATAGATGCTCTGATGGTAGCAGATACCCAGAGCAGTGAGTCACGGACCATGGCTGGAAAAGACCAAACCTTGAGTGTGGCAGGGCTAGTTGCCAGTGCAGTGTCCAGATCCAATGAGGAGGGCAACAGGGCCACTGTTAGTGAAGGGCCACAGCAGCAGGAGAAGGTCACCAGTATCCTGAATCCAGAGATATTCAGGCTGCAAATTGAGTTGCGCAGGATGGAACTGGAGTTCCAGGAGAAGAGAGAGTGGGAAAAATGAGAGGCGGAGCGAGAACACTGAGAGGCAGAGTGAGAACAAAGAGATGCAGACCATGAGGAGTGTGAGTGCCAGTGAGCTGCAGAGGAGAAGAGAAAGAAGCACCAGAGGCAAAACAAACTGGAGAAGCTACGACTGTGACCAGTGGCACCAGAGCAGGTAAGTGGCTTGGGTTTAACTGGGACTGCAGGACTGGGTTACAAATTGAATTACAAATTAATAGCCAAATTTAAGGAGGGGGAGGATATGGATGCCTTTTTAAATTCTTTTGAAAAAGTTTGTATTCAGGTTAAAATTCCTAGAGAGTCCTGGGGCTTCCAGCTATCCCCGCTACTTACTGGGAAAGCTCGGGATGCATTGGGTCAAATGGACAATGAGGACAGTAGTAATTACAGCAAACTAAAAGCTGCACTGTTAAAAAATTTGAATTAACTGCTGAATCATACAGAGCTAAATTCCGTAAGCTCAGGAGAAGCCCTGATATGAGCTATGAGGAGCTAGCCATGAAACAACATCAGTTTTTAAAACGTTGGTGGGAAGGAACTGAGGCAATATCTGTTGATAAAAGTGAAAATGTGATTTTATTAGAACAATTTTATTGGGCATGCCCAGCCGAGCTAAAAACCTGGCTAGAGGACTGAGATCCCAAAACAGTGCAAGAGGCTGCTGAACTCTTGGACTGCTATGCCAAGAGCAGACCTGCTCTGAGAGCAAATGGGGTGGGCGTGGCAGTACAGAAAGGGAAAAATGCACCTTCAGGGCAGCTAAAACCCTCACTGCCTCCACTGAAACCAGTTAGCCCCAGGTTTCAGAGAAAAGATTTCTCTGAGAGAAGAAATGAATGTTGGTTGTGTAAAGAAACTGGGCGTATTGCCAGACAGTGTTCCAAAAAGGTGATCAATAATGCACAACAGGGTGCTAGAAAAGAAGTGGGTTGTTTGTGTGTCCCTGGAAGCATGCTAGTGAACGTGAGGGAACACATGCACCCAGTCATGGGGAATGGTGTACAGACACAAGGGTTAAGGGACACAGGGGCATCCCTGACCTTGGTAAAGGGGGATCTGGTACAGCCTGTTCAGCTTATACCCAATAAATACGTCACTGTACAGGACTTTGTGGGAGGGGAGAAAACATTACCCCTCGCTAGTGTCCTCTTAGACTTGGGTGAAACAGGGGGAACTGTGCAACAGGTGGCTGTAGCCAAACCTTAGCAGTGGATGTGATCCTGGGCAACAATCTAAAACAGGGGATGGTATGTGCAGTTACCCGTAGCTAAGCGGCAAGGGAAAATTGTAGTTCCCTGAACCCCACAGAAGCCATTGTGGAAACCACTGAGAGGCTGGTTTCCCAGCCTGTGTCTCCTGAGATGGAGATTAATGAAAAGGGAGTAGAACTTTCCCCAGTAGCAAGTAACCACACAGCTATAGAGGGTTACTCCGAAGAGGGAGGGGTGACTCATTGTCAGAGGGTTGGGACTGACAGTGATTCTGAGTGCCATAATGCTAGTGCTAGGGACCCTCATTTAGAGACTGAAGGGGACCTGTCCCATACCTTGGGAATGTATGAGGGGTTTGCAGCTGCTAAGAGAAGTGACCCTAGTTTAGAGAAGCTGAGTGCTTGGGCAGACTTGGACGGCACCCAGGGAGGTGATGGCAAACATAAGGTTTATTGGGAAAATGGACTTATGCATACTCAGGCAGTACATACAGAGGGAGGGATGCTAGTCAGGCAGCTTGTTGTTCCCCAGGGGTATCATGAGCAGTTGCTCAAGATTGCACATGATATTCCCTTGTCTGATCATCTGGGAATCATGCGCACAATGCAGCGGTTGGCCCAGAATTTCTACTGGCCTAACTTCACCCAGCAGGTGAAGGAGTATTGCAGGTCTTGTCACCAGTGCCAAGAAATAGGGAAGGTGGGCAAGAAAACCCAAACTGCCCTGATTCCATTGCCCATAGCGGAGGAGCCATTCCAGAGGGTGGGAATTGATATTGTGGGGCCTTTAAATACCCCTAACTCCTCAGGGAAGAGATTCATCCTGACTGTGGTAGATTATGCCACCCAGTACCCAGAGGCAGTCACCCTATCCTCACTGAGGACAGACAAAGTGGCACATGCCTTACTTGGAATTGTCTCCCATGCTGGGTTTCCACAGGAGGTAATCACCGATCGAGGGGGTTCCTTCATGTCAGACCTGATGAAATGTTTATGGGAGAAGTGTGAGGTGGTGCAGAGATGCACAACACCATATCACTCACAAGCCAATGGGCATGTGGAACAATTCAATGGTACCCTAAAGTCAATGCTCCAGGCGTTTGCTGAACAGAATGGGAGGGACTGGGAGAAACACCTTCCCCACCTGTTGTTTGCATACTGGGAGGTGCCCCAAGAGTCAACAGGATTTTCCCCCTTCGAACTCTTATATGGACGCCGGGTAAGTGGGCCCCTAGACTTGATCCGGGAGGACTAGGAAGACAAGCATGCCACCCAGGGAACTCCCATTGTGATTACATCCCTAGGTTTAGGGAAAGGCTGAAGGAGCTTATGGGGACAGCCCAGAGCAACCTGGCAGCTGCCCAACAGAAACAAAAAGTGTGGTACAACCACAGAGCCAGAGCTTGCTCGTACATGGTGGGTCAGAAAGTCATGGTCCTTATTCTGGTCCAGAAAGACAAGCTGCAAGCTGAGTGGGCAGGCCCGTACAAAGTGGTTAGGAAGGTAAATGACGTGAACTACATTGTAGAGTTACCTGACCAAAGACAGACAGAAAGGATGTACCATGTCAACATGATGAAGTCATATGCAAATAGGGCTGACATGGTGTTCACAGTGTGTAGTCATGGGGAGGGGACGAAAGAAGGAGACCCCCTTCTGGACTTTCTGGAAGAAAGTAAGCAGGACTCCTCTGTGGAGGCAGTAAAATTGTCTTCCCAGCTAGCCCCAGACCAGATCCAGAAATTAAGGGAGGTTTTATCAGACTTTGCTCCCTTGTTTAGCGCCAAACCTTGACTAATCCCCTTAGTGATGCACAATGTGGAGACAGGGACACAGACACCCATACGGCGAACAGAATATCGGGTGTCAGAGGCTGTCCAAAAGGACATTAGGAGGGAAGTGGAGGAGATGCTGGATTTAGGGGTAATCCAGAGATCCCACAGTCCCCGGGCCTCACCCATAGTCCTTGTGCCTAAGCCAGATGGCTCTACTCATTTCTGTGTGGACTATCATGGACTGAATACAGTCACGAAGTCAGGTGCCCGCCCGATGCCCCGGACAGACGAACTCCTGGACAAGTTGGGAGGGGTGCCCTACCTTATGACCATTGATCTGATGAAGGGGTACTGGCAGGTAGAGCTGACAGACAGAGCTAGGGAGAGGTTGGCCTTCATCACTCCGATAGACTTATTTGCGTTTAAGGTAATGCCTTACGGAATGAAGAACGCCCCGGCCACTTTCCAAAGGTTGGTGAACCAGGTGTTAAATGGTGCTGAGGAGTACACCGTGGCGTAACTGGATGACATTGCCATCTTTAGTACCAGCTGGGAGGAACACCTATCCCACCTTAGGGAAGTGCTGGGCAGGATACAGAGGAACGGGCTCACTGTCAAAGCTGAGAAGTGCCAGGTGGCCATGGGAGAAGTGGCATACCTCAGGCACGTGGTAGGCTGGGAACAGCTCTGTCCTAACCAAATAAAGATAGAGGTGATCCAAGCATGGCCCAGACCAGAAACCCAGAAGCAGGTCAGGAGTTTTCTAGGGACAGCAGGGTACTACAGGAAATTTGTACCCAATTACAATGCCCTGGCTGCTCCCCTATCTGACCTGACAAAGACAAGGATGCCAAAGAAAATTACCTGGGGCCCAGTCTGTTAGAAAGCCTTTACCAGACTAAAGGAGGCACTGTGCAGTGCTCCTGTTTTGACAAGTCCTGACTATAGCAAAACCTTTATAGTTCAGACTGACGCCTCAGATGGGGGTATTGGGGCAGTACTGAGTCAGACATCCAGCCAAGGAAGGGATCACCCAATAGCCTACCTGAGTAAAAAGTTACTTCCCAGGGAGCAGGCATACTCCATGGTGGAAAAAGAATGTCTTGCCATAGTGTGGGCCCTAAAGAAGCTGGAGTCATACTTGTATGGGCAGCATTTTGTGGTGTAGACTGACCACAACCCCCTGGTTTGGCTGATGCAGATGGGAAAGACAAATGGTAGATTGCTAAGATGGAGTCTTGCTTTGCAAGGGTATGATCTGAAAATCGTACATAGGGCTGGAGGTAAAAAAAAAAAACTCAGATGCGCTGTCTAGGGTCTATGAGGAGTGAACTGATTTGGGAAGCTCATCCCATGCAGTGGATAGAGCCCCCAAATTCAGTCTAGGTGGGGAGGATTGTGACGGGGACAGACAGTTCTGAGTGCTGTATGATCATTTTTTGTAATAAATAAAAATGGGTTATTACTGTCTCCCATGAGAAATGCTAAAACAGCATGTGAGACCACACACACACACACACACACACAGGTTTTAGATACAAGGTTACCTGGAAGGCCTGAAGCTAATTACAAAGTAGACCAAACCTTGATCAAGGATCTCCTATTGTATCTAAAGTTAATTACAGGCTAGAAGAGGCTTGAGTTGAGCATATCCATTTTATGACGTTTCAAGAGGAGGAAATCAGGTTTAGTAAACTGGTGTGAAATCATAAATGCTTTTAAGTCTGTGTGAGAAAAGGATGCAGCTAAAGATCAAAGAGAGTCATTTGTAGAACATGAGTTATGTCAAGGTTGCAAAATTTAATACTTTGAAAAGACATCCTGTTTTTATATAGATATTTTTTTTAGATATTCTGACAGGGAGGAGCTAGGTGACCTCATGCAAAATAGGTGGGGAAAATCAGCTTTTAAACATTAATTCTGTTTTCCTTAAGACACTTCTATCTAGACTCTGACAAAGAAACATCTTTGGAGCACTTTAAGCAGGTATTTAGAGAGACCAGTCTAATTACTGTAGTAGGGATTGCACTGTTTAAAACCTTGTTCTTTTAATAGATTTGTATGTCTTGTGATATAATAGTTCTGTATTTTGTGTTTTACATATTTTTATCTATTTTAGTAAAACTCTTTTTACAGCTTACTTGGTCTGTCTTTGATTTTCTTTCATTTGCAAGAAAAGTATATATGGTTATAGCTAACACTAGGCATAAGCTTGAATGGTGATACCAAACTTGAAAGACAAGCGTTTTAAATCTGAGGTCTATATTAAAGTTTTTAAGGGTTAATTTCTGTACACCTGGTTAGGTGCCCATAGGCAAAGATATGTGGCCCACCGGAGACAGAATTATCTGAGCCTGTGCATTGGGTACGCTAGCAAGAGGTTCACAGTTTGAATACCTCCAAGACTTGAGACCAAAGGTTGATGCAAACTCACAAAACAGACAAGAGGGTTACCTTGTTCTGTTAAACTGTTCACAAGACTGCTCTCAGAGGTTGGCACTTTGGGAGTAGAGGGCTGACCTGCTGAGTGGGTTTGTGACAATCCCTTCCTCCACCCTTAATTCCTGTTTGATTTATCACAACATTCCTAGTGCTAGTACTACTCCCGCACCCTGCAGAACAAGACAGAGCCCCCTCCCCTACGCACTCAGCACTCACCACACTCCACTTCCCCCACCCTCCCCAACCTGATCCACCTGGATGATGTCATCATTTTCTGACAGAGTGGTGGATGGCAATCAGCACAGACCTTCCTCTCATTACCTCACCTGGCTAGCATCTGAATGAATGGGACTGAGCATGCGCGTACTGCCACAGGCCACAGCACCATATTGCATTTATAGGGTTTGTTGTAGTGGGGAAGATGAACCATACAGAGCAGTGTAGGAGGGTGGCAGCAAAAGTCAACAGGATGCTGGTTGTATCATGAGAGGGATCTCCTCCAGGAGCAGGGGGGTGATCCTGCCTATCCATAGGGCACTGGTCAGGCCACACCTGAAGTACTGTGTGCAATACTGGCACCCATATCTGAAGAAGGATGTGAAATTACTGGAAGGTGTACAACGCAGTGTAACAAGGATGATCCAGGGATTGGAGGACAGACCATATGAAGAGAGGCTGAGAGAGCTGAACATGTACTCCTTGGAGGAGAGAAAGGACCAGAGGGATATGATTGAGACCTTTAAGTACGTAAAGAAGATAAACAAGACAGGCACTGAAGGGATACTCAGGCTGAGGAGGGGGAAGGACACGAGAAGGCATGGCCTTAGATTGGAGGGTGGAAGATTTAGGATGGAAATAAAGGGACATTTTTTCACAAAGAGGGTCATGACAGAATGGAATGCTCTACTGGAGGAGGTGGTGGCCTGTAAGACAGTGGGTAGTTTGAAAAGGGTATTGGACAAGGTGAGGGGGAAGTAACTGGGAGGGGGAGAGGGGGCAGGGCAGCTGCAAGGTGAGGGTGCTAGCTGCACACTTGAGCAGACTTGATAGATCAGGTGGCCTATTTTTGCTGGCAAATTCATATGTTCTTATGTACGCATTTTCTGCACCTTGTATTTGCTGCTTGCAATGTATTGCACATATTGCACCTAGTTATATTGTTACTGATCTCCCTTCCCCCAGAATGCATCTGAAAATTAACTATCAGCTCAGTGTGTGTTTCCCAGTAAAACTGTTGAAATAAGTAAATAAATAAATAAAATTGTGCCAGATCATTAGAGCAAAATCACTCTAACTTTTTATTACAAGTTGTGCAATTGTGCTAAAATACAAATCTTAAACCCGTTTTGAAAATCCAGTTTCATGCATTTTATATACACATAGCACCACATTCAGCATTCAGCGCTTAGAACATAATCCTAGGTGACCTAAAATACTATGAAATCAGCAAAGGACCATGTTTGAAAATTATGTGGCAATATCTAATGCCCACAATATTACTGCAAAAAGGGTTCCATGTTCTTATGTGTGAGCATGAGGTGTCAGTGTGGCTCAGTTGGTAGCACATCTGCCTCTGGGCCAGAAGGTTGTGGGTTCTGGTCCCAGACTGGGGTTGGGCTTATACCCTAAACACTGGCTCCCAGGTGCAGTACTGGGGGGCTGCTGTACTGATGGGGTGTGTCATCCTTCGGATGAGACGTTCAATGTGCCTATGCAACTGGTTTTATGCTTGTGTGACGTAAATAATCTTTCACTGTTTGCCTCTCTATCCATGGGATATACCACCCTGTAGGGGTACAAAAGCAAGGAACCCTAGAGGAGGGTTCCACCCCTTGAGGTGCAATGGGAATGATTTCTTTGGCTAAAGGTACATTAGGAAGAAGCCCACATGGGGGGAGAGAGAGAGAGGCATGCTGCTGGAGGAGGAGGGGTGGATTGAGGGGCAAGGAAAAAAATGCTTGTGTATGGAGTGAGGACAGCAGTCCTTACATGTGCCGAACAGGGGTGTGGCCAGTTGCACCGCCCCCTTGAACTACAGGCTGTAGTCTTCCATTTCGATGTACCTGCACAACTGGTTTCATGTGTATGTAACATAAATAATCTTTGGCTTTTTGTCTCTCTATCCATGGAATATACCACCCTAAAGGAGCATGAAGGCAAGGAACCCTAGAGGAGGGTTACACCACTTGAGGTGCCGTGGGAGTGATTCCCTTGGCTTAAGATACCTTAGGAAGAATAGCAAAAAGATTGTTGAGCAAAGCATACAAGGTGGTGAACACTTATTGGGGTCAAAGACCTGTACATAGGTTGGTTAGTAGTATGGGTTCAGTTGGTAGCATGGGTCAGTTGGTTATATTGTTTGAGCAGAGTAGTCAGGAAACAACCAATAAATAGTGACCCACTCTGAGGTCTGACTGTAAGGTGTGGAGGCCTGGCTTCCTAAGGAGAGAGAGAACAGCCAATGGGGAGAAGGAACAATTACAGGGCAGCCATCCAACTCCATCCAACAGCAGAAATCAACTAAGTGATCTTGGGACTACAACTATGCTTATCTAGCATTATGACCATTGGCACGGAGGAGAGGAAAACCCCCATTTGAGGAGGAAACCTCTGGGGATCCAAGGCCTAGGTCACCTTCCCTCCAGGCTTTGGGACAGTTTTGTTTAGTGATGGCTCTGCTACTGCAATTTAGTAGACCAATCCAGAGGAACTGCAGCTTCAGGGAACACTCTATTCCTCTAACGGGAATGCCATGGAAGGTTGCCAGCAAACTCTGCAACACCAGGGCATCTCAGTGCCAACCTCCAAGGCAGGAGGAGGAGAGTAATGACCACTAAGGTGCTCAGCCGGCCTACTGATCTAAGAACAAACCAGGGGAAACAGAGGTGGTTGTAGGGAGAATAGCTTTAAAGGGTGCCTCCAAACCCACTCTGGCAGCTAAAGGGACCCTTCCTGTAAGAGTCCCACCCCTTCACTGCTGCAGTCTTCAATGCTGCATTGAGAGGTGCCATCTGCACAGTTGATGACTGAAGGTTCACCCAGAGCAAGGACATTCCCAACTATGGGCCAGGTGAGAAGGACCCTTCACAAGCTTCACATGCTCAAGATGCGGACTTCAGGGTGCAGAGAGAGAGACCATCAGCCACAGGGCTAGCCCTGAGACCTGAAAGTAATGAATACAGTTGGCATGTCTCCAAAATATGGAGGAGTGAGTCATAATGAGTGTGGGACCCACGCGAGGGACCCGCACATGGGTCCTGATGGATGATAGGAGACATGGGGAGACCTGTACATTGGTCAGACTAAGCAATGTGGACCCTCTTGTGGGTCTTGACTGGATGAGAGCTGACAGGGAGAGACCTGTACATAGGCTGGGCTGAGCAATATGGATCCTCTCGTGGTTCTAGGTAAGGCAAATAGCATTTTCCAATCACAGGAATGCATGCCGACCAAGTCCATTAGGAAGTCAAATTGGGAGTGAATTAAATTGTATGTTATGAGTAAGAGAACGGTGAGGCCGGGTAAAGCCCAGAGCCAACAGTTGGAGAGTAGGAGACTGTGAAGCTGGTTAGGTAGGAGGTGTGGTTTGAAGCAAGTAAACATGATATGCTGCCAGACTTGGAAGGGGGTGAGTGTTGCTGGTAGTACAAGGGACAGGAAGGCTGGGATGATGGTGTAAACCAGTTGCATAATATTAGGTAAGGGATGGTAGAAGGCTGGGTAGAGCCAGAAGCCCTTAGGCAGAGAGTTGCATGGAATAGCTGGTTGCATAGTGCCATAAAGGCTATGCGGAGCAGCAGGTGGAGGCCAGGTGAGCCAGGGGCTTATACAATACACAACAAATAGGAAGCCACTCCTGCTGCTTGGGGCTGCAATGCCCTCTGTGACTCCTTAGTCCCCCACCATAGGAAAAACAAAGAAACTATGAACATGACACCAAGCAGCTAATGAAATAAGTTAAATACATGCCAGCCATGAAGGCAGGATTAGGTTATCATCAAAAACAGACTGCCAGCCAGCCGGCCGGTGCAGCGGTTGGATTTCCGCTGGCCACGCCAGCGACCCGGGTTCGGGGACAGCCGGGAAGCTGGAAGGCAGAGGAGAGAGGACTTGAGCATCCCAGGGATTGCTCATCCTCTCCGGGGAGGGGAACCAGAGCTCGGCTCTTGTCTGGCCCCGGGTGGAGACCCGAGGTACAACAAGCCCAATGCCTAACGGGGGTGATGTGCCAGACATCGGCGCTCAAGCGCCTTGATGTCAGGGGACACGGTACATCGCAAGAACACCAGAAAAACACCTTGCGGCTTCCTAGTAGATGGAGCACCAGGCCCCGATCCTCAATGCTCCTACCTGCCCAGAGACAGCATCCCGACGAAAAAATATATAGACGCATCAGGGTGCATGGGCCCCCACCCCGTACCCTGCCTGGGGGGCATAACCACGGCTCCATGGGGAATGGACTGCACTGGTCTCCAGGTAGGTGAGTGAGGGCTGATAAGGCCGTAGGTGGCTCCTGAAGAGATCGGGGCTACGAGGAGGAGGGGAAAAAAAAAAAAACAGACTGCTGTGGGTTTCGTAAAAGTGGGAGTAGCAATAAATGAGCCTAAATAACACAAACAGAGGCAAAATTTACTGACCTAGAAGCAGGAGAAGTGCAAACCAGGCAGAGAGTTTAGCATAGCCAACATATTCCAACAGGAAGGAAGGGAGGAGACAAACGCAGCGGGGGGGGGGCAGGGCTCAGGGAAAGTGTGGGACCGGAGAGAGGATGGACAGAGCCTCTGGCTGCAAGAAAAAAATGCTTGTGTGTGGAGTAAGGACAGCCGCCCTTAACTGGGCCAAATAGGGGTGTTGCACTGCCCCTTGAACTACAGGCTGTAGTCTTCCAATTAAACAGAGGTCCCTTCTACCCGTCTCTGGTGCTGTCCCACTAGGTGTCCAGGTGGAAGTAAGAGAACCCAAGGCACTTTTCACAAGAATGGGGTTTTTAATTGAAATTATAAAAACTATATCAAGGGGTCTTTTTTATTCTTTTTTTTTCTTTTCATTCTGGTTTTCTAATTTTCTTTTGAGACTACAAAAGTGTAATCTGATGTGCCACAAGAGTATGGGATTTTTCTCAGTGTCCTGGCCAACATTCCCTTTCCCATAAAACTGGCTCATGCAATTGTCCAATGCTGTGCATGGGTATTGATGTGCAAAATGGCTGCCACTACATATTTGATCACTTAACTATCAGTCTGGTATTGTTTGTAAAGTGCTTTAAGATACAATGTGTATGAAAAGCATTATATAATTATCTTGATGTCATGCTTAACCAATCACTTGATCTCAGCCTCCACATTCAGTCAACCTGCAAAACAATTAATAGTAGGCTGGGTGTTGCCTACAAAACTAGCTACATGCTAACACCATCTGCTAAGCTGGCCATTGCCAGGGGGATCCTGCTCCCCACTCTAACATATTGTGCTCCTATCCTTGCGGCTGCCCAAAAATCATCACTTCAAAAATGGGACATCACTTACAACAGTGTCTGTTGCTACACATCATCATCCCCTCGACTTAAGCATCGCTGTCAACTCTATAGTGACCTTGGTTGGCTCTCTCCCTCTGCATCCAGACAATACTATATTGGCTGTCTGTCTGACTCCATTATCAGGCTTCAAACCCCTACCTCACTTGCAACACTGCTAATTCCCCTCACCTACTCCTATGGACTGCGATCAGATGACAAATCATTACTAAGGGTATCTAGATATCATAACTCTAAAGGCACTGGGGCATTTAAATATGCTGTTCCTCTGCTCTGGAATGCTCTTCCCTTAGATCTAAGGCTATATGCATCTCACTGTCACTTCAAAAGTGAGCTCCGACGATACCTATCAATGGCTGAACCCCGTACTTGCTTTGACCCTACTTGACTTGTCTGGGGGTCTGCCATACCCTTGCCCTGATATCCGTAATTCTAAAACTCTCCTGCTCCTTACAACTACCCTCTCATCCCCTTCCTTTCTTCATTTTCCTCTTATCTTACCCCTGCCCGTGTCCTCTTTTTGACTTTGCCTTGACCTCCCTCCACCCATCCTCATATACTTATCCTCTATAATCCCCCCTCCTTTTTACTCTATTTTATTGCACAGTTGCCCTCCTCCTGCTATTTCCTCTTTTGAAATTCTTAGGTATAACGCTGAGCTAAGTTGTGTACTATATGTTATGACACATGCTCTTTGATTGCTGGTGCTGTGACCCATTCTAATATTTGTTTATTTGACTGTATCTCCTATGCTATGTTGCATATGCTTTTGTTACTGTTTGCATGTACTGCTCGCTGTTGTTCTGTTATTGATCTGCTGTTGTATCCTTGTTTAAATGGTTATAAACTAAGCTGCATGTATTTTTGCAACGCACTTCTGAAATGTTTCTTGTATGTAATCCCTTGTACTCTCCTGGGTCGTGCCTGAAAATAGTCATTTTTTGGCTAGTGCGTTTACCCGGTCAACAAAAACTAAATAAATATAGATGCTGATTCTTCTTCTTCACTATCTTTCACCAGCAGTAAATGTGGAGTAACTGCAAATAATATCAATTCTAACATCATGCAAAAATGTAAGATGAGCCTATATGTTGCATGTTGTTCCTTCATGAAACATTGCAATTCCATGTCAGTTTTTGTGGAACCAATGAATGAGATCATCTCTGAGGAGCTAGTAAAAAAAAAAAGACCCCAGCACCACACATTCATGAGGAGTTACTTCCTAAATGAATTTTGACATTAAGTAAAAGAGATCACATGCTATGTAGACAAGGCCATAATGGTGTCCATGGCTATTACTGACACCTCATTTGTGGCTGTTATAGTTCATCCACAGGCACACAAGTGCAGACCGTGAAAGAGGAATATATTTTGGATGTGGATCCAAGCAGCATCTAGCAAGCGATGCAGAACAGAAAACAAAGAGATTATACCTGTTGAAACTGTAACACATGGGAAATCATGGAAAACATGCTGAGCACAAGCATTTAATGTGAACTATTTTAAGAATGCAGACTCAAGACATGCTGAGTTCCATGTATCTATCCACTGTTCATGGTGTGAGAAAAGCTATTGGCTGCAATGCTCAGGACAGCTCAGTAAATGCCACTCTGCATGTGGATGAATGATCACCTGTTTCTGCCCTCACAGATGAAATGTTATCTCTTTTGCTAAGAAAACACTGGTTTATCAAAAAGAAAATGTTATGTTCTATTAAGGGGCCAGTTCCTTTTATTGGTTGCTTCTGTGCTGTGATCACTAGGCCTGTTACATGATCATGGTATGAAAAACTTTGCTGGGGGGGTGCAGCATGGTATATTGGTTAGCACACTGGCTTGGAAGCCAGGTGATCACAAGTTCAAAACCTGCTAGGGCCAAATACTCATTGTATGACCTTGGGAAAGTCACTTACCCTCCTAGTACTCTAGTTGAACCAGCTGCAAAAATAGGTAGAAGCCGGACCTCACTGAAAACAAGATGTTGCATCTTAACTGAGTTATTCTGTGCACTTAAATTGTAAAAACAAATTTAAAAAAGTTTGAACCTGATAATTGTCTATGGCCTCATAAGTGATAGTGGAATAGTTACATCCTGACAACGGAATATATAACCCTCCCATTGAGTCAGATAATTGGTGCAATATAAATTACAGAGCAGAACAATCTCTTCAGGTATGTCTTATTTGTCAGAATGATGAAAGCCTTGTTGTTATGTAGTTTGCTCCACAACAGCTAGGACCTTTATTAAAGGTTCCGTGGGATAAAGCCCATCTCCCCATGTTTATAGGGGAACTTTATCAATCTGATCAGGCTGAGTGTCAGTTTGCAGCTGTACTTATGGATTGCTGATGTACCGAAATTGCCAAAAACTGGCAGCCGCATTAAGTTTAACGACTAATATGGAGATGCAATTTTTGCCATTAAAGAATGTTCGAAAGGGTGTGTATCACAAAATGGAACTTTGTTTCTGGCAACAAGATTTAGGGAATTTCTACAGTGGAGGCAGTTTAAATGTTTGATTTCCTTACTGTATTATCCTTAAACAGATGAGCCTGAATACTTTAACGGAGCTCTTAAGGACACTGACCAATCTGCCAACTTTGAGGATAAACTATGGCATTTTCTGCAGCTGTCCTTGAGTTTCTCTCAGGCTGCTGTACTGAAGTTTGTTACAAGCTGCCTCAGTGTAATTGTTCTGCCACAAATGAGAAATGGACATCACCAAACGGTGCCAGATTGAGACTTCTTAAACAGTTGCATGTAAGCAGCGGAATGGTAAGGAACAAGAAAAGGTTTCTCATCTGCAATTTATACTCACACACAACTATTTCTCATTTGGAAATAACACATACCTGCAGACCATGGGCCCAACAACCAACGCAAGAACGGCACCTCAGATTGCCAACCTATTCATGGCTAAACTGGAAGAGACCTACTTGTCCACTTGTCACATCAAACCCCTAATACATTTGCAATGCATTGATGATTTATTCCTTATCTGGACTGCCAGCAAACAGGACCTCATACAGCTCCACCTTAACTTCAGTTTGTTCCGCCCTACCATAAAATTTAAACTCAGTTACTCATCAGTACAGGTCAGCTTTGTGGACACCAGTTATCATCATAAAAGATGGGAAAATGCAGACATCCATTTACCACAAACCCACTGACTGATTCAACTACCTGAATAATAAGAGCTTCTACCCCAAACACACAAAACATCCCATGATTTACATATGCCATATGATACAATTGAATATGCCATATGTTCTGACACAGACGATGGAGACAGGCATATCAGCATCATCAGAGAAATCCTTGCAAATCAAGGATACCCCCATAGATCATAGAAAGCCAGATTTGCAGGGCAACAAGAATACCCATAAAGAACGTAATGGAATATAAGAAAAAAAAAATGATTGCACACCGCTGGTTGTCAAATAGAGCCCCCACAATGAACACCTGCACAAGATCATTAACGATCTCAGTCAGGGCATGGCCAGCTTCCAGCATGGTAGGACATGTACTCCGCAAGCTCCCTGCAACATGGGAAGAAAAAGCCATCTTTAAAACATCAAATTTTGTCTTTTACAGTTTTGTACCTTCCATTTTGTTTCCTGAGGTTCTGGCTGGTCACAGTTTGACTGCAAAAACAGCAATCTGTGAGACTGGGAATCCGAGGAAAAAAGCCTTCAAGAGTGGTGGTAAGAAAGGTCACCAGGATGGGCTATCTAACAGGGGCACGAAGGGAACACCACTGGCAGATTACATGATTAACAGAGCCGACCCTGCACAACATGTTTCATGTGGGAAAGACAATGGATGGGAGATTAACTGCCCTGGATAAGAAGGTGGCAAACATCCAGGGCAAACTCAAAATCTGTGAGCAGCAAGTAGATTCTGCAGTTTTTGAGGCCAAAGAAGTGGTGTGGCAGACCAGAAGATCACTGGTTGCCACCACAGGACTTATTAAGAGTCTTGAGATTTCACCTAGAGAATGTGGAGACTCAAGTCAGAGCTGCTAACCTGAGAGTGATTGGGATGCCCGAAATCTTGGAGAGTGAGAATTCAATCTCCTTCATACAGAACTGGCTGGCTGAACATTATAATATGTACCTGGAGCCATCGGTATGCAAGGCATACCTTATTACGCTATGTAGAGTCCTGGCCAGATCTTTTTTGAAATTCAACTTCTTTATTGAATTTTAGTAACAACAAAACATGATGTACAGACTGTAACACATACTGTAGCGAGACAAAAAAAAAAAAAAGGCATATAACCAGTGTGACAACAGGGAGTTAGATGATGTGTATGCCCACCCTCCTCCCACCCACCCCTGGAGGGTGCCACCTCAAACCACGGGATAACAGAGATGGGATGGCAAGAGGTACTCCGGTACTAAAAAACCAATAAAAGGGAGACAGAGTGTACTAAGGCTGTCAGAGGTAACTCTTGTATGGGATTTAGTGTAAATATAAGGCGTATAGCTTGCCCCACTTCTGGCTAAAGGAAGGCATACCATTCCGGGAGCTAGCTATTAACCTTTCAGTCTTGAAACAAAGAGAAATTTCACTTAGCCGTTCGGTATATGAGATAACAATTTGATCCAGCCAGTGTTTGAGAACCAGCCTTTTAACTGCTATGGAAATTAAGGCCATATGGAACCAGCATTCTTTAACTTTAATATCAGAATACAACCCTAGTATGCATATTTCAGCTGTAAATAACTCCTCTAATCCCAGGAGCGGATCCAGATTGGTTTGGATTGTATTCCATAGGGGGGCCACCTTGTCACAGTACCAAAATATATGCAATAAGTTCCCTTCGCCTGCTCCACATCTTGTACAAATAGCTGAAGTCAGCCTGCCAAATTTGACCAGCTTAATTGGCGTATAATACAGATTGTTCAAAATGTAAAACTGGATTAACCTATTTCTATCTTGAGTAAGATATCTATATGTGTCACGCCAGATCTGGTTCCAAGGTAGGGAGGAGTCAGGTAAGAGGGAGACCCAAACCTTGGAACCGGTTAAAGCATTGGGGTATTTAGAATCTAATAGATAAGAATAGATTCTGGCAATTCCATGGGATTTGCTTGCACGCTCTTGAATTTGATCTAAGAAAGGTTTGGTTTGGGAAGGTATCATTACAGTCCCAAACAGCTTCCTAAAGGTGTCTCAACTGGAAGACCTTAAATATATATTTCTGCGAGATATTCAATTTAGTTAGCAATCCAGTGGAGGAAAGAAGAGAACCCTGAGAATAGAGAGCCTCCACTGGCCAATCATGTATTTGTGGAAGCCAGTCTGAAGTTAGCAGGGAGCCACCGATTTTGATGTTGGGATTAAGGGTAAGAGGTTGCGCCACATCTTTTGTGAATGGGATATTAAAAAAGCTCCAGCATTGAGAGAGAATCTTAATGGAAAGCCCTATAACCAAATTTCGTATAACCTCTGGTAGTGTGGAATAGGTGTAATAGAAAATTCGGGGAGGGCAAAGATTGTATTTGTCCAGCAGGTTGAGTTCTAACATCAACCAAATAGGTTGATAGATATTTGATTGGGCGCTGAACCAACGTCCTATTTTGGCTAGATGGCTAGCCCAGTAGTAAAACAAGAAGTTAGGAAGGCGAAGACCTCCCTATCTTTAGGTAAATTGAGTTTTAGGAAAGCCTGCCTGGGGTGCTTACTCTCAAAATGAAGTTGGATAAGGCAGTATGAATTTGTTGAAAATAGGATCTGGGGAGCCAAATGTTAAGAAGATTTAGGGGGTAAAAAATACGGGGTAATTCATTCATTTTAATGATACTGATGCGACCCCACAAGGACAACAGTAGACTGTCCCATCTACAGAGATCTTTCTGGACTCTCACCAGCAGGTCATCTAGATTAAGTTTTAGTAATCTCCGGTCACGAGCTAAATGTATGCCTAAATATTTGAGGGAGACCAGAGACCACCTCATGCCAAATTGAGAGAAATTAACTTGGGGTATAAGGGAGTTAAGAGGGAAAATAACTGATTTGGTTAGGTTTAACCTGTAATTGGATACATGCCCAAACTGATTAATAATTTGTAATGCCTGCGGTAAGGAGGATTCTGGGTTGGTGAGATGCAAGAGAATGTCGTCTGCAAAAACCGAGAGGGTCAAGACTTTCTGGGAGATAACACAACCTGTAACCTGGGGTGAGGCCTTAATACTGAGTATCAGGGGTTCTAAGTACAAGTTAAATAAGTAAGGGGACAGAGGACAACCCTGTCGGGTACCAGAGTACAGGGGGAAACGAGATGAGAAGACGCCATTACAATAAATTCTGGCAGAGGGTGAGTTGTAGACTGCTCTAACCCACTGGATAAAAATATTTGGGAAGCCCATTCTCCCAAGTGTGGACCACAAAAAATCCCAGTTAACCCGATCAAAGGCTTTTTCTGCATCTAAGGCAATCAGTGCCATATGAACCTGGGAGTCTTGTGCAACCTGAAAGATATGGGAGAGGGTATGCAGGTGGTCTGTTGCAGATCTACCGTGGACAAACCCCACTTGTTCGGGACTCAGCAAATGTTGCCAGACCTGTTTAATTCTGAGAAAAAGAATCTTGGTTAGGATTTTGATGTCATAATTTAATAATGAGATTGGCCGGTAACTAGCCGGCTCCAGCCGGGGTTTGTCTGGTTTTGGAATTAAAATTATTGTGGCCTCCAACAGCGAAGGGTCAAAGGAGTCTGATGAGAACATATAGTTAAACAATTTAAGGAGGAGAGGAGAAATCTCCTTGCGGAAAGTTTTATAAAAGTTAGGGGAAAAGCCATCAGGGCCTGGAGATTTGTCCAGAGGTAGCCCCTTAATTGCATCCTCGATCTCATCCAAGGTAATAGGGGAGGATAACATTTCACAATGATGTGCCTGCAAGTAAGGGAGAGAAACACCATCTAAGAAATGTTCTATAGCGGGAAGAGATACTTGACAGGTACCTCTACCATACAGATCTTTGTAAAAAGATTCAAAGATATGCGCAATATCTCTTGGTGAGGTTTTAATGGAGCCATCAGGTGACTTCAGAGCGGGGATTAACCTTGAGTTTTCTATCTCCCTTAACCTAACAGCTAACAACCTACCCGGCTTTTCCCCTTGATCTAGGTAGTGAGCTTAGGTTTTAAGGATGGCATATTCCGTTTTTCTTTGATCAGGTCCTCATACTCGTTCCTGAGCTTGCATAATCCTCAGGTCTTTTTGAGAGTTAGAGAGAAGGCACTCAGCAGTCCTGATTTGGTAGACAGAGATACAATCTTGGCTTCCCTAAGTTTTTCCTTCTGGAAGCCAGTTTTATGAACTCACCTCTAATAAAACACTTTAGAGAACACCAGATTAAATCCTCCCTAGCAATAGAACCCTGATTAAATTCGAGAAAAGTCGAGATCAAAGATTTGAAATGGGAAATTATATGTTCATCTTTTAAGAGTTGCGTGTTTAGCTTCCATGAAGTGTCCCTTTGACCATATGGTCCGGGAGACACCTTAATCCATGCAAGGAGTGATCAGATATGACAATTGGCTCTATACCTGAGTGGGAAGTATTTTCTAAGAGGGTGGTGCTAATTAAAATATAGTCAATTCTTGACCATGTTTGCGTACCTGAGAATAAAAGGAATATATATGGCCAGAAGGATTAAGACGCAAGGGTCACATAACCTAGTAAGTTCATGAAGTCCCCAAGAGCGATTTGAGATGGGGAAAGGGGTTTTATAGGTCTGTAAGTTCTGTCAAACTCTTGATTTGGGGCAACATTCCAGTCACCTGCCAGAATAAATGAGGATGGCAGGAACCCACTCAATTTAACGGCTAAATGCATGAGAAAATTGGGGTCACCTCCCACTGGGCCATATATTGCCCCTAATACCACACTAGTACTATTAAGCAGACCCTTAACTAAAACAAATCTGCCCTCCTGATCTATAGAATTGTCTTCAACCACAAATGGAATACCTCATCTTGTCAAAATAGCAACACCTCTACTGACCGATGTACCCCCGGATACAAAAACCTGAGAGAACCCCTGACGTCGTAACCCACTGGTCTCTGTAACTAATAAGTGTGTTTCCTGCAAGAATAAGATATCAATATTTAACAGGGAGCAGTTTAGAAGGATTTGATGCCTTTTAGTGGTATCCCTGATACCTCTGACGTTCCAGGTAGCAATTTTAATAGGCCTCGCAGCCATATAGCATACGAAAAAGGTTGGAGAAAACGAGATCCTGTGGCACTTCCACCAAACTTAAATACAAGTGGCACCCTCCAGGTTCCCCACAACCTCCCAACAACCCCAATACATTGACAAAATGCCATAATTCTCTAGCTACCAGGGAATCTAATTGTGAACATCTAATAACAGTGCTAGGTAACATTAACAAGTAGATGCATAATGTAGATAGCGGGATAGCCCTTGACCTTCCCCTCCTCCCCCCCATAACAGCCCACCCTCTCCAATTCCCCTTTAAACTATATACAAAAGGCCCCACTAAGACTAAGAAACTAAGTACAAAAAAACAGAATAAAACTGACAGGGACCATCCCCAAAAGGTTACATGCCCAGGAGTAGTCAGACTTAAACTAAAATAAAGTATACGAAGGTAAACCACTACGGAGGCGCAAATCAACCTGCCCCGAACCAAACAAAGGACTCTAGATCTCCTGGGTACAGCAACCCATCCCCCCCCAGCTAGACCATGAAGCAGGTCTCCCAGTGTTTATCCTCTCCCTGAGCCTCCCACCCACCAACCACGCTTGAAGAAGGGAAAACTAAGCCTTGTGCCCCCACTATTAAGAGTATAGCAAGCATGAAGATATAGGGTCCCTACCAGGAGCTGCAAAAACTTGGGGTGATAGCGGCCCCTCCAGTCCAAACTGTGCCAGGAATCATTTCTGATGTCAGAATCGTGGGGAAACAGCCTTCCAACAGGTATATCTATCCGCTTCCAGCAAAAGGAAAAATAAATCAAAAGGAGAACCGAGAAGAAAACAAAGACTTGTCCAACTGAACTATATTAATTTAAATCCGCCCTGAAGTGTGGGAAATGACGGGAGGAGAACACAGCTGAAGGACCAGCCGGTCCATCACTAATAAGGGCCAGTGGAAACCGCAATTGGAAACTTAGTTCCACCCCCTCTCCCCCCTCCCTCGAGACTAGACAGCTAGGCCTCTGGAGTTTACTCAGGCCTAACAGGCCCTGATCCAGACATCAACCCCGGTCCCAACAATCGGAGCAGAAGGAGACAAGAGAGGAAGCGCCTAGCAGGTAAAAAAACCTCAGCATCAACACATTATCAGGAAGATCATACTAAACAGAGTTTCATAGCTTCAAACTCAGTTCACTTTGAAAAGGCTGGGAAGCTTAAGAGTGAGGTCTAAAATGGCCTGATCGGGGTTCTCGTAGGAGTGCCAGACACCATCCAAGGCCACCAGTAGCTTAGCGGATAATTCATCCTAATCAATTCCGCTGTAATGAGCTTATTCACAATTGGATGAAAAGCTGCTCTTTTTTGGCGGGTTTCATAAGGCAGGTCCTGAGTCAGTCGCAGCTTAGCATTGTCCCAGAGAATTGACTCCAGCTCTCTTTGATTTAGACAGAAGGTGCTGCTTCTATAAAGCTGAGGAATTTGATTATTATGGGACGAGGGGGAGCACCAGGTGGAGGCTTAGGCTTTAAGGAACGATGAGCTCTTTCAATGTGGTACTGCTGATTGAGGGGTGAGGGACCAACAACTTTATTCAGCAGCTTTTGGATGAAAGAGATGGTATCGGTTCCCTCTTCGGATTTGGGCAAACTGAGAATCAGTATATTGTTTCTTCTACTTCTGCCCTCTAAATCTTCCACCTTAAGTTGTAGCTTGTTGATTTGTTGATGAAGTCGTGCGATCTCCGGTTCAATTTTCCCCTTCCAGTTCTCCAGTGAAGACGTTTTAGCCTCCGTAGCTCCACTCTTCGCGTAAGTGCACCGAGGTCGCTTCTGATGGTTTTCACTTCGGAGGAGATATCTTGGAGGGTTTCTCGAAAGGGGAGCAGTTCTTGTAGGAAGCGATCCTCCGTAAGCAAGTTAGCAGAGGAGCTGGGAGAAGCTGTTTAGTTGATTGCCCGTGCTTTGATTTTTGGCTTTTTGGCAGTTTTCGGGTGAAGAGGTGTGCTTCACTCCAGCCTGCTTCACCTCTGCTTCCATTCTTCTAAAAGCTCCTGAAACGGCCGCCTGGTCCAAAAACAGAACACTGCACACTCCAGGCAGAAGGAGCAAGTCAAACAAGTAATCACCTTATTACTTCGGGTTTTAGATGGGCAAAAACTTGAGATTTGCTGGTTGGTAGGTAGGAGCTCCAGAAAAGGCAGCCACTAGTTGCTCTGCATCACATGACCCGAGTCCTGGCCAGATCTGAGGGAGCAGGAGCGCTGCTGATGGTCCTTTTGCACCTCATGGACAGGATAAGATTTTGCAGGTAGCCCCGAGACTGAGACCACTGACTACTGAGGAGTCTGAGGACAGACGTAAAATAGCCTTACTCCCAGACTTGAGCTTTGGAATGCATTCCCACCACAAAGCTTTTGACAGAATCCATTCTTCACTCTGTGAACTGGGAATTTTACAGAGCTTTCGACTCCCAGCAAGCCTGAAGGTTATATATAGTGGCGCAGCCTATTTATTGGGGGATACAAAGAAAGCAAGAGCTCTTTTAACAAAAACGAAACAGGACTTTGGATCACAAATAGAGGTCCTGGAGGGTGAAGAAGAAAGCTGAGCACTAAGTTCGATATTTGCAAATGGACTACTTTCAGGTATTGGGTTAGAGAGAGACTGGGCTAAGGTTAGGCAATAAAACATTCCATAATATAGCCTGACAGTGGTTGGGATACCATATGTCTAACCAGTTTTCCCCATGGGTTGGGACTATCAGTGACTCTTAATGGTGCTGACCAAGTGGTTGGGTGTAAGGTCTCCCCTCCCCTCTACCCTTCCCCCCTTCAGGACATATTCTCTTTGGCAAGGTAGCCATGTTAAGAGCTCACCTCACGGTGTTTGCACTGTTTATGCATAATTCTTGGATGTTCTGAGGGGGTGAAGTCCCAAAGTGGCATGGTGTAGTATACTACTTATAGATGTCACTAATGATAGCAAGTGTTTAAAATTGCCTTTGTTAGCGAAGTATAGTTTAACATACCGCTTTTACAAAAGAAAATTTGAATTGTGGCCAGTATTTCTAATTGCATTTGTTACTTACATGCAGAAGGCAGTTTGATGTTTTTAACATATCCTTTGACCACTGCTTCCTCTTTAATAATGTGTGGTTAAAAATATATGAGAGCTTAGATGTTCTACACAGTTAACAAAATAAACTTTTTCTCCTAATGCTGTTAAGGGACCCTTAGTAGCACAGAGGGTCATTCACAGGATATTTCAAAAACTAAGTTTTAAATGTTCGGGTCTGATGCTTGTTCGTCGCTAACTGGTCATCTATTATTAATACTGGGCCTTTTGAGGCTTATTACTCATGCTGTGTCAGCACCAAATGAAGTAACCGACTGATAGAATAAGTTCTGTCTGGAATCCTGCTGCAGTGTATGTTGCTCAATATACACAATATGCTTTTCTACTGTGGATCCGTTTGTAAGTCCTGCTTATAAAAACTAATGAAGTTTAAAAAAAAATATCTCAGTCCTATTTTCCAATAGGATGAAAGGCTGCAAGCTGTCTTTCCACGGCCCCACTTTTGGCATGTAGCCAACCCCACAGTCTATAGCAACTTATTGTCTGAAGCCAGATGCCAGCAAATACAAATGTTTCAGGCACATTTTGCTGCCACTAGAGAAGATGCCAAACATGCCCTCATGTCAATACAACAGATGCAACCACCATTCCTCACAAGAGGCAGGACTACAAAATCCAGGGATCATTCAGCTACTGCTCCGCTAATGTTGTGTATCTGGTCATGTGCTCAGAATGCCCCAGCACAAATCTTTATGTGGGGGAAACAGGGCAGACTCTTAGGAAGTGAATGAACCTGCACCATTACAACTTCAAATACCAGTACACGAACACACCAGTGGGTGACCATTTCTCCAGCTTGGGATATGGTTTGGGAGACAAGCAAGTGGCCATCCTGAAGGGCAACTTCAGAACACAGAGAGAGAAATGGGACTCAGAGTTCAAATTTATACAAACGTTTAACATCCTGGGAGTCTGGCCTCAATAAAGACAGAGGTTTTATATCCCACTACTTAACACAGTCTTTGAACTCAGCACAGATGAACATTTCTCTTGTTATTAAACAAACAGCAACTGGACTGCTACACAGCCAAAGGCCACAAAAACATAGAAACATAATGACAGAAAAGCACCTCTTGGTCCACCCAGTCTGCCCATGTGTCCCTGTCTATACTGTCACTGCAGACCCTACTTGATCTATGCCCCCCCACACTTTCTAACTAAGATTCCCTTGTGCCTGTCCCATGCATGCTTGGTGCCCACCACTGTTTTTGCATCCACTACCTCCACTGGAACACTGTTCCAGACATCTGCCATTCTTTCAGTGAAGAAGTACCTCCTTACATATCTTCTAAATTAATTCCCCCCACACACCCCAGCTTCATTGCATGTCCCTTGTTCTCATGCAAAGAGTAGGGGAATTTCTCCAGTGTCCTGGCCAAATTTCTCTTATTCACTAAAATACCACCAACAGCTTAATTTAGTTCAGTGTCAGACAGTTTCCATCTGTATCCTCCTTCCCTTGGGACGAGGATGAAAACAGGCCGAGTTGCCTAGTCCTCCTTTCCAAGTCTGCAAAATTAAATAAATACATTATAATGGATGTTTTTTTAAATGGATAGGAGGAAACCCTGGAAGCTGATTGACTGAAGCAGTCTTTGACCTGTGATGATATCTCAGGCTAGAAAATGTGTTGGGGAAATTCTTGAACCTGATTGGTTAAGGCCACCAACCACTTGACCAGACAAAGGAGACTGGCAAATAATGAGTTCTATTCTCTGCCTTCCTATTTACACTAAAAATTATTGCGTGAACTGGAACTCTCAATTTGAAATCACCATCATGTTTTTTTCTCTTGTTTAGTGAGGGAGAGCCCCCCCACCACCATCCCATTGGTCTGACTCCCACTCACATCATGGCCCTAACTGCCCTGCTACCCATAAAAATACCTTCCAAACAGAAGAAAACTGGGCAAAATCATTTTTTTTCAAGCAACCACCATGGCAGCATACAAGCGGCCGTTTTTTTCGGCCCTAGTCTTGCGCTAGTCCTCTATTTGCCCTGGCTCTTTTCCCTGCTCGGCAGCAAGAAGCTTCAACATTATTTATTTAAACCAAAGCAAAAAAGTAACCTGGCGCTTCTGTTCAAAGTGACACTTCCAGTCTTCCCAGAAGCCTTTCCAGCCTTCCTGGCTGCACGCAGCTACCTTGCCTGATCCTGGCACAGTCCCAACTCTATTGCTGGCAGTGCTCCTCTCCCCATCGCATTCCTCAGGTAACAAGCTGAATATTGCACAGTTTATTTTCAGGAGGGTGAGGGCTTGACTTGCAGAAAAGATAAATTAGACCACGGTTGGTGGGGTGGGGGGATGTTGAAGAGAAGTGCTAACACTGATACAACTGTAAAAAACAGCTCTCAGACACTCCAGTGCCCTGTACTGGCAGATATACCAGTAGAGGGGCTACTTTGCCAAAAAAAATCACTTGAAATTGATTTTGGACCCTTTTTTTTAATTTTATATAAAATTGTTACATGTAATCTATTTTCTAAGCACAATACTACCCTCCAGAATGGACATTATGGGATGCAGGACCTTCCAAGGGTTATAAGGCCCTCTGCCTGCAGTGTTGGGTGCTGATTACGCCCCTGGGTGACCCAGTATAGCCCAGTACCACCCACCCTGTTGGGTATTATTGCTTATATATTGTCATGGTTCAAAACTAATTACCAATATCAGCCATTTCTTAACGCTTCAAGCCCATTTTATAATTGCATTAATAGACTCCAGGCTGTGAAATATTGTATTTATTTAGTTTTTATTTGCTAGGTAAGTGCATTAGGCAAACAAATGTCTATTTTCAGGCACAGCCTGGAAGATCACAATGGATAGGGCAACACAATAACATCAGTATACACATACATCAAACACATGCATTAGCAGTTATTTCAATGTACATCTTAACAAAGTATACATTACAATAAACATAGGAATGGGGAACAAAAATCAGAGGAATAATATACAGAGAAATGCATTACACTAATTGTAAAGGTGCGGAATGATACCAGGACAATAACCACTGAATAAGAATGAAGAAACTGATGGTATACAGTGCATTAACATATGGGTAAGAGGCACAAACTGATAACAAGTCAGTAAATAAGAAAGTTGTATCATGGGATGTTGTAACTTCTCAGGTGGATGAAGGCACTCGGGGGTTGCCTCATGCTTCCCCAAGCACGCAAGGTGAGATGATATCTCATGATATACTGTACCAGACCATATCATATATTATTGGTATGGTATGGTGTGGTATGGTATGGTATGGTAAAATTTTATTTATACAGTGTTACAGCCATTAGGGTTCCGAAAATCCCTGTTCACAAGACTTACCTGTTTACATTATGCAAAATTATTACAACTATACATTTATAACAATACAGGTTACAGAAAAGTACAGAACAATACATCAGAGTTTACAAACTCATCAATAACAGGCATATATTTATATATTTATAAGGCAATGGCTGGCAATGGAGCATTCTGATTGGCCTACTGCATTCTAAATGGGTTGCAGTAACAGCTGGAAACCCTCATTTACTATAGAACATTTAGAATTTTAACTACTATTATAAAAAAAAAGGTTGGATATGCAGTACTCTGATAATACAGCCCTTGTAGACCCCTGGTTTGCCCTCACTTAGAGTATTTTTTTCTTTAATTTACTGTGATTCCCCTCTCCCCATCACACTGCCTATCCCTATCTGCCATCTTTTCCCACCCCATCATCGCACCATCTCTGGGACTTACCTGGCCAACCTTTGCAGTGCCCCACAGTTGCCCCCCCATGGCAGAGCCCCCAAAATCCCCATAAAACTGGGAGTGTTTAGCTCAATAATGGATTGCGCACCCAATATGTGGGTGTGGGCCCTTGACAAGGGATAAGCGTCATCCTGCATACAGGGGTTGTTTTCTGATTTTCTAGTCCCCAAGCCCTGAAGGAGGGTTTGAAATGTGCTCATTGTTAGACACATGCTGACACTGCCCTCACCCGAATCGGCTGCTCACAACCACTACCACAAGTGGCGGTAGTGCCAAAGAGCAGGCTACCCTCCCTCCTGGAGGAAGACAGCATCAAGTAGGATGTCCAGTCCTTCTTTCCCAGCCAACCCCTAAGTGGCCCTGGCTGGGTCCCAAAACTGGGTTGCTGGCGTAGCAGATGGTGACACATAAGTGCCTCTGCCCTCCACACCACCAGCCCAGCCTCACTTGGAGTATTGTGTGCAGTTTTGGAGTCCTCACTTGAGGGAGGACAGGGATAGGTTTGAGGTGGTGCAGAGACAGGCACCAAAATGATACAGGGGCAATGGGCTAAGTCCTGTGAGAAGGGTTTGGAAGATCTCCACGTGTACACAGTGGAGGACAGGAGAACAAGTGGCAACAGGATTGAGACATTCAAGTGCCTCCATGGAAAAAAACAAGGTGGACAGCATCAAGCAGTTCACAGTGAGAGGTAACACAGGTACGAGGGTATCTCCCTGATACTGGCAGTGGGGAGGTTCAGGAAGGATGTCAGGAAGTACTTTGATACCGAAAGAGGATCGACAGACTGGAGAAAGCTTCTGTAGGAGGTAATCAGGGCTGAAACATTGGGAGGGTTCAAAAGTGGATGAAACACTCACATGGGAATAGTGCATAAGGGGGAAGACTGGGGGCAGTGAGGACTGACGAAGGGCACAACTCCAAAATTAGACAGGCACAGGCAGACTGTATGGTCCTCAAGACCTTCATCTGCTGTGATTATCTATGTTTCTGTGTTATGGTACAAGACCAAGCGTGATCCTTCATGATCTAATGGTCCTCCTGGCATATCTGACCATCCTCTCTATTTTATCAGTGCCCTTAAGTTAAGGAAGGAAAAATGTTTATGCTCTGACTTGCACAAATCATTTAAACCATTTACTATGGCTCGTTCAGCTCCCGGGGGACTGTGTGTACCATCTTTTTATTTCCAGCAGCATGTCACTAAATTGGACAAGGTTAGCTTTCTGCAGCTAATAAATAAATAAAAGTGTGTCAGTGCAATTTCTTTCACATTGCCAGAAAAAACGCAGCGCTGAGCAATGACCTTGGCTTTAAAAGCAGCTGATGAAAGAAAGAGCTTGTGTAATCACCTCCACTAGAGCCAGACCTTTTTTTTCACAATGTCTAGTCTGGTATATAATGCTTTAAGTGTCACAGTATAAAAGAAAAGAAAAGCTCAGGTTCTTCTGCTGAACAGTTTAGTGCAGCACTAAGTTAATTCAGGACTTGGAGTTTAGTGTCAGATTTTGTGAACACTAGCACTAGTGCAAATGTCAAATTTACTGCTTGGAAACACAGTCAATCTACACACATGCTGCTTATTAGCAGTGTACAATAGATGCTAAAAAACACTGTGTAGTAGCCAGCCCCAGTGACGAAGAGGGCAGAGATGCCCTGCATCTTACCTTTTCCCACCTGGGTTCAGGAGCAAGTTCAGGTCACCGGAGGCTAGCTGGGGAGGAGGGCTTGAGCATCCAGAGGACAGCTTTTCTCTCCTGGGAGGGGTGGTTTGCCATTTCAGCCCTTGGCTGACCCCCAGGTGGAGGCCTGGTGGTAGCACCACTGCACTGACAGCCTTGAGTGATATGAAGGGAGGGGATGCGATTCTATAGGCGTGTATTTCTTCAGAAAGACCATGCTAAGACAACACAGGAAAATAATTAAACCACTCTGGTTTGTCTGATTCAAAATACTTTCATTGCATTGGTACTGGCTAGCAACACTGGAGTGCTGCTAGCCAGTATCCATGCAATAAAATATTCTGAATCAGACAAACCAGAGTGATTTAATTATTTTCCTGTGTTGCCTTAATGTGGTCTCTCTGAAGAAACTTGGTTGCAAATTTGTCTGGAGCTTGGCTTATCTATCCACCTGGTTGCCACCACAGCTTTCCACCATAGGCGTATGTGCCTCCGCATCAATGCCTATGTTCCCTGGTGGCAGGGTCTTAGAGAGAAAAGAGGGAAAAATGGTTGGTACAGGCTATATCAAACCCTGCCCACCTACCTCCACCCCTCACTGCATGCTTGTCATCATTGGCCCATCTGGATGGCTGTCACCGGGTGGGGAGAAGTTGGCCCTCTCCTTCCTGACCCCGCCATAGGGAGAAATCCATGGGGGATTCAGGCAAGGTGGTCTGGTGCAGCAAGTCCCAGACAGGAGGAGGTAGGGATGGGGCTGAGAGCCCGCCGCACTAGCCAGAGGAGAGAAAAAGCTATATACCAGAACACACACCATGTAGATGGGTGTGAGCATGCATTGCCCTAATCTCCCTGGTCCCAGTATCAATGACAAAGTCTAACAAAGCCCACACCTGTAGAAGAACTGCGACAGGGTGGAGGCACTGCAGAAGAGGGTGACCAAATGATCCACGTGCAGTGGGAGAAAACATACGAGGAAAGATTGAGAGATCTCAGTATGTATACACTGGAGATGAAAAGGGATAAGGAAACATTATTTATTTATTTATTCATTTAATTTGTTTGTTTTTGTATTTATTTTGAAAACTGGTGACCAGGAAAGGCACACTGAACCAAGGCTCATTTCCAGGTGAAACCTGGAGGAAAGGGTACAGGAGAATATAGCAAGCATAGCACAGTCATATTTTTTGGTACAGAATAAAGTGCTGACACAGTACAATTTGAATACAACACGGGCACAAATGTTGGTACAAATTTAAAGTGCAGTTACAGCACAGTACGCCACTACTATACAACTGCAAAATAATGTTGCAGTTAGGCACAATAGACAAGATTTGTAGTACACTAGAACCCTGTTGGATGGCAGAGTGCCTACCATCAATATAGACATGACAGAAAGATAAATATCTCCATGGAATAACCAGCGTAAATGGGAATGAGTTGTTCTCCCTCAGTGCTGATACAAGCACAAGGGGTAACCCACTGAAACTGGTTGGGGGAAGTACAAGAGGAACATCCAAAAGCACTTTTTTGCAGAAAGAGTGCGGGGCAGGTGGAGGCTGGAGCAGACTGCTGAGTGAGGTGGTATATGCTAAAACAGTGGGGTGGGGGGTGGTGATTCAAACAGAGATGGGACAGGCACAGGGTCCTGATAGGGACAGGGTAAGGTAGAGCAGGGGAGGGAAATAAGGGGATGGATGACAAATAGTTCATGCACACACACATAAGGCAGGGTTGGGCAAACTGGGTGGGCCACTGTACCTTTTTCTGGTGTCAAATTCTATGTAAATAACCAAGGGACAAATAACCAAAACCATGGATACCAACTCAGAAAGGACAATATTAACTAAGGCTGTGCAAATAACTTTTTCCAAATATTTGTCTGATTAGTCAGCATTCGGCAGCTAAATATTTAGGGATTCGGGTATCAGTGTAACATTTTATTTATTTATTTGAGTTTTGGTAACCGGGTAAGTCCACTGAGACAATTTGAGGCCCCTTTTCAGGGTTGACCCGGGAGTACGACATGATAAAAACACATAGGCATAACAGGTAAAGACAGTTCAATAAGTGGATGTAAACAATAAATGATAGTAGTCTTTGATAACACACTAAAATTGTATAATAAAATACAGAAAAGCAAAGAAGAACAATATTTACACAACTGTATATACAAAATACATAAACAGCAAAGATTTTCAGTTTGGAACTTGAGTAATCAGAAGATTGTCAACAAATATAGCACAGTAATCATACAATTGGCAACAGATAAGAGAGGGAGTGTGTAACAAGTGCAGTCATCAGTGCCCTTTATAGCAGGAGCAAGTGTGTAACAAGTGCAGTCATCGGTGCCCTCTATAGCAGGAGAAGTGTGTAACAAGTGCAGTCATCGGTGCTCTTTATAGCAGGAGCATGTACTGTAGCAGAGGCAGTAAGAAATGAGAGCAAGCGGGTCTTGAACTGAGAGAGTGTGGCAGGACAGGACAGAGGGGGGAAGGGAGTTCCAGTCAGTGACAGCAGCCAATGGGAAGGACCTACACACAAGAGCAAGCAGAGCAGTAAGTCTTTGTAGGAGGGGGAGTCTGGCAGATCTTAGTGTACATGGGGCAATTCTGCAGCAGATGCTATCTCTAAAACAGGGGGGATTGTAAGTGTGAACTTACTTAAACATGAAACACAGGATGGAGAATCTTAGTCTTGATCTGTAGGATAACCACCCCGGGAAGGAAAGGACGTCACAGTGATGATGATGGGCAGTGACCCCAATGGCGAACCTTCCCACTCTATGGTATGCTTGTGTGAGAAGAGACTTGGCAGCAGCACTGGTTGAGAGCAGTAGAGGAGCACCGTAGGTTAGGATTGGGAGGAGGGACGAGGAGGCAATCCAACGGCAAGCTGCAGCAGTGAGAAAGGGATGAATGCAATAGAGGAGGCCTGTCTTTTGGATCAGGGATTTAATTAGCAAGGAGACATGGGTGAGTAGAGAAAATGAGGGGTCCAGAGTGATACCCAGGTATTTAAAAGTAGAGACAGCTCCCAGAGTATCTCCATTGCATTTCATTTTTTTAGTATTAAGGACAAGTAGTTTATGTCTAAACCACACTTTCAGTGCAGTGAAATCAGAGGCAAGTTCTCAATTAATATGGGTAATGTTGGATGATGAGCGATATAGGATAGCATCATCAGTGTAGAGGGGCACAGAGGCCCCTCCACAATGGAATGGAAAGTCATTGATAAAAAGGGAGAACAGCAAGGGACCCAGGATAGACCCCTGAGGGACTCCATGGGCTATAGGTCTAAGGTCAGAGAGTGAATCAACCCATTTGACCCTCTGAGAATGACAGGTAAGATAACTTTGGAACCAGTCGAGGGCAGCGGATTCAAGACCAAGTATTTGGAGCTGTTGGAGCAGTACCAGATCAAATGCTTTAGTGAGATCCACAAAGATGGCTCCAGTGGCAGATCTCTGATCCATGACTTGAGCAATATCTGAGGTCACTTTCAATAAAGCAGTAAGGGTACTATAATTCTTTCTAAACCCATGTTGGAAGGGGAATAATATATATTATGTAATTCCAGGTAGTTCTGAAGGTGATTATAAACTATGCGCTCCTGAATTTTGGCAAGTGGGCAGAGAATGGAGATGGGCCTCAAGTTTTCGACCACAGATTTGGGCCCACTTTTATGCACTGGCACAATGACAGCAGCTTTCCATTTGTCAGGAACAGTACAGGATAGGAAGGATCTGTTAAATAAGTCACAGACAGGACAGGTGAGGTTAGAAGCACCATGGCTTGAGAAACTTTGGCTCAAGAGTATCATGACCTGGAGAACTCTCAGGTTTCAGATTGCAGAGCAGCCTCTGGACCTCTATAAGAGTTGCCAGTTTTAAGTGAAAATCAGGGTGAGCCCCAGATAAGTCATGGGAGGAGGGGTGGGGGAGTGAGCAGACTAGTTATGAAAGAGCGAAATAGATTTTTGGAGATCAGTTAAGAATTTATTAAATCCCGTGGCAATAGATAGAGGGTCAGTAAGGATGGTGCCCTAGGCAGTAAGAGAGCTAGGGAGTATAGCTGTTTTACCTTTTAACATTTAAAAGAAAAGAAAAAAAAAAAAAAAACAGACCCCCTACTCTCCTCATCTGCTGAAACCCAATACAAAATGTAACCCATGTTCCCCAACCCTCTGTCAGTAGACAAATCCCACCCTCCTCCACCCCCTCCCAGAACCCACAATTTATTTTATATTTTATGAATTGTAAAGAAAATCCCATAATGGGCAACCATCATAACCCGCACCCCTCCATGGCCAGCTGTCATCTTCCACATTCCAAAGCACTTGTTTGCAGTAAAAACAAACTCTAACCAGAGCCAACATGGCTGTGGCGAGCTTGCAAGGCTCAGAAGAGCGAATGCCGCTGAGCGCCATTTCCATGATGGCGGTGGTGATGCAACTGTGCATGCATGGCATTTGCACATGCGTAGTTGCGGTGAATGGCAATATGCCATTAGCAAGATGGTGGTGCTAGTGGAACTGTGCATGCATGTGAGGAATGCATGCGTAGTTCTTGTCCTGAAACATGGAAGTAAACAGCCAAAATAGTGTGGCTGTTACGCCATAGCAGCCGATCATGATAGAGTGTTACAAGCTGTGTTGGACTTTCGAAAGGATACTTTCAAAAGTCCAATGGAAGGTGCCACGATTGGCCATTTTAAGGCACAGAAAGCAAACGTCTGTAGGCTCCACCCACAGCCATAAAAACTGATTACTAATTTCCCCACCCCAGCTCCTCTACCCTAGCAGCACCCTGCTCTCACCTACCTCCCCCTTGCACCCAGTTCTAACACTGGAAGGCAACAGGCTCAACCCACCCTTCTTCACCGCCAGCAGCCTTCAGATGAATGAAAGCATTTATATGCTTGCTGTCTGTAACAGTAAAACCAGCCAATCACATGAGATTTCCAATGTATCTAATAAAAACAAACATTTTGTGAAATGTTATTTCTGTCATTCTGTGTAATTTTTGAACATTTTGTACCGTATGTCATTTTGAGATTATTTTTTTAACATGGACTAGGACTGCTTTGAAGTATTGCATAACCAGGTTAGAAATAAATGAATCTTTACTGTTTATCTTGTCTAAAGCTTCTGGCGTTTGGGGTCAGGTCTAAGCTGACTGTATCTAGGAAATGACAACTAATCCTTGCAGGAGGAAATGTACAGTACAGAAAGTGCCATTGCTGAAGGCAGCAGAAACTCCAGCACTGAAAGTGGAGAAGAAATCAGGAAAGAGGGAGTTGATGCCAAGAAGATTTATTTCAATAGGCAGGAGACATTAGTTTGCAATATTTTCTTTGCCTACACATACTTTTAGTAACACATTCCTCCTTCTTGTAAGACTTGTCTCTGTGCTTTAGATCTAGAAAGCACCTGTTGGGGAAAAACATTGCTTATTTGGAGGGCTTTTCATAATATAATTTTGTTGCATTGGCATATTTTGTTTATCCCCCTTTCCAACCCGGCTGCCCACTCCTTCGGGTGGCCAAGTCTCACCCTCCGCCGCTCCCCTGTTCTGCCTGTCTGCTGCCCCGCTGCCCAACTGTCCTGACGCATCCCTTCATTGGGTGGCCCCCCCGCCCATGGGAGGCATCCAGGAGGTGAGATCGAGGTACCCTTCAGTACCCTCTCGCATCTTGGTCAGGCCGCAGGTGAACTTAGGGCTTCATGGCCAGGAGTGGGCCACCATCATCCGCCAGCATGGGTGGCCATTTTCCTTGTTCTGTTTCCCATCCCCTCTAGATGCACTCTGTGATGTCCTTCATTGCCTGCTCATGTGGAATGTGATCATCCATGCTGCAAAGTGCAGGGGCGAATCCGGCCACGAGGTGCCGTTGAATGATGGTGTATCCACAACCTCCCCCAGGAGGAGAGCATCCAAGGGACACTCTTGATTCCTCCCTGCCGGCCTCCGCTCCTGATGTCCCGGCTTGGGCCCAAACCCAGGTCACCAGTGTGCCAGGTGATCCCCTATCACATGACACCATGGAGCCAGCCATATTATAATTTGATATACATGCTTGCTTTGGTTATTTTTTTGTTCTGAGAAATTTAAAAGCTATTGCTGGTTCTATGTTTTACATATTGCTATCCATAGCCAGAACGTGAGAATGGGGAAAGGGAGGGGTCCACCGAAGAAATCACTAAATATTTATTCCTGCTGTACAGTTCCCTTTTATGAAAGCATAATGGAAGCAAGATGGAAGGGGAGTTCTAGCAGGGTGGCCAGGCGCAGTCCTCGAGGATCGGCGCACCTACATGCAAATGGCATGCAAATGGGGCCATAAATAGATGCAAATGGCCCCCCTGTGCCATAAATTATGGCCCCATTTGCATGTCACCTTTTGAATATCGGAATTTGTGCATGGCGCAATGGTACCTGCGCCACCGCCAGGTTTAATGCTCATCTCTGGCAACTTGCGTGGCGCAAGTTCCACTGCACCATGCGCCAAGTGTTGTGGTTGGGGAGTATTCAAAGCGCGAGCGCGCAGTAGTGCAACTCCTTTGAATATCACCCCGGCCCCACCCCTGCGCAACTATTTTGAGCAGCGCAAGGGCTTGTGCCTCAGAATGGCGCAGTTTGAATATCCAGGCCACTATCTTAACCTAAACCCTGTATTGAGGGTGTGTGGAAAAGATATGGTAGCATCCCTTCTGCCATATCCTGCAACCCCTTTTCCTGGCACGCTGTGCCTCTGTGAATGGAATGGACATTGTTTTTTTCCCGTAGAGTCCAGCTGTTTCAACTGCTTGTTCCCCACTTGCAGTCATAATCCTCTCTTTGTTAAGACAGCACAGCCTCTTTTCATGAAAAGGGTTATGATGTCACAAGCAGGGTATAATGACCTCATTTGGGGGAATAATGAGCAGCAGGAGTAGTTAATGGTTAAATACAAATACATGGTTTTCATGCAAACAGCCTCATTGATGAAAAACAAAAAGAACTACAGAAAAAATGGGAAATATGGAAAACTTACTCACCATAGTAATGATGTTTCTTCTAGAGGGTGTATTAGTGAATTATACATTGTATGACATCACTAACACACTCTCGTTACTAGAAAAGGTGAGTTGTGTCCCAATGTTACCGTCAGTGGGCTTGATTTTCAAATGGAAATCTCTAACACAAGGTGCCTGCACCAAATGGGTATGATGCCAATGGCACCTTGTATCAAAGTTTGCAGCAATACTGATTTTTGAATTCAGACTGTGTCGAAAGCAGGAAGCTGTGTGCCAAAGCCATCCTGTGCCATCCTTGTGGCAGAAGCGCCCATGCACCAGGTTACAAGGAGGCTTGTGCCACAGCGGGCATGCACCATCCCCATTTTTTTATATTTTAGAAGCCCCACCATGGTTGCAACAGTGGGCTCAATTTACACTAGCCAGGAGGTGGTCTAAGGGTCATGCACTACTGCTTGGCAGGGCAGTAATTGGGGGGGCTGCAAGGAGGATACTGGGGCAGAAGGAGCATGGGGTAGCCTAGGGAGTGACAGGAACACAACAGCAATGTGATGGTGACAAGGTGGCACCCTGTGGGGGAGCCCTGCACAAGTGCAGACAGTGGATTGGCTGGGTTACAGGGGGTTTGGCAGGAAGGGACTGGGGCCCAGCCTTAGGTGGACACAGCCCTGGCTTCTGCCCCATAGGTGCCAGTGATCCAACACTGTAGGTGGTCAGCAGTGGCTACAGGTTGCAGGGTGCAAGTGGTGAATGGGAACATTCCCAGAGCACTGCAACAGTCCCCTGGTACTTTGCCCCCCATGTGGAGGAAGGCTGTTGCTAAATACAATGTTTTACTCACTGGCACCTATGGGACATGTGCCAGGGCTGTGTCCACCTGAGGCTGGGTCCCAGTCCCTTCCTGCCAAACCCCCTGCACCTGGGCCAACTGGCTGTCTGCACTTGCTCAGGGCACCCCAAAGGGTGCCACCTCATCACACGCACATTGCCACCATGCCCCTGTCACTCCCTAGGCAACCCCCCATGCTGCATCTGCCCCAGTCCTCTCCTTGCAGGCATATTCACCCCCCAACATTTGCAGGCATATTCACCCCCAACATTTGTGGCCCCTCTAGTGTTGCACCAGGTGAAGGGGTCGATGGATCCCTCTGTCAAACCCTGCAGGTGCGCTACATCTTTGGTGCAAACCTGCGGCTGCAGCAACTCTCAGGTCTTTGGCACAGGAACCCTCATTTTTATAAAATAGAGCACAGCGTCCCTGATGCACCCAGAGTTTGCTGCAGCACCACATCGCTACAAATTGCGGTCATCTGAGTGGTCTTTGAAAGTTGAGCCCAGTGTTTTTAGAGATAAGAATGTGGGCACAACTTGAAATTTTGAGCGTCACCGTCTTCCTTGTTGTGGAAAATAACCCTTGCCCTATTTTCAATGGACTGGATGGACTTACGACAATTGCCAAAATTTACAACAGTTTACGAATGAAAAGTAATAGTTTATTATTTATTTAGGTGCCCAGTGCTATGGGCTGTGGGTGCCTTACAAATGCCTATGACAAACTACAGCATCATAATCGATAAATAAAGAATATTTCAGACCAGTTCATTTTTAAATATCTACTATGTCATTGGGGTAGGCTGTTGAAAAGATATGGTATTTTAATCCCCCCATTAAATACCTCAACTGAAGGGGCCTCACTAAGTTCATGGAGCAGCTGATTTCAGAAAACTGGAGCTGTCACCACAAAAGCTGGGTCCGCAGGCGCAGACCATACCTGTCAGCCACCTGATTCATAAATCAAGGACAAGGCTTCAAAAATCAGGGACGAAGGACCAAATCAAGGACACATCTTACAAATTTAATATCTGCTCAGGAAGCTGGTAGAATAAGGGACATGGTGTTGAATGCATTTTCTGAAGAAGAACAAGTCTGCAACTTTAATATTTGACCTTATTTTGTGCTTAGAAACCCCACCGTTCAGTCATGGAATTATAAATTTTAGGAGGGACAAAGGAAAAATTTGAGGCAAAATCAGTGACATCCCTGAAAATCAGGCACAGTTGAGAGGTATGCCCCAGACAGCTTTAAAAAGTAGGGGCTCAATTTTCAAAGCCACAAGAATGACGCAAGTCCCTGGCGTGCTGATTATTTGGTGCACAGGTCTTGTGGCATTCTCCTGACCAGCAACTGGGATTTTCAATCCCAAGCGTCAAATGCCGCAAGTTAGACCGGATTTTTCCTTGGTCTAACTTGCACCATTTAGAGGATAGTTTTTATGGGGCTTGTGCCAAATCTTTAGTGCAAGCTGCCATAAACTGAAGAAACATTCGCAACTGCGCACAATGTACTAAAATCGTGTGCTGTTGCGTCAAAGGAGTTTGACACAGCCACACCAAAAAACGGGTGTGATGCAGGGCTCGACGCAAGTCCTGCATCACCCTTTGAAAATCGAGTCCCAGGTATTTACTTTTAACAGAGAACATTTATTATATTTTGATGTGTTAGTAATTACTTTATACATTTATAATAAAATATTTGTTAGGGCGGTGAAGCAAGTCAGTTTTACCCTTGCTTTTCCCTAGCCCCATATATCATCCCACTCTCCTCCCCTTCCCACCAGTGATACCTCTTACCTCTTCACCACCTCGTGGACAAAGCCTACATTAGGCTGACTATCACCCTACCAACAAAGTCATTTCTGGCTGCCTCCTCCTGCCTGTAGTCCTGGTTGGCACAAATCATTTAGTCTATTTAATGTATGTTTTCATTTTACTCTTTAGCCTTTCACCTGTATGATTATATTCCTTCTAACAGCCTCCTGAAATTTTAATGTATCCATGTGTTTACAGTTTTAGTAGACTTAGTTGTTTGCATTGTGACTTGTTGGTGTATGACGTGGAACCTACGAAAAAGAGTCTTTAGACTCATAGGTACTTGTAATCCGAGACTTCAAAAAAATAAATAAATAAACAAAATAAATAAATAAATAAAGAATTCAGTAGAATTCTGGTATTGTGATGTCAGAAACTGCCAGCTACTTAGGAGCCCGGTGCATTTCAATGAGACACTTAAATGTATTTGTTCTATCTTTTTCAAAAGAAACAGATACTCCTTTTACAAACAATCTCTGGCATTTATATGTTTGTACTACTGTGGTTCATCTGCATGATTTCACAATTTTTAAAACAATAATTGGCTTCTCTTCTCTTCTTTCCAAGTAAAATTTGGTTATGAAGAACATGTCACCTGCTACATTATAACAAAGAATCACATGTTATCAAAATCACATATTTCTTTTTTTATAATACTTTTATTTTTATTCAGAGAGATATTTCCATACTCGATACATGAAACGTAAAGCATAAAGTAACTCCTCTCGATATGTAACTAGACAAAATTAATCCTAAAAGCATAATTATTTTTCTTTTTTTTTCTGAGGGGTCAAAAGAAATAGCCACAAATATTTTTGGGGGGAAATTTACAAAAAAAAATATAATCAATTTATCATTGTCTATCTGCTCCAAGCTTATACACCCTATAAAGTATTAACTTATTAAACAATAATCTTTTTTAATTCCAAACATCTCTGGGGTACAATGAGAAGGGGGAAAAAACCCCAACAAAAAGAATATGTCCAGAAAACTAAAGAGCAGTCTTCTCAGAACTGTTTAAGTGGCCACTGGCATACAGTGGGTCTCGTCCACCTCTTCGTCTTCCAGATTGAAGCCTATCTCCTCCAGGAGTGCAACATTTTTTTCATAAAATTCCTTTGCTTTGTCCACATCATGAAAAATATAAACTTTTCCTTGAAAAGTAATCTTTAATTTTGCAGGTGCCTGTAGAACCGCTGGTATCACAGCCTCCATAAATTCTGATTTTATATGTAAATAACCATTTTCTCCGATGCTGGGTCATCATGGAAACATCAGGGTACACATGCAGTTTAAGTTCTTCATAAACAATCCCTTTCCTCTGTCTGGCAAGGCTTAAAATCTTGTTTCTTTCAGGGATTGATTAAAAAGAACAGATAACATAACATGCAGTAACAGCATTAGTCCGTCCTTGATCCCCTTTCGGTTGCGGTCGAAAAACTGATTCTAGCACAATAGACTGATCCAGTGAAAACACATAGTGAAAAGTTGTTCTATATGTACCTTTAAATTCGAAGCTGGGACATCGGCTGGAAGTCCAATTATACGCAAGTTTTTCATGAGCAGTGTATTCTCAATTTTCTCAAGCTTATTCATTGTAGTCAGTTGTTCATGCAGAGCAGCACTGACTGCACTCTCGGCGGTCAGGACTCGAACCGAGAGTTTCTCTACAGCTTTTTCGGCCACTTCCATCCGTATTTCCGTGATAGAAATGTTTTCCTCAATTTGTAAGCAACAGTTCGAAATATCCCCCAGAGAAGAATTAACTTTACTTAGAGACGCTCTCATCTCTTGCAGAAATTCCAAAATGGTGTTTTGTATGGATTGCAATGAGGGCTTGGAAGATTAAGTTTTTCTCCCTGGTCCGGGCATCCAATAATCGATGAAGTCATTCCTCCTTCTAAACAGGGAGCTGTAACAACCCCCACGTTGGAGTCACTTTCCCCTGTTGTGGGGTAAGAAACTTCTCAATAATTAAAGACTTGCCTTAGGAAGCCTTCTTTGCGGTTTTAGCTCTTGTAGCTGAAGTCATTCATAAGTTCAGCTCCAACTGCAGTCTCAAAACAGTGGAGCTAAACAACAGATGTGCAGTCATCAAAATCTCCCAGAATCCCCCAAAATTGCATATTTCTACTAAATATGTAATGTTATGGTAGAAAAAAGTGTTATTTCTCTATACAAATCTGAAAACAGGTTTGCAGTTTCCCATTGAAATACACTACCAGCCTTGCCAGTAAAACTTTTCTGACATCATAATATAAGAATTCCATTAGATTCTTTTTTTTTTGGCTAGTAGTTAGCAAAATACAAATAAAATGCTGAAAAGGTAATTAAAGAAATAAATACAAGCAAACAAAATGATTGCCGCGGCATCTAAAGGCCCCAAAATACATCCTTACTTAGCACTTGCTGTTTAAATGTGATCTGGGACCCTTTAAGAGGCCCACCTTAGAGGAACGAAGGGGGGGGCAACCAGAGCAGAAGGACACAAGAGTTCTTTGCATGCATCACTTTTTTGATGCAAGAAGCACTGTAATAACCGCAAATCATGGCAACTGCGCCCGAGCATTAGACCTCCTTTTAGAGGGTGTACCATTTGGGTGCAGTTGGCTAGAATGTCCCAGAAACATGGCACAAGTCAGCAGGATAGTTTCGGACAATCCTGCCTGATGGTTCTACCGTGCTTCTAGAGACATCAGCTGCTCGTTAAAGGGGAGGTCGTTTGATTTCTAGTGTGTTTTTTTTTAGAACTAGTTCTGTCTGTCTTTAGTAACGACAACGTAAAGAGATATTTATAGAATCCTTCAAGCACCAAAAAAAAACCAACACAATCCTTCTTGTTGTAGTGAAGTTAGTCAACACTCCTCCCGCATATCACCTAATAGAAGTTAAGGCACTGTCTGACGCTTTCTAAACTGAAAACTAACAGTTACAATTCATGACAGCTCGGTTCCCCACAGCCAGCATTTTAAAGTAATACTGCTAGACCTGTATTAGCATTTATCCTGTAAACAGTCACCCACTGCTACAACTATCTTTTACTCACAACATTTATAAGGACTCAGGCATATGGTATTGAATAATTAATAGTTCAAGAAGGCAGCAGTACTTGTAAGTGTGACTGAGATGGTAGCACATCTGCCTCTGGGCCAGAATGTTGTGGGTTCTGTCCCCACACTGGGGTTGGGCTCATACCTTAGTGCATGAGGTATTAAACCAGGGTCCCTTCTACCCTCTCTGGTGCTGTCCTGGTGGGTGTCCAGGTGGGAGTAAAAGAACCCAAGGCATGTTTCGCAACAGCAGGAGATTTTCCCTGGTGTCCTCTTTGCATACTTTGCAATAGAAATATAACATTACAGACACCTCAATAATGCAAAGCATTGTGGGAGGTATATGCAGTTCACCACAAAAGGTCATTGGGACCACAGGTGTGCTGCAGATTGTATACCAAATCCAATGACATGAGCAAGCACTGGGAGGCTGACTGAGCACAGCGGGTGGACCACAGACAGGTAACTAACCCCAAACACAAGACTAAACGAGAACAGAGGTGTACTCCTGATGCTAGCACAGCTTTAGCATACCAGTACCAATTCTGCCACATGAACGGGGGAGGGGGGGGAGGTTAAACATCCACTGAATTCAAGCTAGGAATGCTCCTGTACTTTTTGCATGTTTTATCAATGCAAAAGTTCAAAGGTGCAGCATTCAAACAGGTGCAAAGGGTAACTCACATGTTAAGAAGCAGCAAGGTTATATTAGTGGCATCCAGCCACTCTAGCAGTGTAAACACAGAAAGGCTGTGGTTAATAGTCCCAAGTGTAGACAGTATGGTGTAGGGGTTAAGGGCATTGAGCTGCAAACCTGGAGAGCTGGGTTTGAATCCCACAGCCACCACTTGCATGCTGTGTGACCGTGAGCAAGTCACAACTTCACTGTGCTTCTGGGATGCACCTGAAAACAAGCCTTGCTTAGTGTGTCTTTCTGGGCCAAAAATTGTCAAAAAATAAAACTAAAAGTCTCTAGTGTAGTTCAGTTTACTGCAGATAGTTAAAGCTGTAGTCCCAGGATAAACATCCAAAATCAATGGGGTGAGTGTCCCACAAGACAAAAGGGGTTCAAGGCCACAGAAAGCCCCGGTGCTCTGCCCCACCAGAGCTTTCTCAAGGGTGCTCCGGGGATGGGGGGAGGACGTCAGCTGATGCAATGCATGCATTTGTGCACATGCATACCCTTAGCTGCTGATGCCCAGCAGGAGCAGGACTGGAAAAATGTGAAAATACCCAGACTGCAGCAGGATGGATGGCGACCCCCCACAGGCTCCACAAGATCTTTTTGGCTCCATCCGACACTTGAACCCAAGTTCTGGGGCTGCATGGGCCACCCCCATGTCCTGACTGGGGAGGGCAACCCTTGTAGGAACCATGGAGTAGGGCAAGTCCAAGAGACAGCACGTGATGTGGCTGGGGGCCTCACTGTGATGAGGGCAGATAAAATATGTAGGCAGAGATTTAGATAATTTCTTTCTTTGTTGGAAGACAAAATATTCCATGGTCCAGCTTTGGAAGTCAGTTCAATTTTTTGGAAGTCTATAGACAACGTATGGATGTTCATATAAACAATTACTGGTAAAGCAAAAAACAAAACAAAATAAAACTTTAGAAAAATCCACCAATCTGACTTTTATGCATCTAAAATTGGATATCACCAAAGATTTCTTTTTTTTTTTTTGAAGTCAGATACTTCTTTCTATTGATTTTTGGAAGTTGTTACCTTATTTGTTTTCAGGGGTGACCCAGAAGCACCGGGGTGGCTAAGTGAGTTGCTCAGAGTCACACAGTATACAAGTATAACCCCAACCCCCCCAACTTGCTACTTAGACAAGGCAACAAACCACAAGTTGGCAAAAAATAAGTATCACCCCTGGCATTTGGGCAAATACTTGATTTGAACATCTCAGAGGTCGGGGGGGGGGGGTAGAGCAGAAAACAACATTTCTATTTCAACCCAGGTTGGGGAGGAAAGCATCAGGGCTATGCTGTGACTCCTATCTGTGGGGCCCCAAAACATCATGCAGGTCACTAAAAGATGGATTGTCCACAACCAGGAATTTGGGATGTTACTGTATGGCTTTTTATTCCTGACACAGTAATAAAAACGAATAAGATGGTGACCCCAGGGCATGTAACTAATTTACAGATGCCACTAGTTGCAGGCAAGACGATTTCCAAACTTTCTTGCAGGCAAACTGGCTTCTTCCACAAACACTTCCCACAGATGTCCAGCCCTATTTCAGGAGACATGGACATTCTTCTGCCAGCCCTATTTCGGGGACGTTGGATTTAAAAAAGGACACTTTTTCCACACCTGTCCAGCCCTATTTCAGAAGACATGGACTTTTATGAACTGTTGCCAGTCCTATGCAGGGTTCCTGGACCTATTTGAAGCATCACTGGGTGACTGTAGTTAACACCTAAAAACACCTTTTCCTCTGGGTAATCAGATCTATTTGCATCTTGAATGAGGGGATAGCTCACCCTGGTCACAAACTGCATTATATCTGCCATTACTTTAGGATTCAGGATTCTCTGCCACACAGGGGCTACAAGAGATGTCCTACTGTACAAACGTCGGGTACAAGGTCCATGGCACTTGTATCTGACAGACACCAGAAAACCCCAACTTGAACACTTGGAAAGGACTTCAAATCCTCAGATCTCACACAAGTCCATTTCTTTAACTTGTACACTCAAAGTCTTTACATTTGGGCAGTGCTGACAGCTCTTACAGTCTGTTGGGAGATTGCCCTAAGTACCTACTGAACCTTTAGTCCCATTCTCTTTCTACTGTGAAGAATCTTCATCCCCTTGGGGCTTCACAGGATCTCGAAGCCACCACTTACATAGAAACCAGCCTTTGGATTCCTGAACTGTGGCAGGAATACAAAAGAGAGAGTCCTTTCCTCTTCACAAGAGTGCCACAAGCAGCTCTTGCCCTCAGAACTCCTCTCACTTCAGACTCCAACTTGAGACTACACTGACAGCTCCAGCAACAGCTGTTAGCCAAGTATAGCTTATGCTGCTGTGAAAGTTCCAAACAGCATTACCTCATCCTCTGCTCAGCAGAGCCAGGCAAATGATGATGTAATGTTTTGCAGAGAGCTTTTAAAACCCTCTAACACTGCCCAAACTATCTTCCTTATCTAAAACTGACTGGTTTCTAGTAACCCCAGGAACTGGCTGGTTACACAAGAAGGCTGTGGGAATCAAATTCAGACCTGCTGGATGTACCAAGCTCATTTGCTCATTCACAGTTTGTTACTCTAACCTCAAGGCTACAGAGCCAGCCAGAAGTCAAATACTTCCAAAATGGAGATAACTAAAGCAGTTCCATCAGAAAAGTATTGGCCCAAGTTCCTGGTGAGTGGCTAAAACTCACAACCTTCCTTTTGTCCTTCACCTAGGGCACAGGAACCCAGGAACTGAGTATAGGATTTGGGGGAGGGGTACTGACAGTCACTAAATAGGAGACGGACTTTGGAGTTATCACGTCAGATGACCCCAAAGTGGTAGTGCAGTGTGACAAAGAAGTGAGTAGAGCCAGGGGGATGCTGGGGTGCATAGGGAGGGGTATCTCCAACAGGAGGAGGGAGGTGGTGTTGCCATTATATCGCTTACTGGTGAGACCCCACCTGGAGTATAGTGTCCAGTTCTGGAGGCCGCACCTGAAAATGGACATAGATAGGGCAGAGTCAGTCCAGATGAGGGCAACTAAATGTGGTGCAGGAGTTGCTCCAAAGTCCTATGAGGAGAGACTGAGGGATCTCAACCAATATACCCTTGAAGAATAGGAGAGCGAGAAGGGACAAGATAGAGACCTTCACGTACTTCACAGGGATGAACAGGTTGCAGGGTGCAGGAGGTGAGTCTCTTTCAAATGAGAAAAAGCACAAGGACCACATGGCATGTGATGAAGTTGGAGAGGGAGGTTTAAGAGGGATGTGAAGAGGCACTACTTCACTGAAAGAGTGGTAGATGCCTGGAACAGATTGCCAGTGGAAGTGGTGGAGACAAAAACAGTAGGAGTTTCAAGCATGCATGGGATAAACATAGGGGAATACTAGCACAGTAAATAGACAAGGAGGAGGGAGGGATGTTGGAGAGCAAGTTAGGGTTTGCAGAAACAGAGTGGGTGAGGACCATCTGGGAAGACTGGGTGGGCCATGTGGTCCTTTTCTGCTGACAAATTCTATGTTTCTGTGTTTCAAACTCACAGTGGTGAGCATGTTGCCTTCTGAACTACTGTCACTACTTTTTGAAGGGAGGTGTTGATGTTACAAGGTTACTACAAAGAAAGGACCTCATGAGTTAGGTCTGTATTGAGTGCCCAAGTCCAAGTTAACAGGGAGGTTATACACAGGTGCTGGGGCAATCGTTCATAGCAAGCTCCACAGATCCCCCAACAGGGGTAAGTCAGATTTTCAAGCAAACTTCATACCACGTATGAAAAGATTTCAAAATAGATGGCACTTATAGAGGCAGAACTCATAGTTTGGCAGTTTTAAACCTGCATCTCTGCAACTTTGAATCCTGTCATTAAATAAACTATGCTGTCACACTCTGATGCCATTGTCAGCCTCGGTAAGTGCCACCTATTTTGAAATCTTGTTTCAAGCTATTTGAAGTTTGCTTGAAAGCCTGTGACTGTGCCCCCATTGTAGGATGTGTGGAGCTTGCTATGGTTTGGGGAGCACCTCATGGGTTTGCTGTGGTTTCTAAAGGCGTGTGTTGAAATAATGGTTTCTAGTGCATTCTCCAGAAAACAAGCATTAACTGCAGCCAATTGGCTTGAACAGTTACGCAGTTATATTTGGTCTAGTAAGGTAGGTTGTTGCTGTTAGCGCTGCTCACCAGTTGATTAGTATAAAAACAAAAGCTACGCCTCCCAGTCCCCCTGCTCTGCCACCTGCCAGTGGCTTCGCATTAACATGAAATCCCCCCTCCCTGTTCCTGACACACATGTTCTGCCATTTACCAGTGGCTTAGTACAGAAATCAAACACTGCTCCCCTGTCGCCAGTCCTCCTGATCTGGTGCTGGCCAACAGCTTAGTTTAGAAATGAACTGCCCCCTTCCTGTCCCCAGTACCCACGGTCTAACACTCACCAGTGGCTCTGTATACAAATGAACTGCCCCCTCCCTGTCCCCAGTACCCACTGTCTAACACTCACCAGTGGCTCTGTATACAAATGAACTGCCCCTCCCTGTCCCCAGTACCCACTGTGTAACACTCACCAGTGGCTCTGTATACAAATGAACTGCCCCCTCCCTGCCCCCAGTCTTCATAATCTGTTGCTAACCAGCAGCTCAGTTTAAAAACAAAATTTCCCCCTCCATGTCATCTATTCCTGGGATCTGCTGTTTATCAGAGGCACAGCAAAAACAATGACATCACCTCTCCCTGTCCCTGGCCTCCATTGTACAACACATGAGTGGCCCTGTAATAAATTAAAGCTTCCTCCCTGTCCCTGATCCCTACCATCTACCATATACCAGCAACCCTGTGATAAAATGAAATCCCCCTGCTTGTCCCAAATCCCCTGCATTCTGCCAGGTACCTGTGTCCCTATAGTAAAATGACCCCCCCGCCATTTACAGTCCCTGAGAACTGCCATGTACCAGTGGCCCTGTAAGAAATTAAATCCACACACCCCTTTTCTGTCCCCTGTACTAACCTGTCTTCCTCCCATGTGATTTCTGACTGTGAGGCTCTGCTTGATATGCCTCTCTTACTTTTTTCTTCTGAAGTTTTTTTCTTCTGAAGCTATTTACCTGAAGACAGGTCTGGTCAGCCCTATGAACAGAGGCATAGCACAGAGATGGCTCTTGTTCGGGTTCGAAATGATCTCCTGATGGCGAGAGATCGGAGAACCCATTCCATCTTGATTCTCCTGGATCTCTCAGCAGCGTTTGACACCATGGATCATGGGGTGCTGCTCGACCGCCTGAATTTTTTCTGTGGACTGAGGGAGGCAGTCCACAGTTGGTTTCTATCCTTCCTTGAGGGCAGATCACAGAGAGTGGTGCCGGGGATTTATTCCTCAGCTCCTCACTGGCTGCCCTGTGGGGTTCCACAGGACTCGCTGCTATTCTCCCATATTATCTGTGGTGTATATGCTTCCATTGGGGGACATTATAAGACGGTATGGGTTGAGTTTTCATTGTTATGCTGATGACTCTCAGCTCTACCTGTCTTTTGCACTCGAGCAGGAGTCTGATTCCATCACAGCATTTAATAACTGCCTGCTGGAGATACAGGAATGGATGAGTACTAGTTGGCTTCGGTTGAATTCAGGAAAAACTGAGGTATTGGTGTTGGACCCTGGAGTGAGGACAACAGAGGTCTGGGTGGGGAAACCCTCAGGTTTATATCTTGGGGGGGGGGCCCACTTATGGCCTCTGGCCAAGTGCGTAACCTGGGCATGGTATTTGATGAAGGCCTGACCCTGAGGGGGCAGGTATCGGCTGTAGTCAAGTCTGCCTTTTTCCATCTAAGGAATATAGCCCGGGTGAAGCACTTGGTTCCGCCCGAAGATTTTCCTGCCCTGGTCCACGCCTTTGTCACCAGTCATTTTGATTACTGCAATGCTCTCTATCTAGGGCTGCTGGCGGTGGATATCCGCCACTTGCAGCTTGTGCAGAACGCGGCAGCCAGGTTGTTGATGGGAGTTTCTAGATCTAGCCATATAACACCTGTGCTGTGTGAACTGCATCGGCTGCCTATACAGTGGCGGATCACCTTCAAGGTCGCATTGCTGACCTATAAGGCCCTACATGATTTGGGACCTCACTACCTGAAAGAACTCCTGGTGCCTTACTGCCCCACCCGCTCACTCTGATCCTCTGATGAGGGATTGCTAGAGATACCCAGGGTACATTTAAAGACATCTGGAGGAAGATCGTTTGCCTATATGGCATCTACCCTGTGGAATTCTTTACCTCGTCAGATACAAGAGTGCCTGACTGTGGAAGGTTTTAAAAACATTCCTCTTTAAGCAAGCATTCTCGGGGATTTGATAACTAAGGGTTTTTTATGGTCATTATAGTTATTGGTTTTATATGATTTGAATTCAAAGAGTTTGAATTATTGTAAAAGCGCCCTGAGCTTGGGAAGAGCGCTTTAAACAAATACATTTTTACTTACTTACTCTCCCTCCCTCCCCCAACACGTTTTGCTAAAACCCTCTGTATCTGGGCAGATCCATTTCCATTTCAAGACAGAACAACAGACAATAAAACCCCATTGTTTACGATGTTGGCAGATCCTTCGGCATCCTATATAGCACACTTCTGCACCTTCACCATCCATTACCTGCACATACACACTAAAGCCAGTAATCTGTGTCTCTAGCTCATGCTGCGGGGGTTCCATATTGCTTACCTCATTTATTTACTGTCTGTCACATGCAGCAGCAAAGAAATACGTTTCCTCTTACAGACTGTTAGGTAGAGTTCAGCGACCAGCTGAGCCGTGATCAAGTGTCCTGTCATGCCCATGTTTAACAGGTCAAATGCATCAACCATTTCCAGTGGGTCGCTTTGCATAACATCAGCTTGGCGTCATGTCCAGAGCTGTTATTCTTCAGATCTTTCACCAAGTTTCACAATGAAAGTTAGCTATCTGTACAGACATGACAGAGGTCAAAAAGTCTTTCTTTTTAAGTTGGCATAGGCTTTCTGACATGTATCACTGTCTCAGAATCCATCCTATATAAACACATTTCACTCTGAAATATTTGAATATGATAAAGCGGTTTCAGTAGTACCATAAATTAAAAAAATCCTTTGGTTGAAAGTAACATGCTTTGTAGACAGCACATTTGCATTTCTCTTATTGCTAAATACAGTTTCCCTTTTTTTTTTTTTTTTTTTTAGTTTATCCTTTTTTCCCTGGCATCCAGTCTGCATTACCTGCCCCACATCCAGGCATCCTCTCAGGCTCCGGCCGCCATCCCAAAGATCTCCCCACTCCACATTGGGCCTCGCAGCATTCTACCCCCACAGTGGGGTGATGGAGAGCCCCCCTACACTCATCCACCAGACCAGGATCCAGTATAGCTGCATGCCCTCGGTACTGGTGAGTCCTCTGCGGAAATGGCTATCATGCCGCTGTGACTGATGCCCTTCTTTTCCTTGTTCTACCCCTTGACGTCAGGGCGTTATGACTGGCGCGCCAATGGACCAGGGGTACGCACACTACCCTTACGCACCTTCCGGTGTTGGCCCCAGCACATCCCCTGTAGGACTGCCTCTGTACTGTGCTGCCTCCAGCTACCACCAGAGCCCTGCAGCACACCCGGCGGCAGCGCGACCCCACCCCGGAGGAGAGCAGTCCTACGGGGAGGCTCAATCCTTCTCCTCCCCTGCCAACCCCTGACGATCCAGGCTCATTCCCGAACCAGGGTCGCCGGCATGAAGCGAGTTGTGGCGTCCAGCACCTCAACCCTCAGCGCCACCGGGCCAGCAAATACGGTTTCTCTTCTATAAATAGTGATATCATTTTTTTGTTTAATTTACACATTCTTTCCTCCTTACCTGGACTCTTGCCCGCCAGCTGGTTTGTTGAGACTGCTTCTGTCCCTGCTTTTTTTCCCCATCTGGTCACCACCTTTCTGCTGCCTGCCTGCCTGCCCTGACACCCCCTCCCCCAACTACTGGACAAAGCCCTGGACTATGCCTCTTTTGGTGGGGGGATGGGTTGGGAACAACAACTTGGGGAAATGCATTTACGTGAGTGCTGGTGTCAAGGGGAAGCAAACGGTCAAGATCCTGGATGCGGGTGGGGTGATAGCAGGCAGGCAGTCATTGGTGAACCAGGTAGAGGTGTTTTTTTTTCCCTTTGAGATGTTCCTCCCAGCTCTCCATGATGAACAAGAATCAGCCACCCAGCTTGCGCTAGCCTGTGAGGGAGGGGCCAACACTGTGTAATCATGCATGACAGCAAGACTTCTCACACTCCATAGGAGGCACTGTGGAGTGAGTGGCTGTATCCTTCCCTTTCCTGTTGTTTTACTGCACTGCCTACATAGTGTGCCCAGAGGCCCGCCTGCCCGGGGCATAGGAGTCAGGATCGAGATTTGATCCCAGTCTCTCCATGTGGCAGTGCCACGCACTACCAGACACCACCACTGGGCTGGCTCCCATAATAAGTGACAGCATAAGGGGCGCGGAATTACAATTGCCACCTAGCCAGTTTCTGTCAGTTGCCATTTTTACTTTTAAAACAAACCTGAAAGTGGATATCAGATATCAAAACTTCCCAAACTCTTCACTTTGTTTAAAAAATCAACACAAATATTAATGGGGAAAGAGGCCCTGAAGCCCGCTATGGAAAGCAAGAAGATCTTTGCAACTGGCTACTCAGAATTCACATGACCTGCGACTGGAACATAAAACTACCACCTGCCAACTTGCAGCAGAGAGAAACAGCATCAGATTTATATTCAATGTTTCTGGCTGTGCTACCCATGGGGCGATTTGGAAAGAATTGCCACTTTCATGATGATATGGGGAGGACTCTGAGCTGTCCCCAAATGGCAACTGATGGGGACTAATATTAATAAACAAAAGTCTGTCATCTGAGCAAGCTTCAAAAACTCTTAAGGTTCTAATAGCTGTGGAAAACAATACAGTGTCAAAATGTTGGTGCCCTTGGTATTGAAGTTTTGAATAATCCAGGAGACTGAGGGCTTGTGTTTGTCTCCTGTCTTCATTCCAACTAGTTCTAGCATTCTGTGTGGTTCCAATTTTGGTTCTGGGTGGCACTGGTTACAGCTCTATTCTATGTTTCTGTGTTCTGTTTCAGGGTAGCATTCCAGTTCTGGAACATTTTGGGTTCTGCAGAGCACAAGAGGCTCAGACTTCCGCAGTGTAGCTAGGTAGGGTGGGCAGGAAAAAAAAAGACTGGATGGGTCGCTGGGCCCTTGTCTGCCATTATGTGCTATGTTTCTATGAGACACTGTTGCTGTTGTTTTCAGTGTGCAGAGATTCAAACAGCACAGAGATAGATTAGAAATAGATTATAGCTGGGTTAAGCACAGGGAAGGTAAGAAGCCAGCTCAGGGTCACACAGTGAAAAAGAGTTTGTCATGGGGTTCAGATCTGGGTCTCCAGGTTTGCAGCTCTGCACTCTGGCTACTAGGCCAACCAGCACCCCTAAATTAGAGCTCGCTAGATTAAACATTGTTGAATTAACAATTTTAGTGCCAAAATCACAGGTCATCTGAGGGCCTAGATGAAACCCAGAATAGATCTGAAACTGGACAGCTGTTGGAACCAGAATGCATCCAACCAAGAATGGTAAGAAAACATTAGACTGCTCCCCAGAACCAGAAAGCTTCCAGAACCGGAATATTCTCCAGAACTGGAATGCTAAAAAACAGAATAGAACAGCAACCAGTGTCACCCACAACCAGATTAAGAACCATATGGAATGCTGGAACTAGCCAGAATGCAGCCTTGAGACAAACACAAAACACCAGGACCACTCGGAACCTGACACATGAGTTTCTATACTGGAGACGGGAGCCCTTCATCTCCAGCATTGGAGGCAGTATAGTATAGTGGATAAGAGCGCTGAGTTACAAATGTGGAGAACTGGGTTTGAATCCCACAGCCGCCACTTGCATACTGTGTAACCACAAGCAAGTTATTTAACTTCCCTGTGCTCCCAGGATGCACCTGGAAAATTGCCTCAGCTTAGTGTGTCTTTCCTGGCCAAAAATTGTACAATAAAGTAAAAAAAAATCTTGCTGTGTGACCTTGAGTAAGTCACTTAACCCCTTAGTGCTTCAGTCCTCATAGATGTAAACAAAATAGGTTAAAGCAGGATCTGTACTGAAAATGAAAGGTTGAATCTAAACTAAGTTATCATGGATAAAAAAAATACTGGAAAGAAAAAAAGCTATAAATAACTCAGTTTGATCTGGGAGGTAAGGCCCTGGCACATGCTCTGTGAAACACACAAGAAAGGAAGCTGACACAATGAAAAAAGTGGGGGAAAAAAAAGATTCCCCTCAAAAAGGCTAAAATGAGAAAATGACTTTGTGCTTCATTTACTCTTATAGGTTTTACAGCCCAAGTCCCTGGCAGCATCAGCTACTCCCGACCCGACGTGTTCCTCTCTGCTCCCAGTGAGAGAGCAGAGGAAATGGTGCAGCACATAAGAGAGCAAGCGAACTGTAAAGCAGGAGATGGGCTAGGGAGCACATGATGGCATGTTGACATTTTACTGTGTGTGTGTGTGTGTGTGTGTGTGTGTGTGTGTGTAACTGTATCTCTCTGTGTCTGTGTGCATGCCCATGTGTCTCTGTATTTGTGTTATCTCTGAACCTCCTGCCTCACAAATTAGGGACATGGCTACGGGAGTGCAGGGCTGTGGGGAGCTTTAAACAAGCACTAAAGACTTTTTTATGGGGTAAAGCCTATCCTGAATTCCTCTGATTTTATTGATATTTATTGAATTTTTTGAATTTTACTTATTTGTGGAGTGCCTTGATATTTGAAAGGTGCTCTATTAAATAACGTTTATTATTATTATTATTATTATTATTATTATTAAAACAGAGGCAAATGACCAAAATCAGGGACGCAACTGAGAAAAATGATAATATCTGTTCCAGCAGCCCTGTTTAATGCTTAGTGTAAATAACATTTTCTACTTGAGAACTAGACTGTGCCACTAATGGTTGACTTTATTTTATGATTAAATCCACACTCTGCAATGACAGAAGGGTGCTGTCAGTTCTTGGTGGTTTCAAATCAGTTTGGAAGTTACATGAGACTTGAAATTTGAACTCATATGAATTCCACTTCCTTAGCCTGAGATTTCATATTCAGGCGTAAAACATTCAGGCTCCAGTTCTGACACTCAAGGGGTTCATTTCTTCCAGGGAACATATCTTTCAGGGCAGGAAGGTATACTGAGAAATCATAGTCAGGAACGATGGGATAAGGACAACCTTCTGTTTGACATAACAAATGTACAGTAAGTTTTAAGTGTTTATAACTGTTGAGATGGCTCACTGGTCCAGTGGCTTCTGGAGTACTGTGTGCAGTTTTGGAACCCTTGGCTAAAAGAAATGAGAAACTTGAAAAAGTACAGCAGAGGGTGACTACTGTGATATATGGACAACAAAGTGGTACCCACCAGGAGATGCTGACAAACCATAATATGTACTTGTTAGAAGACAGGAAGCAACATAAGAGATCTACAAATCCATGGTGGGAAGGGATATTACAGGGCTGACCAGTGAATTATTCAGAGTTAAAAAATAAACTCCAGGGGTCACAGCCTCAAAGTCAGCAGGACAGTTTAGAAAAGATGTGCGGACATTTTTCTTAACTGACAGGGTTGTGGACCAGTGGAACAGACTACCACGGGAGACGGCAAATACTGGCTCTATAGCAGACTTCAAGATGAAATGGGATGGACACAAAGGAGTAGTTAGGGTCAAGCAGAATTATGGGGTGTCAGTGGAGGAGGAGGTAAACTAGTTAAATTAGGTAGAATAAGCAAACCAGATGAATAAACGTCCTATATATCCTAAACCCATTGACTATAGTACATGTCTTTCTGAATGATACCCTCTCATTTGCCCTGTACGTGTACAACATCGTGGCCACCACTAACAGAAGACTGGGTGCCTTGTAAAGGAACTGAGACAACCTCATGTCAGGAGCCAGACACCTTGTCATCTCTAGCGCAATCATGTTCCTCATTGACTATGGCCTCTCTGTGTTTGCTGCTGCTTGTGGCACTTTACTAAACAGGATCAACGTGATCTGCAATAAAGCTTATTGATTTATTCTAGGAGCTGATAAGCTCACCCACACCTGTACCCTATACTCCCTGACCAACTGGCTACCCCCACATGACTGAATAAAATACTAAGCCTACTTGCCAAAAAGGCATTACTGGGTCTCACCCCTCTGGCCAAACGAAGCTGCTTTAAACATGCTAATCATTATGGCATTAGAAGCATGTCAAGATTTGCCCTAGAACTTCCTCACCAGAGAACCAATCCAGAGAATCATTCCACTGCTGTGCAAGTAGCAATCTGGATGAGCAAACTACATGAATCCATTCTTAGCCTACCAAACATTATGCCCAATTTAAAAAAGTTTGACGTGCAGCCCTCTCCCCCAACTTCAACTGTACTTGTCACCAATAGTCCATAATCATGCATTGAAGATCCTAAAACCCCACACAGTAGTGTAACTGTTGGCTTAATCGTACCCTACTCATACTATTACATGTTGTGTTTGTAATTCTTCTGCTTGTAACCATGCTTTGACGTGAAAGCTTTGTAAAGAAGCACTTGTCTTCAAATGTACTCTCTGAATATAATAAAATCGAATAAATATGTATCTATGGAACATGAAGGACTGATGTCACTGGAGGCAGACACTGTTTATTCACAAGCCTGGTAGACTCCAGGCAAGGGTGAAGCATGCTCCCCTACACTGCTTCCGCCCCCCCCCCCCATATATCTTAGTACTGAGTGGGAGGAGCCTCCATGCTCAACCAATCAGAAGCTCGGATTAGCTTAGATGATCATTAACTGACTAGTTTCATATAACTCCCTTTATTATATGTGTTTGCAACAGCCAGACGTCTGCATTCCTTTTGGTTTATTTGTGGGGAAATGCTGCCACCTTGTGGCCAAGTCCAACCCCTTGGAGTTTCTGGGAATCATCCCCACCCTCTTTCAGGCTCAAGTTGGATCATTCTCCCAACCACTGCTCCAGGATTAGTTAACCAGCTAAACTAATCCAGCATCAGTTTCCTATCTGAACTGATCTGGGATCAGTTTACTGTAAGAATATGTCAAAAACTGTTCTTTCTCGAACTTAAGGAACAGTATTTATTAGTCAGCAAAAAATGTCATAACATTTTTCAACTTTAATATGTTTCTGACATAAATAGACTCATCATCCGTATATTTTTATTTCTCTTGGATGTTTTTAAAAACAGCTTGTATTATTCATTTTATGATTAATGACTCAAGTCATTAAATATGGCCGCCACTAGCAATTTTTAAATATCCCTTCTCTTGAGACGGCATATTGACTTTAAACACTGGATTAATACCATTTATGTATTAGAAGGGTGCCAGCATACATGTCTGATGGTAAATGGCACAGCACCACACCAAAAAGTTTAATTTATTCATAGCGGGCGTGACTAGAGAACAGGGACTTTTGAAAACTTCAGAACCTCTTGTATCAGTTAAGAAGGGAAATACAAAGGAAAGAAAAATGGATCTACTGATGTTTAGGCCAGAAATATATTATTACTGAAAACTCTATGATGGAATGTGTTCCGCTAATAAATACTGCTGGTGTAACCCCCTTTAGTGTAGACTTTCTATTCTATTTTTTTATATTTAGATTTTTTTGTCCCGATTTTTCCCCATTTTCTCCTGGCGCCTTATCCTGGCTGCATGCGCATGCGTGTGGAGGCATGCGCACGCCGCAGTACCGGGACGCCCTCTAACTACTTTGCCACCTGTTTGCCTGCACTGCCTGCAGACCTCCATCCGGGGGCAGTGGAACTATGATGGGTGACAGGGTCCTCCCTGGAAGGAGAGCATTACTGCAGCTGCTTAATCCTGCCCCCCCCCCGTACTGGCTCTCCAACAATCAGGGCTTGTTTCCGAACCCAGGTCATCAGCGTGACGTGAGGTAAGGCATCCAGCGCCTCAGCCCTCAGCACCACCGGGCCAGCTAGACTTCCTATTCTAATGCCATGCCACTATGGCTCAATACTCTGGTGTAAACTGAGGGAACAGGAAACTTTTACATTTGTTATGATTTTGCTGGGATTCAAATCCAGATCTTCTGGCTCACAGCCATGTACTCTAACTACTGTGAGATGCTGGTTGCTGTTTTGCAAGCTTGTGGTTAGACAAATCTCTGACACAAACAGATCCTGGATCAGTTTAGCTGATAAACTAATTTGAGGGGGGGCGGAGACAGCCACAGTGGAAGTATGCTGTGTTTCTATGCTGGTGACCTGGGTTCGAGGACCAGACCTGAGAAGCTAGGATGGGACCAGCCAGGGCAGGGAAGTTCTGCTGAGGGCAGCATTAGCTGATTCAGGGAGGGTGGCGACGATGGGAACTGTGGCTGCAGTGATCCCATCATGGTAGACTGGGGTGCCTGCTCCCTTGCAAGGAGTTGTGCGTGCACACTTTTGTGCTGCATCTGGTGAGGCTGAGAGAGGCTGATGCCTCATTCTGCGGAGGTGAGAGGGATGGAAAAATGGATGGAAAAATCATGTTGTCTCCAGGAAGACAGATGGCAATATGTTTGGGCCCCTGCTCTGTGTGGATCCCCTACCAGTGGAAGTGGTGTGGCTAGCAGAAGATAGGACTGCAGTGACACCATGCTTGGTATGCCTCCAGGACTGAGGACTGCATGGGTGGCAACAGAGGAGAAAATACTTGATTAAAAGAAAAAACTGATTCCAGAGCAGTTGTTGAGGAAACAATCTATCAGAACCCTCTTGCAGGTACTTAGAGCTCCTGTTTTTCTCATCAGTTAGATTTGATTGGTTGATTTTATTATTTAGCAAAGAAGCCTTTGATGTTGCCTCTTAACCCATGGGACAATTCTTCAAGTTTGTAGTATTCAGCGAATTTAGATCTCCACTCAGCTTCTGATGGCAGCCTTCCTTCAATTCAGACTCTAAGTATCGCATTTTTGGCAGAAGTGGCAGACAACAAGCAGCAGCGTTCTGTGGTACACTCTCCCTGCTGTCTGCCTTTGCTGAGATACAACCCAGCTTCTCCTACATAGCAGTCAAGCAGCAGAAGAGGAGAACTCCCTTCCCTGAAGGACAAGAGCTGTCCAATGCGACACTCATCCTTGCTTTCCCAGCTGCCCCAGCCATCTGAGTCCCTTCCCAAACCTGGGTCACCGGAATTACAAACAGATGCCCCACCACTGCCTTACCTGCCCAGCTTCTCAAGATGACATACTTCTACAATAAAAGACCCATCTCACAGCATGTTTAATCCTTGCAGGGCCGCAGACTGATATATCAGTCCAGAATTCCTATACGCTCTTAATTCTGTTGGCAACCTAAGGGTTAAAGCAGTAGTATTTGTTACCCATCATGTAACTTTTTTTTCAGAAATAATGATTTTCTGGCAAAAACATCAATGCACCCTTTTTGCTTTTTTGCTTTCTTTCATTCCTGGACTAAGGTACAGGATTTTGAAGTTTTTTAAAAATTCCTGCTTCCATGACATACCCACCATAAAAAAATTAAATATCTTGGAGTGGTGCTGTGCTGTTTGCCATTAGAAGTATGTGGTAACACCATCCTAAGACAGCCACAGTAAGAATCTAGTTTGTATATTTAACAGGTAATCTCAGTGGCACAGATTTTTTTGAAAATTGTGAGCGATGGCCATCTTTAATGTTGTGAATCATTAAATGCTAAATTAGTTAGAAAAGAAGTTTTAAAAATATCTGAGAAAATTAAAAATACACTGAGCATGAATGTAAGGTTGCCAGAAATACATTTTTGCTTAAAAAACGCATGATGATTTTTTTTTTCCGACTAACACATATTGCTGCTTTAAACTTATATAAATGAATGACTTACACTAGACTAGGCCTGGGAATGCTGGGACTGTAGGTGACTACGGCCAACCCTAGTAGATGCAAATGAGGTAAATCCATCTTAAAGTAGTAGTACTGTGAAAAAACGTTTGGGAAAACAAAGTAGTAAGCATGAACAAAAACATTATTTTGCATTCATTCCAGAACTATGTGGGCTTAAAGTTTTTGACATGCCCTGCTCTCCTGGCACACGCACCAGGACAAAACTAAATAGGACGGTCTGGTGATGTGCTGTTCACATCACAAAGATGTGTTTGCACCATCCTACTGTATCACCAGTATGAATGTGCAGTCAAAAATTATCTTAGGGGAAGAAATTTTTGTAACTGTCTGGCAGCGCCCATACACATTGACGTGAGTCATTAATTTTAAAATTAGAAATAAAAACAGTTTTAAAAACGTCTGAAGGAATTAGAAACACATGGATGATGAATATAACGGTGTCAGAGATGCTTTATTCCTAAAACAAAATCTCCGATGACATTTTTTTTTTTTTTTACCAACTAACAAATAATTACTTTTTAAGCACAAACTAATAGACAAAGTTGGGCTTTAATACCTTTTATTGGACAAGTAAGTAAGTTTTCAATACACAAGCTTTCAGACTGACACAGGACACTTCTTCAGGTGGATTTACTGGTAAACTTCAACAAACAGGCTGCCCCAGTGACATTACAGAATCCCCACTGTGGGAACAACTTGGGACCAATCATATTGCGGAGATGGGGCGCCTAGTAGAGCTATGACAGATGCAGAATTCCGCCAGCAAAGTTCACTTGGCATGTCAAGTCTGCTTCTGAAACGTACTTAAGAATTTGCTTTTAATTCTATGGAATTTCAAAAAGCGTGCCTATATAACCCGTTGAATAATATCCAGTGGATTGCAAGGACAGCCTGGGTAAAGAATTGGCTGGAGAATAGGACACAGAGAGTAATAGTAAATGGAGTCCACTCAGAAGAAAGGAGGGTTACTAGTGGGGTACCGCAGGGTTCAGTATTAGGACCGGTCCTCTTCAATGTCTTTATAAGCGACATTGCAGAAGGACTGGAAGGAAAAGTATGTCTCTTTGCAGATGACACTAAGATCTGCAACAGAGTTGATGCACAGGGTGGGGTGGAAAGGATGAGAAGGGACTTGGCAAGGTTAGAGGAATGGTCAAATGTATGGCAGCTTAGATTCAATGCTAAGAAGTGCAAGGTAATGCACCTGGGAAACAAAAACCCAGGGGAAGAGTACACAATGGGGGGTGAGATACTAACAACAACAAAAATGGAAAGGGACCTGGGGGTAGTCATATCAGATGACCTAAAGACGGGCAAGCAATGTGAGAGGGCAGCAAGGAGGGCTGGGGGATACTGGGATGCATAGGGAGAGGCATCACCAGTAGAAAACAGGAAGTTATTATCCCTCTGTACAGACAGCTGGTGAGACCCCATCTGGAGTACTGTTTGCAGTTCTGGAGACCCAATCTCTGCAAAGACATAGACAGGATGGAAGCTGTCCAGAGGAGGGCAACTAAAATGGTGCAGGGTCTGCACCGGAAGACATATGAAGAGAGACTTAAGGAGCTTAATGTGTATAGCCTTGAGGAAAGAAGGAGAGGGGGGACATGATAGAAACGTTCAAGTACCTCAAGGGAATCAACAAAGTCCAAGAGGGTAGCATCTTTCAAAAAGAGGTGTGCAAGAACAAGAGGGCACAATTTGAAAATAGAAGAGGCGGCTCAGAGGTAATTTAATAAGTATTTTTTACAGAGGGTTGTGGATGCATGGAGCGGCCTTCGGAGGAGGTTGTGGAGTCAAAATCAGTGGTGGAATTCAAGCATGCATGGCAGTTCTGGGGGGTTGGGGTAGGAAGAAGTAGGCTGCTGGTTAACTAGGATCTGCAGCTTATCCAGTAGGTAGGGAAATGGGCAGACTGGGCGGGCCAAGCGGTCCTTATCTGCCGTCAAATTCTATGTTTCTATGTTTCTATTATTCAGCAGTTTGTATGTAAACTGGGTATTATTAATCCACAGTTTTGAAAAAATTCACCTTCTGTAATTTTGTAATTCTGCTTCTGACAGAAATCCGCACAATTAGATGGAATTTTCACAATTTCGTGGAATTCCAGCATACGTGGAATCTGAAAATGCAAGCTCCAGCACCTGGCTCCGAGGGTGTTGCCAGTTGATGTGTTCATGCACCCCCTGATGACATACCATGCAGTGACGTTGGCATCGGCTATAAAGGCAGTGCCTCACGCACTCTGGCGAGTAGAAGGGCGCAACTCTGGCGGTGACCCTGGTTGCAAGGTGTCACGTAGGGAGGAAAGGGGAGACATGGGGGAAGAAACAATTTGAAAGTCATCATACTGGTGAAAACAAAACTGTGTACAGTTTATATGGTCTTTCATTTTGACCCTGTACTGATGGGCTGAAAATTCTTCCTCTGGGTCTCTCCCCCCAGTAATCGCTTTTCGAATCATAACTAAATTAGCTAACAACATTTCATACAGGATACATTTCTGTGAGTTTTCAGTTGTTTTTTCCCAGGTTTACAATCCACTTTTTTGTGGCCAGCCAATCCTTAAAAAATTGTATAAAATCATGAGTGGGGATTTTCTGATCTCTGTATGCAGAAGTTCATAACCGCAAGCTGTGCCTTTTTCTCATCCTTTCTTTATCCTCCATTTCCTTTCCAGTGGCCCCCTTCTTGTGGCGACCCCCATAACCCTAGTGCACCTTACCCAGGATTAACCTCCATCCTCTTGTACCACCATGGATGGGTAGGTGCCTCAGTAGGGGGTGCAGAGCCTGTGGGGCACCTCTATCAACCCATAACTGGAGGTGCTTTCCCCCCGCTTCTCCCTACCTGGACTGGCATGCTTGCCATAGCACGCATGCACTGCATGAAGACACAGTACAGCTCAGCACTTTCACCCTGCCAACCAGCTGGGTGACTGCTGCCACGCCACTGAGCGTCCAGTAGTTGGTGGCCAAGCAGCAGTATGTGCAGAATTCCTTCACCCTTTTCCCAGTTGGCACCAGAGCAACCATGGTCCATTTTCCAATCCTGTGTTGCTGCTGTGGCAGGCAGTGAGGCAACCCATGCATCAGCCTGCTACGTCACTGGGCCCGGACTTCAAGTTGTGCTTTTTCAGCAGGCCATGATATTGAAAACACAGCAATGGTGAGGTCAGTCACTGACACTGTGACTGTTTTTTAGTTACTTAGCGGAACAAATCCAAGTCAATGTGAAAAGGTTTAGAAGAGCAAGAACTGGATAAAGAAAAAACAAACAAACTAAAAAACATATTTAAATATGAAGTTTTGAACTGAAAGTTTTTAAATTATTTCTTTTGGGTAGATACCTGGAGCTGGACTTTCAAAACACATGGCGCAGGGGCAGTTCTCTATTTTGGGTGCAGCCTGCGTCATGTCAAATGCACCAAAATCTTGAGAAGCAGTTTTCAAATGTTTTGATATATTTGTGACTGTAACCCCCCTGCAAATGGGGGTTCCCAAAAGACTTCCAGGAGCTTGCTTGAATGCTCCAAGCCTGAATGGTGTTTGGCATTTAAGCCATTTATCAGTGAGTGTTTTTAGAACCTCTGGTACTGTCTCTTTAAGAGCTGTCTGCTTGCAGACATAATTAGTTTGTATGGGGGACTGTGTGTTTCTTTGATTGAGTACCACTCGAGCTGCTGCTAATTCACTTCATTTTGCAGTCACTAGGAGTGCAAAGGAACCTATCTGAAAGATGTAACTGTTTGCCAGAAATTATTTAGAGTAATAATGAAATTACAGTTTGTCTAACCTGCTTTCTTTGCAGTCAGAACTGTGTCTGCTAGTTCCCCATTCTAGTTTTGAACTGCTGAACTGGACCAATCAGTGTGGGGTAAGCTAGCTCTAAAATGATGCCTTGGACTCATAATCTGAGCCAGCCACAAGAGGATTGTATGGGCAGTGACTCTGGGAGATGTAGTTTAGACTTCAGTGCCTTTTGGACCAACAGCAGCAGTCTATTGTGGTGACAGCCAATCCAGTCAAGAACTGGGAGGAACTCAAAGGAAGTGCCCGTTTTTGTCGGTTGGAGTTTCAGTTGAGCTTTGGCAGTGAAGAAGGAAGGAGCCCTGTGCTTTTCAGTGTGCAGTTTTAGTCAAAAAGCGTGTATGAGGCCCAGAGTTCGGTCTGCAGCTTGTTAGGACTGAATCCGTCCTGTGAAAGAATCAAAGGATCTCTGAAGAGTAGAAACCAGGCTCACCCTGTAGAAGACTGGAGGAACTGCTGAAAATTACACTCGGTCTGTCAGGAACTGAATCTGCTGTGTGTTCTCCCTGGTATTGTGCAGTAATTGCGTCGGGATACAGATGCAGCCTGCCTGGTATAGTGCTTTCTTTTATATGGATGTGGAAGAGGTTTGTGTACCTCAAGTGAGCCCTGCTGACATTGAAGGACCCTATCTTATTTGGAGGTCGTGAGTACTAATTCAGGGTCGCTCCTGTTGAATTGCACATTAAATCCAAATGGAATTACTGTACTGCTGACTGTTTAATTCTCCTTTTCTCTGTGTGAAAGGGCCCTACCAGCTGCCAGGTTTGGACTAGCCACTAGGGCTTGGGTACCCAGGGACAGTAACTGATAGGGATAGGCCTGTGCACAGAGCCATAGAGTAGATTATTAGAGTGATAAGCTGATTAACCTGATTTCCCCTGTTCCTTGTTATATCCCCTAAATAAATCAGAGCTGCTTGTTTCAGCAAAGTTATACTGCCTGAGGTATTTGTCTATGTTAAAGTACTGTACTGTGATTGTTGCACTGTTCTCATTTCACAGGAGGTCCCAGTGCGGAACCAGACCTGGGGTAAGTGTATACTGTGAAGGTAATTCTGATATATTGTGTGGGCCACTAGTGGGAAGAAAGGGGTTGCAGTGTCCCAGAGGGCTGTGACCAAGTTAGTTTAACTATTGCAAACCCTGACCTCTGGGTGGAGGCACCCACCATTGGATCCAGGCCCCTCAACCTGTTAGTAGCAAATCAGGCAGAGGTAGTAGCCCTGGGATAGCGCCATCTAGGGGTTACATCTTGGAGGCTCACCGCTGGGATTGTGTGTCCTCTAGTGGCCATATTTACGAACCACTGTTAAGAAAAAATGGGTACCCGACAGAAGTGGCTGTGCACGGCTGGTGGAGTGGTGTACTGAGAGAGATCGACCCCAAATGCTATGCTTATCCTGGACATCCCCTGGGTATCAATACGGACACTGTGCAGGAGTACTTTCCAAGGTGGAAGGTTTACAAAACCCTGTGGTGGTGGGGTCGATGCTAATCTGCTCACCCACACTTTCCTGGCCCTAGTAGAGTATGGATCCCATAGATAGCTCCAAAGTGCCACAGACCATTACCCCAGAGGGAGCCCTCACTGCTTGGAGAGTGATAACTAAGGACAGTAAAGACCCGGGGAATCAGCCCCACCACTATCTGAAACTTTTGAGGAGAAATTTGCTGAATGTTTGCTGGGAGAGGGAAAACTGTGGAGGACTTGAAGAAACTATTCTTGCCACCTGGGGTGTTCCTCCCCAACACCCTCTCCTGCTCCAGTGCCCGTGATGGTGGCTGAACCAATGCAGACTCCTATTTCTGCACCTGCCATTAGTCACGACTCTTACCGAAGGTTGAGGATCTTCTCTGGCACCTCCCCCACCCCCAAGGGAGGATGACTGGGAGACCTGGATAGACTATGTTGCCCCAAGTGCTAGAATGGCAATGCTCGGAAGGCGCAAAGAGGGTTAGTGAGAGCCTCCGAGGTCCTGCCCTGGCTACCATCCGTGCTAACGGGCCAGTAACCCTGAAGCGACTGCACAGGCCTATCTTGAGGCCTTGGAGAATGTGTATAGGAGCCCAGATTCTGATGAGGACCTATGGTGGAAGTAAGAAATGCACAACAGTACCAAGGGGAGTTGTTGTCTGTGTATGTATCTCGGCTGGAAAATTGTTGCAAGAATGCCTCAGAAAGGTAGTTTGCCAGCGATTGAACTGGACCCGAACCAGGCTGGACAGGATCCTTAAGTCTGCCCCCTTCTCAGAACTGCTGTTGCTTCAGTTACGCCTGGCAGATCGACTGGAATCCCACCCTCCTATGATGAGTTAATGAGAGAAATTCGAGGAGTTGAGAAAGACGACCTCGGAGGGACCTGCACCAATAGCTGCGGCTCGACCCGAGTGACTGAGGGTGACCCATCAAGTGAAGTTCAGGGCAGAGGTTGGCAGTCAATGAGTGCTCTGACAAGGAAAAGATATGTCACAATGGGGCGAACTGTTGAGAGAGATCCGGAGATTCAAAAACAGTCCTTTATGAAGGCCACGCCTGCAAATGCAGACCTGACTTATATCCGACTGCATCTGCTATGGGGTGGGGTACCCACCATGTATCTCCTGCTGATAACAGCTCCAAACTCAATTCCTTGACCATGGAAGTGGAGAAACTGACGAGATGTCTCCAAATGCTTATCACGCCGCAGACAGAGATGGCACCCAGGTTTCCAGTTAGTAATACCCCGCCCTGGCTCCCAGTGTAGGCGCCTCGGCCAGCTCAAACTCCAGAAGTATGTTTTGCTATAATTGTGGGAAAGATGGGCACATGAAAAGGAATGCCAGTCCCAAAAGACACTGACAAAGTTGCATATAGGCTACAAGGAGAGCTTGGAGAACAAATCAGTGGTTAAGAGGTGCACGACATGATCCCAGTGAGGGCACCAAAATGCTAATTCACGTCCTTTTGTGGCAAGGTCAGTTGCCCAGGCCCCCACTACACGCCTCTCCAGACTGGTCCAGAATAGTGGGTCCCTCCATGGAGACCACTGTAAAGGTGAATGGAGTGTCTACAAGAGCTGTATAGACAGTGGCTCCCAAGTGACAATTATGTTCCAGGATTGGTATCAGAAGCATTTGTCAGACATACCCTTACAACCATTAGAAGGACTGCATGTATGGGGGTTAAGTAGAAGGCCTACCCTATTCGGGTATATCCAATTTGGCTGTCTTTCCCCACCTCCGTGGCTGGGTGGCCGAACAAGTAGAGACCCTAGCCTTAGTGTGTCCCCACTGGACTGTATGATGGTGTCCCTTTGTTGATTGGAACAAATGCTCATATGTTGGAGGCTGGCACAGTTGTGTTATGAAAAACAGGGTCAAAGACTAGTAGAGCTTTAAGAGTTCCGGCTTTAATTAAGAAGGCCTATGAGGCACAGAGAGATGCTGAAAAACAGAACCAGAGGAACAGGTCGAATTGTATGGAAGAAGGATCCTGAGTCTCTGATCCTGGCGCCAAATGCCCAGTGTACCTTACAGGAGAGGTCCGTATCAGAAAGGATGTTAAGAATAAAATATTAATGTTGGATGCACCTGGCGATGGAAAATTGCCAGAGGGACTGCTAGTCAAGCCTAGTATTTTGCCCGCTAGAGCCCATGCTTATGCCAGAAGGGTAATGGTCCAAGTTCATAATGTGTCTGAAAGAGACATTCGAGTAAACAGAGGTTGCATCCTGGCTAATGTGCATTGTGCAGACACTGCAGTGCTCCAGCAGCAGAGTTCAAGGAAGAATGACAGAGTAACGCCTGACTTGTTTGATTCAGCGACTCCCGCTGCCAGCTGAATGGAAAGTGAGGATCAGTGAGAAGCTTGCCCAGAGAGACCAGGTGTTTTCTTTAAAGGAATGGATGTAGGATGCGTGCAAGGAGCCGAGCACAATATCGGCTGCATGACGAAGACCATTTCGTGAGAGGTCTCGACGCCTGGCACCTGCTGACATAGATGATGTGAGACGGCATCTGCAAGAGATGTTAGCTGCTGGTGTAATACAAGAATCCAGAAGCCCTTATGCTTCCCCATTGTGGTAGTGAGGAAAAAGAATGGAACAGTAAGGATGTGTGGATTATGCGCTGCCTTAAACGCGGACTATCCCGGATCAGTACACAATGCCCGCATTCAGGATGCTTTGGACTGCCTAAGCAGGAGCAAGTGGTTCTCTGTGCTGGATCTCCGCAGTGGGTACTACCAGATCCGATGGCCCCAGAGGACCGTGAGAAGACGGCCTTTATCTGTCCGCTTGGCTGTGAATTCATGAGGATGCCTCAAGGGATTTCAGGTGCCCCAGCCACTTTTCAACGATTGATGGAGCGTGCAGTGGGGGACATGAACTTACTAGAGTGCCTGGTATACCTAGATGATGTTATTGTGTTTGGCAGCTCACTGGAGGAACATGAGAGCAGATTATTTAAGGTATTGGACCGACTGGAGGACTTTGGCCTTAAACTGTCCATTGATAAGTGTCAATTCTTTCAAACATCAGTAAAGTATGTGGGACACATAGTATCCACCGAGGGAATAGAGACCGACCCAAGTAAAGTTGAGGCCTTGACCACCTGGCCACAGCCCAAAATCTAAAAGAACTGCAAAGATTCCTGGGATTCTGTGGTTATTATCAGAGCTTCATCAAGGACTATTCAAGAGTGATCCCCTTTACTTAACCTTACTCAAGGGTATCCCCAACCCACAAAAATACCAAAAGTCAGCGTCCCTCAAGACTGAAAGAGTGTATTTTCATCCGAGTGAAGTATTTGGGGCCGCTGGACTCCTGATTGTGAGACTGCTTTTCATGAGATCATATATCAACTTACCCATGCTCCAGTGCTGGCCTATGCCGATCCAAGAAAACCTTACGTCCTGCACACTGATGCTAGCTTGCAAGGGTTGGGGCTGTGTTGTACCAAGAGCACGAGAATGGCCTGAGACCAGTGGCCTTTGCCAGTAGAAGCCTGACCCCATCCGAAAAGAACTATCCTGTACATAAGTTAGAGTTCCTAGCTTTGAAGTGGGCTATTGTTGACCAATTCCATGAGTACTTGTATGGGGCTAAAATACTAGTAAAACTGACAATAATCCTTTGACCTATGTGCAGACCTCAGCTAAGTTGGATGCCACTGGCCATAGGTGGCTTTCTGCATTATCTACATATGACTATGCTCCGAATACCGAGCAGGTCTGAACCACATAGATGCTGATGCTCTCTCCCGGAGGCCTGTTCCCCAGAATGATTGGGTCCGATTGGCAGAACCTGACATTCGGGCACTCTGCCGAAGTTTGACAGGGAGGAACAAATGTCCACGGACGGTGGACTGCATGGTGGATTGCTTGGGGAGCCTCTGAGAATTGCATACCTGCTGCTTATTGCCACTTTTCTGCAATAGACATTGGTGCACTGCCTCAGCTGGACAATGACAGTATTCGCGGGCTCAATCCCGCGATCCCATGATCAAAGCAGCTTTAGAAGCCCTCTATGCAGGAAAAGATGTGTCCAAATTACGCTCCACTGATTTGAGAACTGCACTGTTATACAAAGAAGGTCCTAAGTTGAAACTGATCAATAAACTGTTATACAGAGAAACAGTAGACAGAGGACAAGTAGACAAACAACAACTAGTGCTGCCTGCCTTTCGAGACTCAGTACTGAGGTCCTTGCACAACCACATGGGGCACCTTGGTATAGACAGAACACTTGACTTGGTGAGATCCAGATTCTATTGGCCTAAGATGGGGGCTGATGTGGAGCAACACATTCGAACTTGTAGTCGCTAGCTACAGAGGAAAGCTTTGCCCAGAGGGCTGCCCCTTGTTAACATAACCACCAGTGCACCCATGGAGCTGGTCTGTATTGATTTTCTAAGTTTGGAGTCAGATCAAAGAAATATCAGTAATGTGCTGGTGGTCACTGACCATTTCACGAGATATGCCCAAGCTTCCCCACCAAAGACCAGAAAGCATCCACTGTAGCCAAAGTACTTGTAGAAAACTTTTTGTTCACTATGGGGCTCCACAAAGAATCCATTCTGATCAAGGGAGACTTTGAGAGTCGTCTGATCAAAGAGATGCTTTTCTGTGGGGAGTGCGAAAGTCCAGAACCACTCCTTACCACCCCAGGGGACCCACAGCCTGAACGTTTCAACCGCACTTTGCTAGATATGCTAGGCACCCTGCACCCAAAGGACAAGCCTAGATGGAGCCAACAAATTAGCACCCTGGTACATGCTTATAACTGCACCAAAAGTGATGCCACTGGATTCTCCCCCTACCGCCTGATGTTTGGAAGAGAAGCTCGACTACCAGTAGATGTGTGTTTTGGGGTCTCTCCTGATGGGGTTCAAGCTGACAACTATTTACAGTATGTGCAAAAGTTAAAGGCCCAGCTAACTCATGCGTACCAACTGGCTCAAACCATGGCTGCCAAAAGAAATCTGGCCAACAAAGAAAGGTATGATAAAAAGGTGAAAGCACAGGAACTCCAGGAGGGAGATCGGGTATTGCTAAGAAATCTGGGACTGCATGGCAAGCACAAGATTGCTGACAGATGGCACCATCTCCTCACATTGTAGTGGGCAAGCTAGATGATCTGCCAGTGTACAAAGTAAGGCCTGAGAATAATTCAAAAGATGTAAAAACAATGCATAGAAATCATTTACTGCCCATTGGACAAATCTTAATTGAGTCTGAGCCCCTAGAAGATGCCCCTCTGGACCAGTGACTAGAGCTGCTGCTAAGAAAAGACCAAGGAAGTCTGCACCCACAGAAGCAGAGTTAAAGTGTTCCCCTGCACAAGTCCCAGTTGAGCATGACTGTCAGTCCATATCAGAAGAAAGTGAGAGTGACTTGTACTATCCTTCTTACGAACTGAGTCAATTGTTTGGGGCAATCCCCTAGTCAATACTGGAGATGAAGCTGGGCCTTCTGGACTGTCCAAACCCTCAGCTTCATCCCTGAGCCAATGCTCCCAGAAAGTGAAGTGCAAAGCATCAGATCAGATGAAATGGAATCATTGTGCATGGTTGAACTGTTTGAGCTTTCAGGGGAGGAAAATGATAGATTGGGGCAGACTGGTGATACACCGAACAAGAAGAGTATTTTGAGTGCCTTGACAGTCCACTGCCAGTGTCCGAAAGCTCTCCATGCGAGCCAAATGTTGTGGACTCAGAAACTGTAACTCCTGGAGCTGAAAGTGCCCCAAGTTCTAGCCTCTCTACCCCCATGGAGACTCCCCTGACAAGTGAGGACAATGCTGAAAATGAGGCTCAAAGTGCAGAGACTATAACAGTTCCCCCTAGAAAGACTGGTCGAGCTGTAAAGCCTGTGGTGCACCTCAGTTATGATTCACTTGGGAGGCCTGTGGACTTGCCTCTCAATGTTGTCCATAAAGGAGTGTATGTGTCCCCGAGCTCATTGCCCAAACTGAGCATCAGTGCTAACTCCAAGTTACTTGTGTTGCCCTCTAAGTATGGTGCCCTTGCCCCATCCAGCCCCAAGGTAACTGATAGGGAAGGGCCCCCTCTCTTCAGGTTTCATGTACAAGAGGTAATAACTTGAGTTATGGTACAATGTGTATGTAATACTGTGTAAAGAGTGACGTACTGCAATGTTTCAGAAATGTGTTCTTGGTAAAATGATATATTGACTGATGATTACATATGCGAGCCTAATGCAAATGTATATGGTTGCAGTTGAAACTATGAGGTACTTGCTTGGCGCAGACGTCAAGCTTTCCCAGGCCAGGAAGGTGTAACCCCCTGCAAATGGGGGTTCCCAAAGACTTTCAGGAGCTTGCTTGAATGCTCCAAGCCTGAATGGTGTTTGGCATTTAAGCCATTTATCAGTGAGTGTTTTAGAACCTCTGGTACTGTCTCTTTAAGAGCTGTCTGCTTGCAGACATAATTAGTTTGTATGGGGGACTGTGTGTTTCTTTGATTGAGTACCACTGAGCTGCTGCCAATTCACTTCATTTTGCAGTCACTAGGAGTGCAAAGGGAACCTATCTGAAAGATGTAACTGTTTGCCAGAAATTATTTAGAGTAATAATGAAATTACAGTTTGTCTAACCTGCTTTCTTTGCAGTCAGAACTGTGTCTGCTAGTTCCCATTCTAGTTTTGAACTGCTGAACTGGACCAATCAGTGTGGGGTAAGCTAGCTCTAAAATGATGCCTTGGACTCATAATCTGAGCCAGCCACAAGAGGATTGTATGGGCAGTGACTCTGGGAGATGTAGTTTAGACTTCAGTGCCTTTTGGACCAACAGCAGCAGTCTATTGTGAGTGACAGCCAATCCAGTCAAGAACTGGGAGGAACTCAAAGGAAGTGCCGGTTTTTGTCGGTTGGAGTTTCAGTTGAGCTTTGGCAGTGAAGAAGGAAGGAGCCCTGTGCTTTTTCAGTGTGCAGTTTTAGTCAAAAACGTGTATGAGCCCAGAGTTCCGGTCTGCAGCTTGTTAGGACTGAATCCGTCCTGTGAAAAGAATCAAAGGATCTCTGAAGAGTAGAAACCAGGCTCACCCTGTAGAAGACTGGAGGAACTGCTGAAAATTACACTCGGTCTGTCAGGAACTGAATCTGCTGTGTGTTCTCCTGGTATTGTGCAGTAATTGCGATGGGATACAGATGCAGCCTGCCTGGTATAGTGCTTTCTTTTATATGGATGTGTGAAGAGGTTTGTGTACCTCAAGTGAGCCCTGCTGACATTGAAGGACCCTATCTTATTTGGAGGTCGTGAGTACTAATTCAGGGTCGCTCCTGTTGAATTGCCACATTAAATCCAAATGGAATTACTGTACTGCTGACTGTTTAATTCCTCCTTTCTCTGTGTGAAAGGGCCCCTACCAGCTGCCACGGTTTGACTAGCCACTAGGGCTTGGGCACCTAGGGACAGTAACTGATAGGATAGGCCTGTGCACAGAGCCATAGGTAGATTATTAGAGTGATAAGCTGATTAACCTGATTTCCCTGTTCCTTGTTATATCCCCTAAATAAATCAGAGCTGCTTGTTTCAGCAAAGTTATACTGCCTGAGGTATTTGTCTATGTTAAAGTACTGTACTGTGATTGTTGCACTGTATCTCATTTCACAGGAGGTCCCAGTGCCGGAACCAGACCTGGGGGTAAGTGTATACTGTGAAGGTAATTTGATATATTGTGTGGGCCACTAGTGGGAAGAAAGGGGGGTTGCAGTGTCCCAGAGGGCTGTGACCAAGTTAGTTTAACTATTGCAAACCCTGACCTCTGGGTGGAGGCACCCACCATTGGATCCAGGCCCCTCAACCTGTTAGTGGCAAATCAGGCAGGGGTAGTAGCCCCTGGGATAGCGCCATCTAGGGGTTACATGACAATTTCTGCACCTTACAGCACAAAAATGATACAAGTGTCATCATTTTGATGCATGCATCATTTTTTTTTTTCTGCGTAACTTGTGGAAAACATTAGAGTACCTTTTATGTGGTTCAGCAGTTATATCATAGATAGTGCACTTGCAGTAAAAACACAAAGTCCAGGCTCTGCTGTTTAATAAAAGGTGAACAAGAACACATTTCAGCATGTCAATGGGGTCCATTTGGCTACCCGCAGTCTCATCCATGGACCTAAATTGGGCTCACACTCACTTTAGTTCAAACTCACTTTTCCAAAATGCCACCCAAGTCCCGGTCACCACCCTCCTCTGTGATTTCAGGGCCATCAGCCAAGATTAGATTTTTATTGAGCCCTTCTTGGCCGGACAAGAAATACCACTCACTTTACTAAACCGCCAACACCTCCTAATCAACAGTTTACCAGTGAGTAATGACAAGTCTGCATGGCAGCCCCTTGTAATTTTGTAAAAGCAACCACATCTGCATTGCTTTTAAACACATGTTCTGTGGAAACCAGTTCCTTCCATTCCATTTTGTCTTGTACACCTCCTTGTCTGATTTGTAAGCCTGGGGATTTAAGTACAGGGTGCTTTCATCCTGTTCTCCAGCTGGGGATTTTGTAATTTCCACTTGCATGACTGTGCCTCCAATAATTTCAATCTTCCTTTTCTTAAAGGGGGCACTGCCCCTTTCCTGTGACATGGTCAGACAGACATGAAGAGCCGGAAAGCACAGAAACCAGCAGAAAAAAATGTATTTGTTTTTGTTGAACAAAATATTTCCTGGGCACAATTCAGTAAGATTGACGCAGTGCTTATGTCAAGCCCTGCATCAAAAACAGGGTTTGGTGCAGCTGCGCCAAACACACTGCTACAGCCTGCGCCTGACTGAAGAAGGTCGCACGCATTTGCAACACTTTTTCCACTTTATGGCGGCTTGTGCCTCATAATTGGTGCAAACCCCATAAAAAGATACCAAGATTGCCGCAACTTTAGACCAGCATAAAAACTAGTCTACCTCGTGGCATGTGGTGCACAGGATCGTGAATCCTGATTGCCGACCAGGGAATGCCGCAAGATGCATGCACCATATGTTTGGTGTACCCAGGGTTTGTGGCATTCCTGACACATTTCTGAGTCGAGACCCCTGTTTTCAGTCTCGTCCAGGGGAGTGGAGCAATGCAGGAAATACTGGCTGGTACTGAATAAGGAAAGTTAAGCTGTTAATGGTTGTAGTGAATTGGGGAAATGTGGCCAGGACACTTGGGGAATTCTCCCACTTTTTTGAGAAGTACCATTGGATTTTTTTTTCTATATTATATTTTTTTTCCACCTTGAGCCCTGGCAGGTGGCTGTGGTCCTCCACATGGAGGAACTCACTCTCTGGTTCCATGTGTCCCCGCTTTGCTGACCCCCGGAAATTCCCCCATGGATTGCCCCCGCTGGTCTTCCCCCCCCCACCGAGATCCATTCCAGACACTGGGGGCGGCCCTCGGGGATGCAGGGCCATCACAGAACCTGCCAGGCTCCTTTTCCTCTTTTTTCTCCTGTCCCCCCTTCCCTATCAACGCAAGGATGTTAGTATGTGCCTCCCAACCCATACTGCCCTCCAGCCACCACCAGAGGGCAGTCAACAAGTGGGATGACAAGTCTCCCTCCCCATCAGAGAGAGGAGAGCAGTCCTCCAAATGCTCGATCCTCTCTCCCTCCTGCCGACCCCCGGCGGCCTGTGCTTGTTCTCGAACCTGGGTCACCGGCATGGCGCAAGGTATAGCTACCAGCGCCTCAACCTCCAGCACCACTGAGCCAGCCATGCCATTGGATCTTTAACTTACACCTGAACAGCCACCAGAACAGGCAGACGGGATCTTGATTTAACATTTCAGCTGAAAGACGGCACCGCACGACAGTACAGTGCCCCCCTCAACATTATGCCAGGGCCTCGGCATGTTTACTTATAAAGAGGAGTGTGCAGCCCCCCCACAGAGATACCAGCTCCACTTCCTGCAACATCCAGTGTTTGTTGGTGGTCTCCCATCTGACAACAGTCCAGGCCCAGCCTTGCTTAGTTTCTGAGATCTGGCAGTAGGAGGAGGCATTTGTTATCACTGAAAAACCTTGGTTTAAAATTGTATTAGAGAAAGACCTACATGCCCTGTATGCTGCAAAGACTACTTTATGTTGAGACATGCTTAATGCATTCACAAATGCTGTCTGGAATACCTATAAATTAGTACATGCTATCACAGCATACTAGTTTGTCCTTGCTTATGAAGCAGGGTTGGGGATGACTTGATGGACCTAGAGTCCCATCCGACGTTAAATTACTATGCTACTGTGTTACCAAGAAGAAGGGGCAAATGGCTAAACTTCCAGCAGCCTGCTGGGTGAGGTACAGTGCATTCCACTAGGCTCAAACCAGGTTGTTAGTTGAAGTAATCAAGATGACTGCATGTTGGAGGAGGTGTGGGGAATGGGATACTGATGGGCTGGGATGGGAGGGTATCACTAAGCACCAGGGAGTGCTTGTGATAGGGATGGGGCACCATACAGGTGTGGGGCATCAGTATGCAGTAGTACGGTACAGAGCACCACATCCATGACCACTCGCTGAGATGTTAGTGGGTGCTATCCCTGAAAGTGCCCATGAACATCTGGGTTGGTTATTTGCATTGTGCTCCATTTGACTCCCTCAGAGCAACAGCACTTTTAAGAATATCGATTTGTGTTGTTAGGCAATGGAGCGGCTCCAAAGTGCTTGTTAAAGTGCCACACCCAACTGCAACTCAGAATCAGACACTAAATGATTTCTTACACAAATGTTGCATGGGGAATAAAACTGCATGCCAGGTCTTCACGCTGAGACTGGAAGATACATGGACTTTTGCTGACCATGCAGCACTACGCTTCAGGAGGTAATGGGTTAATTATTTCCATCCACAGCAGAGTAGTGTGTGCCTCTTCCCCCCCCCCATGTGTGTTAGGGGAATAAAGCTTCTATCTGAGACACATTCTGCATCTTGTAACTTAAACATACTTAGCCTCAGTTCTGCAACCTAGTGAAAGCATATAAACAGGGCATACACAGCCTAATGTGTCGCAGTGGAGTAGCATATTTATCTGCAGTAGTCAATGGTATAAAATCTGTAACCCACAAGTAGCAAAACCACTAGTTAGTTATAAAGGTCTTACCGCTCACAATGTGTTTCCACTATAACCCATTATGTATCTGATATATATTGCACTCTTTATTATGTTTTTAATATATCACACTCTTTTTAATGTTTTTATAAGCATTTTAGCTTAAAATTTGCTTTCTTTCCATTGCAAACTCTCTGTCTGGCTTATTGGCCTCTGCATTCTATTTCCAGATTTTAAGTGAAATAACTTGTGCTCTAAGTGAAAATAGACTTATTCTAAAACATCATGATTCAGTATATTCTCATATACCATGGGATTTCAAGGTTTTCCTAATCTTTTATGTTTATTTAGGAGCCCTGGTTAGTGCGTCTGTTAGTGCCTGGTGAGAGAAAGAAACTTTCATGAATCATCATATCAATCACAAAAAGATATATGACATCACACATGTGAAAATAAATGTCTGAGTAGTCTTAGTGTGGCCAAAATGAGTGAGATAACTTTCTGAGGATGCTCTGTGACCAGCTTCATTTATCTTCTCATGCTGGCATGGGCCAAGATAACCCTTTTTATTTGCAGAATGTATTTGCACTTCCATGGTATACATTACTAAAAGCTGGTATAGCTTTACCGTGAACCAACAATCCGCAGAACAGAACTGAGTTCGGATTTATAGTGCCTTTCCAATGGGAGCTAAAGTGTTTTACAAGGAATGGGTAACAAAAGTTTACTGTTTGTAGTCGAAATTAAATGACAACCCAAAGAAAGATTGGAGGCTGACTGATGGTTGATTCAAGAATGTGTCATGCTCCCATACCAGTAACCCGAGTTCAGGAGCGAGCCCAAGACACTGGTCAATCAATCAATCAGTCAATCAAAGTCTTTATTTAACCAGGCGATCACCATTGAGCAAGCTCATTTTCGAGGTGGACCTGGGTTTGTTAACAAGGAACAAGGGACAATATACATGGGATGCAACACACAAAAAAATAGTAATAATACAAATAAAGTGAGATACAATAACACAGTATATACAAAGTATCAGCAGGTAGCATTGACAGTAGTATATGTTTGGAACAGAAGATGCAGATAGTTTTGGGTAGGACACAATTTTTCATAACAGTAAAGAAATATACATATTAGGTGCACCGAACACAAATAAAACCTAATATAAAAAGATATATAGTGATGCAGTATGGAGAATTTAGAGCTGGAACCAGGGTCAAAGGAATGTGGAAGGGACAGATATGGGGGTAGCAAAAGGGGAGAGGGAAGAGTCGATTATAGATGGGATCAGTCTTTTAACGGTAGTAATTAGAGTGTGCTTGGACTTATAGGAGTCACTATTTAGGGTAGACAGGCACAGGACTCCTTATTATGATGTAGATATAGAGATTTAAAAGCTGCTAGGCTGATGGGGTGAGTTAATTTCAAAGTTTTTGCAGCTTGTTCCACAGTTGAGGGAGCACAAAGCTGATGGCTGCTCTGCCAATGCGAGATTTTGCTTTGTAAACATAAAGGTAGAAATATGAGGTGCTTCTCAGGGCATACTTCCCCAGAGTGCACAGAGGTAAGCAGACAGAGATATACTGGGGCAGTTTATTTGAGATAGCTTTGTATGTCCAAACCGCAGCATTTTTTTGCTGTCTGTAAGCAAGGGATGACCATCTCACTGCCGTGTACATTGCACAGTGGTGGGTTGAGTATGGAAGACCCGTGATAAATCTTTTGGCTCTGTGATAAAGCGTATCGAGTTTGGCTAGGGTACCTGCAGGTCCCTGACTAATATAGAAAGTCTGCGTAATCCAATAGGGAAAGAAAGGTAGTTTGAACCAGTTTCAGTTTAGCGTCTCTTGTGAGGAGATTATTAATCCTAAAGAACAGACCAAGTCTTTGTCTAAGTTCCTTTGCCAGTTCTTCTAAGTGATCTGTGAAAGTAAGTCTATGGTCTAACCAGACCCCCAGGAACTTGAACTTTGGTACATAGTCCAACTGCTCACCTAGAATGGTAATGATCTGTGGGAGTGTCCCAGCAATTGCAGGATTTATTGTATTTTGAAGGGTCGAGAGGAACATTTTTTTTTTTTTTTTGCATTTAAGAGCAGTTTCTGGTTTATAAGCTGATGCTTCAGCAGATGAAATTCATTTTTAAGGGCTTTACAGGCCACTTCAGGTGTGGGGCTACTAGCATAGAGTACCGTATCATCCGTGAATAGGTGTATTTGTGCTTCTTTGATGGGGGCATCTACGTTGTTAATATAAATGGTGAAGAGCAAGGGACCAAGAATGGAACCTTGCAGTACACCCCTCAATAGGGGTTTAGGTGGAGAAACTTCCCCTTCTGCCTTTACTTGTTGAAGTCGTCCTGAGAGGTAGTTGGAGAACCATTTAAGTAATAGGGAATCCAAACCAATGTTCTGGAGGGACGACAGAAGCAGTCTGTGATCAACGGTATCGAACGCCTTGCTTAGGTCCAAGAAAACTGTACAGACAAAGTTTTTTGTCTAATTCAAGCTGCCAGTCATTTGTCACCTTGGCTAGAGCAGAGATTGTACTGTGCTGTGCTCTAAAACAGGATTGTAATGGGCTGAGCATATTTCTGATTCCAGGTACTTCCGAAGCTGGGAGTTCACTATTTTCTCCAGAATCTTTGACAGGATTGGAAGTAGGGAGATTGGCCTGTAGTAATTGATGTCACTAGGATCTCCTGACTTAAACAAAAGGACCACAAGTGCATTTTTCCAAATGGGTGGTAGGTCACCCTGGAACAAGGATAAGTTGAAGAGATGAGTAATTGGGACTGCGAGGACACAGTAGCCGACCTTTAAGAAGTATGGGTCAATGAGGTCAGCCCAGCACTCTTCCTAGTGTCCAGCTGAAGGAGAAGATCTTTGACTTCTTTCAGGGAGGTAGGTTGCAGAGAGAAGGATGGACTGGAGATGGGTTTTTCTTGTGTATCCAATCTAAGTTGTTGGTGGAGGATATTCGAGGGAGAGGAGTCAAAGGCTAGCCCTGCAGTGGCAAACTGATTATTGAGAGCATCGAGGATAGACGGTCTGTCGGTGATGACAGTATTGTCGATCAATAATTTAGTAAGTAGGGAATTTACAGTGGTGTGACCTTCAATGCCTTTGATAGTCTTCCAGAATTTGGAGGCATTTCTTGAGGAGCTCTCCAGCTGTGAGCGGTAGAAATTAGCTTTGGCTTCTCTGACCGTTTTGGTGCAGAGGTTCCTCACCCTCCAGAAAGAATTCCAGTCATTTATTAAATTAGTTTTCCTAGCAGTTTTCCAGAGTACATCCCTACTCTGCAAAGCATCTTTCAGGTCTTCTGTAAACCACTGACAGGATTTGTTTCTGGCATGAACTTTTACTATGGGAGCATACTTGTTGTGAGCCCCTAGCACAATTTCTGAGAAAATATCATAAGCTGTAGTCAGGGACTTGGCTAGATAGAAGTCCTGCCATCGCATGGAGTCTCTTAGATCTGATATATACCCGTGGAGATCAAAGTTGCGTATGCACCTTTTAAAGGAGAATTTTGGTACAGTTGTGGATTTAAGAGTGGATCTTACACACGCGATGAAGCAATGATCGCTAATATCAGAGAAAAAGACACCAGCATGGGAGAATAAATGGGGTTTGTTAACTAAAATGATATCCAAGAGAGCACTGTTATTAGGGTTGAGCTTGTTAGGATGAGTAGATTTGTTTATTAACTGTGACAATCCAAGGGAATCACAGAACATTTTAAGTGGGGTGGATGCACTGGAGAGCCAGTCTAAGTTGAAGTCCCCCTAGTATGATACACTCTGAAGATGCCGAACCCAGGGTGTTTTCGAGATGTTTTAACAACTGTAGTCGAGCTGATGGGGTCTATAGCATCAATTATACATAATGAGACACCGGTGGCAATTTCAGTCTTTAATGACAAGCTTTTGAATTCTTTTGGGACAGAGGTTGAGTCAATTATGGAGGCAGGGAATTTATCCTTGATGTAAATAGCTACCCCACCACCTCTGGTTTGCCTGTCGGCTCTGAACAAAGAGTAGCAGGGGATGTTAACTTTGTTGTTACTGGGTCGCCGGTCGGAGCCAGGACTCTGTAATCACCAGAACATCTGGAGCAGTATGACATACCCAGGCCTGAACAGAAGTGATTTTTTTTTAATAGGTTATATACATTAACATGCAAGAATGTAAGCCCCTTGAGGCTTTGTAGCTCTGCTGGGGATTCCATGGGTGCCAGAGGGCCTGGATTAAGCTCAACATTTCCTGAGCATAGTAAAAGCAGGAACAAGAGTTTCCTGCAGAGTCCTAGGAGAAGTGTGGGTGGCTGGGTCTTCTTTCGGTTACGTGATTTATCTGTGGCAGTATAGGGAGTTCTGAGGCTAGTTCCCAGTTTTCCTGATGCTGCATACAATAATACCCTGACCGAGAGAGTCAATGGGAGTAGGGGGGAATATACAGAAGGTGGTGTAGCCCTGTGGGCAGGCTCTAGGAAAGTTCCTGTATGCCGGTGCAGGTGAAGGACCAGCAGCGGGCTAGGGGAAGTTAGAGCACAAACAAGTTCTTCTATGATAGGAAAAGTCCCAGTCGGACAATGTAAAAAGAGAGCCATTCTCCACTCTAGGAGTTATTTTTTGATTCACGTTTGGGTCCAATACATGTAAGATGAGCAGAGACAAGCACAGAAGCAGGTAATATGCCCTCATTATGAGACTATCACCCAATGGGCACTACAAGTGCGGGCAAGAGAAGGGATTCTCAATGGAGGAGAAGTTCTTAATCCCTGCAGAATACTACTATAGGTAGTGGAGCCTGAAGCAGTAATCCTTAAGTACAGCTCCTAGTCAGGCTAATAGGAAAATAGTTCACCTGACTATAGAGTAGTACTAGGGGCTGAGAGACTTTGAAGCAAATTTCTTAGCTACTACACTGGAGCTGACTAAATACCAGAGAGATCACCTGACCTAAGTCAACTGCCTTAGCAAGACAGGATATGCTAGTCAGCAATAAGCAAACCTAAAGTACCAAAATGGTATGCCTCAGCAAGACAGAATGAGATAAAGCTGCTAGAAGGCTTAGTTGCAAAAAGGGGATGGGAGGAATTGCAGTTGTTGACAGTAAGTAACCAATAAATGGAAACATCAGATAGGAGTGGGCGGAGACTGTGTGCATTTAAAGGAGGCCGGGGGGGGGGGACGATTGAGCAAAGCTGCTGGTAGCAGTGCATCCTCAACTGGGTGGGGTTAGTGAACTGCTACCGTGGCATCAGTGACCACTGCGGATGGGCTCTTGAGGGCTCATCTTCCAGGTGCAGAGGAAGCTGTATGTTGACAAGGCCCCAAATGACAATAGTGTGTGTCACAGTGTGGGGGAAGGGCAATATTATAGGAGGCAACAGACTAGCTCCGTCTGACTGACAGCTGCAAGTTGGTACACTTGGGCCTCAACCCACGAAGTCCATCGCTTGGCCTTGATCCTGAGTCACTGGGGGGAAGGATGCCCCCTACCCCCACCAATGACCTACCATGAAGGGAAGAACTGTGCAAGCTGGCAGAAGGGGTGAGGTTAGTGGTGGATGGGGTTGAGTGGCCGCCAGAGGATGACAGTGATGAGGGGCAATTCACGGAGAAAGAGAGGACTGAGAAAAGCAAAGGATGGAATGATATAATGACAGAACCATAAAGGACAGAGTGAGTCTGTCCAAATTGTGCACGCCTAGTAATCACTCCATCCAACCTCTTTTCCTGACAATTGGTCTCTCACCCTTCGAGATAGCCACCTGGAGGGAGCGTCCTATCATGGTGTGTGTTGGGGGGGGGAGCAGGGAGCAACCAGTGTTGGAAATGCAAACCATTCACTGGGGGACCCCACCACTATTGTAGTAGGATCAGACACACACGACAGGGGTCTGGGGACATGTCCTCATTGTCTGTTGCATTCTTACACTTTATGTAGTCAGTTTTATGTCTTTTGGGGAGTATATTTTACACAGGAACTGTACTTCCCCATTTGCCCCTGGAACTGAATCAGATTTTTAATTTCCCTCCTGGAACTGAGTTCCTCTGGCCCCCCCCCCCCCAATTTCCATCACTGGAGGCAGCAGTTAGATGGCCTGGAGGGAGCCAGGGGTTGGCCAAGGGAAAAAGATGCAAGAAGCAAGTGCCATAAAGCAGGGGGTAGGGGAATCTGGCAGTGCCACCATGAAAGAGGAGTGCGTCATGACTGAAAATAGTCATTCTATGGCTATCTCACCTGCCCGGTAAACAAAAACCAAATAAAATAAAACAAAATATTGTGGGGGAAGGGAAGAAAAAGAACAACAAAAATGACAACTATCGTAGTTAGCAGATAGGAGTCTACAGAGTCCCCCACCTTTTGAAGAAAAATAAAAAGAATCAAAGGGTGGTTTTGGACTGTGACTTTTTGCTAAGCTGGAATAAACCCATACTCTACATTTAAAAAAATAATGATATTTTTCACTTCCTGGGGCTTAACTAAGGAGACACTGATAATCCCCAAGCCAGCTTGAAACTGATCATATGTGTTTAAAAGCCTGACTCGATGTCCCAGCTAATTATACAGTAGGCTTTGGAGGTGGCTTGCTTTTAAACTGAGCAAGACAGCAGGTGGCATCAGAATAATCAAGGCGAGATTGGCCATGGCCCATGACATCACTGAGAAACAGCAGAATCAACGCTACCAGAGTAGGAAAGACTATGCTACCTAGCTATACTGCTCAAGCAAGGCCACCAGAAAAACTCCTCCGTCATTGCAGACTGACATAAGGCACATCGTTTGTGAAGTGAGTTTTTAGTCTCCTGCAAAAATAAATAAATACACAAATTAAAAAAAGCAGTTACTATCTGCAGGGCTCCTATTTCACAACATGCACTATAAATCAGAATTTCAGGACAGTGAATTATTATATTTCTAAAGTCATTTGCATTAAAACGGGCTCTTTTTTACTACAGCCTAGGGAGACAGAATAGCCTAGTGGTTAGAACACAGAGCTGTAAACCTAGAGATCCAGCAGACCCAAGTTTGAATCCCATGGTTCCCCCACTTGCATACTGTATGACCCTGAGCTCATTTATTTGCTTATCACATCACTTATCCTCCCTGTGTTTAATTTTCCCCTGGGTAGTGGCTGAAAATGAGTTTTGGCTCTGTGTGCCTTTCCTGGTAAATAAATCAAAATACTTACAAAATGGACCATGAAAATCCTGCAATCTAATTGGTCAAAGCATGCCACATGATCATTGATTAGTTCTCTTATGACTGTACACCTTCCTAAAGTAAGTAAGTATTTTTTTCTTAACAAACAAAAGGCCATTTTATAAGCAGGGTAACACGCTCCAGGGTCTGAGGTTGTAAAGGAATAATGCACTTCTCGGGTGGTAGAAGTATTCGGCTATACCTCCTGCCTAACAACCACCTGAGGCATGCATTATTCCTTTACGACCACGCACCTGGTCATGTGTTGTCCCTTACTTAGCCACTAAAAGAAAAGGAATGACCTCACAGTTGCTGTGTTTGTGACATCACATAGTCTTCCGTCATTGTGAAAACACAGTGATGTCATAAACAAGGGTACCATGAGGTTAGTTTGGGACAGTCAAATGCTTTTTATGCAGACTTTTTGAATAGGCTACCAAGACATGCTATAAACCTCAGAAAGGAAAACTGAAAAAAAATTGTACTCGGTAGTAAATTGCAATACCTGAGACATTTTATTTATGAAAGTACATGCCAAAGGACATAGCTACCCTGTAACTCCAATTCTAATTCCAAACACTGAACTAGTAGTAGAGTTAAAGGGAAACTAGTTTATTCAGCATAAATGTGATATTTCTGTAAAAAAAAGGGACAACCCGGCTCACCGGTGCAGTGGTACTGCTATGCTTGAGGTGCTGATGACCCAGGTTCGGAAGCGAACTCGGGGCGTTGACTGGTCAGGACAGGTAAGCCCTGGAAGATGCTAGGGTGACAGGGCTGGGTGGACCAGTAGAAGGGGGCCAGTCAGGTAAGGAGAGAAAAAAGAAAGTGGGACAAACATAATGTTAGTAATTACAGACTTATTAGTCTTACACCAATCATATGCAAAATCATGGAGAGTGTCATAGAAGACAACATGGGAAATGCCCTCTGTGATCTAGATTCAGACCAACATGGTTTCACTAAAGGCACATTATGCACAAGGAATCTATTATGCTTCTACAAGAAAATCAGCTTCCACCTTGATAAAACAGTTCCATGTGACGTAATATGCACAGATTTCAGCAAAACATTTGTTTGGCACCACATTGGGCTGTTGCTGAAAAACTAAAACACACTAACATTAATCGTTAGTTTATGTATTGAAAATCAAGTTGCTTGGACGATAGGTCACAGACGCTGGTGATAAACAAACACCAGTCACAGAGCGGTAATGTGTGAAGTGGAGTTCCACAAGGTTCAGGACTAGACCCATTCATATTTCAAATTATCGTTGCAGATCTCACTAAACACTTAACATGCTGGTCTGCCAAGTACGCAGACAGCTTCAGAACTGGAGGCCCTCGTGAAACCCTTACTGATGTTATCCAACCTTCGGAAAGATTACATTTCCACTTGGGCTTTGGAGTGGAACATGAACTTCAATCACAATAAGTGTAAGGTGATTCATTTAGGCACAAAGAATAAAAGGAATCCTTATGTTCTGCATGGAAAGCAACAGGCAGTTGCAACAAATGAAAGAGACCGAGGAGTGGTTATTTCCAACAATTTAGGTAATACTAAACAAACAAATGAAGCCATAGCCAAATTGAACAAAGTATCCTAGGCAGTTTGGAGGACTATTAGATCAAGGGACCCCTCAGTGATAGCTCCATTACACAGCGTGTATACTTATCTGCATCTGGTTTATGTTTCACAACTTTGGTGTCCATATAGCAAAGGGGACATAAATCATTCAGAGAAGGTCCAAAGGAAAATTACTGAAACAAATCACTGACCTTAACGACAGGTCATAGCAAGACAGGCTTACAGAATTAGGTTTAATGAATTTAGGAACGCGAGGTCTGAGAGGGGGGACCTACTTTTAATAAGAGACATTATAAATGATCCCTATATGATGAAGGGGTAAGGCACTGAATTAAAGGAAAATAATGTAGAAATTAAAGGCCCTGCATTACAGGTAAAGGGGCATAGATTTAACACCTTAAAAAGAAAATTATTTTTCTCTAAGAGAGCGGTTAATCTGTGGAACTCACTCCCCTGGATATCACCATCAGTAAGACTAAGGCTGAAACCATGAGTACGTTAAATAAATTTACACTATCAGGTGGCCAACTTCATTATTATGGGGGAAAGATAGGCGCATTATGAGTTTGCGCCTCTTGCTCTGGACCTGACCACAGTATGAAGCAAAGTATAAACAACTATTTAAAAGACAAAGAACCTCTGTGCGTAAACACTGAGGCAAGGGTTACCCCAAAGGGCATTTGGCTGGGAAGCCAAGTTTCAAGAAAATACAAAATCACACATGCCCCCACAATGCAAAGCATCATGGGCTGCATATGCAAATCACCACAGAATGTTGGACCAGCATAACATTCTGTGGTGATTTGCATATGCAGCCCATGATGCTTTGCATTGTGGGGGCATGTGTGAAAGTATAAACAAAATGATTTTCAAAGATGCGAGTTAATTCCCTATAATAGAGGGTGCTTAAGAACAAACCAGAGCACCTGTGCACAGCTGCAAATATGCAACATAAAGTGGCTGCATGGATCATGTTGTGCCGCAGTTGTAGTCTGGGACCTGTTATGCCATACAAAATGGCGTCGCTAGCCTTTCCCTGTGCAGCCGCATTAGGCACTGCAGCTGCGTATGGAAAGTGGTGGAGTGCTGACATGCTACTCATGTGCTGAGCTATTCTCCAGTGATTGCTAGCCCCTGCACAAACTGTCAAGCACAACAGTGCCTCTTACCCCAGAATTGTGAGAAGCAGCTCTGCATGGATGTCGCAGGAGTGTAGAAAGATGCAGGATCTGGAGAGGATGGAGCTCGCTGAGGAACCCAAAAGGGGGAAAAAAAAGCTGTAGGGGAGCTGGGTACCATTGTGTGAACACACACAGGAGCCAGATGCACTACAATACAGCCGCTGCAGCCAGCTAAAGGAACAGAAAATGTCTAGAAAGGTGCAGGGTGTGGCACAGACAGAGGCTGCAAATATTTAACAAGTGCAAGCACAAGACACAAACAGTGCTGGAGGCAGCAAGATATAGTTACTGTCCTCATTTATTCATACCCAGAGGAATGATCGGGTCTGACACCCACAGTGATTCACCTCATTCTGAGGCTTCATGTGGGTTGGTCTATTACAACCATGCATGCTTTTAAATCAGAGACTTAAAGTGATACTTACAAAAAAAAACAATGTAAACAATAGACTGTCTGACAGAGCTGCACAATGACCCTCCAAAATATTACATAGCAAGTCACCAGTATAACTGTGGAGACAGTCCCTTTCAGTGTATGCCGTGGACTGATATTGGACTGAGGTTATTAAGGGGGGCTACTGGACCACCATGGAACGCTTGATGAGGGCACAAGAAAGGAAACTTTGTTGACCCAGAAGTGAGCCTAAAGACAAGGAGTAGGGTGGGTGGTGGGATTACAATAGCCAGACCAAATTTTCTGTCATTTGCATTTCATCTTAGTTGCCAGGAAGCCTCCCCACCTTTTACCCACTGGTGACTTTCATTTGTGAATAGCTGTTTTTGGTGGTGGCATAAAAGGGTGCCATTTGTGCCCTGATTGTGTGCTGCCACCAACTACGACTGTGTATGAGGCCCTAAGCATTTTGGTGAAGCCTTGTTAGCCTGCCCCTGACAAAAGGATTTGAATATCCAGGATGCCACAGTATGTTCTGGACTTGCGGCTTCAGAATATGCCAGTGCCATTTCAGAAGATACACAGAGATCAAACAACCTGGGAATTATTTCTCTTTCTGCATCTTTAATGCTTAAGTACAGTACAAATGGCACTGGTTGGTCATTCGTGCAACTGAAGGGCTGCAAACTGTAACCAATCGTCTAACAAACGCAGAAACAGTAAGCAAGTGACGGCTAGAGCCAAGTATCTCATGAGGCCTTGTTTGGTAATGCTGAGGTGTGCCGGGGTTACTTTGTGATAATGAGTGAAGGTGGATTATTGTTTTTTTCAGTTCTCCCCCGGCTGCCGCACCGCCATCCTTCTTATCTTGGTTGGGTTCACCTGCTTAGCTGCTGCTTAGCCATGGCTAATTAACTCCAGGGTCACCAAGCCAGTTCTCAACTGCCTCTGTAGAACTCCAGCTGCTTTTTCCCTGTTGCTCGGCGGTGCACTTCCTTGGTCCACTGGGGGGTGTTAACACACATCCAGCCGCTGGAGGAGCAAGCAGGAACCCCAGGTTTTCTGCACACTTAAGGTGGGTGAGCAGCACCAACACCATGTGCTGCAGGGTGGTATTTTTCCCCTGTAAAGAGACCCTTAGGGGTAGCCAGGATTGCATTTGAGACTGCTATGATTTACTGTATTTGCAACCCCTATGATGTCCACTGCAACCCCTAGAAATCCCTAAAACATCGTTTCCCCTAGCATTGTTATATAAGATGTGGTGGGTGGAGGAGCTTTGCAGCCCCTCTGATTCTGATGAAATGATGCTACTGCACCCTATCCTGTCAGAAGGCTGTCTGCAGTGCTTTCATTGTTGAACTAGTGAAGGACATTGTGTCATCACCAACAACTGCAAATGTTACCTCTCAACCTACCACAATTAAGCAATAAGGCATGACAGGGGGTGTGTTATGGTGGGATAACGGCCCACCTTGGGGTGGGTTGAAGCACGAGGCGTAGCTGAGGGCTTCCACCACCAGAGAAGGGCCGTTAGCCCACCATAACACACCCCCTAGAGTGCCTTATTGCAATTATGAAATGGGTAATTTTTAGTAAATTTTATGCATTTTTAAACATAATACTTTCAGCTGGGCCATTGTGTTAGGATAACGGCCCAGCTGAAAGCAGCTTTCAGCCAATCAGAATTCAGCATTCTTTCTACCCATTTCATAATAAGTGTTATAGCACCTCCCAATCTTCACCATGGCCAGTGCGTGATGCCTCCACATTGTGTCCTGTTCAATTCTGAAATGTTTTGGTTATTTTCTATTTTCTAACAGCATGGCTACTGCTTCATACTGTTCCTCCAGAAGGACAGAGAAGCTTTGTAAGAGTGCAGTCCAGGCTGGGCTGACAACCTTGAAGCACTACACAAACATGGAAAAACACTAGAAAAAAAAAATGGGATTCATTCCAAATGGGGCATGTTCATGTTATCTTCTCTTTAATTACTGGTCCTCATTTTTTATGTCTGGATACCCAGACTTTTAAATCCCATTCTTCATTACAACTGGGCAGTTGTAATCAGTGCCTGTCACTTAAACAAGCACTATGCGCTCATTGTCTGTTAGTCTCCGTGTGGGCAGGCCGAACATCTCTGCCAATATGGTGGCTCCATTGCTCAGTAAACAAGTTCCTGTAGCCATCCTTTCCCTCGTACTTCATGCCAGGTCATTTTTAAAAATATTTTTCAATATCTATCTGGTTGATCTTGCCTTCACAGTGTAAAAAAATCTGGTTGATCCTGTGGTTCTTACCTTTCGAGCGGGGCTCCACACTGCAGCTGCATCCTACTGCAATTCGACAAAAAAAAATGGCTGCCTGCACTGGAAATGGAGAGACAGGCTGTGAGTGTGCATGTGTGCATGTGTGCGTGTGTGTGTGTGTGTGTGTGTGTGTGTGTGTGTGTGTGTCTATCTGTCCGTGTTGTGTATGTGTGTGTCTGTCTGTGTTTTGTGTGTGTGTGTGTCTGTAAAAAATGAGGACCGAAAATTAAATAAAATAATACGAGTGAGTATATGTAAAACCAAAATTTTACACACACACCCCTGGTGTGGCATGCTTTTAGAAACCCCTTAAGCTTCGACCTCGGGGTTTATGTAGCATCCTACACCTCGGGTGTGTGTAACATTCTGTTTAGACATACCCACCCAAGTGTTATTCTATATTTTATATAGTACAGTGTTTTACTTGGAAACATCTTGGTGTCAGGACTCACATCTAGATTTTTAGGTGGGGAAACTCATTTCTAGATGGGTTTGTGGCAGGCAGATCTTGTCAAACCAACCTGATTGGTTTCTTAGACTTCTTTGACTGGGTGACGAAGACTGTTGATAAAGGACAGGCGGTTGACTTGGCGTATCTGGACTATAAGTGGACTCAGTTCTGCACTGGTGACTGGCCAAGAAACTTGGGGAGCCTGGGGTGGGGGTCAGACTGACTTGTTGGGTTGGGAACTGGCTAAGGGGGGGGCACAGTGGGTAGCAGTAAATGGGGAGTACTTATGAGTGAAGGTGGTCACTAGTGTGGTCCCACAGGGGTCAGCACTTGGACCAGTACACTTGAACATCTTCATCAGTGAGGGTATTACAAGGGAAATCTGCCTCTTTGTGGTAGACAGTAAGCTTTGTGGCAACATACATTATGAGTAGGGTATCTGGGAATTGAAGGAAGCCCTAGAGAGGTATGAGAAATAATCGAAGGTCTGGCAGCTAAGCTTCAAAGCCAGAAAGTGCATGACCATGCAGGTAGGCAGCAGAGCCCCTGGGGCTGAATACAGGTTGGGATGGGAAACAGTTATGGTGACTGCAGAAGAAAGGGACCAGGGAGTGGTAATCTCTAACAATCTCAGATCATTAGTGTAAAGTAACACAGTGAGAGGGAAGCCAAAAAGAATGCTGGGATGCATTGGGAGAGGGTCCAGCAGTCTAGCAGGAGACAAGATATCATCTTACCCCTGTACAAAACCATGGTGCTCCCACACCTGGAGTACTGTGTGCAGTTTTGGAACCCCTACATTAAGGACATGAACAAGCTGCAGGCAGGGCAGAGGAGGTTGGTCAAGATGATACCTGGCCAACAAGTATTAGCAGACTAGAGAGCCCCAACATATACTCTTTGGAAACTAGAAGGGAGAGGTGTGACATGATCAAAATGTTTAAATACTTGCAGGGTATATAAAAAAGTGGACACAAACAAGCTATTCAAAGAGAATAGCAACATTAATACCAGAGGGAGGTTGAGAAAATTGATGGTGGTGGGGAATGGGGTAGGTTTAAAACAGGCGTTAGGAAATACATTTTTAAAGAGTAGGATATAGAATGGAGAAATGGACTACCTACAAAACTGGTCTGTGCATGAACAGCAGAGGGATTCAAGAGGAGGCTGGACAGACATAAAGGGCTGTTAAAGTCAATTTCCAGTGTCTTTTATTTTGGATTTGGGCTTTATAGCCGGTACCTTATAGCGACAACAGACCCTTGGTGCCTAATTGAGGAGTTTTCATACACCCCAACTCCAGAGGGAAGGAATCCAAATTCATGTCGAACCAGCAGCCAGCAGATCCCTTCTACTTCTTGGGCCTCCAGCCCTGCCTCTGTGCTCAGATGTTGTATGATGTCTAGATGGCACGCCCCATTGTAGTCTATTGTGATAATTTTCCATATGGTTTAATAAGTGTTAAAGGATCTTTCCATTCAACTGATAGGGACCCTGTTAGTTGAGTGGTGACTTTCATTTAGATCAAAGGATGCTGTAACACTTATAAAAGTGTCTGGAAAATTATTCCCATAAACTACAATGGGCCATGCCCCCACGCTGTCCCTAGTCAGATGTCATAAAACGTCTGAGCGCAAGGGTGGGGCTGAAGGCCCGGGACGTGGAAGGGATCAGCTGGTCATTGGCTTGGCCTGAATTATGATCCCTTCCCTCTCGAACTGAGGTGTCTGAAAAATTATCATTTAGGCACCAATGGAGCTGGAGAAGTTAGGGTTGGAGGGGGGATAGTCAGGGACGCCTAGGGGGCATATACTACCAAACAGGGGAGACAGCCAGATGGTGAGGCCTTTGTCCCACAGTTTTCTGCATTTCAAGGATTCCACAAGGGACAGAGAACAAACAAAAAAGGACTGTTCTACATCTTACAAGAAAATGGCACCCCCCCCAGAAAAAAAACCAAAAACAACATGATTAAAAAACAACAACAGAATCTGAATTTTTTTGATTGTTGACATGTACTGCGAGGATGCAAAATGTCACAGACTAGACAGCCTCTTGCAGGTACCTTTCATGAGCTCGCAGTCTCTCTCTCTCTCTCTCTCTCTCTCTCTTTCTTTCTCTCTCTCTCTCTCAGTTTGTAGTGGATGCTGCAAACAAGCAGGTCTGCTTCAATAAAAATTCCTCCAGCCTGCACTTAGATCACTTACAATAACCTTCACAATGGCAGACTTCCTCAGCAACTAGCATCTCCTTGAGAAGGTGGCCATTTCTCTCATCAGCAGCTACCTGTGGAAATACAATGTGAAAAAGCTAATACACTTTTGCTGAGAAAGCAATTGTGGGGCGTTTCACTTATTTTCTTAGTGTAGTAACCTTCTGGCCCTTGTTTTCCTATTGAATTACGGTTGTATCCTTGTCATTCCTTGTATTTTGGGTGCTCACTGGGCTGCTATTTGTCCTTAAGCATGGCAATGCATGGAGATACTAAATCAAGGGGATGGTGACGCTTGTTCTGTCTGTCTGTTTCTTCTACTTGGATGGACACAAAAAAACAGCCCCTGCTAGGATTCAAACACAGGACCCCTAATTTCAGAAGGCAGCAGCTCTAACCATTCAGCTGAAGAAAATTCCCCCTAGCTGGAAGTTTATAGCACTTGTCTGATTTTCATGCACTGCAGTCAGAACAGCAATTACTAGAGGGGACCCTTACCATTAACACAGCACTGTACAACTCAGTCATTTGCAGCTGCTGACGTCTAGAGGGCACTGTTTTTCACAGACTATCTTTTCTCCTACATGACTATAAACTAGTGGTGTGATCCTGTTTGAGACAGACTATAAACTAGTGGTGTCATCCTCTTTGAGACAGAAGTCCATCTTCTTCCAAGTTGCGTACAGGGTGTGCTTTTGAAACAGCTGAGAAGCTGCGTGGGATATACTATTTTGGACTAAATATCTGTAACTAATCTCTCTCTCTCTTGCTTACATCTGAGAGAAGTTTTCCTCACTTTTAAAGTGGTATTGCTTTGTGTTTATTTTAGTTTTTAATTCAGGAAGGGTTTTTTTTAAAACTGCTTATCTTGTCAGCATCCTCAGAAGAGGCTGAAAATAACTGCATATTTGATTTTCCTTTTGTGGCTAACAAACCACAAGGCTGTTTTGGGGCTGGAGAGGTTTACCTGTGTCTGACTTGGATGTCTGGGTTTTTCTCTGTTTGATTAGCAGGGTAGTTTCTCTGTCAAATTGTTGTGTAGGGTATCTTGCTGACAGGAAGGCACTCATCGCAGCGGTGGGTGAGAGCTTTTAGCTGATTGTTTTGTGAGGTCACAGTTTAGGTCCAACCTTCCCACCCCTCACCCCACCCACCCTGAAATAGTTCCTTTATACCTGAGGTTCTGACATAATTTCCTCGAGTGCAAGGTGCATTTCACTGTCATATCCTCTCTAGCACACTGCACTGACAATATAAGCATACACATTGTATAATATATATTTCTATATAACAAATCACACACACACACACACACACACACACACACAAATACAAACAAACAAACAAAAAAAGGTAGATAAACATGTGGGGAGTAGTGCAATGTAATGGCTGTGGGGCAGCAGTCTTCCGGGAGTCTTTCTGGAGGCTGAGATGCTGCCCTATTTGCAGACAACTATCTGCCCTGAGGGAGGAAGTTGCCCGTCTTCAGGCCGCACTGGACAGTAGTAAGGAAACCTTCCCCCAGGCCACACTGGACAGTAGGAAGGGAACCTCCCCCATCCAGGGATCACTAGCACCACCACCACTACCTCAGAGGTTGCGAAGAAAGCACAGCAGTTGGACCACCGTGGGCTCAGGGAGGGTGAGGATGGTGGAACAGAGGCACACCCAGTCAATTGTTCCACTCCACAATCCATATACCATTCTGGGGGAGCATAGCTCCCCTATGGATACACCCGCAGAAAGACTGATGACAACTGTCACAAGGGAGGCCCAGGAAGGAGGCAGAGGACACCACAGGAAAGGAAGCAGCTCCTGGTGGGGACTCAATTATTAGGGTATAGAACTGGGGGAGCTGAGAAAACTGAAGTAAGGTGCCTGCCTGGTGCCATGGCTTGGAGGACAGGAAGCGCATCCTCAGGATCACGAGAACAGCTGCAAGGATTCCTGAGCTGGGCGTGATGTCCACCTAGGGACAAATGACTTGGCTCATCATGAGATTAGAGCAGTGCATGAGGACATTGCAGAGTTGGGAGGGCCTAAGACAAGTAGCACACACAGTATCCTTCTCAGAGGTGCTGCCTGTCAAAGGCATGGGGAGGCGAGGTAATGGCACCATGCAGTTTAATGAATGGTTGAAAAATGGTGCGGAGCACAAGGGTTTAGCTTCACTGGGGACTGGGGTTCCACCTGAGGGACACCAGCCTGTACTGGCAGGATGGTCTGCATCTGTCCAGGAAAGGAACAAGTCTTTTGAGCAATTGGTTTAAATGCTTCATTGGCAAGCTTTTAAACTAGTCAAGGGAGAGGCACTGACAAGCAGCAGGAAAATCCCAGCCTCTCCTACAAAACAGGGTACTAAATGAGAAAAGACCGAGGTAGAGAGCGTTAATGGGGGATGCTGCAACAGAAGGTAAAGCCATCAAAAATGGAGAGCAATGAGTACCAATGCCCATAGTCTAGGTAACAAGCTTCCTGAATTAGTGGCCTTGATGGAGGAGGAACATCTGGATATCGTGGCAGTCACAGAAACATGGTACACACAAAACCATGACTGGGACATAAACATACCGGGATACACTATCTACAGGAGGGACAGGGAGGGTAAAAGAGGACGAGTAGTTCTTTACATAAGGGAAGGAATAAAAGCAACAGAACAAAAGGGTAAACAGGGAGGAGAAGAAGCACTGTGGGTAAATTTGGAGACAGGCAATGGCACCACAGTCCGCACAGGGGTTGTATACAGACCCCCTTCTCAGGGGGAGGAAATGGACAAGAAAATGATAGAAAGTATACTTAGAATGGCAGAAAAAGGGGAGATATTGCTGATGGGTGATCTGAATATATGCCAGATGTTAACTGGAGCACAGTTGCAGCTGCCACTGAAGAGTGCAGTTATTCTAGATGCCCTACAGGAGGCATGCCTTGAGACAACTAGTACTGGAGCCCACTCGAGAGAGCAATATTAGACTTGATTCTCTCAAATGGAGATGGAGAGGGATCCCAGATGTAGAAGTGGGTAGCCATCTGGGAACTAGCGACCATCGAACAGTATGTTCACAATAAACACAGCAATAGAGTCAAACCATACAAAGACAAAAGTACTGGACTTTAGGAGGGCTGACTTTGCCAAAATGGGTGACAGCCTAAGGAATGCACTAGCAAATGGGCAGGAAGGAGGGGTGGAAGAACAATGGGGAATAATAAAAACTGCCATCACAGAGGTAATGAGCCTTTGTGTGAAGCAAATAAACAAAACAAGACGATGTAAGAAACCACTATGGTTCTCAAAGGAAGTGGCAGTGAAGGTTCAAGAGAAAAAGAAAGCATTCAGGAAGTACAAGGAATCGCAGAAGGAGCAGGATAGAGAACTGTATCAGTTAAAGCAAAAGGAGGCTGGGAAGGCAGTCAGAACAGCAAAGGCCCAAACAGAGGAAAAGATAGCCAACTCAGTTAAGAAGGGGGATGCAAACTTTTATAGGTACATCAGGGAGCAAAGGAAGACCAAGGGAGGGATAGTGAGGATTAATAAAGGGAGGGAGGGTGGGCAGAGGAGCCTGTGAAAAGGCAGAGATACTAAACAAATATTTTTGCTCAGTATTTACAAATGAAGGGGAGGTACATAAAACAAACAGTAGTAACACTCTGGATACAGAAGTTGATACCAGCCCATTTACAGAAGAAAAGGGTTCTGAAAGAACTCTTAAAACTGAAGGTGGACAAAGCAATGGGGCCTGATGGGATTCATCCCAGAATTCTAAAAAGCTAAGGGTAGAACTGGCACCACTGACTACCCTTTAACAAATCATGGGAGGATGGGGTGGTACCCGAGGACTGGAGGAGGGCAGATGTGATTCCCCTTCACAAAAGTGGGAGCAAGGCAGAAGCAGGAAACTACAGACCTGTTAGTTTAACCTCAGTGATGGGAAAATGATGGAATCACTTCTGAAGGAAAGAACTGTCGAGTATCTAGAGGCCAGAGGGACAGGACCCTAGGCAGCATGGATTCACAGCGGAAGGTCATGCCAGGCAGAATCTGATAGATTTCTTTGACTGGGTGACCAAAGTAGTAGATCAGGAGGGGGCTGTGGACATGGCCTACCTAGACTTTAGCAAGGCATTTGACACAGTCCCACACAAAAGATTAATTTACATGTTAGCCAGCCTGGGAGTGGGTCCCAAGATGACAGCCTGGGTAAAAATTGGCTGGAGAATAGGACACAGAGAGTAATAGTAAATGAGTCACTCAGAAGAAAGGAGGTTACTAGTGGGGTACCGCAGGGTTCAGTATTAGGACCGGTCCTCTTCAATGTCTTTATAAGCGACATTGCAGAAGGACTGGAAGGAAAAGTATGTCTCTTTGCAGATGACACTAAGATCTGCAACAGACTTGATGCACAGGGTGGGGTGGAAAGGATGAGAAGGGACTTGGCAAGGTTAGAGGAATGGTCAAATGTATGGCAGCTTAGATTCAATGCTAAGAAGTGCAAGGTAATGCACCTGGGAAACAAAAATCCAGGGGAAGAGTACACAATGGGGGGTGAGATACTAACAACAACAAAAATGGAAAGGGACCTGGGGGTAGTCATATCAGATGACCTAAAGGTGGGCAAGCAATGTGAGAGAGGCAGCAAGGAGGCTGGGGGGATACTGGGATGCATAGGGAGAGCATCACCAGTAGAAAACAAAAGTTATTATCCTCTGTACAGACAGCTGGTGAGACCCCATCTGAGTACTGTGTGCAGTTCTGGAGACCCAATCTCTGCAAAGACATAGACAGGATGGAAGCTGTCCAGAGGAGGGCAACTAAAATGGTGCAGGGTCTGCACGGAAGACATATGAAGAGAGACTTAAGGAGCTTAATATGTATAGCCTCGAGGAAAGGAGGAGAGGGGACATGATAGAAACTTTAAGTACCTCAAGGAATCAACAAAGTCCAAGAGGGTAGCATCTTTCAAAAAGGTGTGCAAGAACAAGAAACACAATTTGAAGATAGAGGCGGCTCAGGAGTGAATTTAAGGAGTATTTTTTCACAGAGAGGGTTGTGGATGCATGGAACTGCCTTCCGGAGGAGGTTGTGGAGTCAAAATCAGTGGTGAATTCTAGCATGCATGGGATAGTCATAAGGCAATTCTGGGGGGTTGGGGTAGGAAGAAGTAGGCTGTTGGTTAACTAGGATCTGCAGCTTATCTAGTAGGTAGGGAAATGGGCAGACTGGGTGGGCCAAGCGGTCCTTATCTGCCATCAAATTCTATGTTTCTATGTTTCTATGACAAAGCTGGCAGTAGGAATGGCCAGAGAGCCATTCTCTGAATCTAAAGCTAGCTTACTTTTAAGAAGTCATTTTACCCATGGCAGCCCAGATGAGATGCAACACCAAATTTTTAGCATACCCTGCATCTATGCAAGTCACTTGACTTCCCTTGGCTTCTGTGTTCCCAGACCAGAAATTAGGCAAAAAGCAGGACCTAAATGGGAATGAGATGTTGCATAATTTGTCAGGGCTGGAATTTTACTTTATGAGCTTTGGGAAGCTAGGGGGTCCCCTGGGGATCGTGTCTTTAAACGTGACCCTATCTTATTTTTTTTTTAACTGTTGTTAATCTTGCTAGTCACAAACCCCTGACTGGTTCAGGCCCTGCAGGAACCTCTCACCTTGTCACCCCAACCACCATTATAGGCTGTCCCCAAAACTCACATCTTATGGGAGGTTCCTCTCGGTTTGATCCCATTGGTGAACTCCGAATTCGGTGCCTGTAGTCTTGGCAGCTGTGCATGGTCCTAGAGTACTGCACAGCATATCATCATCAGAGTCCCAGTTTTTCTGCCCTCCTAGGGCAGTGGCAGCATGGGTGCCACATTCCTCCATGGACACAACTGCGTGATGCCATGCGACACCAATTGATGTCTCCCACCCTGCTGCTCCTGCTTGTGCTGCCATCTCTGGTCACCCAGTTAGCAGTGTTGCAGAGTTGGTCTCCCTCCATGGAGGAGGAGGAGAACATCCTCTGTGAGTCTCAACCCCCCCCCCACCAGCTCTCAAAAGAATTAAGCTCCTTTCCAAATCTAAGTCACCAGCATCAAAAGCAACTGCGATGCCAGGCCAGCAACCCTCTCCATTACAAGTCAAAGGCAGTGACGAGAGAGCTAGAGGGGGTTTATGTTTATTGCTGCCAACCACAGATAAATGTGTTCTATACTGCACACTTTATTTTTATTTATTTTACAATTTTCAGCAAGGAAAGACACATTAAGCTGAGGCTCATTTCCAGGTTTGTCCTGGGAGCACAGGGAAATTAAGTGATTTGCTCATGGTCACACAGTAGGCAAAAAGTGGCTGTGGGATTCAAACCCAGTTCTCCAGGTTTGCAGCTTTGTGCTCTCAATCACTATGCCATCCTGCTGCCCACTTTTTCTTAGCTATCACTAGTGCTGCAGCTATTTCTGTGTGGCACACCTGTTCTTCACTGCACAGTTTACCTGCTGTCATGATTAGGGATGTAAGTTTGTCATGGCAGTCATACACGTCATTGATTCCATGACGTTTGATCTTTATTCAGGACTTCCATGACTTTCACTAGTGCCATCAGAATGTAGCAATGATGACAGTGCCACAACATTTACTACCGTTTACTAATGATTTCATGAACAAACAAATGAGTCGTTAAAACCTCATCCATGACAAACTTACATCCCTAGTCATGATCCTCTATCCCTAGAGTTGTTAAATGTAAATTTCTGTTAATTTGTTAGCTTTTTATTTTGTTACTGCTCTCTGTGTGGTCTTACATTTTTTTTATTTTGTTTTTGTGGTTTTAAAAGTGTCACTTTTACCATTGTTTATTCTAATATGTTCTTGTCGCTACTCCTGTATTGTTTTTGTTCTTGATGCTATTACTGTAGTGTTTTTTGTAACTCTCCTGGACTGTGCCAAAAACAGGGCATGTGAATGCCTAATGTACTTACCTGGTGACCAAAAATAAACAAAGAAATCAATAGCAGCTGAGTCCTGGCAACGCCCAGCAGTGTAAGTAGCCATGTGGACATGCTATGCCACTCGCTCTGATTTAACTTAATAGTCCCATCTAGCTCCCAGGATCCTCCACTGCCTCCCATGCAGACTTACAGCCCCCATCCAGCATGGCTCACACTGGCACTGAGAGGTGCCATCTAGACGAACATCTGATCATCCCCAGTGGTCATGCCAAATAGGGAGCACTGCAGGTATCACCACGCATTTGCCATGTAAACATGGCTTTTCATCCTAAGATTCAGAAAATGCCTGCTTAGCCCTTGCCAGGGGTGTCCTGTTCCCCTTCCTCAATTATGGGTGCATATCCTTCACCAATGCTTCCAAGTTGCTGCTTGCCAAGTGGGAGATCACCTACACAACATTTGCAGATCTACCGTCTCGCTAAACTGAGCAACACATCACTGTGATCTCTACAGTCTGCTAGGCTGGCTGTCTCCTGTAAATAGTTGTCACTTTGTTCTTGGCTCCACTTCCATTGCCGCTCTCCTCATGTCCTCTCACTTGTCCTACACCATGAGATCCAATGAAAAATCCATTTTCACTGTCCTCAAAACATCCACCTGCATGGGGGACCAGGATTTTAGTGTTACTGCACCCAAACTTTGGAACTCTCTGCACTTTCAGTCCGTAGCTCCTCCTCCTCCCATCCTCAGTTTAAAAAGTATCTGTGAGCTCACCTAAAGGCCAACTCGAGTTGCACCTGAAAGTGATCCTCCAGGGCGTCTCTTGCCCTCAGGCTGTTTAGCCTTGCATTCAGCTGGCCTAAACTACTGTAACCGGTCCACATGTGTATTCCCCATCACTAGGTAAAATGTGCTAGAAGACGGTACATTTTGTTTGCTTTCACACTTCTTGTTGTCTAAACATTCGAGTCAACCTGTAGCTTACTTTTTTTTTTAGTTGTTTAACCAGAAGTAGCACACTAAGCTGAAAGCTTTTTTACAGGTGTGACCTGGGAGCACAGGGAAGTTAAGTGACTTGCTCAAGGTCACACAGTATACGTGTGGAAGCTATGGGATTCAAACCTAGGTCTGGTCTGCTGGATGTCACCAGATTTGCAGCTCAGAGTCTTAAACCACTGCGCTATACTGCCTCCCTAATTAGCTGTTCTGGCCAGCTCATGAATTTTTCATGTATTTTTATATCTTATATTTGTGTTTTTATCTTTTTGCTCCACAATGCGCTTTGTTGTAGCTGTTATTTGCTGCAATGGTCCTTACTGTAGTGTAATTATTGTACTGTAGCTTGCTTGTCACTGTTGTATTGATTGTTGTGTAACCTCCTGAGTCATACCTGGAAATAGGTGCAGCTGTGTCTAGTGTATTCACCTGATTAATAAATGCTAATAAATAAACATCTCATCCGAAGGATGGCACACCCCAGCAGTACAGTATCCCCTTAGTACTGTACTCAGCTGACAGCGTTTTGTGGCATGAGTCCAATCCCAGTGTGGAATTAGAACCCACATCCTTCTGGCCCAGAGACAGATGTGCTATTAAGTGAGTCACACTGACACCTTAACAGTTTGATGACATAAACATCCCCTGCCTACATTAGTGTCATAATTATGGGGGCCGGGGCACATCTGCTCAGACCCTTTTACCTCTAAAGCAAGCCTGGTACTTCATGTATAAGTGCTGTTTACTTAGAGCCAGATCCACCAAATGTTTATATGCCATTGGCTCAGAATGGGAGCAACAGTTTTGTGGTTAGAGGACTCAGACTAAAGGCAGGGTCCCCATAGCTCATAAAGCCCAGAAATGTAATTTTTCCAACAGTTGCCTACCCATCAGAAGCTGTTTCATTCTGATTGTGTTGCTTGCAGTAGAGCAAGCTGCAGCCCACAACTACGCCTATTGGAATTCGAAGCAGCAGGCTTGTGGGTTTGTAACTGCAGGTTTTCATCCAGTTTTAATAACACGTTTATGCAAAACTGGGAGGTGTGCGGCATGCAACCACTGGTGGCTTGGAGAAGCTTTTTGTGTTGCATTTCAAAATGAGCAATTAATGATTAGCTTCCCCTAATTGCTTTGGCGTAATCAGTAGCTGGAGATTCACAACAAAAGAATTCAGGCTGGTTTCCTGCTTCTGTAGTGCAGCCCATGTTTTTGTTCAGTTCCCTCGTCCCCCTTTTCTTTACAAGTCTGATGCTTTGTTATTTTGCCTTGTTCTTAGCGGACCTCATAGAATGATAAGATTTCATTAATAGAGAACAATATCCGAGGAAACTAGTTTAACATAACTTCTCCTCACTATCCTCATAAACAAGTCTGAACTGTGATTACCTTCCCTGCATCAGCTGTGATTAAGCAAAAAAAAGAAAAAAGCATTTTTTTAAATAAAAGTACATATACATATACATATATATATATATATATATATGTACATTAATTACAAAAAACGATGTTACTGCATCTATTAGGGTTACAACGTACAAAGACTGGAAATAAAGTAGGATTAAAAGTCCATAGAACCATGGGAAATCAGTGCTGTGGTGTTTCTTGGGGTTTGAAACAATCACGTGACACAGTGTTGGCTTTACCCTAAAATCTGCACTCTCTACACAAGCAAAGTTGCATCATTTACACTGTCTGACAAGACAGTGCCAGTATTAGGGGAACACCAGCACTGTGTCACATGATTGCTCAAACTCTGAGAACACCATAATGCTGCTTTGTCACACTTCCATGGACCTTTGATCATAATTTTTCATTTCCTTACTTACATACAGTAACCCTAATAGGTGCACTAATGTAGTTTTTTTCCCTTTAATTTTCTTTACTTTTTTTTTTTGTACAAGGCTTTATACTGCTTCCCCCATATGGCCCTCATCTGACTGGCTCCCCCAGCTCTGTCCCCTGGAATTACCGGGGCTTACCTTTATGCCCGGTCTGGGAGCGGTGCCTGCGGAGAGTCGGTCTCTATCCTGCCACCGTTTTTTTCCCTCATTTTCTCCCCATTTTTACCCGAGGGCCCCAGTAGAAGGACATATGCGTGTGGAGACACGCATGCGCCTTACAGCCCTGGTAATGACCCTCCTCCACCTGCCACATTGGTCTATTGCCAGCACCCTGCTTGCGCAGCCCCTTGGCCTCCACCAGGAGGCAGCCGTGAGTGAGGGATGCCACATCACCTTTCTGGAAAGGAGAGCTGCCTGTCGGGAGCTCCATCCAGCTCCCTCCTCCCCCCTCTGCCAACCTCCGATGGCCCAGGCTCACTCCCGAACCCGGGTCACTGGCATGCCATAAGGTGAGACGTTCAGCTCCTCAGCCCTCTGTGCCACTGAGCCGGCACTAATTTCTTTACTTTAAAAAAAAAAAAAGATATATAATAACTGGGGAGTATTTTCTTCCATATGGAAATCCTGTTACAATTCACTGTTATAATCAGTTGGTTATAACTACAAACACATGTGGGGCGTCCCCCACTCTACGCATGCGCACACTGTTAAACTAATGCTACTGAACCACTGACCATACTGTTTTCTATAATTGCTGGGTATTGTTTTCAAGGTGAGAAAACTCTACCAGCAATTATATAAAGCAAAACATGGGGGGGGGGGTATAAAACTTGAATTTTACACACACCCTTGGTGTGGGATGCTTTTATAAACCCCTTGAGCTTCACTCTCAAGGTTTATATAGATCTCACACCTCGGGTGGGTGTGTCTAAACGTCTTGTTATACACACCTCACCATTTATTATTCATTCTATATATAACAACTGACAGCTTTAATGTTTGACTTTCTTACACCCCATGATGAACACTGCATAGTGACCCTTACTGCACTAAACCTATAGCTTGCTTCGTATGTGTCCCTGCAGGCCACTCAGGAAGCTACTGCATAGTAATATGCACTGCACCAGATCTCTAGCTTTCATCCTGAATGGTGTTACGGGCCCTTCTCAACGCAGCTGAATAATGACACTCACTATGGCACACCCGCAGCTTGCTTTATGAGTGGCTCTAGCTACTTAGTGATGCACAGTGTGCCAGACTACAGGTGTCCCAAACCAGCCCCCCCATCTGCTTTGGGTTCCCAACACCAAGTGCCCAATCGCAGTGTCATACTATTATACAAACAGAAGCCCCCAACCACTGGCACCTATGCCACATTCATCCTCCCATGCAAGTAAAAAATACCCCCATCCCACTTAGCACCAATACACCCCCCCCCCGGTACCATCTTTTAATTAAAATCCAGGCTTAGATGGACAGCACAACCCTCCCTCCACCTCAGCTGCCCACCATCTACTAAAGAAAAAATCCTGTTAAAAAGTGTAAGTAAGGAAGTGCAGTAATCACACATGTGTCTGGACCTAGGTCTTTTTTTGTTCGTTTTTTTCCTTTATGAATTTATTTATTTTTTGTTGACCAGGTAAGTGCACTAGACAAATCCTTCCTATTTTCAGGCATGACCCGGGGGAGGGGGATACAGATGAATGCCAACTGACTTTGAACCAGATTAAGCTGTTGGTGGTATTTTTAGTGAATGAGGGAAATTTGGCCAGGACACCGGGGAAATTCCTCTACTCTTTTTGATAACTGCCATGGGATCTTTAACATCCACCTGAACTACCACCAATCCAGGCAGATGGGACCTCGGTTTAACGTCTCATCCAAAAGACGGCACCTCAGAAGTGCAGCACCCTTCTCATGCTGCACTACAGTGTCAGTACTGGGATATTAACCCAAGTGCCAGATGTGGGAACTGAACCCACAGCTCTCTGATCTCCCGGCCTCAGAGGTGAGTGTGCTACCTACTGAGCCACTGACACTGAATAACTTGGCCATGTCTGACTATTTTAGACACACATTTTCAGTATGACTATGTTGCCACCCCATCTCACAACCTCATACGAGGAGTGAAGATATATAAAAGAATAATTTTAACCTTTTTTTTTTAAGTTCAGATTTACTGCTCTAATCCAGGACAGTTATATTCAATATAAGCTGTTAAACCGTGCTTACTACTGATCCCTCAGAGATTTATGTAAATGTTGTACGGATGATGGCAGTGAGCTAAACGTTGATCTAGATAATATGATCTGGAAATGCAAAATGATTATCCCTCATAGCAACATATCTTTCATATCAGGCAGTGCAGTCTGGTAGGAGATCCCAGGTTTAAGGCCTGCTACTGAAACCATTGTAATTTGTTATTCTTGTGACTTGATGTGGAACTTCTCTAATAGAGCCCTTGGCTCAAAGGTCTTTCCGATTTGTTAAATAAATAAAATAAATAAATAAATACTGCCAGTTAGTCACTGTGTGATACTGAGCAAGTCACTTAACCTCTTAGTGCTCCAGTCCACTCAGCTGTGGAAATGGGTAGAAGCAGGACCCTATTAGGGTTGCTTTGGGGTTTTATTAAAAACGACCATTTTCAGAGCGTTATATCTCAGCCATCATAGACCCTAGAACTGCAAAATTTGGCATTCACCTTCTCAGTCCCAGGGTCTCTTAACCCTTAGGCTGGCAACAGAATTAGAACATATAGGAATTTTGGACTGATATATCAGTCTGCAGCCCTGCAAGGGTTAACTCTCCAAATTTTATAAAGATTGGTTTTAGTTTTTTGACAAATTATGTATTTTTGCCCAATTTGCTACCTCAATGTTTGCACTCAGCTAAAAAACAGTATAGAGTTGAGGTATGAAACTTACAGGTTTTGTAGGTATCATATAGGAATAGGCCCTTTTGGGGTTTAGGTAAAAAATATTATTACTTTTTAAGTACGATTGAGTGTTCACGCATGCACATTCAAAACAATTCCAAGAAAAATATTTAGAACTATATGTAGACTTTTTCCCATATTAACGTCCAACACAAATAGAAAGTTTAAGGCAATATTACTTTTCTTTGGTAAAAGTTAAGGATGACAGTGTAGTGTTTCTGAGGAGGGTTAATACGAGTTACAAAGCACATTTTTCTTTAAACAAATAATTAAAACTAATTAGTTACCTTTGATTAAAAATGAAAGTCTTTGCAAAGCAATTCTTCATGAATATTATTTTTTTTTCTGTAAAGTCTACTGTAGCACAAATTCTGAAAACCAGTTTCTAAAATATTTGGCCGAATGGTGTTTTTTGTGCTTTGCAAACATTTTCTAACTAATTGTGAGGTTATAAAGTGTTTGTCATACTATTTGCACCATGTGGTAGTTTTTGTGCTTTGCGATGATTTATACAAGATAAAATGTTCATGCAGCAAAAAGCATTTGTGGAAAATATTTGTGCTGTGTAATGGTTTTCATGTTTAAATGTGCAAGCTGTACATATTAATTTAGAAAATATACACTATTTGTGTATTATTTGAGATAATGGGTTCATGTTTTGCTAATACTGTTAGTAAACTTGATTTTTATGTTTAGAAAACTTGATTTTACTCTATCTCTTCAACCACAACTTAACACTTATGCATGTACTGCACTTTTAAGTTACATAATATTTGAATAATTGAAAGGTCAGCTCCTACAATGTTCTATGATTTTGAAATAAAACTTTATTACATATAAAATAGGGTGGCTTAACCAAAATAAGAATATTTAAAAACACATTACAGGGATGAGTGTATTAGGTTACTACACAACTTTATTAAAGAAGAATAAGATTTATGGCAACAAACTATGTTAATTCTCACTAGGGTTGCTGCCACAAAAAATGCAAACTGGACAAAGGTTGGAAGTAAACTATTAGGATTGCAAATGCAATACCCACAAAGTTTGGAAGTGTCCTGTTAGTGTTTTAATGTCTAACTCACACCCACCCTACCATGTCCTGTACCTCACCAACCAAGGAGTCTACAGGGACAAGGTCATACAGCAATGGTATGGTACCTTATACAGGTCCACATGTTAAAACTGGTATATAGCAACCCTAATCCCCACTCCTAAACTACCCTTGTGGCCAGGGTGATACCAATCAGTTGGTCATACTACCCAACTGAGTACCTGCACATAAAGTGATTTTTGAGCCCTACAAAAACTGACAACTATGCAATGTGTATAGTACTTTCACATTTGTAACAATTCTGCTGCTTTGTGGAGGGTTTACCACATTGTGTGCCCAGCAAGGTACAGGTTGCAATGTATGTAAACCTTCACAGGTATGCAGCCAAAAAGCATTCTAATTGCAGATGTACAATGTCTATGAAATACCACACTTGTGTGTCATGACTCTGGACGTGTACTTTGCCCATCGGTTATGAGGGTAGTGGAGGGGGGAAGGGGTCTAGGGTTGCTATATATCAATTTTAATACATGGACCCTGTATGATGTACCATACTATTAATCTATGGCCTTGTACCTGTAGACTGTCCTTGGATGCTGAGGGTAGGTGATGTGGCAGGTAGATATAAGAACACTAACAGGACATTTCCAAACATTGTGGGCATTGTGTTTCAGTCCTAATAGTTTATTTCCAGCCTTTGTGTGGTTTGCATTTTATGCAGTAGTAACCCTAATGAGCATTAACATAGTTTTTTGCTGTAAATATACACACGTCTGTCTGTCTATGTACAGTATCTGTCTGTATGTCTGTCTATCTATCTATCTATCTAATCTCTCTCTATCTATCCATCTCTCTCTCTCTCTCTCTCTCTCTCTCTCTCTTGCAGTGTTTAATTTGTATAGAAGTCTCAAAAACTTTTAATGTTGGTTACAAGAGAGGTCTTCACTGCTAAAAATAAAAGATTTATACTAGCTGCATCCTTAACAGAAATGCATCATATCCTTCAAAATTTGAAAGACACTGATCCTCCAGTCTATGCAGAATGCATTAATTTCTTCCCTCTGGTAACTGGGTAAGGCCCACTAGGCACAATCTCTGTTTTTATTGGTGACCTGGGAGTAGTGGGGAGGTTAAATGACTTGACAGAGTCATAGAGTTTGTAAGTGGACGTTACAGGAATCAAACCCAGGTCTGTTGGATATACCAAGCTCATTCATAGCTCATTACTCTAACCTCTAGGCTACACTGCCAGCCCAGGAGTTTTAAAGCTATTACAATTCTGGGGAAACTCTTTTATTGTCATATAGCTGGCAGTATTGCCTGAAGGTTAGAGTAATACACTGTGAATGATCTCCGTGCATCCAGCAGACCTGAGGTTGATTCCTCAAACTTGCACATGCATACTACGTGATCCTAAGGAAATCACTTAACCATCTGTGCTTCCAGGACTCACCTGAAAATTATCCATGGAAGACCATTGCAGATGAGACACTGACTCATTGGTGTATCTATTTCTCATGAACAAAAATAAATTATTATGTAGGTAAAAATTACTGTATTTATTTTATTTGTTTTAAGATTAGTAACCAGTAAGATACACTGAGCCAAAGCCCTTTTCCATGTGAAAATGGGGTGGGGGGGTGGGTGGGGGTTTACAGAGGAAGGCACAAGTAAAAGACAATTATGGAAAGCCAGAAACTCACTGGTTTAAGAGAGACCAAACTCTTACAGTGGTACAACTACTCTTACAGCAGTACAGAAACCATGCAAGGGTACATCTTGCAAGATAATAATTACTAAACTACTAAGAGAGAAAAAGTAAAATGCATTGAAAAAAGTACTGGGCAACATGGAACTAAAGATGGTGACAGCTGTTAAAAGAAAGAGAAGAGTAAGAATTATGCAGTATATATAGGTTTCACAATGACCTGACTCAGAATATAGGAAAGCAATAAGCCACGACAGGGTGTGCATTATAGGGTTTTGTAACATGGGTTCAGTGAAACAGTAACAGGGATTGGCTAAAGGCAGCAGGTGACTGTGGATTAAATTCCCTATTTAATCCACAATTGCTGTAAAAAAAAATACACACACATACTTATTTAGCTGTGTGTGTGTGTGTGTGTGTGTGTGTATGTGTGTGTGCCTATCTGTCTGTCTAATCTAGCTGTCTGTCAATCTGTCTTTTCAGGGATGGGATGCTTCCCCATAGAAGTGGTTAGCAGTTATTTTCCCATATACCCTTTCCCTGTATACACAATCATGATTCAAACTAAAAGTAGGCATCCCAATGCATTATATAAAATTAAAGATGTGTATACCTTGTTCTACTCATTGTATATTCATTTGCCTTGTTATCATTTTGTATGCAACCTCCCAGGCTGTACCTGAAAATAGGCATTTGATTTGGTTACACTTCGTGTCAGTTAACGACAATGTAGTTGCAGTGCAGTTTTTCTACTCATTGTATATTCAATTGCCTTGTTATCATTTTGTATGTAACCTCCCAGGCTGTACCTGAAAATAGGCATTTGATTTGGTTACACTTCGCATCAGTTAACGACAGTGTAGTTGCAGTGCAACTGTAACTGCACTGCAATTGCAATATATAGTTGCATGCAACAAACATGTAACTACAATGTAATTAATGGGTTTAGCTTTCTACAGTGGGGAAACCCATGGCATAATTTGCCATTATTAATGAGTGTTTATAATGGCAAACACGCTCAGAGTTTCCCTCACGCTGCGCATACCCAGCCACAGCTCTTCCTCCAAGCGCTCGCCACCGTGCCTTCTCGCCCAAATCACACCTAACTCAGCGGTAAGTTACTTTTTCTGTTTTTTTTTTCATTTACTATGCTGCACAAAATTACCAGAGGGGGAAAAAAGAAAAAAAAAATAACTATGACAAAGCAACTGCAAACAAAGGCAACCGAACTGCGACCGCACCAGTCAGTTTATTTTATATAATTGCTGTGGTGAGAAAGTGAAACCCAGCAATTATGTAAAATAAAATGTGGGGTGGTGTGTAAATTAAAATTTTACACATACACTCAGTGTTGGGTGCCTAGATAAACCCCTCGAGCTTCACCCTCAGGATTTATGTGGCACCCAACACCTCAGGTGTGTGTAAAATTCTCATTACACACACCACCCCATACTTCATTCTATTTATAATTACACTGTTGCATGTAATTAATGACTAGTTACATTGAAACAGATACTTAAAGTGTACCCTTCTATTTCAGTTTTCTTCTTTTTATGAAGATTTTTTAATGCTCTGCTTTGAGTACAGTAGAGACCATTGTGGTATCAACAGGCATTATTCAAGCTGCTCTCCCAGTAGTTATAGATGCCTTGGAGAGGAGATTAATGTCCAAAATGAAAATAATTGATCTGTCTTCATTAAGAATGCTTCAGTGGTTAAAATAAATCATTTATGTGCAAGGTCTGACTCTAACCTACACTGTAGAAAGAGAAAGATGGGATGGTGGTTATAAACATGTTCAATTACTAGCCTTATGTTAGCAGAGATATGCTTGTTATGCCATTATCTGATGTTTCTGGAATGATGTTCAAACTCATATATTCTCATATTGCACCCACGATATTGTCTCTGTCCTCTGTGTTGTACCTGATACTGGGTAAGCTCTGACCTACTAAAACACTTTTCTTTCTTCAAGGGAGGAGGTATGATCACAGCAGCTTTTTATTGTGTCTGTTTTCTGCTTCTCATATCTGGAATAACATTTCTTTTCTCTCTCTCTTGCTTTTCCTTCCTTTTAATAAATCTCTTGTTTTTGGCAAGCATTACAGTAATTATAGTAGTGTAGTCTGTCTGCACATCAATGTTTATTGCATTTTAACAAATCTACAGTCTTGGATGTGTGATTATTAATACAATGATTTTGCCATTTTTTCAGTATATTTTAATCATATTTATAATATTTAATTAAATTTATTAGTGATGATAGTATAGTGATGGGAATTTACAAGGTTATAGCTGTATCTGGGGCAACATAAACTCTGAAGCTACAGGCAGGGGTGTTCACATGGTGATGGTGTCCCAGATACAATAACTGAGTTTAACTCTCACCACTACAACTCTTATAGCAAAAAATAAATGTTAATAAAAAATTCATTAATTGGAAAAAAAAAACAGAGAAGTTAAAATAAGCTTCCTGTTGCCAGTTCTATACAGTTTAGCGACATAATATTAATGATAAGGAGTAGTTTGTAGGTGTAAGCCAATCAGAATGCAAGCAGTAGTATACAGTCCCATTATGGAGTCTTCTGTCCGATTATGTCAGAACAACATAGTAGCTATGTGTTCTGATTGGCTGAGAGGGGGACTTTTTCTATATTATTCTGGGGAAACTTTTTCTATATCATTCTAGTTTTATTTTGTTATTTTATTGTTCTGTATAGTGTACTGCGATACTCTGGTATAAAAGACATAATATAATGTCAATTTTCTTGAAACTAATATTTTATTGAATTTTACAATACATTCATAATGCAAAAATAGACTGATGTCATAATACAGAGATTATCTTAAATCAACAAAATAAGAAAAACAAAATAAGAAAATAAAGAGATTAAATAAACAAATATCAAATTGCATTCTCCAACATTTCTAATCATATTAGTATGTAAACTATAGATTATTAGCTATTACCACTGCTGTATAGCCAGGTGCTTCTTCTCTTATATAATAGCAGATTAGATATATAAAATGATTAATATCTCATCGGTTATGTCAAATAATAAATATAAACCAATTGACCAACTTTAAATTAAATGCACCATATGATAAGATTACTTCAAAGATATTGTTTGGAACATGTTCATGAAATATTTACAAACATCATAGACAGATGTCACTTCTTGTCTTAAGAAATAACTTTTTATATTTCTGCTCAGGGCTCCTTTTCTTTAGAAACCCTAATGATGATATCTCAAATTATATTATACTTTTTGTCTATGTTCTTATCATTTGATACATGTAATACAAAATATACTTTTTCTGTATATTTGTATTTAAGTCTGCCACTCGTGAGGGAGACGTGCGTAACTTATCAGTCTAACTGTAGTGTTCCTCACTTTTTTCCCCAATTGTTTAACCAGGAGAGACACACTAAGCTGAAAGCTTGTTTACAGGTGTGACCTGGGAGCACAGGGAAGTTAAGTGACTTGCTCAGGGTCACACAGTATGCAAGTGGGGGCTGTGGGATTCAAACCCAGGTCTCCAGATTGACGCTCAGAGCCTTATACTACTGCGCTATACTACCTCTCTGATGGATACATATTTATGAATACATGTCGTATGCATGCGGTTTGGAGAGATGCACAGAAACCAAACAATTTTGATATTTTTATTTATTTTTTTTAACCAGGAGGTGAACTGGGCAGAGCCCTTTTTCAGCCATTCCTGGCAAATATTCAAACAGTGCAAACACACAAATGTAGCAATGGTACATTATGAATAATGTAGCAAGGTGAATTTGAACAAATACGAGATTATCAATGGAACATCATAACAGGCAAATTTGAGTTTGGCAAATTACAACTTCAAAAAATTTCCAAAATGAGATGTGTTGCCAGTGGACTCGAACAATGTTGCCAACTCGTTTTAAAATGTTAGAACCATACCATGTAAAAAATGTTTTCCAGTTGTCAGTTCTGGAATTTGTACTAAAAAAAAAAGTGTTGATTTTTTTTTTCTCTGCGTTGTGTAGGTGACTAGATTTGAAAAATTTTTTGAATTCAGCATTCTTGGAGCAGTGTTACTATATACCCTATGGGAAAAACTGTTAAACTCTGTTCAGTTCTCATCCAAGGTGGAAGACATCCCAGTCTCTGGAACAGACAAAAGTGGTGAGTCCTATACAGGGCCTTCACGGCAAAATGACACACATTATTCAGTATTTTTCTCATCTAGCAACTTGCTATGGATCCTACACACTGCCGCTCACTTCTTGCGAACTGCTTCTTTGGCACGCTACCCCCTCAGCGCTGATCCGTTTCAGCCTAAATGGGATTTACTGTAACTTGCATTTGTACAGTATATGACCTGTAAGGAGCCCAGAGCCTGCGGGAATATGCACCTAAGAAATAAAACTACTACTACTACTACTGTAAACAACTGTTTAAAAGTTGACTTTTGTTCTGGTGAAGCCGTGTCTGCCTACACTGCACAAGGATTTGCACATCCCTGATGCTTTGCACTGGGTTGGAGTCTTTATAGCGCATGTGTGTGGGTTGCAGAGATGCGCAGAAACAAATAATTTCCGTATTTATTTTCTCCTTGCATCCTTTTATATGTTTATACAGTATGTACAACGGTTATAAAAGTGCATGCTCGAGTTCTTTGGGTGAGAGAGCTGCAAGCACATCTCAGCAATTCTGGCACACATACAATTTGAGAGGAAAGTCTTATAACTATGGCAGACATGGTAACTGTACATATTAACATATCAACAATTATGTTAAATACCTTTTCCGTTTTATATTTACTGTGCTTTTTCTCCCCTACTCAACCACCACTCATCGGTCTAGGCATTGTGCCCAGTCCGGTCACCTGCCATCCCTGGGACTTTCCTCTTCCTCGCTGGTCCTCTATGGATAACCCCCCATGGGAAGGGCCTTGCCCCCGGACAGAGATGAGCTTCATTGGTGAGGACAGATGATCCCATTCAGCAGTGCAGGGCCTGTGATAGGTAATGGATGGCATCTTGCATTGGTCAGGTTGTTTTTCAAATTTTCCGGTCCTGCCCCCAAAAGTCAGGAGGGCCTTGCTGTTACACTCGCATCTTGCTGCTGACATCACCCTCCCATAATGGCTACTGGTACACCGTCACCTGTGGTCACCCAAAGGGCAGTACTACAGCGGAGACTATACTCCCTCCACCCCCCTGAGGAGGACAGCATCCATGGCACACTCGGCTATCCTCTGCCAGCCAGCCCTCCAATGATCCAGGCTCATTCACAAACTCAGGTCATCGGCGTCGCAAGTGGTAGCACTACTGCTGCATCAGCAGGCCAGCTTGAAACACCTTTGTTCAAAAACAATTGAATTTTAACTTAAAATCAAAATGTTTTGCTTAGCAGAATATTATAATTGTTAGAAATGGACTGTGCCAACTAAATGTAGAACTTCAGAATTCTAGAACTATGTGAATGAGTTGCCCACTTATATATGTCAGTATGACCCCCAGAGCCACTTACTTTTTTTTTTTTATTTAATTTAACCAGGTGAGACACACTCAGCTGAAAGCTTTTTTACAGGTGCAACCTGGGAGCACAGGGAAGTTAAGTGACTTGCTCAGGGTCACACAGTAAGCAAGTGGATTCAAACCCAGGTCTGGTCTGCTGGATGTCACCAGATTTGCAGCTCAGAGCCTTAAACCACTGTGCTATACTGCCTCCCTATCCACTTATTGCTGTATAAGAGTAGTGTCACGTGCCTTCAGCTGGAGTGAGAACAGCGAGGCTAAGCTGAGCTGTTCTGGCTCAAGCTGAAGGCAAGTGAAACCACTCTAATACAGGAACAAGTGGTGATGGGGGACATATTAATATATTATTGATCAAGCGCGATCAATAATTATTTAAAAAAAAAAACTGTTCCTGAAATGTGCCAGTTTCCAGGGCATCTGCGAGTAAGATGCTCTTCACAGAATAGGAGTGTGTCACGTGCTGAGGAAAGGAGTGCTCCTATTGGTCGGGAGAGCTCCCTCGCTCTATAATGGTTATTAGAGTATCTGGAATGTTTAAAAATCAACAATCCTGAATAATTAAGAATGACATTATGATTTTTAATATAAATCTTACACACTGCCATTCTTGCAAACTGCCTCTCCAGCATATCTGCGAGTGTACCATGTGCTTGTGAATAAATATATTGTAATATGTGGATACATCAAAATAATATGTTACAAAAGCATACAAAAAAATCCTGGTAATACCACTGTTCAAAAGTGATACTAGCATCAGTCCACCACCGTAATACTATCATTCACAACCCATAAAACTATAATTCAGAGATTATTAGCACAGAAAGAGTTTTTTTTTTTTGTGCCGTATCCCATATCTGAGCATACTTTAGAGCTGGTTACTATGGTGCCCAGTGTGGTCGCTCAGGGCATGATGCGACAGTCACATAGATACATAGACTGTGTCGGCAGATAAGGGCCTATGGCCCACCCAGTCTGCCCATTTGAGCTTGTAAATTCAGTTTTTGTTTTCCTAGAAGTCTGTTGCGTGCTTTACCATTGCCCACTTTTTGTCGGTGGGGGGGGGCAGAACAGTTTGGAAAACATGATGGCTGTGCCTTGCTTAGGGAGAGAAATTCATAGCCATTGCACTCTCAGGGCTATAACTTTTTTTTTTTCTGTTACATTTAAAGGATTATCTGGTTGCTCTTGCCTCCACTGTGCACTTCTGCGAACCAACTGAAAGATAGGAATCACTAGCGAAGCTGACGACCGGAGGCACTGTGACCCTCAGAGAGAGTGGTTGGAGTGAGTGAGTGAGTGTTTGGAGCAGTGGTCAGGCGGCCGTTGTCCTAGGATAGCAGCAAGACAATTCAGAGGCACGCTATTTTTTTCTGGATCCATATATTACAAAAATGACAGATAGGGGACTGTTTCTTACTTGGGTGTAATACTACCTTGAGGTTCTTGGGACATGGGAACCTCTCAATGGTATTATACCCTTGTAATATACAGTCCCCTATCTAGTATTCTGTTTCTAACAAGGAAGCAATATGATATTCTCTAGAGCTGTGCAGACTTTTCAAATTCTGCTTCTGACGGAATTTTGTTGAATTTTAGAAATTCTGCCTAATTCCGTGGAATTCTGTCAGAATCAGAATACAGAAATTCTGAAAGTGGGACTCTTTTTTTGAAACTGCAGATGTTTAGTCTGCAGTTTTCCTAAACCATGGAATAGTTTTCCACAGTTTACATGAACTGGGGATTCATTTTCTGCAAACTGCAAAATATGTAATCCATAGAAAATCTTTTTGGAATTCTGCGGAATTGGAAAATACATTCCCAAAGGCATTTTGGAAGCAGACTTGCACCAGTGGAATTCTGCCTTTTGTCCAGCTCTAACAGTCTCCCTTTCTCATTCATTGCTTTTCATATATTAAATGTTTCAAAGAACTTTATCAAGAAATTCATCAGATACTGGTAGTGCTGTGAGAATAGGAAGACAAATTCTGTAGCCATTATGCACTCCATTGCAGTCCTGACTTATTGACTGGCAGCTGACTGGTGAAGAAGTTATGGGACTGAACAGTGAAACATGAGATACCAAGTCTGACCCTCACCCCACCACTGGCTTAGTTATATGAATGCTCTGTGCCTCAGACAGCCCAGCAGTAAAATGAAGTAGAAACAGGACTCCCCACTAAAAAGGAGATACTGCATCTCAGCTGGGCTATCTCATGTAAAACAAACTGCATTGTAACTAGTTTTATTTGGAGAGGGAATGTTGGACAGGAAACTGTGGCTCTCCCTCAATTCTTTCAAATATGTGTAGTTGGATGAGATCTTTAGCTTTTACCAGCAGGGAGGGATACAGCAGGGAGGGATACTGCTTTTAGGACATCCATCCCCCTTCCTAACTGTATTGCAACTGATTATATTTGGAGAGGGAATGTTGGATAGGAAATGACAGCTCTCCCTGAATTCTTTCAAATAGTTGTCCGAGATCTTTTGTTTTTACTATCAGGGCCATTGTTTTTAGGATATCACTCCCCATAGTAGCATTGCAGTCAGAGTCAATTATGGGACTTGAGCCTATGAACTTCTGGGCATATTATTCACTTCTAAAATGGGTATAAAAATACCTGCAACCTGACTTAGAGGTGGGCAAGCCAGGAACATTTCACCTAGAGCCAAGCCAGAGCCGAGCCAGGTGTCAGGCTTGACTCTACGAGCCAAAGCACGAGCCGAGCCCTGGCTAATACCAGCAGTTCTCTGCACAGGAGTTGAACGTTTCAGACACTATACTAATTGCTCAGGCTGACAAAAATGCTTACGTTGATCATGTCTGGCTTGGCTTGACCCTGGCTCTCAACTGCTGATAGAGATCGAGCCGAGCCAGGCACTAAGCCAGGATTGAGCCTGCTCTGGCTTGCCCAACTCTAATCTGACTGACAAGGACCTGTGTGTGCTGACAGTACACCCACTGGGTAAAATGTTTTATTTTGAATGTTTCTTTTTTTAGTTTTAAAATGTTCCTCACAAATCCATTTTATAAGTGCAATAATATACTCCAGGGCATTAGTAGCACTGTGAGAACCTCACTTCCATGGGCTGAAGGCACTTATCCCGTGGCCTCGTTTCTTACTACGGCCCTGGGCATACAGTTGCCACACTACTATTAAAACCCTGTCATGTTTTATTGCTTACATAATTTTGGCATGGGGTCATAATGTCGTGACCAAAAACAGTGCGGGGAAACAATGCCGCAGTCAAAGCAACGTGTGCGCAAATAGAGTCGTTGAAAACACCGACCAATACAATAGCAGCATACACCATACAAAACAATAGAAAACCCCCCAGTCATGCATTGAATTACTCAGTCCTCAGCTTTTTGACAGTACTGGCCCTTGGGACTGGCAGTACCTCCGAGAAAGCTACTGTTTTTCCCACCCTACTGCAGATCCTTTCCAGCTTCTTAAACCTTTCCTGAACCACCTTTACTTCACATCCTGCTTGATCATTGCCAATGCCTTTGAATGCCTGTCCTTAAAAATTGAAATATCTACATCAATGGCTCTCCGTGTCATAGGATGTTATAGACCCCCGTCCTCTGGGTCACAGCTTCTGTCCCACCTATCATCTACTATGAGTACCGACACAATGGAAACAATTATACTAGGGGACCTTAACTACGACTGGCTGTCAAGTGCATCTCTTCCATTTAAATCCTTCTGTGACTCTCATGGGCACACTCGACTTATTAATGAACCTACTCGTATCAATAAGAAAAACCCTACAAAAAGTACACTATTAGATATACTTCTAGTAAGCAAACCCATTTCTTCTCCATGCTGGGATCTTTTCTGCTGATGTTAGTGACCATTGCTTTATTGCTGGCATAAGAGCAGTCCCTAAACCAACAGCCTCAGCAAAGTTCTCTACCAAAAGATCAAAACGGAATTTTGACCCACTTGCATATATCAATGACCTGAAAGCCTCCCTGCTTTGGCAGACCTTTTATTTAGCCAAATCAGTAGAAACAGCATATGCCATTTTCCATGAAATTGTATCCAGTGCTCTTAACACCCATGCACCCTTAGTCAAAACCCGCATAAAGGCTAGAAAGTGCCATTGGTTTACAGCAGACATCAAGGCAGCACTATTAAAAAGAAACAAGCTCTGGAAGCTAGCATGTAAATCCCACAAAGCCGAAGACTGGCATCTTTTCAGAACAGCCAGAAACCACTGTACAAAGCTAATTCAGGAAACCAAGTCCAACTTCTATTGCTCTGAACTCGACAGTATCTCCAACTGCCCTACCAAGTTCTGGTCCACAATAAAAGAACTTTCTGGTAATACCACAGGAAACACTCTCCCCTCAAAAATGATTTCTGACAATGTAACTATCAACAACAATAAAGAGATACTACAAGCCTTCAACAATCACTTTGCTACAGCAGGGCTAGCTTTTGATAACTCACCTGCACGCAACCTACGCTCCCAACTTACCACGCAACCTTCAGAATCTAGTCCCACAGATGCAGTCTTTTCATTCTGTCCTGCCTCACTAAAAGAGGTCAAAGATCTCCTCCTCCAGTTGGACACCAGAAAAAGTGCTGGCGCTGATACCTTCGATCCATACTACCTAAAGATTGCCTATCATGTCTTGGCCGTACCTATTACGCATCTATTTAACTTATCCCTTTCTCAAGGGATGCTTCCCAAACTGTGGAAGACCGCACATGTTATTCCGTTGTTTAAATCTGGAGGTGATTGCAAACATCTTTAACACGGCTTTTTCAGACCTTAGTGTTGTTCTACCCCATGACTTTTTCGAAAACAGGGCCTACTCCCCAAATACCTCAGCCTCTCAGTCTAACCATCCCCTCTTCTACTTCAGGAAGGTAAGGCTGAATGAAGCTCGCCACTATATTACTGCAGCTATCTCTAAATCTAGATCTAGTAGCGACACCCTGGACCTTAAGCTTCTGTTGCTCACCCTCGATGAGGTAATTCATCCATTAACAAAAATCCTAAACCTCTCTCTCAGCTGTGGAAAATTCCTGGACCTATGGAAAACAGCCACCGTGACACCTGTCCATAAAAGTGGGGACAAGACAATTCACTCAAATTATCGCCCTATCTCCATACTGCCCCCACTCTCTAAGGCACTTGAGCGCATCGTGGCTGATCAACTTACCGACCACTTGGATAAATACAATATACCTTGTCCACAACAACACAGCTTCCAGAAAGGTCACAGCACCACCACAACCCTTCTTGAGTTCACTGGAGCTTTGCACAAATCCCTTGACAACGGCCTTCTCACAGGGGCCGTTTTCGTCGACTTTTCAAGGCCTTCGATACAGTACACCATAGACTACTAATACACCAACTACTGAGCAGCGGTTATCACCTGACTCTTCTCTCTGGATTAAAAGCTACTTAGAAAACCGGTCACAGAGAGTAAAAGTGAGGGACTCTTTCTAACACCCTGCCTGTTACTCGGGTGTCCCACAAGGATTCATACTGGGACCCCTCCTTTTTAGCCTTTTCTTAAACTCCCTCCCTTACCACTGCTCTAAGCAGATCATACTATATGCCGATGATGCTGTTGTATTCTCCACTCACAAAAATCCTGCAGCTCTTCAACACAACCTTCAACTTGGTTTCAGTTGTGTAGAGACATGGTTTCTTAATCATAAACTGGTTCTCAATGACAAGAAAACCAAATCTATGCTCTTCTGCAGCTCTCATAACCCACACAAGCTACACCACCTGGCTATCTCCACCACCCAGGGGAACACTCTAGATCAGGTGGTGTCCTTCAAATACTTAGGGATACAGCTTGACCCTAATCTCTCCTATGGACTTCATGTAGATAATGTAGCTAGAGCTGCTAATACACGGCTTGGTCTCCTCTACAAACACAGACCACACCTCACGCCAGAAGCTTTGAAGGTTGCAGTCCTGAGCTCTGTGATCTCTGTAATAGACTATGGTCTCATCATTTATGGCTTTGCCACAACCACAACCCTTAGATGCCTCTCAACTGCCTTAAATAAAGCATGTCAGTTCATCACTGGTGCTCACCGTCTCACCCGCACATGTGACCTGTACACTCAGACTGGCTGGCTCCAACTATCAAACCGCATAAAGTTTCTCACCTGCTCCATGGTCAAAAAAATCTACCTTGGCCTTGCACCTTCTGGGGTCTCAACTCTGTTACAACACGAATTAACAAATGGTGCCTTAGGAGATCCACGCTACAGCTACTGAAAGTCCCCCACTATCGCACTTCACAGGGACAACGCTCTTTGCTTATCAAGCACCACTCTGGTTCAATGGCCTCAGCCCAACCATCTCCTCTGCCCCAACTATTGGTATGTTTAAAACTAGGCTCTGGGACTATCTCTACCAACAGCTCCTGTGACTGCCCAACTTAACTTTGTTTCTCCACTTCCTTTCTGCTCTAGTTGTCTCCCCTCCCCCCTCCTCACTGGATTCTACCCTCACATCTTGGTATACCCAATGCTGCACTTTTCACCCTCTCGCCACCCTTCCTACATTCCTTCTCCCCCCCTACCCTCTTCCCTCTCCCTATGACTCTGGCACGTCTTATCTGTTGTCTATTTTCTCTGACAAATGCCGCTGGCTGCCTTGTTACAATGCTACCCTTGAACTGTATTAATCTGTACTCTGTTTGCAATGTCCACATTGTTGTAATGCCTGTCTTGATGTTCCCCATAATTTGTATTTCTCTGACGTGGAACCTTTGTAAAAGAGCCATGGCTCAAAGGTATTTGTAATCCTAGACTTGATAAATAAATAAATAAAAATAAACCCCTGTGATCTGAACAACTACAGGCCCATCTCCCTTCTCCCGGTACTATCAAAACTTCTGGAAAAAATAGTGAATGCCCAGCTGAAATCTTTCATAGATGATACTAACCTGCTAAACCCAATGCAATTTGGTTTTAGAACTGAATGTAGTACAATCATGGCCCTGGCCAAGGTGACAAATGACTGGCAGTGCGAGCTAGAGAACAAAAAATTTGTCTGCATTGTTTTTCTAGACCTAAGTAAGGCCTTTGACACTGTCGACCACAGCCTCCTTCTTTCTTCATTAAAAGCTATTGGTCTAGATTCTACCTCCTTGCATTGGTTCCACAACTACCTTTCTGATAGGCACCAACAGGTCAAGGCCGAAGGTGAACTCTCCCCCTCAAATCTGTTAAAAAGAGGCATCCCACAGGGATCCATCCTGGGGCCACTCCTAGTTGCCATCTACATCAACAATATAGACTCAGGCATCAATGAGGCGAAAATTCATCTGTTCGCAGATGATACAGTGATCTACCTAAGCTGTACAACTCCTGAAACTGCCTGTAGTGACCTGCAAGCTGACTTCAACATACTTCAATACCAGCTCCTTAGTAAAAAATTGTTACTTAATGCCAAAAAGACAAAGGTGATGCTATTTTCACCTATTAACCATGCAGCCTACCCTGCTCTACCCCCCATCACCACCCTCCTAGGAGAAACCCTGGAATTTGTGCCGAAATTCAAATACCTGGGGGTCTGGCTAGACTTCAAGCTCTCCTTTGCAGACCACCTGGAGGATTTGTTAAAAAACTGAGGCAGATACTAGGTCTCTTCTTCAGGTTAAGCCGCCTACTAACTACAGAGGCCAAGAGACAGCTAGTTCAGTGTACGTTCCTTTCCCTAATTGATTACGCCGACTTTATATACAGCCAATGTGCTACTTCATACCTCAGTAAATTGGACATACTTTACCACAGAGCCCTGTGCTTCATCACTGGTCTCCCCTTCTCCACCCATCACTGCTCTTTATATGCGGACGTGGGTTGGACCTCCCTACACTACAGACGAAATAAAAATGCAGCTCTCTGGACATACGGAGCTATCACTGGCAAACTTCCGCAGTACATTGTTGATTGCCTGACTCTCAATATGCCTGGAACCTATACCCTAAGAAGCTGTTCACTGATTTCTCTGAAAGTGCCCAAAGCCCTAACGCATTTTGGGAGAGCTGCCATAGGATTCGTTCTACTGTCACTCTGGAATGTGCTACAGAAATCACTGAAACTGAGGACTCCTGTTAGTATTACTGTGTTTAAGTCCTTATACTCAAAATACATTACAGAAGCCTGCAACTGCTTCCAATGATCATAGCACTTACACCCCTTCCACATCCTCCTGCTTTTCCCATCCTCCTTCCTTCTTGTATCAGTACATAACTTGTCCCTGAGCCACCTACTTATCTACCGCCCCTAAATCCCTCCTCACCCACCTATTCCTTGTATACCCACAGCATCTCATTCCTTCGCTCCTAGTATTATCCCAGTTCCAGGCCCTCCAACTGGCTGCCCACTTCTCCCAACACATGTCTCCCTTGATATGCCTGGGTCTTTTTAAACTGACTATGTATGTCTCTGCTTGTAGCATCCACTTCAACTAATCTCTTCGCTGGACTATAATGCCTTTACCTTACAGGAATACTAAACCATGTATGTCTTTGTATCTGGTATAAATTTTTACTGATTTGCTACCCTATTGTTATGTATACCCTTACTGACTGTCTTTTACCTGAACCCAAATGTATTTTTACTTATCCTATCTATTGCAGGCCTACCTGTACTGTTGTACTCTTGCATCTACTGTCTATTTGTCTGTATATAAATACACTGTTACTTGACTTGTGTGATGCAGGTCCACCTTGTAAATGAGCTTGCTCAATGGTGTTTGCCTGGATAAATAAAGAATTTGATTGATTGATTGATTGATCTTTGGTGCCCAAATGAACCACAGTGTGAGGCTTCCCCTGCTTTTGACCCACACACTTTGTTATAATTGCTCCCACCTTCCCTGCAGTCATGTCTGGCATGCACGCCACCCTCCCACTGTTTTTCCTTGTATGCTTGTTACCCCATCATATTTCCTTCAGCATCAAGTCCCCCACTATTACAACTGTCTCCCCCATTTCCTGACTCCCTCAGTCAAAGTGCCTTTCCTGATGCCCCTCCTTCACATATTTTCTTCCCTTTTGGCTACCCCCAGAGCATCACCTCTTCCCTGTAACCCAGCTTCCCCCTTCCCCATTCTTACCCCCTGCTTAATCTCCCCCTGTGTTCTGGCCTTTTCACACCCTTTGGCCTCCCCTCCTGGAGCTGCCCTTACCTTGTCCATGCCTCCCTCCTCCCTATCTCCCTCTCCCACATTTATCATGTCTTCCCCTCCTAACTTGCCTGCCCCCATCCCTGTTTCTTTTCTTGACCTCTGTCCCACTCCCTCTCCCCGTCTCCTTTATTAGGTTCAGCCTCTGCCTCTTCCTGCTTCCTGATCTCCCCTCCTTCCCCCTGATCACCCAAACCCTGCAATATTGTGAATCTGTTTGAGGTCTTTTTCCCCATGCCTACAATGCCTTCTGCTACCCTTCCCTGCTCTCCCAACCTCCCTCCTTGCCACGTCTCTTCCCCCTCCGCCATCCCCCTCACCATCTTCCCTTTCCCCCTTTCATTCCCCCCTGGTCCCCATGGTGATGGAGTTCCTTGCCCCTGTAGTGTCCTCTTAGATTCCTGCCTTGGTCCTCTCACTGTGCTACCTGGCTGCAACATCCCCTTATCCCTCCTCCACTGCCCATCTGCCCAACCGCCTCCCCTCCTCATTCCCAGTTCCCATCTCAGCCTCTCCATTTCTTCCCTAAGTTGCCTAAGCTGTCTACAGACTAGACACCCCCCCTGCCCTCCACACTGTTCCCAGGAAGATGGCTACTCCACACCTGTTACATGTAACCAAACTCCCATTCCCCCCTATCCTCCATCAGCTATCCCCGCCTCAGCAACCTTCCTCCATGCTGTTTCTCTGTACCCCCCCCCCAGCTTTTTGGGTCCCCCATCCTCCCTATCTATACTGTCCTTGTTACCCTAACCTTCCCCACTGTAGATTCACTCCCCCTCCGTACAATTCCACAGCATGGCCCGTGGCTTGCAGTCCTCCCTGCTGATGCCACCTAGTCAGATACCACACTTCTGCTTCGTGAATCGTGGCACTCACACTCCAGGGTCACTTGGCCCCCTGGATAATATGTAGTAACTCTGGCCGCCCAATTGGACCAGCAAAGTCACATGCCCTCTGTCTTCCTCTCCCTCAAGCAGACTTGATGAGAAATGATGTTTCAGACACTATTTTGTAAATGACACCTGTCATGTTGAGAAAAAGTGGTCATAAAAAGATCATGTTGAAAATTTGGGGTCAAAATGTGAAAAAACAACTAAGTTATGAAAAAAGGTTGAATTGTTCCAATGCTTCTTCATAATTTTTATTTTTGTAGATTTTGGTCCCGAATGTTCAATATATCCCTTGTGTTACCCATCTCCTGAACATGACAGGTGTAATTTTTTTCAAATCCTCTCTGAAACTTGATTTCACAGTTGCACTGCAAAATCACCTTTCAGGTGAGATTTAAAAAATTCCACCTGTCTTGATCATAACGTCAGCTCATAAAAAGGCTGTTGGAAATTTGGGGTCAAAATATGAAAGCACACTGAAATTTGGATATTGCCTCTCAGCTGGCCTATCCTGGGTAAATAAGTTCAAAAAATATGTAAAAGCAAGACACCACTGAAAATGAGATATTGCATCTCATTTGGTGTATCCTGGGTAAATATGTAGTAAAAATGTGTACAAGCGAGACCCGGTACAACAGCAATGCAAGTGATGAACATTTGGCACTGACAAATGCTTGTTTGAGTATGTAAGTGAAAAGAGGAAGGCCAGGGGAGGGATCATAATTGCAGAGGGGAACCAGGAAAAGTCAGATATCCTGAACAAATACTTTTGTTCAGTGTTCATGGCAGAAGGAGAAGGGGATGGGTCACAAAAACGTAACAGGAGCGCTGAAGGGAGGGAGGTGGACACTAGTCCTTTTTAAGAGGGGGAAGTCCTAAAAGGATTCACTAACCTGAAAGTGGGCAAAGCAAAGGAACCAGACAGGGTACATCCTAGGGCATTGAGGGACTCAAGGAGATACTGGCCGTACTTCTGACAGTCCTATTTGAGAGCTCATTGGAAACAGGTGTGGATCTGGAGGATTGAAGGAGGGCAGATGTAATCTCACTTCACAAAAGTGGTAGCAGGAGGGAGGCTGGCAGCATGGATTCATAGGTGGGGGGCCATATCAAAGGAATCTGATAGATTTTTTTGTGTGAGCGGCCAAGGAATTAGATCAGGGTGGAAAAGTCAATGTGGCCTACCTAGATTTTAGTAAGGCATTCAACACTGTCCCACACAGGAGACTATTAAGCAAGCTGGATAGCTCTAGTGTGGGTCCAAAGGTGGTAAACTGGGTAACAAATTGGTTAGGGAATAGATGACAGAATGTGGTGGTAAATAGAGTTCACTCTGAGGATAGGATGGTGACCAGCAAGGTGCCTCAGGGATCAGGGCTGGGATCGTCCTCTTTAATGTCTTTATAGATGACATTACAGAGAAGCTGGGGGCCTGTCTTTTTGCAGATGACACCACAATTTGCAACTGGGTGGAAAAGACGAGCTGAGACCTGAGAAAATTTGAGGGGTGGTCAAGGGTATGGCAGCTCTATTTCAATGCAAAAAAGTGCAAGATCATGCACCTGGGGCACATAAACCCAGGGACAGAGTACAAAATGGAGGGAGTGTTATTGATGACTACCATGCAGGAGAAATACCTGGGAGTAATCATCTCTCATCTCTGATGATCTAAAGGTGGCCAGGCAGTGTGGCACGGCAATGAGGAGGGCAAGTGAGATGCTGGACTGCACAGGGAGAGGTATCAGCAGTTGAAGGAGGAGGGGGGTGGTGCTGCCTCTCTACAGATCACGGGTAAGACCTCACCTAGAATACTGTGTACAGTTCTGGGGGCTACACTTTTTTTAAGGACACAGACAGGGGGAAGTTGGTCCAGAGGAGACCAACTAAAATAGTGTGGGGTCTGCATCAAAAGCCCTATGAGGAGAGACTAAAGAAGCTCAATATGTATACCCTGGAAGAGAGGAGGGGGGTATGATAGAGACCTTTAAATACCTCGCTGTGGTAAACAAGGTAGAGGAGAAAAGTATTTTTCATAAAAAAAACATTGCTCAAGAACAAGGGGACCTGCTATAATGTTGGAGAGGGTAGATGGAGGAGACACGTGAGGAAGTGTTTCCTCACAGAAAGAGTGGTAGACTCTAGGAACAGCCTACTAGCTGAGGTGGTGGGGGCAGAAACAGTAGTGGGGTCCAAGAATGCATGGGACAGGCATAAGAGATCTGTAGTGTAAAGGAATGGGGGGGGGAGAGCTGGAAATCAAGTAGGGTCTGCGGTGGTACTGTAGGTAGATAAAAATGGGCAGACTGGGTGGGCCAAGTGATCTTTATCTGCTGACAAATTCTATGTTTCTACATCAAAATCTTAATGCAAAAACTTATCAGAAAGAATAAGGAAACAACAAATTGGCTCAGCTCCACAGAATGACACAGAGAAACTCCTCCAGTTTATGCTATCTATTAGTAAATAATTGCACAGAATGACTCTGCCCTTTCAGTTGGAAAAATTGAGATGTTCACACTGAAGCACTTCACCAAAAATCTCTGCCAGCATGCTAATTTTGCCTTCATTCCCCGAGGGCAGGTGTGAAATTCTACAATTGAATCACTTATGAGTGAGAGAAAAAAATTACCCAGGAAGTGACACCTTCTTTCCAAGTGATACATTTGATAATATTTCTTTACAGAATGTGGCGAGCTGTTGTTTTGTACTTTAATTGTTTTGTTCTGGCTCATAAACTTCATTTTGTGTAGAGAGCATCCATAATTTATCACCAGCAACCTTATTTATGTGTCCTTCCTACTTGGCCTGCCAAAGAAGTAGGTCAAGTATTCTTGAAGCCCTTTTGATGTCATATTGTTGTCAAACTCTAACACAGGTTACCATCTTCTTTTTTTTTAATTTTTCAATTTTTTTTTTTACTTTTATAATTTACATTCCCTCTGACCACAGCATGGACTATCTCTTGCCTGGAAGACCCAGCCCAACCCATTGTAAGACAATGGCAGGAAATGAAGCATTCTGATAGGCTGACAGCATTCTAAAAGGGGGTTAGGATCCCTCATGTACAATAGAATCATTCACATATTAGCTATAAAAATATTCATTTAGACATTTTTTTTTATTTAGATATTTATTCTCCTGAGCCCTGGCAGGGGTTTTTGGCCATCCAAAGAAGGGACACTCTCTCTCAGGTCCTGCTGCCCCCCCCCCACTCACTGACCCCGGAGATTCCCCCAAGGCTTGCCCCCCCATGGTGGGGTCAGGAAGGTGGTGCCCCCTCCTTCGAGACCCAATCCAAAAGCCAGGGTCAGCCCTCGGTGCGGTGGACCATCATGGAGCCCTGCCCGACTCTTTTTCCTCCTGTGTCTCCCACCCCCCCACCAACATAAATACGTTGGAGTGAGCCTCCCAATCCATATCACCCTCCGGTCACCACCAGAGGGCAATCAGCAAGCGTGACAATATGGGACCCTCCCCCCGAGAGAGAGAGCAGTCCTCCTGATGCTCGATCCTCTCCGCTGGCCCCTGCAACCCAGGCTTATTCCTGAACCCGGGTCACCAGTATGGCGCAAGGTGTGGTGTCCAGCGCCTCAACACTCAGTGCCACCAGGCCAGCATCCTTTAGAAATTTATAGTTAAACAATAGCATTAAGACTCTACAGGAGTTGGGTTACCTTTGCTAATCTAACCCTGGGGGCATAAGGTACTCTGGTATACCTCATGATTCCCCCTACAGTTAGATTAACAGATGGTAACACAACTCCTTGTCATGCCTTAATATTTGTGTGTACAGACAAAATTGTCAGAGCACTACTAAGGACCAGAATATGGTTAGGATAGCAGTTGTTGGCAAGAAGAGGTCCAGTATATCCTGAACTGGTACCTCATCTTCTGAGAATGTGGTTCATCTACAGTGGCAGGTGTGCAAAAGTTGACCAGTAGCATGGTATAGCATAGCATTTGCGGTAGCACAATACATGTTATTCACCTGCTAACACTGTGCCGCACTGCACATAATACCATGCTGCTGGTCAACTTTTGCACAGTTACTACTGTAAGTCTAGCATGATGCCGGAGCAGTTTGATAAAACAATGTAAGAAATGTACTGTATCTGGCTTGCAGATACAAAGGTGAGGCTCTCCAGTGTGTTGAATTCTTCAGCCTCTTCACCACCTCCCAAAGCAAGCAGAAATACCTGCCCCTGCATATTCATAACCAAAAGGGTGAAATCCTAGACCAAGTATCTAACTTCAAATATCTCAGCATTACCTTTGATGACATGCTTACCTTTTCAAACCACATTGACTCTGTTATCAAGACTGCAAATATAAAACTTGGTGTACTTTATCATCACAGACATTCAATGACAACGGATGCACTCAAACTAGCCACCAGTAGCTCAATACTGTCTACCATTGACTATGGGTTGCCTATATATGGAGCGGGCACAAAAACTGCTCTTAGCAGGATCAACACACTCCTCAATAAGGCCTGTCGTCTTACTTTGGGGGTTACTCTCGACACTCACACCTACTCGCTGTACACTGAAACTGGGTGGCTCCCACTTCATCTTAGAGTGCAATACCAAACCTGCCTACTTCTAAAAAAAGTACTACTTGGACTGACATCCCCCGCACTGGGCGGAGACTTTAAGCTGGCCGTCCCAACGAAATCTACCCGTAGTGCAGTCACTGACAAGATGGTGATTCCCTTCAAAAGGATGAAACTTGCCCAGAATGCCATCCTGTATCAAGGTCTGAAATGGTACAATGAACTACCTGCTGTCCTCACTGATACCAAGATTAGTACCTTCAAAGCTGGGCTCAAATCTCTCCTTGGCTCTAAAATGAATTGTACTTGCCTGTGCTAATATGATAGTACCTCGCCCCCAGTTTTCCATTTACCTACCCCCCTCTACATCTTTCAGCTATATACCACTTTTTTCTTAACCCACTCCACTAACTTCAATTACCAGACGATGGCCTCACTTGGTTGAAAGCTCCACCTCTCTCCCACCTCAGACGATGCCACCTGCCTGCACTAATATGATAGTACCTTATCCCCAGTTTTCCATTTATTTTATTTTTTTATTTTATTTATTTATTCTTTCGGACAGACCTTTGAGCATGAGCTCTTTTACAAAGGTTCCATGTCAGGGTGCACAATACAGTGGTTACAGAGAGCCTGCTCAATTGGCATACAAGAGCAGATTACATCAGAGTTGGACAAATTATGAACAAGGATTATAACAGAACTAGAAGATTTTTAGTAACAGGATTAAGCGTACCAATTTTAACCCACCCCCCCCACCACACCCAGTGACCTCCAGGATCAGTTGTTAGACTAAAGTTGATAAGTCTGAGAAGTGGTTAGAGAGATTACTCCAATGTAGAGCTAGTTGTAAATAAACCCGAAGGAAGGGTTTGAATTACTCCTGGAGGGCGGGAAGAGAGGGGCGGTGGGAGGGGGTGCAATGGAGGGGGGTGGCGGTGGGAGCAGCACAAGATGCCTTGTCTAGTTGGGGGTGGGGAGGGGAAATGTGGAGAGGCATAACTGCATACAAATAACAGCTGATACGAGTAGCTTACTTACATGCTAGGCTGGGCTGGGAAGGGGACAGGGTTCTTTAGGTAGTCCCACTTGGGTGGAACCTAGGTTGAAAGCCTAGATTATCAAGTGATTCCTGTGCTGGGGGTGCACTTTGTGCATGACATGAGATGCTGTTTGAGGCCTGCCTTGAACTGAGATACTCTGTTTGTAAAGTCTTAGGGAGTTCATTTAACCAGTAGGGGCCCGGTAAGTGAAGGCACGCTGCCCAACAGAGGTGCGACGGAATGGGATAGACAGTGCTCCATTCTTATTTCCTCTGGTGAGGTGAGGTATTGGAGATGCCCTAAGCAGGTTTCCTATGCAGGGTGGGGTTTTACCAAGGAGTGCCTTCTTTGCCAGGAGACAAGTTTGGTATTTGATCCTGTCTTTTAGGTTGAGCCAGTTTGTACGCTCATACAAGTCACAAGTGTGAGTGTATTTATCCACGGACAGGGTGAGGCGACATGCATTTACTTACCCCCTCTACATCTTTCTGCTATATACCACTTTTTTCTTAACCCAATCCCCTACCCCAATTATCTGACGATGGCCTCACTTGGTTGAAAGCTCCACCTCTCTCCCACCTCAGACGATGCCACCTTCAGCTGATCCCCCAAACCCCTCTTATCTAATCAGTCTATCTGTTAATATTTACTAATTTGATGTGTATAAGTTGAAATTTTACTATTACTGCCTGTATATATGCTTCAGTGTTTTTTCTCTTTTTTTTTCTCTGTAAACCTTGTATTTTTGTAATGTTTGTTCAACACCAATGTGGAACCTTTGAAAATGAGTCCTTGACTCAAAGGTATTAATCCCAAACTGAAATAAATAAATAAATAAATAAAAAACTTGTAACTGACCTTGATGAATATAACAACATGGAATTCAATAAGCTAGGTCAGGAGAGCCACACCATTAGCTTACTGGCACAGTTCTCTTTTTCCATTCGGTCAGCCCTGGCATCAGGGGTTGAATCCAGTTAGAGGGAGGTGAGCTTAAAACTTAATTGCACTTCATATTACGCTGTGTTTGGCTGGTAGATATCTACATATGATCCACCGTAGTCGCTTTACAAAGGATCTGAACAAATATATATAGATCTTCTCTCATAACTGACCTTTGTCCAGAAGTGAGGGAGACAAAACAATGCACAAGTGGAAAGCCACAAGTGACTTATGTAAGTCTCCCTCATATGTGGCTAAATAATGTAAACTTGTTGGGACCTTTATTTGTTTAATCAATTTTTTTTTCACCAGGTAAGCATGCAGAAATACATCGGTCCACCTCATTTACAAACGTGATCTGATGGGAGGGGAGGTAGGATATTTATTTTATTATTTATTTAGTTGTTTAACCAGGTATAGCACACTAAGCTGAAAGCTTTTTTACAGGAGCGACCTGGGAGCACAAGGAGGTTAAGTGACTTGCTCAGGGTCACACAGTATGCAAGTAGAAGCTGTGGGATTCAAACCCAGGTCTGGTCTACTGGATGTCACCAGATTTGTAGCTCAGAGCCTTAGACCACTGCGCTATACTGCCTCCCACAAGGGTAAGGACACAATATGCCACAGTTAAGTAGGTATATATAGGCAGTAGAAGATATTGAATGCTATATAATATTATACAGTATTTACAATAAGAGGTTTAAAAATCAGCAAGTGTATGGAGTAAGCAAAAAAGTACAATAAGATGAATTCAGGACATGTATAACTGAACAGCCAGGTGCAGTCACAGTGAGATGTGAGCAGAATTTGCAGGGATCGTTTTGTTAAGGGAATACTGGTAGGTGGGCCAGCATCCAAGGTTAGGGTGTTGCACAGCTGAGGGAGTCTACAGAAAATGACAAGCTGGCCAGATGCCTTTTTGCACTTGGGAATGAGGAATTGGAGTCCATTATGGGAATAAAGGTTGTGCCTGGAGTTAGGAGGAGGATAAGTAGACTGTTTCATAGCTGAGAAGTTTGCTGAGTCAGTATTTGAACCCATATGCAGTAGGCCGAGATGCTGTGAACACCTGCAGTTGAGCAAAGGCAACTTCAGCAGGTTATACAGAGTGAAGCTGTGGGTCTAATGAGCAGCACATAATAAAGAAATGGAGGGAGTTAGACAAGGCATCCAGTTTTGACAGGTGACATTTTGGGGTGGTGCTACAGATAATTTTGTCATAGTCAATTATAGGCATGATCAGATGTTTAAGTATTTTTGCATACCTAGGGAAAGGCAATCAATTGGTTTGTAGAGGATTCTAAGCTTTTTGTAAGATTTAGAGGACAGAGACTGGGTATGGGAGTAGAAGTTGGGCTGAGGAAAAAGAGGGCTGGCAATATAGCCTAGAGGTTAGAGTAATGAGCTGTGAATGAGCTTGGTACATCCAGCAGATATGTATTCCCGCACCTGCTACTTGCATAGTGTGTGACTCTAAACAAGCCACTTAACCACCCCAGTGCTCCCGAGTTGCCCTTGATAACAGGCACTTGTAACTCATGGGCCTTACCTGGTTACCAAAAAAGATTTAAAAAAAGAGTTGAGTGATTTTTCAAGAATAAATCCTAGATACCATACTATGATACCGTACTCAGGGTGCTCCCATTTTCAGATGGAATACACAAGTTCAGATAATTTAGCAAGCATTTCTTGGTGCCAAATGGCATAGAGACAGTTTTTGCTTGGTTGAGCACTATCCGGTTTGCTGTGAACCAAGTCAAGAGATTACAGTAGTCAGTTTGAAGAGAGGCTGAGACGACAGTTGTGTTGGGGCCAGTTGCAAAAAGAATGGTGTCATCATCATACATGTGAAGACTGCCGGATTGGACAAGGGGGGGGGGCATTTAAAAAGGATAGTAGTGGGCCCAGTAAAGAACCCTGAGGGACACACTTGCACATCTGCAGTGGATCAGAAAGGGCAGGCCCAACAGAGACCAGTTGGGACTGACCTGCAAGGCATGAGGAAAACCACAGTAGTAAAGGGCTAGAGATGACAGAAGCTGAGAGTGTCTGTAATGGTTATAAAAATGCCCCCTCCAGTGTTCTCAGCATCTGGTGCCCTAAGAATGGGAGAGGAATGCTCTGATAACCTATACAGAAACTTCAAGAATCCCTATAAACTTCGCTGGGCAGTCGGAATTGTTTGGTGCAGTTAATTTTTCATGCACACAACATGGGACAAGAGAGATTCAGGAGTAGCTAACACTGACGTCATTGCTACTGCAGTAACAGAGGGAGATGCACACACCATGATCTGCTTGTGAAAGAATTCACCACAGATTAGTGGTGTGACAACAGCAAGCAGACATCACCACACTGTGTGTTTATGCAAGAACTCTATAGGGACTGCAATGCAGGCACCTGCTATGAGGACCGCTGCTGAGGCACAGCTCGAGAACCATAGGGCTATATGGCCGGGTGCTTCTCATGGTTGTGTTTTTACATTCAAAAACTGGCTGAAGTTTGTTTAGGAATTTGTTTATTAATTTAAACATTTTCACCAGGATAAACATGCCGAGCTCAGAATAACTTGTTTCCAGATATGCCCTGAAGAAGGGGAAGGAAGTGCAGCAAAATAATGTGTCAAAACAGTCAAAAAAAAAAAGGTACTGGCATAGAAGGGGGTTTGCAGGGTCATGGAAAGACAATAAAAATATCATATATAAATATGGAACAATGCAATATTGTGCAAGAAGAAAATAAATACACACAAACAATTACTGCATGTTATGCTTGGGAGGAATAGAGATTAATTTACAGCCATACTGTAGATAATTAACATCATAGGATAATGGCAGGCACATGATTTTCCTTTCAGTAGTACAGTATAGTGAAACAATTAGTGTAGACATAGACAGACAGACAGATATGCACAACACATTATAGCCTTTTGTAAACCTAGTCTTAGAAAATCGGAACGCAAACAAGAACACCCGGCATGTTCTCTAGAAAGCAAAGGTGCCCCAGTACACAAGGTCTCCGTGTTCCCATGGGAGCTCACTTCAACAATTTTATTTAAAAAACTAAAACAGCATTATCTGCCAATTTAGCACCAGATAATTTATAACTTGTTTGGTATGCCGAAGCCTGTATTTTGTGACAAGATCAGAGTATCCTCTTCAGTGATGGTGCTCGAAGCAGCAGGGTCTGTTCTGCTTTGCCCTCTTCACGAATCGATTGTCCAATTACTCTACCAAGGGTACACAGGATACTACCAGCAGTTAAGTGCAGTGTTCGATATTGGTAACATAAGGTTTGGATATTTCAATGAGAACTTTGTATTTAAGTTTGCCATATAAGAGACCGGCTTTGTAGTAGGAAAGGAATTTTCCTTAAACTCATTTTATTGCATGGATTGAGATGCAAGACACACATGTACGAGAACAGTCCATACACACTTGTACAATAGAAATGTACGAGTACCTCTTACCACATTGTCACAATCTGTATCGTCCAGTTTAATAGTCGACTTTAACAAGTTTAAAATTTAAGGTAATAAAAAGTACATTATACTGTAACTGTCATAGGTTCTAGCTCTACCACCCGGTATACCTGAAATTCAGTTTTATTAGCCATTTAATGCTATCTGTTTTGATGAGTACTCAAAAAGTCTCTAGATTTATAAAGAAGCATACGATTCATTAGTAAAGATATTTTTTTTTTCTGAATGCCTTGTCCACCTGTATATCTTTTCCTTCAAATAACACTGTGGTTGTGGGTTAGGGGCAATAATATGATTTTATTTTCGACTACTTCATGTCCCCTACTTAGGATCTATAGAGAGTTGCTATGTCCTCATCCCCTGTCTCGCCAGGTAATGGTGCCATGGCTGACACACGTAGGAACTTTGGGTGTCTGAGTTGCATTGCCGCAGTGCTTGCGCACAGAGGTTCTTTGTCTTTTAAATTGTTTTTTGCTTTAATTGGGTTCACCACAACATAACCCAGATAGACCATCTTAGGGTAGCTGGTTCATTCCACTGTGGTGTCAAACAGACGAGGCATACTGATGAGTCCTGGTAAGATGAAACATGTGTCTATGTCTTCTGTTGGCACCCTTTGCAATCTGTGTGACAGGCCTTTCAGCACCATGCATTTCTGCTTAAAGTTGAACCAGCATAATATTCTGTGGTGATTTGCATATGCAGCCTATGATGCTTTGCATTGTAGGGGCATGTGTGGTTTTGTATTTCATTGAGTTGCAAGGAGGCAATTATGAATGCCATTGTTTTAATCTTGGACATCTTCCTTCTCCAGAGCACAGCAGCTCGTGGAAGAAGAGTCAGCCACCCCAAGGTAAGGCACTTGAGAGCTGCCACATGAAGTATTTGCCCCAGTCTGTTTCTATCATAGGGACCCTTTAAAAGTAGGGGGGAGCCTTGTCACTAAATTCTGGAAATCAAAGAGGATCTGCATCACCAGCACATTTTGCCATTTGGCATGTATCTCTTGCCAAAAACATACTATAATCAGGCACTACCAGAAAAAGTGATGATGTCAATCCTCCCCACCAGTTTCTCCAGCACTGATCCTAGTATGTAGCATGATAGTGTCTGGTGACTGGGGGATCCTAAAATATCTAAAACGAATCTGCCAGTTAAACTCCTATGTGAGAGAGGTGGTAACTACCCACCCATTAGATCATCCCCCCCCGTTTTACTGGCAGTGTTATTCCCCCCTTGGATTCCCATCTCAGTCTGATTTGTTCTACAGGAGGATCTTTGGATTTGTGTAATAGTTTCTACAGGTCTGCAATCAGTCTGTCTTTGCCATCAGTACTATCAACCAGTAAAAATATTGTTCAAAGTCTGACTGTGGTCTCACGACTTGGGTGAGGTTGTCTCCTGGTGATTAGAAATGCCTGACTTGCAGAAAACAACAATGGTCCAACCTTCTCAACTGAAATTTTCACTGAGGGTCTGAAAGGTCAGGCAGTGCAGTTCTGCCATGCATTGGCCGAATCGAGTGAGCCCTCTTCTTTTCCGGTATTTATACCCAGCATCCAGTGGAGGTGGAAGAAATGCCCCATGGTACCCAATGAGAGTGAGTGGTCCCAATGTATATGGAAGGCCCATCAGCTTTCTAATCTTCATCAAGATTCTGACCGTGTATCTGGTCCAAGGGTTTCTCATGGTACGACTGAGGTCTCTTGGCAAGACAATGGTGGGAGTGGTCAAAAGGGGCAAGGCAGGTGAGCCTGACTCCTCAATTTGATACTACCTTGATTCTATTCTTTGCTTCACCCAAGTCTCAAAAAACAAATACTAGAGCCCTCTTCCTAGACCTAAGCAAGGCCTTCAATACGGTCGATCATAACACTCTGTTACCCACACTCAAAGACCTTGGTCTGAATAACTGCTCACTAAACTGGTTCACTAGCTATCTTACTGATCGACTCCAATGCATCAAAACCAATGGACTCCTTTCCTCTTCCCTACCGATAAATAGAGGTGTATCCCAGGGATCCATTCTTGGATTCCCGTTATTCACAATTTACATCAAATCCCTTAGTGACAACATTCATAACTCCAGACTCCACTTTTTCGTGGACGATACCATCCTTTATACATCCAAACCCTCATTGTCAGACGTCGTACACAGAACTACAGTCTGATTTTAGTCAGTTGGAGCGAAACCTGCTAAGATCAAAATTATTATTAAATGCCAAGAAAACTAAAGTGATGTACCTTTTACCCCCAAATCCTACAACTTCTCTACGTGGACAGGCCACACTGGCGCCTATACTAACCTTATTAGGAGACTCACTTGAGTCAGTTGATCAATTCAAATACCTAGGGGTATGGTTAGATAGCAAACTATCCTTCACATACCACATTGAATCCCTCGCTAGGAAACTGAAAATAAGACTGTTTTTTTCCTACAGAAAAAAAATCCCTTTTTCCCTTAGATATTAGGAAAAGGCTAGTGCTAGCCACCTTTCTTCCCTTACTCAACTATGTGGATATAATTTATAATAGTAGCACAGTAACCAACCTTCATAAGCTTGATATCCTGTTTCATTGCGCTATCCGCTTTATAACTAATGCACCCTACAGAACCCACCGTTGTGCCCTTTACATGGCTGTAGGCTGGGCTTCCCTTGCCACAAGAAGGATGTTACACATTAGTATCTGGGCTCTTAAAATATTTCAGAACAAAGTCCCTTCCTACATCACCTCCCTTTTTAATCGTTATCATAGCTCCTTCGCCCTTACAAAAAAATGCTTTCATACTACTAAAAGTACCCAAATTCCACACACTTTATGGTAAAACTGTATTTAGCCATGTAATCCAGTCCACCTGGAAAAAACTACAAGCCACACTAAAACTCCCCGAACTGGTCTCCTTAAACATATTTAAAACCCTGGCCAACAAAGTGCTTATGGAAATTTGTCACTGCCAAGGCATCTAGTAGCCCTCCTAGTGGAGTAACCATTACAGTCTCATAAAGCACTTGAATGTAAACTTCTTTCATGTTTCCCCCTTTTCTCCTTCCCTGCCTGTTAGCTTAGTTCCTGAAATGTATATAATTTAGCCATAACTCCCCTCTTACTGTACATTGTTTACCTGTCTCAACACCGTTCGAACTTGATGTATCGCAATTGTATTATGTAGAGAATAATGTATGGGGTGATTGTGTAACGAGAATTTTACACACACCTGAAGTGTTGGATGCCACATAAAGCCTGAGAGTGAAGCTCTCAGGGTTTATCAAGGCATCAATATAGAAGTGTGTAATGTAGAAGTCTCAGTTTACACTCACCCCCTCATTTTTTTATTTTATATAATTGCTGGGTCGTGTTTTTTCACTACAGCAACTATATAAAATACATGGCAGTTTCTATAAGCAAAAAGATGCAACATTAGATTGCTGAATGAAGACTGTCGAAGAGTGACTGTTCAGATTATTTAACAAATATACACAAATACGTAAGTGATAAGTGATTGGAATAAAACAGAACTGTAAAACGTTAAAACCTTTAACATGCTGCAGAGTCAAAGAAAAGAAAACAAAAGCTCAGTTTCCATGGAAACTGTGGTGTCCGTGGAGATGCTTACCACGTGAACAGTGGAGAAGAGAAATAGAGAGGAAATAAACAACATTACTAAACTTTTAAAATGTTTTAAAACAATGAACAGCTGAAAGGACCTGAGGAAATAATGGAAAAAGTCAGTTTCAATGGAGACTGTTACCCATGTGACCTGCAGAGGGAGGGGCAGGAGAGGAAGAGAGAGAGAAGGGTGAAAAAAAAATCAGAGAGGTCAGAGAACATTTGCAAATATCCTGCAGTGAGGATGTACAGTTACATCTATATTTACATTTTTTACAGCTTGAATGTGGTGCTCCGTGATGAAGTTACTTGTTTGAAAAGGTATGTGATTTTCTAACAGATGAGAACCTGCAGAATGTTGTGGATTGGGAGATGCTTTTCCCTTAGTGATAGTAGTGTGTGTTTGCCGTCATAACCAGCTGGTTTTAACGGCAAATTACAACCTGCTTTTACTAAGGGAAAAAACATGACCCAGTTATTATATTGTATTGCTATACACTGTTTACCTGTCTCAACACTGTTCAAACTTGATGTATCATAATTGTATTGTACTGTAATATTGTGCATGCTTTGTACCAAGTTGCCCTACCAGTACCTCCTTGTAAATGAACATGCTCAATGGAGTTTTCCTGCAAAAAACTTGAACTTAAACACACCATGGGCTTCCAGGTAGTACATCTTGAAACAAGGAAATCCTAAACTGCCCCTGTGTTTTGGCAATTATCAGATCTTCTGTTCCAATCTTGGATATTTTCCCACATATCAATTTAGACACCTCTTTCATCCGTATATCCCAGTAAGAGTTGGGGATTGGGATTCAGAGGGTCTAGAATAAAAACGGGAATCATGGGAGGATATTCATCTTCGTCACTTACCACCTGCCCTACCAAGTAAGTGCAAATAACTTCCATCTGACAACATCCTGCTTTATGGATTCCAGCAGGTTAAGGTCGGTGCACCCCTTCATGTCAACACCCCGATGGTGAAATACAAAAAAAGACCATTACTGCAACATTCACTGTAATGGTCTTTTTTGGTGCTTCGCTTTCCACCAGTGTTCCACCCCCCACCCTGGACCAACTCTGACTTGTAGTTGATAATCCTAAAGTCTGTGGGGTGTGGGGGGCAGAGCCCCCCACAGAAAACACTTGCTGCATGGGCAGCACAATACCTGCATTGGTATTGTGCCATCACTGTGGGGGAGGTTGGCATTTTCACTGTCGACCTCCCTTGGTGCTTCCGTTATGGTAGTTATTTTGGAACAGGTGGGAGACATCTACAGATACTCTTTTTTCCAGGTAGCAAGAAGCATTCCTGGAAGTCCAAGAAAATGAATAAGACTGTTTAAAGCCTGGGGTTGGGAGCCACTAAGTACCATAGTCTCTGATTTAGACTTATTTATTTTGTAGCCGGCCAACTTACTGAACCTTTTCAACATCTCTAGCAGGTGTGCGACAGAGTGAACTGGATCTCCACACAGAAGAGGGCATCACCTTCATATAAGGCTATCTTTTGTTTCCACCCCCTGCCATTACCCCCGATCCCTGGGTGCATTCTAATATTTGCTGCTAAAGGTTCTAGGCTGAGTGCAAACAATAAGGATAAAAGGGGACACCCAGTATAGTTTCCCTCTCCAAAGAGAGTCAGTGAGAGAGATGGCCATCAACTCTTACAGATGCCTCAGGACCCTGATATATGGACGATATGGCACCCACAAATCTGTCCCCTACATGAAACTTCTGTATGACTTGTAGGAGGAAAGCCCAGTCAAGTCCTGTCAAAGGGATTCTCATTGTCCATACTGATGGCAAGCTGGAAGGTTCCCTTACCTTTTTGAGCAGTTATACTTAAAAATATCCATATATTGTCCTGCAGTTAATTGCCATGAATAAATACTGTCTGGCTGCAGTGTGCTATGCTCTGTATGTGGTCAAGGGTGTAGACAGGCATACTCACTGTACACATTTGTGTACAGTTTTGTTGAGTGCCTGTCATAAACCATATGCTTTTCTGTTAACATTTTCATTCTAAATCTGTAGTATTTGGGTTAGTGTACGTCGCTCAGGAGTGTCTCTGTTTAAACTTCTGTTGTTTAGGAGACAGATACATATATAACCTCTTTAGAGATCAGAGGAATCATCTGTCAACAATCTGACTTGTTTGGCAGGGGGTGCCATTTGCAAAGGATGCATACATTTTTTAATGGGGGGTGTACTGTTGGAGATGGCGTACAAAAGAGAAATTTCTGGCTACACCCCTGTATGTGGTCAGTCAAAATACCCGTGAATATTTTAAATCGGTGTTCAAGAGGGAAATTGGGTGATAAGAATTGCATTTCTCTGGGTCCTTGCTCAGTTTGAGAAGGACTGATATTTGGACCTGGTGCCAGGAAAGGGGGATTAGTAGATTGTCACAGAGGATGGCCTTCCCTACTGCTGTGAGATGTGGAACCAAAATCTCCTGAAACACCTTACAAAATTCAGCTGGGTAGCCATGTGGATCTGGGGACTTGCCAGCCTTCAGAGATTAGATTTTAAATAACGTTTCCTGAGTTGTGATGAGTGCATTCAACTCCTCCCACCCCAGGTCACTTAGGGAAGGAAGAGGGGTATTACCTAGATATGACTGCATCTCAGAATTATGGTTCGAGCCTCTCTCTGCTTGATAAAGTATCTTGTAATATTCTGCAAACATGGTCTGAAGTTTCACAGTTCTCTCACACAAAGAAGTTGAAAATGCATGCTCATGGTTACAACAGTACCTGGAATATTTAGAAGTAAACAATTCTGGCTGACTAAGAATTATGTCATATTTATAATAACCATAAGACACAGGAACTGTATGTACCGTATTTCACCGTTTAGAAGCCGCGGCTTCTATTACATTATTCTTTTTTAACGTACGGCTTTAATTTGAGGGCGGTTACTATTTGAGGGCGGCTTATATTAGCAAGTGTATGGTAAGCCAATTCGTATTGTGCTGCTATTTTGCTTCATTCGGCACTGCCCTGTATGTCAAACCTGACCGTTCGAGGTTTGTAGCCCCATCTCAGTAAAGGCACACTCTAATTTTACTAACCTATGTCTTTTTTTTTCTTTCTAGGTCCAGGTTGTAGTGGCGTGACAGCACAGGAATCGGACTTAACAAACCTTAGCGAGGATCCAGACACAGACGGCAGCGTGGAAGTAGATGCAGAGCCAGATAGTGATGAGGAACTGGATTTGACCATGCTCCTTTGATTATTGTAGCAACCACACACCACGTGGTAGAAACCCGAAACCCGTAGCTTCAACTTTATTTCAAGCGCCGCCCCCCCCGGAGTAAAAGTAACACTCGGAAAGCACAACATTCGGTCTCTGCTGATTAAAAATGACACCAAGCTTTCAGTGTTCAGTGTTCAAGTCCATTAGTGCTACACTCGTTATTGATTACCGGTACTGGTTTTGTGGTGCTTTCTCAAAAAAGTTCTACCTCGCTGTTGGGCTACTATTTGAGGGCTGCTTCTATTAACAATGTTGAAATGACCTGTGGCTACTATTTGAGGGCGGCTACTAAACGGGGGCGGCTTTAAAATGGTATATACAATAATCAACCCACCTTCATTGATAATGAGCAGATTCTCAATGCCAAGTTAATTCGGTGACACCAGGGGCCTTCCTGATGTCACTGAACTAACGAGTCATTAACAATCTGGTGAGTTCTCAATGGGGGCAGGGTATGTTAATTTGTTTAATACAATTTGAGACTGTTTTTCAATAAAGAAAACATCTTACCTTTTAAGGTTGTCCCCAAAAATGTATTCCAGACCCTGCTGCCATAGAGAATAATTATTTTTTCAGAATTTGCATATAGCTAAGGTTTTAAAAACACCACAAAACCAGGTCCAAATTAGATACTTTTTAAGCTGTGGAATCACTGTTTCAGAGTAATTCACGTATTTTGTGAATACTGAGAATACTGACACTCTCAACCAAAGTTGCTATCCGCAGGATCACCATTCCCTGCCTGATCGTCTCTCACTCCATCTGCTTCCTCTCCCCCCTCATTATTACCACAATAAAACTTCCTTTTTACATTCAATTTTTTCTTGTAATGGGAATGCTTTAGAGAAGTTCAAACTGCTGATTTTGGAGTGTGATGCTGTCTGCTGCAGTGACAGATCATCTCGTGCTTCCCCAGCGCGACTGGCGATTGCTGCTGTAACTGGTGTAGGGAGCAACCTTGTTCTTTGTGTTCTGAAATGTTAAGAACAGCAGGTTCTACATTCCAAAACATGAGGAACAAGGTTTTGAAAACAACAGAAAAACAGGCTCAAAGTGTATTATAAACATTTAGCCCTTGGTGGCACAATGTTCATCCTAATAAATAGGTCACAGAGGTTGGCATGCCATGGACACAATAAGGCAAAGGTACATATATTATTCACAACTTTGTCAAGCCTGGGCACTTCACAGATAGGGCTCTGCATGGCAGGAAGTGGGACCAGCACTACACATCAGAGTCCAATTACCTTCCAAGTTGCTTTTACTTCTTCTTAAAAAAAAACTCAGTTTACATGAAAAGCAGTCAAACAAGCAGCCACTGGCACCAATTAATAAAACTATATCAAATATGAATAAAAAAAGAACCTACCACCAAACTGTATGTCGATACTGCTGTGAAGACCACTCTTAAGGTTATAAGAGTGCTCTCGAGTCACATGCATTGTTTGGGTATGAGAACTGTGGTACCGATACCTTATGGATGTAAGTGAGACCACTCTTACGACTGTAAGAGTGGTCTTCACAGCAGTATTAATATATTATTGATCAATAATACTGTATATTAAAATTTAAAAAAAACCTGCCCGGAATATGTCCATTTCCAGGGCATCTGCACATGGGACACTTTTCACAGAATAAGAGTGTCTCACGCACAGAGGAAAGGAGTGCCCTGATTGGCGTGAAGCACTCCCTTGTTCTATAGTTGTAGGATGAGCCAACATGCCAGAGGACATTGCATGCTACTGGAGCTGTATGCTGACGTTTCAGTCATGTGACCATCCTCAGAGAATGAAAACATAGAATGCAATATTACAATTTTAGTGAGTAAAAACTAAAAAGTGAGTGTATCTCTGCCTTATAGGCCAAAACCTTTCAATTTTACTTTATTATGCTTTGGCTATCTCTGATAGCAAAAATACAAGGTCAATCAGTCTGTGTTCTGTTTAAATTCATGTCTCAAAAAGAAGTTCAACTAGGGATGGGAGGTACATCCAGAGGGTAGGGAGGGTTTTCTGCTGCTGGAAGACTAGTTGGCTGGGAAAGGAAGGCTGTACTGGGGTCTAGAAGGGTGGTCCAGGTACAGGAAGGCTGGTCAGCTGGGATGGAGAGGCTGTTTTGTGGGATGGAAGAGTGGTCCAGTTGCAAAGAGGCTGGTCACCTGAGAAGGGGAGGCTGGTCTGAGGGCTGTAAGTGTAGTCCAGGTGCTGGTAGGAATTTCGGCTAGGGGTGCGAGATTTGTCTGGGGCTGGAAGGGTGGTCTGCCATTGTGAGGCTGGTCAGTCAGGAAGGGGAGGCTGCTCCAGGGGCTGGAAACGTGGTCCAGCTGCTGGGAGGCAGGCTCACTGGAGATGGGAGTCTGGCTCAGGGACTGGAAGGATGATCAAGGTGCAAAGAGGCTGGTCTGCTAGAAAGAATAGGCTGGTCCAGGGGCTGGAAGTGTGGTCCAGTTGCTGGCAAGAAGTTTGGCTATGGGTGGGAGGCTTGTCTGGGGGCTGAAAGGGTGGTCCAGGTGCAAAGAGGCAGGTGGGCTATGGGCTGGATGCTGGTCCTGGGCTGGAAGGGTTATCCTTGATGTTAAAAGCAGATTGCTATAGGTGTGAGGATGGTCCAGTAACTGGAAGAGTAATCTAGTTGAAAAGACACTGGTCAGCTGAGAAGGGGAGACTGTTCCAGGGGCTAGAAATGTGGTCCAGGTACTGGGAGGAAGTTCATCTGGTGGTGCGAGATCAGGGTGGGGCAGAGAACATAGTCTACTTGGACTTTAGCAAGGCATAAGGAAACTGGGCAGTTTGGGGGTTGTCTGAAGGTACTAAACTGGGTACGTAATTGGTTGATGGATAGGCAACAGAGGGTTGTGTAAATGGAACTCACTCAGGGAAGGAGAGCGATCAGTAGGATGCCTCAGGACTCGGTACTGGGGCCAGTCCTCTTTAATGTCTTTATAAGTGACATTGCAGAAGAGCTAGAAGGAAAGGTATGCCTCTTTGCAGATGACAGCAAACTCTGTAATAGGGTGGACATTCCAGAGGGGGTTGAGAGAATGTGCAGAGACCTGAGAAAACTCGAGGAGTGGTCAAGGGTATGGCAGCTGGGTTTCAATGAGAAAAGGTGCAGAATCATGCACCTAGGGAGCAGTAACCCAGAGGCAGAGTATAACATTAGGAAAGAGGTATTGATGGTCACTAAACAGGAAAGGGGTGTTGAAGTAATCATAACTGATGACCTCAAGGTGGTGCCATGCAACAAGGCAGTAGGTAGGGCCAGCGGAATGCTGGAATGCATAGGGAGGGATATTACTAGCAGAAGGAAGGAGATGGTGTTGCTACTGTATAGATGTTTAGTGAGACCCCACCTGGAGTACTGTGTTCAGTTCTGGAGACCACATATTCAGGAAGGACACAGACAGGGTGGAGGCTGTCCAGAGGAGGGCAACTAAAATGGTGCCAGGGCTGCTTCATAATCCCTATGAGGAGAGACTGAGGGATCTCAATATGTACACCCTGGAATGAGGGGGGGCATGATAAGGACCTATAAAAACCTCACAGGATTGAACAAGACATGGGGGGGGGGTTTCAGAAGCTAAGGTGCACAAGAACAAAGGGCCATACAATAAAGCTGAAGAGGGAAATTTAGGAGGGATGAGAGGAAGTACTTCTTTACTAAAAGAGTGATGTATGCCTAGAATAAACAGTCTTCCAGCAGAGATACTGGGGGGCGGAAACATTGGTGGGCTTGAAGCATGCATGGGATTGGCACAAGGGGGTGACAGTATAGGCAGGGACAAATGGGAAGATGGGGTGGGCCAAATGATCCTTATCTGCCAACAAATTCTATGTTTCTATGTTTCTATATCTCACCATCTGTTATGTCCACATAATCATTTTAAAAGGCTATAACATAAAACTGTAAATATAATACCCTATCTCCTCAGGGGTTTGTGCAGTCCAATTATAAAGAAACTCTTTTTTTATGAAGAACATCGCTATGCCACTGTTGCCCCCATATTTAGTTCCTTCTATTGCTTTAAACATTGCCCCTGTGCTGCCACATGTAAACAGATTGTACTGATTCCAGTGACTGCTCTCACGTGTATGGAAATGCTCTTTTCTCTACGATTTTGCAGATTGCTGTAACACTCCTGCTTTGAAAATCTGCCGTCTGTCATGCTGTAATCCTGTATCTGATCTTGAGATAAAACTGAATCTTTAAAGAGCTAGTAACATGAATCTGTAAAGGAACAGTAACACCAAAAGCTGCAGGGAGAATTACAGTAGTTCTAACAAGCATTTGTCAATGTCGAATATTGTTGCACTGGCATTGGCAGGGGGAGTGGCGGAGCTAGAGACACATAGTGCTGTGATTTTGTGAATGTGTCTCAAAAGGTGATTTTGCACAGCGAGCACGCCATTGTGCGCCACAGCTGCGGAAACACGTTTTGGGCAGGCTGTGAAAAATGGCAGCTGGACTGTTGATAAGGAGATGTGCACAAATGCCAGTGGTGAAAATTTGGCATGAAAATATTGCAGAATGACGAAGTTACAAGGGTGCGTGGAAACTGCGCAATGCACGTTTGCAACACAGTCATTGTATGGAGTTTCGGCACCAAATTTTCAACATAGGCATTTTAGGACCTCTGCTCATGAATAGTGTCACCATCATTTCCTCAAACTGTCCCGAAAACTGATTTCGCACAGCGGCCCTGCAATTCTGTGCTGGGATGTGTGAAAATACATTTCAGGCAGCTGCAGTGTTCATAGGGAGGTATGGAAAAATGCCAATGATGAACAGCTGGAGTGAAAGTATTACAAATTCACAAAGTCATGAGCGTGCGTGCAAACTGTGCAATGCACGCTCATAAAACACTCATTTTATTGACTTTCGCTCCCAAATTTTCAACATAGGCATTTTAGGGCATCTGCCAATGAACAGTGTCACTGTCATTTTCATCACGTGTCTCGAACGACGGATTTTCCACAGTGACCACGCTTATTCCGCGCCGAACTGTGAAAAAAGATTTTGGTCAGGATGTGAATAATGACAGCTTTACTGTTCATTAGGAGGTGCAGAACAATGGCACTGTAGAAAATCTGGAGTGAGAATATTAGAAGTTTGTGAATGTATGAGTGTGCATGCAAACTGCACAACACACGCTCGTAACACAGTCATTTTATCGAGTATTGTCACCAAATGTTCAACACAGGCATTTTAGGACCTCTGCTCATGAACAGTATCACTGTAATTTTTGTAATGTGCCCCGAACACTGATTTCGCACAGCGACCGCGCTATTCTGCGCCAGAAGTACGAAAACACATTTCGGCAAGGATGTGAATAATGACAGTTATACAGTTCACAAGAAGGTGTAGTAAAATGGCAATATTGAGAATCTGGCATGAAAATATCGTGAATGCGCTAACATATGAGCATGTGTTGTACAGCTGCTATGCACACTCGAAAAACAGTCATTTTATGGAGTATTGTCACCAAATTTTCAACACAGGCATTTTAGGACCTCTGCTCATGAACAGTGTCACTGTCATTTTCGTAATATGTCCTGAACACTGATTTCGCACCATGACCGTGCTATTCTGCGCTGGAAGTGCGAAAACACATTTCGGCCAGGATGTGAAAAATGACAGCTGTACGGTTCACAAGAAGGTGTGGTAAAATGCCAATGTTAAGAATCTGGTGTGAAAATATTGCGAATTTCTAACTTACGAGCGCATTATGAAGCTATGCTTGACGCCGTAAACAGTCATGTTTTGATGCCCCATCAATTTGCAACATAGGATTTTTGAGAGCCCCCCTCATGAACAGTGGCAGTCATTTTGTTATGCAGTCCTGAAAGGTGATTCCACTCAGTGACTGCGAATTCACCTTTCGGGACCAAATAACGCCATGACAGTGCAAGAATTCATGAGAAGGTGTCCGAAAAATACCATGTTGAAAATTTGGGGCCAAAATTCATAAAAATGCCTGAGATATGCAGCAACGTTGAAAACACCCTATTTATTCCATTATATAGCTTACCGGCATTTCCTCAGTTCGCGGTCGGCTCTGAAGAGTGCAGACGTGTTCCCGGAACACCGAAGATTGTCGCGCCAGACTCAGAGGTAAGTATGGGGTTGGGGGTGGGGAGGCAGGTGCGCAGAGGGTGGTGGGGGGCAATGGAGACTAGAGACCGCTTTCATTTTACAGGTTGAAAAGAAAAAAACATCGCGGGACATTTTTTTTGTAGGATGGCACGCTGGGGTGGTCTCCCGCTGCTACCTAACTGTTTGGGGTGTCTATAGCTGATGGGGATTGGGCACCCCTGCAGCACACAAAGAAGGGTGGGGGATGCAGAGCCGAGGGGGACTGGGCACCCACCTTGGCATTAAACAATTGGGGGGTTATTTCTGCCGACAGAGAGGGGTTCCTCTGTCGGCACACAAGGAAAGGGAGGGCGGGGTAAGAGCCGAGGAGGATTGGGAACCCCCCTAGGCATATCACAAATGGGAGGCTTTATGCCGATGGGGAGTGGGCCTCTGCCGGCACATTCACAGGGGAAGGCAGCCGACAGAGGGATTGGGCACTCTCTGTCGGCAGAAGTTTGATTCATGTACATACGATGCGGCGAGCACAGCAAGAAAGGGACCGCTGCGTCTGATGAGCTTTGATCGGATTGCAGCGGACCTTTTCTTAGATGTGCTTGCCACATTATGTATGCATGGTGTGGCGCTGGCATGCAGGCTGACTGGGGAATGCGGGACGCACCTACTGGTGCGTGCCTTGCATTCGCCCAACAGCAACTGCGCCTCCAAAGCTGCACTGTCCCACGATGTTGACTGCGCAAGTGCACCAACATAAAAAGTAGTCTGGTGTTACTTTTTATTTTATGAAGTATTTTTTTTCTTTTTCCATTTGCTCATTAGTAGGTTATTTTTTACCTGCTAGCGTTAGGTGCCGTGTAAAGGACAATAGTTTACTTTGTCTGGCTGCTGACATGTCTACTTCTGTTCCTCTTCATACTTCATCAGCAATGTGACTTCACTTACTGTGATATCATAAGTGACCGATCTTGCTGCAGGTGATTGGCTCTTCTTGCTCAGTTGTGATGTCACAGACAGTGAGGTCATATAGCTGATAATTTATGAGGTGTAAAAGAACTAGCTATATCAGCCAGTGGAGGAAGATTGTTCCCCTAAGACCTGGGGTTGAAATTTGTAACCCATTTCAGGACTATGTCCTATTCCACAGCAGTCAGTGCAGAAAACAAACCTCTGCAGTGGTGCCATGTCTTAATTACCGCACAGGCGGCAGGCACAGCTGCGGAAGATGTTACATCGGGTCCAATCAGGCATAACATCTTAGCACAGCTGCACCAAAAAATGGCCACAAGGTGCCACATATCACAGAGCTGGTCACAAACGGCTCCACAATTGAAAATACAGCACATGTTTATTTATTTGTTTATTAAGATCTAGGATTACAAAATACCTTTGAGCTAAAGCTCTTTTACAAAGGTTCCACATCAGGAAAATATAGAGATAGTGAAAAAGTAACATTACAAGGAGACTAGACATTTCACAGAGTAATACATTTTCTAACGTTTTTTTAGGGCCATAAGCTTTAACAAAAGGTGGAGAGACAGTGAGGCAGCCAGTGGCATTTGTCGGGCTAGATAAGCCACTAAGTGCTATATCCTGGGGGGGGTGAGAGAAGAGGAGTGAAGAAGGGGGGAGTAGAAAAAATATTGACGGGATTAAAGAAGATGCGAGGCAAGGGGAGGAAGAGGGGAGAAGTGCAAGTTGGGTATATGAATGCAGGGTGAGGCAGATTTGATTGGTGTGGGTTGCCACAATCTGCTCAGAATGTGGTTCTGCAACTAGGAGAAGCAATCGCAAGAGCTAGAAGTTGTGAGGTGTAGTCAAAGGCTGGTTTTGAATATTCCAATGGTATTGGGAGAGGAGATGGAGTGGTTGAGGTCATTTAGCCAGAGTGACGCTTTGTAGGTGAAGGAGCGTTGGCCCAGGCTAGTACAGCAGCGGGGACTTTCAGAATCTGACACTTAGATCTCCTGGAGCTCCGATGACTGGTACTTGCAGGCAGTAGGGCTAGGACACCAGGGGTGCCAGGCTGAGATGGATTTTCTTCACCATAGTACCAGTGAGGTATTTGATGTGGTTCGATAGTCTGAGCCAGCCGGTCTGAGAATACAGGTCGCAGGAGTGGGTAAGACAGTGGGCACCAGTGATGAGATGGCAGGCCTTATTAAAAGCAACTGATATCTGCCTGAGGGTTGTCATTGTGGTGGAGCTGTAGATGATGAGACCATAGTCGATGACCGAGACCATAGAGCTCTGTATGGCTATCTTCAGTGCCTCTTGGGTTAGGTGTTGTCTGTGTTTGTAAAGCAGACCAAGACATATGTTAGCGGTTCTGGCGACATTGTTAACGTGGACTACATATGTGAGGCATGGATCCAGTAAGATCCCAAGATACTTAAAAGACTGGACATGATCAAGAGTGTTACCATTTGCAGTGGAAATAACCAGCTGGTGCTGCTTATGCAAGTTTTTTACACTGTGAAAAAGCATGGATTTGGTTTTCTTGTGGTTAAGCACCAGCTTATGCTTTTGGAACCAGGACTCAACGGAGCTGAAACCTTGCTGGAGAGAACGTTGTAGAGACGAGGGGTCTTTGTGAGATGAGAAGACTACTGCATTATCAGCATACAATATAATGGGATCCGAGCACAATTGTGGTAATGAGTTCAAAAAGAGGCTGAAAAGAAGGGGTCCCAGGATGGAGCCCTGTGGTACCCCAGAGTGGACGGGCAGGGTGTCGGAGAGAGCATAGACAATTTTTACTCTTTGGCTCCAGTGACCCAGGTAGCTATTGAACCATTGTGTGGAGTCAGGTGACAGACCAGCGGTTTGCAGTTGATCAATAAGGAGTCCATGATGGACATATGAAAGGCCTTGGATAGGTCGATGAAAACTGCCCCAGTGAGCTGTCCATTGTCAAGTGATTTGTGAACTGCTCCAGTGAGCTCAAGGAGGGCAGTGGTGGTGCTATGACCTTTCCAGAAACCAGTTGTTTTGTGGTTAGGATGTTGTATTTCTCCAGATGGTCAGTGAGTTGATCTGCCACAATTTGCTCAAGGACTTCAGAGAGCGGAGGAAGAATTGAGATAGGGCAATAGTTAGAGTGATTAGTCTTATTCCCACTTTTGAGGACAGGGGTCACAATTGCAGTTTTCCATCTGTCCAGGAATATACCACTAGAGAGGGAGAGATTGAGAATTTTTGTTAAGGGGAGAAGAAGCTCATCGAGGGTGAGGGATAAGAGCTTAAGGTCCAAAGTATCACCACTAATTCTGGATTTTGAGATGGCCATGGCAATGTAGCGACGTACAACATACGGGTATGGACCTCTGAAGTAGAAGAGGGTGGGTGAGATTGGAGTACGATGGGGACGAGGAAGAGGTGCATGATCAAGTAGTCTGAAGGGAGGACTGCGCTGAGGTCAGTAAAATGCCATATTAAAGGTGTTGGCAATGGCCATAGGGTCAAGAGTAGCAGATCCGCCGACACAAGCATGGTCGGGAGGTTTGCACGCTCTCTATGTCCTTCATATTCTCCCAGAAAGCTCGCCTGCTGCCCCAGGTGTTAGTGAACGATCTTTGTAGTAGGAGTTTTGTTAGCCATATGGCTTTAGTGCAGGCATTTCGGCTTGTTTATATGACTGAATGTCCGTTGCTTTCTGGTTAATTTAGCTACTGCCCAGAGGTGGTCTCTCCATTTCAACTGTGCAAGGAGGCCCGCAGTGATCCAGGGGTTGCAGATAGTTTTAGCCTTACGCTTTTTTACTGGGGCCAAGAGGTCACACGCTGTGTTAAAGGTCCGGATGAAATAGTCAAGAGCCAGGTTAACATCTGTTGTATCGAATATGGGTGACCAACATGTGGAAAAACCCTGTGGCCCTGCAAGGTTTTCCTGCACGGGCGCTGAAAGCGGCTGTCTTTGAAAATCCGACCCTTGGTCCGAGACCAGTTTCACACCTTACCAGCAATTTGGCTGTCATCCAGCAGATCTGGGTTGGAATTCTGACTCCCCTAATATTCTACTTACCTCAAATTTCTCAGCAGTGGTGATCCATGGTGGGGTGGTGTTGTAATAGTAAATCTACACTTAAGGGTAAAGTGCAAGACAAACACTAAGTGCAGGAAGAATTCCTGTGGCATGCATTATACCAATCATTGTCAGGTAGGAAATCTTCTAGTTAGCAAATGGGAAAAGAAAAAAATACCTGAGATACAAGTAGTAGACAGGGAGGGCAAAAGAGGAGGAGGAGTAGCGCTCTATGTAAAGGAAGGGATCAAAGCAACAGAACTAAAGAGTAAACAAGGAGCAGATGAGGCACTCTGGGACACCCTGGAGACAGGAAATGGCATCACAATCTGCTTGAGGGTTGTATACAGACCCCCATCTCAGGGGGAGGGAATGGACAAGGAAATGATAGAAGGCATCCTTAGAATGGCAGAAAAAGGGAAGATATTGTTGATGGAGGACCTGAATATGCCAGATGTTAACTGGAGCACCTTTGCTGCAGGCACATCCAAGAGTGGGGTCATTCTTGATGCCCTACAAGGGGCATGCCTCAGACAGCTAGTATTGGAACCCACTCAGGAGGGGGCAGTCTTAGTCCTGGTACTCTTAAATGAGGACGGAGAAAGAATCTCAGATTTAGAAGTGGGTAGCCATCTGGGAATAAGCGACCACCAGACAGTGTGGTTCACGATAAACACAGCCATACAATCAAGCCATACAAAAGCGAGAGTATTGGACTTTAGAAGGGCTGACTTTGGGAAAATGAGAAAATGCCTCAGAAAAGCAATAGCAAACAGGCAAGAAGGAGGGGTGGAGGAACAATGGGGAGTAATCAAAATAGCCATCACAGAGGCAACAAGCCTTTGTGTAAAGCAAATCAACAAAACACAACAAAGGAAAAAAATGCTATGGTTCTCAAAAGAGGTGGCAGGGAAGGTTAAGGAGAAAAGGGTAGCATTCAGGAAACATAAGGAAACGCAGAAGGAGCAGGACAGAGAACTTTATCAGTTAAAGCAGAAAGAGGCAGGGAAGGCAGTCAGAATAGCAAAGGCCCAAACTGAAGAAAGGATAGCCAACTCTGTTAAGAAGGGGGATAAGACCTTTTATAGGTACATTAGGGAATGAAGAAAGACCAAAGGAGGGATACTGAGGCTTAATAAAGGGGAGGGAATGTGGGCCAAGGGTGACAGTGAAAAAGTAGGGATACTGAATGAATATTACTGCTCGGTATTCACAAAGGAAGAGGAGGGGGAGGTACCTAAACCAAACAAGAGAAACACTTTGAAGACAGGGTCATACCAGTCCATTTACAGAAGAAAGGGTTCTGAAAGAACTAATAAAATTGAAGGTGGACAAGCAATGGGGCCTGATGGATTCACCCAAGAATTCTAAAAGAACTAAAGGTAGAACTAGTGACACCACTGACTACTCTCTTTAACAAATCATGAGAGGATGGGGTGGTACCTGAGGACTGGAGGAGGGTGGATGTGATTCCTCCTCAACAAGTGGGAGCAGGACAGAGGCAGGAAACTACAGACCAGTTAGTTTGACCTCAGTGGTAGGGAAAATGATGAATCACTTCTGAAGGAAAGAACTGTTGAGTACCTAGAGGCCAGTGGGGCGCAGGGACCCAAGGCAGCATGGATTCACGATGGGGAAGGTCAGTGTCAGACGAATAAGAGTTCTTTGACTGGGTGACCAAAGTAGTAGACCGGGGAGGGGCTGTGGACATGGCCTACCTAGATTTTAGCAAGGCATTTGATACAGTCCCACACAAAAGATTAATACACAAGTTAGCCAGCCTGGGAGTGGGTCCCAAGGTGGCAGCCTGGATAAAACATTGGCTAGACAACAGGACACAAAGGGTAGTAGTAAATGGAGTCCACAGTGAAGAAAGGAGGGTTACTAGTGGGTTGCTTCAGGGTTCAGTACTGGTGCCGGTCCTTTTTAATGTCTTTATAAGTGACATTGCAGAGGAACTGGAAGGAAAAGTATGTCTATTTGCAGACGACACAAAGATCTGCAACAGGGTTGATACACAAGATGGAGTGGAAAAGATGAGAAGGGACTTGGCTAGGTTGGAGAATAGTCAAATGTATGGCAGCTCAGATTCAATGCAAAAGAAGTGCAGTAATGCACCTGGAAACAAAACCTAGGGAAGAGTACACAATGAGGGGGTGAGATACTGACAACAGTAAAAATGGAAAGGGACCTGGGGGTAATTATATCAGATGACCTAAAGGTGGGCAAGCAATGTGAGATGGCAGTAAGGACGGCTGGGGGGATACTGGGATGCATAGGGAGAGGCATCAATAGTAGAAAACAGGAAGTTGTTATCCTCTGTACAGACAGTTGGTGAGACCCCATCTGGAGTACTGCGTGTAGTCTGGAGACCCCATCTCCGCAAAGACACAGACAGAGTGGAGGCTGTCCAGAGGAGGGCAACCAAAATGGTGCAGGGTCTGCATCAGAAGACATACGAAGAAAGACTATAGAAGCTTAATATGTATACCCTTGAGGAAAGAAGGGAGAGAGGGGACATGATAGAAACTTTCAAGTACCTCAAGGGAATCAACAAAGTCCAAGAGGGTAGCATCTTTAAGAAAAAGAGATGTGCAAGAACAAGGGGCACAATTTGAAGATAGAGGGGGACAGCTCAGAGGTAATGTGAGGAAGTATTTTTATGGAGAGGGTTGTGGATGAAGGAACAGCCTCCCTGGAGGAGGTCGTGGAGTCAAGAACAGTGGGGGAATTCAAGAATGCATGGGACAGACATAAGGCAGTCCTAGTGGAGGGTAGTAGGAAGTAAACTGTTGGTTAACTAGGATCTGCAGCTTATCTGTTAGGTAGGAAAATGGGCAGACTAGGTGAGCCAAGTGGTCCTTATCTGCCATCAAATTCTATGTTAATATGTTAGTAACAGTCCACTATTTTTGAAAGTTAATATTAATTTCAGGCAACACACTAGCTCTTTCATGACAGCAGGACTAGTGCAGTAAAAAGTCAAGTCAATTTTATTTTAAGCACCCAATCTCAGAGGCTCTGGGCACTTCACGCAGAGGTGAATCAGTTTACAATCAAAAAACAGCAATTTAAAATCAGGGTCGATTATAAAACATGCAATAAATAATAACCATTAAATAGTATATCCAGAAACAAATGATCTGATACCTTTTATTGGACCAACATAGATGTTACAACAAAAGAACAAAGTGCTTTAGCTTTTGAACCATCCAGGTCCTTCTTCAGAAGCTTTTTAGAAGAAGGACCTGGTTGATTTGAAAGTTACAGCACTTTGTTCATTTGCATCTGGATCTGTTATTTACAATGCCCAATACAGCAACTACACTATTTGTTTGCCATTAAATAGTAATAATTCTAAAACTCAGCTTTGGTTAAAATTCAGAGGACCAGCTAAATGCTGCAAACCATGGACTTGGAGTAGAATGTTGCACTGTCAGCAGTGAGAAGAGGGTCATACTGTAGATGGCATTAGGAAAAGTTAGCATAATGGCACACTTTTGCTGGAATCTGAAAGGAGGGACATGCTGCAGAGAAGAGCCAGTACATTAAGTTACAGAATTTGCATTTCCAATGCAGTGGCTGTAGCATCATTCGTTTTCCTTAACAAATACGAAACAGCTGCTTGCATGCACAGAAATTCAGCTTCCCCACTTTGTATACCTCTCAAATGTCATATATATTAGGTGGGATGTCCCCTCATTTTACCCATCTTCCCAACATGGAAAGGGTGCTGCCTCTCCCACACTGTACGTACAGATGTTATGTCTGATATAGTATGCATGAAAATCTAGGGTGTTCAAGTGTCCACCCCTACACATTCAGTCACTTCACTACCAGTCCAGCATTGATTGTAAAGCGCTTTGGGATACACTGTGGGTGGGATATTCAGACTGCGCCAGACAGGGGTGCAAGCCTGGGCACAGCGCAACTGGGCTGCACCAGGGCATGGACCAGGCGATATTCAATGGTGCTGCGCCATGGCTCAGCACCACTGAACATGGCACTGGGAGCACCCGCACTGCACACGGTGCAGTGACACTGCACCAGTGCAAGTGGCAGGTAAGGAGCAGGGGGCTGCGCCAGTGCAAGTGCAGCTGCACTAGGCGCAGCAAGAGCGATATTCAGACATCAGCATGCAAATGGGGCCATTTGCATGTCATTATGACCCTATTTGCATGCAGGTGCGCAGATCCCCGTGACTTGTGCTTTGGCGCCCTGCCAGGCTGCAGCCGCCTGGGACCGACGCCTGCCCCTCGGCGGGCAATGCGCCCCAACGCCCGATCACGGGCCATAGTTACAGTCACATCCCTGGTGGTCCAGTGGACCCTACCTCATTGCCTGATCGTGGGCTTTAGACAAAATAAACCCCCATGGTGGTCCAGTGGACCTGCTCCCCTGCCCGATCGCGGGCTTTTGTTACATTAAATTCCCCTGGTGGTCCAGTGGACCTGATCCTCAGCCTGATTGCGGGCAAATGATATAATATTTCCCTGGTGGTCCCCAATTGTGGGCTTTAGTTGTTAATATAATCCCTGGTGGGCCAGCGGTACCCCCTTCCCCACCTGCCCACTCAGACCCACCACCCCGCCCCCCCAGTCAGTGGCGGGCGGTCCTCACCACATTCGCCGCTGTTACCTGCCGACTGACAGCATACAGTAATGGGTTGAATGCCCATTGGTCCCCTGTGTAGGCCATCGGTGTGCAGACTGCTGTATACATTCCTGAAAATGCAATGAACCATCTACATTTCGGTTCTGTGTAGTACAGCACGGCTTCCGCGCTCATTGGCCCATGCAGGGGACCAATGGGTGATAGCTGTAACTGTACACTGTCAGTCAGCAGGTGGCCAGGCGGCTGGCGAGGTGAAGCTGCCACTGCCATTGTGACCAGGGGAGCGGGTGGTGGGTCTGAGGGCGGTTGGGGGTACCTAGCCCACCAGGGAATATATTAACTAAAGTCTGGATCGGGCTGAGGATCGGGTCCACTGGATCACTAGGGAAATATAATTTCATTTGCCTGCGATCGGCTGAGAATCGGGCCACTGGACCACCAGGGAGGTTCATTTAAGCTAAGACCCACAATTGAGCAGGGGAGCAGGTCCACTGGACCACCAGGGATAAAATAATTCTATGCCCGCGATCGGTTGAGGAGGGGGCAACGACATCCGTACTGTGTCTCTGGAGGTCGGGTGGGCACCCACAGCTGGTGGCTGCCGTGTTGTGCCCTGCAACACAGCACCTCACCTGTGGGTGGCCAGGCCTTGCTCCTGCTTTTTACTGGTGGATCTTTTGCACCCCTCGCAGGCGGCGAGGTGGGTTTGTGCCTGCATATCAGCATGCATCCCGGCTGAATATCGGGATGTGCTGCATATGCACGGACACGCCCCACACTTGCGCTTCGCATATTACTGATGCGTCTGCGATCGGGATTTGTACAGCCCAACATCCCCTTTGAATATCGTGATCTAGCACATCAGGGTTGCGCATGGTGCAACACTGTTGCGCCATGCACAACCCCTTTGAACATCCCACCCATCGTGTATGAAAAGTGCTATATAAATGCTGATTCTTCTTCTTCTTACTCAGGCAACATTACCTTTTTGGATATGAATTCATTAATTTCCAAAATAGTCTGAGCTTCTTAATCCATGGTATGGTGATATGTTACACAGTTAATATTGTTTTCCATATTTTGAGGGGTCGCATCCCAAATGTGGGTGATTTAAATGAGAGGCATGCTTTAGCAAACTGTATACATTTTTTTCACATATAGCTTTTTCTCACCAGCTGCACCCTGGCTCATCCCCTTTTGTGCCTCAAACAGCCCTTTCACCTATCTTCTCCTAGACTTCAATCAATCAATCAAGTCTTTATTTGACCAGGCGGTCATCGTTGAGCAGAAGCTCATTTGCAAGATGGACCTGGGTGGAGCATGAACAATTGTATATACAGGTCAACACAGGTATTTACAAGGCAATACAGATAATACTCTTTACAGAGAGGAAGAAAAAGAAGTTCATATGTACATAGAATTATACAGATATTGTACAGATTACACAGTATTTACATACATAGAAGTGTCTATAGGAAGATAAAGCAGGTTATCTAAGGTTGCAGGAGGAAGTAACGGAAAGAAAAATAAAAATAAAAAATATACACCAGGTAGAGGTGAAGGTAGGGGAAGAGGGAGGAAGTAGGGAGAAAGGCTGGGAGGGCATGGTGCACAGAAAGGAGTTGGTAAAGCTGGATGTAGAGAAGGTGGATGGAGAAAAGGAGTATGTGGAGCCGGGATTGAATGCTATAAGCACGGGCATGGTAGGATGTCACAACCAGGGTAGTGAGCTCCTATCCGAGGGTTGGGAAAGCAAAGAATAAGGGGATGGATGGGCCTAGTGTTGATAAGACAGGGGGATAAGAGAGAGAGAGAACAATTAGGCTGGTGAGGAGCAAGCTGGGAGGGTCAGTACTTAAAATTGGGTCTAGGCAGTGGCTATATACCAGTACTGGGTCTGAGTGGGTGAAAGCAGTTACATACTTCTCTGATTGTACGGAAATAAAGCATCTTGAAAGCATTTATACCGATTAGAGTGCTTAATTTGAGGTTTTTTTGTAGATCGTTCCACAAGGTAGGTAGCACGAAGCTTATGGCTGTCCTGCCGAAGCGGGATTTTGCTTTGGGTACTTTAAGTGTAATAGCTGAGTAACTTCTTAACACGTATTTCCCAATTATACTCAGGGGAAGACACCAGGAGATATAATAAGACAGCTTATTAGAGATGGCTCTATAGGTCCAGAGAGCAGCGTTTCTGTGGCGCCTGAACTTTAGTGATGTCCATCCCACTGCCGCATATAGGGTGCAGTGATGTGTGTCCAAGGAGAGTCCCGTTATAAACCTCAGTGCTCGATGGTAGAGATAGTAGACTTACCAAACCACTTGCACCAGACCACTTGGTGGGTGAGTGTCACTGCCAGTAATGCAGATGGTCACTGCCATCCTGCATGCCAGGGATATTTCTTACTGATTTTCTCCTCGAGGAAGCAGGAACATAATGATGCATGTTATCACGTGCATGCACATGGCTATGCTAGCATTCAGCAGTGCCCCCCACCCAGCTTGGCATCTCTGGAAGAGTTACTACCACCAGCCAGGTGACAGTCATGGATCATAGCAAGCTGTCCCCCTACTCCAGAGGAGGAGAGCTGTCCCTGGATGCTTGATCTCCCTTCCCCCTGCCAGCCCCCCTCCCCGCAACTCAAGACTGTTCCCGAATCCAGGTCACTCATGTAACAAGTGGTAGCACTACTGAGCCTGCTTAAAACTATTTATTTTTGTTTTATTTTTAAATGTCCTGTCAGTCAAGTCTTATTTCCAAATTAATTTTCGAGCTACTATCTAAGAGCTGATAAGAAACAAGAATTCAAAGGAGAGAAGCTTCTTAGTGTGCATGTGACTCATGGTTGTGCCCTCACTGCTGCGCCAGAAGGTCATAGGGTTCAAGCAACCCTCCCCCACTAAGGATATGGGCTTATAATGGCTAAGAGACTACTACAGAATTGATGGTGAGGTGACATAATATATGAATGTACAAAAAGTGCCAGCAGAAGAAGACCTAGCGATCTATCAAGTTTGCTCATATTACGGAGTCCCAAACATCAACTAAGGACTCTGCCTCCTCCCCAACTTCTACTCCCCCTTTCTGTCCACTCCCTTTTTGGCCCTGACCTTAGCCTTTACCCTGTCCCACCCCCATTTGAAGCCCTCAACTGTCTATAGTGAGACCACCTCCTTAGAGAGTTTGTGCCACCTTTTAACCACTCTCTCCATGAAGAAATGTCTCCTGAACACTCTCTTGAACATCCCCCCTCCCGCTTAAGGCAATGTCCCTTCATATTTTTGAAGAGGCTCACTTTGCCTACCTTGTTAATGCTCTTTATGTACTTAAAGGTCTCAATCATGTCCACCCCCCTCCCCCCTTGGGAGTACATGTTCAGGCCCTCCAGCATTTCCTCATGCATTCTGCCCCGCTGACACTTACCCGTCTTAGTCACCATCTTCTAGGTCACCTCTAGCAGGTTAATGTCCTTCTTCAGGTAGGGATACCAGTATTGCAGACTATACTCCAGGTGCAGTTGCACCAGCAATCTGTATAATGGCAATATGACTTCCTCCCACGTCCACCTGCTACTGATCCCCCTGGCAATGTAGCCCAGAATTCTGTTGGCTTTTACTGTCACCTTCTTGCAGTGTGAGGAGTGCTTTAGGTCACTGTTGATCACTGTCCCAGGTCTTTCTCCTCCTTGAATTTGGTTACCAGGACCTCTCCCAGGCTGTGCTCCATCCTCAGGTTCTTGGCTGCAATGTGCACAAATTTCCACTTCTTCACACTGAAGTAAAGTTGCCATATTTTACACCACCTCTCAAGGTTCACCAGATCTTTTTTTAGGTCCTGTACTTCTGCTTCATCCACCCTCCCAAAGAGCTTGGTGTGTGTTGTCCACAAACATGCAAATGTTGCCCTTTATGCCTTCTCCCATGCCATTAATGAAGACATTAAACAGCACCAGCCCTGTGGAACCCCACTGGTGACTTCACTAGAGACAGAGAGTGTCCCCGCCACTACCACCCTCTAGGTCCTGCCTTTCAGCCAGTTGGCTAGCCATCCAGAGAGTGTCTTGCCTACCCCCAGATCTTCCAGTTTTTTGATCAATCTCATATGGGGCACATAGTCAAAAGACCTTGCTAAAGTCCAGGTATATCAACCATTTGGCAGTTGCCAATTGTTCTAGTCACCCAGTCAAAGACATCAATCAGGTTTGTTTGACAGGATCTCCCAGCCATGAACCCATGCTATCACCTGTCCTAGAGACCTTTTTCCCCCCAAGTAACCTACCAGCCTTTCCTTAAGGATGGTCTCCATGAGCTTACACACACTTGGGGTCATGCTGATAGTTTTGCCGTTACTCATCATCCCTGGGTCCATTTTATGGAGCGGCACCACATGCGCCATTATCCAGTTCAGTGGTACAACCCTTGACTCAAGAAAACTATTGAACAGGTCCACCAGGGGGCCTGCTAGTTTGTCTGCTAGCTCTCTCAACACTCTGGGATGGTTGCCATCTGGGCCTGGAAATTTATCTATCTTGAAGAACAGCAAACCTTTTTTCACCCTGTCCTTACCAAGTCACCATGTACTTTACCACTCCTCCACCCACCATAAAGTATAGGTCATCCTTCTCTTTCATAAAGATGGAACAGGAGTACCCATTTAATACCCTTTCCTTGTCCTCTCTATCTTCAACACCCCCATCCCCTCCCTTTAGCTGTAGTATGTCATCTTTCTTATCCCTTTTTTCACTAATATACTTAAAAAAGTCTTCTGCCAGCTGCAGTTCCTCATTGGCTTTGGCAAACCAGACTGCTTTCCCTGCTTCTTTGACTTTACTCTGGTACTTTTATTTGTCCTCATCCTTCTAGGTCCTCCAGAACTTCCTGTAGGTGGTCTTCTTGCCCCTGACTTCCTGGGCTACCTTGTGGCTAAACCAGTTGGGTGCTTTGGCCCCAGAGTTTTTCCCCTTTAGCCTGATACACTCATTTGTGGCTGTAGCTATTCCCTCCTTGATGATGGACCACTTCTGATCCACCTTGTCCCAACACAGAGGTCAGCCAGGTGACCCCATAGCAGCACCCTCATCTTTCTGAAGTCCACTCTTTTAAAGTCTAGGACCTTGGTCTTTGTGTTGATCATCTCCTCCCCATGTCCAAACTGAACCACACCATGCAGTGGTTACTCTCTCCCAATGACTCCTCAGCCTGGATGTCCTGGGTGTGTTCCCCAATTGTCAATACCAGATCAAGGATTGCTCCCCTCCATAGTGGGAACCGAGACACCTTGGGCCAGGAAACCACTCTGCACCACATCCAGGATTACCCGACTGCTGGCACAGGTTGTGGCTGGGATCTTCCAATCCACCTTGGACAGGTCAAATTCCCCCACAATTACTCCTTCACCTTTGCCTGTAGCTGCTCTGATTAAGGACCCCAAATCTATGTCCCTTTCCTCCTCCTGGTTAGGCAGTCTGTAAACCACTTGTAGCCTTAGCTTCTTTCCCATAGTGGACTACAGCCGAACCCTCAGCACTTCCACCTTCCCCTCTTCTGCCTCCTTCTTCATACAGGTTATTCCTTCCCTTACACACACATTACCCCCCTACTTCCTTATAACTTATACCCAGGGATCAAGAGGTCCGTACTGTTGTATGGTGTAGTCCAAGTTTCTAGGGCTGCCACAATGTTCACCTTCTTCTCTGCCAACATTGCCCCCAGGTCGTCCATCTTGTTACTAAGGCTTCATGCATTTAGGAACACTACCCTCCACCACAAGTCCTTACCTTCCCCCCCCCGCATGGCTGTCCTCCTTCTTGCTATCTGTTACCCACTCCTTCTGCCCATCATTTGCACCCTCCTTATCTCCCTTAGTTTCCCTAATATTTTTCTGCTTTGTGCTTCCACATCTTGTACCCAGTCTCCCCCCATAGACCCAACTCTCTCGTCCCCCTACAAGTTACTGCTCCTATCTGTCCTAACCCTTACTCCCAATTCAATCTGCTCAGACTGGGGGAGGCCTGATGGCTTCCTCCTCCTTTCAGAGACTCTGGGCACAAAGAACCAGTTTGCTCTCCATCTGTTTAAGACTCCTACTTATGTACTCTCCTAGGCGGTCACCAAGAACCCTGGAACCCACTTTCTGAGGTGCAGCCTATGAGGTTCATATAGGGTTTGTCATTCCAGGTCCCCTCTCCTCCTCCTATGTAATTATAACCCTCCCCCTACACCATTTTCATAGCCAGCTATTTGAAATCCTCTATCTTCCTCTTCTTAGCTCATTTGGCTCTAGGTACTATAGCACTTCAGAGAAGGCTACCAATCTGGCCACCCCCCCCCCACAGATCCTCCCCACTGCCCCAAATATCTCCTGCATTACCTCCACCTTTTCTCCAGCTAGGTTGTTTGTTCTAAGATGGATTATTACATGAGGTTCCTCCAACCCCCTGTACAAGCTGATCAATCATTGGGCACACCTGCTCTGCCACCACCCCCGGCATGCACACCACCTTTCTATCTTTGTGTGCATTTTCCTTACCTACCCAGCATCTTCCCTTCAATATTGAATCCCCCAGGATTACAACCCTGCTTCCACTATCCCTTTCCCATTCTTGCCCCCCACCGCACTACTCATCCCTTGAGATTCCCTGCCTGTCTGCTCCCCCTCAGCCTTGCCCTCCAACCTTCCCTCCTGCCCCTCCCCACCAGCCTGACTATCCCTTCACTGCCTCCACAGCCACCCCTCCTACCTTCTCTCCCATGGCTCTGTCCTGCCTTCTTGTACCCCCTGTTCTCCCTTCATCAATCCTGCCTCCCCATCCTTCCTCCCACTCCCATCACTCCCTGCTTCTGCCCACCCCTCCCTAGTCTAATCCTTCAGCTAACACATATACTGAGGTCCCTCCTCTCCATCCCTGGAGTCTGTCAATGTGGAACCTAAGAGCCACATGTTACATTTCAGAAGGAGTAGGGGGCAACCTCCATACCCTCAGCAACATCCTCTCTGAGCAAAGTAACCTTTAATGAGGTTGTTCACAGCAGGCTGTGGATGATGTGAGTACTAAATGACTGCCATGTTTATCTGCACACTTTCACTGCACTGCCAGTATCTACTGTAACTCTTTGCTTTATTTTTTATTTTTTACTCCCATGCACCAGGGGACCAGGACTCAGACCCATATCCCAAGCCAGCATCTCCACCTACCGTGAACCATCCCCAAGATCCCCCACGGCTTGCCCCCCATCATGGTGGGGCCAGGAAGGGAGCTTCCCCCTTCCTGGAGTGCAATCTAAATCCAGGGAGGTGGCAGAGCAGTGGGACAGGGAAGGGCTCCATGAAGCCCCCTGGCTGCCATTTTCCTTTTTCTGGACCCCCTTCCTCCTGGAGCATGGCCACACACGTGCATGCCATGATCACTGGCTGCTGTGCCATCCCTACCTGCACTACCCCCAGCCCCCATCAGAGGGCAGCAAGCAAGCCTCCCTCCCTAAGAGAGGAAAGCAGTCCTCTGGACACTCGATCCTCTCTCCCCCCACGACTCCTGATGGCCCGGGCTCATTCCCGAACCTGGGTCACCAGCGCGGTGTGAGGTGTAGCGTCCAGCACCTCAACCTCTAGTGCCTCCGGGTCAGCAACTCTTTGCTTTCTAAGATGCTTTGAGACACTTGTAAATGGAAGACACTGTAAACTAAAATATATGTTATTTTTCCATTGTGCTGCAACTACATATTATGGTCCAGGGCATCTCTAAATTGTCCTCACAGTGGACAGGTTGTGACTCGGGGTCCAGTGCAGCTTGTTCTCTGATACATAAGAATTTACTATGAAATACTGCCTCTAGCTAAAGAAAAAAATCTATTGCACCAGCTGGTAATTTACCATTGATAACTCGGGTTATGTTACTTATGTGGCAAAATAAACAGCAGTAATACTTATACTTATACTTCTACAAGCACACACAAGATAATAAACTATTATCTATCGCTGCTTTTGGTAACACATGGCTTTTTATTTAATTTACTACAGTCCACTGGAGCTTAATTCCAAGCAGCCTCATTCCCCTTCCCTATGCCACTCTGCCACAAAAATAGCATGACTCTGCTTAGAATCCAACTGACAACGGAGCGGCCATATGTTTTGTGTTGCCGTGAAATGACAGTGTGAAATTGCTTTAAAGTCCATGAAGAGCTTGAAGATGGTGCTTAAATCAGATGATGAAAAACAGTATATTTTCTGATGGAGCATTTTAAAATACTGCTGGCACGATTATCACAAGGTAACAGCACTACTTTATGTACAAAATAAAGATCAGTTACAGCAGAGGTGTGAATTACTGTATGCAACAAGTCCTTCTAAAATTGCGTTGTTGCTGCAAACCTGAACTTCTGAGGAATGGTATGTCCCCTTACGGGGGATGCCATATCCCACAGGTTTAATATAGGTACAGTATTAAATCACACAGAATTTTAAAAGCAATGAGCCAGAACAGGGTGTGTATTAAGTATGCAATAAAGCATGACAGGGTGTGTGATTTAGGGTCAATAATCACACACCTCTCGAGGGCGTTGTTAGGCTCTAGGCATGTGTTGAGTGCCTTTAGACATCCAAGAGAGAAGTGTGATTACTGACCCTAATCTCACATACCTGAAGTGCCTTATTGCACTGACAACATGTGTAGAAAAAGAATGACTACAAAAAAAAAAAAAAGGACAGACACTTGTAAGTTGCTCAGAAGCAGGAACTTTCACCATTTTGATACGTGGGACGTAAAGCAGTCCTGATAAAATTCAGCTTCAGTAAGTAAAATCCATTGCATTTTAATGAACTGAAGGTGTTAACTTGTTTTAACTACTTTGTTTTGCTTTTAAAAGCATTTAGCTGTTTTTTTTTAAATGTTTTTAAATGGAGTGCACAGCAGAAACGAGTCAGGTAGTGGAAGTGGTGGTGGATGGGGAGGAGGGGTGGGTGGCCCTACAGGGGGACCTGGAGGCTCTGGAAAGATGGTCTAGACTGGGGGTGGTGGTGGATGGGGAGAAGGGGAGGGTTGCCCTACAGGGGGACATGGAGGCTCTGGAAAGATGGTCTAGAAAGTGGAAGCTGAGGTTCAATGCAGGGAAATGCAAGGTACTACACCTGGGGGCCAGAAACCGGGACAAGTGTACACCCTGGTGGGGGGGGGGGAATGCTACAAGTTTCGATGGCTGAGAGGGACATGGGGGTGGTGGTGGATGTCAAGATGAACAACTTGGAGACTTGTAGGAGGGCAGCAGCCAAGGCCAACAGGATGCTGGGATGCATCGCTAGAGGGATCACCTCCAGAAGGAGGGAAGTGATACTCCCTCTGTATAACTGCTTGGTGAGGCCGCACCTCGAGTACTGCATGCAGTTTTGCCACACTTAAAGAGGGACATTAAACTCCTGGAGAGGATCCAGAGGAGGGCAACCAAAATGATTTGGGACTTGGGGGACAGGACCTATGAGGAGAGGTTCGAAGAACTAAATATGTACACATTGGAAGCAAGAAGAGACCAGGGGGACATGATAGAGGTCTTCGGGGACATGAAGGGGGTAAATAGGGGAGGAACAGTCAGGGTGCTTCGAAGGAAGGAGGAGGGGGCCACTAGAGGGCATGGGTGGAAGCTGGAGAGGGAAGATTCAAGGGAGAAAGGAGGAGGTGCTACTTCACTGAGAGGGTGGTGGAGCCATGGAATGCGCTGCCTAGGGGGCTGGTGGAGGCAGAGATGGTGGAGGGGTTCAAGAGGGGGTGGAACAGGTACAGGGGAAGGGTTCTGGAAGCAAAATCCAATGCAGCAAGAATATCCGGAACTGGGAAAGGAGAAGCCAGAGAAGGCAGGGGGGTGCACCAAGGTCAGCTCCCAGGTGGGGGCTGACCAAACGAGCAGACACGAAAGACCGTTAGGCCTATTCTGCTGGCAGTTTAGTATGTTAGTATTTTAGTCCAAGAATCAATCAGGTAATGAGGTAGTATTGAATTAATTGAAACTGAATGCAACATTTCCACTTACCAGTATAGTGCAGTTCTGTAGGATAGTGCTGTTTTTCATATTTCCTGGGTCTTTTGGGTCAGCACTTTTGTTGCCTTTTTTATCCTGTTTTCTGGTGTTCTTGTCACAGCTCAGTCTTGGCTCCTGGTTGGCATGTTGAACTGTAGGCTGTAATCTTATCATGTGGCAGCTGCTGCCACTGAGGACATGCAATGGCCACGTTGAGGAAGTGCTAGACTGAAGGTCACAGCTGCCAAGAATATTTATCCATTGATGCCTGTTGAACATGGAAGCAATCAGTAACTCTGGAGGCAAGACAAGATTTGCTTTTATGCCTGGTTACTGGCATGATCTGGTGGGCGTCCAAACCCACGTCGGTTAGTAGATGGATGGCAGTGCTATGCAGAGAATTTGTATAGCAGCAGCACAGGTTAGCTTCTGAGGAGAGTCGGGGCAGCATTGTTGCTACATAATTATACAGTACAGTAGCTATCAGAAGTCACAGTGTATGAATTAAGCAATAATGCCCGACAGGGTGTGTGTCGTGCTGGGATAACGACACGCCTCAGGTGGTTGGGCACAAGGCTGCAGGCTGAGTGCATCCAACAACTGAGGCGTGACGTTATCCCAAACGACACACACACCCTGGAGGGCATTATTGCTATTATACAATGGCTCATTGTTATACAGAATAAAAAAAATAATTTTAAAGATGTTTTTGTGTGGAAAAATATTTTTGTTTTTTAAGAGAAGATAAAACGATCAATCAGAAGCTCCATAAAATGCTCATCTGCAGGTTCACAGTGAGGCTGAGACTAGAGCCGTGATATTGTACTGGGATAACAGCACGGGGCCAGCCCAAGACTGACCAATCAGAGCCCAGGATTTTTTCTTCCATTGTATAATCTGTTGTATGTCTGCTTGTTATGAGGCTCATAGGACTGGAAGTAGTTCAGGCATGTAATTTTATTTCTGTAAAGGTTTTTATCCTCCTTTTGACAGAATGGGTGGCTTCTCAGCTCTGTCCCCATGTAGTTGCGGTTGTCCCTTATCTCCTCTGCAGCTAGGATCCTATCCCCCTTGGATCCCTCCCATGGTGGGACCAGGAAGGGAGGGCCATCCTCCCCGCTTGGTCACACATCCATATTTTCTGTTCTGGACCAGAGCTGCAAAGTGGGCCATAGTACATCAGATAGGGCTTCAAGGTGTTGGTCCTCCATTCTTTTCTCATTTTCTCTCTGAGCCCACAGATGTCCAATGAGCCTGATGTGCATGTTTCACCTCTGGGGAGACACCCATGGCACTCTGTGCATAGGAATCCTTCCCGCTATGTGGTTAATTTGTGCTGTCTCCCAGATGCCTCCAGGTGGCAGTGAACAGACAGCCATGGAACACCCCCAACCCCGAGGGAGGAGAGCAGTCCTATAGACACGCAATCCTCCCTTACCTGGCCAGCCTCCAAGTGACCTATGTCCATTTCCGAACCCGCATCACTGGTGTGGTAGGAGGTGAAGCACTCAGTGCCTCTGCCCCCCAATTATATGGCTCTAAGCTACTCTGAGCCAATGAGATCACTAGAATTTTTCTACACATTATAAAGGATTTAAATACATGCTCCAGGGGTGCGAAGCACGTGGCCGAAGGCCATGTGTCCTCCGCCTTTGAAGTGCATTCAGATCCTTTGATGCACACCCTGGAGTGGTTTTATGCTCTTTAGTATCATAAGTTAAACATTATATATACATATAATAAATTATTTGTTTATATACATTTTAAATAACAAAATACATACATGAAATAGTCCCTGATTTTGTAGGTAATCTTTTTTTTTTTGCCATGATTATGAAACCTGGCACCTGATAGTGTGGTACTAGGAATTTAATAATGATCAGGTGACATCTTTCAGCCATTGAAGTTTCTAGATTTTTTTCTTGCCATTTTATAATTAAATTTATTTCAGACATTTAGTACACTCTGAGGCAGTGGACTAGAGGGGCAGATTGGTAAAATAGCAGTATGTGAAATCCATAATGGATACAGGGAGAGCACATATTTACAAATCTTTTGATTTTGTTGTATCTCTTCAAATTACATATATAAAGTCTCAAAGCCAGTGCAAAGCATCATGGGTATTCAAATCCTTGCGTGTAGGGGTCAGAGAAAAAAATACTGCCTACTATGAGGCTTCTACATCTGTTTCAGCTACGCCAAGAGCAACACACTGCAGACATGAGTTTCATAATGTAAGGACGACTCAGCACAGTGCAATCACTGCAGTACCAAGTCATTTTAATATTTATAGTGTAAGGCTAGTGTTCACTACATATGGAAATCCATATAGTCAAAAAAACTGTTGAACCATAGTTCTGATATCACAGTGAAAAAGCAGCAGTCATTCACCGCACAGCACATTCAAGCAGTAAAAATAACTTTTCCTCAGCGGCTTCAAACACAGTTAAGTGGCGGCTGCAGTGGTCTTTTCAAAGTATACATTGTATGAAATAGTATATGGGCAACCAAACACAACTCAGCATGTGTTTCCATCTTGGGGCTGAGATGACAGCATGGCACTCTCAAGCTTCACTTTGGAAATCCATACATTGACATCTCAACCCCTTGATAGAAACACAGCCTTGCTGTATTTGGTTGACTATACACTATTTTATATTTAATAGCTGGAAAAATATCTGAAGATATTTAAACATTTCTTCACAGCCAATAATGAAAAACTGCATGTGACTGCAGTATTAGGCAAAAGTAATAATGTGACAAATACACAAACAGAAGTAATACGATGTGTTGTTAGTTTAATGTTCAGTCACCATAGACAGTATTTCCTGCTTATACCTCACCAATTGTATAGTCAGTAAGATATCAACAAGCACTAGGATGGTATCCGAGGGTATACATGGTTTTCTGTAGTAATTTTTACTTAAAACCTCCAAAATCATACCAAAAGAAGCTTGCTTTAATGTGCAAACCTAAAGAATGAGGAGGGTATTCAGACTATCATATAAACATAGACAATGATGGCAAAATAAGACCTGAGGTCCATCTAGTCTGTCCGAAGTTCCCTATTTGCCCCAGGAGCAAGGCCGGACTTAGCCATTCTGGGCCCCTGTGCAGCCCCCTGTTGGGCCTCACAACTCCATTCCCTGTGGGCCCACCCCTCACATCCAACATTTACACCTGCCAGTGTCACCCGACCTAATGGAACTAGCCCTATCTTTCAAATATTTAGTCTATAATCGTCTTTCCCATCTCCCTTTCCTATCTCCAGATCCTAGATCCTTCCCTTGTCTTTGTATACTGGAATCCTGTTACACAAATTATCTCTATCGCTCTGCATCCCATGTTGTGCCATTTGCCTTCTTCCTTGAATTAACCAGCCTATTCAGCCAAGCATAGCACTTATCTTTTTCTTTCTATCACCTTTTCTTCCTCCAGTTGTTATTGGACACGATCCCCTCCTACTCTGCCCCTGCACGTGAATACTTGATGTCTCCTCAGCAATATATGACGCCCTTCTCTTCTTTTCTTTCAATCCATTGAAAACTACTGAATGTTATTACACCAATTGCTTTTTTTGTGTATTGCACCCTTTTTTTGCGTAATTCATGGTTCTTTTGTATTTTATACCAGGACCTCCTTATAAATGAGCTTGCTCAGTGGAGCTTTCCTGTCAATAAACTTGAACTTGAACTAACTACCCCCCTGTCCTGTATTAATAAAGCAGGAGCAGGTGTACTAGTTTAACCAGCATCTTTTAATTAGTGCCATTGATTGCACTGAATTATTTGACTTCACCATTGGAAATAATCTGACTGAGTCTGGAGCCAGAATTTAAACAAGTACAGTACTACTGCTGTATTAATTTCCGTAAGGACAGGGACATCATCACTGGACACTCATACCTCCAATAATCTGATATGCAAACAAGTTAAACAACTTTACTTTTCTGGAGGTGTGAGTGAGTGAGAGAGAGAATAGAGAGGATTATCATGGGGCGCCAGTAAGGTTGCCACCTGTCCATTTTATTTCACCTGGTGACCAGGTTTTTAGGGTCCTTATCAGGAAATCCAGTTTTGATCTGTGCTGGTCAGGTCTTTGAGCCATTTTGAGTGCTCACATACTTTTAAAACAGATTTTGTCATATCATTCATTGTTTCAGCTACATGTCCAGGTTACAAACAAGTTGTCAAAGACTGAGGAGGCTGGAGGATGAGATTTTAAGGTTGAAGAGGGAAATGTCTTGGACAGAAAGAGAAGAGGAAATGGGAAGCACAGACTGTGACTGGGTAAACAGAAGAAGGGACAGGGGTAGGGACTGGAGATGGAGAGAACAATCCACACTGGGGACAAAGGGGGGAGATACAAGTACAGGAGATAGGGGGTCAAAAGGAATGGGGGCCAGAGTTACTGCACATAGGCATACAATAGGCTCAAACAGGTACTGGCCAGTGATGGGAATGACGGATGGGGAGAAGGTGCTGTGGAAGAACAGTCCAAGGTAATAGAGAGAAATGGGATGGGGGGAGGAGAAGGGAAAAGAACTAATGTGTGTCAAGATAGAATGAGCACAGGTGGGAGTACTGATGGCGGTAGTATGACAGGGGCAGAAAGGGGGAACAGTGTGCAGGAGGAAGAAGGAGTTAGGACAGGGAGGGAAAGGGAGGGCAGGAGGGGTGACAGAGGAGAAAGGGGTGAGATCTTAGTGTTAGGGGACCCCATACTGAGAGGGGTCAGGTGGGGCAGCAAGGGAGAGAGGCATAGTCGGGTCTGGGTGGAAGCCATGCCAGGAATGAAGGCGGGAAGGGTGGGGCAATCAGCACTAAAATATGTCAGAAAGAGCAGGGGAAAACCACATCTAATTCTGCACCTCGGGGCAAATGACCTGGCTGATGGGACGGTAGATGAAGTGAAGAGAAGGTTTGAGGATTTAGGTTCAGTTTCCAAAGGGGCAGTAAGATCAGTTACTTTCTCTGAGGTACCTCCAGTCCCAAGGGCAAGTATGGCAAGAAAACTGAGGATTCAGGAGTTTAATGAATGGCTGGTAACCTGGTATCAGGAAAAAGAGTATGGGCTGGTAGGAAGGTGGGGTGACCTGGGAGGACAGCAGTCTATATGCTAAAGATAGACTGCACTTAAATGAAGAGGGGAAGAAAGAACTGAAGCAAAAGTTTGGGGAGTATATTGAGAATTTAAACTGGGGTGGCAGAAGGGATTGAGGTGATCAGAGGCCTCAAGATGGGAAACCATATGGGCTTACCCCCATAACAGTGATATAAGGTGAGGAGCAAACAATACAGGGAGGGCCATAAAGGGAGAGGAGGAAGGAGGAGCAGAGAAAGGGGATGGAGGGTGGAATTTTTAAATGCTAGAAGCCTGGGGAATAAAAATGCAGAACTACAGGCTCTCATGGCGGTGGGAGGGGTGGACATGGCAGCCATCACTGAGACATGGGCCACCCAAAACCATTACTGCGACCTGGCAGTTCCAGGTTACAGACTATTCCGCAAGAACAGACTTAAGGGGAAAGGAGGGGGGGTTAGCGCTCTATATAAGGGATGGGGCTAAGGTGTGTTAGGGAAGAGGGGGAGGAGTGAGATACTGAGGTTGTATGGATGCAAATCCAAGATCCAAAAAACAGGACACTACAGTTAGGGGTGGTGTTCAGGCCTCCCTCCCAATCTGAAAAGACAGATTGGGTACCAGCAGAACAGATCTGGAGGAACTGTGAAAAGGGTGGGGTGGTGACAGTAGGTGACTTCAACCTGCTGGGAGTGGAATGGGGGACACCTGCCATCAAGTGTAGAAGGGAACAGATAATGCTAGATGCCTTCCAGGATAACTTCCTGATGCAGCTGGTCAGCGAACCAACTAAGGAAGGGAATATCCTTGACCTCATACTGTCTAATGGGGAGTGGGTGAGGGATTTCAGGTTGGAGGAACCACTGGCGGGGAGTGACCACCAGACAGTATGGTTCCAGTTGCTGCTAGGCAGGGAGAGGGGGGCATCTGGCACAAAGGTGCTAGACTTTAGAAAAGCTGACTTCAAAAAGATTGAAGTTGTGCAAGGGTTCCTGGACAGAATTCAGCCTAATATGGGCACAAATCAGAGGTGGGAACTCATTAAGCTAGGGACAGTGGCGGCAACAAATTCCTGCAGCAAGGCCCAAAGTAAAAAGGCTAGGGCGAAGAAACCTAGCTTTATGAGCAAGGGTGTCATAGACAGGGTAAGGAGGAAAAGAGTTGCCTATAGGAAATACAAGAGAACAGGGAGGGGGGAGGACAGGGTGGAGTACCTGAAGGGAGCAAAGGAGGTGACCATGGAAGTAAGGGCAGCAAAGGCATCAAGGAAGTTCAGGCTGCTGAAGGGAATTAAAGAGGGGGGAAAAATACTTCTTCAGGTACATTAGGGAGAAAAGGGTTTATAAGGACCAAATAGTAAGGATTAAGAAGGAGGGGGAATGGGTGGAAAAAGGGGACAAAAAGGCAGAAGCACTTAACGACTACTTCTACTCGATTTTTACTGGAGAAGGGGGGGAATACCTAAGGTTGGGGGGTAGGATAGGATAGGATCAGAGAGGGAGGAGGGGGTGACGGATGGAGAAATCACAGAAGGTAGAGTGCTAGAGAGGTTAAGGGCACTGAGGGTGGACAAGGCACCAGGACTGGATGGCATACACCCCAGGGTACTGAAGCAGTTGGCAGAGTTCCTGGCAGGCCCATTAGCAGACCTATTTAATGCCTCTCTGGACTCAGGGTTTGTACCTCAGGATTGGAGGATGGCTCACGTGGTTCCACTTCATAAGAGTGGTTCCAAAGATGAACCAGAGAACTACAGACCAGAGTCTCATGTACATAGTAGGGAAACTGATGGAAACAATCCTGAAGAAGAGGCTGGTGACCCTGCTGGAGGGCAGTGGGGTGTAGGACAGTTGGCAGCATAGCTTTGTCAAGAGCAAATCCTGCCAGACCAACCTAGAGGACTATTACTGGGTGACTAGGGAAATGGACAAAGGGCATGCAGTGGATGTCCTGTACCTGGACTTCAGTAAGGCATTCAACTCGGTGCCACATGGGAGACTAGCATGTAGGCTAAGGGACACAGGGGCGGGGGAAAAATTGGTGGTATGGGTCAAGAACTGGCTGCAGGTATGGCAGCAGAGGGTGGTGGTGGGAGGTTAATTATCATCCCCAAGGGCAGTGATGTACAGGGTCCCACAGGGGTCAGTGCCGGGGGCCGCTGTTATTTAGGGTATTTATTGCAGACATCTCGATAGGTGTAAATAGCAAGATCGGTCTGTTTGCAGATGACACCAAGATGGGAGCAGTGGTGGATGATCAAGGGGGGTGGCAGGGATTGCAGGAAGATCTAACAAGGCTGGAGACATGGTCTGACACCTGGCAACTTGGTTTCAATGCCAAAAAATGCAAGGTGCTGCATTTTGGGGCAAATAATCCAAAGGGAAGCTACCATCTGGGGGTGCAGCTAGCTGTGACTGAGGAGGAGAAAGATCTGGGGGTGCTCATTATGGGAGCAATGAATAACTCAGCACAAAGGGCTGCCTCAAGGTTCCATTTTGGGCCCCCTGCTGTTCAGTCTGTTTCTAAATGAACTTCCCAAAGTCTGCCAGAATAAGATCCTTCTATATGCAGATGATGCTGTTCTCTACACGTGTCACTCTACTCCGGAAGAGCTGGAAAAAGGCATGACTTTACTGCTGTGGAAAAATGGTGCCTTCAGTCTAAGCTCTTGCTCAGCTACACTAAGACTAAAACAATGCTGTTTGCCTCCCATCAAAACCCTCGTAAGTCACATCACCTCAATATCTACAATAACAAGTTTGATACACTCAAAATGGTCACCACCTTTAAGTACCTTGGTGTCTACCTTGACAGCTCTCTCTCCTACAGCCAGCACATAGACCATGTTGCTAAGGCAGCTAGTGCCAGACTAGGTCAGCTCTACCAGCATAGGCAGTGCCTCACTGAAAGTGCCATCAAGCTTGCAGTTCACAGCTCTGTGCTCTCTATCATAGATTATGGACTGGTAGTCTACAGAGCCGGTACCAATACAGCACTTAGGTGAATCACGATTGTCTTAAACAAAGCCTGCATAATAGTCCTGGGTGTGGACCATTTAAATCACACTTGTGAACTATACTCAAGCACTGGTTGGTTAAATTTGAATAGCAGAATACAGTACCAAGTCTGTGTATTAGCTAACAAATCCACCCTCGGTCTTGCTCCCCCGGAGTGAGGCAATTGCTAAGAAACTCCAATTCCTCCAGACTAACTAGGGGGTTGAGTAAAGCTGCCTTCATTATTCCATTCCGCTGGACCTCACTAGGGCAATGATCCTTCGAATACAGGGCCCCCTGCTAGCTAAATTCCCTTAACTCTGAGCTGATTGAGGAAATGAAACTACGCCCATTTAAAGCCAAGCTGCTGTAGTTCCTGGCCACTCTTAGTACCTGCGACTGCGTCACCTGTGCCTAATACTACTGTTATTGATAACTTATCTGTCCTGCATAGCACCCATCTCCCCCCCACTACCTCCCCTGCCTGGTGTGACCCCACTGAGCACTTACCCCCATGTCCCCTCTTTATCCCTCCCGGCTTTCGCTTCACAAATATTAATCCCACCCAATATTCACCCTCCCCGGCTTCCCCTCCCTCACTCCCCACTTTAAAACCCTTTCCTTATCCCTTCTCCCACATTACCCGGCCCTGCCCTATCACCTACTTACTTAACCCTGGGTAAATTCCTATCCAGTCCCACCCCTCTGACCACTCTACCCCCTTATCTGTTGCCCCCTTTGTTTGTTCCCCCACTGTTCCCCTGCTCTCATCTATTCTGTCCTTCCCTCCACTGGTCATCACCACCACTTCTGACCCTCCATAACTCTACCTGCACGCTCTAAAGCTCAGCTAACACTATAAATTGCTTGTCCACCTTAGGCATGCTCTTAGTACTGTTGCAATAAAGTTGACCTCTCCTACCTGATGTATTTTAACTGTACTTGCTTAAATCTGTAACTGTATGTACCATAATGTGCTTGCCTGCTGTATATACCCCTATCTGTTTTGTAATGTCTACATATCTTGTCTATTGCCTTACGACGTGGAACCTTTGTAAACTAGCTTTTAGCTCAAAGGTGTTAATCCGAGATTTCAATAAATAAAATAAATAAATATCCCCCCTCTCTTGCCTGGTCTCCTGTGCTGTGAGTACATGTTAAGTATCTTCAGACAATCTTCATAAGATCTGCCCTGCTGGCCCCGAATCATCTTGGGCACCCTGTGTAAGGACCCCAGAACTGAGCATAGTATTCCAGATGAGGCCTCTTCAGTGACCTATATAGAGGTAGTAGTAGTACTGCTGTCAATACTCCTTCCAATACACCCCGGCATCCTATTAACCTTACTATAGGCCTTGTTAAACTAACTTAATTGTTTGAGGGAGTCACTAATGATGACTCCCAGGTCTCTTTCCCTGCCATAGCGCACAGTTTAACCACTCCATCCAGTACTGCCCTGTTTTCTTCCCCTAAGTGTGCAACCTTGCATTTTTTGGCATTGAATTTCTACTGAGAAACCTCAGACCACCTCTCTAGCCTTTGTAGATTCCTCTGCATCTCCATGATCACTTCATTGCTACCTATCCTACTGCAGAGCTTCATGTCACTTGTAAAGAGACACAACTTACCCCAGGTGCCCTCTTCAATGTCGCTGATGAACATAAAGTAGAGGACAGGAACCAGGACAGATCCTTGCAGCACCCTACTAGTGACCCCATTACCACCATCCTGTCTCTCTCTCCTTCAACCAATTTCCTACCCATCAAACTATGCCCCTTGCCATGCCAATTTCCTCCAGTTTCTTCAGCATTCTTTTGTGTGGCACCAAGTCAAAAACCTTGTTGAAACTGAAGTAGACTACATCCAAGTTTTCCTTGTCCCCCCTTGTGCAGCAGGACTATGTCTGCTACCCGCCAGTCTTTTGGAAGAATCCCTGTCCAAACTGAGCTATTTAATAGCCCTACTAGAGGTTCAGCCCTTTCCACAGCCAATTCCTTGAGCACCCGTGGGTGCATCTCCTCCAGCCCGGGGGCTTTATCTACCTTTAGGGCTTCAAGACCCTTCTGGACCCCTTCTCTGGAAAATACCAGCTGCCTCATTTCAGGAATGCTCCTGACAGCTGCCTTGATACCACTTTCAGGCAGGGCCCACTCTTTTTCCTTGTGGGGATAAAGGAGAAATAATCACTAAGGATGGCTGCTTTTTGTTCATCTTCCTCCAGCACCCTTCCCCTTGTAGCCTAACAATACCCCTCCGTGCTTCCTTTTTTCCTTAATATATTTAAAAAATTGTTTACTCCCACATTTGACTGCCTCTGCGATATGCAGCTCTATGTCTGCCTTTGCGTCCCTGACCATCCTCTTTGCTTCCCTAGTTTTTATTTGGTACTCTCCCCATTCCAACACCCCCACACACTTTTCCTTGTACCTGATGAAAGACTTTTTCTTGGCCGTCACGGCTTCTCAGATCCCCCTTTTTTTCTGATCTCGTTTTCCCTCCGATCACAGTCTGGGGGTCTCTCTCAGGCATCCTACCTGCTCCTGCCCTGCCTGAAGTCCATCTACCTTCGCCTTCTCTCTCCCTCATCCTCTGTCTACAGTTGGCACCCCTGGCTTAACCCTTCCAGGGTGGGGCTGCCCCTCCTCTTTGGACGCACTTAGAGACAGAGTCCAACATGGAAGAGGACCCAGGTGGAGGAACCTGGAAGGCCAGGCTGGCTGGACCCGGTTTTGGCCATGGGGCAGGTGCCATCGCCTACCCCCTCAGACCGGGTTTTTCCTTGTTCCAGAGATCCCCCCGCGTGTCCCCCCCCCCCAACGCTAGGTATGTGCAGCCAAGCGTGCTGCAGTGCCCTGGTCTCCAACAGGAGCTGCTGGCACGCCGGGTGATCCCCGACCACCCCCCCGGGGAGGAGAATGGCCCATCGGTACTCAGTCCTCACCCAGCCCTGACATCCCCTGGCGGCCCGAGCTTGTTCCCGAACCCGGGTCACCAGAATGGCGCAATGTGTGGCGTCCAGCGTCTCAAACCTCAGCGCCACCGGGACGGCTTCTCAGACCCTTTCTAAGAACCATATTGGTCTTTTGTTCCTGATTCATTTGTAACAGTTTTCATGCATGACTTTGTGTCTTGAGAATGGTCCCCTTAATTGTTCCCCATCTTTCCTCTGCACCTTTGATGCTATCCACTCTGGTCACTTTATCTCGGACCAGCTTCCTCATCTGGTTGAAGTCTGCTCTTCTGAAATCTAGGACTTCTGGTGCACCCGGCTGCTGGAATGTCCCAACTGATACCCAGCAGGGTCAGATCACCCACCACTACCACTTCCCCCTTCTTCATTACTCCCCTTGCCAGCTCTTCTCTGATCTCCCTATGTCTCTCATCCCCTTGTCCTGGTGGTCTATAGATCTCCCCCACCCATATTTTCTTACCTGTGGGCACCAATAAGTGAACCCACAGCAGATCTGTTTCCCCTTTGCTTCCTCAGATTTGTCTGTCCTCCGTAGCCTCTGTGCCCGCTCTGACAAATAGCGCTACACCCTCCTCTGCCTTTCCCTCTATCCTGTCTAAACATTGTATAACCTGGGACTGACAAGTCCCGTCCCAATCATTATTTACTGTGGCCCAAGTTTCTGTGATGGCTATGAGGCCCACCTCAGTGTCCTCCACCGATGCCTGGAGCACACCGATTTCATTACCAAGACTCCTGCATCACATCAGGTTTAGACTGCTTTTCTCCCCATATCCTCCTGCTCACTGAGTGGTGCTGCCAGAGTTTATAAAACATTTACAAATTCTCCAAGAAAATATTGCTTTTAACATAACACAAAATACCAAGACCTTTAAAAAAATTCAATAATAGTGACGTGACTGAATTATTCAAAAAGCATTGTTACGACGTGATTTATACAGTTGTGTTTTTTCTTCATGATTATGTTACATAATGTTTGAAAATTCAGTCACAGGTTTCACTGCATTGGACTTCGGGCCACCAAGTAGCATTTCATTTTTGCATCTTTGGTTGGGTGCTTTTGTTCTCGTGTGTTCCCAGTTTCATGAACATAATCCCTCTAAATGAATTTTTCAGATGAAAGAACTGAAGGTGATTCAATATAGCATTTTTTCCATGAGGTCACCAGAAATGGTTTGCATGTCAGAAAAACTGAGTTCTACTGTATAACCAAAACATGACAAAGTCCGTGATGTCACATCTTTACTTAGCGTAAACAAGTTTTTTTTGTAATTTAAGTACGAAATAACATCAAGTAAAATTTGTCAAAACCCATATGATATATATGCCTGATCAATGCCTATGTGAGTAAACTTAAAGGCCTGATCCAGCACCTGCACTCACCGAGGGGCCGTTACGCCAGTTTGTGGTATGCGGAGATCCCACTCTGCATATGGTGGGACCCTGGCACATCCACAAAGACTTCTGCTTGTTCCCTTTGTACCTGATCCCTGTCTGCATGCATGGCTATGTGGGCAGGTAGGACATGGCAGGCCAGGGGGTATGGGTGGGTCGACACCCAATCCAGCACTCATTCTCCACAGTACAAAAGACCAGAAGAGGGGGCATCTGCTAAGTGGATCCAAGTCTGCATTATTGGCTACATGTCCTCTCCACCCCACCATGACAGTCTATTCAAAACCCAATCTGCCCCCTCTGCCTGACAACATCCCTAGGAGCCTCCACACTGGGCTGGGGGCAGTACTGGCACCAGCCGGCAACACTGCTACAACTGTTGAGTTTATCTGGCACATGACGGAAAAGCAGGGATTCACTGGAGCCCAGCATGGGCATCTGATTGAATACCCATAGTATGGGCCAGCACTGCTCACCCCTTTTGCCACCCTGCCCATATGCACCAGTGGAGTATGGCAGGGTGGGGTTATGGATGCCATCCGGTGCAGATAAGCAGGCTGTATAGCGCAGTGGTTTAAGGCTCTGAGCTGCAAATCTGAAGACCTGGGTTTGAATCCCACAGCCCCCACTTGCATACGGTGTGACCCTAAGCAAGTCACTTAACTTCCCTGTGCTCCCAGGTTGCACCTGTAAACAAGCTTTCAGCTTAGTGTGTCTCACCTGGTTAAACAATTGGAAAAAAAAAAGCAGCAGAATGCAAAGTTGCTGCCAAGATACACTCAATTTGAGCATATCCTGGCCACATATGTGGATCAGGTCCTAAGTCAGTTATAATTTTTCTGATATACTGCATCTACTGACATTGAGCAGTTCACCTGGCCTCCCTCTGTTTCAGTCCCCCTAGAGCTGCACTGGAAAGAAGAATTGCATTTTATTTCTGACATGGGTTACATATGTTAAAAATACCTCGGTGTAATTAAAGTGACAGTAGTTATTAAAGAAACAAACAAACTGCTCCTTCGTATTGTTGAAATAATTTAAAAATAATTTGTCTTGCCATACAGTGTTGCACTAAGTACAGTATCTGGCCCTGTGAAACATGGTGCAGTACTGCAATGCTGTGTGGGATACACAGGTTTTGCACCCTGAGGCTGACACCACCCCAGACTGGAAGAGTTTGTTGGGGAGGGCAAGGAAGCAAAGTGCTTCAATTTAGTGGGGGGTAGCTCAGGCAACCCTGCCTCTTGAGCACCTCCTAGTGGATGTAGGATGGGATCGGATAAGATGACCAACATAATGTCCCCCCTTCCCCACCAGTGTAGATTGGGTGAAGTCATGGGTGGCACACACTGAGGGAAGAAGGCGGGCTTCACAAGGGAAGAAAGGCAGGAGGAATGACTTCGTAATGACTGTTGGGCAGCCCATGTCAATCAATCAATCAAACTTTATTTAACCAGGCAAAATCATCCTTGAGCAAGCTAATTTACAAGATGGTAATGGACAAATAGGACATATATAACTACAGCATACTATCAGAGTTACAGAGAACATACATTGAGAAAATAATTGATAGTTGCAGTATAGCTCCTGCTGCTAGTACTACATTGTCTGACCTCATCAACACATCACATCCTGTTAGGAGGTCATGAACAGGCCCCGCCACATGAGTTTGATGTAAATACAGGTGAATCCAAATTATTATTTTTACACTGGTGATACTGCCTTGTATGTGACAAAACTTTCCATCAGCACTGTACAACATGACTTGCAGGTCTCTGCTTTACAACAGCACAATCTCCTCAAAATGAAATTGTTGCTCCCTGCCTCAAAGAATGAGGTCATGTTATTCACCACAAATGTCAAATGTCTGGTGAAAGTGAACTCCCATAACTTCACCATCTCCACCTTGATGGGTGATACATTAGAACTGGTGAATATATACAAGTATCTGGGGCTTTGGATAGATAGTAAGCTACTCCTTACTTAAAGAGCTACTAATGTCAAAGAGAAAACTTGGAAAAACATAATAATTAGGTACAATTTAGCTTGCATTACATATGTATTCTATACATTTCTCTTCCTTGTTTTTTATTACTGAGTAAATTTGCATGAGAACATGATTTTTATCCCTTAGAGTTCCCTTAGAGTTGATCTGCCTATAAGTCATAATGCTCTGTTGTGACATCACAATATGTTGCCATGGGACTAACTGTGATGTCACAAGCAGGGCATTATGACCTCAGGAAGGCAGAAAGCAACAGGAATAGATGAACTCTTCAGGAGCAAAGATCCTGTTTTCATGCAAATAAATAATGGGGAGGAGAAATACAGAACTAATGTGAAATACAAGCTAAACTGTGTCTAAATGTTATGTTTTGTTAAAGTTCTCCTGAAGATGTCAGCTGCTCTTTAACATATGAAAGGCTATGCAAACCTGAAATCAAGATTGGGTTTTTAACTTTAGGAATAAAAATGGTTTTAGTACAGATGCCCAGAAAAGGTTAGTACACGTGACACTACTGCATTACGGTGATTTGATAAACATGACGGTGCTCTGCTGCTCAACTTGCTAAGTTAGATGTGCTCTGCAACAGAGCTCTCCATGTCGTAACTAAATTAACTCCTAGAACTCATCTCATCACTGCATGCTGTATACTGGCTTAGGCTGGGCCTCCTTAAGCACAAGACAGTAAAAAAAAAAATATTATCATAGGGTGGGGTGGGTTGTGATGAAGAGGAGTGGAGAGGGTGGGGCAGCTGCATGTTGAGGGGCTAGCTGCACAATCGAGCAGACTCAACAGACTCTAAGGTCTGCTTCTGCTGGCATTTTCGTATGTTCTTATGTTCATATAAGGCCTTGCTGAATGACTTACCATACTGTATCTCAGTTTTCTTTCAAAGATCCTCCTACTTTTATGAGCCAAGGAGCAATTGTGTAATCATTTTTGATACCCTCAGTCACCATACCTCTTTTGGTAAATCGACATTCATTTGTCTTGTCTCTTCTCTCTGAAGCAAGTTACAAAATATTCTCAAACTAAGCTCGTTAGTTGGCTACAACATTATTTAAAGAGCTAGTTACTGTCCAAAATTAATAGTAATTTTCAGAAGTAGTCAGTTATCACTTCTTATATCTGAAGTATTTGTTTTCTTTTCTGTTTTACCAATTAGAAGATTTTCTACCTGCCAGTACTAGGCGTGATGTGGGGAATAGCACTCTAACTGGAGGCTGATGTAATGAATTATATTCCACTCTCTACATCATCAGCACTGCGACATCACTGACTGTGACATCACTAGTAACCAAGGACAGCCAGTCTCCTGCTGTTTGACTGATACCTTGTGACACATTTTACCAATCAGGCAGTAGGGCTTGTGAAGCAATAATGAGTAAGGCCACATGCAGATCATGTAGTCGAAGGAAAAGAACTAGATAGGTCTGGTTCCAGGAAAACCACCAATTTTCACAATCATACCCAATAGTATTAGGCAGAACCCCATCTAATGAGCACTTAGAAAAAAGGAAAACAATTCAGGTTGTTCCACCCAAGACCTCCTTGTAAATGAGCATCGTTCAATTGAGCTTCTTCTAGGAAAACAAACAAATACAGATACAAAATAAGAATCAATCTGTGAGTGTGCATTGTTTTTAAAAAGGTACAGGTAATTTACTTTACTGGCCACTCTGTGTTCCATCTTCAAGGGCATGTACCGAACTAACGTGAAAGTGATTCTACAACAAGAGCATGCAGGAGCATGTTGAACTGTATCTGACGGGAGCAAGGGTTTCCATGCCCTATGCCCAGACGTTTTGAGGTGTGTGAGCATGTGACTAATGGGGTGACAAGAAACAGCCCACTGGTAAATTCTAAACAGGCTGGTGGCTGTATTGAAGTATGTTCTGCCAACTGTTGGCCAATGGCTCCACTATAATAAAAAATTGTTTCCTTAAACAAAAGTACATTTCAATAGAAATAGGCTGTATCCCGAGGTCCTACACACTTATACCAACATTTATGGGGTAAATATCCCTGGCAAAATCATAAATGTTTGTTTTGTTTCCAACCACTCACTGTAATTGTTCCAGATTTCTGAACTATTTCCTTTTTCCTTTCTGATTAAAAAAGCTGTCTTTCTTAATAGTTAGTCCCACAATCATGCTAAATTTCTCTCTCCTTGGATTACGTAAGAATCAGTGAAAGGTTGCTAGGGAAAAAAAATTTGCATTTAGATAATTTAGCTGATGTTAAACACATTTTCTGTATTTAGTATCTATTTAGTACTACTAACATTTGTAAGAAAACAGGTTTTTTATCCCTTGAACCTCACATGCTCCTGTTGCTTATCGATCTGTAATCTGTAATCCACTGTTTAGGACATTGTAATAACTGGGGGACATTTTTTCTCATAGGAGAAGTGGGTTATAATTCGCCGTTGTAACCCATGGGTTGGAAAAGCAAATACGAGCCCAGTTCTCCTCAGTCCCACTCACATTGACTGTGCTCTCACAGAAACAGTCTGCCGAAACACCAGTGTTACCAAAACATCTTCACAGAAATAAAAACTGGAAAACAAGAATTTCTAACCTTTCTCACCAGTGTGTGGCAGTTTAGTTTAGTGTCTGTGAAAGGACAGACCAGCTTCTCCTCTGCCCTGCTGGCACTTAGCTGTGCTGCAGCTGCACTAGTCTTTTAACATCAGCACTCAGTCCTCGGCAGTTCCTGGGCTCGGAGTGTAGAAACCATTAAGCCCCCTCTTCCCAAAACAGGAACAAAAAAAGCTCCCAAATCTGTTTTCTTCACATTTTTTAAAATATTTTTCAAATCCAGTTCATACTTGTCATGGCAATATGCAAATGAGCAAAGTCACAACTCTGAAAATGGAACTCTGAACCTCATTAACATATCACCGGGACAACTACCACCCAGAGCTAAACACAATCTTCGAAATATGAACTAAAAACACTTGCCAGCAAATTTTTTTAAAAGTAGTTTTCACAACATTTTAATCCCCAACAATAACAATTAAGTATTTCCTGCTGTTGTGTAAACTATTTTAATACAAAAAAAGGCAGACACAAGAGTTTACGATAAAGCAACATTCATTTCACTAAATCTAGTTGGAGGAAAAAACATCCCCCAGCAATTACATAAAACAACACATGGGGAAGAGCACACAACTCGAATTTAATGCACACCCTTGGTGTGGGATGCTTTGATAAAGTAGCATCCCACATCTTGGGTGTGCATTAAATTCGCGTTATGCACCCCCCCAACCATGTATTATTCTATATATAATCAATACCACACTGACTAAGTTGTTTGTTCATAGTTCTCTCACCATAAGAATGCAAGAGGAGACACTATTAGAGATATAAAAGACACCCCAAGCATCCCTATAAATGTATAAGGTGCTGGGGAGGGAAAGGGTGCTGCCCAGAAGAGATATTAAAACTGATAACAATGACTGTGATAATTAAGACTGTGATAATGAAGTGGTGGTGCATTCACCATATGAGGCAATATGTATGGGCCAACTAAAGCTTTTACCATCATTTTTCACCAGAATCTTTGTGATTGCAAATTATACTGCAGAAAACACCAAGTAACCAATCAGAATGCAAAGCTGCTATCCCATTATTCAGCCATAACCAGACAGTGGACTGAACAATAGGACTGTCTGCTAGTGCCAGCATTCACTAAAAATACCACCAACAGCTTAATCTGGTTCAAGGTCAGTTGGCATTCATCTGTATCCCCCTCCCCCGGGTCATGCCTGAAAATAGGCAGGATTTGTCTAGTGCACTTACCCGGGCAACAAAAACTAAATAAATAAAATAAATAAATTCTGCTTGGTCACACAAAAAGCTGCTGTAAACTGTCAACATTTCATGACTCACCTTCAGTGAGGAAAAATTGCAGGAGAAACCTCTCACTTCCTGAGCCTCACAGAAAAATATAAATGCATTTTTACCAGACCAGTCTATATAATAACTGCATTCATTAAATGAAATTTACACAGTAAAACATTTCCTTTAGTTTGTGTGTATTTTAGTTTGTTTTTTCTCCCATGGTGTTTTCTACAGTATAAAAGCAATCATGGCATTGTGAGCTGGGTTAACAGGGCAATAATTGTACTGGGATGCCAAGAAACACCTTGGCCTGCAGTCTCGATGTTTACTGCATCCATCCAAGTACAATTATTCCGCTGTAAACCCAGCTCACTATACCATTATTGCTTAATTATACTGAAAAAGACCCCTCTCAGCCAATCAGAACACATAGCTACTGTGCAATTATTCTGCTATAACTGGACTGTACAGGAGGGTGCCAGAATATGGGGAAAAGTGGGGGGTGCTGAAGGGGCACAAATGCTCATGGGCAAAAGTGGGGGAGGGGGGCTATAGCACCTCTGCACCGATAGGATCTAGCACCTATGCTGTAGAAACAGTAATGGGACTGTATGCTAATCCCTGTGTTCTGATTATCTAAAGCCCTGTTTACACTGACCACACTGTTACACCTGGTTATTTATGAAGCCAGTGGTGTATACCCCTTAAGGACATCGGCTTCCACACTGGTATCTTGGGATATGCATTGTGGGACCCATCCTGCAAGGAGTTACCTGTGTTGTGGTAAGGCTAAATTACCCTCAGGCAGTGAGGTGAAAACTGGCCACCATTTAAACAGCACTTGAAACCACTTGCACCAGTTGAGCTCCTCTGCCTGGGTCAGGAGCAGAAGTTCCACACTGGTTTGATGCCCCTACAGTGTGTCTGTAGGAAACTGGATAACATTTCCAGGCTTCTTACAAATGTGCTATAGCACTAGAAAGAGAAACAGAGGCCAATTTTGATGCTTTTTTTACCACCCTTTTTCAGTTTTCCCCCCAGGGTAACAGCAACAAAAGGTATAGTGGTCTGGAGTTTTACTAGATTACTAGGGCCTTTGCTGTTCTGACTGCCTTCCCAGCCTCCTTTTGCTTTAACTGATATAGTTCTCTGTCCTGCTCCTTCTGTGATTCCTTGTACTTCCTGAATGCTTTCTTTTTCTCTTGAACCTTCACTGCCACTTCCTTTGAGAGCCATAGTGGTTTCTTACATCGTTTTGTTTTGTTTATTTGCTTCACACAAAGGCTTGTTACCTCTGTGATGGCAATTTTTATTATTCCCCATCATTCTTCCACCCCTCCTTCCTGCTGCTGTACTGGCCTTTGACTCTCTAGAATGGGAGTATCTTTTCCAAGTACGTAATAAATTCAAACTGGGAGCCACACTTACAACATGGCTGAAGCCTGAAAATTCTTTATAAGAGACCTTCTGTGAGAGTAATTACAAATGGATTTATTTCAGGCTCCTTTCTTCTCAATAAAGGCTCTGGACAAGGATATCCCCTGTCCCCTTACCTTTCCATACTGGCCATTGAACCTTTAATAAGGGGTATTTCTGAATGCCAGAATGATAAAGGAATCAGAACAGGGAAGATTAATAATAAGGTTTTTGCTTATGCAGATGATCTGCTTGTTACCATTTCAAATCCCAAAGACTCAGTAATACACTTAGGTAAACTATTTGATGCCTTTGCTTCCTTCTGAGGCCTCAGGCTTAACTGGGAAAAAACTCAGATTCTTTCACTAAACTCTTGCATGAGACCAGGAGATTGCTTGGGGGTGGGGCAGCCAGGTTTGACATCTTCAGAGTACCTGATTCTAGGCATTAAAATCTCTAAAGATACTCATGATCTAGGGAAGCTAAACTTGCTCCCTGTATTAAAAGAAACTGAAGCAGATCTACAAAAATGGCAAGGTCTTAATTTATCTATTTGGGGTAAGATAAACTCAGTAAAATTGATTGTGGCCCCTAATTTTTTTTACTATTTCCAGAACTTGCCCCTCAGAATAGGTAAAGTTTTTTTGATCAATTGAATAAAATAACCAGGGGCTTTTTGTGGAACTCCTCCACTCCTAGACTTTCATTACCGAAACTTAGGGCTCATAGATCAGAAGGAAGTTTTGGCCTTCCAAACTGGGAGAATTATTACTGTGCCTTCCGTTTCAAACACAGTAGTTGGTTTCTAGACTACGGTACAGAAGATTTACGGCCACTATGGGTTAAAGTTGAGAAGCAGTTGTTGTTGCCTTTAAAACTGTCTATTTTTTTGTCAAGCTTCCCTTACCTTTAAATGACATTTGCATTACCTCCTCCATTTGGGTTATCAAAAGGATGCAGCATTCGCTGCTACTTGAGGATGTACCCACTCATTTGATGACGATTTGGAATAAAGCTAACCTCCTATATAATCAGCTCCCCATTACAGACTTTGGATGGAGTAAGTTGGGTATTACAAATTTGTCTGATTTACTGGGACCTCAGCGGGAGCTGCTTTCCTTTGAGCTTCTTAGAACCAAGTATAGTTTACCAAGATTCTGCTTTGCAAATTATCTTTAGTTATGGGAGGCCTTACAAGACTCATTATTATGCACTAAGCTACACTTGAAGTAGCGTTCTGAATGGGATCCTGTACTGAAGATGGTTAAACTAAGGAAGGTTGGCAGTCTGGTACATAAACTTTTAATGAACACGCAAGAAACTTTAACTTTGACAGCTTCTGCAAAAGCAAAGTGGGAGGAAGAAATCAGGGAAACCAACTCAGACTGGGCATCAGCATGGGGCAATGCTTACAACAGTAGTAAGGAAGTCCAAGGTAGGCCAATACAGTACAATATGTTACATTTTTACTATTATTCCCCTAAGAGACTAGCCTCCCTGGGTTTTCAACCAGATGGGAAATGCTGGAGGTGACAGAGGGAAGACGCTGATCTTCTTCATATGATCTGGTCCTGCCCCTGTGTGAAACAGACCTGGAATATGGTACATGAAGTATGTGAATCTACTCTTAGAAAAAAAAATTCCCTTTACCCTAAATTCCTCATCCTTGGGATAAAGGAAGAATCTGGAGGTTTAAACAAACCTATACATTCCATTATATGGTCAGCAGCTCTGTCTCTTAAAAGGATTTTACTCTCACACTGGAAATCTTCCAACACTCTTAGCTGTAGAGAATGGGGTACCAAATAGAGTGACGTCATCAGTAATGAAAGCTTGGCTCTACTAGCTATTGGCAAAAATGAATTGTTTGCTAGAACCTGGGCCCCTTCCTAAATTATCTTGTCTTTTCATGATATAAAGAATAAAGATACACTGATAGAGAAGTATATAGTACTGTACCTCTTCCCGTATATACCTGCTACTTCTGGATTAGGATATTAGCTAGAAAGTAATTTACTTGTGTAAGGAGTTCTTTGACGTATTGTTCTATGTATTTTTTACGCATGAAACCTAACAATAAGCTATGTACTTCATAAGTTATTGTGTTAGACACTGTACTGAGCATTTTTGTTGTAGCCTGAGCTCTTGGAAACTAATAAAACATTTAAAGCAAAAAAAAAAAATGAAACATCATTCTTAGGCGGAGCGGAAGAAATGTTTGATGCGGAATCAGAGATGTCCCTGAAAATCAGGGCACTTGAGAAGGCATGCACCGGCCACACAATATGCCGACACAAGTTCTATTCCTGTATGGTTGCAGTAGATGCTACCGCCTCCCCCACGGTGCTATTTGTGCTGCACGGGTTTTAGGGCAGATGCGATGGTGGCATCGTACTGCATCATACATTCATTACGATCTTTCAGAGGCATTAATTCTAGAACCCTGTAACACATGTCCATCCTTCTTCTCCTTTACTAGAACTCAGGCGGCCAGACCATGAAAAAACTCAAGAAAGTAGCGATTGTGAACCTACAACCAGGAGAAAAAAAACTGCTCCATGCGTCATCATAATCGGATCTCCGGTCCCGTTACGCAGCACCTACCAACAGCCTATTCCACGAAGCTTTCTCTACCTGTGCGAGAAAACCCGCCTTTCGGTGACGTCATCGTCTGCGCTCCCGGCCAGCTCCGGACAGGTGGCCAATCGTAACGCGCCCAGCCGTTTTTTATTAACATATCAAAGGCAGATAAGGTTAATCCGCCTGGAGGGGGCGGGGTCAAGGATCTAATGAATCAAAGTTGTAGCGAACGTGACGCTGTCGCCCGTACGCTGGGGCTCGGTGTGTGCGAGTGTGAGTGTCTCGAACGGTGGATGTAAGGGTTGAAGCATGCAGTAAGTGGGAGCAGCAGCAGAGATTGCGGGACCCTGGTCTGTTGGATACTCCTCACTTTAATCGTTCTGCACACGCATACACACTGTTTTGAGCAATTTTGCGAGAAAGAAAAAAAAAATCAACAATAACCCGGGACAATAAAAAAAAGATGTAATTTCAGTTGGAAGGTTCACCCCAGCATTGCATCAGTGCGGGTGCCGAGAAGTTTGCAATTTGATTTTAATCCACAGTCGGGGAAGGGGAAACAAAACGGACGCACAGAACGATCGGACCCCACTATGACGGAAATCAGTGAGAAGGAGAACGACCCTCAAAACACTGATCTGCAGAGTTCACCTGGATCCGTGTCCAACAATCTCCAGGAATCCAAGGTAAGTTTACATTTAGAAATATCTGACATTTTGAGAGGTTCTACACGACAGGGGCACCAACTTATGTTTTATGTTCACCAGACAGCACTTGTGTTGGGCAGCATAATCTTTGCTCAACATTGTGTTGGCAGAACTTAAATGCATCACATGGGAAGCAATTTTTTTTACTGATATTGAATGAGCTAAATTGGGGCAGCTGGAGCAAGCGATGTCATATAATATGTTGGACACATCATCACTTATGGAGCAGGACCTCCCTGTCTACTACTGATATGCCCATTAACAGCCTAACGTTAACTTCTCCCTGCCCTTATGGTCCCTGCACAGATCGCTATGATCAACGCCACTGATTTAGGTGATTAAAATAATGAAATTCAGTTTTCAAGACTTGAAAATTCCAAATTGCACCGGAAATTGTTAGTCTAATCAGAGGTTAAACTGGGAATGTTTAGGTGGGAGAGGTTCTAACATGTAGAGTTCCAGGTGGTAGAACTATCGTTTTTATGGTGTAACTCTCTTATAGTAGTCTGTGGAGAAAGGTGATGGAGGTGCTGGAAGTGTCATACGTTTTTTTTTTTTTTTTTTTTTAAGAGGTGGTGGAACTGAGTTCCTGTGGGCTTCTGCTCAATTTAACCCATGTCTACTTTCCGGATTTTGCTGGGATTCTACTGTCATTCTTTCAGTATGTGTATACATGATCAGAATAAAAGAAGGCGTAATATACAGAGCACTGAATGAAGCTAACTAAAAATAGTACAGGAAGCAATCATAGTTTAAAATTTATTTATATATATATATATATATATATATGTATAATAGATAACCCACTCTTAGGTGTGCAGTCATACTCTGATATACGCATGCCTTGGTGTGTCTTGACCTGGTCGTCAACCACCCAAGGTGTGCGTGTATCAAGCGCGACTGCACATCCTAGAGTGGGTTATCTATCTTATAAAATGTAGAGTGGGTTATCTATCTTATAAAATGGCAAACTTGTTTTTTTTTTTTTTTGGTGTGTAAAAGTGCAGGTGTGGGGCTGCGCCTGATATACGCATGGTCATGTTATGATGATTGTCCACTAGATGAGCTACTTTTTTCTACCCATTTAATAATATATATATATATATATATGTGTACACAGAAGTTCTGTATAGTTACACATCTGGTATAAAATGCCAACTTATGTAAAATTGTTTGTTCTTACTGGTGTGCAGGCATTCCAAATTCCAGAATTGTACTGGGTTTTCTAGTAAAAACCCAAAACCAGTAGCTTTGGCTGTGATAACCAGAGTTATTCATAGGAATATGGCCATTTGCTATAAACATGTTGCTTCTTGCTAACTGTAAAAAAAAAAAAAAAAAAAACAAACTCCTATTATGATAAGTAACAGGGAGTTGAATGTACCTAAGGTTGTATGTTTGCCACTGGCCAACAATGAGTATTTTTCAACAGAAAATTATTGCACAACACCCAAAACTAGAAAATAGCATTGGTGAACTGTGTGGAGGATTTATTTATTTTTTTTCAAACATGATCCTTTTTATCCCAGTGTTTCAGATTTGCTTAAAATCGTGTCTGTGTGCTGTATGATTGGATACATAAGTTGCTCAGAAGTATTATTCCTACTATATTGTAAGAGATGGATGAGATATTGCAACGGCAGTAATAGGACTTCTCATCAGAGCTTCCCTCTCTCTTCATTTCCTTGGCAGCTCTGTAGTATGAAGCGTGTTTGAACTGCAGAGTGTCCCAGATGTTTAATGGGGACTGATGGAGATGATAATGAAGCCATGATGGGGGACCAGGCAGTTGTGCTGCATTTCTGGGGGAAGTGAATTATTGCAAAGCTAATTGCAGGTCCTAGTGGTATAATCTATTCTGCACTTCAGCAGTCAAGCAGGAAAAATGTGCCCAGAGTTAACCATTTCTGGGTTGAAGCAGAACTGGGAACAAGAATTGCAGCCTTCCTTATTATACGCTCTACTGTTGTGATACAAGTTTGTCATGCCCAGCATGCCCATAGGGTCTTGTGTGGGGATGTGGGTACAAGCTATTCTCAGATGCTGAGTTCCTATGCACTAAGTGTATGATTTTGCACTTTCTGGCATTGAACTCCAACTGTCATGCTCTTGACAACTCCTTGAGTTTCCCCAAATCCCTGTGCATCCTCTCCACCCCTCATGAGTGTCACCCAATTTACAGAATTTTGTGTTATCTGCAAAAAGGCATTCTTTCCCTTGCAGAAAAACTGGAAGAGAAGGTATGCCTTTTTGCAGATAACACCAAAATCGGTAATAGGGTGGACACTTGGGAGGGGGTGGAGAGAATGGATAGAGACCCTGGGAAATCTGAAGAGTGGTCAAGAGCATGGCAGTTGGAGTTTAGTGCCAAAAAGTGCAAAATCCATGCACCTAGGACATAGGAACCTAACAACTGAGTGTAGGATGGGGGGTACTGACAGTCACAGAGCAGGAAAGGGACCTTGAGGTTATATCTGATGACCTCAGCATCGCAGGGCAGTGTGACAAAGCAGTGGGTTTGACCATGCTGGGATGCATGGAGAGAGGTATATCTAGTGGGAGGAGGGAGGTGGTGTTGCCACTGTATTGCTCACTTGTGAGACCCCACCTGTAGTATTGTGTCCAGTTCTGGAAGCCACACCTCAGAAAGGACACAGGGTGGAGGCAAGCCAGAGGAGGGCAACTAAAATAGTGCAGGAGTTGCATCAAAAGCCATATGAGGAGAGACTGAGGGATCTCAGCCTGTATAGCCTGGAAGAGAGGACATTGAGAGGGGACTTAATGGAGACCTACAAGACCTCACAGGGTTACCAGGGTGCAGGAGGGGAGTCTCTTTCAAATGAGAAATAACACCAGGATCAGAGGACATGTGATAAAGGTGGGGGGTGGGGATTAAGAGGGATGTGAGGAAGCACTACTTTACTGAAAGAGTGGTGAATGCCTGGAACAGACTGCCAGCATAAGTGGTGGAGGTGAAAACAGTAGGGGGCTTCAGGCATGCATGGAATAGACATAGGGGAATATTAGTAAAGAAGCATGGGGGAAGAGGAGGAGGAGGAGGAGGGTCTCCACAAACCAGGTAGGGTCAGCGGAGACAGACTAGGCAGGTGCAAGCTGGGCAGACTGGGTGTGCGAAGCAGTCCTTTCCAGCTGACAAATTCTATGTTTCTATGCACCCTAATGCCAATCCATGCAGCACATTTTGTGCTGAGGAAGGTTGTAAAAGTATAATCTACTGTTCCCTCTAAAATGATATCTTTAATTGTGCCCCCCCCCGGAATTCTCATGGAATTACATCCCTGGATTGGTGTGCCAAGCACATTTCTTTCATTTTAACTGGTTTTAGACCACATTCTTTGCTGAAACTTGGCTTTACTGCCAGTGCCATTTGAGGTAACCCTTTCCTCAGTGGGATTCTGTGTCTTTTAGCTTGTTTTTTTCTTGGGGGGGGGGGGTGCTCACCATGACCAAACCCCTATGACCAACTTAAGGCTCTGGTTCATTTCCCATGGGGTGTGATACAGACTAGGCACACTGATGAGTCCTGGGTAGGACGAAACACATGTCTGTGTCTTCTGCACTGGGGGTCTGTGTCTTTTAGACCACAGTGTTTAGAAAGGATTACTGGTCCTGGAAATAACATTCGTGTCTGCCTTGAAAATGTAGATCACTTGAACCTCGACATTAAATCTTACAAAAAAAAATCAGGTTGCCAATGTTAAATTCAAGATTGTACCAATGATGTGGTTTTATTTTTGCTGCGTACTTTCAGCTGGCAGTTTACTACAACAGACGCAGTACCATATAAACAGAAATTCATGTCCCCTAGATCAAAATCCAGATACACCAGTTCCTGTGATTCTTCAGGTATTGCAGGCCTATTAGACCAGTAGGAATGCATTTTTATTTAAAAATGTCATACCAAGATATGCCACATTAAGGTGGATGGGCCTCCTCATTTTCAGGTGGGACCATAAGGTAGCAGCAGCTATCACACATTTACAATGTTGAATAATCCTAGCTATAAGGCAACATCAGCATCATCAAATCAAGACCATTAACACTGAGTTAAATCCCCCAAAATAATTTTTGGTGGCATTGGGCACAAAATAGCAGGTCAAAACACACTCCAGAACCCTTGGAATTTTTTTTCATGCCTAGGTAGGCCCAGCATTGACAAAATAAATAAATCTGAAATGTTTTATTAGAGGGATCGTTTAAATGCATAATCTACACAATTCCTTGTTTTTGTTTAAATCACACAATGGAATAAGTCTACATACTGGAATTCTATGCTTAGTTAACAGTGACACTACTGCTCAATCTTGATTACAGCAAATTAGCAAAATTAATTTTTAATGTGCGTTGGGGTAGCATAGTCATGTGGCTAGAATGCAAGGTTGTGAACCAGGGCACCCGGGTTCAAATCCCATTACATTCACTTACTCTGTGGGATCCTGAGTAATGACTTAACCTCTGTGCTTCAAGTCATTCAGCTGTAAAATTGAGTAAAGTGCAGAAACCCAATGAAAATAAGATGTTGCTAATCAGGTGGGCTATTTTAGATAAAAAAAATTGTAAATAAAATGGTGCGCTTTCTTTAAAAAAAAGTCCCCATCTAAAAACAGACATTTTTAAATCAAGGGAGGAGGGTTCAAGTCCTAGAAGGGAATTATTCTGTTTTGAGAACACCCAGTTCCTCTGTCGCAAGTCACTGTTGAAAGTGTGTGTGTGTGGGTGGATTTTTTTTTTTAATCCAGCCCCCTGTTCTGTATCACTGCTGCATTCTCCTAGTTACAAGAAGAAAGGAAACACGAGGGAGGATCTTGGGAGCAGTCATTCTCCTCACATTCAAGCATTCTCCTGACAGCTTGTTGGCCTTACAACAGTTCATTGTCAAAAACACAAGAAAGCATTGCTCCATGTGTATTTTTGTAGTACTATGCCTGTGTGTGTGGGTATACGTGTCAATTTCATACTTGTTCAGGCAGTGGCACATGCAGAATGACATTTTTGTGGGGGGGGGAGATGAAAAAATACCCTTTTTGCCAGTCCCCCGTAATTAATTTTCCCCAAATAATTGCAACAGTTTTCCAAAATTTGGGGCTGGGGGCACGCCGAGTCCCTCCCCTTGCATGCGCCTATGCCATAAGCATTGGTATCAATAAAAATATTATCTGAAAAATTCAGGGAAAAATTCAGTTAAATAAATCTTTAAATTTATGGTGGTGGGGGGGGTCTTGTGTGCACTCCAGTGGCAGTATTGTTTTTATGTACCATCAAGTAAGTATTTGCCCCCCCCACCAAACAGATATCTCGGCTAATCCTAACCAGACGAGAACAAGTGCATTTTCAGTCAGGTCCTTTGGCATTGCATACATTTTTCACAGCAGGGTGAGATGCAGCACTAAGTAGTGAAGTAGCTCGCTCAAAGTCACCCAGTGAATCAGTGGTTCTGTTGGGATTTGAACCTGGGTCTGGAGGGATTTGAACTTGGATCTCTTGGTTCCCAAACTTGTGCTCTAATCACAAGACCACACTGCTTTCTGGTTCTTACTTTATTAATATTTAATTACAAGTTACGTTTCAGTCTTTATTAAACGCATCACCACTCTGGTAGGTAACCGCAGCTGGGAAGTAGATTATGGAGTAACTACAGCAATTCTGTATCTCAAACAGCAAGCATTTAAGTGAGCCTGACAGAAGTCAAGTGCCAGGCATTTGGGAAGCCTGAGTGAGATGGTTAAACCGGCAAAGTTTTTGGCTTGGACAGATTAATCTAAGAAGATTTTCCCCACAGGAACCTCAACAAGAGGTGCGTCATCACTGACAAAGAATCTTAACTACCGCCTTCATTTTCATGTCAAGCCAGGGCTCTGAGACAGAAGAGGAGGAGGACAAGACACTTCTGAAGGCAGGGGAGGCATACTACTGTAGATGAAATGTGTTCTAAAAAAAGGCAAAATAAAACAGGAAAGTGCTGACTTGCTTGCAAGCCGTTTGCTGGGAATCCTGGATTAGTGTCATACTAATCTCTGCACCAACAGTGATGCATGGTTTCTAACATGGTGCCCGATGACAAGCACTCTCTGAACTGCAGGGGCCCCAGTCGCTTTTAATTTTTGAAGCCACCATTAAACCTCCACTCCCAGGCCCTGGACTGGTGGTCTCAGCCTCCAGGGAGGTGGAGAGAAAACAGGCCAGTCACACGTGCAAGCTCCCTTTGCTGGCCGGTCAAGGAACAGCACTGGCATCTGTTGAGGAAACAGCCTGCTCCTCCCCCTTCCCAGCCAGGGGTCTGTTGTATATGGCAGCTAATGGTTTACTAAATTTATTTCACTTGAGTTCACCTGAGGAAGGGCTCTGTGCAAGCCCGAAAGCTTGTGTATGGAAAATTTCTTGTTGGTTCAATAAAAGGTGTCACATCACCTACTTTGTTCACCTGAATTTCCTTTATTGACCACTAGGGGCATAAGTAACCAGGAAATATAAAGCGGGATACATATAAATCGGGGACATGACTGAGTCCACTTTTCATGGAGATGGTGTTGTGTTTTAATTAAACTGAAATCAAAGTTATTAGCTTTTTACAGAATCACTCCTTAGGAGTCTGCTGATTTCTTTATTTGTTTCTGTCAAACTTTCTACCCTGGGTCAGATGTCCTGCAGCAGGATATGCTTGGTAACCAACCAACTCCAGGACCTCCTTACCTGCTCTGGAGTTCTCCCATGGCTTTCATCCTGTGGCAGGGCCAGCAGGGAGGGTGTCTGCTCTCCCTGTGGAACGCAGTCTGGTGGGAGTGGCATTAGCCACGGGTTCTGGCTGTATTAATGCCGCCATGCTGGTGGTTGTCATTTTCCTTCTTGCTTTTAACCTCTCGATTCTTGACCTTCGCACCATCCCTGACACCATGCAAAGTCCTTAAATGGCCTTGCATACATACAGCATTTCCTCCTTACGTTGATGGCTGTGGCCCCGATGCACTTTATAGAAATGTTCCCTAGGAAATCCTCCAGGGCAGCCTCTGATAGTTTTAATTAAAGGAACTGCCCAATACTGCAGTAGTTCTACTGCTTGTGACACAAGAAGCTGCCTAGATTCAAACCCAGGGGGGCCTGGTGTGCCTGCTTCTTTGCTTAATTAAACTCTATACCATAGAGGCTGTCATTTGCTTCAGTGCAGCTCAGGGTTCCATATCGTAACAGCAATGATTAAATCGCGAGTGACAACACAGTGAGTGCTAATCACGGGAAAAAAAAATTGGCGATCAGCACTACACTGAACAACATTAACAGCAACAACAGATTAACTTCTATACGGGGTGAGCCAAATGCACTTACTATTTATGTGGGGGGTTATGCCCCCGCACCCCTCAAATAAAAATAATCAACTCCAGTGGGGCAGACAGGGGAAGGAGAAATACATGGGAGGGGGCAACCATTGAGGGAGGGACAACCCGTGGGTGGGGGGAACAAATTTGGGGGAACGGGTGGTCATCGCAAAAAAAAAAAAAAAAATGAATTCACTTACATGCAGCCCTGAACTGGTGACCATTTGCTGTCGGAGCGGTGACCATAACCACCACACTAAGCAGACAGCTCGGCACTTGCTCGCTCAGTTTGTCCATTTACCCTACTACCTCTACACTCGCTACTCCTTCCCTTCATTATTCTGTCCCCCCAAACTCGCTATTCATGCTTCCTTGCTATCCTTTCATGATTGCTGTTTCTGCAGGCATGCAAATTGAGCCACTCAGTTTGCTTTGCCCATATCTTGGGATACCCAGCTGGGTTCGTGCAGTTGCAAAGTACATAGGTATAAGGGGCCATGAGTTTGTTTCCTACTAGGAATCTTACACATTCACATTTCCAGAAAGAGATCAGGGTTCAAATCCTGACAAGGACTTGGTACTTTATGAAGAGTTCTTTTTTTAAAGTGACAATACCAGAATGGGGATCTGTGGTGGTGGTGGTAGAACAGTGAATATAAATGAAAAGGAGTAGAGCACAAAAGTAGATTTATAGTGCTGAGTGGATTTTTCAAATTCTGACAGAACAGAATTACACAGAATTTCAGAAGATTCTGCCTAATTCCATGGAATTTTCCTGATTAGCAGAATTCAGAAATGTCAAAGTTGGGATATTTTTTGCAGATTAGTAAACTGCAATTTACATAAACCGCAGATTTCTTTTTCACGGAAAATAATTCCACGTAATCCACTGAAAGTTGCTTCATGGTTGACATAGAAATGCTTTTTGGAGTTCGGAGGAATTTAAAAAGTTATTCTGAAAAGCATTTCAAGGCAAGGCAAATTTTATTTAAGAGATGCCCATCCCAGAGGCTCTGGGCGCCAAACATATTAAAACTCCATACAACGAATCATAATAAAGACAAAACAACATACTGTTAAACATTAATATACACTATTCCAGGAATTACAAACAAGATTTAGTATAAAATACTACCCTCAACAGCAGCAGCAACTAAACTCAAAATAGCCAAAGGCTAACTTAAGCATAAAATTCTAAAAAAAACAAACAAACAAAAAACGGGTAGGAACTATAAAACACAGTCTGGGAAGGCCTGATTATACAAGAAGGCCTTGAGGCGAGCTTTAAATACCTCCACAGAAGGGGCCTCCCTGATAGCTGAAGAAAGCAAATTCCACAGGACGGGGGCGGTGACACTAAATGCTCTGTCGGCAGCAGTTTTTAACCTCGTCCTGGGAATCGCGAGGAGGCCCCAAGAGGAGGAAACGAGGGAGTGGGCCGAGACAGCAGGTGTAAGAAGGTTCTTCAGGTAACCAGGGCCCAGATTGTGTAGGGCCTTAAAGGTGAGCAAACCCACCTTATAGAGGACTCTCCACCTAACTGGCGGCTAGTGCAGTTGACGCAGCACCGGAGTGATGTGACAGTACTTAGGCTGTCTTGTCAACAGCCTTGCTGCCGCGTTCTGCACCAGCTACAGACAGCGCAGGGTACCCCCAGAGATCCCGAGATAGAGTGCGTTACAGTCATCAAGCCTGAATGTCATGAAGGCATGCACCAGACACGGAGTTGCCATTCTGCACGAATTCTGCTGATGGGAATGCCACATTTTGCACAGCTCTGGATATTTATTTTCTCATGATTCCTTCAGAGGTTCCCCTGGTGGGAGTTCTCATAGAAACGTAGAACTTGATGGCAGATGAGGGCCGCTTGGCCCACCCAGTCTGTCCACACTTTTTTTTTTCCTGCCTTCATTCTTGCTGCAGACCCTGTTTGATCTGTAGCTCTTTCTACACCTCCTTTCTTACCTCAACGATTCCCTTGCGCCTATCCCAGGTGCCTATCACCTGCCTCTCGGAGCCTTTCCACATAGTGCAGTTGCTGATCCACCCTAGGCTCTGGTATGCTGCTGGCCCTGACTGCCGAGGTGTGATCACCTGAATTCACTTCTGATCCTGGTATGCCCACTGGATAGCACGAGACACTACCTCAGAATCATCAGACAGCCGCTGGGGTGTTTCTTCTTAGTGTGCCCACTCCCCTGCAGACAAAACTGAAATGGCACCCCCTGGTACCAAACTATCAACCAAATGAATGAATGGCAAGTGTATGTTTTGATGAATGTACACAGCTGACTGCAACCAGTTATACTGCCTAGAACGCCTAGAAAATATTTCGTAAATCAAACTTTATTTTCTCCAACTTGTTTACCTCATGGTTACCTTCAAAATTATATTGTCTGAATAAAGACAATAATAATAAGAGGTGGCACAGGGGAGTTGTATTAAATTCACTGATTATCGCTAAAGGAGAAGAAATGTGATCCTCCCAGAACTCTGCAAAAGATTTCTAACAACTGTAAAGTGCTTGCTAATCCCACTTCAGAAATACCGATATAGTAATAACATCAATCTTTGTTTAAATTGTCATCTCTGGCTGCAGAGAAAAATGATTTTTTTGTATAAACCTTTGAGTCAGTAGTAGACCCTAGGGACTACAAGCTGCAGGCTTTTAGAATACAATTACCTGCAGTTTGTGTTCTGCCTCCAAATGATTTCATTAGGACCACAGTGCCCATGCACTGCCCCCACTCAAACTCCGTGCAGGGAGTACAGATGAATAGGTCAACCATGACCTGGTTTTGATTCTGACGTGTGTGTTTTTTTTTTGAAGGTTTTGATTTACTTAGATTTGTTTATAAACATGTAAAATCCTGTCCAGACTGGGCCAAAATAGGGTAAGTGGTAGATCTGTGATGTGTCAAATGACACAACCAGATTGAACATGCTCCCCATTCAATATTTTAAATAGTACTTTTATGGTTTTCCCCCCACCAATTATCTAACTTTGACAGGAATAAAGATTTAAAATAACAGCCTTTACAGGGACCAGGTCACAACTGAGTCACTGACTGACCCAAACCTGCTCAAATGATCTTACTGGGTCAAATCAGAGTTGAGTCACAAATGACTGTGCTTTCCAGAGTTACGTTGAGGCAGCAGGTTGGTGTGGGGGCAGGGGAGAGAGAGTGAGAATGGGGTAAGAGATGTAGAGGGTGAAAGAGGGAGGAGAGAGTGAGAAAGAGGAGGGCAGAGGAGAGCGAGCGAGAGAGCGAGGTAGGGGAGTGTGAGAGAGGAGAATGAGAGAGTGATGGGGAGAGAAAGAGAGAGAGAGATGGGAAGAGAGAGGAGAGGAGAGGAAGAGAGAGGTGGTGGGGGGGGAGAGAGAGGAGAGAAGAGAATCAATGTGATTTTGTTGATACTCGGATACAGAAAAACACACATCTGCTTGGCTCTCCCACTATTAGATGTGCTTTGCTACTAATGCTCCTGGAACTCGGTCCATGCTCTTGTGTTTCAGAGTTGCATCAAGCTTCCCAAATGAATTTGCCTTTGGAGGATGTCTCTTGGGAGCAGAGCAGGAAACTGTCATAATCAATATCTTTCCTTTACAGCAGGCAGATAACGTTGGATTCTGTTTCACATGACTGATTTTAATAAAAATGGCCAGAAATCCCAATGTGTTTTGACATATTGCCTCTGAAATTATTTTACTTTGCAATTTAGTATGCTTTTCCTGCTGCTGCACCTTCTGGAGCTCAGTCCCTAATCACCTCCACTCACCATCCGCTCCAGGGTTACTCTGCAATGGTGATCCAATCCCAGGCTTACCCCCTACTGGGTGGGGCCGTTGGCTGATGTGGCTCCCACAGACTTTAAGTCAGGACCCCACTGGGAGAACCTCCTGGTTTGCCTCCCAGGGCAGGGCCACGGGACCAAGCTAGCAGCATTTTTATAAGGTTTTTAATCCCTGGGAGATGGGACATGCCATGATGTCTACGGCATGAAGCCGTCTGTCCCACCTCCCAGAGAGTCAGCTACCAGTCACTGCCGATCCCCCAGCTTCCGACAGAGGTCCGCATTGTGCCAGACACTCAACCTCCCCCCTTCCCCTGGAGAAGGAGGGTTACCTCCAGGATGTTCAATCCTCTTCCCCCCCGGCCATCCCTCCGACTCCCGATTCTGTTCCCGAACCCGGGCTGCTAGCATTGCAGGCGGAGACCCTACTGCTCTGCGCCTCCGAGATTTTAGTTTACATTTTTGTTTGTTGCAGCCTACCCTGCTCATATTCACCAGAACCCCTCTAGTAATCGCCCCACTGTTTACAGTTTTTTTTGAGGAAGAATGTAGTACTTATTAATGATTTAATTTATTTGTTGACCAACTATGTTCACTAGGACCATTTCTGGAATGACCCATGCAAGATGCAGCGGATAATTTACCCTCTAAGACATCATAATTGAAATACTTTATTACAACTCCCTTCCCCATAATTACCCATCAGTACCCATTATAAGTCGGCCTCACACATAAGCTGACACTTTTTAGCTTGCCATAAAGCCAGATGTTTGTTACCCAGATATGATGCTAGATATGTAATATGGCCATCATAGGGCAAAAACAAAAAATCTGTTTTTGTGACAAACACAATACGGAATTAAGTTTTGAATTTGCAAAAAGGGGTTACCCTGGTAAACTCCTCAGATACAGTAGGTCAGCCTCACATATAAATTGAGTCCTGCTTCTTGGGTACCCATATTTAGCACAAAACACTAGGCTTATAAGCGAGTAATTACAGTGTACAGCTCCTGTGTACTTATTGTACTGGTGTCTAATCTATAACAGTTACAGCTGTGTTTGCCTATCAGATATAATTTCAGTTCCTTCTGGTTAGAAAAATGACTGTCAAAGCATATAGTACTGTAATAGTTACAATGGTATTCCCTCACTGTGCAGTCTATTTCAAGCGAGTGTGCCACTTTTGTTAGAATATAAAAAATATATATTATTTATACACAATTTTAGCTTATCTTTTATAGATTTTTCTCTATTTCTGTTCCTTTAATTTTTCATTACTGTGTTAATTGTCATGGAAAGAGGCTCCATGCCTGCTACTGTTGTTCTACTCTCACTGTTAAATCCTTTGCTGAAGTCACTGTCCTGCTTGTGACATCATAATCCTTTCTGCAGTAACCGACCATGATGTTACAGACAGGATTATGACCTCAGCAAAAGATTAAGCAGCAGAACCAGGTGAACTCCAGGGGAGAGGGACGCTGTTCACAAGCAAACTAACATAGTAGTGAAGAACAAAGAGAATACTGGATGGACAACTATGCACAACCAGTGTGTTTTGCCACAGAGCGGTTCTTATTCCCGCTGACCTTGAAAGTGAAGATCGAGAGGTCCATAGGAATCAGAACCCTGAATTGGCAGAATGTACTGGTTATGCATAATGTTGCTCATGCTGTATTTTTAATATAGTATTATGCGAAATGTGTGCATTGTGGCTGTTTCTCTTTTGCAATGAAACTGACTTGTGCAGTCTCTAGAGGTTCTAGAATGCTGTTCTACCACAGAAGGGTACAGTCAAATTCCATGACCTTTGAACTGTGGTACAACAGCATTTTGAAAAGGATGGATTTCTATATAGAACAATGCTATACTATACACTATAAAGAGAAGAAAAATGTAGACCGTATATAAAATACAATCTTGTGTCTAAATATTATGTTTTTCAAAATTGCATTAAAAGTGACTAAACTGTTTTAATGTCAAAACCCTGCCACAGTGATGTATGAATTGAAATCCTCACTCCTACCTGAGAGCGGTATTGGGATTCTTAGCATTGAGAGGGGGTGTAATTTACTGGAGTGCACTTTTGATCAGCTAGCTCCAGTTTTGATGAAAATATGCCATGAATACAAATTTTTTTCTCCTGACAAGGAGAGTTATGTACTCACTCATAATGTTAAACCTCAGAACTGTGAGCTGGACGAAGCTTGTTCAAGTCCCCTCATAGTAAGCAAGGGAGGGACAACAGTGACCCAGTTCTGATTCTGAATCTGATCTTTTTTCCTAAAGTTCTGAATTACTCTGGGTTGCTGTACCAGATAAATATTCCAGAGTGGATCAGGACCAGATCGGGGCAGATCTGGATTGGGTCAAATGACAAAATCAGGTTGCCCCTGCTTCCCTTTTAATAAGCATTTCCGTGATGTTGTTTAATGTTTAAAATAGTTATTTATTTTACGTCTTTTCCACCGGTTATATACTTTTTTTTATTAGGAATAAAGCTCCAAAATAATTTTCATTATACGGACCAGGTGAGAACTGGGTCCTTTGCAGATCCAAACATGGTCAATTGACTGGACTGGCTCAAATCATAGTTGGGTCACAAATGATTCTCTTTTCCAGAATCAAGTTGAAATCAGCCGGTCAGAGGTGCAGTGGCAGTCCTGGTGTGGCATACAACTGGTCGTCCCTTCCCTGCCTCTGCATTCATAGCCAACTTGCTGGACCTTCTGTGCCTCAGTACTTCAATCTTCCTAGCAGTACACATGGGTAATAGCAGGACCTGATTGAATATGATAGGTTGCATCTCAGTTGGGCTATCCTCAGTACAGTACTTCTGAATAACTCCCTTATAATAAATACATCAATGTACAAGACAGAGAGTCCACATAAAAGAGCTGTATGATGGGTACTGTACCTACAAATGTGGCACTTCCTTTGTTTTGTCAATAAGATTCTGTTAACTTTTTTTTTTTTTGCTATCTCTTTCTTCTCTCTCTTACCTGGTCTGTTCCCATCCGGGCAACCCCCGGGACTCCGTCTGCTGTCCGACTACCCCGCGCTCCTAAGGGACACTGCCTGTATCCCCTGCAGCTTACCCCCCTCAGCGGGGTGGTGGGGAGCCCCCAACTCACCCCCTTTCTGTCTGGATCCAGATCGGCAACTCCCCCAAGCCGGTGCACCATTGGACGGCCATCAAGCCGCCCGACCAAGAAGACATTTTTCCCTCTCTTTTTCTTCTCCCTGAGCTAAGGGCATGCAGTGATGCTGGCAGAGGGGAGCGCGCACGCATCTGCACGTGCTCCCTCCTGGCGTCTGCCCCCAACTCCTCCCCAAAGCACAGCATAGCATCTTGTCCCCCCAACCTCTGCCAGGGGGCAATCAGGCGCCAACTGTCGTGGATTCCCCCCCCCCCGGAGAAGGAGAGCAGTCCATCGGATGCTCAATCCCTCTCCTCCCCTGCCAACTCCTGGTGACCCGTGTTTGTTTTCGAACACTGGTCGCTGGCATGGCGTGAGGTAAGGCGACTAGAGCCTCAGCCCTCAGAGCCACTGGGTCGGCTTTCTGTTAACTATTTTAACAAACAGCATAACAGTAAAATAATAGCATACACATTAAAACACTCAAAACCATGACTTTGATTAAGGCCTCTGGAATTCTACGATTTCACGGTTGCAGAATTTTCCACAGAATTTGCATCATGCTGCAGAAAATATATAGTGCCACAGAATTAATTGTTTTGCTGAATTTTCATTCAAATATGCAGTTTTTCCATAGTTCCTAGCTTCCTTTCACATCTCATTTATCCTGAAGCCCCTCCTCTATGCCCACCACATGATGACAATGATGACATCACATCATATTTTACCCTATGGCAGGACTCCATTCTGCCACAGAAATGAATAAATCATGCCGCAGAAATCAGGAAATGCTGCCGCAGAAATCTAGGCACCCTGCTGCAGAAATCAGAAAAAGTACCGCAGAGCAGTAGGGGCCCTGACTTTGATACAGCCATATATGTAAATAAATTCTCGTCTAATTTGAATATTATACCAGAATTGGGTTCTTAATTTCATTTTCAGTTTTACATTTTTTTTTGTCTAATAAACTCATACATAAATGATACAATTCAAATAAGAATAACAAGAGTTTAATTTATCAATAACAAGAGAGATAACTCCACTACTTGTGGAACCCTTTTCCTCTTGTAATTGCAGACAGAAGGAAGAGAAATGAAGAAACAAAAGGAAATGGAAATAGAAATAAGAGGAGAAAGAAAAAAATCATCTAAAAAAACTGTATATGACTATGTTCGTGTCATCAAACAAAATACATTTTTTTTTGTTTAGCTATACGTAATGATGCCCACTGGCTTAACATAGATAATGAATTACAGTCCATCCAAATGTCTTTTTGCTCCAAAGATTTGATATTAATTCAGGTATACATAGAGAATAAATGATGGCAAAGTGTGGTATACAAGGAATTATAACATGGGTTGGCAAAAACACAAAACCCAATTGGTCCAGCCGCTGTGCGTGACTATGGGTTAAATTCGCTATTTGATCCACAGTTTCACAGAGCGACTGAGGGAAAGTGCTGTCGGGACTCATTCTGTGCTACAGTAAGCAGAACAGAATGGCAGCCACTAAACAATGCTGAAGAAGGAGACACGACTTGAAGTATCCCGTGTGGCAAAATGTAAAATAATGAATGAAGAAATCCTCCCGATGTCACCCCCCCGAACACGTCTGCAGTTGAACTCCCCATACTTGTAGCAGCTCACAGTGAATTCTGACTCCCCCACCCCGAATGACCAAGTGTGAGACAATAGGGATTGAAGTTGCAGGTATTTGCTCACGAGTGATGGGAGAGAGTGCATAGTGTGCTCCAGAGCTGCAGAGACAGGTACGAAAGTTTTTTTTTTTGGGGGGTGCAGCTGAGCGACAGAGAGTGCATCCCATTTGTGAAAATCCAGAGCGTCGGTCCGAGGAGTTTTTTTTTGGGCAAGAAGGATCCCAAACAATATGTACAGGGGCACAAGGAGGGAGAGAGAATGAGAGCCAGTGCATTTCATGTCTTTAAGCATTTGTACTGAGGCTGTCTCTCACATTTGTGCTCTGCTTTAACTGTTATACAGAAGGTCCACCACAACACGAGGGAGAGACAGAGACCGCAAGAGTGAGCTGGTCATCCTGCAGTCTCCTGTGTCTTTCTCTGTCCGGTCTGATTGCTGTTGCAGCAGGGAGCAGGTCACCGCGCGGTGCTGAGCGAGCGACGGTGACAGCAAGACATAGTGTCCGAGCACTGCCTTTATGTTTAAGAATCTTGTGCTAACAGCCTTTGTGTCTCCCTGTCTCCATGTTGGGCAGATGGGGGCACAGAAAGCCTCAGGGCAGATAGACAGTGACATTCACCTCCCCCCCACACACCGAAGAATCCGCAGAATCCTGTGCTGTGTCCTGAGAGAGAGAGAGAGAGAGAGACACACACACACACACACACACACACACACACACACACACACACACACACTGAAACACAGCAGTTCCAAATCAGGAGACTGTTACAGAGTGGAAAGTCATAGTCACAGTTATGTTATGAACAACACATGGCAGAAATGACTGCAATACTACATTTCTACCATTTGTGTCTTCATAACATCAGTGTGCTATGCATTATTTGTTCGACTACTTTGTAAGGCGGCAGGACACAGTACCATTTCATCAATTTCAACAGCAACAAAAGCGTTTGTCTCGATTGTTTTATTCTTATTTTACAACCCGTGTTATAAGTGCAATAATCCACTCCAGGGTATGGGGCTATTGGGGCTTAATCAACACCCTAGATGCTGAGAGGACACTCGGCCTGCAGCCTCATGCCTCACAATGCACCTGGAGTGTTGATTAATCCCCAATAACTCCATACCCTGTCATGGGTTATTGCTTACATAATGCCATCAGGGGGTCAAACAAGCCATAAAGCCATGAGCCTGAATGGCAAGTTGCCTTTATGAGCTTGTTTGACATTGAGATGGTATTATTTCATGAACACGCTGGCCATTGCCATCATTTATTTTATGTAATGCTTAGGGTTGGTCACTTTAGTTTGTTTATGGTTTGTGAGTGGTGCTAGTTTTTTTGCATTCATCCAGTAGTCTTCTTGTGTAGTGCAGTGTTAATTTTTTTGTAGTGTAGTGGGATCTAGTACTGTTTTGGTGGGTCATTTTCCATAGTGTAGTGTAGTGTAGTGTGGGCTTGCACGTTTTTGCATTCACACACCCATTCTAGCTCTTCCCCTATAAATGAGGGAGTGTGTTTTTTGCTGGATTTCCTTTCAGGGTGGCATCTAAGCAGCCAGAGGGAGTTTCAAGATGGCGTCTGAGTGGCTGGCAGCGGGATTCATTTTAGTGAGGGCAGTCGGTGGCATGCCTCTGTAGTCAGGAACAGCAGTAAGGTCGGGAGCCGCAGTCACAGTGATGGGTGTTGTGGTGCAAGAGTGTGGAGTCAGACTGGAGCAGTGTGCTGGAGTCGGCAGGAGCATGGTTGCTATGGTGAGTACTGGAGTCAAGGGATATACTGTGGGGGTAGTGACGTGGGAGAGAAGTGGAATATTTCTTGATAGGTTAGGGACACTTTTCACCAGGTTGTGAGCTGTATTTGTAGGGGATAGTAAGGTGAGTGGTATACGTGTTACAGTGCTTGTTACATGTATTAAGGTGCTTGTTACATGAGTTATGTAGGTGTAATTGGGTGGGTTGTAGTGTGTTGGGTAGTGCATTGTTATTAAGGTGTTAATATAGAGAATAAAGTATGGGTCGGGGGTGATGTAGAGTTTACACACGAGTTGTGAGGATGCTACATAAACCCGAGGGCTTTGTAGAAAAGCATCCCGCAACAGTGTGTGTCAAACGAGTTGACACACATCCCCACCCATATTTTATTTATATAATTGTTGGTTTCACTTTTTGCCTCAGCAATTATATATAAAAAAAAAGCTTCCGATGCATTCGCGGTGTGGCTTCTGAGGTGCTGATTTGAATCGGTATATTTTAAAGCCTTTGCCCTGATTATGAGGTTTTACTGTAGGGGAAAAAAAGAACTTACCACGAGTTCTTCTGTCAGTCCTGGTACTGTTTCGGGAGATGGAAGCGGTTGGCGGTCTTGAGTGGTGGCGCTGCTGCGTGGATGCATACAAGACAGTAAGGAAACAGAGTACAAGGTTTGCCGTTATAAACACTCCTTTATAACGGCAATTACGCACAGTTTCCCTATGGGAAAAAGGGAAAGCCAGTTATTATAATACATTGAAACTAGCTGGTAGGTTTCATATACGTAAATTGTATTTTTCATATGCCCTAATTGGTTAAAGTGGTATACAGGGAAATATGTGATAGCATTTTAACTGGGCACAAGGGCACACGTATGATAGAGAGAGAGAGAGAGAGACACACACACACACACACACACACACACACACACACACACTCACAATGGAGTGCATGAACTCATTCATCTTTGCTGCACCGATAAATGCCCCCTCCTCCATTTGCTCCTGGTCCCAACCTCAGTCACTAGGGTCACTGTGGATGCAGCCTGGAGGGTATATGGGCAAGGAGCAACTGTCTTCACAATGGATGCTAATGTTGCTCCTTGGTTCGTCGGTAGGGGGAGCATTGTCAGCAGAGCCCTTCCCATTCAGAGTAGGCCAGGTAGAAGACAACATTCCACACATGCAGGTGGATCTCGCAAATGGCAGCGTGAACATTGCCCTTTACCTATTTTCAAACTACACATCCAACCCTTTCAGTGTTTTTTCACTTAGCTGGAAAGCTTACTTATGATGGCAAGCATCTGCTGAATATTTACAGGACTGTACTAACTGTCCTCTTATCCTAGAGGCTTCGAAGAATCTGCTGAAAATGAGCTTATTAGGAAATGCTTTTAAATTTATTTTTTACTGTATACTTGCACTCGTTTTGTAACAAGTTCATATTGGATCTATTTAGTTCACAAAGTCCTTATGTGCATTGATGATTCTCTATTTCAATTTTAATCTACAAGGCTCCTTGAGAGGGTTTCAGAAGGGCATTTATCAAATAAAGATTGTTGAAGTTTTTGGAGTTAAAACGGCATGATGGAGACAAGGCTGGGCCCTGTAATTTTAATGTTTTTCAAGAGAATTAGTTACATGGTATCCCCCCTAGGGTCCCTGGTGAGAATGATTCACTACGGAGATACGTCATTTCCCTAAGTCTGCACTGTGGGTGGGTTAATGGATGCTCATTTAAACTCCCTTTTACATCAGCACAGATCCTAGTTTGTTATTACTTTGTAGAATGTATTTACCCTAGATAACCCAGAAGAAATATAGCAGCTCGTCTGCTGTGCTCTTCTGTTCTTTCAGCAGCTGAGAGGACTGAGGCACACTCGGGGAGATGAAGGAACTTGTCTGATGTGCTGGGCTGGGAGCCAGGTCCTCCTGTTTCATGGCTGTGTTGTAATGCATGGACCGGCCTTTGCTTCTTTTTGTTGACTGTTAACATGTGTCCCTTCCAGTGGGCAGACTCACTGTAAGCTCTCCTTGGGATCCAACAGAGGGTCCTGAGTCCTTAAGGCAGGAGCTGTAACATAGAACCATAGAAACTAGTCTGCCCATTTAACCCCTACCTACAGTATCTCTGCAGACCCTACCTGATCTCTGGTTCTTCTGCCTGACCCTTGCTTCTTTCCCCCTAAGATTCCCTGACGTCTATTGCATGCTTTCTTTCTTTCTAACCACTCAGCAAAAGGGAAATTTCCCATCAGCTGGAAGGTTAGAAACATAGAAACAGAAGCTGATGGCCATAAAAGGCCCTATGAACCTATCCGGTTGTCCCAGCTTCACCTAAGGTTGGATGTGATGGCCCTAGCAGCCATTCACTCCTTCATTCCCTTCCACTTCATGTGCCATTATTGGTCCGATATTCCTGCCCCACCCTTGCTTGCATCTCCAGTGATTTTAGCACAGACAACTTCCCTTCGTAATTAGTTCCACCTATCTGTCACCCTTTTGGTGAAAAAATATTTCCTGATGTACTTCTTGTATCTCCTCCCACCCCTTCCAACTTCATTGAACCCCCCGGTGCCTGTGTTTTCACTCCGAGTGAACACCTCTCTGCCGCCCACCATGTTTATTCCACGAAGGTACTTATTTGTCTTTAGGAGCCTCTCTCTACTTGCTTTCATGGTGTACATGTTGAGGTCTTCCAACCCCTCCAAGTGAGACTCCCCTTGTTGTCCCTGGATCATTGTGGTGACTCTCCTCTGCACTGTCTCTGCCCTGTCACAGTTGTTCCTCAAATGTGGGTACCAGAACTGCACCCAGTACTTCAAGTGAGGTTGAACAAGGTATTTGAATAGGGGCAGGATCACTTTCCTCCCGCTACTTCTGTTCCCCCTTCCTATTCATCTCAGCATTCTGTTTGTCCTCCCCACTGCCGTGTTGCGCTGGGCAAATGTTTTCAAGTTGTCCATAATTATCACCCCCCAGGTCCCTTTCCTCTATTGTTCCCTCAACTGCTATTCCTCCCATTTTATATTCATTTCTTGGGTTCTTGGCATCTGTGTGCATTACATCGAGAATACTGGATGGGCAACTGTGTGCAACCAGCCCGTGCTGCCACAGAGGGATTCTGATTCCTGGGACCTCAAAAGTGAAGCTCGAGAGGGCCGAGGGAATCGGAACCTCAGAGTGGCAGCACAGGTTGGTCTTGTAAAGATACACATCCAATTCTCTGTATAAGCGCCCCAAAAAGTAGGACATTGTGAGTTTTAAATAAAACGGAATGGAAATGATTGAAAACTTGCTGCCATCGTAACTGTTCACTTTCTCTTTCAACTGTTAGATGTGCATGTGGACATTCTAGTGGATTTATCCTCATAACAGCTGGAGCATTGTTGTACAACAGAAGGGTAGAACTGTGTTCCATGACCTTTGAGCTGTGATACAATGTTTCAGCTAGCATGGAAATTCACGTATAACAAACCTACACTATACACTACATTACACATCTTTGCATCACATTTTAACTGCCATACCCTAGACCATTTCTCCCATCTCTCTAGATCCTTCCTTATGGACCTAACACCCTCCTGGCTGTCTGCTCTTCCACAGATCTTTGAGTCATCTATGAAGAGGCAGATGTGGGTGCTAAAGAGGGCCAATCCCAAAACCAGTCCCTGTGGTACCCCACTAATGATCTTCCTGTCTTTTGAGTGCTCTCTGTTGAGGACAACCCTGGGGACTTTTTTTCCTGTCAATAAACTGAACTTGGATTTTCCCACTCAGCCAATCCCTTGGCTATTCTGTAATCCTGTGCCCTATCTTGAGGTCGTACAGTATTTTTGACCAGCTATCAGTGCAGGACAGAATTGTGACAGACCATTCCTTACACTTTCTATTATTTTTTGCTGCTTAACACTAGAGAGTGACGATGTTGCTCGTCCTCAAAACTATAGGGCTCTGTTACTGCAGCATCTTACATCACAGCTAGATGGCGCTGCTATTTACAGACTGCTTTTTCACATATTCAGCTTCATATTTCCCCAGATTGTATCCTTGCATGTAGTCGAATGCTTTTTGCAGGGCTTCTTATGAAATGACTCGTATATGATGTGTATAATTATTGTTCTGTTATGTCTCCTGTACTGTTATATACACACACACGCACATCCCCAGACATACCTGGAAATGAGTTATTGGCTCAGCGTGTCTTCCAGACCAAAAAGTTTAACAAATGAATGAAATTTTTGTGTGTGTACAGTGTATGAAAGCAAGAAGTATGCTACATAAAATAAAATGTTTTTATAGTGTATTGTAACAATTGGAACAGCTACATGCTTCAGCTTGGATCTTAGGCATTCATAGTTCGATAGACTGCTGGGTTCCTATAGGCCCATGCTAGAAACACTAGGCTTTTTGGGCCATCCTTAAAAAAGTCCCTGTTTCTGCCTCAAACCTTGGTTTGTGTTTGCACCGGTCACTTTATGGGTTTCAAATCTAGGTGAGCATGGTGATGTGTATGTTAATACCAACACCAAGACTACTTTTGTGGTTTTAAGAGTGGTCTTGCATGCAATCTTAGGGTATGAGAACTGCAAGCCAAAGGTGAGTGTTTCCGATACCCTAACAATACGTAAGACTACTCTTACACTTTCAAGAGTTGTTTTGGTGGTGGTATTAATCACGCTCAATCAATAATATATAAATAAAAAAAACTTACAGGAATGTGCCCGTTTCAAGCTGTGTGTGAGATACTATACAGAATAAGAGTGTCTTGCATGCAGAGCTAAGGAATGCTTTTACTGTTCAGAAGCGCCCCTTGATCTATAATAGAGAGCCAAATGCACTAGGTATACATACGTACCATACATACAGTCACTAACTTTCTGTTTTCAAAAAATTACCAATACTGTTTGGCCAAAACAATCCCCCTTCACATTTAGTGCAAATTTACTTGTTATGGGGAGGCTGCCTGATGCCCCAACAGGTCACACATTGGGCACCTGTGCAGGTGACCTACATTTGGGAATGAGGTTGGGAAACAGGCTGGGGGCTGGAGGACAGTACTGCCATGTTTGTCTTGTTCCCTTACCCACCGACTCCCACTGTCCCTCGACAGGCCACCTTCCCCACCCTGGTACCCCCATAACGCATACAACTATCACCCACACTCCACACCCACCCCCCAGTCATGGTCCAGTCCTCTCCAATCCACCCTGGATTGTGCCATCTCACACTGGTTGCACCTCTCATCTTAACCTCCCATCTCCCCTAGCAAACTGTCTTCCACACCTTTGCTTGGGTGCAGCCGCCAGAGATCTCCCCTGCTTGCCCTCTACAGAGCACTACTACTACTAGTACTACTACTACTCCTGTCGGGAAATGTACACCCCAGGCCTGGCCCTGCCATCCACACAACTTACAGCCAGCCCCCCCCCCACCCACGACCTTCGCATCTCTCTTTTGAACATCTGTAGTCTACCAAAAAATCTCGACAGCTTGCAGGGCTGGATGGCCCAATACCACCCTGACATCTTAGCCCTAGCTGAGACCTGGCTATCCAGCTCCACCTCAGACTCTGCTGTCTCCCTTCAGGGCTTCTCCCTTTCTGCACAGACAGGGCAAATGAGGTGGTGGCTGTGCATGTGTATATAATATATCTATATGGCTCCCGTAATGCTCGGTTTCTCCCCATCCCCCAGCTGGAGCATGGTGCCCAGGCCATCACCATGAAAGCATCCACTGGGAACACCACTCCCCCATCTATCTCACAGCTGCCTATATCCCACCCAGAAAACAGAAACAGGCCTCCCACTCCATCCTGAACTACCTCTCTCTCTCTCCTGCCATCTAAACATGAGAGCATTGTCTTAGGAGACTTCAACATTAATTGGCTCTCCAAGGAAGCAGCACCTTTCTGGGATGCTACTGCTGCCCTGGACCTAACCCAGGTTGTCGATACCCCCACTCACCAAAACTCAGCCACTGGCACTGCCACTCTCCTTGATGTTGTTTTTACAAACCACCCTCACAGGATTTACTCTGTCGCAGTCCTCCCCAGCACTCTGTGACCACTCCCCTGTCCTCCGTACCTGGTCATGTAAAACCCCCAAGCCCCCCCACCCAAATTCATCCACCTACATAAGCTGAAACCTGGGAAACTCGAGCAGCTAAGGCTCTGTCTCAAGCACTGGGACTGGTCTCCCATTTTTAATGCCCCCGATGTCGACACTGCCCTCGATCTCTTTATACACATCTTCAAATGTGCCTGTGATAAGTTTGCACCTTGCACAAAATCTCTTATCAAAGGTAACCCTGCCCCCTGGATCTCACAACATCTTCTGGACATGATGTGTCAATGGGACGCCCTCTGGCAGATTGCCCCTGACACGGGCAGGCCTGCCAGCCATCAACGCTGTTGCGAGGCAAGGAACAAATGTACCTGGGCTGTATGAAAAGCCAAAGCCACCCATTACAAATTGTCCCTCACGTCCTCTTGGGGTTTGTCCATAAGCTTTGGGACAATATCAGATAACTTAGTGGTAAATCTAAGACCCCACCCCTTCACTGATTGAAGTAAATGGTACCCTTGCCTCAGACCCCAAACTGATTGCTGAAGCTGTCAATCACTCCTTCACTGATCTGAGCAATGTCCTTCCCACCAACATTTTTGTCCTCCCTCCTGCCGATTTCCCCCACACCATCCCCTCCACACACACCCTTTCGCTTCAAGACCCTCACCCCACTGGAAGCCAAACCTTATATAGTAAAAGCCCTCAGCAGCTATAGGTTCTGTGGTGACTCCCTGGACCTAAAACTTCTGACTCACCCTCCAGGAGGTTCTAGTCCCACTCACTTCTATCCTGAATTGCTTCCTCTGCCTCGGCAGATTCCTCAGGTGCTGGAAGGCTACCACCATTACTCCAATACACAAAAGTGGCGACCCCACCACCTTTGGTAACTATTGACCCATATCCATCCTACCCCCTCCCTCCAAGGCATTGGAACGTACAGTTTCAGACCAACTCACCGAGTAGCTCTCCAAACATAATCTTCTCTGCAAAGAGCAACACTGTTTCCATAAAGGGCACAGCACCACCACTGCCCTAATCGAATTCTCCTCTCACCTGCACTCTGCTCTGGATAAAGGCCAACTCGCTGGTGTAGTTTTTGTGGATCTGTCAAAGGCTTCGACACGGTCAGTCTTGACCTCCTTCTAAATACCCTCCCATCACTAGGTCTCTCCCAGGACACCACTCTCTGGTTTGCAGATTACCTTGCTGGCAGGTCCCAACAGGTTAGGATTGGGGACGCCCTCTCATCATGCCTGCCAGTTAGATCTGGGTGCCCCAATGGTCCATATTGGGCCCTCTTCTCTTTACCCTCTACCTCAGTTCTCTCCCCTCTGCCTGCTCTGGCAACTTCCTGTTATATGCCAGTGATGCTGTCCTCTTCCTCTCACACCCGACCCCCACTGCTCCAGCACTCCAGACTTCCCAGAGGCTGAACAATGGTTCTGTCATAGGAGACTGGTCCTAAATTACAAAAAAACGAATGTCATGACCTTTGCACACCTCCAAAACCCTCTCAAAAATGCACATCTCATCATACTTAACACCACCAGACCCCAGTTGAACTGGTCGACTCCGTCAAATATCTGGGTGTCACATTTGACTCCTCCCTTTCCACAAGCATATCCACCACCTCATCTCAGCCATCAACACTAGAATTGGCCTCTTGCACTGGTACAAACACTGCCTTACCCCAGATGCCCTCCGGGTAGCAGTCTCTTCCTCCTCTATACTCTCTCTGCTAGACTATGGGATCCTCCTCTCTGGAGCAGCTGACGCCACCTCTCTCAATAGGATAAGAATATCCCTCAGCAAAGCTTGCCATCTTGCTCTAGGCTACGACAGTACCACCCATACCTGCACCCTGTTCAGCACTATAAACTGGCTGAACTTTGATGATAGACTTAGGTTTCAGACCTGTCTCATGGCCAAGAAAATCGCTCTTGGCATGGCCTCCCCGGCCTTGCGGATGTCATTAAGCCTGCTGTGGCCACCAGAAACACTCATAGCACTGCCAGATCTCTCCTCCACATCTCCAGATGCCGCACCTCCCTCTACCAGCACTCCTTCATTTTCTGTGCCTCATCCTGGACTAACTCTCTCCCCAGGACCATTGTGTCAGAAAACAAGATTGGTGCTTTTAAGACCTCCCTCCTGGACTACCTCCGCTCCGCCAGTACCTGTGACTGTTTTTAAGCCACTCACTCCCTTTCTTCAGTCTGTGACCTCCACCTTTCCCTCCCCCCCCATGCCGACAAAGGACCACCATGTGGCTCCCCCCACTGATTCACATACTTCTGCAATCTCCTGATTGTATAATACTTATTTTCTTTTTCACTCTCAGCATTATGTGTTTAACCTTGTAGCAGTGTTTTTAATGTGTTGTTGTACCACTATGTAACTTCTGTTGCCTACCCAAGAATTGCTGTGTTACTTTATTACTGCTGAATGTATAACGACCTTTGTAAACTGTACCTATTGTCTCTGTATCACTGATGCGGAGCCTTTGTAAATGAGTCCCTGACTCAAAGGTAATTTTCAAAATATAATAAAATAAATAAATGTGGCAGTCTTCCCAGCTACGCAGAGAGGGGGCATAACTTTTGTTACACATGGCTGACACCTCATGATGAGCAGGAACTTTCCCTCATAAGATGTACCCGTGCATCGTTTTCAGCGATGGGACTGCAGGATAAGAAGGACAGTGGCTGTGTGCGTTGATTGACTGAAATCATGCAAGTAATATCTAATCATATTTCCAAGACATCCCATGAAATCATTTAAACCATTCCATGCTGTTTATCTGAATGGCCCAAAACTGCGTAACCACTATCATAGAATGTTAATAGCGGTATGAAAAGAGCAATAGCTGCGGAGGAGAGAGGAATTTATTTTTTTATTTTATTTTATTTAAACAGCAGTTTGGAAAACCTTTGAGTCATAGGCTCATTTACAAAGGTACCTTGTCACAGTAAGACAAACCAAAATACACAGTATAGCAGTACAACACATAAGTATAACAGTAAAATTAAGACATAGATACAAACAAGCTGGTACAGGTAGGATGGATGCAAACAATACCAGAGTTATGTCGTCCTTAGCAGACAGTAATAAGCTTTGTCATAAATATTAGTCTGCGGCTTTTGACTAGTGGCAGTTGCAGCATCGGGTGTTAATAAAGGTGGTTACGTAAGGAAGTTTTGAAGCACGATATAGTTGGAGCTTCGGAGATGGAGGGGGGCAGTGTGTTGAACCAGGAGGGGGCCCTAAAGTTGAAGGCTCTTTGGCCGTGAGAGGTCCTAGCTCTAGGGATAACAAGAGAGGTTTTCCCAGAGGTCCGAGTATGAACTAGTGGGACAGAGCGGCGTATGGTGGTGGTCAATCCTGGTGGGGAAAGCCCAAGGAGGGTCTTTTTTGTAAGGGTACAGGTAAGATATTTGAGGCACTCGTCGAGATCAAGTACCAGTGCTTTAGCATACAGTAGACAGGTGTGTGTCATCCTAGGTGCTCCAGTAATTAACCTTCAGGCCTTATTCAGAGTAGTGCGAATTTTATGGAGTGTGGTCTGATCAGCAGCACCATACACCGGCAGTCCATAGTACACTAGGGACAGGATAGAGGAGGTGACTGCGAGTCGAAGAGAATTCACGGACATTACAAAGGCAATACAATTTTGCTAATTAATTTAACAAAAAGTTCAAAACATAGCAAAGTATAGGATGGACACTAAAAGGGGGAAACAAGAGGAAATCTAAAAGTATAAAAACTATTTGCAGAATATAGGATGGACATTAAAAGTAAAACAAGAGGAAATCCAAAGATGTAAAAACTGTTTCCTATCGGCCCTAAAGAGCTGCTGGCACAAGTCACTGGGAAACTTTGGAGAACATAATATTTTCATAGCTCAGTTATAGCTTTTATATATTTTTGGTGTTCATGTTCCCCCCGTTCATTATTTCTAAGGATGGTTATAATAAAACAGAATACGTGCCTCTTAGGAGTCGGAACTCATCTGTTCCCGCTGCTTTTACTCCACCCGAAGACTATTCTTTTTTGTGCTTATTGCTGGGTGAAATTACAAAAATATGCTTTCTGAACGGTTTGCAAAACTGCACCAATTTCATGTAATTTCGTGCAGTTTCGTGATCTAAAACAGTGCGCCTAAAATGGGCAATTTTGGTTGGAAGTGCGCCATTTAAAAAAAAAAAAATCACATTATCAAAAATGTGCAGTTTGAAAAAAAAAACTGGCACTGTTTGCAGAAATTGTGCATTTTTTTAAGAATTCACCCTTTTTACAGATCTGCAAGTTGAGGACACTGATGCTAGTTGAATAAAAATGGCGGTAAAATTATGCCAGATTTTGGAACAATTTCTTGAAAATTGCATGAATGTGAAATTGGCGATTTCAGGCAGTTTCGCAAGCTTAATAAAACTTTTGCACTGAACTATTTGGTACATCACAAACAGCTGACATGGAAATGTAGGGATGGTACAAGCAGAAGATGATGGCTTCAGGTGGGAATACGCAGAAGGACCAGATGAAATACAAAAGGGGAAAGATCCTACGTTTGTGCAGGTATTCTTAGTCAAGACTAAAGGGGTTGAAATTACAGAAAATATTTAAATTATAAGTCAAGCTGGGTCTGTATTATGATTTTGAACATTTTCTTGGAGGCATGAGTTGCTCTTTAAATTATGGGATGGGGTGCAGGGGAGAGAGTGCCCTTGGAAGGGAAAAGGCTATGAAGTCCAATCTTTATTCTGCATCAGCCGACTGTGCTTGAGGACTTGTCAAGCTTTACTCGTATATATGCTAGCTTCTTTTCTGATGATCTCAAAACATGAAAAATTATATCCTGTCTCAACTGGAGCAAAAGAGGCTCTCTGTAACCCCCCCCCTTTTTTTAATAACAAAGATTAATGCATTTTTCTCTGTCTTTTTTGGTTTATCATTTGAATCCGGTCTGCCTTTGAAGTGAGACAGAAGCTGATGAATCCATACGTGTGTGTGTGTGTGTCTCTCTACATTCATGCGGTGGGGGGAGAAAAAGACAGCATTGTTCATTCTTGTTGAATAATATCATGTCAGCACAAAATTTAATGACTCTGGTATATGACTATCGTACGTCATTGCTGGCACTGAACAGGTGAACTGAACCCACTGCCGTCATCAGCACAAAATACAATATTTATTCATCAAAGTTTCAAGACTGCCAACTAAATGTGTTGTTTTTTTTTTTTTTTGCTGGTTTGTCATTTTTCTTATTTCTTTTCTATGATTAGTGTTGCTATTTTTGGTTGTGGAGGGCACTTGTGGTCACATTCAATACATGTATTTATTATTTATTTTTTTGCTTTTGTTAACCGGGTAGGGCACACTAGACACCAAGTGCCTATTTTCAGGTGCGACCTGGGAGGGTTACAGTGGTGGAGGCATACAGGAATCAGTTACATACAGTTGGTGGTAAACCGGAGTCAGTTACATACAATAGAGCAAACAACGGGATTGACAGAATAAGCTAGCGGTAAAGTACAAGTATGGTAATCAAGAAAAAAACAACGAACATAACCTGAAAAGAAAGAGGAAGCAATGCATCATTAGAAATTGAGGTCGGGAGACGCAGGTACACACAATTGAGGAGTAAGGCTAAGAGAATTTAAAGGTAAAAACAAGATGTATTCGGTACACTTTGTGAGGTTAATTGGTGCTAGCAGTAGTAAGTGCATTGGATGGGGAAAAGGGACGGGGGTGAGGGAGTGGGTGGGAGGAGAGGCCAAGTTGGGAGGGAGAGGGAGGAGTGAGGACAGTAAGTGTTACCAGGTATGGAGGGGTACAGAGCAGAGAGGCCCTGGGAGCTCAAGAGACTCGAGTGGGAGGGGTAGAGCTAGGAAGTACAGGGACAGGCAGAGGAGGGTTTCAGGTAGTGCCAGAGCGAGGTTTTGAAGCGGGAATCAGACAGACTAGGTGGGCCAAGCAATGTTTCTATTTCTGCTACCCTCTAAAGGAGCTAAATGCCTCACCAGATATACACACATGCACACACTATTAATATTGACATTAGTCTGTCTTGTCATTAAGTATTTTTTAATTATTATGAATAAAAGAAAAATAGCCTTCCAGAATTTATTTTAAGAAATTAGTGTTTTTTGTTTAAAGGAGCAGTTTAACTTTTTGTTCAGTGCAAAGGAAATAGATAATTTGGGAAATATTCTCTTGTATCTAGGTAAAACTTCAACCAAAAAGAGTTTTGTATTAACCAGAAACGAAGATCATCCCCCGCGGAAGAAAAAAAAAAAAACTGGTTTCAGTGTATACAGCTATGAATTTAGTATGTGTTCTCATCTGCTTCCTCAAGTGTGGTGGTGAAGGTTAGCCTTGACAGGCTATTGTTTTATAAAATGTGAAGTCATGGAAAAGTCACTAAAGGTGACAGAAAACTGCCTCCCATGCATATGTTTTACATACTTTCCTGTTTCTACTCTTCAGTTATATTTATTTATTTATTTTCTTTTAATTGTTTCACCAGGAGAGACGTACTGAACTGAAATACCTTGTTTCCAGATGTGTCCAGGGGAGGGGGAAGCAGAATGTAAAAGAAAACAAACAGTACAATAACTTCTACAACGAATCAACAATCAGAGCAGCAAAATGTACATTACAATGAACAGCTTAATTAAATAGCAAATTATACAAGGACATGGCAGAGGACCTATTAGATGTACTTTTCTGATTCATTTTAGTTTTTTTTTGTTCATTTTTTAGGTTCCAACAGCATAGCTGTAATTGGCTATTGTGGTTAGGAGCACCCCATTTTGCATTTAGTCAAGTTCAAAGGTACATTCAGTTTGAGGGATCTGGCTGCATGATGTCAGTGATGATGGAATGATAGGGTTTTCAGGTCCTGGTGTAGGGTTTCAGACGTATACAAAACTAGGTTCGATCCCCAGTGTGGAATATTTTTTTCTTTCTCACTAAAATTTCTGTAGTATGCAAGAAATGGATGCCCTTGCTGGGGTCTGTGATGGAGTTTCAGTGAAGTTTGAAGTTCTGTATTGCTAATAACTTGAAAAGTTCCAGCTGAGACTTTCAGGTTTGAATGCAACTAGGGAAACATCATTTTCAACTGACAGACTGCTGCATTACTAAACCCACTGCAGCTGTGTTTTTTTTTTTTGGGGGTCTGCTCTCAGTGTTGGATGTCCTTTGCCACAGCATGCATTTCCTGTCAGCTTGCTTTAGTACAGCAGTGAAGCTACAGATTGTTAAGCAGTAGTGAGTAGGGGGCCTGAGTTTGATCCCCAGTGTGGGACATTTATTTCTTTCTTACGCAGTTTCTGTAGTATGAGCGAAATTGTTTAATGCCCTTTCTGATGTTAGTGATAGAGTTTCAGTAAGACATGAAGTTCTATATTGCTGATAACTTGAAAATTCCCAGCTGAGACTTTCAGGTTTAAATGCAGCTTGGGAAATGTTACTTCAAATTGCCAGACTGGTGCATTACTAAATCCGCTACAGCTGTTGTTTGGGGGGCTGCACTCAGAACTGGATGTCCTTTTGCCACAGCTTGCATTTCCTGTCAATCTACTTTACTGTAGCAGTAGAATGACAGATTACCAAGCAGTACTGAGTAGGGGGTCTGCGTTTCATCCCCATTGTGGGACATTGCTTTCTTTCTTTCTTACTCGGTTTCTGTTGTACAAGAGAAATTGTTTGATGTTAGCGATAGAGTTTCAGCAAGATGTGAAATTCTATATTGCTGATAACTTGAAAATTTCCAGCTGAGACTTTTGAAGTTTGACTGCAGCTTGGGAACATTACTTCAAACTGAGAAAACATCATGTCAACTCTAGATGCCTTAGTGCAGGAAATGATCAGGTCAAGCGTTCTGAGTATGTTTTGCGTGGGCTATCCTTGTTCATTTATTTTTTTAGGTGTATGTGTGTACTTGTGTGCATGTATGTGTCTGTATTGTGCAGCGTCTGCATGTATGGTATATGTGCTTTTTACTATACAGAAATGACAGTTCCATACCATTGCACCACTCAGTACAGGTGGTACTTTGAATTTAATTCATTTGTTGTGTCTCGTGTCTTTGTTCTGTGTTGTGGCTCTGTCTTGTTCTCCCATTTTCACTAATTATTGCTGCCTGTTTCTGGGTTACCTGGGCACTTTATGAAGTTGGTTTCATCATCCAGTGCTGGCCCCTCAGCACTGCGGAATGGTGGAATGGACATCATAAAATGTCCAAGTAGCCTAAATGTAGTCAGCAATCAACAGTGACAAGGGAAAATATAAGGCTAAATCAGTGGCTGCAAGAAAGTATAGCCAAAGCACACCTGGTGATTGAATATAACTGAAAATAAGAAAAAATAATTCCAGAAAACAAATGGGGCCCACTAGGTACCCAGATGAGCTGTGCTTGGACAGCAGTCATGAATTCCTGTGTATTAAAACCAAAAGTTTTATGCCACCTTCAAACTTACCTCTTGATGCCTGTTTCAGTTAAACGTATTTATTGTACAGTGCCTTTAGAGATCACTGCTACAGTATTTCATTTTAGCAACAACCGGGTGCAAACACACTGCATTAAGTGCTCATAACAGACCCCAACCAGTATTGGCGGCAATTGCCGACTTCAGGTGCTTGTGATGGCCACTGAAACTGATCAGTGTCTATGACTCCATAAGTTGCATGCTTGCTTCTGGGGCCAGAAGATCAGAAAATTGTTGGTTTCAGTTCCACACCAGAAACTTGGGCCAACAACCAATACTGAAACCTTTAAAACAGGTCTAAAGACATTTTTATTTCGGAAGGCATTTGAATTATAGTTACAAGCTAATTATTGTGTTTTATCATTTACATATATTTAAAATATTACTGGTTTCTTGCTTACTTTTATGATTCTGTAATTAAGCAATACTATTACTGTGTGTTATTTGTTATTGTTTTTAATGTACAGCACTCCGAGTCCCCAGAAAGGGGCACTTTATAAATAAAGTATCTATCTATCTATATCTATCTGCCTATCTATCTACTGATACTATTGCAGCATGGGGTGGGGATGGGGGACTGCAGTTCTGAGGTGGCACTGCTTGGATGAGGCATTAAACCAAGGTCTCTTCTACCCATCTCTGGTGGCTGTCCGGGTAGAAATTAAAGATCTTTTTGCACTTTATGAGATGGGAATTTTCCCCAGTGTTCTGGTCAACGTTCACCCTGTCTATGAAACAGATTCATGTAATTCCACCCTCCCACACACCTCAGACACACCTGTATAAGAGCTGTCACTGTTTAGTGTGCCTTTGCTGGTTAGAAATAATCAATCAATCAATCAATCAATCAGTCCATCAATAAAAACTGGTTTGGGTCCTTTGTGAGCAATTTGTGCTCAGTGTTTGTACCTGGGTGTTTATTAAAATGAAATGGCTGAGATAGGTAAGAAAGAACTATGGTCTGTACAGTAAAAACGTTGACTACCAGTATGTGGAACAGATGTCGAGTGGCAAGTTTCAAGATGTTGTGACATTTATACGTGTCATGATGTGGGGTTAAAGATTACTGTATGAGTGCAACTTGTATGGCCACCTATAGGGCCCCATTTGTTTTTTGAAAATTTGTTTATTTACTTAATAAAGTGCTCTTTTTCATTCCGACTCAAGGCGCTGTACAAGTGAGCAGATTTATATAAAGCAATTAAAATACATAAAATCCTCAATCAATTAGCTCAACTGGTAGGAAAGGCTTCTCTAAATAGAAATGTATTCAGCTCCCTTTTGAAGGCATTCACTGATGGAACTTGTCTCAAAGAACGAGAGAGTGAATTCCACAGGGTCAGTGCCATAAACAAAAATGCACGGGCACCTGATGATTTTATGTGGACCTTGAGAATCACCAGTAGACCCTCATCAGCTGATCAGAGGGGATGGGATAGGTGGTAGGGCTGTAGGTGGTTTTGCAGGTAGCTGGGCCCCAGTCCATACAGGGTCTTATTATAGGTCAGCAAACTGACCTTGAAGGTGATTTGCCACCTAACAGGCAGCCAGTGCAGAGGGCGCAGCACAGGTGCAATGTGACCTGATCTTGAAAGACCAGTCAGCAACCTGGCTGTGGCATTCTGTACCAGCTGCAGATGGCGTAGATCAATCCCCGATGCACCCCAGGTAAAGGGCATTGCAGTAATCGAGCCGTGATGTCACAAAAGCATGGACTAGTGATGGCACATCATTTGGAGGTATCAGGTGGTTCATCCTGTTGATGTTTCTGAGATGGTAAAAAGCACCCTGGACTACGTCCGACATCTGAAATTCAAGTGTTAGGCCACAGTCCAGTACAACGCCAAGATTCCTCAAACTGACAGAGATGAACAACTGGGAGTCCCCGAGTCTACGCCTGGAAATTCGACCAGGTTATACACCAATCCTCAGGTGACCAGGTTCCACCACCAGTACTTCAGTCTTATCTGGATTTAACCTCAACCGGCTGGCCCTCATCCAGTCTTAGATTTCAGCAAGGCACTGATTGAACACTGAGACTACATCCTGCTGTTTGGGGGGCCAAAGACTGGTATTGCTGAGTACCATCAGCATAGCAGTGAAAACTCAGGCCATACCATCTTATAATGTCCCCTAGCGGTAGCATATACACTGCAAACAACATGGGGACAAAATGGAGCTCTGCGGGACCCCACATGGCAGGGGCAGTGGTACAGAGGAAAAAGTCCCCAATACTACCCTCTGCATCTTGCCAGTGAGGAAAGAGTGGAACCAGTTGAGGACTGCACCAGGCAGCCCACAACAGACCCACAGGCACGCCAACAGCACCCATGGTCCATGGTGTCAAATGCAGCCAAAAGATCAAGGAAAATAAGGATGGAATGTTTTCCTCCATCTCTCTCCACCAAGAGATCATTGGTCACTTAAAACAGGGCAGTCTCAGTACTGTGCCTTTTCCTAAACCCAAGTGGAGAGGGTCGTAGATGTTGTGAGTTGATAAATGGACCTCCAGTTCAAGGGCCACCACCTTCTCAATAACTTTTCCCACAAAGGCCAATACCAACTCCCCCAGCTCATCGCAAGCACTCATCATACCCGATAGGTCGAGCACTACCATAAGACCTTGCAGGGTCAAACCCCTTAAAAGGCAGTACTGGATCATCTCCATAGGGGAAAGTCTGTTGGGAGGGGAGGGGCTTTGAATAAGAACCTCACAGTACAGTGGTCCGACCAAATGACTGGTTCCACCATGAGGTCAGTGACCTCCATTCCCAGCGAGAGACAAAGTCTAAAGAGTGGCCATGTACATGGGTTGCAGAGGTAACCACCTGTGTCAGGCCTAATGAGTGCATTAATTGGAGGAAGTCTTGTCCAAACAGCGAGAGTTTGTCATCGACCCAGGCATTGAAGTCACCCAGAATAATCCATCTGGGCGACTCCAACACCAGTTTGACAACAAAGTCTGTGACTTTCTGCAGGAGTTCCTTCTCATTCCCCAGAGGATGGCAAATGAGAAGAATCTTGCAACCTTCACCTGCAACCCCCTGAATGGCCACACATTCGAAGGACCTTGTTGTTCACACTGGGAGAGCCGTGAACTGCAGGTCCAGTTTAAAAGAGATTGCCACACCCCCATCTCTATGATCCTTTCTCTGGCAGTGAATCGCCGAGAACCCAACAGGAACAACCGATTCCAATACTGGGCCGGCATTCCCATCCAGCCAGGTCTCAATGATGCAAGCCAGATCAGCTGTTGAAACAAGATCAGCAATAATCGCCATGTTGTTCTTAATAGATCTGGCATTGCATAGCACTGCCTGAGAAGGATAGGTAGATGGGGCTGATCCATTGGATACCTGCTCACCAAAATGGGAACAAGACAAGGGGGTCCCTGTTCCTGGACCCATTTCTCCCTAGGGCGCCTCCTAGAGCTCACCACACCTATTCACCCCCCCCAGCCATATTCCCCACAATAGGCCCCGTCAACCCCCATCTTCTTCCCCTACGAGCAATCCCCATTGCCCTACAACATCTGTAGACATGTGATGGTAATGGGGGACAATCAACAGGACGGAGGCTGCGGAGCCTAGAGGGGAAATAATGCCATTTCTGGAGAGCCTCTGACCAACACATTCCAGATCTATTCTTACAGCTATACTATGTAGCTTGTGTACTAAATTAAGTACCCTCAAAGTAATGAAAAACCTAACAAACAATAAAATCAAAATTAAATTGAAACAAAAAGTACCATATCCATTACTATACTCACACAATCACGCACACGCACACACACCTAGGAACGGATTAACTAATTTAAAATGGAAGGAAGTCCAAATTCAGGGTGCAGTCACTAAAGCTGGTCCCATAAGATAGTTTTTAGCAGGAAGCTAGGGCAAAACAGCCAATAACAACCCCTTAGCTGAGTCACTTTAGTGCAGCTCAGTTGTATATATTATCAGAAAGTATCTGGTATTTGTGACAGAACAAGGGGCTGTCACTCCACTGAACTATAAACAAGCAGCTTGAGTTTCCAGTCACTTCTTCACCCCTCTCACAGCTGCAAGTTCAGGAAAGTCTGAACTGTCCAGTCCACTCTCCAGCAATACAAACCAATCAAGCAGGCAGTACGGTGAATAGTTTGTCTGTAGCGGTTCTGTGGATGCCAAGGCTCTCCCACTGTCCCGGCTCCACTCCCGGTAAAGTCTTTCACCCAGGGGCACCAGAGTCACTGTACCTGTTGCCGAAACCGCAATGGAGCCTCTCTCCACAGAGTCTGAGTCCATACTCTACGGGCTGACATATAGCCCCAAGGAAACAAGACATGCTGGTTCCAACAGCACAGATCACCCACAGCAGTCTCTGCCGGCAAGTTTTGGATGCCGGATACCAGAACCTCGAGCTTGTTCCATCCTGCTCTCTCCTGTGGCTGCTCACTGCAACTCCTGGTACCACAGACCGTCCCTCAGCACTCGCCGGATGCTGGAACCTTGAGTTTGTTCCATACTGCTTTCTCCTCCGGCTAGTCACCACAACTCCTGGTACAACAGACCTCAGCAATCACCAGTCCACGTCGGCACACCTTGGATCCCTCAACACAGTGCACTTCCGTTGTTCAGAAATTGGTTGGCTCCTCCAAAACTCCAAGTTCGGCAATCCAGCATTCTCCTACAGCCAGCACTGGCTCCTAGGATCACCAGCTCCAGTAAGCAAACGGTTCAGATCTCAGCAGCTCCCCACTGAAAGGTAAGTCCAGCAGCAGACCCCCTGTACTGGACCTGCTTCTAACTAAAAAACCAAAAAGCTATGCTCCTATTACTAACTCACTTGCGCTCGTATCTACCGCTTCCCACTTCTAAGCTAAACACTAGCTACTTAAAACAGAATTCAACTTAATAAGGTTTAAACAAGTTTAAAAAGCTCCCTTCTTCTTAGCTCAGCGACAGCCAGCCCAGTGTGGATGCCATCTTGGTAATTAGTCTAAAATAATTGATATTGTTATTATCTAGAATATGAGTTCTTTGCGCTAGTTACTTGGGTCAGAGTTGAAATTGATTTGTGCAGACAAGATTTATTTTAATTATCTGTGTTCTCCAATATGTGTATATATATTTTTTTTCTAAAGAAGTATGAGTGTTTTAAAGCAACAGTTGTCTGTGGTCTTGTAAGAGTCCTCTTTCACCAGTGTTAAATCTGCTTTAGCACTTTTTTGTTAAATTTGAAATAATTAAAGAGAGCTCCATTAACTATTTCATAGCCATCATATAGTGGATTCCTCCTTCCCCCTGGGCTGAGATACAAATGAGACACATTGTGGAGTCCTGAGAAGGATGAAACCAGTGTCCGTAACTTCTGTTTTCTGCCATTGTTGATTGCATGAATGGCTGTCTGGCATCATAGACTGCTTATTAAAGCAGAACCAATCTTAACATTCTTTCATGGTGACTTGCATATATATCCCCTGATGCTTTGCATTTTTGGGGTATGTAGGATTTTTATTTCAATAAATATGGCTGCACCCAGGATTTCAGCAATATTCTCCACTGAATTTAAACATCCATTGGAAGGGTTGTAACATAGCCATCATAGTCTTCACAAAAGTGGAAGGCCTTTGATGCCTGGGACCCAATCCTTGGTTGTCATGGCCCACTGAGTACAACTTACAGCATGAACTGAACTTGTTCTTTTGTTCAATAATCAACTTTCCATACACCAGTTCTGTGTTTTTTATTGATTGTATGACTCAGTTATACAACACTTCACATAATGCTTCACTTGGCTACAATTCCAGATCATGTAGTTACCTTGGGATGTGCCGAAATGATTCTAGAATCCTTATCTGCCATCCAATTCTATGTTTCTGTGAAGCAAAAGTACCCATAAAACTGCTCAGTTCTAGAGCTTTAATAGGTTTGAAATGAAATCTGTAATTAGCATGCAATTAGCATTTAATAACTATTCACATTAATGGAAACTACTGGATTTTAAAAAGAAAACAAACCCTTTTTGGAACTTTTGTAAATTCTTATTGAAGATGTAGAATAGCTGGATACCTTCTTTTGGACCACCATATACCAAAGATGATACTGTAAGCAAGGTTTTGGGGCCACACAGTCCCTTCTTCAGGTGTAAACCTGTAGTTTACATCACACCTGACAAAGGGACCCGTGTGTTTGTGAATCCTTGTGTACTGTAACCTCTCTGTGCTTGGCATACAGTGTGTTGATCCAATAAAATGTATGAAACTGTCTAGAGAACCATTCTCCAAAGACCAACATTCGTTCTAATTAGAAACAATTTCACAAGACATGAAATTAACTGAGTCAGTCACTCTTGTCTCGGTAGCTAAATAATAACCTGTATGCATATTTTCCATTTTGAATTACAGCGTTCTCAATTCCAGACACAACTCTGGTTTTGTCATTACTTAGTGTATAGTGTGTCTCAAAGGCAACTGTAGTTTTCCCTGGCTAAATGCAACTGATTTTGTAAATTATCCATGTTCCAATCTCATACACTTGATAAGGGAGTAGAGGGGACTCTTTCAGAGGATGGGGTTGGGTAACCTTGCTCCGGGACTCTACAGTCAATTCAGTATATTCAATTTCAATTCACATTTGTGGCCTGACTATGACTTAGGTTACAGATCACTACATTGCATGCTGGCACTTACCATCTGCAGTATTCGAAAGCCTTTCCCAGTAGGACTGTGCTGTCCAATATTCTATAACTCTTTGTGATGGTCTTGTCTTCTTCCAATATATTATTAAACAGATAAAATCTACCTATCTTTACATTTTTTTCAAGCTCAGCAGCTAGGTTTGGCTAGTCAGACTATACCTCTTAAGACCTGGACAGCTGATAAAATGGTTTCTGTCTTTGACCGCATAATCATCATGTAATCTATCTTACCTGATTAGCTGTATGAACTGTGGCCACTGGGAGAGGAGCTGTGACCACTGGAAGGAGTGGATTATGCATTCTGGGGGGGGCCGCATCAGCAGTGGAGGAGTGCCAGCTGAATGGAGCGCTACAGGAGTGAAGGGGGGCATGCCACGGTGGAGGGCTTACCTGGCAGATGAAATCGGTGGCAGGCCAGGGCTGGAGCAGGGCTGCTGGGTGGAACAGGCTGCAGAGGAGTCTGCCAATTGGAGAGCAGGGTGCCGGATTTAAAAAGTGCACCTGCTCCACATCTCACCAGAGGAGCTGTTGGGAGCCACCCCCCCCCCCGGCCCCAACCTCTATTAAATAGCCGGTGGGGGTGGAGGAGTCTGGAGATAGGAATGGCCTGCCAATTAAGGGGACTGTGGCCTGGGACAAATTACAGTGGATGTTGTACTACCATGTGTAAGCAGGGTGAGGGACTGTTTTTAAACCTAAATTGCATGAGGTATGGGAAATTGTTTGTTTGGGTAAGGCTGTGGTAGTACTATAGAAACCACTTGTTGCCATGCCACTAGCTAACTCGGTGGGGTTGTTTTTGACTAAAAGGATTGCTGAGATGATGGGACCACATGTCGCTAGAGTGGGCATCTTCGGGAGGGTAGTTGGGTGCACAGGGTGTGGTGGGGCCATAATACTTGACAGGGTTTGGACGTTTGGGGGATGCCCAGTGTGTTACCAGCTGGCACAGCTTAAGGAGGAGGTAGAGGGGTTGAGAAGGCAGCTGGGGTCCTGGGGCGGGGGGCGGATTGGAGAGGTAGGAGGCAAGCGGTTGCGTATGTGGAAGCACCAGGTGCTGGGGCTTCCCACACTGAGGAAGCAGTGAAGGGGGGGTTCTCACACTAGGGTATGAGGGAAGGGGACACAGGGGACTCTAGGGGACCCTTGCAGGTGGGGCCCAAAAGGTGGAAATTTACACAGCAGTAGGCAAGAGGCTGGGGGTGTCTAGAGGGAACCGAGATGGATGGGGGCACTGGGGGATGGGCAAGGCTCACAAATCATTTAACCCTCTATGCCAATTGGTAGAAGAGGGGAGCATGGGGAGGAGGAGGAGGAGGATGATGAAGTTGTTGAGGATGCGATGTTGCTGGTGAAGCTGGGGCAGGGACGGATAGGAAGGGAGAAGGGGGCAAGAGGCAGGGATTCAAAATGGGGAACAATAGGGGGGGGACCCGGGCAGGATAGGGGAAGAGGTGTGGGGGGTGGGGAGAGGAAAAAGGAGGATCAGGTTAACAAGGAGGAGGCTAAGGGCATGGAACAGGGGAGCATGACAGGTAGGAAGGTGTAGGACGTAAATGGGATGATAGCAAGCAGGAAGCAAAGTAGGCAAACAGATAGGGCGGATGGATTAGTCAAGAGTGGGGATAGAGATACAGAGAAGGATACTTGGGTGGGGGGAATGAAGAGGGCCAAGACATGAGTAGAGGGGGTGACCAGGGACAATAGTGAGGGGACTACCTTCAACACCCAGATTGTTGGAGGTGTGAGGAGCCGGGTAGGGGATTGACTGGACAAAGGGATGAGGAGGGGCATAGAAGGAGGGGAAACCCGAAGGGTGAACATGTAGGCAAGTGAAAGGTTAGAGTACTGCTTTTGGGGGACTCTATGATCAGAGGCATCCAGTGGGAGGGTAAAACCTGTCTGATCAGAACCAAATGCCACTCATTCCTGATGGTGCACAAGGCCAAGCATGAGTTGGATTCACTGGCAAGGGAATGTGGGGGGACCCTGCACATACTAGTGCACCTGGGGACAAATGACATAAATGGTAATAGTGAATTAGAAATACAGGCAAGGTTCCGGGAGTTGGCCAGGGTTTACCTTTCCATCGGCTGTAAGATCTCCTTTTCGGGAATCCTGCCGGTGCCAAGGGCTAGTGCAGAAAACAAGAAGATGATTAGGGAGATAAATCAGTGGCTCAGGGAGTGGTGTGGGGAATTGGGGTATGGCCTGGTGGGGGACTTGGGGGAGACCTGGGAGGATAAGGGGCTGTACACTAAGGAAAGGCTCCACCTTAATTTGAAGGAGAAGGAACTCCTAAAGCTCAAACTAGCTGGGTTCATCTGTGAAAGGTGGGGTTTAAACTTGTGAAGGGGGGAGGGATCAAGAAAGGGGTGGTGTCAGGGGGTACGATTAAAGAGGGACATGGTCTCTACTCCTCAAGGGGGCTAGGGAGATATGGAAATAGATCACCAGGTAGGGTGCAGGAGGTGATGAATGGGAGCTCAAGGGGGAAGAGTGGTCCTGATAAATGCAAGGAGCTTGTGAAATAAGGTGCCTGAGCTCCAGATGATGCTAGTTGGGGGGTAGATGTGGCAGCAGTCACTGAGACCTGGGCCACCCAAGGGCATGAGTGGGACCTAAATCTGGAGGCTCCACTATGTTCAGAAAGGATAGGGGGAGGGAAGGAGGGTGTAGCACTGTTAGAAATAGCATAGGTATTGGAGGGGTGGAGGAGGTGGGGGGAACATGGAGGCTATTTGGGTCACCCTGCTGATGTAGGGGGGGTAAGAGGGTAAAGGTTGGAGTGGTATACAGACCTCCTGCACTGGCGGAGGCTCTGGAACAAAGTTTGGTGGCAAATCTCCAGGGACATTGTAGATTGGGAAAGGGAAGGGTAGTGGTAATGGGGGACCTAAACATGCCGGGAACAGACTGGGGGACTATGACGTCACCAGTGGCCAGGGAGCAGAGGCTGCTGGATGTCTTCCAGAATGCATTCCTGACCCAGCAGGTGGGTTAGCCAACTAGGGAGGCCAGGACGCTGGATATGGTCCTGGCAGACAGTGATCAGATTAGGGACCTAGACGTGAGGGAACCGTTGGTGGGGAGTGATCACACCACAGTCTGGTTCTTCCTGGACCTGGGGGTGAGGAAAGCCAAACAAACAAACAAACTTTAGGGGTGCAGACTTCAGGGAGATGGGAAGGATCCTTAAAGATCGTTTGGTCAGGATAAGGCTGGATATGGATCCTGACAGCAGGTGGGAGATCATTAGGAGGGGAGTACAGGAGGTTACCAGATCCTGAGCAAGGGAAAGGCGTAAGTTCAGTAAGGCCAGGAAACCCTGCTGGTGGACCCAGGAGGTTCAGGAGGTGGTGAGGTACAAGAAAGTGGCCTATAAGCGCTTCAAGCACTCAAGGAGTGAAAGGGATCGGGGGAATATGAGCTGACAGCTAAGAGAGTCACCGGGGTGGTGAGAGCAGCTAAGGTGAGAATGGAGCAGTTCTTGGCCATGGGGATCTGGAGGGGGGACAAGGGGTTCTTTAGATACATAGGGGAAAAAGGAAATTAAGGGGCAGATCAGCAGGAGCAGGATAAGGATAGGGAGGTTGGGCTTAGGAGGGGGGAACAGGCAGAGGTCCAAATGAGTATTTTGCCTCAGTTTTACTGGGGGGTGGAGGGCTATGTCTATGGGGGGTAAACCAGAGGAAGGGGTGGGACCAGTAGAGATCAGGGCCCTGATGGGTCTGGGGAAAGGGAGCGGCCACCACAGACAGGTGGAGGGCTAGCAGCACAGGGTGCAAAGGGGGAGGACGTGGAGGCTGAAATCCCAGTAGAGAGAGTTTAGGGAAGCCCTCCAGTCCCTTCAGACGGAGAAAGCACCTGGGCCAGATGGGATACATCCCAGGGTGCTGAGGGAACTGGCGGATGTCCTGGCGCCCCCCTTGGCAGATCTTTTCAACAACTCTCTGAGGACTGGGTGGGTGCCCCAAGACTGGAGGGTGACCCATGTCGTGCCGATCCACAAGGGGGGGGATCAAGAGAGGAGGCTGGAAATTACAGGCCTGTTAGCCTGACATCGGTGGTGGGCAAAGTGATGAAGGGTATTGTCAAGGAAAGGCTGGGGGGGGGTGGTTACTGGAGCAAACTGGGTATTTGGACGATAGGCAGCATGGCTTTGTCCCAGGAAGATCATGCCAGACAAACCCTGTGGAGTTCTCTTTCTAGAATTCAGCAAGGCGTTTGATTCGGTACCCCACAAAGACCTGCTGGCTAAGCTGAAGGAAATGGGAGTAGGGAGGCAGTTGGTAAGATGAATAGGAAATTAGCTCTCTGAGCATACTCAGAGGGTGGTGGTTGGGGGGCTAGCTTCTTCCTCAAGGTGGGTTACTAGTGGGGTGCCCCAGGGGTCAGTGCTGGGGCCACTCCTGTTCAACGCCTATGTCTCAGACATAAGGAAGGGGGTCAGGAGTGAAATGCGTTTCTTTGCAGATGACTCAAAGCTGGATGCAGTAGTGGATGAGAAGGAGGGGAGGGTGGCCCTGCAGGAGGACCTGGAGGCACTGGAAAGGTGGTTGGGAAAATGGAAACTAAATTTCAATGTGGGGAAATGCGAGATTCTGCACCCGGGAGGCAGAAATCCAGTCCAGAGGTATACCCTGGGAGGAGACATGATTCAAGTCACGGACAGTGAGAGAGATCTGGGGGTGGTTGTAGATATCAAAATGAACAACTCAGAGACCTGTAGGAGGGCAGCGGCAAGGGCAGATAGGATGTTGGAATGCATCGCCAGGGTGATTGCCTCCAGAAAGGCAGACGTGATCCTTCCCCTGAACAACTGCTTGGTTAGGCCACACCTAGAGTATTGTGTGCAGTTTTGGAGATCACATTTAAAGAGGGACATTACACTCCTTGAGAGGGTCCAAAGGAGGGCAACCAAAATGATTTGGGGCTTGGGGGACAGGACCTATGAGGAGAGGCTCGAAGAGCTAAATATGTACACATTGGAAGAGAGAAGGGACCGGGGGGACATGATAGAGGTCTTCAAGGTACATGAAGAGGGTAAATAGGGAGGAACAGTCGGTGCTTGAAGGAAGGAGGAAGGGCCACTAGGGGGCATGGGTGGAGCTGGAGGATTCAGGGAGAAAGGAGGAGGTGCTACTTCACTGAGAGGGTGGTGGAGCCATGGAATGCACTACCTAGGGGCTGGTGGAGGCAGAGACAGTGGAGGGGTTCAAGAGGGGTGAGACAGGTACAGGGGAAGGGTTCAGGAAGCAAAATCCAATGCAGCAAGAATATCCGGAACTGGGAAGGGAGAAGCCAGAGAAGGCGAGGGGGACAGCAAGGTCAGCACCCAGGGTGGGGGCTGACCAAACGAGCAGACACGAAAGACCGTTAGGCCTATTCTGCTGGCATTTTAGTATGTTAGTATGCCAACCAAAATGATCTGGTGCCTGGGGGAGAGGACCTATGAGGATAGGCTCAAGGAGCTTGACATGTACACCCCGGAGGAGAGGAGAGACAGGGGGGACATGATAGTGGTCTTCAAGTACATAAAAGGGATCAATAAGGGGGGGGGTCCAGTCAGGGTGCTCCGAAGGAAGGAGGTGGGGGCAACGGGTGCATATGGGTGTAAGCTGGAAGGGGTCAGGCTCAGTGGGGAGAGGAGGAGGAGGTGTTATTTCACTGAAAGGGTGGTGGAGCCATGGAACGCGCTGCCCAGGGAGCTTGTAGAGGCAGAGACAATGGACGGGTTTAAGAGGGTATGGGACAGGTACAGGGGGAGGGTAAATCTGACCAGGTCCAATACAGGTGGAACATCTGTGACTGGGGACAGTATACCCCAAGGGGAAGGGGGTACACCAAAAGCGGCCCCCAGTGCGGGTGCTGACAACCGAGCAGACTTGGTAGACTGTTAGGCCTACTCTGCTGGCATTTTAGTACGCTAGTGTACAGCAGACACACTTCCAAACAAGCAATAAGCTCAAGCAGTTTAGCTCGGGGGTAGACAATGGACTTTTTTTTTATACAAATAGTCAGAGGCAAAGTTGAAACAAACTGTCTAAAAAATCCTTTTATCTCTTCATAGTTCAATTGAAGATAAATGTCATCCAAGTGTTTACCCCAGAAAAAGACTGAAAGGATGGGGACATTTGTCATGCAACACAGACATGCCGTGCATGTCCCCATCTCTGCTCTTTGATTTTACGATAGGCAGCTTAAACTAGTGGTTAGAGCACAGAGCTGTGAACCTGGGTATCTGGATTCAAATACCACATCCACCACTAGGCAGTGCGACCCTGAGTAAGTCTCTCGTATCCCCTGTGCTTAACTTCATTGTTATCACTTTATGATCTCTCTCTCTGTGCTCTTTCATTTTCCCAGAGCCCTAAAACCGACAGCAACATTCTCTTGCTTGCCTTCCTTTCCTGGATTGTCCAATGCTTTGGGATATAGTTTGCATCAGATACACTTTATAAAACCAAATGTCTTCTTTCTTTCCTTCTTTTAGGTGTAGTTTGTGATTAATGTCTGTGCTAAGATGTCATAAGAATATAAGAAGATGTCAGCAGATTGGGACCTTGTGATCCATCCAGTCTGCCTGTGAATCCTACCCCTGCCCCTATACGTTGCTTGTTTTGCTTTTACCATAGTGTCAGTCCCATGCATGTTTAAATTCATTCACTGTCTTTGCTGCAACTACCTTTGTGGGAAGGCTGTTCCATGGGTCTATCACCATCTCTGTGAAAAAGTACTTCCTGACATTATTTCTTTGCCTTTTCCTCTCAGGTGTAGGTTGGGTTGTGCCCTCTAGTTCACGCCTCTTTGTTGGCCTGGAAGAGGTTGTCTGCCTGAACTGTGTTTATACCTTTGAATTTGAATGTTTCTATCATTTCCCCCATCCTCTCTTTGTTCCAGGGAGTACAAGTTCAAGTCCCTGAGTCTAGATTCATATGGATTGTGATGGAGGCCCTGTACCATCTTAATGGTCCTTCTCTGAGTAGTCTCCAAGCGCTCCTTGTCCTTCTTTACATGGAGCATCCAGAACTGGATACAGTATTCCAGGTGTGGCCTCACCACGGATCCATAGATTGAGATGATTACTTCTTGTTTCCTACTCGTAATCCCCTGCCTATGCATCTGAGGGTACTGCTTACCTTTCGTGTTGCTTTTTTGCATTGTTTCCCTACTTTAAGGTTATTTGATATGATTACGTCTAAGTCTCTTTCAGTCTTGGTCACCTCTAGTGTATGCCCGTCTAGGATATACTGTATTCCTAGTGTTCTGTTTAACTAGATGCATCACTGTGCATTTTTTTAGCATTGAATCTAAGTTGCCAATCTTTGAACCACTGTTCAAGTCTTTTAAGATTTTCTAACAAATCAAAATTTATTTGTAGTGCACTTTTCTTAAACCAAAGCGCATACACAATACAATATAAAACTAAGTATACAGTCTAAAAAATGTACAAAATAAAAAAGCAGAAATATAAACTAAATACAGTCCCCAAAAGCTAGATCAAATAAATACGTTTTTAATGAGGACTTGAAAGACTCGGCGGACAGGCACTCTCTAATCCGACGAGGTAGAGAGTTCCACAGGGTTGGGGCTACAAAAGGAAAGGCCCTAGCACCTGATGTTTGAAGATGGACCCTGGGAACTTCTAGCAGCCCCTCGTCAGTGGAGAAAAGTTGGCGGGAAGGGGAGTAATGCCGAAGGAGGTCTTGCAAGTAACCCGGTCCCTGTCCGTGTAGGGTCTTATAGGTCAGCAATGTGACCTTGAAGGTGATCCTCCATTGCACCAGCAGCCAATGCAGTTCACGCAGCACAGGAGTGATATAGCTAGTTCTTGATAACCCCGACAACCACCTGGCTGCAACGTTCTGCACCAGCTGCAGGCGATGGAGATCTACCACCGGCGACCCTAGGTATAGAGCATTACAGTAATCAAGACGAGAGGACACAAAGGCGTGGACCAACACAGGGAGGTCCTCAGGCAGAAAAACGTGCTTTATCCGGGCAATGTCCCTCAGATGATAGAATGAGGACTTGACAACTGGTGATACCTGCGCTTTCAGTGTCAGTTCTTTGTCAAGCACAATGCCCAGATTTCGCACCCGTTCAGAAGGTCTCAACTGGTTGTCCCCAAGCACATGGCCAGACAGTTGCCCAGGAGTCAGCTTCTCTACCCGCTGATCTGGGTCCACTACCGACACCTCAGTCTTATCCAGATTTAATCTCAACCAATTAGCACTCATCCAGTCCTGAATCTCGGAGAGGCAGTTGCTAAAGACCGAGACTGCACTATTTTGTTCAGGTACAAAGGACAAGTAGAGCTGAGTAACATCTGCATAGCAGTGAAAACACAGCCCATACCACCTTATAATATCTCCTAATGGCAACATATACACCGTGAATATCATGGGGGACAGCACGGAACCCTGCGGCACCCCACAGAGCAGGGCAAAGGGGGCCGAGGAGAAGACCCCCGACACCACCCTCTGAGTCCTGCTTGTAAGGAAAGAATGAAACCATCTGAGAACTGTCCCAAACAGTCCACAGAGCAGCCACAGGCATTCCAGCAGGACCCCATGGTCCACGGTGTCAAGTGCTGCTGAAAGATCAAGGAGGACTAAGATCGAATGAGTCCTCCGATCTCTCGCTATCAGGGGATCATTAAGTACCCAGACCAATGTTGTCTCTGTACTATGCCCTTCCTGAAGCTGGACTGGAGAGGATCATAGACTTCGTGGGTGGTAAGACAGTTCTTGAGCTGCGACGCAAATACCTTCTCAATAACCTTGCCCACAAAGGGCAGGTTAGAGACAGGTCTGTAGTTCGCAAGATAGTCTGGGTCACAGGAAGGTTTCTTTAAAAGGGGTGTCACCACAGCCTCCTTCAGAGGTCCAGAAACACCGCTTGGTCCAGTGAGCACCAGACTATCTCAGCAAGGATCGATCTGATGACATCCAGACACCGCACAAGGAGGCGGGTTGGACCGTGATCCAAACTACAGTAAGTCGGTCGCAGATCTCGAACAATCTTCACAATGTCCACAATCGCTGGTTGGTCAAAATCTGTCTGGATAGACCGGATGGCTGCATCCTCGCATCGACCACCGCCATACTCATTTGAACGAGTCAGGATGATCTCTGACCTGATGGAGGACACCTTATCTGCAAAGAACTGAGCGAACTACTCACACTTAATTTGTGAAAACGCTCTCTGGCCCCAGAGGCAGGTTGGATTGCACAGCCTGTCCACAGTCCGGAAGAGCTGGGCCAGTTGGTTCCTTGCTGCAGCAATCTCTCTGGACAGGAACTCTGCCTTCTTATGGGAGATTTCTGAATAATGGACAATCAACCTAAGTATGTCCTCCTCCAGGCCAGATTTCCGCCAACAACGTTCCAATCTTCATCCAGTTCTTCTCAACTCCCTCAAAGTCCCATCAAACCAAGGGGACCGAGGGCAGAGAGGGAGAGGGTGAACTCGGATAGGCACTATGGAATCCAGGGCCCTCAGTACTACACTATTGTAGTACACTACTAGATCTCCCAGGTCCAAGCATTGCATTGGCCTATTCGATAGATCCAGCACCGCCATCAGACCCTCAGGGGTAACATCTGTCAAAGGGCGGTACCGGGCCATCTCCAAAGGGGCGGGTCTCACAGGGGGAGCCCCAGAACTGAACCTTATAGAGTGATGGTCTGACCAACCGACTGGTTCCACCACGAAATCAGTGGCCTCCATCCCCAGGAGGAACACCAGGTCCAAGGAGTGACCCTGAATATGGGTTGCAGCGGTAACTACCTATGTGAAGCCCAACAAATTCATCAGTTGGAGGAAGTTCTGTCCAAAATGTGAGAGTTCGTCGACCCAGGCATTGAAATCCCCCTGGACCAACCACCTGGGGGATTCCAACACCATGTCGACCACGAAGTCTGCAACTTCCTGCAGGAAAACTTTCTCATCTCTGGGTGGACGGTAAATGAGAAGTAAATGAGTACCCTGCTGGAACAGCTGACTCCAATACTGCGCCAGCATTCTCATCCAGCCAGGTCTCGGTGATGCAAACCAGGTCAGATGTTTCAACAAGATCGACAATAATTGCGGTCTTGTTCTTTACAGACCTGGCATTGCATAACACCGCCCGAGTTGGATGAGAGGCCATGGAAGAGCGGGTGACTTGAATGAATGAATGAATGAATGAATGAATGAATGAATGAATGCTTTATTTTTAAAAAACACCTTTCCAAAACCAAGGCGCTTTTACAACAGGTCAATACATAAAACTTAAATTCCTAAAATCGATCCATAAATACATTTTAAAAATCTGGATATGCTAAATTAAACAAATAAGTCTTTAGAGCTGACTTAAAGCTTTGGACAGTCAGGCATTCTCTCACCCGATGAGGTAGAGAATTCCACAGGGTTGGGGCCATAAAACTAAATGATCTTGCCCCTGATGTCTTTAAACGAACCCTGGGAATCTCTAGCAATCTCTGTTCGGTGGATCGGAGCCAACGGGAAGGACAGTAGGGACAAAGAAGATCTTGCAGGTAACTAGGTCCCTGATCGTGTAGGGCCTTTTAGGTCAGCAAACCGACCTTGAAGGTGATTCGCCATTGAATTGGCAGCCAGTGCAGTCCACGGAGGACAGGCGTTATATGACTGGTCCTTGACGTACCAGTCAAAAGCCTAACCGCCGCATTCTGCACCAGCTGCAAATGGCGAATATCCACCCCCGGTAGCCCTAGGTACAGGGCATTGCAGTAGTCCAAGCGGGAGGTAACAAAGACGTGGACCAATGTTGGAAGGTCATCAATGGGAACCAGATGCTTCACTCGGGCTATATTCCTCAGATGGTAAAAGGAGGTCTTGACAACAGCTGACACCTTATGGTTAAGGGTCAGACAGTCATCAAATATAACACCCAGTTCCGCACCCGGTCTGAGGTCGTCAACTGGGTCCCCCCCGAGCCAAAGACCTGAGGGTGACCCAGTCAACGAACCTACCCCTCGATGGCCTGGGTCCACAACCAACACCTCAGTTTTTTCGGGGTTTAACCACAACCAGCTCACAGTCATCCAGTCCTGAATTTTGGTAGGACAGTTATTAAAGACTGAGACAGCATCACCCTGGTCAGGCACAAAGGACATGTACAGCTGAGTATCATCTGCGTAGCAGTGAAAACTCAAGCCGTACCGCCTAATAATCGCTCCCAATGGCAGCATATATACCGCAAATAACATGGGTGCTAAAATAGACTTGCCCACCATCAGTTGGAACGCTTGGGTATGGATAGCAAGCAGGGAAGACCCCTTTCCCAGTTCCATTTTGCCCCAGGGTGCCTCCTCGACTTCACTACCCAATCCACCCACTTACCTACTAGACTCTAACTAGAGGCTAGTCTAGAGTATCCACCCTATTACAGAGTTTTGTATCGTCTGCGAACAGGTAGACTTTACCCTCTAGACCGTCAGCAATGTCGCAGATGAATATGTTGAAGTGGACTGGACTCAGCACCGACCCTTGAGGCACTCCTGCTGGTGCCGTAACTGTCTTCGGACATTGCACCGTTTACAGTATATCTGGTTGGTTTTTGAACCACTTGGTACAGTTTTGTCTGGTGAGTAATGCTTATATTGGGCAGCAACCCACAGGAACACAATTCTACTTGATTTACAAATTTGTATAGGATTTCCTACTTCTTTGACTCCACACACACACACACACACACACACACACACACACACACACACACTGATTCTACTTTTCATTAGTGATGAGATAACCTGGCCAAACTTCAGTTCCTATTCCACTTTGACATGCACCCCAAAACATTCTAGTAAATAAGAATTTCTAGAACTTGAACTTTTTGAATGTTATTAGAAAAAGTCATAACACTTTAGCAAAGTGACAGACATAGCAATTTAAGGACATAAGAGACACTAGGTCAGTCAAGTCAGCCACATCTCCCTCGTTTCATAAGCTGGGACCACCAAGTGTTCTGTGCAAACGTGTACTAAATTGTAGAGATTTCCCACTCACCCTACCACCCAAGGGATCCTGTGATTACCTTGGTAAGCAGAAATTTGGCATACCTTAAAGGTCTGTGCTGTCTTTATTTCCACTGCCTGTAGTGGTAGCCTGTTCCATAGGTTCGCCACCCTCTGGGAGAAGTTGTCACTCCTAGCAATACCCCAGAATTTACACCTTTGAACTTTAGGGCGTGTCCCTTGGTCCTGCTGGAGCCCACCAGATCAAACATTTCCATCTGCTCAACTCTTATTGCTACCGTTTAGTATACAGAAGAATGAGAGAATGTTCCCTGTCAGCTTCCTTTTCTCCAGAGTGAACGTGTAGAAGTAAAGACTTTTATTTTTATACAGGACATCAAAACTGCCAGATGGGCAACTATGCACAACCAGTATGTTCTGCCACAGAGGGGTTCTGATTCCCTCTGATCTCAAGAGTGAAGCTCTAGAAGTCTGTGGGGATTGGAACCCTGAGGTGGCAGAACACACGGGTTGAACACAAAGTTGCTCAGCCAGTATTTTTTGTAGTGTATAGTGCCAAATCGTACTGCCGCTCGTCACTGGGCTTGGAGAAAACTGCTGCAGCCATCTCTGAAGTTAAACTTTAATGCGTGGCGGTTTTCTCAGCTGTGTTTAAATCGGTGTGTCTCATGCACTTTCCAAATTAGCTGGAATGCAGTTGTACCACAGAAGGGTACAGTTGTGTTCCATAACCTTTGCAGTGTGGTACAACACCGTTTCAGCTGATATGGGAATCGATGGTCCGAGTAAGTGGTGTAAGCAGCTGTGTGGACAGGCTGCACTGCTTATTCCAGTGCATGATTTAGCTCCATCTTGTCCTCTCATGGTGCCTAACTATATGTTGCCAGGCAACCAGACTCACAGCCCCTTTCCAGCGTGGCTTGCCTTGACGCTGAGAGGAGCCATATAAGCACAACTTCCAAATGGAGTGGGAGGTCGGAGCGACACTGGAGTCAACTGGAGCTCATGTCTGAGAGGCCATGTAGACAGGCCTGTAGAAATCTTTCAGGCAGAAAAAGACTGAAGTTCAGCAAGTCTGCTCTGTTCCTACCTAGCACGCAACCCTTTAGCCTAATGCTGTGTGTTGCTGGCCCCCTAGTGGTAGCGCAGCACCTCCTCCTTTCCCAAAATTCTCCCTGATTCTTTTTAATCCCTTAAATCTGTCTCATCCTCTCTTGAAGCCTTCCATAGTTGACATTTCCACCACTTCCCTAGGCAACTCATTCCACCTCTCCACCACTCTGTATGAAAAATGCTTTCTTGCATCTTTTCTGAAGCTTCCCCTTCCCATCAGCTTGAATTCGTGTCCTCTTGTGGTGGTCCCCTTGCAACATTTAAAGGTTGCTGGCTATCCACGTTGTTAACTATCCTGAGAAACTTGAAGGCTTCTGTCATGTCTCCCTCCCCTCTCCTTCCTGGACTCTAGCGAGTAAAAACAAAATGGGCACAACGCCTCACAAAAATGAACAAACCTTAAGCAGCTTTGAATATAGTGAAATGTTTCATTAAAGTGGTGCTGCATAAAAACACGCAGATCCCCCTCGGCTGAACATGCCAATGTTTCGTGCAGCCACTAGGTGCTTTATGAAGGGTACGGTGGCATGGAATGTTATCATTACTCTGTCCTTGATAATGGACTCCTGGACCTTGCCCATTGTTGCTCCAGTCAGACCTTGTACTCTTCTATAAGTTAATCGGCTTCCAAGGGATGTCGCTTAATGGTATGAGAGACCCTGAGCCTGAGGATTGGGTGAGAGGATCGCAAAGTGAAGATGAGAGGTTCTGTCTGCCCAAACCTCAGGAGAGGAGTCTCTTATACAATAAGATACACCCCGCGGAGGCCCTATCATCTTATTATAAATCACTTGAGTTTAGTTGGAGTGATTTAAATTGTGCTGTACCTCCTCCCCCGGCACTGAAGTGGAGCACTCCTTCCTAACACTCCCGCATGAGAGCACGCTGTACACTGGATAAGAAGTACAGTAGCTCTGCATGCTGATTGGCTGAAATCAAATTATTGATTTAAAGTTGAAAATAAGGACCACACTGGCCGCTCTCCAGTCCTCTGGCACCACACCTGTACAGACAGACAGACTTATCAATGATGACCGAAGAGGCCCCACCATTAACTCCACTGTGATCATGGCGTGTATCCCATCCTTCCCTTGGGATGTACCTGGCTTGATTTTTACTCGGTAGGTAGCTTCCAGGGTAGGATGTCCAGAGGTTGCTCTTGATGCTATGGACTCCCCAGTGAGTACCACGCCCCCATTTGGGCCCCTTGGCAAATATGTAAGCAAAGTATTAATTCAACATCTCAGTTATCACCCCTGGCTCCCACACAGGTTCCTTTGGTCTTTGTTTCCAGAGGGCCAAGTCGCCTCTTTCACCTCCCTTTTTTCCATTTTTGTACTGTAAAAAGGCTTTGTTGTTATCTGCAGCACTATCCTGGCTTCCAGACCATCTTTGGCTTCATTAATTCTACTTCTGCAGTCATACATAAAAAAACATAGAAACATAGACAATAATGGCAAAAAAAGACCAAAGGTTCACCCAGTCTGCCCATTGTTGCCCGTGACCTAACGTCAATCTGGGGACCCATCCTCTCCCTTCAGCTCATCCTTCCCCTCCCCACACACACTGCAGAGCTTTCTATTATTTCCTATACTCTGTCCCACCCATGCTTGAAGCCTTCCACAGCTGCAGCACCCACCACTTCGGCAGGCAGTCTGTTTCATGGCTCCACCGCCCTTTTGGTAAAATAATGCTTCCTCAAGTCCCTCCTGAAGCTCCCCCCTTTGTTTCCATTCATGCCCTCGTGTCAATAAACTGATGTTCCTGTTAAATAATTCCATGTAGTTCACTTTATTAATCCCTTTCAGAAACTTGAAGGTCTCTGTCATATCTTCACTCTCCTTCCTGGCCGCCAGCAAGTACATTTGATATGTTTTTTTCAGTTAGTCTATTTTTCCACCCCGCTGTGGTGCCACCTCCCTCCACAACCCCCCCAGCCCTGCCACCTGGCATCCTAGGGGACTTACCTCCATCCTGGTGCTTCTTCCATGGCTTGCCCCCTGTGGTGGAGATCGACAGTAGGCACCTTACCGCTGGCAAAATGGATCTGGTGCTGGGAGAGGACCCTGTAGCCAGCGCAGAGCCTGTGAGGGGTCAGTGTCATCCCACACTGCACCTGGCCATTTTACACTTTTCCTCCCCTGGAGGAATAGACATGCAATGCCATCCAGATGTGCCCATGCATGCTACCACGTGTGAGATGTCAACGGCCGCTGTCCCTCCATTCCCAATGTGTTGTCCCAAGCTGTCTGCCCCCAAGCTTCCACAAGAGGGCAGACAAGCATCAGGATCAACAACCCTCCCTCCCCAGGGGATACTCAGTCCTCCTCTCACCGGCTGACAACCCGCCCAACAACCCAAGTCCATTGCCGAACCTGGGTTGCTGGCGTGGGAAATGTGAGATCTAACATGTGTTGGTTGACAATGCCTGTTGCAGTCACTTTACTGTCGGTTTCCTGGCTGTATGCTGTGGAGTATATACAACAATGTTTTCATATTGCATCCAAGTAGTGCGTGGCTGGCTGAAAGTATCTGACATCCACTGCATTTCGTCATATAGTGTCTTTACATTAGCATTTAATTGCCTATGGTTTCTGATATTCTCCACTATCTGTCTGACTAAGAGGGTCAATTGACTGAATAATGCTTTGTTTTAATTGGGTACTAATTATTCAACCTAAACAGATGAGTGAAAACCACATACCATGGCTACTGTTCAGCCTAGACAGTAGCCAGCACTGGCCCTAGTGATCCAGAAACCCTGTGCACACATCATTGCAGGGGCCCCTTAGCAGGAGTGGGGGAGCACCAAAACTGGCCTCATCTCTGTGGTGACCTCTAAAAACCTTTCTGTTCAGCAAGTTTATTTATTTATTTTTTTGGTAATCATTGCGATCTCCTTGATTTAGAATGTAATCTGTAAGAATATGGGAAATGCACACCTTAGCAAGAAGTTCTGGAAAAACTGGACAGAGAAACAGAGGATCAGAAAAAAATAAAGTTAACTGGACAGTTGAAGCTTTTTTGGGCCCCTGCTACTACTAGGGTCCTGTGCGGGATGTGCACAGTTTGCACTATGTTAAGGCCAGCTCTGACAGTAGCTATCTTGCCTAAACGTTTTATTTTTTTTAAATAAAGCATAAACACAGGAAAAAAATAGTGTAGTGCACCTACCAACAAATGCAAATTTGAATGTCATCGGATGCAAAATATCTGTCAGTTTGAGTAAAAATTTAGATACAGGTAAAATTAGGTCTTCGCTGCTGGGGTTCAGACTTCTGTTGATGTGGTACTGAGCACAACTACTTGATTGAATTTAAATCCAGACTCCTGAAATAACTTGCTAAGATGGAGCAGGTGTGGACTCAAAGTAGTGGCACTATCCTGCAGATGTAAGATCAAGCAAGATAATCTAATACCCATGCATAGCTAATAGCCCTGCATATCCAATGCCCATGCATATCTAATACCCATGCATATCTACTCTGAAGCTCCTCACTGCAGTAATTTCCACAGCGTTGAAAGTTTGAATTCAGCACTTATCAGTTCTCCTTACTGTTTTTTGAATCAAGGAGAATTGACTGAATTAGCATAGCCTTGCGCTACCAAAATCCAAGTAGGGCAATTCATTTCACATCGCTGCCTGATGGATTTCTGCAGCTTGCTTAGCGACATCACTTTTGCTTGCTAATTTTCCGTAAATTTATATTGTGTTTTAAACAGGGAGTACTGCAGTGCACGGTCTCGTGATTCCACACATATTGATAAGACAACAGAGGGGCTTTTGGGAAAAGTTAGCGCTAGGAAATTGCCACAAAGTGAAAGCAGGAATTGACCAGTAAGGCCAAATTCCATTCTCTTATGTCATTGTCTGTTTTATACATAAACTGCTTTGACTGGCGGTGATTGCGGACTTTAAACTTTCCCCCGAACTACTAGCAGATGCAGTAATGGCCATCTCTGCCTGCCAACAGGCCTGTGTTCTAATTAATAAAGTAAAATTACATTTATAGATTTGTCAGTCTGTTGTAGAAATCTTCCCAACAGGCTGATGATAACGACCCTGTGAACGGCCGTGGACTGTGACCCATATCAGACTAGCAGCTGTATCCTTGCTTCATTAGTGCTTGTCTACTGCCTCATTAATACCTTGGTGATAAACCTTGCCTTTCTGTCTATCATGGTTTGTAGGTGCACTTACATGAAGGTTCTGTTAGTGTTACTCTGTCGTTAAGATGATGTATCTCACTGTTGTTGCTTCAAAGCAATCAACTCCACCTAGACAAACTCTGGCAAAGATACAGTAGGGTTTATGTGTTTGTGACTCTGAATGCACATGTTTGTGTGTTTTATCCCCAACCACCCCACACTACACTCCTTTTATAGGGTAGCACAGTCATGACATTTCCAGTGGCAAAGCAGGAAGGAGTGGATCAGTGGGGTATCCACACGGTGACCTCATTTACAGGGGCACTAGTAATTTAACTTGTTATAACAAGTTATACAAAAACAAACAAACAAAACACAAAATCAAACTTTTGCTTTCATTTTCTTCCTTCTAATTACTCTGAACAGGTTATAAACCCAGTGACTTATCTGGAATGGATAACATTAACTGCAGGTACTGTGGAACACTTTTCAGAAGGGAAGTTTTACAGGATTTAGGACACTGTCCTACATGATGGGTCATTGGAGATCTTAGGGCTCAGCTCCAGGCAGCATGGGCAGAGATCGCGTGCCTCAAATTTCATATTCAAGAGGAAATATATTATAAGAACCACCCGCCATTTCCCCAACATCCAACAGAAGTACCTTGACCGTAGAGGGTAGTTGGTCCAGGAGGTTGACAGGTGGTTAGGAGGGGCAAATCGGGTGCCCCATCACGCGGTGCTCTCCAACATATTACCTCCACAAACCATATAAAAACTACAAACTGGTATCCGCCGTTATCTCCAAAATCAAACAAAGGGGCAGAGGACACTACAGAGCAGAACACTGCAGCACAGGAGCTAGCACAACAAAACTCGCCCAAAACAGGAACCAAAACAAAAAAAGCAAAACGGAAATCCCAAAAAAATTCTGATCATGGGAGACTCCATGATTCAGGGAGTTGATACCTGTCTCCAGCCAGGGGTAATGGTCAGATGTCTGCCAGGTACATCAGCATGGAGAGACACTGACCGCATTGCTAAAGTTGTTCAGGAAGGAGGTGAAAACATTGATGTCCTGGTACACATAGGGACTAATGATCTCACCAGCCGGTCAGTTGTGGAGACCAAGGAACACCTGACCAGGCTGGGTGACAAACTATCATCCATTTCGTCTGGCATCTCCTTCCCTGAGATCCTGCCAGTCTGGGAGAGGAGGGCACATGGACGGAAGGTCCGAGAAGGGGAGATAGGAGAGCTAAACATGTGGCTCAAGAGCTGGTGCCAGGAAAAAGGACACAAATTTGCAGGGAACTGGCAACAGTTTTGGGAGTGAAAGTTCTTTAAATTTGATGGACTGCATTTGACTAAGGAGGGAGTCCGTGCATTGGGGCAGAAGTTTGAGGTCTTTACAGAATATTTAAACTAGCAAATGGGGAGAGGGGTGCAGCACCCAATCTGTTGAATGGGAAGAACACCCCTCAGCTAGTGGTCAAACAGGAGTTCAGCATATTTGCAGTTCATTTGCATCACCAGGTAAGGAAAAAGGTCCAGCTCCCCATATGATGCACAGGGGACATGCCAGACCTCACCCAACAACTAACGCACTGAAATCTGGCCAATGGAAAATCATGTACACAAATGCTCGCAGTCTGGGAAACAAGATCCCAGACCTGCAGACAATAATGACAGAGGCTAAACTGGACATAGTAGCAATTAGCAAGATGTGGTTTAACAGGAACCACACTTAGGAGACTTCAGTGTCTGGCTATGTACTGTTCAGAAGAGACCGATGTGCAAAAAAGGGGGGTGGAGTGGCCCTGTATGTCAATGAAAATATCAAAGCTACAGAAATTCAGAATACACATTAGGAGCCAGAAGAACTGTGGGTCACCCTGGAAACAGGAAATGGGACAGCCATAAGAACTAGGGTTGTCTACAGGTCCCCAGACCAGGGGGAGGACATAGACACATTACTGTTAGAAGATGTACAAAACATAACAGGGGAGGTTCTGACAATGGGAGACTTCAACATGCCAGATACAGATTGGTCAATACCAGCAGGAACATCTGCCAGAACTAGACACATGGTGGATTCCCTGCAGGGGGAAGACATCAAACAACTGGTACAACAACCCTCAAGAGACAGGGCTATCCTAGATCTAGTACTGACTTACAGGGAAAGGATCACAGATCTCGAGGTAGAAGGTCACCTGGGGGCAAGTGACCATCACATGGTATGGTTCAATTTGGCCACTTCAACTAAATCATCCCATTCCAAGGCAAAAATATAGGACTTTAGAGCAGCTGAATTTGATAAGATGGCCAACAGAGTTAAGTTAGCCCTGGCAAAAATAAATACAGGTGAGGGGGTACAGGCAAAGTGGGCAAGCATTAAGGATACAATACTTGAAGCAACATCCCATTGTGTTAGAGAGAAAAGGAAGTGAAAAGGAAGAAGGAAACCACTTTGGTTCTCGAAAAACAGTAGCAAAAAAGGTCCGAGCCAAAAGGTTGGCCTTCAGGAAATATAAGGGAACACAGTGGGAAGATAGGCATACCAAACTTCCCTAAGGGAAGCAGGGAAGGCAGTAAGGCCAGAAAAGGCCCAAACTGAGGAAACACTAGCACAGACAGTAAAAGAAGGTGACAAGACTTTCTATAGATACATTAGTGAAAGGAGAAAGTCCAGAGGGGGTATTGCTATGATCAAAGGAGATAAGGGGGCGTGTGAGGAGGAGGAACATGTAAAAGCATCTATCCTAAATAGATACTTCTGCTCAGTATTTACTGAAGAGAAGGTAGGGCAGGGCCCACAGCTCAGCACCATTGACACAGGGGAGGGAGGTGAGCACTAGTCCCTTCACAAAAGAAAGGGTCCTACAAGAGCTCCATAAGCTCAGGGTGGACAAGGCAATGGGACCTGATGGCATACATCCCAGGGTACTAAAGGAGCTAAGGGTGGAACTAACAGAGCCATTATCAGAACTGTTTAGTGTCTCTCTGAGCACAGGAGAGGTCCCAGAAGACTGGAGAAGGGCTCATGTGATCCCGCTTCACAAGATTGGTAGCTGGGAGGAGGCAGGGAACTACAGACCAGTCAGTCTTACCTCAGTAGTGGGCAAGATTATGGAGGCACTCCTTAAGGAAGGGATAGTGCAACACCTGGAATCCATAGGGCACGGGATCCAAGACAGCATGGGTTTACAAAAGGAAGGTCCTGTCAAACTAATCTCATAGATTTCTTTGACTGGGTAACCAGAGTGGTGGACCAAGGGGGAGCAGTTGATGCAGCCTACCTTGACTTCAGCAAAGCTTTTGATACTGTTCCACATAGAAGATTGATTAATAAGCTGGATAGGCTCGGGGTGGGTCTGAAATTGGTCAGCTGGGTGGCAAACTGGTTGACGGGCAGAAAACAGAGAGTGGTGGTAAACGGTATACAGTCAGAAGAGGTGCAAGTCACAAGTGGGGTACCTCAGGGATCAGTCCTTGGGCCAGTCCTCTTCAATATCTTCATCAGTGACATTGTAGATGGACTGGAGGGTAAGGTTTATCTGTTTGCAGATGACACCAAGATCTGCAACAGAGTAGATGATCCAGATAGGGTAGGCAGAATGAGAAGAGATCTGGATAAACTAGCAAAATGGTCAGAAGAATGGCAACTGGGGTTTAATGCAAAGAAGTGCAAGATCATGCACATAGGGAAGAGAAACCCTGAAGCCACCTATAGGCTGGGAGAGGAGTTGCTGGCAGTCACAATGGAAGAAAGATACTTTGGCATCATCATCACCGATGACCTGAAACCATCCAAGCAGACCACTAAAGCAGTAGGTAAGGCTAGAGGGATGTTAGGGTGTATTAGTAGGGGTATCACAAGTTGGAAGAGGGAGGTAATAATCCCCCTTTACAAGACACTGGGTAGGCCCCATCTGGAGTACTACGTGCAGTACTGGAGGCCACACCTTCACAAGGACATTTACCAAATTGAGGCAGTCCAGAGAAGGGCAACCAAAATGGTGCAGGGACTGCATCAGAAAACGTATGAGGACAAATTAACGGAGATCAATATGTATACTGTAGAGCAAAGGAGGGAGAGAGATGATATGATTGAAATATTCAAACACCTTAAGGGCATTAACAAGGTGAAAGAGTCCAACATGTTTCAAAAGTAGCAGGACAAGAGGACACATCATGAGAATAGAGGGAGGCCAATTATGGGATAATGTGAGGAAGTTCTTTTTAACAGAAAGGGTGGTGGATGCATGGAACGGCCTATCTCAGGAAGTGGTGGCTATGAATACAGTGCAGGGCTTTAAACAGGCATGGGATAGGCATAAGGGAGTAATACAGATGAGTATGAATAGATAAGCCATTGACAGAGCAAATGCCGATGGCACATTTATAAGGTAGAAAAAGAAATGGGCAGACTGGATGGGCCTTGCAGTCCTTATCTGCCATCAACTTCTATGTTTGTATGTTTGTTTTGTACAGTTTTGTGGTTATACCCTTTACTACCCTGTATTAGCAAAGGGAAGCATCATAATGGCTTTGATTATCCAGTTTAGCAGTGTCAGTAGCGCAGTAGTTTTTCTTTTTTTATTATTAACATTTTTGGCCAGAAAAGACCTACTAAGCTGGGGTTTGTTTACTGGTGCTGCTTGAGATCACAGGGACATTTACTTGATGTGCTCATGGTCCCATAGTATGCAAGAGGTGGCTGTGGGATCACCTAGTTCTCCAGGTTTGCCGCTCAGTCTTTTAGCCACTACACTATACTCATGTTTTCCTTTAAGGGTGGAAGGTCTGAAGGTCATACGGTAGGTTCTTTTTCAGTACCAGGAACTTTTGTAATGAAGAACTAGGAGGTTGCTGCACTGTTGAGGTGCCATACTTTGGATGAGATGTTAAACTGTGACTCCATCTGTCAATCTTTGGTAGCTGTCCATGTGGAAGTTAAAGATCCCTCTGGCACCTATCATAAGAGTAAGGGATTTTTCCCCATGTCCTTGGTAACATTTACCTTTTTATCAGAATTTTTACCAATTAGCATCCATGTTGGCAGCCTTACCAAGATATGCCAATGTGTGGACATGGAATTGGGACTGCCGTTGCACCCTTCAAATGTGGTTTTCCCGTGACAGAGTTGGGACACATTGACAGTGCATCGCACAGAAGTTTGCATCATAACCATCCATATTGTACCTATGATTAATGAACAGAGGACTGAAGTCTTGAGCACTGCCAGTCTGGCACTTTTTGCACGTATTGAAATTCTGTACAAAAATGAGGGGCTATGGTATTGTTATTGCCCAGAGGTAGTGTTATCACCTTGTTGGGTAGGGGTATTAGATGATGGACAAGACTTTCACCTTCTAAGTTTCTTGTCAAAGCTTTGTGGAATTCTCAACTTTCCGCTTCCACTGGAGTTCTGTAGAATTTTAGAAATTCTGCAGATTTTTTTTTAAACTGCAGAATAGGATTCTGTGGTTTCTGTAAATCAAGGATTCATTTTTCCTAAATTTATTCCACAGAGTACGTAATCCATGGAAGTTTACATGAAAATGCTTTTCAGAATTCCACAGAATTAAAAAATAAATTCTGAAAAGTATTTCTGAAGTGGATTTGACCGGCTGGATTCCCTTATTCTGCACAGATTTGCTTGTATTATGTTAGTTGTTACCACATCACTGCTGAAGAGTTGAGAGAACAAAGGAAACGCAGGGGAAGCTAATGGTATTTCTCAGATATACAATGCCCCTCTTGATTTGTTGGTGGTTAGATTAATGAGCAAATCAGCTCTTGTAGGCAAGGGACAGGATTTTCACATACAGTAGGACTAGCTTTCAGAATCATCCATGACCTATAATAAAATACATTTTTTTTTTATATTTTTATTTTCCCATATTCCACTTCCCTCCTCCTAAACCCCACTGAGTGGGGATCTAGTATTGTGTTTAATGACTCTGTCAATCAGTTACTTACACTTATAATTTTTAGGAAACCATGGAGAAAGCAATAAGATACAATGGGCTGTGTTATTATGAAACAAATAAACATGCCCCTCAGGTATGTTACTTTGTACTTTGCCTTTTTTTAAATGTACAGGAAATTATATGATGATTGGTCAGAGGTACATGTTCCTGAAGTGTTTTATTATAAAATGGCTTTTATAAATAAAAGTAAAGTAACATGTAAGGATTAACCCATGACAAATCGTGGGTTACTGGGGAATTAATCCATGCCGGGGGGGGAGGGTTGTTGCACAAGTGCCAACAACCACCCAGGCGTGGATTAATTCCCCATGTAACCCACGCTCTGGAGTGGGTTAATTCACTTGTAACATGGCCACAAAAAATGGGGACTGTGTGGTTACAGGTAACGTCACAAGGGAAATATTCTGTGCAATACTACAGATGCGCGAATACAATGCTGTTTCCCTGGCCATGTTATACATCCAGTCGGACATGTAAAGTTTGTCTTGCTTCTCCCTTGCACTGTACAACTACTGCATGCAGAAACCATGCCCGTATCCATCCCCGAGAGGCTTGCCGTACTGTGCTTGTGTTTGTATTGTCAAGTTGCCGCCACCTCCACCACCCTCACTTCTCTGGGTAAATTCATAGCCAGAATGGCCAATTTGTCCCAGAGGAAGAAGCATGTAACCACCACAAACAGACAGCAGTGAGCAAACCGAGGGTAGGCAGAGAAAGGTGCATTCCGATCTTCCTCTTGCAATTCAGTGAGTCAAGACACAGGAGCCGGGGAGGTAAGAGTAAGCAGGGAGAACAACAACCAGTCAGGGGGCAACAGTAAGGAGGGAGGGCTACCATGTGTTGGGGAGAGACAGGTAGATGACGAGCAGCATTTTAAAGGCAAAACTGAGAAAACACACTACTGTCCGTAGACTAGCAGAAGTGGCTCAGCACCTCGAGCAGCTGTCCTGCGACTGCAAGTGCTGGGTCTCAGCTGTGAAGGGAGCAGCCATGTATTCATTGAGAAATAATCCACTTCACCTGATGGCTGCTGATGAATGAGAGTGGTCCATTTTCCTTGGCCATGTTATAAATTAAAACAGTGTTTTGTGGATTAAAAAAGAGCAGCATGTTTTGAAGAGATAATTACACAGATTAGAGTGAACACTACCCAATCACATTCTTCCATGTGCCTTAACTGTTTTAGAACAGCATGTAATATGTTGCAGGAAGATGCACTAAATATTATATTAGCGTGCCATCAAGTGGTTGTTAGATTTTTTGATAACAATGCAGTGTATTTCTTTTTTTTAATTTCTTTCTTTCTGAAATATTTTAACAGAGGGAGATGTATGGGGATACTCGAAAATTTCATTTTTCTTCTTTCATGTTCTAGGCCTAAGGGCAAATGTTCTTGTGTTTTCACAGAGGGGAAATAGGCTGGGCAGGGATGACTCAGCCCTTTCATGTAACAGTGGCTTTTTTTTTGTATATAAACAGTAGCTAGGGCAGCCCAGATGCCCCCTGCAGAGATGGATGCCGAGTAGGGCAAAAGAGAAGCTAGCTTAATTTGCATATGTGACCCAAAGTGGGCTGAGCTGGTTTTAGGAGCAGGGGCAGGCCACAGATCAAAGGAATGTCCAGACTGTGATGTAACAGAGGCAGGACAGATGATGTGAGTGAAGGGGCTGGCCTGGCATGGATATTTCTGTGCTTGTATATCCTTGCAAACTTTAGTCATATTTTGCTAAGATTGCATTATTGTTTTGTCAGTTTCTGCTATGACTCAAGAGATCCCAGTTGGGGGTAAGTTTAAGCTATCTACCGAGAATCTGGTTTAGAACTTAGGGAGGTTAGCATTATTCTTGTTCTGAAGCTTTTGTTGCTCATTTCTGTAGTATACTGTATTCCTCATAGACATTAGTGTGTATAATCACACGTTACTGTGAATAACAGCACCTCTCTGCTGCATAAGGCACTTGTGCCTCACTTTAAGAGGTGTGCTGTTATCCCACGTTAATAAACCTTGTCATGCCTTATTGCTTCAGAAGTGTCGCTACCTCCTTAGGCCAACACACAATAGCTGCTTTAGCCTAATCTGAGTTTTAAAAGGGAATCTTGCGCATTTTTTTTTCTGGAGAAAGTGCTTCCCCCTTGCCAACACTGCTACCCCTTAACAAAAAAATTCTGGATCCTCCCATGGTATCAAATAAAGTTATTGGTGGGTTCTTAAATAGTTTTTTGATCTATGACATCACAGTGAGGCAGAAATGAAGACAAGGGCAATACAGACCGATGAGTTTTATTTATATAGCAATAAAAACAATTATTCAATTACAATAAAAACCAGGAATTACAACATAGACAACAAAATCAGATGCAATTAAATTACACAAACTACAAAACACTCACAGTAGAAGCAACGTGCAGATACAGTGCAGGTATAAGTAATGACTCTTGGCTGATGCAATACCAGATTGTACTGCTAAAGCTACCAGGAGACCAAATTGGTTTATTTACACTCAGACTGTGCCAAACGTTTGCTTACACATATGTGCTGTGCAGGAGTTTTGTTTTTTATAAGTTATTTATTTTTCCCCTTGGAGTCCCTCTGCTGCCCCTCTGATGTCCCTCCCTGCACGGGCACTGGTATGAGGCCCCTCCCTGAACCCCACTACTTACCCTTCATGGAGGGGTGGAGTGACTCGACCCACCAGACCGGATGAGCATTCGAGGAGGTACCTTCCCAGGCCGTTGCGGTGGGGGACCATCGACATCCTGCAGAGGACTCCTATTTTTCCACTTTTCTTGGCTTCCCTTGAGGACTGTGGTGTGCAGTGGCTGCAGCGGCAGTAGCGCACACACTTCCGTGCACACCCACGCCAAGCTTCTGCCACAGTCACTCGCCCACAATCTCTAGCGCTGACGTGCCACCTCCTAGCCTCCGTGAGGGTGCAGGCAATCGCTGAGCACTGCTAACCCCCCTCCCTGGAGAAGGAGAGCAGTCCTGAAGACACTCAATCCTTTTCCCCCCTGCCAACCCCTGGTGGCCCATGCTCATTCCCAAACATGGGTCACCGGCGTGACACTAGGTAAGGCAACCAGCGCCTCAGCACCACTGGGCTGGCAGTGCAGGTGTTTGGCACTGATAATGCGTAGATGCAGATGCCCTGCGCCAAGGGAAGACTCCATCCAAGGGCCCTGCACTTCAGTGCAGTGACGGATTTGAAGAATTCATGGGGCTGTCTGGTGGGCTGCGGAAGCACAGGGCCCTGTGGTCCCTGCACTTTAATGTGGCCACAGATACAGATGTACAGGGCAAAGAGTGCATCTGTTAGCCAATGCACAAGGCACTCTGCCACTCACAGGTGGAAAGGTGCAGGACCCTATGCCAAGAGGACAGTTGTCTTCACTATATGGTACCCAGGCGGACAACCCTGCACCTTTCATTCCCTGGCTGGGGGGTGTTGCATAACAGCACCATCCCCCCCCCATCCAGCTGGGTCACTGAGCTCACCTCTGAACTCCGCTCACAGGGATGGGATCCCAGTGCATGGCCACTGCAGTAAAGACTGGCACTGCACACAAAGGTTGTTAAACAATTATAATTTTTTTTTAATTTTGACCTCATCACTGTATAAACATGACATACCATTTATAGTATATTAGCCGAATTTCATTTCACACCAGAGGTGCAAAAACACGTCTCATCCAGGATTTAAAAAAATGACACATGTCACGTTTATTAGGTGGTATGGAAAAAATGGCTATGTTAAAAGTTTTGAGTCAAAATATTAAAAATTAGCAAAGTTAGGAGCAAACATTGAAATAGTGTAATGTTTAGTCATAACCTGGGCATTTTACCATATTTGTACACCAAATTGTCAGCATAGCCTTCTTATGACCCCACATCATAAACAAGGGCAGTGAAAATTTTAAAATCTCGCCTGAAAGGTGATTTCACAACACAACCACAAAATCACTTAGGGGTCTAATTTGCATAATTGCACTGTCATTGGTCATGAGGTGGAGTCCCAAAAAGGCTATGTTGAATATTTGGGGCCACAATATGCAAAAATGACAACGTTATGCGTCAAAGTTCAAAACTCCATTGAAATACATTGAACCACACTTGCCTTTGTTTCTCATATTGCAGTCGGTGGTTCCAGCAGCAAGATGTGTCTTCAATCAGAGAATGGATCTTCGTCCTGTGACCTGTTCAAGTGAGTGAGGATGTGTGGGGGTGTGGGTGTGTGTGTGAGGTGGTGGGTGCTGAGTGGGAGCTCGGGGTGGGGTGTATGTGTGTGGGGGGGGCCATTGGTGAGGGATGGTTTTCTGTTTTACAGGCAGGAAAAAAACATTAAGGGAGAGTTTTCTTTAATTTAGGGATATTCCAATACTGGGATTGGGCACCCCAGTGTTGGGCTCATTTGGAATGGGAGCAACCTGGAAGGGGGGGTCAAGAGAAGTGTTACTAGGGGGTGGGCTCTCTGGTCTGCCTATATTTTTTAAATATTAAAAAAGATTGGGAAAGGTCGGCAGACAAACAACTTGGAGGGGACTGGGAGAAAGAAGCTGTATTGGGATGGGCACCCCACTCTGCTGAATACATAGAGAGAGGGATGGATGGATGGATGGTGCATGTGGGGGGCAGATCAGCAAGGGATGATTTTCTGTTCTACAAGGAAAAAAAACATCAAGGGACGTTTTCTTTATTTTAGGGATATTGTGACACTGGAATTGGGCACCCCAGCAATGGACTCATTTAGAACAGGGGCAGGCAACCTGGAGGGGGGGGGGTGAAGAGGAGTGGTACTTGGGGTGGGCTCCTCAGTCCCAACTATATTTTTAAAATATAAAAAAAGATTGTGAAGGGCGGGCAAGCAACTTGGGAACAGGGAGAAAGAAGTGGTAGTCAGGGTGGGCTCCCCACTACATTGAATAGTTAGAGAGAGACAGAGAGACAGAGAGACAGAGAGACAGAGAGACAGAGAGAGACAGAGACAGAGAGAGAGAGAGAGAGACAGACAGACAGAGATTGTCAGATAGACAGAAGATGGATGGCACAATCCGTCAGGCTCCTGATGTTGAAAGCTGATCAGCTACTTGCTGACTGGCTTCATGCAAATGAAAGGACCGGACCCCATTCTGATTGGAGCGGCTCGGTCCTTTCAGCTACATGAAGTTTCTGCCCAGCAAGCAGTGAGTGGCGTCAGGACCACAGTGAATAGTCATTGGTCTGGACTGATGAGCCCCTTCTAGTTTGAGCTGCAGTGGGCTCTGCTGTGACACACCCCTCAAATGCCGTTAAGTGTGACAAAACTTTCTTCCACATGTGTAAGCAAATGTAAAAATTATGCTGTTCTGACACATTGGGTGTTACCTCCCCACCAAAGAAAAGTAAAAATAAAAAGTATACACAAAAATGGTGTAGGTGCTCCCATAGAATGCTGAGTAAAAATAAAGTTGATCTCTGTGCTATCAAATAGTTCCTTCATTTGTACTTTGTGCTGAACGTTACACAAACTAGAAGGAAAGGAAGGTGAGGAATTTGGTTTTATATAGTGCCTTTCATATACACAATATGCCAAAGTGCTTTACAATCTATGAACAGTTGCCAGCAGCCATTAGGCGCACACAGAGGGGTACGATGTAGTTCAGTGCAACTTATCCCAACATGACATCACAATATTCTGTAAAATGGGGATTGAGTATTAATAAAGGGCATACTTATTTAATTTCTCTGGACTTCTGCAAGTTATAGGTATGCCCAGTATCTTGTTTAAAAATGCATTTGAATGGACTTTCAGGTAAGAGTCACTGTTCATAAATGTTCCCCTTTAAGTGATTTGCTCAAGGTCACACAGTATGTGGCGGTTGTGGAATTCAAACCCTGGTCTCCAGATTCACTCTACAAAAATTTAAAAGGTTATGCAGTATCGTCAAGGAAGATAGGAGTATGCCATCGAAACTTGTTGGTTGTTTATGATGAGGAAGAAGCTTTCATTTTGTATTCCTTCCTCACTAGTTTCTATTGTTTTCTGCACAACTGAAGAAGGAACTTTATGTGAGCTCTGCAGTTTCTTTGTATATTCTCTCTAACTCGGTGTAAATGCACCAACACTTTGTTTTATTAATTTATTCTTTGCTAACCGAGTAAGCCCACTAGGCACAAGTGCCTGTTTTCAGGGGCGACCCGGGAGCTTTGGGCTGGTTAAGTGACTTGCTCAGAGTCGCACAGTATGCAAGTGGAGGCTGTTGGAATCAAACCCAGGTCTGCAGGTACCAAGCTCATTCACAGCTCATTACTCTAACCTCTAGGCTATACTGCCAGCCCAATACTTTGCTTCCGTATTTTTGGAATTTGAGGCTTCAACGGATGGTATCCCAAGTCATGCATTGTGTGCATCCCTGTTTGCGTTTTTGTCTAAATGGTGTCAGCATGGCTTAGTTGGTAGCACATCGGCCTCTGGGGTAGAAGGTTGTGAGTTCTAGCCCCACACCGAGCTTGGGCTCATACCATAAATGCTGGTACCCAAGTGCAGTACTAGAGGATGATGTACTGTTGGAGTGTGTCGTTCTTTGGATGAGACATCAAAATGAGGTCCCTTCTGCCCATCTCTGGTGCTGTCAAGGTGGAAGTAAAAGAATGCAAGGCACTTTTAAGAGTAGGGGATTTTTCTGGTGTCCTGGCCAACATTCTCCTTCCCATAAAACTGGTTAAATCAACTGCCCAAAGGCTGTGTGTGAATGTTGATTTGAAAAATGGCTGCCACTACGCATTTACAGTCACTTCACTACCAGTCTCTCAATACTTCTAAAGCGCTTTGGGAAAGGGGAAATTATTTAACCAGGAAAGGCACACTAAGCCAAAGCTTGTTTCCAGGTGCGACCTGGGAGCACAAGGAAGTTAAGTGACTTGCTCAGGGTCACTTAGTATGCAAGCGGGGACTTTGGGATTCAAACCCAGGTCTCCAGATTTGCAGCTCAGTGCCCTTAACCACAGCGCTATACTGCCTCCTTGGCTTTGGGATACAATATGTATAAAAAAACTATATAAATGCTAATTCTTCTTCATCTTCTAAATAAAAAGGATGTCTTCCTGCTTAATTGACAGATGAAAGATCAGATTTCACTTTGATGTCACTGGACAGTTAGGTTGATTCTGGTTGATTGTTTTTGCCACTGGAAAGGTCTGTACGCCACAGGTCAGCTAACATTGCAGTTTTTTTTTTTGGGGGTTAGGAAGAATGTCAGCAAGCTGCAAATGTCTCTCTTTTACAAGACCACAAAAATATATCTCAGTTTGTAGCTTCTGGCAGAATGCCACGGGATGCTGTAAACTGGCATGAAGCAAAAAGCTGTTCTAAAAACAGTATACCCGATGGAGATGTGTACGCACTGCCAAAAAAATAAATGATGGAAGAGGTGCAGCGCTTGCAGTTTGTTATATATGCAAGCTTGACATGCCATCTTCAGCTGGCAGTGTGCAGCTTGTCCCCAAACACTTGACAAAATCGAGGTGACAGCTTTTCCTATTATTTAGGTCATGGCCTGTGTTGAGAAACATGCAGACAAAACAGGCGTGGGGTTCCTGGGTACGTTCTGCTGTCGCACCTTGTCTGCTTTGTGCGGCACAAATGCATTAGCCATCCATCATTTTTTACGTCATGCAGAAAGTCGGTACTAGGATGTAATGCAAGGTCATTGTTCCTGAAATAAATATCTTTACTAAGAAGCGATGTTTCAGAACTGAACAGATGGAGGAATGTTTCAAGTAACAATCCTGACATCTCAAGGAAAACTTAGAAAATAAATGCTTTTTTACATTCTGCTTATGGTGCTTCGTACCGCTGCGGTCCCCAACCACATAGCAGGAAACCTCCCAGCTGCAACCTGCACCTTCTCTGTCACTTGTCTGTCTCCCCTTACCCCATACTTTCTCCTCTGGGGTGATGTTGATGGAGTAGGTGGCCAGACTACGCATCCCCAACTGCACAGTTCCATGAGACAGCAGGCAATCAGTGTGTCAGGCCCAAGAGTGCCAGTCACCTCATCCCATATGCCTGCAAGGTATTTAAACAGTAATGCACAACAAGGTGTGCGTTGTGGGATTTACCCACACCTTGTGTGGTGTGTCACAAGGCATAGCAGAGTGACTTTAACCACACAAGAAGTGGGTAAATCACACTACTATAAACACCCTGAATTGCAGTATTGTGCTTAAAGAAATGAATCTGTATTAATAAAAAAAAAAAAAATGGGTGCAAAGAGAGCAAACATTTAATCAGTGGGATCCTTATCGGTTGTCTGCTGTAGGATTTACTCACAATCATGTGGCATGTTTTGACCAATGAGGTTGCAGGATTTTCGTGACCCATTTTATCATTTTCATTTTTCATTCTTCCCTTTCTCCTAGGGATGGAGAATGCAAGGGCTCAGGAAGTGCATTCCCATGCTGACGTGTGGCTACGCATGTCCGAGCCAGCTGATGTCCCTCCCTCCCTCCCGTAGTAACAGCCCCAGCTACCCTGCCATGGTCACCCAGGTGGCAGTGTTGCCATGGTGACTGAGATCCAGGAGATACAGTAACAGACACAGTCACTGAGAAAAGAAGCGGGTGCATGTCAAAATACAAACAGAGCAGAAACACAAATGCTTCATCGGGGCGGAGCTTCAGTGCTTTGCTTCAAAATGTATTCAGTCAATTTAAAAATAAAGTACATAAATGCTATACATAGCACTGCAAGAAGTCAGAGAGACAGCACATGAAACTAATATCAAAATTGATATAAAATTCATATAAAAGTGTCCCCCAGACAAAGTGTCATGCTAATGACACGAAGCGTCAGGGCATCAGTGCTGTGGCTTTCATGTACCAAATACCGAATGGCTTAAACTGTTATTTATTTAAGTGAGCAAATGTTTTTTAACACTCGAGGATTGTGCTCCAGTTTGTGTTTCGGGACTGAGACCCACCTGTCCCTGAGGAGATAAGGATCCTCTGGGATGCTAGATCTTCCTTCTCCGCTCAGCACTATGACAACTCGGGTTTGTTTCTGAACCTGGGTCACCGGTGTCATGACCGGTAGCACTAGTACTGCGCTGACTGACTGGCCAAAATATTTTGTTTTAAGGCACGTTGAAATTTAGATTTCATATATTTTTTGTGTTAAGTTCTCCCCATTTCTCTATAACATAGTCACCATTTTGAAACCAGGATCACTGTACACACACTAGACTTCATTTGTCGTGGCTGTTTGTCTACACCTGACATCATAATATGAAAAGTGGGCAGGATTTTTGAATGCTCGTGAATGCCGCAGGCCTCAGGGGCGCCGTATGTGCGCCGCGTGGAGCTTGCGGCATTCACCCACCAGCAATCTGGATTTTCTGTTCCATGCAGTGGTTGCCATAAAATAGACCAGCTTTTTGTAGTCCAGTTTACCATAATCCCAAGGACCTTTTTTACGGAGCTTGTGCCAGATATGTGGTGCAAGCTGCCATAAACAGTGGAAACTGTTGCAACTGCGCCCGAGATTATAAGAACGGGTGCAGATGCAGAAAATGGGTTTGGCACACCATCAAAACCTAAGCACCATGGCGCAGGACTTGTTGCAAGCCTTGCACCATACTTTGAAAATCCGTCCACAGGTCTTTTTGTCGTGTTTGAGCAATCAGGCTGAGGGACAGCTAATCCCAGTGAAAGGCAGGAACAAACAGGAAATGGTCACACTCTGACTGCTGATAACTGCAGTGTCTTGCAGTGAAAAACAGATCAGCGACAAAAGATTTTTTGCTGAAAGGACACTTGGCGTAGTGTCTTTGAGTCTCGGGCACTTGGCATAGTGTCTTTGAATCTCGCACACTGCAGTTTTCTCGACGTATTTGGAGATTGCACTACAATATCTTTGAGTATAACAAACACTTTCAGCAAAAAATATTTTGCCTTGGACCTATTTTTCACTGCAAGAGACTTCAGTTCTCAGCAACCTTAGAGTGTGGCTGCTCCTGTTTGTTCCAACCTTTTGCTGGGATTAGCCATCCCTCTGCCTGCACCTGGGCTCTGCACTGGCACACACGACCCCCCCTTCTCCTTTTGTCATGTTCAAATTGCCCTTTGAACCTAAAGCTATGTATTCCGGGTATGCTCGGTATTATGTTGTTTCTTGCTTATACTTCTTTAAATCTGTGTGTAACTATTGCTTTCATGTGTTAGTTTCTTGTAATTTTGCAATTATTGTAGAACTTCCCCCTTGCTTGTTTCTACTGTTTTGTGTAATGTGACTCACACCTCCCTTTACCTGGTTGTACCCTCCCAGGTCATACCAGAAAATAGACAGTTTTGTATCTAATGCACTTAGCTGGTCATTAAGCACTAAATATATTTTAATAAAATAATCATTTGACCTCACAGTCTGTTGCTGTGGAAATGATAATGATGTCACAAGCAGAAGATTTTAATGTTTGGAGGAGATGAACAGCAGGAGCAGACAAGGACAGGGATTCTGTTTTCATGTTAACTAGTGATGCTGAGATAGTGATTTTAAGTATCCTCGTGGGATCTGATGGATAGTCCATCTATCCAACTCTGGATTTGAGATCCTGTTCAACCCCATTTTGATTTTGGATCCAAGGTCAGATAGCTGGATGTGAGGTCACATCATGGGATCCAAGGTCAGATGTCTGCCTTGGATACCTCAGACCCCAAACAGTAATGTCGGATAGTTGTTATCCTGTTGAATCCAGGTGATGGGATCCTGTTGGATACCAACAGTATCCCATGCCATGCAGGATCTGAGAGCAGTGCTGACCATAGCTGACCCGGGACCCTGTGCCAAACCTCCTTGCTGAGGGCACATATCAGAAATAAAGGAGTCCCCAAGGAGCATCCTTGTCCCTGCCATAGCTTCCCTATATCTTCATTTTCAGCTAGTTATGTGTCAGTTTTGCATTCTTCTTACATTAGAAGGTAATCTCTAAACATTGAGGATATGCATACATCAGCAATACATTCTGGAGAAATTCGGATAGAGACACAGGGGACCAGGAAGAAAGGAGGCCAACTGAACGGGGGGACACTCTGCTTTTGTGGCTCTGTGCGAATGCAGTTTGCACCACACTAAGGCCGGCTGTGTCTGAGAGAATCTGTGGCATCTGATGATATCCCATTCCACTGGATACTATCTAAGCTACACTAATGTTGGAAGGAGAACAAAGCCGGAGACCAAGTAGCGTCTGTGGTTACTTGCAACAGGTAAAGCAAATGGGCAGACTGGGTGGGCCTAGCGGTGCTTATCCGCTGTCAATTTCTGTGTTTCTATGTTTCCAATGTTAACTGCCATTATGAAAAGGGTTTGAGTAGTAGAGCTTTTGTATTGGTTGTAAGCATTCCATGTAACCCCTAGATGGCGCTATCCCAGGGGCTACTACCCCTGCCTGATTTGCCACTAACAGGTTGAGGGGCCTGGATCCAATGGCGGGTGCCTCCACCCAGAGGTCAGGGTTTGCAATAGTTAAACTAACTTGGTCACAGCCCTCTGGGACACTGCAACCCCCTTTCTTCCCACTAGTGGCCCACACAATATATCAGAATTACCTTCACAGTATATACTTACCCCAGGTCTGGTTCCGCACTGGGACCTCCTGTGAAATGAGATACAGTGCAACAATCACAGTACAGTACTTTAACATAGACAAATACCTCAGGCAGTATAACTTTGCTGAAACAAGCATCTCTGATTTATTTAGGGGATATAACAAGGACAGGGGAAATCAGGTTAATTAGCTTATCACTCTAATAATCTATTTATGGCTCTGTGCACAGGCCTATCCCTTATCAGTTACTGTCCCTGGGTACCCAAGCCCTAGTGGCTAGTCCAAACCATGGCAGCTGGTAGGGCCCTTTCACACAGAGAAAAGGAGAATTAAACAGTCAGCAGTACAGTAATTCCATTTGGATTTAATGTGGCAATTCAACAGGGAGCGAACCTGAATTAGTACTCACGACCTCCAAATAAGATAGGGTCCTTCAATGTCAGCAGGGCTCACTTGAGGTACACAAACCTCTTCACACATCCATATAAAAGAAAGCACTATACCAGGCAGGCTGCATCTGTATCCCGATCGCAATTACTGCACAATACCCGGGAGAACACACAGCAGATTCAGTTCCTGACAGACCGAGTGCAATTTTCAGCAGTTCCTCCAGTCTTCTACAGGGTGAGCCTGGTTTCTACTCTTCAGAGATCCTTTGATTCTTTTCACAGGACGGATTCAGTCCTCACAAGCTGTTACACAAGCTGCAGACCGGAACTCTGGGCCTTACACACGTTTTTTGACTAAAACTGCACACTGAAAAAGCACAGGGCTCTTCCTTCTTCACTGCCAAAGCTCAACTGAAACTCCAACCGACAAACGAGCACTTCCTTTGAGTTCCTCCCAGTTCTTGACTGGATTGGCTGTCACTCACAATAGACTGCTGCTGTTGGTCCAAAAAGGCACTGAAGTCTAAACTACATCTCCCAGAGTCACTGCCCATACAATCCTCTTGTGGCTGGCTCAGATTATGAGTCCAAGTTCTGATTCGTCCAAGGCACCATTTTAGAGCTAGCTTACCCCACACTGATTGGTCCAGTTCAGCAGTTCAAATCTAGAATGGGGAACTAGCAGACACAGTTCTGACTGCAAAGAAAGCAGGTTAGACAAACTGTAATTTCATTATTACTCTAAATAATTTCTGGCAAACAGTTACATCTTTCAGATAGGTTCCTTTGCACTCTAGTGACTGCAAAATAAAGTGAATTGGCAGCAGCTCGAGTGGTACTCAGAGAAGCACAGTCCCCCATACAAACTAATTATGTCTGCAAGCAGACAGCTCTAAAAGAGACAGTACCAGAGGCTCTAAAACACTCACTGATAAATGGCTTAAATGCCAAACACCATTCAGGCTTGGAGCATTCAAGCAAGTTCTGAAGTCTTTTGGGAACCCCCATTTGCAGGGGGTTACACCTTCCTGGTCTGGGAAAGCTTGACGTCTGCAAGCAAGTACCCATAAGTTTCAACTGCAACCATATACATTTGCATTAGGCTCGCATATGTAATCATCAGTCAATATATCATTTTACCAAGAACACATTTCTGAAACATTGCAGTACGTCCACTTTACACAGTATTACATACACATTGTACCATAACTCAAGTTATTACCTCTTGTACATGAAACCTGAAGAGAGGGGGCCCTTCCCTGTCAGTTACTTTGGGGCTGGATGGGGCAAGGGCACCATACTTAGAGGGCAACACAAGTAACTTGGAGTTAGCACTGATGCTCAGTTTGGGCAATGAGCTCGGGGACACATACACTCCTTTATGGACAACATTGAGAGGCAAGTCCACAGGCCTCCCAAGTGAATCATAACTGAGGTGCACCACAGGCTTTACAGCTCGACCAGTCTTTCTAGGGGAACTGTTATAGTCTCTGCACTCTGAGCCTCATTTTCAGCATTGTCTTCACTTGTCAGGGAGTCTCCATGGAGGTAGAGAGGCTAGAACTTGGGGCACTTTCAGCTCCAGGAGTTACAGTTTCGAGTCCACAACATTTGGCTCGCATGGAGAGCTTTCGGACACTGGCAGTGGACTGTCGGGCACTCAAAATACTTCTTCTTGTTCGGGTGTATCACCAGTCTGCCCCAATCTATCATTTTCCTCCCTGAAAGCTCAAACAGTTCAACCATGCACAATGATTCCATTTCATCTGATCTGATGATTTGCACTTCACTTTCTGGGAGCATTGGCTCCAGGGATGAAGCTGGGGGCTTAGACAGTCCAGAAGGCCCAGCTTCATCTCCAGTATTGACTAGGGGATTGCCCCGAAACAATTGACTCAGTTCGTAAGAAGGATAGTATTCAAAGTCACTCTCACTTTCTTCCGATATGGACTGACAGTCATGCTCAACTGGGACTTGTGGAGGGGAACACTTTAACTTTGCTTCTGTAGGTGCAGACTTTCTTGATCTTTTCTTAGCAGCAGCCTAGTCACTGGTCCAGAGGGGCATCTTCTAGGGCTCAGACTCAATTAAGATTTGTCCAATGGGCAGTAAATGATTTCTATGCATTGTTTTTACATCTTTGAATTATTCTCAGGCCTTACTTTGTACACTGGCAGATCATCTAGTTTGCCCACTACAATGTGAGGGAGATGGTGCCATCTGTCAGCAATCTTGTGCTTGCCATGCAGTCCCAGATTTCTTAGCAATACCGATCTCCCTCCTGGAGTTCCTGTGCTTTCACCTTTTTATCATACCTTTCTTTGTTGGCCAGATTTCTTTTGGCAGCCATGGTTTGAGCCAGTTGGTACGCATGAGTTAGCTGGGTCTTTAACTTTTGCACATACTGTAAATAGTTGTCAGCTTGAACCCCATCAGGAGAGACCCCAAACACACATCTACTGGTAGTCGAGCTTCTCTTCCAAACATCAGGCGGTGGGGAGAATCCAGTGGCATCACTTTTGGTGCAGTTATAAGCATGTACCAGGGTGCTAATTTGTTGGCTCCATCTAGGCTTGTCCTTTGGGTGCAGGGTGCCTAGCATATCTAGCAAAGTGCGGTTGAAGCGTTCTGGGCTGTGGGTCCCCAGGGTGGTAAGTGTTCTGGACTTTCGCACTCCCACAGAGAAAGCATCTCTTTGATCAGACGACTCTCAAAGTCTCTCCTTGATCAGAATGGATTCTTTGTGGAGCCCCATAGTGAACAAAAAGTTTTCTACAAGTACTTTGGCCACAGTGGATGCTTTCTGGTCTTTGGTGGGGAAAGCTTGGGCATATCTCGTGAAATGGTCAGTGACCACCAACACTTACTGATATTTCTTTGATCTGACTCCAAACTCAGAAAATCAATACAGACCAGCTCCATGGGTGCACTGGTGGTGATGTTAACAAGGGGCAGCCCTCTGGGGCAAAAGCTTTCCTCTGTAAGAAGCGACTACAAGTTCAATGTGTTGCTCCACATCAGCCCCATCTTAGGCCAATAGAATCTGGATCTCACCAAGTCAAGTGTTCTGTCTATACCAAGGTGCCCCATGTGGTTGTGCAAGGACATCAGTACTGAGTCTCGAAAGGCAGTGGGCAGCACTAGTTGTTGTTTGTCTACTTGTCCCCCTCTGTAACTGTTTCTCTGTATAACAGTTTATTGATCAGTTTCAACTTAGGACCTTCTTTGTATAACAGTGCAGTTCTCAAATCAGTGGAGCGTAATTTGGACACATCTTTTCCTGCATAGAGGGCTTCTAAAGCTGCTTTGATCATGGGATCGTGGATTGAGCCCGCCAATACTGTCATTGTCCAGCTGAGGCAGTGCACCAATGTCTATTGCAGAAAAGTGGCAATAAGCAGCAGGTATGCAATTCTCAGAGGCTCCCAAGCAATCCACCATGCAGTCCACTGCGTCTCGTGGACATTTGTTCCTCCCTGTCAAACTTCCGGCAGAGTGCCCGAATGTCAGGTTCTGCCAATCGGACCCAATCGTTCTGGGGAACAGGCCTCGGAGAGAGCATCAGCATCTATGTGGTCTAGACCTGCTCGGTATTCGAGCATAGTCATATGTAGATAATGCAGAAAGCCACCTATGGCCAGTGGCATCCAACTAGCTGAGGTCTGCACATAGGTCAAAGGATTATTGTCAGTTTTACTAGTATTTTAGCCCCATACAAGTACTCATGGAATTGGTCAACAATAGCCCACTTCAAAGCTAGGAACTCTAACTTATGTACAGGATAGTTCTTTTCGGATGGGGTCAGGCTTCTACTGGCAAAGGCCACTGGTCTCAGGCCATTCTCGTGCTCTTGGTACAACACAGCCCCCAACCCTTGCAAGCTAGCATCTCAGTGTGCAGGACGTGGTTTTCTTGGATCGGCATAGGCCAGCACTGGAGCATGGGTAAGTTGATATATGATCTCATGAAAAGCAGTCTCATAATCAGAGTCCAGCGGGCCCTCAAATTTTCACTGATGAAAATACACTCTTCAGTCTTGAGGGACGCTGACTTTTGTATTTTTTGTGGGTTGGGGGATACCCTTGAGTAAGGTTAAGTAAAGGGCGGATCACTCTTGAATAGTCCTTGATGAAGCGCCGATAATAACCACAGAATCCCAGGAATCTTTGCAGTTCTTTTAGATTTTTGGCTGTGGCCAGGTGGTCAAGGCCTCAACTTTACTTGGGTCGGTCTCTATTCCCTCGGTGGATACTATGTGTCCCACATACTTTACTGATGTTTGAAAGAATTGACACTTATCAATGGACAGTTTAAGGCCAAAGTCCTCCAGTCGGTCCAATACCTTAAATAATCTGCTCTCATGTTCCTCCAGTGAGCTGCCAAACACAATAACATCATCTAGGTATACCAGGCACTCTGGTAAGTTCATGTCCCCACTGCACGCCCATCAATCGTTGAAAAGTGGCTGGGGCACCTGAAATCTTTGAGGCATCCTCATGAATTCATAGAAGCCATAGCGGACAGATAAAGCCAGTCTTCTCACGGTCCTCTGGGGCCATCGGGATCTGGTAGTACCCACTGTGGAGATCCAGCACAGAGAACCACTTGCTCCCGTTTAGGCAGTCAAAGCATCCTGAATGCGGGGCATTGTGTACTGATCAGGATAGTCCGCCGGTTTAAGGTCTGCGATAATCCACACATCCTTACTGTTCCATTCTTTTCCTCACACTACCACAATGGGAAGCATAAGGGCTTCTGGATTCTTGTATTACACCAGCAGCTAACATCTCTTGCAGATGCCGTCTCACATCATCTATGTCAGCAGGTGCCAGGCGTCGAGACCTCTCATGAAATGGTCTTTCGTCATGCAGCCGGATATTGTGCTCAGCTCCTTGCACGCATCCTACATCCCATTCCTTTAAAGAAACGCCTGGTCTCTCTGGGCAAGCTTCTCACTGATCCTCACTTTCCATTCAGCTGGCAGCGGGAGTCGCAAATCAAACAAGTCAGGCTGTTACTCTGTCATTCTTCCTTGAACTCTTGCTGCTGGGTAGCACTGCAGCGTCTGCACAATGCACATTAGCCAGGATGCAACCTCTGTTTACTCCAAATGTCTCTTTCAGACACATTATGAACTTGACCATTACCCTTCTGGCATAAGCATGGGCTCTAGCGGGCAAAATACTAGGCTTGACCAGCAGTCCCTCTGGCAATTTTCCATCGCCTGGTGCATCCAACATTAATATTTTATTCTTAACATCCTTTCTGATACGGACCTCTCCTGTAAGGTACACTGGGCATTTGGCGCCAGGATCGAGAGACTCAGGATCCTTCTTCCATACAATTCGACCCGGGTTCCTCTGGTTCTGTTTTTCAGCATCTCTCTGTGCCTCATAGGCCTTCTTAATTAAAGCCGGAACTCTTAAAGCTCTACTAGTCTTTGACCCCTGTTTTTATAACACAACTGTGCCAGCCTTCCAACATATGAGCATTTGTTCCAATCAACAAAGGGACACCATCATACAGTCCAGTGGGGGACACACTAAGGCTAGGGGTTTCTACTTGTTCGCCACTCCAGCCACGGAGGTGGGGAAAGACAGCCAAATTCGGATATACCGGAATAGGGGTAGGCCTTCTCACTTAACCCCCATACATGCAGTCCTTCTAATGGTTGTGGGTACGTCTGACAAATGCTTCTGATACCAATCCTGGAACATAATTGTCACTTGGGAGCCACTGTCTAATACAGCTCTTGTAGACACTCCATTCACCTTTACAGTGGTCTCCATGGAGGGACCCACTATTCTGGACCAGTCTGGAGAGGCGGTAGTGGGGCCTGGGCAACGACCTTGCCACAAAAGGACGTGAATTAGCATTTCTTTGTGCCTCACTGGGATCATGTCGTGCACCTCTTAACCACTGGATTCTTTCTCCAAGCTTCCTTGTAGCCTATATGCAACTTTGTCAGTGTCTTTTGGGACTGGCATTCCCTTTTCATGTGCCCATCTTTCCCACAATTATAGCAAAACATACTTTCTGGAGTTTGAGCTGGCCAAGGTGCCACACTGGGAGCCAGGGCGGGTATTACTAACTGGAAACCTGGTGCCATCTCTGTCTGCGGCGTGATAAGCATTTGGAGACATCTCGTCAGTTTCTCCACTTCCATGGTCAAGGAATTGAGTTTGAGCTGTTATCAGTAGGAGATACATGGGTGGGTACCCCACCCCATAGCAGATGCAGTCGGATATAGGTCAGGGCCCGTACTTGCAGGCGTGGCCTTCATAAAGGGACTGTTTTTGAATTCCCGGATCTCTCTCAACAGTTCGCCCCATTGTGGCATATCTTTTTCCTTGTCAGAGCACTCATTGACTGTCAACCTCTGCCCCTGAACTTCACTTGATGGGTCACCCTCAGTCACTCGGGTCGTAGCCACAGCTGTTGGTGCAGGTATCTCCCGAGGTCGCCTTTTCTCAACTCCTCGAATTTCTCTCATTAACTCATCATAGGAGGGTGGAAATTCCAGTCGATTTGCCAGGCATAACTGAAGCAACAGCAGTTCTGAGAAGGGGGCAGACTTAAGGATTCTGTCCAGTCTGGTTCGGTCCAGTTCAATCGCTGGCAAACTACCCTTTCTGAGGCATTCTTGCAACAATTTTTCCAGCCGAGAGACATACACAGACAACAACTCCCCTTGGTACTGTTGTGCATTTCTTACTCTCCACCATAGGTCCTCATCAGAATCTGGGCTCCCATACACATTCTCCAAGGCCTCAAGATAGGCCTGTGCAGTGCTTCAGGGTTACTGGCCGCTTAGCCCGCAGGATGGTAGCCAGGGCAGGACCTGGAGGCTCTACTAACCCTCTTTGCTTGCCTTCCGAGCATTGCCATTCTAGCACTTGGGGCAATATAGTCTATCCAGGTCTCCCAGTCATCCTCCCTTGGGGGTGGGGAGGTGCCAGAGAAGATCCTCAACCTTCGTAAGAGTCGTGACTAATGGCAGGTGCAGAAATAGGAGTCTGCATTGGTTCAGCCACCATTACGGGCACTGGAGCAGGAGAGGGTGTTGGGGAGGAACACCCCCAGGTGGCAAGAATAGTTTCTTTAAGTCCTCCACAGTTTTCCCCTCTCCCAGCAACCATTCAGCAAATTTCTCCTCAAAAGTTTCAGATAGTGGTGGGGGCTGATTCCCCCCCGGGTCTTTACTGTCCTTAGTTATCACTCTCCAAGCAGTGAGGGCTCCCTCTGGGGTAATGGTCTGTGGCACTTTGGAGCTATCTATGGGATCCTTGAACTCTACTAGGGCCAGGAAAGTGTGGGTGAGCAGATTAGCATGCCGACCCACCACCACAGGGTTTTGTAAACCTTCCACCTTGGAAAGTTCTCCCTGCACAGTGTCCGTATTGATACCCAAGGGGATGTCCAGGATAAGCATAGCATTTTGGGGGTCGATCTCCTCCCCAGTACACCACTCCACCAGCCGGTGCACAGCCACTTCTGTCGGGGTACCCATTTTTTCTTAACAGTGGTTCTGTAATATGGCCACCTAGAGGACACACAATCCCAGCGGTGAGCCTCAAGATGTAACCCCTAGATGGCGCTATCCCAGGGGCTACTACCCTGCCTGATTTGCTACTAACAGGTTGAGGGGCCTGGATCAATGGCGGGTGCCTCACCCAGAGGTCAGGGTTTGCAATAGTTAAACTAACTTGGTCACAGCCCTCTGGGACACTGCAACCCCCTTTCTTCCCACTAGTGGCCCACACAATATATCAGAATTACCTTTCACAGTATACACTTACCCCCAGGTCTGGTTCGGCACTGGGACCTCCTATGAAATGAGATACAGTGCAACAATCACAGTACAGTACTTTAACATAGACAAATACCTCAGGCAGTATAACTTTGCTGAAACAAGCAGCTCTGATTTATTTAGGGGATATAACAAGGACAGGGGAAATCAGGTTAATTAGCTTATCACTCTAATAATCTACTTATGGCTCTGTGCACAGGCCTATCCCTATCAGTTACTGTCCCTTGGGTACCCAAGCCCTAGTGGCTAGTCCAAACCGTGGCAGCTGGTAGGGGCCCTTTCACACAGAGAAAAGGAGAATTAAACAGTCAGCAGTACAGTAATTCCATTTGGATTTAATGTGGCAATTCAACAGGGAGCGACCCTGAATTAGTACTCACGACCTCCAAATAAGATAGGGTCCTTCAATGTCAGCAGGGCTCACTTGAGGTACACAAACCTCTTCACACATCCATATAAAAGAAAGCACTATACCAGGCAGGCTGCATCTGTATCCCGATCGCAATTACTGCACAATACCCGGGAGAACACACAGCAGATTCAGTTCCTGACAGACCGAGTGCAATTTTCAGCAATTCCTCCAGTCTTCTACAGGGTGAGCCTGGTTTCTACTCTTCAGAGATCCTTTGATTCTTTTCACAGGACGGATTCAGTCCTAACAAGCTTGTTACACAAGCTGCAGACCGAACTCTGGGCCTTATACACGTTTTTGACTAAAACTGCACACTGAAAAGCACAGGGCTCCTTCCTTCTTCACTGCCAAAGCTCAACTGAAACCCAACCGACAAAACTGGCACTTCCTTTGAGTTCCTCCAGTTCTTGACTGGATTGGCTGTCACTCACAATAGACTGCTGCTGTTGGTCCAAAAAGGCACTGAAGTCTAAACTACATCTCCCAGAGTCACTGCCCATACAATCCTCTTGTGGCTGGCTCAGATTATGAGTCCAAGTTCTGATTCGTCCAAGGCACCATTTTAGAGCTAGCTTACCCCACACTGATTGGTCCAGTTCAGCAGTTCAAAACTAGAATGGGAACTAGCAGACACAGTTCTGACTGCAAAGAAAGCAGGTTAGACAAACTGTAATTTCATTATTACTCTAAATAATTTCTGGCAAACAGTTACATCTTTCAGATAGGTTCCCTTTGCACTCCTAGTGACTGCAAAATAAAGTGAATTGGCAGCAGCTCGAGTGGTACTCAGAGAAGCACACAGTCCCCCATACAACTAATTATGTCTGCAAGCAGACAGCTCTTAAAGAGACAGTACCAGAGGCTCTAAAAACACTCACTGATAAATGGCTTAAATGCCAAACACCATTCAGGCTTGGAGCATTCAAGCAAGCTCCTGGAAGTCTTTTGGGAACCCCCATTTGCAGGGGGGTTACACCCATCAGCCTTATGTTAATCTTTTTATTAACATACGTGCTGAGGTTTTCATTTCATTTTTATTGGTTATACTGGAAAGGCATGTGAGCATTGCTCCCCTTTTACACAAGCTCCCAGTTACATACAGCAATCATGTGACATGACTTAGGCTGAAACATTTAGCTTGCAGCTAGAGTTAACACCAAGGTACATAACCAATCAGGACAGTATAGACAAAAGGCTAACCAAGAACTAACGCGGGTGATTTAACAAATACAAAGGCGACATTAACATTCTGTGAGGGTTTCACAATAGTACAATAAACAGTGGGAAACAGCATTTAAGTGCAATCAAGAAACGAGCCGAGGTGGTGTAACAGTACTACAAGTGCTAGAAAGAGAGGGTAGGCTGGCTTGGTGGTGCAGAGGGTTGAGGTGCTGGTGCCTTACTTTGAGCCACACTGGCGACCCGGGTTCGGGAATGGACTAGGGTTGTTGGGGGTCAGCAGGGAAGGAGAGGATTGAGCATCCACAGGACTGCTCTCCTTTTCTGGGGTGGGTTTCAGGGTCGCTTCGCTCTGCAGCCCCTGGTGAAGACCAGGAGCACTGCACAAAGCGTCACAATGTGGGAAGTACCAGAACACAGAAAAAAACACTCACAATTGGCCAGATGACGGCATCTGGTCTACCAGCATACCCGGAAGACTTCCTGTGGGCCGTCCCATCTCAGCAGCACCCGAGGCTGAGAAAATATAGTGTACTGGGCTGTCCCCTACTGGTGCCTACCCCCTTGGAGGAGAGGAACCCACTCGGGAAAGGGTAACGCCGAGCTACCTCGAGGTAGGCTGTAATGTGAGGTGAAGGGGCTCGGGGGGGGGTTAGAAGGGGTGCTGGTGACCTTGGATGCCTTAAGGAGAGGCGGATTTGGGGCATGGAGGGGAGAAAATAGATCACAAACAAAAAAAAAAAAAAAAAAAAAAAAAGAGAGAGAGGGTAAATGCCAGAGGTGGATAACCAGAGGGTGAGGGGAAAAGAGTACAGTAGAGGAGCCAGATTAGGGCTGTGAGCAGGTTTATGAGTGTGTGAGGGAGAAATGTCTCCTGATATTTTGTTTGAAGGAATTTGTGGAGGGACAGAATTTTAGTTCTGGGGGGAAGAGAGTTGAAGAGCGTGGGTCCCATAAAGGATAGTGTTTTCTGGCCTTGAGCTTAGTCATATGCTGAACAAGGTTTAACACTGTTTAGAAAACCTTTTTTTTTAATTATATTAGCAATAAGGCACTCCCAGGGGTTATGTTACTAGTCACTTAATCACCCTCTAGGGGCTTGTGGCACTTGGCTATGCCTCAAGCAACATTATACCCTTAGAGGGTAATTAACAGACTGTTAACATAACACCTGGTCATGCCTTATTGCTTAATTGTTTTAAAGAAAAAGGGGAAATATAAAATATAGAATAATGCATTGGAAGTGTGGTTTTTGAGGATTTTGTGCACACCTGAGGAGTGTGATGCCCCATAAACCCTTAGGGTGAAGCCCAAGGTATTTATCTGGGCATCACACACTGAGGGTGTGCATAACATCCAAATCACCTCACGTCTCCTTGTTTTATTTTTCATATTTACTGGTTATTCACCTGTTTCCTCAAGGTATTTCTTGAACAGAGCGACATCACTTTTTTTTTTTTTTTTTAACAGTGTTTTTGTTTTCCTACTCTTCAATAAATTTCAGCCTTTCCAATTCATTTGGAGGCTTGAAACGGGATGCACTTGCCATTGTTTAATGTTTTTTGTGCGGAGAGTTTAATTTACACTACGGACATTTTTTGTTTTGCTGACAGATCATCGAGAAGCATGTTTCTTGCACTAGGAGATCAAGCAGACCGCCACCATGTGGACACCTTCTCGTGGGACAGCTGAAGGAGACTCGTGCCGGTTTGTGGTACCCGTGGTTTATGGAACTCCATAATTCACAAGTGTGAATTACGGAATTTCTGAGAGTCTGACAGCGATAGATTATTAAGCCTAACCAGTGAATATATAGAAAATATATTAAGGCTAAACTATATTATGTATAAATATATGTATTTTTTTTTAAGTCTTCGGAGTTGCCAGGAGCTCTGCAAATAGTTTGTTTTATAAAATGAGGTTTAAAAAACTGACCAAACTGAACAACTTCAATGGTTAAAACACAGAACCCGACCATTGATTATTTACCTAGAACCTGCACAGTTAATAACAAACCTGCCCTAATCTACCTAGCAACAACCTAACTAAATGAAAATAAAACCTTTTTCCATAAAATATTTTTTTTTCAGTTTCTAAACAAAAAAACCCACAACAGGGCATAGGTTTCTTCAAAATAAATGCCTTTTTTGGGTGCACTCAAAGGCACGCAGCCCTTGTTACCAAACTTACCTATTCTACCTAGCAACAGCCTAACTAAAGGAAAAGAAAACATTTTTTCCATTAAAAAAAAAAATTCCATTTTATAAGTGCAATAACCCACTCCATGGCATGGTTTTCTTGAGAATGAATGCACTTCCCAGTTGCGCTGAAAGTCACTCTGGTGTTGGCCTTGTGCTTTCTAATTCAGCCCGGGCGTGCATTAATTCTATAGAAATGCACACTCTGTTGTGGGTTATTACTTATGAAGTCCTTGTTTGATAAATGGCCATTAAACCCTGAAGGTGTTAGTGTCCTTTTTGAAACATTGTACTCTCTGTTTTTTCATACTTTAATTTGTGACCAAGAAACAGAGACAGCATAGATTAAGAGTTGATCTTATGGTCAGACTTGTAGGGGGCTCCTAAAAATGGGGATCTGTGCAGTGCACCAGGTTAAAATGCTTCTTGTCAACATATGTTTCTAAAATTTCGGCGAGTCTTCTTTAAGAAAAGAAAAAAAAAAAAAACTAAAACAGACAAAATTATGTTCAGGAAAATGCATGAATGGAGCCTGAGGTATGTGATAAGATATTTAAGGTATCATGGAAGAAGCTTTGATGCATTTGAGAAGTAGTAGGTGATACATCCTGTGGTTTTTCCTGGAGGCCATTTCAGTGACTGTGTCAGGAAATTGAGACTTTTGCTCTTTGAGCCCAAATAAAAATATACTTTCCTGCTGCTCACAATCTGAAAAGAGCACACTTGACTGAGAGTATAGCGACTCTGTGCACAGCTGGAGAACAAGGAAATAAGAGTACCATACTTCAGAATGTTTGAGACTAGTGCCTTCTGCCCCGAGGGATGACAAAGATATTCCAGACCCTGAAGTGCCCTAATGGTATTATTAAACTGTTTTAATGTATTTTGTAATTAATGTTTTTATGCTGTAACTAAATTTCTAATTATTTTATTACATGTGAGGGTTTCCAGCCATTAATCTAACCATTTTAGAATGCAGTCAGCCAGTCAGAATGTTCCTTAGAAATGGGCAGATGAAGTACTGTATTCTGATTGGCTGTTGTCATTTCATTGACCTATGGTTGTGTGCCAGTACCACCCTGTAAAGAAAAAAGGTCCAACCGTGTAATCTGGTACTTGGACAGATCATATATAGAATTCATTCGCCACTTATCTCATTCTCGGTTTCCATCACAAAGAAACCAGGGGCTCAACTTTCACACTGGCCCTTAGACCAACGTAAGCTGTGCCAGTGACCCTGCACCCAATTTTTGAACAGGAGGGGTCCTGGCACCAAACTCCCTACAGTTGCCGCAACTGCTCCTGTGTGACAATTTCCAAACAAATGGCACACAGGAGGGGTTTGAGGGATGCCGGTGGGAGCCCCACTGATGCTCCAGCCCAAGTACAGCATGCCATTCACCCTGTAAAACTGCATTGGAGATGCACTGTTGTTATAGTTTTAGACTACCTAGAAGTATACTTTTCAACATGAACCTTCATGCTGATGCTATACAGCGTAAAACAAATGCCCACTCCCTGCTGTGTTCAGTACAGCAATAGCGGGATCTACATCAGTAAAATGGGAAATTTTTCCATAATACATAGCACCGCTCGATAGGGCTTCTCAGGAAGCCCCCTCCACTTCTGTGTTCGCTGCAACTCTGCAAATTAAAAATACGAATTACAGACTGAAAACTAAATTGCAATAATCAGTCATATGAGGACCGCAGCAGGCAAGGTACGTGATATTTTACAGGGACAGCCCTGTACTGAGTGCTTTTGCCTGTCACCTTGAATACCAAGACAGGCAATCATTCACTTCTGGACTGGACTCTGGCAAGTAGGGTTGATAGGGTCAGAGCAGCAGGGATTCTGCCAGATGCCCTTAGCGATCACTCACTGGTGTATTGGAACTGGCACAGTCATTTTCTGAACTCTTCCCCCTAAAGTTATTCAGTCAAGGGATCTGTCTCACTTTGGAGAGGCAGCCTTCCTCCAGTGCCTAAAAGAGATAGATTGGAAACCCATCAGGGATCAGATCTCCCTAGTTTGGATCAAGCATTGGATTATTTTACAAATCATTTCAACAGCGCTGTCTATATGCATGTTCCTGTAAGGCGTCGAAGGGCCAAGGGTCTTTGGGCAACTTCAGGAAAGCACTGCGGCTTGGGGATAAGACCTGGGTACAATTTAAACAGACAGGGCAATCCTCTGATTGGCTAACATATCAGTGTCTCAGAAATTCCAGTAAGAGGGACTTGAAAAGTGCTAAGAGGACATATATAAATTCTCTCCAAACCCAGAACCTCGCAAAGCCAAAGCAGTTCTGGCATCAGGTAACTCAGCTATTAAAATATCGGACTTCTGAACCCTCCAGCGAATTTCACATTGAAAGACAAGGGTTATCGAACCCCTCAAGAAACTGCTGATGGATTTAACAACTTCTTCACAGATCTTAAGATATTTAAGAACACCCTAAATTCCACCGTGCTCAAGTTGAACCCCTCTCAGAATGTGCAGGCTCCCACCTGTGCTTCCCAGCCCAAATTCCACTTAAGGATGGTTACACGCACGGAGGTCCTTAAGGAGCTGAAGAAACTAAACTGTGATGGCTCCAAAGGCTGCCACACCCTTGAACCTAGATTCCTGAGAATAGCTGCCCCCGTCATAGCCACTCCAATCAGGAACCTCATTAACAAATCCTTCGGCTTGGGTGTGCTCACCAGGAAATGGAGATTGGCCCTAGTAGTGCCTATCCACAAAGGGGGAGAAAAGGACAAGATAAAAAATTATAGACCTGTCTCCCTTCTTAGTGCGGTTGCCAAAATTCCGGAGAGACTGTTCTATAATCAACTGATTGGCTTCCTTGAGCAGACTGCTCCCTTACTAATGCCCAACATGGTTTTCCAAAAAATTCATTGGCTGACACAGCCCTGGGTCATGTCACATCTGATATTCTAACTGCAGTGGATCGCGGTATGGCCACGGGTGCTATTCTTGTTGACCTCACGAAAGCGTTTGATTTGGTAGATCATAGACTATTATTAATAAAGCTTCAGGACCCACAGTAGGTCTAGACGATCTTCTTTGTCAGTGGTTTCATACTACTGATGGAGCAACCTTACTCTGTTTACCTAAATGTTGTGTCTTTTTATGTTTTTATGTGTGTAAACTGGACGTCTGTGAAAATGGATTTTTTGCCCATAGACCTTTCAGTATTAAATAAATGACAATGGAAAAACAAAATGAAAATGAAAAGTATACCATGGTATACTAAATTGTTAATGTATCTGGTCCTGTTTACCTAATATATTCTTTGTTAGCTTGACCTACACTGGATTCCCTGTTATATTCCCTGTATAATCCATGCTGTTCTCTCATTGTCTTTTACGCTGTTTGTGCCAGTTTCTGGCCTGGACCATGTCTGAGAAAGGTCTTTGGATAAGTGCACCAACCCGGTTACCAAATGAATAAATAAATACCTGTTTGGGTGGCAGCAATTTGTCAAATGGTAAGGTAGTGCCTCCTACCTCAGGCCTATCACTGATGGGATGCCACAAGGATCAATACTCGGCCCCAGCTCTTCTCCTTGTTCATAAATTATCTGCCTCTCAGTTACGTTGGTGCTGCAGTTCAGCTGTGTGCTGATGATGCTTTATAAAAATAAATGGCAGGGTAAAATCATGTAATCTGATTGGCTCTTATTTATGTGTAAAATATGGTTTAAAAAAAAAAAAAAAAAAAGACTGCTCAGCAGTGAAGAGTCTGCAACACAGATCAATGGGCATTTGTAAAACAGGCATTTCAGTTAGTCCCCTACTGCCAGAACTGATCTTCCACCACAAGAAAAAATTACTCACCTTAGTAATGTTGTTTCTTCTAATGGAGTCTTGCTATATTATGACAATTGCAGTATGACCGCAGGTTAGAACTGCTCTGGAGGTGAAATAGTTAACTTTCCATGCAGGCATGGAACTTAGAGCGTGAGCTCGGTTGAAAACTCTGTCTGTTGTGCTTCAAACGCAAACTGTCAGATCTTTACGAGCTAAAACTCACTAAGGTTCTGTGTGAAAGCTGTAAACCTACACTAGCCAACTGGCTACTAACATAAACACTCATTTTGGCCTAAAACAAAGACTCAAGTCAGGAGACCCAAAAATGCAAAACACAACACCAATTCACCCAAAAAGGTAGGTGAAAAACAACAAGGTGGGCATCAAAAAAAGTGCCATCCCTGTACTGCCCACCCACATCCCCAAAACAGAGGTTCTGAGAGGGGCAGGCAGGGAGGGAGGTCATAATATAGCAAGACTCCATTAGAAGAAACAACATTACTAAGGTGAGTAATTTTTTCTTCAAACAACATGAAGTCTTGCTATATTATGACAATTGCTGAACTACACAGCAGTACCCCCATGGAGGAGGGACAGAACCTACCTAGGAAATAGGGCTCTGAAGCACGGCTGAGTCAGAACCAGCATCACTCCTAGCCTGGATGTCCAGGGAGTAATGCTTGGTAAAAGTGTGAACTGTTTTCCAGGTAGCTGCTTGACATATTTCTAGAATAGGAATGTCTCTGGCAGCAGCCAGAGAAGCAGCTGTACCTCTGGTAGAGTGAGCCCTCAGGCCTGAGGGGGGAACTTTACCCAACTTCTCATAGCAGAATTGGATACAAGAGACAATCCACCTGGCAATGGATCTTTTAGTGGCTGGCTTCCCTTTACCAACTTCGCCATAGGTGAGGAACAGTTGGAGGGAGTCAAACCTATGACCCTTGGTACACTCTTTGTAGTAACTAAGGGCTCTCTTCACATCTAGGCTGTGCAGCATCCTCTCCCCAGAGGAGGACTGGTCAGTGAAGTACACTGGAAGTGAAATAGATTGATTAAGGTGGAAATCTGAAACCACCTTAGGCAGGAACTTTCTGTTAGTCCGAGGACCACCTTATCTCTGTGAAGAGAGATAAACTCCTGCTCCACTGACAATGCTTGTAATTCACTTATGCGTCTGGCAGAGGTGATGGCTACCAAAAACACAGTTTTCCAAGTCAAGTACTTGAGCTCAGCTGAAGACAAGGGCTCAAAGTGGGGTTGCATAAGCTGAGCAATGCAAACATTAAGATCCCAGGCAGGGGCAGGATCCCTGAATGGAGGGTTGGTGTGAAACAACCCCTTAAAAAACTTGGAAAATACAGGATGAGCTGAAAGGGAAGAGGATTTACCTGCTGAAATAAAAGCAGACACAGCTGCCAAGTGCACCTTCAGGGTAACTGGTCTCAGCCCCAAAGAATTCAGGTGGACCATATAATCCAGGACTGTGGGTAGATCAGCAGAGACTGGGGAAATATGCTTTTCGAGCACCATATGGAAAACCTTTTCCATTTGGAATTGTAGGTAGCCCTGGTGGAAGGTTTTCCTATGGCCTTCAATATATCCATTACACCTGGAAAGGTGTAAATCAGCAAACTCTAACTCTTCAAGAACCAAGCTTTATTGAGAGATTTGAGATTCGGGTACCAGACCCTTCCCTGGGCACAGGTTAGCAGATTGTGATTCCTGGGAAAGGACAGGGGAGGATGGACTACTAAGGACAGCAGGAGTGGATACCAGGGCTGTCTGGCCCAATCCGGAGCTATCAGAATGACTTTACATGATTGGGATCTGATTTTGACTAGCACTTTGAACAAGAGAGGAAAGGGAGGGAAAGCATAGAGAAACTTCCCCTCCCAACTGAGGGCTAAGGCATCCAGGGGGAGTGAGCCCAACACTGGGGGCCTGCAGCAAAAAAGAGGAAGTTGGTGATTGTCTGGGGCTGCAAAAAGATCTATCTGCGGGGTGCCCCATCTGGCAAATACTACTCCCAAGACCAGGGGATCCAGTGACCATTCGTGGTGCCCTGGGAAATCCTGCTGAGAGCATCTGCCAGGACATTGTCCTTGCCTGGGAGGTGAACTGCCGTAAGGGAGGTGTTCAGGGAGTAAGCCAGAGACTACAACTTCATCGCTTCAGTGCACAAGGCCGTAGAACGAGTGCCCCCTTGCTTGTTGATGTACCACATTGTAGTGGTGTTGTCTGTTCTGACCTGAATGCTCTTGTTCTGAACAGATTTGGAAAAAGCTTGAAGTGCTAGAAAAACTGCTCTGAGCTCCAACAGGTTGATGTGGAGCAGAGATTCCTGGGTAGACCACAGACCCTGGGTGGTGAGGTCGCCCATATGAGCTCCCCAGCCCAAGAGGGACGCATCTGTAGTAAGGATTAGAGAATGAGACAGAGTGACAAAAGGAACCCCTTGTCTCAGCTTGCTCTGATCCTGCCACCACTGTAGGGCTTGGATCAGGGTTCGAGTTACTGGGATCAGCTTGGTAAGAGGATCCTTTCTTTGAGACCAAAAAGCTCTCAAATGGAACTGGATGTCCCTCATCAACTGACTTTGAGAGATTCAGAAGGAAACCTAGAGAGGTAAGCAGTTGCTGCGTTATCTGAAGGTGTAAATTGACCTGGTCTGGGGACTGGCCTACTAAGAGTCAATCGTCCAGGTAAGGAAAGATGGCAATCTTTTGCCTTCTTAGGTAGGCAACTGCTACAGCCAGGCATTTGGTGAATACCCTTGGGGCAGAAGTGAGGCCGAAGGGCATTGCTCTGAACTGGTAGTGGCCTGAGGGCAGCTCGAACCTGAGGTACTTTCGATGGGAGCTTCTGATGGGAATATGGAAGTAGGCATCCTTGAGGTCCAGGGAAGCTAGCCAGTCCCCTGGCCTTAGAGAGGGTAGGATAATTCCCAGAGTCACCATTTTGAACTTTGGCTTTAAAAGGTGCTTGTTTAAATATCTGAGATCCAGGATGGGCCGCCATTCTCCTGTCTTTTTTGGGGTAAGGAAGTACCTGGAGTACAAACCTTTGCCCTGGTGTAGGGGAGGAACCCTTTCCACAGCTCTGAGAGCCAGGAGGGTAGAGACCTCTGCCTCTAGGGTGAGTGCCTCTGATGGAGTTGCAGGTGGAAAAGATCTGGTTCTCAGCTTTGGAAATTTTTTGAAGCTGAGAACCAGTCCCTGGCTTACTACTTCCAGGACCCACTTGTCTGATGTTAAAGACTTCCAGTCCTGGACAAAGTAAGCCAGCCTGCCCCCTACAGGTAGAGGAGAATCTGCCCTGGCAATCCCATCAGGGTGCCTGCTTGGCAGGGGCTTTGGGCTGAGGGGTGGAAGCAGACCTGCTTGTACCCCGTCTGCCTCTCCCTCTAAAGAACTCCCTCTGAGCATAGGCGGAGGAGGAAGCTTGGGCTTGGTTAAAAGGCCTACGAAAAGGCCTGCCCCTGCTTCTAGGAAGCTGCTTTTGAGGAGTGGCCTGCCTTTCCTTGGCCTGTGCACTCTTATAGGTGGTCCTATATTCATCCATTTTCTTCATGTAATTCTCTGTTTGCTCCCCAAATAGAGAATTTCCCACAACAGGAAAATCCATGGCCTTAGACTGGGTATCCTGAGACAGGGTAGTACATCTGAGCCAAGCCATCCTGCAGTGCCACAGTTGTAGCCATGACTCTTGATGAAACATCATTAGAGTCCACTGCAGCATGAAATTGCACCTTGGATGCCTCAGTACCATCCATAGCCACCTGTTCCAGCTCCCTGGCAAGCTGGTCAGGGACTTGTTTTGCAGGGCCAGCACAGTATCCCATCTGGATTTCTGGTACCTAGCAGCATAAGCCATATAATTTGCTTGTCCGAGTCCCAAAGATGCTGCCATGTACTGTTTCTTTGCCATAGCATCAATCTTCCTGGAGTCCTTCTCAGGGGGGTGTGAAGCTAGGGGAATATTAGCCTTGTCACAGGCTGCAGCCTGCACTACCCCCACATGGCTGCATTGTTGAGTGAGGAAATCAGTGTCAGAGCCTGATAAGGTATACCTCTTGTCCATCCTTTTATCCACAGGAGGTATAGTGTGAGGAGTTTTTAAAACTTTTACTGTCTGTTTCCGAAAAGATTTATGCAAAGGAATAGACAGTCTCCTAGACTCTGGAATATCCATCATTTCTACATAGTCTGGCTCCTCTTGGTCATCAACAGCTTTCCCAACAGGGAGCTGGAGAGTTTCAGCAACTTTTTTATAAAACATGAAATGAGAAGGGGACTCAGAAAGCCTTGGAGGAGAAACCCCTAGGGGTCTATCTGGAGAGATGTCCGGATCAATGGGCACATCCAGATCTTCAAAACCATATTCACTCTCCTCATATTCCTCTTCCCCTCCCGGTTCATAAAAATCCTCAAATCATAATCTTGAACCGGTGGAACTTAACTTAACGCTTACCTGAAGGTGTCGGTTCGGTCGGACCCGGAGAGAGAGACTGGACAATTTGAATTGCTTTAGCTATTTCCTCAGCAGTTGGGGAGAGAACTTTTGGCTCTACACTAGCTGACTTTCTAGTCCTTTTTGCTGGAACCGGCTCCTCAGAACCGGCTCTTCGTTTGCCCGAGGAAGTATTGCCCTGGTCAGAGGGTACTCCCTCCAGTTCGGTTAGCACCGAACCGGGCTGGCCATCCGGGTCAGCAGACTTTTTGGCCTCCCCTTTCCTGAGCCTACCAACTCTCTCATCTATGGTGGCAGCAGGGAAATTGTGACAAATCTGGCAGTCTGAATTGAGGTGGTCAAACCCCAGACAATAGACATGTGGTGTGTGGGTCAGCCTTAGCAAAAGCTTCCCCACAAACACTACAGTGTTGAAACCCAGTGGGTCCGGTTTTTCTTTTGGGTTTCTCAGACATAATGCCAGCCTAACCAACTTGCTCGTTTATGGCAATCCACCAAGCAAGACACCCTTATCGGTTCCCAACCGTGTCACGGGTCGTGGAAAAAAACGTAATGAAATCCGTTTTTTTTAGAACCGATAAGAACCGGGAACCGCACTCTAAAAAAGGACTAGTAGATTTTAAATACAACCTGATCGGTTCAAACCGAACCGATAAAGAATTACAAGTTCCACACAGAAAAAATAAATGTAAAACCTATCTATTACTTACATTACCACAGACAGAGCTTGAACCGACCGGTTGCGGTTTAATTTCAGCTAAAACCCGAAAAATAATATTTTTAAACCAACAAAATGAACCAAGCAGAAGGAGAAATCTCCGGAGCGACTGTTCAGTGAGGCGGAGTAAAGAATCTGACAGTTTGCGTTTGAAGCACAACAGACAGAGTTTTCAACCCGAGCTCATGCTCTAAGTTCCATGCCTGCATGGAAAGTTAACTATTTCACCTCCGGAGCAGTTCTAACCTGCGGTCATACTGCAATTGTCATAATATAGCAAGACTTCATGTTGTTTGAAACATGGCTGCTACCTTTACACTGTTTAAAAAAAACAAAAAAACAAACAAAAAAAAAACTTCATCTGGGCCTTAAAAATAAAACTACCTTAAATAAAAAATAAAAGAAATGAATTAAATGTTGTTTCCCTGATTGTCACGCTCTCCTTACATACATAAACAAATTAGAAACAATAAGTATTGTTTATAGTTTTCACTACAACTGTTTCTTTGCTGACAGTGAAAAATCCCCCTTCTGTATTTACCTGCTTATAAGGGAACTGTCTTCTTCTTGCCCTGACAGTGAGATAATTGAGATTCTGGCTGTAACAAAGGCCTTTGTTGTCTGTGTGTACAGTGTGTTGGGAGAGAAACATTCTGCCAGTGGACCTGAGCAGAATTTTGAATCCATGTATTCCGTGGTAAACATTCCATGATAAACATATTCCATATCTTGAATGTGGAGAACAACAGAGAAAAAAAAAAACAGGAAAAAGAAGGTAGGCAATAATACAATGACATCATCAATGACATCACTTGCAGTGGGTGGAAGGACTATTTCATCACACATTCACACAAGTAAATCTATTTTTCTACATATAAACATGCTTCTCCCAATAGTCAGAAGTAAAAAATGAAAAAGGGAGCCAATTCTATAAGCACAATAAGGCACTTGTGTGTGTGTGTGTGTGTGTGTGTGTGTGTGTGTGTGTACCATATTTTACAGCATGGCCAGCAGCTGAAGTCACTCGGCCTTCGGCCTTGTGCCTTACTACACCCCGGGCCATGCTGTAAAATATGTTTTACACACACCCTTCATGCTTTATTGCTTACATAATCTACAGGTCCTCATCTAACTTAACCGTAATCAACTCCCAGATAGTTAATGATTTCCAGGCATTAGAAAGCTGGCTCTTGAAAAATAAATTAGTCATTTTTTTTTTTTTTTTTTTACTTTTTTGTGGGATGCTGACAGGGAGCTCTGGTCCCTCCCTTGGAGAGGCTCGTCCTCCAACCTTATCATTGAGACATCATGGACCCTTTCGACTCCCAATTTTGCTGCTTTTCCCCTGAGCCCATGACCATGCAATGGGTGGAGCGACTGGCTTGGCAGAGGCAGCCTAATGCCCTGGACATGGGCCCTCCCCGTTCTTGGTGGTGCACCACTGCTGACAGCCAGTCACCGCTGGGTGTCCATCTACAGTGTGCTGCACAATCCCCTTTCCTCCTGAGGAAGGAGATCTGTTCTCGGACTCTCAATCCTTCCTCGCCCCACCAACCCCTGAGCAACCCAAGTCCATTCCCAAACTCAGGTCGCCGGTGCAGCATGAGATGGCGTCCAGCGCCTCAAACACCAGCACTACTGGGCCAGCCAAATTGGTCCTTAATGCAAAGAAAAGTAAAGCAATGCTCTTCGGACACAGTAATCTCGGTTCGGACAGATATCACCTCATCAACTATTGCACTGCATTTGGTTGCAAATTGGAGGTGGTGCAGTCTTTTAAATACCTGGGAGTGGTGTTGGACCAAACCATCATTTGATACTCATGTGGATTCCTTAGTTAAAAACTTACATCAAAACATTGGTCTACTTTTTTTGGCTTTCTCCCTACCTCTCAAGGGAGGCTTGACTAGCTATTTCCAGGTCCTCTCTTCTGCCCCTTCTCTTGTATGGTGCCCTTTTGGTCCAGGGCACTCGTGACTCTGCCCCTTTTGAGGCTAAGAACATGATACCGTAAGATTGGGTGCCTCGCAGCTGGCGCCCACTGTAGAGCCCATCATTGTGGAGTATTAGCTTCCCTGGATTGGCCTTCATTTGAAAATAGAATGTGTTACCCTGTACTCTGTCTTACTTATAAATTACTTCAGCCCCTGTCTCCACCAAGCCTAATCGGTATTATTCAGGGAAGGTAGTTTTCTCGCCCCCTTAGATCCACAGCACCCCATTTGTTTGTTATACTTAAAGTACAGTATGCATCTGGGAAAAAGTCATTCTCCCATGCTGCCCTACATTTGTGGAATTCCTTACCCTTGAGGTGCTTGAAAGCCCCACTTGTACACTCTATAAGAAATTACTAAAATCCCTTCTCTGGTCCATTCCCCCCTTGTACATGTTAGCGCTGCACTGTGGTCATACAGTAAATAGCAACCCTTGTTTACGCTGCCCTGATTTCTTCTTCACCCTTGTTCTGCAGTAGCTTCCTTTATTGATTCTTATGATGTTTATATTTAATGTTTGTGATATGTGCTCAATAACTTGTTTTAACTAATAATAGTTGTTGGTATGGTTTCCCTCATGGTATGGCTTTCTGTAAATGGTTGTGTATTTTTTTTTTTTTACTTTACCAACCTTCATCTGTGTGCTTCGACCGCTGATCATCCATCCCACCTAATGTATGCATTTACTGTATGAATATTCTATGTATAACTAATCCAGGATCAGCCAGAAAAATGGCTCTACGATCTCGGTGAGCTTACCACTTACAATCAAAATCTAAAATGAAAGCAAATAAATAATTTGGGGAAGCACATGCCCCCTCAGAGTCTATATGCATGACGGGGCACTAGGTTTGAATAGCGCCAACAAGAACGGAGCCGGCAGGACCAGCACAGTATAAGCAACACTGTTAACAACAGCACTAGGACATACTACTTGTGCAAAAAAACCAGCACCGATGGTAGCGGTCGTACACCACACCAACGACACTCACCATTGCTACATCTTCATTGACCACCTTTGTTTTTCTGGGGGGAGCTGTGCCTCAGTACTTCTGATGTTGAGGGCTGTACTTCACAGCACCCCTAACTTTAAATATTCAGGAGGGGTGGATCTTTGGGGTGAAGGAGAAACTTGGGGCAGTAGAATTACTGTTGTGGCTGCCGTAAAAACAAAAAACAAAAAAACCCAACAATAATTACACTAAAGGTGGGGGGGGGGAGGGAAACCGCTGTATCGTCTGTGCTGTGCTGGCAGAGCTGCTTCTGCCTTAACCCTTTCTGCCACGGGAGCAGCTCGGCCAGCAACTGCACTTTTCTGCTACTGCTGCATCCTTACCAGTGCCTGAATAGCTACAGGGGTAGTGGTAGTTGACATATGCTATTCCATCCCGTAGCCACTCTGGCATTGTGCGGTCCTGACAGCGCGGTTTAGATGGCACTGTTCACGATTCGCTTTTGTAATGTGATACCCATGACAGCCCTGACACCATTCCCCCAGCTGTCCTAGCACTTCAATCCTGACACAATATCCTGTCTAGGAACTCATTTAGTTTGCACTTTAAACACCAAGTTGTATTTGATTTACCTTGTGGGGCAGTATACCCCGTGCACTCTTCGAGCACTGCAGACTCCATGGATCATTGTGCAAGAGTCTATAGAGCTGGGCAAAGATGGATAGTTTTGCCATGAATGGGTCTCTCAATTTTCAGACAAACAATTCCCAACAAAACAAATGATCAAGAGGTCAGATTTCCAGTGTAATGTTTAGCGTGGTAGTGCTTATGCAGTAATATTGTGGGAATCCGAATGTTGGCTTACACGGAGTGCACTTGTAATACATACTGTGCCCAAATCATCAGTTACATACCCTATAGTGCAATGCAAGTACCTTGTAATTGCCCACTAATTGTTACATTTATTTAATATATAATTAATGTTGCCGTTAATTTAGAATTGGCACCTGTCAGCACATCAGCACGGAGAGACTGTCGGTGTCTCACTGACGGAACAATTTATGAACACCGTTACTCAGTGCTGTAATTGGCGTGGCGTATGTAAGGAAACTGGCTAATTAAGTGTAGAGAAGCTGACCAGCAGTTTTAAAAGTCAGAGTCTCAAGGGTTTGAAGTATTGGAATTTAATAGGACTGAGGCAGTTATTACTAGCTCCATATGACCTCCTTGAAATCACTCCTATAATAACTTTAACCCCGCTACCCCCTGAATTAAATAGACGTCAGTGCAATATGAGTCATTAAAGTGCCTCTGAGGTGTGAAGGGGTTAACTACAGCACTGCATGTTATGGTGAAAAGTTTGAACCTGTACTTTCGTATTCCATTGTAGATTGCCATTTCTCCTGTCTTGTGAGATACCATATTTCCCCATTTTGAGTCTGCCTTAGCAATTATTTTTAGATCTGAAATGAATAAAAAGAGCTTCTTTTAATATGGCTACCCCTTGGTTGTTTTTTTTCTTACATCTGTAATTTATTTAACATTATATTTGCTGAGTTTTTAAGCCCTTTGCTCCAATGTAAACTGTTTGACATTTAATATTGTGTGTTGCAGTGTTTCTGTTCTTCACCACTGTACAGTGCCCTGAGCTGTCTAGGAATGGTGCTTTGTAAATAAAGATGATTGGATTGGACATCACTCTTCTTGTGAGTGAGGTGAGCTAGGATACAACAGACGCTGCTCTCTGACCTTATGATACAGCAGGGACTGGATTTTAAAACTGCTACATTCTAAGCCTCACACCGCAACCATCGGTGTGGAAAGAATATCTCGGCACCAGCAGCAATCCTAAATTTCTGCACGGGCAGCTGACGCAGCTGTGGAGGCTTCTGTTAGCTCAAGTCGATCATAGGGCCACACAGGACAATTCTGTTGGGCACAATCTATATGTGAGGAGGAGAGCAAACCTGCACCAGGTTTTCATTTCATAGGTAATTTGTGGACTCTGATCTACGGGGGTCAGCAGCATCCAAGGAGCTCATTCCAGTCTTTTGTGGAATGCTATGCCTGGTACTGCGAGGCGTAGTGTTTTGGGGCAGCTGCACCAGAACATGTCTGCAAGCTGCCGTAAATCGTGGAGCCAGTCACAAAATGACTCTCTGATGGAAAATATGACTCGTGCCGAAAAATCTTGTGGACTCACATCCGCACGTGCGCTGAAAAGAAAGCCGTCTGAAAAATCAGCCCCTGGTGTTTAAGAACAGCTGAGAATACTAATGAAAATTTGAAGGTAGGCATATTACAAGGTACGGTTCTCCAATGATTTCAAATCTAAAATAGGCCCAAGCAGATTGACAATAGGGGGAAGTGCATCTTACAAAATAGGAGAGAAAGGAAAATCTAAAATGGAAGAGAAAGGTGCAGGTTTAAAATTTCCATAGTAAGGTGTGCTGCAGCTTTAACTTTGCGGTAGATATTAGTAATGTTTTTTTAACAGGGACTTATTTTTATTTCTCTTTTCCAGCAATAATGTAGTATAAAGAGAATGAGGATCTGTTAATGTCACCCAGCTCAGTAATCTGTCTCTAGCTATGACTAAGGGAAATTCTCTTTCAGCTCTATACTATAAGAGACATCTTTGTTAAGCAGATGGCTGTGAATTCTCCTAAGTCCCCTGGTTTGATCCCCAGTAACTCCCCCTCTAAAAATAAGTCATGCAGACATGGAGAGATGTAAGCAATAAGACATGGCATTGGTAGTACTGTGACAACTGCACACCCAGGGGTGTGTAGTAAGGCACAAGACCACAGGCCGAGTGACTTCAGCCCCGTATGTGCATTTGTCACAGTACGACCAACATCATGGAGTGTCTTATTGTGCTTATAAAATGGGGCTGTGAGGTATATTTTAAAAATAAAACATTTCAAAGAAAAATATTTACCCATTGGTAGTACTGTCACTTTGCATGGGTCCTGTATAGCACAGTGGTTTAAGGCTGTGAGCTGCAAATGTGGTGACATCCAGCAGACCAGACCTGGGTTTGAATCTCACAGTTTCCATTTGCATACTGTGTGACCCTGAGCAAGTCACTTAACTTCCCTGTGCTCCCAGGTCGCTCCTGTAAAAAAGCTTTCAGCTTAGTGTGCTACTCCTGGTTAAACAACTTAAAAAAAAAACAAAAAAAAAAAACAAAGTGTGTATAGAGGCTTCTCACCACTGTTACATACATCACCTTGATCCCTGGGATGCTGACCACATCCAGAGAGACCTTTTCATCCTATCTCAAATATTTCCTGGTATGGGATCTAGATGCAAGATGGGTATTTAGCACTGTTCATTGGTTAGGATTCAGAGTGGGGTTGAGGCAACTCTGCCTTTCTCTAGGAGGTTTGTATTTCTCTGTTGCCCACTATAGTGGGTGACAGTGTCAGGTCATCAATAATTTATAGTTTCAGGTTGTGAGTCTGGAGGAACATAATATTATTTCTGTAAGATGACTAATTGCTCTAGTGGGGATACTTCAGATATGAGTGGCAACACACACTGTAATTGTTCTTGACATTTCATTCACTGCATCGCTTATGTGCTTATTCTGAACAGTAAGTGAGCATCCTGGCTTCTGTGCTGGTGAAGGGCAACTCACATGTCACTCTGTGGCCTTTGCCCGCTCGACTACCATGTAGACAGCACAAATATGAACTGTGATGGGGGTCAAGAGACTGACTTTGGCAGACAGGCTACTGCATTACAAATGTGACAAGTGAATTTATATTGGTAGAACAAGGTGCCTGCTGGTAATATGGGTTTGAATGCTGTGTTTGCCCCTTCTGTTTGGATTGACATCCCCCCCACAGCCATTACTGGGAATCAAACCTTTCACCCCGAGTCCCAAAGGCAGCAGCTTTAACCATATAGCCTTTTATTATACTCTCCGTAATAAGCCTGTCTGAATCCTGCTCTTCAATTTGTGATCACTGTTGTAATGTTCTACTTTATGTGACGTGAACGAGTCTTGGACTCAAAGGTATTTTCCGAATCTGCAATAAATAAAAATAAATAAATAAAATATAGCTAAAGGGACATTCCACACTAGCTAGGAAGTTAGAGTGCTAGTTTAAATGTAGACATTGCAATCTCAGTGACTACCAGAAGAGGTTCCTGTGCTGTTACTATAGGGGCTTTCATGGACAAGTCAGAGTGGCATGTGGGATGAAGGGCAATGCCCACTGATGTGCCAAAAAAAAATCAAACTGGCGTCGTGGTAGGCAGCATGAAACCAGTTTGCCATTTTTTTTTTGGCAAACCAGCTTGGCATCACTATGGGCAAGTATAAAAGCCCCTATTATGGCACTTTAGGACTCTAATTTCCAACGGCTCACTTCTGCATGCTAGTGCTGTTCATAGGCTGCCTTTTTCATGTAACAACACAAACGCCATCCCACCCAAATAAAGATATCAACAACAGTAACACATGTGCCCTTGAGTAAAGAGGTATCTATGCTGTGTCTTGAAATAAATACACGAAGAAAGAAAGAAAGAACAAATATAAAAGAATGTTTTGACAAAAGCCTTTCCTCGGCACGTCTTTCTCATGTGACTAGGATGGAGTTTTTCAAAGAATGCTCTTTGTTAAGTTGTGCTTTCTTTGATTGTAAATGTCTCCGTGTGTATTCCTCAGTACTGAGATATTTCATTGAAGAACCATAAAGGATTCTAAGATACTGATAAGCCATGAGAAGTTCTGATAGGTTTATTAGCCTTACCTGAACTTTCCGAACCTTTTAAAGTACAGTTACTCTTTTAACCTTTGTTTCTGTTCCATACGCTTTTGTCATACAGGGAAATTAATCTAAAAATAACCAGGATTGTTATTACCTTAAATATAAGTGGTATCTTATTGCTAGAGTTAGAACCTTTTGTGTAACCCCACTGCGAGTATGAGTAGATGACCTCTTATTATAGATCTGGCTCACTGTGTCCTTTCTCCAGCTCTTGTCTCCTTTACGGGTCTCTCCACAACCACCTCCACCAAGCCTTCTTTCTAGAGAAAGACCTACCGGGGGAGGATATTAAGCTTCTAGATCAGCATTTTAAAAATGCTCAAAACCTGGAAGAGTTCTGATCAAGTTATTTTACAAATAAATGACAAAGCCTCTGGATGATTCTGAACTTACCCAGACAAGTTCTCTGATTGTTACTTACACTGTGGTTACAATTTCATTGAAATATGAACTGGACATGGTTGTTGATAACATATTAACATAGTAGTTGATGGCAGATAAGGATCAATAGGCCCATCTAGTCTGTCCATATTTCCTGACGGTTAAGACTTTAGCGCCGCATCTTAACTGAATACCCAATCTGTGCCGACTGTTTTTTTTTTTTTTTTTCCCTCAGCGTGGGTGATCATGATCTTAACTGCATAGTAAATTGCAGAAACCTGACATGATGTTCTCTCCCTACTTGGGAAGGTACATATCCTAACCCTCGCTGGGAATCCGACCTGGTCCCCTGAGCTCTGAAGGCTGCCGCTCTAATCATTCAGCGAAAGCGAAATTACCATTAGCTGGGAAGATATAGACCGAGATTTTGACTTCATGTATTGCAATCTACGCAAGCCCCACCGGCGGTCTCACTGTCGCTGCTATTTCTCAACACTGTAAACACTCTGCCAGTTCCAGCGTCTCACATCTAGATGGCACTGTTTTTCCCAGACATGTTTTTATATCAGGCAGGTTTCCAGCTGGTAGAACATTTTTCTGTGTTTTTCCCCCTTATAGAAATAAAAAAAAGTTCAGTTCTTCAGCTGTGTACAGAAAAAGGTATGTTCTCTTTCAGTTGTGGATCTGCAGGTCCTTATTCCATCAAAGAAAAACACTATGATGGGCTTTAGTGTCTGTTTCCTTTCACAGCTGTGCTTTTTGTGTGCTCGGTTCAGTTGCCACCTCTCACTCCAGCAGTAATGGAGTCATGTCAGACAAGTGTTATGTGTTATGATGGCACATCGGGCAATATCCAGGGAGCTCATCTGTCATAGGACTTATTTTACATGGCATCTGCTAAGTGACAGGGATGGGAATTCGTAATGGTATCACTGGACCCGCATGAACCACACAGTCTGAACTCCAGTGAAAGTGACGAAGCTAGATATTCAGTGCATTATTTACCAGTTACTTGAGAGGCTCTGTGATAAGCTTCATCATTGTCAGTATAACACGCATGGGGCAGTAGAGTGATATATAATGACCACTGAGCTCTGCACCAAAGTAAACTTGAAAAAAGTCTCCTGCTTGTTTTGGGAAAATATTGGTGTCTTTCAGCCTCTTCTTGTGCTGTCTTTAATTCCCTTGCACACCCAACAGTACGTTTAAACGACCTCCTAAAATTCACCTTCACATTAGGGATGCTCTGAATTGGCCAATTTGGATCAGATTTTCGGATTTAGGATTTTTTTCAATTTCTTCTCCTGGCCCCCCAGTTGGCTCCTCTTACCTGGCATCCTATTCCTATGGCTCCCATCCATCCCACACCATCCTCCACACTCGGGCCATCACCATGCTACCCCCACGGCCTACCCCCCCCGTGGCAGGGAGCCCCCCCATACTCCCCACCAGGACTGGATCCAGTACTGGTGATGCCTTCTGAAGTGGCGTGAGTCTCAACAGATCGCCATCAAGCCGCCGACCAGGGCCGCCATTTACCATCTTTTCTGTTGGTGGCGGAGCATGCAGTACCGACGGTAGGCATGCCACGCGGGCGTCCACATGCAGGACGCCCGCCAGCTGCTTCACCTCTCTGCCCCACTGTACAGGGCCAGACATGCCAACACCTAGCCTTTGCTAGGTGTCAGGCAATTTCCGGCCTCTGTTCCCCACCCTCCCCAGGAGAGGAGAGGAGAGCTGTCCAATGGATGCTCGATCCTCTCCCACCCCGGCTGGCCCCCGACGACCTGCTTGCACTGTGAACACAGGTCGCTGGCATGGCAAGAAGTAAGGCATCTCTTCTTCAGCCCTCCACACCACTGAGCCAGCTCGGATTTAGGATTTTAGGAAATCCTGATTCCTATTTTGATTCAGATTCTAAAAGGACTTCAAAATTGGAGTAGGATTCGGATTCGAAATGCTAAATCCTGAATTTCTATGTAACAATATGCTTTAGGATTTCATTTATGATTTAGGATTTTCGGACTTAAATTCCAAAAAATCCTAAATCCAAAAATCAGATTAGAATTTGACAAATCGGATTCCGATCTGCAGATTCTGAGAAAGCCTACTTCCTATCAACCCGGACTTTAAAAGTGATCCTTTTCAGAAGCATGACCATGTATTACAGCTAGGTTGCAAGTCAGTAACATGTAAGACAGACGCACGCACACCTGTTAAAAACTGTAATAACACCACCTCAGCCCAATACCAATGCTTATTGACATTTGCTGATGTATACCAGCACCTTTTTGGAGACTTAATAAAGAATATGTAAAGATATCGTTTTGCCAGCTCAGTGGCACAGGGTGGCAACATGTGCCTGCCCAGGAACTGAGTGGGCAAAACTGTTTGACAGAGTCTCTTTGCAAGCAAGAGGTAGCTTCCATTTCATAGAAAAAAGAAATTGCAGCCATACTCAAACTATGCAGCAACTCCTGCAAGAAGGAGGCAAATTTCCCCACTAAATACTGCTCATCAGCTGCAAGGATATTCTTTGCAACATGCAGTGTTTGAAAGTTCATCCCCCGTACAATATATCTGATCAGAACTAGACACACTCTTTATTAGTCTAAGGCCCAGAGCATTAGTGTGAAGTTCTGACAAAGCCATATTGGCAGAGATTCTAAGCTCTGGGCTTGTCTCACTATAATGAGTATATTCAAGAATTTGTATACTGTCTTGATGGTGTGTGATCTTACAGTTCTTGGGATTTTTAAGACTGTGGTACTTAAACTGTACAGATGCTCAGACTGCAGGCTTGTCTCATGCCAAGGATATGACCTGAATCTAAGTACAGTACTTAATTCCCAAGTCTTCTTATTAACTTAGGAACTTGTAGGCCTAAAACATAGAAAGGGATGTGTCCTCTAAACTGTTGCTTCCCAACCTAACCATTAAAAACGTGCATATGTTTGCGAGGATCCCTTATATTCTTCATTACTGCAGACCATTACTTGTACTTTAGGAATACTTAAAACAGGTCTGCAGAAAGCCCAGGGGGAGACGGTAAGGGGGATCAGCTCAGTCTTTCAAAGGAGAGTCGGAGGAAGGCATAAAGCCAAACTGGCTTTAAACAAACCCTCTGTCTTTTGTTGTTTTTAAGTCTTTGACAGGAAAGCTTGTTCAAATGGATTCATCCACTTAAGGGACTGAAGAGATCCTCAGACTATTCATATTTAATATAACATTCACTAGTTAACTAAATAGTGAAGTATCTAGCAGAGAGAACACCTTCAGATTGGGAGGTGGTGTGCTTGATCCCTTGCCAGTGCTCCAGTCAGCTGTGACGGAGTTAAATGCCTTGATTCGCTGGAGGCTGATAAAAGTATAAGGGTTATTAAATTATATAGCATGTCAAATGCAGTCCAGCTTTTTTATTTATTTTTTTTTTAAATGACCAGGCAACCCCCACCCCTTACATACACACACACACACCTATTTGCAGGTAATCCTGCTGCAACTTTCATTCTACACTGAGTTGTACAACGCAGAGCAAAGGAAAAAAGCAGGTTATGTTGACCAGTGACAGTGAGTAGTAGTGCTCAGTCAGAAGTGACCATTGGCATTATGAGCTGAAGAATTTCTAATGCTTGTCTTGCCCCCTTTTTGGCATCAATTCCACATTAGCACAAAGGAGAATGCCTCCCAACAACTGTTAGACTGAATAGCAATCCAGACATTGCAGAGATGTCAGTGTGATGGTCTGTGGTGTAAGGCCTTCTCACACTACGCCTCTGTAACATTACAGAGTGCCCAAACCGTTACCATAGCGGTTTGCGTTTACCTGTAACGTTACAGAAGGCGTTTTCATGTTTCGTTGTTGAAACCACATATGAGGTGGTTTCAACAACATTTATGAAACCGGTCCCCGCCAGTAATGCTACCGTGGTAGTGTGGATGGATGGTTACAGTCTCTGCAGGGCCTGTAGCACAGCGCCGAGCTGCATTGTGGGATTGGGCACTCGTAACGGCCACCCGTTCCCCGAGGTGTGGACTGGCGGTACTGGTCTCTCTACTCGTCACGGCTGCAGTGTGGACACACTGTACCACTCCCTGGCTATAACAGTTTCTGTCTGTTACGGGGTCTGAGCGGTGTAGTGTGGATGGGGCCTAAGATTCAAGATCTGTGTCAGTGGCTCAGCAGATAGCATGCTCACCACTGGAGCTGGACGTTTGGAAGGTGATGGGTTTTAGCCCCACACCAGAGGCTTGGGATAATAGTCATAACTGACACTGTAGTTCAGTATGAGGGGGCACTGCTCTGTTGATGTGCCGTCCTTTGGTTGAGACATTAAACTGAGGTCCCATCTCGGGTCACTTTTCAGGCAGCACTTATCGGGGATGAGTAGGGAAATGTTATTTAAATGAAATAAATTAAACAACTGAACAGAAATAAACACAACACATAACAAAACAAAACAGGCACTGTGGAGAACTTAACACAGAGGCCTGAACAAGGGGGGAGTTAGTATACATGAGCAGACTAGATGGTCCACACGGACCACATCTGCCGACACATTCTACGTTTCTGTTTCTAAAAGCAGATTCATTAAACAATGCAAAATAATACATTACCCCCTACTCCCAAACGTTTAACAGAGAGACCCCCAATTTAATCCTTCAAAACAACCCTGGTATATTGGTGTGAACGTTACTCCATTCCAGTGAACCAGTCTAGATCAGAAAGAACCAAGAACACTTGTATGCAAAAAATAAAAAAAGATGACTTCCACAAGTGGGAAATACAATACGGGATACAAGAAAAATGTATTGTTCTATGCATCTTAAAGCTTTCAAAGCTTTCTGTACCATCTGTGCAGTAGAGAAAGAAGAAGACAGAACCAGTTGCAGTACCGGCTGGGGAAGAGTACGCGGAGTTTCCATGGTGTCCTGGACAACATTCCTCCATCAGTAAATCAGGTCCATGTAAACCACCCCCTACAATGCACCTGAAAACAAGCGTTCATATCTTAATGTGCCTTTCCTGATCAAAAATTACAACTTAATAAATAAAGGTGTACACCGTCAATCTTTCTTCATCAATGCAATGGACACTTTCCTCAATATGTGGGAGAAAGGGAGAGAATCCATAAGCTGCACCATCATCATCATCATCGTATTATATAGCAATGAAATATTTCATATTCATAATGTTTGCTGTTGATCTGGGTATACTGTATCTGAATATAGTGTATGGTAGAACGTTGTACTAACTCGATTTTCCACCACTTGAAATCCTTGTTCAGCCACAGTAACACAAATGAATGGAATGCTGTACTGACTGTACATACAGAACAGCAATCCATTCATTTACACTTTTAAGTGCGAGATATGTTTTCAAGGCAGAAACAGAAAGCTGCCGTGCATCAGTATTTATTTTAAACAGATCTAGAATGACCGCAGTGGTTTTCAGACATAGGACCATTTAATTTTACAAAATCAGAAGAGCCAGATTTGAGCCCGAAAAACAGTTTACTTACATGTTTTGGCCTCTGGACTATTTCTTTCCTCACTAAGGGAGATGTCCGTCCGCCATTTTCTTTTTTTTCTAAATCACTACCATAGTAGGGTGGCAACCAATCAGAGTGTGCGCTGCTAACATAAGGATGCCCAGTCCCTAGCAACCACACAGCTCTGTGCCCTGGGACTGAGAGTCAACAATTCTTTCTCCATGAGTTAAATAAATGTTTTAAGCCTAAAAATGTTTTAAAAATAATTTTATGGGCACCATACGCTATAAAAAAAAAAAAAAAATACAGGATGGGTAACCCCATGCAGAACCAGTGTGTTCTGTCACCTCGGGGTCTGATTCCCAAGGACCTCTCGAGCTTCGCTCTCGAGGTCACAGGGAATCAGACCCCTCTGTGGCAGAATACACTGATTCTGCATGGTTATCCATCCAGCGTTTCTCTATATCTGCTTCAAAACTTCAGTGAGCAGTGTGAAACAGCACCTTCTTCATGTGGGACAGAGGGTTTCTGGGTGATGAAATGGTGGATGTCCCTCTGAATCTGGGGTGACTGTGAGGGTGATTTATCACTGGAAATGGTATAAGAGTACACAGAGAATCTGTAAGTATGAGTATCTATGAATGGGCCTAATTTCATTGCAGCAAGGATGCAAAAACAGAGAGCTAAGTGTGCACAAACCTACAAACCAGCTAACTGATTGAAGAAAATGCTGGGGAAGAGATGTCAGACAGCTGATCAGGTTCAAGGGGGATGTGGGGGAATGGAATTTTCTTTAAGAAAGAAAGCAGACTGGCCTGGTGGTGCTGAGGGTTGAGGCACTGGATGCCACACCTTGTGCCACGCCAGCGAACTGGGTTTGAGAACGGGCTCGGATCATCAGGGGTCAGCAGAGGCAGGAGAGGATTGAGCATCCAGAGGACTGCTCTCCTGGGGGTGGCTGGGTAGCTCTCACTGCACCATCAGCGGCTTCTAGCGGAGACTAGGGGTAGCACACTTGCCACATACTCTTACGGGGGATGGGGTGTCGGCGGATGCCTTACACACGGGTGCGAGAGAGCGCCCGTCATGTGCAGGGCATCATTGCATGTCCGCACCCCCCGGGAGCAACCAGATCAAGGGAAACTCCTGGCACCCAGACAGGCAAAGGTGGGCCCAGTGGACTGTTGCCATGCCCACTGCCGGGTCCATCCTCGCTGGTCTCTGTCTCTCTCCTCCATTCCCTGGTTGCCCCTCTAGATTATAGATAGAGCACCGGAGGAGTAAAGGCAGTCCCGCCTCGGGGGACTCAGAGCCGGGGGCGTGGTAGTCTGAGGAGTTGGGGGAGAGTTTTTATTTATTTTATTTAAATCTCGGATTACAAATACCTTTGAACTAGGGCAGCTCATTTACAAAGGTTCCATGTCAAAGGAAAGGGTTACAATAAGGTTGGGAGTTATAGACAACATTCATGGTATCAACGGAGATACAGACAACATTCAAGGAATCATCTGAGCACAGCAAGTCAACTGGTAACTAAGTGGGAACAGTGCTACACGCTCAAGATTACAAGCAAGCATAGAAAACCATAAGGTACATTTGAAGCAACATTGCTAATCAAAGGTGGGGGGGGGACGAGTAAGGAAGGGGTAGGGGAGATGAGAGGGCAGAGCCCAGATAGAGAAGGAAAAGAAAATATGGCAGCCAGAGGCCTTGTCGTAAGGTGAGAGGGAAGGGAGGCTAAGGTGGGAGAAGGGGTAAAAGAGGGAAAATGAGGGTGGATGAAGGGGAAGAAGATAAGGAGAGTGGGGACTAGAGGGCCTGGAAAGGTCCAGGAAGGGGGGGGCAGTGGGGTAAGAACAAGGAGGGGGTGAGGTAAGGGAGGAGGTGGCAGGGGGAAAGAGGAAACTGTTCTGTCAGGAGAGGTGAAACAAAACAGGAAGCCAAGTAAGAGCCTCAGAGAGTGAAAAAAGTGGTATAAGGGTGTCTGCAGAAGTGGGAAACTAGGTGTACCAATCACAAGTGCTTTCGGATAGGAGATGCTGACGATGCATAAGTTTAAATTGGGACAGACTAGAAAGACTGCTCAGTTGGTTGCTTAGATTATTAAACCACAGGGGGGCTCTCTATTGAAAGGATCGCTGGTATTGGGCAGTCCGACAGTGGGGTGCTAGAAGGAGATCAGAAACTGAGGTACGTGTGTGTTGGGTCTTAGGGGATTTGTTTATCAGGCATCCAGTGCTCGGGGGTAGTAATCCAAGTAGTAGTTCCCGGGAAGCAGGTGACCAGACCCAGGAGGACGTCAGCCTGGGCTGGACAAGGCAGCTCTGAGAGGCCTCACTGGAGAGAGATCTAAGGGGCCAGAGCTAAAGAGGGTAAAGAAAGCTGGAAAAAAAAAAAAGAAAGAAAATAATTTTTATTTTATATGGCGCCTCATTCCAAAGACTTGAAGTGATGCACATAGAATTAAATGGAAACATTTACAAACATTCGTGGACTGGGCTCTGTGGTGCTAAGCGATAATAGGGAAGGGGAAATTGTTCAACCAGAAAAGGCACACTAAGTTGAAGCTTGTTTCTAGGTGTGACCTGAGAGCACAAGGAAGTTAAATGACTTGCTCATGGACACACATTATACAAGTGGGGGCAGTGGGATTCAAACCCAAGTCTCCAGGTTTGCAGCTCCGAGCTTTTAACCACAGTGCTATACTGCTTCCTGGTAGATTGCTCTGGCATGCTGGCTATCATGGTTCATGCCCCACACCTGGAACATTAGGAGCAGAGGCTGGAAGGATATTCTCCTCCCGGGGGGGGGGGGATGCTTAGGAAATGAAAATGAGAAAATGCCGCACCAGCACGCAGGATGATCACTACTCTGCCCCTCCTCATGCCTGTATCCTCCTCGGCAGTGCTCCCGAAAATCATGCCCCCTCTAAGATGTTGCATGTTTGCTCTTCCACTAGGCCTGGCATAGCCCCCAACAGGGACAAGCCAGCCAATGGAGAGCGAAGTACAGAAGTCCTCAGGCACATTCTGCACAATGACAGGCAGAGGAGAGCCCAGGTGGGGATAAGTCAGCCCTAGAAGGCATCCGAGGTTTGGACTAGCAGTGTGACCCAGCAGGGTGCAACTCGAGGGGGTAGGTCTGTTGGGAGAAAGAGGTAGTGATGTGGGGGCCTGAAGGAGCGGGGTGCCTGGAGGCAAGGTGGGTACAGAAAAAAAAAGGCAAAAAGAAAAATTCATAAGATCGTAATATCAAACACAATGGAGTTCTTCTTATAACTAATATACTAAAATGAGCCCTCAATTGCCAAGGAGAAAAGATGAGTCTTAGAAGCCCTTTTAAAAACCTCCACAAAGGAGATCTGGAGTAGCTGACTTGATGAGGAATTCTACATATGTGGGTCAGTCACAGAAATGTTCCTTTTCACCAAAGATTTCAAACAAGTACATGGAACCACCAATAGATGCTCCCCTGTGGAGCGGAGAGAACAATACAGAGTACATGGGTGCAGCAGGTCATTTGTGTAGTCAGGACCCAACCCATGCAAAAAAATGAAATCATGGACTTTTCCCTTTGTTTGCAACATTTTCTTATGTGTTTCTCATGGACAATGTCTCTACTCTTTTTAAAGCAGCCATTCATGTAATGATGAAACGTTTTGTCCCTATACCTTTTTAATTTATATTAAATTACCCTTTTCCCTGTATTGTACAATGCTGCATTCCCTCTTTTAAATCTGCTTTAACATTTATTTTTTTAGATTTGAAAAATAATGGCGAGTCTAATTAAATGTAGCTAATACAAGGTTTTCATCCATGTTCTGAGCTGCACTTGAACAGCCATAGTTTTACCTGACTTGTCTTGTGACTATAATCAACTGGCATGCAACAGACCCTGCTCCCTGACTTATATTTCTATAACCAAAATGACTGGGGCCAGCAGAGCAGATCCGGGAAGGATTGGCTTAGGGCACTGAAGATGTTCTCACTTGAGGTCAGACGAGAAAGGATGATTTGATAGAGACCTTCAGGTTGCTGAAAGGAATGGACAAGGTAAACTGTGAGGAGCTATTATTCAACAGGGGAAGCAGATCTAGAACACGAGGGCATGAGTGGAAGCTGGTAGTGGGGAGTTCAGGAGGGGCATGAGAACGTTTTATTTTACAGAGACTGGTTGAGCCATGAAACAGTCTGCCAGTGGAGGTGGTATGTGCCAAAACCATTAATGGTTTTTAACCATGATTAGGACCGAGCTAAGGGCTTAGCAGTTACTCAGGGGGTAGAAGTAAGACAAGGAGCAAGGGGGTGGATTGTGTAGAGAAAAACGAACAGGAATCAGCACTTGAGGAACATAGTAACAGAGGATGTGTAACAAAAAACATTTAAAGATGAGCATGAAACAAGGATCGAAATATACATGGAACAGAGCCAACGCTTTGTCCTATGCAGCCTTCATCAGGGGGTAAAAAACAAAACTATAAAGAGAAAAGGTCTTGAGGTATGATAGGGTATTATGGGCAAACTGGACGGAAAATTGGTCTTTTTCTGCCATCATTTTCTATGTTTGTGGGACACTGGGGACACTGGAGCGAACTCCAATCCACTCTAACCTATTGAACTTTTCATTTCATTTTTTATTTTTAGCCAGGAAGTGAACTGGGCACAGCCCTTTTCCAGTTATGCCTGACATAAAACGATCAAACGGCAACAACAAAATAATTACAACATTTAGGGCAATTATAGATATCAATAAGAACATTCAAAATTTGTGAAACCTACAGTAGCTTCTTCAAAAGATGTTTAAAGTGCATAGCATTATGTGCAGATTTAACCAAATCAGACAAATTGTTCAGAATGATTGGAGCAAGCCATGAAAATTCTTTGTATTTGCCCACGGTTAATTTAGCTGATTTCATTGAAAAAAGTAAAGATGAATTGCCCCAGGTATTTTAGGTCCTTGAGATCAGACAAAAGGCTGAGGAAAAGGTGTTTGGTTCAGAATTTTTATAGACTCAGAAAGCAGACTGTGCATTATAGTCTATCCTCAACTGAGATGGCAAAATCCCCATACCTAGCTATAAATTACAGTGGTGCGTTCTGAATAGTGCTTTAACAATGAAGTGGCAGGTGTTATTTAAAATATGTTGGTATGTAAATGAAATATGGTGCAGTGTTAATGGATTTGGAAGCAAAAACGTACAGAAGGAAATCGCCATCAGTGTTACAAAAGAGTAGAATGAAGTATACAAACACTGCTTTCATATGAACTGCTGCATTTGTGGCCCTGTCCGCACTTAACAAAAGAGGCTGGTAATGGTTTTGAAACCATTAAAGGTCTTACCGCGCTGCCATATCCACGCACCATCTGAACCATGTTTTTACATAGTATGCCTCCACCACATTAGTGAACAATTAATGCATGTTTTAACACGCTTGCACATCGCGACCAAACCACGGCACCTCGCAGTAGCTCCATTGTCCCACAAATAGTATGGAACACAGAACAGACTCCCATCCATACAGGTACTATAACCATGCTAGATACTAAATCATTTTCAAAACCAAGCTAAAACTCTTATTTCAACAGGATTTAAACTCAGTTTTGACACACGATTTAGAAATGTTAGGAGTCTAGACGTGACCCATGTTTGGTGGTCTCAAAACATTACAGGATGACAGTAACATTTTAAAATGGTATCCCATGATTTGAGTGAGTCAGTATTAGTGAGTCAATTTGGGCAGTGGTAAAAGAGCAAATGGTAAAAGGCCTACCATGATTTGAGAGCGACTGTAAAATAAACGGCCCCTGTAAATGTAGAGCAAGTGTCAGTATAAGCGAGTTGGTAGTGAGGATCTTGGTTTGGAAAGGATTTGGGTACTTGTATGTCAGGCTGTTTCTGAGCTGGCCACCTAGTGTAGAGGAGAAAGTCACTGCCAGGTTCGATACTGGGTCTGTAGAGGTTTTTTGTTTGTTTGTTTCATTCTGGGGAAGTTTCTTTTTTGGGTTTTAAGTGGGGAATGTTTCATTCCCGCTGTTCTGCCCGCTCTCCTGACTTTGCTCCCTTCGCTACTGCCCCTCCAACGTTCTCCTCCTCCTCCCCTATTTGTCCCTCCCTGTCCCAGTGTTTCATCCACCTAGAGTTTATTTAAATTTTGGGGGTGGTGGGTGGCCTCCCCTGCAACGGGGTGCGGAGGCAGACTCACAGCAGAAACCAAAAGTGTAGGTTTCTTTTTGCAAATTATATCGTAAAAGTAGTTACTAAGATACAAACATACGAAAATTGCCAGCAGCAAAAGGCCATCCTAGTCTATCTAGGCTGCTCAAGATTTCAGCTAGCTCCCTATTCAGTAGCTCACTATAGTGCCGTTCGCTATTGTTGCATCGCTGTTATGCTTGGCGCTGTATTGCAGTCGCCGTTATCACATAGAACCTTTAAAATCGCAAGTGTAGACCGGGCCTATGATTCCACTTACTACTTTTTTTTCTACAGCTAGAACACCGACAAACAGACCAGAACCAAGAGCCACTACACACACACACACACACACACACACACACAATATGAATGCAACACATCCATTAGCTGTCCTACATTTCTTCGGTCGTTCTTCTATTGTCCCTGTAAAGTGCCAAATAGTGTTTTTCACAAATGCTTGAAACACATGGCACTCAATCTGTCAACACCTGGCAAAGACAGCAAGACCCTGATGTAAGATCTTTGAGCTTCAAAAGGGGAAAATGCACCCTAGGAGAGAGACATGGGACTGGTCTACTTAAGAGTACTAAAGCTGCGAGGCAGCTAAAGTCATCTATTTCTGGAACAAATTTCTCTTCTCTGATACTGATCCTCCAAGTTCTGGAATGCTGTTTACAGCCTCTTATATCCTTCAGAGTGACTTACCAAGCTTTCCTTCCAGAAAAACCCAGAGGTCACTTTGGAAGTAGAGTGATTTCGATCCTCTTGTGGTTAGATAATTCTTTAGGGCAGGTTCAATGTCTTTTTCCTTTTTTTTCACATAATTTCTATTATTTTCCAACATAACAGACAAAAGAGAAAGTCATGCTATAACAGTGAATAAGCTTATGATCAAACAACAATTAGAGGACCAGCCCGGTGGTGCTGAGGGCTGAGGCACTGGATGCCACACCTCGCCCTGTGCCGGTGACCTGAGTTCAGGAGCGAGCTTGGGCACCGGGGGTTGGCAAGGGTGGGTTGAGGATCGAGCACCCATTGAGGTGCTCTCTCCCTGGGAGGGAGGGAGGTTGGGATGGCCTGTGTGCCAGTGGCCCCAGTGGAGACCAGGGGGCACTGCAGCATGTAGGGCAGCACATGATCAGTGTGACCGATGCAAGGCAGGGTTGTCGTGCGCCGTTTCATCGGGGCGTGCGCCATGCATGGGGGGGGGGAAGAGATCAGAACAAGGAAAACCCCCGGTCCATGGGGTAGGCGATGGCACCAGCCCTAAGTGCACCCAAAGAGGAGGGGTGGACCCACCCCAGAGGGGTTAAGCTGGGGTGCCAGCTGTTGGACGAGGGGGAGGAGAGAGGAGGCTCAGACAGGAGGACTTCGGGCAGGGCAGGATCCGGCTGGATGCACAAGAGAGGCCCCATGGACCTTGACCAGGAGGGAAAAATAATTGAAAAAAAAACAACCGTAAGAGATATATTAAAAAGTTTCCATTTTTTTCCTCTTCTATTAATATTCTTTCTGAAGGAAACCGTTCTATTGCTTCAACCTGTTCTAAGAGCAGAGGCAAATAAGGGTAAAGGTAACCATGGTGTGATCAGAACTCTAAAGTAATACAACCTAAGTATCAATTTAATACTTCAACAAAAGCTGTCCAGATTCTCTGAAAAATATCTAACCTGTCCTGAAGTGAATAACAGAGCCTCTAAATTACGAGCCAGGAATAACATTTGGGTGTACCATTCTTGAATGGAGGGCACATGGGGGTTCTTCTAATTTATTAATAAAAGGCACTTAACACTTACTGAAGCATGTGAAATCCATATTGTTTGGTGCATATCTATGCCCAGATGATCTGTGAATAACCCTAAAAGGAATATTAATGGTGAGGGTGGGATATGGAATTTGGTGACGTGTGCGCATAAATTGCGGACTGAGTGTCAGAGATCTCTAACTTTGGAGCAGTCCCGTAACATATGAACCAAATCTGCATTGGGATGATTACATCTCCAGCAATTAGACTTATTTAAATACCTCATTGTGCCTAGCCTGTTTGGGCTTAGATAGAACCCATGCAGTATTTTGAACTGAATAAATCTACCTTGTAACTATTTGAAACTTCATCTTGCCATTTTCCATGCCACATCCCACTCCCTTGGGGTGGTCTTGAGGTGTAGTGCCTCCTCCCAAGTGTCTTTGGCCTTAGTTGTTAAACGGGTAGGTGGCACGTTGTCTACTAGTAATTTGTATATAAGACGAGTTCCTTTTCTAAAGGGACCCTAATTTAACCAGTTGGTTCCATTCTTTGCCTTTAGGTAGGATAAAGTCATTTGCCAAGACGCACTATTTCGGTGTCTCCCTTAGACAAAGGTAGAAGTGGAATGTATGGACACCACATTTATCCCTGATTTCCTGAAATGAGAGCAAAAGTCCTGTGTCTTGATCAATAATGTGACTTAGTTTGGTAATGCTGGCTTTCAGCCTATCAGGATTTGATAGTCCTACTCCCTCCACCTGTTAGTATGGGGTTTCACCAAATGGTCATGAAAGGCCGTGGTATCTTCCTAGTGTTAGAAATGCCATTTACTCTCAAGTGTTTGTATTGATCTTTGTAGACATGGCCTATCTTTATACTGGGAGTAAGAGGGCCAGAACATTGAGTCTGAGAGACTATATGGTTTGAGTATACATTGATCTTTCTTCGACGAAGGTTCTTGCAGCAGGCCACACAGGTAGAACTAAGCCATCAGGTGCCAGGACCACATGGAAAACTTCTAGCTAGCAGTCTACTATGGGGGACTGCCAACGTCAGTCTGCTAACGTCACCCTAGCCTATAAAGGTGGGTGATCCCCCACACCTACCTTAGTTCTTTTCCTGCCATCGACCCACGCATGTCGGACCTTAGTGGACACCACAACTACTGCCATTACCTGCACTTTTTTGGTTTTCATTTTTCTAAATTTGAAACATCGATTTTTTTTTTTTTTTTTTTTTTCAGTGTTTTCCTCAATGTGTTTATGTTGTCTCCACCAGCCTTGTCTTCTGACTGCTTCTCTGTGTGTGCCTGTGGCAAACCGATCCCTGAAAAGGACAGCCACTGTGCGTGTCTCATCTGCCTAGGCCCCAGCCACGACACCAAAGCTTGCCAGGTTTGCCAAAAATTCAACCAGGTCACCCAGAGACATAATCTAAAAATGCTGCAGAGCGACCTTTTGAAGCAGAAGTTGGTCGCGATGGAGAAGGAGCTGCAGGCCAGGAGCTCCTCCCATTGGACATCTCGAGAGCCTCTTCATCTTCTCAGGGGAAAGTACGATACAGCACCAGGAAAAACATCGGGCCAGGTATCAGCACCATTTACAGTTGCCCAAACCATGACCGGGATTCCCCATGGAGGCTCACCCCTCAACCTCACTTCCTCCACAGGGTCCCCAGTAGCTCCACCACCATGCTATGTCAGGTGGCAGCTTTTCATGGTAGGGACTTAGTCTCCTGCCCAACAGCCTGACACTGAGACCCACTCATCGCATGGGCTGTCAGCAGGTGGCCTGGCCAGTGTTGGTCCTTGGGTGTCGATTCTATTACTGTCACCCCCGACCATGGTTCTGCCTTTGTTGGTTCTCTGGGACCAACGTCAGTCCTTCTAGGCAATGCCCGCAGCAGGCTACCACTATTTCCTCCTCTCTGGTGTCACCTTTGCCTTTGCCTCAGGGGTCTCCAGCCCCTCAGGCACCGGCTTAGCCGGCACCGGTGGATCCTTTTTCCAGACACTCTAGGCTGACACCTGCTGGGCTGCTGCTGGTGCCTATGGGTCCAACCATGTTGTTGCTCGTGCCGCAACCTACACCACAGCCAGTGCCTGTTGAACTGATGCTGGATCCTCAGCCGGCACCGGGTGGCCCTGCACCTGGATACCCTATGCCGGTCCCTTCTCTGTCCTACCCTTACCAGGCACCCTCTTATCCTTTCCCACCAGCATACAATGCACCTCCCTCGGTGGATTATAACACCCTCTTTTCAGCTTGGTGGTCCTTCGTTTTAGAGGCATACCCCCGCCCCTCAAGGGCTGCCTCCGGTGTCTCCCCTCCATCCTCTCTGGGATCCCCAACCTCAGAATCCAGATCAGGCTGGGCCGAGTGATGCCCGCATGTTGGAGTCCTCCAGGGCTCGACCTGGTGTCAGCGCAGGCTCTCGCAGGGACAAGGGCTGGCCTCCATCGCTGGTCCCAGCTAGCAAGTCTTCTGAGGATGAATCAGATTCTTTGGGTTATTCCTTCTCACCTGGGGAATCTTCGGATGGGGATGACCATACCAAGGAGGTACCTAAGTTCTCCCCCCCCCCACAATGATCCAACCTTCATGGATGTCTTGTGCCACATCCAGTCCATCATGGGCTGGGAGATGGAGAAACAGGACCCGGAATGACACTGCTTGGCCATTTATCTCTGGCAGCAGGATGCCCTCCCCATGGTTGTGCCTTGATTTACTCCTATGAGGATTTCACTCGGGCAGCGTGGAATCCCCCATTGACCACTCCTCTTCTGCCTAAGAAAGTGGACCGTCTTTACCACACCCCGGCTGGCAAACCCTTTTTAGATGGCCACCCTAAGACAGATTCCATGGTGATTAATGCGGTGCATGACCATACTAAGAGGCCCAAGCATTTTAGTACCCTTCCCCTGGATCGAGAGTCCAAGCAGCTGGATCACCTGAGGAAACATGTGTTTGTCTATACTATCCTGGCTATCTGGGCTTGAATTATCTGGTCCACATGGTCCATTATCAAAATGTTCTTTGGGATCAAGCCAGGGATCTAGTACAGACCTTGCCTGAGGATCCTGCTGAGATGCAGCTCACCCAACTCATGTAATTGGGCTCGGACATTGGCAGTCATGTCCTCCAGGCTGCTTATGATGCTGCGGATGCTTCCAGGCATGGGGCTGCTGCTAGGGTCTGTCTCTGGCACCATTCTTGCCTCTGGGTGTCCAGCTTTGCTTCAGATGCACAGGCCAGCATTTTGGATGCCCTCTTCCAGGGTTTGGTCCTTTTCGGAGGGAATGTCCAGGACATCATTTTCACTCTGCAGGAGTCAGGGCAGGCCCTCAAGTCGGTCCATTCACGCTATCACACTCGGCCTAGAGCAGGCCAGCGTCAGTCCTTTTTCAGGTCCTCCCATAAGCAATCTTGGAACCAGCCAGCCAAGAGTCAGCACAAGTGTAAGGCCACAGCAGCCACTGCCATTTACTGCCAGAGCCCCCACGGCCCCCTTGCCTGCACCTGCCCCCAACTCCTGACTCCTTAGTTGACACCCCCTTCCTCAGAGGATCCATGGGAGGTGGTCAGGGGTCAGTTCTCCCTTCACCTAGAGGGGTGGAGGGAGGTGACCACAGACACCTGGGTGCTTCAGATCATAGAGCATGGTTACACTCTTAAGTTTCCAGAGTGGTCTCCAGAAAATCCACCCATAAACACCATTTATCCTCCCACCCATTTGTCTCTGGTTTGGGAAGAAATTCAGGCTCTTCAAAAAAGAGCCATGGAGCCCATCCCTCAGGCTCAGTGTGGAAGGGGGTTTTACTCCCACTTCTTCCTTGACCCAAAAAAGGCCGGGGATCATCAGCCCATTCTGGACTTAAGCCATCTGAATGTGTACATTGAATGCAAGTGCTTCTGGATGGACACTGTCCAGTGACTGTTGCCCCTTTTGCACCAGGGGTACTGGCTGTGCTCACTGGTTATGCAGAATGCTTACCTGCACATCCACATCTTTCCTGCCCATTGTCACTTCCTCCACTTCCACTTTCAGGAAACCCATTTCCAATTCTGGGCCCTCCCTTTTGGCCTTTCCTCTGCTCCCCCTGGGTGTTTAGCAAATGCCTGGCAGAAGTGGTGGTGGCACTGAGGAGGCAGGACTTTTATGTGTTCCCCTAACTGGATGATTTGCTGCTAGCGGCCCCCTCCAGGGATCATCTGGTTCAGACTCTAAAATAAACATTCTCCCTTTTTCGGGCCTTGAAGATCATTGTCAGTCTACTGAAGTCCTGCCTCTCCCCTTGCCAGTACCTCCAATACATTGGGGCTGTCCCGGACACCAGCCAGGGCAAGGCCTTTCTGCCACAGGACCCAGCGGAGTGACTGATGGAGCAGGCTCGTTTGGTTTCCTCCAGCCTGTAGGTCCCCACCAGAGTGTTTCTGCACCTTCTGTGCCATATGGCAGTGGCTATTGCAACTGTTCCCCTGGCCCACCTGCATATTTGGGTTCCACAGTGGACCTTGAGGGTCCAGTGGGACCTACACATGGATGGCTTGGACCAGTTGGTCCTGGTCTCCGACCCAGTCGTGAGGGTTCTGTCGTGGTGGTTGGATCCAGCAAACCTCCTTTGGGGGGCTCTTTTTAGCTTTCGACCCCCCGGCAGATCCTCATGACAGACGCATCTGGCCTGGGATGGGGTGCTCGTTTGGCTAATCACCAGACCTAGGGTATCTGGACGGATGTAGAGCAGAGTCTCCATATCAGTGTCCTGGAGATGCGGGTGGTCCTTTATGCTCTGTTATCCTTTCAGACTCCTCTCCTCCTTATGTGGCATCCCACACCTCGGGTGTGTGTTTAGGCTCATTATAACCACCTACCCAGCCATCATTCTATATTTACGTGTTAATAATAGATCATCTGCAAAGGCAAATGATTTATGTTCTATTTTGCCTAATTTAACCCCTTTAATCCCTGGATGATCCTTGATATTTCTAGTTGGCACCTCAAAAGCTAGGGTGAACAGATATGGGGAAAGTGGGCATCCTTGCCTAGTACCACACGTTAATTGGAGGGATAGTATGCCATTGGTTATAACCCGAGTCGTTGGATTACCATATAACACTGATACCCAATCAATAAATGTTCTGCACAGCCAAACTCGGATAATGCTCTAAATATGTGAAGCCAACTGATAGAATTGAAAGCCTTAAGTACAGTTTATCTAGGGACAGTGCAATAAATGGCTCTCATTTTATTAACCTACCAAATCAAGTTAAGAAGTCTACAGATACATTCAGCCCCCGATCTATTCTGAATGAATCCAACCTGTTCTAAACCTATCAGCTTGGTGATGTATCCTTCTAGCCAAAATCTTTGTTAGAATTTTATAATCTGCGTTCGTTAAAGATATCGGCCTCTAGCTGGTACAGTTGAGGTGACCTTTGTCCTTTGTAGGAGTCAGTGTGAGGAAGGCCTGTTTCATTGTGGTATGTAGTGACTTTATTATTCCAGACTTTGAGAAGTGCACTGTGTGATAGGAAAGTGCAGGGGTAAATTTTTTATAGAATTTGTCAGGGAACCCATCCGGTCCTGGGGTTTTACCCATTGGTAGATCCTGGATTGCTTGTACTACTTCAGACATAGTTATTTCCTTTCCAAGCTGATCTCTGTCTAGTGGTGAGAGAGATTGAAATTTAAGGCTTTTGAAGACTTTAAGTTTTTCTGAGTCGGATGTTCCCTGGCCAGAGCAGATGTTGTTGTTATAGAATTTATGAAATTCATTATTTATATCCCTATTGTTTATGAGAATGTTGCCTGTGCTAGCTCTAATACTGGGGATTAGATTCTGTTGTTGGCGTTTTGTTAATCTACAGGACAGAAGTTTGCCTGCTTTATCACCTGCCTCCCAGTACTTCTGGCATGTTCCAAAAACAGCATATTCTGCTTTTTGAGATAGAATTACATTAATCTCCCCCTTGAGAACTGTTATCTTATGTAGAAGCTCACTAGGTGGTGTCTTGGCAGATTTAGATAGTTTTTTCCAGATCTCTTAGTTCTCCCTCTTTGTCCTCAAACATTTTTTCTCTTTCCCCTTTTAGGGCTGCAGTGGGCGGAGCCCTGCAGACCTCTTGCTAGGGCTAGGAGAAAAGCACTCCTGCATTCCTTGTGAATGAATAACCTTATGAGGTGACAAAAGTCACCTCTGTGACTATGCACCATGGACCACTCTGCTCATATTATGTTTCGATACTTTTTTTTTTGCTCGACCTGGAGGAAAACTGTTTCAACAGTTGGCGGGTCCATGACCACTTAAGTACATAATCCACCACCCGACCCCCTCTCTCTCTCTCTCTCTCTGTACCCACCCCCCAGAAACATTACAGTGGCACTAGTGGGTGCCCAATCCCCAGTGCAGAAATCCTTGTCCTGTTCCCCCCACTACTACACATGTGGTTATCCTCCACTGCCGTGCATGCACGATTATTTCTTATATATAATTTTTTAATTTTCCTTCCCCACTCGACCCTCTGTCCAGCGCCCACCACCCACCCCACCCCAGAAACATAACAGTGACACTGAGGTGCCCAGTCCCAGTGTCGATTGACATCTCTGTCCTGTTTTTTAATACATTTTCTTTAACCTGTAATCTCGTCCCATCCCTCCACTACCGTGCATGCATGGTTATTTCTTATATATATATATATATTTTTAACTTTCTCCCCACCCATCCCTTTTCTCAGCCCCCTAAACATAACAGTGACACTGGGGTGCCCAGTCAGCCAGTGATGATCGGCATCTCCATCTTGTTTTTTTTTTTTTATTTCTTTACCCTATAAGAAGAAAACGCCCATCAATGTCTTTTTCACTGTTACAGTTCCCCCACCCGACCTTTCCACTTGGTGTCCACCACCCCACATCCCACCAAACCCTTACTTACTCATCAGGGGTCCAACACTGTAATCCTCTCTGGTCCACAGTCACGTCTTCACTCTTCAAAGCTGGACCACGAACTGAAGAAACAGGTATATAAGGCCAGTAAGGTGGAGGGGACGGATGATGCTATCTCCATCAAAAGGGTTATGTTAGCCCTCAAGGCCCTAAAGAAAGATAAATCTCCTGGGCCGGATGGCATTCATCTGAGAGTACTATGGGAATTGGTGGACATACTGGCTGCACCCCTGGTGGAGCTCTTCAACAAGTCGCTTGAGACAGGGACGGTACCTAGAGATTGGCAAGAGGCACATGTGGTGCCAATCCATAAAGGGGGGGTCGAGGGAAGTACCAGGTAACTATAGACCCATCAGTTTGACCTTGGTGGTAGGAAAATTAATGGAGAGTATACTAAAGGAATGATTGGAGGTGTACTTGGAGGAGGTGGGAGGTCTGGATAGTCGGCAACATGGGTTTGTGCCAGGTAGATCATGTTAAACCAATCTTGTGGAGTTCTACGAATGGGTAACATCAGAACTGGACAAGGGAAAGCCTGTGGATGTATTATTCCTGGACTTCAGCAAGGCATTTGACTCTGTCCCCCACAATGGTCTGGTGGAGAAACTGACAGGGTTGGGAGTAGGCCCTTTGATGGTCAGATGGATTGAAAACTGGCTAGCTGGACACACCCAGAGAGTAGTGGTCGCTGGGGAGCTCTCGAACCCTAGAGAGGTCGGTAGTGGGGTACCGCAGGGCTCAGTCCTGAGTCTGATCCTGTTTAATGCATACATATCGGACATCAGGGAGGGTATAGGGTGTGAAATGAGTCTCTTCGCTGATGACTCCAAGATGGGAGCAGTAGTTGAGGGGGAAGAGGGGAGGTTGGCCCTGCAAGGACTTGGACACCCTGAAAGCTGGGCTCACATGGAAATTAATGTCAATATCACCAAGTGCAAGGTGTTACATCTTGGGCAGCGAAACCCTAAACACAGGTACATCCTGGGAGGGAGGTGGAGGCCTCAACAGGGAAAAGACCTAGGGTCATGGTGCATGCATGTATGAATAACTCTGAGAAGTGCAGGAGGCAGCTAGCAAAGCAAAAGGATGTTGGGATGCATCGAGATGACCTCTAGGAGCGGGGAAGTGATTCTGCCGCTGTACAATGGACTGGTTAGACGACACCTTGAGTACTGTGTACAGTACTGGAGACCACACTTGAAGAGGGACATACAGCTCCTGGAGAGGGTACAGAGGAGGGCAACTAAGATGATACGAGGACTAGGGGATTTGACATAGGACAGACTTGAGGAGCTCTGCCTGTTTTCATTGGAGGAGAGGAGAGGAGAGACGGGGGGACATGATTGAGGTCTTCAAGTACCTCAAGGGAATAAATAGGGTAAACATGGAGGGGATCTTTAGACTAAAGCAGGAGGTATCACCAGAGGGCATGGTTTGAAGTTGGAAGGTGGAAGGGTGAGGGGAGGAAAAGTGGAGGAGGTTTTTCACTGAGAGGGTGGTGGACCCTTGGAATGAGCTGCCTGGTGAGCTGGTTCAGAGATCCACACTGGAGGGCTTCAAGAGAGGGTGGGACAGACACAGAAAGCGGATGTATCAGATGGTGGCCTGGCCCAGGGGGGTGGGGATGGATGATAGGGGTTTCTGGAACACAAGGGGAGGGTCTCAGCACCCAATTAGGGATCTGAGGTTCGAGCAGACTCAATGGACCATAAGGCCTAATCTGCTGGCAATTAATATGTTAGTATGTATGCAGTTCAATGTATTTCAATGGAAATTTGAACTTAGAAGCATAATTTTGGCATTTCTGCATATTTTTGGCCCGATTTTCCAACATACCTTCTTACGGACCCCTAACTCATGAACAATGTCACTGTCATTAGGCAAATCTGTCTTGAAAGGTGATTTTGAAGTCCCTGTGCAAAATCTCCTTTCGGGCAGGAGTTGAAAATTTTCTCTGCCCCTGTTCATGAGGTGGGATCATAAGAAGGGTATAGTGAACATTTGATGTCAAAATCTTTAAAAAAAACAAAGTTATGAGCCTACGTTGAATTTTGAGAATGTAGCCTCGTAACTTTGGTAATTGTCAATATTTTTACCCCACATTTACAACATAGCCATATGTTTCCAGCACCTCATGAATGTGACAGCTGTCACTTTTCAAATCTTGCCCCAAATGTTTTTCTTACATCCCGAAAGGTGATTTCATGGTCCCTGCTTGAAATCACCTTTTGGGCAGGAGTTCACAATTTCATCTGACCTTGTTCATGAGGTGGGGGTCATAAGAAGGCTATGTTGTAAATTTACTGTAAAAATATTAAAACTCAACAAAGTTATGAGTCTACATTGAATTTTGAGAATGTAGGCTTCTACGTTTGGTAATATTCAATATTTTAACCCCAAATTTTCAACATAGCCATTTCGATACTGCACCTCATGAATGTGACAGCAGTCATTTCTCAACTCCTGCCCAAAATTTGTTTGTGTCCAGAGAATTGATTTCGCAGTCCCTACACAAAATCACCTTTAAGCCAGGAGCTGAACATTTTCTCTGCCTGTCTTCATAAGGCAGGTTCATAACTAGGCTATGTTGAAAATTTGGTGTAAAAATATTAAGAAAATAATTTGCAATATTTTTACCCCAAATTCCTCAGCTGCAGCCCAATTGACTCTGGCCAGAGTTTGTTTTCTTTGAGGATCAATTTATAATTTTGCCCCAAAAGCAAGCTTTGTATGCCTCCCAAAGACCAGTTTGTGACACTTTTCCATTGTCATTGATCTCAATATAACCCTGGTGCCATCTATCAAGGAGGGCTGCTACCCCTGCCTTCCTGGCCAGACCAAGCTTAAGGGGCCTGTGTTCCTATTTTGCTGTTACTGGGGGTTCTTTCCCAAGACAGAATAAATAAAAGCTTGGTGCCTCCACCCAGAGTACATTTTAAGTGGGTTAGATATTAGCAGTACAACCCCCTGGGATGCTGTACGAACCCACCTCCCTACACAGTCACCCCAACACATGGATACCATAAACCAAACCCCCCAAATTTAACTCTTTGCATTTAAAGACTTTAGCTAAAAATATGCTCACCAAAACTGCTCTCAAGTCAAAGATTTTTTGCAAAACGATAGCATCACATTTTTATTTACATGGGGAGGGATAGGAAAGGGTGGATGGAATAGAGGTTAAGCATCTTCATTTGCATTTAGTTTTGTTTTAAGCAATCGTATCCCTTTCAATCTAAACCACATTTTAATGATTGCAACCCCCAACCCTTTGATGAGTCAGAATTTCCTTTCTGACTAACTGCAGACATTACCTATTACACTGCCCCAACTGGTACCAGTTCAGAATAACCCCCAACACTCCCTCTGTCCCTGGATACCCAGTAAGCTGTTACATTGCAGGCCTGTGGTGCAGCTATTGGCCGGCGTTGGTGCACTTACTTTAACTTTAGTTTAACTTGTCTTGTTGCTTACTTTAAACTTTACCATGCTATTGGGCATAACTTGGAGCAAGCTATTTACACCCCCCAGGTGCAGGGCAATCCCTGCAGTTACTCACGGTTCTGCTGACACTCTGGTGGCATGGTGACTGTGCCTCTGGGGAAGATGGAACAGCAGAACCTTGGAATTATTTGGATTTGAGATGTGGAGCAGGCACTCTGGCGCTTGGATCTTCCGACTTGATTGAAGGTCTTGCAGCTTGTTCCCCTTCAGCCTGTTTTCAGGCCCAATGCAGAGCATGAATGCAAGGTTCTCCAGGCCACAAGGAACCCAGACCCAGGAGTGACCCCACGGTCTGGCTCCCCATTGGATCAGAGTGCTCTAACACTCAGGCATGCGCCCATGGCTCCCAGTGGCCCAGTCGGCCCCACTTGATAGGGGCTGGCTAATTCCCTACCTGGCTCCAGGTTGAAAAGGAGCAGAAACTCCATCTCTTTGGCTCAGCTCAGGTTGGCAGTTCTCAAAATTTATAGATGTTTAAGAAAACCTCCTTTAGCCACACTACCATTGTGGCAGCCATGGCTCTTTGCACACCGGTCATAGTCTCTGGCTTTCCCACTGAGCACATGATCTCAGTGGGACTTGGGCATTCACCTTGGGCTCCTCCGAGGACCCAAAACTTGCCAGCGACCAAAACCTTTGACTTCCCTTGATGCAAACAGTTTCTTTTCCCCACCATGCAGATGCTAGTCGACGCCGAAGAGGATCTCTCTTCACCCTTTTCGAGCTACCTGGATTTACTGGCCATGCCTCTGCATTTCAGGGAGACTCCCATACCAAGTGTCCATACCAAACCAGTACGTTTTCCATAATCTTGTTTCAAAAAACCAGAACCATTCCTTGAACCTTTTGTCCTTCCCTTTTTCTTTGAGATGCTGTGTCATACATTTTAAATTTAGGACTGCATATAGACTGTTTATCAGCAACCATATTGCAGCTATGTGATCTCTTTACAGTCAATTGGAGTGTCAGTATTTGCCGGGAGGACTTGTGGGACAGTAAATGGACTTCTGGGGGGAAAAGCTGGGGAAAATCTTGACGTATGACATCATCATAACACCCTTTCTGTCCACAAAATGGATGCTTCCATATCCCTATTTAAAAAACATTTTTTTTCTGTCTTACTGAAATCATTTTCCAAATATAACCCAACAATTTACATATTGGATCCTCATAGTAACCTTTACAATAATTTCATAAGGAAACATACATATTCCCTTTAACCCATGTGGCACTCTGACATAGCTTGAAAGCCCCATAGTAGAAAATTAAGACTTGTGACCCTGTTATATGCATGCAATTGAAAAGAAAACTGTTTGCAAAGTGTTCTCCTCAAACCTTTTCCTTGCTTAATATTTTATTGATAAACAATGTCATTAAATCTAAAGTTTAAAAAAATGGTTCTTTAGAAATCTTCCATTTGCTTGAATGATTTGTTTTATGTGTTTGCAAAAGGATTGCGATGGAGTTTAATTAGGAAATGAGGATGCCAGTGAGGCATGACGGCCCGAAGCGGTGAAGGTCTGTGATTGTGCTGTGTGGGGGAGGGAAAGTGAAGTTGACGTGCACAAAAAGACTATTTTTTCTCCTACAAATGTGTATCTAAAATAAGATCATTTCAGTATTGCCTTGTTCTTGTTTGTAGGATTTACAAGATTTATGGGGGAGTTCTGGAGTCTGATTTTGGTGCGTTATATTACCATTAGAGACACCCAAATTATGACATAATTATGACTGCCAGTCCACTGGTGCTTTTTTAGTTATTGCTGCAATTTGTTACAGGATTCACCTTTATGGTTGTTAGTGAGGAACAATTTTCCCTCATTTCCATAAATGTGTGGAATAATTATACCATAACATAGTGTACAGAGTAATATAGCAGTTTAAGGTTGGAAGTGGACCTAAGAGTCATGCATAATTCTGCTAACAGAATTTGTGCTGAAAATGCTTTTCAGAATTTCTTTTTAAATTCTTCAGAATTCTGCAAAGCATTTCTATGTAAACCATGGAATATTTTTCCGTGGCACTCTCAAACTGCTAAATTATTTTCCGCAAGTTGCAGAAAAGGAATCCACAGTTTTATGTAAACCATGGATAGTAGTAATCCATGAAAACGTTATGCTTTAAAAATGTCCAAATCCCACTACCCACAGAATTCCACAGAATTGGGCAAGATTTTCTAAAATTCTGTGGAGGTCCACAGCCAAAGCAGATACAATCTAGGGACAGTGATCTGTTTGCATACAGCTGTCCTCCTCAGTAATAAAGAGGAAGGGGGGAAAATAACTGTACATATATAAAATATAAACTGACCTGTGTCTGAATCTTACATTTTTCTAGCCTTTCTCAATGGTGTCAGAGGCTTTCTGATGTGATTTTGTTATGCTTGCTTGCGCAAGAAACATTATTCGGCAGCTTAGGAGAGAAGCGGGTTGTGGAGGTGCGGCAGTGTAGCGGCCAATGCCAGCACTGCATTTGTGGGCTTGGCAGTGTACACCCAGTGCAGGCCCAGTGTCCTGATGATGTTGGTACTGCAGAAGTGCCACCAACTTGAAACGATTTGGCCGCTGCAATGAGGGGTCACCTCGTCATTGCAGTATCAGCAATTCCGCTGTAATGAGGGAGTGACCCATCATTGCAGGGTGGTACCTTGCCTGGTGTAACATTACCAGGAACATGGCAGCTCTATGTGGCCACCTCAGAGCCCCATGAAAGCAGATGGGGGTACCCAATCCCCCTGTCAGCATGCCCCCGACCCACTTCATTTGCTGACGGGGGAGCCCACTCCCTGTCGGCATAATATCCCCACCCCCCCCAATTTCTGTTGTGTGCCGATGGAGTGCCCAATCCCCTCGGCATCATGCGCCCCCCCAAACAGTCTTTCTTTACTGATGGGGGGGCCCAATCCCCGTCGACTTCAGTCCCTCCCTTCCCAGTTCAGTTTGCCAATGGGGGAGCCCACTCCCCATCGGCATAATGTCCCCACCCCCTCAATTTCTGTTGTGTGTCGAGGGGGTGTCCAATCCCCCTTGGCATCATGCGCCTCCCCCACCTGTTTCTGTGCCGACGGCTGTGGTCCCCCTCCCCACAAATGCAGGTGGCAGACTGAGAGCCAACCCCAGTGTACCAAACACACCTGTGAAAAAAGAAAATCAACCCACGTTGTCTTTTGGGGTTTTTTTACCTGTAAAACGAGAAAACAGTCCCTCGACATGTCCGGTGCTCATCCCCCAACCCGCGCACCCCCTCTGTGTACCCACCTCCTCACACCCCTCTCACCCCATACTTACCTCCGGAGCCTGGCGCAAAGATCTTGGTGGACTAGAAACACGTCTGCACCTTCAAAGCCGACTGTGAACTGAAGAAATGCCTGTATGCTGTATAATGGCATAAATAGTTTTTTTTTTTTTTTTTTTTTTTAACTTTGGTGCCTATCGCGGGCATTTTGGGGAATTTTTGCACCAAATTTTCAATATGGGTTATTGGGACCCCTCCTCATGAATTCAGTCACTGTCATGGCGTTATTTGGTCCCGAAAGATGATTTTGCGGTCACTGTGTGGAATCACCTTTCAGGACTGATTAATGAAATGACAGTGACACTGTTCATGAGGTGGTCTCTCAAAAAGCCTATGTTGCAAATTTGGTGAAAAAAATCCAAAACATTACTGTTGTACGAGCATGCGTTGTACAGTTTCCACACACGCTCTTAACTTCGCAAATTTATAATATTTTCAATCCAGATTTTCAACATTGGCATTTTTCCACACCTCCTTGTGAACAGTACAGCTGTCATTTTATACATCCTGGCTGAAATGTGTTTTCATACCTCTGGTGCAGAATAGCACAGTCGCTGTGGGAAATCAGTTTTTGGGACAGACTGAAAAAATGACAGTGACACTGTTCATGAGCAGAGAGGTGCTAATATGCCTAGGTTGAGAATTTGGTGATGAAAGTCCATAAAATGACTGTGTTACAAGTGTGCTTTACGCAGTTTCCACGCACCCCTGTAACTTCACAAATTTGCAATATTTTCACGCCACATTTTCAAAACTGGCATTTTTTTCACACCTCCTTATGAACAGTACAGCTGTCATTTTTCACATCCTGGCCGAAATTTGTTTTCGCACTTCCAGCACAGAATAGCGCGGTTGCAGTGGGAAATCAGTGTTTGGGACAGATTAAGAACAAGCGAGTGGGGGGGGGAGTGAGCAAGCTCAATAGAGCTCTGTCGGGACTTCTGCAGATTTCTTTGTGGGCAGGAAAAAGGCGCCAATGCAGGCAGGGGCCCAGTACAAAAGGGCAGCCTGGAGCACTGGGAGAAACAGAACGAGTGAGTGAGAGAGGGGGAGTGAGCAAGCTCAACAGAGCTCTTTGGGGACTTAAGAGTTGCCCACCCAACCGCCCAGGGTCCTGTGTGGTCCTATATTACAGCAGGGTCTCTGGGTGGAGACAAAGCAATGACTGTATACTTTTAGGATTGCTGTAATAATGCAGATAAAGTTGTTCTGTTTATTTCTTTAACTGAGCGAAGTACTGAGCTATACTGTTAGGATTGCTGTAATAATACATATTTATTCATTCTGTTTATTTCTCTAACTGAGCTAACTAATACTTGGACTGCAATACGATTTCTAACTGGGCTAAGTGAAACTATGAGGGCTGAGAACAAAAAGTATGGTAGCTGAGGGGTGAAAAATGGACAAGGAGGCTTTAGGATTGCTACAGTAATACAGTATCTAACAGATGAGATTTGAGACTGAATTAACCCGGTCAGCAAGAGGGCAGAAGGGGGACTAGTGTTGGGGGAAACAGGAATTTGAGTTAATAGGGCCCTAACAGTTGCAGTAGGGTACAGAAACCGTGAGTAAGAGCCCGTAACATAAGATGGGGGCCAAAATGGGGCAGGTGCTGTGTGTCGGTAGGTCCGCCATGATCCTGGACTGGGCTTAGAGGTTGGGGGGGCTGTATGTTCTGTAGACAACTGGCTAGTTTGAGGGAGGAACTGTGGAGTTAGGGAGGAGTGTAAGTGGCAGGGCAGATGAGTATGGCAGGTATCCTGGCGGGGGGTAGGGGATGGCAAGGGGGGATGGGGAAGAAGAACTAGGGACTGAAACCAACCCCAGTATCCGAGGCACTAGCAGAAAAGAGAGAAGAAGGAGGGGTGCCCTCAGGTGAGGGGGCTCTCTGATGGGGAAGGAAGAGACCACGAGGAGTGCCAGGGGAGAAAGCAGATGGCTATGGGTAGGGAGGGACTGGGTGGGCATGGAGGGAACATGTATGAGGGGGGAACAAATAGGGGAAGAGATGTAGGAGGGGTATCAACTAGGAATAGATTTGAGCCTGTACTATGGGGGAGAGAGAGGGTAAACAGGAACACGCTGAAGGGGGGACAAGCGGGGCATGAGAGGGATGGCAAGAGGTAGGGGAAGAGATAGCGAGGATGAAAGGGTAGAAGGGGGCTAGTAAGGAAGGAGGGGGTGACTGGAGGAGAGAAGGCTACGGGAAGGGGGGAAGGAAGAAACCTCATTTAGTGTTGCATGTGGGTACAGTGCAAACGACTTGGCGGAGGAGACTGTGGAAGTAGTGACGGGGAGGTTCTAGGAGTTGGGCAGGCAGTGTGAGGGGGTCGGGTGGCATTCTTGGAGGTACTCCTGGTATCATGTGCAAGCCTGGGGAGGAAGGGTAGGATGAAGGAGTTCAACGAGTGGCTGAGGGATTGGTGCTACACCAAAAATTATGGGTAAGTGACTAACTGGGGTAGGGTCTGGAGGAATAGTGACTTGTATGTGGGGGACAGGCTACACTTGAGCAGGGAGGGGAGGGGAGTATTAAAGGCAAAATTAGTGTGGTATATCTCTACTAAGGTGGATTTAAAATAGTGGGGAGGGGGGCTAAAAGACTGAGGTTGGTAGAAAGGTCCAGACAGGGGAGTCTAATGAGCTCACCCCCCCCCCAGATACAGGTAAAGGCGGAGGCATAGTAACCTTGGGAGGGGGCAGGCAGAGTGCTCTGAGTGTAATACAGAAGGCACCACCACCTGGTGAGAATAATGAGCAGAAAGGGTGTGGACTACTGGGTGGGAGGAGGGATACAGGCCAAGGAGAAGAGTGAGGAGAAGGAGGGGTACGGGTGGAAGGTGGTCTGTCTCAATGCAAGAAGCCTGGGGAACAAAATTGCAGAGCTTCAGGCTCTCCTTTCAGAGGGGAAGGTGGACATTGCTGCAGTGACAGAGACTTGGGCCACAGAGTAACATGATTGGGACTTGGCAATCCTGGGATACAGGATATACAGCAGGGACCGGGGGTTGGAGGGGGTTGCACTGTATATGAGAGAAGGGATCAAATGCATAAGGGATGAGGGAGAAGAGGAGAGGACAGAGGCACTTTGGGTATAGCTCCTGGACTCCAAGAGCAGAAGTGGTGTACAGACCACCAGCCCAATCCAGGGAACTGGATGGGGAGTTGGCAGAGCAAATAAGGAGGGTGTGTAGAAGGGGGAGTGTGGTGATAGTGGGGGATTTTAACCTACCAGAGGCTGACTGGAGCATCCCGGCCACTAGCAGTACCAGGGAGCAGGTGCTCCTTGATGCATACCAGGATGGTCTTCTAACACAATTGGTAAGTGCGCCTACAAGGCTTGGTAGCACTCTGGACCTAGTACTGGCAAATGGGGAAGCGGTGAGGGAGGTAAGGTTGGAGGACCCACTAGCGGGTAGCTACCACCAGTGTGGCTCATTCTCACACTGGGCAGTGAGACGGGAGGCACGGGTACTAAGGTGGTGGACTTTAGTAGGGTGGACTTTGGGAGGATGGAAGCAATACTGCGAGGGAGCTTCCAGGATATAAGGCTGGGATGGATGCAGAACAAAAGTGGGAGGTCATAAAGCCTGGGCTAACAGAGGCCACAGTAGCCTGCACCAGGGCCAGGAGAAAGAAGAGCAGAGCCAAGAAATGATGCTGGCTGAACAAGGAAGTGCTGCAAGGGGTGAGGGCACAGAGGGCTGCATACCAGAAGTACAGGAGAACAGGGGAAGGAGAAGATAAGAAGGCTTACGGGAGTTGGTCAAGGGAGGGGGCCAGGAGGGTGAAAAAAGCTAAGGCCTCCAGGGGAATTAAGGTTAGCACAGGGCATAAAAGGAGGGGAAAATGACTTTTTTTAGGTATGTCAGGGAAAAGAGGAAGTGCAGGGAACATATTGTGAGGATAAAGCAGGGAGCGTATTGGGTGGAAAAGGGGGAGGAGCAAGCAGAAATTCTAAATGAGTACTTCTGCTCCATTTTTACTAAGGAGAGAGAGATGGTCTACTACCAGCATGGACTGGGGGGAGGAGAAAGGTGGGGAGAAGGTGACGGACAAAGTGATCACAGGAAGTAGTGTGCTAGAGGGGCTGAGGGCAGTAAGGGTGGACAAAGCACCAGCTCCCGATGGCATCCACCGCAGGCTGCTGAGGGAGGGAGATGGTGGAGTTGTTGGCTGAGCTGCTGGCAGATCTGTTCAACACCTCCCTGGAAATGGGGTGTGTGCCCCAGGACTGGAGGGTGGCCCATGTGGTACCCATACACAAGAGTGGGCCTAGGGAGGAGCCAGGAAATTATTGGCTGGTCAGTCACACATCCATAGTGGGTAAGCTTATGAGGTGATACTGAAGGAGAGGCTGGTGGCATTCCCAGAGAGTAATGGCCTCCAAGATGGCCGGCAACACGGGTTTGTCTCAGGGAGGCCTTGTCAAACCAACCTAATAGAGTATTATGACTGGATGACAAGGGAGTTGGATAGGGGCCATGTGGTACATGTTCTGTACTTGGACTTCAGTAAGGCCTTTGATACAGTGCCTCATGGGAGACTGGGGGAGAAGCTGACGGCAGTGGGGGTGGGAAAAAAGCTGATTAAATGGATAGAGAACTTGTTACAGGGGAGGGTGCAGAGGGTGGTGGTGGTAGTGGGGAGCTCTTGGCACCTAGAGCAGTGACAAGCGGGGTGCTGCAGGGGTCAGTGCTGGGCCCAGTGCTGTTTGGACTCTTTATCACTGATATAGCACATGGAGTGGGGAGCAGGGTTTGTCTGTTACAGATGATACCAAATTGGGGGCAGTGGTGGACAAAGAGGACAGATGGGAAAACTGCAGGGGACCTAACCAAACTAGAGACATGGTCGGTGGAGTGGCAGCTAGGATTCAACACGAAGAAGTGTAAGGTGATGCACTTCGGGGCTAAGAACCAGAAGAGGGACTATTGATTGGGGGGGCAGTGAAGTTGGGGATCACTGAGGAGGAGGAGAAGGACCTAGGGATGTTGATAACTGGGAGCATGAACAACTCAGCCCAGTGCAGGAGAGCAGCAGTGAAGGCAAACAAGATGCTGGGGTGCATCGCAAGGGGGGTTCTCATCCAGGCTCGGGGATGTGATCCTATTTCTCTACAGATGATTGGTCAGACCACACCTGGAGTACTGTGTGCAATGGTGGGGGTCATACCTGAGGAGAGAGATAAAGTTACTGGATGGGGTGCAAAGGAGGGCAACAAAAATGTTAAAGGGGATGGAAGGAAAGGAATATGAAGTTAGGCTGAAGGAGCTGAACATGTATACACTGGAGGAGAGGAGGGATGGGGGGTATGATTGAAGCATTTAAATACCTGAGGGGGTAAATAAACCTAGCACCAAGGGGGTGTTTAAACTGAGGAGTGGAAGAGAGACGAGGGGGGCACGGACTAATGTTGGAAGGTGAACGTTTCAAGACCCACTTGTGCCAGTTTTCTCCCACAGCTATGGACTTTTATGGGGCTTTAAAAATCCAGCCTTTGGTTATCTGATGGGGAATAATGCAGGGTCATGTCATGCCTTTCAGCCAGTCACAGACCAATGATTGTCCAAACCCATTTTATAATACTAAAATTAATATATAATTCAGTATAGTGATATGAGCAACCATACACAACATGGCTGTGTTTCCATCAGGGGCTGAGATGATATCATAGGGCTTGAGAGTGAAGCTTGAGAGGGGTCTATAATGTCCTCTCGCCTTGAGATGAAAACATCAGACCTATGTATGGGCTGCCAATACATTATTTCCTATTTCTATAGGATACATAACGGGTTGCAGTGGAATAACGTATTTCCACTAGTGAGTGGCAAGACCCATAACTCATAATTGGTGAAGCCACATGCTGGTTAAGAAGGCCTTACCACTCATGCTGTGAGATAAATATGTTATCCACTGCAACTCATTATGAATTTGATATACAAAATACCAAATTATTGTTAATGTTTTTGTTTCATCTTATTTTAGCTTATATTGCACCTTTTTCACCTTTACTTTCCTGGAGGCTCTGGTAGCTTACTTTTATCATTTTCATTTCTTGCTACCTTGGAAGGAGAGGGATCATAATTTCCCACCTGAGGGGCCAGTCAAATGATCCCTTTCACTTCCTACATTGCCAGCCACAGTTTCAATCACAGGAGCACAGTGTGCATATTTATGGAATACACACAAATGGAAGAGAAAAAGAATTAAGTGCCTCAGCTGGGACTTGAACTCAGGCTGCCTGGAATAACCCTGTGCTCCAGTGTTTTATGATGAGTGAATATGGAGAGCATGGGGCGTGCGCCATATAAGTCTGTGGATCATATTCTTACTTTTGATGTACACGCGCTTGTTGTACAGGGCAAGGGCAGCATTCAGCTAACAAGGACAGCTCTACTAGCCACTCAGGAGCTGCAGTTTGGTACTAAACAGCGGGGGCAGTTCCATACCACAACTAGTTCAGTCTGCCCAAGGCTGAGTATCTGTGTGTGTTCCTGAAGAGAGAGTTGCCTGTGTGCTGCTGAGTGACACAGTTTGCTCCTATATATGAACATATGAAGAAGCCAGCAGAAGAATGTCATTTGGTCCAGCAGGTCTGCTCGTATTGCAGGGTCCACAGCTTGAGCTAATGTCCCTGCCAACTCCTCCCATCCTCCCTACCCATGATCTTTACCTTCCCCCTATGCCTATCCCAGCCTCTCTTAAAGCTGCCCACTGTCTTCAATGAGATTACCTCTTCCGGCAGTGCATTCCAAGTGTCCACCACCTCTGTGTAGAAGTGCTTCCTGACCTCCCTCCTAAACCTCCCACCCTCTAGCTTAAGACTGTACCCCTTCATGTTATGGTTGCCACTCAACTTAAAGAGACTCTTCTTACCTACCTTATTTATCCCTTTCAAGTACTTGAAGGTCTCAACCATATCTCCTCTCTCTCTCTCTCCCCCCTGTGTTTCAGGGAGTACATGTTCAGTGCCCGCAATCTCTCCTCGTATGTCTTACCCTGCTGACCAGCTATCATCTTTGTAGCCCTCCTCTGGACCTTCTCCAGCAGGTTAATGTTCTCTTTCAGGTGTGGGCACCAGTACTGAACTCCATACTCTAGATGCAGCCTTACCTGTGACCTGTACAAGGGCAGTATAACCTCCTCTCTCCTACTACTGATCCCCCTAGATATGCATCCCAGCATCTTGTTTGCCTTTGCTGCTGCTTTCTTGCACTATGTGGAGTGCTTCAGGTCACTAGTGATCATCACTCCCAAGTCCTTCTCCTCCTCTGATGCAGATACTTGGACTCCACCCAGGTAGTACTGTGTCCTAGGATTCTTGGGCCCAATATGCATAACTTTGCATTTCTTGGCATTGAAGCCAAGCTGCCAGATCCTGGACCACCTCCCCAGCTTTTCCAGATCTTCCGGTAGGTCCTGTATCCCTTCAGCTGTGTCCACTCTCCCTTAGAGCTTGGTGTCATCCATGAATAGGCACATTTTGCCCTAATGCCATCTCCAGTGTCATTGATGAAGACATTGAACAACGCGGGCCCCAGCACTGAGCCCTATAGGACCCCACTGGTTACCTCTCTGGTGCCAGATAACCCCCCCCAACCACCCTCTGGGTTCTGTCCCTCAGTCAGTTTTCCACCCATCTGGCCATCTTTTCTCCAACCCCGAGATCCACCAACTTTCTGATTAACCGTTTGTGGGGCACAGAGTCAAAGGCCTTGCTGAAATCTAGATAGAGGATGTCTACTGCTTGGCCCCTATCTGACTTCTTTGACTGTCACTAAGACAGTAATCAGTCAGTCAGATTCATTTAACACAATCTCCCCCCCCAATGAACCCATGGTGCCTCTCATCATGGAGACCATGCTCCTCTAGATATTCTACCAACCTTTCCTTTAGTATGGTCTCCATGAGCTTGCCCACAGTGGAGGTCAGACTGACTGGTCTGGCAATTCCCTTTGTCATCCTTGGGACCGCTTTTGTGGAGGGGCACTACATGTGCTGTTCTGCAGTCCTGCGGTACCATGCCTGACTCTAATGAACTATTAAATAGGTCTACCAGTGGCCCTGCTAAATCTTCAGCCAGTTCCTTTAGTACCCTTGAATGTACTGTGTCTGTGCCTGGTGATTTGTCTACCTTCAAAGCCAGCAGCCCCTCCCTCACTCTGTCCTCCTCTATCATCACATCTGTGTTCCCCCCCCGCTTCTCTTTTCCCTCCTGAAGGCACTGGCTTGTCCTTCTCCCTGGCGAAGACGGAACAGAAGTATTCATTTAGTATCTCTGCTTTTCCCTCATTATCCTCCACCCACTCCACCCCTTTCTTAAGCCTAACAGTCCCTTCCTTCTTGTCCCTTTTCTCACTTATATATCGAAAGAAAGCCTTCTTCCCCTTCTTAATTCCTTCAGCTATCTGCAGCTCCTTCTGTGCTTTTGCTCTCCGGACTTCCTTACTTGCCTCACTAGCCAACTTTAGGTAATCTTCCCTATCTACCTCTCTCTTGGTCTTCCTGAATATTCTATAGGCCAACCTCTTTTCCCTTACTGCCTGGGCAACCCCAGAACTGAACCAGCTGGGCACTTGGCCCTTGTGTTCTTCCCCCTGAGCCTAACGCACTCATCTGTGGCAACCAGTATTCCTTCCTTAATGATGGACCACCTTTGACCCACCCTCATATCTGCTCTGATGCCCGCCAGATGGCTTCTTAGCACTTAGTCCATTTTTCTGAAGTTTTCCCTCCTGAAATCCAAGATTTTGGTCTTAGTCGGGATACCTATCCTGCCCATATCCAACTGGAACCACACTATGCAATGGTCACTTCTACCCAGTGGCTCCCTGACCATTATTTCCTGTACATGCTCCTCATTTGTGAGCACCAGATCAAGAATTGCCTCAGCTCTTGTTGGTTCAGTGATGCCCTGAGTCAGGCACCCACTCTTCAGTCCTTCCAGGATCACCTGACTCCCAGCACATTTTGTGGATGGTATGCTCCAATCCAGCTTGGGCGGATTGAAGTCCTCTACAATTACCACCTCTCCTTTCCCCGCAGCTTCCAATATTTGTGAGCTTAGTTCCCTGTCCTTCTCCTCATCTTGACTGGGTGGTCTATAAACAACCCCCAACCTCATCTTTCTCCTTTTATTGGACCTTAACTGAACCCATACTGCCTCCACCTCCCCTTCCCTTCCTCCGACTCCTCTCTTGTGCAAATTGTTCCCTCATTGGTATAAACTGCCACCCCTCCCCTTCCTGACTACCCTGTCCCTCATGTATAGTTTATATCCAGGGATCGCGAGATCCCAGTTATGGTGTGATGTTGTCCAAGTCTTGATTACTGCAGCTATGTCCACCCTCCTGTCTGCTAATAGTGCCTGCAAGTCATCCATCTTGTTTCCAAGACTCCACGCATTCAGAGTCACCACCCTCCACCTAGAATCTGATCTTCCTTGTCTTCCCTCTATGTGCACCCCACCACGTACCCTTGTTATGTGTTCCTCACCCCCCTCCATCCTTTGCTAACTGTGTTCTTGCCCCTTCCACCTCATCCCTCCATTCCTGTTCCATCACTGTGGGGGGGAGGTTCACTGACCTTCTCCTCTCGGAGTCTGTGGTATTGCACGTCCGCTGCCCCCCTCAGTAGTTTAAATTAAGTGTAGTGGTTATGAATTCCCCCAGTTTGTCCCTAAGTACCCTCCAACCCTCCCTACTGAGGTGTAGCCTGTCTGGTGAAAAGAGTGTTTTGTTTGACCAAGTCTCCTCCCAGTCCCCAATACAGATAAACATCTCCTCCCTGTACCATTTCCTCAGCCAGTTATTAAAATCCTCTCTTCTTCTTTTCCTGGCTGTGCTGGCCCTTCGTACTGGTATAATCTCTGAGAAGGCCGGGCGAACTTTCTTCCTCCCTGCAGATCTTCCCTAACTCCCTGAACCTACTTTGCACTACCTCAGCCTCCTCCCCAGCTAGGTCATTGGTTCCCAAATGTATAACTAAATTAGGTTTTCCTCCAACCTGCCTTACTATTTCCCTTATTCCTGGGCCCACCTTCCCTGCTGTCATCCCTGGCATACAGTCCACCCTCCTGCTTGCATTTGGATCCCCCTTTCCTTCCCCAGTGAATACCCCTAATTATAGAGTCCCCTATGATTGCCACTCTTCCATCCCCTGCATCCGTGTGCCCCATCCTTCCTTTCTCACCTTTGGTACTAGCTGCTTCCCCACCTAACTGCCCCCTCTACACCCTGGTGAACTTATCTCCACGTCCACAATTTATCCCCTCAACTGTTTTTCAATCTACCAATCTGCCCTTCCCCTTCTGACTATCTGTATCTGCTTTCAGTTGTCCCTTCCCTGTTCCTTTCCATTTCTCTCCCCCCATCCTCCACTCTGTCTTGTCTGCCTCCTCTTCCCTGCCCTCCCTGATTAGTTCCCTCCCCCCTTCCCTGTACTTCTACTCTCAACCATGACCAGACCTGACCTTCTCCCTCACCTCCCACTGCCCCGCCCTCCTTCCAGATAGTAGTGCAAATCTATTCAATAAAGGCACCCCTACAGAATTTCCCATCCCTGATGCTACTCTCACATTCCCACCCCTTCCCCTTACCACTTGCCATTCCTCCACCCTGGGCTCCCTATTCCTCTGAGGAAGAGATACTCCTGTATACTGGGTGCTCCTCCTCACTCCCTTCCCCTGCCTGATGCCGTCACTCCCCAGGGCATCATTCCTCTGCCTTTCCCTCCACTGCTCTGCTCCTCTAACTTCCCACACCATCCTCCCCAGCTCCCATCCGAGCAGCCTTATTTCAGCCCTGAGCTTCTCCAGGCTCTTACACACAGGACATCCCCCTTTACTCCACATCACCCCCAGAATGACTGCTGCCCCACAGCTATAGCAGTTTATTACTCTCCTGCCTTCCACACATGTACCTGTTCCCCTACATCCTCTCAGCCCAACCTCTCCTAGCCTCCAGTTATACATAACTATAAAACTCAAAAAATATATAAATATATAAATACAGGCTGAAGAAATCTAAAGCAGTTCTCTCTGTGACTCTCAGAACAGTTCTAATTTAAATAAACACAGGCTGAAGAAATCCAATTTTTGTTAGTGTATGCTTGCATTTAACCCCTATGCAGTGTGCTGGGCTGATAAAGATATGACAGGTGTATGTTCCTTGCCCTTTTTGGGAAGTGATGTCAGAACCTCTGGTTTAAAGGAAGTGATGTGCATGGGATGAGGAGTAGGGAAGGTGGGACCAAGCCCATGCCCTCCAGAAACAGTCAGCCACAGCTCTGACACCCCACACTCCTGACCTACTGCAGAGGATACAACCCCCCCCCCCCAAGTCAGGAGTTTAACAGACCCAGGCCCTCCCTTCTACCTTGTTGAATGTGCAAATCACAGGTTACCACCACCACAACATTAATGGCATCCTGGTGACTATCATATTTGTTGTTGAATTAATGTCATTTTTTTCCTAAAAATGAAGATCTTGCCCCACACCCATCAATGTGTATAGAGACTTAAGGCACACATACCTTGAAATCTTTCCAAATGTTTTGAAATTGTGTCCATGATCTCCAAAACCAACCCTCTTAGGGTTTGGCTCAGTTTGGGTTCTGAGGAAGGTCCTCTGCCCATGGATTCGGGGGAAGGTTCTTTCTGCTGTCCTTTACTATTCCTACCCTGTCCTTCAGTGGGTGGGGGGCGGTAAAAGAACCTCTCATTCTCCTACTGGATCCCAAAGTTTCCTGCTGCTTGTATGTAAACAAGCATTCATTTAGAAAAAAGCTGTACTGTCAGTGTGCACATTGGGACTTACTAACAAAATTCAGCAGTTTGACTGCAGCCTAATGTGATGTAGTTTGATGCTGCAGCCAGCTAGTCAGTCAGCTCAGGACTGCTTACGGCTGAAAACCAAAGCTATTCAATCAGATACTGCCAGTTTCATCAGTATGGCATCAAACAACAACTAGGCACTTTCATACCTGGATAATCCCTCAGTGACCACATGACCGTGTCTGGTGGCATCGCACTTAAAAAAAAAAAAAAAAAAAAAAAATCAGATAAAATATACATACCTGTAATCTAGGATTCTATCAGTCTTTCTGTCATACTGCCTGCACATATGACTATATCAGTCTGTTTGCATTCCTGCCTGTCTGCCACCTGCCTGTTTGACTTCAAATAGGTTTAATTGTGTGACTATGCCTTGCCTGCAGGTGTGTGCCTATACTTTATATGCCACTTAAATACATACATACCAGTATGGTTAAGGACAGAAACAGACTAGGAGTTCATTAAGTCTGCCCTGATGTTCCGACATTGCTTTACTCTGCCCCTGCAGAGCTTACTGTCCACTCTCTGCCTTTTTTATCCTAATAAGTCCTTTGAAGATGTTCCATTTAAAACCCGAGATAGTCCCAGCATTAATCACAAGACTTGGTAGGTGGTTTCACCTCTGCACCACCTGCCGAGTGAAGTATTTTTGGATAGCCTTCACAAATTTTCTGCTTTCAAGTTTGAAGTTGTGCCCGCTAGTGGTTGTGTTGTAACATGAGTAACTATGTGGAGTAATCCTGCATATTATTATATGTTTCTAACATATTCTCCCTTTCTCTCTTGTCCGCCAGAGAGTACAGCACTACGACTATCCTTAGAGGTCTTCCCCTGCCACCCTGGGATGATTATTGTCAGTGGCTCAGCAGGTAGCACACTCACCTCTGAGGCCGGGAGATCAGAAGGCTGTGGGTTCTAGCCCCACACAAGTCACTTGGGTTAATATCCTAATACTGACACTGCAGTATAGCATGGGGGGGGGGGGGGCTGCACTCCTGAGGTTCCGTCTTTCGGATGAGACATTAAACCGAGGTCTGCCTGTTCTGGTGGTAGTTCAGGTGGATGTTAAAGATCCCATGGCACTTCTCGAAAAGAGTAGGGGAATTTTCCTGGTGCCCTGGCCAAATTTCTCCACATTCATTAAAATACCACCAACAGCTTAATCTGGTTCAAAGTCAGTTGGTGTTCATCTGTATCCCTCTCCCCCCGGATCGTGCCTGAAAATAGGCAGAATTTGTCTAGTGCACTTATCCGGTCAACAAAAACTAAATAAATAAATATACATTTTTGTAGCCCTTCTCTGGATAGTATCCAACCTCTCCCTGTCCTCCCTGTCATTTATCAGGTGTGGGTTCCAAAACTGCATGCAATGCTCCAGGTGTGATCTAGCCAATGACCTGTGCATTAGAAACATAGAATTTGACGGCGGATAAGGACCGCTTGGCCCACCCAGTCTATCCATTTCCCTACCTAATGGATAAGCTGCAGATCCTAGTTAACCAGCAGCCTACTTCTTCCTACCCCAACCCCCTAGAATTGCCTTATGACTGTCCCATGCATGCTTGAATTCCACCACTGTTTTTGACTCCACAACCTCCTCCGGAAGGCTGTTCCATGCATCCACAACCCTCTCTTGAAAAAATACTTCCTTAAATTACCTCTGAGCCACCCCCATCTTCAACTTGTGCCCCCTTGTTCTTGCACACCTCTTTTTTTGAAAGATGCTACCCTCTTGGACTTTGTTGATTCCCTTGAGGTACTTGAAAGTTTCTATCATGTCCCCCCTCTCCCTCCTTTCCTCGAGGCTATACATATTAAGCTCCTTAATTCTCTCTTCATATGTCTTCTGGTGCAGACCCTGCACCATTTTAGTTGCCCTCCTCTGGACAGCTTCCATCCTGTCTATGTCTTTACGGAGATTGGTCTCCAGAACTGCACGCAGTACTCCAGATGGGGTCTCACCAGCTGTCTGTACAGAGGGATAATAACTTCCTGTTTTCTACTGGTGATGCCTCTCCCTATGCATCCCAGTATCCCCCAGCCCTCTTTGCTGCCCTCTCACATTGCTTGCCCACCTTTAGGTCATCTGATATGACTACCCCAGGTCCCTTTCCATTTTTTTTGTTGTTAGTATCTCACCCCCCATTGTGTACTCTTCCCCTGGGTTTTTGTTTCCCAGGTGCATTACCTTGCACTTCTTAGCATTGAATCTAAGCTGCCATACATTTGACCATTCCTCTAACCTTGCCAAGTCCCTTCTCATCCTTTCCACCCCACCTTGTGCATCAACTCTGTTGCAGATCTTTGTGTCATCTGCAAAGAGACATACTTTTCCTTCCAGTCCCTCTGCAATGTCGCTTATAAAGACATTGAAGAGGACCGTCCTAATACTGAACCTCGCGGTACCCCACTAGTAACTCCCTTTCTTCAGAGTGGACTCCATTTACTATTACTCTCTGTGTCCTATTCTCCAGCCAATTCTTTACCCAGGCTGTCATCTTGGGACCCACTCCCAGGCTGGCTAACATGTATATTAATCTTTTGTGTGGGACTGTGTCAGATGCCTTGCTAAAGTCTAGGTAGGCCATGTCCACAGCCCCTCCGTGATCTACTACTTTGGTCACCCAGTCAAAGAAATCTATCAGATTTGTCTGGCATGACCTTCCCGCTGTGAATCCATGCTGCCTCGGGTCCTGTCGCCCTCTGGCCTCTAGATACTGACAATTCTTTCCTTCAGAAGTGATTCCATCATTTTCCCTACCACTGAGGTTAAACTAACAGGTCTGTAGTTTCCTGCTTCTGCCTTGCTCCCACTTTTATGAAGGGGAATCACATCTGCCCTTCTCCAGTCCTCGGGTACCACCCCATCCTCCCATGATTTGTTAAAGAGGGTAGTCAGTGGTGTCACTAGTTCTACCCTTAGTTCTTTTAGAATTCTTGGATGAATCCCATCAGGCCACATTGCTTTGTCCACATTCAGTTTTAAGAGTTCTTTCAGAACCCTTTCTTCTGTAAATGGGCTGGTATCAACTTCTGTATCCAGAGTGTTTCTACTGTTTGTTTTAGGTACCTTCCCCTCTTCCTTTGTAAATACTGAGCAAAAATATTTGTTTAGTATCTCTGCCTTTCACAGTCACCCTCTGCCCACCCTCCCTCCCTCCCTTTATTAAGCCTCACTATCCCCTTGCCTTCCTTTGCTCCCTGATGTACCTATAAAGGTTTTATCCCCTTCTTAACTGAGTTGGCTATCTTTTCCTCGGTTTGGGCCTTTGCTGTTCTGACTGCCTTCCCAGCTTCCTTTGCTTTAACTGATACAGTTCTCTGTCCTGCTCCTTCTGTGATTCCTTGTACTTCCTGATTGCTTTCTTTTTCTCTTGAACCTTCACTGCCACTTCCTTTGAGAACCATAGTGGTTTCTTACATTGTTTCGTTTTGTTTATTTGCTTCACACAAAGGCTTGTTACCTCACTCTTCGAAGTGGCTGCTGCAGCTGCACTCCAGTTAACATCTGGCATATTCAGATCACCCATCAGCAATATATCCCCTTTTTCTGCCATTCTAAGTATACTTTCTATCATTTCCTTGTCCATTTCCTCCCCTGAGAAGGAGTCTGTATACTAACCCTGTGCGGATTGTGGTGCCATTGCTGGTCTCCAAATTTACCCACAGTGCTTCTTCTCTCTCTGTTTTCCCTTTTGTTCTGTTGCTTTGATTCCTTCCCTTATGTAAAGAGCTACTCCTCCTCCTCCTCTTTTTACCCTCCCTGTCCCTCCTGTAGATAGTGTATCCTGGTATGTTTACGTCCCAGTCATGGTTTTGTGTGTACCATGTTTCTGTGACTGCCACGATATTCAGGTGTTCCTCCTCCATCAAGGCCACTAATTCAGGAAGCTTGTTACTCAGACTACGGGCATTGGTACTCATTGCTCTCCATTTTTTGATGGCTTTACATTCTGTTGCAGCATCCCCCACTGACCTTTCTACCTCTGTCTTTTTCTCATTTAGTACCCTGTTTTGTAGGGAGTATTGGCAATATCCATTTATTTTAGTGACTGGTGAAATCCCATCTGATGCATCCCAGCATCCCATTAGCTTTTCCGTATGTCATACTGCATTGGGAAGAGGCTTTCAAACTATCATCCTTAGGTTCAATTCCTCCTTTAAGTGCCTGACCATGGCTCCATTGAAGCAGTATTCTATATGCAGAGTTTTTTTCCCCAACATGCATCGCTTTACATTTTTTGGTACTGAATTTCTTTAACCAAATTCTGGCCCCCTGCCTAAAGTTATCTACATCCCACTGCATGCTGTGAATCTCCTCATTATTATCCAGCCTTCTGCAGTTTTGCATCATCTACACACAGACTCCGTTTATCCTGTAGCTCCACCCTGATGTTGCTTGTTGCTTATGTGCATGTTAAAAAGTATTGGTCCCAGAAGGGAATCCTGGGGCACCCTGCTTGTGATGACCCCTCACATTGGAGAACTTTCCACTCTGGATCACCTGCGTTTTATCTGGGAACCAATTAACAATCCACCTAGTTAGATTATTCCCAAATAAATAAGGGGGTAAATATGGTACAGGGGAGCATTTTTCATAGGAAAAGATGCACAAGAACAAATGGACATACAATGAAGCTCTCGGGGTAAATTCAAGAGTGATGTGAGGATGTACTTCTTCACTGAAAGAGTGGTGAATGTCTGGAACAGTCTTCCAGAAGAGATGGTGGGGATGAAAACAGTAGTGGGCTTCAAGCATACATGGGATAGGCATAAGGGAATCTTAGTGGGAAGCAGGGAGGGAGACAGAGATCAAGTAGTACAGTATCTGCTGTGACAGTATAGGCAGGGAAATAAAATGAGCAGACCGGGTGGGCCTATCGGTCTTTATTTGCTGTCATATTACATGTGTCTATGTTTCTCCTAGTCCTACGTCCTCTGTCTTCTGTATAAGCTTCCTAAAAGTCCTTACGAAAGTCCAGGGACAAAACACTGACTGCCTGGCCCCTGTCCACCATCTATGTCACCGAGTCCAAATAAATCAATCATGTTTGCATGGCATGACCTGCCTCCCATGGACTCATGTTAATTCCTGTCCAGAATGCTGTTTTCCTCTAGGAAGTCAACTATCTGTTCCTTTATAATTGACTTTAGCAGTTTGTCCACTGTTGACATCAGGCTTTCAGGCCTGCAATCACCAGGGTTTTCTTGATCCCCACCCTTGTGCAGGGGGACAACGTTCACAACCCACCAGTCCACTGGCACTTCTCCTGTTGTCAGCGACTCATTAAGAAGATCTGCAAGGGGATTGCCAGGGCTTGCTTCTTCTTATTGCATTCCCTCTAGTGTATTCCACTTGGGTCTTGGGACTTGTTTCTGTTGCGGTCTGGTAGACCCTTTGGATCTCTGTCATTAGGTTTACACCCTATCTCTAAGCTGTGACTGTTGGTACTTCTGAATCTGTTCATGCTGTCGGGAATTGAGTCCACTGCCTCCACTGTAAATGCAAAACAGAAGTAAACATTTAAATATGTTTGTCTTCCTTTCATTTTCCTCGATGTTTTTCCATTTTTCCTTATTCTTTCTATACGATCCTGTGCCTAATGCTTTGCCCTTATCTACCTAAAGAATGATTTACCATTTTGACCCCATCTGCTATCCTTAGTTCTGTCTTTTCTTTTGCTGTCTTTATGATGTCATTGCATTTCTCAAGCTTATCTTTATAAACAGTCCTGTTGTTCTCATTCTGTTTCCCTTTGTACGCCCAAAAAGAATTACATTTTGTCCAGAGCTGCCTCCCTTACTTGCTTGTCTAGCCAGGGTGATTTCCCATTTCCTGGCCTTATTAAGAAATGTTATGAAATTTTGGGCTGCTCCAATTATTGTCCCTTAAATTGTTACCCACTTATTCTCCACCCCCCCTTTTCTGTGTATGTCCATAAGATGATCCTTGATTATTTCTGTCATTTTGTCAAAGTGAGCTTCCTAAAGTCAAGGACCACAGATCTGGGTTTCTATTTGTTGAGAATCCAGTTGTGTTGAATTTAAAATTTATGCTATCCGCTACCTGACCATAATGAACGGGAGGTAATCATCTGAGTTTTTGTGTGACGTCCATAATCCCTAAGAGTAACATTTGAATGGATTATCCCATCACACAAAATAAGAGGAAGGAAGGAATGGATTAAGACATCACACAAAGTAAGGGGAAGCTTGCCGTCAACCATTCATTATGGTCTTGTAGCTGTTATGTATTTTTTTTTTTAAACTGAGCGACCAGTGCTGCCTACCCTTCTGCCAACTGAGAGCACTAAAACAAATCCTTGGCTGTCCCGAAGCCTGTGCCTGCATGATGCCCCTAGGAGGGTAGAACAACAGGATGACACCTAGGTAAGCAGAACAAATTCAGGTTCAAGATTATACTGATTGACAAATACATGTCTTGACAATAGGACACAACAGATAATTATAAAAAGATACAAAACTGACAGTTAAACAACAGCATCTTTTATAATGCAAATTAATTCGTTATCAGTTCAGTATTTTTAAAATAAAATTTCCCAGAACAACCTGGTGACATGTTCATGGGCATAAATACAGGGTTAGAATCCTAGCAATTCTAACCTGTATTTTTATCTAAATGCATTATTCTATTGTTGTTGCTCTGTTCAGTTGGGTCCGCAATTGATACATCCCCAATTATGAACCAGCTAAACATTACCAGGTCCAAAATTGCCCTCTCTTATTGCCACTCGCACCCATTTTTTGAGAAAGCAGTACTGTGTTAACCTCCATAAACAAATGACTTCTTTTAGGCTTACTGCCATTGGGATGTCCCATATCTGGGAGACTGAAGTCTTGCACGACTGTAGTTCTACCCCAAGTAGCTGCCTTCCTAATTTCCCTCTCCAGCAACTTGTTTTTATGTGGCCCTTGGCTCCGTGATCTATACATTACTCTAATCCTATACCCTCCATTATCTGTTATTTGGAGTTATAGTGACTCACCAACTCCTTCTCACCCCTAAAACAGATGTGTCCTCTGAGACTCGTGTGACTTCTTTTATTTATGCCACCCACCACTCCCAAGGCATCTTCCCTGTCCCTCCTAAATAGAGTATAGGCAGGGAGATTTGGGTCCCACTTATTCTGATTTGCTTACTATTCAGTTATTCCTACTACATCCAAATCTTCTGCAACTATTGTGCCTTGGAGTTCACCCATTTTATTACCTAAACTTCTTGCATTCATGTACAGTACTCTCCTTTTGCCACTACTCCTGCTTCTAGTCCTCTTAACCTTGCTGAATTTCAATTTTTTTTTACTCTTGCCTTAATGTCCCTTACCCGATTCCTGCATTTACTCTGTCCTGTGTCCAGTGGGGAAAACCCAACTTGGCTCCTTTTCTATGTCCCTGTGTTCTGTCTGTTACACTCCCTTCCCCATGCCTGGTTTAAAATTTGATTGTTATATCCAGCTTCTGCCCTAACGCACTGGTTCGCTGCCTGTTTAGATGAAGGCCATCCTTCCTGAACAGCCCACTGTTATCCTAGAAGGAGCCCCAGTGCCCTCAAAAGTGGAATCCCTCCTCCTCGCGACAACCCTGTGATTTTTCTTCTTTCTACTCTATCCTGCATATTACAGCAGAAGGTGCTGGTAGAAGGCTACCATATCTGCTATTGACTTCAGCTTATTGCCTAGTTCCTTGAAGCTGACTGTAACCTCCTTTACACTACAGTTTGACAGGTTATTGGATTGGTCTCCCTCGCCCATCTTTTTGTAACACCTCCTTTTCCCACCCAGTTTGTTTATTCAGGATTAATGTTTCTTCCAGGTTTTCAGTTGTTTGTCATGAATCTTTTAACATATAGCTTCCCCCATTTTGTGGCAGCATTCTTTATTGTTTTGGAATACCCATTCTTTGACATAACCCTTTTAGTAAGTGAACTAGACCAGTGGGAAACAGACACTGCTCCCCAACCTTTTAGGACCCTGGTGGATGTAGGGGCTAATGCCAACCTACAAAAAAAAGGTTCTTGCATAACAGTGGTGTGTGTGTGTGTGTGTGTGTGTGTGTGTGTGTGTGTGTGTGTGAGAGAGAAAGACAAGAAGTGCAGTACCATTTAAATAAAGAACTGACAATAAACAGCAGGTATCAGTAGTGGGGCGTGAAGAGGAGGGCATTATAAAGTGAAGGATTTTCAGTTTTGACATGGGGCTGCCACTTCTTGAAATGCCAGTTTCTAGCTAATAGCAGTCAATGAGATTATTGTAGCTGTTACCTCTGGTAGCTTAATTTTAGCCCTAATGCTTGCATAATTATGGCAGTGCTGAAGTTTTCTAAGAAACCCCACACACTGTCAAACTTCTAAAGGGACACTGTCAGACCTGCAGGCCTTATATTGTATACTGTTTAAAGAAATCATATTTTATGATTGCTCACTTTCTGAAATATTTGCTGATTTTGGTTGTTTTTGATCTACCTTTTCGTGATTCAAGTGAAAATCTGTTATTGGTGCAATAATATCAAAACTTGCTTTACTTTAAAGAGCTACTGACGCCTCAGAGAAAACCTTGAAAAACATAACAATTGGATACAATTCAGCTTGCATTCCATATATATTTCTCATCCCCATTATTTATTACTAAGTAAATCTACATGAATACATGATTTTTATCCTTTATAGTTTATCTGCCTCTATAGCTTACTCCCTATGTCAAGTAATAATCCTCTGTTGTGACATCACAAGCAATGCATTATGACCTTAGGTAGGGAGAAAGCAACAGGGATAGCTGAACTCTTTAGGAACAAAGATTTTGTTTCAGTGCAAATGACCTCAGTAGTAAATAATATAGATGAGGAATACAGAACTCGCATGACATGCAAGCTGATCTGTGTCTAAATATTGTTTTGTTAGAGTTGTCCTAAAGGTGTCAGTTGCTTTTTAAATCCTTATCCTCTTCTCATCGTATGCTTCCTGAACTTTAGGACTGCCCACATCCAATCTAGCCAAGTAGCTAACCACTGCATCATGTGCAGCTGATTTAATTTTATTGTTTTATAACCGGCATACCAGGGTGAAGTTATTGCATCATAATAAACCAAGATTATGCAATAATTCTGTCAAAAGGAGAAAAAAGTGCAAAAGGAGGCAACACACCCTAAACTACTCCAAAACTGGCCATATTAGAGTTTTTTACACAATGGTTAGACCATGTGGGGATATTCAGTAGTTCAGAAGGATGGAATGAGAGCAGATCAAAGTCAGCAACAAGTTTTTGTTTGGTCACACCATTATGGTGGAGAGTTTCACTTTTATTAAGAAAAAGATGCAGATACATAAGCAAATTTTACAGAAGGTAAGCAACATTATGTGTTTTATAAAATGTTGTACATGCAGAATTGCTGGTGATGCTAGTTATTGCTGCCCTGTCTATATCTTTGTTTTTTGGAATTTCTGTGTTTATGAAGAGTTGCTATGTTCGAATTGGTTAGGCATTTTGCATTACTTTTCCTTTTAGTGTTTGTTTAGGGAACTTGTGTTTGGGTATTTTGGTGTGTTTAGTTATTTCCATTGTTATTTGTGTTGGGAGAGGGTCTTTTGTGTTTACTTTTGTGGGGAGGGTGTCTCTGTTTTCAGCTGTACAGTGTTTTTTAGAGTATGTTTGCCATGTTTGTTTTTTGTGTAATTTTTTTCTGGGGGAGAGGTAGCTGTATGGCGATTTATTTGGGGGATGTGGTTGTGCTGTATTTGCATAAAGGCCTTTGACCCTGAGTGTTTTAAACTTCATCTTTATATACTCTGAAGCAGGTATTATGCTATGTTAAGATATTCTCCTGTGACGTTTTCATCAATCAGGAGGTAGATACCGATCCCCATTTTATAAAGTTAATTAATACTTGAAGGCAGTATGAGGAAAATGTGTCATTCAGCCCGATGAGTATTTTTATTTTTCAAGTTATGCTTAGAATCAAAGTAGTAAATATGTTTTTAAGCAAGTAGGCAGTAGGGAGCACAGAACTGGTTTGAACCCACCATAATGACTGCTTTATTTTATGAATCTGAGCAAGTCACATTTATTTTATTTTTATTTACAATTTTTAATTGGGTAATCCCCAAGGGGCCTCAAATGCTCATTTTCAAGAGGTCCTGAATACATATAATATAAAGAGAACAAACAACATACGGAGTATACAAAACATATGTGTAAGAGTTACAGGAGGCATTCATATGATGATATTTCATTTTTGATATAAAAGCAGTATATGCGCTAAGAGACTTGTTAGTTGATCTGTGGCTTTGATTTGACCCCGGTGGTTCTCAAAAATATAAAAATACCTCTTTTAAACCATGCTCCCATTAATATCAATGGGGCACCCCCCAACTCTCTACAGACTCCTATGCCACAAAATGTCGGAGCGTGGGGGCTGCTTGGAGGTGGATATGTACTCATTTGGCACCAGGAAGGGGAAAGGACTGGGTGTCCATCTCCTCTTAGTGAGGATTTATGATCCCTTCCTCGCCACAAAATAGGAATGGAAAATTATACTAACTGGCAATTTCAGTTCCTGTTTAGGTAAGTTACTGGTTGGGGGAGGGGGAGCTTCACGAAATCACCAAAACTGGTGCTGTTAATAATGGTAGAAATCTTTTTTTTTTTTTTTTTTTTTTAGGTTATGGATCTGTTTGGAGAGCCTCTTATGGATATCAGTGTCACCTCCTGTCCTGTGTCCTTAGGACCACAGAACCTCTTGCTGAGCCCCCTCCAAACGGATCCATAAAACTATTTTAGCTCGCTAACTGTATTAAGTAAAAAAAAATCTTTTTTTTTTTTTATTTAAGACAGTTAATGGCATGAGTGATCAGTGAGAAGCCTCTTACAGTGGCTCAGCACATGAGGTACTCTTATGGTAATAAGAGTACCTCACACACAACTTAAGGGGGGCTGTGATTGGTCAGAGATGCTGCCATGATCTATAATATTATTTTTCACTGTGGACCTAGCCCCACTCAGGAGTGGTCACTCAAGCCCATCACCTGGCTTCCCTAGAGCTAACCTTGCTGTTTCCCCTTGTCCTCAGCCAGAGGACATTGGGAGAGCCCAGTCACTGGTGTTGGGCCTGCGCGGCACCGGTCCTCCAGCCTGCCAGGGACAGGGATTTTCCACCTTAGTTTTCACCATGGGCCTATGTCGACTGCAATGATGTGTTGTTTGCATTCTGCCTTTGGCATCAATGGGCAGGATGCCTTCCTTGATTCCATGCTAGGCTGCTACCCAGACCCACTAGGTGGCAGCTGTTGAGGGAGGCATCTTGTCCCCCCACCCCTCAGGAGGAGAGCTGTTCTTGGGACACTCTGTCCTTCCTCCCACGGCCAGCCTCCAAGCAACTCCCATCCATTTTCGAACCCGGGTCACCAGCATGTCAGGAGGTGAGGCGTCCAGCACCTCAGCCCTCCACACCAGTGGGCCAGCTCACAGAATTCTTTTCTAAGCAAATTTGAAGGTGTGCACTGATTCTCTCATGGCTATTAAATCCCCAGAGAAATTGTTTGGAATACAAGTGAAATGACAGGGAAGAATCCCTCTGAGAATATTTACTTGTTCTGAAATACATGAATTTTCTTGTTTTCTTTTTCAGCTACAGAGGCTGAAGCGATCCCTCTCCTTCAAGACCATCCTGAGGAGCAAAAGTGTAGAGAACTTTTTTGTGCGATCCAACAGTGAAATGAAGTTTCCCTCTGAGCTTCTTCTAAGTCCCCCGCCTCCGCCACCTCCATCTCCTCCGCCTCTTCCCCCTGAGATAGCAGCACCTGCTGGCCAATCAACAGGAACACTGCATAAACCCCTGGCACCTCTGAAGCCAATGAGGACTCACAGTTTTCAAGAGTATGTCTTCAAAAAGCCTACCTATTGTGAGCTCTGCCATCACATGATTGTAGGTGGGTTTAGTGCCAGCTGGGCTATGCCATCCTTTCTGTGTATGAATCGTACTGCATGTGAAACGAATGTGTGGGTCAGTGGGATGGGGTGGGACAACAGGATTAGCTGTCGCAATTTCCCTCACAACAAAATGCAGATTTTTCCATTGTATCAGTTCTGTGATTACTGTAGACAGGTGTCAAAATCAGCCAGTTTGGAACTGACCAACAACAAATAGTCATAACTCGATCAAGAGTCTTACTGTTGAGTCATATACATTATTTTAGAATTACCGTAATTAATGCAAAATCGGTGGATGCCTTAATGAAAAATATTAGCCAGTGCATCAGTCATACCATATGCTAGAAATCTATGGACTTTTAATGTGAATAAAAATTCACTGGTCCCAGGAAACCCAATAAATTTAATGAAATGAACCAAATTCCTATAGGTATGGACCCAGACGACACAGGATGATCCCACTGCTTCAGGCATGTCTGTCTGTCTGTTTGCCTGTCTGTCTGTCTGTTTTTCTGTCAATCTCTCAATCTAGCTAGCTAGCTAATTGAACATCTCTCCACCCACATTTATGAGTAGTGGGTTTGTGCTTCTGTAGTTTTGAGCCCAGTTATTAAAATTGGTTGCAGATGTTAACATGGGCAGCAATATTTAAAGTAATTTTATATAGCAACTCGTGAAAACCTTTACCAAAAAAAAAGCCAGGTGGAAGAAGGAAACAGTGGATAGATAGAGGGATAAGTGGATATGGAGTATATGTAGGAAAAGGTATTGGCTACAGTATGTAGGTTGACATACAGTGAGTGGCATTAACGATGCAGGAAATCACATGCGGTGGATAAAATGGTGTAAACAGAAACAGACAATATATAGTAGGTACAGAAATAAGTGAAACCTCTCTATAAGGCTCTACTTGGGAACCAAGAATCTGTGGTCGTGTTACAGTGTGTGTTATACATAATTACATTGACTGGAGTCAAGGCAGAGCCTTATATGAGTGGTTGTCTTATAACAGAGGTCCTTATAATGGGGAGTTTCATTATTAATCTACCTAATATGAAGTATTCTTTGCATATATAAATAATATTAACACAGGCAACTGTAGACAAAGAGTGTATTGTTTATGATACAGTGTTGGTCATGGTATTAAATTAATTGCTTAATTGGGTACTAAACTCAAAACTTTAACTTAAAAATGTTTTGGTCTATTGGACCTTTGTGGGCATGCAAATTATTGTTGTTTTATTGCACTTCTATACTATGCTGTGCCAAATATACAGAAGGTTTTAAAATATGTGCATTTTTAGGCAATTCCAAGCAGGGTTTGAGGTGCAAGACGTGTAAAGTCAGTGTCCACCTGTGGTGTTCGGAAGAAGTGTCTCACCAGCAGTGTACAGGCAAGCTGGTATGTATTGTCCAAACTGCAAGATATATTTAGGGTTGTTAATATCTTTCATTTCATTGAGAAGCTGGTATATGTAACAAAAAAATGGGAGTGATTGCAACCCTGGGACCGCAGCTGTCCTCTTATCAACCAGACGGAAAGTGTGTGTGTGTGTGTGTGTGTGTGTGTGTGTGTGTGTGTGTGTGTATGTGTGTGTTGGGGGGGGGGAGAGCAGTGCAGTTTGTCTTACACTGTGCTGCGACAAAGGTATGGAGAGGCTAGACTTCACCTTGGCCTATATTCATTAGGCAGATTCCCCTGGTATTCAGAGCTTTATTTCAGCCCTATTCATGACATGTTTTCTCAGTTTTCCTTTCCTTTTTCTTCCTGCACTCTTCCTTTGGTTAGACTCCACATCTGATTCGGCACTGCCTACTAGGAGTGGCTCAACACAGGAATAGAGTAAAATAACGCCAAATAAACCATTTATAATGATTTAAAAGAGCTTCGTGAATCAGTAGGGGTTGGAGCCCTGTCCAGCACTGGTATGCTGATCTTGGTGCCAGAAATCCGGCATGTACACCAGCATGCATAAACTAAGCATGTTGGTGTAACTGTTAGGTTTCCAGCATCTGTCCTGGTGCTGGCGTGCTGGTGTAGCTGCCTTCATGCTAGGGCTGTCATTGTCTGGTTTTCCAGCACCTGGATTGGAATGCCCACAAGAGATGCTGGTGTTTTGAGTTGGGAATGAATGGCTAAGTCAGTGTATTCGTTACCAAGTCTCAGAAGCATCTGCAATCAACAAAAACTGAAGTTGAAATTAAAAAGCCAATGCAAATTTGTTAAAACAAAAACACTTATTACTTTCATCTGAGAAAGATTTTTTATAATGACTTAAACTGTTAACTTGGTGTGTGTGTGTTGGTGTGTGTGTGTTTGCTGCTTACTGTGTCAGACTGGCACACCGCTTGCTCTAGATGCCAGTAGAGGCTATACTAGTTAATTGCCGGTATTCCATATGATTATGCATGCATTTTATTATTCAGTTAATTACTGTTTGTTCTAGGCTGCGGCACTGCTTACACCTTATCTTTTCTCACGCCGGTGATCCGAGTTTGGGAATGAGCTTGGATTACCAGGGGTTGGCCAGGGTGTAAGAGGACTGAGTGACCGAAGGACTGCTCTCCACTCTTAGGGAGGGGAGGGGTGTCAGCCCAACCTATGACTGCTGGATGTCCTATTGCAGGGACAGGGAAGAGAATGTGGAAAGAGAATTAGGGGCTTCATTCAACTCTTTTGGTTCTGCCTGGGCCTGCGCCATCACCCGGGACCGAGCCTTGGTCCACCCTGGATATATGTGTATGGGGGAGGAAGGACAGCCCTCCTCTGGCCCCATCATGAGGGGACATATGTGGGACTCCCCCGACTGTGATGGGTCCCAGGGCAGATGGTGGCTGGTTCAAAGGAATGGGGACAGGGCTTATCAACCGTCCCTGCATGAGGTGGATCAAGAGCCATTTTAGCAAAAAAAAATTACTGTTCATTCTAGAATGATCTAACTGCATTTAAAAATATGGAGCCATAATCATATACAAAGCTGAAATTTGAAAGTAGACTCCCCTCCTTTCAGGTGTACCAGCATCTCTGGATGTCAGTAAACGGTGTACCGAGAGAGATGATGGCATGCTTCCCATTTTCTGGGGATCTGAAGTGTCAACAAAGTGGAGTGCTGGACTAGGCTCCATTTCCCTCTCTCATGAATTGTGGGGGAAAATAAAGCTGCAGTAGGAAGTGCTTTGTGAATGCCAAACGTTCATGGAGATGGACCTGTTACTCTATCAGTGTTCCAGTCACTGATAAAGAGACTTTTACATCTCCAGGATCCTTCAAAGCACACAACTTTTAGTCAGGATTCAACGTATAACTGAGGTACAATCAGACCTCTTTAAAGAGCTTGCAGAATCAAAACTAGCAGGCAGGAAAATGTTACAAATGTTAAGAAGTAGTCACTTGTGACTTTATTTCTGAAGTACTTTTCTTTTTCCTTTTGCTCATTAGAAAGTTTTCTGCTTGTTAGGCAGTGTTAGGCTGGATGCGTGGAATAGCACTCTGCAGCTAACATATCTAGTTCTATTCCTCCCACTACATCATCGGCACTGTGACCTCACTGACAGTGACATCACAGATGAATGATCTAGCAGCTACTGAGTGTCTCTTCCTGAGCAACTGCGATGTCACAGTCAGTGAGGTCACAATGCTGATGATGTAAAAGGAGGAACAGAGTTAGATATGTCAGCTACCAGGCAGAGTTCTGTTCCACATATCATTCCTACTAACATAAGGTAAAACTCTTTTTTATAGTTAAACGAAGGGAAAAGAAAAAGTACCTCGTATATAAAAGGTAGCCGTTGACTGCTTCTGAAAACTAATACTGTGTTACTTTTAGGCAGTACACTATTAATCCATGCAGTAATAATACAGATTCGTAGTTATACATAATCATACAATGGACAGCTGTAAAAATTCATATAACCTGATTGGTCAACTAAGGTCTTTACTCATGCGTAAATGATGCAGTAACCCACAGCTGAGGAAGGTCATTATAAAAATAAAGCAAAATCTAATCAAATACAGTTTAAATTCATCTGACATGGGTCCATGATATAATCGCAATAAGGCACTCCAGGACTTGTATAATTGGGGGATTAGCCACTTCTCGTGTGGTTAAGTCCCTGGGCTGTGCTTTGTGACACTCCACAGAAGGTATTGGTAAATCTCCTCAATAACCTATGCCCTGTCATGCCTTATTGCTTTAATATGTTAAATGGAATTAATCTATTGTGCTTTACCTGTTAAATCCAGAAACCTATGTTTTCGTAATCATAATCACCTTTATTTATAGTGCACCTTTCAGATATCAAGGCGCATCACAAAATATAAAATAACAGATAAAAACAGCAACAATAAATACATATTAAAGTTCAGAGCTAATTACCCAACTAATCACAGGATGTCTTGCTCCACAAATAAGTCTGCGATGCCTGTTTGATGTGTATCATTCAACCCATAGACAAATCTATGTTGTACCATTTAGTTTTGCCTCATCAGTATGTAAATAGTGGAGTATTTTAAATAAAAGGATAAAGTGTCGCCCGGTGGTGCAAAGGGCTGAAGCACTGCTCTCACCGTACCTTTTTCCATGCTGGCGACCTGAGTTTGGAAACAAGCTCAGGTTGGCTGGGCGGGAGAGGATCGCCTGTCTGACAGACTGCTGGCCTCTCCCAGGGAGGGGAGGGATGTCAGCCTGGCCTATGACTGCCACCAGGTGGAGGACTGGTGGTAGTGCAGTGCGGGCGGAACAATGGGAGGGAGTCGAGGAACATTCTCTGTGCGCTCCTTTAGGTGGGGAGAAAAAGTGAAAGAGAGTTAGGGGGCGGGGCTTCATAAAGCACTAACTATTCTGTGTAGGTCCACACTGTCACCTGGGACCTTGCCTCAGTCTACTCTAGATATGTGAATCACTGGGGGTGGAGGGAGGACAGTCCTCCTTCTTCTGACACTGTCATGAGGGGACATTCAAGGGGAAACTTCTGACTAAGATAGGTCTTGGGGGAAGCAGTGGCAGGGGGAAACGGGGACAAGGCAGAGCAGCTACCCCTGGATGAGGGTGGAAAAAGAGCCATTATTGCAAAAAAATATATATAGATATATGTATAGAGAATAATGTATGGTCATCTGTCAGTAACCAGCTTGTTAACCATCGAGAGGTTGCCACGGTGACCGTTTAAACCTTGAGAGTGAAGCTCAAGAGGTTTAAGGTGTCATGGCAACCTCAAGTTGGTTACACAAGCTGGTTGTTGCTAGTGGACCATACATTATCTTTTATAGTGCATGGTCCACTATTTACAGGTGTAATCAACAGTAAATTAAACTCACAATTAAATCGTCCCTCTCCGTAGTGCTTCTCGAGCACCACCACGGCCATTTTAGAGAGGCTTTCACTGTTTGCACATGTGCAAATACCTTACAGTATACGGGACACACATGTGTGAATATGGTCTGTGTTGTTGTACCATCGATGTGACGTAATCACAATGGCATGACAACATTGTGACGTCATGGTGATAGTATAACAATGTTATAAATCGCTTGATTTCTATGCATAAGGGTCTACCATGCTACTGTATGTGTGTGTGTGTGTGTGTGTGTGTGTATATATATATATATATATATATATATATATATATATATGTATGTGTATGTGTGTGTGTGTGTGTGTATGTATATATATATATATATATATATATATATATATAATGTATATGTATGTGTGTGTGTGTATGTATATATGTGTATATATATATATATATATATATATATATGTGAGAGAGAGAGAAATGTGTGTGTGTGTGTGTGTGTGTATGTATATATATATATATATATATATATATATATATATATCTCTATCTATATATATATGTATCTCTATCTATATATATATCTAAAAGGGTAATACAAAGATGTGATGTGAATATACATGAAATCTGTGAAATATATGGAAATTAAGAACTACAGTTGTCCACCGACTCACTAATACATAGCTTTGCGTTATGTAACAAATTCTGAAATCAAAAAACGGTTCTGTAATAAAGAGGGTTGCCTGGATTTCTTATGTTGAAATTCCCCTGTTCTTTTTTTAAGGGAAAGGACTCACCATAATTTTCCTTTCTGAGAATGTTTCATTTGTACGCAGCCTGACATAATGTAATACCTTATATTATGTTTCACCCTCGGTGTGAAACGCTTTTTAGCGCCACTACCTGGGTCATGATCAGTGTCCCATGTTGCCTTCTGGGTAACTGTGATGCATCAGTGTGGTAACCAAAACCTCTATGGTGCGATCCCAATGTCTCAAGTTTCGTCCTCAGTTCTTGTCTCCTGTTTTGTAGTTGCTTCCATTTAAAATACCCCACTGCAGTTTAAGTTTAACCCAGTGCTGATAGTAAACCCAGTCCTACCCCCCCCCCTCCGTGTGCTATGTTCACCTCCATTTCCCTTCCCATTCCTGAAACATACTCCCTGGAGAGTATAAAAAACACAGCTGTACAACAGAGTTTCCTGACCAAACTGAAAGCTAAGAATCACTGGACAGCATATTGCTGGCTTTTCAGTTTGGCCCAGAACTTACGCTGTGGTATTCTGTCTGTTGTGCTGTCCAGCAAGAATTAATTTCAGAACAGGGTGGTGCTGGTGGACCTGGCAGCTGGAAGTGCAGGGAACAGTTCACTATCTGGAGCAGACACTTTGTAAAAAGTTAGCAGTAAATTGCAATAGCTGTATTTTTTAGTCTCTTCTCAAGCTCATCTGGTTGTTTGCTCCTCCTGACTGGTACCACATCCCCAGGGATGTACCCTGTTCACAGGGGTGTACCCTGCTCAGGCCAAACCGGGCCATCATTTAGTCAGCTACAGGGTTTTTCTCTTTCATTTTTTTGTCCCTCCTCACCTGGTGGGGGCAATGCCTCTATCAGCCTTGCACAGACACACCCTGCCCTGCAGCAGGAGCAAGCTTCCAGACCCAGCCACAGGGGACACTGTGGTGGCCAAAGCCACCACCAGCCCTCCCTGGATGAGACACACTGCCAAGCGGCAGCTGTCTCGGACTTGGTCTGCCTCCTGACGTGACTTTTCCAGCTCACGTCTGAACCTGGGTCATCAGCACAGCAGTGCAACACATTGCGCTAAACCATTGATGGGGGCAGTCCTGGGGGGGTCATTGTAGTTTTTATCTTATTTGAATAAAATAACATTTAATTGCAATTAGGAAAAAAGAAATGGGAATTATACAGACTGCATAATCCATGCTTTTCCATTGAGCAAATTAACTCTGTCAGTTCAGGCTGCTTTTCTGCAATGGGAATGAAGACAATGTAGACAGTTTTTTTTTGTTTTTTTTTTTTTGGGGGGGTGAAAAGCCCAAATTGTCCAAAATAAATAAAAAAATGTTGGTAAAATCCTGACCACTGAAACAGGACAGTTCAAGTTTAATGGCTTCTGCCATTCCAGATGCTTACTGCATAACCTTTCTTCAGCCTAACCTGCAGAACTTGCCTTTCAATCAGGCAGAACGTGACAAATATTTACTTCACTGGAGTGAAGAAAAATGGTTCTCCCCAGATGGTGCAAACTGACTAATGAGCATGCAATGAACATTGGTCTGTTACCCTAATGAAATTCTCTATGCAAGCAAGCGGCAGTGTAATAGAACCATGAAAAATTGTATTACAGTGAGAAAATTAAAGTGCCTGGGGGATAATTCACCTCTAAATATCAATTTGTTGCTGATAAATATCGAAAGTAGATTTTGACAAACAGGCATTGACTACAGTTAATTAAATAGAGGCATTTTTCTTTTTGGATAGCCCACTGGATTCCGACGTAACTTCAGCTCGCCACTGCTTGTTCATGAGCAGCATGGGACTGTCAAAGAGGCTCCGACACCACCTGTGGGTGAGTAAATGGATCCCATATGACAAGAATTGACTAGGCCTGTCCTTTTCTTTATGCATAAGGATGCAAGACATATTTTAGTAAGGGGTGGGAGAATACTTACTTACTCCCTTCCTCCCACCTACCTACACAAAATTGCCTCCAAACTTGACTGGCATGCATTTAAACATTTGACTGGAATTTCAGCTTTTTTTGTTAGGAAAGTATTATTTAGTAAAAAAACAAATATTTAACATATTCTTCCCCGTTACCTTCTGAGATAAGTTGTAGATAGAAACAAAATTTACATACTCCAGACCAGTTGAAACAGGATTCCCAACATGTGGAACAATCTCCCTCCACATCTTAAAGGGAAACAATGGAAAAGACAAAGCTTTCCTCAGACAGTGCAGAAACTCTCAATTAGTGCTTTCAGACAGTAAGAACTTTATTTACTGATTTAGAACAGCTACACACAACTTCTAATTCATGTTGCTGGCAGCAGCCATTTCATGAGCAGCAGTGAGCTTCCTGAGCACACTGTATGACCTCAGCTATTGGTTGGCAGGACATATTAGCATAAAGTGAGCTCAGGAAGCTCCCTGCTACTCATGAAATGGTGGCTGCCAGCAATAAAAAGTGAAAGTTGAAGGCCACTGTTTAAATCACTAAAAATCAATTAGTGTTATTTGTTAAAAAAAATGTTACTGTCTGAAAGCACTAATCAGGCATTTTGGTAGTGCCTGGGTTAAGCTGTGCCTTTTCCACTGTTTCCCTTTAAATCCTCCTCGTCTTAACCTGACCACACAGCTGACTAGACCCTGTTGCAGTTTTTGCTAACTGATCTACAGTGGAGCCTGCCAGGATGCTATATGATACTGCAGAATTCTGCAGCAGAATTCCTGCAGGAAACAAGACAATTTATATAGCACTTAATCCCTTTCTATTGTGCACTAACCTGAGACACTGCAATGTATCCTGGCGGGCTCCACTATATATATAAAAATTGCAACAACTGCAAAAAAAAAATTGTAGAATTGTGTTTTGTAATTGTTCCTAGGCCTTCAGCTTTGTTGTACATGCTATTGCATTTATTCCTGTTGTACATGTGTGGTCTGCCTTTTTGTATCTCATGGGGATTAGCTACAGTATGTAACGTGTTTTCTGATTACTACTTGGTGTTGCTGTCATTTGCACCCTTTGCTCATTTATTAGCTCTGTAATGATGATTTCCTATCCCTCTGTTCCCTTGCTCTGGGATGCACCTAGTAACAAGCATCTGAGCAAGCCGGCCTGGCAAATGTTGCTGTTTAACATAATCTCACCAGAGCTGTGCAGAATGTGAAATTCCACTGGTGGAATTCATGTGGAATGGGAATTCTACTTCCAAAATGCTTTTCAGAATTTTTTTTTTAATTCTGTAGAATTGGGAAAAGCATTTCTGTGTAAATCACAGAATAACTTTCTGTGGATCCTTTAAACCAATGAATCATTTTCTGCAGACTGCAGACAGAGAATCTGTTGGTTATGTTAACTGTGGATTACTAATCTGCAAAAAACATTCCACTTTTAAAATGTTGAAATTCCGCTACTGACAAAATTCATGGAAACAGAAAATGACGGCAGAAGGAGACATGGGTCCATCTAGTCTGCTCAGGGGTTGCTGAGGCCTCCTATGGACTCCACAGAGTTAGGTGGAATTTTGTGACATTCCTCAGAATTCCATTCCATTAGAATTTTTAAATTTGGCACAGCCCTATAAGGGACAAACAGTGTCTGACTACACACTACGAGGGAGTATAGCTGTCAAGGGGTTCAGATGATGGTTATAAACCACCAGCTTGAAGGCTAAGTGACTGCAGTATATATTTACCATCAGAATGCCAAGCTAGCTTTACACCCATATTTATACATAGCTGGGCTTAGTTTATCTGTTATAATACATATTTCAGATAAATACATAGAAAATGGTTTGAGATCCGAAAAAGATGGCAACAGTCAGTGTGTGACATAGGAACTGAAATGTTTACAGGTCTCGGTACCGTTCAGTCCCCATGTCATATATAGAGATGCAGCAGATTTTTGTGAAGTTGGTTCAAAGTGGGGTAACTACCTTTGTGAAGCTTCACAAAGTGCCCACCTCCAGAATCAGCCTTGCACTTTGCACTTTGTAAAGTTTCACCAGGCGAAGTGAAACTTTTCCTGGCTGACTACGCGACGTCGACATGTAGTGGCAAACTTCGCTGCACATTCATCAGTGAAGTTGTCACTATGTATAGACTTTGCCGGGAAAAGTGGCAGTTTGCTTGGTGAAAACTTTGCAAATTCAGCACTTTGCACTACTTGAAGCTGACAAGACTTAGAGAAGTGCTACATGAAGCAAGGTTTTTGAACTTGGCCCACTTCTAATCATATTATTACCATTCAGTGTTGACGTGAGTACTAAACAGTAATAAGGCTACAAGGTACTGTATTTTATGTAGTTATTATTCTCTATGGAATATTAATAAAATGCTTACTGAAGGTAGAACCTGGATTCCAAGGCTGTTTTAGTATGGTGTCCTTTGCCACAGATTTACCTCTGTGTTAATCCAGTCCATGATGTTTGTCTGTGTTGCAGCTACTGGTGGCAGAGTAGACCCAATATACGAAACTCTTCGCTATGGCACCTCCCTGGCTCAGATGAGCCGCTCCAGTTTCGGCAGTGTTTCAGAGTCCCCGACAAGGAGCCTGGTGAGCATCTTCTTCTGTTCTACTCAATGCAGCTCTATTTAGGAAAGCCTGACCCTCTGACCAGATTTCAAACAAACCTGAGAAATTATTGCCTGGATAAGCATGGCACCACCTGGGTACATTCTTTAATGGTTATTGCGGGGGCTCTTTTGAAGCTCTTGTTGTGCCACAAATCCCGAGTATGTTGGATACATATCATACAGAGCAACTGAGTTATCCATCCATTTGCCTCTTTGACACGTGGCTCACATATCCATATTCTAGCCTGTGCCACAATGCTTGGGCCTCTTGCTTGCCTCTTGTAGCAGCGTGCCACTAGTCTTAGCCACAAGCAGACAGAAAGCAGGTCCAAGTGTCATAAATGCAGCTGGTATTAGAAAATTGGGTGCAGTTGTGGCATTTGTACATGACTCACCCAATGTGCCAAACAGTGAGGCCTCAGAGATAGACACAGGCACTGCGCCTGTGTTCCAAAATTGGTCCTGTCATCTAAACGAGTTCATTCAGATCAGATTGTTGGGAAGCCAACTCATTATCTGGTCAAATGGTCTGTCATCCAGAAATATCAATCTAGACAATGATTCTGGAGTTATCCACTGACAGTGATCCAGACTGGGTAATACACTAAACATCTTTACTGGAACCTGAAGTAACTGGTCTGAGATTTCCACCTTAAAGTAACAGTTCATTTTACTCATGACAACAAAAATTTGGTTTTCATATATCTACTGCAGACCTTATTGTTGGTTTGAACTGGTAATCAGTTCTATTCTTGGTTTTATTCTTAGAAAGTTTTCAGGTCAGTTTGGTCATTTCTGTGGCTCCCAGTAATATGTGCCTGTAACCATGCTGTGCTGCTTGTTTGTCTGTTCTAACCCTGCACCTCCTCCTGGGTCACATATCAGCTGTTCAGTACAGCTGTGGGCACATACGAGAATACGCTGTATTGCAAACCTTTGTACGGCATTCACATGTTGGTTTTCTAGGCAATATTACTGCACACGTCGATGAAATACCTTTACTCCCCCTGATTCCAGATTGCTGTGAACCTGCCTGAACTCTACGTGATGAGGTTGACTTGAGTTTACTCGGCCCACAGCACGCTGACATTGCAACATGATTGGGACAAAAGGGAGTGGTAATGCCACGATTTTTAGCTTTACAAGATGGCAGTCTGAGCAAGGTTGCAGCTTAAGTGGCTACAATAATGGTTTAGTCTGGGTAAAACATTGGCTGGACAACAGGACACAGAAGGTAGTTGTAAATGGAGTCCACTCTGAAGAAAGAGGGGTTACTAGTGGGGTACTGCAGGGTTCAGTATTGGGTCCAGTCTTTTTAATGTCTTCATAAGTGACATTGCAGAGGGACTGGAAGGAAAAGTATGCCTCTTTGCAGATGACACAAAGATCTGCAACAGGGTTGATACACAAGGAGGTGTGGAAACAGGTCCGGCTTTAGAGTTTGGGGGGCCCCAGCAGGATTAGTAAAGTCATGGCAGCCCCTTACTTTGCCGACCTTTGCCTGCTTGACTGTAACCCATATGCCATCATTGTGTATTATTTTCAGTACAACCAGACTATATTTTAAGTGTTTTTTATTGGCAGACAGCAGAGTTACTCCTTTGGGCAGTTCTTCCCATTCCAACCATTGCTGTTCATTTGCCTCGTACTGACAGGGTCAAATATCTTGGTAAGGCATTTCATGATGTCGTGATGCCACATCAGAAGTAGCTGCACATCCCTTTGTTGCTGCTGTAAGAAGATAAAAAAATAAAAATAATTTAGGTACAGTGCTCTGGTTGGGGCTGCAAAAGCAAGGGGCCCCCAGCGACTGCAGGGTTCGCTGGTGCCTAAAACCGGCTATGCGTGGAAAAGATGAGAAGGGACTTGGCAAGGTTGGAGGAATGGTCAGAAGTATGGCAGCTAGGATTCAATGCAAAGAAGTGCAAAATAATGCACCTGGGAAACAAGAACCCAGGGGAAGAATACACAATGGGGGAGGTAGTAACAACAACAAAAAAGGAAAGGGACCTGGGGGTAATCATATCAGATGACCTTAAGGTTAGCAAACAATGTGAGAAGGCAGTAGGGAGGGCTGGGGGTATACTGGGATGCATAGGGAGAGGCATCAGCAGCAGAAAACAGGAAGTTATTATCCCTCTGTACAGACAGTTGGTGAGACCCATCTGGAGTACTCGTCCAGTTATGGAGACCCCTTCTCACAAGGACATAGACAGGATAGAGGCAGTCCAGAGGGCAACTAAAAATGGTGCAGGGTCTACAAGAGAAGCCGTATGAGGAGAGACTAAAGGAGCTTAATATGTATACCCTTGAGGAAAGAAGGGAGAGGGGGACATGATAGAAACTTTTAAGTACCTCAGTGGAATCAACAAAGTCCAAGAGGTAGCATCTTTCAGAAAAAGAGGCGTGCAAGAACAAGGACACAATTTAAAAGATGGGGCGGTTCACGAGCAGCGTGAGATATTATTTCACAGAGAGTAGTGGATGCATGGAACAGCCTTCCTGAGGAGGTTGTGGGGTCTAAAACTGTGGGAGAATTCAAGAATGCATGGGACAGACATAAGTCAGTTCTTGTGGGGGGTAGGAAGAAATAGGCTGTTGGTTAACTAGGATCTGCGGCCTATCCTGTAGGTAGGGAAATGGCAGACTAGATGGGCCAAGCGGTCCTTATCTGCCATCAAAGTCTATGTTTCTATGTTTCTAGTGACTTGAAAGCTATGATGTATTAAAGGGGAACAGTCACGAATGCCAACCCTACATCTCCGTGTGAGGCTAGCCTCAATTAGTACTTTGTGTGCAAAACATACTTGTCTTGCTTGCCAATTTTAAAGTAGCAGCCCTTTCATCTGGTTGATCCTGCTGCCCCACGGCTCTGACATTTTAGTGTCTATAGATGGGCTTCAGCTGCAGGAGATTCAATTGGCTGGCATTGTTTTTGTAATATTTCCCAACTTAACGTAGAAACATAGAATTTGATGGCAGATAAGGACTGCTTGGCCCACCCAGTCTGCCCATTTCCCTACCTGATGGATAAGCTGCAGATTCTAGTTAATCAACAGCTTACTTCCTCCTGCCCCCCACTAGAATTGTCTTATGCCTGTCCCATGCATTCTTGAATTCTCCCACTGTTCCTGATTCCACAACGTCCTCAGGAAGGCTGTTCCATGCATCCACAACTCTCTCTCTGTGAAAAAGTAGTTTCTAACATTACCTCTGAGCCGTCCCCCCTCTATCTTCAAATTGTGCCCCCTTGTTCTTGCACATCTCTTCTTCTGAAAGATACTACCCTCTTGTATCTTGTTAATTCCCTTGAGATATTTGAAAGTTTCTATCATGTCCCCCCTCTCCCTCCTTTCCTCAAGGGTATACATATTAAGCTGCTTTAGTCTCTCCTCGTATGTCTTCTGGTGCAGACCTTGCACCATTTTGGTTGCCCTCCTCTGAACAGCCTCCACTCTGTCTGTCTTAAGTTTTGATCAGCTGTTTACTGGCCCCATTGCCCTCCAGAGGCTAAGTAAAATCTACTGAGTCTCAAGAATGCAGTGGGTCTGGCAAACAGCTGACTGCATTTTGGAAAATGCTGTATAGCAGTATATATTCACGCCTGTTATAGTTAGCACCCCAAGCACACATCCACATATACATGTTCTCTTATTTTCACTGGTGGAACACTAGTGCTGCTATGTATAGTGATCTACCTAATATTCACTGTCTTTTCATTTTCACTGTAATATGGAACCAGCGAATATAGTGAAAATAAAAAGACAGTGAATATTTCCCATTATACAATACTACAAACATAATGCTGATCAGTCAAGTATCAGGTGACTGCATTGCAGCCGTGATGTCAGCAGCAGGGGAGTCTGGGATACCTTTGGCTCCTCTGCAACCAGTACATGTCAGAGCTGCAGGACAGCAGGACCAACCAGATCCAAGGGCTGCTATTTTAAAATGAGCAAGCAAGAAAATTACACTTTGCACATAACCTGTTAATTGGGGCCAGCCCCACACAGAGATGTCGGGCTGCCATTCATGACTGTTCTCCTTTAAACAACCAGAAATGCATGATAATGATTATGCGAGTTAAATTAACATAGAAATATCAAACTCAACAAGACCTCATCACATGAACGGCTGCTTCCAAAGAGATCTGTATTCAACCTGAAAGCCATTATTTTCTGTAAAAGCTGTACTTCAAGCACTGCTTTGCATTCTGTTATAGTTCCAACTTTACTGGCTATTTAGTAAATGCAGTGACTGTTTCTGATTTACATACTGCTGGCAAATCGCAGATAATATAGTGAAAATACAGATTCCCATACCGAATGTCACTTTGTGTGGCACAGTATATATCAGTTTTACCCATCACAGGAAACAGACATTTAAGTTAATTCAAGTGGCATGTGGGGGTAGTCCTGTTGATACATGGTGTTGAAAGATAGTATTTCTGACACTGTGGTGATGATTCAATGTACTGATAAGTAGCGCTCATCTTCAGGTCTCTTACCCTCGTACCAGCCAGACAGGTTGACAGGTACAGTATACTCAGAACGAGGAAGCATTTACATTAGAAACCTACACATTGTACAGTTGTGGAGGCAGAAGCATAGAAAGATGTGAAAATAATTGCTGTGAAGCACATCACGCCTGCTGTTTGTAGGCAAGCATCAGACTTTAATATGAGTTTCTGTGCCTGTCACTATAATTTTAGTATCCTGTACAAACACTGTAATTCATGCTATAATCACGAATCTAAAATCTTAAAGCAACGATGATTTCTGTGTCAGAAAGCTTTCAGGGTGGGCATGGAGTATACATTATGAGATAGGCTACTGTCCCAGAGAACAGAAAGCTGTGGTTCCCGTTACTCTGTTTGAATCACAGACAGAGCTGCCTCTTCACTATGGTTTTCAGCTGGTGGATACAGCATGTCTGTTTGAAAAACAATTGAAACAAATTGTGATTTGAAAGGACTCGAGTACGTATTCAGAATTGCTGGTTAGTTCCCTTGGGCACCGATGGAGAGACTTTAGAAGTCATGAAAGCTTGTGTAAAAATTTGTCGGGTAGTCTAATGAGAGGCATTCCCCCTAAAAATCATGTACTGAAGTGTTCTCTGACTAATACGATATCACAAACCAGCACCATATAATGGCTGAGAGAAACTTTCTGACAACCAGCACTTTCTTTGTTGGAATCACATTCAGTCATTTACTGGGTTTACCTGGAATGGTATAATCATTGGTGGTGGAACGGTCTGAAAAGTGGTAAGGCCAAGGATGTAAGGGGTAAATTCTCCCCTAGAAATAAATAAATGTGATTGCAAAAAACTGAGGGGCTACTTATGAAAGTGGTAGGGCCATGGCCGTAGGTGCTCCCCCGTTACGGCACTCTGTGGGTAAATAGGTGGGGTCAAAGACCCATTTTCAGCTCTGTCCTGGCATACAGTAGGAAAATACAAAGATCATTTTAAAATCAAAAATGTATTGGTTTTTAGAACTATACAGAGTACATTATAATACATCAGTAGTAACATCAGCATCTATATTCCTAGTCGGGGTACTGAGACCTCACACAAAGACAGTTTTAACAGGAAACAATAAAATGCAGTGGTTGCATGCTTTTGGAAATAATAAAATGCAGTAGTTGCATGCTTTTGTAAACAATGAAATGCAATGGTTGCATGCTTTTGTAAACAAAATGCAGTGGTTGCATGCATTTGGAAACAGTAAAATGCAGTGGTTGCATGCATTTGGAAACAATTAATGCAGTGGTTGGATGCATTTGGAAACAATAAAATGCAGTGATTGTATGCATTTGGAAATAATAAAATGCAGTGGTTGTATGTGTAATATATCTTGATGCCCTCACAGAGAGACTCGGTTACAGCTCGTATGTTCATTGGCCATCTTTATTCTTCTCAACGATAGTGGACACAAATCAGTGCACACACACAAAGAAAACCACACTGGGCATGACAGGAACTTATACCTTAGATAGGACTACAAATATCCATATGCATAAACCACAACCCTAATGGTGTTCTTTAGACTTCCTGCCATATATATATATATCCATGTATATACTACCATACATATCCATGTATACACTACAGTATGCATTTGGAAATAATAAAATGCAGTGATTATATGCATTTGGAAACAATAAAATGCAGTGGTTGCATGCGCTGGGAAACACTGAAGTGCAGTGGTTGCATGTATTTGGAAACATTAAAGTGAAGCAGTTGTATGTGTTTGGAAACAATAAAATGCAGTAGTTGTATGCATTTGGAAACAATAAAATGCAGTGGTTGCATGCATTGGGAAACAATAAAATTCAGTGGTTACATATACTGGGGAAACAAATGCAGTGGTTGCATGTGTTGGGGAAACAAAATCCTGTGGCTGCATGCATTAGGAAACATTAAAGTGCGGTGGCTGCATGCATTGGGAAACAATGAAATGTAGTGGTTGCATGCATGCATTGGGAAACAAAATGCAGTGGTTGCATGCATTAGGAAACAAATGCAGCAGCTGCATGTGTTGCAGAGTTTATAGGCAAAGAAGGCAAACTCTAAAGAAGGGTTTGATGGAATTGCAGGGTTTTAAATAATTGATTAGCAGTTTTTTTTCTTGGGACGATACTAACTGTACAGAAAGTATTTATATAGATTTTCTAGAAGTGCTGTGTTAAACACAGTGAGGCAAGAGCTATGCATTTTCACAAAGTTTTAGCACTTTTATGAGCAAAACGCTAATCAATTTTTAGAGTTAAATAAAACCCTGGAATTGAGATGTATTCATAAAATGGGACAAAAAATTGAACAAGAAAGTTCATCTACTGTAAGTATATTGAGTTGTGGATTGATGAGGAAGTAACGTTTACAGCCCACATTGGCAAGATGCATATTAAGTTCTCCTAAATGTTGGGTGCTTTACGAAGACAAAAGGGCCGCTTGTCCAGGGAAACAAGAGCCAAAATTGTAACTGCAACAATACTGCCCATGATGGATTGTGGTAGCAATTTATATAGATGGTCTAGTAAGAATTATTTGCTAAAACTTGACAAAATGCATAACCACTTAGCCAGATTTGTATTGGGGGTCTGAGGACCATTAATAAACTTCCATCATTGTACAATGTTTTTAGAACTAAACTGGACATTGTTGAGTATACAGACAGACTACTCTAAGACTTTCCATACAACTATGTTAATGACATGGTACCATCATATGTGTATGAAAAACTAGTTGCAAATACTACCCATCACAATCTTCAGGATGTAGTGGGAGGGGATTTTTATTTGCATGACCACCTCCTTCTGGAATTTGGTCCCTCCTTGAATAAGAAATTTACTCGTCTACAGTAGGTTTAGGAATGCAGTTATGGAGTGGTGCAATTATAAATGTGGGTATCATTAAAGTTGAGCAGTGGCTTTCATTTGAGGCAAAGATAGCTTAAAGCTGCATAGTTATGGTTTGAAAATCTCCCCCATAGGATTCAGTGGGGTGCGTCCCCACACTGTCCCTGGTAGGATGTCACAAAACGTCTAAGTGCAGGATCGCCATGAAACCAGGGTTTTTTTGGCCCTATGGTGTATATTTTCTTGTCAAATACTTGCCTGTATAAATAAAGTTGTTTTACTACTACATTATTTATGTATGCAGTATTTTTGTAAATTGTTATGTACTGAATGAATGTATTGTATTGTAACTGAAATGTTTTTAAGTAGGACAGTCCTGAAAACAGGCTTGCCTAGTGACCATATCCAGGATAAATAAAAATAAAATTAACATTTAAGGCAGTGAACAAAAAAGCTCTGAGCACTTAACAAATAACAATTATACATTACAAGGACGTTTCTGCGAATACCTGGTAATATTTGACATTATCATCAACTGTTAAATGTGGCAGCTGAAGACCTCTTAAAGGAAGCAGGATTTATCATGTTTCTTACGGTCACTGGGAAATTATTCCATTTGTGTGTGGTGGTGAGGGGCATATTGATCAAAGGTCCTTACCTTAGTTTTTCACCTCAGTTTGGGCAGCTAAAATAACCTTGAACATGATTATGATAACTCCCATTATAACACTTTTGGACGCTTTATGCATATCACCGGTGGAAAAATACACCCCATGATGTTTAGTGATGCTATATTATGCAATGGATAAAAAGAATCCAGCATCTTGATTGGCTGTGACCGGCCATACTTACGGATAAGAAAAAAGTCCCAGCCAGCAGTTTTTTTTTTTTTACCTACTTTGAATCCCTACATCCCATGGTCCAGCATACCCTTCAAAATAGCACCACCTACTGGTCACAACAGAACTTTTGTTTAATGTATACATATACACACTGTAAAACATACAATAATATATTTATACAACCTTTTTTTACTTTTAAAGTGAGGGTGTGAGCTTTGTAAAACCAGTTTTGGGCTTTATAACCCATTACTGTGCCGCAGTGATAGTCCCTCTGAGTCAGAATTATTAATTGTAATGCTGTCCTGTATGGGAGGGAAGGGATTGTAACTCTGGCCAAACTGTCAGCCAGCTGATCTTTTCCACTCACCAAACCCCTGCACTTGGACATTTTGTGAGATCCTGCTAGGGAGAGCACAGGGACGCACCCCATTGAATCCTGTGGGGGAAATTTTCAAACCATTACTATGCGGCTTTACGCTACCTTTGCCTCAAATAAAAGCTACTGCTCAACTAATGGAGACTACAAATGGAGCCTAACACCAACCAACCTCCAAAAATAGAAATGAAGTGGCGCACGTGAACTGAGCAGCACACTGATGTTTACATTGTGGCAATCTGACTTCGCGCATCTATACCACCAGCAAGAATTTGGCATAAATGCTCTGCTTGTTCGGTGACCCAAGTAAGCAAATGGGACCTGAACTAATAGACACCCCAGGCTTCAAACAGTTAACCTTGAAATAAAAGCCTAACACACCTTGCTACACATCCCTATCTGGTTTCTTGCTGCACATCCCTATCTGGTTTCTTGCTGCACATCCCTGTCTGGTTTAATAACAACCCTGCAACTAATCCGACTAAAATGAAATATTTTCGCAGGAAAGGTGCAACAAGCAGCAAGCAAACCGCAAAATTAGAGTGGTTTGTACCACAGTCAATCCAAATGGCCACCCATCATGGTGGCCATCTCAGTTTACCTAGTAACCTACAAGTGTAAATCTTGATGTAGGTTGAAATAACAAATGACACTAACACTGGGATTTTTGTAAAACCAGAAGTCGCGACACTGAGCACTTCTGTTTTATGGCAACTTAAACCAAACTCCCAGTGAGCATCTGATAGCACAGATGGAGGTGATATGTGGCAAAGACAAGCAGTGTCAGTTGGGGAAGTCAGGGAGGGAATATTTTAAAATTGTTGTGCATAGAGTGGTCAGTTATACACTGTCAAAGATGTTTAATGTACAGCAAAATGACCAACCGGAATCTTTCACTTGCAATAAATGTCATGCATATCATGAAATACAAATCAATTTAAAAAAGTACAGATAGAACTACAGAATAGTACTGAGGCAAACAAGATCAAATCTTTTGTTAAGGCACTTGAGAGTGATAACACATTGATGGGGAAATACTGTACATAACAGGAAAAGTGGGAGCAAGAAATGGAAAAAAGAGGATGAGGAAGAAAATACTGGATTACATCAAAGGAATACAGGACTAAGAGAGGAAGGGAGGATTATGATGGATTGGATAATGCTGATTGGTGACCAGTCAAAAACAGAACAAAAAAAGGGAGCATGGCAAAAATTAATAGGCATGATGGCATCCCACTGACAAATAAATACTCAATATTAGAAAACACAGAGGAAGCAAATACGGAAACAATTAATTACATGGCCAGTGATGAGAAGAGACGGCTAGTAGTCTGGAGCGATTCACTAATCAACCACTGTGACACAATTATTTGTGGACCGGATGAAAACAGTAGGATAGTGTCTAGTTTCCCCTGGTGCAAAAATACAAGACGTAAAGAAACATATCCAGGCAAACCTGAAACAATGTGGCCAAAATACAGTAGTCACCATATGTGTGTGAAACAACACTGTTAGAACTGATCATGAGAAGGACATCTGCCAAGGACTGGTAGAAATAAGTAAAGATACTAAGAAAAGAGGATGCTCGGCAATGATATCCAGAAAATTACCAGTACCTAGGGGAGCTGTGGAAAAGAATAAAACCATTTTCTGGAAAAATACTCAACTACAAAAGGGAAAGGATTAATTTCATAGAATAGTGGAATATGTTTGAAAATAAATCTGAAATGTTCAGTAAAGATGGCCTTCATTTTAATGCCACTCAAGCAGTGTGACTTGGCAATGTTATAAAGGCTCAACTAGAAAAAGTGTTAAACTATCCAACAGTGAATTTAAACCAAATAGGTTGGGGGATGGGAGTATACATTCAAATTGTAATATTAACAGCCAAACAAGAAAGGACAAAAACAATACAACAAATACTAATCAAACACTAAAGTGTATCCTCTGTAATGCTAGGAGCCTTACTAATAATATACTATACATAATATATATTTTATATATAGATATATATATATATATATATATATATATATATATATATATATATATAAAATACATATATCTTAGAAGCATTAATAAGCGTCAGAAGGAAATCCAGAGCTGATATTCATAACTCTGACACGGTGCACTCAAGATGAAGCACTGAGGGAAGATATGGATAGATACTAACTGTGCAGACGAGATAGGGAGAACAGAAAAGAAGGTGGCGTTACAGTGTATATGCCTAACCAAATATCAGCTATCAAAATCTCACATAAAATAAAATAAAAAAAAATGTAAACATAAACACAGATGCAATATGGATCCGAATAACTACCAAAATTAACAGCATATAAATTAGAGGAGTTTGCTACAAACCCCTGAAAAATTATGAAAATAACACCAAAATCATGAAAGAATTAGAAAAAGCCAATGACACAGGTGACTTTATCTTACTTGATGATTTAACATTTGGTGACATCAGTTGGAAACGCGGTGATGCACCCTCCAAATCAAGTAAAGCTTTCCTATTGGGATGTCAACATACCAGGGTACACAACCTACAGGAGGGACAGGGAGGGAAGAAGAGGAGGAGGAGTAGCTCTCTATGTAAGGGAAGAGATCAAAGCAACAGAACTAAAGGGTAAACAGGGAAGGGAGGAGAGGAGGCACTGTGGGTCACCCTGGAGACTGGAAATGGCCCCACAGTCCGCACAGGGGTTGTACACAGACCCCCGTCTCAGGGGGAGGAAATGGACAAGGAAATGATAGAAGGCATCCTTGGGATGGCAGAGAAAGGGGAGATATTGCTGATGGGGGACCTGAATATGCCAGATGTTGACGGGAGCACCTTTGCTGCAGCCACATCCAAGAGCAGGGCCATTCTCGATGCCCTACGGGGGCATGCCTCAGACATCTTGTTTTGGAACCCACTTGGGAGAGAGCAATCTTAGACCTGGTACTCTCAAATGGGGACGGAGAGAGGATCTCTGATCTTGAAGTGGGTAGCCATCTGGGAACAAGCAACCATCAAACAGTGTGGTTCACGATATACTTAGCTGTAGAGTCAAGCCACACAAAAGTGAAGGTACTGGACTTCAGGAGGGCTGATTTTGCCAAAATGGGAGAGTGCCTCAGAAAAGCACTAGCAAACAGGAAAGAAGGTGGGGTGGAGCAACAATGGGGAAACATCAAAACTCCCATCACAGAGGCAACAAGCCTTTGTGTGAAGCAAATAAACAAATCAAAACGAAAGAAAAAAACACTATGGTTCTCAAAAGAAGTGGCGGGGAAGGTAAGGGAGAAAAAGATAGCATCCAGGTAGTATAAGGAACCACAGAAGGAGCAGGACAGAGAACTGTACCAGTTAAAGCAGAAGGAAGCGGGTAAGGCAGTCAGAATAGCAAAGGCCCAAACCAAGGAAAAGATAGCCAACTTGGTTAAGGAGGATAAAACCTTTTATAGGTACATTAGGGAGCAAAGAAAGACTAAGGCTGGATAATGAGGCTGAACAAAGAGGAAGGTGGTTGGACAGAGAGCGACAGTGAAAAAGCAGGGATGCTGAACAAATACTTCTGCTCAGTATTCACAGTGGAAAAGCAGGGGGAAAAACCTAATCTGGTCAATAGAAGCACTCTGGATAGGGGTTGATATTAGTCCTTTCACAGAAGAAAGGGTTCTGAAAGAACTCTTAAAACTGAAGGTGGATAAAGCAATGGGGCCTGATGGGATTCACTCCAGAATTCTAAAAGAACGAAGGGAAGAACTAGTAACACCACTGACTAGCCTTTTTAATAAATCATGGGAGGATGGTGTGGTACCTGAGGACTGGAGGAGAGCGGATGTGATTCCCCTTCACAAAAGTGGGAGCAAGACAGAGGCAGGAAACTACAGACCTGTCAGTTTGACCTCAGTGGTAGGGAAATTGATGGAATCACTTCTGAAGGAAAGAATTGTTGAGTACCTAGAGGCCAGTGGGGCACAGGACCCAAGGCAGCATGGATTCACAGCAGGAAGGTCATGTCAAACAAATCTAATTGATTTCTTTGACTGGGTGACCAAAGCAGTAGACCAGGGAGGGGCTGTGGACATGGCCTACCTAGACTTTAGCAAGACATTTGACACAGTCCCACACAAAAGATTAATAAACAAATTAGCCAGCCTGGGAGTGGGTCCAAGGGTGGTAGCCTGGGTAAAACACTGGTTGGACAACAGGACACATCGGATAATAGTAAATGGAGTCCACAGTGAAGAATGAGGGTTACTAGTGGGGTACCGCAGGGTTTAGTACTGGGGCCGGTCCTTTTTAATGTCTTTATAAGTGACATTGCAGAGGGACTAGAAGGGAAAGTATGTCTCTTTGCAGATGACACAAAAATCTGCAACAGGGTTGATACACAAGGTGGGGTGGAAAGGATGAAAATGTACTTGGCAAGGTTGGAGGAATGGTCAAATGTATGGCAGCTTAGATTAAATGCAAAGAAGTGCAAAGTAATGCACCTGGGAAACAAAAACCCAGGGGAAGAGTACACAATGGGGGGGTGAGATACAGACAACAACAAAAATGGAAAGGGACCTGGGGGTAGTCATATCAGATGACCTAAAGGTGGGCCAGCAATGTGAGAAGGCAGTAAGGAGGGCTGGGGATATACTGGGATGCATAGGGAGAGGCATCACCAGTAGAAAACAGGAAGTTGTTGGCCCTCTGTACAGACAGTTGGTAAGACCACATCTGGAGTACTGTGTACAGTTCTGGAGACCCCATCTCCACAAAGACATAGACAGGGTGGAGGCTGTCCAGAGGAGGGCAACCAAAATGATGCATGGTCTGCATCAGAAGACATATGAAGAAAGACTAAAGGAACTAAAGATTTATAGCCTCGAGGAAAGGAGAGAGAGGGGGAACATGATAGAAACTTTCAAATACCTCAAGGGAATCAACAAAGTCCAAGAGCGTAGCATCTTTCAGAAAAAGAGGTGCGCAAAAACAAGGGGGCACAATTTGAAGATAGAGGGGGGACGGCTCAGAGGTATTTCTCCACAGAGAGGGTTGTGGATACATGGAACAGCCTTCCTGAGGAGGGCGTAGAGTCAAAAACAGTGGGGGAATTAAAGAACTGCATGGGACAGACATAAGGCAATTCTAGTGGGGGGGTAGGAGGAAGTAGGCTGTTGGTTAACTAGGATCTGCAGCTTATCCGTTAGGTAGGGAAATGGGCAGACTAGGTGGGCCAAACGGTCCTTATCTGCTGTCAAATTCTATGTTTCTATTAAAATGTAGTGACCAAAATTTGAACCGTGTAAAGTTCTGTAACCCAGGGACAAAACATATTAGACGTGGTATTGAGCTCTGAAAATATAATAATTACAAATTGTCAAACTAAAGCACTCCTTGGAAGTAGTAACCACTCTAGCATATATTTCAGGATTAACTTTAAAAAAGAAAAAGTGCAGAATATAACGGAAATATACTTATTCAAGACAACAAATATCACAGAAATTAAAGAGATCATCAATAAAATGAATTGGGAATACAAACTAAAAGAAAAATCAGTTGAGGAAAGCTGGGATCTAATTAAAAACATAATAAACTCAGCCTGTGACAAATTCATTAAAAAGTTAACAAATATGATAGAACAGGCTTTAAAAATGGTTAACTAATACTGTTAAGAAGCTAATAAAAAAAAAATAGATTATATACCAAATACATGAAGACAAAAACAGATGAGGCTTGGACTAAATTTAGAAATACTCAATAAATAAATAAATAAATAAATAATGCAAAAATGCCATAGAGAAAGGAAAAGAGAAAATGGAACTAGAACTATCAATGCAAACAAGCAAAACACAAAGCAGCCTTTTATATAAACTCATTAAAAAAATCTGAGAAAAAGCAAACTCCGTCACAGAAAATGGTCATATGACTACTGACCCAACCAAAATGGCAAATATATTTAACATGTACTTCTGTTCCGTACTTTCAAACACTAAAATTCCAAGGGAGACATTTTCAAAGGAGATGCACCAGCGCATCTCAAGAAATGCACTGCACCGCAGTATTCAAAATGAGGAGATGCATCTGTCATCTCTGGCTGTGCCTAAGGTCAGCGATAATGTATGCAGTGCATCTCAAGGGGGCGTGCCCATGAAGATACGGCACATCCCCATATTCAGCAAAGATGTGTGGTGCAGCTGCCTGTGCACCTGTAGATGTGCCGAATAAAGTTAGGCATGGAAAAACCATGCCTAAGTGCCGGCCACTCACAGGCAGGCTGCTGTTCTGCACACAGCAGCACAGCAGCTGCCAGCCTCTGCAGCGCGGTGGCAACCACCCCACCCATAGCACTGTGCCCCTACATCAGCACCCCCCCCCCAACATGTAGTGCCCCGACTGTGCCCTGTCCCACCAAGTTCGGGGTAACCCTGCACTCGTAGTCCATCCCGAACCCCGGTCGTGGTGATATTTAATAAATAAAAACCGAAGTGCCCTGGTAGTCCAGTGGACCCCCCCATCCAGCAATGCCGATCACAGTAACAGACCCACACCCCTTTTCCATAGTGTAGTGGCCCCACCCCCTCTCAGGCACCTACATCCCATCACTTCCCCATCCCATCATGGCCAGTTAGGAGCAGCACAGCCCTCTGCACACCTTCATGGCTGCCCACCGACTGAACTATCATTGACAGTGTACAGTATGGACTACACACCCATTGGTGCAGTTCAGCCAGTGTGTGTGTAGTCTATATTGTATGCTATTATTGACACTTTAGTCGGCGGGCAGCCGTGGAGGTTTGTGGAGGGCTGTGCTGCTCGCCGGCTGACTAGCCGTGCTGGGAAGGGGGAGCAGGGTGGGATGTGGGTGGTGGTGGGGGGGCCACTACACTATGGAAAAGGGGTGTGAGTCTGTTACAGCCGATCAGGGTTGCTGGAAGGGGGGAGGGGTTCCACTGGACTACCAGGGCACTTTGGTTGTTTTTATTACATATCACCATGATCAGGGTTCGGGAATGGGAGGGGGGGTCTGTACACTATGGAAACAGGTCGGGGATTGATGTTGGATGGAACTGGGTGGGGGGGAGCAGGCCAAGTGGCTCATCCTGCCATGTGCCGTATGCAAATGCGGCCATAATGAGTATGCAATGGACTGTTTGTGCCTTGCATACCTAATGGCTGCATTGGCATATTCTAGCTGAATATCAGGAATTTGGGACCCACGATTCCCATTCCCAGTATTCAGGCCATCCTCTGGGATGCACTGGCGCATTGTTGGCCACCCCCATTTGTGCTGCCTGCTAAGATTGCTATATTCAGATGATATGCGTGATCTTTTGGGATTGCGCATCTTATTTAAATATTGCATTTTTTTGCATGGGCCCATTTATTTGGGCGGCACATCAAGATGAGATGCGCATCCCCTGGGTTTTGAAAATTGGGGCCCAATTGTATATCCTAAAAGTAATACAGACCCAGAGATCGATATAATGGAAAATATCTTATCAAAAATTAACATGGGGAAAACTCAAAATTCACCAGGCCCTGACAAAATATCAGCTAAATACTCAAGATAATCTAATGGGAGATTGTATATCAAAACCCCTTAAAATTCTGTTAATCGAGACCTTTCGAGAAGAAACAGTTCCAAGGGACCAGAAAATAGCAACATTTTTTCTGATTCATAAGAAAGGGGAAAAACAATGCATAAAAAATGACCGCCCTACAAGTGTAACTTTAGTTCCTTGTAAAATTCTGGAATCCATCGTAAGAATCCACCAGAAAAAGAGCAGGGCCAAGATATTTAAAGCTTTGCACCTAGCAGTGTTTGCGTCTGCACTGCCCATGTATTTGCCCCAGAATGCTATATGCAGGGGACATTGCTGCGCATGCCGTTAGCACTGGCACACTAGCACAGAGGTAATGTATGCAGCCTCCAAACTGGGGGGTGGTAACCCACATATCATGCGCAGTACAATATTCAGGATGATAGTGCTGTGCAGATGGGAGTGCATGAGTCACATAGTGCCATTCAAATGCTGCCTATAAAAAGGCAGTCTTAAACTTGGGCAAACCCCCGAGGTGGGGAGAGATGCTGCAGGTCACTCACCAGGATAGCTTACATGGCAGCATACATTGTGTGCCTGATGCAGCAGGTCATGGAGGATGAGATAAGGGCCAATACCCAGCCCGGGCCCAGGCACAGGTCACGGAGGTGCTATGCTGCAAATGGACAGTACCGTCCACGAGTCACATTCGAAGTCCTCAGTGATGACCTGATCATGGGCCAGAACAGGCTCAGCTGGCCCATGCTCATGCAACTGTGTGAGCTGCTGCATGATCAGCTCCAGATAGACACCCAGTGCAGCCATGCAGTGTCCATAGAGTTCAAGGTGATGGCTGCATTATGTTTCCTGGCTACTGGAACATTTCAGACACCGGTGGGGAATACCACTGGTATCTTTTGGTCAGCCACCTCACGGCAGTTGGGCCAGTACCATGCCCTGCTGGCACATGTTGGCGAGTTCATCATATTTTCCAGCATGCCAGCTGAGTAAACAGCAGTCATGTAGCAGTTCTGTCAAGCCGCGTACCCACCTTCTGTACCTGGTGCCAGTGACTGCACCCATGTTGCCATCTGGGCACCCACCAGCATAGGCATGGGTGCCCATGTCAATAGGCAGGGATATCACTCCATCAACTGCCAGGGTGTGTGTGATGCAACAGGGCGCACCATCAGCATACCTCTCAACCTTTTGTCCCCCAAATGTGGAACATGGCCTGTCAAAATGTGGAAAAAATGGGCAAAATGTGGAACACTTAATCAAATCTTTACCTAAGAAGCTCAAAACACTGTTAGAATGTTGCATTTATGTGCAGAAAGTCTGTTATTAATTTAATAATTTATTTTTTCCATCATTTACTATGGAGTTTTGCTTTAAAATGTTGACTTTGAATGTGGAACAAGTCCTCACAATGTGGAACAGGGAGCTTTTTTAAAAGTAAAATGAGGAACGTTCCTCATAATGTGGTACAGTTGAGAGGTATGACCATCAGTGTCCTGGGATGGTACCCAAGCAGTGCCCACGATGCCTTCATCTGACTCATCTCCTTTTTGTGCCAGAGGTTTGAAAGTAGGGACATCCCTAGTGGTCACCCCATTGGTGAGGATACCCCAAAGGCCTCCCCCCCAATGCTGCAAATGATAACTTCTGCTTACACAGCGGACAGTGTGTATCCCTAGCGTCCCTGGCACCTCACACCTGTCCGACAACATGCATCCATTGCAGAGGACAGGTACAGCACGGCACACAGCACCATACACAGCATCACCCAGCATGTGTTTGGAATGCTCAAGTTGCAGTTCTGGTGCCTTGACCATGTCAGTGGTCCCTACAGTATGCCCCTAAGAAGGCCTATGCCATATTCCTTGGCTGTTGTATACTACACAACATGGCACTCAACTGTGGGATGTGCATGCCATCCCCAGAGGAAAACCTGCAGCGGATTCCGGGCTAGAAGACTGGGGGTACAGAAGCAGCTCAACAGGCATGACCCCAAGATGGCCTGGAGGGCCCTGGACTATAGAGCCTGCTACATAAAGACCTCATCAGACACAGAAGGTGAGTACAGACCACACAGAGACTGTAATGTGATTAGTCAATGTATTACCATGTAACAGTACCAGTACATACAGGCAATACAGGCAGGGGGGTAGCATAAGGGGCATAAAGAAATATACATGTGATCATGGCAGGGGGGTTCCTAAAGCTGGAGGTGACAGAAATACAGTCCACCCAGGCAGTAGGGAGGGGGGCAAATGGGGTGTACAGACAAACACAACAAAAACATATATACAGTCCATTCTGGTGTGGGGTTCTAAAGGGGTGTACACATATATACATTCCTGTCAGGTGGGGGAGCAGATAAAGAGAAATACAGGCCATCCAGGCAGGGAGGAATGGATGGGATAGGCTGCAGGGGCAGGGGTGTTGGCACATGGGTAATGTGGGGGGACTGAGAGGACACATGTTGACAGGGTTGGTGTTTGCACCCCACATGCATCCCTACCACCTCCTGGGTATAGATGGTATATGTGCTGCATCTGTATGATTATGAGGATCATCATCCATGGTATGCGGAATGAGCATGGGATGGTGTTAACCGTCCCCAGCCATGACCCCACAGGGTACCAACTTCAGCGAGGAGTAGGCTGTGTCCACGGTGTCCTTGATGTCCTGGGTGTGCTGGGCATTCACATTCTGGCACTGCATGGCATGTAGTATACTGTGTTGTCTGCTAGACAGCCCGGGGTATGGCTGGCCCCCGTGGTGCCTGCCACCATGGCTGCAGCCTCCAGCACAGTGGTACACAGGCGATACATGCTGGTGACGACATCCTGGTGCAGGTCATGGATGGCCATCATGTTGTCCACATGATGCACCTCCGCCTGCTCCTTGGCATGCTGCATGTCATCATGCAGTATGTGGTAGATGCATGTCAGTTCCTGCTGCATGACACTCTGTGCCTCCTTGGCAGACTGCAGCAGCTGCCAATTGGCAGCTGCATCCCGCTGTCACCAGGGACTGTCCATAGAGATGGGGTCAGGCTGCATCCTCAGCCATTGTGTGGCCTGGGGCTGCACAGCAGTTGGTGGTGTGTGCATTGCGGGCCGACTGTCAACGGGCTGGTGGGATGCGCCGGGGTGGCAGGGTTGTAGCCGTACCAGTGGAAGGATCATGGGGTAGCACAGTGGTGGCTGACTGTGTTGGATTGGGTGGGCGGCAAGGTGAGGACCGTATCAGAGGTGGGTTCGTGGGGTGGCAGGGGCTGTAGGGGTCCACACTGCTGCGACCACGGTGCCATGTGGGTGCAGCGGCTGGGCCCCATAGTTATGGGGGCTAGCAGGGTGGACAGCCCTTCCTGGTCTAGGGTAGAAACTTCTTGTCCCCAGCTGTTGATTAAGTCTTACCGTCGTCCTCTTCACCCTTGTCATTGGTGTCAGTCAGCAGTTGCACACGAGTGGCCCGCAGGGGCAGCTGACGCAAGACGGACCTGGGCTTCACTCTGCCATATCGGTAGATGGGGTGAGTTGAATACATATATATATATATATATATATATATATATATATATATATATATATATATATATATATGTGTATATGTGTGTATGTATATATATGTATGTGTGTATATGTGTGTGTATATATATATATGTGTATGTGTGTATATGTATATATATATATATATATATATATATATATATATATATATGTGTGTGTATACCATACATATATACCTGTGTACCAGCTGATGCAGCATGCAAGCCTGGCATACAGCGACACAACACCCATGATGTTTATGCGGTGCACCACCCATACCCCACCAAGGCCATACACACCACACACCCCTACACTAGTGAGCACACACCCCATCACCAGACAGCATACATCCCAGCACCACTGAGCACACACCTCACCACCAGTGAGCACACAGGCAACGACACATGGGAGACAGTAGTGGGCTACCAAACCGATGGCTACACACCAGGAGACATGAAAGCAGACACACAGCCTATACCCAAGATGTCACAAAGCGCTGGCTTATGCATGCAGCCATACACACACACACACACACACACACATATATATATATATATATATATACATATATATATACACACACACACAAACATGCTCGATGGTACCAAGCACAGTCATCACTCAAATGGCTGGTTGCATTTACTAGCTCTCATAGCTGCCTCCCAATACTTCCATTACCTCTACGGGCCAAAGGGTGAAGGCTATTGCCTCCTGTGCAGGGACTAGGGTACGTGCTACCATCAATGCCTGTGGACCGCACCTGTTGCATGCATCTTCCTGTATTTAGTTGACAGGACCTCCTCATGTCCCTGAAGTGCTTACATATTGCCTTCATGGGCCTGTTCTGGTCACAAATGGCAGTGACCGTGTCCATGATTTTCACTCAGGCCTGCTGTATCTGGGCATTTGAGCTCTGCCTCTGGGACATGTCTTCCTTCCCGGCAATGTAGACCTGTGCCAGTGGCTGCGACTCCTCCTCAGAGAAGCGGTGGGCCCATAATATATCTGCATCATCCATGGTACCTGCCAGACATGGATGAGGAATACAGGTGAGCAAGGAATAAACACAGTGCAGCACAGATGAAAGGTGCATTGGGGTGAAGCCCTCATTGTTTCTGTCAGGGACACGTAAGTGTACTGGCTATGCATATCCTAACACAGTCGGTGGCTTGCCCGACACAGGCCTGCCCTTGTGCAGATACAGCCATAGACACAAGCACATACAGACAGGGTTTTTTTTTGTTATGCTTGTATTTTTGGGCCCTCAGTCATTGCTGGGGGAAGACCCCCCCCCCCCAAGTCCCAGGCATCATGGGGCTCATGCAGAGTTTTTTTTTTTTTTCCCTTGTGCGTCCCCCATCCCCAACCCTCAGTGGCAGGGCCAATCGTGCAACGACCATGGCTCATGGTCGGGCATGTTCCTGTTCCTGCTGTAGAGAGGTCTACTGGTCCCCACCACTTCCGGCTCTCAGTGTGGTCCCAGACTGCCATACCCCCGGCCAATGCATGGGGTAAGTACGTGCCAGGAACCAAGTCCCTCACTCCTCAGAGAATGCATGCAGTCCCTAGGATGCTCAGCCTTCTTTCCCCCAGCCGACCCTCTGACGTCCGAGGTCTGCTCCTGAAACCTGGTCATTGGGCCGCAGGTGGAAGCGCTCCAGCTGCACCAGCAGGCTGACCCTCATACAGACAGAGGTTGAATTGGGCAGGAGCCCAAAGGAACTCTGGTCCACCACCTTCTAAGCAAGTATGTGAAGGTACCACCACCAATAGATGTAGATGTGAGAGTTCCACCTCAACATTTCCACTGTACCACTGCAGTTAGCATACACACAACTCAGTGACCACCCATGTCACTTTCTAGACCATTCCACAAGATGCCTACCTGTAGCCACCTGCAGTTCTGCTGTGGAATCTAGCTGGTGTACTTTGCTCCTTTTGTATGCTCCAGGTGCAATTAGCCATGCTAATGAATGCATACATTCTGGTAATGACATGCTAATGTGGATGTTTGCTCCCTGAATGGAAATTAGCTCATTTGCTTATATTGGTTGAATATTACAGGTTTGCCCCTCATGCTAGTGAATGGGCACTAGCACTTGCACAATGTCAGTATGCGGCACAAATATGATGTCACAGGCTGCAGATGACATCATCACACAGCATGGCCATGCACACCATGCCATAATGCAATGTTCATGCTCAGTTCTGTGCAGGGTTGCTCATGCGCACACTACGAATGTGTGCCCTATGCACATGCCACCCTCTGCCTGGTGTATGCGCAGGGCTGTGTTGCAGCGGGACCAGAGGTGGTCTTCCGCCGAACTGGCCAACTTGGTTTACCTGATGGTGGCCAGGGAGGACCAGCTACTGGGTGAGAGAATGAGATCTGTCGTAGAATCATAGAAGCTTGATGGCAGAAAAGGACCACACCGGCCTATCTAGTCTGCCCTATTCCCTCCACCCCCCCGCTGGCTGCCACCCTCTCCCGCTACTCAGCCCCATATGTCTGTACTATGCCCAACAAACATCTAACAGACCAAGGTACAAGGTGTGGGCATCTATGGGGGGGGTGCCTCACAAGACACACAAGGGTCACACACACTGGTGATCAGTGTTGACACAGGTATAAATAACCTGCAAGGGAGGGAGGCCTGCTGTCTGCAACAACTGCGGGCGATGGTGGAGAGTGGCAGCATGCCATGGCCAGGTGAGTAAAGATGGCTCTATGTGTGGCTTGGGTAGTGTGCTTTGTACAGTACTGTGCCATGATAATATACCTCCAGGGCACTATCCTGTGGGAATGTGCAGTGTACCTGTGTGTCCCTGTTGTGTCCTCTTTGTCCTATGGGACCTGCACCCACTGTATGGCCTGCTCTTACGAATGCAGGTGTATGGGCCCACTGTCCCATTTGACATTGCCATTGCCCTGTACATTACAGGACCCACTGTGGATCCCTGAGGTGGGCACCTGCCGTGGAAGTACAGTTGTGTGCTACCACAGTGATATAGCTGTAGCATCAGGGTGGATGACAGGGAAATGTATAGTTTCATTGAATGTTATCTAGGGTTTGGGTTTCCAGTTACAGTAAACAGGACATGTTAATGCCTGTTGTCAGGTACTACCAAGGAGGATGTCATGTGTGCTCTGCATGTAGCTGTACTAGTAGGTGTACCTGACAGCACGTGGATGTGGCCACTGTCTGCGTCGTGAACACTGTTCGTGTTATTCTGCAAGGGTCGCTGGTATGCACATGCCAGGTAATGCATGTGGTACTATTATACTGCACAAGGTGTGCCAGCCATGTACAGGCCACTGTGAAATGTTACACCTGTGGTACCCTGCCCTCCCCTCCCCTACAGTTGCACTGGTATGCCTCTTGTGCCCCTGTTGTATGTGACCTGGTGCTCCATGTATCTGTATGCATACTATGAGGTGTTCTGAGCCTGTAGCCAAAATGTATGGGTATATTGTACAGGGGTGGGCAGGATGGCATGATATGGGCACTTCATGGGGCAGCATACACTGTGCCATACCATAACTACAACAGTGGGATGTATCATTCCTGCTGTGTCTGGGCTGTGGCATGTCTGTGTGTGGTGCCACAGCCATTCACAATGGTACGACGTGACCCTGCTCAGTCCTGTCAATCTGCTACGTGCACATGTGGCAGCTGTTGCAGATTACTGGCATATGGGCTTGTATACTATGTAGGGTGTACAGTACAGTGCAATATGTTCCACTGCACGATAGTAATCACATCTCCCTCGGCCTCCTCTACAGACCTCAACAGACGGCAGGGCCAGGCCAGAGCCTGGGAACAGCAGGGGAGCAGACAGGGCCAGCCCAAGGACTTGCCAGGCTGTGATGGTGCCCAGCAGAGCCATTCCCCAGACAGGTGTCCATGTAAGTACCCTTTATTGTATGTTTTGCACTCAGGGTTGCATGTTTACACTGTGCTACATACTTCTGCTGTTGGAGACAGATGTCCATGTGTGACCCTCTATGCTGCATGCATGCCTGTGGGAGCATCAGCTACGCAGTTGGGGTTGGGGACACACTCCCAGTGTTTGGTGCATTGCCCCAACACCAACATTATGTTGTGTCCTGGTCTGTGCAGTGTACTGTTGTGCACCTACTTGTACCGGGCTTGCTGCCCTGTGTGTGTATACTGTGCTGTGGTATGCCTTTCACCATGCAGTAGCGTGTCTCTGTATCACCAACCTGGTAGACCAGGGAGTTTGTTGTAATGCTCACAGCCCCAGTTGTTACGCCAGTCATTGTTGGTTGGGTGTGTTGTGCCACATGCTTGGGACTGTAAATGTATATATGTTGTCCAGTGGTGGGTACGGGCCAATGTAGTTCAGTACACCACCATGTCATGATGTGTGCATCATACAGCACCCGTGGTAGTCTGCCTGCAGTGTTTCCATCTCTTGTGCCATATGCACTGGATAGTACACCATTGCAGCTCAACAGAGCTGGGCACATGTGCCATGGTGTCAGCAGCAGGGTGGGTGGGCATTTGTGGCATCAGCTGCTCTTTACCGTATGTAACAACATTGTGATGCATGGCTGATTGTGTCTGACCAACAAAGTGATGACCAGTGTATGATCATTCCACTGAACATGGACTAGACCATGCATACATTTGGACCCAACCATGTCTTTGCAGGGCCCCCTATCCTGCATTGGCTCTGTATGGGTGGGAACCCTGTATTTAGGGTGTGACTGGCAGCTGTTAGGCTGGGGGGGTCTTCCAGGTGGCTCTACATGCCACACCACTGTTGTTTACTGAAGCGGTACAGTATGCAGTGCACACACCCACGTACAACACTGCTGCACACATGTGTCACCCACATTGCAGACAGTGCTGCATAACAGTGCCATCCATCTCTGGCTGTACTGTGTGAGCCATGTTTGTGTCTAGGCCTGCCCCTGTACTCACCAAGGGTGACTCATTGACACCTGTTTGCTTTCACACTCTATCTGCCTGTGTGCTGGGTGCAGGCTGCTGGGTGCATGTATGGAGCTCCAAGAGACATGGCATGTTACATTGCCTCTCTGGCTTGGCACTATGTTGCATGTGCTGTGTTCACACATCTGGTATTGCTGCCATTGTCGTGTCACCCATGCATGTCTTGGCCATGTGCCGTTGCAGCATGGCGCTCTCATTGTCTGTGCAGTTCTTTACTGTTCAGGTCAATGATGCTATCCCTAGTATGCCATGCACATACCACTGTGGCTGTATCACTCCCTCCACCCATGTATGGCATGGTGTCCCATGTGTCTGCTGGTTATACTTCTGTTCTGCACATTTTGCCACATCCTATCCCTCACCCTATGTGCACAGCTGGCTGAGTTCCATATATTTCCTTTCCACAGGTGCTCAGAGGGATGCGGGATCTCAAAGGGGTCAGAGGGATGATGCCCAAACTGAAAGCTGGGATGACCTCCTACGACGGCAGGTCCGGCTGCTTTGAATGGTAGCGTGGCGTCTACAGAAATGCACATGCACGGTCCTGGAGTGCACCAGCACTGTTAGAGAACTGTGGCAGCAGCCACCACTACCATCACCACCACCTGCAGTCCCTTGATGGGGCATTGGACATTGCCACTGTCTAGCATACTGGGCCGTTGCCCTTATTCTTTTGTACTCCACCCCGCCATGTGCAACTGTCCTTTTTCTTTGTTTCTCACCACCCTCTCCCTTTCTCGTTATTGTTGTAAGTACTGTTCATATTGTTCTTTGTGTTGCATCTTCTTTGTACAGCTTGTTGCCATTTTGTTTTACAGTAAAGTTTGTTTTGGATACCTATGGTGCTGTGTTGTGTGTCTTTCTTTGGTGCCCCTCTCACACCCACTGCTGTCACCTGTGTTCAGCGCTGTCCTCGGTGCCGTATTCAGAGCTGCGCAACTGCATTGCGCTATGCCAGCCCATTTCACTTGCTCGGTGCATAGTTGGTCCTACATTCATAGGATATAGTACCAGTGCAGTGCCTTTGAATATGTCACGATCGAAGACTGGCACAAGCAGGATGCAAATCCAGCGTTGGCACGCTTTTCTCTATATTGCGCCTCATATCACAAAAGACATAAATGAAACCAAAAGAAATGGCAGAGAACAGCATGGTTTCACTGGAGGGAGGTTTCGTATAACAAAGGTGCTGTGTTTCTGTGTAAAGGTGAGCAGATCCAAAGACAACAAGCGACCGTTATTTTCTTGGATTTCTGTAAGGAGCTTGACATTGTACCACAATGGGCAGTTACTGAAAAACTGTCACGCTTACAGATTTACAAAAACATAATCACATTGGTCACTAATTGGTTAAATGGTTGAAACAATGAGTTACAATAAAAAGGTACCACTCAGAAGCAGGAACAGCAGTGGGGTTCCCCAGGGATCAGTGCTGGGACCCACGTTGTTCCAAATCTTTATTTCAGGTATGAACTCATTAGCAGTGAATTGGAGTACAAGACATGCTGATGATACAACATTAGGTGAACCTAGAAGTAATAACGAGCAAATAATAAGCACACAGTCTGAGTTACATAAAATCTCCACGTGGGCATATAAATGAGGGACGAAACTTAATTTAGAAAAATGCTGTGGGATGCACACTGGTAATAACAAGATGTAACATATCAGTAAATACAGACTATGTAACAGGATCATTAAAAAAATAGAACAGGAAAATGACCTTGGTGTGATTGCTACTAACAATAATGAACAACACTGTACACCAGCAATATCTAATGCTAATAGGGTATGGGGCTCAATGAGGAAAAACATAAAACAGTAGAAGTGTGGAGGTACATGTCAAAACAGCAAAAGCAAAATGGTGCAAGCAAATAAAGGCGCTGCGTGGACACCAGAAAATGATGCGGTCCAAAACTGCGCTAGTGGTATAAACTAACTCTGAAACCATGCATGATGTGATGGTGCTGTATTTGACCACACCATTTTGCTTTTGTCGTTTTGACAGGACACTAGGAGGTAATAATGCCATTGTACTGAGCATATGTAAGATGAGACCATTGTTGGATTACAGAACACAGAAGTCGTATCCGTATTTAAAACAGGATGTACAGAGAGCTGAAAGAGTACATAGGAAGGCCACACAAATGATAGAGGACATTAAACATCTTGCATACAAATACAGATTAAAAGATCTAAATCTATGCTCACTTGAAAGCAGGAAAATAAGAGAAGACTTGTTGCTACTCTGTGATGTAAAGAAAGAAACTTAGGAAGGCCACTTGATGGATGAATGAAACGTAAAATGCGGCCGACCTGCTGGCACAGCGTCAAGGCATCCTCTTGTGATGCTGACACAGGAACAGACCCATGGAGTCAGAGGGACAGCCCAGGGAGGAGGATTAAGCATCTGAGGGACTGCTGTCCTCCAGTGGGGAGGGGGTGTGTCTGGCATGCAACTTGATCACTGGCGAAGGGTGGGGGGGGATGCAGCATGCCAGTGCTGACATTGCAGGGAGGTGTGCTGTACACTGATGCTTCAGCGTCACTATGTCATTAATCACCACGCTTCCAACCAAGGTCTTTGTTAAAAGAAAATCTTTAGCAGCCACTTTCATGGTGCCCCCCCCCATCTCTGACTCTGTTCGGCCACTGTGGTGCTCTATCAGTGACCTAGCCCTATCATCTACCGTGCCCACTCTGACCCCATGCCCTGCCCTGGGGGGCAAGCCTGGAAGGCAGTGCCAGTGGGTGATCCCTGCTGGTTACTTTGTACCAGCCTCATGCAGGTTCATATCGGAGTGGTGGCCCCACCTTATGGGGGCAAGCTAGGGTGGGCTTCGGGATGAGGTAAGTCCGGGGGGCGACATGGAGAACTGGGAGGATTGGGGGCTGAGTTTAAATCGAATGGCTTTTAATCATTTTTTTGTTTGTGTTTAAGTTTGAACATAGAAACGGAAACAGAGAAACATAGATATGGTTTGCAGAAAAAGACCATCGGTCCATTTGGTCTACCCAATTTTGTTGCCTGACCACACCTCGTGACCTACTATCTAGATGGGATTTTCACCATTATCTCCCTCCTTTTTCCCACCATACTGCTACCATCCCGCGTAACTGTCTAACCCCTTACTCTGTCCCAGCCTTGCTTGAATCCATTTATGGTTTCTACTTCCACCATCTCAGTTGGTTGGCTGTTCCATGGCTCAGCCACTCTCTCATTGAAGTATAACTTTCTGAAATCCTTCCTGAATCTCCTTTTCCATTCCTGCCCGCTTGTTATTGCTCCACTTCAACTTACAGTTTTTGCTCTTCCTTCTGTTATAGTGCGTGGCAGTCTTGTTCGCATTGCCAGACATTTTTAAGAGATTATTGCCTGGTACAGTACCCAAATCAGGAAGTGGTTTGGGCTCATGAATAATTAATTAGACTTATTGAATAATTCCCAGTCTGCCTTGTGTTATCCTTCATTTAATGCAATGAATGTAGAAGTGATGGGTGTGAATTCTCCCAAACACTCTACCATTGGAGTTAGACCAGTTTGCCTACCATTAGAATCATCTGACCATCATACCTCTTATTCCTATGGAATTTAATTATTTCTCCGCTGTCTTGTATTTTCATATTTCCCACAGAGTGAAAAAGATGAAACGGTTGAAGATGCTGATGAAAGCACAAAGAGTTCAGAAGACAATACAAGTGATAATGGTAAGGCGTACATTGATTTATTTATTTAGTTATTGATTAAATAAGCAATAACCCACAACAGGACATGGGTTTCTTGAAGATTAATGCATGTCTTAGGTGCACTATGAGATGTGAGGCCAAAGGCTGAGCTCCTTTTCATGTACCTGAGAAGTGCATTCATTCTCAAGAAACCCATGCCCTTGAATGGGTTACTGTGTTTATAAAATGGGGAAAAGGTTGTATAATAAATAAATGATAAAGCAAGGCTGTTACTAGGTATAATATGTGAGTTTAGTAACAAACTATGAGTTTACTAGAAATAAATGTATGGTCTGGTGATGTGTTAAGACCACTGACTTTTCTTGAATTAAGTTGGATAAACCCAATTTTTTTAACTCTCTTTGTTCAGACTCTGTTTATTGAGACTTTGTTCAGGCATGGATGTACCCCTTTTCAGTCCTGTTGGTCCCCCTACACCCCCTGCCGAACCCGGCATCCCCCAATTCGCCCAAACTGGGAGGTCTGCGACTTACCACCCTTGGTTGGGCTACCTGAAGGGAGAGGCCAGGATCCACCTGGCAGCCCTGCTGAGACTTCGGCTCAACATCATTCAGGTGGATGGGTCACGGCTTCCACAGAATGCCATACTATGCTGTCCAAAGGGATTTTTTTCTTTCCTAAGTGGAGGTGCTGCCATGCAGTGACATCAGGGGCTTGTTTGTATGTGCTCCCATGCATAGTGAGCAGACATCCATTGACATCTCCCTCTCTTGTCTTGCAGTTCCCAGCCGCTGCTCTCTTAGCCTCTGCCAGGAGTCAGCTGGGCACCGGGCCCCTGCAGTCCACACTTCTGGAGAAGAGCAGTCCATCAGATGCTAATCCTACCCCCCCCAGCAAGTTTGTTGACCCTCTAGATTAGTTCTTGAACCCAGGTCTTCAGCTTCACAAGTGGTAGCACTACCACAGCACCAGTGGGCCAACTACTAACTCCATTTTACAAGAATATTTAGACATGGTTATTTTTTTGAATATAACAATTAGCACACTTCTGAAGAGATCCCGTGGATGTGGGTCCTCCCACATAAATGTATCACTTATATAATTTATTTACTTCATTTTTGTTAACCAGGTGGGTACGCTAGACAAATAAATGCCTCTTTTCAGGTATGACCCCAGATGTTCTGTATCAAGAACATTATATCATAGTAAAGATCAAAAGGCAAAATACAATATAGTTGAACAAGAGCAGAAAACGTGTAAAGCAATAGACTATTCAAAGTGTACATAATCAAAGAACATAGACTAGCGAAACAGAACCTGAACATCAATAGCCACATTAAGTAGGCAGTCAAGTGCAGTTACAGGCAGAAGGGGACTGTAGAAATTTCCTCAGAACACATCTGAAAAAGAGAGTAAGAGGGAGTACTTTGAATTGACAACAGTAAGGAGTTCCAAAACCTGAGAGCAAAAGAGATGAAGGCCTGGTTGCCCATCTTACTGTTATCCTTGGGTACAACAAGAGAACAGACAGAACACCAGGAGGAAGAAGCTACTGATATAACTAAAAATTCTCTACTGGGAGTATATTGCCCTCCTTCCCTTCCCTCCCTAAACCAGTTCTACTTATGTAGGCACAGGATTTAACTGGCAACAGGAACTTCCTGTTTGGGAGCAAAGACTCACCATCCTAGAAGGGCAAGAGTAGCTCTCCATTCCCCCCCTAGCTGCTGGAGGTCTGACTCTGAGCAAGTAAGGGGTCTACTGAGAAATATAGGAACTTGAAGATCAGGAGCTAAAAGGGCACAGAGGCAGTAAGTAAGTAGGGGAAGAAAAAAAAAAGAAAAAACAAAAGAAAATCAAGAGAGGAAAGAATAAGCATTCCAAACAACATTTAGTGGGCCAGAAAAAGACATGATAGGAGTGGTGCAGTGCAGTGCAGTGGCTTTGCGCAGCAGTCTTCTGGAAGACTGTCTGGAGGATGCAGTGTTGTCTCATCTGCAGGCACCTCTCTGGGCTGAGGGAGGAGGAGGTTGCTCATCTCCAGGCTAAGTTGGCCAGGATTTGTGGGACCTCCTCTCCCAACCAGGGACCACCAGAGTCACTGCCGTTGCCTCAGAGGTTGCCAAGAAAGAGGAGCAGTTGGACCACAGTGGGCTCCGGGAGGGTGAGGGTGGTGGAACAGAGATGCTTCCCTCCAGTTGTACATCTCCACAATTTCTATGCTGTTCTGGAAAAGTGTGGTTCCTCTATGGAGGCACTCACACAACTCTTGGTGGGGGACTCCATTGTTAGGAAGGTAGAACTGGGGGAGGAAGGGGAGAGGGAGGTAAGGTGCCTGCCTGGTGCCATGGCTTGGAGGGACAGGGAGTGAATCCTCAGGATCACAGGAGCAGGGACAAATGACCTGGCTAAGAAAGGGATCAGAGTAGTTCAAGAAGCATTTGTGGAGATGGGGAAGGGCCTTAGACAAATAGCACACACGGTAACCTTCTCGGGGGTGCTGCCTATCTATGGCACGGATGAGGGTAGGGTGCTCCACACCATGGGATTCAATCAGTGGTTGAAAAACTGGTGCAGAGCTCGGGGATTTGGCTTCATTAGGGACTGGGGGTCCACCTGGATGGATGCAGGCCTATACTGGCGTGATGGTCTGCATCTGTCCAGGAGGGGAACCAGGATCCTAGGTGATAGGTTTAAATACTTCATTGGCAAGCATTTAAACTAGCCACGGGGGGAGGCACTGGAAAGGAGCAGGGAAATCCTAGCCGCCCCCCAAAAATTAGGTTACTAAGTGAGGTAGACACCAACATAGAGATGTCAATAGGGAGAAGCGCAGGGTAAATGGAGAAAGTGACAAACGTAATAAGGACAGGGATGGGGCAAAAAGGAGTAAGGCCATCAAGAAATGGAGGGTAATGAGTACCAACACCCATAGTCTGGGCAGCAAGCTCTCTGAACTGGTGGCCTTGATGGAAGAGGGATGCCTGGATATCATAGCAGTCACAGAAAAGTGGTACACACAGAACCATAACTGGGATGTTAACATGCCAGGGTACACAACCTACAGGAGAGACAGGGAGGGCAGAAGGGGGGAGTAGCTCTCTATGTAAGGGAAGAGATAAAAACAACTGAACAAAAGAGTAAACGGGGAGGAGAGGAGGCACTGTGGGTCATCTTAGAGACTGAAAATGGCACCACAGTCCGCACAGGGGTTGTATACAGACCCCCATGTCAGGGGGAAGGAATGGACAAGGATATGATAGAAGGCATACTTAGGATGGCAGAAAAAGGGGAGATACTGTTGATGGGGGACCTTAATATGCCAGATGTTAACTGGAGCACCTTTGTTGCAGCCACATCCAAAAGCAGGGCCATTCTTGATGCCCTTCAGATGTCATGCCTCAGACATCTAGTTTTGGAACCTACTCGTGAGGGAGCAATCTTAGACCTCGTACTCTCAAATGGGGATAGTGAGAGGATCTCAGATCTAGAAGTGGGTAGCCATTTAGGAACAAGTGACCACCAAACAGTGTGGTTCAAGATAAACTCAGCTACAGAGTCAAGCCATACAAAAGTGAGGGTTCTGGACTTCAGGAGGGCTGACTTTGGCAAGATGGGAGAGTGCCTTAGAAAAGCACTAGCAAACAGGCTAGAAGGAGGGGTGGAGCAACAATGGGGAAATATCAAAACTGCCATCACAGAGGCAACAAGCCTTTGTGTGAAGCAAATAAACAAATCAAAATGAAAGAAAAAGCCAGTATGGTTCTCAAAAGATGTGACGGTGAAGGTTAGGGAGAAAAAGATAGCTTTTAGGAAGTATAAGGAAAACATAGAAGGAGCAGGACAGAGAACTATACCAGTTAAGGCAGAAGGAAGCAGGGAGGGTAGTCAGAATAGCAAAGGTACAAATTGAGGAAAAGATAGCCAACTCGGTTAAGAAACGGATAAAACCTTTTATAGGTATATCAGGGACCATAGAAAGACAAAGGGAGGGCTAGTGAGGCTGAATAGAATGGATGGTGGGTGGGCAGAGAGTGACAGTGAAAAAGCAGGGATACTGAATGAATACTTCTGTTCAGTATTCACAAAAGAGGAAGTGGGGGAGGTGCCTAATCCAATTAACAGAAGCACTCTGGAGAGGGGTGTTGATCCCAGTCCTTTCACAGAAGAAAGGGTTCTGAAAGAACTCCTAAAACTGAAGGTGGACAAAGTAATGGGGCCAGATGGAATTTACCCCAGAATTCTAAAAGAATTAAGCAGAGAAGTAGTGACTCCACTGACTACCCTTTATAACAAATCATGGGAGGATGGTGTGGTACCTGAGGACTGGAAGAAGGCTGTTGTGATTCCCCTTCACAAAAGTGGGAGCAAGACAGAGGCAGGAAACTACAGATCTGTCAGTTTGACCTCTGTGGTAGGGAAATTGATGGAATCACTTCTGAAGGAAAGCATTGTTGAGTACCTAGAGGCCAGTGGGGCATACGACCCAAGGCAGCATGGGTTCACATCGGGAAGGTCATGTCAGACGAATCTAATTGATTTCTTTGACTAGGTGACCAAAGTAGTAGACCAGAGAGGGGCTGTGGACATGGCCTACCTAGACTTTAGTAAGGCATTTGACACAGTCCCACACAAAAGATTAGTAGTCAAATTAATCAGCCTTGGAGTGGGTCCCAGGGTGGTAGCCTGGGTAAAACATTGGCTGAACAACAGGACACAGAAGGTAATTGTAAATGGAGTCCACTCTGAAGAAAGAGGGGTTACTAGTGGGGTACCACAGGGTTCAGTACTGGGTCCAGTCCTTTTTAATGTCTTTATAAGTGATATTGCAGAGTGACTGGAAGGAAAAGTATGCCTCTTTGCAGATGACCCAAAGATCTGCAACAGGGTTAATACACAAGGAGGCATGGAAAGGATGAGAAGGGACTTGCAAGGTTGGAGGAATGGTCTGAAGTATGGCGGCTTGGTTCAGTGCAAAGAAGTGCAAGTTGTGCACCTGGGAAACAAAAACCCAAGGGAAGATTACACAATGGGGAGGTAGTAACAACAACAGAAATGGAAATGGACCTGGGGGTAATCATATCAGAGGACCATAATGTTGGCAAGCAATGTGAGAAGGCGGTAGGGAGGGCTGGGGGGATACTGGGATGTATAGGGAGAGGTATCGCCAGCAGAAAACAGGAAGTTGTTATTCCCCTGTACAGACAGTTGGTGAGACCCCATCTGGAGTACTGCGTCCAGTTCTGGAGACCCCATCTCCGCAAGAACATAGACAGGATGGAGGCAGTTCAGAGGAGGGCAACTAAAATGGTGCTGGGTCTGCAAGAGAAGCCATACGAGGAGAGGCTAAAGGGAGCTTATGCATACCCTTAAGGAAAGGAGGGAGAAGGGGGACATGATAGAAACGTTTAAGTACCTCAGTGGAATCAACAAAGTCCAAGAGGGTAGCATCTTTCAGAAAAAGAGACGTGCAAGAACAAGGGGACACAATTTGGAGATGGGGGGATGGCTCAGGGGCAATGTGAGGAAGTATTTTTTCATGGAGAGGGTGGTGGACACATGGAACAGCCTTCCTGAGGAGGTTATGGGGTCTAAAACTGTGTGAGAATTCAAGAATGCATGGAACAGACATAAGGCAATTTTTGTTGGGGGTAGGAAGAAATAGGCTGTTGGTTAAATAGGATCTGCAGTTTATCCTCTAGATAGGGAAATGGGCAGACTAGGTGGGCCAAGTGGTCCTTATCTGCCATCAAAGTCTATGTTTCTATGTTATCATTAGATCTGTGGGAATAGTTGTGGTGGGAATACAGGAACATGACAGCAGTAGTGGCTGGGGTGGTGAATCTGTGAAGCTTGTCAGTGAAGCACCCAAGTGCAAGTGAGTACCCAGCCGATGGGGATTACAGTCCTGAAGTCAACTAGAGCTCACCGTGGTGTATGTATAGCAAGGCTGTGCCCCCATTGGGGGAATCCCTGTAGGGTCATAAACCACGAGTGTGAAGCCTGATTGTTCCGTAATGTTATTGTTCCCTGTGTTGGGAGCTCAGCCATGTCGCATCTCATTTTCTCGTTTGTTGTTTTTGATTGTGTAGGGCAGGTCATTTTTAAGCCATAATTTGTTTTTTTGCCATTCACTGGCTCGTTGTGCTTTGAGCTCCTTTCTGTCCGTTTCAGTCAGTGAAAGGGAGAGTTTGATTTGAATGTTTACATGACCATGACTAACAGAAAGATGCTGTTGATGCTGTTCTTTCATTACTCTGTCAGAATGACAGCACAACACTATCCTGCTGTCAGAACAGTGATACAATAAGCATGTGTTGTCATTGTTTCTCAGTGGGAAGAGTGCCCAGCCATACACTACAGTAAGCAACAGTAATATAGAAGGAAAAATATGACAAATAGTTGCCACAAAGCGACTTTAGAGGTCACCAGACTGCATTTATATGAAAGTGCTGTTTGGTTACAGTCGTGTATGTAAGCAAAGCTGGCTCTCCGGGTTTTCAGGATTAGGCCATTCCACTGGGAAGCTCCTTAGTAGGACAGAGATTTTTAGTTTTTTTTTTTTTTGCTGGAATTACTGTTGACTGTAGGGATTTGCAAGGTACATCTGTTATTGGATTTGTGGGCATAGCTGTTCTTGTTGCATTAATCAGTTAGGAAGGCGGGAAGGGCTCAAACTGGGTTGGGTGGTATATGTGCAGTATGACATTATAGGCACGTTTAAAAAGAATGCTTCTTCCAGCCCCACGTAACCACATCAGCATTTCAAGCTTGATTGAAGCATGCTCCCACTTTCCCCAGGAAGAAGGAAGGAAGGAAGGGAGGGAGGGGGGAATTTTTTTTGTCAGCTTTATTTATTCAACAGCAAGTCACCAATTTGCAGATGCATGTACATTCTGATATAAACAGTGCAGTACTAGAAGCATTACAATGGAATACAACCATCTGGTTCTTTGGTGCCTGAAGCACTAGATATACAGTATATCTAAAGTTTCTACTCATGTAATATAAGTATTGTTCCATACACTTTATAACATGATGAGTTTTTGGGTCAGGTATTATCTCCACTGCCCACACCTGGCGGTGGAAACATGGTTGCCTTACATATTGAGATAGGGAGTATGGTTGTACTGTGTGCTATAGTGTGGCTATAGCTCCTCTATGGAACACCAGTGGACCAATTGATTGAAGGGTAGGTAAGCCCAAGAGGGTACACACCTCTAACTCCCTTCCCCAATCCAGAACCTCCATATATCATCCCCCCCCACAACAAAAGGGGTAAAAAAAATATCTTACATTGGGCTTAGAAGGTGGGGAACCAAGGAAATTGTACAGTCGATTCCAAGGGGCCCCATATCCTCTGATATCTTTCCTCTTGGTTCCCAACGCTGTATTGTATATGTTCAATTTTCATGCATTGAACCAACATCTTCAGCCATTGAGCCACAGTCAGGACCAACTCCAGCCACCATTGTTGAGCCATGACTTGTTTCCCCACCAGTATCACTAGGTGTCAGAGGAGATGGTTAGTGACTATGTAATTCTGGGGGTCACTGGGTATTCCCAGCAGTACATCCTCTGCTCCAATCGGGTGGGAGATGCCCAGCACCTTAAACAACAGGGAAGCAATGGCCTGCCGATATAAGGCCATCTTAGGGCAGGCCCAAGCCATGTGGAAAAAAGTTCCTGTCTGGGCTTTGCATTTAGGGCAAAGATCTGATTTTGGAGGGGGTTATCTTATTAGTCAACACCGGAGTGAAATAGGTTCTGTGTAGTGTGTTATCATGTATCGCCCGCAGTCTGTTACTGATGGAACAGGCCATCCCTCCTCGTAACATTCTCACCCAGTCTCCCCCTGTGAGGGTTCCAGGGCCTAGGTCTCTCTCCCAATATCCCCAAAGGGCAGTTGGGAATCTGGTAGTGCCACCAAAAGGGTCTTGTAAACCTTAGTCAGCGGTCCTGGTTTTAGTGCCTTGCTTTGGTCGGTGAGCACTATTTCCAGAGAAGAACGTCTAGGGGATGGGGGGGGGGTTCCCATCACCACCCGAATCTCCCATTCTAAATCGTATTTGGAGGTACGTAAAAAAATTAGATGGTTGTAGGCTAAACTGTTTGGCTAATGGCAGATAGGACAGCACTGTGCAATGGGAAGGCATTTATAAACGAGACTATAGATGTGATTGTCTATTTTTCAGTGAGACCCATCAAAATTTCCTAAACATAGTGTATTGGCAAACTCGAGGCTCAGTTTTGCAAGTCTCTCTCATGAGTGCATAAGTAATTATATTATGATGATGACAACCTTATGACATAGGGCATACGAAGTGGCCTGATTCAGAATGCATCATTTATGTTCAGGAGTGGGGGGAGGGCAGAATCATAACTCATGAGTGGTGCAGGTTGTAGCTTAATGGTGATTGAAACTTGATGGGATGTTGGTATTTGTTATCTGTACCGATGACTGGCTTGTGTTGTCTCGTGTCATTGCTTATTATCTAGTTAGCCTGTATTCTGTACACAGAGCCTGATCCTATAGTACAGTCTCTGTGCAGAAAATGTAAATAATGCAGAAATGTGTAAAAAGGAAATTGGCTGGGGGTACCTAATGGTGTAGTGGGATCACACACCCACTGCTCTGCCAATGCCCCAGGTTTGGGAGCAGACCTGAGAAGATGGCAGTCGGGCAGCTGACTGGGGCAATCTGCTGCCTCTAGCTACATGCCAGGGGAGGGATAGATTTATAGTCTGCTGCCACAGCAACAACTGGTGGAGAATCAGGGAACTTGTTTCACCACCAAGGGGGTTCTCTGTATACATGAGAGGCCATCATAATGCTGTATAAGGTACCAGGGTGGTCAGAGGAAATTGGGCATCAGGTGTCATGGAAAGTGAATAACATGGTGACCAGCAGTATGAAGGTGCTGGCACACTCAAACCCTGTGCTCTCTGCCACTCTGGAAACACCAGGGGCAGGATTCACAAAGAACACCCAAATTCCCGCAGCTGCGGGAAAAAGGCCTGCAGCACTGTGGAAATGCAGTTGTATAATATTCTTAAAGAAAACTTGCGCAGGTACGGAATTATGCAAAAAGCTCTGCAGGTGTGGAAATTCAGCACCTGCAGAAATTGCGCAAGTGCTGAAAATCCGCAACTGCGGGAATGACTTAGGAGGCACAACAACAGTGACCCTAATTAGCTGGAGCAGCAGACTTGCACAGTTCTGCCATAGCATGTAGCTATAAGCACCCACAGAGAGACCAGCAACCAGTCCCTCAACTGGGACCACTGCAGCACCACAGGTACCAGCAAAACCATGGCACCACAGTGGCTGTCTGTCACTGCTGGTCATCCCTCCCTGGAGTGTTCCTGTTGCCTGCAGGAGTAACACTCACTGCAGGCTGTTCATGCTCTACTGCCTGTGGGGCTCCTTCATGGGCTGCATTGGCTCTGGTAGTGGTTGTTTGTTGCCATTCCATGGCAACGTGTGCTACTGTTGCAGTAACTACAGCCATTGATATACCCACGGGGTTGCTATTACTTGTGCCTGACCTCCACTGTAATTGTATTCCAATTGTTGGGGCACTACTGCAACTTGCTGAGGGACTGTTATGCCTTACTCCAGTGTGTGTGACATTTTTTCCGCAACTGTGGAAAAAAACCTGGCTGAGAATAGCCTTTGAGGGTCTGTGCCACACTTATCAATTACCTTTTTTCCTCAGGAACTTCCGCAGCTGCACTTTTTTTCACAGTCCATAGTGTATTTTTTCCGCAGCTGTGGAAGTTTTGTGAATAGCACTCAGAGCAGTTTCCCCTTTTTTTCCATAGCTACGGAGGTTTTGGGGATTTAGGGAAGGTTCTGCACCTTCAGAAAGCTTTGTGAATCCTACCCGAGATCCTGATCCAGCAAGGGAGCTTAAGGGCCTTGTCAAGAGGGAAGCTGTGGGGTATTTGAAATATAGTAGGAAAGGGGCTTGTTAGGGGTTGGGGTAGATTACTGAAACCCAAATTGGGGCATCCAGCCTGGAGAAAAAAAATAAAACAAAGAGAAGGGTTGAAATACATTTTATAAAGGTAACGAAAATACCTAGATGGCCATCAAATGGGAAACACTGGATTTATTTAAGTCTCTGGAACAATAATTTCTTCTTTTGTTTTGTAAGTTTTCACTTCCTCAGACAATGAAAAAGCAACACCAGAAAGCAAGAGTAATGCACAGGTAAGGGCACAAATTCACTTAACTCCATTTTGGGAATATTGGACTTCTACAAACTTCCAACATAAAGGGTGAAGAAGTCACTGACTTCAAAATGTAAAACAAAAAATTGGATGACTTCCAAAATTACAGGTGTGGAAGAAAAGAAATAATGGATTTTTCTGAAAGAAATTGTATTTTACCACTAATATTTATATTAACATCCATACAATGGCTCTTCTTAGAATACTGACTTCCAAAAGTGGGATCTGGGAAGTTTTGTGACTTCCTTAAAACTGGAATGATGTCAAGATTACGACTCATGAAAGTTTTAAACTTCCACTAAGATATCCATAGGTAAGGGTAAAGTTACAGTGAATAACAGTTCAGGTCTTGAACTTCATGGACAGTGACCTTAGACTAGCAAGCTTCCATACTTAAAATAATTTTCTGGTTTTCAGCAGAAAACTCACAGTTTGCACGGGAAGAATTCAGTTACACAGTGTTCCCCATAAATTTCAATTTCAGAACATTCCATCTTTTTTATTACTAAAGACCTTTTCATGAAAACTGAATCTTTTTCTTTTTAGTCTTTACCTGCTTCTACTGCTTATACTTACCCTGAAGTAATAATCCTAAACTGGTGATGTAGTCTGTTGCTGTGGAAATTATTCTGATACTTAAAGCAAGGCCATGTTTACACAGCAGCAGCACTCCAAAATCTGCCCCACTCCTTTCCCGCTGCGCTCACCGCATCTGAGTTTGCAGAGCCCACCCTTGCAAGCACTGCAGGTTGCTCCAAAGAGTGGGCTGTAAATTGAAGAGGAGTTGAGGGGGACAGTCTTTTTATCAGACCGGGCACAGCAAAGCGTCTACACCACCATTTAATGTGCTTGCTCAGATACTGATCCCTCAACTGAGTCGGATTCAAAAACTGATCCGAACGACAAATAAGATGCTTGGGAACATGTCTACATGTCAATATTTGCAGCACTTCAGCCTCTGCGCACAGGTTGATGCGCTGCAAATAGGGCAGTGTAAATGGGGCTATTTATATTATGACATGCAGACTGGCACAAGCAGTGATTTGCATAAAAGTGAAACTCTTTAAGACAATGTTGTTGTATGTAAACGTCGACTACATGTGGTGGGGTAATTTAAAGCAGCAGTGCAACAAAATTGGGCAAAAAAATTTGACCCTACTTTTTTTTAACTATAAAAGATTCCAGGCATCTTCTAGTTTTATTTGGTGGTACAATTTTCTAATTCCACCAACATTTTAGAGTTTTATAAATGTTTTAATTGATTTTTTTCTCAGGAAAAAAAGATGACCCCCATATTTTGTATAGAAATAGTATTATAGACCAGACAAGGGTTAGGATGGAACAAATAAAAAAAGATTCATGGAACACAGCAGAGGAGGTACCTTAACAATTACATTTGACAGGTATGCAATGATTTTCTTAACTGTAGCTGAAACTAGCTTTTTTTTTGTTTGAAAAACTTTTTTCGTCGTATTGCTGCTTTAAGACTTATTAAAGCAGCAATATTTGTTAGCTGACAAAATGTTCCATCATAAAGGTTTATTGCAAAAATTATTTATTTCTTTGATACTTCTTAATTAAAATATGTCAACACTTTCAGTACACCGAAGTATATCCAAAGAAGTACATAAAATTCAGGTTCATACAAAAATTTAAAAATACAACAGAGTTAATAAAACAACATTGAGGAAGTAGGTTACAAACAGTAAATGTCAAATCAATAGCCAGCTGACACACAGACAATGTGGAAATTGCATTACTTCCCATCAACTAGTTTCCTTCTTATTTACATGCCATGGTATGAAAGTATTATCAACTGATCCCGTGTATAATACCCATTTAATGGGATGCTGTCAACTTTTTGCTGCATTTTTTTTTTTTGCACATCACAAAAAGGTGCCTGCAGCCATCGATGTGACTCACAATGGCAATTTATGGTCAGTTTTCACAACACATTATCAGTTTAATCTAGTTTTTTTAACAATTTGAATTATTGTCGTCCTGACGTGTAGATGAACTGCAGAACTACGGAAAAGGGATAAACCGCTTTGGAATCAAGTTTACCTTTTGCACTAAGGAATTAGCAGGGGCAGGCAGCCTCAAACATTTAAGGGTCATCTTATTAAATATTATAGAATTTTTTAAGTTGGTTGCCGAGCAAGTTGCTGTGTGACCCTGAGCATTCACATTCAGGGCATATAGTATAAACAGTCACCTCCCTCAGCAAGCGGCTTCATTTACCTGTGTGATTTTTGGTGTGGGACAGCCAAAAGTCGTGGGACAGCACGACTAAACCTGATAGTTATTTATCTTTTATAAAAAAGCATGTGTTTTCGTGATAATTTTATCTACCCCAGCCAGTATATAGTTACGTAGCAACAGACAGGGTATACAGGAAGGAGATTGGGACCTGTAGTCTGTAGGTGACCTGCAGAACTATGGAAAAGGAACAAACAGCTTTGGAAGGAAGTTTACCTTTTGCACTAAGGAATTTGCAAGGGCAGGAAGCCTCAGATGCTTAAGGGGTATTTTATTAAATATTAGAATTTTTTAAATTGGTTGCAGAGCAAGTTGCTGCTGTGTGACCTCAGACATTCACATCCTGGGCATATAGTATAAACAGTCACCCCCTCAGTTAGCGAGGCAAGCTCGAGCAGGGTGGTCACGTGGTGTTGCGCGTGTGGAGATGCGCACAGAGATCTGCTCATCTGCATGTGCCCGGCATGTCCAGCAGGACTGACAGAACTCCGAGCAAAACTCTGCATTATTTAATTAAATATTGTCACATACCAGGTCAGTACTATATTGCATTACAGTCCAGGCATACTAACTTTAAAGAAATTGTCTACATGATACTTGTACAGGTTTGGTGGTGCTAACAGTTGCAAACTCTATCTTTATCAGCTCTGGACTACGTGATTTTAAAATGGACACATATTTATTATATTGTGAGGCATGTGATATGTACTCAAAAGGAGGAAGTATGGATAAATTTACTTGTGCAAAATGTTTGTTAATTCAAACTCTCAGGGAGGAAATTGAGAAGCTTATTAAAAGAGTTGAAGTACAGTATGAGATCTAAACTCTTGAAGAATTTATTGATAATACTGAAATGAGAATTCTTGACACTGTAGAATGCACAGTAACCTCAGCTTCTGATGAAAGCATAAATCTTAGTACTGGAGGAGCTGATAAAAATAAATAGTGCGTATGCCGGCCCGGTGGCACTAAGGGTTGAAGCACTGGATGCCGCAGCTCACGTCACACTGGCAACGCAGGTTCGGGAATGGACTCGGGTCATCGGGGGTTGGCAAGGGAGTAGGAGGATGGAGCATCCCATGACAGCTCTCCTCTCCTCTCTCTGGGGTGGGTAAAGGGGGGTTGTGTCACTCGGCAGCAGCACCTGATGGAAGTCAGGGGAACTACAGGTGCAGTGCACAGCAGGGGTTGGAGAGCAGTGGATGTCAGCACGTAGGTGCGCTGACCTCAGTGCATGTCCGGCTCCAGGGTGAAAATCCAGGTAGAAATTGTGGGCGGTCATGGTGGCTGATGGCCATGCACCGTGCCGCCTGGACCTAGAGAGGTGCACCCCCCAGGTATGGATCTGGGTCCCCATGGGGGGAGACACTGTGCGTGCCAGCCTGCATGGAGGAGAGTGAGTCGCTGACCAGACCTGGGTCTGGGGGTATAGGTGCCTGTGGCTGGACGACCTGCCAGCCCGCTCCACAGAGGAGGAGGTAAAAATAACATATATATTAAAAAAAAAAAAAAAGAAAATGGTGCATGGCACATAGCGATAAGGCAGACAGTATCAACACAAATGATAACTGGTGCTGAGTCCAGGGCAAAACAAAAAGGAGAAGGAGACTGGTAGTAGGTGGCACCTCATGCGAATGTCAAAATAGGTGTGCGATATTTGGAGAGCTGGGAGATGCAAGTGAAGTAAATAAAGAATCAGTAGAACTGATGGAACAAGGAAAAACTTACGGGATGGTGTTTGATGACCCTGTCTCTGAAACAACTAAAGAACAGGAGCCCGTGACAGATGGAAGTAATGTGGAAGGGGAAAAGCCATGGCAGCTACAGTTGTGAATGAAACTAGAGCAACAAGGTGCAAATGTACAAACAGGGAGAGAATGTTTTTGTATTTGGTGATTCTATGTTTAAATTCACAGACTCAATAATCTGCAGGGGGCAAAAGGAATATACAATGGTGGCCTCCTTATCAGGGGCCAAAATATAAGACGTACATAATAATCTAGATGGTTATATGAAAGGCTCGCCCAATCCAATCACAGTCCTACACTTTGGCACCAATGACATAGGCAGAAGAAAGGATCTAGAGATATAAAATTATTTTGAATGGGTAGGAGAAACATAAAAAAAATAAGGGGTGCAAAGTTGTAATATCTGAAATACTCCCGATCCCAAGGGCAAATTTTGCAAAATCTCATGATATACAGCACATGAACAGATGGCTTCAGAGATGGTGCCACAGGGAAGGTTTTGAGTTCCTAAAAGACTGGAATAGGTTTAGTGACCAAAACCTGTATGGTTGAGATAGCCTACATCTAAACCATACAGGCTTTAGGCTTCTGGCGCACAGAATACGAGACAGCATTACCAAACGTTTAAACTAAATGACTAGGGAGAAGGGGGTGGGGATAATGTCTTCTGTGGTGGAGAAAAGCCAACCAAGGTAAATAGATTGGCTAGAGAAACAAGTGTTAAGAGATGGAAAGTCTTACTATTGAATGCCTGGAGCATGGTCAAAAAAATTGAAGAACTAGAACATATCCTCATCACTGAAGGAATCCAAATATGTGCTATTGCAGAGACGTTGTGGTGTGTTAATGAAAAGTAGGGAAGAAATATTGTAGGGTATAACCTGTATAGGAAGGAAAGGATTAATAAAGTGGGAGGAGGAGGAGTTGCCCTATATATCTCTGAGCCCATACAGGCGGAGGCTGTGGATATGGGAAATTATGAAGCCTTAGAGCAAGTTTGGGTCACAGTGTATCCTAAGAGGGGTAGGAAAATACATATTGGAATGGTGTATACACCGCCGACTCAGGAAGTTGAGGTCGACACAGAGTTCTATAACTGTATGAATAAAGTCAATTCTGACAATAGAATAATCCTCATTGGTGACTTCAATATGCCCAGTATAGATTGGACAAAACTCAAAGGCAGAACAGCAGCAGAAAGCCATTTCCTAGATGCAGTGGGTGACATGACATTTGAGAAATATGTGACAACTGGCACAAGGGGTGATGACCTTCTAGATATAGTCCTGAGTAATATGGGTGATCAGTTAGTTGACTGCAGAACTACTTCCCCTATTGGAAACAGTGACCATAGTATGGTTAGATTTGATATTAATGACTGCAGTGTTAGGGTCACAGGTGGAACCAAGATAAAATGCTTCAACAAAGTTAACTTTGATTAAATGAAGGATGAGCCTAGCTTCTGGAATTGGAGGGCAGATTTCATGAATATAGACCATAATGGCATGTGGGAGGTACTTGCAGATAAGTTGGGCCAATTAGTAAACAAGTACATGCCTGAACGTACAAAATATAACAGAACCAAAAGGATTCCTAAGTGGATAGATAAATGAGTAATGAATGCAATCAGTAAGAAAAAAACAAGCTTATACTACAGCTAGAAAGACAAAGATGACCATGGCTTGGGAATAGATATAAGCTTGAAGTTAAGAACTGCAACAAAATCATTAGATCCAACAAAAGGAAATATGAAAAGAGATTAGCTAAGGATGTGGCAGATAATTGTAAGTTGTTTTATAGTTATTGTATATTAACTATAAGAGGGGTGACAACATTCAGATTGGCCCACTGCAGGATGATAGTGGTAATGTAATTAGGAATGATAAACAGATGGTTCAAATACTTAACAAGTACTTTTGTTCTGTTTTTAATACAAAATCTAATTTTGAGCTCCCACCTCTTACGAAGCCGTGTGACAGGGAATATAAAATGGAAGTTAGCGATGTCAGGTTCTGCTTACATAGGTTAAATACAAATAATGCACGTGGGCTAAATGAAATTCATCCAAGGGTGATAAAAGAATGTGCAGATACATTGGCAGAACCTATCACCCTTCTCTTCCAATCCTTTCTGAATACAGGTTCTGTGGTCAACTGTTGGAGATGGGTGACAGTAGTGCCCATTTTTAGAAAGGGAAACAGAAGCCATGTGAGCAACTACTGTCCAATTAGCTTTCGACAAACTTTGGCAAAGTCATGGTAGGCATAATTAAAGATATAACTGAAAATGTTATCAGGGAGCATAATGAGTTTGACAACTCAAAACATGCCTTTAAGGGTAGGTCGTGTCAGACTAACTAACTGAAATTTTATGACATGGTCAGTAGGGAACTGGACAGAGGAAATGGGATCGATGTCATATATTTGGACTACAGTAAGGCATTTGTTACTGTGACCCAGTATGAGCTGATAGATGCACTAGCAAAATCAAGCATCGGAATACATATTGTGGCATGGATCAAATCCTGGCTGGATAACAGAACACAGCAGGTATCAATCCGTGCTGTGAACTTAGATGGGGCAGGGGTGATTAGTGGGGTCCCACAGGGTTCAGTCCTGGGTCCTATGCTATTCAGCTTCTTCGTTGCTTTGATGAACTGTGGGGAGGAGATCTGCATCTCTAAGTTTGCAGATGATACAAAAATTGGTAGGGTGATAAAAAAAAGATGTTGGAAAGCTGCAGGCTGGACTGATTAAGTTGGAAGACTGGACAAGGGAGCACAAGCTCCAGTTCAGATTGAAAAAGCATGCGGTGATGCTCTGTGGTGGAACAAACCCCAAAGCACAGTACCATTTCAATGGCACAACCTTGAGGGAAGTTATGGAGGAAAAAGATCTAGGTGTCATAGTCACCAGTGATCTTAAATTCAATAATCAGTGCAGTGCTAGTGCCAAGACTGCATCCAGAATACTATATTGCATTAGAAGGCACATTAGAAGCCGTGAAGAAAGGGTTGTGATGCCCCTTTATACTTCCCTTGTGAGACCCCATCTAGAGTATTGTGCTCAGTTGTGGTACCGTATACCAAAGCCAGAATGAACACATTAGAGAGAGTGCAGCATACTGCAACTAGAATGGGAACTGGGCTCAATACCTTGGCATATGATGACAGATTTAAAATCTTTAGGGTTATACTCCTTAAAATACAGAAGGCTTAGAGGGGACCTATGCCTCCTTTTGTCAGCATTTACTAACAATGATCTGTGGGATTGTCTGGGCCTAGAGCTTACGGAACAACATTGCAACACTAGGGCCCACATTTTACAACTCAAAGGGGAAATATGTAATACTACACATAGGGAACACTGGTTTAATCAAAGAGCGATAAATGTCTGGAACGGTCTCCCACTGGGGGTGGTGTGTAGCAAACATATGCCTGAGTTTAAAAACAGACCCGACAATTATTTTACTTGCTACAAAACATACTCTTCCCCCTGAAGACAGAGGTGAACATCGTATAGGTCATTGGCCTTTTTTGCTCACAACAGTCTATGATACCTGATTCCCAGCCACTGGAGCCACCGTAGCGTTCACATAACTACAGGTTGCCGGGGCACCGTCAACCACGTGCATGGATGGGGTAGGATAATTTTATGCAGTATTAGCCAGTGTGCTTTCTGGAACTAGGTAGTGTGAGCTAATACTTGTAAGTCGTTGTTGAAACTGAGTGCTTTAAGGTGGTTTACTGAGTAATTGAAATTGAACCCCGTGACTCCAGGCGTGCACACCCGCGTTGATGCTGATGCGCATGCCCAGAGCCGTAGCTTTCAATTTCAGTTCCTCATTAAACCACCTCACTGAGCTTGACTTCAGTTGGGACTTACTCTGTAAGTATTGGCTCACCACCTAGTTCCACAAAGTAGACTTGGCTAATATTGCAAAACATTGTCCCAAACTGTCCACGCATGAGTTTGATGGCGATCTGGCACCATGTTGTTATGTGAACACACCACAAGCCCTGGTGGTCAGGAATCGGGTCAGGACAGCTAGAAGTGAAACTGCTAGAAAAAAATAGATGAAATAGATTATGTACAGTGGAGCCCGCCAAGATGGAATGCATTGTCAAGGTTTTCTAAATGACAAAAGGGATAAACGTCCATTGAGGCTGCCCTGTCTCCTGCAGTAACTCTGCTGCAGAATTGATTTCATCCTGGCAGGTTTCACTGCGTTGCGAAAAAGGACCATAAATTGCCATTGCCATTGCCAGTCTCATAGATGGCTGCAAGCACCTTTTTGTGATGTGCCAAAAAATGCAGCAGAAAGCTGACAGTGTCCTTTTAAAAGAAAATGGCGCCCTCATATCTTGTAAATTTTATTTGTTTCCATGTCAACAGACAACTTTTTTCGTGTAGCTGTTAGGGATATATGTGATTGCTTTAGTTTATTTTCAATGTTCATACTAATCCCTGTAACTCTCTTGGGGGTCTTAATTTTATGGTTGCTGAAACCTCATTGTTGCAGAGAGCAGCATTAGCACATGAGAACATGATGTGTTAGCACCCTTTAGACCCCATAGTATGCCTGTCTGCTTAATTAGAGTTTTAACAAAAGATGTTGCAGCAAGGTGTGAAATACCGCAGTTACCTTCTGTTAGCTTTGCAAACTGGGTTGTAATGCCTCTTTTTCCTTTAAAGGGGCACTGTCAGCTTTTCCCCTACGTTTTTGACTACTTTTAATCTGTAAGCTTGTAGCCACACACTTATTAAACATGTACAGTAGAATGCCCCCATAGATGTAAAAATATCAAATTGTACCTGTTTTTATTAAGTTCAAATCAAAATCCTTTCACTACAGGACGCGATGACCCGCCACGGAAGCATATAGTGGGTGTGAACGCGCACCATGAACGCTCGCTGCCCTGAAGTGTGATTTCATACCATGACAACGCCAACAAGATAATCCCTCTGTGAAGTCTAGTAAACCAAATCGTTCCTGGTGCTTAAAAACCCAAACCGAGCACTCTGAATATCACAATTTACATTTGCAGACTGCAGCCGAAATCCCACACATACGCTAAGGTGGCATGTTCTTGTGCATGCGCGGGATCTTCGCCCGTGTTTGTTTTGGCCGTATGCGCGGGATTTGACACAGTTTGCAAATGTAAATTGTATTATTCGAGGTGCTCGGTTTGGGTTTTTAAGCACCAGGAGCGATTTGGTTTACTAGACTTCACAGAGGGATTATCTTGTTGGTGTTGTCATGGTATGAAATCGCACTTCGGGACAGCGAGCTTTCATGGTGCGCGTTCACACCCACTATATGCTTCCGCTGGCGGGTCAGTTATCGGCGGCCTGGGTGAAAGGGGATTTTGATTTGAATTTAATAAAAACAGGTACAATTTGATATTCTTACATCTATGGGGGCATTCTACAGTACGTGTTTAATAAGTGTGTGGCTACAAACATTATATATTGAGTAGTCAAAAAACATAGGGGAAAAAGCTGACAGTGCCCTTTAAACTACATTAGATTTGTGTGTTTCCAGAGAGCTTTTCAGGATATTTATACTATCACATAGTCTATCAGTATAGAGATACATTGTATTGATGGGTGATATGACATCATGTTCCCATAATAAAGTACAGCTCTCATGGACAATAAGATTTCAGACGGACATAAAATGGGAGACCCCATGATGGTTACGAAAGGTCTGCATAGAACAGTATAAATAAACAAACTAAATCAAACACTTACGTGAGTGTGTGTGTGTGTGTGTGTGTGTGTGTGTGTGTGTGTGTGTGTAGTATATAGAAAAAGAGTTGTCTGCTAACATAGAAAGCAAATACAATTTATAAGATATGAGGTGTAGTTTTCCTTTCAGCCATTTCCTTGTGAAACTCTACGATTTACCATTTGATAAATGCCTTAACAAAATGTATTTCTGACATCCTTACTGTAGATTCAAAATCAATATTGTTTTAATTTCATAGATCTTTAGAATATAGCACACATAACTGTTTGTGTAATTAATGACTCAAGTAATTAAAGATGGCCACCACACAATATTTAAAAATCTTTTCCTTTGAAAGTACCTTTTGACTGTGAATACTGGATTTATGCTGTAAGGATATATTATGATTCAGATGGTAAATAGCACAGCAACATACCAAGATGTTTAATATATTCGAAATGGCCATTGCAAGGAGCAAGAACTTTTTAAAAATGTTAAAATTCCATGTCTCAGCCAGGAATGAAAGAAAATGAAAAGAAAAATTGGTATAGCGATGTTTTTGTCAGAAAAAAACATTATTACTAAAAAAAAAAAAAAACTCTATAATGACTAACAAATAATGCTTTTTTTAAATCAATTAGATGACATTCATGCTGGGGCATTCCTTTTCAGGGAATAGGATTTTGATCAACTAGGCAAATTAAAAAGCACCAGGAACGATTTGGTTTACTAGACTTCACAGAGGGATTATCTTGTTGGCGTTGTCATGGTATGAAATCGCACTGAGACAGCGATCTTTCATGGTGCGAGTTCACACCCACTATATGCTTCCGCTGGCGGGTCAGTTATCGGCTGCCTGGGTGAAAGGGGATTTTGATTTGAATTTAATAAAAACAGGTACAATTTGATATTTTTACATCTATGGGGGCATTCTACTGTACGTGTTTAATAAGTGTGTGGCTACAAGCTTACATATTAAGAGTAGTCAAAAACATAGGGGAAAAGCTGACAGTGCCCCTTTAAACTGCATTAGATTTGTGTGTTTCCAGAGAGCTTTTTCAGGATATTTATACTATCACATAGTCTATCAGTATAGAGATACATTGTATTGATGGGTGATATGACATCATGTTCCCATATGCTAATGCAGCTCTCATGGACAATAAGATTTCAACGGACATAAAATGGAGACCCCCATGATGGTTACAGGGGGCTAGCATGAACAGTGTAAATAAACAAACTAAATCAAACACTTACATGTGTGTGTGTGTGTGTGTGTGTGTGTGTGTGTGTGTGTGTGTGTAGTATATAGGAAAAGAGTTGTCTGCTAACATAGAAGCAAATACAATTTATAAGATATGAGGGTGTAGTTTTCCTTTCAGCCATTTCCTGTGAAACTCTGCGATTTACCATTTGATAAATGCCTTAACAAAATGTATTTCTGACATCCTTACTGTAGATTCAAAATCAATATTGTTTTAATTTCCTTAGATCTTTAGAATATAGCACATATAACTGTTTGTGTAATTAATGACTCAAGTAATTAAAGATGGCCACCACTCACAATATTTAAAAATCTTTTCCTTTGAAAGTACCTTTTGACTGTGAATACTGGATTTATGCTGTGGATATATTATGATTCAGATGGTAAATAGCACAGCAACATACCAAGATGTTTAATATATTCGTAATGGCCATTGCAAGGAGCAAGAACTTTTTAAAAATGTTAAAATTCCATGTCTCAGCCAGGAATGAAAGAAAATGAAAAGAAAAATTGGTATAGCGATGTTTTTGTCAGCAAAAAACATTATTACTAAAAAAAAAAAAAAACTCTATAATGACTAACAAATAATGCTTTTTTTAAATCAATTAGATGACATTCATGCTGGGGCATTCCTTTTCCAGGGGAATAGGATTTTGATCACTGGGCAAATTTTAAGCTGGTAGGGGGCAAATTCAGAAAGGATGCAAGAAGAATGGCTTCATGCAGAGAGTGTTGGAAATGTGGAATAGCCTGGTTTTGGAGCTGGCTGTGGTGATTTCAGAGGGCTAGTTAACGGGAGGAAAGTGGGGTAGTTTCATGGTAGAAACACAGACTTTGTCATCAGATAAGGACCTATTGGCCCACCCAGTTTGCCCATTTTGTGCCTACCTATACCATTACTGCAGACCCTGCCTGATCTCCAGCTAACCCCGCACTTTCCTAACAAGATACCTTTGTGCCTGTCCCATGCATGCATGAAGCCTACCACCACTGTTTTCACCCCACCGCTTCTGCTAGAAGACTGTTCCAGATGTCCATCACTCTTCAAGTGAAGAAGTATTTCCTCACATCCCTCCTGAATTCCCCCCTTTCAGCTTCATAGCATGCCCCCTTGTTTTTGTGCCTCTTCTCTTCTGAAAAGTACTCCTCTCCTTTACGATATTCACCTATGTGAGGTATTTATAGGTCTGTAACATGCCCCTCCTCTTCCTTCTCTCTTCCAGGGTGTACTTATTGAAATCCCTCAGTCTCCCCCCGTAGAGGTCATGATGCAGCCTCTGTACCATTTTTTGTGTTGCCCTCCTCTGGGCAGTGTCCACCCAGTATGTGTCCCTTCATGAGCTGTGGTCTCCAGAACTGCACACAGTACTCCAGGTGGGGTCTCACCAGTGATCGATACATCGATAATGCCACCCCCCTCTCCTTCTGCTAGTGATTCCCCTCCCTATACATCCCAGCATCCCACTGGCTCTGTCCAGTGCTTTGTTGCACAGTCTCACCACCTTGAGGTCATCAGATATGATAATCCCAAGGTCTCTTTCCTGTTTTGTGACCATCGATACTTCTCCTCCTCACACATTTTATACACCGACCCTGGGTTTCTGTGCCCTAGGTGCATGATTTTTGCAGTTTTTCACATTGAAACCCAACTGCCATACCCTCGACCACTCCTTAAGATTACTCCGGTCTCTACTCTTTCTTTCCACCCCTTCTGGAGTATCTACCCTATTGCAGATTTTGGTGTCATGCAGAGAGGCGTACCTTCCATTCCAGCTCTTCTGGAACATTGTTTATAAAGACACTGAAGAGGACTGGTTCCAGAACTGTCCTTGTAGGATCACAGAGCAGACTGGATAGACCTTGCGTCTTTATCTGCCATTCCTTTCTATGTTTCCATAGCCACATTCATGGTACCTAGTAAAATATGACAACATGAAGTTGCGATATGAGCAAAAACAACTTTTATACTGTGCAGATGCAATAACTGCAATGCACAATAGCAAAACGGCTTATATAAATTATTTGAATGGCAGTGGAAATGATTTGGTGGTGTGTGTGTGTGTGTCATGGGGGTGTACCATGAGATCATATAAAATAAGGAGCAGCAAGAATTTAAGTGATGCTCATTAAGGCTTGTATGGCTTAAACCCTTTTGGGAAAACTACAGTATTTTTTTCAGAATACATTTTTAGTGACAAATATTCAGTAAAAAAAGAAAACAATATAACTATCCAGGATACATAAGTAATATTTTTCTATTCAATTTTTACATATGCCCTACCCACAGACTTCATGCCACGTATCTTGTACACCTTGAAACATACTGGCCCTTTGGATTCCTAGTGGACTGTGTATTGCTCTCAGTGATTTTGCCTCAATATTTATACTGTGTCTTCTTGTACAACGTGTAGTCTAAATGATGTAGCTCCTTCCTATTGTAATTTCAAATGATGTAGTTCCCTCCTACTGTAATCTCTGCATTGTCCTAGTTGTAACTTTTTGTCTGGATTTGTCTTCATTACCCTCTGACATGGAACCTTTGCAAAAGAGCTCTCAGCTCAAAGGTACTTGTAATCCAAATCAATAATCAATAAATACTTCCTTACTCAACAAAAAGAATAAGTTAGATAGAACTAAATACAATAAAACTTCAACGTGTTAAATTCTTCAAGAGAATGTTTCAAAAGAATTATACACAGACACTAAGGAAACTGCTGGGCATAAAGGAAAGCCTGTATGATGTCATTAGATTCATTTGACTCTGTGACTTGAATTCTGTAATGTTTGATAATAAACATCTACTGATGTCTTAGAAAAAACTTTGAAAACATTAGGGGCTAGCTGGCTTGTCAGTGCAGCATTTGGGCTACTGCTCTTGTTGCTGGGGACACTGGTTCGGGAATAAGCAAGGTTCATCAGGGGCCAGTGGGGGGGGGGAGAGGAATGAGCATCCAGGAGGGTGCTGTCCTCCGAGAAGGAGGGCCACCATCCTCGCTGAAATACTGCCACCTGGGTGCCCATGGGTGGCAGTGCAGCTTAGGGTGCTGAGCGGGAGGGCGAAAACATTGGCCATGGACTTGCGCTGTGCATGCAGTGTGTGCACACTCGCATTGGTCCCCCCCACCCACACTTGTTGACATCTTTCAGGGCTCAAGGGAAAGCATTCACCAGAAAATGGGAAATGGACTAGGAGCTAGCTGGTATGTCCAGACCAGTCCCCACCGCCTCATCCACCCAATGCTACGCATGCTGGGGGTACTCCCCTCCCACCCCATACCCTACCCAAGGGGGGGGGTGAACCAGGCTTCATGGGAACTGGTGGATGTTAGGTAAGTGAGAACTGGGAAAGGTGCCAGAGAGTTCAGGTGGCAGCAAGCCCCAGTGAGAAGGGGACATGAAAAATAAGGTCTCATAGACCGATTAGTCTGATTGTCTGTTTTGTGCGAACAAATGTAAAAAGTAGTAAAGGAGAAGTTGAAAAATATCTATTTGATAATAACACCATAGATGATACAGAGCACGGGTTTGCATGGGGAGAAATAGTGTTTGACAAATTTCCCAAATCTTTGTGAGCCAGTAAGGCAGGCCATTGATGATGGAAAAGCAGTTGATGTGATCTACTTGGCTTTTTTTTCAAAGGCTTTCGACACTGTGCCACACACTGATTTGTTATACAGACTCCATAACATGGGCATTCTAGGGAACATCCATTCCCTGGACTACAACCTGCTTTAAAGGATAGAAGGCAGCGCATTATGGTTAAAGTAAAAATGTAAAAACGAGCCTTGGTGACAAGCGGGTGCCTCAGGGCTCAGTCCTGGGTCCACTCCTATTCAATTTTTACATATGGGATTCTTGTGTGGAGTTGGAGAATTGGTCTACTAAGTTCAGAGATGATGCGAAGCTAGGTGGTATTACTGAATCAGACACTAGTACCACAAAATTGCAAGACGGCATAAATAAATTGACGTCTTGGACCAAGAAAATCTAATACGAGTTACAATATAGCGAAATGTGCAATCATACACCTAGGTATTAATAATCTAAAAGCCATACAGTATATGCAATAGACAACACACCAATAAGGATTTCAACAGAGGAGAAAGACCTGGGGATGATAATATCCAATACCTTCACTTGGGACAAACACTGTGATGCTGTTATTAAAAAATGTAGGCAAGTAACAAAGTATTTTCAGGAATGTCAGAAGCAGAAAAAGGGAGGTACCAACGCCTTTGTACAGGTCGCTCATGAGGCCACATTTGGATTATATCAGTAGCTCTGGCATCCATATACTATGAAAAACATCGATAGACTGGACGGAGTCCAGAGAAGATACACTAAGAAAACATTAGAATTTAGGTACAACATCGTATGAGGAGAGGCTGAATGACCTGGACTTGTTCTCGCTACAGAGAAGGCGGAGAAGGGATATGGTTTTAACTTTAGGGCTGCATGCAATCCACAGTGAGTGGATACACTGAAATTAAATGAGAGTTATGCTGGAGAGGGCATCAGAGGGCATGTGTTGAAACTAGTCAGAGAAAACTACAGGACTAGCAAAATAGGAGGGTGGTTCACACAACGGGTGGTGTGAATGTGGAACGACCTATCTGAGGAAGTGGTTTATGATAAGGACTTGGAAACCTTTACATTAAAGCCTGACCAACATATGGGAAAAAACACAAACATATCCAACCAGTGTGAACTAAGAGGCACTTAAAATGGACTTGTATCTCCTTTTGGCCCAAACCTTTATGTTCTTATGTACACAAACAAGTAGTGTACAGTGGTTGCAGTGACTGTTTTGCGCCACTGTTGCTTTATACTCAATTGGGTTGCAAGCCTTTCCTTGTGCTGTCACAATGGGCATTGCCACAGCACAGGGAAAGTGGTGAGTAACAGCATGCAGATGGTACACTGTGCTATGCACAGAAGCTTGCTGGCCCCTGTACTGCCCAGCAAGACACAACTGCACCTCCTGGCCTGTAGCACTTGACTACTCTGGTGGAGGCAAAGGTTTGCAAGGTCAGGATATAGTCGTTCTGGGGCCAGGACTGGGGAAGGACCAAAGTAAGGAACAACTGGTACAGGGGAATGGGACTAAGAAAGGGGTTTCCATAACAAGTGGGGAAGTTGGTGCTGGACAGAAACTGCAGATTCTAATTTTGTAGAAATTTCATGAAATTTCACAAATTTCACAGACTTTTTGGGAAATTCTGACTTTGGTAAAATTTGAATTCTCTGAATGTGTTCAATAAATTCTTGCCCTTTTCTGTGAAATTTTCCGACTGGGTTGCAGAATAATACACAGCAACAGCAGAATGACAGCTGTGCGGAATTCCATTTTGCAATTTAATTTATCTATCTGCAGTACATGCAATCATTCTGCATTTCTGTTGATAACAGAGTGATCAGTTCTGAGGAATTATATTCAGCAATTTAATACCTCAGTCTGCAATACTTGTGATCATTCTGCAGTTCTGTTGAAAACAGAGTGATCAGTTCTGGGGAATTGTATTCCACAGTTTAATACAGCAGTCTACAACACCTACATTCATTCTACCGTTTTAAGTCAGAATTTTGTAAAAGTTGCCAAAATGCATTCTGAAATTTTACAGAAGTGAAAGCTGACTTGCACAATAATTCTGCTGGCGGAATTTTATTTTCGCACAACACTAGGGGCAATAAGATTACTAGTAATGGTGATAGTGATGTGTATGTGTGTCTGGGGGGATGTTAAATAATCACTGCTATTTTTGTAAGACATGCTGTTTCCCTGTTTTTGATTGACTGCCATAGTATCAGCTGTGTTTACCATCGTTCTTTCTGTGGCTCTCTTGGGTACTCTTAGCAATGTCCTAGTTCTGTTCCTAGTGTTTAATTAAGCAAAAAATAACAGCTGTGCAACCCTCTGTGCTTATACGTGCCTCTTCTTTGTAAGAATAATAATGTTTTTTTTCATGCTCCACACTCTCCAGTTTCGGAAGGCCTCCATAGGGAAAGAGACACCACCTATGCACTCCTATGTGGCACTCTACAAGTTTCTTCCTCAGGAAATCAATGACCTGGAATTACAGTAAGTCCTTCTGTTTAATGTCATCCTGTCAGCTGCATTGTCATAAGTACATTGCACAATCTGATGGTGCCCACTGTCTGCCTACTATTTCGTTATCTACCTGGTCTGATTCAGATGTGCTGACCAAGTTCCTCATCAGGCTCATCATCACAAGCCAGTAACCACTGCTAGGTTTGCCTCTTTCCACCTCTAGGTTTCCAAAGCCAGTATACCGACATGACATGCCCGTGTTCTGACCTTTAAGGGAAATAGGGCAGTGTAAACCTCATGGTGAAAAGCTGCTCCTGTTGTTCAGTTCCCATCCAAAATCCTGGAGATATCTTACATGGTTAGTTTCAGTCTTTTTTTTTTTTTTAACTTTCTTTCTGGCTTTCAAGCCAGGCTGGGGGATGTACCCCGTATCTGCCCATGAGATCCCCATCTACCCCCTGCCCAGCACTCCCTCATGCTGCCTGGTCTGGGAGGACCATGACATACCACTCATGGAGGGGGGATCCCTGTAGGGAGAGACCAACATTACCCTTGGGTTCCAGCTGAGACTTATGCAGGTGTTGTTTTCAGCTTGGGAGCAGAGAGAATCCGAGGGTGTCATGCTGCCAGGTGGGAGTTTTTTTTTCCGTGGAGTTCCTCTGAGGCTCAAACGTGCAGTGGTGTCTGAGGAATGCCACACACACTCCCGTGCATGTACATGCCAACACCTGCAGAGCCCCAAACCCGCATGTACTGAATGAGTCAAGCACACCAGCTCCTAGACACACCACCAGGAATCAGACCACTGCTGAGTGGCCCGACCCACCCTCCTTAGAGGTGGAGAGCAGTCTCCGGATAATCCTCCTCCCCACAGCTGTCCTTCTGACACTATAGTCTTGTTCCTGAACCCATTTCATTGGCATCGCAAGCAGTAGTGCTACCGCTTGCACCAACTGGCCAGCCAGTTTGTCTTTTAACCAATCAGGTGCCTCATTATTTTCCTAGCACTTGGTGGGAGAGAGATATTTGATTTACCCCACCTTTGATAAAGCTAATTACAGAACTCCCCTTTTGTGTTCGCTGCCAGTGGAGCAGTATGCTGCTTGAGTTAGCCACCTTTTGAACGCCTGTTCCTCAGTGGCATAAAACACTTATATCACTAGCAGGGCTCTTAACTTTAAAAGGAAAGGTATAATTAAAAAAAGACAGCATTACTGTATGATCCTCAGTGAAGTGTACTTTCAGATCCTTTTAATTTCCTCAGCGATATCCCAGCTGTTATTTTAATGAGTTAGTAATAATGAAAGGCAAGGGGATAATAATGACCTGAAACAGAACTGCCATCTGTTTATAGCCACAGATGAAGTGCTTTAGAGATAGTAAGTAAGTAAACTTTATTTGTAAAGCGTCCATTCCCCTGGGACTCGGGGCGCTGTACAAAGTTCAGGACAGTTCATCTCACAATCAGTTCGAAAATAGAACAAAAATTGAAATAAATTATAAACCTAACTAATGTAGAAATTGAAATAAATGTAGATCAAATAACTAATAATAAATATTAATAAAATACATTCTAAAATACAGCATTTAATTAGGTGTCATTACCTACAGTCCAAAGGCCTCCTTAAAGGAGAAGTGCACTGAACCAAGTCATTTTTCCCCAGTAGAAGCTGTTTTTTAAATACTGGTTCAGATTCTGTTATTCCTCTAGCTATCCAAGCTTTTTAGTTATCCTAGTGGGTGCTTCTGATTTACATGGTGCTGGTGAGAAGCATTTTAGAACTGCATGATGTAGCTTTTGTCCCTGTTCTGCTCTTCTGTTGTTGGCACAATGCATTCATGTGCTGCTACAGAACTCTGTGGCTGAGAGGGGCATAAACTACATCATACAGTTCTAAAATGGTACTTACCACCAGACTGTGAAGCAGAAACACCCAATGAGATTACTAAAAGGCATATATAGATGGAACACTAACAGAATTCTAATCAGTACTTAAAATCAGCTTCTTTTGGGAAAAATGACTTACGGCAGAGTTCCCCTTTAAATAGGTGTGATTTCAGGCCCCTCTTAAAGGCAGTAGTGCAAGCCTCACCAGTGCATGTCTACTGTCATGACCTAAAAGCTTTGGCCTTGTTTTTAGAATCAAAGTGTCCCCAATGTTACTCATTCATATTTGGACCCCCCTCTGTCAGTCTTTCTCAGTAGCATACTCTTCTTATGGACCCAGATATGTGTGTGTATATGTGTATGTGTGTGTGTGTGTGTATATATAGGGGACATGGTTGCATTGTTGAAAATGTTTTTATTGAATGGCATGCCTGTCTCTGTTGCTGCAAGGCATAATATAGGTTAGGGGAGGGTAGTTCCCTCTGTAGCAACGGGTTTCTGGATTTCCCTTTGGAACCTTGGTTTGGGTGAGCAGAAAAGGGCCCCAACATACTGATATCACGTATAGTGCCTTACTAGGGAAGATATCAAGAAGTGTGTTGTTAATGAACCATTGGTTGAACACCTGTTAAGTCACATCTGTTTATTTTTATCTATTTATTTAGTCAGTCTAGTTATTAATTGTTAGTCTTACCAAGTGTTGGTGATTAATTCTGTTCCACAACAGGGGGGTAGCAATTTTTGAATGTCTGATTATTTTTAGTTTCCTTTTTACTGAGGGTCTATATGAAGTGATTTTATGTCAGTCTCTTGTAATGGTTGTTTGATGTATTTTTGCACAAACATTTTGTAAGAATATGAAACAAAAAAATTAAGGGGTAAACCCAATGTCCTGAGTAGCAGTACCTCTCTCAATTACTAAGACAGATATTGAGTGTGCAGTGACAGGAGGGTTTGCCAGGGCATGACCACCATACCTCTGAAGTAAGTCCCAGTAGCTTATGCATCAATGCCATTGACTTATAATGGGAAGGGGGGCTCAATTTAAAGATAGAACCATCATCAGCCTCTATAGCTGCTAAAGATCATAGTGTCATTCCAAGTCTGGATGCTCACGCAGATGTCTCTGGCTGTGTGTGGGGGATTTTACAGTCTTTGCACTGTAGACTTGTAAGTTATTGCTTTATAAAGTGTCTTGAGAACAGTGTGTAAGACAGGTGCCATATAAATGTAACTTGTAATGCAGTGTTTCTTTACCAAGTACTGACAGCTTGAGTGGTGACGGCTATAATGTGCACTGCAGTTTGCGCAAGGGAATGAACGCAGACCACCAGAGGCTATGATATTATTTTAGTGCATCATCTCTTTGTCCCAAATGAGTTTCTGCCCTTCAAGAACATTGTGAAGTGAAGCAGAAGGACATGAATGGCTAGCATGCTTTAGTTAGTAGTATGAAATTCGCACTTTAATAACTTTGCAGCCGTTTAATGGATTTTCAGGTATATTCACATGCACTGTAGCCCAGGATGGAGATCTTGATGTGGCAAGTTACGTTGAGGTCAGATGTAGGGTTTCTGAGTTCTGGAGAGGAGAAAAAGGCATTTTTTCATTCACTGACTTTGCTGTGATTTTTCTTTGAACTTGCCTACAGCTCAGATGGTTTGGAATCTTGGTCTGAAATTTTCAAGGCAGAAAGGGACTAGCCCACAGATATGCCTTTTGCTAGTTCTGCTGAAAATATAATAAGCCGGTTTTAAGATACTGCATTTTGAAAATTTGAAAAAATTGTTTCTATGCATGGTCAGTAGGCACTAAAAGATAGCTGTATGAAACGAAAAAGGAATCCTGTTTCCTGTTGTATTTTTTTTGCCATAAACAGTCTCTCGCCGATCAGCCACCCCAACCCCACCACCCACTCAGCACCTAGCACCCTACACACCCCAGTACACCCCCACATACCCTCACTCACCTGAACTGGTCTCAGGTTCAAGATCCACATTCCGATCGAAGACTCATTTTGCTGCTGGAGACTGCGATATGAGAAACTAAGGTAAATACGGTTCAGTATATTTCAATGGGGGTTTAAACTTTTATTCATAACTCAGCCATTTGATATTTTGATCCCCAATTTTTAACATAGCCTTTTGGGGACCCCAACTTGTGAACAATATGACTATCAAGATGCAGCTCCTGCCTGAAAGGTGATTTTGTGGTCGCTTGTTGAATTCACCTTTTTGGTGGGATTTGCATAATGACAGTCATATTGTTCATGAGGTGGGGTAATGAGAATGATATGTTGAAAAGTTGGAGTCAAAATATGTAAAAATGGCAAAGTTATGACCATTGATTGCAATTTCACTACGCACGCTCTTAACGTTGAAAATTGTAAAGACTTTGACCCCAAATTTTCAACATAGACTTTTTATTACCCCACCTCATGAATGTCACAGCTGTCATTTTTCAAATCCTGACCAAAATGTGTTTTCACACCTGTGGTGCAGAATGGTGGTGTAGTTGTGCGAAATTACATTTTGGTGAGGATTTGAACATTTTCTGTACCAGGTACATGAAGTAGGGTAATTTCATTTTATTTTTTTGTTAACCAGGATAGAGCACTGGAACAAGTCCATTTTCAGGCCGGGCCCGACAAAAATGCATACAATAACATAGATACAACTCACAAAAAACAATGACAATTATCCATAGTTGTTAAATATTGTCTAAAATTAACTGTAACATTTTGCAGTGAAGTAGCATGAATTTTACCAGGTAAAGTATTCCAAAACAAAGGAGCCAGACACTGAAAATGATCTAGAACCTGCCTTGGTCTTGTGTGCAACAGTTTGTAAAAATATACTTTGAGAAGAATGTAACAAAACTGGAAAATGATGAATAGATACTGAGTTTACAAGGTAAAATTTGTAGTTGGAAAAATTGATTAAAACATTTGGCATCCAAAAATGTAGGCTAATTTAGATCTTGGAGGTAGCCAATGCATCTGTGAATATAAAATACAGTGGTGGGTCCGAAATGAAGAACCTAAAATAAAAAACAAATGCTATTATAAAGCAACTGTTAAGGAATTAAGTTCCCTCTGTCCAAGTTTAAAATATATACTAGCACAATAATCGAAGTGTGGCGTCAAAGACCCCAAGGAAAAGGCCCTTCGAGTGTTAGACGACTAATAACGTTTAACCTTCTAAAGTAAACACAATGTTTGATTCGTGGTTCAACAGGCAACCCTAACTTGTAAAGAAAAAGTTAAAGAAGGATCAAGTAAAAAATCCAGGTATTCAAATTCAAAAACCAGATCTAGCAAATTTCGTGTTGAATCATGAATCTCAAGCTCAGGATTAGTATGTAACATTTGAGATGTACCAAAAAAGCATTGACTTGGTGTTCTTTATATTTAAAGTCAAACCTTTTGCAACAAACCAATTACTGATCTCAATAAATTCTTTCCACAACAGAAGACAACTCTGAAATTGATTTAGACTGATGAAATAAAACCAAATCATCAACGTACAATAAACTTTCACAGAATTTACAAACTGAAGGCAGCTGATTCATAAACAATCAAACCAATAAAAGGTCCAGAACTGAGCCCTGGGGTATGCCATACTTCACAGAAGAAATAAAAGAAGAAGTAGAACCAGTAGCAACAAACTGTGACCGACTAGTTAAATAGTCTCTACACCAACCCACCACCGAATACAAGTAGCCAAGTTGCACCAATTTCTCCAGTAGCAGGTCATGATCAATCAGATCGAATGCCTTGATCAGGTCCATAAAAACCACCCTTGTCATAAGACCTTTTTTTCCAAATCCAAGAAGGGTGGAGTTTGTGAACCTGACCAAGGCAGTCTCAGTCCCATGACCCTTATGAAAACCATGTTGCTGAGAAGCCATAACGTCATACTTTTCCAAATATTCAGTGAATTGGTTAGCCACAAGTTTTTCAAAAATCTTACTAAGAGGGTTTAAGATTGATATTGGATGAAAATCATCAGGAGTCATGGGACTGGAACCACTCCAGCACATTTTCACCCAGATGGAAACTGACCAGTTGTTAAACAAAGATTAAAAATTGTGCTGAGTGGTCCAGCAATGAAGAAAGCTGCCAGTCAGATAAATCTACCATCAAGCCCTTCCCCACAGTCACTAAACTGATCTGGTATAGACTTACGTAACTTCAGGATCTCATTTCTTGTCACTTTCAAAAATAGAAAGTTGTCGTATCAGTCAGTTTAGGGTCAGATGTAGAAAACACAGAACCCAAATTATTGTGAGAATTCGTATAATGTGAGAAGTCTGAGAAATGTACATTAAGTAAATTGGCAATATCTAAAAGATTCGAGGTTTCACCCTCACTCGAGATTAGCATCTTGAATGTAGCTTTCTCTTCATTAGAGATCAAGCCCTTAACTGAATGCCAGAATTTGTGAGGATCAGAACAACTGGCATTTAGTTGGCTTTGCCAGAATTCTTGCTTTGCAGATTTTATTAATTTGCTAACCTTATTTCTCGAAAATCGATACGAGTTCAATAGGGTTATTGAAGGTGCCAGATTAAAATTCGACCTGGCAAGATCTCTCAGTTTAATCCCGTTTCACAACTCCTGAGTAAACAATCTGCTATGAATTACACCAACTCTAAGGGTACGTAAAAGGACAGCTTGTTTTGAACTTCCAACAGCTGTTTGCAAAAAAAGTCAATGGCAAGATTTGGGCATGGAATTAGATGGCAATGCTGGCAATTTGGTCACGTTGCCCTATAAATGGAAGTGCAGGGCCCTTCCACAGCGACATCTATATACGCATATATGGAGGAATAAGAGCACAGGGCCTGAAGGGCACTGCACTCCAACAGGCAAATAAGGATACAATTACTCTATCTCAGAAACTATAGATGGGTGGGAATGCAGAGCCCGAGCAAATAAGGCTACGATTAGACTGTCTCAAAAAGTAAGGACATTCTTTGAAAAAAACTACATTAGTGCATCAGTTAGGGTTGATATAAAACCATAAAAAGGAGGGAAATATGACGTTAGGGTTTCCAACCCTAACACCCCACCTCTACCCTGCACACACCAACAGGCACCGGGGGTATGCCTTAGGGTCATCAGCCAAAATGCTCTCCCCATTCTCCTATATTGTACCAATCTCAGCTTATTTACTTATGGAATGGGGTGAGCATTATGGCTGATGACCCCAAGGCACACCCCCGATACCTGTTGGTATGTCCAGGGTTGGGGTGGGGTTTTAGGGTTGGAAACCCTAACATTGTATTTCCCTCCTTTTAACAGTTTGATATCAACCCTAAGTGATGCATTATTGTAGTTTATTTGCAAAGAAAATACAAGAGATATACACAGTGGCCTGGATATTCAGACTGCGCCGGGCAGGGGAGCACAACTGGGCTGCGCCAGGGCAGGGACCAGGTAATATTCAACGGTGCTACGCCATGGCTCAGCACTATTCAATATGGCACTGAGGGTGCACACACTGTGCATGGGGCAGTGGCACTGCTCTAGCGCAAGTAGCAGAATGGGAGCAGGGGGATGAACAAGTGCAGTTGCGCTGGGTGCATTATCTGTGATATTCAGCACTGGGCATGCAAATGAGGCTGTTATGCATGCAAGGTGCAAATGGGGCCATTTGCATGTTATTATGGCCCCATTTGCATGCGGTGCGCCGATACCTGCGACTTGCGCCTGGCGCAATGCCAGGCTGCAGCCGTCGGGGACCGACACCCTGCAGACCCTTGGCGGTCCCTGCTCCCGTTCGCCCGATCATGGGCATTAGTAATAAGAATCCCTGGTGGTCCAGGGGAATGCCCTCCATCGCCCAATCGCGGGCATAAGTAATCGGAATCCCTGGTGGTCCAGTGGACAGTCCCCCATCACCCGATCGCGGGCATCTGTATTAAATAGGTCCCTGGTGGACCCATGGAGTCTCCCCCTTCACCCGATCATGGGCATATGTATTAAAAAGGTCCCTGGTGGACTGGTGGATTCCCCCCCTTCGGCTGATCATGGGCATGTGTATTAAAAAGGTCCCTGGTGGACCAGTGGATTCCCCCCCTTTACCCGATTGCAGGTGAAAATGGCACTATATGCCTGGTGGTCCAGTGGTACCCCCTCCCCACCACCCACTGGGTTCCCTGCCACCCAGCACCCCAGTCATCGGCGGGTGGCAGCACCCCCTCCGGCATGCCGCCTGCTGAATGACAGCGTACAGTATGGTCTGTATGTCTATTGGTTCACTGCGTGGACCAATGGGCATGCAGACCATACTATACTATACAGGCTCGATATATGAATGAACGCGTCCATTCACATATCGGGCCTGTGTAGTACAGTATGGTTTGCACACCCATTGGTCCATGCAGTGAACCAATAGATGCACAGACCGTACTATGCTGTCATTCAGAGGGCTGCTGGGTGGCATTCGGTGGTGCCGCCACCCGCCAATGACGGGGGGGGGTGAGCTGGGTGGCGGGGAACCTCAGTGGACGGGTGGGGAGGGGGTACCACTGCACCACCACTGTATATAGTGCTATATCCGCCACAATCTGGTGATGGGGGTTTCACTGGACCACTAGGGACTTTAAATGTACATATGCTCGTGATCGGGCAATGGGAATCCACTGGTCCACCAGGGACCTATTCAATACATATGCCTGTGATCGGTGAAGGGGGTGGGGGGACACAACGTCCCGAGGGCAGGGGGCTTGTAGACACTGTTCTGGGTGGGTGAGTGGCCACCCACAGCTGGCGGCTGCTGTGTTGCACCTGCAGTATGGCAGCTCACCTGTGGGTGGCCAAGACTTGTTCCTGGTTTTACCAGGCACATCTTTGCACCCATCTGAGCGGCGCATGGCGGTGTTGTGCCGGCATATGCGCGCACATCCAGGGCTGAATATCGGGTTGTGCCGCGTATGCATGAGCACGCCCCCCACACTTGCGCCACATACATTACTGATGCGCCCCGGCGCATCGGGGGTTGTACATCGCAACTTGCTCATTTGAATATTGTGCCAGGGCGCATTGGTGGGTTGTGCATGGCGCATCCCTGTTGCACCATGCGCAACCCTTTTATATATCTTCTGTTGAGCATGTGACTTCTATTGTGCTGTGTCTTTTCAAAGCCATGGCTTCAGTTAGAGGATTGGCTTCTATTCAAACCGACCTCCCAGAGATACTTATAGGTCATTCTGATATTGCTTCAGTAGAAGTTTATACAGCGAAGAAGGGATACATCCAATAAATATTTTGTGGCAGGGAATAATATAAACTTTTACCAGGTACTGAGAGAGAGAGCATGTGGATCGGGGTTGGGAGAAGAGAGAGCAAGCACAGAGAGTGTGGATACATGGATACATAAACAGTGTCGGCAGATAAGGGCCTACGGCCCACCCAGTCTGCCCATTTGAGCTTGTAAGTTCACTTTGTTTTCCTAGAAGTCTGTTGCCCCTTACCCCCGACCTCCAGAATTCCTTTATGTCTATCCCATGCATTCTTAAATCCTGTGATTGTTTCAGCCCCCACCACTTCCTCTGGCAGGGTGTTCCACTTGTCCACCACCCATTCTGTGAAGAAATTCTTCCTCATGTTTCCTCTGAATCGTCCTCCCTCCAACTTCATCCCATGCCCTCTAGTCCTGGAACATCCTTTATGCTTAAAAATAGTGTATTCCTGCACCCTATTCCTCCCTGTAAAATACTTGTATGTCTCTATCATATCCACTCTCTCCCTCCTCTCCTCCAGGGAGTACATATTCAAGTCCTTCAACCTGTCCTCATAGGACTTGTGATGCAATCCATGTACCATCTTTGTTGCCCTCCTCTGAACCTTCTCTACCCTGTCTATGTCCTTACATTGGTAAGGTCTCCAGAACTGTACACTGTACTCAGGTGGGGCCTCACTAGTGTCTTGTATAGTGGAATTATGACCATTTTTCCGTTGCATGTCTGGTGCTCATGCATCCCAGCATCCTAGTTGTTTTACCTGCTGCCTTGTCGCACTGTTTCCTACCTGAGGTCATCAGAGATGATAACCCCAAGATCCTTTTCCTGCTTGGTGCATGCTATATTCTCACCCCTCAACTAATATATTGTGTCAGGGTTTTTGTGCCCCATATGCATTATGTTGCACTTCTTTGCATTGAATTTCAGCTGCCAAACCCCTGACCATTCAAGTTTCTGCAGGTCCCGTCTCATTCTGTCTACACCCTGTGGTGTGTCTACTCTGTTACAGAGCTTTGTGTCATCAGCGAACAGGGAAATTCTGCCTTCTAGGTCCTGCTCAGTGCCACTGATGAAGATGTTGAATAGGACCGGTCCGAGCACTGATCCCTGTGGTACCCTACTGGTCACTCTTCCTTCTGTGGAGTGACAGCCATTTGCCACCACCCTCTGTGTCCTGCCACACAGCCAGTTACCTACCCACCACACTACTGTCCTACCCACACCCATATTCCCCAGTTTGTGTAATAGTCTTCTGTGTGGCACAGTGTCGAAGGCCTTGCTGGAGTCCAGATAGGCCATGTCCACTGCCCTCCCCTGATCCACCTCCCTAGTCACCCAGTCAAAAAATTCAATGAGGTTGGTCTGACATGACCTCCCCCTGGTGAAACCATGCTGCCTTGGGTCCTGTAGTCCACTGACAACCAGATGTTCCACCAATCTCTCCTTCAGTAGTGCTTCCATGATCTTCCCCACTACCGAGGTGAGGCTGACTGGTCTGTAGTTCCCCGCTTCCTCATTGTTCCCACTTTTGTATAAGGGGACTACATCTGCTGTCCTCCAGTCTTTGGGTACCTCCCCTGTTTCCAGTGATCGGCTAAACAGGATTGCCAGAGGTTCAGCCACCACCTCTCTTAGTTCTTTAAGGACCCTGGGGTGCACCCTATCTGGCCCCATTGCTTTGTCCACTCTTATTACTTTCAGTTCCTTCAGGACCCTTTCTCGTGTAAAGGGACTTGTGTCCATTTCTGCACCATTCCCAACCCTTGTAATCCCTTCAGACCCATTACCCTCCTCTTCCTCAGTAAAGACTGAGCAGAAATACCTGTTCAGTATGTAAGCTTTACTGTTGTCATCCTCCACGCAGCCCCCATCCTCCCGTTCAGTCTCACTATCCCTCCCTGTTGCCTTTATTTTTTCACTTATGTACCTGTAAAAGGTTTTGTCCCCTCTACCCACTGATTTTGCAATGTGCTCTTCTGTCTGAGCTTTGGCTTCCCTTACTGACCTCCCTGCCTCCCTTTGCTTCTCCTGGTACTTCTCCCTATCCCCTTTGGCCTGTGTCTTTTTGTATTGTCTGAATGCAGTCTTTTGGCTTTCACTTTCTCCACTATCTCCTTGGAAAACCATAATGGCCTCCTCTTCCTTTTCCCCTTGCTAACCTGCTTAATGCATAATTCTGTTGCTCTTGTAATCCCCGTTTTAAATACTGCCCACTGTTCCTCAACCCCTGATTCCTGCCCCATTCCCCTTAATGCCTCTTTCAAGCATCTCCACATTTTCCCAAAGTCTGCTCCCCTAAAATCCAGGATACGTGTTTTTGTGTGGATAGATGGGAGAAGAGAGTCAGCATGGAGCTGAGTCGGGCACAGAGACAGCAAGGTCTACAAAGTCCTCAGGTGACCAGAGTAAGACTGAGTGCCAGAACATTACTATTTTACCATACCTGGGGTTGGCCTGGGATCTTAGATGGGGAAATGGTGGTGGGCTGATGCTAAGAGCTGGGAGCGCGACAGAGGGAGCAGAGCAGTTGGGCTCCAATGCAAACTCCACATGGCGTTCTGACTCAATAAAGTCAATAAATAAATATAACTAATCTATGAAAGTAAAATACCAGTGGCTTTAACTAGATCTAAAGTAACAGCTACTTATCTAACGCTCGATCCCACTACTGCACTACAAATGCCAAGGAGCAACTGCTTTCTAATAGAAGCCGCCTACTAATAGAGGGCCGCTTCTATTAACTTTGTATATTCCAGATGTGGATTGTATAAGAGGGAGGCTTGTATTATAGGGCAGCTTCAGTTGAAAGATTACGGTACATATATATTTAACATATCTTGGAAAAAGCGCATGCTTCTATAAACAGCTTTGTTAACAATATATTCTTAGCAAAAAATCTGCATTAATACACCAGTTAGGGTTCACCTTAATTCAGGAAAAGTAGGGAAATGTGGCGTTAGGGTTTCCAGCCCTAACTCTCCACCCCTACCCCCAAGCAGCAGGAGGTTTTGGGTCTCCTGAGTCTTGGCGAATCAGTAGTAGCGTCTTCTTTGAGGTTGTCAACCCTAATACTCACCCTCTAACCCATAGCCTCCTCTCTGAAGCACAAGGTACAGCTCTGGGCCAGTGCCTCATACTGATGCACTCTTCAAAGGTAGAGAAGTATGACTCACTACATGTTGCCAACAAAATCTGTTGCAGCTTTCTTCACACAGGGGCCCCGTGGGCCCTGCCTGAAGAAAGGAGAACACATATGACCTTGTTTGCTCATGGTAGGGGGTGAGCATTAGGGCTGACAACCCCAAGGAAGACCCCACCACTGATTCGCCAAGACTCAGGAAACCCAAAACCCAAATGTTTTTTCCTTTTGCTGCTTGGGGAGTAGGGGCAGGGAGTTAGGGTTGGAAACCCTAATACCTCATTTCCCAACTTTTGTTGCATTAAGTTGAATCTTAACTGGAGAATTAACACAGTTTTTACAGAAAATTTCCTTTCCTTTTTGAGATAGTGAAATTGTATCCTTATTCATGCAAGTCCCTATGGGACCTGTGCGAACATATGCAGATGCGCAGGACCCTCTGGGGCTTGCACTATGGGAAGATTCTGTCTGCTTTGAAATGTTTAGAAATGGCACAGTTATGAACAAAGTTCTTCGTCTCAATATTAAGAAGTTCTTGTTTTGTGAGGCCATATTTCTGTTTCTTGAGCCACCAGTTCTGTTTAGTCAGGCTCGCAAAACAAGAACTACGCCTTACAAAACAAGATGGTGGACTTAGGTTTTTTTTCTGTCTTCTTTCGTGAGCAGGCATCTTGTTTCGTTACTCACAAAACAACTCATGAAACATGAAGGTTGCCTCACGAAACAAGATTGTAGGCTTAGTTTTTTCCCCAGGCTTGTTTCATGAACTGGCCTTCTTGTTTCGTGAGTTGTTTTGTGAATCACAAAACAACATGCCTGCTCACAAAACAAGATCTGGGGAAAAAAAACACTAAGTCCACAGTCTTGGTTTGTGAGGTGACCTTCTTGTTTTGTGAGTTGTTTTGTCACTCATGAAACAACATACCTGCTCATGAAACAAGATCTGGAAAAAAACTAAAGGCCATGTATTCAGACGAGATGCGCATCTCTGGACTTGTGTGGCTTGTTGGGGGTGTGGCCATATTCAAAGGCCACCAATGTGCCACGCACCCCTGACTGCATCACTGCACACAATATTGTGATGCACCTATGCAAATGAGGGTCCTCTCATGCATGTTTACAAGATAACAATATTGAAACCCCAACGCAAAATGGCTGAATGTGAATGGGTGCATAGTTAGGCTTCTGAAACCCTCACTTAACTATACACAGTGTAGGTTGGTGCCCCACGCATAGTCTAGGGCCAGGTACGCAGTCCTCCCCCCAGCTCTGAGCCCCACAAATGTAAAAAGAAAGACAGCCCTGGTGGTTTAGTGGACTCATGCCACCCCAATCCCTGTAGTTTGTACAAGAAATCTATCCTTGGTGGACCAGTGGACCCCCCTTCCCCAAGCCCCAATGGCCTGTTGTATAAAAATGAATTCCCATTCATCTCCCCGGTAGTCATGTGTTCCTCCTCCCCCAATCCCTGATCACCCATTGTACGTAAAAACAAATGCCCATTCATGCCCCAGGTAGTCTAATTCCCCGATCCTCCATTGTATAAAAACAAATGCCCATTAATCTCCTGGTAGTCTGGTGTCTCCCCCTCCTGAGCCTTGATCATTACATTGTATTCTAGTGTCCCCTCCTGATCACTGACTGCCTGTAATATAAAACAAAATTCCATTCATCTCCCTAGTAGTCTAGTGTCCCCCCTCTCCTGCTCGCCCATTTTATAAAACCAATTCCCATTCTTCCAGATAGTCCAGTTGCCCACATACCCTGCCACCCCAACTGGCAGAGACCCAAAACCCCACTCCTCCCCAAGGCGAAAAGCACCGGTGACAGGCACAGCCCTCCTCACACCGCCATGGCCACAGACTGACAGTACTGAATGCATACAGTTGATAGTATGCATCCATTGGTTATCCATGGTATATCTACTGTATGCATTCGGTACTGTCAGTCAGCAACTGTGGCGGTGTGAGGAGGGCTGTGCCGGTCACCAGGTGTTTGCTGCGCTGGGGGAGCGGGTGTTGGGTCTTTGCCAGTTGGGGTGGGAGGTGGGGGCCACTGGACCATCAGGAGAATGGAAATTGTTTTTAAAATGGGTAATCAGGATTGGGGAGGGGACACTAGCCTTCCAGGGAGATGAATGGGCATTTAGTTTTATACAAGGGGTAATTGGGGATCGGGGAGGTCCACTTGTCCACCAGGGATAGATTTCTTGTACAACCTACTGGGATCAGGGTGGGATGATTCCACTGACCACCAGGGCTGTCTTTCCTTTACATCTACAGGTTCGGGACTTGGGGGCTGTCCCGGTGCATTCCGCCAGGTGCAGCCATGCAAATGAGCCCATAATAGGCACGCAAAGGCCCCTTTGCACCATGCATGCCCAATGGGCTCATTTGCATGGTTGGGCTGAATATTGCCCATGGGGACTGCGGTGCATGCAGGTATGCACCATGCATTCCCCTGTTGGTGATCTTCAGCCACGCATCCTGGATGCGCCGTGCCATACATGGCAGCCACTTGCTGTGCGCCGTACATTCAGGATCTGATATTCAAATAGATGACATGATCACTGCTCATCATGCTCAGTACACCTAACGGTGTAGGGTTTGTTACCCTAACATCAAATTTCCAGATTTTTGTTGGTGTGAATTCAACCCTAACTGATGCATTAACAGAGTTTTTTGCAATGAAAAATATATATATATACATACACACACACACACACACACACACACACACACACACACACACACACACATACACACATACTGTATATCTATCTTTTGAAATAAATAGGTGGTATATATGTATAGGATGTATAGGACATACCAGTCTGGTAGCAGCTTGTTTCCAGATGTGTCCCTGGGGGAAGAGAAAGGGAATAACACTGAAGTGCACTAAGAACAATACTACAAATATTAGGTAAATAATCAGCATCATTAACAATTGTGATGGACAAGGATTCTGTGTAAGTGAAAATACAATAAAATAAAGTGCTTGAGGATAACAACGTTTGCAATGTGCAGTGGGCAAAACTGCCAGTGAACAATTCTTAGAGACATTTAAATAGAATGTTGTTAACAATACTCTGGGACTGAAGGAGGGATGGACAGCCTGGAAGTGGGTAGTTTGTAACAACAGGGAGTCCATTGCCCGGGGTGGGGCACTTGAGGGCACCGAAGGAGAGTTATTACATTGCTGGGGTAGATCTACATTCTTGTGCCTCTGACTCCTGCTGAGCCTGATGTATCCCCTCTGACTCCATGCAGCTCACTCTCTCCCTGTCAGTGACAAGTCCCCTCTGACTCCATACAGCTCACTTGCTCCCTGTCAGTGATGAGTCCCCTCTGACTCAATACAGCTCACTCGCTCCTTGTCAGTGACGAGTCCCTTCTGACTCCATATAGCTCACTCGCTCCCCATCAGTGACGAGTCCCCTCTGACTCCATGCAGCTCACTCACTCCCTGTCAGTGATGAGTCCCCTCTGACTCAATACAGCTCACTCGCTCCCTGTCAGTGACAAGTCCCCTCTGACTCCATACAGCTCACTCGCCTTCCCTGTCAGTGATGAGTCCCCTCTGACTCAATACAGCTCACCTGCCCCTGTCAGTGACGAGTCCCCTCTGACTCCATACAGCTCACTCGCTCCCTGTCAGTGATGAGTCCCCTCTGACTCAATACAGCTCACTCGCTCCCTGTCAGTGACGAGTCCCCTCTGACTCCATACAGCTCACTTGCTCCCTGTCAGTGATGAGTCCCCTCTCTCAATACAGCTCACTCGCTCCCTGTCAGTGACGAGTCCCCTCTGACTCAATACAGCTCACTCGCTCCCTGTCAGTGACAAGTCCCCTCTGACTCCATACAGCTCACTCACTCCCTGTCAGTGACGAGTCCCCTCTGACTCCATACAGCTCACTCACTCCCTGTCAGTGATGAGTCCCCTCTGACTCAATACAGCTCACTCACTCCCTGTCAGTGACCAGTCCCCTCTGACTCAATACAGCTCACTCGCTCCCCATCAGTGACGAGTCCCCTCTGACTCAATACAGCTCACTCGCTCCCCGTTAGTGACGAGTCCCCTCTGACTCCATATAGCTCACTTGCTCCCCGTCAGTGATGGGTCCCCTCTGACTCCATACAGCTCAGTCACTCCCCATCAGTGTCAAGTCCCCTCTGACTCTATACAGCTCACTCGCTCCCCGTCAGTGACGAGTCCCCTCTGACTCCATACAGCTCACTCGCTCCCCGTCAGTGACGAGTCCTCTGACTCAATACAGCTCACTCGCTCCCTGTCAGTGATGAGTCCCCTCTGACTCCATACAGCTCAGTCACTCCCCATCAGTGACAAGTCCCCCTGACTCTATACAATTCACTCGCTCCCCGTCAGTGATGAGTCCCCTCTGATTCAATACAGCTCACTCGCTCCCCGTCAGTGACGAGTCCCCTCTGGCTCCATACGGCTCTCTCGCTCCCCGTCAGTGACGAGTCCCCGCTGACTCTATACAGCTCACTCGCTCCCCGTCAATGATGAGTGTAAGTCCCTTTAGAAGATACACTACTATGAGCACACAGATACCTATGGGACTGAACCCCTCCTGTTGCTATGTGGAGCAACCGTGTATCCCAGGCTTAGGGCTTACACTCTTATTACGTGTTCTGCATAACTCAGGAAATGTCCATGCTTCTTGGTAGCGTATGACAAGTTCTTCTTTGTACGGCCAAAAAACTTCTGAATTTGTTAAGCTCAGGAGAGATAACATTACCAACCTGGTGGTAACAAAAATAACTCTGGTCTTGCTTTTCATTATTTACAGGTCTTCTTGTACTTGCTACATAAGTTGCCAAAAAGCCTGCATGTTATAATTCTCTACTCAGTCAGTACATTGCACTCTGTCAAAACACAGAGTTCATCTCCGAAAGGTTTCTTAGGTGAACAAAGCTATACAAACAGCCTTCTGCTTACTCTTACTACACCCTTTTTGCAAGCCTATGTTCACATATGCAAGTCTGAGCAGCACATTTGTTCTCATCCCACTTGGTGATGCATACCTCTAGGACTGAATAGGCTTGGCAGACTTGTCACTTATAACTGTGTAGCAGTTCTTGCTATCCATAGTGTTGCGCAGGATGTAAAATGACGCTGCTAGAAAACTTCATACCTGTAAGAGGCTAATTTTTGTGTTCTTGGTCATTGCATTTAGTCCTTTCATTCAAGTGAGCCTCCAGTCAGGGTCAGCAATGCCAGTGCATCTGATCCATTAGATTCTAATCTTTTATTATTGCAGTTTACATGCAGTGGTTAAAATGGGTTTATGACCTGTACTGCTAGTGAGGAAAGAAAGCTAATTTTAGGAACATATGAACATACAAATTTACAAAAGAAAGACGACTGGCCCATCAAGTTCTTTCCCCTCAGTAAGAATACCCTTTCACTCCTTTTTCTTCAAGGTAGATACAATGTCAGCTGACATCACTTCTTTTAAGATATAAAAGATTTTATTTAATAAATGAAAAAGGAAAACAACCAGATGTAGGTTCTGTGTCATAATGGTGACCGCGGCGATCACCGATAGAACAACATACATCGCCGAAAATAAATTTTGAATGTCGCTTCTAGCGCTAAAACGGCACCAGGGACTTGGATTTTAGTATTTTATCACCCCCCATGGGGTATCGCACCCCTGCTGAAGGATTCTCAACTCCAGGGGGTGCATGTTGGGTGGGGTGCAAACCTTAAGAAAAAATCTGGGGCCGGGCACAACAAATGTACCTGCGCCCTGACTCGAACCCCAGCACCCTCACAACCCCAGCCTTGAACCCACCCACCACTCCACGGAGCCAGCTCGGTAGCTCACTGCAGCACCACCTCCACAAACCCCTCCTCTCCTCCCACCCTTGCTGAGCATACCCCCGCACACATGTAGCGACATCCTGTTGCTATATGCACAAACCAAACCCTCCCATCCGTCGCCTCCCTGGTGGATAGCCCCATTGACATGTGCCGCAATTTAGTCACCGTTTTTGTAGGTGTCCAATCGCAGTCACCTATGTCACGCTATACCAGATAGTATACATCCGAATATCTACCAATTCCTGGCCAGGGTGCAAAGCCCTTTGGAAATACAACTCTAAGGGTTATTGACAGCATTATCAGTAAGATTATCAGTTCACATTATATAACTGCACTTACAGTATAGCCTAGAGGTTACAGCAACAAGCTGTGAATTAGCTTGGTACATCCAGCAGTCCTAGGTTTGATTCCCACAACCTCCACTTGCATACTGTGTGACTCTGAGCAAGTCACTTGACCTCCCAGTGCTCCTGGGTTGCCCCTGAAAACAGGCACTTGTGCCTAGTGGGGCTTTTCCATTTACCAAAGAATAAATAAATAATTTGTTTTATAAAATGGCAAGAAATCTTGAAATTTCACTGGCTGAGAGACGTTTCCTGCCCATGCATTAAATCTCTATAAATGAATTGTCAGGTGTTGAATCTCATTTTCTTCCCCCAAAACCTACTTAGAGCCATTTTATAAGTGTAACAAGTTCCTCCAGCTTGTGCATCCTAGGATTTTAATGAATTTCCCAGGGGTACAAGGACACTCGGCCTTCGGCCCTATGCCTTGCTATACCCCTGGGGCATGCATTAAAATTCCAAAAGTCCACCACTTGTTCTGTGAAGCAGTTGAGTTGACAACTCCTCTTGAAAATACTGGAGTACTTGAGGGTGAGAGAAAACCTGGCGAGATGGCTAGGGAACTCGCTGGGAGGGAGGAAACAGAGGGTGGTGGTAATAATTGGAACCACAAGACTATCCCAGGATGCCCACTTCTGGGGATCCGATATGTAGGTGGAGGTACAGCACATAATGCTGTGAAGCAATCAGACAATAAATATATATTCTCCTCCACATAAAATTCACAAAAAATCTTTCTCATTCAATTTTTATAATCCACTGAACAATCTGAAGCCAGAGATTCATGCCAGACACTTCTTCTGAGCTAAAAGAAAATGGCGATACCAAGGTATTGTTCAAAACTCATCTCACTTCATAGATTCTGATGTATTATACATATTATCGATTGAGGGAGCACTTCCGACCAATCGGAGTGCTTCTTTCCCCTGCAGGTGACACACTCTTATTCAGTGAAGTGCGTCTCATGCACAGATGCCCTGGAGACGGGCATGTTCCGGGAACAGTTTTTAAAAAAAAATATATATTATTGATCACGCTCGATCAATAATATATTAATACATACCCTGTCGCCACTCATTCCTGTATTAGAGTGGTTTCACTTGCTTTCAGCTTGAGCCAGAACAACTCCGCTTCACTTTGCTGTTCTTGCTCCAGCCGAAGGCACATGAAACCACTTTTATACAGCAATGGGTGGCTCTGGGGGATGTATTAACATATGTTAAATGTTGCCTTGCCTTTGTCTGCAGCTTACCTGACCCTACTTAAAGCAGCAGTGTTACGAAACTGGGCCCAAAATTTGACTGCACCTTTTTTCCACTGTAAAAAAAATCCAGACGTCTTCCAGTTTTTTTGTCTGGTGGTAAAATGTTCTAGTCCCACCAAAATATGAGTATTTTATAAATGTTTTAACTTATTTTTTCTCATGAAAAAAAGATGACCACTACATTTGTCTTAGAAATATCATTGTAGACCTGGCAGAAGTAAGTCTTGAAAAAATTAAAGCACTTATGGTGCTCAGAATAGGAGGTACCAACAAAAGTACATTTAACAGGTATGTTTGTATTTTTATTAAATGCAGCTGAACCCAGCTTCCTGGAAAAATGTTTTTCATCGTACTGCTGCTTTAAACACAAAGGCTGTTACTTAATCCAGTCTACAGCACAGGAGGCAGCAACTCTTTCATCTACTGAGTGGTTCAGATTGAGATCTCATGCTGGATTAAGTCACAGCCTGTGTGTTTAGGGAGGGTCTCAGTGAGATGCGTTTTGAACAGTGTGTAGGTACCACTGTTTTATAAGTACCCTTACCCCCTCCCCAGTCTTCTTTCTGCTTCAGCCTTTGCCTGCCTCGTTACTCTTTTGGCTTTTCTCATCCATTCCTGATATGTCCCCTGTCCTCATCTATTCGACTACATTTATATTTAATGAGCTTCTTCTGTTTTTCTCTCACTGACTGACTCAACTGAACGTTTCATGAACCATAATGGTTTCTAACCCCTCCTATTCTTCCTACCATTTTTGCTTTCAGACCAGTTGTTTCTAGTGCTTCTTTCTTGATTATCCCCAGTTGCTGTGTACTCTTTCCACTCTGTTCTGAATGACTATTTTTGGTTAGTCTTCACCAAAGAGGAAGTCTGGCCCCTGCCTGAGCACGGCAACAAGGCAGCCTCAAAGGGAATCCTGGAATTGAGTCAGCCTGTATTTACTAGAGAAAGAGTCCTGAAGGGGCTGGCAGCTCTCAAGATTGATATGGCCCCGCGTCCAGATGGGTTGCACCAGAGGATACAGAGGGAGTTAGCAACCAAACTGGCTGATCCACTGGCTGAGATGATCGGCAGCTCACTCAGAACTGGGGAAGTCCCAGCGGATTGGAAGTTAGCAGACATATTGCTGCTACAGAAGACTGGGGACAGGGAGCAACCAGGGAATTATAGGCCTGTTAGCCTAACCTCCATCGTGGGGAAGCTGATTGAATCCCTGATTAAAGAGGACCTCGTAGTATACCTGGAGAACAATGGACTTGAGGATGATAAGCAACACAGTTTTGGTGCAGGAAGGTCTTGTCAGATCAAACTGGTGGTCTTCTTACTGGGTGACGGTAGAGATGGACAGGGGTCATGTGGTGGACTTGCTGTACTTTGACTGAAGTGAGGCATTTGATTTGGTACCACACAAGAGATTGCTGAAGAAAATGGAGGACTTGGGTACAGCTAAAACTCTAGTGAGTTTGGTGGGAAACTGGCTAGCAGGAAGGTGACAGAGGGTGGTGGTCAGTGGGGTTAAATCAGAAGAGAAGGAGGTAACAAGTGGGATTTCACAGGGGTCCATCCTGGGTCCAGTCCTTTTCAGCGTGTTCATTAGCAACACTGGATAAGGCATCCAGGGCAGGTTGTGTCTATTTGTGGATGACACAAAACCATGTGGGAGGGTGGATAGTGAATGGATAGTGAAGAGGGAATAAGGAATATGCAGAAGTACCTGCTAAAGTTAAAGGGGTGGTCAAAGGCTTGGCAGTTAAAATTCAGTGCAAAAAAGTGCAAGGTAATGCATTTAGGGAAAAGGAACCCCATGGCAGAGTACTAGATGGGAGAGGAGAGACTTAGCACTACAAACAAGTAATGGGATCTGGGAACTGAGTTACCATCAGTAACCCCCTTAAACAAAATAGTGCAACAAGAAGACCCACATGATGCTGGGATGCATTGGGAGGGGGACCGATAGAAGGAGAAAAGAGGTGATACTACGCCTCTACAGAGCCCTGTTGAGGCTTCACCTGGAGTACTGTGCCCAGTTCTGGAGTTCTTAAGACATGGATAGGTTGGAGATGTGCAATGCAGAGTGACCAAAATGATTCAGGGACAGCACCAGTAATCATATGATAAGTGCCTCAGGGCACTACATTTGTACTCATTGGACACCAGAAAGGAGAGGGGTGATATGACTGAGACCTTCAGTTCCTCAAAGAAATTAACAAAGTGAATTGCATGGAGCTATTTAGCCTGCATATGAACTCACGGTCACGAGGTTATGAATGGAAGTTAGCTGGCAGCAGGTTCAGAAGAGATGTGAGAAAGTACTTTTTTACGGAAAGGGTGGTAGATCCTTGGAACAGTCTGCTAGCTGAGGTGGTAGGAGCAAGCACAGTAAGGTGGTTCAAACAGACCTGGGATAGAATGAAAGGAATAGTAGTTTCTCCAATGAGTGTGCACAAGGAACGAGGTGCTCAGACAGTAAAATAGTAACATAAGCTTTTTAACAAACTGTAGCACTCTCACCCATATCTGTGAATGACCACCGAGGCTCTTAAAATGTTAAAGTAGAAGGGTTTAATTTATTCCGCACGACCATCAGTTAATGTCATCAAATAAGCTTAAGGAATAGTAGTCACCTGAGCCGACAGGACCAGGGAAGAAAATAGGGAAAGGTCCAGGAGGGTTAGTACCCTGGGGGAACATTAGGTTCCAAGGATGATTACAGGGATTTAAGGAACTTGGGCTGACTAGATGGACCATGGGTCATCTTCTTTTGCCGTCATTCTCTATGTTTCTGTTTCTATGTATGTAGTTTCCTACCTCTGTCTTGCTCCCACTTTTGTGAAGGGGAATAACATCCATCCTCCTCCAGTTCTCAGGTACCACACCATCCTCCCATGATTTGTTAAAATGGGTAGTCAGTTATGTCACTAGTTCTCCCCTTACTTCTTTTAGAATTCTGGGGTGAATCCCATCAGGCCCCATTGCTATGTCCACCTTGTGTTTTAGGAGTTCTTTCAGGACCCTTCCTTCTGTGAATGGACTGGTATCAATCCCACTATCCAGTGTGCTTCTATTGTTTGGTTTAGGTACCTCCCCCTCCTCTTCTTTTGTGAATACTGAGCAAAAGTATTCATTCAGGATCTCTGCCTTTTCACTGTCACCCTCTGCCCACCTCCCCTCCCCTTTATTGAACCTCACTATCCATCCCTTGGTCTTTTTTTGCTCCCCAATCTACCTATAAAATGTTTTATCCCCCTTCTTAACTGAGTTGGCTATCTTTTCCTCTGTTTGGGCCTTTGCAATTCTGACTGCCTTCCCTGCTTCCTTCTGCTTTAACTTATACAGTTCCCTGTCCTGCTCCCTCTGTGATTCCTTGTACTTCCTGATTGCTATCTTTTTCTCCCTAACCTTCCCCTCCACCTCTTTTGAGAATCATAGCTTGTTGCCTCTGTGATGGAAGCTTTGATTTTTTCCCATTGTTCCTCCAACCCTCCTTCCTTCCCATTTGCTAGTGCATTCCTTATGCACTCTCCCATTTTGCCAAATTCAACCATCCTAAAGTCCAGTACCCTCGCTTTTGTATGGCTTGACTCTACAGCTGTATGTATCGTGAACCACACTGTTTGGTGGTCGCTTGTTCTCAGACTGCTACCATCTACAGCACCTGCTATATCTCTTGTTTTTGTGGTGATGTATTACATCTTTTAAAAGGGAATGTCTGCTTAGTTTCTAACCTTACCAACAGTATTTTTTCAAACACTGAACCCAGCTGATTACTTGGAGTGATTTAGTGTCTCATTCTTGTTGATCAAAATCTGATAAGATAATTTTTCATTTCAGAAAACTTTAGAAATATTTAGACACAATTCTGCTTGTTTCAAATATCTTCTATAGATTTCGCCTCCTCTTTATTTATTACTGAGGAAATTCCCATAAAACCAAGATCTTTATCCCTTAGTTCATCTGCCTTTGTAGCTTATTCCCTACTTGAAATTATAATGTTCTGCTTTGACATCAGTCTGTTGCCGTGTGAATGACTGTGATGTCACAAGCAGAATATTATGACATCAGGTTGGGAAGACGCAATAGGAGCTGATGAACCCTTGAGGAACAGCTATCCTGTTTTCATGCATATGACCTCAAAATAAAAAATGGGAAAAGAAATATAGAGCTAATGAGAAATATAAACTGCTCTCTGTCCTAATATTACGTTTTTCAAAGTTCTTCTTGAGGCATCAGTGGCTCTTTAAACTTATACGAGTTAAAACCTTATGAACATATCAAGCTTATTTTTGCACTATCCTCTGTCTGTTGCCACCCTCCATCAAGTCTTATGCCCCTCATTCCTATGCTGAGGATCTTTTTGTTAGACAGAAGAATGGGTTCTTTAAAACCTTGTGCCAATGCTCTGTTTTAATCCCTTTTGTTTCCTTCTTCCTACAGACCAGGAGACAGAATTATTGTCATAGACGATTCCAATGAAGACTGGTGGAAGGCAAGTGTCATGATTTAGTTCCGAGTATTGTATGTATCTACTGTGATCTAGGTATGAACTACATACAGCTGTTAATCTTGGGATTTCTAAAGAAGGTCTGGCTGTGGCTCTCCTTGTGTGGTGTTTTCAGACTCATTTATTGTAATTTTCCATTTTTGCTGAGGAAAGACGCACTAAGCTGAGGCTTGTTTCCAGTTGCATCCTAAGAGCACAGGGAAGTTAAGTGACTTGATCTTTGTCGCACAGTATGCAAGTGGTGGCTGTGGGCTTCATACCCAGTTCTAAACAGCTCTTTTTTTTGTAATCTTCAAAGGCTCATACTGTACATACCAAGTGGAACACAGAAAAAGACAAACATAAATAAATAATTGGGGGGGGGGAGTTGGGGGAAAAGCAACCCTTTGAATGTTTTTGAAGCATTACCATTTTATGCATCCAAGGGTACTATGAAAACTGGCATCAATGTTAGCCGAACCCTTGGTGGGGCTTTTCAGTAGCTCTTTGAAGCAAGGGGTGATTCCCAAGGGCTGCAGGATGGTGGACATAGTTCTGTTACACAAGGGAGGGGATAAGGAGCAGCTGGGAAACTGTAGCCCCATCCGCCTTACCTCTGTGGTAGTGAAGCTGATGGAGACACTAATCAAAGGATCTTGTGGAATACCTGGAGAGAGTGGGCTTCAGGATAGTAAGCAGTGCAGGTTCATGCCAAGCAGGTCTTCTCTGACCAACCTGATATTATTATTTGACTGGGTAACCTGGGCAGTTAAGGGGCATGCAGTAGACTTACTATACCTCAACTTCAACATGGCATTCAACTCTGTGCCACACTAAAGACTGCTGAAGAAGGTGGGGATCTGGGTACATCTAAGGATATAGTAAAGTGGGTAGGGAGTGGGTTGGAGGTGGAGGCAGCAGAGAGTTGTGGTGAATGGGGTTAGATCAGTAGAAAGAGAAGTCACTAGCAGAGTCCTCTTCAGTGTGTTCATACCATATGTCCCAGGGTATGAAAGGGTAATATGGGCAGACTAGATGGACCGTCCATCTTTTTCTGTGGTCATCATCTATATTCCTGTTTGTTTTTTTACGCTTTTTTTCCTCCTCCCCCCACTGGCTAGAGTGAAGATTCCATAGCACCCATTTACACCATGTCTCTCTATACAAAAACTACACATAATCTGATAAAACTCTAGAAACACATAGACTGAATGCAATTTAAAAGAAAAAAACCTGCATTACATCTAAAACAGTTTGCAAAGCTAACAGAAGATGAGTGTGGTACTTCACACTTTGCTGCAGCTTATTTTGTTGAACTCTAAATAAGTAGACAAGCATACTGTAGAGTCTACAGGGTGCTTACACATGATGTCTTCATATGCTAATGCAGCTCTCAGGCACATCGAGATTCTAACGACCAGAAAATTGAGACCCACAGGATTGTTACAGGGACTAGTACGAATAGTGAAAATAAACTAAAGCAATCACATATTTCTCTAACAGCTACACAAACAGAGTTGTCTGTTGACAAGGGAACAAGTAATATTTACAAGATTTGAGGGTGTACTTCTTTAAGGGAATGGCTGCTCCATCATTGATGTGTCTACTATGACTGCTGTGGCACATTGAGGGCCATTTTTGTGTGGTGAGATACTGGGGGTTTTGTTTTTATTTCTTGTGTTTTGGAGGGGGAGGTTAGGTACTGTTTTTTGTTGCAGGCTTTTTCCCCCAAGGATCAAGCAGTTGCTTGTTTGTGGTGTAGACTTTTATTAGGGTTTGGGAGGTATGTTTAGGTGTGTTGTGAGTGTGAGAGTGTTTGTTAATTGGTTAGGCTGGCTTGTTAATTGATTTGCTTGATATGCTGACTGATTTAATTGATTGGTTGTTTGTTTTAGTTGCTGTAATGTTAGTGTAATGGTGTTTTGTTTCCCCACTGTATCTAGCTTTCAGTGCAGACTGAGGTATACAGCTTTATTGGCAGGTATACTGGGAAATAAACAATAATGTCTCCCGTGGGGAAAAATCCCCATTCAGGTTATCCCCTATGTAATAGAAAATCCACTACAGGTTGTGCGGTCCTGCTCCAGTATACACCCACCTTGTGTGTGTTGTGAGGCATGAGGCCACATGCTGAGTGCATTCAACCACCATAGGTGTGCATATATCAAAGCACAATCGCACACCCTGTAGTTGATTATCTGTCTTATAAAATATCCAGAAGGTTCTGAGGGATGAAAAGGAGTGCAGAGGTGTGGTCATTGAGGGATTTTATATATAATACACATGAGGATTATTACTCCAGAGATGAAGACTAAGATGCAGAGATCATGTTTTCATGCAAGTGGTCACAGCAATAAAGAATGAGGAAGCATACATGCAGAACATTCAATAATACACAACAGGGTTTGCATTAAAGCATTTTTACTGCACAGTCTGGTAACTGGTCTCAACCAATAAGGTTCCTGTGTTAGTTTTTGCCATTTTATAGTGAAATATGGTATCCTGTTCAAACAGTGATGAGAATACTGCAAATACCATTTCAGTGACAAAATCAGCAGTTCGCAGCAATGGTCCCCGGTATTCTCGATACTGCTTTCTCTGGGGATATCACCCCTTCCCCAAATCAGCTCAGACTCGAAATTAGGTATCTATAGTATGGGGTGTGTGTGTGGAGGGGGTGAAGCTCTCCGCAAAAAAGTCTTGCTTTCCCGGACAACTCAATACTGACTGTCGGCATTGTGCTGTCACTGTAATACCATTCAACATAATTCATGTCACTGAGGCATGGTGGAACCATGAAATATAACCTACCCTGTGTCTAGGTACTATATTGCGAAAGTTTTCCCTAGATACTGGAAAATTGCTTTGAGCACAATCTGTACCACAATAAGCATCATGTTAGGAACATCAAATACTCCATATGAATGTGACGGTAACTTAAATAAAGCATGACTTATTTTTTTTCCCCTCCCGATTGTCAAGACTGGACAAAATGCAAGCCTCACAAATTAATTTCAGTGAACAGCGTTTGCATGAGAACTGAGTTTGCGGACAGCTATGTAATATATACAGTATGACATGTGTGAAGAAGGCTATTATGACATGCTTAATCTCACACTCAGTGTGGCATGTGACTCATCCTTTATGTTACAGACTGCTGTTTATACAATACGTTAATAAATATTTGCAAAAGCTTGGTTAAAGGTGCACACCTACAGAAAGTCACCATAAAGAAAACGTTTGGTAAGGCATCCCTTACAGGCTGTATTGAGCATGTCAAGGAATTCTGTACAGTACTGTATATCATGTTTGAAAATCATATAGTATTCAGTATGGCACGTCCCTTTATAGAACCCAGTTGTTACCAATTACAGATGTTATATTGCTTTTGAAGTACTCTGAAAGACTTTGTTAGATGTATATAAACAACATGATTTTAACATGACATGTTGCCAAGGATGGGCTCTGTTTTTGCAGTGACTTAAAGAGCAGCTGAGGCCTCCGGGAGAACTTTGAAAAACAAAATATTTAGACACCATTCTGTTTATATTTCACGTTAGATCTCTAGACCCCACCTCGCTATTATTTATTACTGCAGTAATTTGCGTGAAAACAGGATAAACTTCCTGAGAAGGACCCAACACTCAGCTACACAAAAAAGGCAGGATGCAGTCTATGCATTGCAGACAATGTATTTGTCAAAAGTCGTGAGCACACAGAAAGAACAGCCATAACATTAGCAAGATGCTGTAAAGAAGTGAGCCCTGTGGAGCCCAAGGTTTTGCACCCTGAGCTCCTTGGTTCTTTGTCAAGGTGGAGGTGAAAACTGAATATTTGTTCCTTAAAGAGCCATCAGAACTGAAAATAGCAGACAGAAAAATGTTACAAATTATTAGTAGACAATTGTAACTTTTTTATTTCTGAAGTATTATTCTTTCCCCTTTACTCATTAGAAAGTTTTTTTTTATGTGCTAGTATAATATTACAGTAGATGAGTGGAATAGCCCTCTACCTGGCAGCTGACATATCTAGTTCTATTCCTCCCACTACATCATCAGCACCATCACCTCCCTGATTGTGACATCACAGGTGACTGCCCTGGTAACTGCTGAGTAGCTATGATGTCATAGTCAGTGAGATCACAATGCTGATGATGCAGTGGGAGGAACATATCAACTGCCACCACACATCACACCTACTAACATTAGGGAGAAAATCTTCTAATTAGGCAAAGGGAAAGGAGAAAGTGCCTCAGATATAAAAGGTAATTGTTGACTGCTTTTTAAAAATAATATTAGTTTTGGGCAGTACACTAGCTGTTTTAAGAGTTAAGAGTTTAAGAGTCCAGTTTAGGCTGGGGGGATACTGGGATGCATAGGGAAAGGCATCAATAGTAGAAAACAGGAAGTTGTTATCCCTCTGTACAGACAGTTGGTGAGACCCCATCAGGAGTACTGTGTGCAGTTCTGGAGACCCCATCTCCGCAAAGACATAGACAGAGTGGAGGCTGTCCAGAGGAGGGCAACCAAAATGGTGCAGGGTCTGCACCAGAAGACATACAAAGAAAGACTAAAGGAGCTTAATATGTATACCCTTGAGGAAAGAAGGGAGAGAGGGGACATGATAGAAGCTTTCAAGTCCCTCAAGGGAATCAATAAAGTCCAAGAGGGTAGCATCTTTCAGAAAAAGAGACGTGCAAGAACAAGGAGGCACAATTTGAAGATAGAGGGGGGATGGTTCAGAGGTAATGTGAGGAAATATTTTTTCACAGAGAGGGTTGTGAATGCATGGAAGAGCCTCCCTGAGGAGGTCGTGGAGTCAAGAACAGTGGGGGAATTCAAGAATGCATGGGACATACATAAGGCAGTCCTAGTGGGGGATAGGAGGAAGTAAGCTGTTGGTTAACTAGGATCTGCAACTTATCTGTTAGATAGGAAAATGGGCAGACTAGGTGAGCCAAGTGGTCCTTATCTGCCGTCACATTCTATGTCTCTATGTATGTAATCTACTCCTGTTATCCCCCGCCTGAGGTAATAGTACTCTGCTTGTGATATCTCAGTCATTCCCTTGATAACAGATTCACAACAGAGGATTATGTCTTCTTGTGGGGAATAAGGTGCTGGGACAGGTTAAATGTTAAAAGGATAAATATTCTGTGATCATGCAGATTTACTCAGCAATGAATAATAGAGAGGAAAACTCTATATAGATTATATATATACAGACTAAACTATGTCTAAATATGTTTTTCACAGTGTTACCTGAGGAGTCAGCAGCTCTTTAATAGAAGAAAAAAAGAAACTGTCTCTGCTTGCACTCAGCAGTTAATCACAGAAATGCTTGTGTGTGTGACCTTTCTGTGGGTGAATTTGCATTTATTGTTTTTAAAGCGTGGTAGGCGGTTTGGCCTAGTGGATACAATTTAGAGTTAGGAACTGTCCATAACACCTAGGTTCGAACCCTAAAGCTACCACTAAACTCAGGTAGAGCTAGGCAGAATAAGGGAATCCTGAGTCCAGGAAACATTTGTGAAATTTTGCAAATGTTAACATTTTCCAGAATTCCAAGTTTGGCACAATCTGAATCGTCTAAATGTGTTCCATGAATTTTCACTCCATTCCGCAACATTTTCTGGTTGAATTGGGGAATGATAAACATGAACTGCAGAATGATAGTTCTGTGGATTTTCATTCTGCAATTGAATACATCAGATTAGCAATTCATACATTCATTCCACTGTTCTAAGTCAAAATTTCACAAAAGTTCCCACGGTGCATTTTGAAATTTCACAGAAGTGAAATTCTGACATTTGTGCTAATTCTGCATATAAAATTTATTTTTGCGTAGCACCACTCTTAGTGTGACCCCACACAAATTCCTTGACCTTCCTATGTTTAACCTTTGTATGTCTAAGTTATCTCTGTGCTGTTAAAATCTCCATGTGTGACTACTGGCAGTGACATTCTCTTCTCCTCCTCATGGATTTTAAAACCCCTTGGAGTGCAGTGTGTATGAAAAGCCTGTATCTAAGTCCTTTCCTAAAGGACTGTGGGCCAGATTCTCAAAGGCTGTGGAAAAACTTGGCGCAAATGGGTTGCCACTTGCAGAACCTCAGTTTCTCTTGCAGCTATAGTATTCTCAAAAGTGGAGCCAGTTTACAACTGGCTTCACGGTTTACAGCAGCTTGCGGGTGCGTTTTTCCTGCAGCTCAGGAAAAATTTTATGGCTAGTGGGACACAGCTGCAGTGGACTGGAAATACGAGTCTCCACTCCTGTAGAGATTTTTGGTCCGCAACTGGAGTTGCAGTGAGGAACTTCGTCCCAGACTGTTTTTTTTTTTTTTTTATGAGAATCTGGCCCTGTGTATTTCCACCTTGACTTGATTTATGTGGTTTCTGTTCCCTAACACGTAGACCTTTGCCCACATGACTCTTAATGAGCTAGTGTACTGCTTAAAATAATTATTAATTTTCAAAAGTTGTGAACAAACTTATGTCTGAAGTATTTTTTTTTTCTTTTCCCTTTTGCTAGTTAGAAGATTTGCTATCTGGCAATTCTAGGTGTGATATGTGGAATAGTCCTCTACCTGGAGGCTGACCTAGCTACATACATATGATGATACATATGAATATACAAACATGCCAGCAGATAAAGGCCTTCGGTCTAATCTGCTCGATTCTGTAGCTCCCTATGTATCTACAGTGGGGACTGGCCCCACTCACCTTTTGACCTCTCTCTACTTCCACCTCTCTACTCCCCACCTGTTCCCCTTCTACTCACAATTATTGCCCTCACACTGTCCCAGCCCCTCTTGAAACTGTCCACTGTTTTTAGGGCTGCCACCTTCTCTGGCAGCTCATTCCACTTAGCCACCACCCTCTCAGTGAAAAGGTGCCTCCTCAACTTCCCCTGAACCTTCCTGCCACCAGCCTTAGGTTGTTCTCCCAGTTGCTTTTTTGCTGCTAAGGCTGAAGAGGCCCTCAGTAATGTTCACCCTGTTAATACCTTTAAGATATTTGAAGGTATCAATCATTTTTTTTACTTCATAAATTCTTTGAAGTATTCCCTTCTTTCCTCAAGACAGTACATGTTGAGCTCCCTGAGCCTCTCATCATAGGTGTTGCCTTCTGTGGACCATCTCCAGTAAGTTGACATCCTTCTTCAGATATGGGCACCAGAAACTGCACCTTGCACTCAAGGTGTGGTCTTACTAGTGACCTGTACAGTGGCAGAATGACCTTCGCCCTCCTGGGGGTAATTCCACTGGCTATGCAGCCCAGCATCCAATTACTGTAGCTTTGGCTGCTGCTCTCTTGCAGTGTGCTGAGCATTTCATGTCACCTGTGATTATTATTCCCAGGTCCTTTTCATCTTCTGACCTGGTACCTGCACTTCACCCAACCACTACTTGGTCCATGTGTTCTTCACCCCCAAATGCATAACTTCACACTTTTTAGCATTGAACCCCACCTGCCAAGTGCCATATCACCTTTCTATCCTAGCCATGTCCTCCCTAAGTTCCTGTCTCCACTCTTCTGTGTTCACTGTCCCCCAGAGCTTGGTGTCATCTGTGAGCAGGCAGATTTTACCGCTAATCCCATCCATAATGCCACTTAAGAAGATGTTAAATAACACTGGGCTGAGCACTGAACCCTGTGGGACTCCACTGGTCACAGGCTCATTTTAGAGAATTCTCCCCTGACTACCACCCTCTGGCTTCTGTCCTGCAACCAGCTTCTAACCCGTCGAACAAGCCTGGACCCCACCCCCAGGTCCTCTAGTGTCTGGACCAGTCTCCTATGGGGCACTGAGTCAAAGGCCTTGCTGAAGTCCAGGTACAGGACATCAGCCACTTGGCCCTTGTCCACTGTCCTAGTGACTGAATTGAAGAAGTCAATTAGGTTAGTCTGGCAGGAAGTCCCCGACACAAACCCATGCTGCCTCTCGTCCTGGAACCTCTTTTCCTCCTGAATGCTGATCAGTCTCTCTTTCAGGATGGTCTCCATTAGTTTACCTACTATCGAGGTCAGGCTGACTGGTCTGTAGTTCCCTGGTTCATTCCTTGGCCCACTGTTATGGAGTGGCACCACATATTCTCCAGTCCTGGGGCAAGATTCCAGACTCTAGAGAGGCGCTAAACAGGTCTGCTAGGGGAACTGCCAGAACCTCTGCCAGTTCTGTAATGACCCACGGGTACATGCCATCTGGCCCTGGCAATTTAGCCACCTTTAGGGCCCTTTGGCCCTTGTGTACCCTGTCTGCTTGATTTTTCCACCTGTGACTTCCCTTTCTTCCAGTTCCCACCTCCCTGCTCCCTTGTAATACTGGTCCATTCTTCACTTGAGTGAAGACTGAATAGAAGTACTCATTAAGTACCTTTGCCTTTTCTTCACTCCCCTCTGCCCAACCCCCTTTCTCTTTTAGTCTCGTCCTTTGTTTCTTTTTTCCCTTATATACTTTTCTCCATTGGGCAAACTGTACCTCTCTCATTGCCTTTGCCTCTTTTACCGTCCTGCTAGCCTCCCTTGACTTATCGGCCTAGTCTACCCTATTCTCCTTCTGAGTACACATGTACTTCCTATAGGCCGCCCTCTTGTCCCCCACTGCTTCTGCCACCTCCTTGCTGAACCAGCTGGGTTTTTTGGGGCTTAGCTTTCTTACTTCTGATTTTGGCACACTCACTAATGGTCTTCATCAATCTCTGCTTTATTATGGCCCATTTCTGTCCTACATCAATCCCCACTCTGACCCCAGCCAGGTGTCCTTGCAGAACTTCTCCCACTCCAAAATCAGTCCTCTGAAAGTTCATGGCTATCCCTCTGCTCATTTCCATGTGATATCACACAATGAGGTGGTCACTTCCTGCTAGCAGTGCATCCACCTTCACATCCAGAACATGTGCACAGTTGGACAGAACCAGAGCCAGGATAGCCCTCTCCCTAGTTGGATCCATAACACCTCAAGTAAGAAAGCCACTCTGGAAAGCATCAAGCAGTACCTGTTCCCTAGAGCAGGAGGTAGCGGGGATTTTTCAATCCACCCAAGGTAGACTGAAGTTCCCCATTATTACTAACCCCCCTGCTAGACATCTCTATGATCTGGTACCCCAAAACCCTGTCTAATTCCTCATCCTGGGAAGGCGGCCTGTAGACCACCTCCATCCTTAGCTTCCTCTCTTTCATGGATTGGATATGCACCCAGAAGGCTTCAGGTTTTCCCTCCGCACCGTCCTAGTTGTATTCCCCTCAGACGTCATGAGAACTCTGACCTCACTGTCTGTGACATGAAAACTAGCCAGGAAGAGCTAGTCACTTGCAGCCAGATCAGTCACTTGTCCTGCCACAGTAGGTTAGGTCACAGGGCTGATGAGGTATGAAGAGGACTGGAACTAGGTATGTCGTCAAGATAGGTAAAGTACTGCTCTTCATATCACAACTATCAAGTAGAAAACCTTCTACTAAGCAAATGGAAAATAAATAATACTTCAGAAATAAAAAGTAACAACTGTCCACTTCAAAAAAAAAAAAAAATTAACATCTTCTGCCTGCTACTTTGTTGCTACTAGTTGTTTAAATGTTTCAAATATGAATAAATATAAAAAAAGGAAAATATATGAGCCAAGGAGTCTCTTCCTGGTCTTCTGTATATTTAAGACTCAGAATACTTTTTATGGCCCCTACTGAGAAGAAGGCAATATATCTTGTTTTCTTGGGGCTGCCACCCAGTGTAACTTTTAGGAGGGTCCAAGCACCAGGCAGTCAAGCAACTTGCACAAGCTCACACAGCCAGTCACTGCATGTGGCGGCATTTGAACCTGGGCTCTCGCATTTCATGGTTAAATACTCCAGTGAGGGATCCCACTCCCTGCTCCAAAGATGATTGGTGAATTGGGAGAAGAAAGTAAAGCAACGCTGCTGTTAGTGACAGCAAATGTTAATCATTATTTTACTGTAGTGTTCAAACCTTCAGCAAGAACTTGGATGTCACGTATCACCTCCTGTTAGCTGCAAAAACCCCAGCACTAGCTGTCTCACCCAGTTAGTTAACAGACTATTTTCATCTCATCTCTTTTAACAATATAGCACACTTTCCACTGAACTCTGTAACATCACCCATATGAAGACAGAAATGCGTGGGTATGGAACAGTCATAACAATTTATTTTTACCCTGCTAGCATCTTCTTTGGCAGTCAACTGGCTTTCTTAAAAAAGACCCTGGAACTTGCAAACGGTTTTAGACATGTTTATCTCTTTCCCCATCAAGGAGTAGTACCCCATTGCCCCCCCACGCGCTATTCCTAACCCAGAAGCTCATTCATTGCCTCCTGTCCCAGTGCCAGCTGTCAGTTTTTGTATCAAAGACATTACTGTTATCCCAAATCCGTCATCTTGGTTTAATTGCAAGTTGAGCAAGCAGTCTTTTGGATCTGTTTTGTAGGTGCAGAAGGGGTGTTGACCATTCTCGTAAAACAAGTTATTGTTAAATCAAGCAGAACTATATACAGATAAAAGCATCTGTAGAACAGTCATTCTCGTTAGTCACAAAAAAAACTCTAACACTGGCTGTTTTCCATTCAGTTAAGCAGTGTCTGTGTTCCTTTACTTACTCAGACAACTTAAAATATGTAAATTCAGGGAAAGTATTAAACTTTAAGATAGTTTATTTTTTGTGGATTCAAAAAGAGGTGGGCCTGGCCCATCCCTGCTTATGCTAGATCAGTCATGGCTATGACTGATCTAGCCAGGATGGGCCAGTGCATGACTTATATGATTTCAGCCAGTCAGATCACAAACTCGCAGGACCTCTTCTGAATGTTAATACTGCTATGGAGAGCTGGCTGGCTGGTGCCGTGATAGTGCCGCTGCTTACAGCGCTGACGACACGAGCTGGGAAACAAGCTTGAGTCATCAAAGGGTTGACCGGGGGGAGGAGGAGGGGGAGGAGGATCGAGCATCCAGAGGACTGTTCTCTTCCTCCAGGGAGGGAATTGCACAGCTCCCAGAGCCAGACTGCCCCCTAGCAATAGCTGGGGGACAGTTCACAGGGCAGTGAAGGAGTGACAGGCATCAGGCACACCACACACAGGAGCATGCGTGGCGCTGCCACTGAGGCCATTGCAAGCGCGCCCTCCAAGCCATGGTAGGGGGCAAGGAACAGAGGAAACATCCTGGGTGGCAGCATGAACTGTTATACAGTTGTAACATCAGTCTTGTATGTATTCTTAGGGTACGAGAACCGCAAACTGAAATTGAGTTCTAATACCCTAAGAATATAGCGACAGTGAGTGGTCTCTGCAGCAGACTTAATATATTTTATAAAATGGGCAAATGATTTCAAGCAATCTGATTGGTTGTTAGCCATGCATTAGATGTGTCTAATGCACAGCTAAAACTAGAACTCCCATTTAGAATACACAGGCCCATTTTATAAGCGTAATAAGCCACTCCGGGGATGTGCATTAGACAGTTCTAATCATAGCTAGGGGAATGGACGCACTCGGCCTGTGGCCTCGTGCCTCACTACATCCCCCTAGCCGTGCATTAGAACTGCATCGTGTCTTGTTGCTTACATTGATTGCAATCAATGACTAATATATTAAAAATAAAAATAAAAAAACTTTCCCAAACGAGCCTTTTTCCATGGCACCTGTGTGTAAGACGCTTCTTACAGAATAACAGTGTCTCGCTTGCAGGGAAAAGGGAGCACTCTTGACTGGTTAGCAGTACTCTCTCGAACTGTAATCCTGCATGCTGGTGGTGTATCATGCATTGTTGGCCCTTTCTGCATCATATTATGTCTGGATGAGACCCCACCTTTTATAATTGCTTACCTTTTCTAAAATTCCTTGATGTTGTTGGTTATGTTATTTGCTTCTTTCCTTTCTAGTAGAATTGAAATGCAAGCTAATGGAGTAGTTATACCCAGTCCTGTTTTGTTTCAAATCCTTGATCGACACTTATCGCATACTTCCAGAACTTTACAAACACCCCTAAACAGTGCAGTCACTCATGATGGAATACTCTCTTCACCCTCTTCATCTCATGAGTGACTGGATTGTGTTGGGGGTATTCGCAGATCCAGAATAGATGCAGCAGGAGTTGGAACAAGGACAGTAAACAGACATGTTTTATGTAGTAACACCAGTATGTTGGGCAGTCTTTTTTTTTTTCACTTTTAAAATTAAAAAAAAAAAGGAATCAGAATCAAACTAAAAGCTACATCAGCATTCTTTACAGAATGGGACTGATTGTGTTTTTTAAACTATAGACACTTTGAGGCCAAGAGGGTTTGACACTGTCCCTTTAAAGTGGAGTGTTCCACTTCAGAGGAGGGGGGGAGGAGCATTTAACTAATTTTCTGAAATAAAAGATGGAACGCAAAAGTTGCAGTATTATAAATCGCTGTAGCGAACATGAGGGATTTATAATAAGTTAATAGTGCCTCCAGGGGATATCTCTGATTATACAATACAGTCATGTGGTGAGGTCTGTCCAGCCAGAACCACTCAGCCTTGCTTTGCAATCTTCTTGTCCAAACCTCCCGAGATGCCTGTCTTATACATACAATGACAGACATCCCTCAGAGGCACTGTTAACTTTTTATACAGGACCTTTTGTATAACCTCTAAAATACTTAATGAAAGACTTCACTAGCTGAAATCTCTACAAATGATAACTGGATCAAAGTCATGAATCCTTATGGTGTGACAGATCTTTAGGGCCAGACCCTAGCGTACCTGGCAGGGCCATGTAAGGTTAAATGAGGTTGGAAGATGGTAAATCTGATTTGGCTTCAGTTCTTACCCCCTGCATACTGTTCAAATTTGACACTTGGCAGACAACACTTTAAGTCCTTGGTATGGTGGTCTAGAAGGCTGCAAACAGGTGACACCCCTCACCCACTTTAGTCAATCCTATCCTTCTCCTACCTTCCCCTTTCTTCGAGCCAGTTTTCTGTTTTTTAGTAAAATGACGCAGCAGCTAGCACAGTGGCAGGAGCCAACATTGTTTGAAATAAGGAAATGTTTGTCGGAGAAGGGCGGGAAGGGATGGGGGGGTTGCCATCGGACTAGCCCAGGTCATCTAGAATGGGCTACAGTATTTTTTTTTTATTTGCCAAAGGTCAGAGTGACCCGAAGTCCTCCAAATCTGGACAGGACCAAACTGAAGGAGAAAGTGCTGAATTCTGGGGCATTCACCAAACACAAATTCAGCATCAGCTCATCTGTAATGAAAGGGTCAAAAACCACAGTCAGTGGGCCCATACCCATCCTCAGCATTTAACCTTCAGCGGAAAAGGCAGCCATGAGCTCCAACCCCCAACAATTACACCACTGCTGTTCTGTAGAAACAGCGTAAGGGATGGGTAAACAATCCCTCTTTGGCTCTAACTAGAACCCAGAAAGTTATAAAAGGGTCTAGATTTCTTTTCCAACCTTAGCAATATACATAGTAATTTAAGTATGGAAGGGGCTGTAGGTCCATCATGTCCCCCGTTTCATAAGCAGGGACGGATAAGTATGCTGTGCAAACATATACTAATTTATAGGGACCACCCACTTTACTACCTGGGAGTACCCAGTGCTCCTGTTGGCAAGCAGAAGTTGCTCCAGGCACCCCTTGAAGGCCAGTACTGTCTTCATATAAATCTTCTTCACTGGAAAGCAGTTTTGTAGGTTCACCACCCTCCAAGAGAACACGTGCCCCCTGATGGTACCCCTGAATTTACCATTCCTGAGCGTCAGGCTATGTCCCTGTGTCCTGCTGGTTGTTGGCAAATCCAACATCTCTGTATGTTAGACCTTGCTGATTGAGTATGTGAAACCTGAGATTGTGTTCCCTCTCTGCCTTCATTTTCTGCAGGGTAAACATGTTAAGAGTCTCCATTCCCTTGTCATACAGTAGTGTTTGTCCCCCCTAAGGCTGATCATTTTGGTGACCCAGCAATGTACCTTCTCAACTGCCTTAATTTCTGTTTTTGCACTGAGGAGCCTTAGAAGTTACATACAGTCTCATAGTAATTACATGCTGTTTGCTTTGCTTATTTGCATGTCCAAGCTCTCTGCTTTTGTATGGTGGCTTTTCACTTCTGAAGTTAAGCACTAGCCAGGTTCTTCGAGTCTAGCTGTTTCTGTTTTTGCCTCCCAACACTCCTGGTACCCTCATCAGTCAGCAACCCCAGCCACATCACCCCACTATTCTGCTCCAGTTTCCCCATGGTGGGTTGGTCCCCCGATGGTGCCGAATCCACTATCAAAGCAGAGCCTGATCAGAAGGTGCAGGCATCTAGTCAGATGTTTTCCTCCATGGTTTTTGCCCACCCCCTGGGGTCAGTGACACGCGAGCATGGGTTGCATGCATGCAACAAGCATGCACATGCACAAGCCAGCCAACTCCCCCCCCACCTGCTTGTTGGCTGTGCAAACTGCACAACCCATGCTACCACCAGAGGCCTCATGCAGTAGGTCAGTCATCCACACTTCTCCAGAGAGGGCGAGCCTCCTTCAGGATGCTTGAGCCTGCCCTCCAGTGACCCAGGCTTCGTTCCCAAACCTGGGTCACAAACGGTAACCCTACCGCTGCACCAAAGGGCGGGCTCTGTTGTTTAACAATTTGTTCTGCACATCTATAATCAGAATTCTGAACCCAGCCAGGCCCACAGCGCGGCAGTAGTACTACTGCCCATGACACTGGTGACCTGTGTTCGGGAATGAGCCTGGGTTGTCCAGGGGGGAGGCTGGGAGGAAGAGGTTTGAGCATCCCATAAGATACTCTCCCCCTTCAAGGGGAGGGGGAGAGCTGTCACACCACCCTGTTACTGCTGCCTGTGGATGCATTGGTGGTGGCAGAGGACTCACGGTGTGGGTAGGGGAGAATGCTGTTAGGCATTTGACTGAGACGTGCGTCAGGATGTCTACAGCCTGGACTTTGGTCCTTAATGCCAGCATCCTCAGGGGTGGTGTTTCAGGGATAAAGCAATGGAAACACACTAATTAACAAACAAAAAGCCCTCACTGTCATGCAGCATGATCCCCGAGAGCTGGAGGGGGATGTCGCATGGATGGTTGGTATAACCACCGCTGACCCCGCCGGCAGTGACAGATAAAAATATGTTACAAAAAAATGGAAAAAAGGATTCTGAACCCAATATAAAGACAGCAGAGTCAGCATTGGAATCAAGTGTGTGTAGTAGAACAAAGCAGTCTAGAAAAAGCAGTGCCATCTAGCTGTTGTGTGAGAAACTGCAGATGTCAGAGTCTGCCGAGAAACAGTAATAAAAGAGAGGGCCCTCTTGTTGTGGCAGTTGAGATTGCTTCGTATGAAGTCAAAGGAGCATGCTAAACTCCTAGCTAAGGGGGAATTTCAGTTTAGTTGAATGGTTAGAGCTGCCTGTCTTCTGGGCACAGGGCTCCAGGTTTAATTCACAGCTAGGACTAGACATGCGGCTACCCAGCTAGAGGTGGCAGACAGAGCAATATTCACAGCCAGTTGGCCACCCTAAGTTTAGGATGATTCCAGTACAGCTGGCAGCTTTGAGCCCAACCATATGAGCACTGTTGTCTTTCATCTGTAAGCACTGTCCCATCACACTGGGTGTGTAAGGCTGAGCAATAGGGATGCTACCTGGGCTTGTCTTGTTTTTTTTTTGTTTTTTTTAAATATAATTTTCTAATTTTCAGTATTGATGGTGATGTAAAGTGTACCTTTTAAAAGATATGGCACAAAAGTCTGTACTGCTTGCAGATTTCCACCACCACTCCACCTGTAATAAACACAGCAAGAATCCTGATTAATTTACTGCAGGTCTCCTTGTCAAACTCATATCACCGACTTTTGAGTCAAGGTTACGTGAACAATTGATGTAAAGTTGTGTGTGTGTGTGTGTGTGTGTGTGTGTGTGTGTGTGTGTGTAAATACATATTTATTAAAGAGGTAGTTGTACCTTTCAAACAAAGGGATTAGATTATGTACAAGTGGGATATGAATCTGATTAGAAAGACATGCCTTATATGCATAGGGACAGCTCATGCATGCGTCATTAGAGGAAATGACCTTGTAGGTTGCAATTGCTTTTGTACGTCCTTCCCTAGCATACCTCTGCTGATCCAGCATAGCCAACTAACCGACAGATCAAGGGCATGCTCATTTGGACAGCTTAACCAATTATTTCATTTTCTCTTGTGCTGTACTATTACACGCTTCCTGTCTCTGTCCCACTTTGTAAGATGGTAACAGGCAATTATAGTGCTTGATGGATGCAAATATTTCTAAAGCATGATTTCACAGAAGATATCCAAGTCTCAATGCTTAGCCATACATTGCAGCGCTAAGTGGTATCGATGAACACGTAGTGCCAGCTGGTACAAAATGACCCTATTCTGCCATGCTGAACTCAGTCACAGCCCTTTACTATGCTCACACAAAGGTCATTGTATGGGTCAAGGATGAGGATGGGACCAACATGCAAATGGACGCAAGGCCATTCTCCGAAGCATGGAAGAACCTTGCAGTCCTAGCCACATTCTGCAGTTTCCATCCTGGGTTACCAGCAGCTACAAGCAGGGGGTGATGGGGAATTACAGGCACAAGCAGCTATACTGGCAGCCACGAGGGAAGCGATCAGCAAAGCTATGAGGTAGGGGGAGATTGGGCCATCAGGTAATGTGGACATGGTTTAGGGAGGAGAGAACTTCTAGAACATCAGGTCAACCAAATACTGTGGGAGTAGGAGATCTGATGTATGTCATTATAAAGGCAGCTGGTTCGGTGACAATCTTGGGGGCTAGAACATAATACATAAAACAGTTTTCACACCAGGGAGGACAGATGGAGGACAGTGGGTTACCTGATGTAGGGGCATTGTTTCCTGGCACTTCCTGCCTCCAGCCCTCTGACCTAGTGTGAAGGGCTGAGGGTCCCAAAAAATATGAAACAACCCAAAAAACGAAGGTTTTTTTTTTAAGTATGGAATACGGCAGTCCTTGGAGGACTGCGGTATCCCTCAATCCTCTGGGCACAGGATCCATTCTACTACTGACATGATCATCCAATTTAATGTCCGCTATCCTGCCCCGACAAGTCCAGCCCCTCCATGCTTCTATCTGTTTGCATTGGGGGGGGGGGGCGCGAGGCGTGAATGCTGCCACTAGTGTAGTACTTTGCGGCTGTGGAGCGATGTGGTCCATCTGGGATATCTTTGCAGATCAGGTCCTTAATGATAAACCTTACTGAGGACATTTTATTTTATTTTACAATTTCTGGCAGGAAAGGCACACTCAGCTGAAGCTTGTTTCCTGGTGTGTCCTGGGAGCACAGGGAGGTTAAGTGATTTGCTCGGGGTCGCACAGTATGTAAGTGATGGCTGCATGGTTCAAATCCACTTTTCCAGGTTTGCAGCTCAGTGCTCTTAACCACTATGCTGTACTGCCTACCTGACATGGGCAGCAGTTGAACCCTGACTGGCATTACTGTTTACATGTTTTTACCCAGTATAGCCCAGTTAAGATGGGGCTTGTAATTTTTTTTTTTTTTTTTTTTGCAGTTAATGCTGTTTCTTCCACTGGTCCCGAGCAACCTTCTAGACCCCAGCCACTCCAGCCCCATCTCCCCCAATTTTCTTCCAGGTCTTGCCGTTGCACAGAGGCAGCATGGCCTGGGTGCTTATACTAGTGCAGGGCTACTTTGTGCCTGGGAGTCAGCAGCCTCTCGGGAATCCATTTTTCCCATTTTGTTCCCCTGAGGAGTGTGTGCGCAATGCCTGCCTGTGACAGGGTAGAATAGGACCCTGTCCCATTTGTTATGGAGAAAGAGTTTAAATGCAAGGATCTTTCCTTTTCTGTCTCTTCTCTGTCTGGTTGCGCAACCAAATTTTCCTGTAAGACTTCGGACTTGATCAACCCAACAGTGCAGTTCTTTGCCACTCGCAGTCTCTCAGTTTTCTCTTGCTGTCTGTTTTTCTCCCTTGCATATCTAGATCTGCTGATATAAAAATATGTGCAAATCATTGTATGGAAATGTAACTGATATTGAGATCCCTTGTGTTTGGAAAATATATAGCATTACTGTTGAAATGTATATAATTATAATTTCAGATGACTGCAAAAAGCTGTTGGAAGCTAGAGGTTACCAGAGTTAAATTTTTAAGCCTTTTACAAAAGTTGTGCAAAAGGGGGCCTCAACTCAAGAAGCACACTGTATTCTAGCAGCTCCTGCCTGATATTTACAAAAACAGGATGCTTTCTAAGGATGGTGGTTGAAAGGTCTTATAAGAGCTAAGCTGCAACCGCAAGAGAGATTAGAGAAAAAGGGACACAGAGATGAAAAGAAAACACTATTTTATTTTGCCTTTGTAAATAGTTATACTGAACAAGTTTATTTTTTTATGTTATTGCTGCTGTAAATAAATATTTTTGGTGAATTCTACAACTGCTCTTGGTTTTCCTGCACTTCCTGACCTGTGCCTCGATGACACTGCCCAGATATCTCCACACATGCATCCACATACGGAACATCGGCATGCACCCCCCATTTATCAGTCCTTGGTGGCCTTATCCCTGGCCTATGCTAGGGGACATGCTAATGTTGAGCACTGAAACCCTCCCTTCTTGGAGAGGAGAGCAGTCTTCTGGATGCTGTAATTCTTCCACCCCAGCCAACGCTCGACAACCCAAGTCCACATCTGAACCGGGGTCACATGTGCGGCACAAGGTGCGGCATCCAGCGCCTCAACCCTCAGTGCCACCAGGCCAGCCACATGTCATTATGAGTTAGAGCTTTCTTTTAGTGAGTTTCAGCTGGGAGGACTGAGGCAGTGGAATGTTAAGTGACTCACTGAGGGTCACAGAGTGATTAAGGGATTGCAGTGGTATTCAAACCTGGATCTCCTTGGTTCACACGTAAGTGCTCTATTTACTATGCTACACTGCTTCCAACTGAGGTGCTTTCACACCTGGTGAACATTGTCACAAGTTTTATGCCACTGGGAATTATGGGTCCCTGCTTGGGTATCATTTTTCTTAAACTAGTTTTTGAATGGATATCTTTTCCTATTTTCTTGACTGGTTTTCCTCCTCACCTCCTGTGATTTCTTAGTCACTCCTCTGGCAGACTCCCATCCGAGGAGCTGGCGCAACCATCCGTGGTTACCCTGCTCCTGGTTACTCTGGTGGCTTTTCACCTTTAGGTGGGGAGAGCAGATCCAGTGCAGTGGTGGGGGGGGGCAGAGTTCGGAAGTGTCAACCCCGATTGCATACTAAATGGACAGTCAGTCTTGTTCTGCTGTCATTGTCTACGTTTCTCTGTTTTCAGATTGATTTGAGATGGGGGGGTGTCGTATCCCAAACAACGTACCCGTATTTTTCTCCTTTTTTCTATCTCTCCTTAGAGGTGCAATGGGTTAAGCCATTTAAAACAGTAGTGCAGGTTAGCGGTAAACTTTTTGATCTATACACTTTCAATTCCATTTCAGACTGCCCCTTATCTCCTGTCTTGTATGATGCCCTTTTTTTCTCCATCTTAAGTCTGCTTAAGTATTTTTTTTTTACATTTGAAATAAGTAGAAGGAGTGCAGCTTTTAATATGGCTCAGACCAGGTTTTTGTCAATATTATTTGCTGTTTTTTTTTTTCTTATATCTACTGTCCCACAAGATAAGGGAGCATGGCCTGCTGCATGCAAGTTAATTTTAGTCATAAGAAAGATAATGTTAAATGAGAGGCATTCAAAAATAACAGCAGGTACTGATTAAAACTAGGACTGATCCATGTTCAAAAGAGTGCTCCTTGCATTGTATTGTTTCAAATGTAAAAAAAAGAAAGCACTAAAGCAGACTCAAAATGTGAAAAAAGGCAGTATACAACATTGGAGATAAGGGGCAATTTAAATGGAATACAAAGAGTATAGATCAAAATTGTTACTGCTATCATGCACTGTAGGTTTAACAAGCAAACCTCCTTCCATCTCTACACAGCTGCAGCAAGTATTTGATTTACTCTCCTCATCTTGTGTGCTATTTTAAGCTATCCCCCGGGACCAATGTTCCAGTTATATTTGGTATTATGTGAGCTCACTGTGCTTTGATTTATGACATCACAGCCATTTCCATGGCAACTCTCTGAATCCCAGACCCAGGCACTGTCAGTGAGAACCACACAGTGTGTGAGTGTGTGCCTGTGTGTGTGGGAGGGTGGGGAAATGAGAGGTTAGGCTACGGAGTTCTAATTTATGCAAAATTATTAAAGGTAAACTCTAACATTTTAAAAGTGTTATTGTTCTTTAAAGGTATAACGATTAACTTTGCTATTTTATTTAAATTGTAGATTTGAAACAAAAACTGCTGCAAGTGATTGAGCAGACAGTGCTTCTTTCAGGCTGTCTTCATCATTGGCAAGTGTTGGATTGAGGGACAGGCACTTGTGGTCACACTGGTTATGGCTTAGAAGGAGTAGTGTAAATGTTTAGCTATATCTAATGGAGCCAGTGGCCATATAACCCAGTGGGACTTATGTGGCCTGTTTTGGACAGCAGTAGGAGGCAGAAATGCATTAAATGCAAACCTTGACTTTGCATCCATGATCTCCAAAAATCTGCCTGCACTTTGTGAATAGCTGACAAGATGGTAGAATTCAAACCTTCACTGCGTTCCTATTTCTTTTACTAAGCACGCTGTGCAGATTTTTCATAACCTGCAACATTTAATGAAGGGAGTATTACCCTCTTGCCAGGCTGTCTGGATTACTGGAAGATGTTGTTTACACATGTAGTGAGCCCAGGAAACAGGTGTTTGGTTCAGGGCTTAGACAGCTCACTGGCGAGAACTTTGTTGTCATTCTACATTACCACCTAGTAGGAAAACTCTCAATTGATTTAAATAGCTGATGCCACTGATATCTCACTACATTACAGAGCCCATCATCATGGCTGGCCAAACTGGTGGACTGATTCATGAAGGGCTCTTGATGAGAACTGAACCACATACCCCCAAGTCCTGATGGCAGCATCTGTAACCATTCAGCTAATGTGAAAGTCCCTTTATCTGGGAGGGTTAGCATTGCTTTTTAGCTTCTGATCACTTCTGTTCCTCACTACTAGTGTGCGCTGTTGCTGCTGTTCCAGTTATTGCAGCATCTCACATCTAAGGCTCATTCACACTGCACCTTGCCACAGAGGCTCCTTTGTAATCATTTGGAAAATTTCTTCCAAAGCGCTAGAGAGCTACATTCACACTGCAGCGGTCTTCCTCCTGCCCATTTAACTTTCTGGTGATTTCAGCATTGTTCTGGTCAGCATTGGGTGGATGGGGAATTGTGGTGGTGCAGGTGGTTTAACTGTTTAGATGGCAAAGGAAACCACCGACAATGCTCCACAAACCCAGGAAATGAGGGATCATGGTCGCAACACCACCCAATGGAATATCGCCAAAATGGTAAGATTCACATGGGGGCAGGGGCCACGATCTTGCTGCTGTGAGCCACTGACAAGGGCTCACAGTTCCTCATGTGAACGAGCCTCTAGATGGCGCTGGTCACAAACTGCTGTTTACATCTACAACACCAACCACGCTAATTACTTGGAAAGAAGAAATGCTCTCCTTTACGCTTCTTTTTTAAGAATCATTCATGAATACTTAAGCAATAAGGCATGAAAGGGCATGGGTTATTGTGGGGATAATGGCATGCCTTGGGGAGTGAAGTCTGAGGTGAAGCAGAGGGCTTTACGCACCCAAGAAGTGCTGTTATCCCTCAATTATGCACACCCTGGAATGCCTTATTGCAATTTATAAAATGACTTCCTTGATTTTTTTATTTAAGGACCAATTAATGAGGTTCAGAAAGTTCAGCATTTCTGACTTGTGCTGTTATGCTGGGATATCGGCATGGTCATGTGACTGGATTCCACCAATCACAGTTCAGTATTTCTTACCCATTTTATAATACTTAAAAAGCTCATGGTCAATTTAATAGCTGCAGCCAGACCTGGTTAATAAACATTTGGTTTTGCCCATTTTGTTATTTAATAAAAAATACATATAGTAACCAGACTATGACCAGAGGATTTTTTTTTTTTTGCTTTCTTTAATAGAAAATTTGAAAATTTGGAAATTCAATGCTGAGCAGATAAAAACATGTAATATTCCTTTCTTAATAATTTGTTAGTGTTTAGTTAATCCTTAGTTTAATTTAAAATAATCCATGATTTTTTTTTACTTAGAAATTTCTGCCACTTCATCATGTACAAATCCTTTTAAGTTAAGAACACAGGCCCACATTTTCAAAGGAGATGCGCAGTACAAAGTGGAGATGTGCTGCACATCTCAGAAAATGAGCAGAACTATGATATTCAAAAGGGAGAGATGAGTCTTACATCTCCAGATGTGTCATCGCGCATCTGTAATGTATGCAGCTCATGTAGAGGGGGTGTTCCCACAAATGTGCTGTGCATCCCTATATTCAGCCAAAATGTGTGGTGCATCTGTTGCGCATCTTGGAGATGAGCCATCCAAAGTTAGGCATGTCTAAATAGCCAGCTACCCACAGGCAGGCCGCAGATCTGCAGGTAAGCCATCTGAAGACAGCCCTTGTAGGTGCACCAGGACATGCTTCAGGCACCCGCACACATCAGTTATGCCGGGATGGATGAACCCTGAGCCACAGGTGCTATGTCACCACCGGTAATGTCCAGGGAGCAACCCCACACACTGCACCCTGGGCGTAGACAGCGAGCAGCCCCATGCTAGTGCTGTCGGGTGCCCCCCGGACACACCAGAAGGGCAGACAGCCACAATGCAGCAAATGTATCGGGGGCCATGGCCTGCACCCATGCGGTCTGCAGGGTGCCACCTGGTGGTGGCATGCACCCAGGGTGCTGTCTGGGGCAGTGGTGCCCAGGTAGGCTGGTGGATGGGTGGAAGCCTGGCACAGGCCAGGGACTGAACTGTGGCACACACCCATGGTATTGCACCATAGTTGCACACAAGTGGGACCCACCCACTAGTGTACCTGGTCGCCCTCTGCACACTGCCATTCCTTGCAGTCATCACCATGTTCCACTCATGTGGTGGGGGAGGCATTGCAGGAGACTGTACACTGCATATGGAGCTGGTGTATCACATACATGTGGTATAATATCAGCCTGTGTCACCCTGTGCCCTCCCCTGTTGCATGTCCAGGTGGGTCCCCTGTGGCCATAGTCCAGGTGGTCCCCCTGTACCCCAGTCTGACCCTGTACATAGCTATGGGTAATAGCAGTTTACCTAGGCCAATGCAGTCCACCCACTCACCCACTCACCTACCCACACACAATCTATCACACCTGCCTGATAGGCTGCAGCACCTCCTGTTCACCTTTGTGGAGTGGTGAGGCAGTCCTGCACAGCTGGAACTGAGTATGCCCATGGTATGCAAATGGCCTGAATACATTCCAGTAATGAGCTGCACATGTGGGAGATGGGCTTGGAATGTGCAATGAGGTCATTTGCATATCCAGGCTGAATACTGCAACTTTGTGCACCGCAAGTGGCTTTGCATCGCACATTTTCCTATGATCCGCATGGGGCTCAGGTCACTTGCTGTGCTGCGCATCTCCTACTACACAACCGTTCATCTTTGGGATTGTCACCGGGCATGGGTTTAGGATAACACAATTTCAGGCAGCCACAAATCAGGTGAATAAAAGGTGCACAAGTGTTTGTCATTTTATTTTTATCAAGTAAAATATACAGAAAGCAAAATGTAAGTCGGACAACTGCTTAGCTTCAACAGTTTCTAAGACTTTTCTTCAGAGTAGCATGAATCAAAAAGTGACACACTACCAGGAGGTCTTCCACCTTCCTTCCTCAGTCAGTATTCACCTGACCTCCCTATAACTGAGGTAGGGCTTTTTATAAGCTCACTAGAAATTGGAAAAACACTTTCCCTTGCCTTTTGATTAACAGTAGACATAACATAAAACTAGCCACTAGGGTCCACTATTACACCACAGAGAACAGTTATTTGGCACCCGGAGCACATTACATAACTTGTTTACAACATTGGTAAAGTTAGAGTCGTGGTCAGAACATTATGTGCTCTCCTAAACTCTCCTGCTGGGTCAAATTACCTTATGCTGTCTGCTGCAAAATATATATTGGATGGGGGCTGCTAACATCTAGAAAAAGAAGACACAAACATTTGTTATTCTTCTGTTAAGACTGCCCTCTCATTTTGTAACTGTACTCTTAGTTTTGTTATAACCAGCCAAGCAGCAAGTTGGACATTATACAAAACATATAAACTGCTTGGGGAAGGGGTTTCAATTTATGCCAGGGGTGTCCACTATGACAGGGATCACTCAGTCACAGAGATATTCAGCCGGACATGTGCGAGCGCATCTCACAGCGCATCTTCTGAATATCTCATTATTTTGTGCCGGTGCATCTCAGATGTGCAGCGCAGACACTTGCGCGAGTTTCCAGGTGACTTTTAAATATTGGGGGCCACAATCCACAGGTTTCTGTGTTTCCTCTTAGGGGTTTTGGTCTAGGTAGGAGCAGAGAATCAGCTTTTCTGTGCATAGCTAAACAGTGATCATCTCCGTTAGCAGAGGCTAGCAACAGATCTTTCAGCTATGGTTTACAGCTGATGTGGGGCTGGCTGAATTACTGCTGGAATTGGAGGGGGACACTTTGAGAACAGGAGCTGGACTGAATAGGGACAGCAGTTTTAGAGCTGGCAGTGCCAGTAAACGGCCAAAGCTGAGTTACTACTGGAGTGGGAGGGATGGCAGGAGGAAGCAATTTTTTATGTTCACCATTGCATTTGTGCAAGCGAACATATCATTATGAGAGAGGGTTTTGAGAGGTGCGTTACAGTTGTCCAATGCAGGGAAGTCTGCAAGGGGCTCATCGGTGTTGCACCAGTCATTAGCTGAGCTGATCATGACTCTGTTCTTTCTTGCTGGGTGGAAAATTAGTGTAGTTCAAAGGAGAGACATGGCCCAATCATAGGGTGGCTCTTTCCTTTGATCTGCATAACGTTGCCCAGCAAGCACAGCTGATCGTGTTGTGATCAGCCTGCGGTGGTTCTGGTGTCCTGAAAGTTTGTGGCAGTTCAGTATCAGTCAATATTGTTGTGGGTCTCTCCCTATCTCTCGCTCTGCATTTTCTTGTGATGCAAAAAGCAGAGAGCGTGCTCCAGTTAGTTTGAAGAAGAACATCCTAGGTACATTTTTGGTCTCCGTTTGCTTTTTTTTTTTTTTTTTAATCCCCAGTTGCTTAATGTGAACAAAAGAGTGGAGAGTGAAATGTGACGATGAGAGGAGTCTGCACAGTGAATTTATACAGGGATTTATTGAGGAAGTCACAGTCTCCACACGTGAACCTATCCTCGTCACTGATTCTGCGTCATCTGCTGTCTGCGCCCACCTGGTTAACACGCACAACCCTCTGAGATACGAAAATGTTTGGCCATCGCCATAGCAACAAAATAGCATGAGGATTGTATTTTACTATTCATAACAGACAAGTGAGCACTTTGGTTAACTTTGAAATGGCTTTCAATCGGGGGATAGGTCTTATGCTCTGCGAAGAAAAACAAAATAACCCGTATGTTTTCATCGTGCATCACAGGCTACTGATTAGGTATTCACATCCTGTTACTGTACCTACCACCCCCGAGCGTCCTCTACCCTTTTCAGAAGTTCCCCCAATTTTGCTATGTCACATTACTCAGCATGCACACAGGTACACACAGTTTTATGTAAATATTTTCATGTATTTGACTAGTATTTATTTAAAGTTGATAACCAGGAGAAGCACATGGGGCCAATTCGAGGTGTGACAGTTTTGTGTTTTCTGCTTGTGTTACTGTTTACCAAGCACCCAGTTTTACATGAACACTGCTGGCTCAGTGCTTTCAGTCTTTGACAGGGAGTCTGCTTCTCACTGCAGGGATGATATGATGCCCAAGACCGACGTAGGCACAACTCATGCCATGGGGGTAGAGGGATGAACTTTTGGGGAGAAAGCTGGGACAAAAGCAATGTGCATGAATTATAATCGTCATCACCCTTGAGCCCTACACCATGCACGTCCTCAGTGGTTGGTGGGGGGGCAGTGGCTGACAGGCTGAGGGGACCCAACAGTACAGAGCAAGACCTGACAGGAAGGAGTAGGTGCGGCCACCTCGCCACAGGCAGCCAAAATGTGTTACTGAAAAAAAGGGGTGGTCTTGTGCACATTGTCCATGAACCACATGTGAGGAGTTCTGAGACCCTAAGAATAGAAGTGAGACCATTCTTACACTGTGAAGAGTGTCATCTGGGAGGTGTGACTATACTGTTGCTCAGGGTCCATCAAAAATGTTAACAAAAAATTTTAAAATGTCTCCAAACATGCCTGTTTTCAGGGCACCTGTGCATGAGAACCTGCACCTGTGCATGAGACCCTCTTTACAGAATAAGAGCACACTTCCCAAAGATGGCCCAGATATGCACCAAAGGAGTATATTCAAGCCATGGTTCATGGCATGTGAGGATGGTATCTGACAGGGATGAAGAGTCACAATAGCACACTGCAAGACCCCCCAGGAAGGAGTAGATGGTGGTTTGGCAGCCAAAATGCACGACTGAAAAAAAAAGGCATCCATGAACATGGGTCTCCTTGCTCTGCACATATAAGTGAATGCAGCCAGTCCAGAAGCATGTCAGGGGGTGGAGTGAGGCCCAGACACCTAGAGTGGATCCCCTGTGAATTGATGTAATCACATATAATATCTGATCCAGTTCAGATTTTGGATCCAAGATTGGCTAGTGGGATCCGAGTTCAGATAGTGGTTTCTGAGGTCAGTTGTTAGTCTTGGATCCTGAATAGTCATGTTGGACTGTTGTTATGTGATTGAATCCTAAGTGACAGGCTCCAGCAGTCGGATACAAATTCAGTCAGCGGTATCTGATGGTATCTGATTCATTCCGATACTATCCAAGCAACATTGGCTGTGAGGCTTGAGAATGCTGGCCTGTGTAAATCAAGTGACCAAGGGTGTTTTCCCCCGGTTTTCTCTGCCAATACTAAGTTGCATTGCAGCATATCCCTTGCAACTTCATCGGAACACGGCTTTCTCTGAAGAGGAAGTGAAGCAACTTGGCTTGCTGCAGGGATCTCTGCTGTTGTGGAACATGCTGCATTCCTCTCCTCATCAAGACAGTGCTCCCACTAACTAAACTGCTGAATCACCATGTTCTGGGCTCACTCCTTCCGAACCCATTTTTTTTTAAACAGCAGTATTGGTTAGTCAACCAACATTTTCATCATATACTTTTTTTTTTAGTCAACAATGTATATGACATGATTAGATTCATAATCAGTAGCTTTTTAATTTCTTCAGTTATTTAAAAAACAGCTCATATAAATATTTTTTTAAATGAATGACTTGAGTCCTCAAAGATGTCCCCACTTGCAATATTTAAAAAATCTCTTCCATTAAGAGTACCTTTTGACTTTTAATACTGAATGTTAACAGTGGATGTATTATGATGGTGCTAACATGTTTCCAGTGATAACACCGTGGCACACGCAGATGTTTATTTTTTTAGTGCTGGGCATTGCAAGGGTTCACAAACTTTTTAAAACATCATCACGTATCTCAGATCAGGAATGAAAGAAAATGAAAAGAAAGATTGGTATAGTGAACTTTTTCCCAGAAATACATTATTACTAAAAACCAAAAAAAATGATTAACAAATACTGCAGCTTAAGGGGATTTTTATTTATTCTGAGTTTTAAAACCAACCCAGTTCTAGGGGATTTTGCCTGTTCCTAATAGACACCGCTGCACAGACCGGGGACCATATTTACAAAGATCGCTTTCTGATTGCCCTTCATTAATGAATGTCATTATAATTTATTTTGCAACAAAAGCTATTAATCACAAAATGGAATGTCAGCATTTGAAGTCTGTTATTATCATCCTTTGGAATCAGAACAGCAGTCTAGACAGAATAAATTAGAAATAGCATGTCTGATGATGTCAAGTGGCAGCAATCTCCTAGACTATCTGTGTTGCTAACAATTATTTATTTATTTTAAGTGTTACAAAAAGTGATACAGTTTCTGCCCCTTCAGGCCCTTTTTTATCTCCGTACTTTCCCCTGACTGCGTACTCCATAATGGTTGTACCTTCCACCAAACAGGAGGACAGTGGATTGGCTTCCTTTGCAGTCAACACCAATATTACTCTTAAGGGGCTTTTACACTACCGGCTCTGCACTGGTGCCAATGTTATGGATGAGTTTCACCAGTGCAGATCCAGCAGTGTAAAGAGATGCCGGAGTGTTGCAAGCTGCTCCATTTCAGCACTAAGTGTTCTCTGGTTGGGAACACAGAGTGGAGTGCACCAGTGAAGGCTTTTTTCGCAAGTGTCTGAAGGCGCTGCTTTCCCTGCATTGGTTCACTCCTATTCACTAACCCTCCACCGGAAATGCCCCCCAAACACCTGAAGGCCACTGGGAATGCTGCACAACTGCAGTGTGTAAAAGAAAAGGGCGGCGGTGCAATTGGGGTGGAGCAAGTCGTTTCAAGACAGCAATGCTCCAGGTAAGTTGTAGTGTAAAGGCCCCTTTAGATTGGCTGGCTGAGGATTAGCCAGTGATTAGATGCCCATGTCCAGCCCCCAGCTGGTCCCAGTGTGGGATCCCTTAGTTCATCTGAAGGCAGCGGCTTCCCAGATGGTGGCTGCTGCACCACGGGACCAGATCATTTTATATTATTTATTTACAGAGTGTAGCCCAATGGGGGGACTGACGCACAGGGAGGTGAAATGACTTGCTCAAGGTCAGGCTGAACCCTTAGCTATGATGGGGTTCAAGCCAGTGACCCCCCTCCCATTTCACAGTTCAGTACCCCAACCACTGTGCCACATGGATTTTGTTTTTCATTGTTCTTGCAAAGGAGATGCTTCTGTTTCAATTTAGCGTTGCGGTAAATCAATATACTATGCTGTGGGGAGAAGCATAATGGAATTCTTAGTTTGCAAATTATTTTATTTTGGAGCATTTGTCTCTGATTATTTATGATTGCCATGCTGTGATCTTGCATCTTGATTAAACATCTATAGTAACAGCCTACTGCTGTGGCTGTCTGTCATGGACCTAGAACAAGTCACTTAACCTCACAGGACTTCCGTGAGAATGACAAATTGCATTTAAGCTAGGCTGACAGAATTTGAATGTATAGTAATTCCAGACAGATATATCTGTCCAACGTGTAGTAATTCTAGACAGATATATCAGTCGACAGCACAGCAAGGGCTATGATATACACATATTACAAAAAAAGACTTTAATGCATCTGTTATGTTTAAAGAGCCACAAAAGTATGGAACTGTGGCATTAGAGTTTGTAACCCTAAGGGTCACCCCCCCATTCCCTACCCTTGTGACCCAAAGCCAAGCTACAGGCCTACAGTCAAGTTCCATAGATGTCTCATTTGATATGGGGCCATATGCAATGTACCAGAGTTGTTGGGCATGGCCCCAGACCTATAGTTTGCTTAGCGTCAGGTGCTGTATGCTCTACATGAAGCAGCATACTCACAGTGCATTTCCATAAACCTGTAGTTTGTTTGGCTTGGGGCCTGCTGTGGAACCATAGTGCATGGTCCCAGACCTATACCTTGCTTTGTGAAGGGCCCTATGGGCCCTAAGTGAAGCTGCAGACCTGTGCTGCAGTGTCCTGGACCTAAAGCTTGCATCGTGCAGGGTCCTGTGGTCTTCCTGCAAAGCGGCGTACATGTGGTGCATGACCTGGACCTGTAGCTTGCTCAGCATACATCCCTGTGGGCCCTACAGGGAGAAGCAGATGTGTGATGTTGGGCCGTAGACCTATAGCTTGCTTTGTGTAGGCCCTGCAGCCTGTATGTGAAGTAACAAATCCATGTGGATCAGCCCAGGACTGGTAGCTTGCCCTTGGATCATAAGTGTTGGCGATGGGGATGGAGGGAGCATTAGGAATGAAAGCCCTAATATTACATTTCCATACTTGTGTGGCTCTTTAACCCTAACAGATGCGTTAACCTCATTTTTTTTGCAGTTAATTCTCTTACTTTTTGAAAAACATACATGACAAGTGACACCGTTAGTTTTCCTCATGCAGGGTTCAGACCTGTAGCTTGCTTTGTGCAGGGGCCTGCAGGTGTGTGTGTGTGTGTGTGTGTGTGTGTGTGTGTGTGTGTGTGTGTATATATATATATATATATATATATATATATATATTAGAGGCAAAAATCCATTTAATGCATCAGTTAGGGTTGTTCCACTGCGACAAAAGCAAAGGAAATTCCGTGTTAGGATTGAAAGCCCCCTTGGACCCCCCATCCCACCCCTAAACGGCATTGAGGTGCTTGGGGTCAGCAAACAGAGAGAGAAACGAAGCTAAGCTCGCATTTAAAAACACAACTGGTAATGTGCACAGTGATGGCAGTGGTATTTGAAATGCAGATGTTAAGTGTGACAGCAAAAAGAACACCAAAGGGAACAGAAACAGAAACGCAAACACAAGCGTACATGTAAACAGAAACTGTAACACCCACGGGCAAAGTACCACAATCGTAAACGCAAATGGTAACGTTAACATGAAGAATAATGCGAAAGGAAACAGAAACAGGAACAGAAGCGTGTACAGAAACACAAACCGTAATGCGAACGGTCACGTTACCACAATTGTGAATAGAAATGTTAGCGGTAACAGGAACAATAATGCCAAAGGAAACAAATGGAAAGTCGAATGCAAACGTGCACGGAAACGCAAACTATAACATGCACAGGCACGGTACCGCAATTGTAAACGCAACTGCTAAAGTTAACATGAAGAATAACGCCAAAGAAAACAGAAATGGAAACTGGAATGCAAGCATGTATGGAAACGCAAACCGTAATGTGCACGGTGATGTTACTGCAATTGTAAATGTAAATGGTAATGGTAGCAGCAACAATAATGCCAAAGGAAACAGAAACGCAAAAGGAAATGTAAGCGTGTATGGAAATGCAAGCTGTGAGGTACAGTATGGCAAGTGGAAGCGCAAATGGTAATGTTAACAGCAGAAGTAATGGCAAAGGAAACAGAAATGGAAATGCAAACGCAAGCGCATATGCAAACGAGAACACAAAGCGTCATGTACACGGTGGCGTACTCGGGAACAGTAACGCAAACAGGTATGGAAACACAAGTGATAATGCTAAGTGTAACAGTAATGTAACGGCACACCCTGTTTTTGCCCAACAGTTGCATAGAGAAACACAGTGTGCACAAAGAATGTATGCATAATAATGGGCCTCACAGCAGAAAATGAGCTGTCTGAAGACTAAATTGCTTATATCTCAGGAACCGTATGACGTAGAAAAAAAATTCCCATGATTCATGATTTTCCTGTCTCCGTTTTGCTGAATGCGTAGCCATAGCCATAGGCTATGCATTGTCGTGACGAAAATTCCATATTTCGCACCGTTTCCGAGATACGAGCCCTGAAAGGCGTGGCGTACGCCACCATGTTAGTCTATGGGAAAAAATGCCAACTTTGGAGTACCGTAACTTGGCATTCATGCAATATTGTTTCACCAAACAACCAAAAGGCACATCTGTGAGATGGCTGCTTTTCCTTCAAATTTCAGCTCAAAGACCAAACCATTCTTTCGCAGCAGGATGGCAAAGAATTCCTGCCATTTTGGCCAAGACTGAAAAAGTAGTGTCACAATTTGCGGCAATTTTCACAAAAAATTTGTGAAAGTGTCGCAGGTGCAACACTACTTTGCGACACTACTGTTTCCAGAAATTTGAAAAACACATTTCTAGGGTATTTTACCCCACAATAAAGACATGGCTAGCATCTTCAGGGTCCGACTAGGTGAACACAGAAATAATTGTGTCCCTAGAGGCTCCCAATTTTAAATGGCAAACATTTTTCTGATCACTAACTGAAAACAAAATGGCAGATTTGCGACACTACTAGGGTCATTTGCGACACTAAAGAGTGCATTTGTGAAAGTGTTGAACTTTTTGTTAACTTTTCCCATTGACTTATAATGGGAACTTGTTTTTTGAATAACTTTTGAACCGTTTAATATTTTTTCACGAAATCTTCAAAAGGCACATCAGGGACCCTCGCCACATGTTCTCTGAAGTTTTTGGACCAGTCACACAAACATGAGACCTGTAGGCGAGAGCAAAGAATTCTCAAAAAAGCATCATTGCACATTTTTGTGTCGCTTAATAACTCCGCAGCCGTATAGCCGACTGGTACGAAACTTGGCAGATCCCAAGATCTACCAGGCCCAATCTTGCATATCAAATTTCAGGCAAATCTGTTGAACAGTGGCAACGTTATTGAGGTGCAAAATTTGACCCTTTAACTTTAAAAGTGCTACTCAACCCTAACTATGGTAGCACTACCGTGCTACCATAATTCATTGCAAAAAACTACATTAATACACCACTTTGGGTTCAAGTTAACCCCACAAAAGTAGAAAAATAGGGCATTATGCTTTCCAACCCTAACTCCCCATCCCCCAGGCAGCAAAAGGACAAGACTACACAAACAACCACAGACAGCGATCATCAAGTAAGACAAACAACATACAGCTGTTTCCAGATGAAATAAATGCAGCAGCACTGATGTGTGCTACCTTTGTTGATTTGTATATGTGGTATGCGCACTGCAAGGCATACACACTCACTTCTGGCTGCAGATAGAAATCCACAATACTCAGATCACAACAGTTCATCTGTCTGCAGAAGCACAAGCTCCTGAAGCCACAAATACAATTCTAGGATACCTAAATTACAACAGTACTTCTGTCTGGCCTCTGTGGAGCCCGTGCTTCTGCAGCCCAGATACACATGCGCAGTGTAAGACATACACACCAGCTTGTTGCTGCATTACTTTAGCCACAGATTGAAATCCATAATACCCAAATTACATCACTACTACTGTCTGCAGATGTGCAGGCCCCTGTGGGAATCAGCACTTCTGCAGCCATAGGTACCCATGCACAAAAATGAGCAAAGGATGTATATAATTAATATTTATGACTGGACTTCAAAAGAGCAACACTGATCAGATTGCGGCACACTTCCATTTTGAGTCATCACCACACAGAATGCACTAAAAGAGATGTCGTATCATGACAAGACATCCCATCTGGTGAGCGAATGCTACAAAAGGAATGCTGAGAATCACTGGGCAGTACTGTAACAGTTGATATAAAAACACACAATAAATAACTACAGACAACAACATTTTTGATGAACATGTTTTAATTGTTCATGACAACATTCAGCCACAGTACTAACAGAGTAAATTCATAATTTTCTGCCCCCTTTAAGTGCAAACCCCAAATTCGTTGGTCACAGCACTTTATATACGACCAAAGAATTCTCATTGTGGCTCTTGACCCAGAAGTCAGTCCCCATGCTAAGCTGGGCACCCAATATTTGTAGTGTTCCCAGAAAAGGTATTTTGGGGCAGATTTTCAAGAAACAAACACCAGTATCTAGCTAAACAGGTCCTGTTTACCTAGGTTCAGGTATTTTTTTTTTAATCATTAGCATTCTTTTTATGTATTTTCCAGTATTTGTTCATAAAAAAAAAAAAAAGATGCCGGCCATCATTACCTAAAATGTTTCTCATGACCCAAAAGCACAATTAATCGCAACCTAAATATGGCTAGCTAAAGAAGAATTTTTGGATCATATCAGTGAGCTATCCTGAAAACCCCCTACTGGACATTGTCAGAAGCCAAATTTCAAAACCTTATAACCCTAGAATGGATCAATATTTTTCACAAAACCTTCAAAAGGCACACCCTTGGCACAAGTCCCTTCTGCCCTGAAAGTGTCAAAACAAAATTTTGTACCATCTTGGCAGTAGGTGAGAGTACAAAAAGGCCCCAAACAGTGCTTTTTATGTATTTTTGATGTTTTCAGATCTTGTAATCCATTTAAGCAGCTGTCACGAAACTTCCCACATCTCAACAAACACTGCCAACGTTATTAAGGTGCAGAGATTAGAGTTTAACATTGAACACACCACTTAACCCTAACTATACCTGTGCTATGATACAAATATAATAAATTGAACCTCATTTGATTTTAGTGCCTCACCTAGTCATGGAATAAGGAGTAGTGTATCATGTTGGAAAGAAAAATGGCAGGAAAAGTGAACCAGGGTAGCCACCACCAAGTAATGAAAATATTTCAGAATGAAAGAGGCCTCATTTAAGGGGTTCACCAGTGTCCAGTGCCGGAACCTCTTCTACTCATGCTGTATATAAATAATTTAGATAAAAAAAATATGCCATTCTACAAAAAGCAGTTTTATACTCAGCGCATCTGAAGAGCTCACTCCGCTTCCAGCTCAGTGTTTGATTTGATAGTCATAAAAGAATTGTACATAGAAACATAGAATTTGACAGCAGATAAGGACCACTTGGCCCACCTAGTCTGCCCATTTCCCTACCTAACGGATAAGCTGCAGATCCCAGTTAACCAACAGCCTACTTCCTCCTACCCCCCACTAGAATTGCCTTATGTCTGTCCCATGCATTCTTGAATTCCCCCACTATTTTTGACTCTACGACCTTCTCAGGAAGGCTGTTCCATGTATCCACAACCCTCTCTGTGAAGAAATACTTCCTCACATTACCTCTGAGCTGTCCCCCCTCTATCTTCAAATTGTGCCCCCTTATTTTTACACATCTCTTTTTCTGAAAGATGCTACCCTCTTGGACTTGGTTGATTCCCTTGAAGTATTTGAAAGTTTCTATCATGCCCCCCTCTCCCTCCTTTCCTCAAGGCTATACATCTTCAGTTCCTTTAGTCTTTCTTCATATGTCTTCTAATGCAGACCCTGCATCATTTCGGTTGCCCTCCTCTGGGCAGCCTTCACCCTGTCTATGTCTTTGCGGACATGGGGTCTCCAGAACTGTACACAGTACTCCAGATGTGGTCTTACCAACTGTCTGTAGAGAGGGCCAACAACTTCCTGTTTTCTACTGGTGATGCCTCTCCCTATGCATCCCAGTATCACCCCAGCCCTCCTTACTGCCTTCTCACATTGCTGGCCCACCTTTAGGTCATCTGATATGACTACCCCCAGGTCCCTTTCCATTTTAGTTGTTGTCAGTATCTCACCCCCCATTGTGTACTATTCCCCTGGGTTTTTGTTTCCCAGGTGCATTACTCTGCACTTCTTTGCATTGAATCTAAGCTGCCATACATTTGACCATTCCTCCAACCTTGCCAAGTCCCTTCTCATCCTTTCCACCCCACCTTGTGTATCAACCCTGTTGCAGATCTTTGTGTCATCTGCAAAGAGAAATACTTTCCCTTCCAGTCCCTCTGCAATGACACTTATAAAGACATTAAAAAGGACATGCCCCAGTACTGAACCCTGTGGTACCACACTAGTAGCCCTCCTTTCTTCACTGTGGACTCCATTTACTATTACCCACTGTGTCCTGTTGTCCAACCACTGTTTTACCCAGGCTACCACCCTAGGACCCACTCCCAGGCTGGCTAATTTATTTATTAATCTTTTGTGCGGGACTGTGTCAAATGCCTTGCTAAAGTCTAGGTAGGCCATGTCCACAGCCCCTCCCTGGTCTACTGCTTTGGTCACCCAGTCAAAGAAATCAATTAGATTTGTCTAACATGACCTTCCCTGTGAATCCATGCTGCCTTGGGTCCTGTGCCCCACTGGCCTCTAGGTGCTCAACAATTCTTTTCTTCAGAAGTGATTCCATCATTTTCCCTACCACTGAGGTCAAACTGACAGGTCTGTAGTTTCCTGCCTCCGTCTTGCTCCCACTTTTGTGAAGGGGAATCACATCCACCCTCCTCCAGTCCTCAGGTACTACCCCATCCTCCCATGATTTATTAAAAAGGGTAGTCAGTGGTGTTACTAGTTCTTCCCTTAGTTCTTTGAAAATTCTGGGGTGAATTCCATCAGGCCCCATTGCTTTATCTACCTTCAGTTTTAAGAGTTCTTTCAGAACCCTTTCTTCTGTGAAAGGACTAATATCAACCCCCCTATCCAGAGTGCTTCTGTTGACCAGATTAGGTATTTCCCCCTGCTTTTCGATTGTGAATACTGAGCAGAAGTATTCATTCAGTATCCCTTCTTTTCCATTGTCGCTCTCTGCCCAACCACCTTCCTCTTTGTTCAGCCTCAGTATCCCTGCCTTAGTCTTTCTTTGCTCCCTAATGTACCTATAAAAGGTTTTATCCCCCTTCTTAACCGAGTTGGCTATCTTTTCCTTGGTTTGGGCCTTTGCTATTCTGACTGCCTTACCCGCTTCCTTCTGCTTTAATTGGTACAGTTCTCTGTCCTGCTCCTTCTGTGTTTCCTTATACTTCCTGAATGCTATCTTTTTCTCCCTTACCTTCCCCACCACTTCTTTTGAGAACCATAGTAGTTTTTTCTTTCGTTTTGACTTGTTTATTTGCTTCACACAAAGACATGTTGCCTCCGTGATGGCGGTTTTGATGTTTCCCCATTGTTGCTCCACCCCACCTTCTTGCCTGTTTGCTAGTGCTTTTCTGAGGCACTCTCCCATTTTGTCAAAATCAGTCCTCCTGAAGTCCAGTACCTTCACTTTTGTGTGGCTTGACTCTACAGCTAAGTTTATTGTGAACCACACTGTTTGGTGGTCGCTTGTTCCCAGATGGCTACCCACTTCAAGATCAGAGATCCTCTCTGCATCCCCATTTGAGAGTACTAGGTCTAAGATATCTCTCTCCCAAGTGGGTTCCAAAACTAGCTGTCTGAGGCATGCCCCCGTAGGGCATCAAGAATGGCCCTGCTCTTGGATGTGGCTGCAGCAAAGGTGCTCCAGTCAACATCTGGCATATTCAGGTCCCCCATCAGCAATATCTCCCCTTTCTCTGCCATCCCAAGGATGCCTTCTATCATTTCCTTGTCCATTTCCTCCACCTGAGATGAGGGTCTGTATACAACCCCTGTGCGGATTGTGGAGCCATTTCCAGTCTCCAGGGTGAACCACAGTGCCTCCTCTCCTCCCTGTTTACCCTTTAGTTCTGTTGCTTTTATCCCTTCCTTTACATAGAGAGCTACTCCTCCTCCTCTTCTTCCCTCCCTGTCCCTCCTGTAGATTGTGTACCCTGGTATGTTGACATCCCATTCATGGTTCTCTGTGTACCATGTTTCTGTGACTGCCACAATATCCAGGCATCCCTCCTCCATCAAGGCCAACATTTCAGGGAGCTTTTTACCTAGACTATGGGCATTGGTACTCATTACCCTCCATTTTTTTATGCTTTATTTCTTTTTGCCCCATCCCTGTCCCTACTGCCTTTGTCTTTTTCTCCATTTACCCTGCCCTTATCCCTATCAACTGCTCTATTTTGGTGTTTACCTCACTAATTACCCTGATTTTTTTTGGGGGCTAGGATTTCCCTTCTCCTCTTCAGTGCCTCCCCCCTTGGCTAGTTTAAATGCTTGCCACTGAAGCATTTAAACCTATCACCTAGGATCCTGGTTCCCCTCCAGGATAGATGCAGACCATCACACCTGTATAGGCCTGCATCCCTCCAGGTGGAGCCCCAGTCCCCAATGAAGCCAAATCCCTGAGCTCTGCACCAGCTTTTCAACCAGTCATTGAATCCCATTGTGTGGAGTGCCCTAGCCTCATCCATGCCATAGACAGGTAGCACTTCCGAGAAAGTTACCATGTGTGCTACTTGTCTAAGGCCCCTTCCCAACTCCATAAACTCCTGGTGCACTGCTCTGATCCCATTCTCAGCCAGGTCATTTGTCCCTAGATGGATAATGACATCCAGCTCCCTACCCCTTGCCACTGCTCCCATGATCCTGAGGATTCGTTTCCTGTCCCTCCAAGCCTTGGCGCCGGGCAGGCACCTTATCTCCCTTTCCCCTCCCTCTCCCAGTTCTACCCCCTAACAATTGAGTCCCCCACCAGGAGTTGTTTCCTTCCCCTGTGGGGTCCTGGGCCACCCTCCTGTAGGTCTCCATTGTGGAGGTTCCAGCATCCTCCTTGGTCTCCACTGCAGGTGCCTCCATAGAGGAACCATGCTTCACCAGAGTGGCGAATGAATTGTGGAGAGGCACAACTGGAGGAATGCGCCTCTGTTCCACCACCCTCACCCTTCCTGAGCCCACCATGGTCCAACCACTCCTCTTTCTTGGTAACCTCTGAGGTAGTGGCGGTGGCTTGGGTGATCCGTGGGTGGGGGAGCAGGTTTCCTGAATCCTTGCCAGGTCAGCATGGAGACAAATTCTGACAAATAAAATGAGGTTTAATATGCCTGGCTGTGAGTAAAACAATCAATTTTGCAGTCTTTCAGAGTGAGATGGGTTGCCATAAGGACTGAGCTGATGACAGACAAAAAGTCAAAATACAACGTCCCTAACAAGGGATAGAGATCCCTTACTAGGTGCCAAAATATTAGAGCAACAAACAGATGGAAGGGAAAAGAGATGAGGGGACAAATAATCTGAGAGATAGATGGCTTGAAGGAGGGATAGGTGTCAGGAGGCAGGGAGGGAAATAGATGTCTAGAGGGAGTGAGGGATAGGTAGTGGGAGGACAGAATAAATGCCTAGAAGGAGGAATAGATGGCTATAGCTAAAGACTGATGGACAGAGAAATAAAAGGCTAGACAGAGTGGGAGGCCTAGAGGGCTTTAAAAACATCAGTACTGTTCTTAAATTCCATGTAGTCTGACCAGTTATGATTAAAATCACCCCATAATGCTAATCAGTGTTGCCATTAGTCTTTCCAAGGATTCAAACACAGTCTTCTGAGCTGAAGGTGTTGGCTAACCACTAACACAGTTGACCTCACCCTTTGAGTATGCTAATCCATTCTTGTAAAGGGATTTTGTAAGTTTATTAAAATTGGGGAACACTTACATGATGTTGAAGCCTATATCGGCAAAAGTCTTTTTAGAGTGAATTCGTAATTTTTATGAAAGTCTGTATGGAAGTGGAAGGGACTGTAGTTTGGCCCTGACAAGGTAGCCAGCCAATTCCTTCACTTCCTAGTTGTTTTGATCCATCCCCATGTTCAGGCATGTAATGATGTGTACCCAGGGAGAGGGTGGAGGCATGCCCAGTTAACGTCAGTGGGGTCAATTTTTATACATAAGAATGTCCACTTTGAGATTAATAAAGGGCACCGCTCCACTAACAAGGACCTTATTTCAATTATGAATTCACCCTAAAAAGACTTCACTGATGTAGGCTTCAACACCATGTAAGTGGCAACAGGATCTTTGTAAATCACTTTAATGTAACATCTCCACTGATGTTTTCTGTAGCCAATATAAGTGCCCAGATATTTAAAAAAAAAAAGAAAATAAATTGGAGGGGGTGAATGATGATTTCCAAAGTCATACAGAGTTCAGGGAGAAACTGCTGTGATGGTTTTGGAGCATCAGAAAGTTATCTCGTTTTCTAAGGAGCTAATGCTTCATTCTACTCTTCTTCATTCGTTAGATTTGACCGATGGAATATTCTCCCTCCTTCTGCATAAGTACAGCGGTAAATGCCATCATCTTCATTCAGAAATGCCAGGAAATAAAGGTTACTGTACTGAGACTTCTGTCAGAGGCTTCCGATACCCTTCATATTATTCTGTCGGCTCTGAGCAGCCGATGATTTATCCGTGATTATGGGTGATCTTTATTGAATATTTGATATTTGTTTGGAGCGAACTGAATAAATGACTTATACTGACATACTACATTTTCTCCTTTCTCATGATTCTTCATCTGTATATTATTACAAAAAAAGTACAACAGCTGTGTGTCGGGTTGTAATTGCATCTTGGGGTCCTGGTGATATTTAACAAGCTCGTTGAGGCTCATTCCCATTGTTTATGATGCCACTATAACTGCATGATAATGTTAAAGTCTTGTAATAAACTGCTGCCTGTCTATCAACCTTCAGGCTCAGACTAACCAGGTACTTTGAAAAAGGGAAATAGTTTTTAACTAGGTTGATTGGAAGGAGGAACTCAATGGACCAGTGGTCATCTTTACATATGTATGTATGCATGTATCATTTTATCAGTAACAGAGTAATCAATACAGTGTTTCAGGTTAGCCGAGTTTGGTGTCATAAGTACTTAAAATAGCAAAGGTCAGACCCCAGGTACATGTAGTTATATGTAACAGCTGTCTATAAATCCTACAGTAAATCCACCTAATTTGCAAACTGCAGAATTTTGTTATGAATAATTCGACCAGTGACCCCTTAATGTCCACTGCTCTGAACAGTTAATTATATATCTTGCATGTCAAATGTAATTTTTCATATGCTCAGATTGGTTTGTGTTTCACATTTAACAAGCACTAACACAAATAAAACCTCATCATCATGTCTCTATGAGTTTATAATTGAATTTATTAACCTCTGATGACAAGGCAGTGTTTGCAAATGCTTCATCATCCTTGGTTTGACCTCAGGGCCTATAACTTCCTATTTGTCGACATTATCAGATGACAAATGGCAGTGTCTGTGTTGCTGGATATTATTCAGGGACTGGCAATACTGCAAGCTGAACTAAAGAGATTGGATGACCTATGCTCTGAAGGAGGGAGGGTGCTGGAAAATATTATTGGAAAGAAAAGCAGAGTTTGGATGCAGTGTGTTGATGGGGGAGATGTGGGAACTAGGAAAAGGAGAAGCAGAAACAGACACTGTCAGCAGAAAAAAACCAGTGGTCCGTCTAGTCTGCCTAATTTGTTTTACCTACCTCACCCTGTCACCTACTGTCCAGGCAGGGTTTTCACCCCATTCCCCCACAGTACTAGATTACTCTTGATGTAACTATTAATTTAATGATTGATTTCAAATGCTTTACCAGGAAAAACGTATTGATATGATAACTATCGGATCCCTGAGTCTGTCCTAGCCATGCTTGAAACCATTGTAACCCCTCTTTGTCTAAATTAACCTTTAGCTGCTTCTGCCACCAGACAGAGCCAACCCCAGCTGCCCTCTCTACCTTCAGTCCTGCTAATTATGCTTGTGACTGTAACAGTGACTACAATTTGAATCTTATTTAGTTTGAATCTACTTACTTTTACAAACTCAACCTTCCTACTGTTGCTCGTCTGGTGTCACTTTGGTTACTGTATGAATCTCATGTTTTCCTGTATATTATGTATTGTTGTAATTGATGTTGTACCTGTGTAATAGACTCTCTGATTTCTAGGTATTCTCTGTATGTACTGTATTGTTGAAATTGACATGGAACCTGTGTAAAAGAGTCTATGACTCATAGGTATTGTAATCAGAGAATTTATAAATAAAAATAAAATGTATAGTCTGTTTCCCTGCCACCTCTGGTGGTAGGCTGTTCCTCAGTTCATCCACCCTCTCTGTAAAGTAAAACTTCTTAAGTGTTGAGACCTGCCAGGGTGTGGAGTGTTGGGGGATACCTGCATTTCCAGGGACTGTAAGACCCTCGGCCTGCAGCATAGGGCCTCCCTTCATCCTGAACATGCGTGTATCCCCTAGCATCTCACACCCACTCAGGGTCTTATCACTTATATAACTACTATAGAGTGGGATGGTCTGGATACAGTTTATATGGCCTGCTTCTGTCTGATTCATGTATGTATATATTACTTGAAATCAGGAAAAGCAACATGTACAAATTTCAGCAAGCTTTTATTGAAACAGGATTGCAAATCTAATTAAACTGCAGCGACTTGTGGCCTTAAAGCAGACGCTGTATTTAATGTAAGTCGTAGGCCTGTGGTAGAGGTTTGTTACTGGCTGTGGGACAAGCACTTTACTCAGCAGCTTTATTTGTAGGTTTGCAGCTATTTCTATTGTGGTGTAGTGCTGTGTGGAATTTTTAAATTCCAGCGTATTGGAATTCTGTGGAATTTCATAAAATTCTGTCTTAATTCAGTGGAATTCTGTTGGCAATGGAATTCTGACATTTTGAAAGCAAAAGGGTTTTAGCAGATTAGAAACTTGCAATTTTAATAAACCACAGAATCTTTTTTTCTGCATTGCCTGAAAAATTATTTCACAGTTTACACAGCAGTGCTTTTTGTAATTCTGGAGAAGTAAACAAAAATTACAGGCCAGTCCATTGGTGCAGTGGTAGCGCTACCACTCGCAACGCAGGTGACTCAGGTTCGAGAACGAACTTGGATCATGAGGGGCCAGCCAGGTTGAGGAACATCAAGTATCCCAGGGACACTCACCTACTCCAGGGTGGGAAGGCAGCCAGCTCCACTGCTGTTCTGCCACCTGGCTGACCACAGGTGGCAGTGCAGTTGGGAGCCACTCGTGGATGGGAGGACGTTGACTGGTGCTGCATCACGTACACTTGCATGTGTGCACACCCTCATTGCCAATGCCCTGGTGAAACAGCAGAAATACCCTGGCTGGTAGGATGATGTCGGACACCCACAGGCCTGCACATTGCCACTCTGGAGACACCGCCTCCAAGTGTAGCGGATCCATTCTGCAGCAGAGACTGAGAGTCTCCACTGCACCTGCCAGAAGGGGTTAAACTCTGGGGCAATAAACAGAAGGTGAAGGTAAGACTTGGGTGACATCTGGGTAATGGGGCTGGCAGTCCAGGCAGAAAGGGGGGCTGACTAGAGTCTAGGGGTCAGAAATAGCAGTAGCTGGAAAAAAAAATCTGAAATGCATTTTGGAAGCAGAATTGCCGTTCCGCACAAATTCTGCAGGTAGATTTTAATATTCTGCACCACTCTAGCGTGGGGTGTACCATCTGTGACTTTACATTTAATATAGCATTTTGTTTAAAACCATCAGACTCGAAGTGCCTTGGGTTCCAGCTAGGAGGCTGCAGATGTGTGGGACTGCTCTTTGCAGTTTAGGTTGTCGCTCAGGGGATGGCTACCACTGCAGCTGCTCCCAGTCCCAGCACCACGAGCGGGTAGTCAGTAAGGGATTGTTTGCAAATCTTTTTTTTTTTTAACTTTTTTTTTTTATTCAGTGAAAATGCTGCTAATATATACAGCTGCATAAAAGGAAAAGATCATGCATGATACATCGTCATAAAGTGAATCAAAGCAGCCAAGATGTACATGTAGTTAAAGCAGCAGTGCAACAAAACTGGGCAAAAACATTTGACCCTACATTTTTTTTCACTTTAAAGATTCCAGGCATCTTTCACTTTTATGTGGTGGTAAAATTTTCCAGTTCCACCAACATTTGAGCATTTTGTCAATGTTTTCATTAAAAAAAAAGATTGCTGCCACATTTGGTTTAGAAATAACAATGTTGATCTGGCAAGGGTCAGGACTGAGTAAATCAAACAAAATTTGCATGTTGCACAGCATAGGATGTACTGTACCTAGAAAAGTAGACCTGACATGAATGGTAATATTTTTATTAAATTGTAGCCCAAACTACCTTTTTTGGAAAAACAGTTTTCATTGTACTGCTGCTTTAATGTCCTCTTCATGCCATGCCACTTCCAAATAAGAATGCCCAGTGTTATTAGCTGCCAGTGTCCAGGTCTAGAGAATAGTCCCACATTAACATAAAAAAAAGGGGTATGTCTTCGAGGAGGGAGGAGGTGATTCTGCCACTGTATAGGTCTTTAGTTAGACCGCACCTGGAGTACTGGCGGCCGCATTGACTACATTCAAGAGAGACATTAAGTTACTGAGGGTGTTTCAGGGTGACAAAGATCAAGGGGCTGGGGACTTATCATAGAGGAGGCTGAGGAAGTTGAACATGTACTCGCTGGAGGAGAGGAGGACAGGGGAACATGATTGAAACCTTTAAGTACATGAAAGGAATAAACAAGACAGGTACAGAGGGTCTGTTCAAAGTAAGGGAGGGGAGGGACACCAGAGGCCATGATATGAGACTGGAGGGAGGGAGAGAGGAAGGTTCAGGAGGGAGATGAGACACTTTTTTACAAAGAGGGTGGTGGCTGGGTGGAATGCGTTACCTGCAGAAGTGGTATCCAGTAGAACAGTGGACTGCTTCAAAACTGGATGGGACAGGACAAGGGGGTGGGTCAATGAAGGGGAAGGGTGGAAGTGAGGGGCAGCTGCAGAATAAGGGGGTGCTAGCTGCACATTCTAGCAGACTTGACAGACCTCTAGGCCTTTATCTGCTGGCAAATTTCTTATGTTCGTAGTTCATTTGGAGAAAACTTCCAGAGAAATGTAATTATGCTACTTGTGTTCAGTGAATTTCTAAGTTTCTTGGCCAATGCTTAAGTTCCTGTACTGGCAGAGATTCAGCCCAGTAGTTAAAGGCTGTCAGTATACCATGTTCAAGCGAGTCAGCTCTGCCACAATCTTTAAACAGCCAAGATACAGCACAAACTACATGGATCAGCAAAAATGCCACCTGATTGGCTTAGTAGTGACCTTTTAGCACAACATTCTTTTTTTTGAATACGTGTGTGTGTGTGTGTATATGTATATATATGTGTATATATACATATATATACATGAACGACAAAGAACCTCTGTGTGCAAGCACTAAGGCAATGGTTACCTCAAAGGGCATTTGGCTGGGAAGCCAAGTTTCAAAGAAATACAAAATCACACATGGCCCCACAGTGCAAAGCATCATGGGCTATATATGCAAATCACCACAGAATATTAGGCTGGTTCAACTTTAAGCAGAAATTCATGGTGCCGAAAGGCCTCTCACGTGGTTTGCAAAGGGTGCCAACAGATGACATAGACACATGTTTCGTTCTACCAGGACTTATCAGTATGCCTCATCTGTTTGACATCCCAGTGGAATGAACCAGCTACCCTAAGATGGTCTATCTGGGTTATGTTGTGGTGAACCCAATTAAAACCAAAAACAGTTTAAAAGACAAAGAACCTCTGTGTGCAAGCACTGAGGCAAACCCTTTGCAAACTGTGTGAGAGGCCTTTCCGCACCATGCATTTCTGCTTAAAGTTGAACCAGCCTAATATTCTGTGGAGATTTGTAGATGCAGCCCATGATGCTTTGCATTGTGGGGACATGTGTGATTTTATATCTGTATATATATATTTTCAGTATACAGTATCTGTCTGTCTAGCTATCTGTCCATATCATACATGGATGGGAATTTTTCCGCTAGGAACCATTATCGTGTAATATCAGTTATATGTCCCAATTAAAGTTGTATACCTCTGCAGTCTACTGTGAGGAAAAATACAGATACAACAATAAACAAAGGCAAATATGTAGGGAAACCACTAATTAAACAATTACCAACCAATTAAAAGCTAATTTACAAATATTTTGACCAGTTAGCACATCAATTAACAAATCTAGCAACCAATTACACAAACTGACACGCTGCTAAACACAGTTACAAATAAACTACAAGTACTACCACACCTGGGGAAAAACATACAACCTCAAAAAAAAACCTACCTGCAGCCTCACAGTGACCTAAAAATCATACTTCTTACCAAACAAGTGATCTCCTCCGTGCTGCACCTCTCTCCTCAGATGCCAGGCCCTCTGCTCCTGCTGACAAGCCCTCCACCCTGTTGCTGCCATATCCCTCAAAGCCAGTCCCTCCACGTTACTCCCACACTGCTCCCAATGCCATACACCCTTCTTAAGGTCAGAATTCAGCAGCTCTCAAACAAACATGCCACTGCTAACCGCAGACACCACTTCTGACTGCAAATGCTGCTCAAAACTGCAAACCTCAGCTGCACCCTGTGATGCCACCAGTGAACTAATGGATGGACCCCTGCAAACACATCCCCCCCCCTTATATAGGGGGATCCTACACTATAGAAAAACACTAGGGCCAAAATACTGACCACGCCAAAAACTGCCACTACACTATGGAAAGATAGGAAACAAGATAAACAAACAAAAAAAAAAAACAATGCAAACCCAGAAATATTCGCAGCTGCAATCTAAGGGTAAAACTAAACATCTGTATGTATTATATAAAATAAACAATAGTAAGTCCAGCATACTCATAAAAATACCCATCTTGGGGAGATAATTGGATAGTAAAGGCACTTTTCTCGCCAATCGATATATTTTCTTTTGATGTTCTCACTCAAGGTCCATAATGGCATAAAAGTATTAGTGTTATATGCCATGTTTTATCCTCACAACTATGGTATAAAGATAGGTAGATGGATAGACAGATAAAATTAGCCATATGCTGGAAACATTTCCACTAGTTCTTTTCTACTAGCAATCTATGATCATGCAATCCACTTCTTGGTTAATGTACAGTATCTGATGTATCTAATGAGTTGATTGACTGATCTTGGAGTGATTGACAGAACAGAACTCAACTTTGTGTTAATATGAGTTTTGTACCTGAGACTGGACTAATGCTAGTTAATTTCATATTGGCTCTTGGTTCCCCACAGTCTCCCAATCTCCTTGCTCCTCAGTAAGGTAAAATGTGAAGAGGGTTTTTCCCTTGATAAGCTAGTGGGTGGCAGATATGGAGTGACGGCATCCAGCTGCAGACATGCATTAGCTCAATTCCATGCCAGTGGCCTTTCAGAAAAAGAGAAACAAGTTCTCAGTCTTAACAGCGAGAATTTTATTTCCACCCATAACTGCACATTTCAGAAGTAGCTTACCTTACTGCTAGCATCTCAGAAATCCTTCACACTTTTAATCCAGAACAAATGGTTTGATACCTTTTATTGGAGCAACAAGGATGTTACAAAAAGAACACAGAGCTTTAGCTTTGAGACCAACAAGTCCTTCTTCTGAAGAAGAATAATCGTGGTTGTACTTTGTATGAAAATCCAGTCATTTGTGTTTTATCCTCTAGTTCCTTGCATAGCATACTGTACGTACCCGGTGTATACCATACACAGTAAGATCAGGCAGTTCCTTGAAATCTGTGCAAGTCAGGTTCATCAGAGACAGTGTGGTCTAGTGGTTAGAGCACCAGCTTGGGAACTGGGAGACTGTAAGATCAAACCCTGCTAGAGCCACTAAGCCCTGTATAACCCTAGGTAAGTCAGTTAAAGGGGAACAGTCAGCACCAAGTGTGGGGCTGGTCCCAATTAACATAATGTGTGCCAAAACATATTTTTTTAATTTACTGTTTACTCAGTATTATAGATTTTATCAGACTGTTTCTGTTGACTTCCAAGCTGACATTTTCTGTAACTAAAAATCCCAGAATCCCCGGCAACTGACGTCAGAGGCGGGCTGCAGCAGCGAGAGATTCAGTAGTCTGCAGTGCATGTTATTGTTTTTATAATTTCTAATCTTTGGTTTGCTGGTCCCGTTGTCCTCTCTGAGCTAAGTACAGTCCCAGAGGACTGGTCTTTGCTCCAGGAGAATAACGGGGTTGGAAAACATCTGATTGGATCTTATAAAAACTCTAACATGCACTGCAGGCTATTGAATCTGCAGCTGCTGCAGCAGCATCCTCTGATGTCAGTTACTGGGGATGCTGGAATTTTTAGTTACTGAAAATGTCAGCTTGGAAGTGAACAGAAATGCCTGATACAGTCTACTATGCTGCAGTAAACAGCAAGTAAAGAGATTTTCTTTTGCACACACAGTGCAAATTGTGACCAGCCTCCCCTCTTGGGTGTTGTCCAGTGCTGACTGTTCCTCTTTAACTTACTACCTCTGAAATGGCCTTTTCATGTTGTCTTGCGCTTACACAAGCAACATCTTGTGGTAATAGCAGAAATGCAGAGGTGTGTCAGTGTTGGAGAATGCAGGGCATGCTTTAGTAGGTGTGTCCCTCATTCCCCAATTAGCCAGCATGCTAGCGCTGACACAAGAATTATGTAAAGTGGACACAACATGTAAGAAATGTGGCACTGCAATCAGAGACAAGCTCGTCATGCAGCAGCGCAGCTGACATGCCTCCCGTATGCGCCTTTCCTGGTGAAACATTTCAGTAAACATGACGTTGGCTCAAATAGCCTGGCTGGATATCAGGAATAGAATTTCACCCCAGCCGTTTATAAAGTCTGTTTAATGTTGAGATAGGCAAGCTGGTGCTCCCTGACCATTGGTGTCATGTCCGCGAAAATAAAGAATTGTTTACCTTGCCAGGACAGTGGGCGATTTGCCTTGGCTTTTTGCGACACATGTACCTTGTCTTGAAAGTACAAAAGCCTCAAAATAATTGCTCTAGGCTTGCTGTGGGGTTGGGGTTGTGGCCTTAAAGAACGATGCGCTCATTCGATGTGCTATTCTGTGCCCATGATCGGGGTACTGGCAATTTCTTTTAAAACACTTCGGGCAAAAGACAGCATGTCGGTACCTTCAGATAGCTCTGGAATGCCCACTATTACCAATTTGTCGCACCAGCTTCATGCCTCTAAATCATCAGCTTTGATTTCAAGCTTAGTGACCCATTTCTTCAGCGCCTGAATATTTTTTCCTCCTGAATCTACCTGTCTTCCACTGCGCTGATCTGGACCTCCGGACATCCTAACCGCTGATGGAAGGAGTCTAAAGTTGCCTTCAACTCCCCCCACGAAAGTCATGGGGCACACTGGAAGCCCACCCCAGTGTGCTCAGCATTTGTTTTATTTCACTTGTAAAGAAAGAAAATGGTCTCGCAATGTTAATTTTTTTTTTCTGTACCTGAAAAACCGAAAACAGTTCCTCAACTTGTCCCGGCGCCCCTCCCCAACCCACACCACCCTCTGCACACCCCACATCCCCCACCCCATACTTACCTCCAGAGGTCCGGTGCTGCAATCTTGGTGAAAGCGGGGAACACATCTGGACTTTTCAAAGCCCGAACTGCAAAATGAAGAAATGCCCGTGCAAGCTGTATAATAGCATCATGGGGGTAGTTAAACAATGGGATATCTCAGCCATTTTTCGAATGTTGGCTCAAAATTTTCAACATGGGGTTCTTGGGACCCAACCTCATGAATACATGCACTGTCATCTGTTATTTGGTCCCAAGGTCATTTCACAGTCACTGCACGGAATCACCTTTTGGGACTGATTAACGAAACGACAGTGCCACTGTTCATGAGGTAGAGTCCCAAAAACCCTATGTTGCAAATTTGATGAAAAAATTCCCCAAAATGACTGTGTTACGAGCGTGCATTGCACAGTTTCCACGCACGCTCATAACTTCGACAATTGTTCATATTTTCACTCCAGATTTTCAACATTGCCATTTTTTCACACTACAGCTGTCATTTTTCACATCCTGCCCAAAATGTGTTTTCGTACATCTGGCACACAATGGCACGCTCGCTGTGGGAAATCAATGTTTGGGACAGATAAACAAAATTGCAGTGCCACTGTTCATGAGCGGAGGTCCCAAAATGCCTATGTTGAAAATGTGGTTAGCAAAATCCCCAAAATAATTAGATTACGGGCGTGCGTTACGCAGTTTCTACGCATGCTCGTGACTTCAATTTTTTCATATTTTTCACTCCAGATTTTCAAAATTGCCATTTTTTTTACACCTCGCCATGAACAGTACAGCTATCATTTTTCACATCCTTCCCAAAATGTGTTTTTGCACCTGTGGCACCAAATGGCACAGTCTCTGTGCAAATTCACCTTTCGGCTAATGAACTGATAGTGCCGCTGTTCATGAGGTGAAGATCTAAAAAGCACGTTGAAAATTTGGGTGAAAATACCAACAAACGCCTGGGGCATTAGGGTTTCCAACCGTAATGCTGCACCCTGTAGAGACTAATATCAGGGGTGTGACTTGGGATTGTCGGCTGTAATGCTCACACCATTCCACCCCCACTCCCACCCTGCAGCTAGTGACAGACATTGAGGTGTGCCTTGGACTCTTTGGCCCCAAAGTTCACCCCATTCTCCCATGCTGCACCCATTTCAGCATATTTCCTTATGGAATGGGGTGAGCATAAGGCCCAAAGATCCCAAGGCACACCGCAGCACTTGTCAGTGTCTGCAGGGTAGGGTGAGGTGAAATGGCATGAGCGTTAAGGCCGATGACCTAAAGGCACACCCCAATGCCTGTCAGTCTCTGTAGGGTGGGGGTGAGGTGGGCGTCAGTTCAGTACTTCACTGCCATTCCTATTATGCATCTCTCTAACTCCTGCACTACCAGTGATAATGCCAACAAGACAACATTCGGCATTGACAAATGCTTGTTTGTATGTTAATCAACAGAATGTTCAGACTTCTAAAAGTGCTGTTGAAAGAATTGAGTTAAACCTCTTAGCACTCCAGTCCACCCAGTTGCAGAAATGAGTAGAAGCAGGACCGCTCTGGAAACGAGACGTTGCAGGACTGCACTGGAAACAAGATGTTGCAGAACTGCACTGGAAATGAGATGTTGCATTTCAGCTGGGCTAACCTGGGTAAAAAATGGTAAAAATAGATAAATAATAATCAAATCTTTGGTGCCAAGTGCTTGGATTTACCTGATATGTTTTATCAATATTACATAAGATAAGTAATTTCTCCCTGTAATCCAGGCCAGTGTATAAATTTGTATTCAACAAATGACCTGAACAGTGACTGGTGCATAGCTGAGTCTGAATTTGGAGGCAGTATAGCGCAGTGATTTAAGGCTCTGAGCTGCAAACCTGGAGACCCGAGTTTGAATCCCACAGACCCCACTTACATACTGTGTGACTCTGAGCAAGTCACTTAATTTCCTTGTGCTCCCAGGTCGCATCTGTAAACAACCTCTCAGCTTAGTGTGTCTCTCCTGGTTAAAAAAATAAATAAATTTAATTAATATAGAATAAAGTTGTGATTATGCAGATATCCCAACAGCCCTTGGAAATCACATTCCTTTTAACAGAAGTAGGAGAATCTTTCAGAATGTGGACAGTCCCTGAAATGTCAGTTGGCAGGAAACTTTCTCTCATGGTTCAGAAAGAGAGATGGGCAGAATCATGTCTGTATCAATCTACGTGGATGATGGGGGCTTTGTTTTAGAGAACATGGGGACCTTTTATTGTTCTTGCAAATAAAAAGTGGACCTTTCTGGATCTTTTGGGAATTCTGGTGGAAATTCTTGTATATAAAGTGTGGGTGAACTAGTTTGTGGAAAAATTTAAACTCCATGTTCTGAAACAAAATTAACATTTTTGTCAAGAAAGGTTTGTTTAACTTGGCATAAAAATGATTTCCCTAGCATATATTTGTGTATTAATTAATTATATGCAAATTGTGCATTTATTGGTAGCTTACAAAGTCTTTACAAACTTGATTCTTTTTCAAGTCTGGAGTTATCTAATCCCAACCTTTGAAAGGTCACCCTATTCTTACTGCTGTAGCAGTGGTCTCCTCTGTAAAGGTGCGTGTAAGGTCTGTTGAGCCACGTCCAGATCATTTTCAGACACTGAGACTCAGTCTTATGACTGGACTAGTGCACTGCCAGAAACATTACTTTAATGTTCCCTTTGGTTTTCTCTTTCAGGGGAAGAAAGGAGATAAGGTGGGATTTTTCCCTGCAAATTTTGTTCAGCGGGTTCGACCGGGGGAGAATGTTTGGAAATGTACCAGGACGTTCCAGGGAAATAGAGAACAGGGCCACATGAGCGCCAAAGAACTCCAGGTATGAAACACTTGTACCCCTGAATTACTTTTTATTTGTGTACAAGTAGGTTGCAAAATTCCCTTCCATACTTAAAAAGCCCCTGATGCTCTTGTGATAATTTCAGAAAAAAATGCAGTATTTAGATACAATTCAGCTTACCGTATTTAATTATTTTTTTCTGTGATTTTCACCCTTCATTTTTTGTTGCTAAGGACATTTGCATAAAAACAGAATCTCTTCCCTATCTTCTCTCGCTGCCTGGCCACACCTGGCATCACCATTTTAGTTATGTCATGATCTGTTGTCGTTATTGTGTATTTCAAGTTTCAAGTTTATTCATTCGGAAACAACCTGTGAGCTAGAAGCTCGTTTACAATGATTCCATGTTAGGACAGGACATACAATACAGAAAAATAGCAATGTCACAAGAATCCACTACAAGGTCACTTGGCAAGGTTCTAAACAATAATTTCACTCAGTTACAGACTTTAGAGTTGTTTATACATTCTAGTGTAAAGAGCAGAGACATAATACGTATAGGCCGGGATATTCAAACTGCGCCCGGCTGTGGTGCAAGCCTGGGCACGGTGCAACTGGGTTGTGCCAGGGCGAGGACCAGTCGATATTCAACGGTACTGCACCATGGCCCAGCACCATTGAATATGGCACTGAGGGCACAAGCATCGCGCACGTCGCAGTGCCATTGCGCCGGGCGCAAGAGGCAATAGGGGAGCAGTGGGATGCGTCAGCACAAGTGTACTTGTGCTAGGCGCATAATCCTGATATTCAGAACTGCACTTGCAAATGAGGGCATAATGTTTGCAAGGCGCAAATGGGGCCATTTGCATGTCATTATGATCCCATTTGTATGCGGTGCGCCGATCCCCCACGACTGACTTGCGCCTGGCTTCCTGCTAGGCTGCAGCCATTGAGGACCGATGCCCTGCAGTTCCCCCTCCTCGCCACCCGATTCCGGGTGAATGTTAAAAATAGCCCTGGTGGTCCAGTGGACCCGATCCCCTTGCCCACTCGCGGGCAGCAATATAAATGAAATCCCTGGTGGTCCAGTGGACCCGATCCCCTTGCCCACTCGCGGGCAGCAATATAAGTGAAATCCCTGGTGGTCCAGTGGACCCGATCCCCTTGCCCGCTCGCGGGCAGCAATATAAATGAAATCCCTGGTGGTCCAGTGGACCTTATCCCCTTGCCCGATCGCAGGCTGTGTGTTAAGTAAAACCCCTGGTGGTCCAGTGGACCGTTCCCCCCTGCCCGATCGAGGGTGTAAGTATCTCACAATCCCTGGTGGTCTAGTAGAACTGCCCCCCACCCGATCGTGGGCACACACATACAAACCCTGGTGGTCCAGTGGTACCCCCCTTCCCACCTGCCCACTGCAGTCCCAGCCAACCTACACACCCCAGTCAGTGGCAGGTGGCAGCACCTCGCCTGCAAGCTGCCCGGCCGCCCACCGACTGACAACATATGGCTTGGCTGTACGCCTGTTGGTCCACTGCATGGGTCAATGGGCGTGCAGACCAAACTGTACTACACAGTCCCAAATTGTGAATGAGTATTCATTCACAATTTGAGACTGTGTAATACAGTTTGTTCTGCATGCCCATTGGCCCATGATGGACCAATAAACATACCAGCCAAGTTATCGCCATCAGTCGGCGGGCGGCTTGCTGGCAGGGTGCTGCCGCCCGCCTTGTCTGGGGGGTGGGGTGGCGGGACTGCAGTGGGCGGAAGCGGAGGCGGTACCACTGGACCACCAGGGGCCTGTGTGCCCGCGATCGGGCGGGGCTACTGGGCCACCAGGATGTAGATACCTGTCTTGATCGGGCAGGGGATACAGTCCACTGGACCACCAGGGATTTTATTTGTATTCCTGCCTGCAATCGGGCGGGGGGGTCAGGTCTACTGGATCACCAGGGATTTCATTAATATTACTGCCCGCGAGTGGGCGAGGGTCCACTGGACCACCAGGGAGCTGTGTGCACCTATATGGTGTCTGGAGAGGTCAGGTAGCCACCCACAGGCAGGCGGTTGCTGTGTTGCTCCCTGCAACACGGCAGCCCACCTGTGGGTGTCCCTGTATTTTCCGGCACATCTTTGCACCCCCCCCCATTTGGCGCAATGCGCGGGTGCACTGGCATATGCACCACACATTCTGGGCTGAATATCGGGATGTGCCGCATATGTATGGGCACGCCCTCTGCCATTGCACTGCATACATTATGGATGCACCCCAGCGCATTGGGAGTTGGGCAGCTCAGCTTGCCCTTTTCAATATCGCGCTGAGTCGCATTAGTGGGTTGCACATGGCACAGCCCTGTTGCACCATGTGCAACTCTTTTGACTATCCTGGCCATAGAGTTTAGACTACTATATGATCTTAATTAAAGGAGAATGGGAAAGAATAGAAAGGATTATAGAGATGGAAAGAGAAACCCTGTGCCGCTAGAGGAAGGCTTTGTCAGAGTTTAGTTAGTGATATAGCTAAGCGGGATGGTGGTGGGAAGGGGAGTCAGCGGTATTATGGGAGGGGAAGTGTCCAGGGAAAAGTGGGATGAATTGGATGGAGAGGGTACTGGGAGGAGTAGCTTCACAGGCATAGGTGGTGAGGTCCTAGGCTGGACTGTGGTGGTCCTCAGATATATGAAGCGATGGGGTGGGGTGATTAGAAACTCACAAGGCAAGTGCTATGAGTAAGAGGTGTTACTATAGGTAGGGGTGGCCGGGGTGAGAAGCTAAGTGCTGCTACTAAGTGATGGGATGGCTCTTCCATAGGGAAGTAAGTATTACTTGAAGCAGTTGCAAGTGGATATGTTGGCAAGGTGCTGTCTAAGTTGTGTTTTTAAAGATCCTCAAGCCCTGTAAGCCAGTTGGGCAGACTGGGAGATCATTCAATCATTGCAGAGCCTTGTAGGAGAAGGAGCATTGCCCCAGGGATGTTCTTCTGAAAGGTACCTTGAAACGCAACGTGAAGTCCCTCGGGTATTGTGCTGGGAACTAGTTGTCTGGAACATTTGTTGGATGCCTGTATACTTCACCAATTAAACCTGTAGACCTCCCAATTATAGTTGTATACCTCCCAGTTAAAGCTGTATACCCCCAGAAACATACCTGTGTAGCTCCAGAGGTATACATCTGTATACCTCACAATTAAGGCTATACCTATATACTGTGATAACCCCCCCCCCAGTCCTTGAGCACTCAGAACCTAATAAATAAAAAGTTTTGTAGGCAGCCTTCTCCCTTCCTCACCCCACCACCTGGAGCTCCCCAAGCCAAACCAAAAAAACAGTTGGAGGCTGGTTGCAGAGAACACAACAGAAACCAATTCCCGTATTACCAACATGCTGAGGAGGACTCCCGATTGGCTCCCAAGATCGGCGGCGGAGACACAGAGGGCATATAATAGGACCACCATTGGACTCCCACTTACTCCACGGCATCGGACCGGGCGGGTGGACAACAGGCTACATTGAGTCCCCCCCTGTGAACGCTTTCAGCAGGATTCCCGGGGTCGAGGCGCCGGCAGCTTCACAAAGCCGGGCGGACCTCCCCTAGACCTTCGGCAGAACAAAAGACCGCAAGCAGAGGGCAGGTCGCAGCTCCTTGGCTGATTTTCTTTTTTTGAATTTCCCGCCACCCCCGCGGGTTGTGGCGACTAAAATAGGCTGCAGCGGACGAAGCCCACCCAGGTATTGACTCCCCTATCAAATCAATTTTGGCTTCACAAGGAGAGCTGTACTTCTCGTCATCAGCCTTCAGCTTCAGCTGCATTTTAAGTAATGTGCCTAGTATGTGCCTAGTATGTTCATATGTCATTTAGCCAAAAGACCCAACAAATTTTTTTTTTTTTTGTTACGCTTTGACTTAGACTCTCTCCAGCTGCATCATTTATATCCTGTGCATTTCGTTTCAACTGACTTCTCCAAAGGCCAATATAATCTTTGATTTAGGGTACTGCTGCATACATCACAAGGTTTCTGTACCTGGAACTCAACCTGTTAGCCCTGTTAATGCTGTATATAATTTAACTCAACTGTGGTGTCAGCTCAAATCCTTTAGTCTGCTGCTACAAGCTAAGCGATGCTACACGATCTCCTGCATCCTGTCCTGTCTGCACCTAAGTATCCTTACCAGATCAATGCAAATTCAGACTCGTGGTGAATTGATTATTAACTCCTTATTGAATTGATTATTAAACCCCTACCAGATACAGACGGGAAACATCATGTACCCTGTTCATTGGAACAATAGTATTATCCTGTCCATAATCTACATTCTGGCTCAAATTGGGACGATACCTAATCAAATGCTTACAGCCCCCGACACCGGGTCAGGAAAGGATAATAGCGAGGCACTTCTTATGCTCCTTCGCCAAGGATTAACATCCTCTCCTAGCGGCCCATGAATTCTCTAGGAAGGGGTCTCTTCAGAGTCCTTCTCTGTACCAGGAGCCTGACTCTGGCAGGTTAGCTGGCCCTACCTCCCCTACCCTCTCTCTCCTTAGCTGTCTTGCTGCCTTACTCCTACTGGCCGGGACATCCAACCCAACCCTGGACCAGGGACATTGAATGCATCTATCTCCTCTCCAATGGATAAGGCCTGGGATGGAGCTAAGGGTCTGCGTGCTGGTCCACATGAACATCCGCAGCCTGAGGCCAAAGATCCAGGAGGTACAAGCATGGCTGGCTGTGTACAAACTGGACTTACTCGCGGTCTCGGAGACCTGGCTAAAACCCCACATTCTGGATCACGAGTTGCAGTCCCGAGCTACCCTTTTTAGAAAGGACAGACCCTCGAAAAGAGGGGTGGAGTACTAATTCACGTTAAAGACACTATCTCAGCCTCATTAGTTAGGCAGCCCCTTGACTTGTCCCTGGACTCAGAAGCAGTTTTTCTGAAGGTCACATTAGGTGGGGCTAAACACCTCACTATTGGCTGTATATACAGCCCCCCAACCAATGCCCTCAGCTCCCTTGATTTGCTCCTGAAGAGCCCTGTGGTGGACTCAGCTTCGGAGATTATCCTATTGGGTGACTTCAACCTAAACTGGGCACAAGAGGCTAAGTCCGCAATAAACGGAGTCTTAAACGACTCCCACCTTGCTCAAATTATCTCCCTCCCAACCAGATTGAACTACAAATCAGGGAGACATTCCACAATAGACTGGGTCCTGACCTCATCCCCAAGTAACGTAAAGTTGGCTGGGACTCTGGCAGATGCCTTAAGTGACCACTCACCGATATTTGCCATATGGAAGAATAATGGGATTAAAGTCTACCGAATTATCACTGCCAGGGACTACTCTAACTTCCATCGGACCAGTTCATTGGCTACCTAAATGGCATTGACTGGAACCCCATAAGACTTCTACCCAATCTGGAGGCGGTCAAATTTTCCAAACCACCCTAACTGGTATCCACCGACCTCGTAGCCTATGAAAACCCACAGGGTTAAGGGGAACTGCTATAAGTGGATCTCTCCCACCTAAAAGCCCAGATGACCACCGGGACAAAGCTTGGAAAAAGTGCAGGAGAACTAATCTTCCTGAGGACTTAGTCAGATACAGAGCCCTGAGAAACCAATGCAAACAGAACATAAAAAGCTAAGAAAGATTATATCTCTAATCTCTAAAAACTAACCTGGGAAACTAAGTTCTTCTGGTCACATATTAATGAACTCCTAAAGGGTCACAAAAATCCACAACCGCCCTATCCTGGTGAACAGGCAATATTGATGAGGGCCTGCATCGCAGAGGCCCTAAACGGTTACCTACGACCTGATGACACAAGGTGGGGCATATAGACAACGGGCATAAGCCATATGAGCCTCTGCCCCGTGAACTTGACCGCCCACAGTTTCATCTGCGGATGGTTAAGGTAAAGGAAGTTCTGCTTATCCTTAAATCCCTACAGGCGAGAGGCACTGGAGGCCCTGATGGGATCCAGCCAAGAATCCTTAAGGAAGGGGCCCCAGCTCTAGCGAAGCCACTAACCTGGCTGATAAACCGGTCCTTCTTGGAGGGGTTGGTCCCCGAACCATGGAAACAGGCCATAGTGATTCCCATTCACAAGGAGGGCCTACTGAATCTATAAGGGAACTACAGGCCTATTTCCTTGCTGTCTGCAATAAGCGAAAATACAAGAGAAGCTAGTCTACTCCCAACCTGCGAATACTTGGAAACACACGGGTAATCTCCTCGTCTCAACACGACTTCAGAGCCAAGCATGGGACAGATACTGCCCTAACCAAATTCTCAGCGGATGTCCTGAGCAATACTGATTCAGGGGCCAGTACAGGCGCGGTTTTTGACCTCTCAAAGCTTTTGACTTGGTAAATCATAGTCTCCTCTTGCATAAAATGAGCGCTATAGGCCTGGACACCCATGCACTAGGTTGGTTTGAGAATTACCTCACTGGCCGAACCCAGAGGGTTAGGTGGAGGACAATGTTTCTGAACCGCACCGCTCAAAGAGGGTGTACCACAGGTCAATACTTGGCCCCTTCTCTTCACCCTGTTCATTAATGACCTGCACTTACACTGTGGGAGCAGCAGCGTCATCCAATATGCGGACGATGCTGTCATTTCCGAGCCTCCCTGATGTAAAGGAATTGAAGATTGCCTCCAGGAGGACATCCTTCAGATGGAGGACTGGCTCACATTGAACAAAATGGTATTAAACACCAGCAAAACCAAGACGATGCTGTTTGGGCCCAGATCTGGCATCTGGCGTTGATGCTCCTTCAACTGCAGTCCAGAGGAGACAAACTCGAGGTGGTTACCCACACGGCGTACCTCGGTCTAACCATTGACCAGGGTTTCTCCCTAAAAATCACGTGGACCAACTCACCAAAGCCATCCATGGAAACCGGCATCCTCTATAGATTAAAGGACCAGATTATCCCGTAGCCAGGGTTGCCATTGCAACCAGCGTCCTACTCCCTAAGCTCACCTATGCAGCCTCCATTCTATGCGGTGTGGCCTCTCACGGAACTAAGCGGCCCAGACCTTATACAACAAGATCGCTCGGTTTGCCACAATGTCCCACCCTAGAACACACCACTGTGAGGCCCAGGCCAGGCTCAGGTGGCCGTCACTGGGCTCCGCCTCATCTACCCAACTCTTTGCCTGGCTTCAAAGTTACTGGGCCCTCTCCTCCCCTAGCCTCAAAGGGCTAATCATGGTCAAGTCCATTCATAGGAGCCTCGCACCTCAGGACAAACTCTCCTCGTGGTTCCTAAACAAGGACCAAAGCTGGGTCCAGATCCTTCGCTTTCACAGTCCCTTCCAGCTGGAACAACCTCCCACAGGAGGTAAGGGAGGCAGGGTCGGGCCCTGCTTCCGGTCCAAACTCAAAGCCTACCTGCTCAACAGGAGTACTTGCCAATGCCTTAGGACCTGACCTCACGTCACCCCCCTGATCCCTCTTAGGAAGGTGACCTGACTCCTAGCAATGTAGCTGTTATCCCGTACTCTCCCTAGATCTTCATGTTTATGTGCATGCAACATGTTGTTATATTTCCTACTCTGGAGGTCTCTCTGACTGTATGTTCCAACTCTTCCTACTCTGGTTGTAACCCTATGTAATCCAGCTCTGTAACACAATAAGTCATCTTTCAACTTGTACTGTTCTGTTACTTGTATGTTATTTTTGTTATTGTATGTTATTTTTACACCCGGGTCGCCCCTGAAAAAGGGACCTCCGGGGCCCAGTGGGCCTACTCGGTCAACAAAATTCAATAAATAAATAAATAATGTTTTCCCCAGAAGCTCCAGCTCTCTCCTGCTCTTCAGGTTGTTGCCACTATGTGAGACATAGGCTGACTTACTCCACTGACTCTAAGGGGCCCCGATGACACACACCACTTCCCGATCATAAACCATCCTCCTGACTGTCATTGCCAACACTCCACATCACCACACTGCTGCATTCCACAACCCCACAAATGACCCAGTGGATGACCGCCCCAGACACTACTCTTTCATAGGAGAATACTGCACTACAGAAAAAAGAACAGGCCAAAAGAGAGGCCATTGCCAAAGTGCCACTACACTGCAGAAATACACAGGGCCAGAAAAGGACAAGGCAAACCCGAAATTGGGGTTACTACACCATACGAATAAAAGGGAAAAGACCCCAACCACGAATCATCAGGAAACTGACACAGCCCCACAAAGCATGTAAAAGAAACAAAAAAACTGCCACACATTCTATAAAATGCACTGTATTTTGGGTATGTGTGGCAGGCAAGGCCATATATCCACCTCGGGAGGTTAATTATATAATAATGCCACTCACCCTTCTTCGCACTGATATGTTTGACCAGTTTAGACTGTATTTCAGAATAATAATAATAATATTATTTATATGGCACCTTTCCGCAACCAAGGTGCCTCACAAACAGTTAAAACATAGTAAATCGTACATTTACAATTTGAATAATAATATAAAATACAGAAAACCAAAAGACAAAAATTTGGGTCATACACCATATGCTCGATTCCATAGGTAGGTTTTAAGAGCTTGTTTAAATCCCTCCATGGTCGCTCACTCCTGTAGCTGATGGGGTAGAGAATTCCAAAGGGTAGGGGCCGCATGCATAAATGCTCGAGCCCCAAAAGATTTTAAGCAAACCCTTGGAATCTCTAACAAACCCTCATCAGCCGAGCCGCGCGAAGTGATCACCCAGGGCAGTAAGGGACCAGAAGCTCTTTCAGGTAGCACGGGCCCTGTCTGTGTAGGGCTTTATAAGTCAGAAGTTCGACTTTAAAGGTGATCTGCCACTGTACCGGCAGCCAGTGCAGTTCGCGCAGCACTGGGGAAATATGGCAGAACTGAGGGGTTCCCGTCAGTAACCGGGCTGCAGCGTTTTGCACCAGCTGCAAGCAGCGGATATCCACCCCAGGTAGCCCTAGGTAAAGGGAATTGCAATAAGGATGCAGAGTGTATTTCATTCCTGTCACCCACTTTTGCCATTCTGTTCTACATTTGTTTTCAACTTATTTGTATGTTATACAGTGGCATCCCCCAGGATGAAACCCACTTTTAAAGCACTCTGCAGTGTGCTGCAGCAGACCTACTGAATAAAGCAATGTAATTTCAATGACAATTAGTCCCTATTGTCATGCAGGAAACTGTGGCATCCACTTCATCCTGGCAGTGTCACATTTTCCTGAATGACAAAAGGGACTAATTGCCACTGAAATTACATTGCATTATTCAGTAGGTCTGCTGTAGCATTCTGCAGAGTGCTGCAAAATGCTGCAGAATTGGGTTTCACCCTGGGGGACGCCACTGTACATCAGTTCTACTGTATTTGCCTGATTGTTCCCTGTCCCCTGGGTTGCACCTGGAAATGAGCATTGGCTTAGTGTGCCTTTCCTGGTTACCAATTTTAAATAAATAAATTACCCCCTCAGCGGTGGATATATTTCCTTGTATACCACACATACCCATGATATATTTTTATATAAATCTATAGATATGTAGTAGTAATGTGAACTGGCGCACATAAATTCAGTGGGCATCCTAAGAGGACCCTGCCCAGAATTGCCGAACAGTGTCAGTTTGATATATTTCATGACTCCAGGCCTGGATAAAAGGACACTGACAGACCTTATAGTTTTAAGATTATTCAGAGTTTTTTTTTTAAAGCTCTTATTTATGAGGCAATTAAAGCTAAATGAAATGAACCTCTCTGAAGGAGGCAACTGCAATAATGTGCTGAAGAGCCTTCGAAATTCACTTATATCAATAGGGCCTGAAGGCTTTCTGGGCTGCATCAGAATACCGATGTGAAGCTTATTCCTCCTGTGTTCCTAAAGGGAGAATGCTTTTCACCACAAAGTACAACAGCTGGATTGATTGGTTTTACACAGATGTACCTGACTGCCCTGCAGTTTCACTTGGCTCTTGTGTGATGGTTTGAACTGGGGATGCGGTTCCAGAATGCTGCTATAGATGTCTTTATTAGCCATACCACTTCCCTTCAGGATTCATCCATTTAATGGATATTTCAAAAACAGCACTCAGATTGGCCAGTTGCACATTTTTATTGTATCTGTTTGTCCAGAAACAGTTTAATTGGGTTGGGGCTGCTTACAATAAAACCCTTGTGCACAAAGCAAGAGATCATATTGGGCATGCCATGAGTAACATGCATTGCTGCACAGAGCGTAAGGATAATGATGTATGTCTGGCCAAAACAACAGTATATTCATTTTTCTTTCATTCTTTTTCACTCCTGTATTGAGATACATGGTTCTGATGTTTTTAAATGTTCCTGCTTGCTTGCCCTGCCCACCCTGAATAAATTAAGCAGCTTGATGTGATGCTGTGGCGTTTAACATCAGAAACGTGCACTAATTGCCATTAATTGGTACCCTTGTTGACAGCCTCACATGTGAGTCCAAGGACTGAATAGGCATGGAGTCTGAGCTATCCTTTTACCGGCGTGGCTGTCCCTCCATGGCACAGTTGAGGTACACTGGCGGGGCAGTGTGGGGTAGCCTGCACTATGATTGCCTGTGCTGTCCCTGTCGTGGATAAATAGAGGATTTCAGGTTACAATGCTGTCAATCCAGCATCTTTTATGAGCACTGAAGTCTCACAGAGGAAAAAAATAAAAAAGAACCACGTACTACACCATACAAATAATTCACATCAGGAATACAGTAAGTAACATCAAGGGAAGAAATGTTTTAAACTTGATAGAGGTGGGTGACCATCTTTATTTATTTGAATTATTAATTACAAAATGAGTAGGAAAAAATGTGAACATATCTACAGACATTAAAAAACACACTGATGATAAATCTAAGTGTCAAATAAAACCATGATTATATTTTTCTTCCAACTAGAAGATACTTGTAGGGGTTACAGATGCAGTCCTCTATCTGATCCATGAATAAACTCTCTATTTTTCCTCGTTGCTTGATTCATAGCTAATTCTGCATATTGTCAATAGTCACAGGCACTATTTCTCCTAATGTTTGTAATATGTAACTGCATTCATGTGCCTTCTACTTCATGTTTATTACTTGCATGCTCCAGTTTCTCCCCTTGTGGTCTCATAACAACTCTCTGTATAGTGTAACTGTAACATGTACAATCTTCCTCTACTGTATTGCAAATGTAATTGCATTCATGTACACTCTACTTTGTGCCAATGATTTTGTATGTTCCACTTGTCCATTTCCCCTAGGACGCATCTGGAATCGAGCGGTAACCCGCTCAGTATGCTCTCCTGGTAAAACTCTAAAATAAATAAATACTGGTGCTTTAAGTATGGTTTCTTGCAAGGGAATGGTAATCATAGTTTTTTTTTTTATATGAGACACATTTTAGATTTTAAACTATGAATGTCTTTTGTTTCATAATAGTAGTAAGGCACTCAAGGTAGGTAGGTACAAATTTGTTGTTCAATCTTTCATAAGTGATCATTACAATACAAAAGTTTAAAAAAGGCACAGTATGTATACAAAGCAGAGTTTTAAATAATTGATTAGCAGTTTTTTCCTGGGACAATACTAACTGTACAGAGAGTATTTATATAGGTTTTCTAGAAGTGGTATGTTTGTTAAACATAATGAGGCAAGTACTATGCATTTTTACAATGTTCTAGCACTTTTATGAGCAAAACGCTAATCAAGTTTTAGAGTTAAATAAAACCCTGCAAAGACATACTATTCAAACTTCGTTACATATATAACATTCCCTCAAGTGACAGGCACCCCATAGCATAGAAGTTAAAAAAAGGAATTTCCCCAAGCGTCCGTTACAGAGACTTCTTCATTATTCTGTGCCTTATCTTTTGTGCGGCAATTAAAAATTGTGCAACTCTTGTGATGATGTAGTCATTTTCCACTGTAAACAGGATGCTCAGAATATTTTATTCTGTATTTTGCATAGAGTCTGTACTAGGAGAAAGCCATCGTTTCTCGCTTTGTTAAACCAATAACAGTGGAGAATTACATGACATACATCCTCCTTATCTCTGTTGTTATGAAAAAAGAGAGTATCTTTGACATTAGAAGACTTTCTAAACCATGCCATAAGAACACTAGATTCAAAAAGTTCAAATTTAAATCTAGCGTACATTTTCCTGCATGCTAGATCTTTCAAAGAATCCTGATAATATCTTAATTTATATGTTCAATCGTTACTGCTATACCATTTTGCAAATCTAGCTTATCTTATAGAGTCTAGATCTTTGCAAACAAAATAATTTATTAATTTTTTAAGAATGTAAGTGTTATATTTGACACTTGTACTAATGTTCTTCTTGGTGTAGCTTAGAAAGTCATCCAAACCATATTTAGTAAACAACTTTGTCACGTTTCACCCAAGTTGTGCCCCTACAGGCCTGCCACTTCCAAACTTGATTTTTCATGAAAACACTGGCTGGAGAGCCTTTCTTTCTCTAATCAGGAGAATCTGCTCCAGATGTTAATAATCCTGGCATCTGCATGGCCCTGCAGATTCAATAAACGTAGTTCAGCTCTAATAAAGCAGGCTGGGATAGCTTTATTTAGTCCTAATGCTGCTTTTTCCAGGATGTTTATTTCAGATAATGCCCATATCTCTGCCTCATATAAAGTCTATGTGTTATATCTGGCCTGTGTAGCTTTTAACATTCATTTGACGAAGACACCTGCCTTGACAAAGACACCTGCTGTCTGCTTCCCCCCCTTTTCCTTTCCCCTCTCTCTTCCCCCTTTCACTTAACCTTACCCCCACTCTCTCATCTCCCTATCCTGCCTCTTCTGCATCTACCCACTGTATTATAACCCTTCCCACCCCACACTGTACCAAGTACTATGAGCATGTTTTCCTGTAGATATGTAATCTGAATATTTGTCCACACTTGTCACCTTGATAACCGTATATCCTCCGACCTTGTATTGTAAATGTATTTGTGTATGTACTATTGTCTGTATTTGTATCTGACGTGGAACCTTTGTAAAAGAACCACTGGTTCAAAGGTACTTGAATCCTAGTAATAAATAAAAATAAAGTAACATTGGTCTGATTGAATGGCCGCCATACAGGTAGTTAAATCTTTTAAGGTTCAAAACTGAAGCTTTTGCTACATAAGTACCCAAGTGAAATTTGCATGAAAGATTTCAGGAAAATGTGATGCCTAGGTAGCAGTAGTTCTTATCGACTTCCAACTGCTGTGAATTTACTGTCCATTTATGTTTAGTTCTCTACGCACCAAAAGTCATGTTTGACTTATTACTGTGTATCTAACTTAGCAGATTTTTCAGCTAAGATGTTGCATTTTTTGTGTAGGCGAGAACAAGAAGTCATTGGCGTACGTCAATTCCAGGCAGAGGACGGAGCCAATTTTGGGAGAATCTGAAGTAACCTTTTTTCACATATTGAATATTTAAACCATGACTGTAGACATGCACATTAGCGATGACACTAATGCACATACCCATAGTTACGATTTCAGTATTCAACACGTAAAAAAAAGTCAGGTTAGAGCCCTCATTTCTAAGAAAACAAAAACCTTACTGAGATCAGCAGAAAAGCACTATTGGGCAAATTATTTATCTTGCACCCCACCAAAAATGTCAGACTCTTTCACGATTCAGTTTACTCATGGGTTGGCATGCCATCACACTTGGGGACGTCTGGGAGCATTAGCCAGCAGATTTCGATGCACACTGCTCGAGTTTTCGTTTTTTAACAACCACACAGAAAAAAATGAATCTTTGTAGAAGTCCTGTAGCAAGGAAGCATCCTGTTGCTTACGAATGCCAATGGCGTACATGCTGTAGTGCAGAGAAAAGCGGACAGTGTCCCTTTAAAAATGTTGACAAGTGCTAACATGAGGATATCTGTAACTACTTGATGCTGCAAATCCCCAGAGAAAGCATATTTACCTTCTACAGTATCAACTCCATCAATCTTGGTGTTCTGAGCATCTCCGCTTATTAGATCAACTCAATTGCCACGATTAGGAGCTGTGCTTTTCACCAGGCAGAAGTCTATGTTATTCCTAAGCTTCTGTGCCTGTAACTTTTTATTCTATTGTGACTGATCTTTATCGGCTCTGTTATATGTTGGCCATTTTTCAGCTTTGAGTTTGCATCAGACTGGTTTTTAGGTAATAATGGCAATTAGAAGTTTGGTGCTGTATCAGCCACTGCTTAGCAACTGAATAACAAATTGGAGTGAGAAAGAAATAATGCATCCTACTGGGAATTAAACCCAGGCCCCCAAAATTCAGGGGGCCTGGATTCAGTTCCCAGTTGGTTACTTTATTTCTTTCGCAGTACAATTTAAGGTTATAAAGGATGTAAATGCACTACTCTTTAAATGTGTCTGCCTTATGGTTCTTAGTAGTATTCTCGATTACTTTGGAATGTCCCTTGTTTGACACTACCACCATGCCTTTCTCAGTCCTTTGATTCATAAACATGGTTTTTACAGGAACCTCTCCATTTGATAGCCCTACTGCTCTGTTCTCAGCACAGAGGTCATAACCTTAATTAAGATAGTGGAACATTATTATGGTATAACTTTACTAGGATGGCCGGACATACCCTCAGATATGATTGGTGGGACACAGGCCTTCATTTCATGGGAGAGGGGGCTAAGGCAATGGAACAGAAGTTTGAAGCCTTTATTTTTGGACAGTTTAACTAACTAGTAGGAGGGAAGGGTGGGGCTAGGGACATTCATGGGATACACCCAATCAAGAGAGACCTAGAAATAGAGATGTTTCGAAATAAAATTTTGCTGGTGAATTTGTTGTGAAATTGGCAATTTCGCTGCGTGAAATGTTTTTCAAAATTGCGGTGAAATTTCACCTGCAATTTCACCCTCCCCACAAAGGGGCATCCACATTTCCTGGTGTCTAGTGATCCCCTGGCCACTCACTGGTCCAATTTTTTTAAATTATTTCTCCTTGGTGTCTAGCGGTTCCGCCCCTGGCGATCACCAGCTGAAATTGAATAAACCCCCCAGTTACCCTCATGCTATTCTGAAAATAAATCCCTACTCCCTGGTGTCTAGTGGACCCCCCACCCTCTCATCATTCACACAGCGCCACTCCACTCCCCCTCAGTATCCCAGTCAGGCCACCGGCACAGCCCCTCCACTCACCTCCACAGCCGGCAGCCCGACTGAGTGCTCAGTGAATGAGTGTGTCCTTGTACAAGCATGTGCTCATTCATTGAAGCACTCAAGTCGGGCTGCCGGCCGTGGAGGTGAGTGGAGGGCTGTGCTGATGGTCCGATCCAGGGTACTGGGGCAGGGTGGGCACTTTGTGAAAGATGAGAGGGTGGGGCCCACTAGACAACAGGGATTGGGATCTATTTTCAGAAGGGTATGAGAGTAACTGGGGCTGGGGGCTTTATTCAATTTCAGCCAGTGATTGGCCGGGGAGGGGTACCACTAGATACCAGGGTGAAATAGACTTTTAAAAACATTTGAGCTGGTGAGCTGAGGGGTGGGGAGACCACTAGATGCCAGGGAGAATTTTTTTTTTAAGTGGGCCAGTGAGTGGGGGAGGGGGGCACAAGACACCAGGTAGCTTCTAAATGAAGCAAATAGTGAAATTTCACCTGCAGGTGATTAAATTTTTCCCCCGAGGAGCGAATTTCACTGGCTCGAGGGTGAAACTTCGGTCATTCCGAAGGTGAAACCGCATTTAGCCTAGCGAAATATTTCCACCGAGAATTCGTGAATTCCACAAAATATTTCGCTTAGCGAAATTTTTAATTCTAGGAGCGTGGATATGTTGTTCATCCACACTCTCTGGCATGTCCCGTTCCCCTTTAAATCTGGCTGGAAAGTCTTCAAGTTGGCTCCTCCCACCCACCCGGATGGTAACTACCTCGGCTCTGCCCCATGACACCAGATCTTTCTTTCCACTGGAAGATTCAGGTTCCCTCGTGCTACTTCTGCAGTTCGTAGGCCCTGGATTCTCAACGATGGTTTTCACCGCAAATGCTTTCTCTAAAACTTATTAGAGTTTACGATACCAATCCAAGCGCATTGGACATGGAGGACAAGTCATCCCCCAGTTTTCGCCGGTGTCCCTGCGGACAGAAAATGTTGCGCACTGATCCCCACCTCTCATGTTTCTACTGCCTGGGTGTCGTACATGACATCACCTCTTGCACCATCTGTCTGGCCTTCCATCCCAACGTCCTGGATGACCACAAGGTGCACCTAAAATTGGGGAGACCGGAGCTTCGCAACCCAACGGTGAAATCAAAGGAGGCAAGGTGGGCAGTTTCTGCGGCCACGGGATCCGCTGAGCAGCTCGATCAGATGGTGGCTTTCGAAGAGGAAGCTGCTCAAGTGCCTCTTAACCTTGGCTCTACCTTTACTGGGTCCTTTTGGGAGCTGTGCCAGTCTCTCCCCACCAGGGGTGAGGCGCCCTTGGGCTCGCACTCCTCCTGCCCTAGAAAAAGGGACAAGGACCCCAAATCTTCCTCATCATGAAGGAAATGTTCCTGGGACTGAGAAAGGTCCAATTCTTAGGAACTTGCGATCTCGACCTCGGTCGAGATCGCTTCCTCGGCCGCCAGCTTCTCGGACCTTCCATCCGGCCAAGGCACCGAGGCCGAGGAAACTGCTGAACCATCCGAGATTTCTCTCAACCCAATCGAGCCACTGTCACCGACTCCAACCGACTCCTTGGAAAGGACACCTGTCCTTTCCTTCCCCGATGAGGAGACCCAGCCCTCGGGTGTCCCAATTGAGGGAAAGGTACTGGAACCTCGGTTCTCCCTGACTCCGGCCTCTCCTGATCGAATGAGCCGACCCCATCAGTCTCGATTGAGGACCAGGACCCCTTCAGTCGAAAAACTGAAGAAAGGTCACAAGCACTCCTGGAAGAGGCATCGCCACCGATCCTCATCCTCCTCGGACGAGGAGAGACTTCGACGGAAGCTCCGTCGACATTACGAGGATCTAATGTGGCAACAGCTGATTCTGACCAGTCAAAAGCTGGCTCCACTGGCAACATCAGCCATTACTTGGCCCCAGCCTCCTAGGCCGACCCCTCCAGAACCGAAGGTCTTGGTTCCCCCACCTTTAGGGCCGGCAAGCATTCCAGCTCGGCCTGTTTCAGTCTCCCCACCGATATTGGTGGAACCACCACCTTAGCAGCCTCAGGGAGGGTCTCCCTCAAAAGAGGATCAGACAGACACCAGCCTCCCCCATCATCTGTTCATTACTGTTGTCCCCGATCGCCCTCGGTGTATCGAGGGAGACATAGGCAGGAGACCTTTATATCCCGACTCCTCGGACTCTGATGCCACTGGTCTGCACTCGCATCCAGGGGATGATGGGTCATCAGTGGCAGGCTTGGAGGAAGGTCCTTCCTCTTTCCAGGGCATCCTCCACCTGATTTCTGAATCGACCAGAATGCCCTTGGAGCCTATCCAAAAGAAGGTGGAATATCCCCTCATGGATATCCTCAAGAGGGGGGATACCCTGATGGAGGCCTTTCCAGTGGCTGAAGCCATTGTTGGCCTGGCCCTTGAGCTATGGCAATACCCTGCCTCCTGCCCTGCTCCATCTGCCCGCATGGCCCGCAAGTACACGGTACCCATGGGGTCCCTGGCGGGTTTCACAGAGCATCCCTTGGCCGAGAGCCTTGTGACTGCTTCTGTGTTTAGATGCTTGAGTAGCTCAGCTGACACTGACTGCCCTCCGGACAAGGAGTCCAAGAATATGGACCATTCTGCCCGGAATGTTTATGCAGCCTCATCTTTGGGCCTTCGTCAGGCCAGCATGGCTGCGAGCATGGCACACTTCTCTCATGCTCTCTTGGGGTCACTAGATGAAGTCCTCCCTCATCTCCCAGTGGACATATAGACTATGGTGAAGCAGGTCCGTGACCAGGGCCGTGCTGTTGTGCCTGCTCCTTAGCAGCCGCAGTGGCCACTCGCTGCAGGGCCTGGCTGAGGTTATCCTCCTTCCTGGTGGATACTCAGCACAAGTTAGCTGACATGCCCTTCCTTGGCACTGACCTCTTCGGTCCGGGAGTGGCAGGTCACCTCCAGTGAATAGAGCAGTCCAGTGCCACCTTGGATGCTACCTCTGCAAAGGGTTCTTCGGGCAAGAACCAGCAGAAGCGCAAGAAGAAGCCCTTTCCGCACTCTTCCCCTGTGGTTAGACAGCCCTCCATTCAAGGAGGTCAGCAGCAACAGCAGGCTCAATCTTGGTGCCCTAGGCCCAAGCAGGGTCCTCAACAGCCCCATAAAGGAGGCCAAGGTGCCGGTCCAGGAGCCTCCTCCTCCTCTAAGCCTGCTCAGTGACGGGTCAGGGGTTGCCACCCCTACACCTGTCATGCCAGCTCTGGGTCCTCCCATGGGGGGCTGGCTCCATCACTTTCTTTCCGCCTGGTCCGGTATCACTTCGGACAGGTGGGTTCTGAAAGTGGTCAGCCAGGGATTTCCTCTATAATTCGAGCAGTACCCTTCCAGCCAAGCCTGTGCCCCTCAGGAGGAAAGGATCTCAGCTCGCACTCAGTCAGCCCTGTTTTCCTTCAAGACTTGTAGCCGAGGCACTAGGGGCTCACACTGATGGAACATTAAATACAACTAATCTGTTGTTAGATCTTGTGGCGTTGTGGTTAATTTTGGAGCACATTTACCTTCGAAACTTCACATTACAGTATAGACAGGCACGGTGATACCTACTGTACAAGAGAAATTAGACATTACACAAGGCTATCCATAGATACAGGGGAATACACAATACAGTTTCAAGGAGATAGACCATATGGTGTAAGTAAATAGAGAAACAATTCCAGACAGACTCACAGTGGGATACCTCACAGCCTGTCCTTGCCTGCTATTTAAAAGTGGGCGAGAGTGATAAGTGCCTAAATATGAGCTGAAGGGACATGCAAAGGAAACCTAACTAGGTGTCCTCCCCAGGGGTTGAGTCACAAGTGCACCTGTCAGAGGCCAGGAGGCCTGCATGGAACTCATTTTTAAAGATCAGGTGTGTAGTGGAGTGCCTCACAGTTGAAGGCAGGGAGTTCCATAGCTTTGGGACAGACACCGCAGATGCCTGCTCACCCATCCTAGTGGTGCATTTGGGTGTATTAAGGAGCAACTTTTCGGTAGATCTCAGTGGGTAAGTCTGACAGGCCGGTTTGTTCAAGCATGCAAGGGATATTGGTGTTCCAGTTCGGATGATACTGTCAATTGTGCATCCTGATGTATACTCGATAAGAGGCAGGAGTGAGAGCCAGCCCAGACTGGAGTAAAGTATGCAATGATGGGAGCGCCTAGGTACTGATAGTGCGAAGCGACAGATACTGTTATAACAGGTGTCCCAATTCTGCAACGGTCCCTAGTTCTTGTTTTTATAGGAAGTGATTCCATAAATTAGGCTGGGTCACAGTACCCCCTGCGCGATGGCTAATTTTGCCTTAGTGTCTAAGGATGCTCTGATTTTGTAGGCCAGCCCCAGCTTGATATTGACCACCTTACAAGTGTTAGTGACATGGAGGCTGAAATCCAACCAAGGGTCAAGGGGTATACCCAGGTATCTGAAAGAGTCCACCAAATCCAGATGTGAGCCATCTGAGCAATGTATGGCCAGTGTTGCAGAGCTGGCTTTGACTCTTGGTGCTGATCCAAAAGCATTACCACTGTTTTTTTGGTATTCAGAAGAAGTTTGTTTTGAACTAGCCACTCACGTAGACAGGCAAAGTCCAACTCAAGTGTGGTATTAATGGAGGCAGTGTCCTTGGCGCTGGTGTATAACACCATATCATCTGCGTATAAGATGGTAGAGATGGTGCTCAACATTTGAGGCACCCTATTCACAAGTAGTGGTCTGAGAATTGAGCCTTGTGGTACACTGATGCAGGTAGGAGAGAAATCAGATTTGCAATTGTCAATCTGAACAAATTTTGTCTGTCCAGATAGGTAACCGCTGAACCATGTTGAGGAGCCTGGGGAGAATCCAAGTGTGGCCAGCATATCTAGTAGCAACGAGTGATTCACCAGGTCGAATGCTTTAGTTAAATCCATGAAAATTGCTCCAGTGTATAGCCCTTTATCCATTGATAGCTTGATGTCATTAGTGAGTTTGATAAGTGCCGTGGCCATGCTGTGCCCCTTCCTGAAGCCATGTTGGGCAGGGGTGAGAAGGTTGTTTTGTTGAATGTAGTCCGTGACCTGGTCGGCTATTAGTTTTTCAAGAATTTTGTTTAGTGCTGATAATATTGCAATTGGGTGACAGTTCCTGTCTTTTGCGTCCCCTTTCTTATGGATGGTGACAACTCGCGCTATCTTCCAGAGAGACGGTACTACCCACGTACTGATGGAAAGGTTGTATACCCTGGCAACTGGTGCCGCTATAACATGGGATGCTAGTTTAAGGAATCTTGGCAGTAGGCCATCTGATACTGCTGATCCATGCTCAGATAGTTTCCTCAAAAGTCTTTCAGAGAGCATTCCTAGGTCACTCATTCTGCCAGGCCGTGAAAACTTTTCTGATTGGTATAATCCCAGTCCTTCCTCAGTCTTGCACTGCATGAGGACTCCAGCAGCACTACTATCGACTACAGATCGGTTAATGCTCTGAAAATATGTCTCCCAACATCTACCTAGTGAAACTGGAATAGATCCCGATAGACTAACTGGGGCCTCTAACCTTCTAAACACCTAATATGGAAGGGAGCCAAAGTCAGTTCATATCTGCCGTCCAGCACCAGAAAGTGTTTGATCCTGTCCCCATTTTAGCACTGACTTGCCAAGTCTGTGATCCTTTCCAATTTGATATACTGTGTTATCTTTGCCTAAGGCTTCAAAGATAATTCAGAGGATACTCCTCTACTTCAGGCTATTTACCAGAAAGCTAGACCACATACTAAACACATTAAAAGGACAAGAATTAGAAGCCAAGTGAGCCATCAATTCCCAAAGGCCCAAGTGCCCTGAAACTTATCAGGTTTTGCTATTTTCGCCATTATCCTTCAAAATGGCCTCAGACTCATTCTGAAATCACCTCCTTTGCTGACTAATTGTTTAATAATTGCATTGATACCTCTTAATGTGTCCAACATGATTCTAGGCTGTTAAGTTATAGTCCCTCATTAAATATTAAGTATTGCTGACATTGGGGGGCTGTTTTTGCTTGTGTCAAATATTGATAATACTAGAGACTATACTAAAGACTGTCTCTGCTTGGGCTTTATGGCTTCAAGTCCTCATAACTTAAGCTCTTGCTAAAACAGATAAAAATGCATCACATTTCTGTAATCAGCCACTTATTTAACAAGTACCTAAATATTATCAGGCAATTTTACCCCTAAAGAAAAACCTGCCTTTAAATATATAATATATAATATGCAACTATTCCTTCAACACAATTATAAATATACCACAACATTTTTGTTTGGCTTTGGTATCTCAAAAGCCAGAATAATCCCAAGGTCTACCATTAAAATTCAGTTTCACATAAATAAGAAGCGGTTCCAAAACAAGGTAATACATGGATTCCAGCTCCAACCAAAATTAAAACAGTGGAGCTGTTTTCCGCAGTCTCTAATTCGGTGTTTCTGCTTAGGATGGCAAAAGGTGCCGCAACTAGCAGCGTACAAGCTAACTGATCTCCTATCTCTGCCACAATTTAAACTTTAACTTCTTACTCACCCGTAGCCATGTCTCAATCGCTTGCCACCAGTTTACCACTCGACTTCTTTTTCAGACCGGTTCAGGTTCATCGGGTTTTTCACCAAATTCAAGTTGCCATAAGCCCTGCATCTTCTCCTGCTTCTCATTCAAGTTAGAGTCCAGTCCATCACCCTATTCGCCATGCTGGCAGGTGCCTGTTATAAAAGAAATAGGGCTTATTGACACATAATGTGCCTTTCCCATAGATTTCCTCGTAGTACTCCCCTTCACACTGAGCTTACCAGACTGGGATACTCCGCTCCAAGTCGCTCTCATTTCCTCTATTCTTGTCTGTTAATTCTCTGATAGTTGCGATTTGGTGCCTCTGCTCATACCTGAACAATGCCTAATACCAGTTGGCAAGGTTAACAGAGGCTACTCAAGTGCTGAAACAGTTTTTATCCTTTCAGGGCTCATTCTAGAAGCAGCACAAAATGCGTAAACCAAAAGCCTCAAACAAATGAATTTCTAGTTCAGAAGAAAAGCTATCAAAGGGAGCACATTTTGGCATGGTGGAGGGTGGAGCAGCATTGTGGCCATCTTGCCGCTCTATCCCCCCCCGATTGAAGTCTGTCAGGATAATGTGATGCTACTCAGGGGGAGTAAGTCTATCAGTGGAGTCTTGGTGGTCAGGGACTCGATGATTAGAGGAGTAGAGAGGGGTTGGGTGGGAGGGATGGTCCAGTATCTTCCAGGTGCATAGGCCATCGTGGATTTAGAAATGATAGAGAGATTGCGGAGAGGGAGCAGTGGCAAATGTGGGTGCTGGTACGCCTGGGTACCAATTGTCTGGCAAAACCAGTCGATAGAGATGGTGAAGTGGAACTTCCGTAGACTGGGGGCAGATTGGTGACACATTCAGCCTCCCTGGCCTTTTCCGAAGTCCTCCCTCTGTGGGGCAGGGAGGCGAAGCAGGATAGGATAAAGAGTGACATAACTGAGGAGTTTAAGGGGTGGTTTAAGGGATGGTGTCAGGAGAAGGAGTACCACTTTGTGGGGGATTGGGGGACTTCTGGGATAGGAGACTCTTCATGGGTGATGGACTTCACCTGACAAGAGAGGAGGCCTGTGTACTGGGGCAGAAGTTTAACATCTATATTAGACATTTAAACTGACTGTGGGGAGACTGGAACTAGGGGAACCACAGTGGTAGGTGAGAGGAAGGAGATCCTCACTAGTACTCGTTCTACATGTGGAGGCTTGCGGCAGCACTGTAGGTGCAAAGGTAGTTATGGCTCCAACTGGACTAGGTGAGGAGACATCAGAGAGGGGTAATGCGAAGTGTGCAAACACTAAACAAAAAAAAAGGATGAGAAGACAAGGAAAGCACAAGGGTGGTAGCAGTGGAGGATCAGGAGTCAGATGGAAGGGGGTAGGCCTTAATGCCAGGAGCCTAGGTAAGAAAATCAGCAAGCTCCAGGTGCTAATGATGGACACTGAGGTAGACTCAGTGGCCATCGCAGAAACATAGGCTTCGGAAAATAATAACTGGGATCTGATGGTCCCAAGGTACTCATTGTTCAGGGGGATGGAGGAACAGGCAGGGGGGAGGAGTTGCCCTTTTTGCAAAGGATGGCATTGAGGTGGCAGAAGATGGATGGATGCATCAGGGGTTGTAATGGAGTGACTGAGTTACTGTGGGTGCATCTTATGGCAGCCTCAGGCAAGAAACTGTGCTTGGGATCGATCTATGGACCCCTGAGGCAAGGGGAAGAGAGAGAGAGGTGAAGAACTCAGGGAAGAATTTGAAAGAGGGGTGGCAAGGGGGGGGGAGTAGTGGTTGGTGGGTGATCTGAACCTGCCAGACATCGACTGTGATATTCCAGCAGCCAGAAGCACCAGAAGTCAGGCCTTGCTGGATGACTTCCAGGATTGTCTGCTGGTACAGCTAGTTAAGGAACCCACCAGGCAGACTGCATTTCTCGATGTGGTACTCACCAGCTCAGAGGTGATTAGAGCTGTAAGAATTGGGGAGCCAGTGGGAACAGTGACCATAACTCCATTTGGATTGAACTTGCTCTTAGGTCCGTAAAACCCCAATCAGAGCTGAAGTCCTGGATTTCAGAAGGGCAGACTTCAACAGGCTCAAGGAGATAGTGAAAAATTAGTCAGATTGGACAACATGGGGGGGTGGTGGAAGAAAGATGGAGGGTAATTAAGGGAGACATTCTTGAGGCGTCAAAGTTATGCATGAGAATAGTAACCAAAAAGAACATATCCAAGAGACTGTTATGGTTCATGGCAAGAGTCTGGGAAGTGGTGAGGGCAAAGAACAAGTCCTTCTATAAGTATAAAGAAATACAGAAGTAGGAAGTACATACTGAAAAATATGGCGGCAAAGAGGGAGGTTAGGGAGGCAGAAGCAGACATAGAGTTGTGTATTGCTGAGGGGGTCAAGAATGGAGAAAAACAATACTTCTGATTTATTAAGGAAAACCGGAAGAAAGGAGGGATCAGAAGATTAGCAGACGGGGGTAGGATGATAGAGGAGGATGGTCAAAAGGCCACTGTCCTTATTGATTACTTTAGCTTAGTTTTCACTAAGGTGCATGAATGGACCCTTGCCAGAGAGTGGTGTCAAAATGGCCACTAAGGGTGTCCTGGAGATGAGGCAGCCGATATTTACAAGCAAAAGGATCCAGAAAGGGCTGGCAGCACTAATAATAGATAAAGCCCAGGACCAGATGCATTGCATCTGTGAGCTGGCAGCAGAATTGGCCAAACCACTGGTAGGTCTATTCAACAGCCCTCTAAGTATGGGGTGCAGTTCTGAAGGATTGGAGGGTGGTGGCCGTTGTTCCATTCCATAAGGGGGGGAAGATAAGGAACATGTGGGGGAACTACAAACCTGTCAGTCTTACCTCTATTGTTGGGAAACTGATGGGGTCACAGGTCAAAGAGGATCTTGTGGACTACTTGGAGAGAAACAGGATCCAGGACAGTAAACAGCATGGATTTGTGGCAGGGAGGTCTTGTCAGACTAACCTGATAGCCTTCTTTGACTGGGTGATGACGGAATTGGATAGGGGACACGCTGTGGATTTGCCCTATTTCAACTGCAGCAAGGCATTTGACTAAGTGCCTCACAGGTGCTTGCTGAAAAAGGTGGAGGATCTGGGTGCAGCTAAGGTCATAGTAAACTGGTAAGTAACTGGTTAAAGGGGAGGCATCAGCAGGTTATAGTCAATGGGGTCAGGTCAGCAAAGAGGGATGAAATGAGCCGGGTACCACAGGGATCTTTTCTGGGACTGATCCTCTTGAACATGTTCATTAACAAAATTGGTGAAGGTATCGAGAACAGGCTGTGTCTCTTTGCAGATGACACTAAGCTCTGTGGGAGAGTGGATAGCGATGAAGAAATCGGGGAAATGCAGAGATATGAAAGCTAGAGGGGTGGTCTGAAATTTGGAAGCTGAAATTTAACACCAAAAAGTGCAACTAAGGTAATGCACCTAGGGAACAAGGACCCTAGGACAGAGTACTGGATAGGTGGGATGAGATTTAGCACTCTGCCTGAGAAACAGGACCTTGGAGATATCATCAGCGACTCCCTCAAACAATCTAGTCAGTGCAATAAAGCATATAGCAAAGTGAGTAGAATGCTAGGATATATCAGGAAGGGTATTGATAGCAGAAGGGAAGAGGTAATACTTCCTCTGTATGTGTATATATATATATATATATATATATATATATATATATATATATATATATATATATATATATATCGTAATAAGGCCACACCTGGAGTACTGTGCATTGTTCTGGAGTCCTCACCTCATGAAGGATACAGATAGGCTGGAGATGGTGCAGTGCAGGGTAACAAAAATGATTCAGGGCCAACAGGACAGGTGCTATGAGGAGTGCCTCAAGGCACTGAACACGTACTCGCTGGAGACCAAAAGAGAGAGGAGAGATATGATAGAGACCTTCGAGTTCCTAAAAGAAATTAATAAGGTGAACTGCGGAAAAATATTTAGCTTGAATACTAATTCACAGTCACGTGGACACAAGTGGAAACTGACAGGTGGGAAGCTCAGAAGGGACATGAGGAAGTATTATTTTACAGAAAGGATGGCGGAGCTGTGGAACTGTCTGCCTGCCAAAGTGGTGGGTGCTACAACTGTTGGTTCAAGCTTGATTGGGATAGAATAAATGTTATAGTGGCTGCTCGGGACAGCAGAAGCTTGGAGGGGAATGGGGGGAGGATGGGAAGGCTAAGACCCCGGAGGGACAATAGGTCCTAGGGCTAAATATGGAATGCGGGCAGATTGGATGGACTGTTGGTCTTTTTCTGCCATCGTTGTCCGTGTTTCTATAGTTTCCAGGGACAGGGAGGTAGCAGATGTCATCCCCTACACAGGAGCTGGGACGGAGGCACTCTGGGAATTATAGACCAGTTAGCCTGAATTTCACTCTTGAGAAGCTTGTTGAGATCAGAATCAAGGAGCAACCCATGGACTACAGTGCAGCATGCAGCATGGCTTTGTAAAGGGAAGGCCCGGTCAGACTAACCTTACAGACTTCTTTTATTTATTTAGTTTTTGTTAACCGGGTAAGTGCACTAGTCAGCAAGTGACTGTTTTCAGGCATGACCCGGGAGGTACAATTACAACACACAAAGAGTACAGCCAGATTATTAAGACAACGAGTACAAAAAATACAGAGAGAAATACGTATTGCAATGTAACATACATTAGTAAACAAAAATATACTTTAGCACTTGATCATGGAACATACTCAAAAATGTGAATAGTAGAAGGCAGAAAATAAGAGAGGATAGGCATCAGTAGAAAAGACACAAGGAAGGGAAAACCGGCAAAAGGACGGGAGGGAGAGATTAAGTGGAAAGGAGGTGCATCATCACGGCAACAGCGGTGCCGTACCAACCTGCCGCGGGCTCTATGGAGCCGAAAGACGGCAGACGAAGAGAGGGGTGGTAGGGGAGCGGCAGTAGACGCAAACAGCGTGGGGTAGGGAGTAGAAAATACAGCTGGGCTGGTGGAACCAATAGACGGCAGGGCGAGAGTGAGGATGCCGGTGAGAGGGGATAGAGGTGGAGGAGTTACGGCAAGGCAAAAGTGTCAAAGTCAAGCGAGCCAGTGGAACCAAGAAACAGCAGGGCAGGGAAGGGGGTCGTAGAGGTGGGAGAAGGTAGTAGGTGGAGAGAGGTGACTAAGCACAGCCAGGAGGGTGGGGACTAAGGAGGGGCATGGATGAGGTAGGAACAGGTAAAGGTGAGTTTGGTGAGGAGTGGCAAAAAGGGGGGAAGAGGATATAACAGAAGAAGGGGGGGGAGAGAGCAGCAGTGGGGTTAAGTGAGGAGAGGCTGTGAAGTGAAGATAAGAATGCCATGGAGTAGAATAGCGACTTACAATTGTCAACAGCTAACATTAGGCTTATAAGGAAACAGGTTAAGGCAACATTAATTGACAAGGCACAGTATAGAACACCCATTTGGACAGGCAAAAGTGCTAGCAATGAGGAAACAGTACAAATGCAGCGGATCAGGTAGGGTCAAAGCAAAGACATTTGTACATAGTAGTGAGGAAAGTCCTGAGTTTGCTCTTAAAAGTCACATGAGTGGAGACATCTCTTAGATCCTGAGGTAGTAGGTTCCATAGGTGGGGGCAGCATGATGGAAGGAGCCCATGCCCTTTTAGTCCGACAAAGGGGATGGATAGTAAGAGTCTGATCAGCGATCTAAGATTCCTTGTGGAATGGCTGGCCTGAGGAGATCAGACAGCATAGCAGGCTTGGCGTCCTTAGGATGGAATCGACTAAATTGTACAAGTAGTACTGCCTGGTAGAGGAAGGAGAGCCAACCAAGGTCCTGATATAAGAGACAATGATGCTGCAGCCGAGGTGCTTTGGTTGCATACCTGCACACATTATTGAAGGTAGTATCCCATAGTTGCAGTGAAGATTTGGTGGCCAAGGACAGGATGGGACACCCATATGTAAGGGTTGGCAATAGAATGCCTCTGGCTATCGCCAATTTAGCAGCAGGGTGAGCGGTATTTGGTTCTGTAGGCAGCCCCAATTTGCAGTTAATTGACTTGCAGGTTTCCTGTATATGTGCTTTCAGGTCAAGGTTTGATCCAGGTGGATGCCAAGGTAACGAAAGGAAGTGACAGTTTCTATAGGGTCCCCATCGATATCGGAGACAGAGATGGTCAGGGGACAGGATCTAAGCTTGTGATTGGAGCCAAACATCACAACTTTTGTTTTATTTGTATTTAAAACCAGGCGTTGAGAGTTCAACCAGTGTTGTACAGCACGAAAATCTGCAGTGAGGGTAGTATTTAGATCCAGGACCTTATCAGAGTGATAATAAATTACCAGGTCATCCGCATAAAGAAGTGAGTGACCTGTGGTGACCAGCTCAGGAAGTTTATTGACGAATAATGAGAATAGAAGAGGGCCAAGTATAGACCCCTGAGGGACCCCAATGTTGATAACAGCACTGTCTGACATGGATGAATTAAACTTAACAGCTTGTGTTCTGTTGGAGAGGTAGCTTTTGAACCAGGTAGTGACTGGGAGAGAAGCCCAAGGTACTGAGGGCAGATAGTAGCAGAGAATGGTCAACCAGATCAAGCTTTGGTTAAGTCAATGAAGACTGCCCTGTTAACTTTTCTCTATCCATATTGGTAACGATATCTGAAGTGAATTTTGCAAGTGCTGTCATGGTGCTGTGATGCTTTCTAAAACCATGTTGTGCTGAGCTTAGTAAATTGATTTCTCAAGGTATTCAGTGATTTGCATGGATACTACTTTTCCAGGATTTTATTCAGAACAGACAAAATAGCAATAGGCGGTAATTTGATATGTCATTTTACTGCCTTTCTTAAATACAGGAGTGACTCTGGCTGCCTTCCAGACTTCAGGGACAATGCCATTGAGAGAGATAGGGTGAAGATGTGTGCCAGGGGCCAGAGATGTAGTAAAGCCATTTTTAGTAGTCTTGGTTCTAGGCCATCTGAGCCAGTACTGGTGTTTTCAGAGAGTGACCTGAGCAGCTTTAGGACCTGATACATAGACACTTCCCTGAAAATAGAAGGGGTTGGTTAGTTTGGGGTCCTTCAGATGCTGTGGGGTTAAACTGTGAAGCAGAGGATTGTGATGGGAGGGAAGCTGTGTAGGCAGATAAGTCAGAAAATTGTTGGTTAAAAGCATTTGCAATGGTAGTAGAATCATTACAGTGTACACCATGTAGGACCATATCTGAGGGTGACATCTTTAGCAGAACCTAAGAAGGACTTAATGTGACCCCAAAACTTACGAGGTCATTGGAAGAATTAATCAGCAGGTTTTGGCAGTATTTACTTTTGGCCTGCCTGATGCATCTTTACAGTCATTTCTGTATTGTTTATACAGAATGAGATCTGACTACAGTCCAGTTTGTTTGTACTTTTCCATTGATTGTCTCTAACTTTTAACTTTTGAAGCAGGTCTTTTTCAGCCACCTCGAATGCTGTCCCTTACCCTCCTTTTGACTGTAGGAGGTGCTTCTTTTGGATGTTGCCAGATTCAGTCAGAAATGAATTGAGGCAGTATCAACATTGGTTGCGGTATAAATGTTAGACTAGTCAACACAAGAGAGGTCAAATAGGAAGGCTTGTTTGTCCAGGGCAGCATAGTTTGAAAAACCTAATCAGACGTGGTGGAGGAGGAGGAGGTGGACAGGATCGCCATCGACAAAGTGTGGGGAATGATCAGTGATTGAGTCAGCAAGCACTGTGGCATCTATACATGATCAGGTCTGGTGGTGAGGATCCAATCAAGTAGGGACCCTGAGTGCGGAGTAGTAGTTCTGGTAAAGCCTGTGATAGTTTGGTGTAGATTGTGCTTCTGTATTAGAGATTCAAGGATGCTGTGCTGTGGACCCAGCCAGTTAAGGTTCAGGTCCCAGGAGTAGAGCCTCATTTGATTTTACATTCTGGGAGACATATTGTAGCAAATTCTGGAGACCACTCATCCCGCTTGTAGGTGGATTGTAGACACAAATGATGTGCAGCAGTTTTGAACCCAGTGCCAGGGTAGCGTGCAGAGTTTCACAAGGTGTTAGGGAATCAGTGCAGGGTAGGATGTTCAGGGATAGATGATTTTTGTACATAATCGCAACCCCCCCCCCTTGACCCAATGAACTCCACATTGCAAGCATTCGATAAGGGCCAAGCACTGGATATCCTCTACCTGGACTTTAGGAAGTCCTTTGACTCTGTACTCTACAAGAGGCCAATAAAGAAATTGGGGGACTCTGGTGTTGGGGAGAAAGTCACTAGATCAGTGGGAAACTTGCTATGGTACTAAATGGTACATACTTTGAGGTTGGGGGTTATGATTGCGGTCCCACACAGGTCAGTCCTAGGCCCAGTGTTCTTCACTGTGTTCATTTAAAATGTTGGAGAAGGGATTCAGGATAAGTTGTGTCCATTTGCAGATGAAACTGAGATATGCTACAGGGTAAATAGTGAGAACAGTAGGAGGGAATTGAAAAGAGGCCTTCAAAATGTCCCCCTCCCCTTAACAGTGAACACATTTAAATTATGGAATAAATCGATTAGTAAATTCATCTGGATGGGGCAGTGCCATAGAATTAAGCTATCCACACCATCTCCCCAGAGAGAGAGAAGGTCTAGCACTCCCGAATCTCAGGCTCTATTATTGGGCCTCGCATCTTTGCTTTATAGTCCTTAGCACGGTTACCCCAGATCACTCTGGCAAGAGATAAAGTAATCTCTCCCCCCATACCGTATTTTTTCTGTGCCCTATATCACTTAGAGTACACAACTGGTCAGCCTAGAGATCTGAATCTATGGATCTGGTTCCAAATTTCAGCCTGGAACACTATCAGGAAAAGGCTACATTTAGCCCCCTTTCTAAGCCTGTTGTGCCCAATAGCACTATCGGAACACTTCCAGCCAGCCCAGACAGATATTGCATTTCGGCAATGGCAAAGATACTCAATTCAGCACTTACTCCAATTAATGACAGGGGCAATTCTTAAATCATTCCTGGATCGTCAGTAGGAATTCAGCCTAAGACAGAGTGATTTCTGTCGCTATTTAGAGCTCAGACATTTTTTCAGCAACCTCTCAAGAGGTGTACAACAACCGGAGTCCTACCCAGCAATTACTGTTACACTCATATTAGTAAACAGAACGGGAGTCACACAACATTTAATCTCCTTACTGTATCGGTTCATTCTTGACTCTACTGGTGACTCAATGGAATTTGTATTACAGGCATGGGCCAATGAGGCAGATCAACAAATCTCCCTGTCACAGTGGCCTAGGTTATATCTAGAATCACTGGTTCCCACCAATGAAGAGAACATGCAATGAAGCACTGGACTGAGTACTTTTGTACCTCAGTAATTATAGTACATTTCCAAGCAAACGGAAACTCTGCCTGTTGGAGGGGGTGTGCGGAATCAAGAGCGCACCACACACATATAATGTGGTCTTGTTCAGTTCTTCTCCCCTTTCTCCAGTCATTCCAAATAGAACTGGAGGAGCTATGCAGTAGACCAGTACCCCTGCTTGCAGAGATGTATTTGCTTACTATATTCCCAAAGGACCTAGACGGAAATCACTCTAGGTACCTTTTAGGTATCCTATTGACAACTGCAAAACAAACTATAACAAGGGCCTGGCTCACCCCAAAAGTCCCAACCACTCTAGATTGGAGAAACACAGTAAATCAAATATATAGGATGGAGCAAATTACATACTCCTTAAATACAGAGTAGAGCTCTAACTCTAGGTGGACGGGCTGGATATTATATATAATGTCCAAAGATCCCAACTTTGTTCCATAAAGGGTTGTTCAGGTGTACAGCAATTTCGACCCCGGATCGGATTTAGGGAGCTTGATGATTCACTGAAACCACTGGTGTAGTCGTGGGAAGTTTTTGGGACACAGTGACCCCCGCTCGCCCTCTATGAACAACTCAAGCTGATATTGTCTAGGGTTAAGCTACTTAGATGTAGTGGTATAACATTTTATTCATAATTATGAATAGGATTGATGTTACAATACTCCATTGAGCGGAGGCTCATTTCAAAGGAGGTCCTTACACACAAGTAGACCATTTCAAATACAATAATAAAAATATACCATAAAAGTTCATATAGTGTAAATACAATACTAACTATACTATACAAATACAGATAAATAAGATAAGAATCCCCTATGTAATACAGAGATGCAGTCATACGTGCTTACAAAGGTTTTCACCCAATACAACAACAAAAAAAATGTACAGAGCATTTTTATATATATATATATATATATATATATATATATATTGAACTAAAATTGGACTCTCAGATTATGCCTTATATACTTGAATGCCCCCTTCCCCGAGCTGTACCAAAGGGGGGAGTCGGAGGAGGAGGAGGTGGTTTTTATTTACTGCTGAGCCAATGCCTAGGATGATAACACCACTGATTTGTAATGATTGCCTGTTGGAATTTCTGTACTGAAATCAAAATGCAACTCTGGTTATTGTAGACCTGTAAAAAGTTTAATAAAAATGATATTTACACACAAAAAAAAGATAAGAGGCCTGAGCATGTTAGATAGGTGGTTTAAGGTTTTGCAACTGAATTTCACTGCCAAAAGGAGTCAGATTATGTACTCGGGGAGGCAGAATCCGAGGACTGAATATTGGATGAAGGGAGGTACTGTTCAGCTGGAGCAGACCTCAGAAGAGAAGGATCTGGATGTTATAATTAGAGGCAGCTTCAAGATTTCAGTCTAGTGTAAAAAGGTGTATGATGGGAAAGCTAGCAGGATGCTGGGGTACATAGGTAGGGCCTTCTCAACAAGACAGGAGGTGATCCAACCCCTGTAGAGGTCCATGGTGAGGCTGCACCTTGAGTGCTGTGGTAAGTTCTGGAACCCTCATCTAAAAAGGACAAGGACCACCTTAGGTCGACTGAAAGGAGAGTAACTAAAATGATTCACGGCCAGCAGAGGATCAATAAGGAAAGACTGGCTGACCTCAATATGTATTCATTGGCGGTCAGGATAGAAGGGAGATGTGACTGAAACCTTCATACCTGAAGGTTTTATTCAGTGAGGACTGTCACCAACTGTTTAAGCTTAATGAGGAGCCCATCAGAAAAGTCCACAACCATAAGCTAGCGGGGGGAATTTAGAAGGGATGTAAAGAAATACTTCTTCATGGGGGTGGGGGGAGAAAAGTGGAACCATCTGCCAGTGGAGCTGGCCAATATTAACACAGTGGCAAGTTTTATGAGTGGGTGGAATAGACACATGGAACTGGTGAGGTTGACAGGGTGTAGGGTAGGAGCAACTGGGGGAGGGGGTTCATGTGGAGCTATGGGATGACAGATCTGCCAGAGGCTTAGCTAGTCCCAGACTGCTGAGGGTTTCAGTACAAACCAAACAGCCTGGATGCACCATGAGACCTTTTTCTGTCTGAAACTTCTGTGTGTTTTCGTATATATCTATGATGACATCTGTTGTTTTGCAGATCTGTGTTGGTAAAGGGGAAGAAGCTGATGGCTTTGTGAAAGTATCAAGTGGAAAGAAGAGAGGCTACGTCCCAGTAGATGCCCTTGCTGAAATTTAACACAACAAAAAAGCCACACTATTGGTAAGAAAGAAAGCCTGCACTTCGTATTTAATGAATTATGCACTTCATTTGCCTGTTGACACCATGTCTTTTTCTTTCCTGCACCAAAAAGCTTACTGGAAGGAGGTGAAGATACCAGGAGCGGGTGAACTTGGAGTCTTTATGCCCCACCTGTCGTATTTGTGCCACAGCACATTCTTTAATTGTTCGACAGATTTTGAAGAAGTTCCATTCACTTTTAAAGAAGAAAAATAGGCCGGGTCAGCTTTGGACATAGACTCTCCATCACTGGACCTTGATTGGCTTTGAGATCATAAAGGGAGGACATGTCCTGTGAAATCAGCAGAATCGTTTTATGAGGGGACACCTGCAGCTGTGAATGTTGTCGATGAGGATGGGATGTATAGAATGGATAGAGAGCCCAACTGCTGCCTGTCACACTGAGCCAGTAAGATCAATAGAGCCATATTGAGCTTCTGTCAGCCCGTCAGAAGGCGGGGATTAGGGATGTAACTGTCCTGACAGTTGAAAGATGGGTGTATCCTTTGCTGTCATTCTAGCACAGATAAAGTGATGAGCAAGATACTCTTGTTTTACACACAGAAAAACCCTCCAGAGAAGTGATAGGATTGCTTTTCTCGTAGATCTGTGTAATGTATACACTTTTAGCATATATTATGATAGTCTAGCTCACGTTAGTAGTAATAAATTTGTGAGAACTCTTTCCTGCCTAGCTGCTATAAGCATTAAAACATGGGGAAAGCTTTACGGTGGTGAAATATTTTATGATGCAGTTAGCCTGTGGTGGTGAGGTGTGGTGAACTGTAGCATCATGCTGTATCTTGCAGAACGATGGACTGTCCCCTGAATCACTTAAGGAAACAGTAAACAAAGGCACACTATGAGATCATTCTCAACAGGGAACAGCAATGGACCATAGCATCATCACTAGAAGCAGGGAGGAATGGTGTGTAACTTCATTGATGCTAAGCACAAAGGATTGCATCCAAAAAGGAATTGTGCATTTTAATGTAACAAAAAATGTACTGAACTGCACTAAGTAATTAAGCTTAGAGAGAGGAGAAATGTTTTGGAATGAAGTGAAAGTCATTTGCCACCTGCTTATGCATTAGAAATAACAAGTTCAGACTGTGATGGTGATGGATAAACCCCATTGAAGTGTGGGGATAGGAAGTGGAAACAAAGATAGGAAAAGTTATAAGAAATCTCACAAAGACTTTCAAAGTTATCTCAAGACAACTTTACTTGCATCTGTGTGTGTAGATTTCTAAATTTAGGATCTGGGGCTTGAAATGTCGGTGCATTGCAGCATAATTAAGAACTGTCAGCCACTATGCATGGTAAGAGTTTGCATTTATAAAGATAGATTTAAAACCCCAAGGAGTTCACCCACTTTTGATGCGGATAAACTCTATAAATAACACATTTACTAGATCCTGATAGAAAAGTGACATACTTATTTATTTATTTATTTATCGAATTATTTAAATGTTTATGCAGAAAAGGCACATTGAGTTATCTATAAATAGCTCATTTCCATGTGCATCCTGGGAGCTGGGGTATGTGGGAGGTAATTACAACAATAAAGAACGAGCATTAAGTACAAATAATCAGCAGTAATTTGTGAATATGCAGCAACCAATAAAAGAGCTGTACAAAATGGCAGTATGTACTTAAGCAATAATACACGACAAGGTGTGCGATATCATGGGATATCATCTCACCCTCATTGTACTGTGAGGCATGAGGCCCCAGACCAAGTAATGTCATCTACCTAAGAAGGGGGGTGAGCTCCCATGATATCGCAGACCTTGGAGTGTATTACTGTGATTAGGAAATGGATCCATTTTGATTTTGTTGATGGATGGCATAACCTACTTTCAGACCAGGATTAAGTAACTGAGATCTCATCCTGGCTGAATGTGGTCCTGGCCAATCAGATATGAGGATTTTGACCACCCATTTTATAATTAGTAGTATTGGTATTGAAACAACAAGATCAGGCTAGGTGGCAGGGACAGAGCAACATTAAGGAGAAAATCATGGGCAAAGCAGTAGCGGAGGGGGCTCCAAATGGCCACTGGTGCCTAGAGGAGCAAACCTAATAATGTCTAAAGACATTAAAGGTCAGGAATAGGTACATATCTAGTTTGAGACAATTAACATAATACAGTGGTTGTAAATTAAGCAAGAATAATTAACATATTAGAAGCCACTGCTGAAATTCTCAGATTATTGATATATAGTATAATGCTGATCATTTTGTTACAGTTGTACGAAAACACGTTAAATAAAATAGGAAGGCTATAGTCTCTGGGGTTGTCATGGATCTGAGCCACGAAGTTAAGTGTACAAAGCTCAATGCCTTTAGGACTTGCTGACAACTTTTTCCAGATTCTGTAAGTTTACAGGGCATTTCTCCCGCTGTTTAATACAGTGATACATCCTGCAGTGTACTCAATGTAATACCCTTGTATCACCATCATTATTAGTTCTAGCATCTGAATCACCTTCTTCAGTGGTTCCAGCCATTTCCCTAGCTTCTCGCTGTTCTGAATTGTCCTATGTAAACCCTTAGTGTCGAGAGAATCTGTATTATTTAGCATAACATTGACAGTAGTAAGCACATGAAGGGTTATGTAAGCCATAACACATGACTGGTTGTGCAGTTATGCTGTAATGACCACACACCCCAGCCGGCGAAGTGCAGTCAGTACAGCGTAATCATACACCCTGGCATAGAGGTGGGCAAGCCAGAGCCAGGCCCGAGCTTGGCTGAAGCTTAGTGTCTGGCTTGGCTCAGCTTGACCTCTATAAACAACTGAGAGCCAAAGTCAAGCCAAGCCAGGTATGGTCAAAGTAAGCATTTTTGCCAGCCTAAGCAGTTAATATAGTGTGCAACTCCTATGTAAAGAATAGACTGCAGTAGCCAGGGATCGCCTCATGTTTTGGCTCATAGAGTCAAGCCAGACCCCTGGCTTGGCTCTAAGTGAAACATTCCTGGCTTGCCCACCTATACCCTGGAGTATGTTACGGCACTTATAAATTTGTGAAAAAAGTTCCAAAAACTGAAAAGAAAAACATTTCAACTAACGTGTGATTATACAGTAAGAAATTCAGTAATCTGATTGGCTGACTGGGGCCTCTACTGGTGAATAAATTCCAGCATAACCCATGGGTAAAGTTCCAGCTGTCCCAGCTGACTGCTACACAAAACAAAAAATCACTATCCCTTTTTCAACCTCTGTGTAGTCACCTTCTTGGTATTTGAAACCATGCTTTCAAACCTCCCAACCGTGATCTGAAACCTCCCCAAAATAGCTTCTGCTACATCCTAAACCTTACAAAGCTCATAGCACAGCAAAATCATGTAGTGCCTCTTTCCAGATACTGTAGCAGAATGTTGCTGGTGGCCCAAACTGCACCCACTTAAACCACTCTGTGCTCATGCCTGACATCCAATATACATGATTTTTCCTGCTTGAAAATCAAAAGTATTACTGTATATATGAGGCAGCCACCGATTACACTTTCATGCTTCTTTCTAGCATTGGGGTACCGAGGAACACTCAAAAAATAGTACATTTCTACAGGGTAATACAAATGCGGGAACAGGAAGTCAGCAGTACGATCACCGGGTGGACAAACTCGCAACAGTAAGCGATCGGTTAGCTGCTATGTCCTCATGCTCCCACTCACAGTGCAGCATAAAAAATAGTAACAGTATTCCCTCTCTCTTGTTTTAGAAGTAAACAAACAAAAAACAAAAAACCCCACATAAAACACTTGTTGAGGGTGGGGAGTACAAGAAAAAAACATAACAAAAAGGATCACAGGGGATAGGGGAGAAAATGGGGATCTCATACCATGATCTACCTAGGAACAGTGAACTGCTTCATGCAAGGAAGAAGGATATTTAAGCAGAAATCAATAAACAAGTTAAAAACTAGTATAAATTGAACATTTCATAACTTTTTTCCAACTGTACAATCGTAATAATCCATTCCAGAATGTGGATCATGCTGGCATTTATCCGCTTCTGGTGTGATTTAGTCACTCAGCCTGCAGCTTCATGAGCAAACCACTCCAGGTGTGGGTAAACCCCGGTATAACCGGTACCTTGTCATGAATGATTGCTTAAATAACCACAAGGCCATGTGACTGCATTCTACCAATCACAGAACAGGATTTCTCTTACCCATTTTATAACACATGACATCTCTGCAAACTCTCAATACAATCAGGCGGCCATGTTGCATACTTCTTACCATCTGTTCTCCACTACAGGTATGTCAACAGCATGCTCTTACACTGAAGCCCATTTAGTTAGTTTTTTTTTCCCTGAGAAACAGTGAACCACTTATGTTTACCTAGAAATGTTAAAATAAGCTCAGCTTAGTGAGGGGATGCTGCCAGGTTTTGTGCACCTGTGCAGGCATTTTTCTGCCTCGTCCTAAACTGAATACAGCAAAGATTTATAAGTTTACCATATGTGCTAACAAGGGTTAAAGCTGAGGGGAGCAGTATTCTTTATTTTAGATTTTATTGGTGTTTAGTTAATCTACTTTCCGTGATCCACTTGAAATGCAGACCATGCTAACTCCCAACCCAATCCCGCAATGCCTGAAATGTATCACTTAGAATTCTTTAAGCTATTATTGAAACAAATATCCCTGAAAAAGTAGACGTTTCCTGGCAATTAATGCCTGATGGGGAGGGGTATTGATGGTCTAAGGCACAGCTGTTGTGAGGGTGTTCTTGTTTTTATAAATCTAATCTCATTTTTATATTAAAAAAATGTGCTTTAGACAAGCATGCACTGTGCTTCTCTGAGCTGTACTGGGCATTTCTGTGAGATTTACACCCAGCACAGCAGTCAATCAGAGTGCACAGTGGCCTCATGAGGAATTCATTAGACTTATTATGTTATACAAAGGCCATCACATGACTCCACCAAACTAATTCTTGTGGTGGGACAAGGTTGGGCATATGCATGGTCAAACCCAACATGTATAACACAGTAACTTCCGTGCTGAGCTCCTACGTCCCTAACTGTAGTGCCACATGCAATGACATGAGTGTGCACCAGTCTGTTATTAAGTAAACACTTGATACTTTGGCAAAAGATTTGAATGTGTTCGGAAGCTGAAACTAAATCTTATCAGCCCTCAACTTAGGTGCAACATCCCCCAACGAAAAGTACCACAAAATTCATAGCTCTGATTAAAAGCCCTGCATCTTTAGGTACAGTAAATGGCTACATGGCGACTCGTGCCAGTCATTCACGGCATGAAACCTCACCTCAGACTCTTTGCTCTGGTGTGAATTGGCACCCTGCACAATTCGACCCCTGACAATTTGTCCCCAGCTTAAATAATAGAAAACAAACTTGTCTGGGGACGACTTGTGCAGCGTGGTGACTCATGCTAGAGTGAAGAGTCTGGGGCAAGGTGTTGCACGGCAAAATGAAATGACTGGCATGACTTACATGTCCCCACAGTAAATAGCTTCTTTTCCAGTTTGCAGAAGATCCTGCATACTTGTTTAAGTGTGTCAAGTTCCTCATTATGTTACTTTAGCTGAATCTGGGACCCTTGGGAAGTATTGCTGTTAGAAAAACACAGACCTACTAAAGCGCAAACAGCAGCAGAGGTTCTGTGATGAACATTTATAGCTCAGATTTCCGCTGTATTTTTTAAGTGCATCAGAAAAGCTCAACCAGCTGAGACTGGATTCCAACCTTGTAGGGCAGCTCTCCTGGGTCCCCACATGGCATGAGCTGATACAGACTGGCAGGCCTTCAAAAATAAGTTCTCGCTTAGTGAACATGGAATCAAAGGAGGTTTGGGAGATGGGGAGAAGACCAATCAGTCCAGCAAGCCTTTTTTCTTCTATTAAATTAAAACCTGCATCCATTTCCTCAGAGTAAAAACATGAAGTAGCTAGAGTCCGTATCCACCCCAATCTGTTATGTACCTAAAATGCTATTTTTAAAGAGCAGCCTAGGCCTTCAGGAGAACTTTAACAAAACATAATATTTAAACTCAATTCACCATATACCTGTATATTATAGGGGCACAGTCACGCCCCTATAGTTAGTATTGAGTAGGCACTTCAATGTTAAACTCAAAATGTTGCACTTTAATAACTTTGCAACCGTTCAATGGATTTGCATGCAAATTCACATGCACCATTGCCTAGGGTAGCTCTCTGGATGTGGCAAGTTACATTCCGGTCGGATGTGCGATTTCCGAGTCTCGGAGAGGTGAAAAAAAGCATTTATTCACTCATTGACTTTCCTGCAATTTTTCTTTGAACTTGCCTACAGCCCAGATGGTTTGGAAACTTGGTCTGAAATTTTCAGGGCAAAAAGGGACTAACCTACAGATTTGCTTTTTGCTAGTCTGGTGAAAAAATAATAAGCCGTTTTTAAGTTATTGCATTTTAAAAATTGAAAAAATAATGACATCATCCTTTTTCGTTTGATGAAAATCCTTTTTCGTATGGCCACCATCTTATTTTCAGTTTTGCCTGAGAAATACAAATTTGGAACCCCCCAAAAATGATATTCCGGGGAGGAACCTCAAGTTTGCTTATCGGGACCTCTTTAGCTGCATTCTGCACTTTACTGCATGAGAAATGCCCTTAAAATGTTGTTTTTTTTTTGTTTGTTTTTTTACATTCAAATTCTATTTTTGTATCGGCATCATACTAAAAAAAGATCTTGTTTTGTATGATGACTCGCGAAAAAAGATCTTTTTTCATATGGGAAATCAGTGTATTTCAGTGGCATTTTCAACTTTGGTGCATAACTTTGCCACTTTTGCATATTTTGACACCAACTATTCAAAGTACCCTGTTTGAAATCCCTCCTTATGAACAATGGAGGTGTCGTCACGCAACTCCTGCCCAGAATGTGATTTCGTGGTTGCTTGGCAAATTCATCTTTTGGGTGGGATTTGCATAATGACAGTCATATTGTTCATAAGGTGAGGTCCTAAAAAGGCTATGTTGAAAATTTGGGGTCAAAATATGTAACAATGGCAAAGTTAACAGCAGCTATTTGCAATTTCCCTATACACGCTTGTAACTTTGGAAATTTAAAAGACTTTGACCCCAAATTTTCAGCATAGACTTTTTATAACCCCACTTCATGTACGTCACAGCTATCATTTTTCAAATCCTAGTCAAAATGCGTTTTCGCACATGTGGCGCAGAATGGTGTTGCAGTTGCATGGAATTACATTTTGGCGAGGATGCAAACATTTTCTGTACCATGTACATAAGCTGGGGTAATAAGATGGCTATGCTGGCAATTTGGTCACTGTTGTCCTATAAATGGAAATGCACAGCAACATACATATTCGCATCTATGGAGGGATGGGAGCGCAGGGCCTGAAGGGCATGCGGTTTTGTAAATGGTACAGCAGCTTTTAAAATACCTGAAACCCACTGCATGACTAATAAGGGCTTTCCTTTACAGTTGCTTTAAGGGAAATAAATGGCCATACAGGCAAATAAGAATATGATTATTCTGTCTAAAAAATTATACATTGCCGGGCCCTGCACTCCCACAGGCAAATGAGGCTATGATTACACTGTCTCAAAAAGTAAGGAAGTTGTTTGCAAGAAACTATGTTAATGCATCAGTTAGGGTTGATATCAAACTGTAAAAAGCAAGGAAATATGACGTTAGGGTTTCCAACCCTAACACCCCAGCCCCACCCTGCACACACCAACAGGTGTCGGTGGTGTGCCTTGGTGTCATCAGCCCTAATGCTCACCCCATTCTCCTATACTGTACCCATCTCAGCTTATTTAGTTATGGAATGGGGTGAGTGTTAGGGCTGATGACCCCAAGGCACTCCCCCAACGCCTGTTGGTATGTGCACGGTGGAGCTAGGGTGTTAGGGTTGAAAACCCTAACGTCATATTTCCTCTTCCTTTTTATGGTTTGATATCAACCCTAACTGATGCATTAATATCCATCCCCTATATTTATTGGAGAGGTAATTTGCATGAAAATAGGATCTTTGTTCCTGAAGAGTTCATTCTTGTTGCTTATTCCCTACCTGATTTCACAATGTACTGCTTGTGACATCATAGTTACTCTCATGGTAACAGACTGTTATGTCACAACAGAGGATTATGGCGTGAAGCAGGGAGTAAGCTATAGAAACAGTTTAACTTTAAGGGATAAAGATCATGTGTTCATGCAAATGTCATCAGCAATAAATAATATGGAGGGAAAATCTATAGACGATCTATGGAATACAAGCTAAATTCTGCATAAAGTTTTTTTTAAATTTCACTGAGGCATCAGCAGCTCTTTTAATTCATGTCCTTGGCTACTTCTCCCCAGGACACCACTGTAAATGAGATATCTCACCAAAATCTGTTATTCCTGATAAAAGAGTTCCAGAGAAATAAATGACAATAGAATTGCTCTCAATCTCATGGTCAGCAAAGATTTGGTCATTTATTACACTTGCAAGTTTTAAACATGAAGTTCAGTACCTGGCCCCTGCATGAACTTCTTTAAGTAGTTTTGCTCATTTATATTAGTGTCCAGGGAGGGAGGGATCGTAAATTTGGCTGAAGAGACAGCCATATGATCCTTTCCACTTCTCGCTGTGCTGGCCTCAGCCCCGGGATTAGACGTGTCGTGACATCGATCAAGAGAGAGTGTAGGGTGTGCTGCATACATGACTATGGGGTATTTTTGCATGTGGTTTTGTAAATGGTGCCGCAGCTTTTAAAATGCCTGAAACCCATTGCTTGACTAATAAGGGCCTTCCTTTAAAGCTGCTTTAAGTGAAATAAATGGCACCGCCACTCGGTATGGCTATCCTGAGTAAATAAATTGTAACAAATCAAAAGTCTGATTGCTTTCAGAGTGATAACTCAGTTGTTAAGGGACTGGGATAGTATTTCAGAGAACTGGGTTCAGTTCCCAGTTAGGTCACATTACAAACTGTGGCTCAAATGCTTAGTGGTTGCCAGTGCTATGCTGATAAAAGCAGTTATTACCACTGACGGCATACAAGCAGAACTCACCCGAAGGTTCTGAAGATAGTGCCTGATTAAAGTACGTGGCATGGGTGCAACCACTGCTAAAGATTTGTAAGGTGGGCATGGATCTACCAACCCTTTTATGTAAATGCCCATGTCATTAGCCATTTTGCAGGGTCTAACAAGTTAAGGGGGACGGCACTCCTTTATTCCCCCAGTGGCAGCGATCATGGTCATTTGTCTGTATGAACATGCGTGTCGCTGCCCATTGTTTTCCTCTCCGTGGCAACAGTCTATTTTCTAGTTGGCTCAACATGGCCAGTGTATGCTGATTTGCATGAGGGAAGTGATCTTCATTACTAAATGGGCTAGACATTTATTTCTTAAATTAAACCATTGTACAGCTAAAGCATAAGAGACTGCTCAATTCTGTCCATATCCATAGCAAATATAGATTTTCTTTGTCCCAAATTTTTATTGCCACAAGTTATCCCCTGTGATCCCATGGGCTCCACCTAAACGCCTGATTGTGTTTTGGAAGTCTCAGTTCTGCCAATCAGAAGGAAGGACTGGCACAGAAAGCCAGTTATTGCAGTGTTTTCTGGGAACCATAAAACATGATATACTTCTGTCTTGAAGGTCAGATTGAAGGTCTTCTGAAGGTTCACTACATTCCCCAGGGTGTCCCTCAACAGACCTTGGTTCTGATATAAGTACTGTACATGTGGGACTATAAAACAATCTACAAATTTTATGAGCATAAATCAGTATATTTAACATTTTCACTAGCCTAACTTAAGAAATGTATATCAAAATGTATTCCATACAACTGTCAGTCATGTCTGTTCCAGCATATTTTAAATGCAACATATTTATCAGTGGAAGTATATTCATTTTCATGCTTAGACTCCAGGAGCGTTATTCTCACTTGCTATCAGGAAAGGAGAAAATGGCTGCTTTTCAGCTACACAATTTTGCATCTGCCCAACAGTGCCATAAACAAAAGTTGGTGAATGTCACAGGGTGGGTGGGGGTCCTCCGCATGACAGGTGCCAAGGAAATCATCTGTACCAGTGTAAGCATGTGCAAACAGTGTTGCAACTGCTAACGCACCAGTGTGCACCTATAACCAAGTCAAAGTGTGGCATTGCACTAGGTACAGTGGTACAGTGCCATGCTGGGACTTGGTCATGGCATTGCACTAGGTACAGTGCCATGCTGGGACTTGGTCATGGCATCGGGTAACTGGGCATCCAGCTGAGAAGTGTCTTCACACACCCCCAACATACACTTTTCATGCGTCCCAGAGGTCCTCTGGTACCACTTTCTCTGGCCTCTAATTATGTGTGTCCCTTGTAGTCAATTGGACTCCCATTCACTCTCACAGCTGCATATGGCCATGGTGGTCCAGTGGCTTCCCTAGCCCAACATATGGACATACCTGATTGTCTGGTGGCCTCCCCTTCAACAAGACCTGATGACCAGGCCATCAGGTGGCCACTGCGCTATATAAATCCATTCAAGCAGGTAGTAACAGATGTGGTGCAACTGTCTGCACCCAGGGCACCATCTGTTTGTAAATGATGTTGGGGGCCATTTGCATGACAGGCCTCTCCCTCTTTTCAGACTAATCACACTGAGCTTTGGGGAGTATTGGGGAAGGGGACTCAACTCCCTGTTGACCATGACTCGATAGGGTCACAGTCACAGCGACAGTACTATGTCGGGGTGCACATGTGGTCCGGGGGCCACAAATGGCCCCCACAACAGCTGTCTGTGGCCCCTGAGGACCTAGCAGCTTCCACTTGCAGAATTTTTTGTTGTTGTTGTTTTTAGTTTCAATAATATGTTGATAAATAAACAAACAAAAAAATAGATAAATGTATGTTTTTATTTGTTTTATGTGTACATAATAATGTCGTGTTGGACATTTGTCACCTTGGACCATTTTACAGTGGCCCTCATCCGCGACTCAAATCTTCAGTCTGGCCCTCCACAAAAAAAAGTTGTGCACCACTGTACTATGTAGTCACATGGAACACTTAGCACCAGCCCTTGGGACTGATAAAGGTGCCCCTATTGTCTTTCTAGAGCCGAGCACTAAAGCATTAGAATATCAGTTCTGTGTCACCAATTATATCTCAGATTGCTAGACACCAGAGATGGGAACGCTCAGCAAAAAGCTGGTGCTCATTCCAAATAGAGAGCAAATGAATCCAGCAACAACAAAGGAAGAGACACTGGTGTAAAAAAATAAGTTGGCACAAGCAAAATTGCTTGAAGCAAGGAGCCCGCAGCTACTGTCCGGTGGCCCTAGTCACGAGTGAGACCCGAAGCACTGGGGTACAGTAGCCACAGGCTCCTTGCTTCAAGCAATTTTGCTTGTGCCAACTTATTTTTTACACCAGTGTCTCTTCCTTTATTGTTGCTATATCTCAGATTGGTTGCAGATTATACCAAACATACAGCGGAGTCAGCCGGGATGCAGCACTCTGTGGTAATCAGGTCACACTTTCCTGCGTGACCAATTGGAATGATTGCCACTGGATTATATTGTGCTTCTGCACTATTCTGCAGCATATCACTTTTTTCCTTTTTGTTATGTTTCTGAAAAAAACTCCAAACCTCACCATTTCATGGTAGTATTACTTCCTTACATGGTACCATTACTTATGTATCATGACATATTCAAGGTTATAAATGGAAACGTCAGTAAGCCCCCCATCAGGTACTTTTGGAAGCTCTATTACTCGGCACTTAAATGAGCAGTAACGAACAGCCCTGCCAAAAGATGCTGCTGGTAAACAGTACTATAAGGTGCAGCTCAGTTAGATTTAGGAGTTCTGTTTAATGTAACTCCGAAAAAAATATATTCAGATGTTAGCTGGTGCCTTTACAGAAGTGGAAAGGAAAACAAGGCTACACAGGGATGTAATCCTTCTAATGAAAATCTACCCATACCATGAAATATTGTCCCTAGAAACCTTCAAAACAGTAGCTAATGTTGTATTTCATAGCATCTAATAGGTTTATATCTAAGGACTTGCCTGAAGTGTTAGTGACTTTCATTGATGGCTTTGGATTTCACCAAGCACTGACCAAAACCTCAATAATTACATTTTTGAAATTCCTGCAAGGTAAGCCTCTGCCGTGCTGCCACACTTGACAGCCATCATGGCCTCAATTAAGTCACTTTCAGCAGAAGATGCCTCCAGCTTTCTTAGTTGTTATTGTTGACTGCACTGTTATCAAAAGGATCACTGATCCATTGCCATGTGACATCAAAGAAGAGAGAATAACCTTTAAAGGGGAAGCTGCAAACCTGTATTTTTTTTGGTAGAAGGTTGTTACTGTAACCACACTGGCCCATGTGTGGCTTCTGTTTAGCTGCTGATGGCTATTTCTCTATTTAAAGCACCAGTATTTGTTAGTCGGCAAAATGTTTTATCATATAGTTTAACAAAAAATGTTTTTCTGACATCCTCAGATTCATGCTCAGTGTATTTCTAGTTTTCTCAGACATTGTTAAAACAGCATTTACAGCCAATTGTGTAATTAATGACTCATGTCATTAAAGATGGCCACCACTGGCAGTTTTTAAAAATCTCTTCGATAATGCGATTGATGTTGCCTATTGAATGTACGTACTAGATTCGTACTGTAGATGTGTTAGGATGGTGTTTCCACATGTTTCTGATGGTAAACAGTACAACACTGTACCAAGATGTTTAATTTTCTCATGGCAAGCATGGCACAGGAGGGGGAACTTTTTAAAATGTCTAAATCCTGTATCTTGGTTCAGAAATGAAAGAAAACAAAACAAAAAAATGTGTATCTTGATATTTCTGCCAGATGAACATTATTGCTGAAATAAAAACCCTATATAGTTACTAACAAATACTGCTGCTTTAAAAAATGGTGACCTGGATAGGTATGCTGGGCCAGAGTTCAGTTCCAGGTGTGAACTGGGAGAGGGGCTGCAAAAGGGGCTGATACAACAATAACAAATATAGGAACAATACATGCATATACCAGAACAACAAAATGCAAGGTACGAGTAAAATATAAAAGTACAGAGTACACTGAATGTTAGGCTATGCAGTATGGTTTTTGGTGAAATGGGTAAGAAGGGGAGCAGGATGACGACAGCAAGGGTTATTGTAATGCTGGAAAAAATTATAGATTTAGTACTTTTGGTCTGGATGGTAAAGTACATTTGGGATCTACATGGCATCTCCAGTGATGTAATTCATGTTTTCATTCTCAGCCCACTGATTTATTTAGATTTTTTTTGCTGTCCAGTATAGTCTCATTTAGAAAGTCCCACTCCTGGGCATAGAAGTAACAGAGATGTTACAGGTAAAATAGTACTTATAATAGTTGCAATCCTAAGTATGTTACAGAAAAAAAAATTGTTTACATGCAACATTTACATCTGCACCCAGTTTAGCTCAGTTATCATTCTCTATATTTAAATGAGTTTGAAAGGTCTGCTAAAATGGGGGTGGGAGTAAGTGCAATTGGGTTTAGTAGTTACAGGGATATAAGGCCGGGTTATGGATATGTCCAACGGGCAAATACTGTAGATAATTGAAGATGGCCTCTTTTGAGGTGCTGTAGGGTGCTAGCTTCTTTGATGCTGTCGAGATAGGAATTCCAGCAGTTGCTTGTAGCAACACGGGTAAAGGTCTTATTATTGATTGGTGTGCATGTTCTGGGTACATAAAACAGATCCATTATGTGGGCTTTCAATCAGTAAGTCTGATCTGACCTGGGGGGGGAAGGGAGAGAAGAAACATGGATACACTTGCAGAGTAGGGAGGTCCATTTGAGTTTATACCTCATGCCCAGGGGCAAGTAATCTGTTCCTTCAGTAGAGCAGGCAACTCTAGTTCAGTCTGCTGCAGTCAGGTGCAAATCTGCACATTTTGTCAAATGATAGATTGATCTTTATGCAGCACTGTGAGGTTACCTGTCCAGTAGACTTGACATGCAATTAGAAAAATCTGAGACATAGAGTCTTACAGTAGAAGGAGACTGGTGGCAGACAGCAGAAGGAGTTTTGCCAGTAGGGACTGTTTGAGCAGCAGCTCTTTGGCATTGAGACTGAGGCAGCGTCTCTTATAGTACAGTTACCCAAGTACCTGGTAACATACCTCTCAACCTTTCTTCCCTGAAATGTGTGACACGATGTGTGACAAATGACAAAAACGTGTGACATATCATCAAACCTGGCACTGCAAGTTCAGAACACCATTGCTGTCAGTGCACTAATGATAATAATGTTTGCTGATAACAGAGCATAGTAGATAATTATGAATTTTTCCTTTAAAGTCTCAGTGGAAAATGTGGAATATCCCCTTCCTCATGTGGGGCAGAGGATTTCTGAGGGGTAAAATGAGTGACGTACCTAGTAATGTGTGACGGTTGAGAGGTATGCCTGGTAAGAATTGATGATCTGATGTGTTCATTGAAGGTTAGTTTTGGCTGAAGCCATAGACCAAAGTATTTAAAGTACTAGACATTCTTTTTTTTTTTTTTTTGGGGGTTATGCCTCTAAGAAGGTTAGATTTCTAGAACATAGGAAGGGCGGGATTTGAATGAGATACAGATAACGGTAGTGCTTGAGCTTGTAAGAAGGCACTTAAGATCATCCAGTTTGCTTGATGAAAGACTGTTTGTAGAGAGCTATTGAGGTTGGTAAGGGATTTTTTTTCCAATTGTTTAACCAGGAGTGGCACACTAGGCTGAAAGCTTGTTTACAGGTGTGACCTGGGAGCACAGGGAAGTTAAGTGACTTGCTCAGGGTCGCACAGTATGCAAGTGGGGGCTGTGGGATTCAAACCCAGGTCTCCAGATTTGCAGCTCAGAGCCTTAAACCACTGCACTTTACTGCCTCCATTTTGATGTTGTAGTAATGAGCATACTGTCTATGTGTAGATTAATGTTATCAGTAATAGCGCATATGGAAGTGAGGTCATTCACAGATGCATTCAGTCAGTGATAAAAGAGGTCCACAGTGCCACGAACTACATCATTATGGATGTCATGGGGTTCCAATATGGTCCACACCATCAGGACACAGAGCATTTGATTTAGTGAAAGAGCAGTAATGGTTAAAGAATACTCAAGTAGGAACCAGTCTTTACCAACCAGCTTCAAAGGAAAATGTTATTGCTCTTTAAAAGCATGTCTCAGGCGAAGTTTGGACAATTTGTTCTAATAACACAGATATAATTTGGCTATAGTGCTTCATGATCTCTCCTTTTATAAATGTTTTCTGACATGTATGTCATTTCTGTTCAGTTAATTTCAGTGTGCTGCACTAACATTAAAGTGGCAATGTCAACCCATTTTGCATCACACAATTTGGGCTTGAAAACCCATACTTTGAGTGCTTACCTTCTCTAAAAAAATCACTGATGTTGCTGGTTGTCTAATTTGTCCCTTTTCATAGTAGAATTGAAATGTATGCTAATGCTGCAGTTGTACTCAACCCTTGTTTTGTTTCAAATCCTTGATCTTCTTTTATTGCATACTCCCTGAATATTGGGAACACCCGCAAACAGAGCAGCAGTCATGATGCAGTATTCCCCTCTCCTCTGACAGCATTTTGAGTAGCTAGACTGTATTGGGGATGTTCCCAAGTCTAGTAAAGATGCAGCTGGATTTAATTAAGGAATGTAAGCAAACATATTTTGCTGTGGTAACACCACTATAGTGGCAAGTCTGTTTTTCACTTTTAAAAAGAAAAACAGAGTCTGCATCAAACTACCAGCTATGTTAGCACATTCTATGGAATATGAACAATCATAAAATGTGTTTTATAACTAGGGACAGTTTGAGGCCCAAGGTGAGTTGACAGTGTCCCTTTAAAAGCCAAGATATACAACAGGCAATATATGATGATGCATGTTAGAATTAACACACACAGTTTTTAAAAGATTTGAAACCGTGACTTTATTTTAACTTTATGTTAAAAAATTATGCATTATCAGCAAGGCCACTGATTTACAGTGTCTAAACATTGTTAAGATTTGAATTTCCAGGACTGTACCTGGAATTGCTAGCCTAATTTTCAGATCTTACAGTTCTTCTACTGTCAGACGTTTAGTACGTGTATAAATATTCAGACTTAAAGAAAGCTGAACATGCAGAGAATTAAAGCAACAAGTGCAGGAAAGAATTTATAGAAAAATACAACTTCTGTTGATTCACCAGTCTGGTACAAAATGTCAAATTCCATGAAATGCTGTTTTTACCAGTGTGTAGAATGTTTAGATTATTAATTTTTACCAGGTTTTATGATAAAAATGAGAATCAGTGGCCTTGATCATCAGGTACTTATGTGTTGTGTGGCAACATACTGTAAGCCAGACGTTAACCCGTATATGGGCTGTTGCCAGTCCAGGTTGTTATATGATGGCAGAGCCTCACGAGCTACTGAGCAGAAAACAGTTAAATGTCTGAGAAGTGATCCAAAAGGAAATGCATTCCAATTTGCTCTGCTAATCCAAATTAGAGACAGCACATCACTTTCAAAGGAAACACATGCACAACAAAGACTCGTTTAGTTAAGCACTTTGTGTTTCATAAATATATGCAGAAATGGGCTTCTAATCCATCAATTAATTTCATGTACAGTCATTTACGTTGACTTGTTTGACGCTGATTTATCTAAAATGAACAAATGTATAGTTTCAAGTGTACAGAGTTGTTTTCTTGCTTTCAAAAGCTGCTTCTCCTGGTCTGCCAAGAATAACATACCTAAAAAAAGTAATTAAGAAGACAAGCAAAAGCAATAAACAATGTGTCATCATTTTACCATGTAGATACCATTTTTTCTGTACATAAAGATTGCATGAAATTCCACTGATTAAAAAATTATAAAAAATTTGAAGCTTGATTTGTAAATTTCTTAATTAAAGGTTATACTGTCTTATCATGAAGGTTTTCTTTCTTCTTTTTTTCTTATACAGTCCAGTAGGGCATAGATATGCTGCATTGTCTTGTGTAGCAAACTGCTGTATATAGGACACCAATTTTTCCAGTCAATTCCTGATATATTAATGACTTTTCTCAACATTTTAGCGATTGGCCAGCCCAGTCAGAGGGCTACTGCTCGAGTCACCACTGACACGGGTTCAGGAATACACCCAAGTTGCTGCAGGGCTGGTAGTGTTGGGGGAGTGGGCTTGAGCCCCCCAGTAGATGCTCATCATTTCTAAGGGAGAGTGGCTGCTTGTACTCTGCACAAGTGTCTCCTATGGAAGCACAGGAGGCACAATTAATGCAGACAGCAGGAGGGTGGAGGAAGTTGGCCAGCTGTCACATGCACACACACATTGCATGTGTGCGTACATGTGTGCCTTAATGCCACCGACGCTGAGGGAGGGCCAGAAACAGTGGAAAATTTCCAGTCAGTACACAGGATAATTGTGGTGTCTCACAGGCTCTGTACCTGCCAATTAGTCTCTGCTCCACTGCAGATTTGATCCTCGCTGGGACCTAGTCCCATCTCAACAGGTTCACCATTGGGGTAGCACCATGGGTCACTGGATATGGAAGTCCTGGAGATGGGAGGATGATGGAGCTGTGGACACTAGTAGATGGGACCACTGGCTAGAGTTCTATAAAAACAGTAAATATAAAAAATATTTAATATCTTAAAGGGGGACGAAAGGTAATATAGAGGTGTGAAAACCTGAATCTTGCCAGTCACTTCTTTAATGCTTGTTAAATGTCTTGGATTTGTTTTTTGATAATGTCAGTGACCTGGTTGGTTGCAGTCTTGCCTGTGGGTAATGAAGAGCAAATGGTCACCAAGCACTTGTTCTAATACCCAACAGGGGTACAATGACACTGGGTAGTCTTGCATTAGAGGAGCACATTGCTGTTGGAGGTGCCGCCCTTCAGATGAGATCTTCCCATGCAACTTTTATTGGAGTTGGGGAGCTATCACCAGTGTCCTGGCCAACATTCCCAGCCTCAATAACACAGACCCTCAAAAAAATGTGATTGTGTGTAGTATTACTACACTTCTTAGGTGCATGTGTGGGGGAAGGGCTCTAGCTGTCCATGCCCTCCCCACCTTGGAATTTAGGAAAATGTTTAAAAAAATATATTGGGGTTATTGAATTCTAGTGCGGGGGAGTGGCTATAAAAGGGTCGTTTTTATTGAAAAGTTTTATCACAGATACAGAAATCACCCCCACAAATTCCATCCAGCATGTGCCGCTGGTGCTTCTAATGCCTGCTTCAGAAATATATCGTCAGGGGTTAAATTGTGAAAACACTTCATAGTGTATGGCTGCTACTTGTTGTGTATGAAAATTGGCCAGTTCAAAGACCCTGTGTATGTTCTAAAGTGTTGTTGTGCACATTACAAACAAAACTGAAACAACATCGTTCATTCGTGCAGCACGTTAACTCCATCAGGCAGCAGCACCACAGTAAGTAAGAACATTTCTTGCAGCATGACTAACCATATACTTTTAAAAAAAATATGGACAACACACACACAACTCAGCATGTGTTTCCATCTCCGGACTGAGAGGATATCTCTGACCTCTCCCACTTCACTTTTGAGGTTGGTATGATGCCTTCTCAACCCCTCAATGGAAACACTATGTTTACATGTAGGTTGGGTTATTGGGAGAACATTTTCCAGGTTTATCCCAGTAATGAAAACTGCATCTAAACAGCACTGTTTCCTGATAACCAGTGTTTTCCAGTGAACGCAATACTGGAAAAGGGATATCTGAAAATGCTGCTTTTATTGGATAACTATGTGCATGTCAAGGTAAAAAGTGTGTACAAAAGGCGGCTCATGAAACCAAATGCTATTCCATTCTATTCTCTCACCTTTTTTGATAGCTGTAAGGATTATACCACAAAGGAGGCCTTTTTCAACTTAGAAACATTGCTTATGACTGCCAACGTTACTGTTGGTCTGTTCATTCTGAAGCTAATCTTTGCCTTTTTCACTATTGCCCTGTTTTGTTGACTGGCCTACCCTCACAAGACTATTAATAGCTAGCCTGCAGTACTATTAATGGAGTTCTTTATTAAACCATATAAAAAAAATCCCTGATTTGAACACATGACACAAAGTTTTTGAACTGTTGCCTGATTCAAAACAGAGTCAGGCAGCTACAGTAAGTTCATTAGAATCTGGCAACTAAGTTCATTAGAACTGGGCAACAGCTTTTTCAACTGTTGTCCATTCTAATCCTCGTTACTCTGGGAAGGTTTAATAAAATGGATATTGCCCAGAGTTGTGCCAGGATATAGTGGGAAAATATAGCCCTTTCAGGATAAAGTATTTCCTTCCAACAGTCATATACACATTTTCTTTTTCAGTTCTCTTTTTGCACCCTCTGGAATGTCTGGGGGGGGTACCCCTGGCTCAGTGCCATTTGTTCCAGTCCCAGCATCCCCCACCAAGTCCTCTGTGAGGCCAGAGATACCCACAGCTTGGTTTGCTCCCTGCGGCATCCCCCGGGGCACAGGGGAGTGAGACCAAGATCTGCATTCCTCAGGCAAGAGCGGCCTGGGGCATCATTTGGCAGAGGTCAGGCATTACGATGCTCGTCCCAGAGGATTTTTTCTCGTGAGTTCCTCCCTTGAGGCACAGATGTACCATGATGTCCAGCACGAGATGGTGTGCTCCTGCACCAGTCCTGTGAATGTCCGCCATCACCTCCGCCCCTTCTCTGGTGGTCCCTGCTGTTGCTCCCCCAGTCTCCACTGGGAGCCGCTGATAGCAGGGAATCCACATCCCACCCACCCTGAGAGAGGAGAAGCAGTCCTCCGGATGCTCGATCCTCTCTCCTCCGTAGCTGACCCCCCGGAGGCCTGAGCTCTCTCCTGACCCCAGGTCGCTAGCATGGTGCAAGGTGTGGTGTCCGGTGCCTCAACCCTCAGCGCTGCAGGGATGACTCTTCCAAAAGTCATATTGCTGTACGCTTTTGGCGTCAGGCAATAGTTTGTGTATTTATTTATTTGAAAATTGGTAACCGGGAGAGGTACACTGAGCCAAGACTCATTTCCAGGTGTGATGCAGGGGAGGGGGAACAGTGGGAGAATGGCAGCACAATACACAGTAACAAGTCAGATTGAACAAACATTTGGTAAATAGGTTGGTACTACAGTAAATAAATACAAAAACTTTGATTAGGACAGAGAATAAAGTGTAGTCACAGCTCAATACAATACTCCTAAACAAGTGCAATGGTAAAAATGGAAGCAATACATAGCATTCGAAATATGAATCAGCAAGGCAGAGATGTTTCACTCGTGAGACCATCAGTCATTCACCGCCGCGCATAGCACCCAGAAATACGGAGGCAGATCCAAATATTCACACTAATTGCTGACTTATTTGATGCAGGCAGGTGAAGGCAAGTGAACCCTCAATCTCAACAGTGGAGCACTAACCCTGGTGCTTTGCCCACCAGGGGGGGCCCTTGATGAAGCTCTAGCAAATGAAGGGCTAGTGATCTACTGCTAGGACTGATGTTTCATGTGTTTTCACCTGTCTGCATCAAATAAATCTGCAATTAGCGTGAATCTTTGGATCTGCCTCTGTATTTTTGAGTGCTATTCATGGTGAATGATTGATTTCTCATGAGAGCAGCAGCTCTGCCTTGTTGCCTTGTGTTTTAGTGGGTTTGGTTAAACACACTGCTTGCACCTGGTACAACACCGGAGAGCACCCATCATGTCTTTGTTGCCCTGCTTTCAAAATCTGAATTCCAAACAAGTCACTCTTGTGCTCAGGAATAAGGTGGTTCGCTGTATCAGAGCAGCCAGCCCAAACAATATTAAGAGTCCAGAAAAAGCACTCCAAAAGAAACACAAAACCAAAAAATATTAAAGAAAATGGAACATTGCTTAACCAGGAGTAGCACACTAAGCCGAAGCTTGTTGTTTCCAGATGCGACCTGGGAGCACAAGGAAGTTAAGTGACTTGCCCAGGATCACACAGTATGCACCTAGGTGGCTGTGGGATTCAAACCCAGGTCTCCAGATCTGAGCCTTAACCCACTGTGCTATACTGCCTTCAGTATAAACTAAATTGTTGTTTTAATTGATCACCATGGTGACAGACCTTAGCGCCTTGGCTACAAGCCTTCAAGGGAGTGAAAACCATACGGGGTATACTTCAAGCTTTATACAGAAAAAAAACATGACATCACAGTGACATGAGCATTTTTAGAACACCAACCAAATTATCAAATAAAAGTTACAAAATTAGGAAAAAAAAGGAAGTTTTCTACTTAACATGTCACTTTATACAATTCATTTTAGCATAGATTGTCATGTCTTTAATTAAATTACTAATTTTAAGTACAAGACTGTCCACAATGCAAAGCAGAAAACATAGTCTGACTGCAAACCATACAAAGAGGTACAATATGCAAATGGGTAATTCATTTAATATACTGTTTGACTCTTCATACAAATTTCATTTAATTAAAACAATTTAGTTGATATTTTTGGGTTTTGTTTATCTTTTGGAGCGCTGTTTCTGGACTTTCAAAATTTGATGCAGCAAAAAGCAAAAGACCTGTAGGATGAGCTTATGCCTGGTCTCGTGGAGGAGGGAAGAACAGAGGCAATGAGGAGGTATAACCAGAAGGCAGGTATCAGGGATTCAGCTGGGTGCCTTATCAAGAACGGTTGAGGCTCAGGCCATGGAGGTGTCAGGAGGAAATGTAACAGGAACAGTTGTGTTGGAGTTGATGTTTTAGCTGGTGTTTGGGAGAGCCAGGAATGGAGTAGAAGCCGAAGGAGGAGGGAAGTTGGTTCCAGAGTAGATCAAGGCAGATTGATCAGCAGAGGAGCAGGGGTGGGGAGTGGCAAACGTGCGATGAAAGAAGGGGGAAGGGAACCAAACCAGCATCTGGATATGAAGGCAGTACCATGAGCCTTGCGACATGAGGGCAGAGGGAGGATAGATAGGGAGGAATAGATGGAGCAATAGGGAGTACGATGAGGGGAGTTTGTGGTAAAATGACAAAAGGAGTTACAGAGGGTGTCCAGTCTGGTAAGGGAAGTGGAGGAGGCAGGGCCATAGATCACATCCATGTAGTCAGACAGGGAGCACCATTTCAGTAATAAGCTCCCTATGGACCTGCAGAGATGAGCAGTCTTTATTTTAGTAGAGGGCACTGAGCTTGGGTTGGAGTTTAGCCTGGATGGCATAAATGCGTGCTGAGATGTTGAGCTTACCATCAAACCACACACCGAGGTACGTGAAATACTGAACTGCTTCAAGGGGGGGTGCGATCTAGTGTGGTGAACACTGGGTGGTCAGCCCCTTGGGGTCATTATCTTCCCACTGTTTCCCTCATCTCTGGTCAATATTTGTGTTTTTGTTGTATTAAGAAACCTTACTGTATCAGTCTAGATAGACTGTTATCTTGGAAACTGGCTCAGGGTCAGATGATGAGCAGCTCCGAACCCAGAGCCAGCTGACAAGAAGCACTGACATAGGGTCAATGATGAGGAACACTGAACATGATGAAGTAGATCAGAATCCAGCATAGGCTAGTGGTTAGGGCACATATTTGTAAACCAGGAGACTAGGGTTTGAGTCCTGGTTCTCCTAATGTTTCTTTACCCCCAGATTTAATCATGGTGGAGATCTTGATTTATTATTATTTTATTTTAGAATATTTGGCTGGGAAGCACACACTGAGCTGAAAATCGTATCCAGGTGCATCCTGGGAGAAGCAGAAGGTTATGTGACCTTCTCAGGGTCACTTAGAAACAAAATTTGTTAGCAAATAAGGACCGCTTTGTCCACCCAGTCTGCCCATTTAACCTTACCTACAGTATCCCCGCAGACCCTACATGGTCTCTGGCTCTTCCACCCGCCTCTTGTTTCTTTTCCCCTAAGAATTTCTTTTGCGTATCCCAAGCTTTCTTGAACCCTTCCATTGTTTTTGCCCCAACCACTTCAGCTGGCAACCTGTTCCAGGGATCCACCAGTCTTTCTGTGAAGAAGAACTTTCTTATATTGCTAGAGTACTTTGAATTAAAAAAAATGGAAACATCACAATAAAATATTAAATGATAAAAAAAAAAGAACTTTCTTATATTCCTCCTGAATTTACCCCCTCCAGCTTCATATTGTGACCCTTCGTTCTTGAGCACCTTTTCTTATGAAAAAGACTCCCCTCCTGTACCTTATTTACCCCACTTATGCATTTAAATAGCTATATCATATTCCCCGCCTTTCTTCCAGGGTGTACATATTGAGTTTCCTTAGTCTCGCCTCATAGTCTTTTGTTGTAGACCCCTAACCATCCTTGTTGCCCTTCTCTGGGACGCCTCCACTCTATGTCCTCCCGTAGATGTGATCTCCAGAACTGTACACAGTATTCCAGATGAGGTCTCACCAGTGACCTATGCAGAGGTAACACAACCTCCCTACTTCTGCTGGTGATTCCTGCCCCTGTACAAACCAGCATCCCATTAGCCTTCCCAAGTGCCTGGCTACCTTTAGGTCATTTGAGATAATTATACCAAGGAAATACAAAATCACACATGCCCACACAAAGCAAAGCATCATGGGCTGCATATGCAAATCACCACAGAATATTATGCTGGTTCAATTTTAAGCAGAATTGCATGGTGCCAAAAGGCCTCTCACACAGTTTGCAAAGGGTGCGTCTCTCTCTCCCCTGCTTGGTTGTCAATACCACTCCTTCTATTTTGTATTCAGCTGCTGGGTTCCTGTCCACCAAGTGCATTATTTTGCATTGTTTTCACATTGAAGTCAAGTTGCCATACTCTAGACCACTCCCCTAGCTTACTCACGTCTTGCTTCATCCTTTCCACCCCTGCCACCCTGTTATAAATTTTGGTATCATCTGCAAATAGGCAGACCTTCCCCTCCACCTCCTCTGCAATGTCACTTATAAATACATTAAAAAGGACCAGTTCCAGCACTGTTCCCTGCGGCTCCGCACTGGTCATCCTTCCCTCCTCAAAGTAAACCCTGTTTACCACTACCCTCTGTCTTCTATCCCCTAACCAATTTCTTACCCAGTTTAACACTTTTGGGCCTACTCCTAAGTTCCCCAGCTTGTTTAACAGTCTCCTGTGTTGAACGGTGTCAAACGCTTTACTGAAATCAAAGTATGCCATGTCCACTGCGTATCCCTGATCTACTTCCTTTGTCACACAATCAAAGAAATCTATCAGATTCCTTTGACATGACTTCCTTCCTGTAAACCCATGCTGTCTCTGATCTTGTAACCCAACTGATTCAAGATAATGCACTATCCTCCTAACCTTACTTTACCATCTTCTGCTCCTGTGACAAGGGTCCTGGACTTTAGAAGGGCAGATTTTAGGGAAATGGGAGACTGCCTCAGAAACTGCCAAGTGGAGAGGGGTAGAGGAACTATGGGGAAAATAAGGGAATGCATAATTAAGGCAACCAGCCTCTGTGTGAAGGAAGTGAGTAAAAGCAAAAGGAAAAATAGACTGTAATGGTACTCTAGGGATGTGGCAGCAGTGGTGAAGGGAAAAAGGGTGCCATTCAGGAGGTACATGGAAACGCAGAGGTAAGAAGACAGGGAGGTAAATCAGGCAAAACAGAGGGAAGTAGGTAAGGCAGGAGGGAACAGAGGCACAGACAAAGGAAAGGACAGCCAAAGGGGTACCAAATGGAAATAAGACTTTCTTCAGGCACATATGTGAGAGGAGGAAAGCAAGGGAGGGACAATGAGGATAAGGAGGATGGCAGAGGGAGACTGCACAGAAGAGGACCAAGAAAAAGTAGACATCCTCAACAGGTACTTCTGCTAAGTTTTCACAGTGGAGGCGGGGGAGACGTACAACCAGTGATCAGTACTAACAAAGGCGGAGGGGAGGCGGATTCAAGTCCATTTTCAGAGGAAAGAATCTTGAAGGGCCTTTCAGCTCTGAAAGTAGACAAGGCTATGGGACTGAATGGAATACAACCAAGGGTACTGAAAGAACTGGCTTATTCAACAACTCAGTGAAATCAGGTGTGGTTCCAGAGGACTGGAGGAGAGCAGATGTGGGCCTTCTATATGAGGGCGGCAGTAGGGAAGAGTCTAGTACAGTAACTAAAGGCTGTTGGGCCTCACTTCGGTAGTGGGGAAAGTAATGGAAACACTATTTAAAGGAAAAGTTGGTAGAGTATGTTGAATCAAATTGGCTTCAAGACCAAAGGTAGCATGGATTCATAGGCGGAGGTCATGCCGGATGAATATGATTGAGTTCTTTGACTCGGTGACTAGGGAAATAGAGCAGGGGAGGGCAGTGGACATGGCATATCTGAACTTTAGCAAGGCCTTCAACACTGTGCACACAGGAAACTCATTAAGAAATTGAGCAGCTGAGGGGTGGGATCTAAGTGGTGAATTGTGTTAGAAACCGGTTAATGGATAGGCAACAGAGAGTGGTGGTTAATGACACTGACACGAATGATGGGAGAATGGCCAGTGGGGTGCTGCAGAGCTCAGTACTGGGACTGGTCCTCTTAAACATCTTCATAAGTGACACTGTAGGTGAACTGGAAGGGAATGTATGTCTTTTGCAGATGATACCAAAGTCTGTAATAGGATGGACTATAAGGAAGGGGTGAAAAGAATGCACAGGGGTCTTGAGAAACTTGAGGAATGGTCAAGAGCATGGCAGTTGGGGTTCAATGCCAAAAAGTGAAAAATAATGCACCTAGGACATAGGAATTGAAGAACTGAGTATAAGATGAGGGAGGTACTGTCAATCACTGAGCAGGAAAGGACCCATGGGGTTATCATAGCTGATGACCTCAAAATGGCAGGGCAGTGTTACAAAGCAGTGAGCAGGGTCAGTGGGATGCTGGTGTGCATAGGGAGTGGTATCTCCAGCAGGAGGAAGGAAGGAAGTGGTGTTGTCACTGTATTGCTTGCTGGTGAGACCCTGCCTGGAGTATTGTGTCCAGTTCTAGAGGCCCCACCTCAGAAAGGACATAGACAGGATGGAGGCAGTCAAGGAGGGCAACTAAAATCAATCAATCACAATCTTTATTTATCCAGGTGGGCACCATTGAGCAAGGCTCATTTTCAAGGTGGACCTGGTTATGAATACATCAAAGTACAGTACAGAAGCAGGTACACAAAAAGCAATAATACACAAGGAAGAAAAAGTATATACAGTGTATACAGTACAAGGTTGAAATAAAAAAAAAAACAGCATTATTTTACAATTGAAGAAGTCAGCAGATGTACAATCAACCATAGGCATACAGGGGTTATAAGCAGAGATCTTTTGAGTGAGGCAGCCGGCAACTACACATATAGGGGAAAGAGGCCGTATATGGGGTGACAGGTTAGGGAGGTAAAGAAGAGGAGGGATATATTACCGACAACTGGGGGAAAAACTGGGCTAAAACCACAGAAAGTGACGATGGCTGTCGTGTACTTGTTTATTATGATAATGACGGAGGAGGGGTAGATAATTGAGACGCTGCTATGGATGGGGTGGGACTTTAGCCAGGCTGGAGTGGACAGGGAAGGGTGGGTGCAGCAGGAAGAGTTAATAGGGAAAGAGTGAGAGCCAGGGGTAGAAACATGGTGAAAAAAATAGTGCAGGGGTTGCACCAGCCCTAACGAGAGAGACTCAGGGATCTCAACATGTACACCCAGGAAGAGAGGAGAGTGAGAGGGAACATGATAGAGACCTGCAAGTACCTCACAGAGGTAAAGAGGGTGCAGAAGGGGAGTCTCTTTCAAATGAGGAAGTGCACCAGAACCAGAGGGCATATAATGAAGCTGGGGGGGGATGTGAGGAAGTACTACTTCACTGAAAGTAGTGGATGCCTAGAATAGACTGCCAGTGGAAGTGGTGGACACAAACACAGTAGGGGGCATCATACATACATGAAATAGACATAGGTGACTATTAGGAAATGGGCAGGGAGGAAGGAGGGTAACTGGAGACCAGTTAGGGTCTTTAGAGACCGACTATGCAGGAACCATCTAAGCAGACTGAGTGAATCAAGTGGTTCTTTTCTGCCCATAAATTCCATGTTCTCTGTTTGGGGTCAGATGGTATGCGTATAATGGTTGTGGGTTTCAAACCTAGGTCTCCAGGTTCACAGCTTGATGCTTTACTCCTCCAGGCTATACTGCTTCCAAATCCATGGTGGCACTGTGTTGGAAGAGTAAATCCACTCTAAAAGGAATTTAGTACAGGAAAGAATATCTGCACAGTGCAGTTCCAGACCCTGTGTCAGTAGTCGAGGGCACAGTCATTTGCAGCTCATCACACCCCTTTAAATCTGAACAACCTGCCTTGACCACCTGTTTATTCTAAAATTCTGCTATTGGTTTTTGATTACCTGATGGGTATAGATCTTCAGAGTCCCCTGTTTACCCAGGTACTTTTCAGCTATTGACTGTTCCTTCTTTACACCCTTTCAGTCTGGTTTTATGAAATCCCATGTCACTTCCACCTCTTTCCTCCAGCTCACTGATTCCATCCTCTCAGGTATGGATCAGGGACTGAACACCTCCACCGTATTTGTTGATCTTGCTAAGCTTTTGACACCGTGGCACATCCCCTCCTTCTGGACAAACTTAAAGCAGTGGGCCTCTGACTCTGCAGTCAGTTGGTTTTGTTCTTACCTTGAGGGAAGGTCTCAAGCTGTCCAGATAGGAAGCTCTATTTCATCACCACTCACCGTCTACTCAGTTGTCCCTCAAGGGTCTGTCCTGGGCTCTATTCTCTTTTCCATATTCTTGAATGACCTACCCTCTGTCTGTTCCTCTGCATACATTCATATGTACACTGATGATACCATTCTTTTTGCACCTGGCTCCTCATCCCATAACCTTACCTCACAGCTACAGGTGAATTTTGACAACATTCAGCACTGGTTCCAGACTAACTGTCCCTCAGTGCCAAAAACACAACAGTTTCCATGATTTTTGGTGCACGACAGAGGCTTACCAGAGTCCCACCCTCCCTTTATTTCACACCCTTGATGGTGCTATGATTGAGGATGCATCCTCTTTTAAGTACCTCAGGGTCTGATTGGACTGACTTCTTGATTTCTCAGTGCATACTGATGCCATACACCATAAGCTCCACCCTGAGCTTAATGCTGTGTACAGAAACAAAGTGAATGGTTTTACCGTGCTGCAGCAACTCCACCCACGGAGACATCCCTGACAGTGACAGCCACAGTGTCAAGTGTTGGCAATGCGGTGTCAGGGAATCCTCTGTTTCCACTGGGGGGCTGTGCCCCCCAACCCCTGGACCGGAGGGGGCACAATACACTATGCGAGGCAGTCTCTGTGTCTGGCACAGACCATCACAGCAACGTGTGGATTTTGTCTAAATCCTGTTGCTGTGATGGTCTTCGCAGTCGGGGTGTCACTGTGGCGTCGGTATACCAAAGTGAATATGCTGCTTCCTGTCTGCTGAGAGATTGTTTCACAGATGAGTCTCTCTATTTTTGACTATGGTGACATAGTCTGTAGCGGAGCTCCCAAATCCTCCCTTACCATACTGTACCCCCTCTTTCACTCTTTTTGCTTTAGACTGCTCCCCTCATACCCACCACTGCTCACTCTACCCTTTCACTCCCCTCTCTTGATGCCAGGTGCCTTACCTATTGTTCCTCCTTTATACCCACATTCTGGTTTGGTTCCCTTCTCTCTCACCTTACATTCCTACTGTCCTCTCCCTCATCTTCCCTTTTCTGTACGCACTACCCTATCCTATTACACCTTTGTTAATGCTCTGGAAAATTGTTTTCCATTTGTTTGCAACTGTTAACAGTCTCTTAGAATTATGTGTATTTTAAATTTGTACAGCTGTATATAGTCAGATGTGTGATATTTGTATTTATGAAGCTATGTAAAATCTTGCATGCATTTTTGTATTTTCTTTTATTGTTCTCTGAAACTTATATGTAACACAGGACTGTCTTGTAAACATGGATATTTTCCCTAAAGACATGTTTCATGTATAACAATAAAAAATATCTATCTATCTATCTATCTATCTATCTATCTATCTATCTATCTATCTATCTATCTATCTACTGTACCTATCCATCTATGTATCTGTCTTTCTTCCTGCCCTCCCTAGAGTAACATTTCCCATTCCTGTCTATTCCTTCTAGAAAATCTACTTTTGGTCAAGTTGCTATCTCATATTGCTTTCCTAAACTCTGGCCCTCCCTTCCCCTGTCAATCAGCTCTGCCTCTTCTGCTATCTCCCAAGTCTCTCCTTCATGACTTTTCTTCTCCCACCTACAACTGTCCATAACCCTTTACCTGTTGTCTTCCTCCTCTCCCACTATTTTTGCCCTGGCCATGTTGTTCCCTCATCCCCGTGATATACCTGTATGAGTAGTTTCCCCATCTATCATAACTTTATTTCATCTACTACATGTATCTGTTGTACTGATTTGCCTTCAGTATTTATTATCATGCTTCTTTGATAGTGTATTGCTGTGTTCTAGTTTTGTAATGTAATATTATTACTGTTTTGTTTTCTCCACTTTCCCTCACCCACAAGATGTATCTAGAAATGAACTGGTAGCAGCTCAGTATGCCTTTCTTGTGAAACTTTTGAAATAAATAAATACATAACTGAATAATTGAAAGGAGGTCTCTCAAAGCAAGTTGGTAAGCCCCACTGACTCTGATTCTGCAAATGCACCACATCGCTGAAATAATTTGCCTGTCAGGATTTGTAATGATGACAGTCATGGGGGAAAATAAAATACAGAATAATACATGGGTTAGTGTGTATAATGAGAATTTTTACACACACTCAAGGTATTGGATGTTACATTTTCTCCTCCTTCAAGGCCGGTCTCAAAGTCTACCTCCTAGAACTGAGCCTCTGCTGCTGCAACCGCTAGATATACTCCCCACCCCTCATGAACCTATGTGACCATCTACAAACCCATGGTGCCCCTGGTACTAACTAACCTCTATCAACTGTATTTCTCCTTACATCCTTACGCAACCTCCTGTATGAACTGTATATACATTATTTTTGTTTTTTAAATTAATTTACTTATGTATCTGTATGCTGTATCTTATATATGAACTGTATATGTATCTTCGAAGCTGTACACTGTACATAATGTAAAGTTGGTGGTGTATTCACCCCGGGTCACCCCTGAAAAAGGGACCTTTGGTCTCAGTGGGTTTACCTGGTAAACAAAATCTAAATAAATAAATAAACCGGAAAGTGAAGCTCCAAGGGTTTATACAAGGATTCTGTGTAAAATTAATGTTTTGTTATGTCTTGTTTTATATACTGTAATTGCTGGGTAGCATATTTTCACCTAGAAAAAACTACCCAGCAATTATAGAAAACAGTGTGGCTCATTGGCCAGTGGTTCCACGATTGCCATAAGTAAAATTATCCTTTTATTTTTTTTTGTACTTTTTCTGTGGTTGCCCCAAAAGTGAAAAAGTAGACAGAAAGGAACTGAATAAAGCAAGTTTGTGATTGTGGAAACACTCCAGAGTCAAATCCATTTGCAGAGAGCTGACTGAAGTGTGTTCATGAGAAAGGCAAGAAGACAATTGATGCACGTGTGGAGAGAGGGAAACTCTGCACGTGTTTGCCATTATAACCAGCTGGTTATAACAGCGAATTATAACCAGGTTTCCCTATGGAAGAAAACACTTCCCATTTATTATTAAAAAAAAAAAAAAAGTTTGATCCTTATCTTTTTAATATTTGGAAGCAGTATGATTCACTGGATGGAGCATAGGACAGTAGAACAGGAAATATTACGTTACAGTCCTGTTAAGCTGCCTTTTTGATCTCCCAGAGCTATAGTTCTAGCTGTAAAATTGTGCAAAAGCAGGCCCTTGCTGGCAATGAGAAGTTACACCTCAATTGTGCTATCCAGGTAAAATTAATTGTAAAATAAATGCATTAAACACAAGGATCATCAATCAATTTAAAAAATGTTATTACCACCAACGACTCAAATTAACTGCCAACTTTTCATACACATACTTTATGAGGCAATTAGTGGATGTTTTATCTAAAGGTGGTAAATCCTTTTTCTCATTTCCAGAATATAATTGGCTATCATGCGTTTCTTGGTGTCCCTAGGTAAAATTAAAGAATAAGACAAGAGAAGCTTGATGGCCAACAAGAAAAGAAAGCAAAAGGATTCAGCAGTACGGAGTGCCATTTCCTAGAATAGATAAGGAATAACCTGCGGGAATAACAATGCCAAGTACACAAGAGATATTTTGATGCAGCTGTACGTAGTGTAACAGCAACCTGAAACCCATGATATCCAATTGTTTTTGAAATGATAAAAAAGATTTATCAACTTTAGATAAAAACCCACTACTTTCAGCAAACTGACAGCAAAGGGTGAAGACTCGCAAGGACATTTACAAAGGAAAAATATGAGACTTTGTGGATTCTGTGAAGCAGCGCGGGATCCAATCTTACTGGTTTCCTAACCCGATTCTTTCAGGAACAAGTTGACCTTCCCTTGGATTTTCTATTCAACATAGAATGAGCATATCGAGCCTTAGGGCCACTACCCACTCATAACCAATACCCACACTCAGTCATGATCCCGTTTATGTCATATGCTACCAAACCACACTAAATTGCTTATGAAAGGAAAAATAAATCTGTTAAGAGGGAAGTAGAATTTATTTGGACAGTTATTATTCCTCAACTGTGATGGATCAAAGAAACCTGCTGGTGCCTATCCTTACTCTTTTGAGAGAAAAACAGCTGTGATTCCACATGCCTTTTCCTGCCCAACTCTGAATATTTTTTCCGGAGGGTACAGAAACACATGAGAACCCAGAGGTTGCTCTGGCAGAAATTAGCAAAAAAGGATTTCATCTCATCAAGCCGCACACAGCCCCTGTGAAACTGAGCAAGCAAAGATCTCCCCGCCTTTGCAAGACACGGAACTGCAAGACTGCAAGCAACACATAGCTGCTACACTAAAAGACATTCAGGATTTGCTGCAGACATTCACCAAAGTGTGATCATCATGGACTGCAAAGTTATTACTGCAGACTCGACTAACCCGATGGGGATAACCTGCTGTCAACTGTGGTGATCTGCCTCTCTTTTTCTGGAAGCTTTGTTCAGCATTCTGCATCACATGTTGATGCCCGTGGCTCGGGCTCTTTGGGGAGGGGGGGGGGTCAGGGCAGGTTAGGACATTTGGTTGTTTGAGGGAGGGAGGTCTGCAGTTCCCATCTACAGATAGTTTTTTGGGGGGGAAGGGCATTCATTTCTCTGGTCGACTGGCAGCCTGTCATAATAACAGAAGGAAATGAAGAAAAAAAAAAAAGAAATGCAAAACTCACAGCCTGAACTTGAGAGTCAGGGGGCCCTCGAGTGCACTGCAGAGATGTCTGTGGAGGTTATTGTGATATCTGTCATCTTTTAGAGCAGTAGACAGGAACAATTGAGGCTGGAGGAACAAAGTAAAAGACAGTGGTTTGCACTTAAAAAAAAAAAGCAATACCAATTTACCAGTAGCTCATGGATAAATGCATCCGTTGTTCTCTATAGATGGCCCATGGATGCTGACAGAGCTTGCCGAGATGGGCTGTGGGAGGCTAGTACCCCTCACACCTCAATAGAAGGATCGTAGGCTTTGTTTGGATGGGTGGCTGGGCTAATTCCCCCCCCGTGGTTCTAAAACTGGCTTTGCTTGGTTACTTCCTGAGCACTTGCCTACTGCTCCTGCCCCTTCTTTTTTTGGTTAGGTTCTCCCCTATACCTCCTCACAAGAGGTATGTCTGGGCTGTGGACACTGGCACAAACATGGGATGTGGTTTCAGCTACAGACAGGAATAAAGGAATATTAGAGATGGGATGAAAAAGCTAAAGCCACTGACCATATAGGGTCACTGGCCGTTTTGTCAGGTAGCATGGTTGTCCTTATCTGCCGACAGTATCTATGACATACAAAAGACAGAAAACCTGATTAGATTCTGACCTGCAAGACAGGGGCTATAAGGACAACTGGCTTAATATTCATTAAAAGATGTGACTGAATCTATAATGAGGAACTTCATGAAATGCAGTAACTATACAGACGACCCTGACCTTGGTGTGAAACATACTGCAGACATGTAAGATATAATCTAGACCCTGAATCTGTCTACAAAGCATACTAGCATAATACTGTTATGTCAGATAAAAGTTAAACTCTGCATCATGTTTAGCCTTTGCTTTGACCCCATTATTGATACAAGAAGTGAAAGGATGGAGTTGTGGAAGGGAGAGATGTTCAACTGATTACAAATTCCTTAGTCACCTACATAGGAACTGTCCAGCTTCCTGGGTTGGTTGACATTTCCCCTGCACTCTTAAGTGCTTTACTAGCCTACCCAATGGGTGGATTTATTCCACTCTTAGGAGACCTGACCCTTCAAAAGGATCACTTTTTCTCCTCCTCATGGTGACCCTCCAAATCACCTACTGGGTCACACGAGGTAGAAGGGAGCCAGAGAAATGGCATTCCTATCCTGGAAGTCACACTTCTCCTCAGTTGGAGGATGGAGATCATTACAGCAATACAGTGTATGGTGGAACTCTGTTCTGCATGGAAATCCATTCCTGGTACAGCGTTATTGTGCTACTGTAGTGACGTCATGATGCTGTTGTGCTGCACTGAGGATGTTACTACTGCAGCGCAACAACATCGAACATCGTCGAGCAGGTGTAATGAAGTGGCCATGGTGATGAGAGCTAATCCAGGAAGTGAGAGGCACTGGAAACAACCACTACAGCCAGTGCTAAAAGTAAGGCAATTTAAGTACTGGGTACCTTATTTTGGACACAGGATATTAAAGTATGATTGCTCATAAACTATAAAAGATTGCATATAAGCAATCATACACAAACAAGGCTATTCTTCAATCTCGAGGTTTCCATGGTAATGAGACCTCTTGAGCCATGCTCTTGAGATCTCTTCTTACCACAAAACCTCTCGACTGAAGAATAGCCTTGTGTATGATTGCTCATATACAGTCCTCTATATGACACCTCAGTGTGGAATCCTTCCCCCACATAACTACCGGGAAGTGTGCAGCGGTTATGGGTGGGGAGGAACATTAAATCCAAGTTGAACCCTTGTGCTATTCTCCCTCACTGGTTCAAGGATGTTACGGTTATATGTTATGCAGTTTGTTAATGTTAATGTCTTGTTTGTATAGTATGCCTAATGCCTGACGAGATGCATGGCACAGACCTGAAGATGTTTAGACAGAACTTAAGGTATCCTGAAACACAGAGTAAAACCAAAGAACTACGATATATTCCCTGCCCTAGGTGGCTACCCAGGCTCACAGACTAGCCGAGATTATGCCCTGGCCCTCATAGTGAATGGGAGGAGGTTGTAACTTTTAAAGCAGTAATGATGGGTACCGGATATGTGTCTCTGAGAGCATTTATGTTTTATTGTTATTGCTGCCTAGTTATATTTCGGACATGGGCACTGTTGCTGTATTATTATTTTGGGACCATGGAGTATAGAGAAATGTTTTTGCTGGGGGGGTTGGCCACTACACCCTAGACCTGGATGGATCCTCATGACCAATAGCTGACTTTTTATAGGTCCTGACCCACTGGGAAAAGGGGAAGAGGACAGCCTGATCACTTTAAACTTTTCTTGTGACTACCCATGGTCCACTTGATCACCACAATAATCTGTTCACAGAATGTGAATGGCTTAAGCAAACCTATTAAAAAAGTAAGGTACTTATTGCTATCAAGAAAACATGCCCTTCATTTATTCTATTGCAGGAAGCACATTTATCGAATGAGGAACATAAAAATTTCAGAATTTTGGATAATCCTCAGTAGTAGCTTCCAGCTATAGTAAAGGAAAGTGCAGAGGCATGGCAATTTTTTAGTATTGAAATTTTATTGGTATTTTGGACATAACAGAGTAAATGAGAAAACAATATTAAAGAAAGAACAACAATTAGTCATACAATCAATCAATGACTCATATGTTCAAACAGGTATTAAATGTAATTCATAATATTCAAGCTAAACAGTTGGTCTTGATCCCAAAAAGCATACATTGTGACCCAGTATTACATCATACACTTCTACTGTTTCTCGTCAAGTACTTACAGTACATCAGTGTGCAATTTATTTGTAAGAAAGGGAACCTGATGTCTGTCAAAACTCCTTCCTTATTTAGTAGTATATGACTGATTCTTTCATTATTTGTTGTCATGCTCATATTGTCACATGATAAGCCAATCTCCTTTTATGTTGGTTCATATGGTAAATGATGTAATGTACTTTAGAATTAAGACACTGTCCCTTTAACAGATATCTACAAAATAACTGTTATTTCTATAAAGGCTAGTGTAGACCTGTTATATTTCAAGATAAGGGAGAAAGGTATACGACCCCAGGAAGGCATAAAACATCCCACTGTGGCCTTCCATGACACATAAGGGGCAATGTAATGACCTAGTGGTCAGAGGTTAAGCCAAATGCATAAACCAGATGTCACTGGGATTGATATGGAACCACAGTGACCCCTACAGGGAAAAGGTAAACTGTTGCACCCTAATACTGTAGCTGTATTGTTCTGGAATCATTAACCCCACCCCAGAGAAAAAAAATAAGGAGTGCATGCCCTAAAATGACCCTCAAGTATTATCATCAGAACACACTTTGAATGCAGAGTAGTTGAATAGTGTTTTAGCTGGAAGGCAGATCACCTGTTTTTCCAACTGGCATATACTTGTAGCCAGAAGTACATGTGTAGGCCTGGGGAAATCTACAAGCCCAGTCCTGAGTGTGTGGAAAATTTGACTTGCTACATACTGAACAGGAAATTCTGATTTTTAAGTCAGAATTTTGGAAACCAAGACTTTTCACAAATGCAACATCTGGAAGACTTTTACAAGGACATCCAGAGACTTGGGTCAAGGACTTGCTAAAAATTATATTGCTTAATGAACTGTCATCTCTACAAGGATATTTGACATCTTGTCTAAACTTTAACATCAAAACAAGGTAGAGTTTAGAATACAGTACCTAGTGTTTTCTGTAAACCATCCAGTTTTACTTTTGTTATTGGCTGCATTTCAAAGTTCTTCCAAACTGTAGACTTTTCTGTATTGCTTTTATTTTAAGTAAACTTTTATGATTTTCTTATCAACTCTGTCTGAGGTCTGGTTGTGTGATTTAACATTTTAAACAGAAGGGTTTTGCAAAGACTGGGTGCCTAACAATATAGAACGGCTTGGTTATCATATAAAACTACCTAGGCAAGATATAGCCAGTGGCCATGGTGGGATTCAAATACTGAAAGTAGTGCAGAGTCAAGGGAACTCAAAACTACAGAATCCATCCTCCCACTGGGAAATGAAGGTTGGGAAGTCTTCCTGAACCCTTACTCCTGCTCAGAAGTTCCTGAATAGGGGGATCCTCTCTGCAAACAGGAGGTCCTGCCGGGCTGCCCGAGGTTAGGGGGCCAGGGACACATGACACATATAATTAAGCCATTCTGTTAATGTTGGTATTGTATTGGTTTTCCAATATCTCAACAAGAGCCTTTTGTCTCCTAAAGCAGCAGCCAGAATCCACATTTTATGTGAATGGCACATGTTGCAAATATCTGGGAATAGGTCCAGAATTAAAAGACTTTGGTTTCTAGGACTTTGTGAATTAACAACCTCTGCACAGAATGCTATGATACTGGACCAAAAGTTTTTAACATTTGGGCACTCCCAGAGAATATGCTACATATTGGCATGTGGGTGGTTGCATCTCCAGCATAGCCCATCTGGATTAAGCTCAATGTCCTCAAGTTTCTTATGGGTGATATGAAAGTGGTGTAATATTTTAAATTGTATTAGTCTCCACTGCACCTCTCTGCTGCTTTTCATGTTATTCTGTCATATTGTTTTCCATTTGTTATCTTCAAAAGGAGAGTTCAGTTTATTTTCCCATTTATTTTGATGTGGACAAAGGATTGTGTCATCATTGATTAATACTTTGTATATCAAACTGACCCTTTTTCATGAGGGCTGTTTGTTTGAGTTAGTCCCATTGTGTATTATTTGGTAGAGAGAGGGATGGCAACTGTGTTACCTAAGACAACCCCATTTAAACTGGAAACTTCCTAGTCTGACCCCCAAGGTAGGTTAGCAATAGCAACTGGATATTACTTAGGAAGGAATATCACGCTAGCGAGTTTATACCTACCACCTGGGACACATACCCCAACAATTAACGTACTGCTAGGTAAAATACTATAATACCAACAGGGCTTACTTCACAATCACAATATGATATACTGTATGATCCAATAGACGCCACCAATCCAACCCCACCCAAAGAATCAAGGGCTACAAAACATAGTATAACCCTTTTTAAGCACTATGAGTGGTTAGGTACCTGGCGCTCACTCCATCCCTCTACTAGAATTTATACATATTGCTCTGCCCCCCCACCAGGTTTACGCATGCATAGACTATATCCACAATTCAAAAGAAAATTTGCATGTGCTTTCCGAAATGTGATATATTGCCCATATATCTCTCTGATCATGCTCCTTTATTTCAGAGTCTTCATCAAAGTCTAGAAAAACCCAGTACTTTATGGCATTTTAGCAACTCTTTAAACTCAGAGGAATTTCAAACTCTAGTCAAAGAAAAGACAGACCAAATCATAAAAATACCCACCTGCACATCTCACCTAAAATGCTCTTGGACAATGTCAAAATGGTCTTAAGGGGAGGGCTCATTACCTATGTCTGAAGAGTGAAGAAACAGAGGGAGGAGAGACTAGCACACCTCCAAAAGACTTTGGTAGAGTCCCAGTGCCAACATATGCAGGAGGATCAGCCAGTAAGGCAAAACATCCTTAAGCTACAGCAAGAAATGTAATCAATACTTAATGCCAAAACTGAAATGGCCCTATATTTTTAAAGGCAAAAATACTATGAAGGGGTGCAGGATCATTCAATATATTAGCCTATATGCTTAGGAAAAGAGTGATGGAGTCTACTGTAACCCGAATTAAGGACCTGCAGTCTACACTCCAATATATAGACCAAAACAAAATAGTTGAGACTTTTCGTGCTCTCTATACCTCGGATCAACCTGTGGCCACACATAAGATTGACTATTGTTTAGATACAGTACAACTTCCTTCCCTCCCATAGATACACATAAACCAACTAACAGCCTCCACATCCAATGACAAACTTGTTGAGGCCATCAGAAATGTAAAAAATAATAAAAGAATAGGTCTTGATCATTACATGGGAGATTTCTAGAAACTCTTCTGTGATAACTTACAGACACCACTTATTAAAGCTTGTAACTGGGTAATGAAACGTAAACTTCCCCCTTCAACATGGAACCCCACCACTATTTGGGCTATGTTAAAACTGAATAAAGACACTACTGAGTGTTCTTTGTGTAGAGCGATATCAGTACTTGATATTACAGCCATCTTGGCCCACAGATTAGACCCTATTCTTCCTTCCCTTATTAAAAAAAGATCAGACTGGATTTGTATGAGACAGACAAACACAAGACAACATCAAGTGCACCCTGCCTATGTTACATCATGCTGCCTGGTCAAAGGCTAATTTTCTAATCTTAAATTTGGACACCGAGAAGGCATTTGACCAGGTGGCATGGGAATTCCCTTTTGCCACACTTCAAAAGATGGTCTTCTCCACTGACTTTATAAGCATCCTCCAGACATTGTATAAATCACCATGAGCATATGTAAAAATTAATGGTCAGAGTTCCCCATTGTTCACCCTAAATAGGGGGACTAGACAGGGATCTTCCTTATCACCCTTACTTTTAACATTATATCTTGAACCTTTAGCATGAGCCTTGAGGCAACACCCACAAATTACAGGCTTGAAAGAGTGTGGTAGGTATCAATAAATCAGTTTATATGTGGATGACTTGTTAATTTATTTAACCTCACTGGATGATTCCCTCCCATCTGGATGCTTTAGCAGACATTCAGAAACTGTGCAGATTACCGGTTTAGCAAAATTAAATGCTACAAATTAACTATCAGCATACCTCCCAGATGAAGCAGCTTTTCCAGTTTAAAAGGGATCTGCCTTCCTTAAGATATCTGAGAGTCCATTTACCAGCTAACTTAGATTCTTTACGTGAGCTAAATTATACATCTCTCACCCAAATTGTATAAGAAGACCTACATTGAAGGCAAGCCATCAACCTACTGCTAATCGAGAAAGTAGACTGCATAAGGATGAACATCCTTCCAAGAATCTCATATCTCTCACAAACTCTCCTGATCTCATCCCCAAAGGAATGATTTTGGCAGTAGGACAGAGGAATTTCACAGTTCTTGTGAGGAAGGACATGCCCACGTATCAGATATGCCATGCTACAGTTACCCAAAGCAAAAGGAGACCTGGCATTACCACACCTACAGTGGTACCACCAAGCAGTCCATTTGCATACTGTCCTATATTGACTTTCTACTAATTATTTCACTTTACGGAAAACTATAGAATTAGTGGAAGAGGATTTACTTCCTACTACTAAAAAAATGCTGCTGAATTCTGCTTCTTCATAGTTACACAGAGGGAAAAACCCATGTATTAGCAATACTTTCCAGCACTGGGTTAAGTTGTTTAGACATCCCTCTTTGCAACATAACCAATATCTCATTACCCCATTTGTGTATGGATACACCACTGACAGTGACAATTTGACAGCGACTGTCACTACAGCGACTACAGCACCAGGTAGTTGTAGTGATGGCGCTGGACTCCAGCACTGTATTCCGGGGGTCTTGCTCCCCCTCCCCTAATCAGCTCTGACTTGGAGTTGATTATATTTAGTGGGGGGTGCAGGGGGCACAGCCTCCCATGTGGGGGTTTGGGGGAGAAACTCCCCAAAGAAAACATGTTTCTTAGTGAGAAATTGTATGATGACCGCAAATGCGGTCGACATGAGGGTTTCGCTGTACAGTTGTTCGACAAAAATTTTGTCCACGACCAGTCATGGATCCTTTGTGTATACCTCACAATTCCCCCAGGCAAGCTTGGATCACATGTTTAAACAAGCATTTGTCCATGCCAAATGTTGGCTTTCTGACATTGGCATTGGTAGTGCAGGAATTAGAGAGATGGATAAGAGGAATGGCAGTGAAGCATTGAACTGACGCCAACCCCAACCCCATCCTACAGAGACTGACAGGCATTTGGAATGTGCCTTTGGATCATCAGCCATAACGCTCATGCCATTTCACCTCACCCTACCCTGCAGACACTGACGGGTGTTGCGGTGTGCCTTGGGGTCTTTGGGCTTTAAACTCACTCCATTCCATTCAGAAGTACACTGAGATGAGTGCAGTATAGGAGAATAGGGTGAATATTGGGGCCAAAGACCCCAAGGCACACCTCGATGCCTGTCACTGGCTGCAGGGTGGGTGGAATGGCATGAGCATTACGGCCGACGATCCCAAGTCTCACCCCCGACCCCCGTCAGTCTCTACAGAGTAAGGCGTTATGGTTGAAAACCCTAACGCCCTTGCCATTTGTAGGTATTTTCACTCCAAATTTTAAAAATGGGATTTTTGTGACCCCACCTCATGAACAATGGCACTATCATTTCGTTACTCAATCCTGAAAGGTGGTTTTGCACAGCGACTGCGTCATTTGGCGCCACAGGTGTAAAAACACATTTCTGGCAGGATGTGAAAAATGACAGCTGTACTGTTCATAAGATGGTGTGAAAAAAATGGCAATGTTGAAAATCTGGAGTGAAAACATGAAAAACTGGTGAAGTTACAAACATGCATGAACAGTGGCACTGTGATTTTGTTAATCTGTCCCGAAGGTTGATTTCCCACAGCGACTGCACCATTCTGTGCCACGGGTGTGAAAACATGTTTCAGGAAGGATGTGAAAAATGATAGCTATACTGTTCATAAGGAGGTGTGAAAAAATGGCAATGTTGAAAATCTGGAGAGAAAGTATTAAAAATTGGTGAAGTTACGAGTATGTGTAGAAAATGTGCCATGCACGCTCATAATGCAGTCATTTTTTGGAATTTTTTCAGCAAATTTGCAACATGGGCTGTTTGGGACCTCTCCTCATAAACAGTTGCACTGTCATTTTGTTAATCAGTCCCAAAAGGTGATTCCGCGCAGTGACTGTGAAATCGCCTTTTGGGACTGAGAAACTAAATGACACTGACATGCTCATGAGGTGGGGTCCCAAGAACCCAATGTTGAAAATTTAGGGCCCAAATTCCACAAAATAGCTGAGATATCAACCTAAGTTGAAACCCCCCCCATTGCCTCCCATCATAACGCTTACCGTCATTTCTTCAGTTCACCTTTGAAGAGTGCAGACGTATCCCAGTTCAAAGAAAATCATGGCTTCCGACCTCTGGAGGGTAGGTTTGGGTGGTGGGGTTCGGGGAGATGGGTATGCAGAGGGAGGGTTGGGATGGGTTAGGGGGATGAGGGAGACAACGGTGGACTGTTTTCTTTTTTGCAGGGAAAATAAAACACACAAGGGAAGGTTTTCTTTATTTACAGGTTACACCAAAAAAAAAAAGTAGACACACTGGGGTGAGCTCCCAGTGTGCCACAATTGGGGGGATGCCAACATGGGGATTGGGCACCCCAATGTCAGCAAGGCATATAGATGGGGGGGCACATCCAATACCGAGAGTGGGCATCCTGGTGTTGGAAAGGAAAGGGGAAACTGTTTATCCAGGAAAGACGCACTAAGAGTGTGGATGCAGACATGGGGATTGGGCACCCTGATGTTGGCTTTTTGGGAGTGTGTGGCAGATGGCAGGAGCCACCATGTTATGGTGTGCCACATAATGTGTGTGGAGGGGGACATGCCAACATGGGGATTGGGCACCCCAATGTTGGCTTTCTGGGGATTGTATAGTGGATGACAGGAGCTGCCATATTTATTGAAATGTTTTACTAGGAAAGGCACGTAATGGAGGCATGTCGTCTGTCGCCGAAAAAATTAGCCTGTCTCTGATTGCAGTGGCAGACTCATTTCAACTCCATGGCTTTCTCTGAAACTGCTGTCATTGGCAACATGTCCACTGGTTGGCGGCTGAGGGACACATCCACTAAGGTATCCCCTGCATTCGCCACTATACTAACACATCTCTAAAATGTGCTACTACCACGAGATGTGCGCGTGCGTGCAAGCCAACATAAAAATGGGAACAAATTGGCCCTTTTTACCCCACCATTGTAAACAGAGGTTAGAATTCTTAGAATTCCAGAAACTAGCAGTGAAATATGGACTCCGTCCATCAGTTGCTTATAGATACCTACTGGTGAAGAATTACATCCAATGGGCCAAAAAAGTCTGCCCCCCCATCATCCTATCCCAGTTATCATAGCTTTGATACAATTAATTTTAACAGGTGACCTTTTAAATGCTTTAATATCTAGAATATATGCTAGCTTGGAAAACACTCAACTGAGTATATCAGAGTGAGATGGCAACAGGACCTAGGGGAAAAAATAACTCACAAGCAATGGGATGAATACCTAAGGTATACTCAAGAGTTGACGGTCTGACCTCTTCATTTCTATGGAAGGAATTTTCATGGAAGAGGATCATACAATATTTCTGTACCCCCTCCCAAGGGGCTAAGTATGCTGTGACTACCTCTCCACATTGCTGAAGAGGATGTGGGGGAGGTTAAGGCAAACCAAACACATATTGTTTTTGGCTTTGCCCTAAAATTCAGGAGTTTTGGGCTGAACTATGCAAGACTGGAGAGAGTTATTCAAACCCACATTAGTATTCACACCACAGATGGAATTATTCTTTGATATGCCAGAAGGATATAGGACACCTCATACTAGAAAGATCTTATCAGTCTGTTTTCTTATGGCTAGGAAAGCTATAACTAAGAACTGGATTTCTGATAACCCCCCTACCATAGCATTATGGCATAAATTAATGAGAGGAAACATATGCTGTGGAAAAGCTTACTGTGAGAGTGTCTCAGACGCTTCCAACATTTGAGCTTCTCTGGAGGAGATGGATCATGTATGAAATGCAGAAATATGATTTTGTACCTTGGATGGTTATTAATCAACTTTGTGTTTAGATAACAAGGATTAATTGTTATGCAAGATAGATGTATGTGCTTGTTATTTGTGTTATTTGTACTGTAGCAGCATCCTGTTGTTTGTTGTATGTGTTGGTATAAAAAAATAAAAACGTATTTCCCTGAGGAAATATGCCATTGTCTACCAATTGCTGCAGTTCATTTTAGTGGATGGTGGTAATAAAAAAATGAAATCAAGTTAAGTATAGTTCCTCCTTGTATTCACAGTATATTATACAGATCTAGAACCAATTTCTTTGCACCCATTTTTCTTCCATTTTTACAGAACTGCTCCGGGTTTTCTTGTTTCCAACATAAATACATAAATCAATATACTCCTTTCTAATACACACACTGGAATTTCTTGCAGTGCTGTGTGCTTTATAACACTTGCTCGGACAAGAAATACATACTGAAAAGGAAATTTTTGTTGTGTGAGGTTCAGACTGGAATCCTGGAATGTGAAGAAATTGATCCCAATGGCTCACGTCTCTCCCAACAGGGTTATTTAATGCTTTAATGCTTTTCCTGTTGGCTTGCTCATCCATCCCCCCCCCCCAACTGTGAAACACTATGCACGACTTTTTGCAGGTGGGAACTCGCAAATCATATATAAATGTCATTGAAACTTCATTATTGGAATTTCTGATGTATTCAGATAAAAATTCAGTTTTCTCCTCCTCAAACTGTATTCTTCCAGCCATATAGAAAGCAGCATCAAACTGCATCAATGAATGACACAGAAAGGGCACTGCTAGTTATTGTTTCTTTTTCATCTCTCAAGTATGCTTGCATGGATAATTTGCAACGGAAGTGAACCCCTTCCTGAATGGTTGCACCATTAAAGCAGTGTTGCTTTGAAGTTGTTTTTACAAGTAAGCCAGTCACAAATTATAGAAATACAAACTTATCCTTTAAAGGGGTCAGGAAACTTGTATGAATTTGCAGCTGCTTAAAGAACATAGAAACAAAGAGTTTGATGGCAGATAGGGACTGCTTGGCCCAACTAGTCTGCCCATTTTCCGTACCTACTGTAACACTGCAGACCCTACTTGGTCTCTGACTTTACCTCCCCCTTTCCCTACCACTAAGGTTCCCTTTTGCCTATCCCATGCCTTCTTGAATCCCATTACAGTTTTTGCCCCATCACCTCCGCTGGGAGGCTGTCCCAGGCATCCACCACTCTTTCTGTGAAGAAGTACCATCCTTACATCTTCCTGAGCCTACCCCCCCCGAGCTTCACAGCATGACCCCTTGTTCTTGAGCATCTTTTTTTCTGAAAAATGCTTCCTTTTTGAATTTTATTTATACCCTTGAGGTATTTGAAAGTCTATCATATCCTCTCTCTATCTCCTTTCCTCTATGGTATACATGTTGAGGTCCTTCAGTCTCTCCTCACAGGGCTTTTCATGCAGACCCAACACCATTTAGTTGCTCTCCTCTGGACCACCTCAGCTCTGTCTATGTCCTTTCTGAGATGTGGTCTCCAGAACTGGAGACAGTACTCTAGACGAGGCTCTACCAGTGATTTATACAGTTCATAATATATTATGATATGAGTTTATAATGTTCCTGTTTTTAGAAATTATATCCATACCCTCCAAATGATCCCCAAAGTTAAAACTGTAAATGGTTTTCATTGTTTTCTTTCAAAGGAGAACTGCATTGGACCTGTAAGCCATTTTGATGTGTAGGAGGTGGTTTTAAATACTGGCTCAAATTTTCTTATTGTTTTATCATTACGGGCCTTTTAATAAATGCACTAACAGTTTCTGATTAACATACATAACAAGTACCACGTTAGAGGAGTATGATTTAGTTGCTGTCCTTTGTTACAGGAAAGGTCCCCTCAGCCTTTTATTCTGTTTACTGTGTAGTTTGTAGGCATGAATAATAATTACCTCTATTGTACCCTCCTAATTTCATTAGGATAAATGAAGGTACTTAAGTCTGGTGTGGAAACCTGCTTGACCCCATTGCAAAGGCCGTGACCCGACTCGTTTAAAGCATCCTGTAGTTTTATGATGTTTTAGTTCTAAAGCCTGCAGTAGTTATATTGTATTTGTGATGTTGTTGTCCTCTGCAGTCCCTATGTTCTTGTCTTATACTGGCCATGAAACTTTTCAAGGCATAGTAAGTCCCTTGTTATTTTCTGTAGTTTAAAGTCAATTTGAGTTAGACCAAAAATGCTTTCAGAGAATACAGGTACTTCACAAAATATGCAACAGAACTGACTAAGAATATAACTTCTGCTGGCTTGTGCAGGTACCCATCAGCAACTCCAATGATGCCTTACATATGTGGGGTTATGACCTTTGCAATGGAGACAGACAGGATTTCATACCAGGGAAAAACAGAGTGAAGCAACCTCATTTATATATAAACTGGGATGAAATTAGGAAATGCAAAAGAGGGAATCATTGTTCATACCTACAAACTACACTGGTATACAGAATATAGGTTGAGGGGACCTTCCCTTTAAATTCTTGCATTGTTGTCACAATGCATCAGTGTTCCACCAGAGAAGACTGGTTGAAAGGGACATACACTACATCATGCAGTTTTGAAATGGTACACAATAGCAGTATGAGTTGTGGATAAAGGTCATTAAAGATGGAGCAGTAACAGAAATGGAATCAATATTTAAAAATAGCTTCTACAGGAAAATGTGGATTACAGATTCAAGACAATTCACCTCTAAGGACAACATTCTGTACTGTTCTCTTCTTGGAACCAGGAATATGGAGTTTTGATGACTGCATGTCACTACATGGATCCAGAGCTCTGACCATGAGCTGCTGGTGTACCAGAGCAATGCTCAGAGTTCTGACTTCATGCAGTGACATAGGCAAACCTACAAATTCATGGTTCCATGAAGAGAACTGCACAGAAGTCTGTCCATAAAAAGAAAACAACACAAAATGGTTTTTCACATTTGCTTTTGTTCTGGTACAGTTAAATATGTATCAGTTTAGTGGTATGAATATATTTTCTGTAAATAAGAACAATAAGAATAGCTACACATTAGAAATGATTTTCTATCCCCCAAGCATGTTTTTTTGTTAGCTGCCTGAGCTGCATCATCTATTGTTTTTTTATTATTCCCACTTGCTTATCACGTCCACCATGACAGTTAAGAGTGATGTAGATACATTATGCCCCTGCTAGCACCAGCCCAGCATGGTGTACGAGCTCATGTGTGCAGCAGATGGAGTTAGCAGCTTAGGGGGAATACTCAGCACCTGACTCAGTGGGGAAGAGGGTGACATCATAGGGTTACAGGGGAGCATTTGAGGAGATGGTTAGCAAGTATGAGGTACTGTCATTTTTACTGTTGTATACCTTTTATTTGCAGTAACTGTAATAAAAACAATATTCTGAGATGTAAAATAAGACCACAGAAGACAACTGGAAGATGCTGGGAGTATAATACATGCGAAAAATGCTTGGATTGCTAACAGTACTGCTGCTTTAAAGAGACACTATCAACCCCCTTAAGCCTCACATTTTAACAAGTTTACAAAACACATGTTGCGACTGCTCACATTCTGTAAAGATTGCTGATGTAACTGGTTGTTTGATTTCGGTATTTTTTTTTCTTTTCAGAAGTGAAAAACAGACTGCCCACCATACTGGTGTTACCGTGTTTGTTTACATTCCTTGATTAACTCGCATCGCATCTCTCCAGGAGCTGATAACACCCCAACACAGTCTAGACACTCAAGATGTAGTGGGAGGACAGGGGACTATTGTATCATGAGTGAATGCACTGTTTGGGGGGTGTTCATCATGTTAAGGAAGTATGCAATAAGAGTAGATCAAGGATTTGAAACAAAATAGGGTTGGGTATAATTACATCTTTGGTATCCATTTCAGTTCTAGTAAGCAAGGAGGCAGATAAAACAACCAGCAACATCAATGAATTTTACAGCATGTAAGCAATCATAAAATGTGTTTTTTTTTAACTTGAAATACTATGATGCAAAAAGGGTTGACAGTAGAACTGGGCAAAGTTAATAAAATTCGCTCTGCAAATTATTCCACAAATTTAGTGCAGTTTGTGGAGTACAGATTGATCTGTGAAGTGTAAATTTTCACCTGTGAGGTGTGGAATTTCACACGCGAATGGTGAAATTTTGCCCGCAAATGGTGGAATTTCACCATTCCTGGTTGAAATTCTACCATTCGTGGTGAGATTCCCATGAAGTCGCAAAGGTGAATTTTTAGGCTAATGGCAAAAATTTGCAAATAGCTCTGCAGAGGTGGAGTAGGTGACTTTGCCGGAAATTCACCAGTGAATTAAAACTTTGCAACATCTCTAGTTGACAGTGTCCCTTGAAAGGAGAAGGAAACATTGTTAGGTAGAGCTGTGCAGATTCTTTCAAATTCAGTTTCTGCCAGGATTCCATGGAATTTCAGACATTTCAGCTAATGTTTCAGAAATTCCATTGGAAGCAGACTTCCAAAATCCTGAAAGTGGGATGTTAACTGCAGGATTATATCCCATAGTTTATGTGAACTATGGATTCAATTTCAGCAAGCCACCGAATGGTTTTTGTGATATGCAAACTATTATTCTGCGGTTTACATATAAATGCTTTTTGTAATTCTGCAGAATAAAAAAAAAAGAAATTCTGAAAAGCAACTCCATAGCAGAATTGCTATTGCTCACGAATTCCACATTCCCTGCAGCTCTATTGCTGGGTCACTCAGACTCTGAAGTCCCACAAAAAGATCTTTCAAATGAGGTATTGGGCTCAGCAGTAGGTGTCAATCATCCTGATATACAAATATTTAAATCATTTGTAGAGTAAATCAGGGCAGCGACCATTTAATGGAATCCTTAAACAGGAAGTGATGTTATTGATGGGCATGCTGCAACTAACAGCACAGAGCTTGCCCCTCAGTGACGTCACTTTTTTTTTCCTCAAGATTCCATGAAACAATGACTAGTCTAGTAGCATGGAGATCTCACCTGTAGCAACTCGTGTCTAAGTTTGATAAACAAATATAAAATTCAGCTTACTTTGCTAACATGATTACATAACTCAGTATGCACCATACTTTTAAACAGCAGCTACCTGCCCTTTAGAATATACGTCTAATAAATCTTGGGTGCTCTTAAAGGGGAACTGTCAGCACTAACAGCCCCACACCCAAGTATGGTGCTGGTCCCAGTTTGCACTCTGATCACAAACAGGTTGTTTATTTACTGTTTACTGCAGTATAGTAGATTGTAGCACATTAATTCTGTTGACCTGCAAGTTGACATTTTATGTAACTACAAATCCCAGGTTTCCCCTATAGCTGACATCAGAGGAGGGCTGTAGCAGTTAGAGACTCAATAAGCTGCAGTATATTTTAGAGCTTTTATAAGCTCTAATAATGTGCTTACTGGATCAACTGTTCTCGCGGGGCCAAACACAGTCATCTGTGACTGTACTTAGCCCACGGAGAGCAGCAGGAACAGCAAACAAAAGATCAGCGCTTATACAACTCTAACATATACTGCAAGCTATTGAATCTCCCACTGCTTCAGCCCTTCTCCAATGTCAGCAGCAGGGGATTCTGGGATTCTTTGTTATGGAAAATGTCAGCTTACTGGTCAACAGAATTAGTGTGATACAATTTGCTATACTGCAGCAAACAGTACATGTTTTTACCATGAAGTGTACGGATGAACCCCACACTTGGAAGTGGGGACCTTTGTGATGACAGTTTCTCTTAAATATGAACTGTTCAATACAGACAACTTTAAAAAAAGAGTTTCTCCAAGTACAGTGTTCACACAGTCTGTATTAGAGATGCAGCAAAGTTAAACTTCATTGGTGAAGTTGCCGTGAAGTTGCGAACCTTCGACTTTGTAAAGCTTTGTGAAGTTCCTGTGGCATCACTGACTCTGATGTCACTTGCTTCACAATGATTTTTCAGGTGACGTGGCACTTTCTTCCGTGAAGTGGTGACTTCACAAGTGAAGTTTGGTCACTTTGCAGAAGAAAGTGCCACTTTGCCTGGCAAAAACATTGTGAAGTTGGCACTTTGAACTTTGCAATGTTGGCCAACTTTGCGATGGTCTGTTGAAAGTTTCCCTCAACTTCTCACATCTCTGGTCTGTATTGCATTTATGGGCTACACTGCAAAACAGATCGAGACTGTCCGACTATGTTGATACTAAGTCTCTAACACAGGTCTTTCCTTAGGTGCTACAACAGTTTGCTGTGAAGACGATTAGTTTTAATTATCATTTGGTACTAAAAAAAGCAGAGGGATCTTGCTCATTACAGAAAATGGACCTTGGTTGGAGGTGCTTTAAAAATGAGGCTTTACATGCAAGCAAAAGCAGGAGTTGGAAGCTGACCCTGGAAATATTATCACATCTTGTGTTAGCTGCCAGTCACTGCTTTGGTTTGTGTTCCAAGACTCACATATTGACTGGCATATTCCATAAGCATCTACTTTTCTGAAGCAGAAGATCCAGTGCAGAGCTGGACCAGCTTCGGACTAGATGCCTGGTTTCCCATCTGATCAACAACTTTCCCTAGGCTGCCCCCTTCACCTCTGTGTTACCATGTGGTTAAAGGAGAGGGTAATGAATGCCAAACCCCAATGTTTGTCCGGGGACAGATGCGTGGTGTGCCTTTTCTGACATGTACCAGGCTCAACAGTGCACAGAGGCCATAGTCACAATGTCTGTGACATACCATAAAGACATTACACTTTAAAGGTGTATGACTCAGTAAAACCCATAACACAGAATTATTATAAGCTGCAATTGCAAACATCAATACAATGTTGACTGATCAAACCTTTGAACACGTCATGGCTTAAAACCTCTTAGTTTAATTTCAAAGAACAGCATAATTTATTTCACATCATTGGTGCTATTTATCTAAAAGATTTCCCATAATTTTTATGGAATCTTGAAATCTAAAAGGAAAAGCAACAAGAGCTTCTCAATAAATAGCAATGGCTAAGCTTTTTAAATAAATTATGTAAATGGAAAATCCCCCTTTACAGCTGTATAGATCCAGAGAGAAAGACTTTTTTAAATTTCTTGGTGTTCAACACTGTCCAATTGCATGCAAAACAGAGTGCACGATGATGGGTTCTCAAGTGCAGTCAATTTATTAACTGGAGTGCTCTGTGGTACAGTGGCTCCAACTTCGATAATTGCACTAATGGTTTCTTCATAGACACTAAATCTCCATTTTGTGTTCTGGGCATAATTGGGCTTGAATGAACCTTTTGTCTAGCTATCTTTGAGAAGCAACTTTTATTTCTCATCCTCAATGTTTTATGAAGCTGCTTAATGTCAGCATGGAAAGTTAGGGAAGTATCAGTCCAGAAGATCTGAGGATCCTGTGCAAAATAAACACAGTTGGCAGTAATGGAACGCCATTAAGAAGGAATCCAAAAAGGGAATTTTGAGTCATTCTATCCTTCACTGACAGGCGGATAAAGATTAGGCCATGGATTTTCAGAGGGGATGATGGAGGTACACAATGCTACTTTCAGCTCAGTCAGGATGATCTAAGCTTTACAAAAACCTGGAAGCCTTCTTCTCTTTTTTTTTTTGCTCCTGGCATAACCTCACCCTGGTTGGACTCAGTCCCATCTCCCAGTATCCCTGTTGCTTACCTACAGGGGGCTTCCAACCCCACAGGCTTGATCCCCTTACGGTGGGGCCCAGCCAAGCTGGAATCAACCCTCCACCTCCTACAGTGCGATGGAGGTAGGGTTTCCCAGGGTGCCCACCACTGCCATCAGTAGCCAGGGTCAGAACCTGAGTGTGCCCAGGTCCATGGTGAACAGGGTCTTTCAAGGAGGCCAAGTGAACACATGCAGGCATGAATTCCGTGAGGGCCCCAGTCGACATCCTCCTTCCCAAATTTGCTTGTCTACTGTTCTAACACCTGTGGTCAGCCAATTGACAGTATTCCAGTGGCTGTGACCTCCCTCTATCCCTCCCTGGAGAAAGAGAGCATCCTCTGGCAGGCTTAATCTTCCTTCCCCAGCTGGCCCAGAGTGGCTTATGCTGATTTCTGAACGTGGATCAATGGTGTCATGAATGGTAGCACTACTGCTGCTTTCATATAGCTTTTTGGCCTCCTGGTAGCTGTCTCATGCCTGCTTCAGGGGTGTCCAGTTCCACTAACCTCAACCACCATGTCACCTTGCTGTAATGCTGGTGGGGATCCATACATGGAAGGGCCAGAGGGTAACAATGTGCTGTCATTAATGGCTGCCAGGGCTCATGCAGATTTTTTCTGTGTTTCCTTCTCATACCCCCAACCCTTACTGTCTTGATGCCAGGCAGCACCTCTGCAAGTTCTGCACACATGTAGTGCACCTCTGCGGAGGAGACAAACTGCCTGGACCACTGCAGGGGCCTCTGGTATGGCAGAACTTGGCATCCCTCCATCCCCAGCTGGGACTACTGTCATGTGGCAGTGCATCTTCAGCCCTACCAGGCCAGCCCGCTAGCTTTGCAGTCCTGTCTCGAATTTGTGTCGCCAGCATGGGAGCATGAGGAGCTATCCACCACTTCATGGAGTTGCCCAATGAGACTTATTTTCAAAGGCTCTCATCTTTTTATGACAGAAACATAGACTTTGATGGCAGATAAGGACTGCTTGGCCCACCTAGTCTTCCTATTTCCCTACCTACTGGATAAGCTGTCGATCCTAGTAAACCAACAGCCTATTTCTTCCTACCCCCCACAAGAATTGTCTTATGTCTGTCCCATGCATTCTTGAATTCTCCCACAGTTTTAGACCCCACAACCTCCTCAGGAAGGCGGTTCCATGCTTCCACCACCCTCTCTGTGAAAAAAAAAACTTCCTCACATTACTCCGGAGCCGTCCCCCCCTCTATCTTTAAATTGTGTCCTCTTGTCCTTGCACATCACTTTTTCTGAAAGATGCTACCCTCTTGGACTTTGTTGATTCCACTGAGGTACATAAAAGTTTCTATCATGTCCCCCCTCTCCCTCCTTTCCTCAAGGGTATACATATTAAACTCCTTTAGTCTCTCCTCATATGGCTTCTCTTGCAGACCCTGCACCATTTTAGTTGCCCTCCTCTGGATAGCCTCCATCCTATTTATGTTCTTGCAGAGATGGGGTCTCCAGAACTGGACGCAGTACTCCAGATGGGGTCTCACCAACTGTCTGTACAGAGGGTTAACAACTTCCTGTTTTCTGCTGGTGACGCCTCTCCCTATACATCCCAGTATCCCCCCAGCCCTCCCTACTGCCTTCTTGCATTGCTTGACAACCTTAAGGTCATCTGATATGATTACCCCCAGGTCCCTTGTTGTTACTACCTCTCCCCACCTCCCGTTGTGTACTCTTCCCCTGGGTTTTGTTTCCCAGGTGCATTATTTTGCACTTATTTGCATTGAATCCAAGCTGCCATACTTCTGACCATTCCTCTAATCTTGCCAAGTCCCTTCTCATCCTTTCCATGCCCCTTTGTGTATCAACCCTGCTGCAGATCTTTGTGTCATCTGCAAAGAGGCATACTTTTCCTTACAGTCCCTCTGCAATGTCAGTTATAAAACATTAAAAAGGACTGGACCCAGTACTAAACCTTGCGGTACCCCACTAGTAACCCCCCCTTTCTTCAGAGTGGACTTTGTTTGCAATTACCTTCTGTGTCCTGTTGTCCAGCCAATGTTTTACTCAGACAACCACCCTGGGACCCACTCCCAGGCTGGCTAGTTTGTTTATTAATCTTTTGTGTTGGACCTGTGTCAAATGTCTTGCTAAAGTCTAGGTAGGCCATGTCCACAGCCTCTTCCTGGTCTACTACTTTGGTCACCCAGTCAAAGAAATCGATTAACTTCATCTGACATGACCTTTCCGCTGTGAATCCATGCTGCCTTGGGTCCTGTGCCCCATTGGCCTCTAGGTATTCAATAATTCTTTCCTTTAGAAGTGATTCCGTCATTTTCCCTACCACAGAGGTCAAACTGACAGGTCTGTGTTTTTCTGCTTCTGTCTTGTTCCCACTGTTGTGAAGGGGAATCACATCTGCCCTCCTCCAGTCCTCAGGTACCACACCATCCTCCCATGATTTGTTAAAAAGGGTAATCAGTGGTGTCACTAGCTCTCCCCTTAATTATTTTAGAATTCTGGGGTGAATCCCATTAGGCCCCATTACTTTGTCCACCTTCAGTTTTAGGAGTTCTTTCAGAACCCTTTCTTCTGTGAAAGGACTGGGATAGACCCCCCTATCCAGAGTGCTTCTGTTAATTGAATTAGGTACCTCCCCCTCCTCCTCTTTTCTGAATACTGAGCAGAAATATTCATTAAGCATCCCAGCTTTTTCACTGTCCCTCTCTGCCCACCCACCATCCATTCTATTCAGCCTCACTATCCGTCCCTTTGCCTTTCTACGTTCCCTAATGTACCTATAAAAGGTTTCATTCCCCTTCTTAATTGAGTTGGCTATCTTTTCCTCAGTTTGGGCCTTTGCTATTCTGACTGCCTTTCCTGCTTCCTTCTGCCTTAGCTGGTACAGTTCTCTGTCCTGCTTCTGTGTTTCCTTATATTTCCTAAATGCTATCTTTTTCTCCCTAACCTTCCCTGCCACCTCTTTTAAGAACCATAGTGGCTTTTTCTTTCATTTTGATTTGTTTATTTGCCTCACACAAAGGCTTGTCGCCTCTGTGATGGCAGTTTTAATGTTTCCCCATTGTTGCTCCACCCCTCCTTCTTGTCTGTTTGCTAGTGCTTTTCTAAGGCACTCTCCCATTTTTCCAAAGTCAGCTCTCCTGAAGTCCAGTACCCTCACTTTTTTATGACTTGAATCTGCAGCTGAGTTTATTGTGAACCACACTGTTTGGTGGTCACTTGTTCCCAGATGGTGACCCATTTCTAGATCTGAGATCCTCTCACTGTCTCCATTTGTGAGTATGAGGTCTAAGATTGCTCCCTCCCAAGTGGGTTCCAGCACTGGCTGTCTGAGGCATGCCCCCTGTAGGGTATTGAGAATGGCCCTGCTCTTGGATGTGGCTGCAGCAAAGGGTGCTCCAGTTAACATCTGGCATATTCAGGCCCCCCCCATCAACAGTATCTCCCCTCTCTCTGCCATCCTAAGGATGCCTTCTATCATATCCTTGTCCATTCCCTCCTCCTGAGATGGGGGTCTGTATACAACCCCTGTGTGGATTGTGGTGCCATTTCCAGTCTCTAAGGTGACCCACAGTGCCTCCTCTCCTCTGTTTACTCTTTTGTTCCATTGCTTTTATCCCATCCCTTACATAGAGAGCTACTCCTCCCCCTCTTCTACCCTCCCTGTCCCTCCTGTAGGTTGTGTACCCTGGTATGTTAACATTCCAGTCATGGTTCTCTGTGTATCATGTTTCTGTGACTGCCATGATATCCAGGCATCCCTCTTCCATAAAGGCAACCAGTTCAGGGATCTTGTTGTCAGACTATGGGCATTGGTACTCATTACCCTCCATTTCTTGATGGCCTTACCCCTTTTTGCCCCATCCCTGTCCTTATTGCCTTTGTCATTTTCTCCATTTACCCCTGCCCATCTCCCTATCGATGTCTCTATCTTGGTGTTTACCTCACTAACTACCTTGATTTTTTGGAGGGGTTAGGATTTCCTTGCTCCTTTCCAGTGCCTCCCCCTTAGCTAGTTTAAATGCTTGCCAATGAAGCATTTAAACCTATCACCTAGGATCCTGGTTCCCCTCCTGGTCAGATGCAGACCATCGTGCCAGTATAGACCTGCATCACTCCATGTGGACACCCTGTCCCCAATGAAGCCAAACCCCTGAGCTCTGCAGCAATTTTTCAACCACTGATTGAATCCCATGTTGTGGGCACCTTAACTCACCCATGCCATAGACAGGCAGCACCTCTGAGAAGGTTACCATGAGTGCTACTTGTCTAAGGCCCTTCCCCAAATCCACAAACTCTTACTGCACTGCTCTGACCCCTTTCCCAGTCAGGTCATTGTCCCTAGGTGGACAGTGACATCCAGCTCCCTCCCCCGTGCAGCTGCTCCCGCGATCCTTAGGATTCGCTCCATGTCCCTCTAAGCCATGGTGCCAAGCAGGCACCTTACCTCCCTCTCCCCTTCCTCCCCCAGTTCTGCCCTCCTAGCAATGGAGTCCCTCACCAGGAGTTGTTTCCTTCCCTGTGGGGTCCCATGCCACCTTTCCATGGGTCTCCTTTGTGGAGGTTCCCATCATCCTCCTTGGTCTCCACTGTGGGTGCCTCCATAGAGGAACCATGCTTTGCCAGAATGGCATATGAATTATGGAGAAGTACAACTGGAGGGATGCACCTCTGTTCCACCACCCTCACCCTCTCTGAGCCCACTGTGGTCCAACCACTCCTCTTTCTTGGCAACCTCTGAGGCAACGGCTGTGGCCCTGGTGGTCCCTGGGTGGGAGAGGAGGTCCCCAAAATCTTGGCCGATTCAGCCTGGAGATGAGCAACCTCGTCCCTCAGCCCAGAGAGGTGCCTGCAAATGGGACAACACTGTAGCCTCCAGAACGTCTCCTGGAAGACTGCTGCTCCACAGTCACTGCACTGCACCACTCCCATCATGTCTTATTTCTGGCCCCTTAACTGCTGTTTTGAATACTTACTCTTTCCTCTGTTTATTTATTTATATTTTTTTCTCCCTACTTACTTACTACTTCCATGCCCTTTAAGCTCCTGATCTTCCTGTTCTGAGACAAGAAGTTCCTAGATTTCTCAGTAGTCTCCTTACTTGCTCGGAGTCAGACCTCCAGCAGCTAGGGGGGATGGAGGGCTACTCTTTTCCTTCTAGGATGATGAGTCTTTTGTGGCTCTATAATCACTCCCTTCCTGCTCCCAAACAGGAAGTTCCTGTTGTCAATCAAATCCTTTGCCTATAAAAGTAGAACTGGCTAAGGGTGGGGGTGTGGAGGGGAGGGAAGGAGGGCAATATAGTCCCAGTAGAGAAGTATAATTATAATAGTAGCTCCTTCCTCTTGCTGTTCTCTGCCTGGTCTCTGCCAGAAGTGATCTAGGTCAGTTTTTAAATCGAAAACACCTGGCTTCCTTTAGCTAAGCCACTCCCCCTACTTTACCACTCCTTCTACACCTAGATAATTGCACAGATAGCAATTCTCTTTAGCCAACTCAAACACCTAGATAACTGCAAAGATCACAATTCACTTCAGCCAACTCAGACAAACACACTAACTCTTTTTTGTTTTGTTTATACCCTAAATTGAAGGTCCCAGTAGTAGAGTTCTAGTTCTTTAGTCCCAGTAGAGAAGTATAGTTATAACAGCAGCTCCTTCCAGTTTGTGTGATCACCAGAGGCTTACATAAAAAAAAGATGCAAGTGTATTGTTTTTAATATAAGCAGCAACTGTGCTCAAAAGTGACGCCATTTTCTAGGTGGTCTAATGTTCAGGTACTACTGCACGGTGTCAGGAAGCTGCCACAGATCAGCAGAAGACAGCTGAACATCCTGCTGTAGATCATTGTCCTCAGCAGTTCACTTACACTGGAGGCTTCTTCAGGGGCTGAAGTCATATCCTCCTGTTTGTGATATCTCAGCCATTGACAGGGCACTATAGCTTCAGCTCGTAAATAAGCCTCCACTGTAGATGAAGGGTAAGGGACAAAGATCCTCTGTGTCATGTCAATATCTCTAGTAATAAGAAGATATAGAATGGCTTGAAGTTCCAGTTTTTTGGAATGTGGTGCGGTGTAGGTCTGTTAATGTCATCCATGATTTTTGCTTTGTTTGCTGGTGGCCATAGCTCCTCTTTAAAGAGCATCAGTTTTGGTACTCTAACCATGTCCCGCACTGGTAGCTTCCAGTTTGCAGAATTTTCAAGTTACTATTTTTAGCAGGGGGTAGGGATGGTAGATTGTAAATCCTCATTCGGATGAGCTGGCCACTGGATCCCTTCCCCTTCCTAGTGCTAGTGTTACAAAACACTGCCCTTGTGCCACTTCGGTGCCATTCCTGTGCTCAGATGTCTTGTGATGTATTAGTTTGTAGGCCCTTATTAGTTGAGCTGTGGCTTGAATTTGACCCCAGTGGACCTCATGTATTTAAATAAATTGCCATTGAAAACCTGCTTCCATTGGTAAGAATAGAACATGTCCCCATGCTCCACAAACCAGTACATCACAAAACATCTGAGCATGGGCAAAGCAAGGGGGGTAAAGCTTTGTAGAACTGGCAACAGGAAGGGGAAGGTATTGGGAGGCCAGCTCTTCCATGCAAGGATTTATGATTCCTGGCTTCTCCTGCTAAAAAATAGTACTGTAATTAGAAAACTTCTGCAAACTGGACTCTGAGTCCTTTAGCAGTAAACTACCAGTGGAGGCTTTGGGGAATTTTGTTCAACTGAGCACAAGTGGTGGTCTTTAAGGCCATCATAAAATGCATTGCATGCAAAAATCAAATCATCTGAAGATTTGACTTCTCTTTTCAAGGGTACTAGATGGGTTGGAGCATTAAGGGTGGACAAAGTACCTGGACCTGATGGAATTCACCCTAGGGTACTAAGGGAGTTTGCAGAGATCCTGGCAGGGCCACTGGCCCGACCTGTTCAATACCTCCCTGGACACGGGATGTGTTCCACAGGACTGGAGAATGGCCCATGTGGTGCTCATTCACAAAAGTGGCCCAAAGGATGAACCAGGATACTATAGATCAGTGAGCCTCACATTGATTGTGGGAAAGCTCAAGGAGACCATACTAAAAGAGAAGCTAGTGAGCTTCTTGGAGGAAAACGATCTCCAGGATGGTCAACAGCATGGATTTATAGCAGGTAGATCCTGCCAGACAAACCTTGTAGAGTACTATGAATGGGTGACGCAGGAAATAGGTAAGGGCCACGTAGTGGATGTTCTGTATTTGGACTTCAGCAAGGCCTTTGATTCAGTGCCACATGGGAGGTTGGGGGGGAGACTGGAATATGTGGGGATGGGACCACAAATGGTGACATGGATCACAAACTGGCTAAAGGGAAGGCAGCAAAGGGTGGTGGTGGTGGTGGGGGGCCTCTCATCACTGAGAGCAGTGATGAGCGGAGTACCACAGGGATCAGTACTTGGACCGGTGCTGTTTGGGATTTTTATTGCAGATATCTCACACTGGATCCGGAGCAAGATCAGTCTGTTCACAGACGAAACCAAGATGGGAGCTGTGGTTGATGATGCGGAGGGGTTGCAGGGGTTGCAGGAGGACCTGACTAAGCTGCAGAAATGGGCAGAAACATGGCAGTTGGGGTTCAATGCCAGGAAGTGCAAGGTTCTGCACTTTGGAGTCAGGAACCAGGGGAGGGATTATCACATGAATGGGGTACAGTTGAGGAGTTCCACAGAGGAGAAGAACCTAGGAGTGATCATTATGGGGAGCATGAACAACTCTGCTCAGTGCAGGAAAGTGGCAGTAAAAGCCAACAAAATGCTGGGGTGTATTGTGAGAGGGTTTTCCTCCAGAAGGAGGAAGGTTATCCAGCCCCTGTACAGGTCATTGCTCAGGCCCCACCTGGAGTACTACATGCAGTACTGGTGCCCGCTCCTGAAGAAGGACATCAGATTGTTGGAGGGGGTGCAGCGAAGAGCCACAAAGATGATCCAGGGATTGGCGAGCAAGCCTTATGAGGACAGGCTGGGAGAGCTGAATATGTATTCACTGGAGAAGAGGAGGGATGGAGGGAGATGATCGAGACATTTAAGTACCTGAAGGGGATAAACAAGACCAATACAGAATGGATTTTTCAGATGAGAAGGAGGAGGGACACGAGAGGGCATGGACTGAGATTGGAGGGGGGAAGATTCAAGAGGGAGATGAGACATTTTTTCACAGTAAGAGTGGTGGACAAATGGAACACCTTACCAGACGAGATAGTGTCCTGTAAGATGGTGAGCAGTTTCAAGAGTGGTTGGGACAGGGTAATGGGAAGGGGGAGCGGGAGGGGCAGCTGCGAGATGAGGGACTAGTTGCACACTCGAGCAGACTTTCTAGATCATGAGGCCTGTTTCTGCTGGCAATTTCGTATATTCGTATGTTCATAAACCCTGCAGGGCTCTTCCTCCAGATCTGCATGTTTTTCTCATCAGGCAGAGCAATTCACATTTGCACAGCATGCCGCAGCACTGTATATGAGATTCAAGCTTCAAAAATGCAGCATCCTGTTAGAATAAAGATTCCCACTACCTGTACCTGTACTACTGCACCTGTACTACTGTCTTGGCTAGTCGCAATGCAGTTCCAAAAACACACAGCCTGGCCTATTTGATTTCTAACTTTGGCAGTTACAATATACTGCAGTTGCACGACACTCAGACTGCCCTAACTTGATCTTTTCAAAGTATAATTCCAAAACACAAACTACTCTGTCTTAGAACAAAGTTCAATAGGGATTTCTGCATCGTACAAGAAAATGGAGTTAATGCTGACCACATCTACCTGTGTACATCTCAAGGGACAACAGTGCAATTTCTGGAAACCAGTAGGAAAACAAACAGTATATCTTGAGGCAGAATAGCCTACTGGTTAACTTACCATCCCCCTCCCCATATAGCGTAAGGGACTTTTTGAAAACCAGAAAACATCTGAAACTGGAATGCCCCAAAATCTCTTGCCGGACTGCTCCTGAGAGAATCACTAAAGGCGGGCATTCCAGCAGGGGCAGTTACTATGGGGGCATTCTGGCATCATCATGGGCATTAAGTCGGGGGAGTGAAGCAGAAAGAGGCAAGGATCCAGTATTCGCTATTGGGACTCGTACTGCATTCATGAAGATCATCACACCACACCACACTGGAGATGTTAACAAAGTCAGTGTTTAGTACTATGTGCCCGGAGAGTAGTTTTAACAGAGACATGTGGAGGGTGGTGGTGCTTATACTGGTGGGGGTGGGGGGGTCTATACTGCAAATCGGGATGACGTGGAGGGGAGATTGCACCTACCATCTACTCATGGAGTATTTCTTCTGGTGCAGTAAATCTATATACATTCATGCAAAATATAGAGTTAAACCTATTATTGTTGTACTTCACCCCCAGACATTTGTTCCATTTTATAAGTCAAGTAAGTCACTCCAGGGCATGCATTCTCTGAGCATTAATGTTTGCCCCATGTACATTTAAAGGCACTTGGCCTTCAGCCGTGTGCACAACAATGCAAACAGGGCATGAATGTGTGTGGCCGTAAGAAAGGTTCGATACAGTTCTGCAAATGCTAGGCCCATATGATGTCTTAGCACACTAGTCATGTAAGAATCCAAAAGGATAATCATCTCAGTGAGTTCATGGAACGCAAGAGGCAAGTACCTTATGGAGCAACTTTTGCTCTATGTAGCAGGAAAAACCCGAATGGAGAACATATAGGCATAGCTGAGCTCCTCACAGCTGCAGGCAGACATAACTGACAACAGCAAGGCATCATCTCTGGGAGGCACAAACAGGTTAATAAGCAACCCTGCTGCTACCAGTCATGGATTCTACACACAAGTGCTACATCCAGATATTGTATTTGCATTTATTAATATTATTCTTCAGGTTGAAAATAACCTAATTTTCTGACTAGACAGTGGCAGCATAGAACAAAATGTGTGAAATAATCATATGACGAATGAACACATGCAGAAAACAACGGCAGAAAGATAACTGAATGATGCTACACTAACATTGTTCTATTCTTTACTGCAATGGTAAGCATTTGTTGTGCCGACGTTGTCCAGTTCCTGCTTTTTACTGTTAGTGCCAACATTGAAAATAACTTTGTAATTACGCTTCTCCAGCATCAGCAATTACAACCATGGCATCATAAACTTATGACATGCCTTATAACTTAATCACTGCTAATCATACAGGTCTTTGTCGGGAGAGGTTAATGTTGAGCACTGTGCACAGATTCCATTACCCAAGGATAATTAAGAAGAAAACCAATTTAGTACTGCTGGTTAAATTCCTGACTGTCACACGGTGGCATTACAGCCCACACTCAAGCTTTTATCATTCTAGCCATGTAGTACTATCGGAGGAAAAAGACTATCTCACCCCTATGTATTTTGTTTTCTTTCAGTAAAGGTTTTTATCTTCCGGGGTCACTGACACCCCGTATCTGGTCAGGACTCCCAGCCCCACTACCTACCTTCTCCAGGACATGCCCCATCCCTGTGATCCTACAGCTCACTCTCCATGATGGGCCTGTCAAGGTTGCCCAACCCCCTCCTGAGTCAAAGCCAACTGAGGAGGTTGCATGTTCAGCAATGCTGGGCCTGCAGGCGGGGGGGGGGGAAGAGGGTCTGAACCATTATTCTACTGCAGTTGGGGAGGTTTCATGATTGTTCTCCCATTCCTAGGAACGTGGCTGACAAAAGATGTCCAAGGTATGCACAGATGATGATGCACTGTTGGGTTGATGTCAGGCGGTGTCCCCCTCCCCCCTTGCTATGTGATCCCAACTGCACTGCCACTTGGTAACACACAGGTCATGGTAGCAGAGCTGAGTACACTATCTCTCTGTTAGAGAGCAGTCCCTAGGACTCTTGATCCTATTCCCCCTAGCCAGCATCCCGTGTTCGTCCACATACTTGGGTCATCAGCATCAGAGTGTCACCCCTGTCACAGTGCCAATGAACCAGCTAATTCCTGTGTAATTTAAAGAGCACCCATTTTGGTGCTTTAATTAAGCTCCCACATGACAGCAGACCTAACTAGGACTCAAAATGTCTACTTTACACATTTTATGATGCTTAATTACTTTAGGGAAGGGATTATAAATTCAGCCTGGCTGTCCAATCCCTTCCCCTTCCTGAGACCGCTAATAGCAAGCTCTGCCACATGCCACCCATGCGTGCCTACGTTTTGTGATGTAGGAGTGTATAGAGCACAGGGGTGAACTCTATTGATTACAATTGAAGCAGGATTTAAATGTCATTTTTTAATAATTTAGAGGGCCACTGGGGTCAAATCAAAGCCAGAGCTCAACTAACAAAAGCCATGTTAGTTGTACTGTGGTTTTGATTCAACCCCAGTGGCCCTTTGTGATGTTAAAAAATTACTTTTAAACCTCACTGCCATTGTAATCAATGGAACATGTCCCAGCGCTCTACAAATTCCTATGCCACAAAATGTAGGAATGTGGGGGCATCACGGAAGCAGAGCTTGCTATTAGCAATATCAGGGAAGGGAAGGGATCCGGGGGCTGAGCTGAATTTACGATCCCTTCCCCGTAAGTAAGTAAGCATTAAAAAAATGTGCAAAGTAGACTGAGTCCTGTGTAAGTCTACTATCTCGTAGGGGCCTAAAGGGCTGTCAGACGTTGAGCACAAGTGTTGCTTTTTAAAGGGGACTAAAAGCATTGCAGCATTCTCTATTCATTTTGGCATATCCTCTATTTATGTATTCAAAAAGGCTTGCCAATGTAAGGTAGAATATTTAGACAAATAGACCCTGGGGGGATTCACACAGTGCATTCATACAATTGGAACCAAGCTGTTCAACAATACATTAGAATCTTTTACAGTGGGCCAGATTTTCAAAGATTGGTGTTGGGCTTGCAATAAGCCCTGCATCAAAACCTTGCATTGTCACAGTGATGCCAAGATCAAATGCCACAAATGCACCTGATTTTATAATCTTAGGCACAGTTGTGACAGTCAACTTTCTTTTTTTTCCCAACTCTATGTTGTCGCCATGCTGGCAGGTGGGGATCTACCCCATGTCAGACCCCCTGAACTCCCCATCAACATCCCTCGCCAGCTGCCCAGAGTGGAGACCCCATAGTTTATCCCCTGTGTTGGGGTTCCTGAAGGACAGGCTGCAATCCAGCCAAGTTCTGTCCAAGACTTAGGCTGACAACATCATTCAGGCTGAGGAGCCGGAGCATTACTGTGCGGTTGCAGCTCGGGGTTTTCTGTTCCTGGTTTCACCCAGAGATGTGGACATGTGATGATGTCAGCACATGGGCATGCATGCTCCCACACATACCCTGCAGGCATCCACTGCTGTCACTCGCCTACAGAGTGGTCCCGGCCTGGTATACACCCAGCCACCACTGGATGTCACTCAAGTGTAGAGCACCAATGACCTCCCCCCCTGGAGGTGAAGAGCTGTCTGTGGGATGCACATCCCACCTCCCCCTGGTCAGCTCTCTGATGCTACTGATTCGTTTCCAAACTCTGGTCATCAACATTGCAAATGGTAGCACTTCCACTGCACCGGCAAGCTGGCTACAATCGACCTTCTTTAAGGCAACTTGAAACAAAAGTCATCCCCAAGCTGTGTGTCAAAAGCCCAGAACTGATGTATGCTAGACCAAAGAAATTGGATGATTGGACGACATCATCAGGGAACAGAGGGTGTACCACCTCCATTACATTTTCTAAGGTCCTACAAGTATGGTGCACGAGGGAACCTAGGATTTGCCTGATCACTTGATTAGATTCTTGGTTAAAGGAGTGGTGGAGAGAAAAGGGAGTCAGTCTACAGGGGGTCTGGGGTTCCACTTCCAGACTTTTCTAAAAGACTTGATCAGAGGTAGATCTGGATCAGGTCAAACGACAGACTCAGTTCACCCCTTGACGCTCTTCATAAACCCTTTATGTCAGTTAATATTCAAATAGTTATATTAGTTTTCTTTTCAATTTCTCATTTTAGTAGGAATTAAGCTCCAAAATTACTTACATTATCAGAATCAGGTCAGAGCAACTGGGTCAGCTGAAAATACAAACCTGGTAATAGACTGAACTGCATTAAATCAAAGTGGAGTCACAAATAACTCAAATTTACAGAGTCGGGCTGAGTAAGGGCATTCTAGCGGGGTTCAGATCTGACAAAGAGTTAGTCTTTGTATCCCTAAAATGGGCTGCCATCATCTCTCAAAACTTGAAAAACATCATGATTTTTTTTTTTAATGTGTTAAGTGATTTCACAGTTTGTAACTGTGAAAATGTAATTGTCTTGTACAGTTTTCCCCTCATACTCTCTAGGCCCAGCTCATGGATGAAAATGGGATTTTTTAGCTTTAATCTATTTCTCCCAATTTATAGAACAATATAAAATACTTAAATTGATTTTTCTGCAAAAAAATTAATAGTTGCCATCAACAAGACTCAAACCTAGGGCCGTGCGGATTGCAGAATTCTGCCGTGTAGCAATTCCGCTTCCGAAATACTTTTTCAGATTTCTTTTTTAAATTCTACAGAATTCTGAAAAGCATTTCTATGTAAACCGTGGAATAATTTTCTGTGGATCACGTATATTCTGTGGTTTATGAGATCTGCAGAAAATCATTTTGCGGTTTACACAGAAATGCTTTTAGGAATTGCGGAAAAAGAATCTGCAATTTATATAAACTGCGCATCATTAGTCTGTGAAAACCATTTCATATGCAAAATTTTGGAATTCCACTACTGACAGAGCTATGTGGAACTTTTGAAATTCTGTGGAATACCGTTCCATTGGAATTTGAACATTCAGCAGAGCACTATTCAAAACTCATAGCATTCTTAAATAATTTCAGGAAATTCCATTCTTTATTGATAAAAGAATCTGTATGAAAACAGACTTGTTTGCTTTTAGACTTCATCTGTTCCTGCTACTTTTCCTCCTTTTAAAATCCTAATCTTCAACTTAACAGAGTAGGTTTCCAAGGTAATAAGTTTGTGATGCCATAAGAAGAGGATTACAATTTCAAAGCAGGTCTAAGTAACCAGGACAGATGAAGTCTAACAGGGAAGGTCCTGTTTTAAAAAAAAATGCCTGAGGCCAGCCTGCAGGTGCAGGGGCAGAGCACTGACCTGCAGCGCCGGTGACCCAGGTTCAGGAAGGGTTTCTGGGTCGTCAGAGGGCTGGCTGGGGGGAGAAGGATTTGAGCATCCAGCGACTGCTCTTCCTCTCCAGGGGGAGGGTGGAGTGAGTGACTAGTGCACTATGGACACCTAGTGGAGGACAGGTGCACCATATGCACCGACACCAACAAGTTTTGGGGCGGACGCTGGATGTCATTGCACGCCCCCATGTACAGGGAAAAAAATCCGCCACCTGCTGCCAAGATGAAGTCAACCCCTCTGCCTCAGTTAGCTCCCAGGGCTGGCTCACGTCCTATACCGTAAATTGCGACATAAGGGGAGGTGCCGTAACCCCACCCCAGGGGGGCAAGCCGGGGGGGGGTATCGGAGAATGCCATGGCTACATTGGGAGTGGAAGCAGAGGGGCCTGTGACCTGACAGAAGTAACAGCGGCAGGGTTGGTGACAAAAAGTACAATAAATTTTAAAAAATAAAATAAAATTCACTAATGAAAACCAGACAGTCTTCAAATTAACATTTTGGGGGAATTTTATGTACTGCAGCGGTGTTCTGCTTATGTCAACTGTGAATCTTTTCCTGAAAACTGGAAAATCTATTTTATTTATTTATGGAAAACTGGTAACTGTGAAAGGCACACTGAGCCAAGGCTTATTTCCAGGTGGGACCCTGGGAGAGGGGGGAAGGGGAGTACAAGCAAACAATTAAACAGTTCACATCAGTAAGCAATTCCATGACAGCTTAGATTGCAGGCACCATCAACTGGAAGAAGTTGCAACAGGCAACAGTTATTAGCTGGACATGACAAGGGCATGGTAAATACCATATTATACAATGGCTTGGAAAATCATGGATGCTGATTGGCTGGCTGGTATGATTTATATGTTGTAAATCGTACTATCACCCAATGGTAAACAGTACCAGCCGCTAATCAGCCACGTAAGGAACACCCCCAAAAGTCACTCCGAGCCCCCTTGAAATGGAAAACCGGTTCACTGACTTGCAATGCTCTCCCTGCCTATACATCCCCTTAGGAGGCTTACCTTAATCTCCTCCCATCTGCCGGTCCTCCTCCTGGCATCCCTAGTATGTTCACTACCTGGCCCAAGTCCATTAATTTACCCCACTGCCCCCATGCAGTTTTTTATTTCTTTATGGCCAAGCTGGGCTCACAGACTGGAACTGCAAGCTGCCAGCATTTCCTGAAGCTGGCTGGAGCTTGCGTAAGTGCAATAAAAGCACTTTGAACTTAGTAACTGCCACTGTGGTCAAAATGGAGGAGTCTCGTGGTCCCAGCGTCCCTAGTCAGTTAGGTACCAGGGACCAGTACAAGGCCACTTCTGGTGTGTTGCTGGTCACTCGGCTGCACCTTGTGACCGAACAACCCAGACATGGGTAAATCCTGGCACCACCCACACCCTCGAGTGATATACTGCTTAATCATTGTACAATTATGGAGTAAAGTGCATTGTGCCTGAGAAGGCAGTTATAGCAGTGCAGTAGTCTGACAGAAGTCTGTCTCAGTCACAGCCAAGTATACAGAGGAGATTGCCGGGTGTGGATAGGAGGAGGAGTGATGAGTCAAGAGGGGGGTTGACAGTGACAGGTGAGACTGAGAAGGAGCCTTAGGTGGTAGCTAAGGGCCAAGACAGAGAAGGAAAAGTGGATGGAAGATGGGAGCAGGTTCCAGAGAGAGGAGAGGTGGTAGGAGAAGGCAGTTTGCCCAGCAGAGGTGTGAGGGTGAGGTATGGAGGAGGAGCGTGAGTCCTTAAAGTGGAGAGAGTGGGTGGAGGATGGGAGTGGAGAGAAGAGATAGGAAAGGAGGGGAGGGGAGGGGTCCAAACCAAAATTCAGATACGAGTGAGGTGCAGTGGAGTAGGCATCGTGAGATGCAGTGAAGCAGGCCTCGTGAGGAGAGAGGGAGGATGGAAGGTATTAAAGGATGTGGAAAACTTATTCAAGAAAGACATGAAACCTATCCAATACAAACTGTCCTACAGTGAATCACAGGCATTGAAAAATCTACAAGACCCTACTATTCTTAGTAAACCAGCTGGTAAAGGGGGTGGTATACTTATTTTGAGTAAAATTCAGCATGAAAACTAATTTTTTTTTGTTAATTCTATTTATCACTGTTCTTCAGGTGGGCATATTCCCCCACTCAGTGCCTCCGTGCCCGACACTGGCATTCCCAGCAGCTGCCCAGAACCAAGACCTGTGACTTGCCCCCTGTGGTGGGGCTACCAAAGGGGAGACCAAGATCTATCAGGTACAGTCCCGTGGCTGGCTGCGGCGTCATTCGGTGTGGGGTCACAGGACTTCACAGTGCGCTGCTGCACAGGGCTTTTTTTTCCTTTTGTGTTGGTCCCCAAGGAGTAGACAAGCAATGAAGTCAACATGTGGACGTGCACGCTTCTGCACACACCCCAACATATACGTCTGCCACTGCCTTGCCTCTACTGTGTGGTCCCAGCTTGGTGTACTCCTGGTCACCACCAGGTGTCATCCAAGATCCAGGCACCCTCCCCCCCACCAACACCACCACCACCACCACCAGAGTCTGTCCCTGGGATGCTCATCGAACCTCTCCACTGCTGGCTCTCTGATGCTCCAGGCTCGTTCACAAACCCAGGTCACCCGTGTCACAGGCAGTAGTGTTATTGCTGTGCTGGCGGGATGCCTGCAAAACTTTAAATTTAAATAGTACAGCAGCAATAGTTGATAATAGGCATTCGATACTGCTGAGTATTTAGCACCACATAATAAGTATAAAATGGAATTAACAATTCTCTGTAATCCTAACAACCTCACTGGCTGAAACATCACATGACCATTCATTAATTCCCAGTAGATGTACGGTTTGTCACCAGCCTAGCATAATCTACCTAGTAACAGTCTAACTACTCAAAATGAAAGCCTTTTTCCATTATAAAAACAAAAACTAATTTACATTTTACAAGTGCAATAGCACACTTCAGGATGTGCATTTCTTGTAATAAAAGACTTCCCAGGTGCGTTGACCTTGTTGCCAGCACCAGTAAATCCAGCATAGCACCACAACAGAGCTTATGGATCCGAACAGTGTGCTAACATTGCACAAAAGGGAAGCCAGAAACCATAATATGTGCTAGTTTCAGAATTTATTTTTGCACATAACACACAGCTTCCACAATCCATACATGCTGCCCACCTCCTCAGTAATACAAACAAAGTGTTTGTTTGTATTACTGGAGGAAGAGAAAATAAACGATGTAGATAGAAAATGGAAGCATCAACAAAATAAAAATAAATTCTAAGAAACTAACACATATTATAATTTCTAACTAATGCAATAAATCTAAGGCTAACAACTCATATTCATTTCTTGTCAGACGCTTGAGCTGGGACCTAGTTAGTGACCTCAACTTTTGTTTATCCAATTGCGTTGACCTTGTGCCTGCCAATTTACCCAGTACATGCATTAATACTCTAGAAACACATGCCCTGCTGAGGGTTATCCTTACATACAGTCATTAAAGGAGCAGTATTTGTTAGTCTCCATACAGTTTTTTTTCCCGCAATAACATTTTCCCCTGTAAAAATGGCAAGATACCCATTTTTATTTTGATTGTGTGCAGCGCAAGAAACATATTGGGATAGCTTGCAGAGAAGTAGGCTGTGGAGGCAGGGCACTGTTGTGGCCAATGCCCCCACAGCCTGCAAAGGCTTGTCCCACTTTCCCCAATGCCATGGCAGGCTGCTGGTGACACAAGTTTGGAACGTTTGCACCAACTTGTGACAATCTAGCAGCTGCAATCAGGGGCTGCCTCGTCGTTGCAACATAAGCCATCCACTGCAATGAGGGAGCGACCCGTCATTGCAGGGCGGGATGTAAAAACCCTGATAATGTTTGTGAACAGGTTGCTGCCATGTTCACAAACAATATTACCCCCCCTCCACCATGTTTTTCTGCTGACAGGGGAGCCCACTCCCCGCTGGCATAATGTAGCCCTCCCCCTGTTTAACTGTCTGCTGATGGGGTGCCCAATCCCTGTCAGTAAAAAGGAATCCCCCCCTTTTGTTGTTTGCCGACGGGGGTGCCCAGTCCCCATTGGCACAAAAGGAATCCCCCCATTTAACTGTCTGCTGATGGGGTACCCAATCCCCATTGGCAAAAAGGAACCCTCCACTTTTGTTGTTTGCCGACAGGGGTGCCCAATCCCCCATTGGCTACAGCTGGCCCCCCCAAAAAGAAAGCCATTGGTGGCTTGCTGGGAGCCACCACAGCATGCCACATGGCCTGTTGAAAACGGTCCCATAAGTCTTCAGTTTTTTGTACCTGAAAAAAACTGTCCCTCATAGTCTCTTGGCCCCCCAACCGCAACCCACACCCACACACTGCTCACCCTGCCTCCCCACACCCCCACACCCCATACTTACCTCCGGAACTGGGCGTGACGCTCTTCGATGGACCGGGAACATGTCTGCACTCTTCAAAGCTGACCGCGAACTGAGGAAATGCCGGTAAGCTGTATAATGTAATGAACAGGGTTTTTCCAACTTTTCTGCATATCTCTGGCTTTTTTTGGAATTTTGACACCAAATTTTCAACATGGGGTTTTTGGGACCCCTCCTCATGAATACTGTCACTGTCATGGCGTTAATCTGGCCCGGAGGGTGATTTCCCTGTCACTGCACAGAATCACCTTTGGGGGCCGATTAACAAAATGACAGTGCCAGTGTTCATGAGGTGGGCTCTCAAAAAGCCTATGTTGCAAGTTTGGTGGGAAAAATCCGAAAAATAACTGTTTTACGAGCGCAGCCATGAAGCTGCTACGATGCTCAGAACTTCGTGAATTTGCAATATTTTCATGCCAGATTTTCCACATTGGCATTTTGTCACACCTCCTTGTGAACAGTATAGCTGTCATTGTTCACATCCTGGCGGAAATGGGTTTTCGCACTTCTGGCGCAGAATAGCACGGTTGCTGTTGGAAATCAGTGTTTGGGACAGATTAAGGAAATGACAGTGATGCTGTTCATGAGTAGAGGTCCTGAAATGGCTACGTTGAAAATTTGGTAATGATACTCCATAAAATGACTGTGTTACGAGCATGCGTTGTGCAGTTTGCACGCACACTTGTAACTTCGCGAATTTATAATATTTTCACTCTAGATTTTCAGCATTGCCATTTTCCCACACCTACGTATGAACAGTGCAGCTGTCATTTTTCCCATTCTGGTTGAAATGTGTTTTTGCAGTTCTGGCGCAGAATAGAGCGATCACTGTGGGAAATCACTGCCCGGGACAGATTAATAAAATGACAGCGATACTGTTCATGAGCAGAGGTCCTAAAATGCCTATGTTGAAAATTTGGTGATGATAGCCCATCAAATGAGTGTGTTACAAGTGTGCCTTGCACACTTTCCACACACCTTTGTAACTTTGCAGATTCATAATATTGTCATGCCACATTTTCAACAATGGCATTTTTTCACACCTCCTTATGAGCAGTACAGCTGTCATTTTTCACATCCTGACTGAAATGTGGTTTCACAGTTGCGGCACAGAATAAGGCGGTCGCTGTGGGAAATCAGTGTTCAGGACAGATTAAGAAAATTACAGTGGCACTGTTCATGAGCAGAGGTCCTAATATCCCTATGTTGAAAATTTGGTGACAAAACTCTTTAACATGACTGTGTCACAAGCCTGCATTCAACTGTTTCCATGCACCCTTGTAACTTCACAAATTTGTAATATTTTCATGCCACATTTTTAACAGTGGCATTCTTTCACACCTCCTTATGAACAGTACAGATGTCATTTTTCACATCCTGCCTAAAATATGTTTTTGCACTCCTGACGAAGAATAGCACGGTCGCTGTGGGACATCAGTGTTTGGGACAGATTAAGATGGAATAAGTGAGAGGGGGGAGTGACCGAGCTCAACTGAGCTCTGTCGGGACCGCTCTGGATTTGTTTGTGGGCAGAAAAAGGACCCAACGCAAGAGGCCAGTACAAAAAGGCAGTCTGCAGCACTGGGAGAAACAGAACGAGAGAGCAAGTGAGAGAGGTGGAGTGAGTGAACTCACCGGAGCGCTGTCAGGACTGCTGTGGATTTCTTTGTGGGCAGGAAAAGGCATCAATTCAGGCAGGGGCCCAGTAGAAAAGGCCAGCCAGCCTGCAGCGGGGTGAGAAACAGTACAAGTGAGTGAGACAGGGGATTGAGTGAGTTCAACAGAGCTCTATCAGGACTGCTGCGGATTTCTTTGTTGGCAGGAAAAGGTGCCAATGCAGGCTGGAGCCCCGTACAAAAGGGCCACTTGCAGTGCCAGGACAAACAAAATGAGCGCATGACAGAGGGAAACTGAGCGACCTCAACGGAGCTTTGTCGGTACAGCTGTGAATTTCTATGTAGACAGACAAAGGTGCCAATGTACCCATGAGCCCCGTACACAAGCACTGCCTGCAGTGCCAAGAGAAACAGAATGAGTGAGTGACAGAGAGGTAGTGAGTGAGCTCAACGGAGCTGTGTTGTGACTGCTGTGGATTTCTTTGTGGGCAGAAAATACGGCAATGCAGGCAGGTGCCCAGTACAAAAGACCAGCTTGCAGCACTGGCAGAAATGGAATGAGTGAGTGAGAGAGATGGAGTGATCGAGTTCAATGGAACTGTGTTGGGACTGCTTCAGATTTCTTTCTGGCCAGAACAAGCCACCAATGCAGGAAGGAGCCCAATACAAAAGGACAGCCTGCAGCGGCAGGAGACACAGAATGAGCGAGTGAGGGAGGGGGAGTGAGTGAGTTCAACGGAGCTCTGTTGGGACTGCTGCAGATTTGTTTGTGGGCAGAAAAAGGCAGCAATGCACGCAGGGGCCCAGTACAAAATGGCAGCCTGCAGTGGTGGGAAAACCAGAATGAGTGAGTGAGAGGGGGGAGTAAGCGAGCTCAACGGAGCTGTATTGTAACTGCTGCAAATGGTGGCAATGCAGGCAGGAGCCCAATACAAAAGGGCAGCCTGCAACGCGGGCAGAAATTGAATGAGAGAGTGAGAGAATTGGAGTGAGCAAGCTCAACGGAGCATTGTCAGGACTGCTGTAGATTTCTTTGTGGGCAGAAAAAGGCGCCAACAGAGGCAGGAGCCAGTACAAAAGGGCAGACTGCAGCGCCAGGAGAAATAGAATGAGTGAGTGACACGGGGGAGTGAGCGATCTCAACGGAGCTCTGTCAGGACAGCTGTGGATTTCTCTGTGGACAGAAAAAGGTGCCAATGCAGGCAAGAGCCTAGTACAAAAGGGCAGTCTGCAGCGCTGGGAGAAACACAACAAGCGAGTGACAGAAAGGGAGTGAGCGAGCTCAATGGAGCTTTATCATGACTGCTGCAGGTTTGTTTGTTGACAGAAAAAGGCAGCAACACAGGCAGGAGCCCAGTTCAAAAGGCCAGCATGCAACCCCGGCAGAAACGGAATGAGTGAGTGACAGACGGGGAGTCAGCAGGCTCAACAGACCTGAGTCGGGACTGCTGCAGATTTTTTTGTGGCCAGAAAAAGCCACCAACAGAGGCAGGAGCCCAGTACAAAAGGGTAGCCTGCAGTGCCAGGAGAAACGGAATGAGTGAGTAAGAGAGGGGGAGTGAGCCACCTCAACACAGCTCTGTCGGGACAGCTGCGGATTTCTTAGTGGGCAGAACCAGGTGCCAATGCAGGCAGCAGCCCAGTACAAAACAGCAGCCGGCAGCACCGGGAGAAACAGCCTGAGCAACTGACAGAGGGGCAGTGAGCAAGCTCAACACACCAACGCAATCAACATTCGGCATTGGCAAATGCTTGTTCTTTTTGTTTTCTGTCATTCCTGGACCAAGATACTGGATTTTGAAGTTTAAAAGTTCCTGCCCCATACCATGCTTACCATAAAAGAAATTAAATATATCGGTACAGTCTTGTGCTGTTTACTATTAGAAACACGTGATGACACCATCCTAATACATTCACATTATGAAACTAGCATGTATGATCAACAGGTGACCTCGATAGAAGAAATTTTTACAAATTGCGACTTGCAGCCATCTTTAATGACATGAGTCATTAATTACCAAATTAGCTGTAAGTGCTATTTTAACAATATCTGAGGAAACTAAAAATACACTGAAGATGAATCTAAGCTATCAGGAATACATTTTTGCTAAACAAAAAACCCTATGTGATGAAATATTGTTGTTGACTAACAAAAACTGCTGCTTTAAACTGATTGTTCCAGTGAGGTGTGATAGAGACTCAGTGTGGAAGAATTGTGACAGGGTAGCAGACTGGGCAGCTTCTTACACAGCACTCTGAAAAAGAACACTCCAGACACCAGTTTGAATGAAATGAAATCTGCTTTACTTTTGCAGCACCAGAAAAACATGCACACAGGCAATATTTATGGGATTTCCCCGCTGACAAAGGTTGGATCCAACCACAGATTTATTAACCAATGTCTGCCCACAGCCTGAATCCACAAAAGCTGTAACTGTTTGGTTCCCCATCTGCACTGGTATTACAGGTTTTTGGCCTGGGACTCATGTGGGTGGGCTGTAGCTATGCATTCTATAAAATCACAATCCACGTGATCTGGAAACTTACTGATATGCCCCACTTTACCATAACAAAAACATACAATGCTAATGTCAGGTCTCTGACCTCTGCCCCCGATTTGGGTCACTGGAGAGTGGGGTCTTGGGATTGGAGGAATTACAGTAGACCCTGGGGCTATACCTTTTTTGAAGTGAAGGGGTAAGTAATATTTAATCACTTGACCATTACTCATACCAGCACGTTTGTTCCCATTCTCCTAAAATCCTTTCTCCCCTCTTCTGTGGGAATCTTCTCCTTAGGTCACCACCTAAGGTTCATTGTGGACTCCGCTCTTCTTAGCAACCTCTGGTCTCCCAGCTTCCAGGTAATATTCCATGATTTTCACTGCTACATCAAAAGTGGTCTGTTCATATTGGTTTACACAATCACAGACTCGATCAGGTAACATGTTCTGGTACTGCTCCAGTACAATCTAATCCATAATCTCCTCTTCAGTGTATACCTCTGTTTTTAACCACTGAGTAGCCAAGTTTTGTAGTTTTTGTGCCAGTATTCTAGGTGGTGTTCCAACCTTGAAACCCAAGGTGTGAAAGTTCCATCGCTAACTCTCTTTGGTTATTCCGACCTGGTCTAAGATAGCTGCCTTTACCAGATCACAGTCTCTGGCGGTGGCAATTAGGCTTCTATATGCCACCTGCACATCTCCAGTCAGGTATGGTGCAATGTGAATAGCCCACCTTTCTTGTGACCAGGCAGTGGTACTGGCACCTCTCTCAAAAGTCATAAGGTGGGCCTTAGGGTCATCCTCAGAATCCTTTCATGGTAGCATGGGGCATGGTAAATATGGCACAGGCAAGTTTGACACAAGAAAATTAAATGGCTGGAAATTTGGTCACACATTTCACTGGAGTGGTGATCCATGGTGGCGTGGTATTGTAATAGTAAATCTACGCTTATACCTTAAATTTCACTGGAGTTGTGATCCATGACGGTCTGGTGTTGTAGTAGTAAATCTACATTTAAACCTGAAATTTCACTGGGGAGGTCATCCATGGCAGCGTGGACCAAATTTCTGGCTGTTTAATTTTTCTGTGCCGAACTTTCCTGTAATAAACTTTCCTGTGGTAAACTTTCCTGTGCTGTCTTTATGTACACCATTAGCACGGGGTGAGGTCCTACAGCGAATGGATTCTCCATAGCCTGGAACTGGGGCAAAGTTTCTTTCTGTGTTTGTAGCACCTGCTTCATTAACTCCTGCTGCTGCTGGCCTCTCTGTGCCATACATTCCCTTTGTATCTGGACTTGTTGGGACAGTTGTTGGTTTCTCTATGCCAGTTGTTGGTCTCTCTCTAAGCCTGCTATTACACTTGCTGAACCATCCAGTCCCTTTGTATCTAGACCTGTTGAGCCAGTTGTTGGTCTCTCTATGCCAGTTGTTGGTCTCTCTATGCCAGTCGTTGGTCTCTCTATGCCAGTTGTTGGTCTCTCTCTAAGCCTGCTATTACACTTGCTGAACCATCCAGTCCCTTTGTATCTAGACCTGTTGAGCCAGTTGTTGGTCTCTCTATGCCAGTTGTTGGTCTCTCTATGCCAGTTGTTGGTCTCTCTATGCCAGTCGTTGGTCTCTCTATTCCAGTTGTTGGTCTCTCTCTAAGCCTGCTATTACACTTGCTGAGCCATCCAGTCCCTTTGTATCTAGACCTGTTGTGCTTGCTGCTCTGCCAGCCATTGCGGAACTTTGTCCAAGTGCATCTTACCTGTATTTAGACAAGGGGGAGTTTGAGCCCACCGCAAAAGCCAACCACGTGCATCTCAGAGTAGAAAACTGGTCAGTTTCCCAGACAACAGTCTCAAAAAGAACACTCTAGACACCAGTTTCAATCATATGACATTTGCTTTACTTTTCTAGTCCCAGGAAAAAAAAAACAGCTTGTATTCAACTTATCAGAAACTTCTTGCAGTTCAGTCTCTTCATGCTGTCTCCACTTGTATCTCACTGAAACAGAAACTTCTGCTTCTTTCCCTTTATTGGGCCCAGGTGTGGCTTGTTAACACCCCTCCCCCTAAAGTACATCCAATGCCCGGGACAAGCAGTGCAGTGAGGTTTTAAAGGGCTAACTGAAAGCAGCAGGGATTGGTACAAATCCTACCACAGCCCCAGTCAAAGCCTGCATTGCATGTATTGCAGGGTTGTGAACTAGTTTATGGGTAAAAGGAGTGTGACAGACATGCACTCTATCAGAAAGAGGATAGATAGGCTAGTGAAAGGAAAGTTTTGAGGTTTATTGAGCTCGATAGACGTCCAACCCAATCCAGGGCCCCTCATCATTATTACAACTCTAGGGTCCCCCCGGGACCCCGCATGGCATCTCGACAGAGGACTGAGAATTGCCCACATGAATGTCTGCAGCCTGCGACCCAAGATCCATGAGGTCCAGTCCTGGGTTGAAACGTACGAGCCGGATGTGCTGGCCATTTCTGAATCTTGGTTGAAGCCTCAAATCCTCCAACATGAAGTGGAGCTGGCCAATTACCACACCTTCCGAAAGGACAGAGATGGTAAAAAAGGAGGGGGCATCCTAATCTATGTTAACTCCTCTTTGGAGACCTCCACATCCCCTATTGACCTACCAAACTTCCCAGGGCTTGAATCCCTCTTCATCAAAATCATACTAGGCCGTGCAAAACATATAACTATAGGCTGCATTTATAATCCCCCCTCAGGTGGCAGTGCTGCACTCCATAACCTAACCCGGTCCCTCACAGACTCTTCACCTGCGGAGCTCCTGGTCCTAGGGGACTACAACCTGAGGTGGGACCCTGCCAGCGAGCAGTCCCACAGGGCCTCGCTCCTAGAAGCCAACCTGACACAGGTCATAACTGAAGTCACCAGGCAAAACCTAAAGACAGGGAAGCACTCCACCATCGACTGGATCCTAGTCTCTTACCCGGCCAACATCCAAGCTGCGGGCATGATGTCCGATGCCCTAAGTGACCACTCCCCCACTTTCTGCATCTGGAAAAACAGACCACCCAGGATTCCCCCTAGGCTCATAGTGGCCAGGGACTTCTGAGGCTTCTCCCCCGAGGCCTTCCAGAGCTCATTAAGAAATGCAGACTGGACACCACTAAACCTACTAGAGAGTATTGATGAAGCGGCCCAGTACTTCCAGGACACTTTCTCTGCGGCGGCCAATCTCCATGCCCCAGTTAACAAAAGATGAGCAAAAGGGCAATGCCATAGATGGATTTCACGTGAACTGAAATCCCTAATGATAAGCAGAGACAAGGCCTGGAAAAAGACCAGATGCTCAACTAGTCCAGCAGATCTAGCTGACTACAGGTCCCTAAGGAACAAGTGCAAGAAAGCTTCAAAATCCACTAAAAAGGCCTATATCAAAACTCTACAGAGGGATACCCTGGCAGACCCCAAGTCCTTCTGGACCTGTATCAACTCCCTATTAAAAGGCTCAAACAAACCTCAGCCTGGAAATTTAACCTACAAAGGGATGAAACTAAATGATGGATGAGAGGCCGACACAGACTTCAACAGCTTCTTTACAGACCTGTGCTCTTACAGAAGCAACCGCACTCCCAGTCACCAGGGTCCACCAGTCATCAAAATGCAGGATCCTCTGACCCCCCACTTCCACCTAAAGATTGTAAGAGTCAAAGACATGCTACCCCTCCTGCAATCCCTAAAACCCACAGGATCTCCCGGACCTGATGGACTGGATCCAAGGCTGCTCAAAGTGATTGCCCTTGCTAGAGCCCTACCTATCTACATATTAATAAATAGATCCCTATTGGAAGGAACTGTCCCCAAAATATGGAAACAGGCCCACATGGTCCCAATTTATAAAGGTGGTTCCAGAGACCCTATTGGCCACTAAAAACCCATCTCCATCCTCTGCCACCTGGCAAAGATACAGGAGCGGCTAATATATGGCCAACTGAGAGACTACCTGGAAGGTAATCAGCTTCTGGCACCGACACAGCACTGTTTCTGCCAAGAGCATGGGATCGACACTGCCCTCATCAGGCTTACCTCCAAAGTCCTAGCAGCCTTGGACAAAGGCATCCCCATCGGAGCTGTCTTCATAGACCTAACAAAGGCTTTTGACCTGGTCAACCACCCCCTCCTGCTATCCAAGCTGAGCACATTTGGACTGGACCAACACTCTCTGAATTGGTTCGGTAACTATCTGACTGACTCCACCCAACAGGTCAAGTGGCGAGGTGCGACCTCTGACTCGCTACCATTAAATGAGGGGTACCTCAAGGCTCCATCCTTGGCCCGCTTCTATTCTCCCTGTTCATTAATGACCTCCACCTCCACTGTGGGGGCAGCTCCGTGGTGCAGTACGCTGACGATGCAGTACTCTACAGAACCGAGCCACACCGAGACTTCCTGGGACCCCTGCTCCAGTCTGACTTCACTCAGGCTGAAGAATGGCTGATTGAGAATCGTCTGGTCCTCAACCCTAGCAAGATCAAAGTGTGCCTGTTTGGCCCTAAATCCCTGGGTCCCTCCTGGGAACATCTTCTGCCTCTGGTCACCACATCGGGCGCCACAATCGAAGTGGCCTAATCCATCAAATACCTGGGTCATACACTGGACCAGGGATTCACACTAAAGTCTCACATAGAATCCATCAAAAACTAGGGCTGCTCTACCAGCTTAGCACATATTTGATACCTGAAACAAGACTGGCAATAGCTCAGAGTGTCCTCCTACCAACCCTTACTTATGCTGCCCCAGTCCTACTTGGTATAGCAAAACTCAACCAAGGCTGACTACAGACATTGTACCACAAAGTTGGCCGATTCACCACAAGTGCCCACCCAAGGACCCACCACTGCAAAGCCCTTGCCACCTCAAATGGCCCACTCTGAACCTTCGGCTGCAGTACCCCCTGTTAAGTTGGGCTTATAAGCTCCTCTCTGCTGATCCCCCTGCAGGACTATTGGGTCTACTCACCCAAAAGTGGCCCAACCAGCCCCTCCGGACCTCGAGTAAAACTCTGCTAGAACTGCCAAGGTCCAGATCTGCAGCAGGCAGTAAATCCTTTGCTCACATAGCCCCCACGCTGTGGAACAAGCTCCCTAGTCAACTCCAAGAAGCCCCATCACTAATAATCTTTCAGGTGGGGTCACGCAATCACCACCAGAAACTTAGCTCCTGTGCCTGTCCAGTAGACTAGCCTAAACATGCTCCCTGTAGCATGTCCAGAGAATGTCTAATCTAACTGGCACCTAATTGCCACCCCCGAGCTTATGTTCCATCTTCTGTAAATAGTCATTCTCGCTTTTGATAACCCATCATTTCCAATGTAACCTGTCTCCTGTCGTCCTACGCTAAACGGGGCACAGATGCAATAGCTCTGCCTACCCTAGGTCTAATTGCTACCACTGTTGTCATGTCAAAAGTTACCCCTTCTCCAGTGATCATTGTACATTGTCTAAATATTCTGTACGCATTGTACTGCTATGTATACTTTGATTGTACCTGCACTGCTCTATTGAAACCACTATGTATTCTTGGATTGCACCTGCACCGCTCTATGTAACCACTATGTACACTCGGACTGTACCTGAACTGCTTTTTGTATGTAACTAGCTCCGGGTCGCCCCTGAAAAAGGGACCTCTGGGGCCAGCGGGCTTACCCGGTTAACAAAATTTAATAAATAAATAAAATAAATAAATAACTTTAAAAATCAGAGTAGAGTTAATTTGCAGGAGATGAATAGGAAGGTGATTCCACACTTAAAATTGTATGATACAATTGCAAGTTGCACAGCAATGTCAACACAACAGTAAAACGGTAAACTCAAGCAATCCATAACACCTAGTCAAAGACCTGGGGAAATAGCAAGGCAAGGCAAATTTTATTTCAAGAACGCCCATCCTGGAGGCTCTGGGCACCGAACATATTAAAATTCCATCATACAAACCATAATAGATATATAAACAACATACTATAAACATAAAATACAATATTCCAACAGTTAAAACTAAATATTTTAAATACTACCCTCAAGAACAGCAACTAGACTCAAAGGAGTCAGGGTTAATCTAAATCTAAAAGTCTGAGACCAGGAAAGGGCTACAATATGCAGTCTGGGAAGGCCTGATTATATGAAAAGGCCTTGAGGCAGGCTTTGAATACTTCAACAGAAGGGGCCTCTCTAACCGCTGGAGAAAACGAATTCCACAGGATGGGGGCGGCGACACTAAAAGCTCTGTCACCTGCTGTTTTTAACCTCGTCCTGGGAATCGCAAGGAGGCCCCTAGAGGAGGAGCGGAGGGAGCAGACTGAGACAGCAGGTGTAAAAAGGACCTTCAGGTAAATGAACGGGACTCTTCTTGGAGATGCTTAATCCTCCCACTGGAGCTGTGTGGAATGTGGAATTCCATCAGCAGAATTCATGTGGAATGGCAGTTCTGCTTCTGTAATGCTTTTTGGAATTTCTTTTTTAATTCTGTAATCCAATTGTAGAACTGAAAGGAAAAGTGTGACTCTCACTGGGATTTGAACCCAGGACCTCAGCAATCCATACTTTAGCTCTTAACCAACTGAATTATGAGAGTTCAGCCAATTAAGGCGCCTGAGTTTTCCCATGTGAATCACACATACATTCCTTTCTGGTGTTGCGATGAGCAACCAGGAAGTCTTTTTACAGACTCAAATACCTCCTCCTCAATCTCTCCCAAGTGCAGTATATTCCACTGTGAGGCAAATTTAGAAATCCAATTGTAGAAATGAAAGGAAAAGTGTGACTCTCACTGGGATTTGAACCCAAATCTCAGTGAGAGTGACACTTCCTTTCATTTCTACAACTGGATTTCTAAATTTGCCTCGCAGAGGCATATACTGCACTTGGGAGAGATTGAGGAGTTCTTTGAGTTTTTTAATTCTGTGAAATTCCAAAAATCATTTCTTTTTTTTTTTTAAATATAACTTTTTGTTATATTTTGAAATAAAACATGTCATACAAATTCATAACTTATGCAACAGATTTGTTGTTGAAATTCCTTGTAACAACACAAACATTTAATTAATTTGTATAGACAAGAGTATTTAACATATCTCAAATAGAGCTCCATACCTGTTTTCTGTCTATGAGAAATAATCCAGAATGGATTCCTATAAACTATAGGATTAGGTATACACTGTTCCATATGTTCCCCACCTCGGGTCCTCCAGACAAGTCTCCTCCTCCATCTGGAACGCCTCCATAGAACAGCCTGAGCCCACAGAGAATACACATTCCCACCTACGAGTATCCCCTGAATCATGCCAGATTTACTGTCTCTCTTCATGGGACAAAGTCAGGATATTTCTCTAGCTGGTATGCAACCCATTTCCCCCATCTAATATTGAAAGTGTTAATCTTATTGTTTATCTTATATGATAGATGTTCCAGATTATATACTTCATAAGTGAGACTTCTCCAGGAGGTCTTGACTGGAGCCACCTTAGTGAGCCAGAGTCTGGTAATAACTTTTTTAGCTATTAAAATTAGGAATGTAACAATTTTATATTGGGACCAATTGATCTGGTCATTCAATGTTGGCATTGCCGTCAAGATAAACCCCGGGGTAAGCAACTCAGGAGCACCAAATATGTTGTCAAGTTCCATTAGGATATCCCTCCAGTAGTCGGATAGGAGAGGACATGACCAAAGTATGTGTTCTTGTCCTGCAGGGGAGTATCCACATCCCCTCCAGCATAAGCTCCTGTCTAGCATCCCATACCTTGCCTGAATATCTGGGGTGCTAAAGAATCTGACCCTTGTCTTCCAGGCAAATTCTCTCCAATAAGACATTGGCGAATTCTTGGAGTAAAAGTAAGTGGATAACAGCCATCTATCTGGGTCTAATTCTAAGTGAAGTTCCCTAGCCCACCTGACTCTCACCTGGTTAAAATCTGATGATTTTGTTGGTCGCAATGCCTGGTACAGATTACTGATAATGTGTTCCTGGGACCCTTCTTTTATGGCCTGAATGATTAGTTTCACCATTGTAGAAGGTGTTTCTGCTATTTTGATTAGGGAGTCAGCTGCCCCAAGATAAGCAGTAACAAGTGTCGTATAGGTTGGGAGCGCTATCTGAGCAACCTATAAAGGGATTGTAAATATGGAAAAGAATGATTTCCTGAAGGACCCATCAGTTGGAACACATATCTAATGGAATAATGTTCCCATTTTTTAAGGGACGGCTCCAGCAAGGGCGGGCAGAACTCTCTGCTATAGGCTAGGGCAGTTAGAAAGTGTTTCTCTGGGATGGTTAACCTGAACCAAATTAAGTAACGCCAGTTCTTTAGAAATTCTGCGGTGAATTTCATGAATTTAGACAAGGGGTAGCACCTGGAGGAGTCTCCCAATAAGTAAGTAGGGAAAGATTCTAGTCCATTTAGAGTTATTTCTATTGTTTTCCAATGGGCCTAGTAGGAGGGATTCAAGAGCAAAAGGGCTGTACGTGTTTGGGTTGCTCTGGTATATTCTCTCAGGTTGGGTAAGTTTAACCCTCCCTGCATCCTCGACAATTGTAATAAGGTATATTTTACTGTCTGTGGGGTTTTTTCCTCCTCAAAGAAACCGAGAAATAAGTTTATCCCAGTATCGAAAATAAAAGTCTGAGGGAGCATTTGGCAGTGTTTGTAAAAAGAATAATAAATGGCGGAAAACATTTTGCTGGATCACTTCTACTCGATTGATTAGCCCTAGGGGCAATTGTGTCCATCTAGACATATCAGAACCTATCTGCTGAGTAATGGTTTCCAAGTTCACCATTTTCAAGTGAACCAGTCTGGCAGGGATTTTAATCCCTAAATACCTCATCTCGATTCTGTGCCAGAGGAAGGGGAATTCTAATTTCATTTGCCTGGAGGGGGAGAAAGAGAAATTAAGCACCTCGGTTTTTGAGCAATTTATTTTATAACCAGAAAGGTTACCAAAATTCTGAAGTTGCTCCCAAACTGCTGGGACAGATGTCTCTGGGGAAGTTAGGGTCAGCAGGACATCATCCGCGAACAGGGAGAGTTTATATGTTCTGCCTCCTAATGGGATCCCTTCTATATTGATATTCTCCCTCAGGTTAGCCGCCAGGGGTTCTAAATAAAGTGCAAAAAGAAGTGGGGATAGTGGGCAACCTTGCCTTGTACCTCTAAACAAGGTGAATGCTGGGGAAATCGAGCCATCCAATTTGAGATAAGCTACTGGGGAGTGGTACATAGCCTGAATTTGAGATATGAATTTCTCAGGGAAAATGAATTGGTTTAGGGTGGCCCACAAAAAGGGCCATGACACCCTATCAAAAGCCTTCTCGGCATCGAGCCCAAGTAGAATTAAAGGAATTTTTCTCTGAGTGGCATGTTCGACTAGTAGTAAAATCTGTCTTACTGCATCATGGGCTTGACGCTTCATGATAAACCCCACTTGATCTCTGTCAATCAGCGGAGGTAAGAATCTGTCCATTCTATGGGCAAGGATAGACATAAAGACTTTATAGTCACAGTTTAATTTAGATATGGGTTGATAGGAAGCAAGGGTGTAGACAGGCATACTCACTGTACACATTTGTGTACAGTTTTGTTGAGTGCCTGTCACAAACTATAAGCCACTCTGTTAATATTATCATTCTAATCTGCAGTATTTGGGTTAGTGTAGGCCACTGAGGAGTGTCTGATACATGTATAACCTCTTTAGAGAGTAGAGGAATCATCTGATAACAAACTGACTTGTTTGGAAGGGGGTGCCATTTGGAAAGGATGTGTACATTTTTTAATTGAGGGGGTGTAACTGTTGGAGACTGTGTACAAAATGGAAATTTCTGGCTACACTGCTGATAGGAAGTGACCAAAATGGGGTCTTTTCCAGGTTTCAGAATGGCTGTAATTTCAGCATACCGCGGCGCCTCCTCCGAATTTCCCTAAAGGCCGATAACATAATGAGTATAGTAGTTTCGGAAAGTGTTTAAGAAACTCACTTAGGTATCCATCAGGTTCCGGGGCCTTATGGGTTTTAATCAATTTGAGGGTGATTGTGATTTCTTGTTCGGTAATGGGACGTATCAGGCTCTCAGCTTGATAAACATTTAGACGTGGTAATTTGGTGTTCTGGAGGTATGAGGTCAGTTGCTGTGGGGTAGGAGAAATATCCTCGGTGTATAGAAGCTTGTAAAAATTGGCCATAGTTTGCCTAATAGCAGAGGGATGGGACAAAAGTTGGTTAGTTTGAGGATTTTGAAGTTTAACGACTGTTGCCTGGCTCCTGGAGCCACGAAGGCATTTCACCAAGTTGCTGGCTCCCCAGGGGCCCCCTTCCACTGATTTAAGCTTCAAATATAGCAGTTGTTGCTCTATTTTGTGGTCAGCTATTTTTTGGAGTTTTTGTTTAATAATCAACATCTCAGGTTTAGCAGAATTGTCACCCGACATAGCCTAGTCTGTAGCGCAGACAAAGCCTCCTGTAGTTCTTGCTCCATTTTTTCTCTATATCTTTTTTTAAAAATAGAATATTTAATAATATCACCTCTGAGCACCATTTTGAGGGTGTCCCAGTGAATAGTAGCTGGGATATTTGAAGATGCATTGTCTGCCATGCGTGACAACCATTTGAATGAATTCTGGATCCTGTAGGTGAGATATACTGAACCTCCAAAAATTTTGTTTTCTAAGCCTGTCTACATCTATCTTTAGGAACACCGGAGTGTGGTCTGATAGGATGGATGACCCTACATATATATCCCTAACATACTCAAGATGTTCCACAGAGACTAAAAAGTAATCCAATCATGCCGATGTACTAGTTTTGGATGAATAATGTGTATAGACCCTTACTGAGGGAAAGAAGTGATTCCAGGCATCTAAGAGCCCTAGCTCAGGGAAGTAATGTTTTAAGTATTTCTGGATAGCCGACATCCTATGTTTCGAGGGGTTAGAAGAATCTAGCTTGATGTTCAAGGTAACATTTAAGTCCCCTTCAATGACACACATGCCTTGTATAGCCGGTAGTAAGGTATCCAAAAACCTTTGAGCTACAGTTGCGTTGCTCCCCGGGGGGAGGTAAAGCAAGACCAGTGTGATCTGCCTCAAATAGAGCTGACCCACGACTATTACGTAGTTCCCATCTTTATCTATAATCTGTTTCTGCATTTGAAACTGTGTTCCATGTGGAATTAGGATTGCAGTGCTCCATCTCCGTCCAGAAGCATGAGATGAGGCCACCACTTCTCCAAACCCCCATGCCTCCAATTTAGAGTGCTCCAAGTGAGAGAGATGAGTCTCTTGGAGCAGAATCACATCTGGCTTGCTTTATTTAAAATAATGTAGTAAACGTCTACGTTTTACCGGGTTACGAATACCATTTGCATTAAAGGACATGATAAGAGCAGAGTTAGCCATGGTTACTTAGAAAAAGAAAATATCTTTTTCTGATGAAGATCCACCCCCCCCCTTTTTTTTCCCTCTCTCATCTCAATAGGAACCTCCTGTCTCGTCTAGTCTCATATTTATAAATCCTGAGATGGAATCTCCAAGAAAATGCTTTTTTATGACCTCAAAGGGCCCATAGCAGTTTCTCCTTAAACAGGTTAAAAATAACAGGTCCTTTGTCTGTCAAACAAGTAAACAGTGTTGCATATTGTTGTGCATTAAACAGTAACTTAAATGCCAATAGGGTATGAATAAAAATCGAAAAACTCTTAAACCCTAAAAAAAATAATTGTAGTATAACAGCTCCTAATATGTCATTCATCCACATACCAAAAACATTTATCCATCTCTGTATTACATCATTTATTACAGGTGGAATTAAAATAGAAAGTATAGAAGCTTTCAAGGTAGGGGAAACACTTCTCCCATTTCCCTTTAGATACTGGGTGCATTTTGATGAAATTAGACTTGAACCCAATGGGAGGGGTATGGTCGGGGCATATCTTGCCTCGGGCCCTCCTTGGGCTGTTAAGGCACAAAAATAAACAAAAGAGAAGAGTACTAAATAATAAATTGAAAAAAGAACATGAACCAGGTATAAACTTAAAAAAAATAGGTTGATGACTGTCCCATCACAATGTTATCATGGGTGTTACAAAGTCCTCGAATTACCCATCAATCCCCCTCCTGTATGAGTTATCCTTAAAAGTAAAGTCGAAGAATATCGGGTCTCCATAGTCCAGACCCAGTAACTCATGGATCTCCTAGCTTATATTTTTTGGTCCGTTAAAGCTAATCAAGAAATCCAAGTTGCAAGAGCTCATGTAAGAGTAGCCCCACAATGTGAAGCAATCTTGGGGAAAAAGGAAGAATTAGGTCAATTTCAGGCACCAACCAGAGATTAAAGTTCTCCTCCGAGTATTGTGCTATCAATGCTGAAAGTAGCACATCGAGAAGAGTGGAGTGTCTTTTTCAAGGCCTAATTATGCTGCCTCACAAAGTCCACTGAGGAAGGGGGAGAGAAGGGAAATGCGTCGGGGCAAGGCATGGCCTTCGGCATGATCCCTGACAAGTGTCCAGGCATCGCCCAGATCTAGAGGGCTAGGCACCATGGGCTAGAGTCGAGGGCAGCTCCCAGGCCAAATTCAAATATATCTGATCTAACCCCTCACATCCTCTGCTTCCCCTTCAGCTCCCCCCAAAGCCTTCTATAGGTAGTTGTGGGTGAGACCTCCAAAAAGTACCTTAAAGCATTCAGATGTCTTTAGCAGCTGCAGTAGTGTTTTCCCTGATGAATTTTGCCAGTCGTTGCTTGGGGTCCTGTGCGCTTCTCAGGTTTCTCTTCTCCTCTGCGGTGGACATCTTTGCCGATATGTTTTGCCAGCATGGAGGTTGAGCAGGTTGGAACATACCCGACGTGGGCCTCCCTGGAAATACCAATCCCTTCACCATCAGGATCTCTCGAGCCTCGTCAGCAGTAATGAATTCCATCTTCCCCTCGGGCATAAAAACGACAAGCTTCACCGGGTAAGGAGTTTGAAATTTAATGTCCTGGGTCTTCAGCGTTGGAAGTAATGGTAGGTAGACCCATTGTTGCCTCATTGTTTGTGGTGCATAGTCATGGTCCATATATGATCTGGTCTGCCCAAAGAAAACTTTTTGGTTACGCCAGGCTGTCAGCAACACATGTTCTTTTACCATTTTAATTAAACCGGGCTATAATGGATCTGGGTGCAGCAGTCGCAGTAGTGGGTTTTGGAGCTAAAGCTTTATGCACTCTTTCCAGGTTGAGTGAGTAATCCTCTGGGAGGTTGAGAGCTGATCGGATTAGGTCAGAAACTAATTCTTTAATTTTGGAGCCCGCACTTCCCTCCGGAATGCAGTAAAGGCGTATATTTTTGCATTGCGCCCTATTCTTGGCATCTTCTTGTCGAGCTGCTAAGAATACTTGTTGTTCTTGGAGCTGTTGCACCAAATTTTCCACTTCATCTACACAGTTCTCGGTTGCTGTGATTTGGCACTTGGAGTCGTCCGCTTGTCGTTCCAAGAGCTGCACATCCCTTCGGATTTCGGAGTACAGTTGTTTAATGTCTGCCTGGATGCACACAACTAATGGTAAATCATGTCCAGTTTAATTCTTTTTGTTTTGTTCTTTGGTGTGCGATAATCTGAGATGATAGATTTGGCCAGCGATGGCGTGGTTTACGGCTGAGCAGATTCTAATTCGGAGGCCTCAGATTCCGATCTAGCTTCATCTTCAAGGTAATCATTTATTTTCCTCGACTTTATAGAAGTAGAACCTTTATTCCCCCTTTTATGCATATCGTATGTGTAGTATTTTTGAAGATTGAGAATGTAAGAGGAGAAATTATCTCGGAAGGGGATCGGAGCGAGTCCTTTAGGCTTTCATCACCATCGGGGGTGGAACCGGAAGTCACTCCAAAAATAATTTCGAAGTAGACTGCAGTATAATATTACATGGATTACGTAATCCATAGAATATTATTTTGCAGAGAATGAATCTGTGGTTTATGTAAACTATGTAAACAGTGGATTCCACTTTCAGATTTTTGGAATACCTTTTCTGATGGAATTCTGTGGAATTAGGTGTAATTTTAGAAATTCTGTGGAATTATGCTTCTGATGGAATTTTGTGGAATTAGGTAACATTTCAGAGAGTCTGTGGACTTCTGCTTCTGATGGATGTCTATGGAATTGGGTAGAATTCTGAAATTCTACGAAATTCAGATGGCAATGTAATTTGAAAATTCTCTACAACTCTACCCCCCATCCCCACCCCCACCTGAAAACTGGCTGTCGACCCAGCACAGCAAATGGCAATGCTGCTCTCCACAGGAGGGCCAGCATCAAAGCTATGATAAAAGATGTTTAAGGACAGTTTTAGAGAAAAGATGAGAGAGCATGCCAGTACACTACAGATTATATCCAAAGTAAGCAACAGGGCTCTAGGAAAATGGGATTTCATGCTTTCTTTTGTTTTCTCATTCTATTAATTTCCCCTTCTTGTCTCTGGCATCTGGCACCATCCATTGTCACTTACCTAAGTTCTTTCCTGGGCCATTGTGGTGCCATGGATAGTCTCCAGGTAGGGTCATGAGTAGGAGTACCCATCGTAGGATTCTTGAGCCCCTTCATGGGACATCCAGGTCAAGGGTGGGTGGGCCAGATATACTGGAGGTTGCTTAGCCCCTGCTGCCGAGGTCCATTTTCCTATTTTCTCCTCCTGGCCCTGAGGCGGTGCATGCATGATGTCATTTAATTATTTAATTTTTGTTGACCGGGTAAGTGCACTAGACAAATTCTACCTATTTTCAGGCACAACCCGGGGGAGGGGGATACAGATGAATGTCAACTGACCTTGAACCAGATTAAGCTGTTCATGCTATTTTTAGTGAATGGGAGGACATTTGGCCAGGGCACCGTGGAAATTCCCCTACTTTTTTTGAGAAGTACCATGGGATCTTTAACATCCACCTGAACTACCACCAGAACAGGCAGATGGGACCTCAGTTTAACATCTCATCCAAAAGACGGCACCTCAGGAGTGCAGCACCCTCCTCATGCTGCATTACAGTGTTAGTATTGGGATTTAACCCAGTTGCCTGGTGTGGGGATAGAACCCACAGCTTTCTGATCTCCCAGCCCCAGAGGTGAGTGTGCTACCTGCTAAGCCACTGACACTGCTGTCGTGATGTGCACACGTGCTACACATAGCCATACATCGACATCTGCATCTGCCTCTTCCCCTGTTGTTCCTTTTAGCCACAATACCACCTGTAGTCACTGAGGTGGCAGTGTAGTTGTGGAGGAAACAGCCCTTCCTCCTCCTCCTCCTCCTCCTCCCCCCCCACGTGGCCCATGATGACCCAAGATCACGCCCGACATGTGGCAAGCTGTAGCACTACCACTGCATTGGTGGGCTGGCCTCATGCTTTAATGGAGGGGAACAGTGTCTGGGTTGAAAAGAAGAAACTGATAATGAAGGGAGCCAAACCTCAGAAAACTAAATGCAAACGGAGGCTGAATTAATGTTTTTGGGGTGGTGGTGTCCTGCATCTGGCAAAGACAGGTATTCACTCTTTTTTTTTCTTTGCCCACTCGTTCTCTGAAGACTTCTTCATCCAGATCTAATGTAGTTTCCAAGTTCCATGGCTAATTCGTTTCATTGCATGGCTTTTATGTACAGACTGGCTAGCACCCAACCTCTTGATGTTTATGTTAGGCAGTCTTAATAGACAAGGTTTATGAGCTAAGAAATGAGATTGGCAGAGGCATTTTCAGAGCTTTAAGATCTGCAAATAAAGAAAATGTACTCCCATTATCTCTCTCTGTCTGGATTCTTGTATATCTCGCCATACACACACACACACACACACACACACACACACACACACACTCCATTAAACGCTGTCAAAATCATGTATCATAGGACTTGATCTAAGGGCAATATTCATTAATTCTAAAAATAGCACACTGACATGGTCATCAGGCGTTAACAGGTATTGTGCTTTGAAATAAATCACACAGGTATTGTGCTTTGAAATAAATCACACAATAACATTCCTCCTGCTGTGATCCTGAGACACCTTTGCTTTCAGCAAGCGACATCCTTGTGCGTCCTTCTTTGACATCTTCTACTGTAGGCATGTGAATTGATCAATAATTTTCCAGTTTTGTTGCCCTTGGTCCTTTTAGACTTCTGTCTTTCCTCTACAATATGTACAGTAGCCCTCAATGTTTAGTCGGACACCCTCTCACAAAGGCTTCATGGTTCAAGGAGCTTGTCAAGTTAAGAAATATATATTTTTTGCCACCAGAGATGGGCTGTTGAGAAAAAAAATCATATTTCATGGTGAAAGCGGCACAAGGGCAAAATAGGTGGTAGTTGAAATGGACATGGTGGCCATAATACGGAAATGACAAGAATGTGATGGGACACGCTAGACCTAGGGGGTTTCTGTCCACTAGTGATTATTAAATTGTATAAAATGGGACTAAAACCTCATAAATTTAATTGGTTAAAACCAGTCAGGTGACCATGCATTAATACAGCATAATACATGGTCACCCTGGTACCTAGCCTTCTCACAAATCAGTTTGCCAGTAAGCATTCTTTTTTAAAGCATTTGGCCACTATTTTTTTCTCCCAGTAACTGAGAGAACATCCCCTAAAATGCTCTCTGTAGTCCTGAATCAGCACCACAAACAAACAAACAAAAAAACCCCAAAAACACAAGCCTCACATAGCCAGCCTACTGTATCCTCAAATGTCTTAGTTTCTCTCTTCCCACTTCTGAGTTGTTTCAAATGCTCGCTCGACACAACATGCTACACAGTAACATCCCCACTATTCTCATAGTTACTTTGTTTATTGACATTATTTTTTTTGAGGGAAATACATACACTAACAGCTTTTCAACAGTGAACATTCATCAGAAAGAAACATACAGGGTATCACATCATGTAAATACATGGTAGTAAAAAAAATGGGGTGAGTATACATTTCCAAATTGAACAGTGAAATTGAAAAGTGTTCTAAGTGCAATGGGGCTTTGTAGAGACAAACATGAAAGATCACAGTAATGTAAGCCTCAGAACCACATATACAATCATAGATAGACATGTTGCAGTTCCAGCCTGTTTACCCTTACATCTCATGGCAGGTGCAATAGATCTTGGCTTCTGCTGCCTGTCAGAGAGTATGATGTGGTCCTTAGGAAGGAACAATATGGGGCCCACATTTTGTGAAAATCTTTCACTCTCTGAAAGAAATAATGTGTCATTCTAGAGTTGGAGGAGAGTGAGACCAATGCTGCTTCCCATTCCTGAATGGATGGGAAGTTTGTGGTACGCCATCTCTGCAGTAAAAGGTGGATAGTATCAGTGGTAGCAAGCAGGAGCCACTTTCTCTGTGGAGTAGGCAGCAGGAATTGCAGTGGGGGTATGCCTAGTAGATCTAGACTTGGAGTTGAGGGTACCTGTACCTTCAAAATTTGAGAACAGTAGCGAAACAACTGCTTCCAATACTCTTGAATCTGAGTACATGACCAGAGAATATGTAGCAGATCAACGGCAGGAGATACACATCTCCAGCAGTTGCCATATGGTGGGGCTTCCATTGACTTGAGCAGGGTGGGACTTCGATACTAGGCATGCAAGACTTTATACTGAATAAGCAGGCTGCGAGGGTCAAGGCATGCCCGGTGAATGAATCTCTAGGTTTAGATCCATATTCCCTCTGGTATGGCTTGTTGGAGTGTAATCTCCCATTTATGTTTAGCTTTTAAGGAGGGATCAGTTGGGACATCTCTGAGAGACCTGTAAATGGCACCTGCCAGGCCTGTATTAGTTCTTAGCCATGTACGTATCGGTAATTTAGGCAATCCACCCTTTATGGGTTTGGAGCAGGAGAAACAGGGACAATTCTGTTGTGTCTTTTTAATGAAGATGCTCCTGAGCTGGAGATAATTCCAGAAGTCTGACTTCTGGATATGGTAGGTATGTTGCAATACCTGGAAAGAGATCATTCTCCAGAGGCATTTGGTAGGGTCGCATCCTTCCAGAAGAATATATTGTTCCTTCGCCAGGTGGGCCAGTTAAATGATCATGAGTCAATATTATAGAGCAGGCAGATCCAAATGAGTGTTAGTAATCCTGTCAACAGGCAGTGCTTAGTAAGATTTCTCACTTTATTCCATGCTTTAATTGCAGCAGATATTGTGCTCCATTTGTGAAGAGCCTTAGGTAGGGTATGTCCCAGATACATAGAGGGGTGTGCCCCTTTAAGTAATTCAGTTTCAATACCTACTCAGGCTGGGGATTGGGTCCCTGGGTATATAAATAGTTTACACATTTTTGAGACCAGGAAGGCATAGTGGTAGTATTGAAAATGTGGTAGCCCCATCCCCCCTTTGACCAATGAGCCCTGAGTTTAGATCTGCTGTACCTAGGAGGAGACCCCTTCCACAGAAAGCTACCAATAGCAGTGCCTATCTTCTGAACTCAAGGAAGGATGGATAAATATTGGAAGGTGGGATAGAATGTGGAGAATCAAGGGGAAGGCCACCATTTTTGATTGCATTTAGTTTGCCAACCAGGGTTAAGTGTAAGGGTTTCCATCTGTGCAGATCTTGTTTTAATTGTGCAGTGGCTGGTTGGAGACTGGACCCAGACCAGCTTAGACGTGTCCTGGGTGATGTGTATGCCAAGGTATTTTATATATGTGGGGGCCCATGCTAGTCCCACTCCTTGCACCATCCCAAGTTTGGTGGATTGGTTTAAAGGTAGGACTTCTGATTTGAAAATGTTGCTACAGAGTTCTGAGAGGGCGGTGAATGAATTTAGGAGGGAGGAGGTAGTGATTTTGGGATATCTGCACACAGCACTAGACAATCACCTACATATAATTAGATACGGACATCATGAGATCCATTTGTAATTCCTGTCAGGGTAGGGTGGTACATGGGCACTGCTAAGGGATCAATGACAGTCACAAATAGTAATGGAGAGAGATGGCAGCTTTGTCTAGTTCCCTGGAACAGGTTGAAGAGAGTAGAGATCGTATCATTGGTAAGAATTTGAGCAGAAGGTTGGTTGTAACGGGTCTGGACCCATTTAGTAAAGGTTGGGCCGAAATTCAGATGCCTGAGCACTGCAACCAGGTAGTCGTATTTGACCGAGTAGAATGCTTTTTCAAAATCAATAGAGATAGCTGCTGCAGGGGTTTCTAGTGTAGCTGCCACCTGAAATATTGATGCTGACATGTGTAGGTGGTCTGAGCTGACTCTTCCCTTAACGAAGCCCACTTGAAAAGGTTGGATAATGTGGGGTAGAATGGTTTCGAGCCTATGGGCTAGCACTTTGGTGATGATGTTTGCGTTCAAATGAATTGGGGATATGGGCCTATAACTTAACGGTAGGGAGGACTCTTTGCCCTCTTTGGTCAATACTGTGATGACCGCCTTTCTAAGGGTTTCAGGGAGCATGGAGTTGTTATGTGAAGCCTGCACCAGCTGCATCAGGGACTGTGTCACTTCTTCTCTTACTATTTGATAGAAGTCAATCGGGAAGCCATCCCTTCCCGGTGCTTCATGGGAAACGATAGCTTTAGTAGCTAGTGATATTTTATTGTCTGACATCGGTGCTTCCTAGATCTCCTGTTGGGTTTGGGTTAACTTAGGGTGAGAGAGGTGATGCACAAAATTCTCAAAGTCTGCCGTCTGAAATTGAGTGTGAGATTTATACAAGGTTTCATAAAACTACTTCATGATGTCATCGATGGCTTCAGGGGTGTTGTGAAGGCGCCCTGCTGTGTCTTTAAGGTGGGAGATGTATCTCTCTGCCTGCTGTTTTTGGAGGCAGTATGACACCAGTTTGCCCACTTTTTCCTCCTGGTCCCAGTACTTATACTTTGTAGTAGTTATTTGAAGTTTTGCCTCCCGTGTGGCCAGAGAATTTAATTTAGTCATAATGGAGGAAATCTCGGATAAAAGTGTTTTGTTTTTGAAGGCTTGTATTTTTTTTTGTGTGTGTGTGTGTGTTTTGTTCTTCCTTTCTTTTAAGGAGCCCTTCCAGTCTGTGCAATTCCTGTTGCCTAAGTTTCTTTCAATGGGCTGCATAACTTATTATTTTTCCTCTGATTGTGGCCTTATAAGCTTCCCAGATAATGGAAGTGGAGGAAGAGCTACGGGAGGGGGTTGTCTGTAAAGTAGTGTTTGGTTTCCTGTATGATCCAACTCTGGAATGTTATATCCTGGCATAGTAAGGGGTCTAGACACCAGGACTGGCGTTTGTTGGTGATGGGGTTTAACCTAGTGGTTAGAACTACTGAGACATGATCAGACATATATAGGGGCTCAGTGTTAAGGGAAGAAACTTGGGAGGCTAAGGTGGGGGAGGCAATCCAGAAGTTAATCTGATTGGCCAGTTTGAATTGCTCTGAAAAATAGGTGTAGTCCCTGCCGGAGGGGTTACGGAATATCCAGACATCTGACACCTGGTGCAGGACCATTAAATTCCTCACTGCTTGGAGGGCTCAAGTGTGTGGTTCTGCTTGCCATTTGACTTGTCTAGGCAATGGTCTAGAACCAGGTTGAAATCTCCTCCATTAACTCCATAGGGTTGTGGAAAGAAAGGTTTAGCAGTGCCTGTAACAGGTTATTGAAAAAAGTGGGATCGTCCTTGTTAGGTGTGTATAGATTCCTAAGGAGGATAGGGCCTAAGAGGATTCCTAGCTTGGCTATGAACCATCTACCATCCATATCTTTAGAATGGGAGATAGGAGTCCATTTAAGGTTCTTGTGCAGAAGGATGGAGAAACCATGCTTAGAGGAATTAGCATTGCTATGGGCTTCCCACTCCACCCATTCCCTTTTCAATTTTTGAGCCTCCTTGTGATCCAGTTTCATTTTCTGGAGGAAGGCCACTTTAGTCTGCAATTTCTTGATATGTGCCAAAACTTTCTTCTTTTTTATGGGGGAGTTAAGCCCTCTTACATTCCAGGATGTGAAGGTGATTTGGTTAGCCATACTTTGTTTTATATGTTAGCAATAACCCACAACAGGGTGTGGGATTATAGGCATTTAATCCATGCCTGGGGTGCATTGTGAGGCACGAGGCCACAGACCGAGCATCCTCACAGCACCCCAGGTGTGGATTAAATGCCTATAACCCCACACTCTGGAGTGGGTTATTGCACTTATAACATGGGTTGCATGAAGGACACAAATAATGCTTCAGAAAGGGTGATTTTAAGGATGAAAAAGACAATTTTTGTTGTATATCCTTCCATCTTTTTTTTTAAATTTTTTTTTTATTAGCTGTCACTCTCTGGGGGCGGGGGGGGATGCGGAAATCATCCTGACCCTGAAGCTTCCCTAGTACCACCATCCAGTCCCTAAGGGGGAGTGTAGGTCAAGGAGTAATAATAGCTCCATCCGAGGAGGGGGAGGATATTTGTTAGGCTACTGACATGATTATGCAGTGGCAATCTGCCCATTAGCTAAGGCAGCATGGGTTCCACTAGGCTCCTGGAGAGGGGCTTACATGGAGCTGGTCAAAGGGGGATGAGTCTCATAAGGGACTCTCCCATGAGCACATTAGGGTAAGGAGTTGACATGCTCTTGTGAGGTGTGCTTAACCAGCCACTGAATATATGCAAAACTGTCCTCTCGCTAGCAATGGTTAGACAGTACATCCTCTAGGGGAGCGACATTACCAGACTGTGAATCCTGCTGGGCAGCAGCTGAGGTTTTCGGGTGAAGGAAGGGGGGGGGAGGCACCAGCTAGAAGGCTATTTACATACTGTGCTGTCTGTTCCTCTACCTCCCTGTTCCTGCCTGGTTCACAGTGTCCCCACTGTCACTTTGTTTACCCCATGATGTTTGTTAGGGTGCAGCTGCAATAGAGGAAGCACTGCAACTAAAGGGAGCCCATCTGCCGTTAGGGTATAGTCCAATGGAGTGAGGTGACATCAGAGTCACGGCCTTTTGACTCCTGGAAGCATACCTGAAAATATACAATACCATGACATTTACATAAATACAATGCTCTGATCAATATTATTAACCCGGAGTGTATTCGTCATGCGACTTAACTATGCCTAGAATTCAGGTGGTGCCTTTTCATATGAAAAACAAAAAGAAATAAAAAGACAGAGCATACAGGGAGCATTAATGACTTTTTTATGGATGTGCTCAGAGTGGGGGGTGGGGTTGGGAGGATTGACATAGCACTAAGTCCCAGCCTCACTTCGGTGACAGTTCTGGCAAAGTCATTACCAGATTACAATTCTTACCTGAGTGCAATTAATGTTGAGCCATGGATTGCTAGGGAGCACACCTAAAGCTACCCTGGTGCATCTCATGGGGATGAGTGAAGCAGTTTGCAGGAGTTCGACTCTGAAGAAGATGCAGGGCTGGTGTCAAGAGGATGGCTATGTTTCACTAAACCATGAAACCATTCTGTGTAAATAGTAACCCAGCCTATGCTTGGATGGGAAAGAGTACCTGTTGAGGAGCCTTATTCATCTTACAGTTCTAAGGAGCAGGGGGTCAGCTCTCCCAGGGGTTCAAACCTGTTGGTCATCTTCACTGGGGTGATGAAGGAGGATCTGGTGCTTGGTATCGGACAATGCCTCAGCACTTTAGCAGCCCCTGGAATGAGTTCTGGGCAGTAGAGCTTTGGAGGATGATGTCATTTTCTTCCTTTTTTTCTGCTGGCCCCGATTCACCTGTTGCCATTGCCCAGCCTCCATGTGCTCAATGTGGGGGTGATTTGGTTGTTGTGAAGTTGACACAGAGATCACAGTTAAGGCCATCGGTGAGGCCTCTGCACCATGTGCGATTGACGGTGGGTGCAGTGAGGAGGCATTTTCAAAAACCCCTGTAGTGAAGAAGTGCTTGGCTTCTGCTGTAGATTGTAAGTTTGTGTTAAGTCCCATTAATTTGTATTCATAGCAATGCTGGGTATCTCACCAATGTTGGGATGTTGTGCAAATACAATTTCTGGTGAATTCCTGCATAGGCTCTTCTCTCCTAGATAGATCAGGTGATAAATCCTGATAAAATTGTACTGGGTATTCCTCCCAGCGCATCTGCCTCTTTCCCCTTGCAATTCAGAGAATTGCTTCTTTTACTGGATATTGGAGCAGTCTGCAGAGGATGGGATGTGGTTTGTCCCTCTTGGATGGTCTGGGGGCTATGGAGTGGTGTGCACTCCCAATGACTGGTGGAGGGGAGTCTGGAGTTTGCAGAATGGCTGGGATGGCATGTAGGAGAATGGCAATCGTATCACGGCCTTCCATGCCCTCTGGGATGCCCACAATCCTGATGTTATTTCATCATGCCCTGTTCTCCAAGTCATCCACCATCTCTAACTGGTATTCGATCTTTTGGGTGTGTTTGTTGAGGGTGTCATGATGTTGTCTGGTAACAGCTTGTTGTGCTTGTAGCTCTTGCGCCGTAGCAGAGACCTGGCCTGCCAGGAGGGAGAGATCCTTGTTTGTTTGTTTAGCTGTTATTTTTAATTCAGAAGTATCCTGTAGGACTCTTTCAAGCATGGGCATGATTTTGGTAAGATTGGTGCAGCTGTCATTTTGTGTGGAGCTCATCATAAATCAGGTAATCCAAGCAGTTAATCCTTAACAGCAAAGTGAGTTGGTATCAGCCACCTCGTGGCTTAGGACAGAGTATGGTTTCAAGCCGTGAGTGTAGTTATTTTCTTGAGTATTGAATCTGGTAAAGGCATTGTCCATGAAATAGTTAGCAGTTCCGATAGCCAGAGAAGCAGGCTGGTACACACTGGGGTGGTGGTGCAGCTTAGGAGCTTGACACAGTCTGTTTGTAATTAAGAGTACTCACCCCTCAGAAAAGCACTGATAGTCCTTTGCATAAGCTTTTTGATGCCTACTCTTGTAAGTCGGGATGTCAGCTGGAAGTGTAGAATGGAGGCAAATTCCTCCTTTGTCAAGCTATGCAATTAAATCAGGCTGTCACCATGTTTAAGGGTAAGTCCCACCTCCCACAGCCCCACTATTCTGACACATGGATGCAGTTCTTTTACTTTGTGTCTCACTCCTTTTGGCTCCTATGTTCTGATCATCCGTCAAGTAAGTGATCCACACGAAACACAAAAAAAAAATCTGTACCTCCTGTTGCTGTGTGTGAACCTCCAGCTCGGCTCCAGAGTGTCTCGTGAGAGCAGCGGTACTTTTAGGACTAATGCTGCCGCAGATGGTAGTATGCTGGTGGCCACATCATCAACAAGCCTTGGTGTTGGTGATGCAAGTTGAAACGGACCTTTCATAACCCCAAAATGCTATAACAGAAACAGCTTATCTTTTCACCACTCTGCCTTTTCATTTCATTTCTTCAGCACGTCTTTGTTTTTAAGATTTCTTCTTACAATAAATGACCGGGCTTCAGCTCAGTTGATCATCTGAAAGCGTTGCATGTCACAGGCCACTGCATCACTGACTGAGTGCTTGAAACTACAGTTGACCATGAATGAACCACATACCTTCTACTTGGCCATACACTTTCATTCTAAAAACCACCAAACACCTTCTAAAACACTCATGTTGAGGGTATTTGGGGGCATCATTAAAAAAAGTACAGCTATGGCAACTGAACGGAGGGACACTATACAAGTCGAAGCTGAAATTCTCAGCAAAGAACTACAGGTATGGCAAGTGAAGTGGGGCAAAATCTAATCTATAGCTGAAAGTTGAAATATTAACAAGTACCAGTAGGCTTGCAGCATGCATGGAAGGATTATTTTAGTTACAAATTTATTACAAATTATTTTAGGAATGTAAATTTGTTTTTTTAAGTGCTAAAGACATATACATATACATATATATGTATATATACACACACACACACACACACACACACATTTTATAAGTGAAATAAGATACTCCAGGGTGTGCATTATGCTGAAATAACTGCACTTCCAGGGGGCCGAAGGCACTTGGCCTTCAGCTTCATGCCCTACTATGTTCCTAGGCATGAGGTTATGCCACCACATTGAACACCCGTTACATATAATGGCTAGTTTGAACTGGAAATGGATCATTAGATTTCTGGCTCCTGCCCATGGGTTTTATAGAACTGGTTAAACCATGTGGACTAGACATCTCACTGGACAGCCAATCAAATATGAACCTTTTCACTTCTAACCCACTGGTCTGAATTTCTCCCAGGTCAGCAGTAGCTAACAACCATCCCCATCGGATGGTTGTTTGGTTGTCTATGAGCAGGGAACTGTGGGGGTATCAGACATATTTCTAGGAGGCAGGCATTTGCATCACAACACTGCCATCCCGACTGGCACATATTGACAGGCACCCTTGATAGTCTCAAAAGGTCAGACATTGAATGGGCATACAGTCTAACCATGAGAAGTCACCCCTTTGTGGTATCAGTTCATAATCCAGACATATGTGATGGGGAAGATCAGTTATCCATTTCACCCATTTCAAAACAGAGGCATTGTCATGGATTTGTTATAGTATAACTGTAATATGGGTGTTGCCAGTAGAGGGAGCTAGTACACAGTAAACCCTGTATAGGTGTTCTAGAAACAGTTTCCTGTAAAGATAGTGAGAACAAAGATTCAGTCTTCACTTTCTCCACCAGATGGCACTCTGTATCTGGTTACCTGTTCCATATTCAGTACATTATTTCCTATTTTGTTTGTTTTTTCACCACCAAATGGCACTCTACATTTGGTTTCACTACCGGGATCCCATCCTCGTCACCAGATGTAGTATGTTAACCTTGACATACCAGGCTTGATGATGAAAACTGAAGCTTTATCCTACAAACATAAAAAGTTCTCAGCAGATATCCTACTCTGTGCACTGTAGCCTTGTTCTCATTGTTTTCACCAGAAACAGCTTCTAAAACATTTTTACAGGATTTACTATGTACTAGCTCCCTCTGCTGGCAACTCCCATATTACAGTTACACTATGTTTCCTTAAGTTCCCTAGTTTGGTTTAGTTTGGTTTAGTTTATTAGTCTAGGAATTAATACCTTTGAGCCAGGGCTCTTTTACAAAGGTTCCACGTCACAATGAACATTTAACAAAGCACGATACACATTACAGGTAAAACCAGACAGGAAAGTTACATCATAAATTTGCTATTAACAGTTTAAGGCAGTAATGTTTTTAAGTTTCATAGAAAAACAAGCTATAACAGGTTCAAGCGAGTAGACAATTTCGAGGTTAAGAAACTTCCAGGAGAGGGTGATCATTAGGCGCCAAAGGAGGCTAGAGAGGAGGGAAAGGTGGTGAACGGAGAGTAAGTGAGATGGGACAGGAAAAAGGGGGAGTGAGTTTGGGTGGAGACAGGAAGTAGTAGAGGTACCAGAGGGTTCATTAGTCAGGGAGGAAGAGGCCTCAGATGTGAGGATGGACATGAGGAGTAGTAGTCTTTATCTAGCGCAATCACAGTTGCTAGTGGTGGTGTGAGGTGGGCATAGAGCATGGATTTGAAAGCTTCAAGCGAGGTTGAGGATAGAGTAGGTGGACTAAGCGCATTGAACCATGTCGGGGCCCTGTATGCGAAAGATCTTTGTCCCTGTGCAGTCCGGCATCTCGGAACCAGGAAAGGTTGGCGTTCAGATCTGGTGGAGGGTCGTGAGCCAGATTCAGTCGAGATGAGGTTTTGAATACATAATGGAGTCAGTCCCAAGATAGATTTTTGCCATTGTGCAGGTGAGATAAATAAGACGATTTGATAGGTTCAACCAGCCTGATTCATAGTACAGATCACACGTGTGAGTCAGTCTTTGAGCCCCGTAAGGAGCGGCAGGCCTTATTTAGAGTGATTGAGATACGCCTTAGAGCAGTGGAGGTAGCTGAGCCATAAATAATAAGGCCATAGTCAATGATTGAGATTATGGAGCTCTGTATAGCTATTCTCAATGCCGCTTGATTTAGAAATTGACGGTTACGGAATAGTATTCCAAGGCGTTGGTTCACTGTTTTCGCAGTGTTGTCAATGTGGGTTGCAAAGGTGAGCCCTTGGTCAAAAGTGGTGCCAAGGTATTTGAAAGTATTTACTTGGTCCAGTGTAATTCCCGCAGAGGTTTGTATGGTGAGTGGAGTATGCCTATTTTTGTTTTGGTGATTGGAGAAGAGCATGGCTTTTGTTTTATTGTGGTTTAGCACAAGTTTACTATCCAGGAACCACCTTTCAACACTAGAGAAAGCAAGTTGCAGGCTTTTTTGAGGGAGTTTGGATCCTTGTGGGAAGAGAATCACAGCATCATCAGCGTATAAGATTATTTTCTCCTGGCAGATATCTGAGAGGGAGTTAGGAACAGGCTAAAGAGGAGCGGTCCAAGAATTGATCCCTGTGGTACACCGAGAGAACTGGTTTGAAGTCGGAGAGTTCATTAGAGATTTTACAGCCTGTGACCGATTGGACAGGTAACTTTTACCCAAGCACAAGGACCTTGGCCAGACCTAGGCTAGAAAGTAGGGAGGTAAGTAGGCCATGATGGACTGTGTCGAAAGCTTTGTAAGATCAATAAAGACTGCACCTGTTTGGCACCCTTGTCCAGGCTGAGTGGACTTCTCCAGAGAAATCAAGTAAGGCTGTTGTTGTACTATGTCCTTTCCTAAAGCCGTGCTGTTGATTACAGAGTAGATTGTATTTGTCCAGGTAATCAGAGAGTTGGTCTGCCACTATTCGCTCAAGTGCTTTGGAGAGGGAGGTAGTATTGATATTGGTCGATAGTTTCCTGTTGAGGTTTTGTCCCCCTTTGTCACTGGCATAACTATGGCAGATTTCCATTTGTTGGGAAATTGACTTTGGCAAAGTGACAGATTAAGAATTTTTGCACGGGGTGAATTACTTCATCCAGGGGTGAGACAGGATTTTTAGATCTAGCGTGTCACTACTTGTTCTGGATTTGGAGCAGGCCTTTCTTATGTACTTGTGTGCTTCGTGCACTTTGATTTTCTTGAAGTAAAATTGTGGTTTGTCACGAGGGGTGTTTTGTGATACTAGGCTAGGCACAGGTAAGTCCGAGAAGAAATCTGGGGGGAGGACCCCACTAAGGTCTGTGAATGTCTTATTAAGCACATCTGCAATAGACTTTGGGTCAAGAGTGGTGGATCCATCAACTTTCATAATGGTAGGTGACGATTTTGATTGTTTACCCATTATGTTTCGGATGTTGTCCCAAAAAGCTCTTCCATCACCCCAGGTGGATTCAAGGGCATTTTTGAAATAGGCGCTCTTCATTTGCCTAATTTGTGAGGTACATCTATTTCATGCCTGCTTGTATTTTAGGGTATCATGAGGTGAGCCTGTGTCTCTGGCAACTGCCCAGAGGTGGTCCCGAACCTTGAGCTCGCAAGTAGTTTGGCAGTAATCCATGGATTTGATAGCGCTTTGATTACGTTTTTTACCGGGCGATAAGTCGCATGCAGAGTTGGAAAGATTTAATGAAGTATTCTAGTGCTGTATTAATATCAGTTGATTCAAGGATTGGCGCAAGTCCTGTTGTAGGAGATGGGTTTTCAACTTGATAAGATTCCCATAAGGCAATACTCTGCTTGTTATAACTTTGGGGGGTGGCTTGAGAAATTTATTAGACCAGGTACAGGACACTGGGGAGTGGTCACTGAGGGAGTCAGGGAGGACTTCAATGTTTTTTATCCGGTCAGGGTGATTTGTGAGAACCCAGTTGATAAGGGTGCTTGTACCAGTTTTGTAATTTTTCCTGGTGGGGGAGGTTACCATCTGAGTCAGGTTGGTGCTAGGATGTCATCTTTGTAAGAGCCAGTGTCAGAGGTGAGCCAGTTTATGTCGAAATCCCTGAGGAGGAGGAGCTCATTTTCAGAGGGCTGCAGACTAACAAAATCAAGTACAGACTTAATACTGGCACGGTGGTCTTTTGGAGGGATATAGACTGCGGCCACTGTGAGAACTTTGTTTTGTGCACCAAGAAGCAGTTTGACAGGAGGAGTTGCATCTGCGTATTTGTGGGGGGTGAAGCTGCCGCGTTGACAGGAGAGGTTGTCCTTATGTAGATAGCACAGCCCCCACCTTTCTTGCTTGCCCGGTCGAGTCTGAAAAGATTGTAGCCTTCAAGCGAGACCGCATGATCCGGTGCTGGGAGATAGCCAGGTTTCCACAATGGCTAGTATATCAGGGTTTTTTTGTCCAGCGAGAGTTTGAAGAGATGCCAATTTGGGAAGGAGGCTGCAGATATTTAGAGTGATAATGGAGAGACCACTACCAACTTTCCCTGTTTTTGTCGGCTTCAGTGCAACAGGACCAGAGTTTGGGTGTATCCCACCAGATATTAAAAGTAGGAGGAGCAGGAGTTTCAGCGATGCCATTCGTAGTTCATAATAGGTTGGAGTGAGTTTCTGCTTGTACTTTTTAAGATGCTTGGATTGTCTTCTGGAGTCCCAGTAGAGGGTGATCATTAGTGAGTTATAATGATGTGGCAGTTTCCAATTAGGAAATATGGCTCTTTGCACCCAGGTAGTAATTGGGTGATGTTTGTTTAAGACTTCCAGAGTAAAAGCCATGGTACGATGTTTCGGGTAGTAGTATAGAAAGGTGAGAGTAGGTGGAGGGGTAGGGTAGGCGGTGGGGGGGAGTTGGAATAAAGGGAAAAGGAGGGTGAGGGTGAACAGGAACAGGTGGCGGGGACTAAGCCAAAGCATTTTTAGCGAGGCAGGAGAGAGCCGAGAAGTACTGTGGGCTAGGCAGTCGGGGTGGCGAGCAATAGGAGGGTGGTGGGGTACGGATTTTAGTGGGCTAAGGTGGATAGCTAAGCACTATGGTGAAGTACAGAGAAAAATGAAAAAAAGACTGGGAGGGTTTGGTGCCAGAGGGTTTAAGAGAAGTACTATAGTACTGTTGAGATCCAGGATCACATAATACGTTAAAGTTCCTGAAAGGTGATAAACTGTGGCCTGGGCATTTGCAATGTGTAAAATCCTTTTGTCTATATGTTTCCTTTGTTCTTCAAAGTCCTCAGAGATAAGTACAATACCTTGGGAGTAGGTCAGACAGTAGGCATATGCAATGTGTGAAATCCTTTTGTCTGTATGTTTCCTTTGATCTTCAAAGTCCTCAGAGACAAGTACAATACCTTTGGAAAAGGTCAGACATAAATGTTGATTCAGTCACAAAATGTGTTAAAATTCCTTTGTTCTTTAAAGTCCACAAGTGCAGTTGCTTTAAGAGTGGTCAGATGAGAATGTTGAAAATGTTGATTCAGTGATGTGTGATTGCATATGCCTGCCACTCCCTTGGCGAACGAAGAGCAAACAAGAATCATACTGTTTGCCCCATTTTCCACTCCTTCCTCGAACGCTATACGCACAATGGTTCATGATGAATACTAAAATGTCACTTATGCAAATTACTGGTGGTGTGAGTTCACCATGCCTTCCCCTGTTGAGTGAAGGCTTTCTTTGGAATATTAGCATACCCCCGATTTCTGATCAATTCTGAGACTATTTAGTTTATTTATTTATTTGCTATTACTAACCAGGTAAGATACATTAGGCGTATCAATACCTGTTTTCAGGCACCATCGGAGAGAGTTACAGTTGCAGTCAAAGATACAATGTATAGCATCATCAGCATGTAAGCAACATTTGAACAATAACAATATCATTAACCAACACAACAGGGTGTTGATCAACTGAGGTTAATGCACGGCCATGTGCGTAGTGAAGTATGAGGCTCTTGCGCTGAGTACCTTCAGTACCAGGAAGTGCATTAAGCTCAGACAACCAGTGCCCTGGAGTGTCTTATTGCACTTTTAAATAGGTAAACTGAGAAATAATGTAAACAAACAAAAAAAAAAGACAACTTTTTTAAAACAAGTATTTTTCTTTTGTTAAAAGTTACTAGTAAAAAAATAGTCCCTCCCTACCTGTCAATCAGCTGTGTCCCTTGTAGTTTATCTACAGCCAAAGTTTATTAAGGAACTAAAGTCATAATGTCCTGCTTCTGACTGTTCACTTGCTACATAAGCAACTCTTGTTGGGAGGAGGTGCTTGGGAACACTTCCCACCCACAGACCTTCACTGCAGTGTGGACATCTGGACCTTGGGTGGTGGATGAGTCTTTATCTGGGGAACGAAATCCTGGCTGCTGCTGTAATGACAATCTCTTTTGGATCAAAATGCCATTTTCTCTGGTCCAGCCACTCCCCTCCCTATGGACATGTGATCCAAGAGTACTGTTGGCTGGTCCCTTTCACAGCCAAAACTGACTCCATGGAGGGCTACGGCTGAGAGGTGGAAGTAGCTTGGACAGAAGCCAATGGTAGCTGTGGTGATCTGCACCCTGACTGGAGCTTGCTGAGTGGGGGCAGGGCACTTGGAGAGAAACAGGAGCTTATTGAGGTAAGGGCAGTCCAGGGAAAGGAAAACAGTATGTAATAAAGAAAAAAAAATAACATTTTCTTGACTAACCTAATGCTGAAAGACAATGTAATTAAGATATTCCAGAAAGCCCACTGCAGGTTTTTAACGTTTCGCTGAGCATGATGTACCACAAAACAGGAAAATAAGAACATTGCTATTCATAAACTGTTCTTAGTTGAATGGCACTTAGCCAAGCTGCTGCGTCCTATGGCCCCTATTAAATAAACTGAACAACTAATGAGTATGTAATAAAAAAAAAGATGTGCGTCAACGAGGAAAAAAGAAAGCTGTAAAAAGATGCTACAGATGCAGCACAGTTGGGTCTAACAATAACTCCTTTTCGGGCTTTATTTAAAGTTGCTTAAATTGAAATGTAATTACATAGTGACAGACTTTGTAGTTACATATGAATTTATGTTATTGTTATATATTCACTATGATTATTTTAATTGAGGATCTTTTTAGAGGACTGATTCAAGAAACATGTTTACAAGCCTTCCCAGCCCAAGAGAGATACTCCTAAAAGTCCCAGATTTTGATAACAAAAACTCCTTCGAATATGATACACAGGCTTACGTTTTCAAGTTCATGTGTGCACAACATTAGTTTCCGGGAGCTCAGTTTTCAAGTGCTGATACAGGGCTTGCACCAAGACCTGCATCATCCCCTCTCCTTGGTGCAACTGCACCAAACATTTGTGCTACAACTGCCACCCGATTTTGGTAGGTCGGGTGCAGTTATGACACTTTGTCTAATATACAGCAGCTCATGCCAAATATTTGGCAGCAGCTCCATAAAAAGATTACGTGGGATTGCAGCAAGATAGACCAGAAAAGGATGGTCTAATTTGCAGCAACTGGAGCACGGGATTGAAAATCCCGATCACTGACTGGGAGAATGTTGCAAACCCCGTGTGACATATGTCGAGTGCACCAAGGCCTTTTGGCATTCAGAGCCATTTTAAAATTGACTCCAGTGTCTTTAGTAGCCATATTTTTAAAGCAGCATGGCTGGGAGCTGTTTGATGTGCTAGAAAGTAGTTTGTCTAAAACGGCCTAGCATCTAATATACCTAGTGTCTTACTTACAGTGTACTTTTTATGTATAACTTGTGTTGTTATTTTGTGTCTGTGTATGAATGTGATCGAGATTGTAACTGTGCATACAACCATAAATGGCCATAATTAGTTTTGTTAAACTTATGGCTAGGAACTTGCAACCTAATTGACTAAAACACAGTCACATGATCACACATAGTTTGTGTTATTAAACCTTGGCTTTAAATGCTGTTATGTTATTGGTCAAATCCAAGTCACATGACAGTATTAGTAAGAAATATTTCCTTACCAATGAACAATATTTCATGACGAAAGGCAATAGTTCAAAATTATACTAACGCCCATGATCGATGCATCCACACATGTGCTGCCTATCCCAATATGAATGTAGGCCCTTATCTTTCACTCACCTCCACTGCCGGCCACCATCTCATGTAACTACAGTCCAATATTAAGTTACTTGCATAATGCAAAGGACTGTACTTTTGTGAGATGGCGGCCAGCAGCAAAGATGAAAAGAGGGTAAGGGTTGGCTGCCATCTGGGGGTAGCAGTGTTAGGGATCCTAGCACTGAGAGGGTGCAGTGGGACTGGACTACCAGAGAAATTATCTTTCACTAATAAAAACAAGACCCAAAAGTGGGAGGGAGGTAACACTGGCGCCAGACTATTGTTGTTTTTAACACAGCAGTGGATTAGTCTGGGGAGTAGGTGGAATGTAATTCAGGCAAGATTTAATAAAACAGATTTTGACCAGTACTTTTTGGTGATATAGTGGAAAAATTTTGAACCCTTTGGATGAACTGTTGATTTACACACTCCTATTACCCTTAGCCTTTGACTCTATTGTCTTTTAATAGTTCATCCCTTGGAGTGAACAGTTTCTCACTAAACACTTCAACTCCAGTCAATACTTACATACTATAACCCATTTGTCATGACAGCAGTCAGTGGTCTCTTGACTACTGTTCTCCAACTAGTCAGTATTGTTCTGAGAATGAACAGAGTCTTCCTTAACTTATCTGCTCATCTTTAAAAGTTGCTGCAGATCTTAAAAGCTGCTGCTGTTAATTAAATGTTGTTGCAGAAAAAGTGACCTCCAGTGTCAGTAATAATGCCCTCAGCTTGAGGCAGGTGGGCCTTATTTATAACCCACTGTAGGTAACTTTTTACCCTCAGGGCAATAGTTTACAACTAAAAGCTTCAACTCCAGTCCATACATATATATTACTAGACTGGGCTTGGTCTATATGAAGTACCTTATTTACACATTGTACCTCACGGTGCTTTACAGACCACTGAGTCATTAGATGGTGTAGAGATTGTTTGCAAACAGCCAAGACAGGCATTAAGTACTCAATGTCATCATCATCATCAGCAGCAGCCACACTCATCATTGGTAACAGCAGAACCTTTCTGCCTGAGAGGTGGAATGTTGTCCAACACGCTAATGTGACCCCTACTTCTTATAGTACCAGGAGATCTTAAATGCAAGACAACATGAACAAACATGAAAGGACCCCTCATGGCCTCTCACCATGGGGGGTACATTTGCACATGGTCCACAGAGAAGGGCTGGGCTTATAGAGCCCCACTGGGCTGTCGGGAGCACAGCCCAAGTGACATCCCTACCAGGACCATGGTCCAGTAGGATGGTCTGTCCTGCGGGTGGAGCCATGCCAAATACTTAAAGGCTGGTTGAAGGAGGGTGCACCCTCTTTGATCCTGCCCTATGCTTGAAGATCCTCTTTGATCGAACAAGTCATCGGACCCCCGCATCGCCAGACCCCTTCCTGCAGAGACCATCAGATTCCCCCGACCTTGTCAATTACCGCAGAGACCTCTGCCTCTGATCCAAATGGCAGCAGTGTGAGCATGGCACCAGTGGTACTCCGGCCACCTCCCTGGCACTTCCTCTCAGTTGCACTGCCGCCCGGCCCACCCTCGTACAGGCCCTTCCTGCATCCGCACCCTCTCCAGTGCGGCTCCTCTCCAGGTAAGAAAATGTCCAGATTCATTATGTTCTGGGAAAACAGCAGTAGGGAGAAATGAGCAATGCTACCCCTTGGCCTGTATTATAAATTAGGTGTTGGGGCCAGGTGATTCATTTTGTGAGGTTCAAAGGGTAATGCTCCCATGTTGCCAGTTGTTTGTTCCCCTAGTTTTCCTCCAAATAGAAGAGACCTCCGCCTCCTATCCAGATGGCAGCAGTGTAAGCCCTTGTAAGCACTTGCCCATTACAGGGGCCAGGCCACACCACATGCTTCCCATCGAGTGGGACAACGCCCCGCCAGGGCCCACCCCAGGCCCACTCCATGCCGCCTGGCTAACCCAGTGGTCCTGGACGGCCTCAGCATTAAAAATGCTCCCTGATCTGCCTGACAAATGGTAAGCTGCAATTAGACAGCCTTTCCAGTAGTGCAGCCAGCAGTTTTCAATTTGGACTGCGCCAAATGTGTTCCCCAGCTGGCACCACGCTCCTTGACAGTACCGGAACCCGAGATCATTTAGTAAGGGTGGTCCTGGCAATTCAACCAAATTGCATGAACAGAAATCAGAGGGATATCACAGGATGCCAGAGGGCCGGGGTTTCGGATACTCATAACAACCCCCCCCAATAGCGGAACAGGGGGGAAATTAATGTGAGGATAGTTTGTTTTATACGCAGTTCTGAGTGCAGGTGCTTGGATAGATGGCTTTAATTTCTGGATACTGCATGGCTCTGCGGGAGTCAGGGCACAAGCAACTTAGCAGGAGGTGCTCACCCCCCACCCCATTGGTTTCCCTGGCAGGCCTCAGCCTGTCTCCAGGGACCAGGGCACAAGGCACACTCCATGGAGAAGTCACCAGTGGGCCCATGGTGCATGGGTACAGGAAGCCCCCCTCGGCAGGCCTAGGGCTTATTTATGCAGTGGTGGCTGTCCCTTTCTGCCCAGTCATATATATATATATATATGTATATATATAGTATATATATATATATATATATATATATATATATATATATATATATATATATATAAATTGTATCTATATATGTAAATGTATGTAGGTGTAGGTGGTACTTTTCTCTGACTGTGTTTTGGTCAGCATATTTGTTCAGTTGTGGGCCCAAAAAAAAAAACAAAAAAAACATAAAGAAGGAAGGAAGCTTAGACTTGGCCAGGCAGGTGGGTGGGCATTACATTGTCAGGAGTCAGGCAGGCAGAGGGGCGGGGGTGTTTCAAAGCAGGAGGCGGTTGGAGGGACTGACCGGCCAACATCTATCATGGCACGGTCAGGGTGATGGGGGTGCTCTTCGGTGATCATGGGTGGGGGCCCGCGGGCTGCAGGTGACTGTTCTAGGTTGAGGGGACAGTTCATTGGGGGTTGGGGGCAAGAGTTTATGGACTTCTGATTGCAAACAGGTTCTGCTGACTGATGGGGCGGGAGTGGTGTGGTCAGGGCTAGGTATGGAGGGTTTTTCATGCTGTTTATCTCTTCCATAGGAGTAGTTTGAACCACAACAGGTGCATAGATTGTGACCATAGCCAGTTTGCCTTGTCCCTAAATTCAGATGGCTGCCAAGAAAAAGTGTCAGGAGTGGGAGTTCCAGGCATTGCATGGGAGGAACCTACAGCAGCAGCAGCAGTCAGAGGGTCCAAGCAGGGCTTTCATTGACGCTTTCCAGTGGATGAGAGAACTGGGGGGCCCCAATTGGCTGTCGACAGTGGCTAAGCTGGATCCAACTCTGCAGCCCGGGGGCCATGCACCAAGGACTGAGGTTGCACCCGGAACCAGTGGAGGGGGATCAGTTGGCCAACCACGGGCAGTGTCTGGAACCCGGCCGGCTAGGCAGTGGCAACCCTCTACCCGCTTACTGTAGTCTGTGGCCCAACAGCCCACAGGGAAGAAGCAGGGCAAGACAAAGGGAAAAAATGGAAAATGCCCAGCAAGAACACCGGGGGTCAGGGGTCGGCAGAGGTCTGATGCAGTTAGCGAAGAACCCACAATGGCAGCAGTGGCCCACCCGCAGATGACCAGCGAGGAGCAGGGGCAGGACAATCCAGGCATGCAAGAGTCATCAGGTGAGTATGCAGGCATGCAGTCTGGAGAGTCACCACTCACTTCGGAAGGGGAGGAGCTGTTGGCCAAGGAGGAAGATATAGAGGGGGAGGAAGCCTCAGTCGCAGAGGTAGACTCCAGGAAGCGGCGGACATGGGGTTCAATTAAGGAACATGAGGGGCTGGACTCTGTGCCTGAAGGGGACCAGGATGCAGAACCGCAGACTCTGCCCAACCCGAGAGGAGTGGAAGGTGGATTTAGGAGGGTGGCTACTCACCCTACCTCATCAGACTATGGCGTGGATACGCATGCACGTAGGACAGTTGAGAACACAGGCATATATGTTTGGGATTACGTGTTGTGACAACCTCTGAGAGTGCGGGTATTACATGTTGGGCAGGAAGTTGAGGACAGAAGTGAGGACTTAGTCCCTGCGAGGGGGACTCTTCAATACTGAGGAGGTTGGTCCCGTAGACCCCAGGCAGGAGCCTGGTTCCTCACAACCTGGGCAGAGGGCACTGAGGGACAGGGACAGACAATGCCGGGGCCACCAAACAGGGGAGAGGTCCCCAAGCCTGCAACAATGGCCAGTCTTCCCATGGGGCCCACCATGGATGCAGTGGCCTCCAATATGGCCAGCATTCCCAGGAGGGATGGGCGGCCCTGCCATCCAGAACAATTGGGGCAGCTGGGGCGCTCCTTCGGCCCAACAGCTGGAGTATGAACTACCTGTTCCAAATGGGGAGGGTCACACACAAGGATCATTAAGGGACGCTGAACCCCAGCTGTCCAGTTTATTGCAGTCATCCCACCTGGCAATTCAGCCATTGGGAGAGACAGGGGAGGTGAATATCCCAGTCTCAGTGGATGCAGCAGCCAGGGTTTGGACAGGCAACACCATCCCTTCCAACAACATGGGACAACCAGTGGGTGAGGTAGGTGTCAGGAATGCAGTGGGGGGGGCTAGTTGACCTTACCTACCCATTACTGGGCCCCGTGGTCGTGACGGCACCCTCTCAAGGGGAAGGGGTACAAAAAGGATTGGCACCACCTGGCCAGGTAAATGGGGGCACAACAAAACCTGGCCTGGTAATAGGCATTGGGATGAACACAGCACCAGGGGATGGGGCTAGGTCAGGGCTGGTTACAACCCCAGGTGGTAACCCTCTGGCTGCCATGGTTGGGACAACACCCAGTGTACCGCAACTGGCATTTGGAGGCCTGGCGGATCCTCTGGGGAATCACCTGTCGGACATGATGAGGGAAAAAACTTGGAAGGGGAATACATAAACATGTTTTCCCTCCTGCACAGGGAACTCCCAGAGAAGGAGAAAGATAAGAAGAAGAAAGGGGACAGGCCACGTCGGCCAAAAGTCCCCTTCACATTCAAAAATTGGATGGCTGCTTTTGACATATTCATGTCAGTCTATGGTATGAAGTATCCAGAAAAGCTGTTACCACTGCTACAAGGATGCGATAAAATTTGCACATCTATCGTTTGACGGGTATGCTTGGCTGAAATATGATGAGCATTTCTGTCTAAAATTGGCATGGCAACCCAATCTAAAATGGAAAAATATGCATCTAGAACTGTGGGCAAGATACATGATCAGGGAGAGACCCAACTCTGTCACTTACATCGACAGTGTGCATGTCATTGCACGCACCAACACCAGGGACAAAAAGGATTTTAAACAAGCATTTGTCAATGCCAAATGTTGTAGCGCTGGCATTGGCATTGGCAGTGGTGGAGCTAGAGACGCATAATAGGAATGGCAGTGAAGTACTGAAGTGACGCCAATCCCACCCCCACCCTGTAGAGACTGACAGACATTGGGGTGTGTCTTTGGGTCATCAGCTATAATGCTCATGGCATTGTGTCTCACCCTACCCTGTAGACACTGACAAGTGTCGTGGTGTGCTTTGGGGTCTTTGGGCATTATACTTACCCCATTCCATAAGGAAATATGCTGACATGGGTGAAGTATAGGTGCGTGGGTTGAAGTTTAGGCTGAACAGTGTAAGACACACCACGATGCCTGTCAGTGGCTGCAGGGTGAGCGTAGGGGGTGGAATGGCATGAGCATTACATCTGATGATCCCAAGTCACAGCCCTGATGCCTGTCAGTCCGTACCGGGTGGGGTGCTACAGTTGGAAACCCTAATACCGTGGGCGTGTAGTGGTAGTTTCACTCCACATTTTCAACATGGGCTGCTTGTCAGGCCACCTCATGAAAAGCGGCACAATCACTTTGTTAGCTTAAACGTGGTTTTGCACAGCGGCTGGTGCCATTTAGCGACAGAGGGACGAAAACACAGTTTTGGACAGGATGTGGAGAATGACAACTGTATTGTTCATGAGGAGGTGAAAAAAATGGGAACGTTGAAAATCTGGAGTGGCAATATGAAATATTGGTGAAGCAATGAACATGCATAGAAAGTGCGCAACAGACGTCCGCAACCTAAGTATTTGTGGGAGTTTTTTAGGCACATTTTCAACAGAGGTATTTTGGGACCTCCCCTCATGAACAGTTGCACTGTGATTTTGTTACTGTGTCCCAAAAGGTGATCTCCCACAGCGAGCATGCCATTGTGCAACACAGTTGTGGAAACGCGTTTTGGGCAGGCTGTGAAAAATGACAAGCTGTACTGTTGATAAGGAGGTGTGCACAAATGCCAGTGGTGAAAATCTGGCATGAACATATTGCAAATTTACGAAGTTACAAGGCTGCGTGGAAACTGCAAAATGCACGCTTGCAGCACAGTCATTTTATGGACTTTTGGCACCAGATTTTCAACATAGGCATTTTAGCACCTCCGCTCAAGAAGAGTGTCATCGTCGTTTCCTCAAACTGTCCCGAAAACTGATTTTGCACAGTGACCATGCCATTCTGCGCCGGACGTGCGAAAACACATTTCAGCCAGGATATGTAAAATGACAGCTGTACTGTTCATAAGAAGGTGTGGAAAAATGCCAATTTAGAACATCTGGAGAGAAAATATTACAAATGCACAAAGTCATGAGCGTGCATGCAAACTGCACAATGCATGGTCGTAAAACACTAATTTTATGGACTTTCAGCCCCAAAGTTTCAACATAGGCATTTTAGGACCTGTGCTAATGAACAGTGTTACTGTCATTTTCATAATGTGTCTCGAACACGGACTTACCACAGCGACCACGCTATTCTGCACCGGAACTGCGAAAAAAACACATTTTGATCAGGATGTGAAAAATGACAGCTGCACTGTTCATAAGGAGGTGCAGAACAATGGCAATGTTGAAAATCTGGAGTGAAAATATTATAAATTCACGAACTTATGAGCGTGCATGCAAACTGTGCAACATACGCTCGTAACACAGTCATGTTATGGAGTATCATCACCAAATTTTCAGCATAGGTATTTTAGGACCTCTGCTCATGAACAGTGTAACTGTCATTTTCGTAATTTGTCCCGAACACTGATTTCCCACATCAACTGCGCTATTCTGTGCTGGAAGCACGAAAACACATTTCGGGCAGGATGTGAAAAATGACAGCTGTACGGTTCACAAGAAGGTGTGGAAAAATGGCAATGCTTAACACATGGTATGACAATATTGAAAATTCGCTAAGTTACGAGCGTGCGTAGCAACTGTGCAATGCACGCTCGTAAAACAGTCATTATTTGGAATTTTCCCACCAAATTTGCAACATAGGCTTTTTGAGAGCCCCCCTTATGAACAATGACGCTGTCGTTTCATTCCTCACTCCCAAAAAGTGATTCCGTACAGTGACTGCGAAATCACCTTTTGGGACTGAATAACGCCATGACAGTGCAAGAATTCATGAGGAGGGGTCTCAAAAACCCCTGTTGAAAATTTGGTACCAAAATTCCAAAAAATGCCTGAGATATGCATCAAAGTTGAAAAAACCCTATTTATTCCATTATACAGATTACTGGCATTTCCTCAGTTCACGGTTGGCTTTAAAGAGTGCAGACGTGTTCCCGGTCCACCGAAGATTGTTGCGCCAGACTCTGGAGGTAAGTATGGGGTGAGGGATGTGTGAGGGGGCAGAGTGCGCAGAGGGTGGGTGCGGGTTGCAGAGGGGCAGGGAGACAGTGAGGGACCATTTTTTGTTCACAGGGTAAAAAAAAAAACACATTGCAGGACAGTTTTTTTTTTACAGGATATTTGGCATGCTGGGGTGGGCTCCCAGCATGCCACCTAACTGTTTAGGGGAGAGGTGCTGCAGCCAACGGGAATTGGGCACCCTCATTGGCAAACACAACAAAGGGGGTTAATTTATGCCGACGGGGATTGGGCACCCCATCGGCACACAGGAAAGTGGGGCAAGAGCCTGGGATTGGGCCCCCTCGGCTATATAACAAATGAGGGTGGTGCTTTATGCCTGTAAGAGTGGGCTCCCCCATCAGCATATACATTAGGGCCCCACGCTAAGCCGGCAGGGGATTGGGCACCCCCGAAGTTGGCAGTTGGGTGGCCGCCGGCGCCGTGTATACAATGTGGCTGAGCACGTTGGGAGGTCTGCTGCGTTTGACGAGCTTTGCTTGGATTGCTGTGGACCTTTCCTTAGATGTGCTCGCCACATTATGTATGCATGGTGTGGCGCTGGCATGCATGCTGATTGTGGAAAGAGGGATGCAACTACTGATGCATGCCCTGCATTCGCCCAACAGTGACCGAGCCTCCAAATCTGCACTACCACAAGATATTGGCTGCGAAAGCGCGCCAACATAAAAAGGGGACAAAAAAGCGTGTTATGACTACAATAAAGGGAAATGTTTTCAGAGTTACTGTAAATTCAGACATGTGCGAAAACTGTGGAGGGAGTCACGAAGTCACGGATTGCAAAGGAGCGACCACCAGCAGCTCGGGGTCCTTCCCTGTCTGGGGAGACAGGTCAAGGTCAGGTGCTGGGTCGACCAGCTAACACTCTGGTCAACCTGCGACAAATGTGGCTATGGCTTTCCCAATACCCTGACCAACAGGCAGCACAGTTTTTACAAGATGGATTTAGCACTGGTTTTGAGATTCTCTGCAGAGGCCCCCGGATCACCACATCTGCCCACAATTTGAAGTTAGCAATAGCCATGCCAGACATATTGGCACAGAAAATACAGAGATACGAGTGGGTCGATTATGGAAGGAGCTGGACCATTTGATAGCCCCCCACTTCCAGCACAGGCCCCAGGAGAATTTTGTCTGATTCACCACCTTTCTTACCCAAAAGGAAAATCTGTCAATGATCACATTTCAGAGGAGGATTGTTCTGTAAAGTATGTATCACTGGATACAGCAGTGGACCTTATCAGGGGACTAGGCCCTGGAGCCCTGATGGCCAACAGTGACATACAATCTACTTTTTGCCTCCTCCCTGTGCCCCCGAAAGACTACAAGCTGTTGGGGTTTGTGTTCCAGGGGTACTGGTATTATGATATGGCAATGCTGATGGGATGATCCATCAGCTGTGTGGCATTTGAAGTTTTTTCCACATGCTTAGAATGGACTACAGAGGCGTACACAGGTAACAGGAAGATGATTCATTATATAGATTACTTTCTTTTTGCAGGGTCTAGAGACTCAGATGAGTGCAAGAACACCTTGGGGGGTTTCTAGGACTTAATGGGATGATTCGAGGTGCCACTGGCCCCTGAGAAAACAGAGGGCCTGTCCACATGTTTAGCTTTCCTGAGATTGAGCGCGACTCAATAACAATGGTATCCAGACATCCGATGGACCTAGACATGACACTAAGGGATCTGTTGGTAAAGGTAAGGGTCCAAAAAGGTCACCCTTGTGCAGATGCAGTCCGTCTTCAGTCACCTGAATTTTGCCTGCAGGGCGGTCAATGTCCGGCCCCACAAGGCCTTATCAACATATTAGGGTGTCTCTCAGCCTTAAGGCTGACCTTCAGATGTGGGAGATTTTCCTGCGGCATGTCAATGGAGTGAGTATGTGGCAGGACAAAGCGCATTGGCAGCATGGTCTCGACATGGTGACTGATGCATCAGGGGGGTTAGGTTTTGGGGATTATTTTCAAGGCGAATGGTTTGCTGGCCAGTGGCCACAGGAGCGGGCGGACAAGGGCCTGACCAAAAACATAACACTGCTAGAACTGTTCCTAATCATGGTGGTGGTCCAGGTGTGGGGGCATCGGCTGAGAAACGATTCAGTACTATTTTTGCAGGACAACAAGGCCTTGGTGGACATTCTTAATTCACAGACATCCAGGTCGGAGGATGTGATGAGGGTGCTGCGGGTGTTTGTGCTATGTTGTCTCACTCAGAACATCACATTCAGGGCATGGCATTTGCCTGGAAAATCGAATGTGATCGCTGACACCTTGTCTCGATTGCAGTATGACCATTTCAGACTGCTGGCTCTGCACGCTGAGGCATCCCCAACACAGATCCTGGAAGCAGTATGGCTACAACTGGTTCAGCTCACAGTTGGCCCCTCTACCTGGAAGAAGTACTCTGGTAGCATTACAGCGTTTGCCAACTTCTGTGGGCAGGAGGTAAGCATGCACCTTCCTGAAATGCAACAGCAGGTACAGGATTATGTGTTTCATTAATACAGCAGAACAGGACACCATTGGCAGTTTGGAGCCATTTAGCAGGTATAGCATTTATGTGGCAGGCACTGGGATTCCCCGACCCTACTAACACTTTTGCGATGCAGAAGATGGTGGAAGAATGGCAGAGATCCAGAGGGGAAGAGGCAGGACCAGAGAAGGCCCATTGGCCTAAAGGACCTAGCCGAGCTCCTAAAAGTATGAGTGCAGTTTGTAGTACACATCGAGAAGCCAAGTTGTACAGGGCCCTCTTTTCCTATGCCTTATTTGGGGTTTTCAGAGTTTCAGAGATGGTGCCTGAACTGGGGGCCGCAGGCGCGGGGGGCAACCTCCAAGCCTGCGACGTCACGTAGCTCCCGGAGAAAGTCTGTCTCAGATTATGGAGGTCCAAGATGAACCAATTCGGCCCCCCAAGTGTAATAACATTGCACCGAGCAGGGGCAAGGGAGACCTGCCCATGGTCCCTGTTAGGAGAATACATGGTGGACAGGCCTAAGAGGGAGGGCCACTTATTTCTACACAGGGACGTGAGTCTGGTAACCAGGCACCAGTTTTCGGCGGTTATGCGGAAGGGCTTATGGTTTGCAGGAAAGGATCCCAAGTCTTTTGGTACCCATTCTTTCCAGATAGGGGTGGCCACTGAGGCATCGAGAACAGGTCTGGTAGAGGATCAGATAAAGAAGGTGGGCAGGTGGTCATCAGTGGAATTCAAGCGTTATATAAGGCCACAAGCAGGCTCACTAGCCAACCCACCAACAAGCTAAGAGTGCCAGGAATAAGCAGCTTGACTGTTGTAGAGAAAGGCATGATTTGGACACCAGACTGACACTTTTCTGTTTGTATTACAGCTGGGAGTGGAAAAAGACTGGAGATATGGATCATCGACCATTCATATGTCTAGAATGCATACAATAGAGCCAAAACCCACCCATACGGGGTACAGCTAGTTTCAGTGGGCAGGCCAAGATTTGTTGGGCAGGAAAAGGGGGCATGAGGTGGAATCAGATGATCCAAACAGTGCTCAGGCTAGGGCTGCAGAGGCAACCACCTTTGGCATTGGTGCTGCACCTGGGGGGGGGGATGACCTGGTGGTACTCGGGGCCCTGAGACTCATTTTTGATATAAAAAAGGGGTTGAATCAGCCACAGACCCTGCTCCTGACAACCAGATTGGCTTGGTCAAGGATCATCTCCCGTCAAAAGTGAAGAGGTGCCCGTAAGTACAAGGCCGTTGAAAAAGCACAGAGGGAGGTCAATCGAGAGGTGTCTTGGTTTGCTGCCCCTTGCGGGATCACCATAATCTGTCATAATTTCATGCCAAAAAACATGTGCTGCTATGTACAGCGGCAATGGGGTACACTTATCTGGGATAGCCAAAGATGTCTTTAATGCAACAGTGCAAGACATTTTGGAGGCAGTAATAAAGCAAGAAAGACCCTTGGGGCATTAATGGGGAAATGTGTTATCACTTTTAAATGGCATAAATTAATGGCTAATTTGGCTAGCGGGCACAGTAAAGCTGTGGTGTCATTGGGTGACAAAGGGCCGGTGGCGCAACCCTGGGGTGGGTAAGCTGCGAAAGGGAAAGCAGTCATCTAAGAATTTGCGGAATCCGATACCAGGGGCACATGACCGGTGGACGGGGAGGGCAGCCCTAGACGGGAACCAGTCTTGTTCAACACTCATGAGGATTCCCCTGGTATGGAAATGGGGAAGGGGACTATCTGAGGGAGAGGCATGGCCCTGGGTGGGTCTGCCCAACTTAAGGGCCAGAGTTCCTCCCATTGGAAGAAGTGGAATTAGCAATAACTCCAGGTCAGATTAATTTGTTGCCCCAGGGGGCTTCGCAGTTATATTGGTGTTTTTAATTCTGTGTATGTATACATGTTGATAATTCAAGTTTTCTGTGTATAACCAAGTAAAGTTGAAGTTCAGTAAAGCTGCGGCCTTTTATGCCAAATAAACGTGTTGCATCATTTCTCATGTGGGTTCGTTTGGGCAAAAGACTTATTTATTTATTTCGTCATTTGGAGATAACCTTTGAGCAAAATGCTCTTTTTCAAAGGTTCCACGTCTTGACAGGAGGACAACACAGAAAGGTAGTTACAGAGTATGGGTGCACAAGTACAGAGACAAAAAAATACAAGAAATAACAGCAATTGGTCTATTTACAGTTGTAAGCTATCTCATAGAGGCATAGTATATTGCAGTTAGTACAGCCCAAGGTACATGGTGAGTGCTGTGGATTTAAGAAACTAATTTAGCAGGAGGTTAAGCAGCCAGGGGGAGGCATTGTCGTTATTTCATATAAAGTCAGGGAGGGAGACTCAACATAGGTTTTCACATCCTGTATGTTAAGGCAGCCAAGAGGAGGCTTTGTCGTTAATTCTAGTCAAGGGTGGGGGGGTGATTTTCTGTGCAGGACTGACCTAGTAGGAACATACTAGAGAGCAATATGAGGGAGGACCGTACGCCAGAATAAGCTGGGTGGAAGACAGGTGCTTTGAGACAATCACATTTGTGCAGGGTCAATGGCAGGGGAGGGACTTAAAACAGAGTGCTGAGTTAAGAACAGTAGATAGAAGGCTCATCGACAGGCTGTGGCTATGGAAGGCTCAAGTTCGAGGGCTGGCAAGTAGTAGGAGGAAGTAGAAGTTTAAACTCAGGGTAACTGGGCAGCAGGGTAACAAATCGAAGAATGCAGCCCAGGAACAGGCTGACTCCAAGCTACTGGGTGATAGTGCTACAGGTTACCTGCAGCTACAGACCTCAGTTTTAGCCAGGTGATGTCTTAGTTCTGCCTTGAAGATAGGGAGGCTGTTTAATGAGTAAAAGGTGTGCTGGGATCTCATTTAGCCAAGAAGGAGCCCTGTATGCGAAGGACCATTGGCTAAGCACCGCTTTTCTGAAGGGGATGGCAAGTGGGCAGTGAGTTCACCCACTAGTGCAGTACCCGCATCTACCTTGTCAGAGCAGTTCTTTGAAGGCCAATTCCATTTTACCTAGGAGAGATTTCATGCCAAGCAGGCATGTTTGGTATTTGAGTCTGCTGGCAAGGCTAAGCCAGTTAGTGCGCTCGTAGAGGGAGCAGGAGTGTAAGAGATTATCAGCCCCTAGAGACAGTCTGCAGGCCTTGTTGAGGGTCATGCTTACTCATTTTAGCATAGTGTCTGATGCTGATCCATAGACTATGAGTCCATAGTCAATAACAGACAAGATGGAAGAGGAGACTGTCAATCTGAGTGCCTCTGGAGTTAGGTACTGTCTGTGCCTGTAGAGAACTCCAAGTTTGGTGTTCACTGTTTTGACGACCTGATTGATGTGCTGCACATAAGAGAGGGTGTCGTCAATGATCACGCCCAAGTATTTAAAAGAATTGACCTGCTCGAATGGAACAGCCTTGTTGTTAGTAATAGGGACAGAAGAGATCTCTTTTGCAGGTGAGTGGTTATCAGTATCGTCGTCATCTTCTTGTAATTGAGAAGCAATTTCTGAGAGCTGAACCAGTTCTCCAAGCTGTAAGATGAGTACTGCAAATCATCCTGTAGGTGCTGAAGCTGGGCACTGCTACTAAGTAGGACAGCCTCATCTGCATACAGAATAATCTTGCTATTGCAGGCCTCTGGAAGCCTGTTGATGAACAGGCTAAAGAGGAGGGGGCCCAGTATAGACACTTGTGGGACACCCAGTGCTATATCCCTAGATGAGGAGATAGCTGTCCCAATGTTTACACTCTGTACTCTGCTGGATAGGTAATCCTGGAACCAGAGGATGGCTTCAGAGGCTAGCCCGAGGTGTTGAAGCTGGTCAAGCAAGATGTGATGGTTGACTGTATCAAAGGCTTTGGTGAGATCTATGAAGATAGATCTCACCAGGCTGCCCCCATCCAAGGCCTTGTGAACGTAGTCTGTGAATTCAACTGGAATCCATGTTGTTGTGGGCACAGTAGACTGTACTTCTGAAGGTACTCCATGACCTGGTCAGCCATGATCCTTTCAAGCACCTTTGAGGGGGGAGAGGATAGATATTGGTCTATAGTTAGTGCAAGACCGGTCCCCATGTTTTAGGACAGGGGTGACTAGAGCTACCTTCCAGGCAGCAGGGAATTTTGCCAGGGTGAGAGACTTGTTAAAGATCTTGGTGATGGGAACCACCAACTCATCCAAGGCAACTTCCAACAATTTCATGTTGAGTGAGTCACTACCAAGTCTGGTTTTACCCAGCACTGTAGTAATGCAGGTCCTAGCTTCCTTGATTGAAACATGCTTGAAGTAAAAATTTGGATGGATCAAATTATCTCGAGCTTTGGGTGGGTGTTGTCGGGGGGGGGTCATGGTAGCTGTTGGGAGGACAGAACTGAGGTTGGATGGGTGGGTAACACTGGCTTCTTGGGTGCTGCTTTCTTTGTGTCATACAGACACTATTAAATGCAAGTTCCAGTGAAACAGGTGCACACCAGGACTGAAGGGTTGTCTTCTAGGTAGCTCTTATTTCATTCACCATGTGCAGTACAGCTTAACACAGCCACAGCTATGCAGAAGAAAAAGCACCATCGGGAATGCCCCGCTGTCACTGTTAGGTATCGAGGCACCTTGTCTCATCTTCAGGGGGTAAAGTCAGGTCCATAGCATAAGTTCTTATATTCATTCCATTTTAAAGAGGTAATCTATATTTTTAAACTACTTTTTCATTTCCTCTAAAGTTTTTGTTTTACTTTCATTGTCATTTGTCTGTGACAGCTCTTACTACAGAATTTACTACTGTAACTTTATAGGGGCACTAGGAGGGCCTCTTATGGAGATAAGAGTGTTGCTTTATGCATTCTTAGGGCAAAAGAGCTGTGAAACAAAGGTGAGCAGTTCTGGTACCCTAAGTAATACAAGAGGCAACACTCTTATACCCATAAGAGGCCCTCCTGGCGCCCTTATAAAGTTATTCTAAATTGTGCCACCATTTAAAAAAAAACTTTTTTGCAGTCCATTTATGCGGTGTGAGCGGTAGTCCCCAAGAAGCCTGTTATAGTGTGAGAGCATGACATACTCTTATGGCAATGAGTACCTTACGTGCAACTGAAGGAAACACTTTGATTGGTCAGGAAGCATCACATGATGCTCCCACGATCTATAATACTGGCCCTCAATAAGGCTAACTGCAGACTGAGGTCCCATTTTGCCCATCTATGATGGCTGTCCAGGAAACGTAAAAGATTGTTTCTTACACTTTATAGAACAGCATGGTTGAGATGTAATATCTTGTTTTGAGGGGGATCCTGGTTCCTTATTCATTTTTTACAGCTGAATGGACTGAAGCACTAGGATGTTAATTGACTTGCTTGAGGTCACACAGTGATTAAGTGGCTCTAGGTGGGATTTGAACCTGGGTTTCCTGGTTCCTATGGCTGCCTTAATTTTTTTTTAAGCAAAACATCTTCTGCCAGGTGAATAGAGTTTGTGTATTTTCTACCTGGATTTGTTCATGGCATGTGTGTCACTTTATGTTTCTAATATAGCGTAACATAATAGGTAACACACTTGGGGTTAGTTTATATATTGCATTAAGAGGGCACTTATTAACATCACATGTGGAGCACAGAATCTTCTATAGAGTATGGCCAACATACGGTAATGCAAAGCTGGCACCGGGCATAAGGCAAGGATACTAGTGTATAGTATCAAATGGGTCTCAAAAATCCAGTAACCTCATTGGTCAAAACATATCACATGACCGTGTGTAAATCCTGCAACAGACAACTGGTAAAGATCTTGTTAATTAAATGTTTACTTTCTTTGAACCTAATTCATATTTTTTTTTTATTATAACAGATTCATGTTATAATCGCAATAATGCACTTCAGGGCATGTGTAGTAGTGGGATTTATCCACTTCTTGTGTGGTTAAAGTCACTCGGCTGCGCCTCATGACACACCACACAAGGCATGTGTAAGTCCCTACAACAACACATGCCCTGCCGTGCATTATTGCTTAAATGTAACAGGATGTATATTTTTTAAATGCTTTCTGATACTGGAGAAGACACTGACCTTTTTGTATCAGGGCCCTAATGACATGGACTAATTTTTGTTTTATTTTGACATCAGTGCAATTCACTCATTGAGAGTAAAGAACTAAGGAGTCCTCCTCTTGGAGAGAGTTAAGCTATATGGCCTATTAGAAAAAAAATGCAAATTTATACAATTCATAGCCACCATACACATAAATTACATGACAACCGTATCAATCCTATATGTTTCATGTGTAATTGCTAAGGTACTTTATAATTACATGGTAACTGAAAGCTTCTTATATAACATGCTATTATACAATAGGGGTGAAGTGATATGCTATCACTTAAAAAGGCATATCTCCACCCCGTACTGATAACCAAAACGTGACATGTACACAGCACAAAAGAGCACCAGATATCCATACTATGTACACGTCATTTCAAAATATCACCCCTGTCTAAGCGTCACCTCCTAAAGCTGCCAAACTACTTTTTGAAATTGATCCTGGCCACTTGCACGAAATAAAACAATAAACTAAATACAATTCCACGTGCAAAACAGTTTTAAAAACACCAATTAAACATTAAATAAAATCATTCTACAAACACTGCAAAGAGCACATTTCAGAAAAATCATTCATTTATAAATGGAACTGAAATACCTTTCAGTACACTTAAATGTCCGATTCTCCAATCTCAAAAAAAGTATACATCACTAAAAATCACTGATACCAGAACTGAAAGTGTCCTGTACAATCACACTACTGAAAATAAACATCTTTTACAACTGTTTTCAAACTTTAAACTGTACCTAAAAGGAATCCACGTGCTGAACAAGGAATACCAGGATCAAACCGCAACAGCTAAGAAAAACACCAGCCAATGACAAAACACCAACAAAACAAGAACCAGTCACACACAAACCAAAAATATTATGACCTATGAAAACACATCAGGAAGAATCCATTTAAAAACAAGATCAATTTAATTGGACACCATGTCTAAACTTGTTATCCACTGGATATCAAACCAACAACAAAAAACCCAATCAAGCAACCAACAGATAACATTGTGGCATGAACCATACAGATACCAAAGACCCAAACACATAAACTAAAATAATTTAAAAGCTATTTTACAGTTCCTGTCAACAAAAAATACCCGTTTGCATAAAACGCATACGTGGTGTCAAGGGGTGTGATATGCCATATATCTTAACTCGTGGCAAGTGAGCTCGGGAAATTAATCACTCATGGCTCCGCTACGCAAAGCCACTCATGATATTTCCCGAGATCACTTGCCACTCATTAAGATATATGGCATATCACACCTCTTGCCATCATGTATCCCCTTATTCTCACATTCTGAAATTAACCCTCTTTCCCTGCATCCCACTAGTGTGATGACCAAATCAAAGGGGATTAGTTTTGCTCCATTTCTGAGGGTCTGACTAAAGGGTTCTATACCCCCTCCCTTTCTGTGACTCCTTTCTGTTTGATGTTGGGACAGGCATAACCAATTTTACAAAAAAAGAGCCACCCAGAACATGGCTGATTCTCAAATTCAGGACCAAAGCCAGTTTAGTTATTCAAAATGAAAACTATTAATCAGCATGTAATTTGCAGTTATAAAATTGTTTTATAAAGCTTTTCTTCTCTGTTGCGCAGCTTTCTAGTTCTGGGTAGAGACTCATGGCCCTGGCAGCATCACAGCCCAGTCTGCTGCTCCCCTGGTCATCTTTGAGTTGGGGTCCCTGCTGGGTAGAGCCTGAAAGTGCTTGAAATTATCATTAAGAAATGTACCCCCTCCTCTGTTTTTCTCTCCATGGGCCTCCCTCCACCCAGGGTGGTGCAGAAATCCAGTTTATTGTCTATGTGCATGCAGTGTGCTTCCAACTGGGGAACAAGTTCCCTTGCCCACCAACAGTGCAACATGGGCTGCATGCATGCAGTGTGCCTCTGATGAGGAGATCACATTTCTTGGTCCACCAGAGAGGTTTGCTGTTGCAAGAGAACCTGCCACCACCCTCCCTTTGGCTGGAAAGCATTGCTATAGGCAGTGCTTCCAGCCTTCAAATGCCTGATGCCAGTCTCTGAGTCCACTTCCAAACTGTGCTTCCAAGCCTTATAACGTTTGAGTTCAGTATCCGAGCCAACTTTCAAAGAGTATGCCCAGCCTTCTGAAGCTCAACATCAGTGTCCAAGTCCACCTCTGAACCGCACTCCCAGACTTCTGGAGTCTGATGTCAGTGTCCAAGTTCACTTCCAAACTGCACTTCCACCTTCTGGCACCAGTGCCAGAGTCCGAGTATTATTCTGAGTGGCACTCTCAGCCTTCTGGTGCCTGATGCTGGTATCTGTGTCCTCTTCAAAACCATGCTATCAGCCTCTTGGCACCTGATGCCAGTGTGTGAGCCCACTTCCAAACCATGTTCCCAGCCTTCAAGCGTTTGATGTCAGACTCTGAGTCCATTTTTGAACTACTCTTCCAGCCTTCTGGCACCCAAAGCCAATGTTCAGGTTTACTTCTGAACAATGCTCCCAGCCCTTTGGTGCACTGTCAGTATCTGAATCCACTTCCAGGCCACTCTGCCAGCCTTCCGATGCTTGTTGCTAGTGTCTGAGTCCAGTACCATACCCTGGTGCCCAACTGAGCACTGCTGAGATATTGGGGGCCCCACATTTATAACATTCATAACCTTTTATGAATGAGAGTAGGGAAAGGAGGACTGACTCTGTGTCAGATCAGAACTGCACCCAAAGCCCACCTGCCTTGACTCAACTGTGGAAACCAGTCATCTGTGATTTAACCCTGTCCAGCAATTGATCAGGTTTGGGTCTGCCAGTGACTCAGCTCTGACCCAATCCATATTATGAAAGTGAGTTTGGCATTTTAGGTTCCAGTTAAAAATTAGAAATTGACTGATAGAAAAGGATAAAGTAACTATTCCAAACATTGAATTACACAGAAACAACTTATTAAGGGGGATCTGGAGCAACCCAGTTCTTAAGTTGAGCCCAGTCTGGATCTGCCTATCACCTAGTTCTGGTTTAGTTTTGGAAAGTTACCTCTTTTGACAAATCACAGTTAATCAGAACTCTTTGGAAAAGGGTCAGAATCAGAATCGGGTCAAAGCCAGCTCTCCCATCCCTAGTGATATGATAGGAAATGATAGAAACTTTCAAGTACCTCAGTGGAATCAACAAAGTCCAAGAGGGTAGCATCTTGCAGAAAAAGAGACGTGCAAGAACAAGGGGACACAATTTAAAGATGGGGGGGCGGTTCAGGGGCAATGTGAGGAAGTATTATTTCACAGAGAGGGTAGTGGATGCATGGAACAGCCTTCCTGAGGAGGTTGTGGGGTCTAAAACTGTGGGAGAATTCAAGAATGCATGGGACAGACATAAGGCAATTCTTGTGGTGGGTAGGAAGAAATAGGCTGTTGGTTAACTAGGATCTGCGGCCTATCCTGTAGGTAGGGAAATGGGCAGACCAGATGGGCCAAGCGGTCCTTATCTGCTGTCAAAGTCTATGTTTCTATGAATCTAGTTATAAGTGGAGTAGACCAGAGTGGCAATGCCTCAGTAACTGCGCTTCCTGGGGGAGTCTCATGCCTTGCAAGTGGAGATTTATTGCAGCATGGCTGCATTCCTGATCTTGGCTTATTTCTTACATTAGTGAGATGGAAATGTATGCAATTTATTAGGTTCAAAAAGAGATTTGAAAACAAAAAGCTTCTAATCAGAACCAGTTCTAACTAGAGCCAGAACAGGGTTTCATGCTGACAGAGGCCTCTTAATTATCGTGGCACATTGCCACTGCCTCCGAATAAAACAACACAGCCAAGACACCAGAGTCATCAGACAGCACTGTTATGCCTCATAGTCTTGAGAAGAGAGCAGGTGGTGGTTTTGCATCAGCATAAGCAAGGAAGCCAACTTAATGACTGCATAGTAAATTAGCCCTCTGCTCCTGCTGGTTTCAGCCTATAAAGAAATTTGCAGAGTGCCCTTACAAAATGGGCTTATGTAGAATTCCGTTACAGCTGGATCATCAGGACACAGACTGGTGATCTTATCCAAGTTTAACCTTATCTGAGAAGGCTGCTGTAAATAGAGTTAACCTTTTAGGATTCCACTCATGCAATAGTTAAATATGCAATTGGTTGGTAACAAAATGCCTTCTTTCTTTTTTGTTTCAAAAACTGAAGTGTTTCAATGGTTAGCTTCTTAATGTGTCGCTGATTACTTGTATTGTTTAATATGGGTTTGGAAGGTCCCTATTATGACACAGCTTTCCTTTTCTATTATCAGTTATGGTTCTGTATGATGTATTTTAGTGTCTAGATAGTGTCCTGATTGTTGTAGTTTGTAATGTTTGAAACATTTTAATGAATATACGAAAGAAAAAAATTGAAGTGTTTTGTTTATTTGTTTGTTTATTGTATTTGGAAGACCTTTGAGCTCAAAAGCCCTTTTTCAAAGGTGCCCGTCACATATAGTTACACAATAACAAAATAACAATAGTTGTGGGCAAAGCAAGATGACCAAGAAAATAGAGCCCTTAGGTCAAATGTATGGGTCATAGATCTGCCAGAGGAACTAGGGGGAAGAATCCTGTAAATGACTTGTGGAACACCTCGATTAGCAGTCACACAGAAAACAGAGTATACCTGCTGGGAGCCAGGAAGAGATCTCCAAACACCATGATGTCCCTCCATTCTGGATTTGGACTCAGCAGAATTATATTTTGGATGCATTCTTATACTCGTAGATAAGAAAAGTGTGTTACTAGGCAACTGCACTTCCAAATAAGGTATATTTGTGGCTAGCAGAAATCTCATTGGTAGAAGATCAGTGCAATGTACAATGAGCTTGCCTGTCTCACTGCACATACTCACAGATGAGAGTAAAACTAGCCAAGGCTAGTTTGGAGAACAATACATATAAAATAGTGTATGGTAGCCCATACAAAACAAGGCTATTCTTATACCTCGTGGTTTCCATGATGATGAGGACCCCGAGAGTGAAGCTTGAGAGGTTCCTTTGTCATGGAAACCATGAAGTGAAAACCTTGAGTAATGTGGCTACCGCACAATATTATATAGTGTATAATCCCCCGAAATGAAGAAGGGCTTACTTGTTCTTGTCAGTACAGCCAGCGTCTGTGGTCCAAGAGTGGCTCTTCAGGGACGTGCGTGCGATGGCACCTCTCCCATGCGATGATTCAACTGCCTTCTCTCCAATGGACCACTCTGATTGGAAGAGTCATACTTTGACGTAGCTACTGCAGCAGAACAAAAAGTCGTTCTGCTGTAGTAGCTACATCACTACTGAAGCAGAACAACTATTTTACGGTGTATAGAATTCCACACACAACAACGCAGGACCATACACTATGAAATGCTTAGTATCGCAGAATAATAGCAGCTGTGTAGCAAGGAAAACAAATACAAACTGGGCCTCAAGGTCTGCATAAGTCAATACATCAGTAATGCTAATACTGTTAGTCAGGACCAGAGGTTACCAGCACATAGCCCTGTGTTACAATCATATGTTCCCATATTATTATTAATATAATATTAGTGTCACAATGTATTCTATTCCACTACATATATGTAGAAATAAATCATGTGTAGAAACACAGTAAATCATGATAAATCACATGTGAGTGTGTCTGTACCATATACTGCACTAGGTATGAGGTTGTGGAGGTGGTCCAGGTCTACACTCTTCCAGCCTTTTCCTTCTTCCTCTTAACAGGTTGGTTGTCCTACTGCCAGGTCTGCCCCTAACAGCCTCGGTTGCCTGTTGGTCCCCCTCAATCTGACCATTCAGAAGTTGATACCTTGTTGCTGGTGTCCAATGGCAATAGGGGTCTTGGAGATGAGAGATCACCAGCTGTGCTCTCTAAAGCCAAGGTTATGTGCTTGCAACTGGACTGGAGCAAGTTGCAGATATTGGGATCTGGGAAAGATCAAGAGAAAAATGCAATTATAACAAATGAATAGCTTTGCACAGGCCTTCTGACAGGACTGCGGATTGGCTGTACACGGGGATGAAAAAACTAACTGCAGTGCTGAGCATCCCTGAACAGGATTATAAATGAGAGACTTGGTTCTTCTAGGGGCTAATTAGTTAATTAAACCCTCCAGTAACCACCAAGGCTGCAGCTTCCTTTGCAGCTGTACTTAGCTGTGAGCAATGAAACATCTGTCTTAGGCAGTATCAAGATAATAATAATAATAATAATAATAATAAGCTTTATTTCTATGGCACCTTTCAAAAACCAAGGCACTTTACAAAATTTAAAAACAAATCAAACATATCAAATCTTGCAAAATATAAAACAATTGATACAGTTAACAAATAAAATCAATCACCAAACGCTTAAATCCATAAATATGTTTTCAGGGCCTTTTTAAACCCCCTCCACGGTTGAGCACTCCGTGACTGACAGAAGAATTCCAGAGGTAGGGGCCGCATGCATAATGCACAGGCCCCAGAAAATTCAGACACACCCTTGGGATCTCTAGCAACCCCTCATCAGCTGAGCAGAGCGATCACCCAGGGCAGTAAGGGACCAGGAGCTCTTTCAGATAGTCTGGGCCAAGTCCATGTAGGGCTTTAAAAGTCAGAAGACCAACTTTAAAGGTGATCCACCACTGAACTGGCAGCCAGTGCAGTCCGCGCAGCACCGGCAAAATATGACAGGACCGGGAGGCACCAGTCAAAAGCCAGGCTGTTGCATTCTGCACCATCTGCAGGCGGTGCTTTTCCACCCCAGGAAGCCCTAGATAGAGGCAATTGCAATAGTCCAAGTACGAGGACACAAAGGCATGGATGATTCCCTTTGTGCAATCCCAAACAAATTCTGACATGTACAAAACTATTTTAAGTTTAACAAGAACTACAAAACAGATTGAATTAGTTGTGACCCTAGCCCCACCTACCTGGATGGGTGGGTACTTCTTGAGCGACCATGATGATGATAAATGCGGCTCAGGGTAGGGGCTGTCACAGACAAACATTTAAACTGCGATAGAGAACCAGACAAAGCTCTTTGGTCCAATCCGTAACCCAGGCCAAGTAAATCACCACACTTGAAACAAGGTTAGAACACATTGTTTGCTTTATTGCCACCAATTCATCACCACAGCTTGAATGAGAGGTTTCCACTAGTGTACATTAACTGGGATAATACTTCTCACATCTAGCACCTGAAATCCTTGCAGTAGCCTATGCAGAGAGACCTCAGTTACCTGAACTGTCCTTTATGGTACCCCCCAAGATACCACGTGCAATTGCCCAAATGTATATGGCCCTTAAATTTTCTGCCCTCTGTTTCTGTGCCCATAGCTCCATGACTGAAAAGATTCCTTCCTTCCTTCCTTCCTTCCTTCCTTCCTTCCTTCCTTCCTCCTTTGAGCCTGCAGCCTATATGTTTTTGAATGCTTGTTGTGGACCTCTGCTGTTGCCTTCTCTGTCTGAACTGAGACACTGCTCCATTTGGCACCCATGTTCAAGAGGTCCTTAAGCCTCCCTCCTGGCTATTTCTTCAGCTGCCTCCCCCCAGCTGGGTTCTTCAGGTTTTCTTATGAGAAATATGCCCTTTTGCTCTGCACTTCTTAGTGCACTGGGCTTGTGGAGCAGCTCGGGACAACAAAGTGCATATATAAGAGTTCACTACATACATCAATCAGTAGCTGTGGTAGGAATCAAACCTAGATTTTCCTGGCTCACAGTTTGTCACAATACCACCCCACATTACGCATAATGATTCCCTACTTTCACACAGCGCTACAACTTGTATCTATTTAACCTACCCTTATGTGTTAGACTTGATCTTGTTTCACACACCAAAATAGCCACACAGTACATTAATTTCCTACCTGTCACCTTGGCCTTTATCAATAGGAGATCTGTGTGAATGCCCTTTCAAATGTCCTTTATCAGAATCAATGCCAACTTTGAATTTCACTAGATGGCACAAATCCAGGAGATTCAGATCAACATAACACTTGTTCTCATTCTAGTTCCTTATCTCTGAGCTGCGTTCATGACAATGAAAAGAAGCCACGCTTGTCGTCCTAGTCTAACCTAAAACATAAAAATCTGTAGTCAGACAATGAGGCAACTTTTTTTTAAGTTGAACCTTGTCAGCCTGCCTGCACAAGGATTTGTATGCCCATCATGCTTCCAATTGGATGCCCAGGATGGCCCTTCGGTAGAGCTGTTGCTCTGCATGGAGCAGGGGCTGGCAGGATAGAACAGTCCTCCAGTGACTGCTGTATCTGTGTCAACACTGTTAAATGTTATAGTTTAGATGTGGCTGGTGCCGGTATGTCCCCCCCCCAGCCCACTGTGGGGTTTTAAGGGCTGGGGCTGGATGAGGTGAGGCTGTTCGGGCACTGAGGATGCTACTGTGACCATGTGGAGAGGGGGTTCATAGCCTCTACTGCTGCCCTTAGGGCAGGATAGTGTCCACTCCCTCTGCACTGAATAAAGTGTTTCATGACTGGGACGCATACCTTCTCCTGCCCCTGTGCCCGACCTTCTCCCCACCTCTGTCATAACCCGTCCACATAGCTATGCGCATAGCATGGGTCAGACACATGGGGGGACAGTCACTAGGACTGTGGATACACAGATGTTCCTACATGCGTGAAACAAAACCTCTGTACACCCCAAGTCTACGCATTCATCCCTTCGCAGGTGGGGCAAGTGGATGTGGGACTTTTGTTGCTCAGGCCCTAGGAGTGTATACATGAGGTTTGGTGAGGCACAGATAAACTGAATGATAAACAGAAACCACGCATTTGGAGATTTTCTGGCTCTGGGGTCCCTGTACACACAGTAATGCAGTAATGCATTCTGGGGCTTATCTCAGCTCTGGCCATAGTAGTGTTGGAACCCCCTCGGGAGGGAGCAGTCTTAGACCTGGTGCTCTCAAATGGGGATGGAGAGAGGATCTCAGGTCTAGAAGTGGGTAGTCATCTGTGAACAAGTGACCACCAAACAGTGTGGTTCACGATAAACAATAAACTCAGCTATAGAGTCAAGCCACACAAAAGTGAAGGTACTGGACTTCAGAAGGGCTGATTTTGTCAAAATGGGAGAGTGCCTCAGAAAAGCACTAGCAAATAGGCAAGAAGGAGGGGTGGAGCAACAATGGGGAAACATCAAAACTGCCATCGAAGAGGCAACAAGCCTTTGTGTGAAACAAATAAATCAAAATGAAAGAAAAAACACTATGGTTCTCAAAAGCAGTGGCGGGGAAGGTTAGGGAGAAAAAGACAGCATTCAGGAAGTATAAGGAAACACAGAAGGAGCAGGACAGAAAACTGTACCAATTAAAGCAGAAGGAAGCGAGGAAGGCAGTCAGAATAGCAAAGGCCCAAACTGAGGAAAAGATAGTCAACTCAGTTAAGAAGGGGGATAAAACCTTTTATAGGTACATTAGGGAGCGAAGAAAGACAAAGGGAAGGATACTGAGGATGAATAAAGAGGAGGGTGGGTTGGTAGAGAGGGATGGTGAAAAAGCAGGGATACTGAATGAATATTTCTGCTCAGTATTCACAAAGGAAGAGGAGGGGGAGGTACCTAATCCAGTCAATAGAAGCACTCTGGATGGGGGGGGGGGTGGATATCAGTCCTTTCACAGAAGAAAGGGTTCTGAACTCCTAAAACTGAAGGTGGACAAAGCAATGGGGCCTGGTGGGATTCACCCCAGAATTCTAGAAGAACTGAAAGGAGAACTAGTAACACCATGGACTACCCTTTTTAACAAATTGCAGGAGGATGGTGTGGTGCCTGAGGACTGGAGGAGGGCAGATGTGATTCCCCTTCATGAAAGTGGGAGCAAGACAGAGGCAGGAAACTATAGACCTGTCAGTTTGACCGCCGTGGTAGGGAAAATGGTGGAATCACTTCTGAAGTAAAGAATTGTTGAATACCTAGAGGCCAGTTGGGCACAGGACCCAAGGCAGCATGAATTCACAGTGGGAAAGTCATGTCAGATGAACCTAATTGATTTCTTTGATTGGGTGACCAAAGTAGTAGACCAGGGAGGGGTTGTGGACATGGCCTACCTAAACTTTAGCAAGGCATTTGACACAGTCCCAAACAAAAGACTAATAAACAAATTAGCCAGCCTGGGAGTGGATCCCAGGGTGGTAGCCTGGGTAAAACATTGGCTGGATAACAGGATGCAGAGGGTAATAGTAAACAGAGTCCACAGTGAAGAAAGGGGTTTACTAGTGGGGTACTGCAGGGTTCAGTACTAGGTCCGGTCCTTTTTAATGTCTTTATAAGTGAAATTGCAGAGGGACTGGAAGGACAAGTGTGTCTCTTTGCAGATGACACAAAGAGCTGCAACAGGGTTGATACACAAGGTGCAGTGGGAAGGTTGAGAAGGATGAGAAGGGACTTGGCAAGGTTGGAGGAATGGTCAAATGTATGGCAGCTTAGATTCAATGCAAAGAAGTGCAAAGTAATGCACCTGGGAAACAAAAACCCAGGGAAAGAGTACACAGTGGGGGTGAGATACTGACAACAACAAAAATGGAAAGGGACTTGGGGTTAGTTATATCAGATGACCTAAAGGTGGGTAAGCAATGTGAGAAGGCAGTAAAGAAGGCTAGGGGGATACTGGGATGCATAAGGAGAAGCATCACCAGTAGAAAACAGGAAGTTGTTATCCCTCTGTACAGGCAGTTGGTGAGACACCATCTGGAGTACTGCATGCAGTTCTGGAGACCCTGTCTCTGCAATGACATAGACAGGGTGGAGGCTTTCCAGAGGAGGGCAACCAAAATGGTGCAGGGTCTGCACCAAAAGACATATGAAGAGAGACTAAAGGAGCTTAATATGTATACTCTCGAGGAAAGGAGGGAGAGGGGTGACATGATAGAAACTTTCAAGTACCTCAAGGGAATCAACAAAGTCCAAGAGGGTAGCATCCTTCAGAAAAAGAGATGTGCAAGAACAAGGGGTCACAATTTGAAGACAGAGGGGGGACGGCTCAGAGATAATGTGAGGAAGTATTTTTTTCACAGAGAGGGTTGTGGATGCATGGAACAGCCTTCCTGAGGAGTCAAAAACAGTGGGAGAATTCAAGAATGCATGGGACAGACATAAGGCAATTCTAGTGGAGGGTAGGAGGAAGTAGGCTGTTGGTTAACTAGGATCTACAGCTTATCCATTAGGTAGGGAAATGGGCAGACTAGGTGGGTCAAGTGGTCCTTATCTGCCATCAAATCCTATGTTTCTAGTCTATGTTTCTATGAAACTGCTATGTGTTTACATTCCTGGGGCAGGATCTCAGGCTCGGGTTCTGTCTCAAGCTTGGACAGAGCTCTACACATTTGCATTCTTGGCTGGGATGCTTACTTAGGCTGAGCATTATGCACATACCTGCATTTCTTCCCTCTAATCATTTCCTCCCTGTCCTGTCCTTGCACACAAAGAAAATACAAAGTCAAGGGTACTCCAATAAGAGGCCAGGTGCCTGTAAATGAGAAATGTCAGAACAAAGGACAAGCACTCTAGCAGTCACCAAAAGTGTGTTTATTTTAACACTTAAATGTGCGAAGTACAAACTTTATGGATGGACTAAGAAGCCCTGGTGCTTTGAGGTTTACAAAATCCTCTTGCCCAGAAGAATGCTGACTACTTGGAAGGCCTGCAGGTGATCCACATAGGGCAGGCTGTGGGCATCACTCTCACTATTAGTGGGGATGAGGTACCTCTCCACTGTTCCTCCCTGGATGGTAGGACTGCTGGTACCCGAGCTAGCACCCCTTCTTTTCAGGTACAGCTACATGGGACTAGGTTGTGTGTATCCCCCAGTTCAATTCACAGTTATACTCCACAGATAGGCTTTCACTCCAATGGGAGGCAGTCTCCCCCTCCTGTTAATTCTTAGCCCCAACCCCACCCTTTTCCACTCCCTCTCACGTCATGCACTTACCTTCAATTAAGTTCTGTCCCCCTTGTGTCCCTCACTTTGCCCCATGGTAGAAGGGAATCAACCTTATCATGACCTCTGGATTGCCCTTGTTCTTATCTGTTTTGGTTTTTATCTAGGAATACTGCAATTTGGGTGATCAAAGTAGTAGACTAGGTAGGGGCTGCAGACATGGCCTACCTAGACTTTAGCAAGGCATTTGACACAGTCCCACGCAAAAGATTAATAAACAAGTTAGCCAGCCTGGAAGTGGGTCCCTGGGTGGTAACCTGGGTAAAGAATTGGCTGGACAACAGGACACAGAGGGTAATAGTAAACAGAGTCAACTCCGAAGAAAGGGGGGTTGCTAGAGGGATACCTCAGGGTTCAGTACTGGGAGCGATCCTCTTTAATGTCTTTATAGGTAAAATTGCAGAGGGACTAGAAGGAAAAGTATGTCTATTTGCAGATGACACAAAGATCTGCAATGGGAGGGGGGTGGAAAGGATGAGAAGGGACTTGGCAAGGTTGGAGGCATGGCCAAAAGTATGGCAGCTTAGATTCAATCTAAAGAAGTGCAAAGTAATGCACCTGGGAAACAGAAACCCAAGGGAAGAGTTCACAATGGGAGGGGTAGGTATTAGCGACAACAAAAATGGAAAGGGACCTGGGGGTAGTCATATCAGATGACCTAAAGGTAGGCAAGCAATGTGAGAAGGCAGTAAGGAGGGCTGGGGGGATACTGGGATGCATAGGGAGGGGCATCACCAGTAGAAAACAGGAAGTTGTTATCCCTCTGTACAGACAGTTGGTGAGACCCCATCTGGAGTACTGCATGCAGTTCTAGAGACCCCATCTCTGCAAGGACATAGACAGAATGGAGGCAGTCCAGAGGAGGACAACTGTCCCCCATGTTATTCGCAGTATATATGCTACCCCTCGGAGACATTGTAAGACGGTTAGAGCTGAGGTTTCATTGCTATGCTGATGATACCCAGCCCTACCTGTCTTTTGCTCCTGACCAGGTTGGTGCTTTCTCGGTACTGAACAGCTGCCTCACAGAAATCCAAGATTGGATGAATTCCAGCGGTCTAATGTTGAACCCAGGAAAGACTGAGGTTTTGGTTGTGGGCTTGGGTCATAGGGCAGAGGGGTTGATGACTGGACTCCCTTCGGTTTAGTCCTGGGGGAGTCCTGGGGGAGGCCCAGATTCTCACCTCTGAACAGGTGTGTAACCTGGGAGTGGTGCTTGACGATGGTCTAACTCTTCGATATCAGGTATCGGCAGTCATCAAGCTGGCCTTTTTCCATCTTAGGAACATTGCCAGGATTAGGCACCTTGTTCCATCCAGTGACCTGCCTGTTTTGGTCCATGCCTTTGTGACATAGCACCTTGATTATTGCAACTCCCTTTATCTAGGGTTTTCTGGGGTTGATATCCACCACTTACAGCTAGTGCAGAATGCGGCAGCATGTTTGTTGACTGGGACATCCAGAAGATCTCATATTACCCCAGCGCTGCACGCTCTGCACTGACTGCCAATACAGTGGCAGATCACCTTTAAAGTAGGTCTATTGACTTACAAAGCCCTACACGGATTGGGTCCCAATTACTTGAAAGAGCTCCTGGTTCCTTACACTGCTTTGTGACAGCTCCACTCGGCTGATGAGGGGTTGCTGGAGATTCCGAGGGTTAACCTAAAGTCATCTGGTGCGCATGCCTTTGGGTTTGCGGCACCTACCCTCTGGAATTCTCTGCCCTGTTAGCTTCGGCAGTGCAGCATGGTGGGGAGTTTCAAGCAGGCACTTAAGACTTTTTTGGGGGGGAAGGCATTTCCTGTATTATCTTGATTTTATATTGCATGTATTTGTACATGTGTTTTGTTTTTATGAATATTGTATAGCGCTTTGAAATTTGAAAGGCGCTTAATCAAATAAATTTATTATTGTTATTATTATTAAATTTATTATTAACTAAAATGGTGTAGGGCTGCACAAGAAACCATATGAAGAGAGACTAAAAGAGCTTAATATGTATACCCTCAAGGAAAGGAGGGAGAGGGGGACATGACAGAAACTTTCAAGTACCTGAAGGGAATCAACAAAGTCCGAGAGGGTAGCATTTTTCAGAAAATGAGATGTGCACGAACAAGGGGACACAATTTGAAGATGGGGGGATGACTCAGGGCCACATGAGGAAGTATTTTTTCATGGAGAGGGTGGTGGATGCATGAAACGGCCTTCCTGAGGAGGTCATGGGGTCAAAAACAGTGGAGGAATTTAAGAATGCATGGGACAGACATAAGGCAATTCTAGTGGGAGGTAGGAGGAAGTAGGCTGTTGGTAAAGCTAGGACCTGCAGCTTATCCGATAGGTAGAGAAATAGGCAGACTGGGTCCAGGTGGGCCAAGCAGTCCTTATCTGCCATCAAAGTCTGTGTTCTATGTTTCTATGCACACTTTATTGCTAACATTGCACCATTGTTTAACTTTCACATTATCTAAATTGTGATGTATGGAACTGTTTTGTTGTACAGTAGTATGTTGTCTCTTTTTGCAAAACATTTAATAACAAGCAATTGTCAATGCCAAATTGTTTGTTTGCTGATATTAGCATTGGACGTGCAGGAGTTAGATGCAGAATAGGAGTGGCAGTGAAGTATTGAACTCACGCCAATCCCACCTCCACCTTGCAGAGATGGACAGGCATTGGGGTGTGCCTGTGGGTCGTTGCCCATAATGCTCACGGCATTTCACCTCACCCTATCCTACAGACACTGACAAGTGTTGAGGTGTGCCTTGGGGTGTTCGGCTTCACAGTCACCCCATTTCATAAGGACATACGCTGAAATGGGTGCAGTACAGGAGAATGGGGTGAAGTCTGGGGCTGAAGCGTGCAAGGCACACCTCAATGCCTGTCACTGACTTCAGGGTGGGGGTGGGATGGCATGAGCATTACAGCCGGCGATCCAAAGTTACACCTCTGATGCCTGTCAGTCTGTACAGGGTGGGATGTTATGGTTAGAAACTCTAACGCCCCGGGCGTGTTTTGGTATTTGCACTACAAATTTTCAACATGGCCTTTTTGTGACCCCCAACTTCATGAAAGCATTTGGGACCTCTTCTTATGAACAGTGGCACTGTGATTTTGTTAATGTGTCACGAACTCCAAGTTCCCACAGCAACCATGCCATTCTGCGCCAGATGCGCAAAAACATAGATCAGGCAGGATGTGAAGAATGACAGCTGTACCATTCATAGGGAGGTGTGAAGAGATGGCAATGTTGAAAATCTGTAGTGAAAATATTTAAAATGCTCGAGTTTCCGAGCGTTTGTGGAAACTGCTCAACACATGCTTGTACTGCAGTCATTTAGTGGAATTATTTCACAAAATTTTCAACATAGGCATTTTATGACCTCTGCCCATGAACACTGTCACTATGATTTTCTTAATATGTCCAAACATTAATTTCCCACAGCGACCACGCCATTGTGCGCCAGATGTGCAAACACATATTTTGGGCAGGATATGAAAAATGACAGCTGTACTGTTCATAAGGAGGTGTGACCAAATGCCAATGTTGAAAATCTGGAGTGAAAATATTACAAATTTGCGAGGTTACGAGGGTGAGTGGAAACTGCGTAACACACGCTTGTAACACAGTCATTTTATGGACTTTTGTCACCAAATTTTCAACATAGGCATTTTAGGACTTCTGCTCATGAACAGTGTCACTGTGATTTTCTTAATCTGTCCCGTACACTGATTTCCCACAAGCGATCATGCTATTTGTTTTCAACTGTATTGTAATTGTATGTATATATGTCAGGACCTGGACTACCCTTGTCCTCTTCCCCACTGTACCCCTCCCCCCAGGTCGCACCGGGAGATGAGCAGTTCTTGCTCAGTGTGCTTTTCTTGGTGAAACAATTTCAATAAAGAAATAAAATATTCTGCGCCTGTAGTGCCAAAACACATTTTGGCCAGGATGTGAAAAATGACAGCTATACTGTTCATAAGGAGGTGTGGAAAAATGGCAATGTTGAAAACCTGGAGTGAAAATATTACAAATTCGTGAAGTTACGAGCATGCATAGAAACTGCGCAACACATGGTCATAATGCAGTCATTTTTTTGAATTTTTTTCACCAAATTTGCAACATAGGCTTTTTGAGATCCCACCTCATGAAAAGTGACACTGTCATTTCGTTAATCAGTCCGGAAAGGTGATTCCGTGCAGTGACCACAAAATCACCTTTCAGGACCGAATAACGAGATGACAGTGACTGAATTCATGAGGTGGGGCCCCAAGAACCCCGTGTTGAAAATCTGGTGCCAAAATTCAAAAAAATGGCCAAGATATGCACCAAAGTTGAAAAAACCCCATTTATGTCATTATACAGCTTACTGGCATTTCTTTACTTCACTGTCTGCTTTGAAGAGTACAGACGTGTTCCTGGTCCACCGAAGATTGTCGCGCCAGGCTCCAGAGGTAAGTATGAGGAGTGGGGAGGTACAGCATGCAGAAAGTGGGCGCGGGTTGGGGGAAGGGGCATGGGGCTCAACGAGGGACTGTTTTCTTTTTTTACAGGATTTAAAATGAAAAAAAGACATCACAGGACACTTTTGGCATGCTGGGGTAGGCTCCCAGCATGCCACCTGGCTGGGTGTTTGTTGGGGAGATGGGTACTGGAGCTGACAGGGATTGGGCACCTCCGTTGGCCATACAGTGTGGTAGGAGTGCATGAGCTGAGGGGGATTGGGCACCTCCTTGGCACATAACAAATGGGGGGGCACATCATGCCGATGGGGATTGGGCTACCCCATCGGCAAATGAACTGGGGATGGGGGCATGCTAACAGGGGGATTGGGAACCTCCAAGTCAGCTTTCATGGGGACTCTGAGGTGGGTGTCGAGAGCCACTGCTCACCGCCATGTTATAAGAAATGTTACACCAGGCAAGGCACCACCCTGCAATGACGGGTCGCTCCCTCATTGCAGCAGTGGATACGTTTCAAGTTGGGGACACACTGGCTGAACTAGTGTCAGCAGCAGCATGCCACCGCTTTGGGGAAAGTGGGCCAAGCCTCAAAAGGCACTGGGGACATTGGCCCCCACAGTGCCACACCTCCAAAACCCCACTTCTCTCCTAAGCTGTCACGAAATGTTTCTTGTGCATGCGCACAAGCAAACATAAAAAGATTCACTGGAAAGAAGTCTGCATTTCTGTTTTTACTTTTCAGGTACAAGAACTTGCTTAGGCTGTGGTTGCTGCTGTGCAAATATGTGCAGTTATGTCCATGTGGTGACCTAGCCTTGCTACTGTACCACACAGGTCTTTTCTTATCAGCATCGCTTGATACTGTTTCATGGGGGGGGGATATTGCTTAGGCAACAGTCAGTCCCAGACTCTGTAATGGATCACAGAAATCATCAAAGTCTGACTCAGTGCTAATATTATGTTTTAAGACCTCGTCTTTTGTGCATTTCCGTGCCATGATTAGTAAGGCTGAGAGTGCAGACTGTGAACCAGGAGTTCCAGGACTGAATCTCTGTCCTGACTCACACTGAGGCTCTGTACGATTGTGCTTCTGCGATACCACACTAAAATTTATTTATTTATTTATTTTTTGTTAACCGAGTAGGTGCACTAGCCAAGAAATGACTATTTTCAGGCACGACCCGGGAGAGTACAACAAAAGAAACAGTGGAACAATAGCAAACATGAGTACAGTAAATGAAAAATAAGGGAAAACAATACATCGGAGAATACATCAGTACATCAGGGATACAAGGATACAATATGTAGGAGCAACAATCATAACAGTGAGCATTGTTCAGAAATAATGGCAAACAAGATTTATATTAAGTGCAGCAGCCATGGATGGGACCTGTGGAAAAAATGGGGGTAATAAGAGAGTCTGGAGGGAGGGAGAAAGAGGGAGAGGGATAGGGAGAGAGAGACAGAGGTGAGAAAAGTGTGCAGGGATTACAAGAAAGACTGCAATAGAAGGGGGTGCACAGATAGTGGGGGAAACAACAATTGAGATGGGAGGGAGCTTTTGAGTAGAATAAGGTCAAGTAGGCCTAGGGTGGTTTGAAACATGAGCACTTGCTGGACAGGATAAGATGGTTTCTAAGTGCCTTCTTGAAAGCAACATGGGATGGAGCCTGGCGAATGGTTAGAGGAAGGGAGTTCCGGTATCACTTTATAATATATCACTTTGCTATTTGAATCTCCCTGTAAAGGTAAAATGCAAGCAATGTTCTCTCTTCCATGGGATTGTAAAGTGCCTTGGGATACTTTATGAAAAGCACTCTATTAAAATCAAAGCTTTGGCTTAGTGGTTGTATCGCACAGAGAGAATCAGTAGTCCCAGGCTTGAATCCTACTACTGTCATTTACTCACACTAGGCCCAATTCACAAATCTGCAGGATGAGCAGGTGATTTGCATGTACAGAGCCCTTGCAGCTCCACACCCCAGGACAGGCATGCACCATTGACAGCCACCTGTCTGCAGCACCCCCCCGTGCACAGCTGTGTGGATGTGGATCGTGGCTGCGTAGGGAGCAGTTCATGGGACTAGGGCGGGCATCCAATTGGATGCCTGTTCTGCATCCTGAAGTGGCTCCTGTGCTGCGCATGTGCACATAGAAACATAGAATTTGATGGCAGATAAGGACCGCTTGGCCCACCCAGTCTGCCCATTTCCCTACCTAATGGATAAGCTGTAGATCCTAGTTAACCAGCAGCCTACTTCTTTCTGCCCCCAACCCCTAGAATTGCCTTATGACTGTCCCATGCATGCTTGAATTCAATCACTGTTTTTGACTCCACAACCTCCTCCGGAAGGCCATTCCATGCATCCACAACCTCGCTGTGAAAAATACTTCCTTATATTACCTCTGAGCTGCCCCCCATCTTCAAATTGTGCCCCTTGTTCTTGCACACCTCTTTTGAAAGATGCTACCCTCTTGGACTTTGTTGATTCCCTTGAGGTACTTGAACGCTTTTATCATGTCCCCTCTCCTCCTTTCCTCAGAGGCTATACATATTAAGCTCCTTTAGTCTCTCTTCATATGTCTTCTGGTGCAGACCCTGCACCATTTAGTTCCTCTTCTGGACAGCTTCCATCTTGTCTATGTCCTTGTGGAGATTGGGTTCCAGAACTGCACGCAGTACTCCAGATGGGGTCTCACCAGCTGTCTGTACAGAGGGATAACAACTTCCTGTTTTCTACGGGTGATGCCTCTCTCATGCATCCCAGTATCCCCCAACCCTTCTTACTGCCCTCTCACATCTTGCCCACCTTTAAGTCATCTGATATGACTACCCCCAGGTCCCTTTCCATTTTTGTTGTTGTTAGTATCTCACCCCCCATTGTGTACTCTTCCCCTGGGTTTTTGTTTCCCAGGTGCATTACCTTGCACTTCTTAGCATTAAATCTAAGCTGCCATACATTTGACCATTCCTCTAACCAATCCTTTGAAGGCATGGACCCTGGGATGTAGAGTCTGCTGGGCAATTGGCCGAATGGCTGCCTGCAGCCCTCCCTTGCAGCCCGGTGGGCAGAGGAAACAGTGTGCAGGGGGTCCCTGTTGCCACTGAGCCTAGTGGGTAATCATTAGGAAAGGCACGTAACAGTTATGGCAGGGTTCCAAATTGCGTAACTTGTACCCCCAGCCCCGCACTCCATTTCCTAGTGAATGGTGTGGAGTACAGGCAAGTCCTCGGCACGCCCCCAGACTGCCCAAGGCACATAGGTGCCAGGGCGGCTGGGGGATCTGGTGTTACCGTGCTATTGCACATCTAGTAGATGCCACCAGAGTCCGCTGGACCCGCTGCATGGCATTCAATCATAGGCTGCCTACGCGCCATACATACGTGTCACATAGGCTTTTGTCAATAGACCCTGCTGTGACTGAGAAAGTCTATGTTTAATCTCTCTTTATACTTCCCATATCTGTTGCTTTGCTGTTTGTATCACTCTAAGTGCTGAACTGACAGAAAAACGTTCTCTCCTCCCTCTCCTGGATTGCAAAGGGCTTTGGAATATCGTAAATAAAAGGCACTAAGTTCTTTACCTAGTGATTAGAGCCTGCATTTGAGAACCTGGGGCCACAGGCTTGAATCTGAGTGCTGCCACTTTCTCAGTTTGGTTATACACGCATACTGTCTCTGTAATCAAGCTCTGCTATTTGAATCTCTCTGAGCATCTAAATGGGACCAGTGCAAAGCTGTGAACCTGGAGCCCATGTGTGACTTGTACTAGTGCCACTTTTTCAGTGTTACTCTCCCTAAAATGGTAACACTCACTCTCCCCCCACACAGGAAGGCATATGCCATGTACTCCATGTTGTTTTATTATAAAGGAAAACTACACCCTTATGTTGTAAATTTTATTTGTTTCCATGTCAAAAGACAACTTTTTTCCTGTAGCTGTAGGGGGCATATGTGTTTGCTTTAGTTTGTTTTATCCTGTTCATGCTAGTCCCCTGTAACTATCCTGGGGGTCTCTATTTTATGGTTGTTGAAATCTCATCGTCCATAAGAGCTGCATTAGGATATGAGATGATGATGTCACAGCATCCATTTAGACCATACATCTATATGCTGAAAGTGCACATAACCTGAAAACTCCTGCATTGCAGCTCAGTTTGTAAAGCTAACCGAGGGTAAATATGGTATTTTACACCTTACTGCAGTGCAACTTGTTTTATTAAACTGTAGTAAACAGACAGGCATGCCGTGGAGTCTAAAGGGTGCTGACACATCATATTCTCATACGCTAATGCAGCTCTCTGGGACAATAGGATTTCAAGAACCAAAAAATGGAGACCCTCAGGATAGTTACAGGGACTAGTATGCACAGTGATAATAAACCAAAGCAGGCATATATACAATATGCCTAACAGCTATATGAAAAAAGTTATCTGTTAATTACAAGACATAAAGGTGTAGTTTTCCTTTAAGGGGTAGAGAATAAGGCTCTGCACTGATGCAGGCATTGCATGCTGAGTTTGTAGACTTTTCTGCAGCATTTGACTCTGTTAATAGAGCCAAGTTATGGGAGATATTATTAAATAGACACGTACCATTAAATTTATTAGCCCCCATTATTAGGTTATATTGTCACACAACATTGGCTATTAGATATGATAATAAGGGCAATATTTCTGACTATTTCAGTACAACTTCGGGAGTTTAACAGGGATGTCCTTTGGCCCCCCTTCTTTTTAATTTGTATATTGATGCCCTTCTGACTTATAAAGATATAGATACTCTTGATTCCCCAAAAATAAAGAATATCCCAGTACATTGTCTGGCCTATGCAGACGATTTGATTATCTTTGCTTTATCTGCTCAAGGTTTACAAAATAAAATAAATCAATTTTGCTCTAAATGTAAACATTTGGACTTATTAATAAATATGAAAAAAACTAAGCTGCTGATTTTTGCACCGTTACAGGGACATCAAATTAAACCAAGGATTTATTTAAATAACAAACTTATTGAAGTGGTATCCTCTTATATATATTTGGGGGTGAAGTTTGCTTCGAATGGAAATTGGATAGAGTGTTGGAGAGGACAAGTGATAAGGGCAAAACTGATTGTTAGGGATCTCTTACGATTTGCTAGGAAATATGCAGGATATTTGGTCTCGCCGGCATTGATAGCTGGTGAGGCCAAAATTAATCCTATTCTTTTGTACAGCGCAGAGGTCTGGAACAACAATGTCCCTTCGTGGTTGGAGATCCCACTTTCTCTCTACTATAAATCTTTATTGCAGGTTTCACTTGCCACTTCTAATGTTATAGCTAGGGCTGAATTAGGTAGAGTACCTATTGTTACAATAATTGATACACGTCTCATGAGTTATTGGATCAAAATTATTAATCAACAGACTAATATTATGCCTCTACTATGCCTTAGAGAAAAACTATCTTGGCACAAACAGAATTTTAGGTCTCTTTGGATCAAAAATATTCAACGTATTTTGGGCAGTGTTAATATGCTTCATCTTTGGATAGATTGGGAGAAATCAATATCAATATCTTATGTGTTTAAGGAGTATGTCAAAAAGAAAATACTTAGGCTTGGCTATGATAAGCAAATGGAGCTCCTCAGAGCTCAACGTCAGGCCAGATGGTTAGCTCAAAATAAAACTGATGTATTTATAGAGAAATATCTTACTCTTGGGCTGACCTCGTTAGAAAGAAAAATGATTACTTGGGCAAGACTGGGAATCATCTGTTCTAAATATGCTTTTTTTAATAAGATGACTCCACCCAATTTAGGTTTGGAGTTTTGCAGATGTAACAAGGGTTTTCAAGAAGATCTTTATCATATTACAGTACAGTGCCCTTTATATAAAATTCCACGGTTTAATCTGTTAAATGATTTCCTTACTAAATATGTGAATGCAAAATATGATATTTTATTCATACTTCTTCACCCTCAGACATTGGAGGAGGCTAAGATGGTTTAAAGTTTTTTTTATCAGGTGTTGAAACACAAACAAAAACGTCTCTCTGCCTATGACAATTAATTTGTTCATGGATTTTTATGTGTTAAAATTTTAAATGTAATATTAGATTTAATATTTTTTTTGCTTTTCTCTTTTTTTGTATATAATTTTATGTGCTTAGTATGTTGTAAAGGCTTGATTGCTGAACAATAAAAACATTGAAACCTGAAACCTGAATCTGTTAATTACAAGACATAAAGGTGTATTTTTCCTTTAAGGGGTAGAGAATAAGGCTCTGCACTGATGCAAGCATTGCATGCAGTACAACAGAGGATTGGCTGACTTTCAGTATTTTTATTCTTGGGAGCCAGAACTAAAAAGGGTTGGCCACTGAGATTGGATTTGAAGCACATCAACCAATGCACAACAGTTGATGCACTGCAAATCCCACCGTGTGGACACTCACCAGTGCACTGTAGAATGCCTCCAAATCCACTTTTTGATCTGATGCAAGAGAGGAAATGTTCAGCGGATCGAGTGGGTTGTACTGCGGTGTAAACCCTCTTCTGCACTTGATCCACTGCGGAGACCAATTTTCCCATTCTGTAACATGCCAACGCCAACAAACTAAGCATTCCCCACTGAAGGAACACCCCACTGTGGCGCACACAGCTGCATGGAGAGCTGTGTAAACAGTTTATTGAGGGCCCAGCTTGCAGTGCACCAGAAAGAAGCGGCGGAGATTTGGGAGCGATGTGGTAATGTAAATACAGCTTTTACATCCCAGGAACCATACAGTATTACAGGCTCTGGGGGCAGAATGTGGGTGTAGGAGGGAACAATGTATGGCAGCTGCATTACCAATCCATGAGTGGAGGCAACAAGCACTGCCATGGTGCACAGAAATTGTAGTTCTAGTACCAGGTGGGGCAACACACACTGCCGTGGTGCACAGAAATTGTAGTTCTAGTACCAGGTGGGGCAACACACACTGCCATGGTGCACAGAAACTGTAGTTCTAGTACCAGATGGGGCAACACACACTGCCATGGTGCACGGAAACTGTAGTTCTAGTACCAGGTGGGGCAACACACACTGCCGTGGTGCACAGAAACTGTAGTTCTAGTATGAGATGGGGCAACACACACTGCTGTGGTGCACAGAAATTGTAGTTCTGGTACCAGATGGGGCAACACACACTGCTGTGGTGCACAGAAATTGTAGTTCTAGTACCAGATGGGGCAACACACACTGCCATGGTGCACAGAAATTTCAGTTCTGGTACCAGATGGGGCAACACACACTGCCATGGTGCACAGAAATTATAGTTCTGGTACCAGATGGGGCAACACACACTGCCATGGTGCACAGAAATTGTAGTTCTGGTACCAGATGAGGCAACACACACTCTGCCGTGGTGCACAGAAATTGTAGTTCTGGTACTAGATGGGGCAACACACACACACTGCCATGGTGCACAGAAATTGTAGTTCTGGTACTAGATGGGGCAACACACACTGCCGTGGTGCACAGAAACTGTAGTTCTGGTACCAGATGGGGCAACACACACTGCCATGGTGCACAGAAACTGTAGTTCTAGTACCAAATAGAGCAACAAACACTGCCGTGTTCCACAGAAATTGTAATTCTAGTACCAGATGGGGCAACACACACACTGCCATGGTGCACAGAAATTGTAGTTCTAGTAGCAGATGGGGCAACACACACTGCCGTGGTGCACAGAAATTGTAGTTCTAGTACGAGATGGGGCAACAAACACTGCCATGATGCACAGAAATTGTAGTTCTAGTACCAGATTGGGCAACAAACACTGCCACAGTGCACAGAAATTGTAGTTCTAGTACCAGATGGGGCAACAAACATGGTCATGGTGTACACATTGCTACTGTCTGGCTACACCCTTGCCCTGTGCTGGATTGAAAATTGCTTGGGATAGAGTAAATGCAAGGCATTATACAAAACCAAAATTACTATCAACGCTCTCTAAAACAATTGCATTCTGCAAAAAAAAGTTAAACAGGCAGAATAAAAGGTACAGAGTGATGAAAAATGAGAAATAATATCTACCTTTTCTTATCCAAATAGAAGTTTTCAAAACACTCAAAACAGGCTCCATCACTAGAAAAGTTCCTTTAATACTCTTATGTCTTTGATTTGTTACTTTCAGCAATTTAACACTTTAGATTTGTTTTATTTAATATTGCTAATTAGGAAGATAGAGTTGGGCTGCTTCCTCAGTACTGTTCAATTAATTCAGAGCTCTGTTGCATTCATGACACACAGAGTAGGAACTATGGAAAAATAACAAATCAGGGGGAATCATCTCAATGAAAGAAAAAGCTGAAAGTATCACAGTGGAGAAAAAAAGAGGTGCTTGGTACCAAAAAATATGAGTAACCATATTTAAGAGAAAAAAAAAAGGTGTAGCTTCAGCCCAAAGGGTTAAAAAGCCCATGCCAGCATAGGACCAGGCATATTGTGACAGATGTTGTAAGTCAGGCTGATTGTCAGATTAACTCCTTTAATACCCTCTTCTCAACCCTCTCACCTCTCTTCCCCATACCCCCATCCCTCAGCTTGACACGTCTGCTCCACGATCAACACTCCATCATCTAACTTCCTCACCATCCTCTCCTAACTAAAAACCTACCTACGCTCACCTTCTATAGCTACCTCTCCAACTACCACCTTCCTTCCCATATTAATTATCTCACCTTCCTATCCTGACAAAACCCATCTAAACAACACTGCCCTACATCTACTTCCTCCACTTCCACCTTCCTTTCTGAATAATACCCTCTACTACTCTACTTTTCCCCTTCCTCCTCTTCCATCTCTTCCTCCTTACTCTACCCTACCTCCTCACTATCCCCCTACCCTTGCACCAACGCATTTTGACAAAACTAAATCCTCTTAACATCTCTCTCTCTCCACCACATCTTACCTCAATGCACAAAACAAATTAGTCTCCCTACTCTCCCCCCCACCTCCAAGTAGCCCCCTCCTTACTGTCTCTCTGACACTCACCAACTCCTAACAAAGCCATATCCTGGCTGCATACCACCCTTCCCCTCATCATTTTCCTGCTAACCCCCCTTACTGTCTCCCTGCTCCACACCACTTCCTTCTAACAAAGTCATATCCTGGCTGCATACCACCCTTCCCCTCATTGCCTTCTTGCTACCCTTCCTTCTCCATACTGTATATTCTGGATTGTTTATTATGCCGTCCTGTAAATACTTTGTTAATAATCATGTATCTTAGCTACTATCCAATTTTGAATTTCCTTCTGTAACATAGCACTTGTTTTTATCTTTTACCTTGATGTATGTTTCTCTGTTACTGACGTGGAACTTTTGTAAATGAGCTCCAAGCTCAAAGGTTGTTATCCAAGACAATTAAAAGAATAAATAAAGGGGGGGGGGTTAATGTAGACAAGGCTAGCAATAACATTGACTTTTACCATGTAAATGAATAAATGACTTCCAGACATAGATGTAGTTTGGGTGTGTGTGTGTGGGAGGCAACCCCCCCCCCAATTTGTCCTGATGAACACTTTTTTCCAATAATTTTATATTAATTACAAAATATCCTGCCCTCTGCCCCCCAAATGTCAAAGTCAAACCACACCTATGCTTCCAGCACAAGATAGACCTAGATGCCATTGGCTGTTTTGACCCTGTTGGGACATCATAATTTTTAACACTGATAATGACAAACTCAAGCTGACAGCTTTCATTATGTGAGCCATTTAATGCAGACATGTTAAGGAGCACTGTGAGAAATATGAGCATATATATATATATAGAATATATAACTGTGTTTACCCAAACTACTCCTTAATGCTTCTAAAAATGAAGTATATGATTTTTGCTCCCACAACAAGAGGCCAGATAGTTCCCCTTTTCCTGGAATCCTTACCCTACTGTGTGATAAACTGGGGCTTGTAGACTATTTCAAATACCTAGGAGTATGGCTAGACAGTAAATTTCTTCCAGTGCTCACACTGAAAACGTATGTAAGAAGCTAGACCCTAGCTAGGCTTCAACTATAGAAATAAGTTCAATCACCCTGTGGATGCCCGTAAAACTGTAGTTAGACCCACAGTTCTACCCATGTTGGACTCTGGTGACCTAGTGTACAGAGGCATTTCTGATGATCAACTCGCCAAGCCAGATATCCTTTATCACGGGCCTTTGAGATTCATTACTGACCTACCTTCAAGGACCCACCACTACAATCTCTAGATGTCTGTTGGTCTAGCATCCCTTACCACTCAAAGGCTGGAAAACCTATAGTTGTGGTCCTACAAGGTTCTTAGACATGATGTACCACTATACATCTTTGACTTTTTCTGCACAGCGTCTAGTTTATACAGTCTGACAGCATGTAATTATATTTTATTAAAAACTCAGATTTGTAACTAAATATGGCAGAATGGCTTTCAACTGGCTCACCCTGACATACTGGAACAAACTGCAGACTTCTGTCAAATCGAACTCAATGGTAAGGCTTCATACTTTCAAACTTCTTATTGACACCCACTGCACTGATAGTTGTTCTTCCCTCTCGGTTCTCCAGTGTTACTTTTCTTTGTAGCAACTTGAAATGTTTTACTGTACTGTATTATATCCAGTATCTTACTTATTTTTGTTGCTGCTGGATTACCATTCGTTCATATTTTAGTGTATTCACTGCCTACAAATTTTATACTGCCTTTTGTCTTGCATCTTTTGTAGTCACTGCATTTTCTCTGTATTGTTACACTATCCTAACCAGGACCTCTTTGCAATTATGCATCACTCAGTGGAATATATATATATATATATATATATATATATATATATATACACAGAGAGAGAGAGAGAGCAGGTACCTAGCTGTTTGTGGTTTTGCATACCAACACACAAGATTGTTTTGTGTTTCAAAACTGCAAAATGAAGTCAGTGCTATTCAGTCTGGACTTGTTTCAAACCTCCATTCCACAGAATATTACCCCTCACCTCCTGTTCCTACCTCCCAATTCTAAAACTTGGCAATCTTACTGCTTAATTCCAAAAATGTAACCCTCCCCATGTCTCCAAATGCACAGCTTACTGCCCAACTCATAGAAACATAGAACTTGTCAGCAGAAAAAGACTGATCAGTCCGTCCAGTCAGCCCTATTTTTCCTCCTGCCTATTCTGACATCTTGGACCCTATTTTAGTGACCAGCATCCCTCCTGCCTCCATTTCCTCTATTTATTATGCCTTGGTTCTTAGCTTCTCAATGTCACACAGCCCCCCTCACAATAATACACATATTGCATATTCTTACATTTACAATAATCCCTGCTCCCAACATTTGCACTTCTCACCCCTGCACTACTGTTAAAATTTATGGCCCACTCCCTTGTTGTATTGTCCGCCCCCCCCTTCCACTGTTGAAATTGGCAGCCCTAATTTCATTTTGAAATGTACAGGGTGCAACAGGACACACTGTAAGATGATGTGGATGTGGGTGTTGGTGAGGTACATGACTTCAGTTCTGGGAGTGAAATAAAGTCTGCTGCAATATGGAAAGAACGGATGCTGTGTAAAGTCTATGCTCAGAATACATATGTGCATAATAATGTGCAAAATGCTGTTTGCTAGGGAAACACATTCACAAACCTCCACCAGTACTATTTCTTGTTCCTACATCAAATGTGCTGAGTTCCCTAACTGAATTATGTCCCTTGTTTTCACCACTGCTTATTAGAGATGATTGGTTTGTTTGTCAGCACTTCTGGATATACCCAGACTTCACTACTGTGATCTGGAGTATAGTGAGTAATACCAATATTGTGGGCTCTGCACCAAGCTAACCCATGATTTATTTCTGGAACAGATCCTCACGATTGTCTGTCCTATCCTATAGAAAACTCCCATATAATGACTGGATAGTCCCAGATAGTCCTGGATACGCCATTTGCATAATGATCAGTGATACCTTATTATGCTCTCCGGACAAAATAATCCGTGCCTTAAATTGCAATTATCCTGGTATCCATGCATTCAGCCATGAATAATGACCATGGATAAGGATAATTAATTATGGATAAAGTAAGAATGATCTGGAAAATTTTGCCCTGGCATGGATCTACCATGGATACGGCTAATGTCTGGACAGCTGAGCTATCTGGCTGAGCATGAAAAGTGCAGTTAATTTACTATCTGACCAAAGATTAAAACATGTTTGAGCAAAATGAGGCACACATCCAGCTCAAAACAGGTGGAAAACAATGGAAGACACAGGGTTGGTGATGGGCTCAAGTTACTGATGCAATGTGCAGACAGCGACTGCAGCTGCATCTGTTTCTGTAAGTTCAAGCTTTAGAAAAAAAAAACTCTGTATCTTTAATGTTGTGCCTGCTCTTAGGCCATGAAATCTGTAATTGATTTTAATTGTATGGTAATGGTGGAAGACATTTGTATGTTTATAAGGGGGCACAAACACCCGGGGCCGCTCCATGAAGCCAGTGGTGGGGTGCAAGTTTTAGAATGATATACCAGGAAGTATTTTGTTTTGGAGAAGGTGATGCAGGGGTGGAAAATGCTGCTGCAGTAGACAGTCAGTGCAAAACCAGTAAAAGGATTCCAATAAGGGTGGGGCAGATGCAAGGGCTTGATAAAGATGCACCAGAAAGTGAGGGGGGAGGGCAGAGGGACAAGCCTCCAGGGCTCTCTCATTCAACATTAGGTAGGAATGGGCATGTATGATGGCCCAATGGGCCTTTTTCTGCTGATGGAGTCTGTGTTTCTATAAGCAGTTTGCTCATTTGTTGCTGGGAGCAGAAGCAAAGTTTGTCATGTGAATCATGGTGATGGCATGTGCCAGCATCTCATGTGCCAAACAACAGCCCCCCAGGAGCAACAATGAAATCGGGCATAGCATCAGGTCCATATTGTTTGAATAATGGGCTGATGTGGAGACTGCCACAGGCATCTCCAGGGTATTATTTTGGTGTAATGTTTGATAACAGTTGCCCAGGGCTTTTTTCTTTTGCAGATCAATTTATTTATTTATTTGTTGAATTTTGGTAACTGGGTAAGCCCACTGAGATGCGACAGTCCTTTTTTCAGGGGTGACCCAGGAAGAGCAATACAGTTGAATAGTGCGCTGGTTGCTACGACATTTGTACAGTATACAACAATTACACAGGATAACTCATTATTTGTATGTATAAAAGTTTGGCCTGGTAGGTATTTATTTATTTATTTAGTTTTTGTTGACTGGGTAAGTGCACTAGACAGATTCTGCCTATTTTCAGGCACGACCCAGGGGTAGGGGATACAGATGAATGCCAACTGACCTTGAACCAGATTAAGCCATTGGTGGTATTTTAGCGAATGGGGGGAAATTTGACCAGGACACTGGGGAAATTCCCCTACTCTTTTTAAAAAGTGCCATGGGATCTTTAACATCCACCTGAACTCATTGGAGGCAGTATAGCGTAGTGGTTCAAGGCTCTGAGCTGCAAACCAAAAGACCTGGGTTTCAATCCCACAGCCCCTACTTGCATACTGCGTGACCCTGAGCAAGTCACTTAACTTCCTTGTGCTCCCAGATTGCACCTGTAAACAAGCTTTCAGCTTAGTGTGTCTCTCCTAGTATATATATAAAAAAAAATACCACCAGAGCAGGCAGATGGGATCTCGGTTTAATGTCTCATCCAAAAGATGGCACCTCAGGAATGCAGCACCCCCCTCATGCTGCACTACAATGTCAGTACAGGGATTTAACCCAAGTGCCTTGTATGGGGATAGAACCCACAGCCTTCTGATCTCCCAGCCTCAGAGGCGAGAGTGCTACCTGTTGAGCTACTGACACTACCACTGACTGAGGTAATACACAGAATGAAAGCCCTATGATGGACAATGGTTCTATAAGCACACCCGCCCCTGAATAGGCTTTTCCCGGAGAAAGTGTGAGTGTTAAATGCCAGTCAGTAAAATCCAGTTTCTGAAGCAATCCTTTTGCAGGGTAAAACTAATTATCAGCAGCTTGTGTTAGACCTCACTCCAAGTTAACACTGATTTTCCTTCATCTAAGTACTGAAGCACTTATATCTTCCCATCCTTAGCAGCCTAACTGCTCCAGTCAGTCAATCAGGCAGTCATTCAAGGAAAAGCCTTCTTCAGCGTTGTAGCAATTCACACTGCTTTAATGTCAGGCTCAGCCTGTGGGCAGATTCACCAAGAAACTGCACTTCAGAGCGTAACACGGAAAGAGCCTTAGATAGCAATTGAACCATGGATACTGAGTCCCAAAGGCAGTAGATTTTCCAATCGCCAAAAGGAGAATTCTCCATTATATGTGCATTAGAACACTGCTCTAGACATTTTGCATCCATTGCAAGTTCTCACCACTAGAGAGTTTTAATTTTTGCAACATCTCACCACTTGTTCTGGGTCCTCAGAGCCATAATTAAGCAGTCCTGGTTTTAAACTGCCCACATCATCAACCTACACATTTCTCTGTAACAGCATTTCTTGAAAACAGCAGAATACAGATAGATGCAATTGTATTTGAATACAAATAATATCTTAGGCTGCTTTATCATTACATTTTTTTAAAATGACTCAGAAATGAAAGTAAATGGATAAGTGTGTGCATATGTGGTATTTTTCAGTGAGCATTTCACAAAAGAAGGGAAAAATGGCTGGTATACAGCACAACGCCAATGTTCGGGCTATGTGGCAAGTATTTTGAAACTACTACACACAACATAAAGGATAATGTATGGGCAGCCATGCGCAAGATGCATGTGTCTGCATCCAGAGGTTTCTATGGCAACCAGAAACCTTAGGAGCAAAGCTTGAGAGGCTCCCTGGTTGCCACAGAAAACTTGAGATGAAGACACAGGCTTGTCTGTATATGGATGCCCGTACATTATCTTTCATAGTGTATGGGTCATTTCAGACACTCTGCTTCCTTTTGGTGTCCTGGCAGATGAGGGGAGGCACTTGAGGGTTGGTGATGGACTCAAATTACCGATTCAATGTGCAGATAGCGACTGCAGCTACATCTGTTTCTGTAAGTTCAAGCTTTATAAAAAAACCCTCTCTGTATCTTTAATGTTGTGCCTGCTCTTTGACCATTAAATCTGTAATTGATTTTAATTGTATGATAATGGTGGAAGGTGGAATTTGATTGGTTAGGCACTTATTTAAGGTACCTGTTTGAAGTCAGTATCTCTGAAGACGCATGACAGCAGCACATGTGAAACGTAAGGGTTTTGCTTAATGTTACCTGCCACTATATGTGGTTTTTAGCCAGATGAATAAGTTGAGCACATGAGCACTTTTTACTATTAAAGGTTTTTTTTTTTATATATATCCTTGTCCTTGGTTTGGGTGCTGTATTCATGAACATTGGGAAAAAAGCTTTCAGCTTGATCAGCTAGAGGAAATCAGCTGTGTGGTGTCATTCTAAGCTGTTGTGCTGCAGTAGTGACATCACTACTGCAGCGCAACAACATACTGATGTCACTACAGCAGCGCAGGTACCAAATTTCAGGTGTGGATCTCAAAGCAGAACAACATTCCACCATATACTATAATGATTTTAGAATGGTGTTTCACAGAGATTTTTTAAACAACATATGACAAAGATTTTGAAACTGTCTTCAACCATATTTATAGTGTATGGGTAGGCGCTGTTATATAGAAGCAAATCCTAATATTGTGGTGCCATCACAGTAACATCAAGAGGTTGTTGTACCCTCTTGAGTATGTCACTACAATGGTACAACAACATTGAATGTGTGCGTGAGCAGCTACTGACATCTCCAAATGCTTCACTGGCGCTGTTCAAGTGGAGAAATTCAAAAGAAAATGGCGATGTGGCTTAATGAGTGGGACTCAATTACATGGACAAATGAATATGACTATGTCGTGCTGAACTGTACCAACACATCTCCTTTTGCTGGATTTTTGTTTTAAAAAAAAGGCCGGTGACAGGGTTGAATAAGGCCCTGCCCCATTTGTTATGCAGAAAGAGTTTAAACTCAAGGGTCTGTTCTATCCTGTCCCTTTCTGTCACTTGTTTGTCTGGTTGCATAACCAAATTTTCTTGTGAGATCTAGGAACTGTTCACTCTGATGGTGTCCCAATTTTCCGCCTCTAGCTATCTCTCTGCATTCTCTTGATATTTCTGTCTTTTCTTCCCCCTTGCATATCTATGGGTATAAAAATATATGTGAATCTTTATGTGAAAATGTCACTGATACTGGGATTCCTTTGTTTAAAACTGTGTATAGTTATACTGTTGAAATGATTGCAAAAAGCTGTTTGGAACTCAAGAGATTAACATGAGAAGCTGGTTTGCAAACTCTCTGAGATGCTGTAAACAAGAGGCCAGTTCTGGGTCATTATGTACTTTTTGCTGCACCTGCAAGAACATTGGAAACTTACAAGAACATTCTGTGAGAAGCAGGATGTCAGTGAGGCAAAGACTTCTTATAAAAAGAGCAGCAATGCTTTTGCTAGAGAGATAAGGAGAAACTGAGAGACACTGTGATTGGAAATTGAGAAGAAAAACTCAGATGGACTCTGCTTTCTATGTTTGTACTGCCATTGTAAATAGTTATACTGAACCATTTTTCTTTTTTATTTTGCTGTTATTGAGAAAAATAAAATGCTATTTGCGAATTTTGAAACTGCTCATAGTTTTCCTATGCTTCCTGACCTGTGCCTTGACAACAGATAGGTGTCAACTGTGGGGTTTACGCTGTGTATACTCTAAGCCAAGATTTTTGTGCATGGGTACTAGACCTGGTACCAGGGAAGCATAGCAGAAAGGTATGGATTCTGTAGCAGCAAGCCTAGGAGTCATTACTAGAAGAACGGCAGCCAAATTAGAAGCAGAAACAAAAGTCCAAACTGAGACTGTACAGCCAGTGCCAGTCATGGAAAAAAAGAATAGGCAGTGACAGAACCTGAAAGCCTGACTTCCTTTTTCAAATGGTGGGCTGTACAACAAACAGAGATGGAGGAACAGAGAAGAAAGAGATTCAGTGTTTAGAGACACAGAGAAAAGAAGAAATGCAACAACTCGAGAAGCCGAGAAAAGAAGAGATGCAGTGACAGGAGAAGCAAAGAAGAGAAGAGAAGAGATGCAGCAATGGATGGATGCCTTGCTAGTTATCAAAGCTGGAGGATCTGGCACTGGTCCAGCAGATCAACAAGACACAAGCAACTTAAACTACATTAAACTTACAAAGTTGAGTCCCTCAGATGATATTGAAGCATACCTGACAACTTTTGAAGGGTTGCCACAGCCTGCAAGTGGCCAAAGCAGCAAAGGGCAATCAGACTGGCACCTTACCTGATAGGAAAAGTCCAACTTACTTACAGCAATATGGACACTGCACAGTCAGAAAACTATGACCTGGTGAAAAGCGAAATCCTGAAAAGGTATGACATCTCAGGGGAGACATACAGGCAAAGATTCTGGTCACTGAAGTATAACTCAGTTGACAATCCTTGAGAAGCCTTCACCCATCTCCAAGAACTCCATCTGAAATGGCTCCAACCAGTGGGCAAAACACTCCCACAGATCATCGAAACATTTGTAATGGAGCAGTTCATCAACATTCTACCCACAGGTGTACAGCTCTGGGTAAAAACACTGACCAGAAAGTGAAGAAAAGGCTGTTTCTTTGGCTGAAGACTACCAAATGGCCAGACACCACAGCAGCGAGGTAACAGACACACACTGGTAAGACACTATTTTTTCCATTTAAACTCCAAGTCTGATAAGAAATCTGTTGGGGGTAACAAATCTGCACCCAAAGACTTTGTTTGCTATAAGCCAGGTCATATTGCAAGAAATTGCCATAGTAAGAACAGTGACACTGGAGCAGATTTGTCCTTAGCAAACTGGGGCAAGTACTTAACAGATGTGAAGGTGGGAGATAAGACTGTGAAGGGACTTATAGATTCGGGAAGCAGACAGACCCTATTGCATGTTGAAGTGCTGGGAAAACAATGTCCAAAAGGACCAGGTACTGGTGTCATCTGCATCCATGGGGACATTTGATACTATCCCACCACCCAAGTGGCTCTGAATATTAAGGGTGTGTCACACCAAATGAACATGGGGCTAGTACCTAAGTTACCTGTACCTGTGATTATTGGAAATGACTTTCCAGGATTTACTGGTTTAATCAAAGATGGAGTAAATCCTAATGTTTCAGGAACTGTGGTAACAAGAGCTCAGGCAAAGAAAATCTCAAATGGTGGGGACTCTTTTCCTTTCACTGATTTTGATTCAGACTTGTTTAAGCAGAGCTCCAAGATCCAGAAGTCCAGGAAAAAAAGATGACACCTGAAGAAACAGTGGCAACAAAAGACTGATGGACATAAGGGGATAACTTATCAAAATGCTGAAACTAAACTAATAACTGATTGCTATTTTCTTTCAGAGCAAGCTAACAATGCTTCTCTACAGGGTTATTTTAAGCAGCTGGGGGTGAAACCAAAACAGGGTGAACCTATGTTTAAAAAATGTAATGGGCTACTGCGCACAGTTTGGGTTAAACCTCAGACTCAGAACCAGACAGAACAATTGGTTATATCACAAAAGTATAGATCTGAGTTGTTACAGGTAGCACATGATGGTCCTATGGCTGGTCACTCGGGGAGAGACTGCATCCTTGCCAGATTGCTGTACAGATTTTGCTAGCCTGGAATTCATGAAGATGTTGCTACCTATCATAATTCTTTGCTGAGTGTCAGAAAGTAGCCGTGACCTTGGGGAGGTGGAGTAGGGATCGACGTGGACAATGAAATGCAAACAAGTAGGGTAAGCAATAACAAATACACACATAGGTAATTATGTACAGAGCCAAAATGTACAATACAATGGTTACAACTGACACCAAGGGAAGGAAGAGGTTCTGTTTACCAGGCCCCAGAAGGGCAGAATAATAAAAACACTTATATTGAACACAGTCATCATATGGGTGGAAAGCCTCCTTTTCACGAGAAAGACATTTGAAATAAATATTAATGCAGCCACTGTTCAACTGAATCCACCTCATGCCCTACTTGCAAGTTTTATCCTTCTCACACTTTTGAAAGCAGTGTACGCGTTTGCTAGTAAACCAGCTGCCCTTTGACTGTTTTGTCAATGAGCAACTTTAAGGAAAATGTTTTGGAGCCCTTTCCTTAACTGTGATTGGCAGTACAGGCATCTAATCAGCAACGTCACCCCTGTTGCAAGACATAAAAAATAAATTCTTGTTTGACTTCTGATGCTTGATGTGAAGGGATAATTTAATGTTAATGTCACCTTCAACTTATTAATCGCTGCTGCTGTCATCACAGCACTGCGTGTCTTGTGAAGGGACAGGAGCAGTGCTCTACATCCTGTTTACAATTTAAATTTTCAAGCTCAGGCAGTGTATTAGTCAGAAATAATTAGGTTTCATCAGTCAACAACAACTGCCAAGCTCTTAGTATGAGTAGAAATAAAATACTTTCTACAAGGCGCTTGTAAAATATATATACTCCGGGCTGAAGTGGGAAATCACACGTGAATCCCATCATTTCCTGCAGTGAAGCTGATGAAACTGTACTGTGTAAAGCCAGTGCTTACTGTCAAAAGAGCAATCGTTTTTGAAGCTGCTCAAAGGAGATGCAAATCAAACAGTACAAAGAAATAGTTACAAATAAATACGCACTTCACGCTGACCTGGTTGAGCTCCTCACCTTAAACACAATTCCATCTACACTGAAAGAGCTGAAGCTTAGCAAGACTGGGTTCTTTGTCAGTCAGAATTACCAGTGTGCCATGTGAAGTTGCACAGTTGTTGCTATCAGTTAAATACAGATATCGTAATATGGGATTTGCAATGGCCTGACTCAGAATGTGTCATTTATTTTCATGAGTCAGGTGGCAGGAGTCAGTAAGCCTTGAGTGAGTTATGGATGTCTTGCCTCTTCACCAACGCTAATAAGTGACATTTTCTGAGTCAGGTCATTGTGTATCTATATACAGACATTTATTTAGTTTTTGTTGTCTGTGTAAGTGCACTAGACAAATCCTGACTATTTTCAGGCACGACCCGGGGGAGGGGGATACAGATGAATGCCAAATGACCTTGAACCAGATTAAGCTGCTGGTGGTAGTTTTTGTGAATGAGGGAAATTTGGCCAGGACACCGGGGAAATTCCCCTACTCATCAATAGGGGGAACCTTTGGCCACAGCAATGGCCAGTCCAGACTTGCAGATGGAAAGGATGGAGGTGCAAGTTGAACAGGAGATTGGAGTCTCCCAGGTTGAGCAAGCAACGGAGTACGAACATATTGTTGAGAGTTTATTATATTCAGAAGATGGTGATACCCCAGTTACATTTTTTTTCTACAGAAGATCTCACTGCAGTATCTACATAGACATAGACTTTGACAGCAGATAAGGATCGCTTGGCCCACCTAGTCTGCCCATTTCCCTACCTACAGGATAATCTGCAGATCCTAGTTAACCAACAGCCTATTTCTTCCTACCCACCACAAGAATTGCCTTATGTCCATCTCATGCATTCTTGAATTCTCCCACAGTTTTTAGACCCCACAACCTCCTCAGAAAGGCTGTTCCATGCATCCACTACCCTCTCTGAGCAAAAATACTTCCTCACATTGCCCCTGAACCGCCCCCCCATCTTTAATTTGTGTCCCCTTGTTCTTGCACGTCTCTTTTTCTGAAAGATTCTACCCTCTTGGACTTTGTTGATTCCACTGAGGTACTTATAAGTTTCTATCATGTCCCCCCTCTCCCTCATTTCCTCAAGGGTATACATATTAAGCTCCTTTAGTCTCTCCTCGTATGGCTTCTCTTGCAGACCCTGCACCATTTTAGTTGTCCTCCTCTGGACTGCCTCTATCCTGTCTATGTCCTTGCGGAGATGGTGTCTCAGAACTGGATGCAGTACTCCAGATGGGGTCTCACCAACTGTCTGTACAGAGGATAACAACTTCCTGTTTTCTGCTGGTGATCTCTCTATGCATCCCAGTATACCCCCAGCCCTCCCTACTGCCTTCTCAGATTGCTTGTTAGCCTTAAGGTCATCTGATATGATTACCCCCAAGTTCCTTTCCTTTTTTGTTGTTGTTACTACCTCCCCCCCATTGTGTAATCTTCCCCTGGATTTTTGTCTCCCAGGTACATTATTTTGCACTTCTTTGTATTGAATCCTAGCTGCCATACTTCCGACCATTCCTCCAACCTTGCCAAGTCCCTTCTCATCCTTTCTACACCTCCTTGCGTATCAACCCTGTTGCAGATCTTTGTGTCATCTGCAAAGAGGTTATACTTTTCCTTCCAGTCCCTGTGCAATGTCACTTATAAAGACATTAGAAAGGACTGGACCCAGTACTGAACCCTGCGGTACCCCACTAGTAATAATAATAATAATAATAACTTTATTTGTCTGCGCCTTTCTCAAAACCAAGGTGCATTACAATAAAATGCAGAATAAAACATATTAAAAACTAAGTTGGCTACACACCAATTAATCAACATACAAGTTATCAGCAAATGCCTTGCTCCATAAAAAGGACTTTAAGCCCTTTTTAAAACCCTCCACCGTCATGCACTCTCTAATCCAACGTGGTAGAGAATTCCAGAGGGTCGGCGCCACAAACATAAAAGCTCGGGCACTGGAAAATTTTAAAGTAACCCTCGGGATCTCTAGCAACCCCTCGTTGGCAGAGCGGAGTGGTTGCATAGGTAGGTAAGGCACCAGAAGCTCTTTCAGGTAGTCAGGGTAACCCCTCTTTCTTCAGAGTGGACTCCATTTACAATTACCTTCTGTGTCCTGTTGTCCAGCCAATGTTTTACCCAGGCTACCACCCTGGGACCCACTCCCAGGCTGGTTAATTTGACTATTAATCTTTTGTGTGGGACTGTGTCAAATGCCTTGCTAAAGTCTAGGTAGGCCATGTCCACAGCCCCTCCCTGGTCTACTACTTTGGTCACCCAGTCAAAGAAATCAATTAGATTCATCTGACATGACCTTCCCGCTGTGAACCCATGCTGCCTTGGGTCCTGTGCCTCACTGGTGACTCTTTAGACCTCAAGCTAATCGCACTCATCATGGAGGAAGTACTTCCACCTATTACTAAATTACTTAACCTCTCTCTAACCCTCTCGCGATTCCCACAGGTATGGAAAACAGCCATTGTTACCCCAGTTCACAAATCTGGAGACCATGCACTACACAGCAACTATAGGCCTATATCAATCCTCCCACCTGTCTCTAAAATACTCGAACGTACTGTTGCCAACCAACTTGTGGACTACCTCGATAGATACTCCCTACCATGTGAACAACAGCATGGCTTTCGGAAAGGGCACAGTACCACCACCGCACTCTTAGAATTCACCAGCTACGCCCAGCAATCTATTGACCAAGGCAGTCTTGTGGGTGCAGTCTTTATAGGCTTAACCAAGGCCTTCGACATGGTTGATCACCGACTCCTCCTTAAACGACTCTTAGAAACTGGTCTCTCCCCTGATACACTGCCCTGGTTTAGAAGTTATCTTGGGGACAGATCTCAATGCGTGAAGATTTCCAATGCTATCTCTGACCAGAAGCCTGTTCAGTCCGGGGTACCCCAGGGCTCAATCCTGGGACCACTCCTTTTCAGCACCTTCCTTAACAATCTCCTGACTTCCTTCCACCAGCAAACCCCGCTCTATGTAGATAATGCTGTCATTTTTGCAAGCCACCCTGACCCTTACCTCCTTGAAAGTAACCTTCAAAAGGGCTTCATGGAAGTTGAGCACTGGTTCCACAATCATAAACTAGTACTAAACTACAAGAAGACAAATGTCCTGTTGTTCTCCTCAGCTCGCAGTCGACATTGCAGTGTCAGTGGCTCAGTAGGTAGCACACTAGCCTCTGAGGCTGGGAGATCAGAGGGCTGTGCGTTCAGTTCCCACATCTGGCACTTGGGTTAATATCCCAGTACTGACACTGTAGTGCAGCATGAGAGGGGTGCTGCACTTCTGAGGTGTCGTCTTTCAGATGAGAGGTTAAACCGAGGTCCCATCTGCCTGGATTGGTTGTAGTTCAGGTGGATGTTAAAGATCCCATGGCACTTATCGAAAAGAGAAGGGGAATTTCCCCAGTGTCCTGGCCAAATTTCCCTCATTCACTAAAAATACCACCAATAGCTTAATCTGGTTCAAGGTCAGTTGGCATTCATCTGTATCCCCCTCCCCCGGGTCGTGCCTGAAAATAGGCAGGATTTGTTTAGCGTACTTACCCGGTCAACAAAAACGAAATAAATAAAAAAAAAAATAAAGAGCAGGCTCTTACCATCCAAAATTTCCAAGGTGACCCCCTGAACAAATACAGCACTTCAAGTACCTAGGGGTTACCCTTGATAGACACCTCACCTATTCACTGCACATCGAAAATGTTGCCAGAGCCGTCAGTACCAGGATTGGGCTCCTCTATCGACTGAGAAAGTATCTAACACCTGAAGCCCTAACTCTTGCTGTCCACAGCTCGGTGCTCTCCTTAATCGATTATGGCCTTGTCATTTATGGGACTTCTTCCACCACTGCACTCAAAAGGCTCACTGTGGAACTGAACAAGGCCTATAGACTCCTAACTGGTGCACCACGCCTCACCCACACCTGCAATGTCTATATGCAGGCTGGGTGGCTCAACTTGCATGGGAGAATTAAATACCACATCTGCTTACTTGCCAAAAAGATTCTCCTTGGACTCATGCCTTCAGGATTAGGATGCTTAGTTCACAAATCCTCCAAGACCCAACATACACGCACCTCACCTTCCGCACTCCTACTAGTCCCAATGTGCCGAACTGCCCAATACCAATGCTCCTTTTGTATCAAAGCGCCATACTGGTTAAATGGCCTCCACAATGGTTTGGTTAACCTTACTAGGCTTGGTGAATTCAAACTCAAACTTCGTCAGCACATCCTAACTGAAAATTCCTGTGATTGCACCACTTAACATCCTTGTCCCTCTTCCCGGGACCTCACAACCCCCCCCCCCCACCGTTCTTCCATTGTTCTCTCTACTTGTCTTGCCCTCTCACTCTCCTGTCCCTTCCTGCCCTCCCATCTCCCCCTCTTTTTCTCCTTCCTCCACTGTCTTCCTTGCTTTTCGTCCCTTACTATCCTAGCTGCTACTTGACAATGCTGCCTGGTTGCTCTCCCCTTCCTGGATCTGCTCCCCTCCCAATTCCCTCCTCTTCTCACTCCCTGCCTTGAATCACGTGCTAAGCTAATGTGTATTTATTTGCTGTTCTCTTATTTTGTATTTTGTAATATAAATTGCTTAATTGTTTGTGAAACCAGTCTGTTTTCCATTATGGATGTGTACCCCCCCCCATTGACATGGAACCTCTGTAAATGAACTGCTTGGTGCTCAAAGGTATTCGTAATCCTAGATTGAATAAATAAAAAAAAAATTAAAAAAATAGTCCTAATTAGCCCCCTCAATGGGTATACATTCAAATATACCACCCTTACCCAATGTACATATATATATATATAGATATAATAACTGGTAGTCACCCCCCATCACACTGATTATCAGTGTGATCAAATGCCATAATAACCAAGTATGGTGTCATACCTCGTTATTATGGCATCTGCAAACTCATACTTCACTTTCTTTGTTTACTGTACAACAATGGGAAATGTAATTATTGTGCTCATGTACATTTATTTATTTTTTTATGTATTTATGTCTTTGTTTACCAGATAAGTGCACTGATCTAGGGGACCGTTTTCAGTCATGACCCGGGCCACAGGGTGGCAAGCAACAGAGAGAAACACAGCAACACACACAGGGAAACTTCAATGTATACTGAAAATTCACACCTCGGGCACGAGGTGGTGTGGAAAAAAAGAAATACAAAAACATAATAGTACAAGGCAATGGCCAGGCACGCATAGTGTGAAAAGTGGGCCATACATAGCAATAGAAATAACATGAGATACAGGAGCCACGTTACATGTTGCAGGAGAACATATGTAGCATTATAAATATGACGTGAGACCAGTTTAGTACAGTCATCAGTAAAGTTGTGCGGGTTCATATAGTTACAGTCTCACATCAGTTTCAGGGATTTGAGGTAGTGAGGGAAGGAGGGTTATAGAGAACTACAGTGACGAGGGAGGAGATGAACAGGAGGGCAGGGGAGGAAAGGAGACATGGGCATTAGGGTACCTTAGAGGTACATGTACATGTACCTGTTATTGTAAAAATAAAACATGATTGACTGTGTGCTTATGAAGTTTTTTTTTTTACACACCCTGGGTGCGTGATGACCACAGACACCTCTCGACCTTCGCTCTCAAGGTTTATGGGTCATCCCACACCTCAAGTATATAAAAAAAAACTCGTAACACACAGTTGCCTATGCGTTATTTTATATGTAAATATGTGTAAAGAAAGTTATGATGGATCCTGCAGGCATAATGTGGGGCAGCAGAGTTGTGGAGCATGGACATGGACCTATAGCTTGAAGCAGCATGCCCATGGGGTACAGCCCTACAGCGGACCTGTAGGTTGGCCTTGGGTCATGAGGCCAGGGGTTGGGGGATGGGGCCTGGTGTTAGGGTTGAAAAACCCTAACTCCACATTTCCCCTCCTCTTGTGGCCATGGAACTTTAATGATGCATTAGCATAGTTTTTTTGCAATGAATGCTGTAGCTTGCACCATGGATTTCCATGTTAAAACTCAAATTTTGCACTTTAATACCTTCGCAACTGTTCAACGGATTTGCACAGAATTTTGCATGCCCTATCTTGAGGGGTAGATCCCTTGACTTGCCAAGTTTTGTTCCAGTCAGATGTGTGGATTCCGAGATGCAGATAGCGAATAAAAATGTGAAAAATGAAAACACTGCTTTTTTTAATTTTTTTTTGTCATTGCTTTGCGCCCAGATGTCTTGGAATTTTGGTTTGAAATTTTCAGGGTAGAAAGGGCTTGACCCACAGATATGACTTTTGATGGTTTAATGAAAAATATAATAATACATTCCAAAGTTACAACATTTTAAAATTTCATTTTTGCCAGCCCAGTGGCACTGAGGGTTGAGGCCCTGAATGCCACACCTCGCGCTATGCCAGCGACCTGGGTTCGGAAACGCACCCGGGTCATCGGGGGCTAGCTGGGGAGGGAGAGGATTGAGTGTTCAACAGACTGTTCTCCTCTCCCTAGGGAGGATGCTCTGCAGCGGCCCCCGATGGAAGTTGGGGGCACTGCAAGTGCAGTGCATTCAGGGGTGGAGTGTGGCAGACATCAGCAAGCAGTGCCTGGATGTCATTGCACATCTGTACTCCAGGGAGAAAAAGCTTGGAGAAAAATGGTGGTCAGTCATGGCAGCTTAATGGCCGTGCCTCTTCACCCAGGTGATCAAGTGGAATCACACTCCGGTATTTGATCTGGGCCCGGTGAGGAAGGTAAGGGGATCTCCTCTCTGAGTACTGTGCTTGCTAGCCGGATGTGAGTGAGCCATCTTTTTGAATGGTGTGAGAGAGGACGACAGCCAGATGACAGGCAGGCCAAGCTGCAGGAGTAGAAACAGAAATAAAAAAAAACACAAAATAATAAAATGTTGGTTCTGAGCATGCTCAGCAGGCACTTCATGATAGCTGCTTAGAATGAAAAAATAATTTGGTCTATATGAAAAAGGATTCTGTTTCATAATGGGCCAATCCTTTTTCATGAGGAAAAATACTTTTTCATTTGCTGCCATCTTGTTTATGTGTATGTTTCAGGAGTGTATAGAATGGGGTGAGCATTAGGGTTGACAACCTCAAGGAAGACTGCACCCCTGATATATAGAGGATACATGATGGACAAGTGTAATACACAAGATATTTTCAATAAGTACAGAATTACCTCAAGTTACCTCACGACTGGTGTAGTGAAATGGACCCGCGAGTGATGGTCCCCGAGGTCACTCTCCATGAGTTCAGATATCTTGTGTGTTACACGATTGCCCATCATGTATACAATTTATACAATAGGGATTCTTAGTATTTTAGGTTGTTTTTTTGTGTGGATATTAGTTTGTTATGTTGGCTTTTATTGTGTCTTTGTGGGTGCCTTTTCCTTTAGTGGTTTTGTTCCGCATGTATTATTCATCTTTACGACTAAGGTTACTTTCAGTTTTGTGAATGAGTTTGTTTTCAGTTTTGTGGTTGGCTTCTTTTATCAATGGGCTGTGTTGGTGTGTTGTGATTGGTTGTGTTCTTGGATCTTGTGTTGTCATTGGTTTTTATAGGTTTGTGGGTGAGATTTTGTTATGGTGGCAGTTGTGAAGTTTGTGGGGTGCTGGTTTTAAACTTTTGAGCTGGTGGATTTTATTAAGGTATTTTGAATATTTATTTTGCAGTTTTTCAGTGAATATCACTTTACTGCATTTATTTATTGGGTGGTTGTGAGATGTGTGTGCTTTTTACTATTCATATTTTATCACTTTTCTGCTAATTTTGTCCGGTTTACTTCACCGGAGATTGTGTGCATTCTTCTCTAGTTTACGTCACCGGAGTTTTTACTTTTATTGGGACCTATGCACAAAAAAAGTTGCCTATGAGCCACATAGCAGAGGCTCGTAGGCAACCCTAAGTTGGAATGTCACGCAGTAGGGGTCCGGCGGACCCCTGATGGCATTCATGATTGGCACACAGGACAGGTATGCACCCAATCCCCTGGCCACGCGGTCAGCTGTGCACAGGGGGGGCGGCTAGGGGCATGCCTGCAGTACATGCCATTCACCAAAACACATAGTGCCAGGCACAGGGGGGTGCAGGTTATGGCAGTCGGGATCCTGCCATAACCCAGTGCACGCCCCCATGGACAGTGCCCACCAGTCGTAGTGGGACCAGGAAACATCATTCTGTGATGCCCCAGCCCACTAGACAGATGGGGAGGGCTGGGACAGCTGATCAAGTGAGTGCTTGTACACTTTCTTCTCTGCCTGTCCTTACGCAGATCTGCTCCACCACTGTGTGTGCCCACCCCATGGCTGCAAGGGATCCATTGTGGGACCCAGCTTGGGCATCTGATTGGATGCCTGCCTGAGTCTGCCCCTCCATACTGGGCCCCCCCCCCACAAAACTGCACACTGAGTGGTGGGGCCACTGACTGGTGCCCTGTGGGTGCATGTGATCATGAATACTGTGCACCTGCTCCTGTCCAGGGCCACAGAGCTATGTGGCAGGGTACATACCTTTTGGCGTGTACCTCCCACCCCAATAGTGCATGGTGCCCATTATTTGTATTTTATACTACTGTTTTTATTTCATTGACTTCTTTGTTCTTGTGGTATTTTGATGGTGTGTGGCTGCCTGGATTCTGTTCTTTCTTTGAAGTCTGGGTTCTGTATTCTCTTATATGGTTAGTTTATTCAGAGTCGGTGTCTGACTGAATCACTCAAGGTCTTTTCCTGGTTTTCCTCTCATACTGATATCTTGTGAAGGGAAAAGGGAGAGATGTTTATTATTCATGTTTCTTTTGGTTATTTAGTAGTGGAAGCTGTTTTTCCTTATGAATGTATTCTTATCTTGCACTATATTGAATGTGATGTTGGTTGTGTTTATCATGGAATTGTTAAAGCATGCTGATATGCTGTCTTGCCAGTTCAGGGTTGTTGTATTTTGTGGTTTTTGGTATTGTGTATCTCTTGAGGTGGATGGTGTTGGTTCAGAGCAGCTGAGGATATTCGAGGTTTTGTGTTGTTTTTCTTCATTTATTTGAGAGTATTCATTTAGGGGTTGCACTTTCTTATGCCCAGATACTTGTATGATATCAGTTGGGGGAATGTCGCTGTCTGTAAGTTTCTGAATTAGATGTTTTCTAAATGAATGATTAGTTAATATTTTGTCTGTTTTTATTTCAGCTTTTTGTATCATGGTTTATACGATGGTGCTTATGCTGTTTATTCCTAGGGGCTGATTTTTATGCTACGATGTTGGTCACTGTGCTATTCCAGGGTGGTTCACTGCTAGAAAGAAAGGGGCATCTTCATTTTTGGCTTTTTCAGATCGCTTGCCTTTGTACATTATGTAGTATTTTAGAAGACATTTTTTGGGATGGTTTGTTTCATAAGCCCTAGGTTTTAGTTTTCGGATGTCTTTTGGGTTGGAGCCACTTTGAATTTTTGTTTGTCTCTCTCTGGTATATTCAAGGTATTGAATGTTCTTCTCCTCTCATTTTAGTGTTATATCTCCCCATTTGAGATTTCTTGTCTCTGGGTTTCCATGGATGCCAAAATAGAGTTACAGTGAGCCACATTGGGTTTAGTATTGCCTGAGGGTTGCCTGAGGTTATCTGGTCCTGGTCGGTTTAAGTGGTTTTAAATGATAAAAGTATTATTCAAGTTCTTATTTATTTATTTATTGAGATATTCAGAAAGACCTTTGAGTCAAAGACTCATTTACAAAGGTTCCACATCATACATAGAAGGTACATGGACAATATTTGTTACAGATTGCAGTACAGTACATTACATAACAAGGACTGGATACACATTTGTTCAGTGAGTGACTACCATTCCAAGATAACATGATTTACAAAGATTTGCACAGTCATAAGGTAGCAGAGTGGTTCTGAAGAAGGCTGTTTGTCAAATGATTAGCTCGTAGAACATTAGATATGGAGGACACCAAAAGTTGTTCTAGGTCATCAGGGGGGAGTGTCAGTTGCAGTCACATAGGTTTGAGGCCTGGAGGTGTTTCCTTAGCCTGGATTTAAAAGGGCCAAGCCTTGTTTCATCAGTTATAGACTTGGGAGCGAGTTTGTCCAGGAAGGGTCTTTGTAGCTGAAGGATCGTTGCAATTGGAAAAGTCCGGCAATGGGTACCCATAGCAACGGCTTGTTCGAGCTATGTGTGGTTCTGCCAGAAGATGTTGAGAGGATAATTTTGTCAAGGGCAGGGGGGTAAGGCCTAGTATTATCTTTTTGGTCATTAGGTAGGTGTGGTACCTGATTCTGTTATCTAAGTTTAGTCAGTTTGTGGTACTGTAGAGGGAAGCAGGTGTGTGTGAAGCAATCACATCCAAGGATGAGACGGCAGGCTTTGTTAAGCAAAAGCCAGAGTCTATTGAGGGCCAAGGTGGGCGCGGCACTGTAGATGAGAATACCGTAGTCTAGCAGAGAGAGGATAGAGGAGTTTATGGTCAGTTGTAGTGCCTCAGGGGTGAGGTAGTGTTTGTACCGATAAAGTGTGCCTAATATAGAGCTAAGGGCAGTTGATAGGTGCAGGATATGTTGATTAAAGTTGAGGGCCAGGTCTAGTGTGATACCTAGATATTTAAAGGTGCTTACTTGTTCTAGGGGGGTTTGATTAACAGTGAGAATTTGGGGGCAGAGGCTCTCGAGTGGGTTCTGGGGATGGGAGAAGATCATGACTTTTGTCTTATTGTAGTTAATTATTAGATGCTGGGTGGTGAGCCATTGTTTGGTTTCACGTAAGGAGTGTTGGAGAGTTAGGAGGAGTTTAAGGGGGTCAGGATCAGAGGTGAACAGGATGGCATCGTCCACGTATAGGAGCAGGTTGCTGGGGCAGGCCGACAGGAGGGAGTTTCAGTATAGACTTAATAGCAAAGGGCCAAGAATGGAGCCCTGTGGGACTCCAGAGCAGACTGGGAGGCTAGGGGACAGGACATTGCCTACCTTGACTCATTGTGTTCTATCGGAGAGATAGCTGGTGAACCAGCTCATGGCATCATTGGAGAAGCCACTGTAGGTGAGGGTGTTCGGTAGGAGGGCATGGTTGACGGTATCAAATGCTTTAGAGAGGTCCACAAAGATGGCACCTGCGATGTGGCCATGGTCCAAGGCTAAGTGGACATGGGAGGTGAATTCAAGGAGGATGGTGGTGGTACTATGACCCTTTCGGAAGCCGTGTTGCTGGTTGGATAGAAGGTTATATTTAGTAAGGTGGTCAGTAAGTTGATTGGTGACTATGCACTGTAGTGCTTTAGATGGGGGGGTAGAATGGAGATGGGCAGTAATTATTAGTGGATGTGTGGTCCCCACTCTTATGGATGGGTGTGATGGAAGACGATTTCCAACGGGAGGGGAATTTCCCATGACAGAAGGAGTGGTTGAGAATGTGGCTGAGTGGGGCTAGAATGTTCAGGAGGGTGAGGCGGAGAAGTCTCAGGTCAAGGGAATCATTACTGTAGTGAGAGTGGCTAAGCGCACTGGCAAGATAGGGCTTGGCTGCCTCCAGGGTAAGGACATGTAGATAGAAGGGTGGAGCAAGGGGTGGATGGAGGTTGATTCGGGCAGGCGGGGGATCGAAAAAATTGGGAGGGAGGACATGGCTGAGATCAGTGAAGGCAGAGTTTAGGGCTGAGGCTATACTGAGGGGGTCCGAGGAGAGGTTACCATCTATTAACATTTGGTCTGGGCAGATTAGGGGCTTTGCCACAGAGTTCCTTTATATTATTCCAAAATGTGCGCCCGGTGCCCCAGGTGGAGGTCAAGGTGGTTTTGTAATAATCAGCTTTGGCGGTGCATATGGCCCATGTGCACTTGTTACGGGCCTCCCTATACTGTTGCCTGTCTGTAGGCTATTTGGTCTCATTAGCTAGGTGCCATAGGGCGTCACACTGTCGTAGTTGGCCTAGGAGGTGGTCCGAGAACCAGGGGACATGGTTACCTTTGGACATACTCTTGGTGAGGGGGTGAACTTGTCACAGGCAGCATTGAATATGGTGATAAATAGATCAAGTGCATGATCTGGGTCGAGGGTGTTTGCTAGGGGTGTCCAGTCCCAGTCTCTGAGGTGGGCCTTAAGTTGGGCTAGTTTACCAGTCCCAAGTTTGTATTGTGAGGTAATTTTAGGTGGGATTTTGAGGGCAGTGCAAGACCAGTTGCAGAGTACTGGAGAGTGGTCACTTAGTGCATCAGGGAGTACCAGGGTGTTGGTTATTTTGTGGGGGCGGTTTGTGAAGACTAGGTCTAGTAGAGAGGATGTCCCTGTGTGGGTGTTAATCTGGGTGGGGGTTGTGACTACCTGCGTGAGATGAAGCACAGCAGCCTCGGCAATGAACGGGGTGGCTATCTTGGCCAGCCAATTTATGTTGAAGTCACCTATAAGTATTTTTTCATGTTGTGAGGGAAGAGTAGAGAGATAGGACAGGATGGCTTGGAAGGCTTGCTTCTAGTTCTGGGGAGGGATGTAGGCAGCAGTGAGGAGCAGAGTGGAGGTTGACTTTCCTAGAGTTAATTTTAGGGTGAGGGCTTGAGCCCTGGATGTTAGTTGGGGCAGAGGGAGTAAATGGCCTGAAAGTGAGTCCTTAAGGTAGAGAGCGCAGCCGCCCCCTTGCTTACCCACTCTGCCGGTACGAAAGAGGAGATATCCAGGGAGATTAACCGCTGAGTCAGTGACAGAGGGGGAGAGTCAGGTTTCACTCAGTGCTATGATATTAGGGTGATGCTAGAGTACCCACCCCTGAAATGAGTCCCATTTTTTTTGAAGGCTGCAGATGTTGATAGAGGCAATGCGCAGCCCATTGACTGGTGATGGGTGGGACGGTAGAGCACTCTGCAGGCCTGGGTTGGGGTGGACATTTCCTGTCAGGAGCAGAAGAAGGACAAGTGACCTGAGTCGATTGCTACTCGCTCAGGTAATTGGTCGTAGGTATATTCGCTGCGGGTACCCTATGGTAGGTATCAGAAGTTTCAGGGTGTAGGGGGCTGATAGGAGGAGAAAGTGGAGAAGGGGGGAAATGCGCTGTGGTGTGGATATGGTAGGTGGTTGGGAAGGGAAGGAGGGGCTCCAGAGGGTCACTTGCTGTGGAAGATGACATCTACGTTCTGCACTCAATATGGCTATGTTCCTGTAGATTGTAAATTGGCATGTGCCATACCAATCCACAAAAAGTGCTCTAAGCAGTTGTGGAGCAATTATAGGACAATAAGTCTCACATCAGCCATATTTCAGGTTTGGAAAGTCTAATTCAGGATCTAATTGCCCCATTGAACAAAACATCTGACATTGGACAGCATGGGTTCACTAAAAGTCATGGCACCTTGACTAACCTAGTCTGTTTTTATGACTATATCAGCAAAATGTTGGACAAGAACATACTTTGTGATGGTGCGTTTCTCGATTTCTGTAAGGCTTTTGACCTCATGCCACATTGGGCTTTAATAAAAAAAAATAAGATTGTATGATGTTCATAAACACATCATTATCTGGATTTCTGAATGGTTAAACAACAGGAAACAGCAGATTATGATTAATGGTCGTCTGTCGCAACCGGGGGCAGTGACTAATGGGGTCCCCTAGGGCTCAGTCCTGGGCCCCTCCCTTTTCCAGATATATCTATTTCAGACAAGACTTCAAACTTCCTGAACTATACAGTTAAGTACATTGATAATGTTAAATTAGGGGGTCCAAGTTGTTCTGATGCACAAGCTCTGGAACTCCAAAGAGACTTAAACCATATTAATATATGGGTGGAAAAGTGGGGGATGAATTTAAATCTACAGAAATGTCGAGTTATGCATTTGGGTAAATATAACCCACATAATAATTATACCCTAAACAATGTTAAATGAGAAAAAACTAACAATGAAAAGGATCTGGGGGTACATGTCTCTGATGGCCTTTCTTGTAAACACCAACTCAATGCTGCCGTAAGTAAAGCAAATAAAGTTACCTGGTCCATCAAAGGCTATATTAATTCCAGAAGTGCTGAAGTCTTGATGCCCTTGTTTAGGGCATATGTCAGACCACATCTAGAGAACACAGAACAGGTGTGGTGCCCGTATAAAAAGGCTAATATACATTCACTAGAAAGAGTTTAGCGTACATTCATCAAAAATATTACCAGACTTAGAAACAATACTCATGAGAAAAGACTGGAATCATTGAAACTGATGCCACTTGAGTTGAGGCAGCTATGGGGAGATCTATTATTGATGTTTGACATCATGAAAGACCTCTCTCTGTCATGTGTGAGCTAGGTATAGAATATCTAGAAAAAAACAGGAGTGTAGAGGGCATTTCCTTCAGATTTCAGGCAGATCTTTTAAGACAAACATGAGAAAATAGTCTTTTACCATTAGAGGTATACATCCGTGGAATAGTTTACCTCTTGAAGTTGTTATTAGTAAATCAAAAGAGGAATTCAAGAGAAAATTAAATATTTTCCTTATATCTGGAGATACATTGAAGTACTATTATTATTAGTATAGCAGCCATAAGGGCATTCTTGTCTCCTTGCTCCTTTGTGTCTTAGTATGAACCTTAGCATGAAGTGGTATAGCTGCTCAATTATATTGTCTGTTCTTTTGTCTGCTGCTTGTGGTCTGCTCCCCTTTCTTTCTCTTTTAGGTGTTTTTGCTTTGATAGAAGTACTTGTCTCATCCTTAGAAATTTTGTAGATGTACTTAGAGATTCTGGATCATTTCTTTCCTTCGGATGTCTCTATATTTTAAAAGATCGACCTCAGCATGAGGGGTTCATATTCTGTGCCATCCTGTCTTTGGCAGCTGATGAAATAGTGGCACAATATAGGATCGAATTGGTCAGGAGGCATTTGGTGGACAGGTTCAGTTATGTGCATTTCTTCCCTTAGGTATTATCTGCTTCTGTTTTTCTGTGGGTGTTTTCTGTTTTGGCATGTCTATTGTGATGTGGTTAGTTGTCTTGTTTCTTGTGTTTCTTGCATTTTCTGAAGGTCTTCTGCTGTATCTGGATCCAATAAAGACTCCCTGTCATTTTCGAACTGTGTACAAATTTCCCAAATTTCTCTTTGCAAGTTCATGTTTTTGAAGTCCATTATAGGTTTCTGTGTTGTATAGGTGTTGTCTCCACTCCACGAACTTCTCAACCGCTACCATAACAAAATCCTGCCCACAAACCTACAACTACCAATGACAATGCAAGGTCCGAGAACACAACCAATCCAACTGTAAAAACTGCATACATGATGGGCATGTATGTAATACACCAGATATCTGAACTCATGGACAGTGAGCTCAGGAACCATCACTCATGGCTCCACTATGCTTCACCACTCATGAGGTAATTCAAGGCCACTCTCCACTCATTCAGATATTTTGTGTATTACACACCTGCCCATCATGTATCCCCTATATATAGATACATATGGTTGTGTATTAATAAAATGAGTAAGAGAAATGTGCTGTGGCTACTGGAATAGTCACATAACCTTGCGGTTATTACTGTACAATGTAACTGCACAGGTTATTTAATATGTTTTCTCTTAAAGCTTTTTAGGGCATTTCTCACTATTTTATAAGTACTCTAACACACTCCAGGATGTATGGCTGTGTTGTATTAACTATACTTCCCAGGTGGTTGGAGGTCTGCAGCACCTCACACCTCACAACCCACCCATGGGAGAGCAACATTTTTTTCTATAGAGTTTTTCTCCCAGCCACTCAGGTCATTCCAGAGATATACTATAAATGGAGGGATATACCCTATTCTGGCCTTTGTCCTCAGACTACACCTACCAGACCCTGGTAAACCACCATTTACCTTCACAGTTTCCCCTCAGTGGCAGGGACTCCAAGGTAAATTTTTTAAAACCAGATGGGTTCCAGGGGGATTCTTGTTATATAATTTTTAAATGTTAAATAGTTGCATCAGTATTGTCACATACCTGTTATGAGCTAATATTTTTAACCTAAACATCCTTTCATAATCATATTTCCATCTAAGAAAAAAAGCTCAGCAAAAGTCCATTGGGTAAGGTGAAGGAGATCTAAGTGATGAAGAATAGGGGATTCAATCTGATGGCAACGTTCGGAACAGACGTGCTGCTCCGAGCTCCGCGGCGGCCTTCCTCTCTTCACTTGTACCGCAATCTATTTAGATGAAAATACAGTTTGTTTTATTATTTTTTTGCTAAATACTAGTAGTTTGTAAATCAGTAAATAAATTCCCTCAATTACAAACTGCAGCAGTCTCCAGGTACATCTGTCAGGTAATCTACACTAGAGGATGCAGTAAGGAAAAATCCTCGGTCCACAGCTGTGTGGAGGCGGTAGAGTGTGTCTTCGGTCATGCAGCACCACACAGTATTTGTACAAGGTCAACAGGTTGGAGACTGTCCAGGTAAACATAGTACAGATTTGACTTACTACACAAACAGGCACATATTCTTAGTAGCGTTACTTTCACTTCTGAACAAGCAACTATATAAGTCTACAGTTAAACAAGATAACCGCATTAAAACATGATGGATTCAAATGTCTGCCTAGTAGATATGAGCGATGAGTCTCTTGCTATGAAACATCCCTTGTCTGATTCTTACAGCAGCTCAGATGATTTAAATGAAAGTGTTCCCAGAAAGTCGGCTGCTGCTTTGACAGTGGACCACTTTGATCTCATAATGTCAGAGATTACTAGACTCAGTTTAAAAATGTCTGACATGCATACAGATCTAAAGGAGGTTAAAAAGGAATTGGTGTCACACAATATGCATATTTCTGATGTGGAAACAAGGGTTAGCAGCTTAGAAGACAGCATTAATAAAAATCATTCAGAGAGGGTTAATGACCATATAAAGATTAATCAAATGGAGTCAAAACTGGAAGACCTTGAGAAAAGAAACAGAAGGAACAATCTCAGAATTTTGGGCCTTAAAGAGGGGCTTGAGGGGCAAGATATTATTTCATTTCCAAATAACCTTCGCATAAAAATAGCTGGTCCTCCTACTGATACTAAATTCTATGTTTTTGAGAGGGCACACAGATCCCTGAAGCCTAAGCCTAACACAGGAGAGAGACCAAGGTTGTTTGTGCTCAGACTTCTTAATTTTCAACAGAAAGTTCATGTTCAACATGCCCTCAAAGACAAAGTTAATATTCTTTATGAAGGTTACAAAATAAAGGTATTCAATGACTTGGCTCCAGAAACTATTTAAAAGCGTGATGCCTTCTTCCCCATTAAAAAGAGACTCAGAGAAGCAGGGTTGAAATACAACTTATTTTTCCCAACTTTGTTGAAAGTCTGGTCGAATGAAAGTATCTCTAAAGAGTACAATGGATATCAAGCTGCAAAAACAGGGTTGAAAAAATGACTTTCCTATTGTGTTTAAAAAGTTTGACTTCCAAAGCTGAGAGAGGCTTTTGTGATACATATGGTTACCATCCAAAATATTTACATGGGTTTCCAATTTCCTCAGTGAAAGCATAAACGTGTGCTGGCTTAAATAATTTTTTTTCTTTTTGTACTGTACCTCTGCAGATTATTCTGAGAGATTCTTAAATGCTGGGGGAGGGTTCTGAGTGCTCAATTAACAGTCCACATAATAATTTTTAAAGGCTTAGCACATTTGGGGGTACTGGGGGCTTGTGAACTCTCTTTCAGCTGTTTTTTATTACTGGCTATTAGGAGACAGATCTATTCCATCTCTCTCAGCTCAAATGAAATTGCTCCCTGTAATATAATGAGTGCTGCTTTGTCTGCACACAAGACCCCTGAGAGATTAAGTGGTGGAGATTTTGTGCATTATCAGGTGGAGCTGGCAATCTTTCATTTGTAATAGGTTCTACTTATGCTTACAGGTTGGGTTTAAAGTGCTTTGCTAACTATTATCTACATCTTTTGTGATGCTGTTTGGTGTTACAAATGCTGTAAGGTGGTTATGTACACTTGATAAACAGTCAACCTATGTTCACTATTACTTGTGAAGAACTGGAATAGGCACCAATCAACAATTCAATAAAATTGTCTGCTTTGCTTAAGAGAATGCTTTTTTCTAGCTGAATACACAAATCATTGGGGACTTGATGGCTGACAGACAATGCAGTCTCATAGTCTAAGTATTGAGGAGCAAAATTTATGTTTGGCTATAAGGAAGATGGTGGTTCTTAATTTGCTCTGAGGGCCAGCTTCCTGCGGCTGAATAGGAGAGTAAACATAGGCTTCTCTGGATGATCTTTGTGTGGCTTTTTAAATTTGGCCATGTTTTTCCTCCTGTCTACATTTAGCAGTTGAAAATATTTTTAAAAATACCTAGAACTCGAACAGTCCCTCCACAGCATTCTAAGTCTGTTGATGGTCTCGTGGATACCTTGCCCTTCTAGGATGTGTGGTGGAATGACCTACGAACTCTAAACTCTGGGGTTTATGCGTAATTTCCCTATAGCCTTGGGACAAGGTCAAATTGCTTCTGTTTCCCTTCTGAAAATGGTGGCATCAGTCGAGCAGATCAATTTGGTTAGATTTCTCTGGTGATTGCAGGCAAGTACAATTTTTGGCTGTCTCCTTTGTAACAGATGGTTCTTCTAATGGTACTTTGCATTGATTTTCTGAACTACATGTTGCATTGTTTTTGGGGTGGAGAATATTCACAAAGAAACGTTTCTTACTTTATGCAAGACCAAGTGCCTTATAAAATACAAATCTTTATTAAGTAGGTTACAGTTGTCTGTTACAATCTAATTCTTCATTTAATATGTTACTCTACAGATCTAAAAGTTAATGGAGGTTACAATTTTTTTTTTAAATATATTCATACTAAGGGTACCCAGAGAATGACTCTTTAAGGAAATGTTTAGTTGTAGGTTAACATAGGAGAGCAAGTACATGCTGAAAATATAATAGTGAATAATAATTTTTTTTTTGCTACTGTGCTTAGGAATTTTTGTTACACCTGCCATCATTTTTTTGGTACTGTTTATTTTATGCTCCGTGCTGGTTACTTAAAAATACTTTTTATGATAGAACAAGTTAAAAGTTGGTGAGGCATAAGTAAAGGGGAAATATAGGGGATAGGATTAGTGTGCAGGAGCTTCTTTATAATACAGTAGAGAAACATTTTTAAATTATACACAGATTATTTAACAGCTGTATGCAAACTGTTTGGGAGGAAAGTGGTCTGTATCTGAATAAGCTCATCTACGAATGCGCTGGAGTGGTGTCTGGATGTATCTTTTCTTATGGTTTTTTTTTTGGTTTAGTAATATTTTGATGCAAGGTGATAACAATACTGATGTTATTTTTATCTCTGTATATGTAGTTCAGATTCTAACTACTGTGATTTCTTCTTCTCGCTATGCTACTCTATAACTTTTCATCTTTATTTTTTGCTCTTTCTTTTCTAATCGCCTAAGGGTCTGGAAGATCAGTATCCAAACTGATGAGTTAAGTATATGTAACCCCCACCCAGGTATGCCGTTTCTATCTTGACAGCTCTACCTGGTGGGCTAGGTTCGGGGAGGAATATGTCACTCGGCACATTGGTCAGGTTTGGCTACTCTGCAACAGGGGCACCCAAGTAACTCCAGACAAAGGAAACAATAACTGTAATGTCCAACACCAGAAGTGGGATTCCAAAGTGTGGCCTTTATTCACATCTAACACAATAAACAAAGCATAGATGGACCCCACGGGGCTACACTCCTGGTAATGCAGATTTAAGGAGACCAGAACACATCCTCATCACTTTAGCCCTCAGGCTCTGAAACACACTGGGCACACAGCCTGAACTTGTATGCTGCTCTGTGTTTTTCCTGGCTTGGCTCCCTTGCCAGCCACTTGGACACTTTCCATATAACATGGAAATATTTACTGGTGGCTCCCTAAACCACCTATGAGCACTTCTTCTCCATAAGGGAATCTTCCTCATCAATACCACATCTGGGTACTTTCCTCAGGCACTGGCCAAGTACCTGAGAGAAAGCAACAGGTGTCCCAGAGCAAATCCGTAGAGGTGAATTTGGTTACTACTGATGAGGGGTCTCCCACCTCTCGCTCCCATAATTCATACCCAGCCATTTCTGTGGACTGTAACACCTCATCCTTTAAAACACTTTGCTGTGTAGATTTTTTTTTTAATTTATTCACATTCAGTCTACTGTCTTTACATCCCATTTGTGCTGAACTTGAACATACTTAATAAGTGGCTGTGTCCATTACTCTAGACCCCCCACAGAGTTAAGCAGTCCAATCCCCACATCTTCCAAACTGTACTAGGCTGTCTTTTCCTGACCCCACAGTAACAGTCCCTTTAGTTTCATCTTGATTCAGGGAAAACACATGGCCCTTTAGCAGAGCGAACTCACCCCTTGGTTGCAGGTTCCCCACAGGTGTTTTTTCCTCAAAGAACTCTCGTTCAGAGCTTCTGGTGCCTCAGCATGAGCTTAAATCAGGCAGCTTCTTTTCCCTAGCTGGACCAGGGGGGTTGCCCCTGGAAGCAGGCTGATTCCTTCCCCCCATCCCCATAGGGGTGGGGCCCTGAACCACTGAAAGCGGTCTCCATCACTTCAATGTGCTCTTCTTGTGTTCCTCTTCAGGTGAGAACACACACCTATACAACAAAAAAAATAGCTCTTTGACAGAGCTTAGAGCTCTGAGGGCCTGCTTACAGCAGAGCACCTCTTCTACTACAGACTGCAACAGAACTCTGACTTCAAATTCCCCAGCGTTCTACTCTACCCTCCAACTGAAACATTCCAGTGTGGCTTATGTAGCTGCGACAGTTCTAAATGATGTCATCTCTCAGTCTCAGCTGAGACTGAGAACAGAGTGAGACAGTGTGAAATCCATTTAACTGGAGTTTCACAAGCTGCCTTCTATGCCTACCACTAGGTCTCACTGGGATTCTAGTAACCCCGGGTAACAGGGAGGTTACATATAGAATTGATAACTTTGAATTACACAGGCAAGTATCTCTTTTGGATAATTACTTACAAATATGACTGGTAAGATAAAATTAGTATAGTGGAATATCTGAGGTCTTAACCACAAAATTAAAAGACATTCTGTTTTAAGGCATCTTAAGAAACTAGATACATCCATTGCTTTTTTTACAAGAATTGCATCTCAGGAAAGAACATTATGCTTTGATGCAGAAAGAATGGGTAGGACAATTATTTGGGTCTGGATACAGTTCCAAAAAAGCAGGGGTTTTAATTTTGTTTAGAAGAGGACTGAAATTTATACCATGCACAATAATAGAGGATCCTGCAGGTCACTTTATTATTGCTAATGGGAGACTGAGGGAAGAAAGTTTTACATTTGCCCCCTTTCCCCCTCTCCCTTTCCTCCCCTGGGGCATTTCCTGACTTTTATCCCTCCTCTCCCTACCCTTTAGAGCTCTTACTCTCACCCTCTACCCTCCGACAATAGCCTTCCTGCCTGCATACCCCCTTCCCTCTCACCTGCAGTGCTTATTTCCAAGATTGCCCTTGGCTAGTATGTCATGCTACCTAACATTTGGCACATTTTGAATTACTGGAATTTCCTAAGCCTCAGTCTCTTACTTCTTGTTATTGTGTAACTATGTATTATTATGTTGACCTTTGTATGTATGTATATACCCCCATTCCTTCGACGTAGAACCTTTGTAAACGAGCAGTTCCTGCTCAAAGGTATTTGTAATCCTAGATTTTAATAAAATAAAATAAAAATAAAATAAACATTTATTAATATTTATGGCCCAAATTCTCTTTCACATGAGATTTTTAATCTGATTTTTTCCAAAATCAGTAGCTTTTCAGATAGTACTTTTATTGTTGCAGGTGACATGAACAGCACACTAGATCCGGTAATGGACAGATCTACTTTTAGACCACATTTAGCTAAAGTAGAAAGAGATTTGAGAGATTTAGTGGACAACCTAAGCTTAGTAGATGCATGGTGGACATTTTATCCAGAGGGAATGGAATATATCTTTTGGTTCCCATGCAATAATTCAGGTTTCAGAATAAATCAGGTATATGCACCTAGAAACTTCATCTCTAGAATTCTGAATGTCGCCATTGAATCACAGGTGATCTCTGATCATGCACCAGTTTTCTTATTATACAATACTTTAAGCAATATACATAAAACAAGGAGATAGAAACTTAATAATTTTATTCTGGAAAACTTAGACATTTGCAACAAGGTCAATGACAACATTGATGAATTTATTTCCTTTAATAATTCAGAAGATACCTCCTGGAATAATACATGGGACTATCTTAAGTGTTGCATGAGGGGTTTACTGATAAGAGAAGCTTTGATAATTAAGAAACAGAGTAATCAGAAAAAACAAGATACTTTACAAAGAATAAAGGAACTAGAGAGAACTCTAGTATCCATAGACTCACCTGATGTCTGAAGGGAATGGTCCAAGCTTAAACTAGAATATAATGAGGTCATTAGAAGTGAAGCTATTTTTGCCTTTAGAAAAACTAAACTAAACTATGTAGATTCAGGCCCTAAGGCAACAAAAATTCTAGCCATGAGAATCTCACAACATAGTAGTGCTACCAATATTACAGCTATTAAAAATAAAGAAAGTGGAAACATAATAGCAGATCACCTTAAAATAAACAAGGAATTTTATAGCTTTTACAAGGGATTATATTCTAATAAAGAGGGCATACAAGAAACTTCTTTAAAAGATTTCTGTAATAACATTAATATTTCTACTGTGCCAGATTCACAAAAAGAATGATTAGGAGGCTTAATAAATACTGAAGAGATTATGACAGCTATTAAACAGCTCGAGAAAAACAAAGCTCCAGGCCTGATGGCTTCTCAGCTAATTGTTTATTACAAATTTAACACTAAATTAGCCCCTGTCTTCGCGGGAGTCTTCAATCAAGCATTTGAAGATGGTAAACTTTCACAAGAAATGACCAAGGATCTAATAACCTTAATACACAAGTAGGGGAAAATCCTCTTGATTGTGGGAGTTGTAGACTGATATATTTAATTAATAGTGATGTTAAGCTTCTCGCTAAAGTATTATCTAACAGATTGGAAAATGTAGCCCCTGCATTGATCTCAAAATAACAAACAGGTTTTATGAAGGGAAGATATGCCGCTGATAATATGAGGAAATTATTTCATGTTTTACAGGCAGCAAATAGTCAACAGATTCCATGTGGCCTCATTTCACTTGATGCTGAAAAAGCATTCGATATGGTAGCGTGGGATCATATATTTTGTTCTCTCAGACTGTATGGCTTTCCAGAATCCTTTATAAAATGGACTCACATCTTATATCAAAATTCCTCCTCTGCAGTGGTAACTAATAGGGTAATTGCTAAGTTCTTTGAGATACTGTAGGTAGAGCTACAAGACAAGGCTGCCCTTTACCACCAATCTTATTTAATTTTACTATAAATCCTTTGATAAGAAGGTTAATTCATGAAAAAGAAATTAAAGGTAATAAAATAGGACAGAATGAACATTTAGTAGCTGCTTATGCAGATGATATCCTTCTCATGATATCTGATCCATCTATCACTACCTCAGGTATTTAATGTTATACAAAGTTTTGGGAACATATCTGGCTATAAACTGAACAAAGAAAAGACTAACTTCTTGCCACTTAACAGGCATTGTGTCAGAAGATATAGACAATGTTGGAATCTCATGGTCCAAAGAATTTATAGAATATTTAGGGATTCTTATTTACAAAAATACTAATAAGACAATATCCAAGAACACAGCAAAGATCCGACAAAGAACTTTAGAAGACTTAATCAAATGGAATAAATTGCCTCTAGGGTAATGGGGGAGAATAGAAACCATAAAAATGAACATTTTACCTAGAATACTTTACTTATTCATGATGATCCCATGCAGTTTAACAAAAAGATGGATTCAGGGAGTATTGTCTCAAGCGGCCCACTTTATTTGGGGCTATAAAAGACATAGACTGGCCTACATTAAATTATGCAGAGCCAAGAATAAAGGAGGCTTGAAAGTACCTGATTTTTATTTGTACTTTTTAACTGCTAGAATAACACAACTAACATTTTGGTTTAAAAAAGGAACTACACAAACATATATTCCTGACTGGGTACATACTGAGCAAGAAGTTATGAACTCACAAGGGACAGACATAAGAGCACTTTTTTTCAAAGCCCTTGAAGCCTTATAATAATAAAATAATAGCTGACTCCCTTAGGCAAATTAAGCAGGCATCTTTGATGTTAAATCTAAACTTGGGACAATCTAAGGCTCAACCAATTTTGGGCAGCCCCAAGGATTGGAAAACTATTAATAACAGTATATGGAAAAATTGCATTTATTCAGTACAGGATATTTCAAAACAGGATTCTTTCCTATCATTATTCACTTTAGTAGACAAATGCAGAATTTCCCCTACTGAAGGTACATTTTATGAATCTGTACAGATCTCTGTTCTAAACAAACTACAGCTATCAACACTCCTTTAAATGAAAATTCCATATCTTTCCTAGGTTGCATGATAACATGTCCATCTATTTCTATGTTTTATGCATTATTTATAGATTTGATTATGGGATCAGCAATAGAAACAATTAGGTGGTGGTCTCAAGAGCTTGGATATCTGACTGATGAATGGGATTGGGAAAACATGTGGCTATTGGCACTTAAAACCTTTTCCACTGTGGATCTTAGATTAGCTCATTTTAAAACATTACATAACCTCTATTAAACTCCTTTACAGAGGTTTAAGATGGGTCTATCTAACACATCAATATGTCATACATGTCAACTTAATTCAGGTACATTACTACATATGTTTTGGTACTGTTCTCTTGTTTGACCATTATGGTTGGAAGTTAGACAATGTTTCCAAGATGATCCCTTGATCTTTAACTACATTCAAATAAATACTTGTATTTTAGGCCAATTTGACAATAACACCCATTAGACTGCTGAACAGAAATACACTCTTCTTTTAATAGGTATGTCAATTAGGCATAGTATATTGAAATATTGGTTATTAGATACAGTCCCAGCTACTCAGAAATGGAAAAATAACCTGTTAGAAATCCTTAGACTTGAGAAATTAGTATTACATCTCAGAAATAATAACACCACTAGGTATTATAAAAAATGGGAATCTATTCACAAATGTTTCTACATGATAATACAAAGCTAGATGCTAGATAGTGACATTTCATGTCTGTATTTTGGGTTGGACTTATGATGACTTACTCACACTGGTGGTTAACATAAGTGGCATAGTGGAGATATTTAATGACCCTCAGGCTCATTTATTTCTTTCATTTTCTCTTTTCTTTCTTCCCTCTTTCTCTTTTCCTCCTCTAATTAATTCATGCATTGTTTGAGTGTTACTTATTCATCTTTATAATTATTAGTGGATGCAAATGTAAAAATAAATTTTATTTATCTATACAGTAGATATGGTCTAAATGTTATAGCTAATCATATTTATGTGATATGCCTTTTTTTGTAAATGTCTGATGCACGTAATGTATTTTTATTCTTTAAAAGAAAACAATAAACATTTTTATTGATTAAAAAAGTGCTGAAGAATAATTATACAATTGTAAAATCTAAATTTAATGTTTCTCAGAGAAGGAGCACAAGCAAAATGGTACTTCTCAAAAAAGGAAAAAACAACATATATAATGCTGTCTTCCAATTTCATAATAAAACATTGAATAGCTGTAACTAGTCCTATTACTGTATTGAATTATAATTTTATATATTCCTAATGGCTAGATAACTTTTCAAAGAGAAGAAATAATGAATTCAATATAGTTGTTTCATCAGCTAGTACTTCTTTTCTCTTGTTCTGTATTATTATCTCACTTCACTGTAGTCTTCAGCTCAGCTGATGTTACTGGGTTCTGGAACTGCAAAGTAATTAAAAAATGAATATTGGTCAGGAAAAGACTGCATTATTATGGGGCCCTAAACAATTAAAAATAGGTCTATTTTCAAAACACACAAAACAATACACAGTGAGTATTTAATAGACTTTACACATGGCCAACTTTAGTTATATTGAAAAACGTAAACAACAGGGGTTGTGTTCTCTATAGGAAATGTACTGCATAGTCCAACTGTCTGCTCTACAATTTAATGCCCAGGAGCCCAATTTGCATATGGCCTGGCATGGCCCAAGGACTAAGTCGCTGTGTGCAGCTCTCTGGTGTGGGGAAAAAAATCCAATTGTGAAAATTCTATTTTCAGTATTTTTTGTGCACAGACAGCTTTTTTAAATTTCTGTGCAGATGGCAGACTTGGCAATGCCAGGTGTAGCATCTGTGCAAAAAACAAATTTGTGCATGCTGCTGCAAAATGTAGAAACATTTGAAAAATGACAACCTTTTTTGAAAATTATTTATTCATTTATTTAAAAATCTATAACCAGGAGAGGCACACTGGGCTGAAGCTCATTTCCTGGTGTGACTGGGGGGGGTGGTGGTGGTGGGGTTGGGGGGTACAAGACAGAACAGTACAATACATGAAGCAAGTCAACAGAGCACATTTGATAAAAAATTCATACAAAATAATTAGGTACAAAAATAAGTTATTCAAGAAAATAAAGTGTGGACACAGCTCTATGTGAGATGCCAGTTCAAGTGCAATGGGAAATGACAACCACAGTGTATAGTACTAACTGATTGTAGTTGAGAGACCTGAGGACAGGGTCGTGCACCAGCGCTTGAGAGAATTGCAGCATAAAAGTGAGCTGTCCCACCATTCATGATCTACGTGGAAATATAGCAAGTTAAACTATTATTTATTGTTTTTTCTGTGAACCGGGTCATTTCTACTACCATTTTAAACTTTGTGTGGAAATCTGAAGTCAATCGGCTCATTTGTAATCACCTTTGTTCTCTGTAGCACTTACCTGCATCTTAGTATGCTGTCTGACAGTCGAAGCAGCATGGCTAGATCTTCAGGTCAGTCCGGGCTCTCATCTCCAGGAAATCTAGGCGGAAGTGGTGGTCGGAATGGATCCAAGGCACCTGTGAAGGGTAGTAAAAATAGTAATACTTATGGAATTCATAAAAAACAAGCTACAAAATATGCACATTGACATAGTTAATCTAAAACAGAAAGCTGGCTCAGACGGAGAAAAAAATTATGTTTTGGAAGAACGGCTTAAGATAATGGAGGAGCGTATGGCTATGTTAGAAGAAACTCTCTGCAAGGTAGAAGATAAAAATGAGCAAAGCTGGTCAAAAATTGAGTACTTGGGAGCCAAAGTAGATGATCTAGAAAATAGGAGTAGGCATAACAATTTACTTTTAGTTGGTATTCCAGAGCATACAGAGGGAAATGACATGGTAAAGTTTTTACAGGACTTCATACCCTACATCCTTAACTATAACTGGTAATGGCCCCTGGATATTGAAAGAGCCCACAGGTCATTAAGAGTGATGCCTAAGCAGGGTCAAAAACCAAGACCTATAATAGTGTGCTTTTTGAGATTTATTGTGAAAGAGGAGATCTTGAACGTGGCAAGACATAGGAAAGTTTTTTTACTGGGGAAATGAGTGTATATTCATTTTCCAGGACTACTCTGCAGAAATTGTAGAAAAACAAAAGGTGTATAATGATATTTGCTTCATTCTACAAATCTTCAAAGTGCCTTATTACATCAAATATCCTGATATTCTGGTGCTGTCTACTGGGAAGGGTCACACAGTTTTAAACTCCCTGAAGAATCTTGGAGTTTTATTATCAGAAATTGGCCTGAAGCTACACAGATTTTACATAACAGATCTAAATAAAATATGAGTTTAGAGTTTCCTTCAACAGTCTTTGCCAAAATTCAAAACTTTGACAATTCCATCATGGAACAACGGGAGTGTGCCCCCAATTCGCAAAGGAGCCAACATTTATTTATTTATTTTTATTTATTTGTTTAGCTAGTTTTAGTTGACTGGGTAAGTGCACTAGACAAATCCTGCCTATTTTCAGGCATGACCCAGGGGTTGGGGATGCAGATGAATGCCAACTGACCTTGAACCAGATTAAGCTGTTGGTGGTATTTTTACTGAATGAGGGAAATTTGGCCAGGACACCAGGGAAATTCCCCTACTCTTTTTCGAGAAGTGCCATGGGATCTTTAACATCCACCTGAACTACCACCAATCCAGGCAGATGGGACCTCGGTTTAACATCTCATTCGAAAGATGGCACATCAGAAGTGCAGCACCCCTCTCATGCTGCACTACAGTTTCAGTACTGGGATATTAACCCAAGTGCCAGATGTGGGAACTGAACCCACAGCCCTCTGATCGCCTGGCCTCAGAGGCGAGTGTGCTACCTACTGAGCTGCTGACACTGACACGCTGTGCCTGCTGCCATGGAAACTACCCATTCAATCGAACCTCAAAACCACATGCACATTTCAGTGCTTAAGCATTCGAGCAGACTTTCTACCACAAAGACGGCTCTGGTTCAATCGATGGCCTGGCCCTCAAAGATTACTAGGAAATCCCAAACTTACTATAAAAATAAACCTGCTATCCAAGCATCGATTGTCCATAAAAAACCTATAAATTGTGATTGGTGTTTGCTGCCAGCTCATGCCTCCTCAGCACTGTCTAGAAGCTGTGCACCTAAGGAGATACTGGATTGTTTGAGAGATCCTAGAAGCCCTGTCACAGACATGTTTGCAGAGCCTTCTTTGCTGGATTACACAGCATCTGAAATTGAAGCGCTAGTGATCTGAATAACTCAAAAATGTCAAGCTCAAGCACTGTTGTTTTCTTTCTCTATGTGAGAAGGAGAGTTCATCTCAGGGTCAAACTGCAGGGATTGGATCGTCTACTCCATGTGACATTTGTCTGAAACTTCCTTGTTTAAAGCATGTTGCATTTTCGGCTAAGTCTGCTTTAAAAACAAGTTTTAAGTATTGTGTTCGAATTTTTAAATTACAAGAATGCATACAAATATTAAGAATTTTGAAGTTTGCTATGTTGATTAACTGCAGGTGGGGTTTGGGGAACAGGAAGTATTCATAAGATTACTTCCTGTAGAATATTTTTTCAGAAATCGTATAATGCAGAGTAATGAACCATTACTTGGCAAATATGCTATATCAGACAAGTAAGTTCAGAAGGCTCTCTTACAACATCTGCTAATTTCTTATTGAATTTTATGCTGGATGACAAAGACAGAAATAATGGATGTGCTCTTCATTCTCATGGGGGTGGATTATTTTATTTATTAAACTCTAGGATTACAAGTACCTTTGAGCAGGAACTGCTCATTTACAAAGGTTCCACGTCAGAGGATGGGGGAAACATACAACAATGGTAAACAATGGTAACAATAATAACAAAATAGATTACTTGTACATAAAGTGTTCAGACAAATATGCTGCAGTAGAACCAACCAAGCTAGCTTCTATCAGAGTTCATGGTAAAAACAGTATACTTGATAGGAAGCGGTCAGGAGGAAGTTGGCAGATAGGTGCCGTTGTCAGATAAGGATGAGAGGAGCGAGGGGTATAGGCACCAGATGGCCTTTGATATGAATGAGTCTGTACAGAGGGATGGGTGGGTGGGTAAGAGGGGGCAAAGGGTGAGAGGGAGGGGGCTGGTGCCAAGGATGCAAGGCTAGAATTGTAGGTTACAGTTACAACTAGGGTAGAGGGTGATGACCATAGCTTAGGGGAGGCAGTCACAAAGTGAGGTAGAGGGGAGGAATAGACACAACTGCCTTTTAAAGGGGCTTAGCATTGCAGCAGCAATAGTTTCTTTGTTAAGGGTATTGAACCACTGAGGAGCCCTGTGCAGGAAGGATCTCTGACCCAGCGAGGTCCGGTGCCTGGGGACCTGGAAAGTCTGGTATTGAGAACTGCGTGTTGGCTGGGAGCTGCTGCAGGTAGTAAGGTGTCTTGCCACACCTAGATTATGGGGCATATATTAACCAGAACTGTTGTGGTAGGGAACAGCAAAAAGTTAATCAGTATAGTAATTTAGCTTATTTTACTTCTCTTTTTTTTTTTGTAATACCTAAAGTTTTTTGCCTGCATCATTCTCTATAGCCTTATCTATTGGTCAGTTTAGCATTTGCCTGTCATTTATTGATTTAACAATCATAAAATATCTGGGCTTATTGGGCAAAACAGGCCTTAGGTGATTTAGAAAGCTGCATCCCTAATGGATAAGCCATTGCCTTATACTTTTTATTTAAAAGGCATATCATTCTTGCAGGTGCACACCTGGTGTGGGAATGAGGGCTAAAGTTAATCTTGGTAAGGAATGGAAATGTGCAAAGACCATTTATGCTGAGCTGGGTAAGTATATCATGATGCAGGGACACAAACCAGGGACAAAAATATTATTTACCTACTAGTATTGTATCAAAGTTTACAAATAGTATACTCTTTTTCCGAGGACATTTTTTGCATCTTACTCCAACAAGTCAGTTGAAATTAAATATGGTCAGATTAACAACTGGTTCAATATGGGGAGATTAAGAGACACAAAGGGTATTTCCATGTTTATAAGAGCCATGCTGGTCTGCATTAACTATATGTTACTTGCATAAAAAGAAGTGTGGATTCTCTATAGTAGGCTGCTTGTAAGTCATGTAATTTCACTTTGGGTTTTTCTCAGTGAGTGTTCATATGTCTTCTTGCTGTGTCTGTATGGATGTTATGCATGTGCGTTAGTGTGACTGGGTTGGAGTGTGTATTTTTTTTTTTACTGTATTTAACGGAGTTAAATTATTTGTCACTGTATTAATTCTTGGGTTAGCAAAGAGCTCAACTCTTGGCTTGGAATGTTATTATTTAATTGACTTGTTTAGCTAAAGAGTTACCACTAGTTTGCTGTTCATATCTCATTTAGTATAATAAGTATCATTACTACTGTGCACTCAATATGTATTGCTTCATGGAATGTGCAGGGGTTAGGCACACCAATAAAAAGATACAGGGTACTAAATCACTTAAATAAACACAAGGTGGATATAGCCTTTCTCCAAGAAACTCACTTAATTCCTGAGGATGCCGAAAAACATGCTTGTAGCTGGGTAGCTACTGTAAATCGCTCATGCTTTTCTTCAGAGAAGCAAGGTGTGGAAATTTTAGTCAGAAAAGGCCTGAGTTTTGTTAAACATAACCATTTTACTGATCCAGAGGGCAGGTACCAAATCTTGCAAGGCGATATTTATGGAAAGGACATAGCATTATGCAATATTTATGCCCTGAATTCGCAGCAAAAGGATTTTTTTCAGAAAATTGTCTATGATCTGGCTAATATTGGAAAGTATGAGATTATATGAGATTACTTGCCATGTAATTAGTTGCCGTCTTCTATGTAAAGCTGTCTTTCCCAATGTAACCCTGTACCTTTTAGACCTATACTTCATTGCTTGTATATTTTAATATACTACCTGCCCTAAGTCTAGCAGCTGCCACTGTTGTTGTGTTGTAAGTCCAATGATTGTTGTACAGTGGCATTGTACACCTGTATGCAATGTACTGCTCTGTATCTCTTGACTGTACTTGTTCAACTCTATGTAACTAACTCCGGGTTGCCCCTGAAAAAGGGACCTTTGGGGCCCAGTGGGCTTACCTGGTTAACAAAATTTAATAAATAGTAAACAAATAATATTGGGTGGAGACTTCAATATAGTCACAGATCCTATTTTGGACAGATCCCACTGCCTTAACACTGGGAGTTTAAGTGCAGCTCAAAAGGAACTCCAGTTGACACTTAAAGAACTAGGGCTGTTGGATGCTTGGAGGCTGACACACTCTCAGGGGAGAGATTATTCATTTCTATCAGCTCATCATGGTACATTAAGCAGGCTAGAGTATTTATTTATGCCATTGAATTTATGTAATGAAGTTACCCATATAAGCTATGAAAATATCTTTGTTTCAGACCATTCTTTGCTGAAAAGCTCAATATGGTTTGACAATAAGACAGGTAGGTCTGCAAGCTGGAGATTTAACTCTTCCCTATTGTAAGATGAAAAATTCAAGACTTGGTTGTCAGAGGAAACCTCTGTTTATTTTAAAAATAACTGTGATGGGGAAGTCGCAGACAAAATTGTATTGGACTCCTATAAGGCTTTTATTGGGGGGGGGTGGCATAATAGGATTTGCTTCTAAAACAAAGAAATACAAACTTAAACAATTACATTCCTTCGATGAAGAATTGAGTGATAACTTATCAGATTTAAAGGAGAATCCTATGAATAAGAAAGATGTATTTTATAAAATCACGGGCCTAAAATACGATATCAATAAAATATATTCTAGCAAAATCGAATATGCTCTATTTAGAATCAAACAAAAATATTGGGAAACAGGGAAAAAAGCTATCAGGTTTCTAGCTTACAGACTACAGAACATGCAGAATCAAAATAATATTAGTGGTATCAGACTTAACTCAGGAAAAATCTCACATAACGTGAGGGAAATCAGTGATTGTTTTAAGGAGTTCTATGGAAATTTATACAAATCTCAAGGCTCAGTGAAGAATGACCACAAAGAGGACTTCCTCAAAAAAGCTAAATTACCCTCACTATCCCCCCAAGATAAGTATCACTTAGATAGCCCTCTAACCCTACAAGAGATCACTGAAGTGCTCCTAACGGTAAAACTCCAGGCCTGGACGGGTTGCCTGCTGAATTTTATAAGTATCTAAACTATAAATTAGCTCCCCATCTTTTGAAAGCTTTTCAAAACTTTTTTAGGGATGGACCCCTCTCTGATTCTATGAATGAAGCTTTTATCTGTCTGTTGGCTAAAAAAGGGAAAGACTCAATAGAATATAAAAATTACAGGCCTAGATCCCTCCTAAACTTTGATTGCAAAGTACTTGCTAAAGTACTAGCTATCAGACTCTCTAAAATTCTGAACAAGCTGGTGGGGAAGAAGCAGGTAGGTTTTTTTGCAAGGTAGACAGGATGCTAATAACTATTGCAGGCTCTTTTCAATTTTGTGGTCAGCCCAAACCCCTCTTAATAAGAAAAAGCCCTCATTAGCCATATCTAAAGCATTCAACTTGTTGGAATGGGGTTATCTTCTGAAGGTTCTTAAAATAAATGATTTGGGCCCTACCATCATCTCATGGGTGCAAACTTTATATGCATGTCCTAGAGTGTATATAATTACAAATGGCCTCAAGTCCTCCTCTTTTTATTTGCAAATAGGTTCTAGGCAGGGATGCCTGCTCTTTCCACTTCTCTTTATCTGAGCCATAGAACTGCTCATCAAAAGAATAATGCAATCTAGTCACATTCATGGAATAAAAACCGGAAAATATGTTAATAAAGTTCTGGCTTTTGCTGATGATATCCTTCTGACTCTCTCTCTCTCTCTCAGCCGTCCTTTTCCCTATTAAATGTCAAGGTGTCGTTACAAAGTTTTGGAGAACTATCAGGCCTGTATGTTAATTGGTCCAAAACAGAATGTTTGATGCTCTCAGAGTCAGTCTCAGAAAGAAGCAAAGTGGATGCACTATTAAATGTTAAATGGCCCATTGATGGTCTAACTTATTTGGGGATTAATCTTTTTTAATCTATAAGGACGATTTTAGACCATAATATGACTACGTTAACTCAAGAACTTAAATCAGATATAAACAGATGGTCTAAATTGCATTTATCATTATGGGGGAAAATTAATTCACTCAAAATGGTCTTTGTTCCGAGGTTGTTTTATTTCATGAACAGCTATGTGGTAAACATCCCTAAGATGTGGTTTGATGAAATCAAAAGAATTATCTCCTCTTTTCTGTGGGATGGGAAACCTCCCAGACTTTACAAACCTAAACTTAGAGCTCCAGTAGTTAAAGGGGGTTAGCATTATTGTGGTGGCAAGGATACTTCTGGGCGTATAAGCTCAAGCAGGCATCCACTTGGTTTCTTTGAAATAACAAAGCTGATATGCCCCTGTGGGTCAAGATAGAAAAAGAACTAGTATCCCCTCTAGACCTGCCTGACCTATTTTTTTGTCAGCACTCCCTCTCACCTCACAAACCATCCAGTGCTTCAGATTTCATTTCTAGTTTGTAAAAAGTTTAATAGCCTTAAAAAGATTAAATTTGTACCCCTAAAACTTATGCCCATATGGGAAAACACCTTGATTACTCCCAATAATAAAGTGCTAAAGGACACAGGCTGGAAAAGTAAAGGTATTAGAGTTTTGGGAGATCTACTAGACACAAATAATAGATTATCCTCCTTTGAAAATCTTAGGAAGAAATTCCAGCTGCATGAGTGATTTTTGTATATACCTACAAATGAGAAGCTTTCTAGTTAATAAATTCTTAGACCGTAATCATCTACTTCCCTCTAGTAAAGAATGGGAAAAGATGTTAAAGTTAGCTTACCTTCCTAAGGGGTTTAGTTTAATTTACAAACTGTTAAATGAGACAGACATTTTGTTAACAGAGTATGCTAGACTTAAATGGCAGGAAGATCTAGGACAGAAAATGTCAACCTTAGTTTGGGACAAGGGATGGATAGATGCAGCTAAATCATCCAAGGAAGTACAGGGGAGATTAATACAGTTTAACATTTTACATTATTATTATTACTCCCCAGACAACTGTTTAAGTTAGGGTTAACTGACAATGACTACTGTTGGAGATGTGGGATGCTAGATGCAGGATTACCACACTTGCTTTGGCTCTGTACAGGGGTATTAGATCACTGGAAGCAAATCTGTGCCCTATGTCAAACATTACTAGGTAGCCCCATCCCCCTCTCTCCATTGTTATTTATTATTGGAGATGTTAATGTGCTTAAGGATATACCAACATTAAAGAAAATATGGGTCATGTCAGTAGCATTAGCCTTTAAAAGGCTTCTTCTTAAGAACTGGAAGGAAATATATATCCCTTCTTTACAACAATGCCTGGCTTCTTTGGAAGGGGTTGCAAATAATGAAAGGATTTGCTACTCAATGATCGATAAAAATTATGTTTTTATAGATATCTGGGGTGCGTTACTATCGTACTGCTCTATAGGTAGTATGTAAAGGTAAAGAAACTTTATTTTAACTAATTAGTATAATCTTATTCTTAACTGGTCAATAAAAGAATATTTTATCACTTATGTTAGGCAATTAGTGGTTTAACTTTTTATTAGTTAAAGACTTGTAGTGTTATATACAAGACTGTCAATTTATAGACTAGCATATATGTGTTGTAATGGACTTGGAATTTATTATAACATCTTATGGTTTATCATTATGTAATCCTGCGCAAAGGTATTGTACTGTTTATTGGAAACATTTAATAAACTTTAAATTGGGAAAAAAAGAGACCTGAGGACGAGCTCACGTGTAACCCTGTGGTAGATGGAAAAGCAGTCCAGGTGAGGCAGTGCAGTCATTGGGCAGGCAGAGGAGACTGAGCTGGAGGTCCAACCAGGGCCTTGAGATGCAAGGCTGGGGGGAAGGGTGTTAGGAGGAGGGGTAGCAGGAGCAGGTGGAGTGTAGCTGGAGTTTCAACTGGTGTCTGAGGAAGCCAAGGGAAGAGGAGAGGCAGAGCTAGGAGGGGAGCATTCCAAAGTAAGGGAAACCAATAGGAGAAGGCAGATTTCCATCAGATGGGGTGGAATGGAGTGGAGAACATGCAATGATCCCTGGAACTGAGGTAATAGGAGGTGGGGGGGGAGAAGGGAGAGGAAAGGAAAAGTAGGAGGAACACTTTTTTGAAAATTGCACACATGTTGCAAAAATTGTGGTTGTGCAAGGACACCCTCCCTTGTACAACTTTTTCTGCTGTATGTACACAACTTTTCCACTTTTGAAAATTGGACCCCAGTGTTACACATTTTGGGGTATGACAGGTTAAGGGTAAAGCAGGAAAGACAAAGCAGGCATATTGAATCAGTGGGCTGTTCAGTGAATTACATCTTGAGGGAGACTCATTCAGTGTTGCAGACCACCCACTTCCATGACTATGACGCATACACTGCAGTAAGAAAATCGTGCCTTTCTTGGCACATGTTGGGCAAAAAAACAAACAAACAACCCCCCAAAGAATCACCATTTTTTTCTTTCATGTGTACTAAATCCCTCACTTTAAAAAAAAAAAAAGAGAAAAGGGTATCTAGCTGTAAGTTACATATAGAATAATGTGTGAGCAACCATACACAGCAAGGCTGTGTTTCCAGTGGGGGAGGTGGGGGTGGCAGTGGGATGACAAAGGGGAGGGGGCATGGGGCAGCTGCAAACTAGGGGTGTTGGCTGCACACTCGAGCAGACTTAGATTGACCGGGTGATCTGTTTCTGCTGGCATATTCGCATGTACGTATGTTCATATCAAGGGGTGATATGAAGTCATAGTAAGGCCTTGCAGAATGTTCAAATCCCGACAGAACAAAATTCTGCAGAATCCTTGGAATTCCATCGGCAGTAGAATTCCAACATTTCACATGCAGAATGTTTTTTATTTATTTCAAAAGTTTCACCAGGAAAGACATACTGAGCTGGTAACAGCTCGTTTCCAGATGTGTCCTGGGGGTAGGGGAGGGTCATGAAGAACAATTAGAACTGAATTACATAGCAGGTAAAAACACACTAACCATCACATACACATCATATAACAGGCAACATCGAAGGCATTAAAACAAATGTACATAGACATAAACACAGCAGAATGCTTCTTGAGGACAAACAGGAAGATGCAATTTAATTGCACAGTGCAGATAGTACAGGCAGGTGGTAGCTAAGCTAACCAGTAGATATTAGAAGAGTCTGTTTGGATGTGGGTAAACGGGGGCTGGCAGTAGGAGTCAAGGTGAGGAGCTAGAGTAGAGAGAGAAGGAGGCAAGGTGAGGGAGTGGAATGGGGGAGGAGAGGTATGGGGGTCCGGTGCAGTGGCAGCAGTGAGAAGAGAATTTGAGGAGAAAAAGGGGAGAGCATAGGGAAGAGGCAGAGCAGATGAAGAGGGGGAGAGAATTCCATAGTTTGGGGAAGCGGTAGAAGAAAGCAGCCTGTCCAGCTGAGGATGTCCTATTAGGTATCGAAAGGGAGCGGAAAGCAGAGTTATGAAGGTTGTAGTGGACGGGGGGGGGGGCAGGAGAGAGGTGAGGTAAGAGGGGGGGAGAGAGAGAGCAGCCCAGCCAGAATGTAGCCGTAAAGGAGGCACAATGAGAGAGAGGCACCTGAATTCAGGGGAGGGAAGGGAAGGAAGTGTAAAGAAAGCAAAGGTTAGTCCAGGTCGGGCAGTCCAAAGCAAAGCGACAGAAGGAATGGAAGAGGGAATCCAGTCTGGTCAGGGTGGACCTAGGTGCAGTGCTGTTGACAATGTCTCCTTGGTCAAAAATGAGGAGAATCATTTGCTGGACAATGGCTGTACGAGCTGGCAGGGGGATGCAGCTGGTTTTATGTGATAACGGTGAGTGCCGAACGGCGACCCGCATTATTGCAACGTCAGGACAGCAGAAACAATCTCGCCACCCTGACAACCTCGGTGCATGGAGGAACGGCGCTGGGGACTTGGTCCTTTTGCTTTCTGTGGGGGGGCTGTGCCCCACACCAGGGGCTTCACCCCACACTGCCCTACTTAAGGATTCTCAACTCCATGGGGGTGCATGTCGGGGGGGAAAAAGCAAAAAAAAAACAAGTTTTGGGCCAGGCATAACAAAACTGCAGTAGTGTCCGCACCCAGACCCGAACCTGAAACTCCATGCACCGCAAGCGGAGGCCAACTCCTGACGCCATGGCGCAGCTTCGCAGCCGACTGCAGTGCCACCCCTACATCCCCTCCACCCCTCCCAGGCCACGCTCGCCGTGCTCGCTTCCCCCCCCACACGTGTGTACATATAGTGACATCCTGTCGCTACAGTCGCCCACCCCACCACATCCGGTCACCTCCCCCCCTCACCATTCGGGCTTTCACCCACAACGCACATCGCTTTTGAATGGTGCCTTAATTCAGGCACCAGTGCCACAGGCTACCAATGCAACCATGGTTCCTGAACCACAGAATTTGTAGAAAAACTTTCAGCAGGTTTACATGATTGGCAGAAATGTATTCTGCTGTTTACACAGAAATGTTTTTCAGAATTGCATGGAATTGAAAAAGAAATTCCAAAAAGCACCTTGTGCTACATTACACCCCAAGGGGGTGAGTAACAGACTGTTAATCTAACCTCTGTACATAGGTTTTTGCGTAATTATACAAACAATTAATGGATGCAGATGGAGCCCTAGAAGGCATAAGAGCGGAACAAGAGTCAAAGAACCTTGAGTCAATAGTCAGCCAGGACACATGTTGCATCAATTTTACTGAATAAATAGTTGACAAAGCCTTTGATGAGGGGACACACAGACAAATACATGCCAAGCTGGCAGCGTGTCTAGTAGTTCATCTTTTAACAAACACTTCACTTGGGGTGTTTTCAGTCTTGCTGATATCTTTGTTAAGAGGAATCTTTAGTGCTGGTAAGCATAAGGAATCTTAATAGATGTGATTTTATATCTTTGCACCACAGTGTGGTATAACATTCTAATATCCCTACTGTGGTACAACAACATCTGGATGTGTACAAATTTCCATACACAGCAACACTGAACCCAGTACTATATAAATATATGTATTTTGAGGGGAAGACTGCAGGGCCTCTTAGCAGAGGTGGCCTACAGCTGCATGTTGCCTTCACTTGTTAAAATGTAGTTTAGTTTGCATACCAGCAGGACTATGTGACATTTTAGAGAAATAGATGAGCTCCAGAAAGCTGGAGATGGGCAAGACCTACCTCGGGGCCTAGATTATTCAAATGTAGACTCTTAAAGCCCAGGTTCCAAATCTTTATTAACATTCTGGGGTGGGTTTTCTAACCAGGTTTGCATTTTGTTTTTTAATTAACCAATTAGGAAACATTAAGGTTCACTGGGGAAGCCCATAAGGTTGTACAGATGTTTATGTAATGGGCTTGTTTGGGAGTTTGCTTGCATGTTTCCAACGTGTAAGAGGTGCCCAGGTATTTAAGCCATAATGGGAACTGCCTTGTCTATGAATGACGCAGAGATCTGTAGCTGCCATTACATGGTTGCTCCGATCGTTCTAGCAGTTCACTCCAATGCTGCTCCAACCTACCCCACCAATGCAACATTGCATTTACATAATCCCTTTCAGTGCTGTTGCAAGTCATGCAGGAGAAGGGCCACGAGTCGTGGGGCCAGGTGATCCTTTGGGGACATCAGCAGTGAAGCAACCAATGATGCACAGACCCCTGATGTCACTTTCTCTCATTGTGGATGTTGGCCAGTCCACAATGCCACCGAATGTCCCAGTTCAGATGACAGCATAATGGGAGAGCAGAGGAGGCGGCAGCGGGGAGCATCCATTGTGTGCCAGAATGAGTGGTGCAGCCTGTCCACATGGCTGCTTACCCTGCTCACCCCTGAACAAGTCCCAAACTTTTACAGCAGCTCAGGGAGAGGACAGAGGAATGAGCTTGTCCTCACAGCTGCATTTGCACCACAGCAACGCAAGCACTTGTGTAACTGTGGTGCATACGTGGCCAGTAAACTGACCTTATGTGCTTCAGTAGGTGCAAGAGCACACCTATAACAAGGACACAAGCACCTTCTTTGAATGCATCCTATCTCAGAAAACATAGATAGAGAATGTGTTCGTGCCATGGCTGGGACCAATTGCTTATCAAAATGATTTCATCAATATCTACATCAGACCAACCTGCATCTAAAATCCTGAATAGAATACCATACAAAGAAAAATGACTTCTTAAATCTATTTGATTTATAAGGGTGAACAGCTATTTGCAGATAGATATTTATGGCAAGCCAACAAACAGAAAGAATTTCTGCGCCAACAGCAGCCAGCAGGTATTTTGTAATACATACAATGAAAGTGCAATTCCTCCATTTGTTGACGGTCTGTGATGACAAAGGGGATTTGGAGACTGAAGCAGCAAGCAGAATGAAGGCTAGTTTTCTGCAAAGGGGGATTACAAATGAGGAAATAAAGGAGAGGGCATATAAGCAAGCTAAAGATACCCCAAGGGGCCCCTTTTACAAACTAAACCAAAAGCACAGGGACAAAAAAAGAATGACCTTAAAATGCCTATATCACACAGACATAGAAAGCATAAGAGATAGAATTTTGGATTAGCAGGAGTGTAATGAACAGTGACCTTCTGTTAATATATTTAACTTCTCCCACCAGTATTCACTGAACAAAATGAAATAGGAGCAGGTCCCGTACCCAACCACAAGGGCAGATGATTTGTCAAGTGCTTAAACAATGTTTATTCATTTATTTTTGACTGGGAAAAGAGGATTAGAAAAACAGTTTCTATGTTTCTATTTTCAGTCACTTTCCAGGAGTGTGTGGAGCAAGTGCATGAGAAAAATATAATAGAACACAACTGTAATGCAAGACAGAGTTACAGCTTGCTTAAACGGACACTGTCAACCCAACTTAGGCCTCAAATTGTTGCTAGTTTAAAAAAACACATTTTATGATTGGTCATATTTGGGATAGACTGCTGTTGTAACTGATCATGTGATTATGATTCCTTTTTTCTAATAAGTAGTGAAAAAGAGATTGCCCACCATATAGAGGATAACAGATGGGCAACAGTGAACAACAACACTATGTTTGCTTCAAGAGATTGTCATGACATCCAGTAGATCTTGAGAGTGAAGCTCGAGAGGTCTGCGGTTGTCATGACAACCTCAAGAAGTAAACTCAGTGTTGTTGTTCACTGTTGCCCATCCATTGTTTTTTTTTAGTGTATGGGCAAATCTGTACAGCAGCAATGGAGAGTTTATCAAAAGTCAATAAAGTGTGCGGTCCAGTATTGAAGAGACCATGGAAGCCATCGACGATTGCTAATTTTCTCCTTAGAAATGACAGATGAAACTGACAAAGGAAAACAAATGCGCCATTGGTGTGGCTGTCAGGGACAGTTGAGCACGAGGGCATTCCATGTTGTTGTACCCATGTAGTGACATACTCAAGATGGTACAACAGATGTTTAATGTCACGACTAGGGTACAACAACAACAGGAATTCATTGAATTCTATTAACAGTAGCCCTCTCCCATACACTATACTGCTGTTACCACACCAAAACATGGTTGTTTACATTTCTTGACCCACTCCCACTGCATCTTTCCTGAATTTGGGAACACCCCAATACAGTAAAAATGTCAAAGTTGGGCACACACCATCTGTAATAACTGGACACCAAGCTCCAAGTCAGCACCACCCTGACTCATTCCCAAATCAGCGTTGCTGGCATCATGAGCAGTAGTGCTACCGCTGTGCCAACAGACTCGCTTCGGTGTTATGTTTATCAAATGCAAGATACATCTCATTCTGGATTTCTGTGATGCTTCACTACAGTAGAGTAACGTACAGTATCATCTGCATATTTCAATTATTTATTTAGTTATTTCGAATTTGGGGACACAGAAACATAGAATGTGCTGGCAGAAAAAGCCCGGTAGGCCTGTCTAATCTGTCCTATTTTTCCTGCCTCTTACTACACACTGCATCCTATTCAGTCACAGGTGTCTCTCCCTCCTCCCTTTCCTCTACCTATTATGGCCATGAGCTTATCCCATGCATGCTTGAAGCTCCCCGCTTTCTTCCCCCCCTCCCCGCCACCTCTCCTGGCAGGCTATTTCAGGCATCCACTTCCCTTTCTGTGAAGTTTCATAGCATGTCCCCGTGTTCTGGTGCTCCTCTCTGAAAGTGACTCCCCTCCTGCACTTTGTTCACCCCATGAGATACTTGTAGATCTCAATCATGTCCCCTCTCGCTCTTCTTCTTCCAGAGGGTACATGTTGATCTCCTGCAGCCTTTCCTTGTATGGTTACTCTTGCAACCCCCACACCATTTTGGAAGCCTTACTCTGGACAGCTTCCACCCTGTTGGTGTCCTTGTGGAGGTACAGCCTCCAGAACCGGAGACAGAACTCCAGGTGGGGTCTCATTAATGAGTGATACAGTGGCAACACACCTTCCTTCTCCTGCTAGAAATCCCCCTCCCTATGCAACCCAGCATCCATCTCACCTTGCCTACTGCCTTGTTGCACTGCTCAGCCACCTTGAGATCATCAGATAAGATTACCCCCAAGGTCCCTCGCTTTCTTGATGACTGTAAGTTCCTTCTCCCATCTTGTGCACAGCCCTAGGGTTTCTCTGCTCCAGGTGTATGACTGTTCTTTTTGGCACTGAAACCCAGCTGACACACCCTAGACCACTCATCGAGTTTCCCTAGATTCGCTCCACTCCCTCCTGGGTGTCCATCCTGTTGCAGATTTTTGTGTCATCGGCAATGAGACACACCTTCCCCTCCAGTTCCTCAGCAATGTCACGTATGAAGGCATTGAAGAGGACAGGACCCAATACCAATCCCTGTAGTATTCCACTAGTCACTCTCCCGTTCTCCCCCCCGGGTGACTGTCATTTATCACCACCCTCTGCCTCCTTTCTTTCAATGATTTGATACTCAGCTTACCATTTTCTCCCCCCCCCAGGTTACAAAGTTTCTTAATCAGCCTCCTTGGTGGTACAGTGTCACAGGCCTTGCAGAAGTCCAGGTAGGCCACATTCACTGCCCTGCCCTAATCCACCTCCCTCGTAACCAGTCACAGAAATCTATGAGATTTGTTTGACATTGCCTCCCCCCTGTAAAACTGTCCTGGTGGTGGTCCTGCAGCCAATTTGCCTCCAGGTACTCCATCGGTCTCTCCTTCAGCAGTGTTTCCATTAATTTCCCCACCGCTGATATGAGACTGACTGATCTGTTATTGCTGGCTTCCTCCATACTGCCACTCTTGTGCAGGGGACCACATCAGCCCTCCTCCAACCCTCCAGCACCTCCCATCTCCAGTGAAGTGCTAAATAGTGTTGCCAGAGGGGCAGCTAGCACTGTGCGATCCCATCCGGCCCCATTGCCTTGTTTTCCTTCAGGGTTTCCAATCCCAAGTGGACTCTACAATTCTTTCCTTCAGAAGTGGGATGATAACCTGTGGGGATACAAGCCCCTGAAAAAGCTATACGAGGCTGGAGACAGTGGTGGCTGACAGAATGAGGCTGATGTCAGCCACCCTGCTGCAGGAGGAATAAAAATCTCTATAAAAAAAAGAAGAATGTATTTATTTATTTGTTTTTTGTTTACCGGGTAAGTACACTAGACGAGAGGCATGACCCGGGAGAGTACAGGCAGGAGAAAACAAAGTCTGAACAATGTACAACAAGCTGACAATAGTTCATGACGCAGCATGAAGTGAGACCAAAACATTACACAGTTTACTGACAAGAGCAAGCCGTATCTGTGGAAACTGAGAGAAAACAAATAACATTACATTAACTGATTGCACTAGATGATACAACAATGATTAACTGACAACATACTACAACAGCTAAGAAATAAGTAGTAGTTATAACAATAGGATTCATGATGGAAGTAGGAACATGCCAACTTCAGAACATGAAGGGATACAATAAGTGCCATGTAGGGAAGGAAAGCTGCTAGGAGTAAGTCTCAAGTTACAGCACAGGAACAGCCGTCAGATTCTATTAGGAGGGCACGAAGACCCAGTTTAAAGGCTTAGTGGGATTTGGAGAGTTTGATGGTGGGGGGGGAAGGAGTTCCAGGTGCAGGGGGCAGATATAGCGAAGGATAGTTCCCCCTTTTTTTGTGAGATATCTGGGAATTTCAAGTAGGGTTTGTATGGATGACCTGAGGAGATATGCTTGGGAGGGATGAGATAGCAGCCTGGAGAGGTACTCAGGGGTCCCCTTTCTGATAATATTATCAATCACACAGCCAGCATAGAGTCTACATGTGAAGCTGGGGAGAGCCAGTTCAATTTAGAGTAGAGTTGACAACGGTGAGTAAGTCTGTGTGCAGAGACGGCAAATCTGCATATGCTGTTATAGCAGGTGCTCCATTTTTGGAGGGCTCCTTTGCTGGCATTAAAGTATACCTGTGAGCAGTATGTAAGAGAGGGAAGAAGGAAGCCTTGTGCAATAGCAAGTTGAGCAGCATCATTGAGGGAGGACCTAATTTTATAGGTAAGACTCAGTTTGGAGTTTACCGTCTTACAGGTAGCCCCAATGTGGAGGTTGAAGTCCAGAGATGGGTCAAGAGTGACTCCTAGGTACCTGAATGAGTTAACAGATTGTAAAGAGGCACCATCAAGACATTGTACTGAAAAATCCAGAGCAAGGGATTTGATTCTAGAGGGGGAGCCGAAAAGCATGGCCACAGTTTTCTTAGCATTAAGTATGAGCCTGTTTTGTAGAAGCCAATCCTGTAAGCAGTCAAAGTCAGCTTGAAGATCTGCCTTTACTGATGAGGGGTCTTTACCACTAGTGAGAAGCACCATGTCATCAGCGTAAAGGATCACTGAGGAGGAACAGGGAAGAGAGGGCAGGTTGTTAATAAAAAGAGAGAAAAGGAGAGGGCCAAGTATAGATCCCTGGGGAACTCCAACAGAGGTTGGGGAAACGTCAGAGACAGCAGTTTCAGTCTGAACAAATTACATCCTCCCAGTGAGGTAGCTATCAAACCAAGAGATGGCAGACTGGGCAAAACCCAGAAAGGACAGTTTGGATGAGTAGCAGAGATTGATTCACAAGATCAAAGGCCTTAGTGAGGTCGATAAATATGGCCCCCATGAGCAGGCCCTTATCCATCGCCGTTAGGACTTCATTAGTTACCTGAAGAAGTGCAGCTGTGGTGCTGTGTCCTGATCAGAATCCATGTTCAGCAGGAGATAGAAGGTTGTGAAGGTGCAGATATTTTGAGACCTGGGAGGCAACAGCCTTCTTGAGAAGTTTATTTAGGGTACAGAGAATGGCAATCGATCTGTAATTTGCCATGTTTTTGGTATCCCCTTTTTGTGTACATGGAGAAAGTGACAAACGCAATAAGGAGAGGGATGGGGCAAAAAGGGCTAAGGCCATCAAGAAATGGAGGGTAATGAGTACCAACGCCCGTAGTCTGGGCAACAAGCTCCCTGAACTGGTGGCCTTGATGGAAGAGGAATGCTTGGATATCGTAGCAGTCACAGAAACATGGTACACAGAGAACCATGACTGGGATGTTAACATACCAGGGTACACAGCCTACAGGAGAGACAGGGAGGGCAGAAGGGGGGTAGTAGCTCTCTATTTAAGGGAAGGGATAAAAGCAACTGAACAAAAGAGTAAACAGGGAGGAGAGGAGGCACTATGGGTCACCTTAGAGACTGGAAATGGCACCACAATCTGCACAGGGGTTGTATACAGACCCCCATGTCAGGGGGAGGGAATGGACAAGGATATGATAGAAGGCATACTTAGGATGGCAGAGAAAGGGGAGATACTGTTAATGGGGGACCTTAATATGCCAGATGTTAACTGGAGCACCTTTGCTGCAGCCATATCCAAAGGCAGGGCCATTCTTGATGCCCTTCACGTGGCATGCCTCAGACAGCTAGTTTTGGAACCTACTCATGAGAGAGCAATCTTAGACCTTGTACTCTCAAATGGGTACTGTGAGAGGATCTCAGATCTAGAAGTGGGTAGCCATTTGGGAACAAGTGACCACCAAACAGTGTGGCTCACGATAAACTCAGCTACAGAGTCAAGCCATACAAAAGTGAGGGTTCTGGACTTCAGGAGGGCTGACTTTGGCAAGATGGGAGAGTGCCTTAGAAAAGCACTAGCAAACAGGCTAGAAGGAGGGGTGGAGCAACAATGGGGAAATATCAAAACTGCCATCACAGAGGCAACAAGCCTTTGTGTGAAGCAAATAAACAAATCAAAATGAATGAAAAAGCCACCATGGTTCTCAAAAGAGGTGGCGGTGAAGGTTAGGGAGAAAAAGATAGCATTTAGGAAGTATAAGAAAACACAGAAGGAGCAGGACAGAGAACTGTACCAGTTAAGGCAGAAGGAAGTAGGGAGAGTAGTCAGAATAGCAAAGGCACAAAATGAGGAAAAGATAGCTAACTCGGTTAAGAAGGGGGATAAAACCTTTTATAGGTATATCAGGGAGCATAGAAAGACAAAGGGAGGGATAGTGAGGCTGAATAGAATGGATGGTGGTGGGCAGAGTGACAGTGACAAAGCAGGGATACTGAATGAATACTTCTGTTCAGTATTCACAAAAGAGGATGTGGGGGAGGTGCCTAATCCAATTAACAGAAGCACTCTGGAGAGGGGGGTCGATCCCAGTCCTTTCACAGAAGAAAGGGTTCTGAAAAAGCTCCTAAAACTGAAGGTGGCCAAAGCAATGGGGCCAGATGGAATTCACCTCAGAATTCTAAAAGAATTAAGCAGAGAACTAGTAACACCACTGACTACCCTTTTTAACAAATCATGGGAGGATGGTGTGGTACCTGAGGGCTGGAAGAAGGCTGATGTGATTCCCCTTCACAAAAGTGGGACCAAGACAGAGGCAGGAAACAACAGACCTGTCAGTTTGACCTCTGTGGTGGGGAAAGTGATGGAATCACTTCTGAAGGAAAGAATTGTTGAGTACCTAGAGGCCAGTGGGGCACAGGACCCAAGGCAGCATGGGTTCACAGTGGGAAGGTCATGTCAGACGAATCTAATCAATTTCTTTGACTGGGTGACCAAAGTTGTAGACCAGGGAGGGGCTGTGGACATGGCCTACCTAGACTTTAGCATGGCATTTGACACAGTCCCACACAAAAGATTAGTAGTCAAATTAACCAGCCTGGGAGTGGGTCCCAGGGTGGTAGCCTGGGTAAAACATTGGCTGAACAACAGGACACAGAAGGTAATTGTAAATGGAGTCCACTCTGAAGAAAGAGGGTTACTAGTGGGGTACAGCAGGGTTCAGTACTGGGTCCAGTCCTTTTTAATGTCTTTATAAGTGACATTGCAGAGGGACTGGAAGGAAAAGTATGCTTCTTTGCAGATGACACAAAGATCTGCAACAGGGTTGATACACAAAGAGGCATGGAAAGGATGAGAAGGGACTTGGCAAGATTGGAGGAATGGTCAGAAGTATGGCAGCTTGGATTCAGTGCAAAGAAGTGCAAAGTAATGCACCTGGGAAACAAAAACCCAGGGGAAGATTACACAATGGGGGGAGGTAGCAACAACAACAAAAATGGAAAGAGACCTGGGGGTAATCATATCAGATGACCTTAAGGTTGGCAAGCAATGTGAGAAGGTGGTAGGAAGGGCTGGGGGGATACTGGGATGTATAGGGAGAGGTATCACCAGCAGAAAACAATAAGTTGTTATGCCCCTGTACAGACAGTTGGTGAGACCCCATCTGGAGTACTGCATCCAGTTTTGGAGACCCCATCTCCGCAAGAACATAGACAGGATGGAGGCAGTTCAGAGGAGGGCAACTAAAATGGTGCAGGGTCTGCAACAGAAGCCATACAAGGAGAGACTAAAGGAGCTTAATATGTATACCCTTGAGGAAAGGAGGGAGATGGGGGACATGATAGAAACGTTTAAGTACCTCAGTGGAATCAACAAAGTCCAAGAGGGTAACATCTTTCAAAAAAAGAGATGTGCAAGAACAAGGGGACTCAATTTGAAGATGGAGAGGGGATGGCTCAGGAGCAATGTGAGGAAGTATTTTATTCACAGAGAGGGTGGTGGATGCATGGAACAGCCTTCCTGAGGAGGTTGTGGGGTCTAAAACTGTGGGAGAATTCAAGAATGCATGGGACAGACATAAGGCAATTTTTGTGGGGGGTAGGAAGAAATAGGCTGTTGGTTAAATAGGATCTGCAGCTTATCCTCTAGGTAGGGAAATGGGCAGACTAGGTGGGCCAAGCGGTCTTTATCTGCCGTCAAAGTCTATGTTTCTATGTACAGGGACAATATGAGCGGTTTTCCACAGCGTAGGCACTGTCTGGGTTAATATGGAAAGACTGAAAATTCTCGCAATAGGGACAGCAAGAGCTGGAGCTGCCAGTTTGATGAAGTCTGGCAGTAGCCCATCTGGACCCGCATAACCTTGTGGGGAGATAGGTTTAAGGAGATGCAGCACTTCAGTAGTGGAGACTGATCTGAGCCAAAAGGAGGATTCATACGGAATGTGCATATCAGGAGGAGGAAGAGCAGGGGACTGGTTACATTTCTCTAGGTATTCAGAGAGATCCAAGAACTGAGCATTCAGAGCATTTGCAATAGTAGGTAATTTATTACAATTGGCATAATTTAACATCATGTTGGTTATGGCCGTCTTGGGCCTTTGGCCTATGAAATTTTTGATGTGCTTCCAAAAAGCCTGGGTATCACCAGCTGAGGATTGAAGAAACTTATGGCAATAGTTCCTTTTAGCCATACGAATATCTTTTTTGCAGGCATTTCTCATTTGTCTATAGTTAGCCCAGTCTTCAGTCTGTAGGGACTTCTTGTCTCTTGTTCTCATAGTTTGAAGGAGGTCTTTGTGTAACCATCTGTTGGCAGAGCCCCTAAGATGCCTTTTTTTCAATGGGACGTGCAGATTCTGTAGGGCGAGTAGCTGAGAAATCAGGTAGTCGAGTGCTGTGTTTAAATCCTCAGTGATACAGATAGGAGACCAGTCAATGTTATTAATATCATCAAGAAGTGCTCTTGGCTAAGGGATTTTATGTGAAATAAAACTAAACAAAACTAATCCTCTGACTCTGGCTATTAGTACACTGCCTGTGAATCTCACCACGGTCAGTGTCATACTACGATTTTTCCTGAAACCGGTCTGATCAGTTGAGAGCAGACTTTTCTGCTCTCCTGAAACATGCTCAGGTTGGTTCGACACAATTTTCTGTTGTGTTTTCACAAGGACGTATCAGACCGGAATGGGTTTGTAGGTAGCTTCACCCAACTCATGCCCACCTTTGTAAACTGGTTTAACAACTGTAACCTTCTACGGGTCAGGTACCACTCCTGAGATAAAAGATATGTTGATGACTGAGGCAGACATATATGCTAATTTATGGGTTGCAATTTGGTTCAAAGCCATCATGCTCAGCATTTTTTGTAGCTATCCGCTCTTAACAGATGCTCGAGAACATTATTCACACTAACCAAATATAAACCTGAAGTGGTTATTTGCTCAAGAACAGAAAGGAAAATCAAAATAAGAGTGTTTATTTACTGCAATATTTTTTGGAATGTGCATCTTCAAATGGGCACGCGAGGGAGTTAAAATAAGACCTCGTGATCTGGATGAGTGCAGAGGATTCTGGTTCTGAACTGGTCATGCAGGAAATGGAAACCGATTTAGAATTTCAGCGTATAACTGAGAATGTACTGTAGTTTTCCAATAATACCTTTTTTATAGTAGACTGACACAAAAATTGTTTCAGTCATAGGCTTTCAGGACAAACACAGCACCGGGCCATCTTCAGGCACAGTACTTGGTTAGCCCAATAAAATGTGTTATTGGAAAATGACATTCTGCATTTGATCCTACAAACATATGAAATTGCCAGCAAATATAGGCCTTCTAGTCTATCTAGTCTGCTTGAGTGCGCAGCATGCTGTTTATTAAACTGCAGCTGCCCCCCCTTGCACTCCCTTCTGAGTTAGTGCCCCCCCACCTCTGACCTCTCTCCCCCCATCTTCCTTGACAGTTTTACCTCCGTTGGCCTATGCCATCCTCTCTTGAAGCTGCCCACTGTCTGCAGTGATATCACATTCTCCGGAAGTGCATTCCAACCTGCCACCACCCTCTCCATGAAACAGCACTTCCTCATCTTCCTCCTGAACCTTCCTCCTTCCAGTTTCAGACTGTGTCCCCTGGTGTCCCTCCCCCCTTTCAACTTAAACACACCCTCAGTATTAACTCTGTTTATGCCCTTTAGGTACTTGAATGTGTCAGTCGTATCCCCTTTCTCCTGTCTATCCTCAAGGGTGTACATATTGAGCTCTCTCGGTCTCTCTCGTAAGTTTTGTCCCCCATCCCCAGGATCATCTTCATCATCCTATGCTGGACCTCCTCCAGTAGTTTGATGTCCCTTTTCAAATATGAGCACCAAAACATCACACAGTATTCCAGGTGCGGCCTCACAAGGTACCTGTACTGGGGCATAATGACTTCCTCCCTCCTAGAGGTGATTCTCCTAGCAATGAAACCCAGCATTCTATTTGCCTTTGCAGCTGCCTTCCTGCACTGTGCTGAGTGTTTCATGTTCCTTGTCACCAGCACCCCCAGATCCTTCTTCTCAGCAGACATGGTTAACTGCACTCCCCCCAAACAGTAGCTGTTCTATGGGAGTTTTGGCCCCAAGTGCAAGACCTTGCATTTTTTAGCATTAAATTCCAGCTGCCATGTGGCTGATCAATGCTCAAGTGTCACCAAATCCTCTTGCAGTACCTTACCCCCTTCCTCACTATCCACCTCAGCACAGATCTTAGTGTCATCTGCAAAGAGGTTGATCTTACTCCTTATCCCATTTGACATGTTGGCTATGAAAATGTTAATTAGCATGGTTGAAACACTGACCCCTGTGGAACCCCGCTGGTTACAGCCCTGGGTGCCAAGAACTGTCCTCCAACTCCTAACATGTCACCATAGAACTGCAATGTATAATTGCAAATATTGTATATAAATATATATATATAATAATATTTTTTTAGTAAAAGAGCATAATCAACATAAACAAGATCACACTGCTGCAGAGGGGGCCTTCACAGGTCTGACCTCTATCGTTCTCCACCCCTCCCCCCCAACAGCACACACCATTCTTCCTCCTGAAGCATAAGGTCACATCTCTGTTAAGGCATTATACAATTATGAATTATCCTTCTAGCTGTACTGTTAGATTTTGAGTGTTCTTGCCACTTTTAATTTTTTTTGTTCTCTGGAGGTAGATCCCACCATTTTGCTTGCAGATGACTAGCCGAATGAATGGATGTATGAATAAATGAATGAATGAATGAGTGAAAGAGTGCTATTTATTGCAACCAAAGACTATTTGAAGTCTATACAATCTAATAAAAATATTATCATCAACCAGTACAAAACTGTATAACACCTGCTAAATGCACCCTTCCCAGCAGGAGATAGGACCAGCTGGGAAACAACAATGTGGGTGGGTGGGGTGGGGGAAGGTATAGGTTGCTGACGGGGGTGGTAGGTTTAAACCAGTAAGCACAAAAGCAATCTAAAGCTACACTCCAGCTATCAGGAAATGGAACTGTTCCCATCCACCCAGGATATTCCACTGAATGGATTTTCTCAATTATGTATAACACTAACTGCAATAGGGATGAGCAGTTCTGGATTTCACTCTTGCTAGATCTCTTGACCCTGCTCAGTTCTGGTCCCAGTTCTGCATCATACAGAAATTCAGTCTGGCAAATTCAGTACTCTTGTTCACCCCCACAGTACTAAATAAACATGTTAAACCTATTCATTCCAGTTGCTGGAATGGTTCCTGAGCCCCACGCCCCCTCTGTTTCCCTTAGCCCAATCCCCAGGTCGAGCAACAGGCCTGTGTCTCCCTGTAATTAATTAAATAACCCTAAATCCAGTCCTGACCCTCCCCACACCAAGCACAGCTACCGCCCATTGACCAGAGCAGGCCACCTGAGAATGTTGCAGTAGAGATGATCCATGAATGACAGGATCCTTATCTTCAAGTACCCAGGGGCTCAGGTATGTCCAAATCGCCTACTGCCTCCCCTCACTTTGTAACCAGCTTCCCTCTTCCCTCTGTTTCACTGCCTCACCTGCCTCCCTCAACCACCTGTGGAGACTCCTTCCCTTTCCCCCTTGCTCCTGTTTTCCTTCCTCTTAACTGTTCCCTTACACGTACTGTAATGATTAACTGCCCGTTTTAGTTGTCTGATCACTTTGTACTTTCCATGGACATCGTATACTATGATTTTGTACTCTTCTTGTAGCACTGTATTTATCTAAGCTATTTACTGTTTTTATCCTTTGCTACCCTCCTCTGGCTTGCACCTGATAACAAACCCTGTCTCAGTGTGCCTTTCCAGTCACTAATTTTCAAATGAATAAATAAAAACAAATGGCTAACCCTCTGTAACTTGGCAAGCTGAGGGAGAAGGTGAAAGCTATGTATCACCCATAACACATTATGCAGTATGCGGTATAGCCTGTTTAGGTCTGTGGGTGGTGAGTGGTGACTGAGCTGGGGGGGAATGGAATTTGGGATTGCTTGTGTTACTATGGGGTATATGGAATGGGGGGGGGCTGTGGTAGAGCACTGCTAAGGCAGATAACCAGATAACAGTTTAAAATATTAGCAGCTGGTGTGTGTGAGGAGGGGTTGTGTTAGTGCCCTGAAAAGGAGCTGATGGTACCAACCATCTTGTCTGATTTTTGTCCTTGAGAAGTAGAGATGTCCATGTCCAGGGATTGTGGTCAGGCATCCCAAGACACGCAGAATTCGGGCATCAGAGGAAAGGCAGTAGAACTGACATCAACGCTTAGGTAACATCTGCTCAGTAAATATCACAGAAACCACTTTTAGTACATGTTCCTAGTGCTGCATTACCAGTTTCTTTAAATCACTGCTTAACTGATTTTGTTGTTTAGTTTTTGTCAGTAAATTCATTTTCAGGGAACTGTGCTTGCTCATGTATTTGGCCAGCTGTTGCAGGGCATGATGGATTTGTAGTTTTTTATTTTTTTTTACTCTGACTGCACTGCAAGATTTCTACCCTATAGTGTACCGCTTGGATTTAATTTATTTTGAATAAACAACTCCACGAGCTTTAATAAGAGGGATGAAATGCAAAGTGTAATCTTGCAATTACCAAAACCTGCAAGGAATCAAAGGCTTTTGTTATTTGATCTATTAGTTGAGTTTCTGTCTGACAGATGCAAATTTTCAGACCACAGACCCATCAGTGTCTGACTGCAGCTTTGGTTGGCTTGCTTGCTCTAATCTGTACCAATAAAGCAGTGTGCACTGGAGAGGGGCCAAACAATTTATTGGAGCCAACTTCAAGATGGCTGTGGGAACTGCCCACCTCCCCAGAATTCCCAGCTTCCTCTTTTGCTAACAGTGAGCCTGGCCTGTTTGTTTAGATTAGCACCCCCTCAAAAAAAAAAAAAAAAAAAAAAAAACTGTCTCTAGTGTACCTATTTATGCCACTACATATATATTTGAAGCAGTGGTATTCACCAAGTCATCCTGAGGTAACAAATGATAGCAAATGTTGCACCAAGCGATGTGTGAGTGTGTGTGTGTGTGTGTGTGTTGTGTCAGTGTGTGTGTGTGTGTATGTGTGTGCGTGCCCGTAGAAGTATTTACTGTATATTATGAGTGTGTATGTGTATGTGTATGTGTGTGTCTGTGTGTATGTATGTGTGCATGTGTGTGGTGAGTGTGTGTGTTTGTGTGTAAATAAAGCAGCATGGATTTAGATTGGACAGCGGATCAAATTGTTTTCCTGTTCCATTCACTTTAGAGAACTCTGCTCTGAACCCTGACTGTGGACAGTCACTGGATGTTATTGCACCCCTTGAACACATTGAACAAAGTTACATGAGTGACCATCAATTACAGCAGTGACTTCAGTCCACCCACTACTGACCTCTCAACACATGCCTAGTTTGGCAGAAGAAGCAGGGACACGTCCGGGACTGGCCTTTGCAAAAAAGAAGACAAAGAATCATGTTCACCCATCAGATGGATTCAGATGTTGCTGTTTTTCCCACATGGAGAAGATGCTGCTCCACAATGTTCACTGAGATCTCAGACCAGAGATTCCTTCCTGGAGTCTTTGTTTCCTGATCGATAGTGAATGCCTTGATCATGAAAGCGCAGATTTTCTGCAGTATGCCCATGCTATGATGATGATGTGACCCATATTTTGATTTATTTTAGTTTTTGTTGGCCGGGAAAGGAGGACTAGGCAATTCTGCTTATTTTCATCCTTGTCCCGGGGTGGGATGCAAATGCAAGGTGACATACTGAACCAGATTAAGCTGTTAATGATATCTTTTTTTGTGGTAAATGGGATACTACAATTTGCTGCAGACCTGTAAAATTACTTTTAGCGATGATGTTGCATGCAGGGATGCATGCATGCCTAACTGGATGTTTTTTTTCCGAGAGTCAGATTGTCTGATTCAGATCATGACATGTAATAAGTTATTGCCATCGTTAATCAAATCTTGTCTCATTTTGCCACAATAGCCATCATTGTTCTCACTTCATGTCTGCCAATATTTTGGCTGGTTTCTTATAGCATCATGAAAGGCTCTCTTTTATGGTGGATCAAATGTTTCAGAGGTTGAGTCATCTCTACAGGATGACCTTTAACACCCTCATACTTTATCTTTGCATGGTTTATAGAATAGTGCATGGTTACCCATGTACAAAAGGGCTGTGTTCTCATTGAGGGGTGAAATGACATCATAGACTGTGACAGCGAAGCTCAAGAGACCGCCATGATGTCTTCTCATCCCCAAGAAGTGAACTTAACCCTGTTGTGCATGGGTGGCCATGCACTATCTTGCATAGTGTATGGTGACAAAATAAAGTGCTTCCTACTGAGTGCATCCTTGCTTGGGGGGTCAATTTTGCACATGTCCCTGATGCCTTTGCAATAGCTCCCATCAGGTGAGTTTGAATATGCTGAGTATGTCCTCTGGAACATTAAATTGTCCTCTCCCTGGTGGGCCAAGACAGGTTGACCTGTTCATCTTTATAGTGTTATACAATTCACTAATGTTTGGTGTATTTGTTTTGCTGATGAAGATCTTGCTTCTCTGTTCTATTCCAGGACATACATGGAAATGGGAATTTATTTTCCTAGTGTATTACTTCCTGGTAAAATATTGAAATAAGCAAGTGAATAACTAATTAACTACTGCTTCTACACAAATAACTGCAGCTGTTTCAAACACAAGTTTATGGCTGAACTGAACAGTGATTTGCTGCTGGCTTTTATCATAGCAGGCCATTCAATGATGAGAATGGCCAGTTGATCTCAGGTCTGGTCCCCGGTGAATCAGGAGTTTGTCTACTTGCTAAGGAGAGCAGTAACAGATTCACTGTCTGGGTTTCGGTCTAGCCCACTAACCAGACAGCCAAAAAATACAAGGTTTGGCTGGTAGGGTCACATTCAAAATCCTTACAGTGAACTGACAGCCTTTCAAGGCCCACATATTCAAAGGAGATGCGTGGCACATCCAACAAAATAGGTGGAAGCACGATATTCGAAAGGGAGAGATGCATCGTGCATGTCCGAATCCACAATCACACAGAAATAATGTATGCAGCACAGGAAAGGGGGACGGGCACCTGAATATGCTGTGCAAGTGCATATTCAGCCAAACTGTGCAGAGCATGTGCTGTGCATCACAGAAATGTGCTGCATAAAGTTGGGTATGAAAGGGGATAGCCTAAATCGGCCAGCCACCCACAGGCAGACTGCAGAACTGCAAACAGATGACCCTGAGACAGCCACCGGAGGTACACCAGGAGGTGCTCCAGGCAACCACACACGGCAGTCACACCAGGATGGTAGTACCTAAAGCAACAGCCATGCTGTGCCTGCCTGCTGGGAAACTGCTGGGTGCCAGTGGTTGGCACTGCCAGCTCTGCTCTGTCAGCCACCCCCCACCACCACATCCAGTTCGGGGATGTCCAGCTGCCACATGTCACTCAGGCATCCCCTGCACACCAGTGGGGCAGACAGCTACAGTGCGGCACATGTACCAGGTGCCATGGCCTGCACCCATGTGGCTGTCAGAGTGCCACCCGGTGGAGGCATGTACCCATGGTGGTGTCTGGGATAATGGTGAACAAGATGCATGGTGGCAGCATGGCATGGGTCAGGGACAGACCAGTGGCACACACCCACAGTGGCACACCATAGGTGCACACAGCATGCCCATGCCGGACCCATGCCACCAGTAACCACATACATGTCATTGATGCCATCCCTGCAGAGTGACAATGCCACAGAGGCCTGGGTTTGGGTCACTGTGGTGTACTGGTGGTGGACAGTACACAACTGTGAGCAATGCAGGGCAGGGGTGGCACCACCTGTGGCCTGGAGGCAGCAGGGGCATGCCTCAAAGACACTGGATCCTACCAGTGTTGTATCACTGCAAACCTCTCAACTGTCACACAGGATGGGGTACGTCACTCATCTTATCTTGCAGACACCCTCTGACCCACATAGAGTGGGTGACAGTGCACTCTGACTACTGAGACTGTCATGCAGCACTGTATGATACTATGAGATGGTTGGTTATCAGCAAACATTAACAACATTGGTGCACTAATTTCCACAGTTTTGCACTGTCATATGTGATGCTGTGCCACATATTCTGACCTGTTGTCACACACTATGGCACACATTTGGGTTCTAAAAGGTTGGGGGGTATGTAGCACTGTACTCAGGCCAATGCATTCCACCCACATACAACTGTGCGTTCTCACCAGCCTGCTAAGCTGCAGTACCTCCAGACCACCTTTGCGGAGTGGTGGCGCTGCCTTGCAATGCTGGGTCTGCATATGCCAATAGTATGCAAATGGCATGAATACATTTCAGTAATGAGCTGCAAATGTGCTGTTTGGGCGCTGACTGTGCAATGGGACCATTTGCTTATTCTGGTTGAATATTGCAGATCTGCGCACTGCGCAAGTGGCTTTGCATTGCACACTTCCATATACTCTGCACTGGGCTCTGGACTCCTGCCGCGCCAAGCATCTCCCACTGCGTAATTGCACATGTTTGGGATATTCAGCCACACAAGCATAATCACGTTTTATGGTGCACCTTCTGAATATACAATTTTTTGTGTCAGCGCAGTTGAGATGCACAGAACAAGCACATGCGCAATGCAGCCTGCCACTTTTGAATATGGGGGCCTCGGTCTTCTTTTTATTTATTTATTTTACAGTTTTTGGCCAGGAAAGGCACACTATGCCAAGGCTTGTTTCAAGGTGCATCCTGGGAGCACAGGCAAGTTAAGTGACTTTCTCATGCGGTCACACAGTACGCAGGTGGTGGCTGTGGGATTCAAACCCAGTTGTCCAGGTTTGCAACTCTGTGCTCTTAACCACTACACTATACTGTCCCCATACATTCTATTCAAGTTAACACGTCACTCCTGACCTGTGCACTAATGATGTGACCTAGGTCCCCCCCATTTAGCTGCTCTTATACATTCCAATCCCCCCACTTTGTAGCCTTGCCAGAAACAGTCACTAACTTATCTACTCCTGTGGCCTACTGTCTCTACCCTTCTTCTTGACCAATATGCAGTACACCAAAGAGAAGCCTTCTTTTTAGTTGGTGTGCTCTTTCTATAGTGTGTGCAGTTTTTGTGAGACTTAAGAGCCAAGCCAGAATTGTGCTCCTGGTTGGTTCGTCAGTGGTGTATTAGGTTGGCCGCAATGCAATGGGCCATCTGTGTGCTCGTCTTACATGCATGTGTGCAAGTCATTACAGATGGTGCATGCAGCATTATGAATGTTGTTAGTACTATACAAGATGTTAAAATATGTTTGTCTGGGGAAAAACTATCTATACTGAAAAAACACAACGCAGTGAGCTATCACAATGCATTATTCGGTTACTAGGCTGTTCTATCTGGGTAGGCAGAGGCAGAATTAGGGTCGAGCTTGAGGCACAGCGAGAGATACATATGCACAGAGGGAGCAGATGCTGCCACAACACCTGGTTTTGTTATTTTCTTTCCTATTCTCTTTCGCTCCTATATAAGAAGCAAGAAGAAGGGGGATCTTCAGCTTGGAATTAAATGTATTGATTGTTATAACAGCTGAAAAGAAGCCTCTGACTTTTGCAGACACTGTTACTTTAAACAGCATATTTATAAGCAGAAGTTGTTCTGGACGCCCCACCTCCTGAAGTGCTATGGTTTAGAATGGAAAGTGCCAGGAATTTCCTGTGCTGTGTCCCTATACCAGCTGTGATAATTTTATAAACTGCTACTTTTGCTGTCTGGGTCTGCATTTTCATTGCTTCCTCAAGGAGTGCGCCTTTTATGCTTTTCTAGTGAGGACCTTGCCTCCAGGCACCACCCTGTCTGTTCCACTGAGACCCAGTGTTAACCATGGTACCATAACCACTGGACTACACTGCCTCCTTTTTAGTCTGACTAGGACTCTGTGCTCCTTTCGAGAATTAAAGTGGCCATTTTCCTTCAGTGGAGCAGAGCAGCAGCTGCTTTCTACTGAAATACTTACTCTATATATCTAACAGACTGCAGAGGTTTACACAACAGTTACCAGGAAAGGAAAGAAAAAACAATAAAACAATTCTACTGAGATGTTCTGACTAAAAAGATTAACAGGAAATGTACACAAAAGCAATGGCATTAAGTTATTGCCTCCCAACGCATATGGATGGGACATGGATTTCTAGAAAAAACATGCAGACCAACAGACATAGCAAACACAGAAATGTGGATAAACATAGAGAGGTCAGCACGTAGACAGATAGACACACACACACACACACACACACACACACACACACACACACACCATTTCTATCTCACCATAATGTCAACAATGAAAATGGACAATGTCATTCAATATTGTGCAGGAAATGAGTTTAACAGATTATTGAGTAGTAATTGATAGAAAGTGAATTGTAGCAATTTAATGCTCTTGTAACAATCAAAATCAGAATCACGAGCCATTCATTACCAGTAGTCTCTGGAAAATTATTTTATTTTATTGATTTATTTCAAATTTGGATTAATACCTTTGAGCCGGGGGCTCGTTTACAAAGGTTCCAAGTCAACAAGGAATACAAGACATTTACAGGTGATGAAACACTGCAGAAAAGAAAGACATCAACTAACAGGTGGTATTAGTGTGCAGTTACAACATTAAGCAGGGTACAACAAGTGAGGAGAAACAGGACCACACTTGTGGAGAAACATATTAATGCAGCACTAATTAAGTGCGGTACAGTGTTTAACAATCATGTTACAGTTCAGACAGGGTGCTCCCAGTCTGCAGAAATGCAGTTTTAGCAGCCAAGGTGAGGCTTTGTCAAGGGGAGGTAGTAGGTGGTGGAAGGTGGGGGGTGGGCAGTTGTGGAATAGGAGGGTGGGAGTGAGAGAGGGTAGTGTTTGACGGGTGTGAGAACGGCTGTCAGAGGCTGTGGGTTAACAAAAACACTGGCAGTCAGATTTACTGGCAAGAAGAGATCAAAGCTCATTTTTAAAGTGACAAGTCTGGGGGAGTTGGCAAGGTCTGCAGGCAGATCATTGAACCATTTAGGCCAACAGTAGGAGAGGGATCTTTGGCCAAGGGTGGTTCATTTGAAGAGAACAGGTAGGACAGCCCTGGAGGCACTCCTTGTGCATTTAGATGGTTTAGAGATATCAGTCAAGCTGTGACCATGACAACCAGCATCACCTTAAGTCAGTTTGCTGAGCACTTGTGTCATTACAGATAAGTCACTGAGCTGCTGAATCAGTGTTTTTTTTCCCTGACAAACGGTATGCACAGTATCACATACATGCATGTTCTCTCTACACCTGGATGATGGTTGAATCGAGGCCAGGACAGTGCCATATTCTTCAGGAATGAGTAGCTTGCCAACTCCGGTTTACTCTATTTGGTTTTATATTGGAGCTTGAGTCATGTGAACTGCTGGGGAGGACAAGCCTCCCCCACTAACCTTCCAACACTAAGACAACTATTGTAAAAAACTATTGTAAAATAATGACTGGAAGTAGAGCATTCCAATTGGCTGACAACATTCTAACGTATGCACAAACAAAGCAAGCTTAGCTCTGGTTTCTGTGACTCTGTGCTGGACCTGTGGGGCTCATGTTTAAAGAAAGGTAAGGTTTCCTGCTCAAGTGGGACCCAGGGATGAAGCTCAATCGGTCACCCTAAATCCAAAAGGGACATCACTAAGCTGTGTACTGATACTGAATCCCAGAAATACAGCAGCCATAACTGAAGAAAAACTCCAGAAAAGAACTGAAGGCACATTGAAACATTGTTTTACTCACACTAGTTCCACAACAGACTCTCCGCTGCCCCAGATGCCATAACATTTCGGCATCATGCGTCTTTTGGCTCTAGTGCAATCAATTGAACTTTCTTTCTGAGCACAACATCGGACAGGTAACTTATATCTTTTAACATCCTAAATTGCTTTAGTTAATATTGCTTTAGCTTATAAAAGCTCGAACATGCACTGCAGGCTATTGAATCTCCCACTGCTACCTGCTGCTCTGATGTCAGCTGCAGGGGATTCTGGGATTTGTAGTAAGAGAAAATGTCAGCCAAGAAGTAAACAAAATTAGTCCAATACAATTCACTGTATAACAGTAAACATACTAACATACTAAAATGCCAGCAGAATAGGCCTAATGGTCTTTCGTGTCTGCTCGTTTGGTCAGCCCCCACCCTGGGTGCTGACCTTGCTGTCCCCCTCGCTTTCTCTGGCTTCTACCTTCCCAGTTCCGGATATTCTTGCTGCATTGGATTTTGCTTCCTGAACCCTTCCTCTGTACCTGTCCCACCCCCTCTTGAACCCCTCCACTGTCTCTGCCTCCACCAGTCCCCTAGGTAGTGCATTCCATGGCTCTATCACCCTCTCAGTGAAGTAGCACCTCCTCCTTTCTCCCCTGAATCTTCCCCCCTCCAGCTTCCACCCATGCCCTCTAGTGGCCCCTCCTCCTTCCTTCGAAGCACCCTCACTGTTCCTCCCCTATTTACCCTCTTCATGTACCTGAAGACCTCTAGCATGTCCCCCGGTCCCTTCTCTCTTCCAAAGTGTACATATTTAGCTCTTCGAGCCTCTCCTCATAGGTCCTGTCCCCCAAGCCCCAAATCATTTTGTTGCCCTCCTCTGGACCCTCTCCAGGAGGTTAATATCCCTCTTTAAGTGTGGCCTCCAAAACTGCACGCAGTACTCCAGGTGCGCCTCACCAAGCAGTTATACAGAGGGAGTATCACTTCCTCCTTCTGAGGTGATCCCCAGCGATGCATCCCAGCATCCTGTTGGCCTTGGCTGCTGCCCTCCTACAAGTCTCAGAGTTGTTCATCTTGACATCCACCACCACCCCAGGTCCCTCTCAGCCATTGAGACTTGTAGTATTTCCCGGGTGTACACTTGGCCTGGGTTCTGGCCCCAGGTGGAGTACCTTGCATTTCCCTGCATTGAACCTCAGCTTCCACTTTCTAGACCATCTTTCCAGAGCCTCCAGGTCCCCCTGCAGGGCCACCCTCCCCTCCTCCCCATCCACCACCGCCCCAGTTTCGAGTCATCTGCAAAGAGACTCATCTCACTCCTGATTCCTGTCCTTATGTCAGATACGTAGGCGTTGAACAGAAGGGGCCCTAGGACTGATCCCTGTGGGATCCCACTAATGACCCTCCTTGGGGAAGAGACTATCCCACCAACTACGACCCTCTGGGTCCGGTCCTGGAGCCAATTGCCTATCCATCGGATCATCTGGTTTCCCACCCCCATTTCTCCTAGTTTATCCAACAGGCCACGTGAGGAACAGAGTCAAATGCCTTGCTGAAGTCTAGAAAGAGGACATCCACTGGTCTACCCAGGTCCAAGGCACTTGTCACCCAGTCATAGAACTCCATCAGGTTTGTCTGACAATTTCCCGGATGAATCCATGCTGTCTATCGTCCAGGCACCCTGACTTATCCAGGTCCCCCTAGCCTCTCCTTGACAATGCCCTCCATCACCTTGCCCACCACTGATGTCAGGCTGACAGGCCTGTAGTTCCCTGCCACCTCCCTTGATCCCCTTGTGGATAGGCACTACGCGCCACCTTCCAGTCTTGGGGCACCCACCTGTCCTCAGAGATGGTGAAAAGCTCTGCCAGGGGTTTCGCCAGGACATCTGCAAGTTCCTTCAGCACTCTAGGATGTAATTTATCCGGCCCCGGTGCTTTCTCCATCTTAAGGGAGCTGAAGGCTTCCCTCACTCTCTCTGCTGTGATTTCCACTTCCAGTACCTCTTCTCCCTGCTTAGCCCTCCCCCCACCTGCCAGTGATGCCCCCCTCCCCAGACCTGCCGATTGGTAAGGGGCCCCCCCTCCTCATTATCTATGTCTCCTCCCATGTATGATGCAGCATCCCCATTTTCCCTGGTGAAAACTGAGGTGAAGTACTCATTTAGTACCTCAGCCTGCTCCTCTGGGTCTTGTGCCCTTGTAAACAATAAATAAACCAAAATGTTTTTGCACACAAAGTGCACTTTAGTGTGGGGTCCTTTGTGCTGACTGTTCCCCTTCAATTTATACTTGTACTTATATCTAATTATTATGTACCATTTTGTTTTGTATTTTATTTGTGTTACAAGAAGAGAGCTCCATTGAGCAATGCTCATTTACAAGGAGGTCCTGGACTGGACAAACAAATCATACATAAATAAACTAAATACATATTTAGAACAGAGATGGCAAATTTAGCTGCATGTAAATAATGAAGATTATATTTAGGCAGTTACAATGTAATTCAAAGTCAGCGGTGATGAACTAGCGAATTATGTATCAAATTCGCAATAATCTATGAAGGCAATTACAGATAGTCCACATTCAGCAGAACCAGTGGGGAGATTCAGATCAGTAATAAACATTCTGCGAAACTGCATGCCACATGGTGGTTGCAAAGTGGAACACTCTTCAATGGGAGGAGTCAAATTGCTCTGGGAGGATGGGACACTTTAGGATTCTGATTAAATCCTAATAGCAGCTGCAACTACATGTACTACGGTTTTCAATCATAGATTTAAAGACACTGAAACTAAGTTTCCTAGTCTAAGGGCACTTTTCAACTTATTCCAGGGTATAAGGGCAAGGCAACGGAATGTCGATTTACTATACGAGGTATAGTATCTTGAGATTTCTACATAGATGACATAGTTACTCCTCAGATCATACGAGCATGAAGTTCTTTGGAAAGAATTCTATGATATACAATGCTGAATTTTTCAGCAGGGCTTTGTAAATCCAGCAGAACAGAAGGTGCAATTATATGTTCTAGGGCTCAGGTCAATAACAACATGAAGAGACCTGTGATATAACATGTCCAGCTTTGCAAGATGACCAGAGGGGCACTCTCTGTATATTAGGTCTACATCCAAGAGTGGCAAGAATATTATTTGTATCAGTCTTTTTTGGGGCATCAGCTACAAAGCAGCTCTGGTTCTTAAAATACAAAGCTAGTCTCAATTTAAGTTTTTGTTAAGGATATCAATGTGTTTGGCAATGGCTGCCTCCTATCAATCCTCAATCCAAAGTACTTGTATACAGTGACAAATTCCAATTTATCAACCATCAAAGTGGAAATAAGAAATGAAAGAGATCAACAGGACATTTATTTTTTGATGTGAATAGTAAAACCCTAGTTTTTGATGCATTAAGCAACCACTTATTTCTGAATCAATTTAGTTATAAGATGTAGAAAGCAACCTGTAGATCAGTAGATTAACTGTATCGAAGGAAGGACTAGCCACATACATGGCAATGTCATCTGAATAAAAATGTAATTTGACTACCTCTATGCTTACACCTAGATCATTTATAGTGATCATGACAAGAAGGGGCCCAAGCATGGACCCCTGAGGTACCACTTTTCACAAAATAGAAAAAGTGGAAGCAAGGTCTTCTGATTGTAACTGCTTGCAATTCCCAGTAAGGCAATTAATAAACTAGTGAGAGTTTTGCTAGTAACACATTGTTGTCGACTGTATCAAATGCTTTATTGAGGTCTAGGAAAATTGCACCACAGAAAAACTGATTATTTGAACAAGTGATGTCAGCAGATCATTAGTGACTTTGACCAACATTATGGAGGTACTGTATATGACTCTGAAATGGATTTACAAGAGGTGATGGTGTCATGTCAACTTGGGTAATCTCAAAGTAGTGTGATGACCAGGTTTTGAAGTCATTTGGCTAATACTAATAAATTAGTTATAGGTCTGTAGTTATTTAAGTTGAATTGTTTACAGCCTTGAACGGCAGCATTATGTGCACAGTTTTCCATACAGTGGGAATTTAATCAGTGGAAGGGATAAACAAAATAAATACATTATGGGAGCTGCTAGAATAGGGCTACCCAATTTCAGGAAATAGGGAGCTAGATGATCAGGACCTGCAATATTTTAGGGTCAGTCTCCTTGAGGGATTTTTTTTTATCTGCTTGAGCTTGACTGTGATAGTTTTGAAATAGAACACGGTTCTCTCTCTCCCAGATCTGAATTAGGATGCTCAGTATCAGGTGGGCTGATGTTTGTGGCTGCAGTCCTATCAAAAGGCATGCCAGCATAGGAAGTGAGCACTGAGCTCATTTGCAATTAAAGTTTTATCTGAGATGAACTTGCTTCTGTCTAAAATTTGATTTTGTAATGGCGAGGTAATTGGTCCTCCTTCGAGCATCATTACCATATGTCATCATTTGGAGGAGTCATATTTTTTATACCCTTCCATCAGACTGAGATAATAGTTAGATGTAGTTGACCTTACCTATCTAGTGCAAAGATGTCTTTATAGCCCAGTCCTGATCTTTCTTGGTGACCCTTGCTTTGACCGAATGCTGGTTTCTGTCAGGTAGGGCTAGCCAAAGATCATATTTCATTTGGCCGCTGCACTGCTTTGAACAATCCCTCTAATTTGTCATGGATTTCTAATATGGACCAACTTGTGTAAACTGATTACCATCCCTATACACTGCTTCCAATGTACACTGATGTAACTAATGTACATACTGTGCATAATGTGTAATCCATACACACTGTATATATTATGTGAGTCTGAATGAGAATCAGACTTCTACCCCTGTATAAATATTGCAAATGTAATACTGTGTAACAAATGTAACTAATGTAACTACTGTATATAACTGTTTCAATATGTCCATTTCTGTATCTAACTCCGGGTCGCTCCTGAAAAAGGGACCATTGGTCTCAGTGGGCTTACCCGGTAAACAAAATCTAAATAAATAAATAAATGTGAGAATCAAGGGCATGGCCTCCTTTTCACTCTCATCTTTCTGAAGGAGGCATGTTTATTGACAATGTTAAAGAGTTGAAATTGGTAGCATCGTGTACTGAGGGGATCACTTTTAATCTAAGCCAATTGATACACTGTAGTTGCCTGACCAAGCATGAAGACCTGTTCATTGAAACACTTTTAACTCCTTTTATGTATGAATTTAAGCATGGTTCTAGATCTCCAATGCAGGCAACAGCATTATGATTATTAATATCATTGTGAAAGACAACAGTATTGGTGATTTTTCACGTGGTCTAATCATGACAATGAGATCAAGAAGTGTGGAGAGAGTAGGGGTTTTTGGTTTGGTCAAGTTGACTCAGATACCAGTTGAGTGAGGCCAAGCTTATTGCTAAGCAGCTTTAAGTCATCAGATGTAGATGAAAGCCAATGCTATGTTAGATCACCTAGAATAAAGATTTCGTTATTAGTCAATTTTATAAATTTGAAGAGATGATCCATGATATTATATCCACTGGTGGGGGCTTATAGCAGCCTGCTACTGCATGTCATATTGGAATTTATAAATAAATAATTAAAATTATAATCATGCTATCTCATCATGTCATACATCATAACACCCCCTTCTGCAGTTATGACCTTTCAGAGCCCTCTTGCAATATAGTCTTCACTCCTAGAAGAGGCTTTCCTGGTTTGTGAAATTTGAATAAAGAAGTAAATAAATGAACAAAAAAAATAAAGCATTACGTGCAAATTTATCTAACAACAGGATGTTATGAAGGGACCCAGAGTAAATGCTCCATTTTTAAAATGTAAGGGGTGTTTCAAATTTCAGCAGGGAACATGCAGTATAGACTTGTCAATTGGTATTTTGAACCTGGACATTAGTGGTGCTTCCTCGCTATTTGCTACAAAAAATATAGACTTGTATTTAGTTTGTTAAGCAGTTTAAATACTGATATGTACAGTTATGTGTCTCTTATGGTAGATTGGATTGTTTTTTTTTTTTGGTGAGAGAACTGTGACGTGGAGCTGAATAGTCCTGGCACATGAAGGACTTGAGAATAAATTTCTAACCGTTGGAGATACAGGTGCTATACATACATATTATAAATCATAATTATTAAGATTTCTGTTTTTATAAAAATGGAACTTGAATTTAAAATCAAAATGTTTTACTTTGCAGAATAGTATGGAAACCCCTCTGTGGGAAATGGATTACACCAACTGAACACAGGACTTCTGAATTTTAGAACTATTAGCATGAAACACTCTCCTTTAGCTTTGCTTCGCAGTTCTTTCACCCAAAGTATTTGAGAATGCACTCTTATAACCATAGGAAATGTCAGAAGTGTGCATATAAACATATACAAGAGCTGTCTGAAATGTTTAGTATTATGAAATGGGTACCAAAAATCAAGAAACCTGGTTGGCCAAGGAGCTTGGAACCCAGTGCTGATATCCCAGCTCAGCAGCACTGGAAAAAGACCAGTCACCTTTCCTGGCCTCATAACCAAGAGGCACACTAACGCATCTTCACCCTTAAATGCTCACACTGAACATGACTTCCTTGTCATCAATTCATAATGAACAGCACCTCAAACAGTACAAAAATTCACATCTCTCTTATACCCACCACCTTCTCATTAACCTCAGCTGTTTTCTATACTGTCTCCATACCCCCCTTCAATAAAGCTGTCTTAAACAGCATTCATTACTTTCCAACAGTACTCCAAATTATGGCTTGATTGCATGCTTTTTCCCATCCTTCCCAACCACTTACCTCCTACCAAGTGCTGCTGAGCTCACAAGCCCCCAACAAGGCTCACTTAACGGCTATTAATCGTGGCTCCACTTTCTGACCAGTAAATCTGTCCCGACAGGACTCAGTACCTTACTTTCGGTCGCAGTTCCAACTCTAGTCAGGTTCTTCTTGTCTACATAATAGCAGCTCCTGAGCCTCACCGATTGGTTCTGGGGTCCATGATGTCACTCGCCACCATGCTCGCCCCTGACACAACTCCTTGATGCCTGAGGCTCATCACACCATCTGCTGCCGCAACTAAGCCCCCACATCACATTTACTTACCACTGATTGCATCTTTTCTTCATTTATTAACTCATCCCCAGAAAATAGAGACAGTCTTCTCAAAGGGGGGGCTGAATACACTTTCTGATATACATGCCTCCACATAATCGCCGTCGACTGATGCCATGCTATCAGTTGAAACCACGGACTGCCCTCACTGTTGCCATTACTATCACTGGGGAACACTGATGCTTATGTGTAGTTTTGGTGCCACTAACTGGCCAATGGGCAATACTACAATCTACAAGTAGGACTACTTTTTGTTTTTAAGCTTTTTCAACTTTTTTTTTTAATTCATTTCACAATCTAACAGAAAATTAAAAATAAAAAAAGTACCATTTAAATATGGAAATTGACCCATTTCATAATCACAATAAGGCATTCCAGGGTGTATTTTGTGCTGGGATAATGGCACCTCTTAGGTAGTGGAAGCACTCGGTCTTTGGCCTCTTGCTTCAGCCCACCCGAGGCATGCCATTATCCCGCACAAAGCACATCCTGTCATGCCTTATTGCCTAAATCAGCAATTCCAATTGGCTAAGAATAAAGTTATGAATTGTAAACAACTGTGTAGATCAAGCTGACTCCTTTGAGGAGTCAGGACACAAATTGCTTACATGGTTTACCAGAGCTATGCAAGAAAATGAAAATAAAATAAGAGTAAGATAGGTCATTTATTTCTGTGAAAATGGCTGTCCAACCAAAATGCCTAATTGCAGTCGTTTTCATTCCTCTCTCATGAAATCTCTTTCTTGTAAAATTGCATATTCTGTGCTTGTACAGTGCCCTATTAACACTAGTCAAGAAGACAAATTTCCCATCTAGGGAGGGGCAGCCCCCTTACTGACACTGCAGGTGTCTTCCTTTGAAGTTGTTGTGAAATGCAACCACAGCTTTATGATCAAAAGGGATCTTTTTAATCCAAGACTTGGGAGATATCCTTTAGAATAAACAGTGAAGGGGGTCTAAAGAAGACACTTAAAATGGAAAAAAACACATCCAATTTTGAATAAAGGGGATGCATCTTGCTTGTGTTTTCTTCACCATATCCAACATTCCTGTTGCATCGCATCTTTTACAATGATCTGTACATAGCATCTCTGAATACCTTTATGCATGACAGAGCAAAGAATTAACTCTTCTAAAGAGGAGCAGCCCCTTTGTAGAGCTCATGAATATTGAATCACAGGTAGCCCTCAATATTTTATTATTGAATTTATACAGTAGTAGATCACAGAATTTTAAAACTAGAGGAATAATTTGCTGAAGTAAGTATTGTGGTATAAAAGAAGCAGGGTGGAATTTGTCACAAGTAGTAATTATTATCTTGTACCCCCCTGCCTTCCCTCTGTGTCTAGGGGTCTAGTTGTTGTGGGGAGGGAAAGGAGCCATAAACCAGAAACACTCCATGACTTTTCTTGCTGCTGAAACATTTAGAAAAAAAGGTGGCCTGCCTTGTGACATCTGCAGACTGGCTACGACCTCCCTCTTCCCCAGCAGAATCTTCCGGGCCCACTGGTGGTGGCAACAGAAACAGCACCAGATTCGGGTAGTGCCAATTGCTACAGTCCCAAACTGGGGGAAGAGGGACAGGACTTTTCTTGTACCAGGAGGCAAAGCGACGAATGGAGCAATTGAAAACAGAATTCATTAATATTCCCTTCATTAGATCCAGAACAAACACTACCACCATGATTTCTGCAAAACCAAAAACTTTATTCTAGGCCTGAAAATGATTAGACCCAGGCCATTTTAATCAAACCATAGGTGAAACTGGAGCAGCTCCATGGGGCTGAGAGTGCAGACAGTACACACAGCAGTGACAGCAGATTCTGTTATTATGCTTTTCTCTCTTTTCAAACGGCATGCAACAAGATTTTATACACACAGGTCTAAGGACAATTAGACCAAACTGGCTTCTTAAAATCTGACAGCTTCTTCCATAGAAACCCCTTTTCACATCACAATCCCTTGTTTGCATTTCCATATCCCTTAGACCTCCTGATGGGGGAGTGCCTTACTCCTCCCATGCCAGCCAAACAATAAATACCTCAGGGCGGATTAGCAGCCTAAGCCTCTGCAGCTGCTTCTAAATGGACTTCCCAGAACAAATGCCTGAGCCAAAACAGTGCACTTTTCATTAGGACTACTTCACGCTAGCACCAGGTTGCAAAAATAATGCAGTGGCTCCTTTTCTTCCTCAATTTTTCTGTTCCCCACAGGAAACCCTTGTCCCTTAATGGGTCTGATTGATCTACCCTAAACATGGACACAGTGGGTCCCAGGGCCTGCTCCAGACATGGCACGGAAGACCCTATGGTGAATCCCAGACTAAGGCTCTCACAACCAACTGTACTTCCCCCCCAGGCAGCGTGCCACACGAGTAAGCACTCCAGAGCTGCCACCTCCAGAAATGCCCTGCTACAGTTCTGCCACCACTGCAGCAGCCTCACTGCCCAGGTGCCCCTTATCTTAACTGGGTATCGGAATCCCAAAACCACATCGGAGGATACTGCTTTCTGCTTAGATCTTGCTCCTTCCACCTCCTGCACTTTTTACCCACTGCAGCAGATGTCCAAGCTTAAAGCTGGGGACCTCCTCCCAGACCCACATGACCACTGCTATCCTTAAACACCCTCTCTTGGAGCTCCATAACCCCATGCCACACCAACGCTGCAAACTGCCAACCTACTAGGCTGAAGGGGGGTCCTCCACGGGACCCTACACCCACCGATGACTCTTGCTCCCTCCCCTTTTCTGGGCAACACCAGGACCTTATATATCTTCCTTGCTGCTGCCCCTCTGGTGGCCGCATGGATCACAAGGCCGAGGGGCACTACCAGACTAAATGGTACCACTGGGGAGAGAGAAGAAAGAAAAAGGAACAAGCACAGGCTAGTAAGCCCACCCAAAGAGGGGGAATTACAATCTAATGACTTTGCAACTTTAGAGATGTTTTCTTAGCTAAGTATGACTATGAAGCCTACAAATACTGTAGGTACAAAGAGGTTATAAGAAATAAAAGATCATAAGAGGTTATCCATCCATAGACTTTAATATGGATTCTTCATGTCTTTGTGTGAGCACAGAATAAGTGCAGTGTACTTATGTCATAATCCCAGCTGGTTACAAATCACATCCACTTTGTGCTATAAATAATCATTTTCTGCCATGTAACCCTGCTGTGCAATTTCTGGAGACTATCTGCTGTGGATTAGCAGTCACTTCTGGCTAATATTTACCTAGAAGGGGGTGGAATGCTGTAACACTGAACGACTGCTCTTACAAGTTTAGTTCATGTCCTCTGTGGCAACCCTTCTGCAGCTTATATGAGCCAAAAACAAATCCAAAAGGGGCTGGCAGTATAGCCTAGAGGTTAGAGTAACAAGCTGTGAATGAGTTTGGTACATCTAGCAGATCTGGGTTTGATTCTCATAACCACTACTTGCATACTGTATGACTCTAAGCAAGCCACTCAACTACCCCAGTGCTCCTGGGTCGCCCCTGAGAAAAGGCACTTGTGGCTAGTGAGCCTTACCCAGTTACCAAAGACCAAAATAAAAAAAATATTAAGAGTAATGTGGTTGCACAAAGGACTTAGGATACATCTTTCCCACCTCTCCTGCAGCGTGACAGTCAGTATATACCAGTTTATCATAGTAAAATAATAACATGGTATTATGATGATGGAATTGATTAGGGTTCACCTTGTCTGTCCCTCCTACAGTACAACTGTGACTATACCCTCATTTTACATAGTAGCACTGTAAAATGTGACATTTTCCCTTGCAAATAATGTCACTATTTTCACTGAAGCACTAATTAGTGCTGTTACCACTTATTCCATTAGATTGAATGGGGTGCTAACGACAGTGCTAAATTACGTTCGTGCAATTATGGTTGCATTTTGATTTGCACTAAAGTTACATTATATGAAAATAGATAGTTTTACAGTAATTAGTATTGTGATGACAGGATGGATTAGGGTTCATCTTGCTCCCCCCTTGTGGACCATGACTGTGACTACACCTGTCTGAAATCGTAGCATTATAACAATATTGAGATAATGGAATGGATTAGAGGCTGTCTTGTCTACTCTTTCTGCTCCGTAGCACTGACTACACCCACTTGAAGTTTGAATACATATCCCAACAGTCAGCCATTATGTTATCCCTACTCATTCTCCGTAACCCTTCATGCCACCTTCCCTAAAGATCAGCTACATCACTTTATTAGTTTATCAGCTGCTATCTAGTCAAGCATGGTACAATGTGTATGGGTTGTGTCATTTCACATAAACAAATCTAGTTTTTGTTACCTTTTTATGAGTTTATTTTCTGTCTACATTTTGCCTGAGTTCCACTCTCAGCCTGCAGCTTTTGCTTTTGGCTCCCAGCAGGCATGGAGTGCTGCCTACATCCTTCTTGTCAGAGTCTGATTACAGTCACAAAACTAAGAGAATCTCTTATTATTTTATTCTATGCCTACTATCGTCTCTGTGTTTTTTGTGTGTGGGGGGAAGGGGAGTTATGAATAAAACTGTAAGGCTGCCCACAGAATGTCCTTGCAGATTAACTTTTTTCAATCAAAGGAACAGAAAAAAGTAAGTAATAAGCCACGACATGGTGTGCATTATAGGATTTTAATGCATGTCCCATGAGTGTAGTAAGGCATGAGGTCAAAAGCTGAGTGTCCTTACACACCTGAGAAGTGCATTATATTCCTATGATACACACCCTGGAGGGGCTTATTATACTTATAAAATGGCTCTAGTAATTCCTGGGGGGAGGAAAATGAGATTTGGCACCTGACCATGCATTTATAGAGATTTAATACATGGTCAGGTGATGTTTTTCAGCCAAAGTGAAAATTCTAGATTTTTTCTTGCCATTTTATAAATAAGAGTCAAATAGAGAATTTGAAAGCATGATTCCAGTGATCTGATTCCAGTTGTGTCATCTGTAAATGCTTTTTGAGTGCTGTTCACAAGTTGGGCCTTAAGATGGCAGAACAATTTTTTTTGTGACTTTCTTTTTATTAAAAATTGCTCAGGTGCAAAAAACTATAGTATCTTTAAAGTTATACATACTACAGTCTGGAAGTTTCAAGTATGACATTGAGAGTGCAGTAGCAGGAGACCATCAGGGAAGGGCCCGTCCTGAGTAGGAGCAGTCTTAGGGTCACAGGCATGGACATTACAGAGTTAAGGGGGACAGCAACGGGCCCACTGTCCAGTTAGAACATACCTATACATGGTACAGTATAAATGGTAAATCCAGAGCTCTCAACTTAGTGGTAAAACCAAAAGATAGGATCATAAAACATTGTCATTACCCCTTTCATCCATCTGGCTATAAATTACTCCTTCTGTAATGTAAGGCATATGCATATATTATTTTCTGTTTATAGATCTGATTCACTGCCTCCCTCCTGGATTCTATTTTACATATGACAGACTGGATGGACCAATAGTCTTTTTCTGCCAGTAAAAGTCTATGTTTCTATTGGTGGCAGGTGTGCTATGAGCCAGAGCCTCGTAACACATTTTCTTTCCCTGCTGCATACTTGGGCCTTCGCTATTCTTATTGCATATTAACTCAGTCCACTGCGGCCGGCCCAGTGGTGCTGAGGGTTGAGGCACTGGATGCCATACTGGTGACCCGGGTTCAGGAATGAACACGGGATGCTGGGGGTCAGCAGGGGGAAGGAGAGGATTGAGCATCCAGAGGACTGCTCTCCTCTCCTGGGAGGGAGGGGGGATCTGTCCTGCGCAGCTAGCGACACCTGGTGGAGACCAGGTGTACTACAGACATTGGGACCATGCAGGGCAGGGGAAGACCTTGGGCGGCTGTCTTCTGGACATGAGTGGGAGCACTCACATAGCGGGCTGGGTGGCACTGCATAATCCACGTCTGGGGAGGAAAGCAGAAAAATCCCCATAGGACTGAGGAGGTGACGGGGGCCTCAGGAGCCATCCTCCACACATCCCCAACACCGGACTGCCACACCGGATGATCCCCAGGTGCTACCCATGGAAGACAGACCCTCTAATCTTCAAAAAGATGCCACCAGGGTGGGAGTGGTGGGCCCTCCCCTTGGGGTGATCCGGGGGGCTGGGGCTGGGGGGTCTCCGTGAGAGAGGAACCATGGGTGGGAATCTCGGTGGGAAGTAGTAGGGGGATGTGCTGAGAAGACATCTCTGAGAGATGCCTCAGGAAGTCGGTGAATAAAAAAGAGTTTAAAAAAAAAAGCTAATTTCACTGCTTCTTTAAACACTACACCTCTCTCTTATACTCCGACGGCCTTGTGTTCTTCAGCAGTGCTCCTGGAGTGGTTGACATTAACAGAACCCTAACTTCCGAACTCAGGGCCATCCAATCCTGGCTTAAAGAGAATAAACTTCTATGAACCATACAAAGTCCCAGACAATGCTCTTTGGAACCCTCTACCAGCTTAAGGAGAACTGTACCCAGTTAGCAGTACAATGTGACAACGGCTTCACTCTGGAAACTTTCACTTCCTTCAAGTATCTAGGAGTCACACTCGATTCCTCTTTGGATTTCTCCCTCCACCTTATGTCCATCTGCAAGGCAGTTAACGCCAGCCTTCTGATAGCTTATCGGTGCTAGCCCTAACCTCTCCTCATCTGCATGCAAAACCTTTGCAAGTAGTTTACCCCTTCACAAGCTCGCTTACAGCCTGCCAGTATTTTAATAAGTCTCCAGTACCCTAATGCACAAATAGGAAGTGGGTTATAATAATATAAGTCATTTTGCCCTTGCGTGTGATCGCCTCACCCATCACTGCACACTTTATAACAAATTAGGTTGGCTCTCCCCCTCAGCCTTGATGGCCCTTTCCTTGGGAAGAATTATCCGCAGAACTTTTCTTAACCAGATGCCTCTCTCCTTAGCTTCCCTCCTTGTACCATGTAATAGCCTGTACTCCCTCAGATCTTCTGACAGTGACCAGAAGACCATCCCATGGTCAAGGTCCAAATATGGCACTATGGCCTTCATTAGCACTGCTCACAAACTTTGGAACAGCGTCCCCTTGCATGTGCAACAGTGCCAAGCCCCCATTCCCTTCAGAAATCCACTCTGCACCTGACCCAGAACTTCCATTACATTTGCTCATTATAACCTTGTCCCTTTACCACATGATGCCCATCTAATCATTCTTCTAGCGAACTAACTAACTCTCACCTGAATAGGATGCTGTCCTTGCACTCTCCCTGGTCATTGGTCCCAGATGTGCAAATTTTACTATACTAAATATGTTTACTGTGTGTATAACTGCATTGTATGTGGCTAGCACCACTCACTCTATTGTATTTATTTCTTGTTGCATGTGTTACCCTGTACCCTATGTAACCTGTGCCTGTTGAGTATATCATCTTACTGTATGCACTTCTGAGTCCTAAGTAGCCTGATTTGTCTTGCCTAGCTTTATACTGTACCAGTTGGAACACCATGTCAATGTTTTCCATTGTTAAGAATATAACCCTGCCTTGTAACCTCCCGGATCATGCCTAAAGATAGGCACGTGTCTGCCTAGTGCACCTTACCTGGTTAACAAAAATGAAATAAATAAATAAAGTTGCCCAGTAGGTATTGTATATGTTTATCCTGGCAACTCATTGGAAACTGGAGCAGTAGGAATAAGCCTGTGGTCATGTGGAGTGGTTGTTGCAAAATGTCTCCAAACCTCCTCCCAAGTGCTTCAATATAGGGTACTAAAATAGAGCATGCCCCAAAAAATAAGTGCATGCCCTGCCCTCTCTTTCCCACAATTCCTTCAGCAATTTGATGTGAAGGAACAGGCATATTGCGTCATTATAAGTGGAGCTTTGAAATATCTGAGAAGGTATTTCATAGAACAATTTTACAGAAAGTACAGTTACGTAAGAACTTACCGTAACAGTAGATCTTCGAGAGAGGCTCTTGCAGTAGGTAATTACATACAGGACTGAAGCCAGCAGGAATCAGGACCCCACGGAAACATTTCTAGCTAGCAGTCTCTGGCGGGGGACCGCTCCCACGTCAGGTGACCGGCATCAGGCGACATTGGTATAAAGGGGCGGTCCCCCATGCCTGCCTTCCAGTTCTTTCCCACCAAAGGCCAAAAAGGCGAGATGAGAGAGAAGCAGATATTTCCCTTCCTGGAAAAGGAGCTGAAAAAACTAAGGGGGATGGAGGGCAGGAAGATATTACCTACCACAAGAGCCTCTCTCTCGAAGATCTACTGTTACGGTAAGTTCTTATTCTTAAAACAAGCAGCAGAGGCCGCGACACCCCTGGTGGAGTGACACCTGACCTCACCTGGCAAGGTCTTGTGATACTTGTCATAGCAGAAAGTGATACAATGAGCCAACCATTTGGACAAACATTGTTTGGAAACAGCGTTGCCCTCTCTCTTGCTGGCAAAAGAAACAAATAGTTGGTCAGTCTTTCTGAGATCCTTCATCCTGTTGGTGTAGTATCTCAGAATCCGATGAACGTCCAGAGTATGTAAAAGATACTACCCGTGATTGGAGTGCTGTGTGAAAAATGCAGGCAGTTCAATGGACTGGTTCAACATAGATTCCACTACCACCTTAGGGAGAAACTTAGGATTGGTGCGCAGAGCCACACATTCCTTATGGAAAATCAAATATGGAATTTTGCACATCAAGGCCTGAAGCTCGGAAATTCTTTGAACAGAAGTAATGGCCGCTAGGAAGAGAGTCTTCTATGAAAGGAACTTAAGGTCTGCTGAGGCTGCCGGCTCAAAGGGAGGCAGTGTAAGCTTCTCGAGAATGAAATTCAAATCCCAAGGGGGAGCAGAAACCTGAATGGGGGGTCTCAGATGGAGAACACCTCGCAGGAAGGTCTTCACGACCTCCAGCTGAGCAAAAGTTCTGTCCTCAAAGGGAATATGATAAGCGGCCAGAGCCGCCATGTGAACTTTCAAAGAGGAATGACTGAGACCCAGGTCAAAGAGATAACGTATGCAGTCCAGTAGTCACCTGACAGGACAGGAGAAAGGCTCCAGGTCTTTGGACGAAGCCCAAATGGAGAACCGTTTCCATTTCATGGCATAAGTGGAATGAGTGGATGGCTTTCTGGCTTCTATCAAGATCTCTGCCACTTGAGGGGAAACCCCAAAGCGGGCTTGTGTTATGTCTGTAGGAGCCAAGCATGCAGCTGAAGGGACTTGAGGCCGGGATGGACCAGGGATCCCTGATCCTGGGTCAACAGTAGTCATGAATGTGGAAGAGAAATCAGAGGTACCTCTGAGTACTGTAGCAGAAGAGAGAACCAAACTTGCCTGGGCCAGAAGGGAGCGATGAGAATCATGTGGGCCCCCTCTGACCTGAGCTTGTGCAGGATCCTCGGAATCAATGGAACTGGGGGAAAAGCATAGACAAATCTTCCCTTCCAGTCTAGAGACAGAGCGTCTCTCCAGAGTTACCCATGCCCTGGAATGATCGAGCAAAAAGTGGGTGGTTTTGCGTTTAGAGGGGACACAAACAGGTTGACCTGAGGGGTTCCCCAATGTGGGAAGATGTCGTCTGCTATTTTCTGATCCAATCCCACTCATGAGGTTGTGCAGAGGATCGGCTCAAGTGATCTGCCAATGAATTCTCTACCCCCGGGACGTGGACTGCCATGAGGTGAAGGTTGTGGAGGGTCGCACATTCCCAGACCCGCATCGCTTCCCAACAAAGAGGGTAGGAACGGGTCCCCCCCATTTGTTGAGGTACCAGACTACACTCATGTTGTCGGTCTGGACCGGCCAGATGACCGGGAAGCAGAAAAGGGTGCAGTGCTTGAAGAGCATACAACACCGCTCTGAGCTTGAGCACGTTGATGTGAAGCGTCTGCTCGAGTTTGGACCAAGAGCCCTGTTTTTGCTGGGATCCCAAATGGGCTCCCCAACCTTCACCAGAGTCATCCATCATCAGCGTTTGGGAAGGAGGAGGAAGACAGAAAGGAACTCCCTGACAAAGTTTCTTCTGAACCAACCACCAGTGCAAATCCCAAAGCATCGGGGTCGAGACTAGCACCTCTTGGTCCAGGTCACTGACCAATTGATCCCACTGAGACTGAAGAGTCCACTGAGAGATTCTCATGTGGAGCTGCGCATGTGGAATTGTCAGAATTGCAGCTGCCATGAGCCCCAGGAGGTGAAGGACTGACCTGGTGGTAACCCGCCTTTGGGAGGACAAGTTGCTTGCCTGAGCCTGGAGGGTGGCCACCTTGTCTGGGGGCAGAAAAGCCATACCAGTGGTTGTATCCAGAATTGCCCTGATAAACTGGAGGCGTTGCAATGGGATCAAATGGGTTTTGCCTGGTTGATGGTAATACCTAGGCTGGTAAAAACCCGCCTGGTAAGACAAAGGGAACACAGGAGTTCCTCCCTGGACGGGGCCACCAGGAGTCAATCATCCAGATGTGGAAAACCTGAACTCCCTGAGTGTGCAAGTGGGCTGCCACCACAGACAGGCATTTGGTGAATACTCGGGGGGCCGAGGAAAGACCAAATGGGAGGGCCTTGAACTGGTAGTGGTCCTCCTGGAAAGCAAAGCGGAGGTATTTGCAACAGGAAGAGTGGATAAGGATATGCAGGTACGCATCCTGCATGTCCAGAGCACACAGCAACTGTCCTGGCTGATGGAGGGCAGGATACTCTGCAGAGAGAGCATCCTGAACCTTTTGTACTCCATGAACTAGGTCTGTCACTTCCTGCTTAGTCTGTGACTGAGGAAGGGAGTCCATCTTGGCTTCCACCTCACTAAGGATAGCCTTCTGGTAATCCCCCATATGAGCCACATAGTTCAAGGCTCTAACACCCAGAGTGGAAGAAGAATAGACCTTCTTGCCATACTGGTCCAGAAGGTGGGATTCCTTATCGGGTGGGGACGAGCTCAGGTGTTTCAGGTTAGCCGAACGGCCGTGGGTTGCGCTGATCACGACCGATTTTGCCTTGGGTTGTGATGTGAGAAAGTCAACCCCCTCAGGAGCCTGATACAGCCTGTCTGCATTCTGAGGAAGGGGGCCAAAGCCAATGGTTGTTTCCAGATAGTGGAAACGAGGTCGACGTGAGGCTTGATCCAGGGTAGAACTAACGTGGGAGCGACCTCGGGCAAATCCAAATGAGCAGCTAGCTTCTGTCTCTGTGGATCTGGCTCCAGAGAGTTCCACTGATGAAGAGCCTGGATTTTGCTTAACAACTCCGTAAATGAGGGATCCTCCAGAGGGGACTTCTGAGGAGTCCTGGGCCCAGGCTTGTCAGGAGTGTGAGGCTCGTCCAGATCGGAGCTGTCATTGGAGTCCTCCCAGGAGTCAGAAGAAGAAGGAGACAAAGACCCCTCCCCACTCGGGGGAGGAACATGGCCCTTAGGGGGCAAGGTGCCATCCCTAGCCTTAGGCCCCGTAGCAGTGTCTCTGGGGTTGGGGGATCTCTCGCCCCCAGCGACAGGGGTCCAGGACCGGGTCCGTCATTGGGAGGTGGCTCTCCACCTGCTCGGTGAGCTGAGCCTTGGCCTCAGCCCACCAAGAAGCAAGAGTCTCCCTCAGATCTACCGGTGGCTGGGGGGGCGGTGGAGGAGGGGGATACAGATACTGCGGGTATCCTTAGGGCAAGTATCCGTAGCCTGACGGTGGGAAGCCCAGCATCGGGTACTGAGGCACCGGGTACTGCAGAATCGGATACTGCGGCATCGGGTACTGCGGTGCCGAATACTGCGGAGCCGGATAAGATGGCATCGGAGAAAACGGCGCAAGATCCAGCACCAGGGGCTCTACTAGGGTAGAAGGTCCTGGAAGAGGCCCTGCAGGTGGGCCAGGGACAGGTGGCCCAGCGGGCGTCGGATCCGGCCTTGGTGTGACATCCGGTAAGGGGACGTCGGCCGGCGACAGGGCTGGCGTCCGAGGGTCTGACATCAGGCCATCTGGACCTATAGGAGGAAGACCTGACGGAGGTGCTGAAGAGTCCCCAGTGGTGTCTGAGGGAAGGCCGGAGGGATCCTCCGGGTCCAGCTGGGGAGACACAGGAGCCTCGGATGGCAGCGGCCAAGGCTGCAGGGAGCCAGTGGCACCAGATAAATCCAAGGGATCCGGCATAGGCTCCATGGCTGAGTGACCGCCAGACAGGCTAGTGGGCATCTGACCGGCGGGATCCACGTGGGCGTTGGAGGAGCCAATGTCCGACTGATTGGACCCAGTGCCCGAAGAAGGCCGCACAGGGGAGGCGACCTTGATGGGCGGCTTGACGGCCGTGCACTGCCCCGAAGGGTTGAGCGGCTTAGCGGCCGGCTCCGGGTGGACATTGGAGGAGCCGACGCCCGACTTACTGGAGAGGCTCGAACCAGAAGGGCGCGCAGGGGTGGCCTTACTGGGAGCCGATGCCTCCTTTGTCCCAGAGGCTCCCGACTGGCCCAAGTGCGAACCAGCCGGGGGGACTGACGCTGTCTCAGACACCACCAAGATGGCAGCCTGGGAACGGTCCTCCGGAGGGAATGTTACCTGAAGGGCGGCGACCCTAGCCGAAGTTACTGCAGCTGTGGATGAGGAGTTCTGGTCACGGTGCTTCTCTTTCTTCTTCTTCTTAAGGCCCTCGGGGGAGGTGAAAGCCTGTCGGAGCTTTTTCAGCTCTTTTTCCATGGAGGACATCTTCTTATTTAGTATGTGGGCCTCCAGGGACTGCTGCCTTCTTCTGCTGTTAGCCCATTGAACTTCAGGCAGTGCTGAAAGGAATCCATGGGGTGGTCGGGGCCTAGGCAGATAAGACACCGAGAATGGCTGTCCTTGTGCGGGAGTTGGGCGCTGCACGAGTCGCACTTGTTTTTGAGCTCAGACGTGGTAGGGGACGACATACACGGCAGGTAAAAGAATCCTGATGAATAACTTAGAAATAATCGAAAAAAACAACGGTATAACTACTGGCGATGGACTGATGAGCAGTGGAACTTAACCGCGAGGCGCTGTTGAAAGCAAACGGTGGGAAAGAACTGGAAGGTGGGTGTGGGGGACCGCCCCTTTATATAAACGTTGCCTGGCGCCAGTCTACAAGCGTCAAGCGGTCCCCCGCCAGAGACTGCTAGCTAGAAATTTTCCGTGGGGTCCTGAAGCCTGCCGGCCTCAGTCCTATATGTAATTACCTACTGCAAGAGCCCTCTTGAAGCAAGATCAACAGTTATGCTCATTATTTAACAACCCCTTAAACCCTCATATGAAAGCTTACCTATACTGGACTGAAACAGTCCACTTTGAAGAATTTTTAGATGTCTAAATATTTTAGAGGATCGGATTGTAAATCTTCCTTGGCTGCCCGATCCCTTCCTCTTCCTCTTCCTGGTGCCGATAATGAAAAGCTCCACCACGTGCCATCCCAGTGCTCCCATGATTTATGATGTAGGACTTTGTAGAATACTGGGGGCATGCTGTATTGAGAAAATGAGAGCAGAGTTAATGGAATTGGATGGCTCAGTGGATTGGTAACAGTTTAAGGAGCCTTTCTACTCAAGGTCATGGGTTCAAATCTAGCACAGGTCGGTAATGGTTGAAGGCCGTTATCACCTGAGGGCTGTTCAGTGGTCTATGTGAAATGAGCTGTGGTGGTCTCAGTCCAGTTCTGAGTGGGCAGGTGTCCACATCACAAAACCACTAACACAATTGGCACTAATTGTCATCCTTGGCAATTTTACACAAGAGGCTAAGGACTGAATGGCATAGAGTCTGAACTACCCTCTCACCTACCTGGTGGTCTCTCTATAGCAGGGTTGAGGCACATTACTGGCAGGGCAGTGTAGGGATGCTTGCACTTTGATTGTCTGTGCTGTACCTGTCATGAGGATAAACAGAGGGAATTCAAGTTCCTGTGCTGTCAGTGCAGCACCATTCATGAGCACTAAAAATAAATGTGCACACAGAAAAGCAAACAAGCAAACTTAAAAGAATGGAAGCAGAGTTTTAAATTTAATTTTTAATATTTTAGAAGACCACTAGGGTCAAAGCAAAGCCACAAGTCAAATAACAAGAGCCTCATTAGTTGAACTGTGGCTTTGCTTTGACCCCAGAGGTCCTCTAAAATCTTTAAAAAGAATTGTAAACTCCACTCCCATTCTAATCAATACAGCATGCCCCCATACTGTACAAACTCCTACATCATAAAACTTGGGGACTTGGGGGGAGGGGGGGATGGCATGAGATGGAGCTTGCTACAGTCTGCACCAGGAAGAGGAAGGGATTGGGCAGCCAAGGGGAATTTACGATCCCTTTCCCTAAAGTATTTAGGCATCTAAAAATTCTTCAGAGTGGATTGTTTTAGTCAAGCGTAGGTAAGCTTTCATTAATTGCAACACTGAAACTGATGCTCTTCAAAGATTAAAATTTCTTTATTGAAAGATTACCATTTAAAACAAAGTCTGGGAGCTACTTATCTTCCACTAACTGTGAGATGAGGTAAGGGGATCTTGACGTGAAATGTTTAACAATTGCAAATACAGTAGCAGATGTGATTACAGCATGTCTGTCATTTAGGGTCATAACGGGATGAGTCACAGAAATTATCTGTATCCTGTTTCCCTGAAACACAGTGAAGAGAGAATACAGGCTGATACTGGAGGCTTTGTATTGCTGTCCTCTACCCAAACCAAACAAATGACACTCTTGTAGAATAAGAGACCAATCACATAGCACATATAAACTCATAATGCACCTTTGGGGATGTACTGGAGATGGATGGTGTGAATAGCCAGCACTTGTATATCTGTTTCCAGTTTTTCACAGCTGCTTTTCCCAGAATAGCACAACTGAAAGGCAATTCATTTTCAGTTTTGTCCTGCTTTTACCTGTTTTAAAGCTGGGCAAAAACTAGAAGATTAAAAGGGACAGGAAATTTGTGCTCACCTGCAACACTTAGTAATCGTCCTAGTAACAGAAATGAAAGTCGTATCTCCAAATGAGCCATAATTTAAAGTACCAGAACAAACACATTTGTAAAAAATTGTATTTTGCATTGTTTTGTTTTTACGGGCAGTGTTCTGTTACAGGTTTTGTCATGGAGCCTGTAATTTGGAGTTCTTACTATGGCATGGTTTGTTTAAAGAATACTAAGCATGAGCTGTTGTCCTATCAGAACCATGCTCAGAGTTCTGTACACAAACCGTGACATAGTTAAAACTCCAAAGCACTGGTTACATAAAGACAACTGGAACAGAATGCTGCCTATAAAAACAAAACAATGCAAAATACAGTGTTCTCATCACTTTTTATTTAAGGACAGTTAGATATAGATCACTTATGCTTAGGGATATCATTTCTGTGAATGGGAACAATACAAACAGCTCCCAATCAGGAGATCACATGATGTCTGCAGCGAAGTAGCAGCCTAGCTTCGGAGATTTCTCCTCTCCACCCTTCTTTTTATTAATTTCAACTGCTGAGCTCAACGTTATTTTAGCCAAATTGGCTTAAATACTATCTGCCTACCTATAGCGCCTATTGTTATATCTTTTACATCATTATTGGCTTAAATTGCTACGATAGAGGCTGAAATGTGGCAGGCTCCACCACTCCACACACCGCCTACCTCTTCAGTGAAGGCTCCATAAAAATCTAAGTCTCAGGGCTCACAATCGGCCTGCACAGCATTTCAACTGGCCTCCTCCATCCCTCTCATGGAGGATCACTTTCTACAGGAATTACTCCCCTTTTGGGAAGCACTGGCTGATATTTCCTCTGAACTGAAGTCTCTTAGACCTGACATGGGGGAATTAGGCCAAAGGATTAGTGACGCGGAGGCTCGCACCACCTCACTGGAGACCTGGAGAGAAAGAGTTGACCCAGAAATTGTTAAACTTCGTCAACAGCTGTCTAAACTCCAAATGAAAACTGAGGATCTAGAAGGCCATAGCCGAAGGAATAATATCTTTATCTTTGGCCTTCCAGAGTCAGAGGAAGGATCAGCTATGATTACCTTCAACAGAAGCTACTTATCAAAGTAGTGGGCCTCTCTCCCTTCAATACCACCTATCAAATAGAGTGGGCCCATCGTTCTCTCTGGCTGAGACCTCCCAACACTGCACCCCCCTAGACCTATCATAATGAAATTTCTTAGTTACCTGGAGAAGCAGCACGTCCTTACCAAAGTGAGAGAATTACAAGTGATTACATGGGAAGGGAAGCTCTTGTGATTCACACAAGATCTTCCGAGTGAGACACACTAGAAACGAATGGCCTTTCACCCTATAGTTTGCAAGCTGATTGCTGCAGGTATAAAATTTAGGATGGGTTGCCCTGCTCAGCTCCAGGTATCCCGTGATGGTCTGTGGGTGGCCTTTGAATCTCCAGACCAGGCCCGTAAAGATCTTGCACAACATTCCCCGACCTTTTCAAGACTCCTTAAAACATGCATCTGAATCCTAGTTTTTGATCGTCTCTGGACTATTTTTTTTCAGCTTTACCTGTTGTTCTATACCATGCAACGACTTCTGGCACCTGCTACCAACTGAGAGAGCTTCCTGTGAAGATGGTTCTTCTGGACTTGTTTGGACCCATGGACTATAGAAGGGTCTGCCATTGGTTTGTCTCCCTTGAGCTGAACTTTAGTTTATTTAGATCTGGCCCCTGCCATGGTTGCTTGATTAAAGGACTTTTTCACTCTAACAGACTAGGAACTGTCTGAATGGGTCTGGGTTTAGGGTGGGATTCATTCTGTGTGCACTGAGCCCATCCAGCATTTCTGTCCCCACTGGGCCGGGCTCATTCCACTTCTGGCAAGTCACGAATTAGGGACCTCACGAGCCGGGTAAGAGATTGATCTAGTTCTATGGGCCTTTTTCCTGTGTGGCCTGCCCCTTTCTGTTCCCTCACAATTTTAACCACAGCTTACATTGGGGAGATCGGCTAGCAATCCCCACTGGTCCTCTGTGGGGCCTTTTCCACTCTCTGGCTGAGCAACCCATTTAGCCCCACCCATGAAAGACGGCCCATGGTACTCAGTTACTCGGCGCTGAAGTTCATTATTTCTAAGCTCTGCTCCTTTACAGGGCTCATGGGCACCCAGAGGAACAGAGCCTGGCATTGCCCGAATGATGGGGTGCGGGGCGGGACACTTGGGGGCTGGGATGTACCCGTGAGCTGAAGCTCATCATGTACTTGTAATTAGGGTGGACTTGCCTGCTTGCCCTCACCCAAGTCGTTGCATGGGCGACATTCAGGCCGTTAAGGGGGCACCTCAGGTTGTATGGGGAAGCTTATATCTGGGCATCTTACTCATTTTCTTACACTCTCCTATGCAGTACTTATAGTCCTGCTTATCTCAGTGCTTTCCTGGAGTACCACATACCTGGGTGGGTCAAGCGAAGGCTTATTGGGGCTTGTTCCCCTCACTTGGTTTTTTCATTGCCTGCTTATTGTCCTTTACAATTGAAGGGGATCGTTGTATATAGTTCTTGTCATGTTGGGTTACTGGGGGAGGGGGAGAAACTTGTTGCCTTTGTGAGTCTGGGGTACTTCTTGGACAGGTTGGGGGATTCCAGGTCTCATTCTAAAAGATGCCTTTGTACCTATTATAAGCTACAGTTTGTTGGGAATGGAATCTGGGCTATCTACAGACTGAATGGGTGGGGGGATGAACATGACGCCTTTTTTTCACTTCTGCTCACCCCAGCAGTTCAGTATGCTGCTAGTTTTTATACCTGTTATTATTCTATTAATGCTGTTCAACTCTCATGTTAGGTTATTCCTTTTGGGAAAGGGTGAACCTTGTTTATTCTGGGGATGGGAGTGGGGGAGGAATGTAGGAGTGTGTCCTATACCTCTTGTAGCGAACAGCGTGGCATGCATACACATAGACAATGGCTAATAATGTTACCAGAGTTCTCACTTGGAATGTAAGGGGAATCAGAGAGCAGAACAAAAGGTATCAGACATTTAAACATATCTCTTTGCTGCAAGGTAAAATTATTTATTTACAAGAAACCCATCTGACTAGCCAAGAAGCTAATTGGCTATGTAGGCAAGGTATTAATCAAATCTTTGCCTCAGGGGACTCTACCTCGAGTAGAGGGGTGGCTATATTAATTCTGAGACCTGTTTCCTTTTAGGCCAATCTGGTGGTATCAGACCCACAAGACAGCTTCATTTTAGTTAAGGGTCCCTTGGATCAGAACGACGTGGTCCTTTGCAGAATCTATGACCCAGTGGGAGGGGACCCAAACTTTTTTATGGAATTAACAGACAAATTAGCTGCCCTTTTGCCTGCCACACTCATTCTTGGAGGGGATTGGAACACCCGCCCACACAGGATTTAGACCTTTCCAGTTCCTCTCCCAGACCCTCAACTCCATCTCAGTGGGTTCTTGGTGATCTTATAGAATCACATGGACTTTGTGACCCCTGGAGGATTCTTAATTCATCCTCCCAAAGCTACTCCTTTCACTCAACAGTTCACCACACTTCCTCCCATCTAGATTTCATTCTTATTAACCTCTCCACCTTACGGACAGTGTGCGGTGCAGGTCTTGAACATGTGATCCTGTTGGATCATGCGGTTGCCTGACTTCTCCTCAGTCCTCTTTCAGCCCTCCAAAGGGACTCCTCCTGGAAGTTAAATAGCCAGCTTCTTAAGGATGAGTTTGTGGTCTCCAAAATAAAATCCCTTATTCAAACTTATGTAGAGACCAACTTAAACTCAGTCCCTCGAGGGGATCAAGAGTGCTGTGCCCTTAAATGTCTTCTCAGAGTGGAGTTTATTCGACTTGCCTCTTGAAGAAAAAAACAATGGGAACGCGAGGCCTCTACCCTCTTGAACAGGATACGAGACCTAGAGAGGTCCATTTCTCCATCTTCTTCTCTTGACTCTCTGAACTCACTCTTAGCTCTTAGGGATAAATACACTGACATTCTGAAAGATAAGGCTGAATTTGCTATTCTGAGGACCCAATTGAAATACATTGAGCAGGGGGAGAAGGCTGGCCCCTTATTAGCACTCAGGTTAAGAAAATTAGAAAGTTGCAGCTATTTCCTTCCTAGACAGTTCATTTAAAATTCACCCTTGAGAGACTGGCCAGGTCTTTGAAGAGTTTCATGGCACCCAATATGGGAAACAATCCTCTCCTCTGCTTGAAGAGGACATATTAGCTTATATCAACACAGTGCCTCTCTCAAAGCTCTCAGAACCTCAACAAGCTATTCTGTCCTCCCCTATTTCGCTTATTGAGATCTCCAAGGCTATTGATAGTTTAGCTTTGGATAAATCCCCTGGGCTGGATGGTTTCCCTTCAAATTTTTACCAAACATTTTCCAAGGAACTATCTCCTCTATTACTATGTATTTTTCATTACATGTTCTCTGCCAACTCCCTGGACCCTTCCCTCTTGGAAGCTATGATTACCCTCCTCCTGAAGCCAGGAAAGCTTCCATCCCAACTGTCTAGCTAACATCCTATTTCCCTCCTTAATTATGATATCAAGATCCTTACGAAGATTCTACCCACAAGAATTGGCACCGTATGGGCTGATCTCATAAGCCCAGAGCAGGTGGGCTTTGTCCCTGGTCGCACCTCTGCTAATCACCTACGTAAGTTGTCCCACATCTTCTCTGTCACAAAAACCTTCCCACCCCCATGGCCCTAATTTCTCTAGACACCGAAAAAGCCTTTGATAGAGTGGATTGGTTCTTCCTTCAAGCTACCCTTAGGAGAATGGGGTTCCTTCATCACATGGATCCAAGTCATCTATTCCTCTCCTACAGCTAGAATATACTGTAATAGTGTTTTTTATTCTTGCTTTTTTCTCTGCTCTGGCACCCACCAGGGGTGCCTCCATCTCCCTTTTTATTTAATCTTTACCTTGAACCCCTTATTAGACAAATTAAGTTCTCCCCTAACATTGCTGGCATCCTGGTTGGGGGAACTATTCAAACTTTATCTGTCTACTCAGACAACATCCTCCTTCACCTTGCTCAACCTTGTGAATCCTTGTCAGAGACCCTTAAGGTTATAGACAGGTATAGCTCATTCTCTAATTATAAACTCAACTGTAATAAAACCGAAATTTTCCCTCTCAATGGCTATATTTACAGCATGGACTTCAAGAAATTCAGCATGAAATGGACTCCTAACTCTATAAAATACCTTGGCATTTCTCTCTCTAACCAACCCTCCTTTATGAAGAAACTTAACCTGGATGACTTAATTACCATCCTTCAGCAGGATCTCACTAGGTGGAAAGCTCTCCCACTCTCCTTGTGGGGTAGGATTAATATAATTAAAATGAACATTCTCCCTAGACTTTTCTACCCTTTAAATATGCTGAATATATGGCTCCCCATCTCATTCTTTTAATGCGTACATGCTCTTACTGCTCAATTTATTTGGCTAGATAAATCTCTCAGGTGTTCCTATAACAAACTTGGCCTCCCAAAAGGGTCTGGGGGTCTCCAGTTACCTAATTTCCTTCTTTACTACTAGGCTAGTCACTTATACAAATGTGGCAAATGGCTCCTTGCTCCCAATGCTTCTAAGGATGCAGACTATATTCCCCTCTGTCTGGAAATCGAGACTTCTCTAATGTCCAAGTTCAGCCTATCTGGTCCTTCCATCTTCTTTTCCTCCTGGAGCTCCCTCTCAGAATCACTTCAGCACTCAGTGGTGGGGACTTCAATCCACATTCTCTCACAACTCTGCTCCTTTTTCAAATTTCTCCCCACCAAGGATGTTTCATAACCTCTTTTTTTCAATAACAATATCAGACTAGGAGGAAGCACGGTTCTGCTTCCTGGCTGTCACAGCTGAGTGACTTCAAAGTATCAGACCTTTACTTTCAAGGATCCCTTCTCTCTTCCTCTGAAATCCTGCAGAACCTCAGGCTAGGTATTTCACAAATCTTCAAGATTTTCCAACTTAGACATCTTGTTTGTCAACAATTTGGTCCCTCTCCTGGTTCCTCCTATCTCTCCGACCTCCTTTCGCAGTTAAAAGACCTTGCTTTAAAGCCTCATGGTATGGCCAGTTGTTACTCCCTTCTCCTGAATAAACTATCCTCCACCCTGGTAGATGCCTTGAAGGTTTAGGATGCCTTGCTACCAAACGGCAATTTTAACTGGGAACACATTTGGAGGGACCTTTACAGGTATACTACCCAGAATAGACTTAAGCTTACACAATTTCACATATTAAATAACATGTATTACTTTCCAGTGAAGCTGGCTAAATGGGTTGTCTCAGCTCACCTTTGTGTACTAGATGTGGCAAAGCTGAGGGCACATTCTTGCATATTTTCTGTTAGTGTGAGAAGGTATCCCCCCTTTGTGCCTTAAGTCTTGGGCTGACCCCTTGTTGGACTTGAAAGGGTTATTTTCACAGAGATTTGTATCATTGGGGTCTATAGCCAGTTCGGGATTAGGGAGTGTAAATACCGACATTGCTTCAATCTCTCTAGCTGTTAAGAAATTAGTTCTTAAGCACTGGACAGATCAGTCCTCTCTCTCTCACATAGGGAGTGGCTGCATGAGCTATACTTCTGTCTCAGAACAGAGCGATTGATTGCCAGTGTGCATCGAAAGCTACCTCTCTTTGATAAAAAATGGGGTAAACTTTATGCTCTATACTTACACTGATCAGTGTTCTAATCTCTCTGGCTCTCCCTAGCTGTCCTAGACCAGTAGGCCTCTTACTCTATGAGTAGTTGCTGTCTAGTGTAGTTTTTAATAGGGGACACACTCCAGGGGGAGGAGGGGAAGGGGGTTAAAGGGAAGTGGGGAGGGGGGTTGGATTGGGAAGGTTGTTGTTTCTCAGACTTGTTCATGTTATATGAACTATTCTTATGTTGTATTGTTTGAAAACAATAAAATCTTTTAAATGAAAAAAAAAAAACAGCTTTCAATCAGAAATAATTCCCAGTCCTGTTTAAGTGACATGTTTGGGGTCACATAGGTCTCTCTTATGCTCTATTACCTTAAGGATGGAAGTAAGCTGATGGGGTGTTCAAGAACCCAGTCATGGTATGAATCAGCAAGGCATACAGTGCAGTTTGGTAGCGCTCCAAGATCTGAAGCATATGAAAAATGAGCCTCAACACCAAGACAGCTTCCTGTAGGAGTTCAGTATGATCTGTCATCCCATCTGCTTGTGACTTCTGGCAGTTTGAAAAGCAGGAAGAAAGAAAGTTATAAAGTTTTTACATACTGTATAATGCTTGGGGAAGGTAATGAAGATATGATGACAGGATGGGGTGAAAAACACTGCAATACTGTGCTGAGTGGAGAGCCAAATAGAAAATAGATAGCTATAAACATGTGAAGGACTCTATCAGACAGCATTGCCGGGATTTCGGTTTCCAACCCAAGCCATGCCATGCTAAGCTTAGCCTTTCCTGCCCATGCTAAGCCTACTGGCAAACATTGGAGTATGATGCAAAGAGTTGCTGGTCTGCCATGTAAATCAGCAAAGCAATATGGTAATGCTAGCTGATACTTATGATGGCTAACAATTAACATACCATGTGCTTGTCTGATATTTTAAACGAAAACACTATTAGATGGCGGCACTGGGGCCTTCATTTTTATCAATAACAGTCCAATTTTTGTTTGATTGTGTTTAACTTCGGGGGTTTTTTGGGGCCCTAAAAGCAGCAGTTCATGATCTAGCCGAAATGTATGTATGTAACCCTGGTGTCATTATACCAAGGGCTACTACCTCTGCCTGCTGCCCTGTGTACAGGTTGAGGGGCCTGGGTTAGAAATTAACCACTACTGGGGTCTCCCTACCCACAGTATACATACAATTATGATGCCTCCACCCAGAGTAACTCTTATGTGGGTAACTAACAAAATAGGTACAGCCCTCTGGGAAGCCAGAACCACCCAGCATTAATGATACGCTCATGTACAATCCACTTACCAGCAGGGTCTAGGCATCCGGCATTCACCCTGCAACCCCCTGTAAAAGACAGTTTCAACAACACAACCATGTATTTTCAATATACTTTGCCAATGTTTCAGTAGCTTTAACCAGTTAATGACATGCTCACGAGCTAACTTAACAGTAAAAAAGTAAATCCGGTTTATTGAGGCGGCGTTAACAAGGGAGGGCAAGAATTTAGGCTAATTATTGTTACGCTGTAAATAGACATATTCAAGTTACTGGTAATCAATTAGTCCCTGATTTTCTCAGTCTATGCAACTGTTGGGTACTCAGAGTGGAAAACAGGCATGCCTGAACGATGCCACAGGGTGGCCAGTGTTGCAGCTGGTTGGGGCCTCTGGTGGAAGAAAGGGTGATTAGATAGGAGGAAACACATTTGTAACACCATAAAGCAATTGTCATCCTGGCCGGATGGCTCAGTCACATTTAAATACTCTTGTAAGCGTGTGGGTTCAATAACAGACACCAGTCCTTAAATGAAGTGCATAAAAAATGCTGGTGTAGCGTTTATCATTTTATTTTCCAAAAATGATAATAACAAAAATTAACTGTTCAAAAAATATTTACAGAAAAGAAATGGGTGTTTAAACTTTCACACCAAAATAACAACAAACAAAAAAAATAATCAGGCTAGTCTTTCCTCAGACTCCCTGCTCTTCTCTGTATATTCAATATTTTTCTCCACTCCGGTGTGTAGGCACTCACACCTCCTCTTCCTTGCTTGGTCAGAAGAAACTGACCAGCACACCTGAATTAGCCTCCTGGAGAGGAGGTTAATATAGTACAATAATCGTGACATCATTGACATGTGACTATCAATTAGGAGGCAGTATAGTGCAGTGGTCTAAGGCTCTGAGCTGCAAGTCTGGTGATATCCAGCAAACCAGACTTGGGTTTGAATCCCACAGATTCCACTTGCATACTGTGTGACCCTGAGCAAGCCACTTAACCTACTTGTGCTCCCAGGTTACTCCTGTAAAAAAGCTTTCAGCTTAGTGTGCTATACCTGGTTAAACAGCTAAATAAAAAAAAAAAAATATACCAAAAAACCTTATTCCTCCACTCTGGAACTTAAGATTAGGCTTCAAATTCTCTAAATCTAAAGCTTATTATGTCTTTTTTCAACATAATATTAGTAATACTTTATAAGTACTCATTTTAACTTAGAGGAACCTTAATTGGTGGTGAAAGCATCATCAAGGACCTTTTTAGCCCCTTCCCTTTCAATGACATCACCACACCACTTCTATATTAGCAACCATTTTCTGGGCTGCCAGCTCTATAGAAGCCATCTCTTGCTACCTGCCACCATTTCAGGTAAAGAAACCAACAAAATCAAACTTGTTTATAGAGGGCTCTAACCTTCCCAGATAAAAACAGAGTAGGGACGCGCTCCCCCTCTATTTATTCTGTGAAGCCAGAGTAGCTCTATCACTATTCAACCTTGTTTATTTATCCCTTAAATTTGTTACTTGGCTTAGTTTTTCTACTTATACCTTTAATTCATTTGAACACATTTTTATTCTCTGCATACATTCCAAAAAGAGCCTAGTATTATTATTATCCTTAATTTACTGTGCTAGAACTGTATTTAAACATATTTTTATGTTTTGCGTCCCGCCCCACCCCTCACGACAGCTCTACCATTTCAGCAGTCGACAAACATTGCAATATTTCACTCCCATACTGTACTTCACTTCTTGGTAGCTTTAAACAACACAATAACAAGTCAAACACCCCAAATCATGTTTTTATACACAGGAACAGTCTGCATTAACTCTGCAGTACTCATTTTAACTTTTTATTTAATCTCTTTGTTTTTCAGGCAGCAGAGCGAGATCTACAGCAAGCGGCTGCAGGGAGAGTTTACTTTCTCCCTTGCAACAGCCTGCTTGCTCATCTTCCAGTCTTATGGAGACTCGCTTTAAAATGGGGCTATATGACAATCTGCTCTGGTGTTGGAAACACTCTTGTTTCTTGGGGGATTCAAAATCTTCCACAGAATTTACACAGCAGGAGGCTTTAAAGGGGATCTAATTTTAACTTCATGTGGCAGTTTTGATGGCTAGAATGACAACAGATTAAAGGTATAGCACAGATAGGAGAACAGAATTGTCAGGTTGGCCACCCTGACAAGAAATTAAGGATAGACAGAAAAGTTTAAGAGAATAGGACAGAGTGAAAAGAATAAATGTTTTTTTTTTAATTTTATGTTGACATTCTCATCCTGCCACAACTCTAAGCTGGCAAAACAAATCAGATGGTACCATTACACAGTTGATGTTTTGTTGCAGGGAGCTACCCTGGTTGTACTTACTGAACCCAGATAGGATGATGCTGCAGCTGGCGAAACTGAAGACCTTTCAGGATGTTGGTGGGGACCTGGGCTGACATGACTCACCTTCTTTTCATGGCCTTTCCTGTAGGTGGCCTCAACCTGCATTCTGTCACTGCACAGGGGCTGAATCCCCAATGCTGGTCTCTCACCAGGATGAGGACTCTGGTACAAAAACAGTCTTTCTGGGCTGTGGATGGCATGGACCCAACTGGAAAATGCCTTTCTAAATACTTGGTAGCTTGGCTGATAGCTGAGTAACTGGATCTGCCAGAACAGATGAAACCCATGATGGTCTCCCCCACCTGGCAGGAGACGTTATCCACAGAAACTGACTCCACTTTTAACACAGGAATCCCACATGCAATTTCCCTCTCAGCAGTTCGTGCCACCCTACAAATGGCATGAGGAACAAGAAAATTCTCCTTTTCATGGCAATGACCAGTTTCCAACTTCTAGCTCAGGGCTACAGAAGCCTTACAGTCTGCTTCTTTTCTGCTTTAGGCAGTCCTGGATTCAACTGATCCTTTTTTGGAACCGAGCAGGGCCCACAGGAGGCAAGTACAGGCCTCTCCCTGCAGACGGCAGCTACACTGCGGCTGTCCTTCTCAGTGGCTCAAGCAGATTCACTTCTACACAGGTTCCCCCTCTCTTGAGAGCCCTGGCTGAACTGAACTTCTGTTTAAACAGTTCCAGCTTGAAGACCGGGATTCCTGTATTCCGGCTGGCTACCTTTGCTGTCAGTCACAGTCTCAGTGCCCTTATTGGTCAATTTAGGCACCAACAAGAAAAGTTCACAGTTTCACCAACAAGGCATTGTAATAGGACCCCAGAGGACCCCTTGGTTCTGATTGGTCCAATTTGTTCAGTACTGGCAGCACAAACAACTTATTTATTCATTAATAGTAAGGATTTAGAAATAAATATTTACAGTGCACGAAAGGGCTCCCTCTGCTCTGAAACTGATGGCAGAATGGAGTCAGTTAGGGTAAAGCCTGACTGGTTGCAAGCTTCGTTATGCTTGGACCCAGCCCAGGCTATTTACACTGTACACTGGCTGGAGCTCTTAAAGGGACAGCACAGCGGCATGGCATGGCACACTCATGCAGAGCAACAGCAGCACAGCATCAACCATGGACTCCTCATCCCACACTGGATGTCTGCCAAGCAGTGGGTGTCAGCGGAGCCCAGGGAGACACTCAAGGTAAGCCCCCTAATTTGGGAGGGGGTGCTACATGTATACAGTACATTTTTATTTAATTTTTATCTCCTGCCTTGGAAGATACCCAATTTATATGTGTTTGGTGACTGCTTTAGTACTTTGTTTAGATCTGAAATAATTAAAGAAGAGGTCCATGAAATATCACTGCTCCAGGTTTTCAGCAATGTTCTCAGTTGTATTTGAACATCCAGGGCTGGATTTTCAAGGAATCGTGGCCTGTTTTTGCTACAGTTATGTTACTTGCTACATGACTGTTATACCAGTGTTAGATCACACAGGACATGATCTGGCTTCATGCTGCAAGTGCCACCAGTTGCAGATCATAAATGACACATGCATCAAAAAAATGATGCATGTGACATTCTTCAGCCGTAACATGAGCTAAATATCACAGATGCTTCAAAATGTTTTTGAAAAGCGTACATAAACATTTTGGTGCATTTGCAGTGATGCAGAACAACTGGCACAAGTCCTGTGTCCAATGAGTGGGGAGGGGAAGGAGGCATTAAAGCAAGGACTGTGGAGGTATATTGTGACAAAAGTGGATTTAAACTAGATGGGGGGGGTGGCAAGTGGATAGCAGGTAGGCAGGGATCCCATAGAGTGGAGTCACAGCCTACCCCCCAGACTTGCAGAGAAGAACTTGGGGTGGCCAAAAAAGGAGGGAGTAAAAGAGAGGAGATGGAGGCCAGTGAAGGGAAGGGGGCAAGATGGAGGGTGGTCTCATTGAATGCAAGAAACTTAGGAAACAAATCATCTGAGCTACAGGCACTCTTAGCAGTGTGGAGGGTGGATATTGCAGCTGTCACAGAAACGAGGGCAACTGAGCACCGGGACTGGGATCTGGCAATCCCAGGATACAAATTATACAGGAAGGATCGTAAGGAGGGGAGGGGGGTTGGGTGGCAGTCTATGTGAGGGACGGGATCAAATGCACAAGGGACGAGGGGGAAGAAAGGAGAAGACAGGCAATCTGGCTGCAGCTCCTAGACTCAAGGGGTAGGAAACTGAGGTTTGGGGTGGTATACAGGCCACTGTCCCAGTGTGAAGAGCTTGACAGGGAATTAGCAGGGCAAATCAGAAAGGTATCTAGAAAAGGGAAGGTGGTCATTGTGGGGGATTTCAACTTGCTGGGGGTTGACTAGAGCATTCCAGTAATCTCTAGTGCTAGGAAGCAAGTGCTCCTGGATGCAATCCAGGAGGGTCTCCTGACACAGTTGGTTAGTGTACCTACTAGGCTAAAGAACACTTTAGATCTGGTATTGTCGAATGGGTAGGCAGAAAGGGAAATAAAGGTGGAGGACCCACTAGCCGACATCGATCACCAAACAGTGTGGTTTAATATTATGATGTGCAGGGAGCCAGAGATAAACTTCAGGGGGGCGGACTTTGGGAGGATGCAGTAAATACTGAAAGGGAAACTGGAGGGCATAAGGCAGGAGATGGACAAGGAGCAGAAATGGGATATTGTTAAACGGGGGATTACGGAGGCAACATAATCCTGCACCAAGACACAGAGTAAGAGGAACAGAGCAAGAAAACCATGCTGATTGAACAGCGAGGTTGTGGAGATGGTGAGGGCAAAACGAGTGGTGCACCAGAGGCATAGGAGGATGGGGAAGGAAGTGGACAGGGAGGAATATGCAAGATGGTCCAGGGAGGTGATCAGAAAAGTGAGAGAAGCCAAGGCCCAGAGGGAGCTGAGTTTAGCGCAGGAAATTAATGGGGGAGACTTTTTCAGATACATCAGGGAGAAAAGGAAGTGCAAGGAGATAATAGTGAAGATAAAAAGGGATGGGGAGTGGATGGAAAAGGGGGAGGAGCAGGCAGAAGCACTGAATGAATACTTTTGCTAAGTGTTCCTGGAAGAAAAAGGGGGACCGCTACCACCATGAGCTGGGAGGGTGAGGACAGGGGGAGAGGAGGTGACAGATGGAAGAATTGAGGCAAGTAGAGTCCTAGAGGGACTGAGGGCACTGAAAGTAGACAAGGCACCAGGGTCGGATGGTATCCACCCCAGGGTGCTGAGGGAGATGGCGGAGGTGTTGGCAGAGCCGCTGGTGGATCTGTACAGCAACTCACTGGAGTCGGGATGTGTGCCACTGGACTGGAGGATGGCACATGTAGTACCATTACACAACAGTGGGTCAAGGGATGAACTGGGTAATTATCGTCCAGTAAGTCCACCTCCATAGTGTGCAAACTCATGGAAACACTACTAAGGGAAAGACTGATGTCGTACCTTGAGGACAATGGCCTCCAGGATGTGAGGCAGTATGGGTTCGTTTTAGGGAAGTCTTGTCAAACCAACTTGATACAATATTATGACAGGGTGACAGGTGAGCTGGATAAGGGACAATCAGGGATGTTCTTTACTTGGACTTCAGCAAGGCCTTTGATTCGGTGCCTCATAGGCAGCTTGGGGAGAAGCTAACTGGTGTAGGGGTAGGGGCAAAAATGATGAACTGGATTACAAGCTGTCTGTGTGGGAGGCTGCAACGGGCGGTGGTGAGAAGGGAGCTCTCAATTCCAAGGCTGGTGATAAGTGGGGTGCCACAGGGCTCTGTGCTGGGGCCAGTATTATTTGGGCTCTTCATATTGGACATTGCACATGGGGTGGTGAGCAAGGTAAGTCTGTTCACTGATGACACCAAAATTGGAGCAGTGGTGGATGGACAGGAGGGATGAAAGCAGCTACAGGGGGACCTAAGCAAGCTACAGGAGTGGTTATAGAGGTGGCAGCTGGGGTTCAATGCAAAGAAGTGTAAGGTTATGCACTTTGGGGCAAAGAACCCAAGGAGAGAGTACTGGCTGGGGGGGATTAAGCTGGGGATCACTGAGGAGGAGAAGGACCTAGGGATAATGATAACAGGGACCATGAACAACACTGCCCAGTGCAGGAGAGCAGCTGCAAAAGTGAACAAAATGCTGCAGTACATAGCGAGGGTTTTTTCGTCCAGGCGAAGAGAAGTGATCTTGCCCTCTACAGGTCTCTGGTAAGGCCGCACTTAGAGTATTGTGTGCAGTTTTGGAGGCCATACCTAAAGTGTGATATCAGGCTACTGGAGGGGTGCAGAGGAAGGCAACAAAGATGATATGGTGGAATGGAGGGAGAGACTATGAGGGCAGACTCGTAGACCTAAATATGTACACTCTGGAGGAAAGAAGGACAGGGGACATGATAGAGACATTCAAGTATCTGAGGGAATCAATAAGGATGGGGGCAGACATAGTTTTTAAGCTAAAGAGGGGAGGGACACCGGGGCAACGGACTAAGAATAGAGGGGGAGATTTAGGAGGAAATGAGGAGACATTATTTCACCAGAGAGGGTGGCAGCAAAACAGAACGCACTACCAGAATGGGTGGTATCGTGTAAGTATGTGAATAGCTTCAAAAGGGCATGGAACAGGGAACAGGGGAGAGTGAGGGTGGGGAAGGTGGGGGTGGCAGTGGGATGATACAGAGGAGGGGGATGGGGCATCTGCAAACTAGGGGTGCTAGCTGCACACTCAAACAGACTTAGATAGACTGGATGGTCTCTTTCTGCTGGCACATTTGTATGCTCGTATGGTTTAAAAATCCAGGCCCCATTCTTTGACATTACTTTTCTTGTGGATAAAGATGAACTAGTATGCAACAGAAACTGATCCCTGACCTTATGGGACACTATGGACATCGGGACTAACTCAGGTCACAAACCTTAAGCTATAACATGGAGGACTCCCAGTGACATCACAGTAATGGTGGGAGCTTGAGCTTGGAGCTCCACTCTTTCCCAACTATAATTCTAAGCAATCTGGGCTTTTGTGCTGAAAATAATGATCTGAATCTAGTCAAACCAGGGCACTAACATGGCCACATATTCAACGAAACCCAAAACAACAACCCCGGTGGCTAAACTATGGACTTTGGTAGAAGAAGTGCAGGATGAGGTGTCCTCATAACACCAGCACTCCCCAAGCCTATCTCACATCTTGGTTTCTTTGGTCAGCCTGGAGATGAATGAGGAACAGTTGTTCCCGTTGGAAAAGGCAATCCAGAAAATAGTGCATACAGTTAACCAAATCAAGTCTGCCATTGCTGATCTGAAAGCAGAGCTAAAAACAGCAAATAAAAAACAAGCCTAAATGGACAAGCAAGTCACAGAGCGCTCAGAACACTCAGAAGGCCATGACCGACTTCTACTACATTTACTCAACAGAGACAGAGAGATCCAAGACCATCTGGAAGAGAGAGCGCTGAAGAGGGTTGCATCCCCTAATGACTTTATCACCCACTTACTGAACCCCCCCTCTATGCCACCTGACTTTCCACTGAACATAGAACACGCCCATAGATCTCTAAGGTCAAAGCCCAAAGACCCCACAGCTAGACTGAGATCATGGATTGTTAAAATGCTGCATTATCCTACAAAAGAGGCTTATTCTTCTTATTTTTATTAGTTCCTTTTCAACATGTTCATTAGTGACATTGGTGAGGGAATACAAGGTAAACTTGCCCTTTTTGCTGATAACACTAAGCTTAGCGGAAGGGTGGACAGCAAAGAGGGAGTTAGGGAACTAAAAGTAGACGTCCAAAGGCCAGAGAGATTGCCAAATGTGTTGCAGCTGAAGTTTAATGCAAAGAAAAGCAAAATAATGCACCTAGGGAAAGGTAACCCACGGACAGAGTACTGGCTAAATGGGGTTAAACCTACACTACAGAAGAGCGGGACAAGGGAGTCATCATTTGTGACACCCTAAAACAATCAAGTCAGTGTAACAAAGCATACAGCAAAGCAAGCAGGATGTTGGGGTGTATAGGGAGGGGAATAGATAGTAGGAGCAGGGAGGTGATCCTCCCCCTTTATCGATCCCTAGTGAGACCACACGTGGAGTACTGTATCCCGTTCTGGAGCCCTCACCTTAGAAAGGACAAGGACTGGATAGAGGCCCTGTACAGAAGGGCAGTGAAGATGACACAAGGTCTCTAGGGAGTCTCCTACAAGGAGCGGTTGAAAGAGCTGAACATGCACTCAATGGAGACCAGGAGGGAGGGGTGATATGATTGAAACCTTTAAGTTCCTGAAAGACATAAATAGAGTGCCCCACACAGAGATATTCAATAAGATCACCAGCACAATGACAAGCAGGCATGAGTGGCAGCTGCAGGGAGGGAGTTTTGAAAGGGATTTGAGGAAACACTATTTTTTGGAAAGGGTGGTGGAGCCATGGAACAGCTTAGGACTGTGGTGGGTTTCAAGCAGGGGTGGGACAGAATAAAGGCACAGACAACAAGTGCAAGGGATAGGTCCCTAGATTGGCACCAGGTCCTGGATAATTTATGGGCAGACTCAATGGACCCTCAGTCTTTTTCTGCCCCCACTGTCTATGTTTCTAGTCTCTCTGCAGCTCAGTTGGCTACAGTAGTGAAGTTTAAAAATACAAACTAAACAACAAGCAGTGAGGCAAGCTATCAAAACCCTTAAAGAGAAAAAATACATTAAAACCCAGCTGCAATACCCAGCTGAAATTAAAATTCACCTGTAAGCAGGGATTAAAGTGTTTCTCTCTCTTCTTGAGGCCCTACCTCTGTTGAAGAAGCTTAAGACTGAGTGCCCAGAAGCTGGTGGTGATGGAGGACAGACTGCACCACGCTACTCAAATGGTGGTGGGCTACAAGAAGCAATTGAGATCAGACAACAGCATCCCATCCCACCTTATAAAAGACATTACCAAACTTCTAAAAGGGATGCAGAGAAAGACTGCTGCAGACGTACAGCCCTCCTATTAGACTACCTCTTCAACAGGGTGAAGATGGACAGCTCCAAGCAATATCCTTCTCCTGTATGCTCCCTCAGGAGACCTGTGCAACTATTCAGATCTGAACTGTAGATACATTATTGAACTGGAACCCAGGAGGCAGCTGCCAACTTGGCAGATTTCTGTTTACTTTACATTTTAATAGTTTGAGGTAATTACTGTCTCCTGAATAAGGAACAGGTTTAGTTAACTGTATTAGAACATATTGGGGGTACCATTAGTGGAGCGCCGTACACAATATGTGAAAACAGGATAGGGACAGGAAGTTGACTGGGAGACAACTGAAAACATTATAGCAGTAACTGTAGCCTTCCTGATCAATGCAGTAAAGAGGTTTGACTGTCTGGTTGCATTTGATTGAAGTACTGAAATCAATGGGCTCCGGGGTCACCTTTACTCAGTGTCTCTCTTTGTCATATGTCAACCTCACTACCAAAATTAGAGTAAATTGCATATTATACAATGGGGTATGAAAATCCTATAACCTCATTGGTCACAACACATCACATCACATGACCTTGGTATATCCTGTAATAACTCACACCCTGTCATGCCTTATTGCTTAACTATCTGATGCTCTAACCATCCCATAGAGGGACTCGACACGGGTGTCTACTGTCATCCCTTCTCTTTGCTCTCAGCTTTGAACCCCTGGCTGTGGCCCTGCAACACAGTAAAGTCATTCAAGGTGTCATAGTGGCAGGACAAGAGCATTGTGTGTCCCTTTATGTGGATGACACTTTGGTGTACATAAGAGACCCAGTACACTCCAAGCCACCATTTGTGCACCTCTTGGACAAGTACAGGAGGATGTCTATTTTCAAGTCTGATCTGGTTACATCTGCATGAAATGTTATGCACTTCACACATCTTTTGAAGAAGTTGTATCATGAATATGCCAAATATTTGTGCCAATATTTGTAAGTGCCTCACTTGTCCTAAATGTTATATGCATTTATTCTGTGTATTATTGTTCTGAATTGTTTTATGCCAGGTGTGACTGAAAAAGAACTATGCCCAGTTCATCTCCTGGTTAAAAGTAAATAATGAAAAAAAAATGAAATGCAATGAGGTAGATGTTTCAAAAACAGAAGCCTTACTACTTACTGGTCAGCTGACACCTCAGATTAAAAATCTCATCCCATATAAATGGGTCTCCACAAAGGTAAGATACCTGGGGTCCAAAATACCAGTACAACTTTTGACAATTCACCCAGTAGATTACTCTCAGTTAACTCAAACAGCATTTACAGATCTGAACAGATGGCAAGAAATCCCCTTTTCATTCTCTAACTGTATAGACACAATAAAATGAATATTTTATTGCAATTTCTCTTCTTATTTGCTACCCTGCCTACATGGCTAACTAAGAAAGATAGTAAGGAACTTCAAAAGCCCTAAGTAAATTCATCTGGTATGGGGAAAGAAGAAAGAAAAGAATTAAGTGGGAACTCTTTAGTAAGAGAAAAGACAGTGGAGGAATGAGGGTGCTAGATTTTAAGCAATATTATTGTACATCACAAATACCACCTCTAATTAATGTGCAATAATGAGGACATGGGGTGGGTTGCGATGGAGAACTTCTATTGCTGTAGGCTCCCTATTATACATATGCCATGGATGACCACTCCTGGCTGTCTTAATATGGTGAGCAACCAATGGTGTAAACACACAATGAGAGCTTGGATCCACATCAAGAAACACTTGAAAGCTCTGGACTTATCCCGGCACTACATCCTGGGATTCTTGCCAGCCACCCTGTATGTCACACATAGAGCATCGAATGGAAGGGGGCTAACATGGTGTGCCCTACTTTGGGATGGTCCTACATTCAGGGACTTTCAACTGCTACAAAGGGAGTTTCATTTACACCAAACTGACATATTTAGAATTCTGCAACTCTATAGCTTTCTGCACAAAGAAGAGATGGGTGAAATCCGACGACAGCCCCTCCCTCCTCCCCGGGTTGCTTTATATTTTATTTGTTTGTGTTTGGAAGACCTGTGAATGCAGGAGCCCTTTTTCAAAGGTGTCCAAGTCAATAAATACATCATAAAACATGACACAGAACATTAATCATAGGACAGACAAATAAAACCAGAGCCAAAATACATAACACCAGACAAGACATGAGATTTCCAGGTTTTATGGGATGAGGGCAAGTCCCTTATTGCGTCACTCATTAGGGTGATGAAATAATCGCCCATGTCAAAAGGATGACTTCCCGTTAGAGAGACTGCCGCAAACAGCGATGGTCCTCTAAAAATACACAATAGTCCTTTTTTATGTGGGGGGGGGGGGCTACATCCCCGCACCCTCCAAAATAAGGATTCTCAACTCCAGGAGGAGCAGATTTAGAAAAAATAGAAACTCCTCTGGAATCAAAACAATTGCCTGCACCAGGATCCAAACCTGGCACCATAGGCTCCAGGAACAGTGGCTCAAGCCACTACACCACACAGCCAGCTTGATAGGGCTTGGCCAAATACTTTCTCTTATCCTCTGTCTCATGAGTATAGCACATATCCCTCAGCACTACACTCACTGTACATATTCAGAGCTCTTTTTCCCCACTCACTCTACATAGGAGTGATATTATTGAGTCAATCATATTGAGCTGCTCAGTAATACTTGCCTATATAGGCTGCTGCCAGATTTCTATAATTAGCACAAGTAGATACATAGATACTGTCAGCAGATAAGGGCTGCCAGGCCCATCTAGTCTGCCCATTTATGCTACCTGATGAAGTGGCCAGTGACCCTATCTGGTCACTGGCTTTAGATTTTTTGTCCCATCTCTAATATTCCTTTATTCCTGTCCCTTGCATGTTTGAAGCATGCCACCATATGGGTGGCCACCACTTCCTGGTGCAGACTATTCCAGGCATCAACCACCCTCTCTGTAAAAAAGAACTTCCTGACCTTATCCCTTATGTGGCCACCCAGCAGTCTCATATCATGCCATCTTGTTCTGGCACTACTTTTAAACTGGAATATGTTGTCCCCTTCCACATTGTTCATGCCTTTGAGGTATTTGAATGTTTCTATCATGTCACCTCTCTCCCTCCTTTGCTCAGCATGTACAGATGGAGGTCTCTGACTCTTTCCTTGTAAGGCTTGTGATGTAGACCCTTCACCATGTTGGTCACCCTCCTCTGCACCGTCTCTATTTTGTCAATGTCCTCACGAAGGTGTGGCCTCCAGAACTGGACACGGTACTTAAGGTGGGCCTCACCAGGGTCCTGTACAGTGGAACTATCACCTCCCTCCTTCAGCTTGTGATTCCCCTTCCATTGCACCCCAACATTCCAGTGGCCTTCCCCGCTAGTATGGTGAGCAGTCTCTTTTTCATTCTTGAAAGAAAAAAGGAAGCAAAAGATTACCAGCTACATCAACAAGCTCTGCAGAATGTGTTTTTTACACTAAGGGCAATTTGAGGCCTAAAGGAGTTGACAGAGTCCCTTTAATAGCAAATATTATGGTAGCTGATTTCGTTACATTCGGGGTAGGTTGCTTAGAGTAGAACGAGCACTAAACATTGTCAAACTCTTGCTGTATTAGGGCCTCAAGCACAAGGACATTTGGATTGCTGGCAAAGACCACTGTCTGTATTGTCCACATACATCTGAACGTGCGAGTACATACCAGCAGAGAAAAAGTCATCTAGGAAAACTGAGAACAGGGTAGGCCTGGGGATGGAGCCTTGGGGCATAACAGTCTCAATCTGGGAGAGGGGCAGATCCACCTCTATGTATGACTTGTGAGTGCTCTGATAGGCAGGAGCAAAACCAGTCAACCAGTTGACTGCCAACTCTGCAACCCGTGGCTAGCCATTTTGTTTGGGAAAAATAGGGAGGACACGGTGTCTAAGGCTATTGCAAGACTGACAGTAAGATGGCATTAGTGTGGAGGCCCTTGTCCATCTCCATTTGGATGGAGTTAGTATCAGCAGAGAGGTAATAGTGGAAAGATTAATACTGAGGCCAGACTGGTAGGAACTGAGGAATGGAGAGTCATTGAAAGAAGAGAGTTCAGCATAGACTGTTTTCTTGAATTGTTCCTGTAGCCAGTTGGAGGAAGATGAAAACATGCTACCACCTACTTCTAGCAGAATTACCTAAGGCTCTTTCCGGACATGAAGGACCTTACAGGTACAGAATGAGACATTTAGAAGCAGTAATAGGGGCAGCAGTGGCAGAAGCAGCAGTATAAAGGAGCAAAGGGTCCAGGTTGTCAGAGTTATATTTCTTAGAGGGCTTGCTTGTCTGAAGGGCCTTAAGTAAGGCTTATAACATGTGACACCATATAAATGGATTTGGAAATAAAAGTGCAAAATGAAGTGCAAGTCCCCCTTTGTTACCTCACTCCTCCTTTTAGATTGTATAAGGTTTGGGGGGGGCAGGTGACTGCACCTGGGTGGGGTTTGCTGCCCCTAGAGGGGATAAAGGGAGAGGTCCTGGAAGGATGTAGGCGGCCTACAGGGGAGGCCAATGGAGAGATGGACACAGTGGGCCGGGGTTCGTTCCTTGGCCTGGGAGAGCAGCCTAGGCACAACGGTGGAGTGCAACCGTTTGGGAATTGGTGTTGGGAGGTACCAGGGAATGTGATCAGTAGGACTGGGACCCTGCGTGGAGTTTGGGATGCATGACCTGGAGAAATGTTTGTTTGGGTGTCTGCTTCATGCTCCATGGCACTGGGGGAGGGGCCTAATAAATGTATATGGCTCAGAGATGGTGGGGGTGCCTTGGTGGTGGCAGTGCTAATGCATGGCCCTGAGAGGTGGTGGCAGCACCTCTGGGGTGCTACCTGTGTGGCACACTGTCTATATTAGATGGCCTGCTGGGGGTGAGTAATGTTTGGAGCCCCCTCATTGCCCGTGTTGAGCCTGCTCCAGGATGGTGAGTGGGGGCTGATCTTAGGACTGTTGCAGTTGCAGGAGCGGGCAAAGGAAGCAGCAGAGTTGCCACCAGCATTTTGAGAGCCCCTGGGTTCTGAGGATGGCCGAGCAGACTATGGTGTAGAGCAGCAGAAGAGCAGCCTGAGACTGAGATCCAGGGAGGAAGCACAAGAAATAGGAGCCCTGGAGTGAGGCCTCGGTGAGCTGGTTGAGTTATGAGCCACCTGGCTTAATGTACATGGAGCCCATTCACAGGGTCGGCTCGGCCCTACGTCTGTGCCATGGCTTTGTGCGACTGAGTAAATACTTTTGTTTGTTGTCAGTGCCTGTCTCCAGTTGCCTCCAGCCATGGAGCTGTTTGTTTTTATTTAAAATAAATTAATTCTGTTTTTTCCTTTATTCATGTGCATCCTCTGCTCTGCTCTGTGCTGTTGCTGCTGTGTTAACCACAGTCTCCCCCCAGCAAACTCCGGGACCATATCTGACTGCTGCCTTTGCTGCTGGTGAATCTAGCTGTTGGTAAGCTGAAATAAAAACACTGACCCATGCCATCTTTCAGGTATGTGGGTTTTTCATCTAGTTTCAATGGCTATCCTTTACTTGTGGCCCTCTCCAGTGGAAAGTAACATCAGACCCCTAGACACAGGCCAGTGGGGGAGGGTTTACAGAAGTGTGATATATAGGGAACTGTACCATCAAGGGGGACTAATTAGCACAATAGCCCATGAACACAAAGGGCGAGTGGGTTTATTTAGCTAATTAGCCTGGGAGGTAGGGACTGCAACAGTTACTCTCGTAACTACACAAAATCCCTTACCCATTGCCATGCCGAGTGATCTCCAAACAGGAAGCTAGGAGGGCCATAATGCGGAGCCCTTGCTGGCAGGAGTAGGAACAATGTCAACAAAGGCTATGCTGAAAATTTGGAGTCAAAATGTTAAAAATGTTACAAAACAACAAAGGTATGAGTGAACATTGACATTTTTCAATGCTCACTCAGAACTTTGGTAATTTTCAATATCTGGACCCAAAATTCTCAAAACAGCCAATTTTTACACCACCTCATGAACATGACAGCCGTCATTTTTGTAATCTTGGCCGAAATGTGATTTGTGTAGTAACCAAATGAAATCATGTCTTGGGCAGGATTTGAAAACCTACCAGATTAATGAGGTGGGGTCATAAGAAGACTATGTTGAAAATTTGGTGTAAAATGATGGTAAAATAAACAAGTTATGAGTGAAAATTGAAATAATTCAACATTCACTAATAACTTTGCTAATTTTCAATATTTTGATTCCAAACTTTCAAACTTTCAACACAGCTATTTTTCACACTATCTCTTAAACATAACAGGTGCCTTCTTTTTAATCTTGGATGTGTCTTCCCACATGTGGTGCAAAATGACATTTCGGCCACTATTTTGCAAATGCCACATATCATGTTTATAAGGGGGAGCCATAAAATGACTATCCTGAAAATTAGGGGTCAAAATAAAAAAAAAAAAAAAAGAAATGTATTGCATAATACTAGCCTACACACCAGCAGGTAGTGCTTTGCGATCCCATGCTGGTCAGCTGAGTTTGTTTGTCAGCTCAGTGACCTATCTGGATGGCCTGAGGCTGGGGGGAAGCGCTGTCGTGCAACACCACCCCCTAGCCTGGGAAAGGTAGGTGCAGGGTTGCCTGCATGGGCCAAAGTAATATATAGTGAAGAGAACCCTTCTCTTGGCATAGGACCCTGCACTTCTGCATCCATGGGTGGCAGCAGGCCCCCTGATTTGGCTGAGAGATGGATTCTTTGCCTTGTGCATTTGTGTCTGTGGCCAATCAGAGTCTTCTGTCTGCATTTGTTAATGCAGATCTCAAAGGGGCCTGTGTGAATGAGGATATGATTCCACTATCTCAAAAAAAAGGGAAATTCTTTGAAAAAAACTGCACTAATGCACCAGTTAGGGTTCAACATAATGCCACAAAAGTAGGGAAGTGTTGCGTTAGGGTTTCCAGTGCTAACTACCCACCCCTCCAAGCAGCAAAAGGAAAAAACATTATGGTTCTGGGTCTCTGGAGTCATGACAGATCGGTGCTAGGGTCTTCCTTGGGGCTGTCAACCCCAAAGGTTACCCCCTCCCCTAAGCAAACAAGATCACATGTGATCTCTTTTCTTCATGCAGGGCCCACAGCATGAAGAAAGCTACAACCGATTCTGTTGGCAACATGTGACGAGACATACTTCTCTACATTTGAAGACTGTATCACTATGAGGCACTGGCTTAGAAGTGTACCTTGTGCTTCATACAGGAGGCTGCAGGCAGGGGAGGGATGAACATTAGGGTTAACAACCCTAAGGAAGACTCCACCACTGATTTGGCAAGGTTATGGAGACTGAAAACCTTAATGTTTTTTTCCTTTTGCTGCTTATGGGTTGGGGTGTGTAGTTAGGACTGGAAACCCTAATGGCACATTTCCATACTTTCGCAGTGTTATGTTGAATCCTAACTAGTGCATTATTTTTTTTGGCAAAGAATAAATATAACTAGATGGGGAAGGGAAGGGATCAGATCAGTTCCAGTACAGTAGCTTCTTCTTACTGTTTTTACATTGTTTCTTGTGGATTTTACTTGGTAGAAGGTTATTTATTTTCTTTCTTACTACTTCTAAGGGGCTAGCAGAGTATTGTTTTGGGGCTGTTGGAATTTTGAAACCTGTTTTGGTGGCTATAAGTGGGCTAATTTGTTTGATGTTTCACTGTGTAGCAGGCTGCATTTGTGGAGGCCTATTTCTTCTGATTTAAAACCTATTTGGTATGATTTAATTTGGGCTGTTTCTTTGAATTGGAGACCTATATCTTTTAATTTCAAGCCTATTTTGATGTGTTGTTGGTGAAGCTGTTTGAACTGGAGACCTGTTTCTTTGGGTAGCAAACCTATTTTGGGGGCTTAGAGTAGAATTGTGATTCCTTTTTGCTGGCTTCACTAGCTACAAAGTTTAGTGCATAGTGGGGGAAGGGTGCTAATGGTCTGACCAGGGGCCTCAGCTACCTGATTGTTTCTGGAAGACTTGGCTGGTCCCACCCTCCCAGCTCCTCACCCCACCCGCCCCTGGTCCGTGATTTCCTTTATACCAGGGGTTCGGACATCACTTCCTCAAACGGGCAAAGGACATGCACCTGTCATAGCAGAAGCAGATATCCAGGAAAGGAACAGCAGTGAGTGAAGAGGTGACTGCTATCTCAGTGGAAGGGAAGTAACTGCAAATCAAGGAGCTTTCATTGTTACTTCTTTGCATTGCTATTAGCATTGTGGAAAGGAGGAGTAGGAGTTTGAAGAAGGTTGTGCAATAGTTACTTAAAGTCTCTTTTTGGGTGTGGCTAGGCAGGATAGGACTGTAAAAAGCAGTTGCTCAATCTACCTAAATGTGTACAACAAAGGGGGTAAGGGAAATTAAGACAAGAATATTTTGCACTGATAGAGGGGGGAGGGGAGACTTGGGGGAGTGTTTGGTATCCTTCATCTGGAAGGGTGGGGGGTCGCTGGTGGACAACGAGAGCAATGGGTAGGGTGGTAGGCTGCAACAACTGTGGTGCACTAATCTTTCTAAAAATTGCCTGGAGTGTGGGGGGATGTTTAGTGTGCAACCACATAGAGAAACTTAGAAAGGAGATCGAGGGTCTGCAGGAGGAACTAAGACAGGCGAGGCAGACTGGAGGTGTGTTTAGCCCAATACTGGAGGGAGGGAGGAGGGGAGATGAGGGAGGGCAATTTGAGCCAACCGTGGTGAGGAGAGGGTCAGAAGAAGAGAAGCAGAGACAAAGGAGCCCAGGCCAGGAAGAACAATTGCCGGGGAAACCAGGTCAGGAGACAAAAGAAAAATGAAAGGAGGAGATAGGAACTTGTTAGGGGAGGAGGAGAATAAGTGACGAAAGTCATGGAGTGGAAAGGAGAGAACAGGTTACTATGAAGAGAGAGGGAGTGGGCATTTGTGAAGGGTCTTCAGAAAATAGTTTAGCACTGCTAGAAGGGAAGAAGAAGGAGTAGGGAAATGATGCAGTTGGAGGAGTAATTGATAAATGCCTGGACCAAACTGGAGCGGGGGGAAGTTCTGCTGGGGGAATTGCAACAGGGGCAAAAGGGGGAAATAATGTACAGGAGGAAGAAAAGGAGCCAGAAATGAGAGATGGAGATAAATGGAAGCAAGCAGGGAGTAAGAGGGGTGGAATTATAGTGCTGGGGGACTCAATACTAAGAGGAGTCAGATGAGGTAGCAAGGGGGAAAGGCATAGTCACATTTGGGTGAAGACCATGCCAGGAATGACAGCGGAAAGGGTGGGACAATCTGTTCTGAAATATGCTAGAAGGGGTAGGGACAAGCCTCATTTATTAATACATCTTGGGATGAACAACCTGGCTGACAAGACAGTATATATAGTCCAGAGGAAGTTTGAGGAACTAGGACAATTATGTGAGGGGGCAGAAAGATCAGTAACTTTTTCAGAGATACTTCCAGTGCCCAAGGCAAGCACAACAAGAAAGCTGAGAATAGAGGAATTTAACGGATGGCTAAGAACCTGGTGTTATGCTAAGGGTATGGGCTGTTGGGGGTGGGAGGGACCTGGAGGACAGTAGTCTCTATGCCAAGGACAGACTATACTTGAGTGAGGAGGGAAAGAAAGTGTTGAAACAGAGGATGGAGGAGTACGTAGAGGAAGTTGGGAATTTAAACTAGGAGCGGGGGTGGCAATTGGGTAAGAGACATGCAAAGGCCACAGGTTGGGAAACCATATGAGTTTACCCCCTATAACAGTGACAAAGGACAAATGGTAAGTACTACTGGTGATACTGGTAAAGGAGGGCAGGATGGGAGGGGGTGAAAGGGTGGAAGGTGGTTACCCTTAATGCTAGGAGCCTTGGGAGGAAAACTGCAGAGTTACAGGTGCTCATGGCAGAGGGAGAGGTGGACATTGCAGCCATCACAGAAACATGGGCCACCCAGTACAATGACTGGGACCTATCTGTAGCAGGTACAGGTTATTTTGTAGGGACAGGGTGATTGGGAAAGGAGGGGGGGTGGCACCATATGTGAAGGAAGGACTGAAGTGTGTAAGGGAGAAAGAGGAGGAGGGTAGTATGGAGTCACTTTGCATGCAAATCCAGGATTCCAAGAATAGGATTCTCAGAATGAGAGTGGTGTACAGGCCGCCATCTCAGATGGAGGAGGTAGACAGGGAACTAGCGGGACAGATCAGGAGAACCTGCAAGAAGGGTAGTGTGGTTGTTTTGGCGGACTTCAACATGCCAAGAGTGGACTGCAGTACCCCAACAACCAGGAACAGAAGGAAGCAGGTACTGCTGTATGCCTTCCAGGACAGCTTCCTGCTGCAAATGGTCAGTGAACCAACAAGGTTAGGGAATACCCTTGACCTTCTGCTGGCAAATGGGGACTTTGTGAGAGAACTTACTGTAGAGGAACCACTGTCAGGGAGTGACCACCACTCAGTATGGCTCACATTGGAAATGGGCAAGGAAGGAGTGGAATCTGGCACAAGAGTGCTGGACTTCAGGAGGGTTGACTTTGGGAGGATGGAGGAAGTGGTAAAAGGGTACCTGGCCAGAATTCAATCTAGTATGGACACCAACCAGAGGTGGGAGCTCATAAAGCTGGGGATAGTGGAGGCAACCAAAACCTGCTGCAAGGCCCAGAGCAAGAAGGCTAGGGCTAAAAAACCAAGCTGGTTGAGCAAGGAGGTCATGGAAAAGGTAAGGAGGAAAAGAGCTGCCTTTAGGAGGTACAAGAAAACAGGGAGGGTGGAGGACAGGGAGGAGTACTTGATGGAATCAAAGGAGGTGACAAGGGCAGTAAGGGGAGCCAAGGCATACATGGCACTCAGGCTGGCACAAGGCATTCAGAAGGGGGAGAAGGACTTCTTTAGGTACATCAGGGAGAAAAGGAGCTGTAAGGACCACATAGTAAGGATTAGGAAGGAGGGGGGATGGGTGGAAGCAGGGTGCAATAAGGCAGAAGCACTAAACGATTACTTCTGCTTGGTATTTACTAAGGAGAAGAGGGGGGTGACACCCAAGGGGGGAGGAATGGCAGAAATGGGGGGAGGGGGTGACAGATGGGGAAATCATGGAGGGCAAACCGGGGAACTACAGACCAAAGAGCCTCACATCCATCATGGGTAAACTAATGAAGACTATCCTGAAAGAGAGGCTGATGGCCCTCCTAGAGGCCAAAGGACTACAGGACAGCAGACAGCACAGCTTCATACATGGCAGATCCTGCCAAACCAACCTGGTGGAGTTCTATCACTGAGTAACTAGGCAACTTGACAGGAGCCATGCAGTGGATGCCCTGTATCTGGACTTCAATAAGGCATTCGACTCGGTGCTACATGGAAGGCTGGGAAGTAAGTTAGAAGGCACAGGGCCAGGTGCAAAGCTGGTGAGATGGGTAGGAAACTGGATTCAGGGAAGGCAACAGAGGGTGGTGGTGGGTGGGGAGCTCTCACACCCAAGGGTAGTGATGAGCAGTGTTCCATAGGGCTCAGTGTTGGGACCAGTGTTGTTTGGTATATTCATTGCAGACATATCATGGGACATCAAGAGCAATATCAGTCTGTTTGCTGATGATACCAAGGTAGGAGCTGTGGTGGATGACCTAGGGGGGTGGCAGAGGCTGCAGGATGATCTGGCAAAGCTTGAAACCTGATCAGACACCTGGCAACTGGGGTTTAATGCCAAAAAGTGCAAGGTGATGCATTTTGGGATGAAGAACCCAAGGAGGAGTTACCTGCTGGGGGGGGTGCAGCTAGTTCAGACAGAGGAGGAGGAGGAGAAGGATCTGGGGGTGTTCATTACAGGGTCAATGAACAACTCAGCACAATGTAGGAAGGCAGCTGCAAAGGCCAGCAAAATTCTGGGTTGCATTGCAAGGGGTATATCCTCGAGGAAGGAGGAGGTGATTCTGCCACTGTATAGGTCATTAGTTAGACCACACCTGGAGTACTGTGTGCAGTACTGGTGCCCGTATCTGAACAGGGACATTAAGTTACTGGAGGGGGTGCAGTGCAGGGTGACAAAGATGATCAAGGGCTGGGGACTTATCATACGAGGAGGAGGGATGGGGGACATGATTGAAACCTTTAAGTACAAGAAAGGAATAAACAAGACAGGTACAGAGAGGCTGTTCAAAGTAAGGGAGGGAGGGAGGGAGGGACACAGGGGCCATGATATGAGACTGGAGGGAGGAAGGTTCAGGAGGGAGATGAGGAGACACTTTTTACAGAGAGGGTGGTGGCTGGGTGGAATGCATTACCTGCAGAAGTGGTATCCAGTAGAACAGTGGACTGCTTCAAAAGGGGATGAGACAGGACATGGGGGAGGGTCAATGGAGGGGAAGGGTGGAAGGGAGGGGCAGCTGCAGAATAAGGGGTGCTAGTTGCACATTCGAGCAGACTTAATAGACCTCTAGGCCTTTATCTGCTGGCAAATTTCGTATGTTCGTATAACTAGCTGGATAGATAGATGATGCATGGTTGGGCCCTCATCCATAAGAAAAAGCCATCATATATTTCCCCATACATGATGGTTGCCAGTTAGTGTATTATGAGGCCAATTAGCTAATTATACTGTATTAATCCAATCCACTGCCCACTGTCCTTTAACTCTGAGAAGCATGTGATTGCTTGCTATCCACTTATGAATTATGTGGCCCTGGTAAAAGGGCCACTCATACAATGTAATTGCCATTGAATGTCTTAGTCTATTTATTCTGTATGTATATGTATATTTTACCCATTACTGCTCACTGTACACTATGTATGTTCATACCTGCTCTCCTGTAACTCTGTACATTGCCCCTCTTGTTGTTATGTACCTTGTTTGAACCTGTATTTTTCACTGTACTCTTCTGGGTTGTACCTGAAAATAGGCATACAGTTTGTCTAGTGTACCTACCTGGTCAACAAAAGCTAAATAAATAAATAAATAATGTGTTATTAACACCGTAATAACATACAAAATCACACATGCCCTCACAATGCAAAGCATCATGGGCTGCATATGCAAATCACCACAGAATATTATGCTGATTCAACTTTAAGCAGAAATGCATGGTGCCAAAAGGCCTCTCACACAGTTTGCAAAGGGTGCCAACAGAAGACAGACACGTGTTTCGTTCTACCAGGACTCATCAGTATGCCTCGTCTGTTTGACACCCCAGTGGAGTGAACCAGCTACCCTAAGATGGTCTATCTGGGTTATGTTGTGGTGAACCCAATTAAAAAAAACAATTTAAAAGACAAAGAACCTCTGTGCAGAAGCACTGAGGCAATGGTTATCCTAAAGGGCATTTGGCCGGGAAGCCAAGTTTCAAAGAAATACAAAATCACACATGCCCCCACAATGCAAAGCATCATGGGCTGCATATACAAATCACCACAGAATATTATGCTGGTTCACCTTTAAGCAGAAATGCATGGTGCCAAAAGGCCTCTCACACAGTTTGCAAAGGGTAATAATATATATATATATATATATATATATATACTATAAAAAACTTTGTTAATGCATCAGTTAGGGTTATTCTACAGTGAAAGTAGAAATTCAGGGTTAGGGTTGAAAGCCCCTTGGACCCCAACCAGCATCAAAGGTGCATGTTGGGTCATTGGCCTAACTCTCACCCCATCACATGTGTAAAGAAGCAGAGGCATAGGTGAATGAGGTGAGAATTAGTACCGACGAACCCAACGCGCACCCTGATGCCGGTTGGGGGGGTAGGCTGGGGGGGTTCAAGGGGAGCTTTCAACTCTAAACCCAAATTTCCTCACTTTTTTCACTTTTTTCACTGTAAAATAACCCTAACTGTTGCATTAACAAAGTTTTTTGCATAGAATTTCCTTGCTTTTTAAGAAAGAATAGAAAAGTAGAAAGTTGCACAAGTTGGTGGGAGCGCAGGGCCACCAACTTGTAAGTGTCAGGCCACATTACACACCCAATGACTAAAAAGTACATTCACAACAGCAAGGCCAGCCACCAAACAAATGTTAATCTAGTAGAATAATAGAAAACACTGTCCACAAAATGTAAACTGCGTCATACAATATGTCTGCAAAAAATATATTGTCCAACATGTAAACACCTCTATTAACATCTACAGAACATGCCATCAACACCCTCAAATTTTAAGTAAAAAGACCAAGTTGTGTCCAAGATATGACATGTCAAAATTTGAAATCTTCATTCATCAGAGTGGCACAGTTCCACACCTGTTGACATTTGACACACACAACGACTGAAAACTACATCCATGACACTAAGGCTAGGTATCCTATCAATTTCAAGCCACCACCACAAGCAAAACGCTGTCCACAGAACGTAAACTGCACCACACCATATCTGCACCAAAAAAATATTTTCCGACACGGAAACACTGTAATTTTCATCCACATGACATGCTGTCAACACCCTCCAAATTTCAAGTGAAAAGACCAAACTGTGTCTGAGATATAAAATTTTAACATATGAGATTTTCATTCATCAGACTGGCACAGTTCTGCACCTGCTGACATTTAACACACACAATGACTGAAAACTACATCCATGACACTAAGGCTAGGTATCCTATCAATTTCAAGCCACCACCACAAGCAAAACACTGTCCGCAACATGTAAAGTGCGTCACACAATATTGCCACAAAATACATTTTCTCTGATACATGAACACCATAATTCACATCTATAGGACATGCTGTAAACACCTTTCAAATTTCGAGTAAAAAGAGCAAACCGTTTCCGAGATAGTCAATGTTAAAGATTGGTAAAATTTCCCTATCTATTCCATTATAAAAAATCTGTCCATCTTGTCCTTCCCTTGCGATCAAAGAATCTTACGATCAAAGAATTTGCAGGCTCGCGATCAAAGAATTTGCAGGCTTATGAACAAAGAATTAAAAATCTTATAAATCAAAAAACTGAAGGAATTGCGGTATACCACCGTCATGGTTCAACAGAACGAAGCCCCCTGAGTAAAACCCACCCTCATTTGACTTCCTAGGACACTGAGAAAGTTGATTTTTAAATTGGGCCATCTCGTCCCTCGCTCACGATGCACGATCACAATCAAAGAATCTCACGATCAAAGAATTTGCAGGCTCACGATCAAAGAATTTGCAGGCTCACGAACCAATAATTAAAAATGGAGAAATGCCAAATTTTCACCAATTTGAACCGAAACAATCGGCATGCCTCGATAGAATGGACCCTCCTGAGCAAAACCCACCTTCATTTGTGTCCCTAGCCCACCCCTGAGCCGAGATATTAGTGTTTTTAGGTCACAATGCAAGATCGTTATCAAAGAATCTCACGATCAAAGAATTTGCAGGCTCGCAATCAAAGATCGTTAGCGAGCTGCGAATTAAGATTTTAAAAGCTTATAACTCTATTTTTGACCGATTTGGATAAAACCAAAGGCATGGCTTGATAGATCAGGGGCACCTGAGTAAAACTGATCGAAGTTTTACTTCAGAAGTAACCTCTGAGCCGAGATATTTGTGTTTGTGCAATCGGAAAACTGAAAACAAGATGGCGGACCTTGCGGTCAAAGAATTTTTGAAATTCCTCGGGATCAAAGATTCTTGAACTGCGAGGCTATAAATTCTTTGACTGCCAGGCAGGACGAGATGGCCAGAACCCCCATTCTTTGATTGCAAGATATACATATACATTTTCCCATTGACTTATAATGGGAACTTAAAACTGCCATAACTTTTGAATGCCTTGATATTTTTGCACCAAACAAAAAGCAGCATGTTTGGCCACCAAAGCTCTTTCAAACAAGTCATCTCACAGAGTGGTACACTACACAGCGGCCATGCAGGACCACATTTAGAATGCCAAAAGGCGCCTCCAAAAATGGATAATTTAGCATTTTTCAGCGCTTTTGTACATGAAGACCGGCACTCTGACCAAAACGCAATTTGGCAGATCAAGAGATCTAGTATGCCCCAATGTGTGTACCAAATTTCAGACAAATCCATTGAACGAGTCCAAAGTTATTAACGTCCAAACATTTGACTTTAGTATGTAACTGGCCACTCATCCCTAACTATAGTGGTGCGACCTCGCCACTATAATATATATATATATATATATATACTTACACTGTATAAACACCTTAATAACACATCACTAGCCAACGTGCTGCAACCCCACCCCAATAACAACGTAACCCCTTAACAACACATGTAAAAGCTCCTTAACAACACATGTAACAAGCCCCTTAATAACACATGTAACAGCCATCCTACCAGTCCCCCCAAACTATGTAAAACATAGGACACAGCAACAGGTGTCCAACTTGATGCATTATATAAAATAAAAGATGTCAAAGTCCAGCATGCTCATAAAATAATATCATCCTGGGGTCAAGCAAGCAACTAAAGGCCACTCACCCTTTGGTCTGATGGCTTTATGGTTTATTTGACACTTCAATGTTGTTATTTCCTTGTATACCACACTTTGCCACCATTTGTTCTCTCTCTCTTTCTCTCTCTTTCTCTCTGCCTCTATCTCTCTCTCTATATGTGTGTGTATATATATATATATATATATATATGCATTTTAAATATGAACTGTTGCTTTAATCATCTACCTCCTTATAGTCCCTATGAAGTATTACAAAAACAACAACTGAGGCAAGCAGTTCTTTGCTTGATTTCTGAAACATAATTGCAGGGACAAGAATGTAGCTGTCTGACATATGGATAAATGCATGGCACCATGGGAACTAATTATTCTAAAAAAGATGGATCTGTAAAAAAAGGAACTAGGAGGAAAACCTCATACTTCCTGGGTATGTAGATACACCCCCTATAGTTTTTGTCCTGAGGCTAAATGCTGTTAGATAGACTTGGAGAAGTGAACACTTCCTGCTGTCAGCCAGGCAGTTCTGAATATTTTTAGCACCTGTGGCAGTTTCGGAAGAAATTTTAAGGATTCTTCTTTAATCATGTATGTATATGTGTTTATGCATGTATGTTTATTTTATTTTATTGAAATTGTTTCATCAGGTAAGCATGCAGAAATATGAGAGACCTCATTTGCAAATACATACAAACCTATGAAGAAGCCAGCAGAATAAGGTCATTTGGTCTATCTAGTCTGCTGAGCTCTATACAAGTGTCATTTTTTATGATATATGATGATATTTCATGAGTGCTCTATCACTGATTTTCTATTCAAGTGAATGTGGTATCAGTGATACATGTCATGAAATATCATGAACTGTCAATTTATTTAACACTGTTACTACTATTTTCTGTTGTTGACTGCTAGTCTCTCTCTGTATCTCTCTCTCTTTTATATTTCTCTCTATATAAATATATATATGCACAGATATATTTAACAATAAAGCAAACAAACTGTTAACTTATCTAATATCAGCGTGGTAGTCCATGACTCCTGATTATTGTGTGATTGGATCCAGCTTGATCTAAATGAGCAATCTCAGCAACCTTAACAAAAAAAGAAAAAAAAAAGGATCATATAACCCTTGGTGCTATAACCCGATGGGTCTGGATGTTGTATATCTTGGGAGAAACAAGCAAGGGAGGGACTACTGATGGGAGGAGTAATGGAAACATGGCCATTAACAACATAAGGAATGATATTATAATAGTGCATGCTGGTCCACAGGATTGTGCATCTGAGAAATGTAAAAGGGGAAGAAATCAAGATAATCAGGAGGATGAGGAAATAGAAGTTTGGAGCTTGGTTCAAGGTGGGCCAAGTAGAAGGAAGAGAAGGCAACTTGAGAAAGATCAGCTTCCACTGTATAATAGATACAGTTCCCTGTATGTGGAAGAATCACAATCAAATACAATAGTTGAGCAACGAGAATCTGGAAATCCTCTATGCAGTACCACAAGGGAGGAAGTAAATGTGTGTAGAAATGATATTATGATACCAAGTCAGGGTGAACAACGTAGTACCCAAGCAAATCATATACAGTGAACTACTGGATAACAAGCAAATGGTACAGATCAAGGCAGGCATGGCAGTAGCGTATGGCCACAGATACAAATGCAGCCAAATAGAAGGGATGTAGTAGTTATTGGTGACTCCATGTTAAGATATACAGACCAAATTCTCTGTAGAGGTACAGTAGGAAGGAATGCACCATGGTTAGTGCATTGCCTAGTGATGTAAATAACCTGCTAACAGGACTCATGGAACATTCTGAGAATCCAATAACTATTCTACATGTGGCGGTTACTGATGTTAGAAGAAGAAATATGACATACCGGTATATACAGAAGGATTTTGAGAAGGTGAGTAGAAAACTGAAGGAAAAAGGCAGTGATATAATTATTTCTGGTATAATTCCAGTACCAAGGGCAGGCCTAGGTAGGACAAGAAAGATAATCTACAAGAATGAATGGCTTAGGGGTTAGTGTTTATGCAAAAGCTTTGAATTTATTAGCAACTGGGATAAATTTGGGCATAACAGTCTGTTTGCAGCTGATGGAGTGCATTTAGGTAGGCAGGGTACGAGACTATTGGCTAATACTTTTCATGATGTAATCAAAGCTCATTTAAACTAATGCTGGTGGGGAATGGGGGTGAGGGAAATCATATAAATCAACTTAAAATAATGGATGAGGTGGGGGGTGAGTTCGATCCAGGAATCATGACTCTGGTTGGAAAGTATTATTGGTGAACGCCAGAAGTATGGAAAATAAATTCAATGAACTTGTATATACACTGACTATGGAACAAGTTCAAGTATGTGCAATCACAGAAACATGGTGGGGCAGGGGAGATACATGGGATAGACAAATACCAGGTTACACACTACATAACAAAGATAGGAAGTATAGGAAAGGTGGTGGAGTCACCATATATGTGATCAACAGCATAATATCTGAACAAATTATGTTACAGGAGGATGGTATTGAGCACATATGGGTTAAGTTGCTATCAAAAAACAGTAAAAAAATTATACTAGGTGTAGTATACAGACTACCTTTTTACACAAGAGAACTAGATATTAAATTATCGCAATATGTGGAAACATTGAACCCAGCTGACCAAATAGTGCTATTAAGAGATCTGAACTATTCAACAATAAATTGGGGGACATAGTCATCAGAGTCAGCAGCAGGCAAGGAATTTTTAGATATCATAAATTATCTCAATATGGAACAGTTTGTTAAAGAGTCAACAAGGGGGTCCCATATATTGGATTTAGTAATAACTAATATGGGTGAAAAGATACAGGACTGTGAGGCATCATCACTGTTAGGGTGGAGCGATCATAATAAAGTGTATTTCAAAATATCTGGTTTCAAAGAAACTTTAACAGGAGAGACAAGAACTAAACTCTTTTCAAACACTGACTTCAGTAGTATGAGGAGGGAATTTGAGAAATTGGATTGGAAAAGTGATTTTATAAACAAGTCAGTGGAAAATATGTGGGAACTGCTGGTAAATAGATGAAATGCAATAACAGAAAAGTTTATTCCTGTTGCAGCAAAATATAATAAATTAGGCAAAATACCACTGTGGATTTTACAGCAAAAATTAAGAAACTCATGAATAAGAAAAAGAAGGTTTATAATGAGGCTAAGACTAGTAATAAAATAGAACATTGGGAACATTATAGAAAAGCATTAAAGGAGTATTATTTATTTATTTAAAAGTTTTACCAGGAAGGCGTACTGAGCAGGCTACCGCTCGATTGCAGATGCAACCTGGGGGTGGGGAGCAAGGGAGCCAACACAGAGTATAATACATCAGTAATGCATGAGTACAAAACACATTATGTACAGAAATACAGCTGGGCAATTAGATACAGCCAGTCTGTTACCTTGTCAAAATAAATTCTGGTAGATACAGTCAGGTATGAGAGCAGGGGAGACAACACAAAATATAACACAACATCATGCAACACAACCGCAAATGTCTAGGTACAGCACTTTTACATCAGTAATATCATTTCAAAAATAGCCTGCAACATGGATATTTGGGATATAGCCAGGTGGAGTGAGATGGCCAGTTTAACTGTCGGACCATAGCTACACACTGACAGCGGTGTCTGCCATCCTTGACTAGTCATGTTTTAGAGTTCCCAGTCATCTAGGTGCATGCACAGAAGTGGGCTTTGAGGAGGAACCAACCAACCAACAACCAACACTTTATTTGTATAAGGCACCCTTCCTATGCTCAGGGCACCTTTACAATACACATTAAAAACTCACAATATTACAATTTAAAAACAAATAAAACATATCAGTGCACATTCAATAAATTCCTGAAAATGCGTGGTTAAACAAGTAGATCTTCAATAACTTTTTGAAACCTTCTATGGTCTGGCTCTCTTGTATCTGGTGAGGTAGAGAATTCCACAAGGTAGGTGCCATAAAGGCAAAAGATCTTCCCCTGATGTTTTTAGGGATACCCTGGGAATCTCTAGCTATCCCTTGCCAGAGGATCAGAGTGAATGGGTGGGACAGTAAGGGCATAAGAGTGCTTTCAGGTAGTGGGGTCCCTGCTCATGTAGGGCTTTATAGGTCAGCAATGCGACCTTGAAGGTAATCCGCCACTGTATGGGCAGCCAGTGCAGTTCACGCAGCACAGGTGTTATATGACTGGATCTAGAGGTTCCAGTCAACAACCTGACTGTTGCATTATGCACTAGCTGCAAGCGGTGGATATCTACCCCCAGAAGCACTAGGTAGAGGGCGTTGCAGTAATCAAAATGACTGGTGACAAAGGTGTGGACCAAGGTAGGAAGATCTTCAGGCAGGACCAGGTGCTTCAGCTGGGCTATGTTCCTTAGATGGTGATAGGAAGATTTGACTGCAGCTGAAACCTATGCCCTCAGGGTCAGGCCTTCGGCAAATACCACACCCAGGTTTCGCACCTGGCTCGAGGCAATAAGCAGGGTCCCACCAAGATTTAATCCTGAGGTTTTTTTCCCCGCCCATGCCCCTGTCAGCCTATAACCAATGTCCACCACCAATACCTCTGTTTTTTCCTGAGTTCAACCAAAGCCAACTGGCACTCATCCAGTTCTGAATCTCCAGTAGGCAGTTATTAAACACCACAACAGAATCTAATTCCTGTTCGGGCACAAAAGACATGTACAGTTCAGAGTCATCGGCACAGCAATGAAAACTCAACCCATACTGTCTTTTAATGTCCCCTAATGGAAGCATGTACACCGCAAATAACATGGGGGACAGCACTGAGCCCTGTGGAGCCCCGCAGGGTAGCCCATAAGAGGCCGAGGAATAAATTCCCGATACTACTCTCTGGGATCTACCCTCGAGGAAAGACTGAAACCAGCTGAGGACCGCCCCTCTCACTCCACAGAAAAACCACAGGTGCTCGAGCAGTACCCCATGATCCACGGTGTCAAATGCTGCTGAGAGAGCAGGGAGAACCAAGATGGAATGGGTTCTCTGATCTCTCGCCATCAGAAGGTCATTAAGTACCCATACTAGGGCTGTTTTGGTGCTATGCCTTTTCCTGAAACCAGACTGGAGAGGTTCATAGATATTGTGGTTGGTTAAATGGTCTTCCAACTGCAGAGCGACCTCCTTTTCAATAACTTTCCCTACAAAGGGTAAGTTCGAGATCGGTCTGTAGTTAGCTGGGCAGTCGGGGTCAAGGGAGTTTTTTTTTAAAAGGGGGCGTACTACTGCTCTCTCCAATGAAACCCCACTATCCCAGCAAGGATTGGGCCAATGACTTTTACACACCCCACTAGTAGACATTTAGGGCCTGGATCCAAACAACAGTAGGTTGGCCACAGAGTCTGGATGATCCTCACTATATCCATGACTACCAGTTGACTAAAGGTGGACCAGGTCTGTCGGGCATTAGTACCACCAGATTAATCAATGCAAGGTCCAATGGGAAGGCACTGGCTGATCTCATCCCGGATGGTGGACACCTTATCAGCGAAGAACTGCGCAAACTCCTCACACTGCACTTGTGACAATGTTCGACCAGAGTGAAGACAGGCTGGATTGTACAGTCTGTCCACAGTCCAGAAGAGCTGGGCTGGCCTGTTCTTCACCGTAGCAATTTTCCTGGACAGGAACTCTGCCTTCTTACGGGAAATTGCTGATCGATAGGTCTTATAATGATCCATCAATCTAAGTCTATCCACCTCCAGGTGAGTTTTCTGCCAGTGTCTTTCCAACCTTTGTCCCTGCCTCTTCAACTCATGGATTTCCCCGTTAAACCAAGGAGCACCTGGGTGAGGGGTAAGAGGGAGAACATGAGCAGAAGCAATGATATCCAAGGCCTCAGTAACAGCCCTGTTATAGGCTGACACAAGAGGCCCTAGATCAGTGCATCCCTTGGAAATCCCGACAGGTTCAGTACCATCAATAGGCCTTCTGAGGTAACTCCTTTAAAAGGACGGAACTGTACCAACCCTTTGGGGCAGGCCTATTTTGGGGGGGCTGCAAAACTGAATCTCAGGACGTGATGGTCAGACCAACCAACTGGCTCCACCTTCACATCAGAGATCTCCATCCCCAGGAGGAACACCAAGTCCAGTGAATGCCCTTTCTCGTGGGTTGCAGTGGTAATAACCCATGTTAAGCCCAATGAATCCATCAATTAGAGGAGGTTTTGACCAAGTGGCGTGAGTTCATTGTCGACCCAGGCATTGAAATCCCCTAGAATAAACCATTTGGGGATTTCAATACCACCTTGGCGATGAAGTCTCCAACCTCCTTCAGGAACTCCCTCCCATCACTTGGTGGATGGTAAATGAGAAGGGTCCTGTAGCCTACACCTGCACCCACTATACACTCAAAGGAGTTGGTTGCTCCAACTGACACCTCCCTGAGACCCAGTTCCTGTCTAAAACAGACAGCAACCCCCCCCGATGGTCCTCTCTTGGGCGGTGAATCATTGAAAACCCGGCCGGAACTGCAGACTCCGAAATAGGACCGACACTTTTGTCCAGCCAGGTCTCGGTGACACAAGCCAGGTCAGCAGATGCCACAAGATCTGCAGCCACTGTGGTCTTATTTTTAATTGACCTGGCATTGCTCAACACCACCCTAAAGGGACTGGAGCCAAGGGCGGCCTCACTTCCTGCCTGACCAATTCAGAACCCTTGGGTATGGGCACAAGACAAGGATAACCTCATTCCTGTGTCCATTTTGCCCCCGGGAGCCTCCTAGTCCTCACTGTCCCAATCCATCCACTCCTTTGTCATCCCCCTCGAGAGTTCCAGGATCCCCCACTCCTTCCACTCCCTCATCTCCTTAAGATGCTGAGGGCACGACATCTGGAGTAAACTTCAAATGGGAGCGGTAGATGATCAAACGGGCAGAGGTCCCTCAATCTCGATGGGGAGCACCGCCTGACCATATTCCTAACTCCCCAGCACATATCTCAGGTACTCCCACACACACCAATATTAACTCAGTCACACCCCCACTCACTCACCCCCTCCCACCTAATCTAATTCTTCTTAAACTCTTACAAATGAATAAACCCCTATTCTAAGCCAATAACTTAGCCCTTATTACAATTACTTCCTAACCCCTCACAGGAAGTTGAGATGGTGGGCAGAGTTGGTTTACTGAATGGCCAGTGGGAAGGAATTCCACAGTTTAGGCATGCGATATGAGAATGATGCCTGTCCTGCAGGTGGCCATATGTGGGACATTCAGGGAATGGGTGTCAAAATTTCTGAGGGAGTGCGAAGGTGGGGGAGGTGAGGACAGGGCACCAGGTGGCAGATAAGAAAGAAGTGAATATTGATAGAAAAAAAATATGAGCTAGGCCTGACCACAAGGGTTAAAGATAATAAGAAACCATGCTATAACTATATAAAAGGTCTGAGAGGAAATGCACAAATGGTTACTAGTTTAACTGATACAAACAGAGACTTGGTTACAGATTTAACCAGGATAGCAAATGTTCAAAATAAGGTATTGACATCAATTTTTAATAAGAACATAGTAAGATCTAGGCAACATCTAAATGTATCACCTGGGGACAATATTATTTTTAGTGTGAATGATGTAAGTGACAGACTGGCTGGACTGGACTCAAATAAAGCTCAAGGATATGACAGCATTCACCCAAGGGTTGGCTAAAGAATTGGCAAATGTATCGGCAGCACCCTTGACAACAATATTTCAAAAGTCCTTGGATGAAGGAAAGGTAGTAGAGGCATGGAGAAGGGCGAATGTGGTGCCTCTGTACAAAAAAGGTAATTGGAGGGATGCACAAAATTACAGACCTGTGAGTCTTACATCTGTTCTGGGGAAAATCATGGAGAGTATTATGGATAAACAGGAAGTTGATGAGTCACTATAGGTCACCCTGGAGACAGGAAATGGCACCACAATCTGCATGGGGGTTGTGTACAGACCCCCATCTCAGGGGGAGGAAATGGACAAGGAAATGATAGAAGGCATCCTTAAAATGGCAGAAAAAGGGGAGATATTGTTGATGGGGACCTGAATATGCCAGATGTTAACTGGAGTACCTTTGCTGCAGGCACATCCAAGAGCAGGGTCATTCTTGATGCCCTACAGGGGGCATGCCTCAGACAGCTAGTGTTGGAACCCACTCGGGAGGGAGCAATCTTAGACCTGGTACTCTCAAATGGGGAAGTAGAAAGGATCTCAGATTTAGAAGTGGGTAGCCATCTGGGAACAAGTGACCACCAAACAGTGTGGTTCACAATAAACACAGCCATAGACTCACGCCATACAAAATCAAGAGTATTGGACTTTAGGAAGACTGACTTTGGGAAAATGAGAGAGAGCCTTGGAAAAGCACTAGCAAATGGGCAAGAAGGAGGGGTGGAGGAACAATGGGGAATAATCAAAACAGCCATCGCAGAGGCAACAAGTCTTTGTGTGAAGCAAATCAATAAAACAAAATGAAGGAAAAAACCACTATGGTTCTCAAAAGAGGTGGCAGGGATGGTTAAGGAGAAAAGGATAGCATTCAGGAAATATAAGAAAACACAGAAGGAGCAGGACAGAGAACTTTATCAGTTAAAGCAGAAGGAGGCAGGGAAGGCAGTCAGAATAGCAAAGGCACAAACTGAGGAAAAGATAGCCAACTCTGCTAAGAAGGGGGATAAAACCTTTTATATGTACATTAGAGAGCGAAGAAAGACCAAGGGAGGGATACAGAGACTTAATAAAGGGGAGGGAATGTGGGCAGAGGGTGACAGTGAAAAGCAGGGATACTGAATGAATATTTCTGCTCAGTATTCACAACAGATGAAGAGGGAGGTGCCTAAACCAAACAAGGGAGAAACTCTGAATAGGGGGTCGATACCAGTCCATTCACAGAAAAAGGGTTTTGAAAGAACCTTTGAACTGAGGGTGGACAAAGCAATGGTGCCTGATGGGATTCACCCAAGAATACTAAAAGAACTAAGGGTAGAACTAGTAACACCACTGACTACTCTCTTTAACAAATCATGGGAAGATGGAGTGGTACCTGAGGACTGGAGGAGAGCAATGTGATTCCACTTCACAAAAAGTGGGAGCAGGGCAGAGACAGGAAACTACAGACCAGTTAGTTTGACTTCAGTGGTAGGAAAAATGATGGAATCACTTCTGAAGGAAAGAATTGTTGAGTACCTAGAGGCCAGTGGAGCACAGAACCCAAGGCAGCATGGTTTCACAGCAGGAAGGTCATGTCAGACGAATCTAATAGATTTCTTTGACTGGGTGACCAAAGTAGTAGACCAGGGAGGGGCTGTGGATATGGCCTACCTATATTTTAGCAAGGCATTCAACACAGTCTCACACAAAAGATTAATATACAAGTTAGCTAGCCTTGGAGTGGGTCCCAAGGTGGTAGCCTGGATAAAAAACTGGCTGGACAACAGGACACAAAGGGTAATAGTAAACGGAGTCCACAGTGAAGAAAGGAGGGTAATTAGTGGGGTACCGCAGGGTTCGGTACTGGGACCGGTCCTCTTCAATATCTTTAAAAGTGACATTGGAGAGCACCTGGAAGGAAAGGTATGCCTCTTTGCAGATGACACAAAGATCTGCAACAGGGTTGATACAGAAGGTGGGATGGAAAGAATGAAAAGGGACTTGGCAAGGTTGGAGGAATGGTCAAATACGTGGCAGCTCAGATTCAATACAAAGAAGTGCAAGGTAATGCATCTGGGAAACAAAAAACCAGGGGAAGAGTACACAATGGGGGGTGAGTTTATAACAACAGCAAAAATCAAAAGACACCTAGGAGTAATTATATCAGATGACCTAAAGGTGGGCAAGCAATGTGAGAAGGCAGTAAGGAGGGCTGGGGGGATACTGGGATGCATACGGAGAGGCATCAACAGTAGAAAACAGGAAGTTGTTATCCCTCTCTACAGACAGTTAGTGAGACCTCATCTGGAGTACTGCGTGCAATTCTGGAGACCCCATCTCCGCAAAGACATAGACAGAGTGGAGGCTGTTCAGAGGAGGACAACCAAAATGGTGCAAGGTCTGCACCAGAAGACATACAAGGAGAGACTAAAGCAGCTTAATATGTATACACTTGAGGAAAGGAGGGAGAGGGGGGACATGATAGAAACTTTCAAGTATCTCAAGGGAATTAACAAGATACAAGAGGGTAGTATCTTTCAGAAGAAGAGATGTGCAAGAACAAGGGGGCACAATTTGAAGACAGAGGGGGGATGGCTCAGAGGTAATGTTAGAAAGTATTTTTTCACAGAGAGAGTTGTGGATGCATGGAACAGCCTTCCTGAGGAGGTTGTGGAGTCAGGAACAGTGGGAGAATTCAAGAATGCATGGGACAGGCATAAGGCAATTCTAGTGGGGGGCAGGAGGAAGTAAGCTGTTGATTAACTAGAATCTGCAGCTTATCCATCAGGTAGGGAAATGGGCAGACTGGGTGGGCCAAGCGGTCCTTATCTGCCATCAAATTCTATGTTTCTATGTTTCTATACCATAAATATGTCCGGCATGACAGACATGGTACAGCACGGGTTCACTAAGGGTCACTCTTGCCAGAGAAATCTTTTGGAATTCTGGGGCAAGCTAAGCAAGGTCTTAGATAAGGGACACTCAGTAGATGTTATGTTCTTTGATTTATTGAAAGCTTTCGATAAAGTACCTTATGGTAAAATAATAGATGAACTGATTGCAGTAGGAATTTCTGGCAGAATAACAAAATGGATAGAAGCTTGGTTACTGGATAGGAAACAGAGAGTGTGTAATGGAGGCACTTAGTCGGGTTGGACCACAGTGACTAGCAGAGTACCTCAGGGGTCCATCTTGGGATCATGTCTGTTTAATATCTATATATCTAGTATGAGCAATGGGTATGACTTATGGGAGGCAAAGTATGTGGATGACATGAGAATGGGGACAGTAGTAGACAGACTCTAGTGAAGATGCACAAAGGATGCAAGCAGCTTTTTAGGAATTAGGGAAATGGGTCACAGAACATGGGCTAGAATTTAATTTAAATAAATGTGCAGTTATGTATCTTGGCAGGCACAATAAAAAGACAAGATATAAACTAAAGGATACTCACATAAAGGTGGTGACTGAAGAGAGGGACTTGGGAGTGTTGGTAGACAATGAACCAACCTTTAAAATTCATTGCAGCCATATTGTTAAAAAAACTAGTAACATTTAATATTGTATTAGTAGACATATTAGCAGCAGGAGAAGAAAGGTAATACTCCCATTGTATACAGCCCTGGTTAGACCGCATTTTGATCACTGCGCACAATTTTGGGCACCTAGTAGTAAGACTGAGATAAAATCACTGGAAAAAGTACATAGAAAAGCAACCAGGATGATATATGATTTAAAGAATCTTAATTATGAGGACAGATTGAACAATTTAGGCATGTTCACTTTGGAATATCATAGACTAAGGGGGGACATGTGCTTACTGTTTAAGGCGATGACAAACAGATTTGTGGGACAATCTAGGGTTGGAGATGAACAGGCGTGTGTATAACACCAGGTCACATTTGCTGCAGTTGTCTGGAGAAACATGTAGAACCAATAAGAGAAAGTATTGGTTTAATCAGAGAGTGGTTCTAATTTGGAATTCACTCCCTGAAGAGACTATAGGTAGTAGAACCATGGAAGAGTTCAAACTAAAATCAGATGCTTATTGTAGATCTATGCATCTTACTGGGTATAACAACTAGATCAATGGCAGGCTCGATGGACATTAGTCTGCTATGCCCTGTAAAATCCTATGAATCCTATGAAAACTGGTTTAATCGCTACAGGGACAATAAAAGGAGGTGTTGCAGTTGTTATCTAGGAAAGCAAAACTGTGGTGTGTGAGATATAATAAGTTAGTATTGCATTGCTACAGTAGCTGGCTAGCCTCCGGCATGAGAGACTGCCTGCATCACTGGCTGGCTTGTGAACTGATATTGCATTGTAGTGAGTCCAGGGGAAAAACAAAGGGAGGATTTCCAGTGACTTTATGTCCCTGGTCCAAACAAAATCTGGACTGCACAAATACTCTTTCTGCTTGTATGTATTTATCCATTCTATTTGTGATTTTCAGTATGACCTTTTCATAACATTTACTTGTACTGACAAATAAATATCTGCTCATATTTCTCTAATCCTATTGCCTGAATGACTGTTTTGTAATGTTTATTGTACTTGCGATTGCAACAGTATGTGATGCCTATCTCATGCGTGTAACCTCTCTGAGGCACGCCTGTAAACAGACCACAAACTTTAGAAAGGCAGATCTTGCTGAAATGAAGACTGTGCTGTCCAAATGGCTGGAGTGGCTATATGAGACTAATGCTGAGTAGATGTGGTGTTTAGTGAAGAAGGGGCTCAAAGCAGCTGCTGTGGTCCAATGTCCGGCAAGCAATAAAGGGAAAAGGGACACAAAGTGCCCCCACCTTGGCTTACCAAGGGTCTAAAGTGGCTGATTCTGTACAAAAAGAAGGTGTAAGACTGCTGAAAGAGACGGCTTACTTTCAGGCCAGAGAGGAGGACATAGCAGCACTGAGGAACTTCAAAATTAGAATTAAAAATGCCAAGGAAGGGCTGGAAGCCAGGATAGCAATGGGGGCTGCCAGTACATAAAAGGAAGGAAGAAGATGAAGGACTGGACCCTTGAAAACAAGTAAAGGAGAGGAACCTCTGAGAGTCCGAGGTGATAGCTGAGATACTTAATCAGTGTTCACTAAAAAGCCCCGGGTGGGTGGAAGAGGGCTCATTGGGAAGGCAATTAAACATCTAGGGTAGCCAAGAAGCAGTCATTGGACATCATGGCAGTTTTGGTAGCTAAAATGAATGCAAAAATAGGCACTGTAGGGCAACACAGCAGGTGCAGTTAGAGGAACAGAAACAGAAAACAAGACATATTGCACTCAGGGCCAGATAAACGTGTAAAGTTACAAAATAAATCAAGGAATCAAATGTGAGCCAAGTTTTTAATCATGCATGGCAGTCTTGGTAGCTGCCTATCTGGAAAAGATCAAATCAGATAGGTCCCGAGAGGTGAACGGGATACACCCTAGGATCATTGTGGAGCTAAGGGACCAATAGACAGTGTCAGTTACAGTACATTTTTAGGAGTCTGTCCAGACAGGTGTGGGGCTGGTGGACTAGAAAGTGGCTAATGTGGTCCCCATGTTCAAGAAGGGACCAAGTTTGTACCCAGGCATGCTGGCCTGCCTGCTTAGTGGTAGCACTACTACTTGTGATGCTGACAACCTGGGCTTAGGAACAAGCCCGGAGCATCAGAAAGCTGGTCGGGGGGAGATAGGGTGAGTATTCAAAGGACTGCACTCCTTCTCGGTGGGGGTGGGTGGTGCAGCCTGGTGTAAGTGTGACTTTCAGTACAGGTTGGGAGTACAGCACCAGTATGGGATCATGTTGAAGGGATGGAGGGATGGAAGATGTCTGTGGGGAACATGTGGGAGCATGCACACCTCCCACTGACATCATTGTATGTTCGCATCTCCCGAGGTAACCAAGTAGAACACCCCTGAGATATCAGCATGATGATGCCAAGGCCCTCACAAATGCTGCCTCAGCCTAATCTAGGGGATGCCAGGGGTCTGGATTAGCATCTCAGTCCTCCCCCTTGGGCTGGGGGGAACACCACTGTGGGAGGCAAGTTCTGGTTTCCCAGATCCCTCAGTAGGTCCCTGGAGTCAACACAGTGTGGAGCAAACCTGAAAGGGGCTCCATGGCTTATATGGGATACTTCCCCTGCCTCCTACAGGAGCGTAAAGACAGTTAAAAAGACAGTTTGCATGCTGGTGACCTGGGTTTGCTCCCAAGCCTGGTGCAGAGGCCAGCAGGGAGGGCACCAGAGCATCCTTTGGATGCTCTCTTCCTGGGGGGAGGGTTAAGAACACACTGCCCTTTGGTGGCTCCTGGCTGCTGGCTTTGTCATCGCAGTTTGTGGAGTAGGTTACCACATGCCACATGCGCGGTCGTGCCAGGATGCCGCAGTGTGTGTTCCGGGGGTGGGGCAGCCAGAACACAGAAAATGCCATTCAGCCACCTGGATAACAGGGGCCCAATCTCCCGGCACCACAAAGCCCGGGATCGTCCTGTGCTGCACCCTCGCTACCCCTCTGGTGTAGATGGTGAAAGGTGCCAGCAGGCACTGAAGTCTCCCCTCCTGGTTCCCCTGCCACAGGAGGGGGGGCCCCTCTGGTGAAGGGATACGCTGGGTCAACCAGAGGAATGCCTAGATGAGGGGCAGCAGACGGCGGTTGGGAGGAAGCGGTGCACGACAAAGCTTGGTTGCCCGAAGGAGTCAGCTGCTGAGCTGGACAAAGGGGGCATAAAGAGCATTACACACACACACACATAAACACACACACACACACACACACACACACACACACGAAGACAGTTTGTACCCAGGCAGCTACAGGCCAGTCAGCCTGACAACAGTGCTGGGCAAGGTCCTGGAGGCTATTACCAATACCAGAATAATGGAGCACTTGGATTAGGCCAAGGGTCTTACCCCTCTCAGCATTACTTTATGAGGGGCAAATCATGCTGAATCTACCTGCTCACCTTCGAGGTGTGACCAGAAAAGTGAACAGGGGCTGGGACATTGACATAGTCTACCTGGACTTTAGCAAGGCCTTTGATAGTGTGACGCATAACAAGCCTTTGGGCAAACTAAACCAGTGCAGTATACATGAGACATACAGAAGCTGGATTGCTAATGAGCTTGGGGGCAAGAAGCAGAAGGGTGGTGGGGGATGGGCACTACTCTGTATGGAGAGGAGTACTCAGTGGCAACCCTCGGGAATCAGTGCTGGGGCCCATGCCCCTCAACATCTGCAGCAGTGATCAGGATGCAGGGGTCCCCTGCAGGCTGCTTAAGTTCATAGAGCACACTAAGCTAGCCAGGTGGGTGGACTTTTCTTGAGGCTGGGGTCAGACTTCAGGAGGACCTGAACAAGCTCTTCGACTGGTTTGACTCTTTGAGTCACTGATTCAGTTTAGCTAAATGCATGATGCTACACATCTTTTTTTTTTATTTTTTGGTAACTTGGTAAGGACCACTAGGCACAAAGTGCCTGTTTACAGGAGCTACCTGGGAGCACTGGGGGTGGTTAAGTGGACTTGCTCAAAGTCACACAGTATGCAAGTGGAGGTTGTGGGAATCAAATCCAGGTCTGCTAGATGTACCAAGCTCATTCACAGCTTGTTACAATAACCTCTAGGCTATACTGCCAGTTCCAATTGGAAGTATAATCCTCACTTAGGAAGAAAATACAGAGAAAGGCCCTACACACTGCGTGGGGCTTCTCTTGTCACAGTGGAGGAAGTAAAGAACCTGGGGGTCATAATAAACAAAGGGCTGAAGCAGGCTAAGCAATGTGCAACTGCTGTTAAGAGGACCAGCGGAATGCTAGTGGTGCATCAATGAGGGGGTGACCAGTGGAGCAGGAGCAGTTATTGTACCACTTAACAAGGGCCAGGTCAGGCCCCACCTGCAGTACTGTGTACAGTTTTAAAAAATAGATCTATTTACATTAGAATTTTTGACAGGGTTTTGTTCCAGTTTCCTGTTTTGGTCAACTCAGTACAAAAACACAAAGTCACACATACCCCATAATGCAAAGCATCATGGCATATATGTGCAAATCACCATGAACCTTTAGGCTGGTTCTGCTTTAAGCAGGAGTGTATGGTGTCAATACAAAAATGACATGGAGGTTGCCGAGAGCGTGCAATACAGAGCTACCTAAATTATCAGTAGTGTGGAGCATAGATGCTGCGAGGCAATGCTGGCTGCCCTTTTCATGGTTATCTTGTAGTAAAGGAGGCTGAGAAGGGGCATGATCTCAGTCTTTGGCATACCTAAGGGTTTCTGCAGCATTGAAGAGTCAGAGCTATTGATCTAGTGTTCTGCAGCAAGACACAGAGGCATGCCCTGAAACTCAGAAGTAGTTACATTCAGGGGCAATGGTAGGAGGCACTTTTCCTGGCAGAGGGCAGTGAACCTATGGGACAGCATACCCAGCAGAGACAGTGGACATGAATACAGTGCAGTCCACTTACCAAGGGAATCCATGGGTACTGGAGCTGTTGATATGCGGAATTCCACCGGCAGAATTCAAGTGGAATGGTCAACCTGTTTCTGAAATGCTTAATTTCTTTTCTAATGCTCTGGAATTCCAAAGAGCATTTCTCTGTAAACTGTGGAATAATATTCCAGGGATGACATAATCCACGGAATATTATTCCACAGTTTGTGGAAAATGAATCTGTCATTTGCATAAACTATGGAATACAATTCTGTGGTTAACAGTTCTTTTTCAAAATTTTGGAATTCCACTTCTGACAGAATTCCACACAATTGGGTGAGATTTCCAAAATTCTGGTGGAAGCAGAATTTGAAAATTCCACACAATTTTACTGGTTACCCTGGGTAATAGAACAAATAGGGAACCCCTAAAGATTGGCATATGTTTGTACATTGCACGCATATTTCATCCCTGCCTATGTAACAGGGGAGCAGATATTATAGAGCTACAGTATATAGTACCTTCAATTCATACTGCATGTTCCTATGTAAAAATGACAAACCAAAAAAAAAGCTTGAATGTCCCCTCTGAATCTGCCACTGCGTAACCACCAGCTATAAGCAGGATGGTACTGCCCCATTTCTCCTGAACCTGTGTCACACATAACAACTCTGTTAAGCTGCCCTGAGTGATTCATCATGCAGACACTTAGGGATATTTAGTTTTCAGACTTTTCTCACTTTTATCACATTCTGTGTCATCAACCAGAGTGTGCCCCGGGCCTGAAGCATTCCATTCCATTGCACTGATTGGGTATTTCGCTGACTCTGAGCCCCCTAGGGTGAAATAGAAAGTCAACCTGCATTAATATCAGTGCCCCTGAAAGCCTGCAACATAAGTATTTTACCAGATGTTGACGGGACCTTCTTTTGCAGTGTATAATCTGGACTATCTGGCTCAGATGTGCATCAGGATTCTTATGTAAGTCTTAACTAAATACAGTATTTGAAAGGGTATACTTCACAAGATACAGTAGTATGTCATACATAGGATAAAATGCTCCACCTGGACATAAAATGGATATCCATTCTATTGCAGAATTATTCACATTACATGTATCCTGGGTTTATTATACCAGTATTTTATTTATATTCAAAACAGTTCCAACAGCAGAAAGAGGAAAAATAAAAAAAAATGCTCTATTTGATGCTGACCATACCTTATATTTCTCACCTTAACAGTCATGCTACACACGTGATATTTGTTTACCATTCCATTTTTGTCAGTCCCTATGTCACTGGTGGAATTTAAGGAGGTGGCCGCAGAAGCTCAGGCTCCACAGTTTGTATGTGAGTTGAGCCCTGGTAGTTCATTCAACACTGCACGTGACATGGGTAGTACTTACTAGAAAATCTTTTGCACTCTAATTCACTGCCTCTAGTGGGGTCATTACTAATGAGCTGGCACAGCAGGGTGCTTTCTGTGACCTGTTACCTATATGCTTTCTTCTTGTGCACCAACCTGGGAATGGCTCGCCTATTGCCCCATTTACACAGACCAAGCTGTTTCACACAGGTGTCAAACTGCACCTGATCATTTATGAAGCCAGGGCTGTACACCACTTAAGGACATTGACTTCCACACCAGTGCCACACTGGTTTCTTGGGAACTGCATTGTGGGACCTATCCTGCAAGGAGTTCCCTGTGTGTTGTGATGCTAAATTACCATCTGGCAGGGAGATGAAAAATGTCTACCACTTACACAGCACTTGAAACCACCTACACCAGTTCAGCTCCTCTGTCAGGGAGAGGGGCAGAAGAGCCACACTGATTTGATGCCTGCACAGTTTACACATGCAAAGGTATACCAGTGTGGCTCTCCAAACCAGCTACTCCAGTGCAGAAATGGACAATGTAAACTGGGCCTATGTTGAGGTTGCCAATCACTGTCCTACAGTTTCTTTCCACTGGATGTACCAAACTGGTACTGCTAGCCATAGTAACATAGAAAAATGATGACAGATAAATCCCCAAGGTCCATCCAGTCTGCTCGAAAACTGTGCCTTTAGAAGTGGTGCCACTGTGTTCTGTATGAAGCTCAGTCCACACTTAAGATAATATGGGAAAATGATGTCTATTTATTGACTATTTACAGATGATTTTCCCAATAAACAATGCAAAAGATACTTTAAAATCTCTGTACATGCAGCTGTAAGCAGTAGAGGGCTCTGATCTAATCTTCCCCTTAAAGGGCAGGGGCTGTATTTTCAGTCTTGTGTCAGAGACTCGAGACAGTAGCAATTTCATGAGGGAACAATAGAGTAGGACAGCAGCTTGCAGGGCAAATAATCTCTTGGTATATACTGTTTGTAAGCAGGTTGAACAGTATTAGAATGCCTCCATGTAGGTCACTGGTCAGGTCCTTTCTTAAATACAGTGTGTAGTTCTGGTTCCCTAATCTGAGAAAAGATATTGACATGACTGAGGAAATACAGAGGAGAGTGAATAAGGTGGCTGGGCTTTGAGGACCAGCTGACAACATTTTTTTTCTATTCAAAACAATTCCGCTGCTGCCATTCCTGTTGCCAAAGTACCAACCAATACTCTCAAATATCTTAAATATTCAGGTTATTGTCATTGATTATACAATGGCAAGAAAAAATCCTGGACTCTGATTGGTCAGTCTTGGGCTGGACCCGTGATGTTATCCCAGTACAACATCACAGGTCTAGTCTCAGCCTCACTGTGAACCTGTAGATGATTTTTTGGATGATGAGCTAGATGACCTCTTTTTTTGCATCTCCTCTTAAGAAACAAAAATATTTTTCCACACTAAAAAACATTCTTTAAAATTATTTTTTAATTTTATATAACAACGAGCCATTGTATAATAGCAATAATGCCCTCCAGGGTGTGTGTCGTTTGGGATAACGTCACGCCTCAGTTGTTGGACGCACTCGGCCTGCGGCCTCATGCCCAACCACCTAAGGTGTGACGTTATCCCAGCACAACACATACCCTGTCGGGCATTATTGCTTAAATTAAAACCATCAAGTAAAACAGAGCCACTCTCTCTCCATACATTAGAGATCACACAGCAGTCCAGAGACATGGTGATCCCCACAGAATGTGTGGTTCCATTTTTTACTTGGAGTTTTAGTTTAATAACAGACTACTTTACGTTCTGAATAGAGTCTGGGGTGACAATTACAGCAACATAGGTAATACCTAAAGTCACTGAGCCAGATTTTCAAAGGCCAGAGAATGACGCTGGGCACTTGCATCAAAAACAACTGACACAAGGAGCAGGATGTGTCAAACCTTGCACCAATTCTGATTTTCAAATGGTGCTCGCGTCAAAAAGAGGTCTGCATGTGCCAGAGTGGCTTGCCCCATGCTTGTACCAAAAAAAATGCCTGCACCATGTCAGAAGAGATGCCTGCATAACTTTAATGATGCACCATCCCCTAATTTGGGATTTTCAAAGAATGCCAGTCCTGTCCTTGTGCCTAAGATGCATGTCGCTGTTAGATCAGACAGAGCTGGTCTAACGGACACTAGAGTATATACAGAGACCCAAAGCAGGTGGTCAGACCTGACTATGCTGCTATTAAGGGCCAGTATTCTCCTGCAGGACTAGTTTAGAACATTTTGGGGGCTTAGTTTTGGCCATTTCATCTGCCATTTTGTTCTACTTAGCTTATGTCATTCTCATCCTTTATGTCATTTTTTACTCAGCTTGCACCATTTTTGTTACTCAGCTTGCACCATTTTTATTACTCAGCTTGCACTATTGTTGTTACTCAGCTTGCACCATTTTTATTACTCAGCTTGCACCATTTTTGTTACTCAGCTTGCACCAGTTTTATTACTCAGCTTGCACCATTTTTGTTACTCAGCTTGCACCATTTTTGTACTCAGTTTGCATCATTTTATTTCCTTGAGTCATTTTTTTGACTCAACTTGCACCATTTATTTTGGTGCAGCTTGCGTCATTCTCAACCCTTATGCCATTTTGTTGATACAGTGGGACTCTTGCGTCAGTTTCTGTGGGACTTTGTCACAAAGAACGCTTTTCTTGCAAAATATGGTGCACAGTATTTGGTGCACCTAGGTCTGACTCAAGCTGGTTGTTTGACACAGCTTGCATGAATCTAAGGGCCCTTTGAAAATCCGGCCCACTGTGTTTTGTCTGTTACCACACTGGCAGCACCATAACCCCCCCATAATACAAACAGGCACTGTGTGGCACTTGTTTTATCCTGCTCCCCTCTCCTGCTCATTCTAACACCAGAAGTGCTGTTAATACTTAACACCACTATGTGGCATTTGTGACACCGGCAACACCAGTAACCTCTGAAGTCTCCTGTGTCCAAAATACTAACAATCGCTGTGTAACAATGAGAATTCTCAAACAATGATTTATGAATATACAGTAAAAAAACAAAGAAATGCTGTGCAATATTTGGTTAGATATGTTTAAATGTATGTACAGTATGTTTGTAATGTAAATTATTGTGTCTTTTAGATTTGTATTTTTGAATTGAGTAAGGTATATATGTGTGTATTGTTGTAATATATGTATTTTGCCCTGGGTCACCATTTTAAATGAGTACTGTTCTCAATGGTTAAACCTTGAAATAAAAATTTAATGAATTGAATGAATGAACACTTGTTGTAACACCCTCCCGCTCATTTCTAACCCCAGCAGTAATGAAATAATGCTGCTGTGAGTTGTTTGTTTTCATACCAGCAGTACCAATGATGACCCCTCCCCACATCCCTGTTAATAATACTGTAACAGCCACTGTGCAGCACTTGTTATAGCCTGAATCCCTTCCCCTTACTCATTCTTACCCCAGCAGTTCCACTAGAGCTTCATGGCACTATCTGCCCTTGCAATTACTAACTACATCAATTTCACAAGAAAACTGTGTTTTTGCCCTCTTTGTTACAGAAGGAGTAAACAGAATAATTCATTTTTTTCTGGATTCTCTCGAAATTAATTGGACTTATCTATACTTTCGGTGAAATGGCAGAATCTCTGCTAATTGATGTTTATTTAATGGGAACGGTTAATGTTTCAAGCTTTCTTTCAAAGCATTATTGAATGTATGAAAATACAATGACCGGTAAATTTATATATACAAAATTCTAAAGATAAAAATTACAAGAACAATGTACTGGCCAATGTCTGTTTTTTTTTCTGTGATCTGTGTGTCATGCCAATATTAACCCACAGAAAAGAGAATGAAATCATGACTAGGTAATGAAGAAGTAATGACTGTCTCTGACCATTTTTTTATTATGTTTGCTTGCATGCATGTGCAAGAAACATAGTGCCATCATACGAGTTTTCCAGAGGTGTGTCAGCCTCTTCCAATTCAGTCAGTGTATTTGCAGGCACGGTCGCAGAGTGCCAATCACTGCTCCAGCTGTCTATGACAGCTGAAAATGCAGTGGCATACAGTTGAAAGGGAGAGCTCAGCTTGAGTGAGCAGAGCTCTCCCCCACCCACCTGCCGCGCGCACTCACGCACACCTGGGTGCCTCATGTACCTTCCCCTCCCCCCACTGTACAGCTGGCGGGGATGCCCAATCCCCGTTGGCTTTATGCCCCAAAGCATCAGGTGCCGCTGGGAGCCCACCCAGTGTGGCAAAATGATCAACAATGGCCGACGAGTGCCAATCGTCGGCTCACTGTCTCTCTCCCCCCATGCTGTCACTGCCGGGGTGCCCACCCCGTCGGCTCCACTGTCTCCCCCCCCGAGTACAGGGTGCCATGCTGGGAGCCACCCCAGCATGGCAACAGATGCCATGGTCGATGGGGTGCCCAATCCCCATCAGCTTCACGCCCCAGCCATCCTTCTACCACGCTGGGAGCCCATTCCAGCATGGCAAGCGTCCAGCGTTGTCTTTCAACAAAAAAACCTGTGAAGAAAAAAAAACGGTCCCTCGTAGTCTCCTGCCCCCACAACCCGCAGCTCCTGCCTCCTGACACACCCCTCACCTCATACTTACCTCCGAGTTGCGCGATGATTCGTGGATCGGGAACACGTCTGCACTCTTCAAAGCCGACCGCAAACTGAGGAAATGCCGGTAAACTGTATAATGGGATAGATAGGGTTTTTTAAACTTTGTTACATATCTCAGGCATTTTTTTGGAATTTTTGCACCACATTTTCAACATGGGGTTTTTGGGACCCCTCCTCATGAATTCTTGCACTGTCATGGTGTTACTCGGGCCCGAAGGGTGATTTCGCAGCCACTACATGAAATCACCTTTCCAGAACCATTAATGAAACAACACTGCAGTGTTCATAAGGTGGGCTCTCAAAAAGCCTATTTTGAAAATTTGGTGGAAAAATTCCTAAAAATGACTGTTTTACGAGTGTGCATTGCGCAGTTCCTATGCATGCTCATAAGTTCGTGAATTTTCAATATTTTCACTCCAGATTTTAAACATTGCCATTTTACCACACCTTCTTATGAGCAGTAGAGCTGTCATTTTTCACATCTCACCCAAAATGTGTTTCCGCCCATGTAGCGCACAATGGCGCAGTCGATGTGCGAAATCAATGTACGGGACACATTAAGAAAATCCACAGTGACATTGTTCATGAGCAGAGGTCTTAAATGGCTATGTTGAAAATTTGGTGAAAAATTCCTAAAAATGACTGTTTTACGAGCGTGCGTTGCAGAGTTCCTATGCACGCTCGTAAGTTTACAAATTTTCAATATTTTCACTCCAGATCTTCAACATTGCTATTTTACCACACCTCCTTATGAGCAGCACAGTTGTCATTTTTCACATCTCGCCCACAACATGTTTCTGCCCATGTAGCGCGCAATGGCGCAGTCGGTGTGCGAAATCAATGTATGGGACACGTTAAGAAAATCACAGTGATACTGTTCATGAGCAGAGGTGTTAAAATGGCTATGTTGAAAATTTGGTGAAAAAATTCCCCAAAATGACTGTTTTAGGAGCGCAAGTTGCACAGTTCCTACACACGCTGGCAAGTTTGCGAATTTGTAATATTTGCACACCAGATTTTCAACAGTGCCATTTTACCGCACTTCCTTATGAGCAGTGCAGCTACCATTTTTCACATCTCGCCCAAAATGTGTTTCCGCACATGTAGCGCACAACGGTACAGTTGGTGTGCAAAAACATTGTTTGGGACAGATTAAGAAAATCACAGTGACACTGGTCATGAGCAGAGGTCTTAAAATGCCTATGTAGAAAATTTGGTGACAAAACTCCATAAAATGACTGTGTTACGAGTGAGCATTGCGCAGTTTCCACGCACCCTCGTAGGTTCATGAATTTGTAATATTTTCAGTCCAGATTTTCACCAGTGGCATTTTTCCACACCTCCTTATGAACAGTACAGCTGTCATTGTCCACAACATGGCCGAAATGTGTTTTCACACTTTCAGTGCAGAGATGCATGGTTGCTGTGGGAAATCATTGTTCGGGACAGATAAAGAAAATCACACTGACACTGTTCGTGATCGGAGGTCCCAAAATGCCTGTGTTAACAATCTACTGTAAAAAAATCCCCAAACTAGTTACATTACGGGTGTGCGTTGCACAGTTTCTACGCACGCTCGTGAATTCACCAGGTTTTTTAAGATTTTCACAGATTTTCAACATTGCCATTTTACACCTCCCCATGAACAGTACCGCTGTCATTTTTCACATCCTGTTCGAATGTGTTTTGCACCTGTGGTGCCAAATGCCATAGTTGCTGTGCAAAGCAGTTTCGGCTAACAAACTGATATTGCCACTGTTCATGAGGTGGGGGTCACAAAAACCATGTTGAAAATTTGGAGTGAAAATACCAATGAATGCCTGAGGCGTTAGGGTTTCTGACCTAAGCCCACCCTGTAGAGTATGACAGGCATCAGGGGTGTGACTTGGGATTCTTGCCGGTCATGCTCATACCATTCCATCCTCCCCACACCCTGCAGCCAGTGAGAGGCATCAAGGTGTGCCTCGGACTCTTCGGGCCCAAACTTCACCCCATTCTCCTATACCGCACCCATCTCACCGTATTTCCTGAAGGAATGGGCTGCGCATAAGGACCAAAGACCCCAAGGCACACCGTGATACTTGTCAGTGTCTGCAGGGTAGGGTGTGGTGAAATGGCGTGGTCATTATGCCTGACGACCCAAAGGCACACCCCAATGCCTGCCACTCTCTGCAGGGGGGTGGTGGTGGGGTTGGCTTCAGTTCAATACTTCGCTGCCATTCCTATTATGCAGCTCTGTAACTTCTACACTATCAATGCCAGTGCCAGCAAGCAAACATTCGGCATTGACAAATGCTTGTTTTCTCTCACAATGCCATTTTTAGAAGGTTGCCGCTGCTCAAAAGCTTAATCTGCTGTTTATTGCTATTGCCAGTGGCAACCTCATCTCCCTTCTTGACTATGGCTGCCCAGTGTACTCCCCCACCTCCATTACCAGCCTGAACAGTATGGATGCTGCCTACAATCATATATGTCACCTTGCCCTCCACGCCCCTCTCTTCACTTACCACTGCTCTCTTTACCAGCCCCTAACTGGCTCCCTCCACAAGTGCGACAGTCCTACCTGCTGGCCCGGACCATTACTAATACCTTGCACAATCCCTCCTACTCTCCACTATCCGTTCTTCTCAGGGCCAGAACCTACTGCCGCAATCTATGTCAGTCTTCCCACCTCCAACTTGAACATCCTAACATAACTACAAGGACAGACCTAAGAGCCTTCTCCGCAGCTGGACCCTCACAGTTTATTAATTTATTTTGTTTTTGTGTACCGGGTAAGGTGCACTAGCCACAGAAATTATTATTTTCAGGCACGACCCGGGAGGTTACAACAGAGATTTTACTGTACCTAAAAACAATACAACAGAGATTTTACAATACAGAGAGAAATACAAAATGAGGTAGAATAAACAATTTCACATGGTGGCAGGGACAGGAAGACAATAATAAGAGATGCTATCATTGACACGGCTTTACAGTGTAGTTCCTAGGAAAGAATGCAGTTACACAGAACATCAGAGAGTAGCATATTGTAGTTAAAAATATATGATAGGGACAATATTGATTGCAATTTAGATACAAGGGAGGACATAAAGAGGGGATAAATGACTTCTCTCTAAATCTAAATTCCCTATTAAGAATGCACTTTATGTCCTCCGTGATCTGTATCTGCCCACAAGCCGCTAAGACAGCTGCACCTCCCTTGCAGCCCACCCTTACCCCCTCCCCCTCTAGTGCTCCACTGTCCTCTCCTGCCCTGAATACTGGCTCACAGATTATTCTTTCTATCCTGTAATATGGCTTTGTTTTTACGCCTAAGTGTTTCCTGTTGAACTCTGTGTACTTCCAGATATTTTACTGGCTCTGCTGATGTTTAACATTCCTATTGACTGAGTGATGGAGCAACTTGACCCTGTTTACCTAAATTTTTGTATACCTTAGTATGCTCAATTATTGATGTATCTGGTACTATTTATCTTATATTCTCTCTGTTTAGCTTGATCTACACTGGATTCCCTGTTATGTGTCCCTGTTTGATCCATGCTGTTCTCTCACTGTATTTTACACGGTTTGTGCCAGTTTCTGGCTCATGCCATGCCTGAAAAAGGTCTTCGGATCAGTGCACCAACGCGGTTAACAAATGAATAAATAAATTTGACTGTTATCATTGTCTTGGGGAGTATACCAGATGGAAGCAGATTAACAGTGAGTCTGTGATCTCCTAAAAATTCAGAAAACTGATTGATCAATGAGATCATACAACATATCTTTGGCTGTACCATTTTGTAAACTGAAAATTGGTCAAAAAGCCTTCTCTTACATGATATCCTGAATATGGAACAGTATGCCTTTTAATCTGAGACAAGCTAGCACACATAACACTTTCAACAGTCACTTAAAACAAGATTTGTTTTACCATGGTGGATTGTAAATGTTTATAAGCATGCTCTTGTCCTTGTATTTATTGTAATTCCTGTTACTTGTATTATGTTTTTTCCAACTTCATGCATATATTATTTTATGTGCAAAGTATTAGTTTGCATATCTATACCCGGGCCAAGCTTGGAAGTGGGCCACGTGGCCTAGTGTACCTACCCAGCAACGTACGAAATAAACAAACAAACATTAATATAGTCCACTTTTTTGTTTGGAAAGGGATAGTATATGTCATATTATAAAACAGATTGAGGATATCATGAAAGATGATTTGCTGAACCAATGTCTTCCAGAGATTATATTTCAGCATATCATCATGGGCCAAAATTAAACATAAGCTCAGCCACATCCCAACCTGCTTTGGTAAATTTATAATAGCAACAATACCTTTAAAGAGGTGTCATATCATAGAATACCATCACTTCTTGGTCGGCTGAAGATACCTGGCTTTGCCTTCAAATGCACCCCAGACTTGATAACAGTATCTCATGGTACCACATCCTGCCATGTATACAGTACAATTTTATTTTTTATAGTGTTTTTCATATGAGAATATCACAAAACCCTTTCCAGAACAATAAAAGAACCAAGTCGAAACAGAAATCAAACAAATAAAAAAAAAAACAGTAACATTAGTGCAATAGGAACAAAATCTTAGTACTAGTAATAAAAGGGCGATATGGTTGTCACAATACTGACGTGTGGATAACATAAACTGATGCATGGATCCAGGATCTACGATGCAAAAGGATAAGCAAGAGAGAAAAGGAATGTTTTGAGTGACATTTCACATCATTGCTTAATTGTAGTACATTCACATTGTTCTGAGATGTCTATGGGTCACATATCTGATGGTGAAGACTAACACTGTGCACAGTCCTTTCTGGTAGCATTATTGCATGTGATATATTGGTACAAGGCAGAGAAGACTGTGACTGTGCAATGCATTCTAAATCAAATGGTGTTTTGTGCATTATTTCTAAATATTTTTACTTTAAGCTGTGTTACCATGTAATGTATTTTGTAGTCCTATTCTAACCCCCTGCTGTGGCTGAAACGGGGTCATTTTGATCCAGATCACTGTCCTGGTTAAACTAAAGTTAATAAAAATACATGAATATATGAACCCAGAGCATAGCGCAAGGCAAAGGCAGTAACAGATTTGCACAGACACAAAGCACGGCACCCTTCTGACCAATGAAGGGAATGACAGTGGATAGAAAACAGGCAGCACTGGTACAAAATGTCAGTTAGCAGGTCCCAAACATGTTAGTGCTGTTGCACAAATGTGCCATATTCGAACATCCCCATGCAAATTAGCCTATTCTTCATTTAAGGTGTTAAGGGGACATTACCATGTCATGTCAGTTGCTCAGCAGGCAGCAAACTCACCTCTGAAGCCAGATCTGAAGATGGTGGGTTCTAGCCCCACACCAGAAACGTGGGATAAATCCCAAAACTGACTCTGTGGTGCATCATGAGGGGAGTGCTGCACTCCTGAGGTGCCACCTTTCGGATGAGATGTTAAACTGAGGTCCCATCTGCCTGCTCTGGTGGTTGTTCAGGTGGACATTAAAGATCCCACAGCACTTCTTGGTAAGAGTAGGGGAATTTCCCCTGGTGTCCTGGCCAAATTTCCCCCCATCCACTAAAAAAAATGATCACCAACAGCTTAATCTGGTTTTCTAAGTCAGTTTGCATTGCTACACATATTCCCCTTCCCTTTTCCCCGGGTCACACCTGGAAATGAGCAGTGGCTCAGTGTGCCTCTCCCAGTCACAAGCTTTAAAATATCAACCTCATTACAAGGACTTTCTTCCTTGGACTGTAGGAAGGTTGAGTTAGAGCCCAATGTTAACAGATGGCTTTTGGAGTTGCAGTATGATACGGTAAGCAGCACTGTATTGCAGGTACTTTTGTACTGTAGTCAGAGAGAAGTTCGTGACTGAGAATCATTTATGATTATCAGTACATGTAGCATGGGTCGAGTACCATATCCCTATGACATGTGCAGTTTAGAACATGCAAAATACCTTTCCCAGCTTGCTGGTCACACAAATGTCCTAGATGCAGTAAGTACTTTCCCATACCAACATATGTATCTGCTTTTCTATGCATTATGAGCATCATATGTAATATTTGGGCTGTTTGAATGTGTCCTCCATACTGCGCATTAAGTTAAAACATGCCTTTGAATGCTGTAATGTGGATAGAGCAAAACTACTGTTAGTGCCTTCACAGGTACACTATAGTTATAGTGTAACTACACTGTAACTGCAATGCAATTACAATGTAGTTCCATGTAATTACAGTGTAATTACCCGTGCTGCATATAATTAATGAGTATCTACCCTGTAGTTATACTGGAACTGACAGTTAAAGTGTGATCCCTTCACAATGCCTCAGATATAATTTAATGCACTGTATGCAGGCCCTAAGTCATTTGCATGCGTGCAGTCCCCAACTTTCACACAAATTGAAGCTTCAAATATAGGAAGCAACATGCTAAGTCCAGACTCAAGGAGCAAACCCCAGTTTGCATGATGTTAAGTCATTCTGCACAGAACTAAAGCTTTGAATATCTGGGCCTATGCCTGTGGCCCCTGGCTATGGAAAAGGGAGTGCAGTTTGCTTCAGCTTTGGATGAAAGTGGAATAAGAAAGTATGCATAGGATGTAGGCACTTTTATAATTTAAATAAAAAGATCTGTGCTTAACTGTATCTTAGATAAAGACAGAAACATGTATCTGCAATAAAAGGTCTTTGAAAGTGACACCCTTTGAAACCAGACATGGTTTCATACAATCAAATGTTCTCTTTAAGATTACTTACATTTTTTTTTCACAAATGCACCAGTACAGTAGTGTTTGGTAATTCAAAGGGAAGATTGCTACTGGCCCCACAATGAATGACCAAGGGCCACTCCTCAGGAATGACCCTTTGGGGCAAATAAAGTCCTGAAAAACAACTTTCACATTTGAAGTTCAGCATTAATTTTCCTTTTCAAAAGTGTTGCATTTCTAATCTCTTTCTCTGAAGTGCTGATTTCTCTGCAATTTGAACTGGAAAGGGTGCACTTGGTTTGTAGTCAGGACTTCACAACATAAATTGCTTTCCCTCTGAGGTTTGCACAAGCTTCTTCCTAGAGTAAAAATATATTTGCTGAAATCAGTTGTATTTGTCGTCTCCCAAAGCAGCACGTTACTTTTCCTCTGTTGTCTTTACCATGGAAAGTGGTAATATGGTGACTGAAATGTTAAATTAAGAAAAAATTGACCAAATAAGTATGTAAACTCCAAGGGAAATCGAACTTGTCAAGTGTTATAACCAGATAGCTTGCACAAACCTAATGTGGCACTCGGTTTCCACTGAGGATTACAGAATATTGGATTCAAATTTTCCTTTAAGTGCATCATGATTTGAACCTTCCAGAGAAATAGCTATGTTCTTGCTTTGAGATAAAACATACTTCGCACATTTCTGAAGAATAAAGCAACAACAAAAGGCCTGAGTTCCCTTTGAAATCAGAAGACGTTGTTTGCCCTCAATATTCACTAAACTCTGTCCTTTTCCATTTGAGCAAATTAAGTGCCCTGACGAACTTCTGAAGTTCCTCGCATGAACAGAGACAGTGCATTTTAGATTCTGTCTTGCCTTGCTGCTCAGCTGTCTTTAGGGATCTTAAAATATCTCCCAGATCCCATCCTAGAACAATCATGCCTTCTTCTTAAAGAAAACACCTGATCAGTCTGTTTTTGTTTCCTTCTAGTATGTTTCTTGAGTTTTATTTTTTAAGTTCAACTTTTTCTAACCCCTGGCTCACTCCAGTGGCACCCCCAGCCCTGTTACTAACCTTCCCATGAACGTACTGGTTATCCACTGCTTACCTAGGGCCACAACAGAGGTGGGTGACTTGCCATACTGGTTGTACATGGGCCCGTGAGAGTGCTGGCACAATGGTAGACCAGAGCTTTTCCCCCAGCTCCTGGTTTTCTCCCCAAGGGTGTCAGCAAGCAATGACATGCACGCATGTGTTTCACAGCATGTATGTATGTTGCAGCATGCATGTGTATAGCAGTGCATATATGTGTTGCAGCACGCATGTGTGTCACAGCACGTATGTGTGTCGCAGCATATATGTGTGTAGCTGTGTGCAAGTGTCACATTTCATATTTGCTTCCCTGTTCTCGGTCTGTGTATGTCTTTCTTTTTGTGTTTTCTTTCTCATACTGCTACTTGTATAACTTGCATCCATTCCCATAAATGTAGTAGACTATATAAGGACAAGGAACAGCGAGGCAGCAAGATTTGGAAACATGAAGGCTCAGGCACTGCTGATAGTGATGAGCTGGGTTCATGGCCTTCATAGTGAAAGTAGCTGGGTATGAGGCTTGGTTATAAACTCAGGCTTGGCAAACATATAAACTGCATTGTTATAACCAGACTGAATGAAATTAGAGAAGATATAAAACAAATCCCCATCATTCTTCTCTCCGAACTCCAGGAATAATCTTGCCCTTCAGCTCCTACCTGTAATAGATAATGGGGATACACGCTAATGATGGCTTCCGAGCTGTCCTTGACTATCTACACTGAGTCATCAATGTCTGTCCAGCAGTACCACCATAGACATACCATTGGTATCAGTTGGCTTGATTAGGCTGATTAAACCTAAAAATACTAAACGTACCCTTACTTAATGAAAAAAAAATGTACAAAGTCACTTGCTTTGTTTGTGAATATGGTATGTGGCATGCATAATATTTAAGTGTATAACAACTTTCCCTTGCCAGTTTACTACATTTTGCAAATTACATCGTACCTGTACAATGCACCAAAAAGCATCTTATGTTGTACTGTTTTGTTTCTGTACCTGATAAGGTTTGTGTGGCATATTAAAGTACCTTTTATCTGTAGTGTATTCTATGCCACCTATTCCAAGCAAAAGATGGGTTGGAGCAAAAAGTGCAGGAGTCAGTGCACTCTTCAGAGTTGGCAAAACCCCAAGTAGTAAACCACTTCCAAAGGATGAGAGTGCACTCGGAGGTTTGAAAAAAAAAAGGACTGTGTAAAGCTTGTAACTGCTAGCAGCAAAACATCACAACACAACTCCAGCATTTGTTATCTGTAATGAATTCATTAAGATTCATTGACCAACGTACCAGGTCAGGGTCATCTGGCAGCCTAGTGGAAGGTTTGTGATGATGGGTAAATCTCATGTCCTAACTGCACTATTCTGTGCTTTGTTCACTCAATCAATCAATCAATCACTCAATCAAACTTTATTTAACCAGGCATAACACCATTGAGCAAGCCCATTTTCAAAGTGGTCCTGGACATAGTAAAACAAATCACAGGCAGGTATAGGGCACGCAAAACAAAACATTGTCCATACGAAGAGCTAAGTCAGGCCTATATAGTCAAGGATAAACACAATTAAATGCTAATTGTAGCACACTAAACAAACAAGCAAAGTAAGTCAAAAACTTAGAATGGTTCGACCCCAGGCACTCACTCAGCTGGATGTGTATTTGTATCATTACTAAAGCCTTGTATTTCTCATTATCTGCTGCTCACTCCTATTACCTAAAGTTTAGCTTCATAAATTCATTGCAGATGACAAATGGTGGAGTTAATAGTAAATGGTTGCGTTCTATTGTGATGTTTTGCTTATTATTACCTGCACCAATCTGCTGCCACCCATAGTGCTCTCTTGAAAATGAGATTCTACAATCCAATATTGTAATCACAGTAAACAACCTTTTTCAAATAACTAAATTTTCTTTGAAGCCATGGGCATGCACAGCTTTAAATGAGATTGTCAATTCTGAGAAAAAATTTGATGCACATAATATTTAGGCACACTTTATCTCATAGTTTTTCTGCTGTCTGCATTTCTTTCCTTTGTTCTTCATAAAAAGGTTAATTTGCATGGAAACAGGATCCATCTCCCCTAGAGTTCATCTGCCTTCACTACTAAATCCCTTGCTAAAGTCATCATCCTTTGTGATGTCTGGGTTTGTTGCTATGGAAATGATGGTGACATCAGAAACGGAGGATTATGACGTCAGAAATGGATTAAACAGCAGGAGCAGATCAACTCTAGGGCACAACAATCCTGCAATCATGGAAATGAACCTGGGATTGAAGAATAAAATGAAGAAACAGAAAGAAAATTGATGAAATATAAGCTAAATTGTGTCTAACTAATATGTATTTCAAAGTCTCCCTTAAAGTGACGAGCTCACTTGACAGCAGCAATGCAATGAAAAATATTTATTTTTTCCAAAAATTAGTTTCAGTTAAAAGTAATACATGTATTAGCACACCTGTCAGATTTACTTGTCTTGGTATCTCCTATGCTGTGTATCATGATTTTGTTTTATTTTCTCGATCCTGATCCTTGCCAGGTCTACAATGCTATTTTTAAGCTAAATGAGGCAGCCATCTTTTTTTTCCTGAGGAAAAAAACTAAATTAAAGCATTTGTAAAATACTCACATTTTAGCTGAAATAGAAAATGCTACCACCGAATAAAACTGGAAGAGGCCTGGAATCTTTTATAGTGAAAAAAAAGTAGCATCACATTTTTTTGCATAATTTCATTGCACTGCTGCTTTAAGGATATAAATTAGAAAATGTGAAACATGGACTTTTTCAAGGCATTGTGCTGTTTTGCAGGTGAATCAAGTTTGGGAGTGAGCTTAGGTTGCCACATTGGAAGGTTGGTCAAGTTGAGGCAGGTTCTGCGTGACAGCCTGCCTCTGTCATGGAGGGATGGTGGCAGGTTCCGATGACACCCTTGTAGGTAGGTAAAATGTTATTTATACAGTGAAACTGCCATTAGGGATCCTAGAATCCCTATTTACAAGGCATACATGTTTGTATAAAATACTAATTGTTACAAATAACAAAAATACTAAACTTAAAACATGAACAATAATAAATATCAAACAATTTACTTGGACAAGACAAAACACTTAATTAGAAAAAGCACAAACAATTTGGCTATTTTGGTCTATTCACCTATTACATTGACAGCAAAAACTCAATTCTTGATTCACTGCTGATTTAAAAAACAGTGACAGGAATTTCTAGATCACGGAGGGGAGGAGGAAGACAATTCCAGCAAGAGGCAACCTTAAACTGAAAGGTAATTTCACTAAATTGGTTTGTTATTTTTGGGATAATCAGTTCCCTGGCTCCCTTTTTCCTTAAATTTACTCTGTGAATTGGATTTTATAATTGAGTTACAAGATAACATGGAAATTTACTTTTAAATAACCACCAAACCTGACCTATCGGGGGTTATTTAAAAGTAAATTTCCAAATAATCATGGAGTAAATTTAAGGAAAAAGGGAGCCAGGAAGCTGATTATCCCAAAAATAACAAACCAATTTAGTGAAATGACCTTTCAGCTTAAGGTTGCCTCTTGCTATAATTGTCTTCCTCCTCCCCTCCTTGTGGCTGGGCCAGTATCTTGCTCTCACTGTGTGCATACAAGGCCATAGAGACACTGCCTATGTGATGGGATGGAGTGAGTGGCATGGGGGAAAATCAAGGAAAGAACACTTACAGCTGTCTGAATGATGACAGACCACCTGACTAGGGTATATCCCTGAGGCAATGGCTGGGGGAGAGGGAGTAAAACAACCTCGCTCTCTCTCTCTCTCTATATATATATATATATAGATATAGATATATAAACCAGAAATGTGAAATATGAAACACATGTACCTATAAACTATCATTCTAGGAATCTCTGTTATAAGGTTATTGTACTTTGGCTTCCGGTCAGATCGTAACTTTTCATAACCATCTGCACTAACGCCAGTGCTCTGAATGGGTGGGACCCCTTTCTGGCCACTAGAGTGCCAGCACATCATGGTGCCGATTTTGGGATTCGCACCCCCTCCCTGAGGTCCTCCCCCTCAGAGTTAGAATAATAATAAAGGGGGATATGGGGGCACTGCCCCCCACATGAGGGGCATGGGAAATCTTGGCTTGGCACCCTGATGACCGGGCACACTAATGCCAGTGCTCTGAATGGGTGGAACCTCTTCACCGTAACATACAAAAGGTGCAATGCACATTCCCAAGAACAAACAGAGAGGTTCCACCAGAGCAGAGCAAGATGATGATGTTATTCAAGTCATTTACACAGAAACTTAGAAACATAGAATTTGCTGGCAGATAAGGACTGCTTGGCCTACATAGTCTGTGTATTTTTTCCTGCCTAGAGTATCACCACAGACTCTACTTGATCTTCAATCCATTCATCCCTTTCCTTTTCCATAACATTCTCTTACGCTTTCAATCTTAAAAAATATTAATGAATTTGTATAATAGCGCATTTTGATTTTAGAAGTCTGAGCATTCAATTGCGTACCCTTGATACAAAATGGCTGCCTTGGTGGGACTGAGTTAATTAAGGAGAGTTATGTAAAATCTAAAATGCTGGATGCACTGAAAAATATTTTATTTTTTTCTATTTCGAATGTTTTGGTTTTCAAAAAAAAAATCCATACACTGACTCATGGATTATGGCAAGAAAAAGAGGAATAAATCAGGGATAACAATAAACTAGTATTACCTTTCACACCACTAAATCAAACATTAATAATATAAATCCATTCTATTGTGCTACCAACTAGAAGGAAGTTTTGAATAGTATAAATACAAATAGAATATTTCCTATGCCATTCCTTCCCAGTAGACACCTGTCCATAAATTATTTGGTAGGAGATCCAATCTACAAGAAAAATAAAACAAGTCAAACTGAAACCATTAATTATAGTCTCAATCTGTCCTGTAACTCAGAAATATCATAGGCATTACACTGCATTATGCAATGGCATGTGAAAATCCTGTAACCTCATTGGTCAAAACATGCCACATGACCGTGGGTAAATCCTGCATAACCCACGACTGAGGAATGGCATTTATAAAAAACATAATTAAACACATTTTAAATTTATTTTACACATGGCTCTATTATATAATCATAATAAGGCAGTCTGGGGTGTGAATTATTATGTGATTTACCCACTTCTTGTGTGGTTAAGTCACTTGGCTGGACCTCGTGACTCATCACACAAGGCGTGGGTAAATCCTCAATAACCCACACCCTGTTGTGCCTTATTGCTTAATTATCTAGGTTAGGACTTCAGTAAGGTATTTCATGAAAGTAAAAATCATGATCACAGGCAGGAGTTGCATCTAGAGACATGCAAAGCTGGCAGACTTTGCTCTGTGAAACAATTTGCGAAGTGTGAAGGGTCAATTTCGGGATGTTTTTGACAGGAGAAGTGGCACTGTTTCAGGAGAAGTTTTGCAAACTAGTTGGTGAAACTTCAGCTTTGCCTTAACATCACCAGACTTCACCTGAAAAAGTATCATTTCCAAACAAAAACTCAATGCGAAGGAGTGAAGTGGGCAATTAGCGGAGGTATTCGTCGCAAAGGCAAATTTCACAACTACATTGGAACTTTGCAGGTGAAGTAAAACTTTGCATCATCTCCAGCTATGTCACATGACATCATTGTAAGTTAATCCAGGTTCAAACAAAGAGTCACAATGCCCCCATAGAAAAGAGGCTCATACAGTCTTTATATAATTAAAAAAGATGGTAGAGGGTTCCAGAAGGCAAATTTCCAATATTTATGGGTTTGAAAGAATCCCAAACTCCCAAAATGAAAAATTACTGCAGAGGTTGCTTCTGTCTGGTTGGAGTTTCCAAGCCATGTTTTGCCAGTACATGCTCCACATGTGGTTGCAGTGTAGCTAGGGAAGCAGCACCTGGTCCCATGGGCCTGTGATGGTATCTCCCATGGGGTGCTCCACATGGCTCCACATGGCCCAGACTGAACATTGAAAAAATATTCCATCGATCCTGGAGACAGACTATCCAAGAATTGCAAACTATAGCCTTGCTCCTTCCTGTTTTTGAAAGCTGGCCCTCTCTTTTAGCTTTTATGTTCTTTTTATTTCTCGTTTTGAAGGCTAATCAAACAGGAGCTGCATTCTCAACATTGTGTCCTGTCAGCTGTCTTGGATCCCACTCCTGACCTGAGTAATGTATCATCTTAAGGAAAAAAGGAAATTTGTGTCAAATTGGCAGCTGTTCATATAAGGACATAAGAATTTAACCAGCAGAGGAAGGCCTTATCTGCTTTAATGCAGAGCTCATAAATCTTATGTTTGCAGTGTTCATATTGTAAATAATATTCATAGCTGACTTCAAATGGTCCATAGTTAACTGTACTCAAAGAAAAGTTTATGTGATAAACTATTTTGTATTGTTTTTTTTTTTTGGGGGGGGGGGGCAACTTTCTGTACCATTCTCTTTATGCAACTGGCCAGTAGGAATTTTTGACCATATTATGGTTTGTGTACAGAACTCTAAACATTATTCTGATGTCTACAGAATGCTAAGCTTGAGCTGCTGCTCCCATCAGAGCTGCGTTTAGCATTCTGTACATAAGCTGTGACACAGTAAAAACTCCAAACTAGTGGTTCCATGAAGAGAGCTGTATGGAACATTGTCCATAAAAGCTAAACAATACAAAACACAGGTTTCACATCAGCTTTTGTTCAGGTACAGTTAAATATGAATCATTTGGAGGTACAACTTTTATTTCTATAAAATGGAAACATTACAATCAGCTTCAACTTAGAAACAAATTTCCTGTCCCCTCTAATACCCCTGTTTTATCCTCATGGCGGCTTGAGATGCAGTGAATTAAAACCCTGCCGGTGACGTTTCTGCGAAGTGGTAAAAATTTCGCCGTTGCAAAGCTTCACGAAGTTCCCATTGGCATCTCCAACATCAAACTTCACTGTTCTTGACAGGTTTTCCATGCAAAGTAGCACTTTTTCTATGATGTTTTCATGAATTGATCATTTTGTGATCAAATTGGGTCAATTCACATAGAAAAAAGGATGCATCACCTGGCAAAACATTGCGAAGGTAGCACTTTGCAAACTTTGCCAGTTTATATTTTGGCCACTTTGCCCACCACTAGTGGCAGCAAGGCAAATTAATTTCTGACTCAAGAGGCAACATGGCCTTTGAGGTTGCTGCATCAGCTGATGCCCATTTGCTGCCATCTGTTGGTCAGACACTGTTAAACATTCAACATAATTCCTTAATCAACTTGCCTTCCACCGGACTGATTAGATCCTAGGAGACATTGAGGGCTGAAATTTGAAACATCATTGTTCTGCTCACTGAGCTAATAGAGCAGCTTCTAAGGTTTAGCTTATGAGACATTGTCTTACACTCAGCCAGGTCTTTTAGTTCTGATGTCACAGACGAAACCTGCAGAGGCCTCACCACAGGCGCTAAAGCAAATTTGGTCAGAATAATTACAGTACTGTTCACCCTAGTTCAGCACACTCTGTTGTCTGTCTTTGTTAGAAAGAGCAAGACTTAAGTGAGTATGAAGGCAGAATTATTACCCTCGCTGCTCCTAAGGATGGTTTGTGTGGATGAGGGTTGGATGCTATTGATAAAACACTATGTGGAACCCACCAAGACACCCTGCCCTGGTGCTTCATTTAAAGATCTGAATGATTGATATTTCAGTGTGCCAAACTGCTAAACACAATTCCATCCAGCAAGTGTGATTGACTGGCTCCATATTCAATGGTTCTGCTACTTTATAAAATGTAATGCTCTGGTGTTTTGCACTTCATGTAGAGTGTGCCTTGTCTAGCTACATTTAACAATGCACATTTTTTAATTTGCTCTATTAACCATGTCCTGCTGCCCAGCTCATGTGCTTGCAAATGAGATGTTACACCTCAGTGGACCTTATTTCTGTGTAGATAGATGAAACATGAATCAGATGAGCTCTCAAAGTAGAGCCAGCACACAAAAGCCCCTCTTGCAATAAAATTGACCATAAAACATAAAAAAAACCTGAAAGAACCTTATAACCAGTAACCAGAAAGCATTTCTTTTAGCAGGAGTGTATCAATGGGTGTTTCATGTGGCGTACGACACTCGGCTAAGTGAAGTCTTAGGAAGATAATATTTCATCTCTAGCTGGCAACGATATTGTGCAGGAGCTCATATTATAGAACACAAGCACATGTTCTGTCTGCATGCCAAATCTCCTGTCCTGTACGCAAATGTAATGAGATTGTGAGATGGCTAATGCATGAAAGCATTCTTCACTGAGACTGAAGCATTCATCTGTCATGTATTTATGACATCATTTTTGCACTGCATCTTCCAGCTTCAGGATATTACAATAATTACTCACATAGCCATGAAATGTGGATGTCACATTGTGGTGCATTATATAAAATGTATCCCATACAAACTATTTAAAGGAAAAAAATGAACAAGATGAACACTTAATAGCCAAAAAGGTTCTTATTTTTGAAGCTCTTGTCAGATTTGAAGTCCATGTTAATTACCTTATTGATTTTGTGCTTATTACCAATTTACATTTCAAAGCACTCAATCTTTTTAAAAAGGAAGTTTTATTTGGTTCCAATCTGTAGAATTAGCCAGGTTCTGGGTGATTCTTTTAGTCTTCATAATGGGTTTGAGCTAGCCATAATCAACATAGCTGAGACAGGTTGTCAGAAGGATTGAGCTGGTAACCGAGTGACAGGGCAATACAATTTTAAGGGGTTTCACCAGTTAGTACACTTGTGTACAATGGACTGACTGTGGGCCAGTTGTAGACCTCCAGCTACTTTTGTTGTGGGCCCCCAGTGCCTACCATGTAAAAAGTCACTAAGTAGGCTACAGATCTGCAGCAAAAGCAAAACTCTGGCGAACAGGTATGCTGGAAGGGACAGCATGTAAAAAAGGAGGGGAACGTCTATGGGATAGATGCATTCCAGCAACCAAACAGAAGTTTATGGGGACCTTAGAATTGTTCCTTCTGCTTATCCCATTAGCTTAGCAGATCAGATGCCCACTTTAGGAGGTGTTACCCACATCTTTCTGGACCCTTGGAACATGACAGAAATCCTGTTGCATCACTCTGAGGACTCTGATCAAGTTTAATTACACACCATTGACTCAAGACATTCCACCATTAAGGGTCAGTGGTCAGCACATGAAGATTGATTTTAAAACAAATCCTATGTCCCATTATATGTGATCCTTAAAAGAGATAATCTTGATCTTTTCTGACCCAGTGAATAACAGACCTTATTAGGATCCAAGGTGTGCTAATGCAATGAGACTCTGAGTATCTCTCTTGCTTCATTTGTCTTTTCCATTCTTTCACTCCTTGTATTGTCTCATCTTGCCTTTGACAAGCAGAGCTGAACAGCCAAGTGTGGCACTTGCTGGCATTAACCTTTCTCCTTAGTAGGCAGCGTCTAGCAATCAGGCTGAGAAAAGGATCTAGGCAAAATATTTTAACCATTTCCCACTGCCCCCCCCCCAAAAAAAAAAATATTACAGCAGCTCTGCTTTTAGGAAATTACTGGCAACTCTACCTGCTACTCCAGCCTCACATTATTAGTTTATAGGTGCTGTAAGAGATAGTTTAATGGTCTAAGGGTGTCACCTTATACAGTTTGGGTGAGAGGACCATGAAATAAGGCTGAACAGTTTTGTCTGCCCAGTCTATGCGAGATGATGCTCTTATACCGCGAAAGACATCTCACTCAGCACATAAAAGGCAATACAGAAGAGTGATTAATGGCACTGAGCTGCAAACCTGGAGAACTGGGTTTGAATCATACAGCCACTACATGCATACTGTGTGACCATGAGCAGGTTACTTAACTTCCCTGTACTCCCAGGACACATGTGGAAACAACCTTTGACTTTGTATGTCTTTGCTGGCTAAAAATTATAAAAGAATAAAAAAAACTAATAAATAAACAAAAAGTTAATACAGTTCACTTAAGTTGGCTACAGTTATTTGCAAGGTTTACATTTTTTTTATAATATTTTGTTAAAAAAATTTGCAATACAACATACTGGAAGCATAAATTAATGCACTTTAGTAGTTACAATCACTGTAGAACTGTAGAAAGAAAAAATAATTATTGTAATCTTCTATATCGGCTAAATGTTTGGTGCAAATCAGGACCTAGATTAAATGCGTATGCCTATCTGTACAGAAATGTGTATATGCCACAACCTTTTAGTTAATCAATTATAGCTTAGGATCAGAAAAGAAAGTATTTTTTATGCCATTTACTTAACTTGGTATTCAGAACCTGAAAATATAGATCAATGTTTTGATACCAACCCACATAGAATAAAATATCCAAAAAATAATATTTCCATTTGATAACAGGAAAAAGACTGTCTGTTTTAGTACTTCTCCAGTGTTTAAATATTATACGTTTAGTGGTCATAAATGTAGTACCTACAGTAATAAAGATTTAACTTTTTAAATCAGCATCTATAATGGTCCATTTGAGGAATAAACACAATTGTAATCCAGCTGGGATCAAGATCTGTGTTATTTTGTTAAAATATTCACAAGTGCCTCTTCAACCTTGTTTGACCATATCACACTCCCACATAGAAGGTACAGTGCTGCTTTATCTGTTCCACAGTGTGAATGTTTCTCATTATCTGCTATTTTATGTATTATTGTTGTCATATAGCATGTCCTGTTAATCATTTTCAGTTGAATTGTTTATTTCTTGTGCTACATTTTATTATTTTAAATAAAAAAGTGGATGTAATGCTTCTCACCCGTCTCTGAAGTGGATCACAAAACTTTAATATTGCAGCATGAGATGACAACTGTAAGCAGAATAAGACACCCTGTTGTTCATACTCTGTGGAATTTTCAAATTTCAACAGAATGGAATTCTGTGGAATTTTGGAAAATTCTGACTAATTCTGTGGAATTTTGTTTTAAGCAGAAATTTGAAATTCTGAAAGCAGAATTTTAAACCCTAGTTTAGTAATTCACAATTTACATAGACCGTGGATTATGTTTCCACAAACTGAGGAAAACTAATCCATAATTTATGTAATCTGTAGAAAACCAAGCTTCAGTTTTAATTAAAAGACTTTTGGCAGTCCGCAGAATTTATTGAAAAATTTGGAAAAGCATTTCTGAAGATGAACTGCCATTTCATCTGAATTCCACATTCTGCACAGCTCAGCCTGTGGTTTGGAGCTCTGATTGGCTGAAATCACACAAGTGATTTATAATCACTGTTTAACAACTTTTGACAGCTGGAGGTTGCAGGTTTCTTGGCATCAAAGAACTTGAGAAACTCCAAAGCTTGGGCTTGTGTAACTATTAACTCGAATTAAACCAGGGCAGAAGGAAAGGGAGAGACTGGTAGTGCAGTGAATGTAAACATGTAGTGACAGACATGTTGTTCACCAGTACCAATAGCCACACAATGCCAAGAACATTTTTCTGAGTTGTTTTTTATGGGAAGGGGAATAATGAGCTAGGACACTGTGGAAAATCCCTTTACTCTTGCAAGAGGAGTCATGGGTTCTTTGGCTTTCACCTGGACACCCACCAAGACAGCATCAGAGATAGTAAGAAGGGACCTCGGATCAACATCTCATCCAAAGCATGGCACTGAAACATAGCATTCGATGGTAAATAAGGCCCACCTAATCTTCCAATTTGTCCCTGCCTATGCAGTCATTACAGGTCCTACCCAGTCTCCGGCTTCCCCACCTGGGTCCCAGCTAAGATTACTTTGTGCCTATTCCATGCACCCTTAAAGCCCACCAGACTGTTCCAGAAATCCACTACTCTTTCACTGAAGAAATACTTCCTCACATCTCTCCTAATTTCCCCCCTTCTAGCTTCATTGCATGTCCCCTTGTTCTCGTGCATCTTTTCCTCTAAATAATATTCTCCTCTGGTATCTTGTTCAACCCTGTGAGTTATTTATAGGTTTTCTATCATGTGCCCCATCTCCCTCCATTCTTCCAGGGTATACATATTGAGGTCCCTCAATCTTTCCTTATAGGGCTTCTGTTGCAGTCCCTGCACCATTTTAGTAGCCCTCCTCTGGACAGCCTCCATCCTGTCTATATCCTCCCTGAGATGTGGTCTCCAGAATTGGACACAGTACTCCAGGTGGGGTCTCACCAATGATCTATATAGTGGCAACACCACCTCGCTTCTTCTGCTGGTGATACCTCTCCTTATGCATCCCAGCATACCACTGGCCTCACCTTCTGCTTTGTTGCACTGCCTTGCCACCTTGAGGTAATCAGATATGATTACTTCAAGGTCCCATTCCAATTTGGTGACCATCAATACATCTTCCCCATTTTATACTCCACCTCTTTTTGTCTGAACCTAAGTGCATGATTTTGCACTTTTTTGTATTGAAACCCAGCTGCCATACTTTTGACCACTCCTTGAGTCTTCCAAGGTGTCCGGAGATTCTCTCCACTCCCTCCGGAATGTCCACCATATTGCAGTTGTTGATGTTACCTGCAAAGAGGCATACCTTCCCTACCAGTTCAATTGCAATGTCAGTTATAAAGACATTAGAGAGGACTGGTCCTAGTACTGAGTCCTAAGGTACCCCGATGATCACCCTTCCTTCCCTTAAGTGACTTCCATTTACCACTACCCTCTATCACCTGTCCATTAACCAATTTCTTAGCCAGTTTACCACCTTAGAACCCAGACGTAAGCTGCTCAGTTTTCTTATGAGCTTCCTGAGTAGTATAGTGTTGTAAGCCTTGCTAAAGTCTAAGTAGGCCATATCCACCCCTCCTCAATCTTTTTCCCTGGTCACCCAGTTAAAGAAATCTACCAGGCACACCTGAACAGTACAGCACCCCACTATTACTGCACTCAAGTGCTAGGGCTTGGGGTAGATCTGAATTCCTCGTTTGGGACAGAAACCAACAACCTTCTGACCCAGAGGCAGATGTGCTACTAACTGAACCACATGTACAGAGCATTGCTGTGGTGCCTTTATTTTAGCCCAGCCCTTTCATATTTTTCTACCACAGTAGAAAGCAACTACATGTACAATATTAATACATCAGCATTTTATAGTATGTTATTGCTTAATAGTTTAGCTGCATTTCAGATTTGTACTCAAGACCCTATTGCAGGGGTCCATACTACTGAACATACAGGCAACTTCAGGAGAAAACCCAATCCTGATGATTAAAGTCATAAACGTAATACACGTGAAGTTGACAGTTCTGATGTCACTGGTGCAACAGGTACTGTCACAGGTCTTTTGGTACGGCCATGTCTATTTGGAATAAGGCAGACACTGCTGCTATCAAATCTCATTCTGCCAAATTTCAGACTGGTTTTGTAAATAATATACTACCCCGATTATTGCATGGTGTGGATGGCCTTAGTCAGGAAGAAAGATACACTGTATATAATATGCACGACATTGCTAAGGCATTTACAGACTCTAAAGAGAAGATAAATGCACTCAATGCACAGAATAACAAAGAAGCAGATAAACAATACATTGCTAGAGAAATTCTCTGCTCTGCCTATGGCTCATACATTATCACTATCATCAACAATCTCTTCCATGATCTAGAATCTGGAAGAATCCCTGATATTATACATGACAGGCACATTTCCAAATGGTATTGTCCACGATGTAAAACCCCTGGCTGTATTGCTATGTGTATGCAACAATCTCTAACTATTCCTCTCGCTACAGCTAGAAACCTGGGTTTTGTGACCAGACACCCTAATAGTGGTCCTTGTTTTACTGCTAAGAAATGTTCTGTAAAAGATACTATGTTTGTTTCTTTTACTGTCTCTTTACCATGCTTTGTTCCCACTACAGCTTTGTTCGACAAGCTGGCACTGGTACATTCTATTGGGCACCTTGATGATGACATCAACAGAGAATGCCTGGATCTACCTCCTCTACTGGTTTTCCATTCTTTCCTGGATGCCTGGGTCACTCCGCACACAGACTGCTGTGCGAAGAAGCAATTTATTTACTTGTGTCGATGTGATGTATTTGATGTTATTCAACTTGTATGTGGTTATTCTCCATATCACATTGCTTGGACTTTTTCCATGGATGATGACATCAGCACAAATGGCACAGATTTCTCAGACTCAACATTGGCTCAGATAAACTCTACCAATCTTATCGTGAGGAGGTTCATCGCCTGTCAACACAGATTTCCAAGACGACCTACACCTGCCCGGTACAATTGCAAAAGAGGAGACTCCCCACTGTTCGATCTCAGTATAATTCTAATGGAGAGTATTGTGTGGTTACTAATTTCAAAAGCTATACTTATGGGTCTGAAACATGTGTTATTTATTCCCCCAATTTCTGTTTTGTCCCACACCAGAAAACTGTTATTGGACATACCGTTAGAACCCCCATCCCACCTATCTATGCAGACATGATTGATGGTAACCCTGATTATCTGCTCACACTTTCTGAATATTTACCATATTTTAATGTACACATAAATCCACTTACACTTACATTAAAATCACTTTTAGACAGGAAAGATACACACCTCATCCACATCAGCAATAATATGACCAAGGCCAATGAAGCTATCCTTTCATTAATTAATGATGGTGATATGAATGATGCATTGCCTAACACCTGGTTAGAAATTACTTTTAAAGATGTTGTTATTATACAAGCATTTTTGATATTTTTCTTAATTATTATGCTATGCTGCCTATAAGCACACTGCATGCTGATAAACAGCTCGAGTTCCTTTACAAAGCCCATGTGTCGGGTTTGTAAATGACCACTGCTCCCTGACCTTTCCCCAGATTTGCCTGTGTTGCCCTTGGAGGCAACAAGGGGGGAATGTTACACGAGGTCCCTGCACTCTTATTGGTACCCTCAGAGGTACACCATAGACAGATAGTGCTTAGGTATATGTTGTACTAACATATAGGGCTAAGGGCATCTACCGCATAAGAGTAGATATCAGGATATGTATGCATGTTATTGTAATACACTTTGCTTGCTAATACATATATATTCTTCTATGTATTTTCTGTGTATTTCTTACTTATAAGATGTTAGGACACCTGTGTCCTTGGAATAATTATGATATATAAGTTGGCATTGCCACCTTTCTGTGACTTGTACTACTACACTGAGTTATGTAAGACTCTGTATAAGAACTATTTTGTTTCACAAACTGATGACTGCTACAAAATTGTATAATGTTATCTTGGACCGTGAAGCCTCCTCTAATTTAGCCAATAGGGCTCATCTCTGTAACTAGAAATGTTTCTATCTTACAGTAACCATAATAATTATCATAGGTATATAATGTGAAACACTAAGTCTTGTACCTCGGAGATCCCAAGAGACACAAACAAACCTAGCGGTATTTGAAATGCTTAGCACTGGCTCCCGGTTCGTATTGGTAAGAACTGCTTAGGGCAACTGTGATTTTATCCTTTTTGGTAGTAATAAACACGTTTATTACTGTAATGCAATGTGTCTGCGATTACTTGCATTTCCAATATTGCAAAGAACCTGAGAGTGAGGTTTAGACCTCATGACAGGTGAGTCAGGTTAGTAAAGGCAAAGCGGTGTTATTGCTGGAGGTAGTTTTTATGAATATAGGCTGTACCTACATATTCCCATTCCTCAGCTAGAGTCTGTCTCACCATAATGTGAACTGTACTGCTGCACTGGGTCCCCAGAACAGAGAGGCCCCCAGGAAGCTTCAGCTAGTCAGCTTCTCCCTGGTTTCTGGCATCTCTATACAGTTTTCTGAAGAATGCTTTGCTGTCTGTATGGCTCGTTGTTTCCCTAGGGTTGTCAATCTAAGGGCTTAATCCACAAAGCACTCGGTAGGTGCTAAAGACTTCTGAGGGAAACAGTTCCCCCTCTGCTCATGCAGATGACCTTGCAGCAGTTACCATGCCCCCCATGCACCCACAGAGAAGACACTCCAACCCCAAACCTGCTCCACTCATACCTCTCAACTGTCACACATTATGAGGCATGTCACTCATTTTACCTCTCAGAAAACCTCCGTCCCATGGAGAAGGTGATATTCCACAATGTTTGCAGACACTTTAAGGCAGGAATTCATAATAATCTATGATGTCCACTTATCTCAGCAAACATCATACACATTAATGCACTGATATGTGTTCTGAGCTTGCAGTATCATGTTTAATGATGTCACACATTTTGTCCATTTGTCAGACATCTTGTCACACATTTGGACAATGAAAAGTTGAGAGGTATGGCTCCACCCCCTGCACCACTCAACTGGTCAGAAGGCCAACAGGGGGCACTGACAATGCTCCATGGCATCCCAAAGGCAGGCCATGTCTGATTTTAGGGCCAGGGAAGGTGCAGAAATTATGTAGGAGGGGCCCTGACCTAGCCCCTCCATGCAACTCTGCTGTATTCATAAGTCAACCTCTGAAATCCAATCTTCATCCAGTGGACACTTTCCCAGCCCTCCACAATGTTTGTATGGTTAAGAGGGGTCAATATTCAAGTGGCTAAATAAAAAGGTGTACTGGCCACCACAGGGGGTGCAGTAGTCCTAGGTGGACTGTTGTATTCCATGATTCCCTGCTTGCACAAAGCATAGGCTCCATTTGTTGGTGCACCTGGGCTTCCAATTGGAAGCTTGGTGTCAGGCTAAGCTCCACCACTGTGACCACCCACTGTCCCCATAAGAAATTACATGGTAGTGGCCAGGGGTGACTTTAGGAAGCAGATGTCACCCATAACCTAGGCTTGTGGAGTGACACTGGTGGGGTAAGCTGCAAGGGCCAGTAATGTGCACATCAGGCATATACTGGCCTGTATGTGAACTGGTCTTTAATTCAGGGAGCCTGCAAGAACCAGCAAGAATCTCTTTGGAGGCTGCTGTAGGGATGAGGATGTTTACTGGAGCTCTGCACTCCCATTATAGGGCATGAGTTTAAAAGTTTCCACAGGGTCCCTGGATTACCTAAGGGCTGGTGCTGTCAACCTCCTCACCCAAGTACAACACAGAGATCCTGAGAAGATAAACTCACTGCTTAAAATCAAGAGGAAACATCTTCTTTATCAATCACAATAACATCTGAGTCATCAAAAAACATTTCCATCTTGGAGCAGTGAGTGGCTGTCACCAAGTACACAATAAGTATCTATTAGTCAACATATAACATAGACGTATGTGCCCTGAACTCCCCTTCCATCTTGCTTCCATTATGCTTTCATAAAAAGGGAACTGTACAGCAGGAATAAATATTTAGTGATTTCTTCGGTGGACCCCTCCCTTTCCCCATTCTCACGTTCTGGCTATGGATAGCAATATGTAAAACATAGAACCAGCAATAGCTTTTAAATTTCTCAGAACAAAAAAATAACCAAAGCAAGCATGTATATCAAATTATAATATGGCTGGCTCCATGGTGTCATGTGATAGGGGATCACCTGGCACACTGGTGACCTGGGTTTGGGCCCAAGCCCGGGACATCAGGAACGGAGGCCGGCAGGGAGGAATCAAGAGTGTCCCTTGGATGCTCTCCTCCTGGGGGGGGGGAAGGTTGTGGATACACCATCATTCAACGGCACCTCGTGGCCGGATTCGGCCCTGCACTTTGCAGCATGGATGATCACATTCCACATGAGCAGGCAATGAAGGACATCACAGAGTGCATCTAGAGGGGGCGGATGAAACAGAACAAAGGAAAATGGCCACCCATGCTGGCCGGATGATGGTGGCCCACCTCCCCTGGCCATGAAGCCCCTAAGTTTCACCTGCGGCCTGACCAAGATGCGAGAGGGTACTGAAGGGTACCTCGATCTCACCTCCTGGATGCCTCCCATGGGCGGGGGGGCCACCCAATGAAGGGATGCGTCAGGACAGTTGGGCAGCGGGGCAGCAGACAGGCAGAACAGGGGAGCGGCGGAGGGTGAGACTTGGCCACCCGAAGGAGTGGGCAGCAGGTTGGAAAGGGGATAAACAAAATATGCCAATGCAACAAAATTATATTATGAAAAGCCCTCCAAATAAGCAATGTTTTCCCAACAGGTGCTTTCTAGATCTAAAGCACAGAGACAAGTCTTACAAGAAGGAGGAATGTGTTACTAAAAGTATGTGTAGGCAAAGAAAATATTGCAAACTAATGTCTCCTGCCTATTGAAATAAATCTTCTTGGCATCAACTCCTCTTTCCTGATTTCTTCTCCACTTTCAGTGCTGGAGTTTCTGCTGCCTTCAGCAATGGCACTTTCTGTACTGTACATTTCCTCCTGCAAGGATTAGTTGTCATTTCTAGATACAGTCAGCTTAGACCTGACCCCAAACATGCGAAGCTTTAGACAAGATAAACAGTAAAGATTCATTTATTTCTAACCTGGTTATGCAATACTTCAAAGCAGTCCTAGTCCATGTTAAAAAATAATCTCAAAATGACATACGTACAAAATGTTCAAAATTACACAGAATGACAGAAATAACATTTCACAAAATGTTTGTTTTATTAGATACATTGGAAATCTCATGTGATTGGCTGGTTTTACTGTTACAGACAGCAAGCATATAAATGCTTTCATTCATCTGAAGGCTGCTGGCGGTGAAGAAGGGTGGGTTGAGCCTGTTGCCTTCCAGTGTTAGAACTGGGTGCAAGGGGGAGGTAGGTGAGAGCAGGGTGCTGCTAGGGTAGAGGAGCTGGGGTGGGGAAATTAGTAATCAGTTTTTATGGCTGTGGGTGGAGCCTACAGACGTTTGCTTTCTGTGCCTTAAAATGGCCAATCGTGGCACCTTCCATTGGACTTTTGAAAGTATCCTTTCGAAAGTCCAACACAGCTTGTAACACTCTATCATGATCGGCTGCTATGGCGTAACAGCCACACTATTTTGGCTGTTTACTTCCATGTTTCAGGACAAGAACTACGCATGCATTCCTCACATGCATGCACAGTTCCACTAGCACCACCATCTTGCTAATGGCATATTGCCATTCACCGCAACTACGCATGTGCAAATGCCATGCATGCACAGTTGCATCACCACCGCCATCATGGAAATGGCGCTCAGCGGCATTCGCTCTTCTGAGCCTTGCAAGCTCGCCACAGCCATGTTGGCTCTGGTTAGAGTTTGTTTTTACTGCAAACAAGTGCTTTGGAATGTGGAAGATGACAGCTGGCCATGGAGGGGTGCGGGTTATGATGGTTGCCCATTATGGGATTTTCTTTACAATTCATAAAATATAAAATAAATTGTGGGTTCTGGGAGGGGGTGGAGGAGGGTGGGATTTGTCTACTGACAGAGGGTTGGGGAACATGGGTTACATTTTGTATTGGGTTTCAGCAGATGAGGAGAGTAGGGGGTCTGTTTTTTTTTTTCTTTTCTTTTAAATGTTAAAAGGTAAAACAGCTATACTCCCTAGCTCTCTTACTGCCTAGGGCACCATCCTTACTGACCCTCTATCTATTGCCACGGGATTTAATAAATTCTTAACTGATCTCCAAAAATCTATTTCGCTCTTTCATAACTAGTCTGCTCACTCCCCCACCCCTCCTCCCATGACTTATCTGGGGCTCACCCTGATTTTCACTTAAAACTGGCAACTCTTATAGAGGTCCAGAGGCTGCTCTGCAATCTGAAACCTGAGAGTTCTCCAGGTCATGATACTCTTGAGCCAAAGTTTCTCAAGCCATGGTGCTTCTAACCTCACCTGTCCTGTCTGTGACTTATTTAACAGATCCTTCCTATCCTGTACTGTTCCTGACAAATGGAAAGCTGCTGTCATTGTGCCAGTGCATAAAAGTGGGCCCAAATCTGTGGTCGAAAACTTGAGGCCCATCTCCATTCTCTGCCCACTTGCCAAAATTCAGGAGCGCATAGTTTATAATCACCTTCAGAACTACCTGGAATTACATAATATATATTATTCCCCTTCCAACATGGGTTTAGAAAGAATTATAGTACCCTTACTGCTTTATTGAAAGTGACCTCAGATATTGCTCAAGTCATGGATCAGAGATCTGCCACTGGAGCCATCTTTGTGGATCTCACTAAAGCATTTGATCTGGTACTGCTCCAACAGCTCCAAATACTTGGTCTTGAATCCGCTGCCCTCGACTGGTTCCAAAGTTATCTTACCTGTCATTCTCAGAGGGTCAAATGGGTTGATTCACTCTCTGACCTTAGACCTATAGCCCATGGAGTCCCTCAGGGGTCTATCCTGGGTCCCTTGCTGTTCTCCCTTTTTATCAATGACTTTCCATTCCATTGTGGAGGGGCCTCTGTGCCCCTCTACACTGATGATGCTATCCTATATCGCTCATCATCCAACATTACCCATATTAATTGAGAACTTGCCTCTGATTTCACTGCACTGAAAGTGTGGTTTAGACATAAACTACTTGTCCTTAATACTAAAAAAATGAAATGCAATGGAGATACTCTGGGAGCTGTCTCTACTTTTAAATACCTGGGTATCACTCTGGACCCCTCATTTTCTCTACTCACCCATGTCTCCTTGCTAATTAAATCCCTGATCCAAAAGACAGGCCTCCTCTATTGCATTCATCCCTTTCTCACTGCTGCAGCTTGCCGTTGGATTGCCTCCTCGTCCCTCCTCCCAATCCTAACCTACGGTGCTCCTCTACTGCTCTCAACCAGTGCTGCTGCCAAGTCTCTTCTCACACAAGCATACCATAGAGTGGGAAGGTTCGCCATTGGGGTCACTGCCCATCATCATCACTGTGACGTCCTTTCCTTCCCGGGGTGGTTATCCTACAGATCAAGACTAAGATTCTCCATCCTGTGTTTCATGTTTAAGTAAGTTCACACTTACAATCCCCCCTGTTTTAGAGATAGCATCTGCTGCAGAATTGCCCCATGTACACTAAGATCTGCCAGACTCCCCCTCCTACAAAGACTTACTGCTCTGCTTGCTCTTGTGTGTAGGTCCTTCCCATTGGCTGCTGTCACTGACTGGAACTCCCTTCCCCCCTCTGTCCTGTCCTGCCACACTCTCTCAGTTCAAGACCCGCTTGCTCTCATTTCTTACTGCCTCTGCTACAGTACATGCTCCTGCTATAAAGAGCACCGATGACTGCACTTGTTACACACTTCTCCTGCTATAGAGGGCACCGATGACTGCACTTGTTACACACTTGCTCCTGCTATAAAGGGCACTGATGACTGCACTTGTTACACACTCCCTCTCTTATCTGTTGCCAATTGTATGATTACTGTGCTATATTTGTTGACAATCTTCTGATTACTCAAGTTCCAAACTGAAAATCTTTGCTGTTTATGTATTTTGTATATACAGTTGTGTAAATATTGTTCTTCTTTGCTTTTCTGTATTTTATTATACAATTTTAGTGTGTTATCAAAGACTACTATCATTTATTGTTTACATCCACTTATTGAACTGTCTTTACCTGTTATGCCTATGTGTTTTTATCATGTCGTACTCCCGGGTCAACCCTGAAAAGGGGCCTCAAATTGTCTCAGTGGACTTACCCGGTTACCAAAACTCAAATAAATAAATAAAATGTTACACTGATACCCGAATCCCTAAATATTTAGCTGCCGAATGCTGACTAATCAGACAAATATTTGGAAAAAGTTATTTGCACAGCCTTAGTTAATATTGTCCTTTCTGAGTTGGTATCCATGGTTTTGGTTATTTGTCCCTTGGTTATTTACATAGAATTTGACACCAGAAAAAGGTACAGTGGCCCACCCAGTTTGCCCAACCCTGCCTTATGTGTGTGTGCATGAACTATTTGTCATCCATCCCCTTATTTCCCTCCCCTGCTCTACCTTACCCTGTCCCTATCAGGACCCTGTGCCTGTCCCATCTCTGTTTGAATCACCACCCCCCACCCCACTGTTTTAGCATATACCACCTCACTCAGCAGTCTGCTCCAGCCTCCACCTGCCCCGCACTCTTTCTGCAAAAAAGTGCTTTTGGATGTTCCTCTTGTACTTCCCCCAACCAGTTTCAGTGGGTTACCCCTTGTGCTTGTATCAGCACTGAGGGAGAACAACTCATTCCCATTTACGCTGGTTATTCCATGGAGATATTTATCTTTCTGTCATGTCTATATTGATGGTAGGCACTCTGCCATCCAACAGGGTTCTAGTGTACTACAAATCTTGTCTATTGTGCCTAACTGCGACATTATTTTGCAGTTGTATAGTAGTGGCGTACTGTGCTGTAACTGCACTTTAAATTTGTACCAACATTTGTGCCCGTGTTGTATTCAAATTGTACTGTGTCAGCACTTTATTCTGTACCAAAAAATATGACTGTGCTATGCTTGCTATATTCTCCTGTACCCTTTCCTCCAGGTTTCACCTGGAAATGAGCCTTGGTTCAGTGTGCCTTTCCTGGTCACCAGTTTTCAAAATAAATACAAAAACAAACAAATTAAATGAATAAATAAATAAATAATGTTTCCTTATCCCTTTTCATCTCCAGTGTATACATACTGAGATCTCTCAATCTTTCCTCGTATGTTTTCTCCCACTGCACGTGGATCATTTGGTCACCCTCTTCTGCAGTGCCTCCACCCTGTCGCAGTTCTTCTACAGGTGTGGGCTTTGTTAGACTTTGTCATTGATACTGGGACCAGGGAGATTAGGGCAATGCATGCTCACACCCATCTACATGGTGTGTGTTCTGGTATATAGCTTTTTCTCTCCTCTGGCTAGTGCGGCGGGCTCTCAGCCCCATCCCTACCTCCTCCTATCTGGGACTTGCTGCACCAGACCACCTTGCCTGAATCCCCCATGGATTTCTCCCTATGGCGGGGTCAGGAAGGAGAGGGCCAACTTCTCCCCACCCGGTGACAGCCATCCAGATGGGCCAATGATGACAAGCATGCAGTGAGGGGTGGAGGTAGGTGGGCAGGGTTTGATATAGCCTGTACCAACCATTTTTCCCTCTTTTCTCTCTAAGACCCTGCCACCAGGGAACATAGGCATTGATGCGGAGGCACATACGCCTATGGTGGAAAGCTGTGGTGGCAACCAGGTGGATAGATAAGCCAAGCTCCAGACAAATTTGCAACCAAGTTTCTTCAGAGAGACCACATTAAGGCAACACAGGAAAATAATTAAATCACTCTGGTTTGTCTGATTCAGAATATTTTATTGCATGGATACTGGCTAGCAGCACTCCAGTGTTGCTAGCCAGTACCAATGCAATGAAAGTATTTTGAATCAGACAAACCAGAGTGGTTTAATTATTTTCCTGTGTTGTCTTAGCATGGTCTTTCTGAAGAAATACACGCCTATAGAATCGCATCCCCTCCCTTCATATCACTCAAGGCTGTCAGTGCAGTGGTGCTACCACCAGGCCTCCACCTGGGGGTCAGCCAAGGGCTGAAATGGCAAACCACCCCTCCCAGGAGAGAAAAGCTGTCCTCTGGATGCTCAAGCCCTCCTCCCCAGCTAGCCTCCGGTGACCTGAACTTGCTCCTGAACCCAGGTGGGAAAAGGTAAGATGCAGGGCATCTCTGCCCTCTTCGTCACTGGGGCTGGCTACTACACAGTGTTTTTTAGCATCTATTGTACACTGCTAATAAGCAGCATGTGTGTAGATTGACTGTGTTTCCAAGCAGTAAATTTGACATTTGCACTAGTGCTAGTGTTCACAAAATCTGACACTAAACTCCAAGTCCTGAATTAACTTAGTGCTGCACTAAACTGTTCAGCAGAAGAACCTGAGCTTTTCTTTTCTTTTATACTGTGACACTTAAAGCATTATATACCAGACTAGACATTGTGAAAAAAAAGGTCTGGCTCTAGTGGAGGTGATTACACAAGCTCTTTCTTTCATCAGCTGCTTTTAAAGCCAAGGTCATTGCTCAGCGCTGCGTTTTTTCTGGCAATGTGAAAGAAATTGCACTGACACACTTTTATTTATTTATTAGCTGCAGAAAGCTAACCTTGTCCAATTTAGTGACATGCTGCTGGAAATAAAAAGATGGTACACACAGTCCCCCGGGAGCTGAACGAGCCATAGTAAATGGTTTAAATGATTTGTGCAAGTCAGAGCATAAACATTTTTCCTTCCTTAACTTAAGGGCACTGATAAAATAGAGAGGATGGTCAGATATGCCAGGAGGACCATTAGATCATGAAGGATCACGCTTGGTCTTGTACCATAACACAGAAACATAGATAATCACAGCAGATGAAGGTCTTGAGGACCATACAGTCTGCCTGTGCCTGTCTAATTTTGGAGTTGTGCCCTTCGTCAGTCCTCACTGCCCCCAGTCTTCCCCCTTATGCACTATTCCCATGTGAGTGTTTCATCCACTTTTGAACCCTCCCAATGTTTCAGCCCTGATTACCTCCTACAGAAGCTTTCTCCAGTCTGTCGATCCTCTTTCGGTATCAAAGTACTTCCTGACATCCTTCCTGAACCTCCCCACTGCCAGTATCAGGGAGATACCCTCGTACCTGTGTTACCTCTCACTGTGAACTGCTTGATGCTGTCCACCTTGTTTTTTTCCATGGAGGCACTTGAATGTCTCAATCCTGTTGCCACTTGTTCTCCTGTCCTCCACTGTGTACACGTGGAGATCTTCCAAACCCTTCTCACAGGACTTAGCCCATTGCCCCTGTATCATTTTGGTGCCTGTCTCTGCACCACCTCAAACCTATCCCTGTCCTCCCTCAAGTGAGGACTCCAAAACTGCACACAATACTCCAAGTGAGGCTGGGCTGGTGGTGTGGAGGGCAGAGGCACTTATGTGTCACCATCTGCTACGCCAGCAACCCAGTTTTGGGACCCAGCCAGGGCCACTTAGGGGTTGGCTGGGAAAGAAGGACTGGACATCCTACTTGATGCTGTCTTCCTCCAGGAGGGAGGGTAGCCTGCTCTTTGGCACTACCGCCACTTCGGTGGTAGTGGTTGTGAGCAGCCGATTCGGGTGAGGGCAGTGTCAGCATGTGTCTAACAATGAGCACATTTCAAACCCTCCTTCAGGGCTTGGGGACTAGAAAATCAGAAAACAACCCCTGTATGCAGGATGACGCTTATCCCTTGTCAAGGGCCCACACCCACATATTGGGTGCGCAATCCATTATTGAGCTAAACACTCCCAGTTTTATGGGGATTTTGGGGGCTCTGCCATGGGGGGGCAACTGTGGGGCACTGCAAAGGTTGGCCAGGTAAGTCCCAGAGATGGTGCGATGATGGGGTGGGAAAAGATGGCAGATAGGGGATAGGCAGTGTGATGGGGAGAGGGGGGAATCACAGTAAATTAAAGAAAAAAATACTCTAAGTGAGGGCAAACCAGGGGTCTACAAGGGCTGTATTATCAGAGTACTGCATATCCAACCTTTTTTTTTATAATAGTAGTTAAAATTCTAAATGTTCTATAGTAAATGAGGGTTTCCAGCTGTTACTGCAACCCATTTAGAATGCTGTAGGCCAATCAGAATGCTCCATTGCCAGCCATTGCCTTATAAATATATAAATATATGCCTGTTATTGATGAGTTTGTAAACTCTGATGTATTGTTCTGTACTTTTCTGTAACCTGTATTGTTATAAATGTATAGTTGTAATAATTTTGCATAATGTAAACAGGTAAGTCTTGTGAACAGGGATTTTCGGAACCCTAATGGCTGTAACACTGTATAAATAAAATTTTACCATACCATACCATACCACACCATACCATACCAATAATATATGATATGGTCTGGTACAGTATATCATGAGATATCATCTCACCTTGCGTGCTTGGGGAAGCATGAGGCAACCCCCGAGTGCCTTCATCCACCTGAGAAGTTACAACATCCCATGATACAACTTTCTTATTTACTGACTTGTTATCAGTTTGTGCCTCTTACCCATATGTTAATGCACTGTATACCATCAGTTTCTTCATTCTTATTCAGTGGTTATTGTCCTGGTATCATTCCGCACCTTTACAATTAGTGTAATGCATTTCTCTGTATATTATTCCTCTGATTTTTGTTCCCCATTCCTATGTTTATTGTAATGTATACTTTGTTAAGATGTACATTGAAATAACTGCTAATGCATGTGTTTGATGTATGTGTATACTGATGTTATTGTGTTGCCCTATCCATTGTGATCTTCCAGGCTGTGCCTGAAAATAGACATTTGTTTGCCTAATGCACTTACCTAGCAAATAAAAACTAAATAAATACAATATTTCACAGCCTGGAGTCTATTAATGCAATTATAAAATGGGCTTGAAGCGTTAAGAAATGGCTGATATTGGTAATTAGTTTTGAACCATGACAATATATAAGCAATAATACCCAACAGGGTGGGTGGTACTGGGCTATACTGGGTCACCCAGGGGCGTAATCAGCACCCAACACTGCAGGCAGAGGGCCTTATAACCCTTGGAAGGTCCTGCATCCCATAATGTCCATTCTGGAGGGTAGTATTGTGCTTAGAAAATAGATTACATGTAACAATTTTATATAAAATTAAAAAAAAGGGTCCAAAATCAATTTCAAGTGATTTTTTTTGGCAAAGTAGCCCCTCTACTGGTATATCTGCCAGTACAGGGCACTGGAGTGTCTGAGAGCTGTTTTTTACAGTTGTATCAGTGTTAGCACTTCTCTTCAACATCCCCCCACCCCACCAACCGTGGTCTAATTTATCTTTTCTGCAAGTCAAGCCCTCACCCTCCTGAAAATAAACTGTGCAATATTCAGCTTGTTACCTGAGGAATGCGATGGGGAGAGGAGCACTGCCAGCAATAGAGTTGGGACTGTGCCAGGATCAGGCAAGGTAGCTGCGTGCAGCCAGGAAGGCTGGAAAGGCTTCTGGGAAGACTGGAAGTGTCACTTTGAACAGAAGCGCCAGGTTACTTTTTTGCTTTGGTTTAAATAAATAATGTTGAAGCTTCTTGCTGCCGAGCAGGGAAAAGAGCCAGGGCAAATAGAGGACTAGCGCAAGACTAGGGCCGAAAAAAACGGCCGCTTGTATGCTGCCATGGTGGTTGCTTGAAAAAAAATGATTTTGCCCAGTTTTCTTCTGTTTGGAAGGTATTTTTATGGGTAGCAGGGCAGTTAGGGCCATGATGTGAGTGGGAGTCAGACCAATGGGATGGTGGTGGGGGGGCTCTCCCTCACTAAACAAGAGAAAAAAACATGATGGTGATTTCAAATTGAGAGTTCCAGTTCACGCAATAATTTTTAGTGTAAATAGGAAGGCAGAGAATAGAACTCATTATTTGCCAGTCTCCTTTGTCTGGTCAAGTGGTTGGTGGCCTTAACCAATCAGGTTCAAGAATTTCCCCAACACATTTTCTAGCCTGAGATATCATCACAGGTCAAAGACTGCTTCAGTCAATCAGCTTCCAGGGTTTCCTCCTATCCATTTAAAAAAACATCCATTATAATGTATTTATTTAATTTTGCAGACTTGGAAAGGAGGACTAGGCAACTCGGCCTGTTTTCATCCTCGTCCCAAGGGAAGGAGGATACAGATGGAAACTGTCTGACACTGAACTAAATTAAGCTGTTGGTGGTATTTTAGTGAATAAGAGAAATTTGGCCAGGACACTGGAGAAATTCCCCTACTCTTTTTGCATGAGAACAAGGGGACATGCAATGAAGCTGGGGGGTGGGGGGGGAATTAATTTAGAAGATATGTAAGGAGGTACTTCTTCACTGAAAGAATGGCAGATGTCTGGAACAGTGTTCCAGTGGAGGTAGTGGATGCAAAAACAGTGGTGGGCACCAAGCATGCATGGGACAGGCACAAGGGAATCTTAGTTAGAAAGTGTGGGGGGGCATAGATCAAGTAGGGTCTGCAGTGACAGTATAGACAGGGACACATGGGCAGACTGGGTGGACCAAGAGGTGCTTTTCTGTCATTATGTTTCTATGTTTTTGTGGCCTTTGGCTGTGTAGCAGTCCAGTTGCTGTTTGTTTAATAACAAGAGAAATGTTCATCTGTGCTGAGTTCAAAGACTGTGTTAAGTAGTGGGATATAAAACCTCTGTCTTTATTGAGGCCAGACTCCCAGGATGTTAAACGTTTGTATAAATTTGAACTCTGAGTCCCATTTCTCTCTCTGTGTTCTGAAGTTGCCCTTCAGGATGGCCACTTGCTTGTCTCCCAAACCATATCCCAAGCTGGAGAAATGGTCACCCACTGGTGTGTTCGTGTACTGGTATTTGAAGTTGTAATGGTGCAGGTTCATTCACTTCCTAAGAGTCTGCCCTGTTTCCCCCACATAAAGATTTGTGCTGGGGCATTCTGAGCACATGACCAGATACACAACATTAGCGGAGCAGTAGCTGAATGATCCCTGGATTTTGTAGTCCTGCCTCTTGTGAGGAATGGTGGTTGCATCTGTTGTATTGACATGAGGGCATGTTTGGCATCTTCTCTAGTGGCAGCAAAATGTGCCTGAAACATTTGTATTTGCTGGCATCTGGCTTCAGACAATAAGTTGCTATAGACTGTGGGGTTGGCTACATGCCAAAAGTGGGGCCGTGGAAAGACAGCTTGCAGCCTTTCATCCTATTGGAAAATAGGACTGAGATATTTTTTTTTAAACTTCATTAGTTTTTATAAGCAGGACTTACAAACGGATCCACAGTAGAAAAGCATATTGTGTATATTGAGCAACATACACTGCAGCAGGATTCCAGACAGAACTTATTCTATCAGTCGGTTACTTCATTTGGTGCTGACACAGCATGAGTAATAAGCCTCAAAAGGCCCAGTATTAATAATAGATGACCAGTTAGCGACGAACAAGCATCAGACCCGAACATTTAAAACTTAGTTTTTGAAATATCCTGTGAATGACCCTCTGTGCTACTAAGGGTCCCTTAACAGCATTAGGAGAAAAAGTTTATTTTGTTAACTGTGTAGAACATCTAAGCTCTCATATATTTTTAACCACACATTATTAAAGAGGAAGCAGTGGTCAAAGGATATGTTAAAAACATCAAACTGCCTTCTGCATGTAAGTAACAAATGCAATTAGAAATACTGGCCACAATTCAAATTTTCTTTTGTAAAAGCGGTATGTTAAACTATACTTCGCTAACAAAGGCAATTTTAAACACTTGCTATCATTAGTGACATCTATAAGTAGTATACTACACCATGCCACTTTGGGACTTCACCCCCTCAGAACATCCAAGAATTATGCATAAACAGTGCAAACACCGTGAGGTGAGCTCTTAACATGGCTACCTTGCCAAAGAGAATATGTCCTGAAGGGGGGAAGGGTAGAGGGGAGGGGAGACCTTACACCCAACCACTTGGTCAGCACCATTAAGAGTCACTGATAGTCCCAACCCATGGGGAAAACTGGTTAGACATATGGTATCCCAACCACTGTCAGGCTATATTATGGAATGTTTTATTGCCTAACCTTAGCCCAGTCTCTCTCTAACCCAATACCTGAAAGTAGTCCATTTGCAAATATCGAACTTAGTGCTCAGCTTTCTTCTTCACCCTCCAGGACCTCTATTTGTGATCCAAAGTCCTGTTTCGTTTTTGTTAAAAGAGCTCTTGCTTTCTTTGTATCCCCCAATAAATAGGCTGCGCCACTATATATAACCTTCAGGCTTGCTGGGAGTCGAAAGCTCTGTAAAATTCCCAGTTCACAGAGTGAAGAATGGATTCTGTCAAAAGCTTTGTGGTGGGAATGCATTCCAAAGCTCAAGTCTGGGAGTAAGGCTATTTTACGTCTGTCCTCAGACTCCTCAGTAGTCAGTGGTCTCAGTCTCGGGGCTACCTGCAAAATCTTATCCTGTCCATGAGGTGCAAAAGGACCATCAGCAGCGCTCCTGCTCCCTCAGATCTGGCCAGGACTCGGGTCATGTGATGCAGAGCAACTAGTGGCTGCCTTTTCTGGAGCTCCTACCTACCAACCAGCAAATCTCAAGTTTTTGCCCATCTAAAACCCGAAGTAATAAGGTGATTACTTGTTTGACTTGCTCCTTCTGCCTGGAGTGTGCAGTGTTCTGTTTTGGACCAGGCGGCCGTTTCAGGAGCTTTTAGAAGAATGGAAGCAGAGGTGAAGCAGGCTGGAGTGAAGCACACCTCTTCACCCGAAAACTGCCAAAAAGCCAAAAATCAAAGCACGGGCAATCAACTAAACAGCTTCTCCCAGCTCCTCTGCTAACTTGCTTACGGAGGATCGCCTCTACAAGAACTGCTCCTTTCAGAAACCCTCCAAGATATCTCCTCCAAGTGAAACCATCAGAAGCTACCTCGTGCACTTACGCCAAGAGTGGAGCTACGGAGGCTAAAACGCCTTCACTGGAGAACTGGAAGGGGAAAATTGAACCGGAGATCGCACGACTTCATCAACAAATCAACAAGCTACAACTTAAGGTGGAAGATTTAGAGGGCAGAAGTAGAAGAAACAATATACTGATTCTCAGTTTGCCCGAATCCGAAGAGGGAACCGATACCATCTCTTTCATCCAAAAGCTGCTGAATAAAGTTGTTGGTCCCTCACCCCTCAATCAGCAGTACCACATTGAAAGAGCTCATCGTTCCTTAAAGCCTAAGCCTCCACCTGGTGCTCCCCCTCGTCCCATAATAATCAAATTCCTCAGCTTTATAGAAGCAGCACCTTCTGTCTAAATCAAAGAGAGCTGGAGTCAATTCTCTGGGACAATGCTAAGCTGCGACTGACTCAGGACCTGCCTTATGAAACCCCCAAAAGAGCAGCTTTTCATCCAATTGTGAATAAGCTCATTACAGCGGGAATTCGATTTAGGATGAATTATCCGGCTAAGCTACTGGTGGCCTTGGATGGTGTCTGGCACTCCTACGAGAACCCCGATCAGGCCATTTTAGACCTCACTCTTAAGCTTCCCAGCCTTTTCAAAGTGAACTGAGTTTGAAGCTATGAAACTCTGTTTAGTATGATCTTCCTGATAATGTGTTGATGCTGAGGTTTTTTTACCTGCTAGGCGCTTCCTCTCTTGTCTCCTTCTGCTCCGATTGTTGGGACCGGGGTTGATGTCTGGATCAGGGCCTGTTAGGCCTGAGTAAACTCCAGAGGCCTAGCTGTCTAGTCTCGAGGGAGGGGGGAGAGGGGGTGGAACTAAGTTTCCAATTGCGGTTTCCACTGGCCCTTATTAGTGATGGACCGGCTGGTCCTTCAGCTGTGTTCTCCTCCCGTCATTTCCCACACTTCAGGGCGGATTTAAATTAATATAGTTCAGTTGGACAAGTCTTTGTTTTCTTCTCGGTTCTCCTTTTGATTTATTTTTCCTTTTGCTGGAAGCGGATAGATATACCTGTTGGAAGGCTGTTTCCCCACGATTCTGACATCAGAAATGATTCCTGGCACAGTTTGGACTGGAGGGGCCGCTATCACCCCAAGTTTTTGCAGCTCCTGGTAGGGACCCTATATCTTCATGCTTGCTATACTCTTAATAGTGGGGGCACAAGGCTTAGTTTTCCCTTCTTCAAGCGTGGTTGGTGGGTGGGAGGCTCAGGGAGAGGATAAACACTGGGAGACCTGCTTCATGGTCTAGCTGGGGGGGGATGGGTTGCTGTACCCAGGAGATCTAGAGTCCTTTGTTTGGTTCGGGGCAGGTTGATTTGCGCCTCCGTAGTGGTTTACCTTCGTATACTTTATTTTAGTTTAAGTCTGACTACTCCTGGGCATGTAACCTTTTGGGGATGGTCCCTGTCAGTTTTATTCTGTTTTTTTGTACTTAGTTTCTTAGTCTTAGTGGGGCCTTTTGTATATAGTTTAAAGGGGAATTGGAGAGGGTGGGCTGTTATGGGGGGGAGGAGGGGAAGGTCAAGGGCTATCCCGCTATCTACATTATGCATCTACTTGTTAATGTTACCTAGCACTGTTATTAGATGTTCACAATTAGATTCCCTGGTAGCTAGAGAATTATGGCATTTTGTCAATGTATTGGGGTTGTTGGGAGGTTGTGGGGAACCTGGAGGGTGCCACTTGTATTTAAGTTTGGTGGAAGTGCCACAGGATCTCGTTTTCTCCAACCTTTTTCGTATGCTATATGGCTGCGAGGCCTATTAAAATTGCTACCTGGAACGTCAGAGGTATCAGGGATACCACTAAAAGGCATCAAATCCTTCTAAACTGCTCCCTGTTAAATATTGATATCTTATTCTTGCAGGAAACACACTTATTAGTTACAGAGACCAGTGGGTTACGACGTCAGGGGTTCTCTCAGGTTTTTGTATCCGGGGGTACATCGGTCAGTAGAGGTGTTGCTATTTTGACAAGATGAGGTATTCCATTTGTGGTTGAAGACAATTCTATAGATCAGGAGGGCAGATTTGTTTTAGTTAAGGGTCTGCTTAATAGTACTAGTGTGGTATTAGGGGCAATATATGGCCCAGTGGGAGGTGACCCCAATTTTCTCATGCATTTAGCCGTTAAATTGAGTGGGTTCCTGCCATCCTCATTTATTCTGGCAGGTGACTGGAATGTTGCCCCAAATCAAGAGTTTGACAGAACTTACAGACCTATAAAACCCCTTTCCCCATCTCAAATCGCTCTTGGGGACTTCATGAACTTACTAGGTTATGTGACCCTTGCGTCTTAATCCTTCTGGCCATATATATTCCTTTTATTCTCAGGTACGCAAACATGGTCAAGAATTGACTATATTTTAATTAGCACCACCCTCTTAGAAAATACTTCCCACTCAGGTATAGAGCCAATTGTCATATCTGATCACTCCTTGCATGGATTAAGGTGTCTCCCGGACCATATGGTCAAAGGACACCTCATGGAAGCTAAACACGAACTCTTAAAAGATGAACATATAATTTCCCATTTCAAATCTTTGATCTCGACTTTCTCGAATTTAATCAGGGTTCTATTGCTAGGGAGGATTTAATCTGGTGTTCTCTAAAGTGTTTTATTAGAGGTGAGTTCATAAAACTGGCTTCCAGAAGGAAAAACTTAGGGAAGCCAAGATTGTATCTCTGTCTACCAAATCAGGACTGCTGAGTGCCTTCTCTCTAACTCTCAAAAAGACCTGAGGATTATGCAAGCTCAGGAACGAGTATGAGGACCTGATCAAAGAAAAACGGAATATGCCATCCTTAAAACCTAAGCTCACTACCTAGATCAAGGGGAAAAGCCGGGTAGGTTGTTAGCTGTTAGGTTAAGGGAGATAGAAAACTCAAGGTTAATCCCCGCTCTGAAGTCACCTGATGGCTCCATTAAAACCTCACCAAGAGATATTGCGCATATCTTTGAATCTTTTTACAAAGATCTGTATGGTAGAGGTACCTGTCAAGTATCTCTTCCCGCTATAGAACATTTCTTAGATGGTGTTTCTCTCCCTTACTTGCAGGCACATCATTGTGAAATGTTATCCTCCCCTATTACCTTGGATGAGATCGAGGATGCAATTAAGGGGCTACCTCTGGACAAATCTCCAGGCCCTGATGGCTTTTCCCCTAACTTTTATAAAACTTTCCGCAAGGAGATTTCTCCTCTCCTCCTTAAATTGTTTAACTATATGTTCTCATCAGACTCCTTTGACCCTTCGCTGTTGGAGGCCACAATAATTTTAATTCCAAAACCAGACAAACCCCGGCTGGAGCCGGCTAGTTACCGGCCAATCTCATTATTAAATTATGACATCAAAATCCTAACCAAGATTCTTTTTCTCAGAATTAAACAGGTCTGGCAACATTTGCTGAGTCCCGAACAAGTGGGGTTTGTCCACGGTAGATCTGCAACAGACCACCTGCATACCCTCTCCCATATCTTTCAGGTTGCACAAGACTCCCAGGTTCATATGGCACTGATTGCCTTAGATGCAGAAAAAGCCTTTGATCGGGTTAACTGGGATTTTTTGTGGTCCACACTTGGGAGAATGGGCTTCCCAAATATTTTTATCCAGTGGGTTAGAGCAGTCTACAACTCACCCTCTGCCAGAATTTATTGTAATGGCGTCTTCTCATCTCGTTTCCCCCTGTACTCTGGTACCCGACAGGGTTGTCCTCTGTCCCCTTACTTATTTAACTTGTACTTAGAACCCCTGATACTCAGTATTAAGGCCTCACCCCAGGTTACAGGTTGTGTTATCTCCCAGAAAGTCTTGACCCTCTCGGTTTTTGCAGACGACATTCTCTTGCATCTCACCAACCCAGAATCCTCCTTACCGCAGGCATTACAAATTATTAATCAGTTTGGGCATGTATCCAATTACAGGTTAAACCTAACCAAATCAGTTATTTTCCCTCTTAACTCCCTTATACCCCAAGTTAATTTCTCTCAATTTGGCATGAGGTGGTCTCTGGTCTCCCTCAAATATTTAGGCATACATTTAGCTCGTGACCGGAGATTACTAAAACTTAATCTAGATGACCTGCTGGTGAGAGTCCAGAAAGATCTCTGTAGATGGGACAGTCTACTGTTGTCCTTGTGGGGTCGCATCAGTATCATTAAAATGAATGAATTACCCCGTATTTTTTACCCCCTAAATCTTCTTAACATTTGGCTCCCCAGATCCTATTTTCAACAAATTCATACTGCCTTATCCAACTTCATTTTGAGAGTAAGCACCCCAGGCAGGCTTTCCTAAAACTCAATTTACCTAAAGATAGGGGAGGTCTTCGCCTTCCTAACTTCTTGTTTTACTACTGGGCTAGCCATCTAGCCAAAATAGGACGTTGGTTCAGCGCCCAATCAAATATCTATCAACCTATTTGGTTGATGTTAGAACTCAACCTGCTGGACAAATACAATCTTTGCCCTCCCCGAATTTTCTATTACACCTATTCCACACTACCAGAGGTTATACGAAATTTGGTTATAGGGCTTTCCATTAAGATTCTCTCTCAATGCTGGAGCTTTTTTAATATCCCATTCACAAAAGATGTGGCGCAACCTCTTACCCTTAATCCCAACATCAAAATCGGTGGCTCCCTGCTAACTTCAGACTGGCTTCCACAAATACATGATTGGCCAGTGGAGGCTCTCTATTCTCAGGGTTCTCTTCTTTCCTCCACTGGATTGTTAACTAAATTGAATATCTCGCAGAAATATATATTTAAGGTCTTCCAGTTGAGACACCTTTAGGAAGCTGTTTGGGACTGTAATGATACCTTCCCAAACCAAACCTTTCTTAGATCAAATTCAAGAGCGTGCAAGCAAATCCCATGGAATTGCCAGAATCTATTCTTATCTATTAGATTCTAAATACCCCAATGCTTTAACCGGTTCCAAGGTTTGGGTCTCCCTCTTACCTGACTCCTCCCTACCTTGGAACCAGATCTGGCGTGACACATATAGATATCTTACTCAAGATAGAAATAGGTTAATCCAGTTTTACATTTTGAACAATCTGTATTATACGCCAATTAAGCTGGTCAAATTTGGCAGGCTGACTTCAGCTATTTGTACAAGATGTGGAGCAGGCGAAGGGAACTTATTGCATATATTTTGGTACTGTGACAAGGTGGCCCCCCTATGGAATACAATCCAAACCAATCTGGATCCGCTCCTGGGATTAGAGGAGTTATTTACAGCTGAAATATGCATACTAGGGTTGTATTCTGATATTAAAGTTAAAGAATGCTGGTTCCATATGGCCTTAATTTCCATAGCAGTTAAAAGGCTGGTTCTCAAACACTGGCTGGATCAAATTGTTATCTCATATACCGAACGGCTAAGTGAAATTTCTCTTTGTTTCAAGACTGAAAGGTTAATAGCTAGCTCCCGGAATGGTATGCCTTCCTTTAGCCAGAAGTGGGGCAAGCTATACGCCTTATATTTACACTAAATCCCATACAAGAGTTACCTCTGACAGCCTTAGTACACTCTGTCTCCCTTTTATTGGTTTTTTAGTACCGGAGTACCTCTTGCCATCCCATCTCTGTTATCCCGTGGTTTGAGGTGGCACCCTCCAGGGGTGGGTGGGAGGAGGGTGGGCATACACATCATCTAACTCCCTGTTGTCACACTGGTTATATGCCTTTTTTTTTTTTTTGTCTCGCTACAGTATGTGTTACAGTCTGTACATCATGTTTTGTTGTTACTAAAATTCAATAAAGAAGTTGAATTTCAAAAAAGATCTGGCCAGGACTCTACATAGCGTAATAAGGTATGCCTTGCATACCGATGGCTCCAGGTACATATTATAATGTTCAGCCAGCCAGTTCTGTATGAAGGAGATTGAATTCTCACTCTCCAAGATTTCGGGCATCCCAATCACTCTCAGGTTAGCAGCTCTGACTTGAGTCTCCACATTCTCTAGGTGAAATCTCAAGACTCTTAATAAGTCCTGTGGTGGCAACCAGTGATCTTCTGGTCTGCCACACCACTTCTTTGGCCTCAAAAACTGCAGAATCTACTTGCTGCTCACAGATTTTGAGTTTGCCCTGGATGTTTGCCACCTTCTTATCCAGGGCAGTTAATCTCCCATCCATTGTCTTTCCCACATGAAACATGTTGTGCAGGGTCGGCTCTGTTAATCATGTAATCTGCCAGTGGTGTTCCCTTCGTGCCCCTGTTAGATAGCCCATCCTGGTGACCTTTCTTACCACCACTCTTGAAGGCTTTTTTCCTCGGATTCCCAGTCTCACAGATTGCTGTTTTTGCAGTCAAACTGTGACCAGCCAGAACCTCAGGAAACAAAATGGAAGGTACAAAACTGTAAAAGACAAAATTTGATGTTTTAAAGATGGCTTTTTCTTCCCATGTTGCAGGGAGCTTGCGGAGTACATGTCCTACCATGCTGGAAGCTGGCCATGCCCTGACTGAGATCGTTAATGATCTTGTGCAGGTGTTCATTGTGGGGGCTCTATTTGACAACCAGCGGTGTGCAATCATTTTTTTTTTCTTATATTCCATTACGTTCTTTATGGGTATTCTTGTTGCCCTGCAAATCTGGCTTTCTATGATCTATGGGGGTATCCTTGATTTGCAAGGATTTCTCTGATGATGCTGATATGCCTGTCTCCATCGTCTGTGTCAGAACATATGGCATATTCAATTGTATCATATGGCATATGTAAATCATGGGATGTTTTGTGTGTTTGGGGTAGAAGCTCTTATTATTCAGGTAGTTGAATCAGTCAGTGGGTTTGTGGTAAATGGATGTCTGCATTTTCCCATCTTTTATGATGATAACTGGTGTCCACAAAGCTGACCTGTACTGATGAGTAACTGAGTTTAAATTTTATGGTAGGGCGGAACAAACTGAAGTTAAGGTGGAGCTGTATGAGGTCCTGTTTGCTGGCAGTCCAGATAAGGAATAAATCATCAATGCATTGCAAATGTATTAGGGGTTTGATGTGACAAGTGGACAAGTAGGTCTCTTCCAGTTTAGCCATGAATAGGTTGGCAATCTGAGGTGCCGTTCTTGCGTTGGTTGTTGGGCCCATGGTCTGCAGGTATGTGTTATTTCCAAATGAGAAATAGTTGTGTGTGAGTATAAATTGCAGATGAGAAACCTTTTCTTGTTCCTTACCATTCCGCTGCTTACATGCAACTGTTTAAGAAGTCTCAATCTGGCACCGTTTGGTGATGTCCATTTCTCATTTGTGGCAGAACAATTACACTGAGGCAGCTTGTAACAAACTTCAGTACAGCAGCCTGAGAGAAACTCAAGGACAGCTGCAGAAAATGCCATAGTTTATCCTCAAAGTTGGCAGATTGGTCAGTGTCCTTAAGAGCTCCGTTAAAGTATTCAGGCTCATCTGTTTAAGGATAATACAGTAAGGAAATCAAACATTTAAACTGCCTCCACTGTAGAAATTCCCTAAATCTTGTTGCCAGAAACAAAGTTCCATTTTGTGATACACACCCTTTCGAACATTCTTTAATGGCAAAAATTGCATCTCCATATTAGTCGTTAAACTTAATGCGGCTGCCAGTTTTTGGCAATTTCGGTACATCAGCAATCCATAAGTACAGCTGCAAACTGACACTCAGCCTGATCAGATTGATAAAGTTCCCCTATAAACATGGGGAGATGGGCTTTATCCCACGGAACCTTTAATAAAGGTCCTAGCTGTTGTGGAGCAAACTACATAACAACAAGGCTTTCATCATTCTGACAAATAAGACATACCTGAAGAGATTGTTCTGCTCTGTAATTTATATTGCACCAATTATCTGACTCAATGGGAGGGTTATATATTCCGTTGTCAGGATGTAACTATTCCACTATCACTTATGAGGCCATAGACAATTATCAGGTTCAAACTTTTTTAAATTTGTTTTTACAATTTAAGTGCACAGAATAACTCAGTTAAGATGCAACATCTTGTTTTCAGTGAGGTCCGGCTTCTACCTATTTTTGCAGCTGGTTCAACTAGAGTACTAGGAGGGTAAGTGACTTTCCCAAGGTCATACAATGAGTATTTGGCCCTAGCAGGTTTTGAACTTGTGATCACCTGGCTTCCAAGCCAGTGTGCTAACCAATATACCATGCTGCACCCCCCCAGCAAAGTTTTTCATACCATGATCATGTAACAGGCCTAGTGATCACAGCACAGAAGCAACCAATAAAAGGAACTGGCCCCTTAATAGAACATAACATTTTCTTTTTGATAAACCAGTGTTTTCTTAGCAAAAGAGATAACATTTCATCTGTGAGGGCAGAAACAGGTGATCATTCATCCACATGCAGAGTGGCATTTACTGAGCTGTCCTGAGCATTGCAGCCAATAGCTTTTCTCACACCATGAACAGTGGATAGATACATGGAACTCAGCATGTCTTGAGTCTGCATTCTTAAAATAGTTCACATTAAATGCTTGTGCTCAGCATGTTTTCCATGATTTCCCATGTGTTACAGTTTCAACAGGTATAATCTCTTTGTTTTCTGTTCTGCATCGCTTGCTAGATGCTGCTTGGATCCACATCCAAAATATATTCCTCTTTCACGGTCTGCACTTGTGTGCCTGTGGATGAACTATAACAGCCACAAATGAGGTGTCAGTAATAGCCATGGACACCATTATGGCCTTGTCTACATAGCATGTGATCTCTTTTACTTAATGTCAAAATTCATTTAGGAAGTAACTCCTCATGAATGTGTGGTGCTGGGGTCTTTTTTTTTTTTTTTTTACTAGCTCCTCAGAGATGATCTCATTCATTGGTTCCACAAAAACTGACATGGAATTGCAATGTTTCATGAAGGAACAACATGCAACATATAGGCTCATCTTACATTTTTGCATGATGTTAGAATTGATATTATTTGCAGTTACTCCACATTTACTGCTGGTGAAAGATAGTGAAGAAGAAGAATCAGCATCTATATTTATTTAGTTTTTGTTGACCGGGTAAACGCACTAGCCAAAAAATGACTATTTTCAGGCACGACCCAGGAGAGTACAAGGGATTACATACAAGAAACATTTCAGAAGTGCGTTGCAAAAATACATGCAGCTTAGTTTATAACCATTTAAACAAGGATACAACAGCAGATCAATAACAGAACAACAGCGAGCAGTACATGCAAACAGTAACAAAAGCATATGCAACATAGCATAGGAGATACAGTCAAATAAACAAATATTAGAATGGGTCACAGCACCAGCAATCAAAGAGCATGTGTCATAACATATAGTACACAACTTAGCTCAGCGTTATACCTAAGAATTTCAAAAGAGGAAATAGCAGGAGGAGGGCAACTGTGCAATAAAATAGAGTAAAAAGGAGGGGGGATTATAGAGGATAAGTATATGAGGATGGGTGGAGGGAGGTCAAGGCAAAGTCAAAAAGAGGACACGGGCAGGGGTAAGATAAGAGGAAAATGAAGAAAGGAAGGGGATGAGAGGGTAGTTGTAAGGAGCAGGAGAGTTTTAGAATTACGGATATCAGGGCAAGGGTATGGCAGACCCCCAGACAAGTCAAGTAGGGTCAAAGCAAGTACGGGGTTCAGCCATTGATAGGTATCGTCGGAGCTCACTTTTGAAGTGACAGTGAGATGCATATAGCCTTAGATCTAAGGGAAGAGCATTCCAGAGCAGAGGAACAGCATATTTAAATGCCCCAGTGCCTTTAGAGTTATGATATCTAGATACCCTTAGTAATGATTTGTCATCTGATCGCAGTCCATAGGAGTAGGTGAGGGGAATTAGCAGTGTTGCAAGTGAGGTAGGGGTTTGAAGCCTGATAATGGAGTCAGACAGACAGCCAATATAGTATTGTCTGGATGCAGAGGGAGAGAGCCAACCAAGGTCACTATAGAGTTGACAGCGATGCTTAAGTCGAGGGGATGATGATGTGTAGCAACAGACACTGTTGTAAGTGATGTCCCATTTTTGAAGTGATGATTTTTGGGCAGCCGCAAGGATAGGAGCACAATATGTTAGAGTGGGGAGCAGGATCCCCCTGGCAATGGCCAGCTTAGCAGATGGTGTTAGCATGTAGCTAGTTTTGTAGGCAACACCCAGCCTACTATTAATTGTTTTGCAGGTTGACTGAATGTGGAGGCTGAGATCAAGTGATTGGTTAAGCATGACATCAAGATAATTATATAATGCTTTTCATACACATTGTATCTTAAAGCACTTTACAAACAATACCAGACTGATAGTTAAGTGATCAAATATGTAGTGGCAGCCATTTTGCACATCAATACCCATGCACAGCATTGGACAATTGCATGAGCCAGTTTTATGGGAAAGGGAATGTTGGCCAGGACACTGAGAAAAATCCCATACTCTTGTGGCACATCAGATTACACTTTTGTAGTCTCAAAAGAAAATTAGAAAACCAGTATGAAAAGAAAAAAAAAGAATAAAAAAGACCCCTTGATATAGTTTTTATAATTTCAATTAAAAACCCCATTCTTGTGAAAAGTGCCTTGGGTTCTCTTACTTCCACCTGGACACCTAGTGGGACAGCACCAGAGACGGGTAGAAGGGACCTCTGTTTAATTGGAAGACTACAGCCTGTAGTTCAAGGGGCAGTGCAACACCCCTATTTGGCCCAGTTAAGGGCGGCTGTCCTTACTCCACACACAAGCATTTTTTTCTTGCAGCCAGAGGCTCTGTCCATCCTCTCTCGGTCCCACACTTTCCCTGAGCCCTGCCCCCGCTGCGTTTGTCTCCTCCCTTCCTTCCTGTTGGAATATGTTGGCTATGCTAAACTCTCTGCCTGGTTTGCACTTCTCCTGCTTCTAGGTCAGTAAATTTTGCCTCTGTTTGTGTTATTTAGGCTCATTTATTGCTACTCCCACTTTTACGAAACCCACAGCAGTCTGTTTTTTTTTTTTTTTTGCTGCCCTCCTCCTCGTAGCCCCGATCTCTTCAGGAGCCACCTACGGCCTTATCAGCCCTCACTCACCTACCTGGAGACCAGTGCAGTCCATTCCCCATGGAGCCGTGGTTATGCCCCCCAGGCAGGGTACGGGGTGGGGGCCCATGCACCCTGATGCGTCTATATATTTTTTCGTCGGGATGCTGTCTCTGGGCAGGTAGGAGCATTGAGGATCGGGGCCTGGTGCTCCATCTACTAGGAAGCCGCAAGGTGTTTTTCTGGTGTTCTTGCGATGTACCGTGTCCCCTGACATCCAAGGCGCTTGAGCGCCGATGTCTGGCACATCACCCCCCCCCCGTTAGGCATTGGGCTTGTTGTACCTCGGGTCTCCACCCGGGGCCAGACAAGAGCCGAGCTCTGGTTCCCCTCCCCGGAGAGGATGAGCAATCCCTGGGATGCTCAAGTCCTCTCTCCTCTGCCTTCCAGCTTCCCGGCTGTCCTCGAACCCGGTCGCTGCGTGCAGCGGAAATCCAACCGCTGCACCGCGGCTGGCTGGCAGTCTGTTTTTGATGATAACCTAATCCTGCCTTCATGGCTGGCATGTATTTAACTTATTTCATTAGCTGCTTGGTGTCATGTTCATAGTTTCTTTGTTTTTCCTATGGTGGGGGACTAAGGAGTCACAGAGGGCATTGCAGCCCCAAGCAGCAGGAGTGGCTTCCTATTTGTTGTGTATTGTATAAGCCCCTGGCTCACCTGGCCTCCACCTGCTGCTCCGCATAGCCTTTATGGCACTATGCAACCAGCTATTCCATGCAACTCTCTGCCTAAGGGCTTCTGGCTCTACCCAGCCTTCTACCATCCCTTACCTAATATTATGCAACTGGTTTACACCATCATCCCAGCCTTCCTGTCCCTTGTACTACCAGCAACACTCACCCCCTTCCAAGTCTGGCAGCATATCATGTTTACTTGCTTCAAACCACACCTCCTACCTAACCAGCTTCACAGTCTCCTACTCTCCAACTGTTGGCTCTGGGCTTTACCCGGCCTCACCGTTCTCTTACTCATAACATACAATTTAATTCACTCCCAATTTGACTTCCTAATGGACTTGGTCGGCATGCATTCCTGTGATTGGAAAATGCTATTTGCCTTACCTAGAACCACGAGAGGATCCATATTGCTCAGCCCAGCCTATGTACAGGTCTCTCCCTGTCAGCTCTCATCCAGTCAAGACCCACAAGAGGGTCCACATTGCTTAGTCTGACCAATGTACAGGTCTCCCCATGTCTCCTATCATCCATCAGGACCCATGTGCGGGTCCCTCGCGTGGGTCCCACACTCATTATGACTCACTCCTCCATATTTTGGAGACATGCCAACTGTATTCATTACTTTCAGGTCTCAGGGCTAGCCCTGTGGCTGATGGTCTCTCTCTCTGCACCCTGAAGTCCGCATCTTGAGCATGTGAAGCTTGTGAAGGGTCCTTCTCACCTGGCCCATAGTTGGGAATGTCCTTGCTCTGGGTGAACCTTCAGTCATCAACTGTGCAGATGGCACCTCTCAATGCAGCATTGAAGACTGCAGCAGTGAAGGGGTGGGACTCTTACAGGAAGGGTCCCTTTAGCTGCCAGAGTGGGTTTGGAGGCACCCTTTAAAGCTATTCTCCCTACAACCACCTCTGTTTCCCCTGGTTTGTTCTTAGATCAGTAGGCCGGCTGAGCACCTTAGTGGTCATTACTCTCCTCCTCCTGCCTTGGAGGTTGGCACTGAGATGCCCTGGTGTTGCAGAGTTTGCTGGCAACCTTCCATGGCATTCCCGTTAGAGGAATAGAGTGTTCCCTGAAGCTGCAGTTCCTCTGGATTGGTCTACTAAATTGCAGTAGCAGAGCCATCACTAAACAAAACTGTCCCAAAGCCTGGAGGGAAGGTGACCTAGGCCTTGGATCCCCAGAGGTTTCCTCCTCAAATGGGGGTTTTCCTCTCCTCCGTGCCAATGGTCATAATGCTAGATAAGCATAGTTGTAGTCCCAAGATCACTTAGTTGATTTCTGCTGTTGGATGGAGTTGGATGGCTGCCCTGTAATTGTTCCTTCTCCCCATTGGCTGTTCTCTCTCTCCTTAGGAAGCCAGGCCTCCACACCTTACAGTCAGACCTCAGAGTGGGTCACTATTTATTGGTTGTTTCCTGACTACTCTGCTCAAACAATATAACCAACTGACCCATGCTACCAACTGAACCCATACTACTAACCAACCTATGTACAGGTCTTTGACCCCAATAAGTGTTCACCACCTTGTATGCTTTGCTCAACAATCTTTTTGCTATTCTTCCTAAGGTATCTTAAGCCAAGGGAATCACTCCCACGGCACCTCAAGTGGTGTAACCCTCCTCTAGGGTTCCTTGCCTTCATGCTCCTTTAGGGTGGTATATTCCATGGATAGAGAGACAAAAAGCCAAAGATTATTTATGTTACATACACATGAAACCAGTTGTGCAGGTACATCGAAATGGAAGACTACAGCCTGTAGTTCAAGGGGGCGGTGCAACTGGCCACACCCCTGTTCGGCACATGTAAGGACTGCTGTCCTCACTCCATACACAAGCATTTTTTTCCTTGCCCCTCAATCCACCCCTCCTCCTCCAGCAGCATGCCTCTCTCTCTCTCTCCCCCCATGTGGGCTTCTTCCTAATGTACCTTTAGCCAAAGAAATCATTCCCATTGCACCTCAAGGGGTGGAACCCTCCTCTAGGGTTCCTTGCTTTGTACCCCTACAGGGTGGTATATCCCATGGATAGAGAGGCAAACAGTGAAAGATTATTTACGTCACACAAGCATAAAACCAGTTGCATAGGCACATTGAACGTCTCATCCGAAGGATGACACACCCCATCAGTACAGCAGCCCCCCAGTACTGCACTTCTGGGAGCCAGTGTTTAGGGTATAAGCCCAACCCCAGTCTGGGACCAGAACCCACAACCTTCTGGCCCAGAGGCAGATGTGCTACCAACTGAGCCACACTGACACCTCATGCTCACACATAAGAACATGGAACCCTTTTTGCAGTAATATTGTGGGCATTAGATATTGCCACATAATTTTCAAACATGGTCCTTTGCTGATTTCATAGTATTTTAGGTCACCTAGGATTATGTTCTAAGCGCTGAATGCTGAATGTGGTGCTATGTGTATATAAAATGCATGAAACTGGATTTTCAAAACGGGTTTAAGATTTGTATTTTAGCACAATTGCACAACTTGTAATAAAAAGTTAGAGTGATTTTGCTCTAATGATCTGGCACAATTTTATTTATTTATTTACTTATTTCAACAGTTTTACTGGGAAACACACACTGAGCTGATAGTTAATTTTCAGATGCATTCTGGGGGAAGGGAGATCAGTAACAATATAACTAGGTGCAATATGTGCAATACATTGCAAGCAGCAAATACAAGGTGCAGAAAATGCGTACATAAGAACATATGAATTTGCCAGCAAAAATAGGCCACCTGATCTATCAAGTCTGCTCAAGTGTGCAGCTAGCACCCTCACCTTGCAGCTGCCCTGCCCCCTCTCCCCCTCCCAGTTACTTCCCCCTCACCTTGTCCAATACCCTTTTCAAACTACCCACTGTCTTACAGGCCACCACCTCCTCCAGTAGAGCATTCCATTCTGTCATGACCCTCTTTGTGAAAAAATGTCCCTTTATTTCCATCCTAAATCTTCCACCCTCCAATCTAAGGCCATGCCTTCTCGTGTCCTTCCCCCTCCTCAGCCTGAGTATCCCTTCAGTGCCTGTCTTGTTTATCTTCTTTACGTACTTAAAGGTCTCAATCATATCCCTCTGGTCCTTTCTCTCCTCCAAGGAGTACATGTTCAGCTCTCTCAGCCTCTCTTCATATGGTCTGTCCTCCAATCCCTGGATCATCCTTGTTACACTGCGTTGTACACCTTCCAGTAATTTCACATCCTTCTTCAGATATGGGTGCCAGTATTGCACACAGTACTTCAGGTGTGGCCTGACCAGTGCCCTATGGATAGGCAGGATCACCCCCCTGCTCCTGGAGGAGATCCCTCTCATGATACAACCAGCATCCTGTTGACTTTTGCTGCCACCCTCCTACACTGCTCTGTATGGTTCATCTTCCCCACTACAACAAACCCTATAAATGCAATATGGTGCTGTGGCCTGTGGCAGTACGCGCATGCTCAGTCCCATTCATTCAGATGCTAGCCAGGTGAGGTAATGAGAGGAAGGTCTGTGCTGATTGCCATCCACCACTCTGTCAGAAAATGATGACATCATCCAGGTGGATCAGGTTGGGGAGGGTGGGGGAAGTGGAGTGTGGTGAGTGCTGAGTGCGTAGGGGAGGGGGCTCTGTCTTGTTCTGCAGGGTGCGGGAGTAGTACTAGCACTAGGAATGTTGTGATAAATCAAACAGGAATTAAGGGTGGAGGAAGGGATTGTCACAAACCCACTCAGCAGGTCAGCCCTCTACTCCCAAAGTGCCAACCTCTGAGAGCAGTCTTGTGAACAGTTTAACAGAACAAGGTAACCCTCTTGTCTGTTTTGTGAGTTTGCATCAACCTTTGGTCTCAAGTCTTGGAGGTATTCAAACTGTGAACCTCTTGCTAGCGTACCCAATGCACAGGCTCAGATAATTCTGTCTCCGGTGGGCCACATATCTTTGCCTATGGGCACCTAACCAGGTGTACAGAAATTAACCCTTAAAAACTTTAATATAGACCTCAGATTTAAAACGCTTGTCTTTCAAGTTTGGTATCACCATTCAAGCTTATGCCTAGTGTTAGCTATAACCATATATACTTTTCTTGCAAATGAAAGAAAATCAAAGACAGACCAAGTAAGCTGTAAAAAGAGTTTTACTAAAATAGATAAAAATATGTAAAACACAAAATACAGAACTATTATATCACAAGACATACAAATCTATTAAAAGAACAAGGTTTTAAACAGTGCAATCCCTACTACAGTAATTAGACTGGTCTCTCTAAATACCTGCTTAAAGTGCTCCAAAGATGTTTCTTTGTCAGAGTCTAGATAGAAGTGTCTTAAGGAAAACAGAATTAATGTTTAAAAGCTGATTTTCCCCACCTATTTTGCATGAGGTCACCTAGCTCCTCCCTGTCAGAATATCTAAAAAAAATATCTATATAAAAACAGGATGTCTTTTCAAAGTATTAAATTTTGCAACCTTGACATAACTCATGTTCTACAAATGACTCTCTTTGATCTTTAGCTGCATCCTTTTCTCACACAGACTTAAAAGCATTTATGATTTCACACCAGTTTACTAAACCTGATTTCCTCCTCTTGAAACGTCATAAAATGGATATGCTCAACTCAAGCCTCTTCTAGCCTGTAATTAACTTTAGATACAATAGGAGATCCTTGATCAAGGTTTGGTCTACTTTGTAATTAGCTTCAGGCCTTCCAGGTAACCTTGTATCTAAAACCTGTGTGTGTGTGTGTGTGTGTGTGTGTGTGTGTCTCACATGCTGTTTTAGCATTTCTCATGGGAGACAGTAATAACCCATTTTTATTTATTACAAAAAATGATCATACAGCACTCAGAACTGTCTGTCCCCGTCACAATCCTCCCCACCTAGACTGAATTTGGGGGCTCTATCCACTGCATGGGATGAGCTTCCCAAATCAGTTCACTCCTCATAGACCCTAGACAGCGCATCTGAGTTTTTTTTTTTTACCTCCAGCCCTATGTACGATTTTCAGATCATACCCTTGCAAAGCAAGACTCCATCTTAGCAATCTACCATTTGTCTTTCCCATCTGCATCAGCCAAACCAGGGGGTTGTGGTCAGTCTACACCACAAAATGCTGCCCATACAAGTATGACTCCAGCTTCTTTAGGGCCCACACTATGGCAAGACATTCTTTTTCCACCATGGAGTATGCCTGCTCCCTGGGAAGTAACTTTTTACTCAGGTAGGCTATTGGGTGATCCCTTCCTTGGCTGGATGTCTGACTCAGTACTGCCCCAATACCCCCATCTGAGGCGTCAGTCTGAACTATAAAGGTTTTGCTATAGTCAGGACTTGTCAAAACAGGAGCACTGCACAGTGCCTCCTTTAGTCTGGTAAAGGCTTTCTAACAGACTGGGCCCCAGGTAATTTTCTTTGGCATCCTTGTCTTTGTCAGGTCAGATAGGGGAGCAGCCAGGGCATTGTAATTGGGTACAAATTTCCTGTAGTACCCTGCTGTCCCTAGAAAACTCCTGACCTGCTTCTGGGTTTCTGGTCTGGGCCATGCTTGGATCACCTCTATCTTTATTTGGTTAGGACAGAGCTGTTCCCAGCCTACCACGTGCCTGAGGTATGCCACTTCTCCCATGGCCACCTGGCACTTCTCAGCTTTGACAGTGAGCCCGTTCCTCTGTATCCTGCCCAGCACTTCCCTAAGGTGGGATAGGTGTTCCTCCCAGCTGGTACTAAAGATGGCAATGTCATCCAGTTACGCCACGGTGTACTCCTCAGCACCATTTAACACCTGGTTCACCAACCTTTGGAAAGTGGCCGGGGCGTTCTTCATTCCGTAAGGCATTACCTTAAACGCAAATAAGTCTATCGGAGTGATGAAGGCCAACCTCTCCCTAGCTCTGTCTGTCAGCTCTACCTGCCAGTACCCCTTCATCAGATCAATGGTCATAAGGTAGGGCACCCCTCCCAACTTGTCCAGGAGTTCGTCTGTCCGGGGCATCGGGCGGGCACCTGACTTCGTGACTGTATTCAGTCCATGATAGTCCACACAGAAATGAGTAGAGCCATCTGGCTTAGGCACAAGGACTATGGGTGAGGCCCGGGGACTGTGGGATCTCTGGATTACCCCTAAATCCAGCATCTCCTCCACTTCCCTCCTAATGTCCTTTTGGACAGCCTCTGACACCCGATATTCTGTTCGCCGTATGGGTGTCTGTGTCCCTGTCTCCACATTGTGCATCACTAAGGGGATTAGTCAAGGTTTGGCGCTAAACAAGGGAGCAAAGTCTGATAAAACCTCCCTTAATTTCTGGATCTGGTCTGGGGCTAGCTGGGAAGACAATTTTACTGCCTCCACAGAGGAGTCCTGCTTACTTTCTTCCAGAAAGTCCAGAAGGGGGTCTCCTTCTTTCGTCCCCTCCCCATGACTACACACTGTGAACACCATGTCAGCCCTATTTGCATATGACTTCATCATGTTGACATGGTACATCCTTTCTGTCTGTCTTTGGTCAGGTAACTCTACAATGTAGTTCACGTCATTTACCTTCCTAACCACTTTGTACGGGCCTGCCCACTCAGCTTGCAGCTTGTCTTTCTGGACCAGAATAAGGACCATGACTTTCTGACCCACCATGTACGAGCAAGCTCTGGCTCTGTGGTTGTACCACACTTTTTGTTTCTGTTGGGCAGCTGCCAGGTTGCTCTGGGCTGTCCCCATAAGCTCCTTCAGCCTTTCCCTAAACCTAGGGATGTAATCCACAATGGGAGTTCCCTGGGTGGCATGCTTGTCTTCCTAGTCCTCCCGGATCAAGTCTAGGGGCCCACTTACCCGGCGTCCATATAAGAGTTCGAAGGGGGAAAATCCTGTTGACTCTTGGGGCACCTCCCAGTATGCAAACAACAGGTGGGGAAGGTGTTTCTCCCAGTCCCTCCCATTCTGTTCAGCAAACGCCTGGAGCATTGACTTTAGGGTACCATTGAATTGTTCCACATGCCCATTGGCTTGTGAGTGATATGGTGTTGTGCATCTCTGCACCACCTCACACTTCTCCCATAAACATTTCATCAGGTCTGACATGAAGGAACCCCCTCGATCGGTGATTACCTCCTGTGGAAACCCAGCATGGGAGACAATTCCAAGTAAGGCATGTGCCACTTTGTCTGTCCTCAGTGAGGATAGGGTGACTGCCTCTGGGTACTGGGTGGCATAATCTACCACAGTCAGGATGAATCTCTTCCCTGAGGAGTTAGGGGTATTTAAAGGCCCCACAATATCAATTCCCACCCTCTGGAATGGCTCCTCCGCTATGGGCAATGGAATCAGGGCAGTTTGGGTTTTCTTGCCCACCTTCCCTATTTCTTGGCACTGGTGACAAGACCTGCAATACTCCTTCACCTGCTGGGTGAAGTTAGGCCAGTAGAAATTCTGGGCCAACCGCTGCATTGTGCGCGTGATTCCCAGATGATCAGACAAGGGAATATCATGTGCAATCTTGAGCAACTGCTCATGATACCCCTGGGGAACAACAAGCTGCCTGACTAGCATCCCTCCCTCTGTATGTACTGCCTGAGTATGCATAAGTCCATTTTCCCAATAAACCTTATGTTTGCCATCACCTCCCTGGGTGCCGTCCAAGTCTGCCCAAGCACTCAGCTTCTCTAAACTAGGGTCACTTCTCTTAGCAGCTGCAAACCCCTCATACATTCCCAAGGTATGGGACAGGTCCCCTTCAGTCTCTAAATGAGGGTCCCTAGCACTAGCATTATGGCACTCAGAATCACTGTCAGTCCCAACCCTCTGACAATGAGTCACCCCTCCCTCTTCGGAGTAACCCTCTATAGCTGTGTGGTTACTTGCTACTGGGGAAAGTTCTACTCCCTTTTCATTAATCTCCATCTCAGGAGACACAGGCTGGGAAACCAGCCTCTCAGTGGTTTCCACAATGGCTTCTGTGGGGTTCAGGGAACTACAATTTTCCCTTGCCGCTTAGCTACGGGTAACTGCACATACCATCCCCTGTTTTAGATTGTTGCCCAGGATCACATCCACTGCTAAGGTTTTGGCTACAGCCACCTGTTGCACAGTTCCCCCTGTTTCACCCAAGTCTAAGAGGACACTAGCGAGGGGTAATGTTTTCTCCCCTCCCACAAAGTCCTGTACAGTGACGTATTTATTGGGTATAAGCTGAACAGGCTGTACCAGATCCCCCTTTACCAAGGTCAGGGATGCCCCTGTGTCCCTTAACCCTTGTGTCTGTACACCATTCCCCATGACTGGGTGCATGTGTTCCCTCACGTTCACTAGCATGCTTCCAGGGACACACAAACAACCCACTTCTTTTCTAGCACCCTGTTGTGCATTATTGATCACCTTTTTGGAACACTGTCTGGCAATACGCCCAGTTTCTTTACACAACCAACATTCATTTCTTCTCTCAGAGAAATCTTTTCTCTGAAACCTGGGGCTAACTGGTTTCAGTGGAGGCAGTGAGGGTTTTAGCTGCCCTGAGGTGCATTTTCCCTTTCTGTACTGCCACGCCAACCCATTTGCTCTCAGAGCAGGTCTGCTCTTGGCGTAGCAGTCCAAGAGTTCAGCAGCCTCTTGCACTGTTTTGGGATCTCAGTCCTCTAGCCAGGTTTTAGCTCGGCTGGGCATGCCCAATAAAATTGTTCTAATAAAATCACATTTCACTTTTATCAACAGATATTGCCTCAGTTCCTTCCCACCAACGTTTTAAAAACTGATGTTGTTTCATGGCTAGCTCCTCATAGCTCATATCAGGGCTTCTCCTGAGCTTACGGAATTTAGCTCTGTATGATTCAGCAGTTAATTCAAACTTTTTTAACAGTGCAGCTTTTAGTTTGCTGTAATTACTACTGTCCTCATTGTCCATTTGACCCAATGCATCCCGAGCTTTCCCAGTAAGTAGCGGGGATAGCTGGAAGCCCCAGGACTCTCTAGGAATTTTAACCTGAATACAAACTTTTTCAAAAGAATTTAAAAAGGCATCCATATCCTCCCCCTCCTTAAATTTGGCTATTAATTTGTAATTCAATTTGTAACCCAGTCCTGCAGTCCCAGTTAAACCCAAGCCACTTACCTGCTCTGGTGCCACTGGTCACAGTCGTAGCTTCTCCAGTTTGTTTTGCCTCTGGTGCTTCTTTCTCTTCTCCTCTGCAGCTCACTGGCACTCACACTCCTCATGGTCTGCATCTCTTTGTTCTCACTCTGCCTCTCAGTGTTCTCGCTCCGCCTCTCATTTTTCCCACTCTCTCTTCTCCTGGAACTCCAGTTCCATCCTGCGCAACTCAATTTGCAGCCTGAATATCTCTGGATTCAGGATACTGGTGACCTTCTCCTGCTGCTGTGGCCCTTCACTAACAGTGGCCCTGTTGCCCTCCTCATTGGATCTGGACACTGCACTGGCAACTAGCCCTGCCACACTCAAGGTTTGGTCTTTTCCAGCCATGGTCCGTGACTCACTGCTCTGGGTATCTGCTACCATCAGAGCATCTATGAGGTTCTGCTTTTTGGCTGTCACCTCGAATGGTACTCTTCTGTCCCCGCACAACTGCTTTAAGTAATCTACAGTGTGGCTGCTGTAGTCGGAAGCCATCTTCTCCTAACTACAGCTACTCTGACTTGCACTTTAGAAAAAAAAATAAAATGGGTAGGAACTTGACTGTACACCAAGTGATATAGTTCTGTTTCCTTTTTAAAATAAAACTCTGCCTTTTTTCTTTCTTTGCAAGTGAGCTGATGGTTTCAAGCTGACACAGCACAATAAAAGCTTGTAATACCAAAATTATGCCACCGCTGCCAACCAATCTGTCACAAACCCACTCAGCAGGTCAGCCCTCTACTCCCAAAGTGCCAACCTCTGAGCGCAGTCTTTTGAACAGTTGAACAGAACAGGGTAACCCTCTTGTCTGTTTTGTGAGTTCAGATCAACCTTTGGTCTCAAAAGGGGATCAGGCATTGGAACTGCCTGCCAGCAGACAGAAAGAAGTGTTACCAGCATTGCTTGTGATTTGGACCGAAGATTTTGCTCTAGTAAACAATTGGCCCAGCTTGTTTGTGAGACTCTTGGATTGAAAGGTTTGCAAGTAAAACTGTTAATTTGCAACCGGACTAAGTCCGAACTGTTTTCAGAGATTTAAAGTGCTGAATGTGCTTAGTGGGTCGAGATTTGGTTCCCGATGAGGGAAATTAAACCAGCTGCAGGCTTCACCAGCAGAAGATAACAGACTTTGCCCGAACTGTTCACCCTACCTGGGTCTTGCCATCTCGGCCTAGATTGCTACTCCTGCACCAGAGATCATTCGGCCAAAGATCGGCTCGGGAATTCAGCCTCCTGCACATCACCACCATGCAGGGTGCGACCATCTGGAGGTGCGTTGTGTCGGCCCTGCTTCCCCCTGACTTGCAGCAAATTTTAAGGAGGCAGTATAGAGAAGTGATTTAAGGCTCTGAGCTGCAAACCTGGAGACCTGGGTTTGAATCCCACAGCGCCACTTGCATACTGTGTGATCCTGAGCAAGTCACTTAACTTTCTTGTGCTCCCAGGTCACACCAGTAAACAAGCTTCAGCTTAGTGTCTCTTTCCTGGTAAAAAAAAAAAATTCCTGGTAGCGTGAGTACAATCAGGGTAACTCACTGCAACAAGTGTTTAAAATCATCTGATTTGCTTAGTTTTTGGGTTTTGCAAAAGACTGAAACCTCCGGCCCGGGATTACAAATAATTGGGTTGTTTGCATGGTTAACTGCCTTTCTTTCCACCAAGAGTCCCAACATCAGCTGCAACACTGGCCACCCCTGGGCAACAGTTCAGGTCTGCCTGTATTCCACTTTGGGTACCCAGTAGTTGCTAGACTGATAAACTCAGGGACTGAAGTAAATGAAACATAATCTAGCTTGTTTTTAAATATAGTAAAGTAATTGTTTACCTAAATTTTGGCCCCTTCCTTGTTCACGTTCCCCTTAATAAATCAGGTTTACTGTTTGATGTTAACCTGGCTGGTGAGCATATTATTACCTGGTCTAGAGTCACTGATGTACTGCAAGATATGGAAAGTGCATACTTGTATTGTTGAAGCTGTCTTTTACAGGGGGTTTGCAGAGCCCATGTCAGAGATCCAGATCCTGCCGACAAGTGGCCAGAATGTGAGCATATTATTAATGGTCAAACTGTTTAGTATGTTAATAATTGAACATTGCAACTGTCTAGGTTTTTGCAAAAGGTCACCAGGTGGGATTGTGAGTGATATTAGCTTCTCAGAGGGCTGTACCTACTGTGATAGTTACTCACGTAATTTCTCTGGGTGGAGGAACAATAATGTTAGCACTACTACTACTACTACTGGTAGGTACTGGTATGGACCCCCCATATTAGGTAGTTATGAACCCAGGCCCCTCAACCTGTTATTAGGGATACAGGCAGGGGTATTGACTCTTGATATAATGCCGCCAGCATTACAATACAATGACGCAGAGGCATTGCGTAGAGCTGCTTACGGCTACGTAATTTCATGCAAATTGCCCCTTTGTGCCTTGCATGCTTTGTTGTGTTATCATCATACTGTTGTTTGGATATGGCACCCATGAACAAAAGCATTAACTCTTATGATGTGCAGTCTCCCTTTGCTCCTGGGTGTCTGTTTCAAGCAAGGAACTGCACTGCACTACTTCTGCATTTTGTGCGACACTAACACAGTCCGATATTCATAAAGGCAGCATGTACTGGTCATGGTGGGTTGCCTATATAAATATGCCTCCCCAATGACTGCATTATTTCATGCGTGGCACTGTTATTCATGCAGTGCTAATGACCACTTCTGAATATGAGGGCCTATGATATGTACAATTGAATGGAACATTTTCCTGACCCCAGCAGTAATGACACTACCTTTACACATGAAACACAAGCAGATAGTTGACAAGATAGTTACTAATCTGATCTGGACAGCAGCTATCCTCTTCCAAGTGTTTTAAACCTCAGCGGTTAAATATATTAATAAAGACAGTGACACTACCCTGTCAATATCGTGAGGAATGGATAATCTGTTCTGTTTTCATGGAAGCAAATTCTGAGTTTTGAAGGACACTATACAGATCAGAAGCTGCAAAAGAAGAAACAAACTGCTGACATAATCTCCTTGGGAAAGTGGGACAAATTCATAGACTAGGAAAAGAAGAAAAACTGTGCCATCTGGACTCTTAAGAAAATATCAACAGTTACACAAATCCCGGAGTCATTGATTGAAGAAAGTCTGAGTGAAAATGATACTGGAGAATTAATTACCTGTTCGCCCAGAACAGGGTAGAGAGAGACTTATCTAGTGTGTGTGAACAAAGTCGGTGGCTTACTACTGGGATGAGCACATGACTGTGACAGGGAATAGAGCGTGATTTGCTTCGGGAGAGTGGGTGGGCCATGTAGTCCTTATCTGCCATCAAATTGTGTTTCTATGGAAGATAAAAGCAACACATACCCTTGCCCAATCTTCTTCTCCCAGGTTCAGGTTTTATTTGGTGCAATCATGGAATTTTATAGATTTTTTATTCTGTTTATCTCTGGTCCCAGAAGTGGCCCTCTTCAATATGGTCACCTCCCGGCCTCATCCTTCCCATCTCTGTCTCTTACCTGCCTTCATGGGGTCCCACAAGCCCTTTCTTCCTTCCTTCTCAGGAAACCACAGAAAACTGGAAAACTCAACAAGGATGATTGCAAGCATTTGTTAAATGTATTCCTCCTTCTTCTCTGATCTCCTTAGTGGACTCATGTGAGAGTAGGGACAGCTCCTCTGGTCTGCAAGTGTGGAAGGTACTGGAAGTCAGCTTGGCAAGACCTGAGAGTGCCGGTGTTATGCGGCTGCACTACCATGGTTTTCCTCCTTATTACACCCAGCTCTCAGGATGCTGTCGGCTAGAGTGCCTAGTGTGCATAGGCATGCAAACCCATGCCCATGCGCTACACCAGCCAAGGGTCCACCTTCCTGTTAGCTTCTCCAACTGTACTATCTCCTGTGATCATAGCAGCAGAGTGCAGTCCTCATTTCATAACGGAGAGGAGTGCACTCTGGGATGCTCAATACACCTTCCCTCTGCTGGCCCCTGATATCCTGGGGTCATTCCCGAACTCTGGTCACAATAGTTGCAGGAAGCACTGCTGTGGCTGTGCCAGCAAGCTGGCCTGAATTTTTATTTTGTTAATAAATTCTCTTTTGCTGATACTCTGAAGCATCCAAAGTATTTTTTCTCACCCCTCCTCGCACCATGTCCTCTATCATTTAGTTATGTCAAATTTTTGCTTGTCCAGGAACGTACACAGAGTACCAGACAGCTTGTTTCCAGGTTCATCCTGGAGCAGGGAAAGAGGATACACCAACAAAGCATATAACCACAGTAAATTAGTTAAATACATAAGCATCTAGAAAACATTATAATTATGGGGTTGATTTTCAGCCTTCCGGGGCTAAGTCTGTTCTGCAGCAGCTGGTGAGGACTGAAATCCCCTCACCTGAGGACTTCCACATTTTCATGGTACACCTGCTTCCACTAGGTATACCATTTTTGACACAGAGATTAGAGATTCGATTTTTGCCAATGAGATTAGAGGTAGGCTGATTAAGGGGTAATGTGAGGAAATTCTTTTTCACAGAAAGGGTGGTGGATGCACGGAATGGCCTACCTCAGGAAGTGGTGGATATCAAAACAGTGCAGGGCTTCAAACAGGCATGGGATAGGCATAAAGGAGCAATAAAGATGAGTATGAATAGATAGGCCATCAACAGAGTAAACGCCTATGGCACATTCATAAGGTGGAAAAAATGGGCAGATTGGATGGGCCTTGCGGTCCTTATCTGCTGTCAACTTCTATGTTCCTATATGTTTCTACAGTTGCAGAGAAAAACTGGCCACAAGCTGCCATAAATTGGGGAGCTGGTCGTAAACCAGCTCCCACTTTGAGAATACTGCAGCTGCGGGGAAAACTGTGGCTCAAGTGGTGATCCACTTGCACCAGTTTTTTCCTGCAGTTGCAGATTTTATTTATTTTATTTATTCAAGTATTTCACCCGGAAGGCATGCTAAGCGGTTTAGCTCATTTCCAGATGCATCATGGGGAGGAAGGGGAAGAGAAGTAGTGCAAGTGCATAGAACACAAGAATATAAGTGAACATTGGTTATGAACAAAATACATACAGTCTCATTCATTACATCAAGTACAGCCTGATAATTAACAAAATTAACATTTACACCATAAATACAAGGGTGTTATGAATTCATAGCAGCCACGCACGTTACATCAAGTACAACTTAATATTGAGCAAAATTAGCAGCATAATACAAGAGTGCAACGAATACAAGAGAATGCCTGACTGTCGATAGGTTTAAAATTGAGCTAAAAACTCATTTATTTAATCTAGCCTTCCCTAATTATGGATAATTTGTTTTATTGTTCCTGTTTTAATTTTAACTATATTTATTGTGTTGGTTTTATGTATAGTGCCTTGGTCTTGAAAGGTGCTATAAAAATAAACTTTGATTTGATTTGATTTGATTTAATCGAGTTGAGATGGATAGGTTGCTAAATTGTCAAAATGACAAACAGTTTCTAGGGGCAAGAAATGGGACGGCCCAGTGGGAATATGGGCTGGGGGAACCAGCTAGGGTCGGAGGGGGCACTGAAAATCTAGCTCAATGCCTTTTTCATAGATTATGAAGCAAAAATTTGGGGTTAAAATGCTATGAATTAAAACAATTAGATTTTTTTTTAAAAGACCCCCATGGCCTATGTTTTGTTTCTTTCTTTTTCCTTATGTGTTTTCAGCACCACGAGAGTGAAGTCTCGAATCTGGTCTTGGTAGGAGGCGCAGCAGAGGTCAGCCCTTGGGCTCTGAGTTGGCAACCAGTAGGCAGAATACAGTGGAATCAACGTCCCCCGCCTTGTGTTCCCTGTTCTTCCCAAACCATGCCCATACAGGTGCAGGGTAGTCTGCAGCCATCAGAGTAACCAAGCATAACCAGCATGTGCCCTTTTTTGTTGCTGCAACTAAATTCAGACACCATAATTTAACAAGCAGAAGGAGGGACAGAGAGTGAGAGAGAGAGGTTTCTAAAATGTGCAATAACAGTTGGAAATCCTCTTAAAGTACTTTAACTACTTTTTTCATGGTTTTTGCACTTTTGCTTTTTAACAGAAGGTGAAATGAAACTGTAATAAGTGGACCGATAAAGCATAAAGGCTACTAGCTCAACTGGTGACTGGGAGACCCAATTCTATCAGCTAAAAGCTTTCTTTTTATTTATTTAGTAATTTCTGTTCAGTCCAAAACACACTTTATAAATGATGTAACTTTCCATTTGACTGAGTGCCAGGTTAGAGTGGACATACGGGCCATGAATGTGACTTTTTTTGTAGCAACTCTGAGAGCTGCAGATGTGTTACTTGGTGGACATTCTTGTAAGTATGTTGCTGTCGCCTCAGTGGACCAGACTGCAAAAAAACCTGCAGTGTATTACTAAATAAATAATCATTTGGGACAGTGAGAATGATGGATTCATGTTTTAGATGATACCAAAGATCCAGCCAAGTTGATTGAGGCTGAAGACTTGCCACATGGGTGCACCTGCACCGTCCTACTCTGGAGGCTAAGTCTGTCTCCTCTAAGTCAAGGAAGTGCTTTCCTCTTTTCATGTATGTACCTGAAGAAAATCTTATCCCTGCTCCACTCACTGCCTTTACTGCATCTCTCTGTGTTACTCGCAAGCAATCTTTATTTATTAAACGCTGTTCCAAACAAGATCATAGCATTGTACATACATATAAAACCAATTAAAACATAAACAGAGTAATGAAACAATAATCCTAAAATAGGATAACAACTATAAATCTGATTCAATCAATCAGGGAAAGCCAGAGTAAATAAATACATTTTTAGGGCAGATTTAAAACCCTCGACAGTCAGGCACTCTCTAATCCGATGAGGTAGAGAATTCCACAGGGTTGGTGCAGCAAATGCAAGAGAACGAGCACCAGAGGTCTTTAAATGGACCCCGTGAACCTCTAGCAATCCCTCGCTGTTGGACCGGAGTGAATGTAGGGGGCAATAGGGACAAAGAAGATCTTACAGATAAGCCCATACATGGCTTTATAGGTCAGTAACCTGACCTTGAAGGTTATCCATCAATATATAGGCAGCCAATGCAGCTCAAAGAGCATAGGAGTGACATGGCTAAAAGTCAACAACCTGGCTGCCACGTTTTGCACTTGGTATACTTCCCTGTCTTCCTCTCGCTGTATTTCCTTATACCTCCTGAATGTCATCCTTTTTCCCCTCAACACTTTGACCACCTCCCTAGAGAATCATAATGGTCTCTTTTTCCTTCTACTTTCATGCACTTCCTTCATGCAGTGGTTGGTTGCTTTAATTATGCTGCCCCTTAGTTATTTTCTACCCCTCTCTTGCAATCCCCCATATGAAGCAGTGTCTGAGGCAATCTCCCATCTCTTTAAAAACTGTCCTCCTAATGTCCAGGATCCCTGTTCTCATGAGTTTTGCCTCTGTTCTTGTCTGCACAATACAGTGAGCATAGGCACCTAGAGGACTGCCCACTGTGATGTCTGCAATGTCATCCCTGTTTGTAAGAACCAGGTCCAGCAATGCCCTGCCCCTAATGGATTCTTTGACTAGCTGCCTGAGAAAAAACCCTTGTAGGGAGTCAAGGATGGCCCTACACCTCTGACAGATTGAAGTCCCCAACTAGCAGCACCACCCCTTACTTGTCACCCTGATGATAGCTTTCGCAAGTGCCTTATCCAACTCCTCTCCCTGTGCTGGAGGGCTGTATACCATCCGTATACAGATAATATCCCCAGTACCAGTCTCCAGGATAAGCCACAGCACCTCCAGCCCTTCTGTTTCTTATGGGGGCCCCTTTACTTCCATGACCTTGATTTCCCCTCACATATAGTACAACCCCTCCTCCCTTCCATTTCTCTCCTGAATAGAAAGTAGCCCAATATGGCCATGTCACAACCATGGCTGTCAGTGAAGCATCACTCTGTTATGGCTGCTAAATCCAGGCTAACCTTTGCCATGATGGCCTCCAGATCCAGAATTCCCTCCCTGCCTACTTCCCTACCTCCCATCCCTTCTGCCTGTGCTGTTCCCTGAAGCTCCTCCTGACTCCCGTCTTTCCTTGTTACGTTCTCTGTTACCTGTCTCCTTTACTCCTTTCTTCTTGCTTTTTTTTTTAAAAATTGAATATGCTATATTAAAATTTTAAGAGTGACCATAGAATAAATTCCAGAACATAACCTGTGAACAGACATTCCTTATACACTCCATTAAAGACAATCCATACAAAAAAGAAAAGGGCATTACGAAACAGAACAGGAAAACTGTCCCCCAACCCCCTACCCACTTCTTGCTTTCCTGATTTATACCCCACCCCCTTACCCACTGATTTGTCCCCACCTCTGTCTTCTTGCGTCCCTGCCCTGGGGGAGCTTACACCCTTTGGGCTTTCCATCCCTGCTATTTTATCTTCTAGGTGGGCAAGTGTTGCCTCACTTGTTTTAACAGCCTGCCCCGTGACAAGTGTAAAATACTCATCCAAGTAGCATTTAAACCTCTGACTAAGTGCTGTGGTCCCCCTCCAAGAAAGATGCAGGTCTCCCACAAATGCCCATATCCTCCCTGGTTGGACCCCAGTCCGCAGTGCATCAGAAGCCCCTCTCCATGCACCATGCCTTCAACCAGTTGTTATAAGCCCTGGTGCTGAGTGTCCTAAATTCTCCTTGGTTGCATACAGGTAACACTTCGGCAAAAGCCACCATGCAATATTCATATTAAAAGATGACCTTTTATTGAATTTAAATGTAAAAAGGTGCTAAGGCAGACTCTAAATGGAGGAAGGAATGTCTTACAAGAGAGGAGATAAGGGCAATTTAAAATATAAAAGTATAAGTCAAAATGTTCACCATTAACATGCACTGCTGCCTTAAGTATTCTATACAATGGTTTCAGACTCAGAGACTATTACTGCCCCTAAAAAAACCTCCCTGCTCATCCTTCACTGCAATTGTTTATAGCTGACAATGACAGTTGCAAGTTGAGGCATCCCAGATTGAGTAATTCTGCTGACACAGCTGTGACAGGAGCCATCTGTGAGTGGATACTGATGGTCACAAGTTAATTGCCTCAGATGTGTGTAACATGGGCTTTTTCCCTCGTCTCTTCAACTGTTATCCCTCAGATTTTCAAGTGCAATACTCATTTCATTTTTTAGGTTCATAGAGCGATTCCTGTTCTTGCCACTTCCGAAATACTGTAGAACACCAACAGCAGCGACTGATGTCTCTCCTGCTCGCTATGGGTGATTCACATTAAAGTTGAATTGAAATGAAATGTTTCTCCAGAAATAGACAAAATAGAGGCAGTATACTGCAGTGGTTTAAGGCTCTGAGCTACAAACCTGGAGACCTGGGTTTGAATCCCACAGTCCCCACTTGCATACTGTGTGACCCTGAGCAAGTCACTTAACTTCCTTGTGCTCCCAGGTCACACCTGTAAACAAGCTTCAGCTTAGTGTCTCTCTCCTGGTAAAAAAAATAAAAGAGCTTGCCAGTAGAAAGGTAAAGCTGAGTTTGTGGCCACATTAAGGTAGAACTTGAGTTCGCTCAGGACACAAGTTTCCTGTTCGAGTCACTTGTTGAAAAACTGTACTCAAAAGTGACTGGTGAAGCAGAAGAAAGTTATTCTCAATGATCAGGTGACTTGCCCTCCCTTCCCCACGATCTGATTCCAGTACCAGTAGTAATACGTGACCTGCCGGCCACCATCTCCCTGTGCAGAAGCAAAAACACTCTATGGCATTGGGACAAAGGAAATGTGACATTAGGGGAATCTGGTAAATTCGTAGAACACAGAACATTATGTGCCCACTGCCCTATTATTTTCTACAGATAAACTGATAGTTAACAGGTGACATGGTGTTTCGGGACAGAACAGATGTTTATTTTGCTGCACATTTCAATAGGAGAAACATTTGGGGATTAAATTGTTCTTTCTTCACAATACAAAATACAACCTGACAGACTGATAGACAGACAGAGGGACTGGCAGATATTTTTTTAATTGCCCACCCCCATCCTAGAGTAGTTCACAGCCACTTGACGCTGTCAGTTCTTAAACCAGCTGTGTCTGACTCAGTCCCTCACATTGCTGAATACTTCTGTGCTGTTACAGGTCATAAAATAATTCACAATTCTTTCAACAGCAGTAGTGCAGAAAGGCTTTGTCAGTAGGTAACGATCACAAAATGTTCAAGACTACAGAGTGCCGAGTCCCAAAAATATCTTCTGTTTAGTTTTAGTCCAGTTCAGTGGCTTGAGTCATGGCACCCTTCCAGTTTGTTATCTTGGCACTGAAATCAGGTCCAGGTTTGGTATAAAAGAGTTTCCTGCTTGGTATATATGATATAACCATCTCTGAGCAGAGCTCTCTGCCTGAAGGGGGTTGAAATTTAAGAGTCCTTTGAGTGGTAGGAGAGTAGAGTAGATTAGCAGGATAAAGGCACCGTTAAAGGTAACAGCTAGTAGAGACTTTTTCCTTTAGCTGCAAGGTAGTGCTGCTGCCTTTCGGACACACGTGGTTCAGGGTTCAGTTTCCTCCCCAGTTTCTTTCTATGTTACATCAAAAAACACAGAATATTGCTGACGCTGTCCAGTGGTCATCTCAGACATGACACTGTTTGCCCAGCTAGTGGATCTACTACTTAAGCGAACTAGAGCCTCTGAGGCACTAGGTGAAGAAATCGAAAACAACTACAGCGTGGTCAAAAAGTATGCACGAAAAATGGCGAAATGAATGGCAGCTCTCAGTAATAACATTGAGTGCTACCCTGGAGAAAAAAAGAACAAAAAGCTACATTGTGTGTTTGTGGGAGACTCTGCCCTGTGCATCTCCTTTATGGGGGGCTGCTCCCCCCACACCCTTCAACTAGTAATAATCACCTCTGGACCTGGCCCAGTGGCATGGAGGGTGAGGCATCACTGCCTTACCTCCTGCCATGCTGGTTACCTGTGTTTGTGGTGCAAGAGGGTCCCCAAGGGTTGGCCAGGGAAGGAGAGGATTGAGCATCCGGAGGACAGCTCTCCTCTCCCAGGGAGGGGTGGGGTCAGAGACCGGTGCAGGCCTGGCCCCTAGCAGTGGCTGGAGGCTGGCACATTGGTTCCAAAAAGACAGAGGGCAGAGACTAAGCAGATGTCCGGTGTACGACGTGTGGAAATGTGCCTGGCTCGGCCATTGGCATCATTGCACACCACGACTCCACACTCAGGGACAAGAAGAAACACGGAGGCTGAAAAATTCCACCAAGTGGTGGGATGATGCCGGCCCCCCTGTAGGCACTGCACCTGGCCAGCTAGCACCTCAAGCCAGAGGTAAGTACCAGTGGACGCTGGGGTGATGGGGCTGGTGAAAGGGGTCTGTTGGTGGGGAGAGAAAAAATAAACTAAAAAAAAATTAAAATGATCACCTTGGGAAGGCAACTCAGGAACGTGAAAGAACCATGGGGGAGGCAACTCGGGGGGGGGATTGTAGTTCTGCTGGAGGACACAGGGGCAAAAGTGCAGGGTGGGGGTAGACAAATTGCAAAATGAGACTAGGCAGAGGGGATAAAACAAAAGAGTTGTGGGACTGGGATTGAACCTTGGTCATCCACACCTTCTGCCACTCTAGCTGCTCATTCCCTATCCCCTGCACCATGGGAGTAGTTTGACAAAGTGCTACACACTTCACCTTTTGTCATCTTCATCCCGCGTGGCGAGAACTACAAAGAAAGCATTAACAGACTTGCGCTAAGCTATCCCTGTAGCTGTACCGCCTTATGCTATTTGTCCAGTGTGGATTTTCCTGTGCTATAATCCCGGCAACATATTCACCAGGTAGGGGCCCCTGAGGGGTGTTTCTTATGGTATGGGAGACTCCGAGTGTGAGGTTTGGGCAAGAGGACCATGAAGCAAAGCTGAGTAGTTCTATCTGTCCAAACCTCACCAGAGGAGTCAAGAGACACCCCCCTTTGAGGCCCTATTGACTTATTATAAACCATTTGAATTTACTGTGGCTCAAGTGATTTCTTCATAGACTAATACATGGGGTAGTGTGTAATAAGAATTTTACACACACACACTCGAGCTGTTGGATGCTATATAAACCTCGAGAGTGAAGAGTGATGGGGTTTACAAAAGCATCCCACACTGAGCGTCTTTGTAAAATTCATGTTTTACATACTGCCCCATGTCTTGTTTTATATAATTGCTGGGTGGTATTTTCTCACCTTGAGAACACTACCCTGCAATTTTAGAAAACAGTGATTCCAGTAGCATGGTCAGGCTGCAGATCATTTTCCCTTTTACCTTTTTCTCCATTTTGCTCAACTGCCCCAAAACTAGACATAAAGGAGCTGAACAGCAACTAATTTTGTGAAGAAACTTGTGTAAAACTTATGAGTTAATTTACTGTGAGCTGATTGCAGTGTGTGCATGAGTAAGGCAATGTGTGTATGTGTGGAGTGAGGGAAACCTGGCATGTGTTTACTAGTATAACCAGCTGGTTGTAATGGTGAATTATAACCAGATCTTACCAGAGCCATTTAACTGAGCAGTTCTCCCACCACAGCCATTTATTCACTCTATGATCTTAAGTGTGTCAGTTACCTGCTTGTGCGTAACTTCCTCTTGCTCTTTTTTTTTGCAAAAGGAGTTCTTTTGTCCTCAGAGTGCCAGGACCATCTGCTCAGTCTTTTTGGTGTTCCCCAGAGACCTCCCAGCCCCATCAACCACTCCTCCTGTAGAAACACACCCACAAAGATTCACGCAGCATGGGGCCCAAGAGTGCAGGCAGCAATCACTTAGCACAGTGCTTTTTCCTCCTCAGCCTTGTCCCACACCTCCCACTTTCCATGTTGTATGGGCGTAGTCATATGGCAGTCTTGTGAATGCACAGCGTTCACATGTGGGGAACCGAGCTCCATGGTCCTCTGTAGGGGTTGCCATGGTGTTGGAACCTGGCACCAGTCTTCCCCAAGCTGGGTCATTCTGACATGGCAGCACTCCGCCCCTGCCTGCCGTCACCCATTGCCCATCCTCATACTGGGTGAAAACAGTGTTTCCATAATAGCGTTGTCAGAATTGCGTTTCCACAATAGCATGTGCCTAAATAGTTACAGGGAAAGTGTAGCACAAGGCAGTTACCACTGCCCCTGTAGCTGTGTAGGCTCACTGCTGGAAGAGAGGAGATGTATGCGGCAGTGTGGTGCCCTGCCAAGCTGCTGCCATGGTGGAGGGGGACAAAGGCCCTGAGTAGCTAAGGCCCTGAGCAGCTACATCAGGGAATCCTCCTGGAGGCCAGAGTTCTGTTCCTGGTCTCCCGATTGATGCATTTTCTGTTTCCTCCCCCCCAATGAAGTTTAATTTAGTTTTTTGGACCCTTCACCCGAAGTAACCCACCTACAAGTTTCTCCCCTTCCTCGAGTTCCACTCCCCTCCCCTGTGGAGTTGATTATAAAAATATTGGGGGTTTTTTTTTAATTTTTATTAGCCATGGTAGCGGTCAGTCTGTTTGTGGACTGCTACCATTGGCGACACTTTTGTGATCTCTATTTTCATAAGGTGCTGTTGTTTACAGCGTGGTTTTGCAGTTGCACTTTCAGACTGTGCTGTTGTTGTGTACGCGGTCCTGATCTAGTGCCATCCACCCCTAGCCCCTGAGTCCACTCCCAGACATGGGTCACCAGCATGACAGCATACTGCCACTGGGAGTCCATCTCTCTCTCTTTTTTTTTTCTGTTCCGCTTTTAGTCCTCGGGGTGCTAGCTGGTTCTCAGCCCCTGCTCACTCCTCTGACTGGACACCACCTACCCCCCCCGGATTTCTCCTGCCCCAGAAGTCTCCCACGGCATGTCCTTCATGGTGGGGCCAGGAGAGGGAGGGCTGCCCCAGAGTCCATATCCAGTTTCCTTGGCAGGGTCCCAGGGCAATGGTGTGGGCCAGAGTGGGTGAGCAGAGCTTCCTTGAGCTCAACCCACAATTTTCCTGTTTTCTCCCTTGGCCCTACGATGTGCACTGGCACAGACATACATACACATGGAGGCACACACGTACTATGCACCGGCCAACCCCAGAGCTGTGGCTCTCCCACTGCTCTGCCACCATGCCTCCATGTGGTGGCAGTATTAGAGCAGTGGGGCAAGTTCCCCTTCCCCAGAAGAGGAGAGTAGTCTGTGGATGCTCAATCCTCTCCTACCTCGACTGACCTCAAGCACCCAGCAACCCAAGTCTGTCATCAAACCTGGGTTGCCAGTATGGTGGCAGGTAAGGCACCTCATCCCTCCGCACCACTGGGCCAGTCTCCCGCTCTCTTTCTTAACCTCCCTCTATGTAACCTTCCTGTGCTTGCTTAATAGCTGGTGCAACTGTTCATGACTTGTAAAGTGCTTTGACATGCAGTGTGTGGCGTGTGTGTGTGTATATATATATATATATATACACAATGCAGGAAAGTAGTTTATGAGAATTTTATACACACCGAGGTGTATGATGCCCCATAAACCGTGAGGGCGAAGCCCGAGGGGTTTATCTGGGCATCACACGTCAAGGGTGTGCATAAAGTCTGAATGTCCACAATTTCCATGTTTTATTTTTTATATTTGCTGGTTTTTATGAGAGTCCATCTAATGTCAGAGGGTAGAGAGGTCCCACTAATGTCAGCTCCGTAGCGGCTCTCCTTCCTGATTGTTCCTTCTCACAGGTTTTAAAAAAATAGAGGAAAACCAACAAATACCTTTGTGTTAAACTCATGATGATAGAAGGCTGTGTGAACAACGTGTTGCAGTCGGACACCTTCTGAGATCACCTGAAAGTTGAATGGAGTGAGAGAAAAAAAAGGAAGTACAGAGCTTCACCTCTGCCAGGTCATTGAATTTGTTTATTTAATAGTGCAGTGATTTTTTTTTGGTCAGTTCTTCGTGTTTTTTTTTCACACTGGCAGTTTTCTTTGAGAGGCATGAGCGGACTGCCAGTGCAAGAACATCTGATGGAGACTCGTGGCTGAGTTGGCAAAGTGTGGTTTATGGAACTCCGTAATTCACAAGTGTGAATTATGGAGTTTGCAAGCGTCTGCCCGTGGTGGTTTATTGACCCTAACCAGTAAAAATAAGATGATACAGTATATAAAACCAAACTTTCTTCTCTTGCCTTTCTTTTCCTATAGAGCTACAGATTGTGCGTTCTATTGTGATCTGGCTATGGGGATATTTACTGATTATATTTGACCACAGGTGCAGCAGAACACAAGCTAACCTGTCACAGTTGACAGACACAGATATTATGTTACAATATACAGTGGCATTCGGGAAGACCTTGATTCCAGACACATTAAGTACATCACAGTATGCTGTGCTGCATCTGTTCTCCTAAACTTGAGCTGTTTTCTGTTACCGTCGCCTCCCAGATTACCAGTATGCGAGTCCTAAGTGAAACTCGACAAACCACAGTGCTGGCTCAGCAAACTGCTGAATCTGCAGTTTTGAATCTGGGTCTCCCTTGTTGAAAGGGACTACCTGTATACAGTAGTCTTCGTGAGAAGAAAACAGGTTCATCTTTTTAATTTTAACATATAGAAGTAAGTGCTTATCTTAGTGCAGTCAGAACAGGGACTTGTACACCAAGCATTTTGGTTTCTCCCAAAGATAGCTTAGGCCATCCCATCTTTTTACTTGCAATCCAGGAGCTGTGAGGTAAAACACAGCCATGCAATAGATGATGCAGCTGGCAGCTGAATGCCCTTTTTGAGGTGAGGGTCTGGTGAAAGCTAACAATCCCTTAGTGCACTTCAAAAAGAGCAGGTGTGAACCTGCCTTGGCTGGCAGCCTCATCCCCTTAAACCCATTACAGCTTCATCACCTTTAACTCATTTTTACCTGGACAGCCATGTTGTATCAGGTTAAGCAATGGATGGTTCAGACTCAATACGGAGCTTTTAGAGGCAATGGATTAAAAGAGGCACTAGTATGTGGAGCTATGAGCATATGAATTTAAGAACAAAAGAAAGTCATCGGATGAGTCCTTACCCCCACCAGCTTAGTACGACTACCCAGCCACCCGTTTTTCTTTAAGGTAGTGATCTAGTTTAATATGATTACCCATGGCTGTGTGTTGAATGTTGCTGGTACTGACATGTGCAACCTTTGACTGCATACAGTTACCAGACTACACTGATTATAATGTATTGGCTGGCCTATCTGAGCAGCAGGAGCTCTACCTCTCATGACGTCAGCGACCCATGCTTATGAGAAGCCTGAGTTGTTGGAAAGCTGGATGGGGCAGGATAGTTGAGTGTCCTAGTGGGTACTGATCCCTCGGGAGGAGGGAGGGAGGGAGGAATCTTGGTCTCCGCGTAGTACAGTCACCAAGGTGACCACAGGTGGTGGTGCAGGCTGGAGCCAGTATTAAGGAGGGGAAGTTGTCACTCTGATGCATCCTGCATTCTACGCATCATCTCAACAACATCTGGGGCTGGAAGAACAAGTCAGAACCCCTCCAACTGTGCAGTATTGCATCCACTACCCGCCACATCTCCTGCGCTGCTGACTGGGCCCACACTCCCGCACTGAACCATCACCTCTGTCCGGGGGTAAGGGGTAGTCTCTGGCAGCCCTACCCATGAGGAGATATCTATAGGGGACCAAGAAGCATAAGGTAGGTCCAGAAGATGGCTGGTGTTGGTGCTAGGTGAAGCGGTGAACCAATATGGGCCTGTTGGACACTGCAGAGTAAAGTACAGTAAATTCAAAAGTTTGTAATACTTTTCTCTGCAAAGCATTTCGAGATATACTTTGTATAAAAAGTGCTGCAGAAAATATAACCTTGTTTACAATATGACAACAGATGACTAAATGTGTTCCCTTTACAGGAACTTCACTGGTCCTTTGCGTACTATGGGTGAAAGCGGCAAGAATCAATCCTAGCAAAATATGAGGATTTCCAAGCAATCCCAAGTGGAAGACATTTTTACATTCAGAAAGGAGCAGATAATTAAGCAATAAGGCCTGACAGAGAGGGCCTTACCAGTCAAATAGTAAACCAGCCAAGTCTCAAGTCAAGAATGTGTTTCATGTCCCTTGAATCCACAAATCGATTGCCAAAATGACTTTTGCTTAAGCTGCTCCAACAAGCTGGGATCTGATCCCAGACAACATCAAAGAATCCAGGAACACTGAACACTGCAAGAGAGCCATGTTCAGTCATCTCTGAACACCTTGTTTATGTCTCCAGCCATCTGCCCATGACTCTCTCCTGTTCCTTTCCTACTTGACCTCGTTTCCTAATGCCCCTCTACATTTCTTCACTACTATGCCTATGTATTCTTAACACAGTCAAGCAGCAGTGCAGCAAGACTGGGCACAGTTTGACCCTACATTTTTTTCACTATAAAAGATTCCCAGCATCTTCCAGTTTTATTTGGTGGTACAATTTTCTAATTCCAGCCAAATTTGAGTATTTTATAAATGTTTAAATTTATTTTGTTCCTCAAAAAAAAAAAAAAAAGATGGCTGCCACATTTTGCACAGAAATAACACTGTAGACCTGGCAAGGGTTAGACTCGAAAAAATAAAACAAGACTCATGGTACGTGGCAAAGGAGGTACCTAGACATGTACATTTTAAAGGTTTGCTAATATTTTCCTTAGTTGTAGCTGAAACTAGCTTTTTTTTTGAAAAACCTTTTTTTCATTTCACTGTTGCTTTAAATTGCTATAGATATGTCTTATTCTACCTGAAACTTTATCTGGGCATGTTGAAATTCGAAATTTTGTACGTAATATAACTATATATTTGTTGTTAATGTTACTTTGTACCTAAAACCTTATGTTTGTGCATAAGCCTATGCACGAAAAGAAGGGTGCCGACATGTGTGCAGCAGGGGCGTGTAGGAAACCCTAAGTTGGGAATCCGCACATGGTCCCCACTGCGACATGCACCATCCGCCCGAAAGGCAGATCTGTGACTGAACCTCCCCCACCACGCAGACAGTAACAGGCCGGGGGTGTGCCAGTACTACGCAGCATGAATGAAGCTGCAATGTGCTGTGTGCCAGGGGGTGCAGTAGGGTGCAGGCTATGCCAGGGTAGACCCTGCCTTAACCCACTGTGTGCCCCCATAGACAGCACCTGCTGGACGTGGGGACCAGGACAGAACCCTCCATGCTGCCCCTGCCCACTAAGCAGACGGGGAGGGCAGGGGCAGCAGGATGGGTGAGTGCTTGACACAGCACCCTGGCAGTGGCACCAGGATGGTATGGTGCCAGGGGCAGGGGTTGGACACTGCCCACCTATGGGGGGATCGGGGGTATGGCCACAGGGTGGTGCACAAGGGACATGCCGTGTGGGTCTGGGTGCCTGCAGTGGGCATGCACTTCCCCTGACCCATGCCTCACTGCGCAAGGGATTCATTGTGGGTCCTGGGATGGGCATCCCATTGGGTACCCACATGGGACCGTGACTCTGCTCCTGGCCACCCTGCAGAGTCCTGCACACTGGGAGGGAGGAGCCATGGACAGGTGGGTGCTGGTTGTGAATACTGCATGTGCACACCTGTCCGCGGGTGTGCAGCTACACAGGCAGGGTATGCACATTTTCCGCATATTCCCTCCCGCATCATGCATAGAGCCATTACTATTAGACTGTGTTGCTTTACACCCCCATCTGACCCTCTTGGAAGCTAGGTACATTACCTGAATGACTGTAAACATGTCTGGTACTTTGCATACATATATCTGAATTCTCTACAATTGGTTCTACTGGTATTGTATGTTTTTGTGCCATCTTTATGGCACAGGTCATGACTGCATATGGTCCCTGGAACCAGCACACCCACCTGGTGAACAAATCAATCAATAAATAAAGAAATAAATTTAATTAGTAAAAAAAAAAAACATAAGAGCAGGCTATCCTAAAGTATACAGATCTTAAAAAAATAAAAATAAATTAAACAATGCCGCAGGCAGGTAAAGAGCCTTGGGTGTGTACCCCCTCCAGGCATTATCAGACTGTTAAGGCCTGATATGGGGGCTGTATTACTGTTTTAAACCTCCTGACAGGTTTTGGAAATTAAAATAAAGCTATGAAAGCCTTATTGTAATTTATAAACCATCATAGCAGCGTGTATGTGCAGCGAGCCCCGTGCTTTGTGTACACTAGCAGTCTATCACAAATGGAAGAATGACTGCTAGTGGACTAACTGGACAGCAAGATTCCATGCTGAACATTCCATAAAGAGTATGATTAACCATATAGTCATTTCTTTACTCTGTGCACCGATAGACTAATCATCCAATTTAAACACAGTTATTCTTATTTACTGATTTTAATCTTTTCTCCAGGAGGAACACACTGGTGAGCAGATGTAGTTTGTTTCCAAATGCATCCTGGAAGAAAGGGGTCCAGTGGAGGCAAATACTGATTTACAACAGTCATCAGAACAAGAAATAACATAGTGAATACATATAAAGTACGACAAGCAAGAATAAGTAGACATTGTGTAGGAATACAGTAAATACATACTGTTAAATAATAAAACATATGTAAGTAAATGTCATAAATGAATATGGAACAGATATTTGCACTAGAAAGTTGGGGAAAATTATACAAAATATTTTATGCTATGCCCACAAAACAAAATGTCATATGTCATAACTATGTATCTGAAAATGAGAAGTGGCACAGACCCCCCCCCCCACTTGCTAATTGTCTTCCACTTAAACATGTGTTGCACATATAATATTGATTCCTCTTCAAACTGAAAGACAACTAGCTAAGTTGGTACTGTGTGAAATATAATGTGACCTACAGAGGAAATGGAACAGACATGAGTTGAAGGCATTCAGCAAAAAAATGATGTGTAATGTGTAAGAAGCTTTAGAGCACCGGATGGTGGATGTGATTTGTCAGCTGGCCAAGGGGAACATCTGCAGCACAGCATTTGATGGACAGCAGTCTGCTCTAGAGTCTAACTTCTACCTATACCTATTAACACTTGCCTTTTGACAAACTTACTATTATACCTGTCCCTGCTGCTGTACAGTCTCGCCACAAGCCCTTGCTGGGCAAACCTGGGACTAAGAGTCCCAAGGCAACGGCTCTAATTATTCAGTAAAAAGGGAAACTTCTTAGTTGAGCTGTTCGACTATGCTTTTGGCTTTTCTTTACTATCAGCTTCTCCCAACTAGGGGGCGCTGATGGTACAATACAATTCCTCAACTCTTGGGCAGATTAAAGGATTTGAATTTTGCTAACAGAGTTTGAACCCTTAACCTGGTTTAATAGTTACTTAGTAAATAGGTCCCAGATGACTGTGGTCAATGGAAGAGTCTAAGATGCTTCTAGTGGCCAGAGGTGCCCTTCAAAGACCAGTTGTGGGCCCTATTGTTTTGTCTTCATTCCTGAACGGGCTAGGGGCATGTCTACAAGGTGTAGAGTAATGTATGGGGGTGATACTGTGCACCACAAGAACTGCCCTTCTGGCAACCCGACATATACAGCACAAAGAAATTCGAGGAATGTAATTCCTACAACATGCTTATGCCAATGCACAATTAGTAGAAGAAATGACCCTCTCAAGCAGAAAAATGAAATTCATGGTAAGTTACTATTTAGAGGTCACGAAACATAAGACCTGCACAACAAGCCACATTTTGCTATTTTTATCCTAGTTTCGACAAGGCTTCAGGATCTGATACAGGATGCTATTGACCTTTTCAATTTTAAACTTTCATGAAACCTCTGGTGTATGTGTACACTTACTCCATGCACTTTTTTAGCCTTATCAGAGGACAGGGCCTCCTTGCATGACTCCCACCCTTCTCTAGTGAAGAGCCTCTTCTGAAATATCGGCTAGCACAGCAGATCTCTTGTTTTGCGACCTCTAAATAATTTACTACGACCTTCATTTTTTCTGATTGAGAGGGTCTTCCTTCCTACTAATTGTGTATTGGCATTGCCATGTTGTAAGAACTGGACTCCTCGCATTTCTTTTTTGACCTACAGGTCAGGGAGCCATGAGTATTGACAATACAGTGCTCTATGCCTTCTGTGTTTCCCTACACATTGTCCTTTAGATTTGGCAGGCAGGATTTAACGGTCTTCGGTAGAGCTTTGTGAAATGTGAAATTCCACCAGTGGAATTCATCCAAGATGGCAATTTGGTCTCCAGAATGCTTTTTGGAATTTCCTTTTTAATTGTGGGATTCTTAAAAGCCTTTCTATATAAATCCCAGAATAATATTGTGCAGGTTAACAGATCCAAAGAATGCTGTTCCATGGTTTGCAAAAAATTAATCCATGGTTTCTGTGATCTGTTGAATTTTATTCGATGGTACATGTGAACCATGTGGATTACTAATCTGCAGTTTTAAAAAAACTACTCCACTTTCAGAATTTTGGAATTCTGCTTGTTACGGAATTCTCAGAACTAGGTAGGATTTTTGAAATGCTGCACAGCTTGAATCTTTGGTCTGTCTTGTTACTAAGCACGTGCTCTTTGGTTCCGGGCATAGACTTAAAAGTGTTCTTCAAGTTCCTTGAATCATAGTCCCCCAAGTATCAAAAACCTTTGATGGCGCAAAGCTCAAACTGGTTTCTGAATATTAGGGAGGCAGTATAGCACAGTGGTTTAAGATTCTGAGCTGCAAATCTGGTGACATCCAACAGACCAGACCTGGGTTTGAATTCCACAGCTTCCACTTAAATACTGTGTGACCCTGAGCAAGTCACTTAACTTCCCTGTGCTCCCAGGTAGCACCTGTGAAAAAGCTTTCAGCTTAGTGTGCTACTTAAGCAATAAGGCATGACCAGGAGTTAGATTAACAGTCTGTTAATCACCCCCTAGGGGTGTAATATGGCACGAGGCACAGTCGAGTGCCATCTTGCCCTAGAGGGTGATTAACTGTTAATCTAACCCCTGGGAGTGCTTTATTGCTATTACAAAAAATTATTCCAGAAGAAAAGCATTAAAAGTTAATTTTTTTAATGTTTTCTTCATTTAGAGGGAGATTTTTAATAACATAGTTCTTCCACCAACAGTTTAAGAATGCTGGTTCAAAATCAGAATGCATCATTCCAGTCATTCAGCAGTGCTAGAGAATGTAATGCTGACAGGAAGAATCCATGTACCATTGTGATCAGGCTGTACATGACAGTATAACATGGATTAATGTAAGGTTGTTGGAATCCTAACAGCCAATCAGATTGCAGCATTTCTGAGAACCTTTTTATAATCCTGGTTAAACAACTTAAAAGAAAAACATCTTGGGCTCTGGATGGACACATTCTGATAAGGAAGTGTTTATGGTGTAGCTTTTTTAAAGAGCAGCTAACCTGCTCATTTTGAAACTTCACCCCAAGAACCATAATGAATCCTGACCTGCCCCCAAGTTTTATGCTGGCAATATTTTTTTTTCTATTTTCCCATTTTGGAAGGGATGGGATTGTATTTTGGCTCCATGGAGCCAAGCCATGCCAATCCCTTCCACTTCCTGGTATCTCCTGAAAGCGTGATCTGCCCCCGCCTTGTTAGTTACACGGTGGCATTGATTTGTTCTGAATGGCCATCTAAAGCACAATAAAATGAACATTAAAAAATGGCCCCATTCATGTCTGTGGAGTGCGGCCCTGCTCTCTGTATAGTGACATCAGAAAACGTGCTGGGGAGGGGACTGCACTTTCAGGAGGTGCCACCACTGAGACACCCCATGCACCGATGGACTACTACTAGCACTTCCCAGTCCCTATCCCTTGGGATAGGCAAACCTCAGCATTTAGCAATCTCCCCGACCTCTTCTACCCCTAAACTGTCCCAGTCAAACCCCTGCCTCTTCCCACACTGTCCTGCTTACCCTGCCCCTCTTTTCCCCCTTCCTTCTCCTGTTCCTCCTACTGAGGCAGGCATACTGTGTACAATGCCACAGCTTACCTGTTCCTGGCTGGATTTTATGTATCCGTTATGTTTAATACTTTCATTGTTTGTTCGTTGTATTATCTGTAAATTGTTCTCAGTCTTTTTTTTTGCCTTGTTGTTTAATGTATTTGACATGGAACCTCTCAAGAAGCATCTGCTTGCAGGTGTATCCAGAACTTCAGTATATAAGTAAATAAATGTAAAGGAGGTACAAGGAAGTGGAAGGGATCACCATGGCTCAGCTCCACAGAGCCAAAATACGATCACTTCCCTTCCAAAACAGGGGCAACTAGAAAAAGACATATTGGCAGCATATGACTTGGGGGCAGGTAAGGATTCATTATGGTCCTTGGGGGAGCACCTGGATAGTTGTTCTTTAAGGATGCTGGGTCATTGACTCAGGCAGCATATCCACAAAAAAGTAACCAACACTCAGTATGAGGTGTGGTGTGAGCCTCAAGGTTGGCTGTACCTGCACTGTCAGGAGGATTCAAAGGAAGAAGTTAACACTCGAACAGACAGGTTGGTATAACCAGATTTATTAAGCAAATGCTACATAATCTAACAGCTTGCTTGTTCAAATGTGAACTTCTTCCTTTGGATCCTCGACTCAGGTTTCTGTATAGAAACTGGCAGTTGTTAACCCTGGACTTAATCCCTGCCCCCCTTGCTTCTCTGCCTGTCTCTGCCCTTGCCAATCCTTTTCCGTTTCTCCTCTACCTGTTGTACCCTCTCTTCCACTTCCTTTTCTTGTATCTTTGCCCTTCCCCCATCCCCAAACCTCATGCCCTACCTTCCCCTGTATCATCTTGTAATGCAATCTAATTGAACAGTTAAGTCACTCTGCACTTATGTTAGATACTTAACTTTGTGTATCTGGACTGTATATGCTGTTATGTATTACGCACTCTGTACTGTATAAACCCTGTTGTGCTTCCATTAGTATAACCTTGTGTTGTCTTTCCCAGGACCACCTCGCAAATGAGGTGTATTTCTTGGTAAAAAATAAAATTGAATTGAATTGAATTGAACTGCAGGGCCAAAACAGTATGAGAAAGCAACTACAGAAGCAGTGCAATTAGGTACAATATAGCACAGGTAAACAGTATGAAACTGTTTAAAAATAAATATATATGTAATATATATATATAATATATATATATATATATAACACACATACATACAGCATGTGTGTACCGATACTGTAAATAACAAAATAAAAAGTGTTATCTTGACCCAACATAGCAAGATAATATTATCTTGAGAAGTAGGGTATATCACAATGCATGCTGAAATAGCCAGAGTGCAGCATTCACAACGCTGATGACATCACAAAAGACAAGTGCAGCACTGAAGCTAGCAGTTGAACTCAAACTGAAACAGTTATATCTTCATACAAAGAGCTTTTTAAAAAATATAACTAGTAAACTAATGTTATATGAATCGAATATACAATGGGCTAACTCAAAACACACACATTTTATCATCGATTGTTTTGGGAGCAGAACTTTTATAACTCACACATGGTTCTGCCACTCATGAGTTATGGTCATGTTCCCTCACATGTGAAGATAAATTGCATATTTTGAGTTAGCCTACTATATATATATATATATATATTGTTTTGACCTACAGGTCAGGGAGCCATGAGTATTGACAATACACAGATATATTATAAATAACATCGTCCATCTAATTAAACAGAGCTGCTACATATTTTTCCCCTCTACCCCCGTAACAAAAAAAGGGAACCTCTGCTCCCCCTCTGTGAAACAAAAAAGGACCCCAACTCATATTCTTCATCAGTTTATACATTGCCTGCACTATTATTTACACTTCCACTGTCAGGTGTAGATTGAACCTCCTGAAATGCAGTGTTCTAGGTGACTTGTGCTGTTATTAGAAATACAATAGGATCTAGCTGTAGGCAATCAGGTTTTAATTTAAAAAGCAAGACTGCAATGGCTCATTTTTTTTTGTAGTTACTGTAAATCTACTTAAGTCAGCTGCTGCGTGCATTTTAATTTTTGTTACATTGGCAACATGAGAGTATAGCAAGAACTGTACTAGAGAAGCCTTTCCAATCACTGCATGACCCCCCCCCATGATGGTGAAGTCATGTGGCTTGCTAAGAATAGCTTGCTGATCTCTGCATGCCTCAGTGCCCCTGGATGAAATCAGAACCCAGAATGAACCAGCTAGGCTCTGCAGTTGCTGCTATCTTAAAGAGCCCCGGACAAAACTGGAAAAACTGGGGGAAAAAATTAAGATTTAGACAAAATTCAGTTTATATTTCATATATTGTCTGTAATTCATCATCCTTTATCTTTACCTTTGAGGACAATTAAACGAAAACAAGATCATTGTCTTCTCGACTATCTACTCCGGTGGCTTGTCTACACCTGATATTTTAATCTCCTGTTTATAACATCATCATTATCTCAACAGCAGCAGACTGTGATGTCATATACAGAAATGTGATGTCAGATGTAGACACACAGCCTGAGAAGATAGAGCAGAGACTCAGTTTTAGAACCACAGAAACATAACAGAGAATTTGACAGCAGATAAGGAATGCTTGGTCAACCCAGTCTGCCCATTTTTCCCTACTTACAGTATCACCGCAAACCCTACTTGATCTCTAACTCTTTCTTCCTCCCCCCTTTCATTTCCAGTAAGATTCCCTTATGCCTATCCCATGGATTCTTGAACTCCACCACTGTTTTGACCCCCTACCACATCCGCTGGAAAGCAGTTCAAGGAATCCAGCACTCTTTCTGTGAAGTACTTCTCACATCCCTCCTGAGTCTACCCTTCCCCCTCCAGTTTCATAGCATGTTCCCTTATTCTTGAGCACCTTTTATTCTGGAAAATACTTCTCTTCTGTACCTTATTTACCCTGTGAGGTATTTAAAGGTCTCCATCTTAACCCTCCTCCCTTCCAGGTTGTACATATTGAGGTCCTTTAGGTTCTCCTCTTAGGGCTTTGGATGCAGAGCCTGCACCATTTTAGTTTCCCTCTACTCGGCCACCTCCACTCTGTCTATGTCCTTCTGGGGATGAGGTCTCCAGGACTGAACACAGTAGTCTAGGTGGGCTCTTAACAGCGATCTGTACAGGGGCCACACCACCTCCCTCTTTCTGCTGTAATACCCCTCCCTATGCACCCCGGCATTACACTGACCTTATCTATTGCCTTGTTGCACTGTCTTGCCACCGTGAGATCGTCAGATATGATTACTCTAAGGTCCCTTTCCTGTTTGGTGACCGTCAATACCTCTTCTTCCATTTTGTGTTCTGCCTCTGGGTTCTGTGCCCCAGATGCATGATTTTGCATTTTTTCGCATTGAAACACAGCTGCCATGCCCTTGACCATGCCCCGGGTTTTCTCTGGTCTCTACACATTCTCTCCACCCCTTCTGGTGTATCCAGCTTGTTGCAGGTTTTGTTTTCATCTGCAAAAAAGGCATATTTTCCTTTCCATCTCATCTGCAATGTCATTTATAAAGACATTAAAGAGGATTGGTCCCAGTGCTGAGCCTTGAGATACCCCCACTGGTCACCCTCCTTTCCCCTGAGTGAACTCTGTTTACCACCACCCACTGTCAACTATCCATTCACCGGTTTCCTACTCATTTTGCCACCCTTGGATCCACCCTTAAGCTTTCCAGTTTCTTATGAGTCTCCTGCGTGTTATGGTGTTAAAGGCCTTACTAAAGTCTCAGTAGGCCATGTCCACTACTCAAACCTAATCCATTTCCCCGGTTATCCGGTCAAAGAAATCTATTAGATTTGTCTGACATGCCCTCCCTTACCCCTGGAATCCATGCTGCCTTGGGTCTTTTAACCCAGTAGATTCAAGATACTCCACAATCTTTTCATTTAGCAGTGACTCCATGACTTCCCCACCACTGATGTCAGACTGACCGGTTTATAGTTGCCAATCTCCTCCTTCCTACCACTTTTATGAAGCGGGACTACATCTACACTTTTCCAGTCCCTCTGGAACCACTCATGTTTCCAGTAAGTGGTTGAATATGTCTGCAGAGGTGCAGCCAGCATCTTCCTAAGCTCCCTCAACAACCTTGGGTGTACTCCATCTGGCTCCGTAGGTTTGTTCACTTTCAGATTTACAAGTCCTTTCAGGACTCTTTCTCCTCTGTAAATGGGCTTCTGTCTACTACTCCCCTCCTCCCGTACTCCTGCAGTCCATCCCCCTTCCCCTTTCTCTGTGAAGACTGAACAAATGTATTTGTTCAGGCTATCTGCTGTTTCCTGATAATCCTCTGCACAGTTTCCCCCGCCCGACTTAATCTCACAATCCCTCCCCTTGTCCTTCTCTTTTCACTTATGTACCTAAAAAAGGTCTTGTCCTATTTAATTACCCCTTGGACTGTTTTTCCTCAGTTTGCACCTTTGTGCTCCTTACTGCTTTCCCTGCTTTCTTCTGCTTCTCCTGGTACACCTCCTTGTCCTTTTCACTCTGTATCTCCTTACACCTCCTGAATGTTACCCATTTTGCCTTTACTTTTTCAGCCAGTTCCTTTGAGGAACCATAGTGGTCTCTTTTTCTCCTGTTTTTGCTCACTTCCTTTTTACAGAGGTTTATTGCCTTCGCTATGCCATCCCTTAACTTGACCCACTTTTGCTCCACCCCACTCAGATCTCCCCCCCCCACTAGGTTGTCTCTGAGGCATTCATCCATTTAAAAAAAAAATCTGCCTTCATGAAGTCGAAGACCCTTGTCCTTGTGTGGTTTGCCTCTGCTGCTGTACTTACGGTATGTTGAACCACACTTTACCCTGATCACTGCTCACCAGGTGACTTCCCACTGTAACATCTGCTATATTGCACCCATTTGTGAACACCAGGTCCAGTACTGAATCATAGAATCATAGCAATCTGGTGGCAGAAAAGGACCCTCTGATCCATCGAGTCTGCCTCCCCCCCTTACTCATTATCTATGTCACGTGACCTCCCCTTCCCCGACTTGCCAACCCCTTATGTCTGTCTCATGCCCTCTTGAATCCCTCCACTGTTTCTGCCCCCACCACTTTCTCTGGTTGTTTATTCCAGGCCTCCACCACCCTTTCTGTGAAGTAATGCCCCCTCACATTGCCCGTAAATCTTCCTTCCTCCAATCTAAGGGTATACCCTCTAGTTTTAACCCCCGCCTTCCTCTTAAATAAGCTCCCCTTCCTTACCTTATTGATCCCCTTCATGTACTTAAATGTCTCCATCATGTCCCCCCTTTCCCTTCTAATCTCCAGTGGGTACAGATCCAATTCCCTCCACCTCTCCTTATATGACTTCCCCCGCATACCATGCACCATCTTGGTTTCCCTTTTCTGCACCCTCTCAATCCCATCTATGGCCTTGAATAGGTGTGGTCTCCAGAACTGGAGCCCGTACTCCAGGTGAGGCCTCACCATGGCTTTATAAAGAGGCATCAGTACCTCCCTCCTTCTGCTTGTTATGCCCCTCCCTATGCACAGCAACATTCTATTTGCCTTTCCCACCACTTTGCTGCATTAATGACCTACCTTAAGGTTGCTTGATACTAAGATCCCAGATCCCTCTCCTGCTTAGTTGGCTTAATTACCTCCCACCCCAAAGTGTAAGCTGCTAGCAGATTCTTACATCTCATGTGCATCACTGCACACTTTGTGGCATTGAATTCCAGCTGCCAGATTTCCAACCACGCTTCCAGAATCTTCAGGTCCTTCCTCATTGGCCTCCACCCCCCCCCGGGTGTCCACCCTATTGCAGATCTTCGTATCATCTGCAAATAGGCACACCCTCTCTTTTAGACCATCTGCTATATCACTGATATAGACTATAAGTCCTGAATCTGCTGGTAGTTTCATATATTGAAAAGGGGGGTCTCAGTACCAACCCCTGGGACACCCTGACTCGACACCCCCTCTCCGTGGAATGTACCCTATTAACCACCACCCTCTGGCTTCTGTCCTTCAACCAGTTTTCCACCCACCTAGTTATTTCTGTCCCACCCCTACACTTTCCAGCTTATTTACCAGCCTTCTGTGAGGGATGGAGTCACAGGCCTTCCTGAAGCCTAAATAGGCCATGTCCACCACCCCTCCCTGATCAACCGCCTTCTTCACCCAATCAAAGAACTCTGTTAGGTTCATCTGACATGACCTCCCAGTCGTGAAACCATGCTATCTATCATCAAGTAGTCCATTGTCTGTCAGGTAGTTCACCACTCTTTCCTTTAATAGCGTCTCCATTACCTTCCCCACCACTGAGGTGAGGCTGACTGGACGATAGTTTCCCATCTCCTCCTTGCTGCCCCCCTTATGCAGTGGCACCACGTCTGCCTTCTTCCAGTCACTTGGCACCCATCCTGTATCCAGGGATAAGTTGAACAGTCTCGCCAAAGGTGCCGCCAGCTCCTCCCTCAGTTCCCGGAGTACCCTAGGATGCAAGCCGTCTGGCCCCATTGCCTTGTCTACCTTTAACCTTCCTAGTTCTTCTTTTACCCTGTCCTTGCTGAATGGACTGGGATCCACTCCTTTGCCATCCCCTTCCCTTTCCTTTAACTCAGGTTCCTTCCCCTTCCCTTCCACAGTAAAAAAAACCAAAAGTAGTTATTCAGCACCTCTGCCTTCTCAAAATCTCCCCCCACCAGTGCTCCCCTCTCCTCCCTCCCCCTCACTGTCCCCTGCTTTGCCTTCCTCTTTTCCCCCACATACACAAAAAAAAGTTTTATCTCCCCTTTTGGCTTGCCTAGCAATTCTCTCTTCCATAACTGCTTTTGCTCTCCTAATGTTATGCCCAGCTACCCTCAGCTTCTCTCTATAAATCTCCCTGTCCTCCCTCCTCTGGGTCTTCTTATATGTTCTGAAAGCAATCCTTCTGTCCCTAATTGCCCCCACCACCTCCCTGGTAAACCAGAATGTCCTCCTCCTTCATTTGTTTTTTCCTACCCTCTTGATGCAGAGCTCCGTGCTTTCAGTACCCCTCCCTTAATGCATTTCCATAATTCCTGCACGCCCCCTATTAGCTCCTTACCTTCCCATTTTCTCCCTGAAAATCCCCCTTATTCTTACAAAGTCCACTCACCGGAAATCCAGAACCTTCGTGTTGGTATTACCCCATCTCAAATGAGCTCCCTGACTATTTGCCTGAAGAATGCCCCCTCCATGGAGTCTAGGATGTCATTGCTTATCAGGCTGCGGCTGGGTGGCTTCAATCTACATCCGACAGATTGAGTACCACCACCAACAGCACCTCCCCTTTCTCTGCTGTTGTGTTAATGGCTTTCACCAGTACCTTATTCAGTTACTCCCTCTGTGCTGAAGGTGTGTAGCTCACACCAGTGCGAACAGTGGCTCGGGTTCCTGCCTCCAATGTGAAGCAGAGTAGCTCACACCCCTCTATTCCTCCTTGGATTCCCTTTGTCTCTGTCGCTTTTGTACCCTCTTACATACAGACTGTCCCTCCTCCCATCCTTCCCACCCTAGCTTTTCTGAACTGAGTATAGTCTGGTATGGCCATGTCCCATTCATGGATTCCTGTGCACCACAACTCAGTAATGGCCACAATATCCAGGTCTGCCTCTGCCATTATGACCTCTAGGTCCAGAATTTTGTTTCCAAGACTTCTTGTGTTTGCACACATGGCCTTCCATACTTTGTTCTGACTCTGTCTACTTCCCCCTTTACTCTTTTGACCTGCCTCCTTTTCCTGTCTCTTTTTGCAACTCCTGTTCCCAACCCCATATTTTCTACCATACTGCTTTTTTTCGTTACTCTTCTCCCTGAGGTATTCTCCTCTTCTCAGGTACTCCCTTCTCTCTGCTTCAGTTTGTGTGTGTGTGTGGGGGGGGGGCAGTTAATGCCTCCCTTTTTTCTTCCACCACCCCCTTCAGCTACTTTAAATGTTTACCATAGTAACATTTAACCCATTCTCTGAGGACTGCAGTTACCCTACCAAATGGAGGCAGGCTGTTACCTCTGTATAGGCCCATATCCTTCCAGGTTGGTTTCCAGTCTCCAGTGTAGCTGAACCCCTCTTCTCTACACCATTCCTTCAACATGCTATAGAGAACCCTATCCTCCCCCAGGTTGTAGGCAGGCAGCCAGCACCTCATCAAAAGCCACTGTGCACAGTACCTGCCTAAGACCCCTTCCCAGCACCCTGAAATGTCCCTGCACAGTCACAGTCACAGCCCCATCCCTAGCCAGGTCATTAATCTCCAGATAGACAATGACATCCAACTCCCTCTCCTTCCCCCACCACTCTAGTGAGCCTTAGGATCCACTTTCCATCCCTCTGAGCCATGGTGCCAGGTAGGCACCTTATCTCCCTCTTTACATCCTTTCCTGTTCCCAAATCTATCCCTTAGTGACTGAGTTCCTCACCAAAAGTTGCTTCTTCCTCTGCTGAAGTCCTCTACATCCCACCTTGGGGACTGCCCTACGGAGGACCCCCCCCCCATCCTCTTATACTGGAATTTTCTTTGTAACCTTTCCCTAGACAGGATGTCTCTAGTTTTATCCTTGTTGCTTTACTTTGCCTGTTTGTAACCCTACCCTAGATAGGGTCTTTTCCTCTTTTCTCACACAGCAGGTACATACTGTTTGGAAGGGCTGCTACCTCCCTGCTGTTACCCACTTCCCCTCCGCCAGTACTTCCTACACAGGAAGTAGCAAGTAAACAGGCACTATACCTAGTCTTACTGGAGCAGAAGAGTTCCCTGTGTGCCTGTGGATGCCTGCTGTTGCCTAAGATGCCAATACCTTCAACTGTTCCACTCTTGCTATGTTCCATTCATGCTCTGGGACACATTAGGAATGGTACCTTTGATGCTGGACTTTCTACTTCCTGCTAAGCCCTGATTGACTTAGTGAGGTCATCTCGGTCCTATTAAAAAAATGATACTAAAACAAACAGCTGAGTATTTAAAAAAACTGTTTTCAGTGCAATTCTAATAATTTATAGTTTTTATAGCTTGCTTTTGGCAGTGGCAGCACTATCACTTCGATCTCCCTTATGCATTGAATCCTCCCTTGCAAGGCTTTTTAATGCTGTTCCCTGGACAGCCGTGACTGACTGACTAAGCCAAATCGCATGCTGCTTCCCTCCTGAAACTCCTGCTCTGCCTCCTGGTTCTGCCTGCTAGTAGTCCCATGCAGTTCAAAACATACAATCACTTTTCTTACTGCTTTCACTGATTTTCAGCTTCTGATGTACAGCTAGTGATTTATAGTTTTTCAGCTTGTTTTGGCAGTGGTGGTGCTACTATTTCGATCCCATATGCTGTACGTAAACTATATATATAAACTAAAGCAGCTAACTGAGGCTGCCCTAGGGCAAAGAGGTCATGGGTTTGCTTCTTGTCTTGGCCTACATTTCAGCTATGGTTCATAATCTAAATGAGCATTGTGGAAAAGATCGGAGGCTACATGTATGAAGGTGTTAAGGGAACATTCATGAACAGCACCCATCATAGTTTTAAAAGACCATGCAAAGCTCTGGGCTCCTGTGTAACTGGCAGCAGTTCACAGATATCGATATTACATCTGCCCATACAGAAACTACATTGACTCTTTTTAAGAACCTTGTGATGTCACTGGTGATCAAGCTGCAGCCAACCACACTGTGGTCAATCACAGCTAATCATCAGTGACATTGCAAACTCTAAAAGTGGTAGCAATGGAGTATCAGTATGGGTCAGACTAATCATTGGTATCTCTGGACTGCTGACAGCTACAGTAAGACCAATGCCACATCTTGAAAGAGCTTTTCATGGGTTTTGAAACCATGATGTACACAGTTCATGAATGTGTCTGGACAGAAAACCCACAGGAACAGATTTCATCTGAGAAGGCACTACTTCAGGGAAAGGGTGGTGGCTGGGCGGAATGCACTACCAAGGGTGGTGTCCGTAAAGTCAGTGGGAAGTTTTAAGAGGAGTGGAACAGGCTCAGGGGTGGGTCACTACTATCACGGAAGGAGGGGCAACTGTAGAGTACTAGGCTGATAGCTGCACACTTGAGCAGGCTTAATAGACCATATGGGCTGTATCTGCTGGAGTTTCATATGTTCATTTGTTCGTATGATCATATTCTTTTACAAAGCTGTATGAGAGTTTCTGATTGTCTGTCACTTTTTCCATTACATGTTGCAGGAGAATTCCACCTCACAGAGTGTCAACCCCTCAATAAATATAGACATGACAGTTCTTAACCATTTGAATTTAGCTTATGCACGTGTACATAGAGAACTCCTGTTGAATGGAATTAATCCACACACTCTTTTTCCCCATGGTTTCCCCATCTGATGCCCTAACTAGTGTAAAGCAGATCCTTGCTTTACCATACTTTATATCCCTCTTCAAATTGAGAAGATAAGTGATCTGTTGAAAGTTCTGAGACTGTTGTTTTACGGGGAAAGAGTCAAACTGGAAGCTGAAAATACTGAATGTTATGTTGATGCTGTATATAGCAGCTCCCTACATTCAAACACTAGGTCAATGCTAGATGAATTACGCTGGGACACAGAATTCACAATACAATTGATTTCCAGCAACATGACACTGGAGCCAATGTTGGCAAAAAGCAACACTAAAGTCAGATCAAAAGTTGTCTCATGACCCTTCAAAGGGCATTTGAAAGTTTAATTTGAACAGCCAGTTTGTTAAGTAACTTTATAAAATGGGTATGAAATCCTGTACTGTAATTGGATGAATGCAGTCACATGACTGTGTGTTAATACAGCTAAATGCACTATGCTGTTTTCAAACTAAGCAAGGCACAATGTGGTGTGTGTTATGCTGGGATAACAACATGCCTTGGGTGTGGTGAGAGGCACAAGGCACCAAGAAGTACTGTTAAGCAGTTTAACAAATATTCTGGAGTGCCTCATTTCAATTATAAAATGGATCCTATAGAATTAAAAACAATAACTTCTTATGCAGGAGCTTCTTCAGGTTTCTGTTTATTTCCATGACTGCATAGAATGATGTATGTTCCCACAGAAATCCTTGCTATTTTATGCTGTTCCATGCTTTGTGTGCCGCTTTCCATGGAAACACTGATAGGGACCATAGAAAACCTTGCCAATTCCTTCCCCATTTCCATGGAGACCATGGGAAATGGTTTCAAATCCTACATGGCTTTTCAAGACTGTTTTCCATAGAATATGTCTTGGAAAACAAGGAGGATGTAGAGATACCTTGTAAAATCTAAGTAAGGTAGAAATGCATGGATCATGGACAAATACCTTTAGAATCCTGCCCAGTGCTTCTGCTAGTATAACTTACTAGAGAATGCACTCTGTTAATTTTTGTTTTTCTAGAGTTTAGAATATCTTGGTAGACTCTCTAAAAAGTCCAAACAACAATCATTCAATTGTCCTCTAACAGACCTCATAATGTAAATCAGTAACACAAAAGTCTGTAGCAGAGTTTGTAAAATATATACTAAAATGCTTAGAACATTTATTCATTGGTCCGATTCTATGGGCCCTGTCCTCATGACGCTACACTTTAATGCAGCAGGGCAATGAAAGTGGGAAAAACATTTGACTTGTACTTTTTTCACTATAAAAGATTCCAGGCATCTTCCAGTTTTATTGGGTGGAAAATGTCCAAGTTTCACAAACATTTGTGTATTTTATAAACAATTTTATTTATTTTTTTCTCAAGAGAAAAAGATGGCAGCCACAATTGGCTTAGAAATGGCACTGTAGATTTGGTGAGGGTTAGGATCAAGAAAATAAAACTGATGGTGCACAGCATGGGAAGTACCTAAAAAAGTAGATTTGACAGCTATTTTAATATTTTTTTATGAATTGTAGCAGAAACTAACTTTTTGGAAAAACATTTTTTGTTGCACTGCTGCTTTAATGGCTAATCCAATATGCACAACACAAAACTGAGACCCTGCTATGGTCTCTAATCCTTTGCACATGTATCCAAACAAGCAATAAAACATTAGGCATCAGGAAGTTGGAGGAACACTTTTGGTAGCATTCAAAATCACCACTCCAGCCAAGTGTGTAGAAAATCTTCCATCTATTTCTTTCTTCATCTGAAAGTAATTACAGACATGCAGGGCAGGAATGGTCCTAAAGAGACTGACTAATCATCCCCAGATGAACAAATAGTGCTGAAACTAGTCCAGGTAAGTCACTTTTGGAACTGTTCTTGTCCCTGTCCCTGGTGTCTGTAACTACTCTCAGACGAACAAAGAAATAAATGAAAGATTTTCTACAAACTTGATTGGAATACAACTGGATGTGTTCTTGGAACCTCCGAATGCATAGAAGTTCATCATTTATTTGGATACATGTGCTCACTATTAAAGACCACAGCAGGGTTGTGGTTGGGTTTTGGGATTGGTGATTCACCTTACAGTGCATTTATTGATGACAACAATATGCTTATACCATGGCAACCTGTAATGTCACAAAAGCATTTGAGAAGTCGGTTAGGAAAAGGGAGATGCCTTTTGAAAGACATAGTGGAACAATGCATTATCTAAAATAGTTAGTAGATCAATAACAGGAAAAAATAAAAAAACTAAGAAGCACTAAAGTTAAACATAATTATGGTAAATGTATTAGTTTTAAGACTTTTAATTTAATAGCTATTTGTTCATTAATTGATGGGAGTAAGGAAGTAGTTTATATTTTTGGCACCCTATCCCACAAGTTGGCATCTTACAAAAATAGAAACACTTATATAGCAGTATACAGCTTTCTAATTAATGGTAAAAAAAATAAATCCATGACGAGATTTTATAATCTAAAATCTAATTATAATCAACCATAACAATACTGCACATTCCACAGAATCGTGCAGACGCCTGATAGAGCTGAACACTTAGTCAATGAAGGTCACTTTAAATAGATAACACTTTAGACCCTTCTTAAAGGGAAAGTCTCCTCAGCCTATTTCTTGTATACCTGTTGAGTTTGTAAGCACTAACCATGGTTCCCTGTCTTGCACCCCTAATGTTATCCTTATTTAAATATAAATGAGGCTGCTTCACTCTATTTTGTCCTGGTGTGAAAACATGTTTGTTTCCTTTCCAAAGGTCATTACCCCACTCATGCACAATATCATGGGAGTTGATGATGTGTACATGGACAAGCCAGCAGAAGTTATACTCTCATTCAGTTCTGTTTCATCTTCTAAAGTCTCTGTATTCTCTAAAGCATTTTTTTCCTAACTCAGATACACTTTAAACAGAAAACAATGGGGCACTTACTATGCCTTGTGGAGGGGTTGTGGGATAACAGATGAACCAGACACAGATCTTCAGGTTCAACACACAGTTTATGTGTGATGTTTATTTAAAACACAGAAGATACCCTTAAGCAATAGCATATCCCTTCTTCAATACATCAGTTTGGAGCAGCAGACTATGCATGTCCTTCCTCTGCACTTAGTCAGCACCTACTGATCTATTTCTTTAGTGAAAAGTTTTCAGTCCCTATGTTTATCTTGTATATTTGGGTGATGGGGAGCTCAAAAAAAGAAAAACTCAAAAAACAAACTAAAGACAAAGACCCTCAGTGCAGAAACACTGAAGCAAGGATTACCCCAAAGGGCACTGGCAATAAAGACAAGTTTTCAAAGAAACACAACATCACACATACCCCCACAATGTAAAGGGATCAATATGCAAATCACCATGAAATTTTAGGCTTAAAGGAGGAATGCGTGGAGCCAAAGGGCCTCTCAAACAATCTATACTTTACATGCATTTTAAATAACACAACTAACTTAATTTTTATAATACAGTCCCCTAGTAACTTTTTACCTTTATCAAAAACACCTAGTGCTGTGGTATTTTCAACATTTACAGGCTTGATATACGTAAGGCATATACATCAAGGTATTTTATGACATAGTGCTATTGCATACTAAATCCAACAATGAGGAACACAGCCTGTTGTTTTACATCAGCTCGGAGGTCACAACAATAACCTCCACATGAGGACCTGAGAGGGAAAAGAAAATGAAAGAGGACACTATAGCATAGTCAAGAAAGAGGAGGGCACCCATAGGTGGTCAACCTTATGGACTAAAAATTGTAAAGAATAAATTAAGCTAAGCAATAGAAGAACTGCTGCAACAGATTTAAGAAAGGTTGGTCCTCAAGAGTGGCAGGATCTCCCTGTCACATGCTTTGAGAAGTCATTATGCAGTAAGAGGAGAGGAGAGGGAGAGTATTTCATCATTAGTGGCTGTACTGTTTGGGGGTGTTCCTAATGTTTAGGAAGTGTGCAGTGTCACAGACTCACTTAGCAGGTCAGGCCCTCTACTCACAAAGTGCCAACCCTGACGCAGTCTTGTGAGTGTAACAGACAAGGTAACCTCTTGTCTGTTTTTGTGAGTTCGATCAACCGCTGGTCTCAAGTCTGAGGGGATTCAAACTGTTAACCTCTTGTTAGCATACCCAATGCACAGGCTCAGATATATCTGTCTTCGGGGACCAGATATCTTTGCCTAAGGGCACCTAACCAGGCATGCAGAAATGAACCCTTTAAAACTTTAATAAAGACCTCAGATTTAAAACGCTTCTCTTTCCAGTTTGGTACCACCATACAAGCTATGTCTGCTGTCTGCTATAACCATAAATATTTCTCAGCAAAAGAAAGCAATTCAAAGACAGACCAGGTTTTCTCTAAAATTAGAGTTTTTACTAAAATATATAATAATACATCAAACATACAATACAGAACTCTTATATCACAAGACATACATATCTTTAAACAAAACAAGGTTTAAAACAGTGCAATTCCTACAACAATATTTAGATTTTGTCTAGCTTTCTAAATACCTATTTTCAGGGCTCAGATGTTATCTTGGTCAAAATCAGATAAAAGCATCTCTGTAGTGAAAAAGAATAATCTTTACAAGCTGTATCTGCCAACCCCTTTTTGGATGAGGTTATCCAGCTCCTCCTCTGTCAAACTATCTAAAAAATATATTTCTATACAACCACAGGATGTAATTTCAAGTATTAATTCTGCAATCTTAGCATAACTCAAGTTTCAAATGACACTTTCTTTGATCTCATGCTGTACCCTCCTCACACAGGCTTCATATGAGCATTTACAACCTCTCACCTCTGTGTAATAACCTGTGTTTTCTCCTCAACGTCATAAACCTTTTTTATGATTTTCCCTATTAACAAAGTTAAACCAAAACAGCTCTGTAATTAACTCAGAGAAACAGGATCCTTGATTAAAGTCTTCCAGGTGACACATTGCCTCTAAAAACTGAGTGTGTGATACATGCTGTCAGCAGTTCTCTTGACCTGCAGCTGTGAGCTGAAATCTGGGGGTGGGGGGGGGAATGAGTGAGGTAATTCCTAGAGCATTTGATATTTCAGCACAGACAGTCATTAATACATTTTATAACAGTGTCAGTGGCTCAGTAGGTAGCCCACTCACCTGTGAGGCTGGGAGATCAGAAGGTTGTGGGTTCTATCCCCACACCAGGCACTTGGGTTAATATCCCAATACTGACACTGCAGTGCAGCATGAGGGGGGTGCTGAACTCCTGAGGTGCCGTCTTTCAGATGAGACTTTAAACTGAGGTCCCATCTGCCTGTTCTGGTGGTAGATCAGGTGGATGTTAAAGATCCCATGGCACTTCTCAAAGAGAAGGGGAATTTCCCCGGTGCCCTGGTCAAATTTCCCCCCACTCACTAAAAAAATACCACCAACAGCTTAATCTAGTTCAAGGTCAGCTGGCATTCATCTGTATCCCCCTTCCCTGGGTCATGCCAGAAAATAGGCAGGATTTGTCTAGTGCACTTACCCGGTCAACAAAAACTAAATAAATAAAATAAATATAAAAAAATATTATACAGCACTCAGAACGGGCTGTCTACATCACACTGCACCCCACCTAGACTGAATTTGGGGGATCTCTCCCCTACATGGGATGAGCATCCCAAATCAGTTCACTCCTCATAGACCCTAGATAGCTCATCGGAGCTCTGAGTCTTCGCTCCAGCCCTATGTACGATTTTTAGATCATACCCTTGTAAAGCAAGACTCCATCTTAGTAGTCTGCCATTGCTCTTTCCCATCTGCATCAGCCAAACCAGGGGGTTATGGTCAGTTTGCACCACAAAATGCTGCCCAAACAAGTATGGCTCTAATTTCTTCAGGGCCCACACTATGGCAAGACACTCCTTTTCCACCATGGAGTACGCTTGCTCCCTGGGGAGCAGCTTCCGACTCAGGAATGCTACCGGGTGGTCTGTCCCTTGGCTAGACGTCTGGCTAAGTACTGCCCCAATACCCACGTCTGACGCATCCGTCTGAACTATAAAGATTTTGCTATAGTCCGGACTTGTCAAAACAGGAGCACTGCACAGTGCCTCCTTCAGTCTGGTAAAGGCTTCCTCACAGGCTGGGCCCCAGGTAATTTTCTTTGGCATCTTTTTCTTTGTCAGGTCAGATAGTGGAGCAGCCAGGGTACTGTAATTGGGTACAAATTTCCTGTAGTACCCTGCTGTTCCTAGAAAGCTCCTGACCTGCTTCTGGGTTTCTGGTCTGGGCCATGCCTGAATCACCTCTACCTTTATTTGGTTAGGACGGAGCTGTCCCCAGCCTACCACATGCCTGAGGTATGCCACTTCCCCCATGGCCACCTGGCACTTCTCGGCTTTGACAGTGGGCCCGGCCCTCTGTATCCTGCCCAGCACTTCCCTAAGGTGGGAAAGGTGTTCCTCCCAGCTGGTACTGAAGATGGAAATGTCATCCAGGTATGCTACAGTGTACTCCTCAGCACCATTCAACACCTAGTTCACCAACCTTTGTAAAGTGGCTGGGGCGTTCTTCATTCTAAAAGGCATTACTTTAAACTCAAATAAGCCTATCAGGTGATGAAGGCCGACCTCTCCCTAGCTCTCTCTGTCAATTCTACCCGCCAATACCCTTGGTCAGGTCAATAGTCATAAGGTAGGTCACCCCTCCCAACTTGTCCAGGAGTTCTTCCGTCCGGGCATTGGGTGGATGTCGGATTTTGTGACTGAATTCAGTCCATGACAGTCCACACAGAAATGAGTTGAGGCATCTGGCTTGGGCACAAGGACTACAGGTGAGGCCCAGGGGCTGTGGGATCTCTGGATTACCCCTAAATCCAGCATCTCCTCCACTTCCCTCCTAATTTCCTTTTGGACAGGCTCTGACACCCAATATGCTGTCCACTGTTTGGGTGTCTGTGTCCCTGTCTCCACATCATGTGTTGCTAAGGGGGTTAGTCCAGGCTTGGCACTAAATAAGGGGGCAAAGTCTGCTAAAACCTCCTTTACTTTCTGGACCTGGTCCGGGATCAGCTGGGGAGACAATTTTACTGCCTCCACAGAGGACTCCTGCTTACTCTCCTCCAGCAAGTCCAGAAGGGGGTGTCCTTCATCCATCCCCTCCCCATGACTACACACTGTGAACACCATGTCAGCCCTATTTGCATATGGCTTCATCATGTTGACATGATACATCCTTGCTGTCTGTCTATGGTCAGGTAACTCCACAATGTAGTTTATGTCATTTACCTTCCTAACCACTTTGTACAGTCCTGCCCACTCAGCTTCAAGGACCATGACTTCCTGACCCACCATGTACAAGTGAGCTCTGGCTCTGCAGTCGTACCATACCTTTTGTTTCTGTTGGGCAGCTGCCACGTTGCTCTGAGCTGTCCCCATAAGCTCCTTCAGCCTTTCCCCCAAACCTTAGGATGTAATCCACAAAGGGAGTTCCCTAGGTGGCGTGCTTGCCTTCCCAGTCCTCCTGGATCAAGTCTAAGGGCCCATGTACCTGGCGTCCACATAAGAGTTCAAAGGGGGAAAATCCTGTCAACTCTTGGGGCACCTCCCTGTATGCAAACAACAGGTGGGGAAGGTATTTCTTCCAGTCCCTCCCATGCTGTTCAGCAAACACCGGAGCATTGACTTTAGGATACTACTGAAACATTCCACAAGTCCATTGGCTTGTGGGTGCTAGATGTCGTGCATATCTACACCACCCACACTTCTCCCATAAACATTTCATCAGGTCTGACATGAAGGAACCCCCTTGATCGGTGATAACCTCCTGCAGAAACCCAACACAGGAGAAAATCCCAAGTAAGGCATCTGCCACTTTGTCTGTCCTCAGTGAGGATAGGATGACTGCCTCTGGGTACTGGGTGGCATAGTCCACCACAGTCAGGATGAGTCTCTTCCCTGAGGAGCTAAGGGTATTTAAAGTCCCCACAATATTCATTCCCACCCTCTGGAATGGCTCCTCCACTATGGGAAAGGGGATCAGGGTGGCTTGGGTTTTCTTGCCTGCCTTCCCTATTTCTTGGCACTGGTGACAAGACCTGCAATACTCCTTTACCTGCTGGGTGAAGTTAGGCCAATAGAAATTCTGGGCCAACCGCTGCATTGTGCGCGCAATTCCCAGATGACCAGACAAGGGAATATCATGGGCAACCTTGAGCAACTGCTCACGATATCCCTGGGGAACGACAAGCTGCCTGCCTAGCATCCCTTCCTCTGTCTGTACTTCCTGTGTATACATAAGTCCATTTTCCCAATAAACCCTATGTCTTCTGTCACCTCCCTGTGCTCCATTCGAGTCTGCCCAAGTCCTCAGCTTCTCTAAACTAGGGTCACTTCTCTGAGCAGCTGTGAACCCCTCACACCTTCCCAAGGCATGGGATAGGTCCCTTTCAGTTGCTAAACTAGGGTCCCTAGCACTAGCATCAGGGCCTCAGGATCACTGTCAATCCCTCCCCTTTGACAAGGGGTCACCTCCTCTTTGGAGTAACCTCTGTAGCTGGGTGGTTACTTGCTACTGGGGAAATTTCTACCCTTTTATCAGTCTCCCCTCTGGAGACACAGGCTGGGAACCAGCCTCTCAGTATCTTCCCCAATGGCTCTGGGGCTCAGGAACTACAATTTTCCCGCCATTTGGCTACGGGTAACTGCACATACCACCCCTCTGGAGATTGTTACCCAGGATCACATCCACTGCTAATGTGTAAGCTACAGCCACCTGTTGCACAGTTGCCCCTGTTTCACCCCAGTCCAGGAGAACTCTGGCCAGTGGCAATGTTTCTCTTCACCATAAAGTCATGTACAGTCACATATTTATTGGGTATAAGCTGACCAGGCTGTACCAGATCCCCTTTTACCAATGTCAGGGATGCCTCTGTGTCCTTTAACCCCTGCGTCTGTACGACATTTACCATGACTGGGTGCATGTGTTCCCTCACGTTCACTGGCATGCTTCCAGGGACACACAAACAACCCACTTCCTTTCTGGTACTACTTTACGTATAATTGCTTGCCCTTCTTGGACACTGTCTGGCAATGTGTCCAGTTTCTTTACATAACCAACAAGCATTTCTTACTTCAGAGAAATCTTTTCTTGGAAACCTGGGGCTAACTGGTTTCGGTAGAGGCAGTGAGGGTTTTAGCTGCCCTGAAGGCACGCTTTTCCCTTTCTGCACTGCCACACCCACCCCATTCATTCTCAGAGCAAGTCTGCTCTTAGCATATTGGTCCGAGAGTTCAGCAGCCTCTTGCACTGTTTTTGGATCTCGGTCCTCTAGCCAGGTTTTTAGCTCTGCTGGGCATGCTCAATAAAACTGTTCTAATAAAATCACATTTTCAATTTTATCAACAGTGTTTGCCTCAATTCCTTCCCACCAACATTTTAAAAACTAGCGTTGTTTAAGTGGCTAGCTTCTCACAGCTCATATCAGGGCTTCTCCTGAGCTTACGAATTTAGCCCTGTATGATTCAGCAGTTAATTCAAACTTTTTAGTAGTGCAGCTTTTAACTTGCTGTAATCATCACTGTCTTCGTTGTTCATTTGACCCAATGCATCCTGAGCTTTTCCGGTAGGTAGCGGGGATAGCTGGAAGCTCCAGGACTTTCTAGGAATTTTAGCCTGAATGTAAACTTTTTCAAAAGAATTTAAAAAGGCGTCCATGTCCTCCCCATCCTTAAACTCAGCTATTAATTTAGAGTTCAATTTGTAACCTAGTCCTGCAGTCCCAGTTAAACCCAAGCTACTTACCTGCTCTGGTGCCGCTGGTTGGAGTCATAGCTTCTCCAGTTCGTGTTGCCACTGGTGCGCCTCTCTCCTCTCCTCTGCAGTTCTGCATTTTCACTCTCTCTTCCCCTCTGCCTCTCCCTGGTGCTCATGTTCCTCACGGTCCACCTCCCTCTGTTGTCGCTCTGCCTCATGATCCACCTCTCTCTGTTGTCACTCTGCCTCCAGTTCGATCCTGTGCAACTCAGTTTGCAGTATGAGTACCTCTGGATTCAGGATACTGGTGACCATCCCCTGCTGCTGTGGCCCTTCACTGACAGTGGTCCTGCTGTCCACCTCATCAGTTCGGGACCCCTCACTGGCCGCTAGTTCTGCCACACTCGAGGTCTGGTCCCTTTCAGTCACGGTCTGTGACTCCCTGCTCTGGGTATCTGCTACCGTCAGGGCCTCTATGAGGTTCTGCTTACTGGCTTTCACCTCGAACAGGACTCCTCTGTCCTCACACAACTGTTTTAACTGTTGTACAGTGTGCCTGCTGTAGTAGGATGCCATCTTTCCTAACTACTGCTACTCTGACTTTGCACTTTAGAAAAAAAAATAAAATGGGTAGGAACTCGACTGTAAGCCAAATGATATATAGCTCTGTTTCCTTTTTAAAATAAAACTCTGCCTTTTTCTTTCTTTGTAAGAGAGCCTACGGTCTCAGCTGACACAGAACAATAAGCTTGTGATACCAAAATTAATGCCACCGCTGCCAACCAATCTGTCACAGACTCACTCAGCAGGTCAGGCCCTCTACTCCCAAAGTGCCAACCTCTGAGCACAGTCTTGTGAACAGTGTAACAGACAAGGTAACCCTCTTGTCTGTTTTTGTGAGTTCAGATCAGCCTTTGGTCTCAGTTCTGGAGGGTTCAAACTGTTAACCTCTTGTTAGCATACCCAATGCACAGGCTCAGATATATCTGTCTTCAGGGGGGCAGATATCTTTGCCTATGGGCACCTAACCAGGCATGCAGAAATGAACCCTTTAAAACTTTAATAAAGACCTCAGATTTAAAACGCTTCTCTTTCCAGTTTTGTACCACCATACAAGCTATGTCTGCTGTCTGCTATAACCATAAATATTTCTCAGCAAAAGAAAGCAATTCAAAGACAGACCAGTTTTCTCTAAAATTAGTTTTTACTAAAATATATAATAATACATCAAACATACAATACAGAACTCTTATATCACAAGACATACATATCTTTAAACAAAACAAGGTTTAAAACAGTGCAATTCCTACAACAATATTTAGATTTTGTCTAGCTTTCTAAATACCTATTTTTAGGGCTCAGATGTTATCTTGGTCAGAGTCAAATAAAAGTGTCTCTGTAGTGAAAAAGAATAATTTTTACAAGCTGTATCTGCCAACCCCTTTTTAGATGAGGTTATCCAGCTCCTCCTCTGTCAAAATATCTAAAAAATATATATTTCTATACAACCACAGGATGTAATTTCAAGTATTAATTCTGCAACCTTGGAATAACTCAAGTTTCAAATGACAGTTTCTTTGATCTCATGCTGTACCCTCCTCACACAGGTTTCATATGAGCATTTACAACCTCTCACCTCTGTGTAATAACCTGTGTTTTCTCTTCAATGTCATAAACCTTTTTTATGATTTTCTCTCTTAACAAAGTTAACCCAAAACAACTGTGTAATTAACTCAGAGAAACAGGATCCTTGATTAAAATCTTCCAGGTAACACATTGTCTCTAAAAACTGAGTGTGCGATACATGCTGTCAGCAGTTCTCTTGGCCTGCAGCTGTGAGCTGAAATCTGGGTGGGGGGGGAGAGAGATGAGTGAGGTCATTCCTAGAGCATTTGATTTTTCCTCAGAGACAGTCATTAATACATTTTATATAAAAAAAATTATTATACAGCACTCAGAACGGGCTGTCTACGTCACATGCAGTAGGAATAACTCAAGGATTTGAAACAAATCAAGGTTGTGTACAACCACACCATGCCTGCATTTCAGTTTTACTGAGAAAGGAAGCAGATAAAACAACCAGCACCATTACTGTATTTTAGAGATGATAAGCAAACATAAAATGTGGGTTCGTAACTAGAATGATTTGAAAAAGGTTGACGGTGTCTTCTTTAATCTACTGTCAATACGCTGAAGCATCACTGTGCTCTAGTGAAATGCATCTGGTGTGGCAAGACAGACCTAGCATGTGCACCTAATGTTATATTCCATTGTTAATTGTACATTCTCCTCTCCTCCGAAGGCTTGTGCTTATCAATTATACATTACACTGCATTTTCCATATATAACGGTTATTTCTTTGTGCTCTATAGCCCTGATGTTGATCTGTTAAACTGTTGCTTGCTATGAATTTTTCACTCCCTGGAGGACTTGTTACATTTGTACTCTCCATCGTGCCTAAAATAGGCATTTTTTGCCTAGTGTACCCACCTGGTAAACAGAAACTGAGTAAATAAATAAATAAAACTCAGTCCACATCATGTCCCACAGAGTCTCAGCCTGTCTGCTTTCCAAAGACTTAACCGTATTCTTCTTGTCTAGGGAATGAGGAAGATGATGCTGACACCAGTGTTGGAGGAAGCTGCTGCCGCATTGCTGAGTGACAGGTCAAGTTTTAAAATGATGAGCATCTGCTACCAGCTCAATCTCATCTGTGCAAGATCACCTGGTTTGTAGGACCTTCAGTGCATTTTGATCAGAAATACATAGTGTTAAGAAGTGTCAAATCATCAGATTTGAAAAGAGCTATGAAAGTCCTAAAAAAACAAAAAAAAACCACTGGCTACTAGTAACCCCATTTTTGAGAAATATGATAAATTTACAAAATAGCTAATTATTTACAGTACGATTCACAGGAGGCCAAGGTCAGCTGTGGCTCTATACCACTGCCAAGTGGCCAGATCTGCTTGAAATTTGTTAGGCTCCTCTATACTCTAATCTTACATGTTCTGCCTTTCTGTCTCTATGTGTGTGTTCTCTCTTTTCTCTTTTTAAGTAATAGAATGTAATGCATGGAATGGAAGACAGGCAGTGTAATGCAGAGCACTGGTTTGGGAATCAGAGACCCAGGTTCAAATCCCACTAGACTCACCTACTGGTTGACCTTCAACAAAAATGAACATTCCTGTGCTATGCTGGATGAATAAATATAACACAATGGAGCAGTAAGTACTCTATGTCAAGAATCGAACCCTAAGAACATTGTGGATGTTCTTTTCAAACAGATACAAACCTTCTGCATGAGGAATTGGTCACAGGTTAAATCAGGTTGAGTGTTGTAAACCAGCTGAACCAAGTCAAATTCTGAGGTTCAAATTGATGTAACCTTCTAAGACTCAAAATGTCATTGCAAACTAGAGTTTTGAAAAGATTGCTATGGATTTGGAGTCGGATTTTTAAAACCCTTTCTGATGCAATTCCGGCCTTACATCACAAACAGAATGCACTTGCACTAGCTAGATCTCAACAGTTAGACCACATAAAAGGTGGTCAAACTTTGTGATGTGATTGGCACAAGTTGTGCTTGAAAAGTGACGTGTCATATATTGACACATGCACAATTTTTGCACTGCAGAGCAGGTAAACTGTCACAAATGCACCAAAATATGATATATGAAAGTAGCATCTGCACATTTTGGTGCATTTATTTTTCACAGGTGCAGCCCACAATCTGAACTGCTAATAGTGTACTGATAGCATACAGACTATTAAAATATGTTTCACATTTCATCAGTTTGTTATTTTCACAGTTTGCATGTCGTACTGGCAGAGTATCACTTTTAGTTTGAGGAATTTATTTTTATTTCCACTGGAGTGATATAAATGTAACTATCAAATGGGTAGAGTATCTGCTGCATCATGACCGAATGAAAGAGTTTGGAACCTTGTGCCTTACTGGAAGGCAGCCACCAGTCTGAGTACCCCTTTTGGCAATCAAGACTCAGTGCACCCAGATATTCATGCCTCCCAGAAACTTTATGAAAAAAGACTTCTGTCAGTCATATTTGTATGTTAAATAATGCAGTGGATCTACTTGGGAGGGCCCCATCCTGTGCTCAGAAACTTTGCAGGGGAAGGGTCTCCAGGATGTTGCTGGGGAAAGGAGGAGCATCAGATTCTTGCACCTTTTGGTTGTGCTGAGGGCTGTCGAGTTTCTGAAATGACAGCTCAGGCACAAATTGAGACAGACTGTGAGCAGGGTCTATAAGGCAGGACTGTGCTGGAGTAGGGCAAATCAGATGGAGATATCACAGTGGAAAGGTCTGCAGTGCTGGGAGTGGGTGCAAGCTATGTCATCCCAGGCTTCAAAAGCAAAGAGCAAACTGTGAACAGAGTGACTGAGTTCTGGAGAGGAAGAGAGTCACAACTGCATGCAAGTCAGCATGTGGATGATGCTGAAGATATAGTATGGAGAAAAAGAACAAGGGCTGCAGATTCAGGTCCTGTAGCAGGCCCTACAGCATGGTGCCCTGCTGCCTTTGACCTAGGGGTTTGGAAGCCAGGACATGTGAGAGCCAGACTGGGGCCTCAGCAGTCCAGAATGAGTGGAAGGAGGTCAGAAGAGCCTTCAGCCAATATCCAATGTAGCCAGTTCAGCACGGAGCAGAGGAAAGAAGCCTACCTGCATTGTAGATGCCCTGGGAGAGCAGAGGTCAAGAGGAGCCAGCTGGATCTGGGAACCATAAGCACACAACAGTGTGGCCTTGTTTCAAGGGACAGCAATATCTTTATAAAATGTTTTATTATTTTTTCAATGACGTATTTTATAAGTGCAGTAAGACACTCCAGGATATTGGTTGTCCAGGATTAATGCACTTCCAGGTGCTGAAGGCACTCAGAGTAAGTACCTTGTGCCTCATTACACATCTGGGCTTGTGTTAACCCCAGACAGTGTATGCCTGTTGTGTCTCATTGCTTACTTACATTAAAAATAGTTGGAAAGGATACAATGGACACCCATTACAATGGACAAACTTGGGTCACACCAACTTTTTCGTTATAAGTGGGTTGTACTGTAATCAGCTGTACTTTTACTGTTTTGCGTAACTTACTCCCCTTCCCTCAGGGAGACCCTGAAAATAACTTAAGGCATTGTTCTGCTCGTCGTGCTCAGCTGACCAAATATTTGAAATAAATTAAAATAAATAAGTAAATGCAAGTCACATGTTGCACCATTGTCCTGTTTTCAGAGAATTATTGAAACTGTGGACTACACTGTGCCTTCTTCCTCAGTTTATGGATTCCAGCTTCCTCCCAAAATATTGAGAGAGTAGTCGGATGCTGGCTTGCTGTTATTTCCATTACAGTAGCAATCCATTTTTTACGTTATGATGCCTTCACACTCGGTTGAGACAGGTTGCCTTATGGGTCAAGCTGATAGATGGAGACAAAGAGAAGGAAACTGGAGAATCAGAGAAGGTTGCACCCTAACGAAACTGCCAGATCGCTTGCTCTTCAACATGGAAATTCTAACTCCATGATAAGCAATAAGTAACCTTTACAAAAACAAGGGACAGTGAGCTTTTTGTCAGAATACTGTAGGTTACTGCACGAGCACATTGACAGACAACACAATTTATTCCCAGTAGCAAGCTTGCTGTATAGTGAGTTTTTATTTGTTATGACCTCATGACCTTCCACATTGGCGCATGACATGCTCCTTACACCTATCAGAAAACACAGACTCTTTTCAGTCAATCAAGATTTTTTAGTTCTAAATATTACAGGAACTCTTTTTTAACTTTTGTTTTCTCTTATTTTGCTGAGAGGCTCTTTATGACAGCAGAATTAAAAATGCAATGTTGTACATTTTGCTAGCATGTTCAGTTTCCCTCATTAGGGGTGTGCATTTTTTCTGTTAATAAACACATTTTAAGATATAAAATCTTAACATGATTTATAATATATTTAAAAGTACGTTTACTGGGCCTCTTATGTTTATTATAAACTATGTATTTTCATGTCTTTTTTAAATACATTATAATAATTAGGTGCTGTTTTTCCCATAAGGAAGGCCAGGTTTAATTCACCATTGTAACCATATAATTGCATTCTTGCATTAGCCTCCCTCAGTCTAGCCACGTGCACAGTTCTTCCCTCCTCGTGCTCCTACAAGGAGAGTCTGAGGACCTCAACACGTACACACTAGAAGAGAGGAAGAGTAGGGACATGATAAGTCTATAAGTACCTCACAGGGTGAACAGGGTACTGGAGGAATCTATTCCAAATGATGATGTGCACTCGGACAAGAGGACATGCAGTGAAGCTGGAAGGGGTGAGGTTTAGAAGAGATGTAAGGAAGGACCACGTCACTGAAAGAGTGGTGGGTGCCTGAAACAGTCTGTCAGCAGAGGTGGTGGAAGTGAAAACAGTGGAGATCTTCAAACACGTATGGGATAAGCATAAGGGAATATTGGTAAATAGGCAGGGAGGGGAAGGGTCAACAAAGACCAGGTAGGGTCCTCAGAGACAGAATCGGCAGGAAATAAAAATGGGCAGATTGGGTGGGCCAAGCAGTCTTTTCTGGTGACAATTTTTGTTTCTGTGTGTACCTAGTTCTACACATGTTCCTGCTTTAATAATTAAGCAGACAGATATTCGGAGCAGAAACTGTTTTTAATGACACTTTTTTTAGATAATTTTTTTTTAAGTACCAAGCACCTATGGGTGACAAAACGGTACCCAGCAGCTATATAAAACAATACATGGGTAGGTGTGTAAAAACCCTAATTTTATATACACCCTCAGTACTGCGCTGCATGGCCAGTTACCCTGTGGCTCCAACTGACACATCATCCACCAAGATTAGAAGCATGACCACCACCATAGCACTTGACATGATACTTTCAGTGGCCCACCTCTGTGAGTGTGTCACAGTTCTGTTTTGTAGTGGCTGGAGTTCTACATGGCTGGTGTCTGCTGCTTGAGAGTCAGAAATCTGGTTGGGGTGGCATCAGTCCTTACAATGTTGGCACAATGTCACACAAGCTCTTGGCATGGTCACTGCAGGCTGAGCACCACTGCAAAGGGTTTCCCAGGCTACGGTAGAATGTCTCACTGTCAAGGTTCCATAGGATTGAGGCTGGAGGGTAGGAGGAGCAGTTCAGTGCAGGCCAGAGAGTCAACAGTGCTTCTTCAGCTTTTGCCTTGGTCTGACATGGAGCTGGACACGCTGATGGTATAGGCAGCTGCTGCCTTGATTTGACATGGAGCTGGACATGCTGACAGTATAGGCTAAGCTCCAGTGATGGAATATCAGGAATTCCAGTTAATACAGCCCACAATATCTCTGATGAAAGCAGCTGAAAAAATTTGATTGCTAGAAAGCAAATTGTACACCTGAGATGTCTCTTGGCTTATCAAGAATGTTGCTTCATGTATCTATCCTTAGCAGTCCAGAGCCACTCAGTTTTGCTCTGCAGTTTTTACACCCTAAGAATTCTTGGGATGGCTCTTGAAAAGACCAGAGACATCTTGAATAAATTAATTTAAATTTTATATAGTGCCTGCTGGCAAAGCTGAAGAAGTAATTGTGAGGGACTTTAACCTTCAAAAGGTAGACTGGAAAATCCCTTCCACAACCTGCGTCAGGAGTTACTTACTCCTGGGTGTGGTGCAGAGAAAATTCCTGACTCAAGGTATCATGGTACCCACTAGGGAGGATGCAATCCTTGGTCTGGTACTGACGAATGGGCACCATGTTCAGGATATCTAGGTTGAGGGGCCCTTGGGAAGAAGTGAACACCAGATGGTGTGGTCCAGGTTGGACATGGGAAGGAGAAAGCAAACACAAAGACCAAGATCCTAGATTTCAAAAGGTGGACTTCAGAAAGATAGGGGATTTGCTAGGGGTCACCTGGCTAGCATCATTGAAGGGATAGGGTGGATCAGAAGTGGTCCATCATCAAAGAAGGGATATCAGCACCCACTTATGAGTGTGTCAGGCTAAAAGGAAAATCCCTAGAGCCAAAGCACCCAGTTGGTTTAGTAGAAAGGTAGCCCAGGCAGTCAAAGATAAAATGGCTGCTTACAAGTTCTGGAGGACTCAAAAGATGAGGATAGGGAAGAGTACCAAAGTAAAGCCAAAGAGGCAGTGAAAGCAGTCTGGCTGACCAAAGCCAGGAAGTAACTGCAGCTAGTGGAATGGATTAAAAAAGGGAAAACAATTTTTAAAAGTATATTAGAGAAAAAAGGGACAAGAAAGATTTTATCGTACTGCTAAAGAGAGGGAATGGGGTAGGTGGAGGATTGTGGAGAGAAGGCAGAGGTATTGAATGAATATTTTTGCTCTGTCTTTACAAAGCAGAGGGATGGTCCGGTACTGCAAGGGGGAAGGGTGCATAGATGAAAAGATCATTGAGGACCAGGTGAAGAAAGGATCATTGTGCCTCAGGGTAGATAAATCCTCAGGCCCAGATGGCATCCATCCCAGGGTGCTGAGGGAACAAGCGGTGGAATTAGCGGACTCCTTGGCAGAGCTGTTCAATGGTTCGCTGGAATCAGGGATTGTACCACTGGACTGGATAATGGGGCATGTGGTGCCACTCCATAAAAGGGACCAGGGATGACTTGGACAACTGCCGAACAGTCATCCTGACCCCAATCATGGGTAAATTCATAGAGGCAATCCTTCAGGAAAGGCTGGTAGGTTTCCTGGAGGAAAATGGTCTCCATGTCAAGAGACACCATGGGTTCACAGTTGGGAGATCCTGCCAAACAAACCTGATAGATTTCCTTGACTGGGTGACTAGAACAGTGGACAGGGCGGCCAAGTGGCTGATATTCTTTAGTTGGACTTCAGCAAGACTTTTGACTCTGTGCCTCAAGGAGGTTGATCAGAAAGCTGGAGGATCTAGTTGTTGGGGAGAAACTCTCTGGATGGGTGGCAAATTGGCTGATGAACAGGACTCAGTGAGTGTTGGTGGTGGTGGTGAGCTCTCAGTTTTTAGGGAAGTCACCAGTGGGGTCCCAGAGGGCTTGGTGCTTGGTCCGGTGTTGTTTTGTTTTTATTAATGACATTAAAGAAGGTATAATAGGAAAGATGTGCCTATTTGTGGAGGACATGAAGCTCTGTGGGAGGGTGGATGCAAGCTCCCTAAGGAGGTGATCTCACTGGAGACAGTTGAAGGCTTCAGAAGAGGTGGGACAGGGCAAAGGTGTAGGTCAGGGTCAAAGCAGGACATACATTTTTTCCTATAGGAAATAATGGAAATCTAAAGTTAAATAACTTGGAATGGATTAATATTTTTATCAAACCTTCAAAAGCCACATCTGTGAGGCAAATGCTTTCTACCATGAACATTTCAGACCACAAGCTAAAACAGTTTCTGAGCTACAGGTAGACAAAGAAACAGCAAAAAACACTTACATTTAAGGATATTTCAGACTCTGAATCACAGAAATCACAAAAAGGATTCAAACAAAATTTGTCAGGTCAAGAGACCTACCCCTTGAGATTATGCATGCAAAATTTCATGCAAATACATTGAACGGTTGAAAAGTTATTAAGGTACAAAAGTGTTCCTTTAACATGCAGTCGTCAACCCTAACTATATATACTGTAGTATACATTCATTGCAAAAGAACATTGTTAATGCATTAGTTAGGGTTAGTACTATAGCAACTAAAGGAGGGAAATGAGGTGCTAGGGTTTCCAACCCTAAAACCCGACCCCCACCCTGCAGAGACTGACAGGCGTCAGAGGTGTGCCTTGGGGCCGTTGGCTGTAACACTCACGTCATTTCACCCCCACCCCCACCCTGCAGAAATTGACAGGCATCAGGCAGTGCCTTGGGGTCTTGGGCCTTAATGTTCATCCCATTGTTCTATACTGTACCCATTTCAGCCTATTTCTTTATGGAATACACCTGCACAAAGTTAGGTCCACAAAACCCAGCCCTAACTTTGTGCCAGGCCAGTGGTGACCCATGCAATGGCCAGGGTGGGCCAAGTGCCCCCCCAGCCCCAATCCCAGATGAAACAGATGTAGCAGAATGCCCAATGTTCCATAGTGTAGTGGACCTCCCACCCCTGCCTCGATCCCCATCATGGTACAACACATGCACACCCCCTTTTCCATAGTGCAGTGGACCCCCCCACCCCAGCAATGAACCCTGATCACTGTACAAAACACATTCCCACCCCTTTTTCATAGTGTAGTGGACCCCCCGCCCCAGCACTGAACCCCAAGCACTGTACAAAACACATTCCCACCCTTTTCCATAGTGTAGTGCCCCCACCCCGGTAGGCAGTAGCCCCCACCCCGCAAGCTCCAACCCAACCTGTGCCATTGACTGGCACAGCCTCCACATGCTGATCTGACCAGCCACCAACTGATTGGTACCAAGCCCATACTGTACTAAGTATTCACACATTGGTTGGTGAAGCTCTTTAGCATATTTCTGCTGAATATCGAACATGGGGGAACAGCACATCCAGGTATGCACCACACGTTCCCCCATTGGAAGTGTTCAGCCCTGAACACTGGATGTGCTGCACCCAATATTGTGGCTGCCCGCTTTATGCCACACATCTAGGGTCCAGTTTTTAGACAGAATGCACAATCGGAACAGATTGCGCATTCTGTTTGAATTTGGCACCAGTCCTGGCTGGCACATCTGTTTCGTGCAACACACTTGTAACCCCCCTGCAAATGGGGGTTCCCAAAAGACTTCCAGGAGCTTGCTTGAATGCTCCAAGCCTGAATGGTGTTTGGCGTTTAAGCCATTTATCAGTGAGTGTTTTTAGAACCTCTGGTACTGTCTCTTTAAGAGCTGTCTGCTTGCAGACATAATTAGTTGTATGGGGGACTGTGTGTTTCTTTGATTGAGTACCACTCGAGCTGCTGCCAATTCACTCCATTTTTGCAGTCACTAGGAGTGCAAAGGAACCTATCTGAAAGATGTAACTGTTTGCCAGAAATCATTTAGAGTAATAATGAAATTACAGTTTGTCTCACCTGCTTTCTTTGCAGTCAGAACTGTGTCTGCCTAGTTCCCCATTCTGGTTTTGAACTGCTGAACTGGACCAATCAGTGTGGGTGAGTTAGCTCTAAAATGGTGCCTTGACTAATCAGAACTTGGACTCATAATCTGAGCCAGCCACAAGAGGATTGTATGGGCAGTGACTCTGGGAGATGTAGTTTAGACTTCGCGCCTTTTGGACCAACAGGAGCAGTCTATTGTGAGTGACAGCCAATCCAGTCAAGAACTGGGAGGAACTCAAAGGAAGTGCCCGGTTTTGTCTGTTGGAGTTTCAGTTGAGCTCTGGCAGTGAAGAAGGAAGGAGCCCTGTGCTTTTTCAGTGTGCAGTTTTAGTCGGGAAACGTGTGTAAGGCCCAGAGTTCCGGTCTGCAGCTTGTGTAACTGCTTGTTAGGACTGAATCCGTCCTGTGAAGAGAATCAAAGGATATCTGAAGAGTAGAAACCAGGCTCACCCTGTAGAACACTGGAGAAATTGCTGAATTGCACTCGGTCTGTCAGGAACTGAATCTGCTGTGTGTTCTCCTGGGTATTGTGCAGTAATTGTGATCGGGATAGAGAAGCAGCCTGCCTGGTATAGTACTTTCTGTTTTACCATATAAATGTGTGAAGAGGCTTGTGTACCTCAAGTGAATCCTGCTGCCATTAAAGGACTTTTGCCTGTTACTGTTCACCATATAAATGTGTGAGAAGGCTTGGTTAGCTCAAGTGAATCCTGCTGCCATTAAAGGACTTTTGCCTGTTGCAGTTTGCCATATAAATGTGTGAGGAGTCTCGTGCAGCTCAAGAGTAGCCCTGCTGACATTGAAGGACCCTATCTTGTCTGGAGGTCATGAGTACTAATTCAGGGTCGCTCCCTGTTGAATTGCCACATTGAATCCAAATGGAATCACTGTACTGCTGACTGTTTAAACTAATTTTTCTTTTCTCTGTGGGAAAGGGCCCCTACCAGCTGCACGGTTTGGACTAGCCACTAGGGCTTGGGTACCCAGGGACAGTAACTGGTAGGGATAGGCCTGTGCACAGAGCCATAGGTAGATGAGTAAAATGATAGGCTAATTAACCTGATTTCCCCCTGTCCTTGTTATATTCCCCCTAAATAAATCTGAGCTGCTTGTTTCAGTAAAGTTATACTGCCTGAGGTATTTGTCTATGTTAAAGTATTGTACTGTGATTGTTGCACTGTATCTTATTTTACAGGAGGTCCCAGTGCCTGAACCAGCCCTGGGGTAAGTGTATACTGTGAAGGTAATTCTGATATATTGTGTGGGCCACTAGTGGGAAGAAAGGGGGTTGCAGTGTCCCAGAGGGCTGTGACCAAGTAAGTTTAACTATTGAAAACCCTGACCTCTGGGTGGAGGCACCTGCCATTGGATCCAGGCCCCTCAACCTGTTAGTGGCAAATCAGGCAGGGGTAGCAGCCCCTGGGATAGTGCCATCTAGGGGTTACACACTGTTCTGAGCATGCATCCATCTGGCACTGAATATGTTCCCCCTTGGGTCCAAATATTGGGCCCTATGCACATAGGGGTGGAAATTATATGCCAGAGGTGCGTATCCTGCCCATGGAGCTCTGCACCTGTGGACAGGTGCACACCAGTGGCATTCACGACTGCTGGCCACCTGTATGCAGCTCCACCCCCTGGTGCTCAGGTTCATGTGGGCAGACAGGGGTGGAATTGCAGTCCCAGGTGGGCGGCCAATGGAATGCCCTGCCTGGAACCAAGAGTGGGTCCCCCGCGCATGAAGGTGTGGGACTGGGATTGTGAATTGGCATGTGGGTGGCCACCATTATCAGAAACCCCCTTCCCCAGCACACAATGGGGCACCAGCCCTGGGACTGTGGTACCACCACCCGCGCACACAGATGTGACCTCCCACAGCACCGTGCACAACACCCCCAACCCCAGACCTGGCAGGGGTGCCACAGTCATGAACAGCTGGCAGCAATGCCCATGCACCTGCTCCACCACCTGCACTAGAGATGGGGCATGTAAGTGCAGGGGGGCTGAGCTGCAGGTACTGGGGGGCTCTGAGTGTTGGAGGGAGGGAGCTCAGGACTGGTTGTGCTGGGGGGGATCCTGTGGGTGCATGGGCATGGCTGCATACAGCCGTTACAGCAGGGTCCCCCCTGCTGTAGCCTGCATTGCCCTCTGCATCCCTGCAGACAGCACTACATGCTGTAGTGACTGCTGTGTAGTGCCATTACACCCCCACCTGCCCCTGGGGCATTGCTTTCCTCATGGTCAGGGGATCAGGTGCATAGGGGCTGTGCACCCCGGTTAGTGCATGCTGCATGGGGGGCACAGGGGGTGCAGAGTGGCTTCACACTGCAGATACGCGGCGTATAGCCACTTTGCCCCTTAGTGCATAGGGCCAATGAAAATTTCTGTAGTTACAAGCAAGCATGGTGAAACTGGAAGGAACAGTCATAACTTTGTCATTTTTCCACATTTTGACCCCAAATTCTCAACATGGTGTCATTATCACACTACCCATAAACCCAATAGGTGAAAATTTCTTTATCCATGCAAAATGCAATTCTGCACCACATGTACAGAAACACATTTTGAGCAGGATGTGAAAGCGGCAGCTGTACTGTTCATGAGGTGGTGTGAAAAAAATGGCAATGTTGACAATTTCAAGTGAAAATTGTAAAACTACGCAAGTTACGCATGTGCATAGAAAATTTTCAATGAGCGCATAACTCAGGTGTTTGTTGGTATTTTTGCTCCAAATTTTCAACATGGGCTTTTTGGGACCCCACCTCATGAACACTGGCACTGTCATTTTGTTACTCAATCCCAAAAGGTGATTTTGTGCAATGACTGTGCACATTCTGTGCCACAGGTGTTTCTGGTAGGATGTGAAAATGACAGCTGTACTGTTCATGGGGTGTGATAAATGGCTATGTAGAAAATTTGAGTCAAAATATTGAAAATTACCAAAGCTACGCGTGTCCGTAGGAAATTTTCAACAAGCGTGCATAACTCAGCCATTTTTGGAATGTTTCCACAAATTTTCAACATAGGCGTTTGGGACCCCACCTCATGAACACTGGTACTGCTGTTTCCTTAATTGGTCCTAAAGCGTGATTTCACCAATGACTGTGAAATCACCTTCTGGGCTCGAGTAGTGAAATGACAGTGACAGTGTTCCTGAGGTGGAGTCCCAAAAGCCTATGTTGAAAACTTGGTGAAAAATACCGAAAAGTGGCTGAGATATCAACATAAGTTCAAAACGCTATTGACACCCATTATAGGACAGTTACCTTGATTCTTCAGTTCACGATCTGACTTTGAAGAGTGCAGACGTGTCCCAGTCCACAGAAGGTGACAGTGGATGACCTCTGTAGGTAAGTATAGAGTGTGGGGGTGGGTGGGGGTGCTCAGTGGGAGGGTGGGGATGGGGAGGGTGGCACAGACTACTGAGGGACGTTTTCTTTTTCTGAGAAAAAAAGATGTCAGGATGGTTTTCTCCTTTACAGAAAAAAACTAAATAAATATTTGGGGACACTGTGAGTGGGCTCCCCAGTGTCCCATACTGCAGGGGGCTTCCACTACCAACACAGGGATTGGGCTCCCAATGTCAGCAAAGATAAAAAGTGATGGGACTGGGGAGGTGGCATCTGACACCGGGCGTGGGCACCCAGTGTCAGATTATAGAAATAAATATTATTTGTGGACAGTGGGATTGGGTTCCCCAGTGTCCCACACTGCTTCAGGGGGTCTTGCAGTGCCAACACAGGGACTGGGCCCCCCGATGTCAGCAATTACATAATTAAGAGGGGGGGACTGCAGAGCGGGTATCTGATACTGGGGTCGGCATCCCAATGTCAGATTAAATAAAGAAACAAATAAACAGATAAGGAGGGGACACCAGTAGACACCAGGGAGAGGACAGTGGACCCTGATCAGTAGGTGGGGGTGCCACTAGACACCAGGGAAACAGCTGCGGCTCCAGAAGTGGAGAAAATCTCAGGGGCATCTGACACTGGGTGTGGGCATCCCGGTGTCAGAATAAAATAAAAAATCAACAAATCAATCATTGTTTTACATTATATATATTGTTATGTTGTCTCTCTCTCTCTCTCACTAAGGAGAAAATATGATGGACACAACAGAGTTCTGTGACAGTACAGCAGGCTCAGTGTGTTTGTCAATATGCAAACACTCCTCCTGTGATCACAGAATTACTTTAGTGGGAACATCTAAGTTTTTCCCATAGGAAATAATGAGAAAATTAAAAATGTAATAACTTTTGAACAGATAAATATTTTTTCACCAAACCTTCAAAAGGCACATCTGTGGGGAAAAGGTTGTGTACCTAGAAAATTTCAGAGCAATACATAAAGCGGTTCTGAGATCCATGAGGACAAAAAACAGCAAAAACTTTGGAAATGTAGTGTTTTTTAAACTTTTAAACTTTTGAACTGTTCAACGGATGCACACAAAATGTGGCAAGTCAACAGACCCACCCCTACAGCTGATGCATGCCCAGTTTCGTACAAATCTGTTGCATGGTTCAAAAGTTATTAAAGTTCAACAATTTGGCTTTAACATAGAACTGTGCACTCAACCTAACCCTATATGTGGTTCCTTCCCATTCTGGTGGCATCGCATGCACTGCCACCCAGGTGCCATTGGGTGGCAGTCCAACAGCGAGTTGCACCAACCACTGTCCCTGAGGGAGAAGAACAGTTCTAGGGATTTCAGTCTGCTCTCTCAGCCAGCCCCAAGTGACCTGAGTCCATTCCAGAACCTGGGTCACTGGTGTGACAGGAGGTAAGGTACATGGTGCATCAGCCCTCCATGCCACTGGGCCGGATAGCAAAAATTATTTGACAGTAAAAAATTTAAATTTTTGCAGCAATTATGCTGTTTTTTCATAGCTGCGTCAAAGCCGACATGTCATGGCGCAATATAAACTTTCATCACAATTGAGGCATATTTGTGGTGCAAAATGCAGACTGTATTACAGCTGAGTCACTGGACATAAATGTTGTTCTGCAGGTTTTGGTGCAACCATCTTCTGAAGGTAGTGTAACCTGCTCATGCAGACACAGCTGTGATTTGTGATGCAAACATGAGGCAGTTTGTTGTGGTGTGTCTTGCAACTCTTTGAAAATACAGGCTTCATAGTACACATCTAGAAGTAAAAGATACACTGTCCTTTGAAGGAATTCTAGCCTAGTGTTTAAAGCTGAACCTAGAGATGATGGTTTGAGACCCACCACTGCCACTTATTCACTGTATGACCTTAAGCAAGTCAGTTATCCTGCCTCTGTTTACCCTCTCTATACTCTATGCCTATGCTGCTGAAATCTCTCTGTGTGCCTAATGGCAGCAAAATTCCATCCCTTCCTCTCCTGGATTCTTGTTAATTATGTATGTTAGAATTTTTGGCCAGGAAAAGCACACTGAGCCGAAGCTTATTCCCAGGTGTGTCCCATGAGCACACAGAGGTTATGTGACTTGCTCAGGTCATGCAGTATGCAAGTGGTGGTTGTGGGTTTCACAATCAGGCCTGCTTGGTCTTCAGGTAACAGCTGGGTGCTCTAACCTCTAGGCACTGCCTCCATTGTGTGTGTATATCTATCTACACTATATATATATATATATATATATACGTTGTGGGAAGGGAACCCACGTACAGGACACTGGGGCCATCTCCGTGGAGGTGGAGATTACTATATGTGCCCATTGTATGTATATGGGCCCAGGGTGGAAAACTGGTGGAAAACCCTTTGGCTTCAGGATGATGACCGACCCCTCACAGGCACTGCTCCAGTGACCAGGCATCCCCATAGTCCTGTGGCAGAGGCGTATGGCAGGAAGGTAAGTCCAGAGAAGCCAGGTGGGCGGGGACGATGGGGTCAGTAGTAAGGGGTAGTCATGGCAGAAAGGAGAATAAACAGAATATGGGGTGAAAAAATCATTTTTGCTATTTCCATCACAGCACTAATTTGCCCAAAATAAATTTGCACTAATTAGCATAATTACGCTTTTTGCATTATAGTGAATGTAGTCCTAATGGCTTAGCGCTAAATTTAATTGATGCAATTATGGTTGCAACAAAATTACTGTGCGTGAAAATAACTAGTTTTATAGTATTGGTCGCATCCGCATGATGCAGATTTGTTCATTTTGACACAACTGTGCCATCCTTGAGCACTTTTGAAAACTCCACCCACCAAACCTGCTCAGCTTCACTCTGCAGTTCTCTCACAAAGAACTCACAGGCACACATACAGCAACTATAGTGTCAGTGGCTCAGTAGGTAGCACACTCGCCTCTGAGACCAGGAGATCAGAGGGCTGTGGGTTCAGTTCCCACATCTGGCACTTGGGTTAATATCCCAGTACTGACACTATAGTGCAGCATGAGAGGGGTGATGCACTTCTAAGGTGCCGTCTTTTGGATGAGATGGTAAACCGAGGTCCCATCTGCCTGGATTGGTGGTAGTTCAGGTGGATGTTAAAGATCCCATGGCACTTCTCGAAAAGAGTAGGGGTAACTTTTATTAGAATAATCACATGGATACATTTTCACAAGAGAAACAAAACTTAAAGAACAAAACTTAAAGGACAAAACATAGAAATTCAACCAAAAGAAACTACAGCCAAAAATCATTTCCCATAATTAAATTTTGAACATATCAACCCATAACATCTCATAAACTCCTTAGGAACTAACGAACCAATAATGCAACATTAAACATTTAGAAGAAAGAGAAAAAAAAATGAAAATTCCTAGTAAAAAAGAACCTAGAATAGGTAGAATTTATTTCTCTAACCTATTATTTATATTTAATAAAATGTAAAAATCCTTCCACCAAAACCTCACTTTATCCACATTATACAATTGCACTTCTGATAAAAATTTTATTCAAAACATTGGTTGCATAACCTCTGAATCCTTCTAAGAGGGACTCCTTTGATATAACACCATTGACACCTCGTTTGCCATAGGCAATATCTTAAACTAGCAAAAATAAAGCGCAAAGTACCCTTCTCATATTGTTTTAAAGATGGGAAAACTCCCAATGACCAAAATATCATAATTTACCATGGCTAACCATGGTAGATCCCTTCTTTTGCCAAATAAACCCATAATTTAGTGGGAAAGAGCACTGTAGAAAGAAATGTTCCATATTCTCCTCTTGATTTATACATTCTGGATAAGGGCAAGATCTCTCTTCTATTGCCTTATATTTTGCCGATCCCCTCACATTCAATCTGCCATACATCATGAGCCATAGACTCTCCCACATATATATTGGCAGCCTGGGGTTGTTCAGTTGTTCCAAAACATCCTCCTTCCTTTCTCTGGGACAATTTTTAAAACTTGGCTCCAGACAATAATATGTAGACATTATTTCTTATACAATGCCCTTGAAGAGCACCTTATAATTTGATTTTGGGTAATTTTCCATTTATATAGCTTCTGTGCAGCTGGCTTAAAATAATCGGTACAGATAACCGTAGGGTCCATTTGGGTGCACAATGCAGCCACTTAGTAAAGTAGCATTTCATTAAATTTTGAAAACAAACTCTCCTGATATCTTGATAGACCTAAACCCTCTTTTAATGAAAAGGAAAAAATAATGAAAAACAAAAACAACCGGGTCTACCATTCCAGACCTCCGTTTTTATCTAAATATGTACATCCTCTCTTGGAGCGGGTTCAATCTATTCCCCATAACAGCTGGAAACAAATACTATAAAGCTTTGTCTCAAACTGTACTGGCAAGGGATAAATTACAGCTAAATACAGAAGCCTTGGTAATAGAAATTGTTTTAAAACTTGGATCTGTTTAATTTTGGTAAACTTAAACCTTTTCCATTTATTAACTTTAGACTCTATTTTATCTAACACAACTGTCCAATTGTCCACTGGACAGTTCTGAACTAAACATTACCCTAAAATTGATAAGGCTCTGAAGTCATTTCTATTGAGTTAAAGAAAATCGGCTCTTGTTGAAATCTACCCAATAATAGACCTTTGGTCTTATCGAAATTTAACTTAGCATTAGATAAACTTGCATATGTGTTAAAAACGGAAAAAAAAACCTTGATTTGAGCAGAATTAGAAAAAAAAAAGGCATATATCATCAGCATAAGCCTGAATGGTAATGAATAAATTTGTACTGGGAATTTTTATCCCCTGCCACAACGGAGGAGAGCTTACTGCTCTGAGCAGTGGTTCTAATGAAAAATGATAAAGAAGGGGGCTTAAGGGACACCCTTGTCGTACCCCACAATTAATTTTAAAACCATTCCCCAATTCTCCTTTAATAAACGGAAACACCTGAGCTGAATCATATAAGCCTTTAATCAACTTCAGAATTTCCTCAGGAACCCCAAAACATTCTAAAGTGGTAAATAAGAAAAAATGGTTAACTCTGTCAAATGCTTTTTCTAGATCCAAAGATACTATGACTCCTTTCCCCCCTATGTCATTCACTTGCTCAATAATATCCCTTATAAGACATAAGACAGATTGAATTCTTCTATTGGGGATACTGCAATGCTGAACCGGCGTAAACATCACATCAGATACAGTTTTTAATCTATTGTTAATCAGAGTTGTGAGGATTTTGTAGTCAGAATTCAGCAAGGTTATTGGCCTCCATTTCTTAAACTCTCCCTTATCTCCTGACTTATATATGTAAGTCTGTAAACCCTCCGAAAAGAATCTGGGCCTAACCTCTTCCTTTAAGAAGAAATTAAAAACCAACACTAAACAATCAACAATTTCTGATTGAAACCTTTTGTAAAATGCATTAGAAAGACCATCTAATCCTGGGGCCACGTTGAGTTTCAGAGAATTAATAACCTCTTTAATCGGAGGTAGTAAGGGTTGTTTAATGTTTTAAGGTCTCCTGATCCACATCCTTTACTGAAACTGGACCTAAAAACTGTTTAACCTGATTTAAAGTAGGTTTATAATGGGACTCTATGTTCCGAAAATGTTTTGCAATTATGTCTCCTATAGCCTTCACTGTAACTACTTTCCCTCCCTTGATTTAAAAATCTAGTGAAACATGATCTTTTAGGGTTTTGCACAACTCAAAGGGTCTCTGAACCGAGTTTTTTAAATGATTAGCAAATAGAGCTTGAAGTGTTTTTGTCCTATCATATTGCAATACCCTCATTTGTTCTTTAATTTCAGCAATTTGTGAAGAAAATCCTCTCTAGAGGAGTTTGCCCGTGTTAGAACCTGTTGTAAATGGTTTCTAAGTTTTAAATAGTCAAAAATTCAGATTTCTGCCGTCTCTTTCCATACTTTTGAACCATAAAATACAGTCTTCTTTGTTTCCTGCCACCAAACCCTAAGTCCTGATACAAGAAGCTTACTGATAGCCTAGATTTTAATATCAGACTAATAGAGTTTAGAACTACTTTCTCCTGAAGAATCGAGGTATTTAATTTCCATCTATTCCATTGTCTACTATGTCCCTGAATCTCTCCACTTTAACCAGCACCAGAGCATGATCTGAAAATTCCACTGGAATAATCTGAGGGCTATATGTTGGAATTTTTTCGAAATAAAAAGATAATCTATTGTAAAGCTTTTCCCCCTTTTGAAAAAGGTGCCCCTGGGACCAGTTGCTCTGCTATTATTACAGTTAACTAAATCCGCATTTTTAATAATGTCCCTTAAGCAATGTGTGTCACAATATATTTTTTCCCCTTCTCCTTCATCTCCCCCCCTCCAGGCCCAACTATACTACAGTTAAAATCCCCACCCCAAAAAATAGGGATAGAAGTTACTAGGAATGGTTGAATGTCTTTAAAACACTTTACCCTCCCTGACTTAGTTTGTGGATTATAAATATTAATCAATCTTATAGTGTTCTTACACCACTTCCCTCTATAATTAAGATTCTACCTGGGCAAACCACTATTAATTTATGTAAACTGAAATCATAAGAATTAAAAGAACTCCAAACCATCTGCCCTATCTTCCCCAAAGGACCAGAAGGCTGGTCCCCATGGTCAATCCTTAGCAAAGGTAGCTATTTGGTTTTAGCAAACATCCAAGTTTCCTGTACAAAACAGATTGAAATTTGTAAATCATGGATTAACTGAAAACCGCCTGTCTCTTCTGTGCCTTAAGAAGGCTGTATTCAAAGTAGCCCATACCAAATCCATTTTAATGACTTCCAGTATTTAGCCCTGCCTACTATTATTTTTCCTTCGTTTTTTCTTTCCTTATACTCCTCCTCTGAGCCACTGCATCTTGTAATGACACTTGGGAATCTGTATCCCCCATGTCCATCTCTGAATCCCCCCAAAATAATTCTGCATATGAATTTTTGGTCTCCAATGCTTCTGTTTCTAAAGGTAAAATATTTTTAGATGCTCTACTTGATCTCCTAAGAACCAAAGGTGCTAAAGGGGGTTGTAAAGTTGGGTTTATAGGCCCAGCACTCTCCTCATTTGGAGCTACATAGCACACAGGCTGCAAAAGGTTAGGTACTACCTTCTCCACCTCTTTTTTAACTGGAACAGATTTTATTTTGTTTACCCCTATTTTTTCCTGAGGTTCTACAGTGCTCTGTGGTTCAGACGAGGATTTTGCGAAATTTTCTACCTCCTGCTGAGAATCTTTAGCCTCTTGCGCTTTCTGAATAATTAAATCTGAATTCCCACAGTTAGTCTTATCCTGGGCTGCCCATGGGCAATCCCTAAATGCATGGTTCTGTTCTTCACAAAGATCACATTTTATAGCATTTGTACAAAACATAGTAATATGCCCTACTTCCCCACAATTATCACATTTAGGTTGATCACAAGCACTGGATAAGTGTGTTCGAGCACCACATTTGTAACATGCTCTGGGCTGCCCGCTATAAAAACAGACCCCCCTATCTCTTCCCAACAAAAAGGAGTTTGGAATGTGCTCCACCCCTGACGCTGTTTGTCTCAATTTAACTTTAAATTTCCACCCTCCAGTCCAAAATTGTTCAGAGTCTAAAATCGGTTCTGGCTCACTCAGAACCTCACACTTCTGTGATAACCAGAATTTGATGTCATCTACAGGAACCTCGTTTCTAAACATCACTGTTACAAACTTAATTAATGGCTTTGATAAAGGGATAACTAAAAGGGGCCCACAAGGGGAAAACTTTACCTGGTTATACCTCTCCCAAAGGAGTCTAATAAAGCAGGGGACCGAAAACTAATATCATAATTATCCTCTCCTGATATGTTTATAAGCGAACACATCTCTGGGAGAACTTCAAAGACTCTTTTATTAATGTTTTGCCCACAAAAACTCTATTAGGTCTTTCTTTTAATCCCCCTTATATCTGATCGCACTGCATTTCTCTGAGGTGCAGCTTCCTCTGCTCTGTGAAAATAAACTAGATAATAATGGTTTCTCAGGCCTAGGCCTTGGATCATCGAAGCTATTCCCCATATCTAGGTTGGATAAAACAGTATTTCCACTTTGTTTGGTTTTACTTTCTACCTTTCCCTCTTTAGTAACTTCACTTTGCACTTTATTTTCTTCTAAACTCATTTTAAATGTCCCCCGGCTGCCATTCTGGCCTAGTTTTATTTAACTCCCAAGATTTATCCCATGCAGAGTCTGGAGTCCAAATCCCCTGCCCTAATTTCTTCCATCCTGCTGCTGTTAAAGCTGCTTGTGGCGTCCAATTTTCATCATGTTCCCCAGACTGCAAAATCACCCCGGTTTGTTCACTCACTGTTCCAATATTTACAACATCCTCAGGCATATTCCCATCTTTTTGTTTTAGCAGCTCTTTTGAATTATATTGATTCTTAAATGAAAATTCTGTCACCCCCTCTTGTATTCCGATTTTTGTTTGATAAGTCACTTTTGAATTCTCTACCCCCATCTCACCCGTATTAACGGGTTTGAAAACAAAGCCAGTCTCTTTATTTATCTGGATTGTGGAAAGTACTCTTTGAGTGATTTCATACTCACGATCCCTTTAATCCAATTTTCTCTTTGCCCATACTTTCTCCAGTTTTTCCGTGTTCCATGACCTCTGGCTCTTCTCTGCACTCTCTCTCCGCCTCCTTTATCTTGTCCTTTGCACTTTCTGCTGTAATCCCCGCTCGTTGAACCTCCAGTACCTTTTTTGCAAGCGTTGACAAACTCTCGATCAGCCTCCAGTTCTGCCATGCTTCCGCCTTCCCGACACTCACGTTGGCTTTGCCGGCCGGGTTTAAAGACGCAGAGCACTTAAGTTTTTTTTCAATAGCCCAGGGATCCTCCGCAAATGCCAACTTTAAGGAACTCCCTGCTTTTCCAATACGCTCCTCCTCCTTTTCCTCCGTTGTAGTTACTGCATCCAGAAATACTTTGTCCTCCCACCCCTCTCCGCTACTTCCAGACATCTCCAAACTTTGTAATTTCTCTGACTTTTGTCCCGACGACACCACAACCTCCTCCTCCTCCAACAGCAACCTAGCCATAGTGGCCATCTTGCAGCAATCGTCCGAACTCCCCCCACTGGCTACTGAGCACCAGCAGCAGTAGGGGAATTTCCCCGGTGTCCTGGCCAAATTCCCCTCATTCACTAACTAAAAAAATACCACCACTACTTAATCTGGTTCAAGGTCAGTTGGCATTCATCTGTATCCCGTATCCCCCTCCCCTGGGTTGTGCCTGAAAATAGGCAGGATTTGTCTAGTGCACTTACGCGGTCAGCAAAAACTAAATAAATAAATACAAAAGGCCCAGTAACAGTACATTTAATATATAATAAAATATGGCATGCAGCCATCTGACAAAGAGCACTCGAATGTACCTGAAAGCGTCTAACAAACACAATAAATGTGCTGCAACAGCCCTCCGCACTGAGATGTCGACCACAGTAAGATCAAACTACTATCTCAGAAGTTCAGGGTGGCTAACTACAGCTGGTTTCACAAAAGCTGGTGGATTGGGTTATCTATTGTTGGGATCTAAATTCCATTTTTTTTTCATGCTTTCCATGTTTTGGGTATTGTGGTATTCCTGACCGTATCTACAACCATGCCAAACCATACAACACAATGGTAAGTAAGTAAAAATGTATTTATCGCTGGCCCGGTGGTGCTGAGGGCTGAGGTGCTAGATGCCTTACCTTGCGCTATGCTGGTGACCTGGGTTCAGGAACGGAGTGGGGTCATTGGAGTGCCGGCATGGGGGGAGGGTCAGAGCAGGACTGAGCATGCTGGAAGGCAGATCTCCTCTCCTGGGGTGGTTGCCACTCCCCCATAGCCACCAGGGTGGAGGTCTGGTGGTTAGCGAGGTGGCTAGGATGACATGAAGGAGGGCATCTTGAGAGATGCGGTACATGCCTCCACATCGCAGCATCCAAGGTGGGGGCAGGGTTGGGGAGAAAAAGACAAAAACACCCTAAAAATCTATATGGAAAAATGTATTTATCAAGTGCCCCATCCTGGAGGCTCTGGGCACTGTAAAAATAACATACATCAATTTTAAAACAAACATGAAAAATGAGAACAGCAAATAATAAATATTACCTAACTAGAATCCTTACTTCTATGACTAATTCAGCAGTTCATTGTTACCAAACTCATCATAAGTGACTATTGAAAAGATGCACCTTCAGACCCCGCTTAAACACCTCCACCAAAGAGGCCTCCCTCAAGAATCTGGGAAGTGAATTCCACAAGACAGGGTCTGCCACCTCAAATGATCATCCTCCATAGGTCTTCAGATGGGCCTGGAACCCCAGGAGGCCCTTGGTGGAGAAGTGGAGTAGGCGGCTGCACAAGGAGGAGGGTCAGGAGGTCACTCAAGTAGTCAGGACCCGAGCCGTATAGGGCCTTATAGGTGAGCAGGCCCACCTTGAAGGTAATTCTCCATCTCACTGGCAGCCAGTGTAGTTCACGCAGGACTGGGGTCACATGACAAAGCCTCGGAAAGCCTGTCAACAACCTGGCTGCTGCGTTCTGCATTAGCTGCAAGAGATGGAGAGCCCCTCCACTGGCCCTGAGGTAAAGAGCAGTAATTAAGGCTAGATGTGACAAAGGCGTGTACCAGTGAGGGCAGGTCATCATAATAATCCAGGAAAAAAAAATCAGGGCACTGCCGGGCTTGGATTTTCAAAAGGATTTATTTTGTCTTGGCTGCTGTTTGTGGCTGATCCACTGGCTTCCCTATGCAAATGACTTGGGGGGCAGCTGAGCTAAATAAAATGCATTACCTGCAAGTGGTATCCAGTAGAACAGTGGACTGCTTCAAAAGGGGATGGGACAGGACAAGGGGGAGGGTTAATGAAGGGGAAGGGTGGAAGGGAGGGGCAGCTGCAGAATAAGGGGTGCTAGCTGCACATTCAAGCAGACTTGATAGACCTCCAGGCCTTTATCTGCTGCCAAATTTCATATGTTCATATGTTTTGAATGTAACCCCTTTGTTACCCGGGGTTACTAGAATCCCAGTAAGACCTAGTGGTAGGCAGGGAAGGCAGCTTGTGAAACTCCAGTTAAATGGGTTTCACACTGTCTCACTCTGTCCTCAGTCACAGCTGAGACTTGAGAGATGACATCACCATAGAACTGTCGCAGCTGCATGAGCCACATTGGAATCTACAGCTCAGGGAGTGAGTTTAGAACTTTGGGAAATTTCAAAGTCTTTTTCAGTTTGTCCTAAAGCAAACAGGAAGGAAGTCAGTCAGTCTTCAGTTTGTTTCAAAGAAGAAGGAAGTGTTCCTGTGTTAACTTTTTTAAGTGGTGGAGCCGCTCCCGGTCTCAGTGCCCCCTCCCTCCGGAAGTTCTCTGTGGGTTCCAGGGGCAATCCCCTTCTCCCACCATGGAAGGAAGCTGCCTGGTTTTATTTAGTCTGTTCTTGTATAACAGCAAAGGTTATAGTACTTCTCCTGTGGGGCACCTGCAACGAATGGGTGAGTGTTTGGCTCCATTTGAAGGGGCAAACAAATTGTTTTCTTCAGTTGGGAAATGAATATGGACTGCTATTTGGGAGGACTATGTTACTAGGATGAACAAATGGAGCAGTCAAACAGTCTAAAGTTTTATTGGATTTCAAGTAATGCTGTAGAGGGGGTGCTTCAGGTCATCCACCATTCAATCTACATTTTAAAGTTCTAAAGTTTTCTGTGTGTATCCAGAGAAATGGCCGGGTATGGGCTGTGGGAGCTGGAGGTGGGAAAACCCCCCATCTTTAGTAACCAGGTCCACCTCTATGGATTTCTTCTGTGTTTTACTACTTGCCTCATGCACTTGGCCAGTGATGGGGTGGGTACCCAGACGTGGGTCACAACTTGAAAATCTCTCTAGGAGTCGCAGACTCTAAGTGGTGTGGGGAGCCACAGGATGGGAAAATTACTCCTTGTTGGATGGGAGTCTCCTTGTTTGATGGGAGTTCGATTGGAAGTAAGAAAACAAATCTCTCTAGGAGTCACAGACTCTAAGTGGTGTGGGGAGCCACAGTTTGGGAGTTTCCTTGTTTGATGGGATGTCTTTCCAAGTAAAGTTTGGGTTCATTCTTCAAGTGGACCATCAGTCAAGTGGCCGGCAGGGGAGCCGGGCCAGTCGGGCTATGTATCCAAAGCGCATGCAAAGTCCGGGCTGAGTGCCTGGTGGGTCCAAAGCCAGACAACAGTAGTAATGTGTTCATTCTTCAAATGGACCACTTGGTTAACCTCTAATCTGCACATACAGTGAACGTAGCCCTTTGGGGGACCATGCAATGCTTTGTTTATGTTCAGTTAGTTAATAAATAAAGCCACACTGAAAAATCCCAATTCTGGTTCTGGACATTACAGTTATTGCTTCCTGTAGTTGGATTTACTTGGGTGCCCCTGTGCAGAGTAGCCAAACCTAGGTCCCTTGTGCCAGGTAACCTCATCCTCCCCGAACCCAGGTCCCCCACCAGGTATTGCTGCCAATGCCAACAGCATGCCACCTGTCATTTTAGTAAAAAGGCAGGGGTGGGGTAGCTTACATGAAGATTCCAGCTTGCGGACAGGGGTAAGCTGAGTCAGTACAGGCCACTGGAATCCAACTGGATGCCCATGCTGGTCCTGCTGCTGTGCTGGAGGTAGAAGGGGTGATCATGCCTGGAGGCAGCACATGTGGCTGGGTGTAGGAAGGCCTGTAACAGCTTATACTGCCTCGAGGGTTGTATAGCTTCCCTTCCCACCAGCTCTTCTTACTGCAGAGATTGCTGTGTGAATTGGGCTCATGCTCACCCACAGCCCCCGGCCCCACTCTGTCATGCCTACCCCTGTAGCCACACATGTGGGTCAGAGATTGGGTGTGGAAGGGGTACTAACCCTTAAGGTGGATGCCGTGTAGTGCCCTGATGGTGCACATTCTACATGTGAGGGGGACTTTGTGACTTTTTCTGGCCCATCACATGCGCGGACAAGCTGGGACGCTTATGTTGATTGGGCCCTATTAAATCAAAGAGGAACAGTCAGCACAAAGGGCCCTCACATTCAAGTGTGGGGCTGGTCCCCCAGTGCACTTTATGGGCAAAACCACCGTCTACTGTAGTACAGTAGACTGTATCAAATTAGTTTTGTTTGTAGCCTGACATCTTCCGTTACTACAAATCCCAGAATCCTCTACAGCTGACATCAGAGCAGTAAGCAGCAGTGAGAAAGATTCAACAGCCTACAGTGCATGTTAGAGTTTATATGAGCTCTGATCTTTGTTAGCTGGTCCCACTGTCCCCCTGGGCTATCTATAGTCAGAGAGGGCTATACTTAGCCCATGGAGAAAAGCAGTCTGGGAAAACATCTGATTGGAGGTTATAAGAAGAGCTTTAACATGCACAGCAGGCTACTGAATCTCCCACTGCTTCCTACTGCTCTGATGTCAACTAGCCTGCAGGGAATTCTGGGATTTGTAGTAAAAGAAGATGCCAGTCTACAACTAAGCAAAATTAGTCTGACATAATCTATTATACTACAGTAGACAGTAAGTAAACCAAAATGTTTCTGCCTACAAAGTGCACAATGCACATTGAAACCAGCCCCACACTACAGTGCGGGGTCTTTTGTACTGACAGTTCCCCTTTAAATCTGCAAGAGCAGCACGAACTGAAAGTCTGTGGGAGAAAGAGTCTGATTTCCTGCATAAGTCTTTAGCAGTAAAGAATGGCATGTCCAGAAATTCAAAACTGTATGACATTTGAGACTGGCTGATACCAACTGTTAGTGTTTGACACAAAACTGGAAAATCATTTTAAGTCATTGAGACGCTCACCAAAGAAATATTTCCATTAGGGTGCAGTGTTTGTGAGGCTGCCAGGGGTGCAGTGTTTGTGAGGCTGTCAGGGGTGCAGTGTTTGTGAGGCTGCCAGGGGTGCAGTGTTTGTGAGGCTGCCAGGTAATAATCAAGGCCCCGGGAGTTCTAAAATTCCTTGACCACAGAATCTTCTGCAGAAATTGCATCCTGCCACAGAACATGTGTAGTGCCGTGGAATGTATTGGTCTTGGTGATTTTCCATTCAAATATACAGTTATAGTGCCTGGCACCTTCCCCTCCCCGTTATCTTGAAGCACCTTCTCTGTGCTCAGCATGTGATGTCACTGATGACATTGCCTAACATCTGAACCAATGGCACTCCATCACAGAAACAAAAAAAGATCCATGCTACAGAAATGAATAAAGGTGTTGCAGAAGCCTAGGAGCCCTGCTGCAGAAATTAGGTTTGAAGTGCAGCGGAAAACTAGAGGTCTGGTAATAATGCACTGTCCCCCAGAAATCTGGCCAATGAGAGAAACTGTTGTTGGCTGTAAAGGCAGCTGCTTGCAGCCCACTCAATGATCCTGAGGAAAGGTGAGGTCTTGGTAACCCTCAATTATCAATATGATTAAAGGGGAACCATTGTAGGGTGGGGGAGCAGGGAGGCAGGAAACATAATCATGAGGTGTTGTCCTTTACCTCTTTGGAGTAGAACAGAATGAGTTAAAACTCTAGAAAAGCTGTTCTGAAAGAAGGATCTTATCTCAAACTCATTTACACTTGACCTATTTCTTTTTAGGAGAAATTTAATTAAGTTGAACATGTTTTTGGTCTGTCCTGGCTGTAAATGCTTTATTCCTTCCCTCTTCTGCTATCACCTGGGGGCTTGCTGGAATTTCATCTCAAGTTGTCAAAATACATAACAATCAGGGTGCAGACAAGCTGGGGAGTTAGTGTTGTCCTCTACAGCTGCAGCTCCTTCTTGCTGTGTCTCTTAGCTTTTGTCATAATTGGATGGAATCAGGCTATTCTGAAGCCTCAGTTCAGCATACCCACTCTGCATTATTGTGCCCTGTTACAGGTGCAATGTCATTTTCTACTGCAGCACTGCAGTGTGCAAACTGAACAATGGAACACACCTTTTCATTGTTACCATTGTATTACAGAGACTTTCTGTTGCAAATACAAGTCTTTCACCCACACTGTCTTTCTGGGAAGCAGCAGTCAGAGAAAAACTGTTCATTTTTTGTAGAGGACCTAAACTACAGTGACCCTCTTTTTTTTGTCAATAAAATTTCTTATGTTAAGAATAAGCACATAACAACAGAACTTCTAATGATGAAAACATGTAACAATAAAGCTATAAACAGCATAGAACACTGGATGAATAACTGCACACAACTTTATATGCTATAAAGAAAATATAGCTAGCTAGAATTCAGAATCCACTAAGAACCACTTATAATTCCTAATAACGCTAAACAGCTCTGCTGGAGGACTTCTGAGAAACTGAGAAATCATCTCATTCACAGGGTATACTCTAAGAAGTTCTTTTGAAAAAAGAGCTTGAAAAGATTTCTGATATACTGGAGGGAAGGACTGTCAAGTCAAAACCAGAAATCCTGAAAAAGATTCACATGAAGTACCAGAAAACATTAAGGAGAGCCATGTTCCACAAGGACAAGATATGTACCCTCTAACAAGCCACACATTACAACAGTAGTACAGAAGAAGACAATGATAACAGAACAGCAAGATAATACAGCTGAAGGTATCTCTGTTGTTAATTTATCCAACCACACACTGACTGCTGGAGAATTATCTGTACCTCCACGGACTTTCATTCTGCCTAACAAAGGAGCTTGACAATACAGTTCTGTGGTGGACTGGAAGAATACTTCTGTAGACAAACTAAGGATTGTTTTTGCAATGATCATAACCCAGATGTCAACATTCTACTGACAAAGCAAAAAGTAATCTGATTTTACCCCCGCCATGGACCCAGTACCAAAGTGAAAACTTACATTCAGTGTTTTCATCAGAGTCAATGGCAGATCCTTAACAAACACAAATTCTTATGAATTGGTTTGTTCTGTGCTATTTATTTTTTGAACATTTTTTATAAAAAATTTAAATAAAAAATAAAACCAAATCTGCTGTAATCTCTCCCCAATGGAAAGGACAGCAACACAGTCACCGAAATCTAACCATAACATTGTTATAAAGAAAGCTAGTAATATCTCTGCAGCTGTGATCTTAAACCGTGAGGACTAAATTAATGAAGATAACAGGCAATTAACAAATCATATCTACTAACGTGAACTGGCTAATGACCTGACTGCACAATACACCAAAGAACTATGGGACATTATCAAATCACTTCCTAAGCATGTCCAAGGCAGAATAACTGATTTAATCTCCGATAACCCTAGGCCAGGTACATTGTACATACTGCCCAATATCCAGGGACACCTATAATATCTGAGAATGGTACCCTGACAGAGGGAATCTCTGGTTTTATAGAAAACATTTTAAAACTGCTTGTCATTAAAAGGGACAGTTATATTCAGGACATCATACACTTCTTGTGTAAACTGTCTGGTTTTTGGGATTGACTACCTAACACCATCTTTGCCACAGTGAATGTGAACTCCCTTTACACCAATATCCCACATAATGATGGCATTTCTACCTGTGTTAAATACCTACAAGAGAAAGGACGGCACCATGACATCTACCCTAAATTCACTGCAAGACGTATTGAATTTATTCTGACCCACATCTTACTGAATTTATTCTGACCACAACAACTTCAGCCTCAATGATAACCATTATTTGAGATTCGCCGCTTGCAGCTAGTGCAGAATGCGGCAGCCAGGCTGTTGACTGGTTCTTCTAGGTCCAGTCATAAAACACCTGTGCTCCACGGACTGCACTGGCTGCCAGTTTGCTGGCGAATCACCTTCAAGGTCAGCTCGCTGACCTATAAGGCCCTACACGATCAGGGACCTCCTTACCTGAAAGATCTCCTTTGTCCCTACTGTCCCCCCGCTCTCTCTGATCCACTGACAAGGGAATGAGGGATTGCTAGAGATTCCAGGGTTCGCTTAAAAACTTCAGGGCCAGATCTTTTAGTTTTATGGCCCCAATCCTGTGGAATTCTCTACCTCATCAGGTGTGAGACTGCCCGACTGTCCAAAGTTTTAAAGGAGCTTTAAAAACCTATCTCTTTAGCAAAGCTAATAATGATTTTTAAATATTGTTGTTTGGTTTAATTTTAATATTGCTTTAACTATTTATTGTTTTATCATGTATTGTACAGGCACCTTGGTTTTAGAAAGGCGCCTTATATAAATAAAGATTGAATTGAATTGAATTATGTTCAAACTGTGGGAACAGCAGTGGGCACCAGGATGGCTCCACAGGGATCCATGACCGGTCGTCGACAACATTTTTGTTGAACGACCGTACAGCAAAACCATCATGTTGACTGTATTTGCGGTCAGCATATATTTCCTGACTTAGAAACATGTTTTTCTTCAGGGGGCTGTGCCCCCCTTCCCACTAAATATAATCAACTCTGACTTGGAGCTAATTAGGGGAGAGGGTGAAAGACCCCCCGGAATACAATGCCGGGGTCCAGTGCTGTCACTATAACGACCTGGCACTGTAGTCTCTGTAGTGACGGTCACTGTCGACTTTTCGCTGTCAGCGGTGCATACCACTCCACAGTATACCAGCCTTTTCATGGCAAATTTGGAGGAGGATTTCCTGAAACAATATACACATAGGCCACTTACTTGCTTCCAACATACTGATGATTTATTTATAATTTGGACAAAAGATACTCACACACCAAATTAATTTTATCAGGAACACCCTCCATCCTTCTATTAAACTTTCCTTGGAATACTCTGACATCAGTGTTAATTTCCTGGATACCACATTACCATCAAAGATGGAACCTTGCAGACCTGGATTTATAGGAAATCAACACACAGAGATACTCACACAACAACAGCAACCACCCCAGACACACTAAAATCAGTAATATACAGTACAACACTTCGCTACCACCAAATCTGTTCGAGTGAAGAGGACAGAGATAAATACTTAGCCACACAAAAAGGAACATTTATTGTTCAGGGACACTCTTCTAGAGAAATGAACAGAGCTGTGTAATGTGCCACACTTCTGCCAAGAGAACTACTACAATATAAAGAGAAGACCACCATCAACCAGATATCCTTGGTTGTTACATACAATCTTGATCTGAAGCCACTACATAAAATCATTGAGGACCTCCAATCAATATTCACCGAGGATGACACCTGAAATGTATCTTCCAAGAACTACCTTTACTGTCTTTCAAGCTTCCACCTAGATTTATTCATCCTGATTGTCTGGAGCAAACGATACCTGACCAGAACAACAGAACACTAGGCTGCACTACACCTTGCAATAGTCCTAAATGCAAGACATGAGTACATTTCCACCTCCAATTCTATCAACATCCCCCAAAACAAACAATTCAAATACAGCAGAATTATACATGTACATCTAAGGACATTGCTTTCTACATCCAATGCAAGAAATGCCCACACACACAGGTTATGTTGGGGAAACCGGACAATGCCTTCGAACCCGAAGGAACTCAAACATGCATGACATTAAAATTAGAAATACTGTAAAACCAGTGTGACAACATTTCTGTCAGTCTGATTGCTCCATTTCTGATCTCTCTGTCCTGGTTCTCAGGAGACACTTCAAGAATGCACATGAGAGGCCAGAGTATGATGTCAAATGTGTTTTTCTTCATAACACATGTAATATTGGTATGATAAAGGGCCTTGGTTTCATGATCCAATACATAATCTGAACACCAACTGCCTTTTTCTTTAGGATTTGATTATTTATAGATTTCTTTAGTCAAATGCATAACATTGTGCTAAAATTTGTGATTTGCACCTAATTAGGTTCCGTAGGACTGGCTTTTTATCACTGGTTTTGGTCTCTGTTTTAGATCTCATTATCAGAAAAGCTGTCCAATCCATATTTGAAGTTTTTTTTTTAACTAATTCTGTTCTGAGTATGTAAAGTGAAACTCTGTCTACCTCTTGCACTTAATTCACCAGATACCACCCCTGCCTTATTTTCAACCCCTTGCCTCCTAACATTATCCCCTCCAAGGTCAACATTGGCTGCCCATATATTGTTTACTATATTATACTTACATATTCTGTCTCAGTTGTAATTGAAATTATGCCGCCTAGTTGATCCGTGGCATGGAGGGCTGAGGCATCCACGCTTTATCTTCCTGCCACACCGCACTGCTTGTGGTGGAGCTGGCCACCCAAGGTCAGCTGGGAGAGGGAGAAGACTGAGCTCCAGAGGGCAGCTCTCCTCTCCTGTGGAGGGAGGGTTGATGCCCCACGAATGACTGCCCCAAGGTGGAGACCCAAGGGCAGTGCGGATCTGAGGTGCCATAGAAGGGAGGTGCTGCGGGACTTCCATGGATGTGCGCACCTCCATGCATGCACGATCTGGCGTGCACCCCAGCAACAGGGTCAAGGGTGAAAATGGAAAAACATCCTGGCTGTGGATGACGACTGACCCTCCGCAGGCTCCACACCCAGCAACCGGGCAGCAAAGGACAAGAAGTCCCAGTGATACTGGGGTGACAGGGCTGAGGGTGGTCAGATTGGGCAGCCAGGGGGGAAGGTGATAGATACAATAGTTAAAAAAAAAAAGGAAGAAATTGCACCAGCCAAAATGTGAAAGGCTGCCTTTTTGTACAGTGTTCTTCTTACTTATTTTCAGAATTATATTGTCTAATATTTGTCTCTTTATGTATGTTCTACCCATATCTCTGACATGGAACCTTTGTAAACGAGCTCCCAGCTCAAAGGTATTGAATCCAAGAATTTAATAAATAAATAAAATCATTCCTTAACTGCCATATTTCCGATGAAGGACTCTGTGAGTCCCAAAGCTTAAACATTTTGTAAGTCTTTTGATGGTCCAAAAGACATTGAATCACCCATTTTGTTCTAGCTAGAATTCAGTGATTCAAGAATACATTTGTGAAAGAGATACTTTCCTAAAATTGATTAATTTAATAAATATTGCATGCTAATAAAATTAGCAATAATATTGGGGCCTGTGCACAACCGCGATCCAGGTACGCATGATTCACATGTACCCAGCCTATGTAGCAATGTGCCTGTGAACAGGTACAGGATGCACAGTATTTACAACCACACACACACCAGCAAGGTGCCTGTCTGTGGCCTCCCTCCCACCGCAGTGCAGTCCACAGCTGCATAGAGGTAGACCATAGGACACAGGTGGGTATCCAATCGGATGCCCATCCTGGGTCCTGAATTGGGGATCCCAGGAAGGTGTGGAACTCCCGAATGGTTGCTCCCAGCCATCCCTGCCAGCCTGATGGGCTGGGACAGTGGTGTGGCATATGGTCCAGTCCAACTGCTGCTGGCAGCTGTCCATTGAGGGAGGCGCATAATATTTTTCATGGCAGGGTCCACCCTGGCATATCTTGTACTTTATACATGTCATGCCAGGCACTCCATGCCTTGGTGAATGGCACAGAGTGCAGAATGGCCCTCTACATACCCCCATACCAACCATGGGGCATAGCTACACAATCAGCTGGGTGACCATATGTGCAAGGGGCTTGTGCCCCTATCATGAATGCTGCTGGGAGTCCACTGGACCCACGCTGCATGGCATTCTGACTTATGGTTGCCTACGAGCCTCAGATATGCAGAATGTCAGGGAAACATTATAATTGGGATGAAGAAGGAAATTAGGTGAGAGCAGTAAGATGACTAGTAAATAAGAAGGTGCAGATAAAATTGTTCTAGGAATAGTAGGGAGCTAGAGTTAGAGAATGAAGCCATGATAATTCTGACAATATATCAGGAAATATTTGTAGTGATGCTGTGAACTTTGCCAATAGTTGGTGTAGTAGTGAAAAACAAACTGTAGCAATGGAAGAGCCTCTATAGGGGATGGTAGACCCACAAAAGGTTCTAAAAAGTTCTGCTATGTCATGAGAAGATCTGTGGCCAGAATTTCAGCTCCTCCCCCGGAATTGGCGCAGGTGTGGGAGAAACTTGTGCAAATGGGTCTTCACTTGTAGAGCTGCAGTTTTTCCAAATGGAGTTGTTTTTTTGTCCAGCTTCACGATTTCTGACAGCTTACAGATGTTTTTGGTGCAACTTTGCCAAAATGTTACACCTGATTGGACCAGGCGTAATGTCTCTGCAGTTTCGTCTGCTGCCCGTGTGGAGTATGCACTGAAAATATGAGTGTCTGCTACACAGAGATTTTTTCCCACACCAGCAGAATGTGGCATTTGACTGAATCCCTGGCCATTTTAAAACCCAGCCCCTGGTTGTTTTCCAAGCCTGATCACAACTTTTAGGATCTTTCAGTTTAAAATACAAAAGCTACGTTGGTGAGATTACCAGCTTATCCTCACTGATGTTTTAAATACACCTCTGTCCATACGTTTTGTTCCTTACCGTTATTGTACTCAACCTTAACTTATTACCTGTTAATTCTCCTCTGTGCATCTTTCCCCAGGTCAGACCTGGAAATTAACCTGCTGTGCTCTGCTTGTTTACCTGATAAACTAGGTTTAAAAAAAATAAAATGCACCTGCAACTGGGAAAGCAAATAGGGTTCCACAAGCATATAACAGAATACAGAGGGTCACTCATATGAAGTAATGGCACCGGTGACAATTTCTCATACACAAGGCTCTATAGGTCTGATTTAGAATCTCATTGCCTATTTGGCTTTGGTCACCATGTTGCGCAACAGAGGAATATAGCTGCTTTAGAAAGAGTGCAAAAAAGAACAGGACTGATTCCATTAGTTTCAAGTGCCTGAAATTGTGAGGGCAGGTTAATAGATTGAAATCTGTTTTCCCTGGAGAGCAGAAGATTGAAAGTTGAAGTGATGCATGGAACAGCGGCTGCGTCAAAGGAGCAGAGGATATCTGTCACGCATGACGCCTTGTGCGGTTTGGGAGCGTGGAACCAGTGGTATGAATTACGACTTTTTAAACTTTGACTAATAGGAATTATAGTTATTAGGATTTTCCATACGGTTGTAGATACATAATGCAGAATGATGCCCCTCCTGGAGCAGCATTTGTGATGATTTTGGACCAATTCATAGCCAGTTGTGGGACATTTTTCTCATACAGATGGGAGTTAAAATAAATTCAACCAGCCAGAAGCACTGCCAGTTAATTTAAAACAGCAGTGTAAGGTAGTAGTGCAAAGTCTGACATATAATGTACTTTTTGTATTCTATTCTAGATTGCTCCTTATCTCCTGACTTGTATGATACCCTTATTTCTCCATTTTAAGTTTACTTTAGCACTTTCTGTAACATTTGAAATAATAAAAGAAGCGTTCCTTGTAATATGACTTGAACCAGGTTTTCATCAGTATTCTCAAGTTGTTTTTGCACACCTGTCATCCCATAAAGTCAGGGAGCACTGCTTGCTGCATGCTGGATCATCTAGTCTCAAGAAAAGTGGTGTTAAATATTGGGTGTTCAAAAACAACAAAGAATACTGATGAAAACCTGGTCCAAGCTATTATAAGAGGAGCACTCCTTTTATTATTTTAACTGTTAAAAAAAGTGGTTAAACAGACTCAAAATGGGGAAAAGGGTATTATACAAGACAGGAGATAAGGCAAGCTAATAGAGTAAACAAGCGTTTGTCAATGCTGAATGTTGGCTTGCTGGCATTGGCATTGATAGCAGGGAGTAGACAGATGCATCATAGGAATGGCAGTGAAGTATTGAACTGATGCCAACCCACCCCCACCCTGCAGAGAGTGACAAGCATTAGGGTGTCCCTTTGGGTGTTTGGTAGTGCAGTGCGGGGAAAACGTCGAGCAGGATGTGAGAAAGCCGACAGCTGTACAATTCATAAGGAGGTGTAAAAAAATGCAGGGTTGAAAATATGGCATGTAAATATACCAAATTTAAGCTACTAGGGTATCTGGGAAATATACAACGCACGCTTGCAACACTGCCTTTTATAGAGTTCGCACCAAATTTTCAACATAGGCATTTTAGCACCTCTGCTCATGTACAGTGTCACTGTTCTTTCCTCAAATGTGTCAAGAGTGATTTTGCACAGCTTACCACGTTGTTTCTGCTACCGAAGTGCAAAACACACTTTTGGGCACGATATGTCAATGACGGCTGTACTGTTCATTAAGAGGTGTGTAAAATGGCAATGGTGAAAATCCAGACTGAAAACATGACAAATGCCGCAGCCCATGCAGTGCATGCAATCTACTTAACGCATACTCGTAACACAGTTATTTTAAGGAGATCATCACCAAATTTTCAACATAGGCATTTTAGGTCCTCTGCTCATGAACTGTGTCACTGTCATTTTTCATAATCTGGCCCAAACACTAATTTCCCACAGCTGACTCTTCAGTAATGCGCCAGAAGTGCGGAAACACATTTCGGGCAGGATGTGGAAAATGAAAGCTGTACTGTTCACAAGGAGGTGTACAAAATGACAATGCTGAAAATCCAGCAGTAAAATATTGTGGAAGACGGGTTACGAGTCTGCGAGTAACTGCACAATGCACGCCATAAAACAGGCATTTGTTGATTTTTTCCACCAAATTTGGAACTTAGGCTTTTTATAGGGCACCTCATGAACACTGCCACTGTCATTTCATTATCGAGCTCTGGAAAGGTGATTTTGCACAGTGACTGCAAAATCACCTTTCAGGCCGATAAACGCCATGACAGTGACAGAATTCTGAGGAGGGTCCCAAAACCCCATGTTGAAAATTTGGTGCAAAAATTCAAAAAATGCCAGAGATATGCAACAAAGTTGAAAAACCCTATCTAGCCGTTATACAGCTATAGGCATTTCCTCAGTTTGTGGTCGGCTTTGAAGAGTGCAGACATGTTCCAGTCCACAGAAGATCATCGCCACCGAGTCCGAGGTGAGTATGGGGTGAGGGGGTGTGGGAGGCTGGGTGCACAGTGGGTGGGTGGGTGCGGGTTGTGGAAAGGGGCAGGAGAAGCGCCGTGGGACCGCTTTTAATTCACAGGTTTAAAAAGAAAAGAGATGATCGGACATTTGCCACACTGGGGTGGACTCCCAGCATGGCAGAAGGATGCGCTGCGAGGGTGGAGCCGACGGGGATTGGGCACTCTGTCGGGTTATGAATAGCTGCCACGCCTGGGGTGGGCTCCAGCGTGGCACCCTGTACTTGGGGAGGACAGTGGAGCCGAGGGGATTGGGCACCCTGTCGGCCATTGCATCAGTTGCCATGCTGGGGTGGGCTCCCAGCCTGGCACCCCTGTACTGGGGGAGGACAGTGGAGCCGACAGGGGTTGGGCACCCCGTCGGCCATGGCATCAGTTGCCACAATGGGGTGGGCTCCCAGTGGCACTCTGTACTCGGGGGAGGGCGGCATGCAGGGTGTGTCATCTGTGCAGCTGCTGACAAGCTTGTCTCTGATTGCAGCGGCACTTTGTTTAGAAGTTTTGTCCACTTTACATAATGTTGGTGTCAGCGCTAGCATGCTGGCTTATTGGGGAATGAGGGACGCACTCTACTGATGCGTGTCTCTGCATTTGCCCAACAGCAGCCATGCCTCCAAAGCTGCACTTTCCTCATTATGTTGACTTGGTACTAAGCGCGAAGCCAACATAAAAAGAATAGGTCAAATTTTCACCATAACATACACTGCTGCTTTAAAGAGGAAGGTTTAACAATGTATTGGACTTACGGTATCTGTAGGTAGCTGCAGCCAACCGATATACATTACTACAAGTCTTCCCTATATAGATTAAAGGCAGCTCCTGTTTTATGAACTCCTGAGAGAGGAAGTGATGTCATTGCTGGATAAACCATATACCTAACAAACAGATTAATTAACATGACATCACTTGTTGTCTCAAGATTCCATGAAATGGCTGCTGCTTTTAATCTATATACTGGGCAGGTGAAATAAAAGATCTCGCTGAACTCCTGCAATATACATGTAAGCCCAATATCTTGTGCAACTGCGTTCGAAGTTTGGACCTTTGTAGACCACCTAATAGGTAATCTAGCAGCATCCAAACTTCAGGCACAGTTCTGTTGAAAAAGAGGAGCTTAATGCAAGCTTCTGCAAGATGCAGGGACTGTTGTGAAAACACAGGAGTTTTTGAAAGCAGGACTCTTGACTTTTGGTGCAAATGGGTAAATAAAGATGCAGGAGGAATAGGCACCTATGTCAGCATCCTCCCATTTTAGAAGTCCTGCCAGCAAAATTTAAACTGTAATGACAACCATTTAATAAAAAAAAAATTAGTTCAATAATTGCTTAATACCCTCCAATGGCTGAGTTACCTTTGTTAATCTAACAGCCAGGGTGTGAGGCACTTAGCTGTACCTCATACTTCTTGACCCCCTTAGGGCTAGATTAAATGATGCTAACGCAACCCTTGCTCATGCCCTAATGATTAAAAGTTCTTCATGATCACCACTGTAGACCCCTAACAGAGATTTCCATGACATCACTGCCTCTGTGAAAATTATAATTTAAAATAATTGCCTTGGTTGGAACTCCTATTAGTATTCTTTCTTGAAAGTGAAAGGATAATTGTGTATAAAATTAGTAAAGTTTTGTGGTAAAACAGGTTTTAGCTGGCTGCAAACACAATAAGCTACAGTAGGAATAAAACAGGATATGATTTTGTTTTCCATTATAATTATCGCTTATTATAACCAGATGTACTGTGTGCACGAGAAAAGCTCTCTAACGAAGAGTGGAGGCAACTGAAAAGGAGAGAAAAAAAGGAGCTGGGTGAAGGAAGTTTGCACCTGCTTAATTCAGCTTCTTGTTTTAGTTGTCAATTTATACTTCTCTACGTTTCCGTGTCAGGATAGCCTCACTTCCATTCCAGGCCCCCTATTTCTCTGGGGTCCGTCAGCCCTGATTCCTGTGGCAGGGCGCCTAGGATTCTGTGGCAGCATTTGTTCATTCCTACAGCAATTGTTATTTATTTCTCTGCAGTCTTGTCACTGGCTAAAATGTGATGTGAGGTCATCAGTGACTTCACATGCTGAGTATAGAGGAAGGGCTTCAGGACAAGCAAGGAGGGGGAAGGGATCTGGGCAATATGGGACCCTGTACACTTCAATGAAAAATCAAAAGATTCTGTGGTGCTACATGAATTATACAGCACAACACAAGTTCTACGGAAATTCTGTGGCAAAATTCAGAAATGGTACTTGGATCGTGCATTTGTGGATCCAATTGTCCTCTGACTGAATTTAGATTTCAGATCTGAGGTCAGATTTCAGATCTGAGGTCGGAATCTTTGGATTTGAGGTCAGATCCATGGACCTGACCATCTGGTCTATGGATTTGACCATTGGATCCAGCAAATCAGACTTTTCTTTTAAGTTTCAAGTTTTCAATTAGCAATAATCACGCCTCAGATCAACTTCATTGGCTACGATCTAATTGTATCCATGTTTTATGTAATCCACAGAAAGTTATTTGGAATTTGGTGGAATGTAACCCCTAGGTAGCGCTATCCCAGAGCTACTACCCTGCTTGCAGCTAGTAACAAGTTAAGGGGCCTGAGTTCTGAAACGGGTGCCTCCACCCGGAGGTCAGGGTTGGTAGCAGTCAAGCTAGCCTGGGCACAGCCCTCTGGTACACTGTAACCCCCCTCTTTCCCCTCTAGTGGCCTGAACACTGTACAATAATCACTTTCACAACACCTCTGGTACATCACACAAGTACCCACACTGTTTACACTTACCACCAGGGCTGGTTCCTCTGGCTCGACCCTGGGGACCCCCTGTAAAACAAGGTTATGCACAGCAAATAGTAACAGTACAGTACTTTGAGCACAAACTGGAACCACAGTCAGATTACATGCAAAAAAAGTTAGATCTGATTTATTCAGGGGACTTGAACAAGGGAGGGGCAAAATCAGGTTCATTAGCTTAAAGGTTATGCCAATCAAGCAGTTATGCATGTGCTTGGAGTCCCCCCACACAGTCACACCTCTGGGTACCCAGGTGGAGAAGAGATGGGCTAGCCAGGACTGTTGCCCGGGGTTAGCCGGTGCAGCTGATTGGGGCCCTGTGATGGAAAACACAACATGCACAGTACACAATATTTGTAATCCGGAATCAGAGGACTCAGTTCATAAAGGAAACGAAACAACAAGACAATCATATGACACACTCAGATTAAACTGTTGTTGCAGGGAGCTACTCTGGTATTTACTCACGATACCCAAGACTGGACACAGGATGGACGAAAATCGAGACTGCAGGTGGTTGATCTGGAATGCCAGGAGAAGCAGGGCCCACATGAGTCGCACAGGCGTCGTTCCTGTTCAAGCGTGGAGCAGTGGGCTGATCCCCAGGCAGGTCTCTCGTTGGTGGCTTCTCTGTGCAGTGGGTAGTCTGGCTGGGCCAGTCTGGCAAGGCCCAGACCACATGGAGACAAATTTGGATGCAGTCTGTTTTGGGCTGGATACAGCTTCCAGCAAGCAGAACACCATTTGCACAGTCTGGAACTATTCTCAAGCCCACTAGCAGCTCATAGCACATTTACATGCACGGAATTCAACTATGCTAGGCAAAGTGCTCCCTGGTCACAATCGCAAAGTCTCTGCACACACGGAGCTTAGGGGTAGCTGGAACTCCTGAAAGGTCACAAAATCTTGGTCTTCTTTAGGTTGAGCCTGGCCCACTTCAGTAGCTTACTTTAGTCACACAAACTTGGATATAGTCCAAAATAATTCTTTCTCTCCTCTCCAGGAGCAGCAGGCAGAAATACAGACCAAACACTCAGCATTTTGCCAGTTCTCCCATGCAAATCCACTCAGGATTGCTGCTCAGAATTACTTCAGCTCCTTCTTCTTGAGTTTCCAGCTCAGAATTAACTGAAAACTGCAAGCAGCCCGGGACTTCCCCAAGATCCAAAATATTTGGTTGGCTGATTTGGCTGTCAGTCAAAGCAAGAGCTCCCCCTTCAGTTGTAAAAAAGGCGCAAAAACTCAGACCACAGTTCCTACAGATTTTGAATTCAGACAGCTCCTGCAGTCCAGCTACATTTTAGGTCCCACCAGTACTGTTTGGTCCAATTTGCAGTCCAGGACCAAGATAGTGGAGACAAACAAAACAGTCCTTGCTACAAAGAAAGCAGGTTAGACAAACTACATTATCATTATCACTCCAAAACGATTTTCAGTAAATAGTTACATCTTTCAACAGAGCTCCCTCTCAGATTACTTAAGCTGCAATCAGGCAGCTCTTAAAGAGACAGTACACAAAGGCTATACAAGCTCTGGTAATCGCATTTAAACTGCTAAAACACAGGACACCAGCCTGGCAGTGAGCATTTAGGCAAGCTCAAAGAAGACCTTTTGGGACCCCCCATTTCTACGGGGGTTACAGGAAGGTTATTTGGAAATTAGCAGAATTTCAAAAGAAATTCTGACAAGCATTTTGGAAGAGGAATTGAAATTCCATATTCCACGAAGCTCTATTGACCTCATAAATGTACAGTATCTTGGATTAGGTGGTGATATTAAATTTAATATAAAATGGATTGGGAAAATACTGTACTCTGATTGGTGACAGGCTGCATTCTCCCATGCACTTCCCCTTCTCTTATCCAATCCCCCACTTCATCAGCTCTTCCCCTTTGGACCTGAAACTTCTACTCAGCCATGTCTGTTCTTTTACCTCTCTTTCTCTCTCTCTCTCTCTCCCTCCCTCCTCCCTCTCCTCTCTCTCCCCTCTCTCTCTTCTCCCCTCCCTCCCTCCTCTCTCTTCCTCTCTTTTCTCCCTCCCTCCTCTCTCCTTCCCTCTCTCTTTCTCTCTCTCTCCCTCCCTCCCTCTCTCTCCCTGCATCTCCTCCCCTCTCTCCTATTTCTCCCTCCCTCCCTCTTTCATTCTCTCTCTCTCTCTCCTCCCTCTCTCTCCTTCCTCTCTCTTTCTCTCTCTCTCCTCCCTCCCTCTCTCTCCCTCCATCTCCTCCCTCTCTCCTATTTCTCTCCCTCCCTCCCTCTTTCATTCTCTCTCTCTCTCTCCTCCCTCTCTCCCTCTGTCCCTCTTTCTCTCTCTCCTCCCTCTCTCTCCTCCTCTCTACCTACCTTCCTCCCTTCTTCTCTTTCTCCTCTCTGCCCCTCCCTCCTCCCTCTCTCTCCCTCTCTTCTCCCCATCTCCATCTCTCCTCCCTTCCTCTTTCTCTCTCTTGCTCCCTCTTTCCCTCTCTCTCCTCCACTCCTCCCTCCTCTCTCTCTCTCTCTCTCTCTCTCTCTCTTTCTCTCCTCTCTCCCTTCCTCCCTCTCTCTCTCTCACTCTCATTTTACTGTTGATTATCAAGGATAACCCCTCTCATTTGTGATATTTTCTTTTCTGGTTCACACTGGAATGCCTTACTCCATGTCGTTTCTATAAAAAGTTTGCATTTTTATCTTTCATCCATATTGTGCTAAATATGTTGCATTTTCTTTCTCAATTTCAATGTATTGTATCCTCTGTCTTCCCCAAGAAACATATGGAAACACGCCATTTTGGCTCAGCATGCCTTCTGGGACGCATCTTTTAAAGGAAACATAAATAATGTTGTTTACATTTTTTTAATACAATTGAAAATTTTGGCATGTGTGAAGTCTGTTTTATTACCCCAGTGTATTGTTTTGTGTGCTTGTTTTGAAATAGTCCTGGTTTTCCTTCTTTAGGGCCCCATGTTAATGCAGCCATTTTCGCCATCCAATATTGATTTTTTTAACTGCTTAACAGAAGTGGGAGCCAATGACTTCAGCTAAGCTGAACACTACAGTAATTTGGAACATGGTGAAATAAACTTAGCTGATGTCACTAGGTGGCGCTTCACTGTAGTCTTCACCTTAACTGATGTCACTGGGTTCTGCAACTGCTGAGTAATTAAAACAAGCATTTGTCAATGCCGAATGTTTGCTTGCTGGTATTAGCATTGGAAATGCAGGAGTGAGACAGCTGCAGAATATGAACGGCAGTGAAGTATTGAACTTTATGCCAACCCCACCTCCACCCTGCAGAGACAGACAGGTGTTTGGGTTATCGCCCATAACATTCATGCCATTTCACCTCACCCCTATCCTGCAGACACCGACAAGTGTTGAGGTGTGCCTTGGGGTTCGGCTTACAGTCACCCCACTCCATAAGGACATACACGAAATGGGTGCAATATAGGAGACTGGAGTGAACTCTGAGGCTGAAGAGTCAAGGCACACCTCAATGCCTGTCACTGGCTGCAGGGTGGGGGTGGGGTGAACGCATGAGCATTACAGTCAGCAATCCAAAGACACATCCCTGATGCCTGTCAGTCTGTACAGGATGGGACGTTATGGTTAGAAACCCTAATGCCCGGTGTTTGTTGGTATTTCCACTAAAAATTTCCAACATGGCCTTTTCATGACCCCCACCTCATGAAAGTATTTGGGACCTCTTCTCATGAACAGTGGCACTGTGAGATTGTCAATGTGTCCAGACTCTTAGTTCCCACGAGACCGTTGCCATTTGCACCAGATGTGCAAACACAGATTGGGTGGGATGCGAAGAATGACAGCTGCACCATTCATAGGGAGGTGTAAAGAGATGGCAATATTGAAAATCGGTAGTGAAAATATAAAAATGCTAGAACTTCCAGTGTACATGGAAACTACGTAACACATGCATAACACAGTTATTTAGTGGAATTATTTCACCAAATTTTCAACATAGGCATTTTGTGACCTCTGTTCATGAACACTGTCAGTATGATTTTATTAATCTGTCCCAAACATTGATTTCCCACAGCATTTGTGCTATTCTGCGCCAGATGTGTAAATGCATATTTCGGGCAAGATGTAAAAAATGACAGCTGTACTGTTCATAAGGAGATCTGAAAAAATGCCAATGTTGGAAATCTGGAGTGAAAGTACTACAAATTTTCAAAGTTATGAGGGTGCATGGAAACTGCACAATGCAGTTTCTAACACAGTTATTTTATAAACGTTTGTCACCAAATTTTCAACATAGGTATTTTAGGACCTCTGCTCATGAACAGAGTCACTGTGATTTTACATATGAACATACATACGAACATACAAATCTGCCAGCAGAACAGACTAATCTGTCTAGTATATCTGCCCGAATGTGCAGCTAGCACCCTAGATTGCAGCTGTCCCAGCCTCCTCCCCCTCAGTTCCCCCCGCTTGTCCCAGCCCCTGCCCCTTGACTCTTCCTCTTATGTTATCCCAGTACTTCTTAAAGCTGTTGACTGTCCTACATGTTACCACCGCCTCTGGCAGCGTGTTCCAACTAGACACCACCCTGTCAGTGAAGTAGTGCCTCCTCATTTCCCTCTTGAAAAGTTCCCCTTCCAACCTTAGTCCACCCCCTCGTCTCTCTTCCACTCCTCAGTTTAAACACCCCCTCGGTGCTAGGTATATTTACCCCCTCAGGTATTTAAATGCTTCAATCATATCCCCCCATCCCTCCTCTCCTCCAGTGTGTACATGTTCAGCTCATTCAGCCTAACTTCATATTCCTTTCCTTCCATCCCCTTTAACATTTTGTTGCCCTCCTTGCACCCCCTACAGTTACTTTGTATCTCTCTCTCAGGTATGCCCTCCAGTACTGCACACAGTACTCCAGGTGTGGTCTGACCAATGATCTGCAAAGAGATAGGATCACATCCCTGTGTCTGGATGCTAACTCCCTTGCGATGCACCCCAGCATTCTATCTGCCTTCGCTGCTGCTCTCCTACACTGGGCTGAGTTGTTCATGCTCCCAGTTACCAACACCCCTAGGTCCCTTTCCTCCTCTGTGATCCCCCAACCTCACCCCCACAACCAGTAGTCCCTCTTCTGGTTCTTAGGCCCAAAGTGCATTACTTACACTTGTTTGCATTGAATCTAGCTGCTACTCCATGGACTATATCTCTAGTTTGGTTAGGTCCCCTGCAGTTTTACCATCCATCCTCTTTGTCCACCACTGCCCCAATTTGGTATAATTTGCAAACAGACTAACCCTGCTCCCACTCCATGTGCTATATCAGAGATAAAGAGCCTAAGTAGCACTGGGCCCAACACAAACCCTGCAGTAGCCCACTTGTCACTGCTGTAGGTGCCGAGAGCTCTCCCACCACCACCACCCTCTGCACCTCCCTGTAACCAGGTCTCTATCCATTTAGTCAGATTTTTTCCCACCCCCACTGCTGTCACCTTCCCTCAGTCTCCCATGAGGCTCTGTATCAATGGCCTTACTGAAGTCTAAGTGCAGGACATGTGCTGCATGGCCCCTGTCCAACTCACTTGTCACCCAGTCATAATACTCGATTAGGCTAGTTTGACAAGACCTCCATGAGATAACCCATGTTGCCGCCCATCTTTGAGGCCATTACTCTCTAGGAATGCCACCAGCCTCTGCTTCAGTATCGCCTCCATAAGCTTACCCACTATGGACATAAGACCGACCATCCAATAATTTTCTGGCTCCTCCCTAGGCCCACCCTTGTGTATTTGCACCACATGGGCCACCCTCCAGTCCTGGGGCACACACCTCATTTCCAGGGAGGTGTTGGACAGATCTGCCAGTGCCTCAGTCAACAGCTCCACCATCTCCCTCAGCACCCTGGGGTGGATGCCATTGGGACCTGGTGCCTTGTCCACCTTTACTGCACTCAGCCCCTCTAGCACCCTAGTCCCTGTGACCACTTTGTCCGTCATCTCCTTCCCCATTTCCCACAACCCCAGCCCATGCTGGTAGTGGACCATCCCTCTCCTTAGTGAAAATAAAGCAGAAGCACTCACTTAGACTTTCCTCTTGCTCCTCCCCCTTTTCCACCCAATCCACTCCCAGCTTTATCCTCACAATATGTTCCTTGCACCTCCTCTTCTCCCTAACATACCTAAAAAAGTCCTTTTCTCCTCCCTTTATGCCCTGTGCTAACCTTAATTCCCTGGAGGCCTTAGCTTTTTTCCTCCCTTCTGGTCACCTCCCTTGACCAACTCCCGTTAGCCTCCTTATCTTCTCCCTTCCCTGTTCTCCTGTACTTCTAGTATACAGCCATCTATGCCCTCACCCCTTGCAGAACTTCCTTGTTCAGCCAGCATGGTTTCTTGACTCTGCTCTTCTTACTCATGGCCCTGGTGCAGGCTACTGTGGCCTCTGTTAGCCCAGTCTTTTACGACTCCCCACTTTTGTTCTGCATCCATCCCTGGCCTTATATCCTGGAGTCTCCCTCACAGTATTGCTCCCATCCTCTCAAAGTCCACCCAACTAAAGTCCAGCACCTTAGTGCCCGTGCCTCCTGTCTCTCTGACCAGTGTAAGAATGAGCCACACTGTTTGGTGGTCACTATCCGCTAGTGGGTCCTCCACCCTTACCTCCCGCACCACCTCCCCATTTGCCAGTACTAGGTCCAGAGTACTACCAAGCTTTGTAGGCTCATTTACCAATTGCATTAGAAGGCCGTCCTGAATGCATCAATGAGCACCTGCTCCCTGGTATTGCTAGTGGCTGGGGTGCTCCAGTCAACCCCTAGTAGATTAAAATACCCCACTATCACCAAACTCCCCCTTCTACAGACCCTTCTTATCTGCTCTGCAAACTTCCCAACCAGTTCCCTGGATTGGGCTGGTGGTCTGTACACCACTCCCAGCCTTAGCTTTCTGCCCTTGGAGTTCAGGAGTTGCACCCAAAGCACCTCTGTCCTCTCCTCTTCTCCCTTGTCCATTATGCATTCGATCCCCTCCCTCACATAGAGTGCAACCCCCAGGTCCCTGCTGTATATTCTGCATCCCGGGATTGCTGAGTCCCAGTCATGGTACTGTGCAGCCCAACTCTCTGTCACTGCAGCAGTGTCCACCTTCCCTTCTGAAAGGAGTGCCAGAAGCTATGCAATTTTGTTCCCCAGGCTTCTTGCGTTGAGAGAGACCACCTTCCACCCATATCCCTCCTACTCCTCACTCTTTTCCTTGGCCTGTGTCCCTCTTTCCAGTAGTCCGCACCCTTTCTCCTCGTTATTCTTATCGGGTGGTGGTGCCTTCTGTATTACACTCAGACCACTGCCTGCCCCTCCAGGGTTACTACGCCTCTGCCTTTACCTATATCTGGAGGGTGCGCTCATTGAGACTCCCTGTCAGGACCTTTCTACCAACCTCAGTCTTTTGGCCACCTGCCAGTTTAAATCCACCTTAGCAGAGATATACCTTTCTAATTCTGTCTTTAATACTCCCTACCCCTCCCTGCTCAAGTGTAGCCTGTCCACTGTGTACAAGTCACTATTCCCCCAGACCCTACCCCAGTTAGTCACTAACCCATAATTTTTGGTGTAGCACTAATCCCTCAGCCACTCTTTGAAGTCGTCAGTCCTACCCTTCCTCCCCATGCTTGCACATGGTAACAGGAGTACCTCCAAGAATGCCACCGACTCCCTCACACTCTCACACTGCCTGTCCAACTCCTAGAACCTCCCCCTCACTACTTCCACAGTCTCCCCCGCCAAGTCATTTGTACCCACATGCAACAGTAAATGAGGTTTCTTCCTCCCCCTCGCTGCACATTTGAGCAGTGCCTGCCCCTCCTGCAGTCAACCCAGAGATAGCTTCAACCTAAATACAGCTGTGTCTTCCCCCCTTTTGCCTCATCTCACCCCTTTCAGTATAGAGCCCCCAGGACAAGTATCCCCCTGTCCCATACCCCCTTTCCCTTCTAATGCTCCTTCCACCACCCCAGCATTCATTCTTCCCTGCCCCTTACCCCCACCAGCTGCACCCTCTGTGACTTCTGTATCTGCACCACCCACTTCTGCCCCACCTTTTTCTGCCTTATTTCTCCCATTCCCTTGAACCCTTCCCAGCCTGACTACTTCCTACTGGGCTTCCCATGCTGATCTTCCTCCTCCCTGCTGATTTACAAGCCTTCTCCTATCCCCATTGTTGTCAGTGTAGAGCCCCCATCCCTTCTACCCCGATAGTGATGCCCTCCCATCCTTCCCCTTCCCGTAGCTTTTCTCCTCCAGTCACCCCGTCCTTCCTTACTAGCCCCTTCTACCCTTTCATCCTCGCTATCTCTTCCCTACCTGTTGCCATTATCTCATGCCCCGCTTGTCCACCCCTTCAGTATGTTCCTGTCCCCTCCACACCAGAGGCTCAAATCTATTCCTAGTCAATACCCTCCTACAGTTCTTCCCCTATTGGTTCCCCCTCCATGCCCTCCCCCAGTCCCACCACTTGTCCCTCCCTACCCATAGCCATCTGCTCTCTACCATGGTACTCCTCTGGTCTCTTCCTCCCCCATCAGGAGGCCCCCTTCCTCCCTCACCTCAGGCACTCCCTCCCTTCTCCTCTCTTTTCTGCTAGTGTCTCTGATACTGGGGTCAGTCCCAAGTTGTTCTTCCCCGTCCCTTCTTGCCATCTCCTATTCTCCCCCAGCCAGGATGCCTACCATATTCATCTACCCTGCCACTTAGACTCCTCTCTAACCTCCACAGTTCCTCCCTCAAACTAGCCAATTGTCTGCAGAGCATACACCCCCCCATCCTCCAAGCCCAGTCCAGGATCATGGCAAATCCACATCCTGTACACCCCACCACCCTTCCAAAGATGCCAGCCCCATCGACATTCGGCACCCTACCCAATTTGGCTCCCATCTTATATTACGGGCTGTTACTCCCAGTTTCTGTACCCTACTACGACTGTTAGGGCCCTATTTACTCAAGTTCCTGTTTCCGCCCACACTAGTCCCCCTGCTGCCCCCTTGCCAACCAGGTTAATTCAGTCTCAAATCTCATCCATTAGATACTGTGTTACTGTAGCAATCCTAAAGCCTCCTTGTCCATGTTTCACCCCTCAGCGACCATACTTTTTGTTCTCAGCCCTCATAGTTTCACTTAGCCCAGTTAGAAATTGTATTGCACTCCAAGTATTGCTCTACTCAGTTAGAGAAATAAGCAGAAAAATAAATAAGTATTATTACAGCAATCCTAAAAGTATAGCTCAGTTAGAGAAATAAACAGAACTAAATCTGCATTATTACAGCAATCGTAAAAGTATCTAGTCTTTGCTTTGTCTCTACCCCAGAGACCCTGCTGTAATATAGGACCACACAGGACCCTGGGCAGAATGGAGGGCAACTCTAAAGTCCCAACACAGCTCAGTTGATCTCGCTCACTCCCCCTCTCTTACTCGCTCATTCTGTCTCTCCCAGCGCTGGAGGCTTCCCTTTTGTACTGGGCTCCTGCCTGCATTGCGCCTTTTTCTGCCCACAAGGAAATCCGCAGCAGTCCCGACAGAGTTCCGTTGAGCTTGCTCACTCCCTTCTCTCACTCACTTGTTCTGTTTCTCCCAGCACTGCAGACTGCCCTTTTGTACTGCGCTCCTGCCTGCATTGGTGCCTTTTTCTTCCCACAAAGAAATCCGCAGCAGTCCCGACAGAGCTCCATTGAGCTTGCTCACTCTCCCCCCCACTCGCTCGTTCTGTTTCTCTTGGCACTGCAGGCTGCCTTTTTGTACTGGGCTCCTGCCTGTGTTGGCACCTTTTTCTGCCCACAAAGAAATCCACAGCGGTCTCAACAGAGCTCAGTTGAGCTCGCTCACTCCCCCTCTCTCACTCGCTCATTCCATTTCTCCTGGCACTGCAAGCTGCCCTTTTATACTGGGTTCCTGCCTGCATTGGCACCTTTTTCTGCCCACAAAGAAATCCACAGCAATCCTGACAGAGCTCCATTGGGCTCACTTACTACCCCCCCCACTCGCTCGTTCTGTTTCTCCTGGCGCTGCAGATTGCCCATTTGTACTGGGCTCCTGCCTGTGTTGGCACCTTTTTCTGCCCACAAAGAAATCCACAGCGGTCTCAACAGAGCTCAGTTGAGCTCGCTCACTCCCCCTCTCTCACTCGCTCATTCCGTTTCTCCTGGCACTGCAAGCTGCCCTTTTATACTGGGTTCCTGCCTGCATTGGCACCTTTTTCTGCCCACAAAGAAATCCACAGCAGTCCCGACAGAGCTCCATTGAGCTCACTTACTACCCCACTCGCTTGTTCTGTTTCTCCTGGCACTGCAGATTGCCCATTTGTACTGGGCTCCTACCTGTGTTGGCATCTTTTCTGCCCACAAAGAAATCCACAGCGGTCTCAACAGAGCTCAGTTGAGCTCGCTCACTCCCCCCTCTCACTCACTCATTCTGTTTCTCCTGGCGCTGCAGACTGCCCATTTGTACTGGGCTCCTACCTGTGTTGGCACCTTTTTCTGCCCACGAAGAAATCTACAGCAATCCCAACAGAGCTCCATTGAGCTCGCTCGCTCACTCCCCCTCTCTCACTCGCTTGTTGCTAATCTGTCCCAAACACTGATTTCCCACTGCAACCACACTATTCTACGCCAGAAGTGCAAAAACACATTTTGGCCAGGATGTGAAAAATGACAGCTGTACTGTTCACAAGGAGGTGTGAAAAAATGCCAGTGTTGAAAATATGGCATGAAAATATTGCAAATTTGCGAAGTTACAAGAGTGCGTAGAAACCATGATATGCATGCTTGTAACACAGTCATTTTACGGACTTTTGTCACCAAATTTTCAACATAGGCATTTTAGGGCTTCTGCTCATGAACAGTGTCACTGTCATTTTCTTAATCTGTCCCCAAAATTGATTTCCCAGAGTGACTGTGCTATTCTGTGCTGGAAGTGCAAAAACACATTTAGCTAGGATGTGTAAACTGACAGCTATCACGGTTCATAAGGAGGTATGTAAAATGCCAATGTTGAAAATCTGGGGTGAAAATATTACAAATTCATGAAGTTATGAACGTGTGTAGAAACTGTGATATGCACACTAGTAAAACAGTCATTTTTTGGATTTTTTTCACCACATTTGCAACACAGACTTTTTGAGAGGCCACCTCATGAACAGTAACACTGTCATTTTGTAATCCATCCCAAAAGATGATTCTGCGCAATGACTGCGAAATCATCTTTTAGGACCGAATAACGCCATGACAGTGACTGAATTCATGAGGAGGGGTTCCAATAACCACATGTTGAAAATTTGTTGCCAAAATTCCCCAAAATACCTGAGATATGCACCAAAGTTGAAAAAACCCTATTTATGCCATTATATAGCTTACCTGTATTTCTTCAGTCTGCGGTCGACTTTGATGAGTGCAGTCGTGTTCCCGGTCCACCGGAGATCGTCACGCTGGGTTCCAGAGGTAAGTATGGGGTGAGGGAGGTGTGGGAGGCAGGGTGCAGAGAGGGTGGAGTGCGGGTTGGAGAGGGGCAGAAGAGACAGCGAGGGACTGTTTTCTTGTTTACAGGTTAAAAAATAAGACATCACGGATCAGTTTTCCTCTTTCTCAGGTATTGTTTGGTACACTGTGGTGGGCTCCCAATGTACCACCTGCATTTGTGGGGAAGGGTGCCGAAGCCAATGGGGATTGGGCCCCCATCAGCGCAGAAACGGGTGGGGGGCGCATGATGCCGATGGGGATTGGGCACCCCCTCGGCACACAGCAGAAATCAAGGGGGTGGAAACATTATGCTGATAGGGAGTGGGCTCCCCCATCAGCAAATTGAACTGGGAAGCTGATGGGGATTGGGCCCCCGTCAGCAAAGAAAGACTGTTGGGGGGTGCATGATGCCGAGGGGATTGGGCACCCTTCAGCACACAACAAAAACCTGGGGGTGGGGACATTATGCCAACAGGGACTGGGCTCCTGTCAGCAAATGAGGGGGTCAGGGGCATGCAACAGGGGATTGGGCACCCCCCCTCAGCTCTGAGGTGGCTGCATAGAGCCACCATGTGCCTGGTACTGTTACACGAGGCGAGGTACTGCCCTGCAATGATGGGTCGCTCCCTTATTGCAGTGGAATTTCTGACACTACAATAACGAGGCGGCCCCTCATTGCAGTGGCCAAATCATTTCTAGTTGGTGGCACTTCTACAGAACCAGTGTCATCAGGACACTGGGCTTGCATTGGTGCACACCGTAAGCCCACAAATGCAGTGCTGGCATTGCGCCACACTGCCGCACCTTCACAACTCGCTTCTCTCCTAAGCTGCTGCATAATGTTTCTTGCACATGCGTGCAAGCAAACATAAAAATTAATATTGGCTAGCAAAAAAGGCTGCATTAATACAGGGCTCTACTTTTTTTTTTTTTAACGATTTTTGGCCAGGAAAGACACACTAAGCCAAGCTTGTTTCCAAGGCCATCCTGGGAGCATAGGGAAGTTAAGTGATTTGCTCATGACCAGTATGCAAGCAGTGGCTATGGGATTCAAACCCAGTCCTCCAGGTTTGCAGCCCAGTGCTCATACCCCCTGTGCTACACTGCCTACCCCCTTCCTAAGCAAGGAAGCAATAGGATTATTTCAAAACAAACGCACAAAACAAAACACTGGGGTTAGAAAACAGACTTCACACATGCCCACAGTTGCAATTGTAATAAAAGTAAACATTGTTTATATTCCATTTTAATAAATTAAAACTGGTGGCATCTGATCACATGACTACTGTGAATCCTAAACTGACCAGAGGTCTGCAGTCGTGTCTTGTTCTTGCATTCTGTTTAAGAAAGATATTGCTCACCTTTTTCTAAATATTTTAATGGTGGAATTGGATCCATTTATAATAGCTATGAGGTCACTCCGACCAGGGTGTGGGTCATTGCATGCTTTACCCACTTTTTGATTGGTTTAGAACACTTGGCTGTACCTTGTGCCGCACCATCCAAGATGTGGGTAGCTCTGTAATGACCAGCACCATGCTGTGCCTTACTAACATAAGCCCCTCCCCCAATCTAGGGGCATGGTGGTGAATGTCCAAAGGGAGGGGGCACTACACAGCATAAAGAGTCCATCTACCTGGACAGCCTGACGTACCAGACCTGATGAAACTGGGATGCCCTCGGACCTCTGGGTGCAGAGCTGGTCAACCAGAGTGAGGAAGATGCTGGTCTTCCCTTGCCTGGCCTTGCCATCGTCACTTCAGAGGCCTTTGTAGGCTGTCATCATCAGGTAGGCCTTTAAATGTCTTCTTCGCTGGTACTTTGGATCATTGGATGCACACCCTGGAACCACACTGGGGGCTGGGTTGTGGGGGCAAGGTCCTTATTAACAGCAAATGGTTCTTCCAAACAACATGAAGCAAACACCAGAACTACAGGACCAAGGGTATCCAATAAAATGAACAGTTAATGCAGAACAGGAAACAGTTACTCCATGAAAACACAACACAGGTCTCTCTGGACCATGAGGTCACATATAAAGCTAACTGGTGCTCTGGACCATGAAGATCACATCAGAAGCTAAATTCAAAGCAGCCACAATGCAGGCTAGGCAGCCAGAGTCCAAACACAGGCAGCATAATTTGTGGCCAAATAGGGCATTTAACAGAAAACAGCAGCAGCTCTTCCTCAAACACCAAAACTGAACAGTCTCTAGCAGGGCCATGGGAACCAGGGGCAGTCTCCAGATCCTCTGGAACCCACTGGTACACCTATTCGCAGTCTTTCCATAATTTGTACCACTGCCAAAACAGTCTATGGGACAAGGAGCTTTGCCCAGACTCCTGGATCCCAACACCTCTCAGCTGCCTTTTATCCTTTCTTCATCCTTCTCGGCTCCCTGGTGCCTGGAAGCAGAATGCCTCCTTGCTCGGCTCTCTCCTGAGCACAAATCCTCATAAGGGTCCCACTCAGGAGTGATCCTCTGGGCTCACAAATACAGCCTACCCCCAGGGTACAGCTAGCCTTGCAGCCTTTCCCTCCTTATATGCTCATGGTGGCTGCTGTACTCTCTCTGGATCCTGGGCCCCCCTAAAGAGTGGTCTCAAAACAAGATGGTCACTGCCACATCCCTCCACCCTATGATACTTACAAAAATAATAAAATAAATTAAATGCAGCTGTTCTACTGAGTGGGCAATCACCCCCACTCCATCCTTGCATCCTCTCTTCATCTGGTGCTCCCCTCTATTACTGCTCTCTCCTTTTATTCTCTTTCTCCTGGCACCAAAAGCCCTCTGCCAAACAAAAAAGTCCAATCCTGGACCAATTCCCTGGCAAAAGCACTCACAGAGCCCCCAAAAGACTTTCAGGACATGTAGTCCCGCTAGACAACTATTTACAATTCCCCAAGCCAGCACCAGTCAGTGCTGAACTACCTCCTTAGAAAAGGAGTGCTACTGCTTTAAAGTTTACAGCTTGGCGTCTGTGCATGTGCAGTATCGTGGTCCACCATTAAACTATTTACAATGTGTTTTTTTATTTCTCCACAGTCCCTGCCTTCCCCCCCTCCAAACATCCTGAAAATGCACCTGGAGGCAGGGAACCACAGCATCAGTGCTTGGCCCACCTGCCAACAAACCGAGCACCAGAAATTTTGGTGGCTGGAGCCACAAAAAGAACCAGGGTCGAATCATGCCTGGGATTTCTGACTGGTGACTGAGGGAGCACAGAGCCACAACTCCCAAAAGGTAAGCTTAATTTTGGGGACTTACACTGATTAATGTCACAAGTTTGCATTATATAATCCAGACAAGGAGGGGAGTTGGAGACTGTGTGAGGGTACAGCGGAGTGACCAAAATGACATGGGAATGGGGAGTGGCATATGGAGTTTCGAGCCTGGGAAAGGTACAAGATTTGATTAGGTGTGCTCCAGCTTGATGGTGCAACATATGAGAAGCTTTTTATTTTGTGGGACACACCTCTTATTTACCACCAACAGTCTCTCTTTCCATAGGAAGCTGCTCCATACGATGCAATTACACTGTATCACTGGCCACACTGGATGAATTGTGAGGCACGAAATTGCAGGCAGAGTGCCTTCAGCCACCTGGAAAATGTAGTGATTATAGTTTAATGCACACACAGGAGTGTATTACTGCACTTACAAAAATGGATTTTTTAACAAATATGACAACATGCAAAAAAAAAATCTGTGACTGTGCATTAAGCAATATCACCAACATGTGATGTGATGATGGGCCTTGGCAAATCATAGCTCTTTGTAAGTGTCAGTGGCTCAGCAGATTGTGCACTCACTACTGAAGCCAGAAGATTAGAAGGTTGTGGGTTCTGGCCCCACCAAGAACTTGAGGTAAATCTGAATGCTGACACTGTTGTGGGGCATTACGGTTGCTGCACTTCTGAGGTGCTGTGTTTTGGATGAAATGTTAAACCGAGGTTCTATTTGCCTGTTCTGGTGGTTGTTCAGGTGGATGTTAAGGTCCCATGGCACTTCTCAAAAAGAGTAGGAGAATTTCCCCAGTATTCAGGCCAGATTTCCACTCACTAAAACAAACAAACAAGAAATACCACCAACAGTTCAGCCTGATTCAGCATGACAGTTTGCATCTGTATCCCACCACCATATCTCTAGGATGTGCCTGAAACTAGGCAGAATTGCCTAGTCCTGCTTTCCTGGTCTAAAAAACTAAATAATAAACAAAACAATTCCAGAAAATGTAGCATTCTGATTAGTTGACTCGCCTTTAGGGAGTATGCTAATGTCTGGGAAGCCTCATGTGAAAACAACACAAAAACAAAAAAGAAACCTAGAATTTGAACTATAAAAAATCTATTAACAATGTAAAATCATTTTATTGGCATAATAATAGCATTTAGGCATTCCAAGGGTTTGGATACCTTTGTTAATCTTACTCTAGGGATAAAAAGGCACTTGGCTTCATCTTGTTTGTCATAACCCCCCTTCCTCAGGGGTAGATTAACTTACATTAACCTAACTGTAAGAGAAATACAAATCTGGCAACCAAATAAACCTATGTGAGAAAGCATGCCAAGCTACACTACATCCTTGCAGAGACCGATATGTGGTAATAAACCTCAGCAGGTGTGCATATTAGAGATTTAATGCACAGTCAGCTGATGTCTCTCACCAACAAAACATCTAGATTTTTATTGTCATTTTATACCTGAGCTTAACATGTACCAGAAAGAAAAGAACATTCAAAGTATAAGTATTTAAAATGTATTGGAAAATGGATAGAAAAGCAATTGAAAGCTGATCTGTCTAGAGGCAGTTCTAGCCATGACGCAACCTCAGTACAACATCACAGTTTCTAAAAAAAAACCAAAAAAAAAACTGTATAAATATTTCTTTAATTTTATAGAATCCTTTTTATAATCCCAAAAATGCACTCCAGGGCATGTGTTATGACGGTTAATGTCACTTCTCAAGTGGTTAAAAGCACTTAGCTCTGCCTTGTGCATCACAACACACCAAAGGCGTGACACTGTCTCTGCATAACACTTATCCTGACATGCCTTATTGAGATAACACTCACCCTGACATGCCTTATTGCTTAACTAATACCTTAAAATACCTAGAAGGCATAAACAAAGTCAACCTCTGGGATCTTTTCAGCATCAGCAAGACAAAAACACCCATGGGCACAGCTAAAAATTGGTGGGAGATGCCAGCCTGGTGGTGCAGAGGGTTGAGGCATCATGCCTTACCTCACGCCATGCCGGTGACCTGAGTTCAGGAACAACCTCAGGTCATTGGGGAGCTGGTACGAGAGGGGAAGGATTGAGCACCCAACTGGCAACTCTTCTCTCCTGGGGAGGTTGTCACTCCCCCATAGTTCCTTTGCCAGGTGGCAGTCCGATGGCAGTGCAGGCAGGGGGGGTGGCAAGTAGGGAGGGCATCTTGAAGCATTGTGTGCACGTGCCTCCAAAGACTCGTGTGCACCCAAGACAGGGTGGGCATAAACTGGGGGAAAAATACCATAAAAATATTTAAAAAAAAAATAAACAATTTGGTGGGAGGAAGTTACAAGAAACAGGCCACAAGACCCTTCTTCACAGTGACAGTAGTGGCAGTTTGGCATGCACTAAAAGGGTAGTCAATCACAAAGCAGTTGGGGGTTTTAAAAGGGGGTGGGATAAGTGAAGGTTAGGGTGATGGGGGTGACAGAGCAACATGTAGCAAACAGGCATGGGCTCTGCAAAAAGCAGACCTTTGGGCCTTCTACTAGCATTTTCATATGTCTGTATGCAGCTAATAAGCAGTCAGTTACAAATCAGCATAATATATTCAAATGTGGGTACAGTTACTTTCCACAAACTGGCACATTGTAATTTCAATTGACTGAGTGATTGACTGAACATGGGAAATAGTTGTCATAATCCTAATGATTTTGATTGCTGTAGCACCTTTGTCAGAGCTGAAAACTGTTTTTAACTTGCATTCAGTCTACCTGTTAACTTGAATCATAATGCCAGTTTGGATTCAGCAACAACAAAATACGGATGGGGAGACCTCGAAAGGCCCAGATCCAAGCCAGAGTTCAAATAGTCCTGATAGGTATTGCATGAAACATCAGCACCCACGGCAAAGTACAAATAACAGTGATAGTGTATTAATGTGACACATATAACAGTCAGCTGAAAACAACATCTTTTGTACCCTGGGAACTGGGAGCAGCTGCACAAACTGTGTGTGAATCTTCAGAGAAATTTGAAAGAATAAGGTCATATGTCAAAATGCTCATATTGTGTAAATGCGTAACTAAAACCAAATGTCAGCATAAAACATCAAGGACTCATGATTCTCACAACCCAGCACTCTGGGACTCTGATGCATCTGGGTTCTGGTTAAATCTGCAGATTCTGGGAGGGGTCCTCATTTCTGAAATCAGAGGTCTCCCATCCATAAAACAAAGATTTATCCCTCACCGGATCCTCCAAGCGTGTGGCTTTATTTAGCGCAGTAAGGTAAAGCAAGAACATTATGCAGGAACATTATTGTTGTGTTTGCTGCCTTGGGGCAATTTAATAATGCACCTCTGATCAACAGAAAAAATAAACCCACACAACTTCAATGCCTTCTGTATTAAAGTTCCTGTGCAGTTTCTGGCTTTGTTTACGTGTTTCTTACTCGTGACATGCCTGTAATAAATTCTGGAACTGTAAACGGGCTTTAGGGATAGCAATAGGCCTGGGGCAAGGGGGGTGAGGGAAGGGCAAAATCCTGAACTAGACAATAGGGTAGGGTATAACAGGGCAGACTGGTTGACCCGATCGTCTTTATTTGGTGACATTTTCTGCATTTCTATTTCTTTGCCTCATGTCTCTAAGCAATGATCCACAACAGGGTGTGCAGTATGACAGATCTTACCATACACCCCAGGCTGGATTGTGATGCACAAGGCACAGCTGAGCACTTTTAACCATCTAAGAAGTGTGGTAAGATCTAGCTTACTGAACCACCTTGACTGCATTATTTGAATCAGCTTATTTAGGTAGAACATGCCTGAAAGAGACATTTAAAATTTGCTTGAGACTGGGCTGTGCAGTAAGACACATCACATGGTCACATGATGTGGTTCAGCCAATGACAGTCTCTCTTTTCTCACTGCCATTTTATAACAGACAATAACTCCAACCTCTGGTAATGCCTAAATGTTCAAGAAGGCTGGAGTCAGATTCTGAGGAATGTGAAGATCTGGACCAAACAATGAAATGACTAAGATTCTAGATGTGGATACTCCCCAAGTTGCAGTGTCAGTGGCTCTGCAGGTTGCACACTCACCTCTGAGGCTGGAAGAACAGAAGCTGTGGGTTCTATCCCCACACCAGGCACTTGGGTTAAATTCCAATACTGACACTGTAGTGCAGCATGAGGGGGGTGCTGCACTCCTGAGGTGCCGTCTTTGGGATGAGATGTTAAACCAAGGTCCCATCTGCCTGTTCTGGTGGTTGTTCAGGTGGACATTAAAAATCCCATGGCACTTCTTGAAAAGAGTAGGGGTGACTTTATATACAATAATACAGACATTAGAAATTATAAATGAGAAAACACATAAAAAACTAACATAATATTACATTATCCACAAAACTGAAAGAAAAAAAATTTGAACTTTACACAGATTATACCTACACAGTTCCAAATCCTAAAAAAATCCATGTTGTTTTTTTTTCATATTTATACTTAATTATATGTGAAAACCCTTTCCACCATATCTGTACTTTCTCTGCATTATAAAGTTGCAAGTCTTTAAAGCATACTTTTTGTAATTCATTTGATACATATAGACAAAATCCTTCAAAAGTAGTTTTCTTTTGATATATGACCCATTGGCATCTTACCTGCCATAGACAAAATCGCAAACATGCCAAAAACACCAACAGTGTACCTTTTTCATACATTTTAAGACATGGAGGGAAAAAGCCTATTACTAATATATCATACATCAGTTTAGCTACCCAGTCCATCTTCCATTTCTTTGCCACATAGGCCCATAACTGATCTGAATAAGAACAAAAAAGAAAAAAGTGTTCCATGATTTCCTCCTGGTTGATACATTCAGTATATGGATAATTCCTCTCCTCCTTGGCCTTGTATTTTGCAGTTCCTCTGATATTCAACTACCCATACATAATGAGCCATTGGACCTCCCACATATGTGGTGGTAGTCTAGGATTGTTTAACTGTTCCAAAATCCTATTATTTAAAACTGAAGGGCAGTTCTTAAAACAAGGAATTGTGGGGTAAATTTGAGATATAAGAGAATAATAAAGATGTTGTGATGTATTTATACTAATCTGGCATTTGGTAACTTGCCACTTATATAATTTCTGAGCTGCAGGCCTAAAATAGACCGGTAATTGGATATGAGGATTCAGTTTAGGTGCACAATGCAGTCAAGCTGTTAAATAGTGCTCTAATGTGTCTATAAACCAAAGTCCCTCATTGCTAACTTGAATTACAAAACTTGATCTTAATGAATGGGAGAAAAACAGGATAAAGCAGAATACTACCAGGTCCATCATTCCTAAACCCCCCTTATTTTGGGCCAGATATGTAAAACACCTCTTTACTGGGTTTAGTCTATTGCCCCATAACATCTGAAAACAAACACTGTAGAGTTTCATTTCAAATTGGGATGGCAGGGGGAAGATTAAAGCTACATACTGTAAGCAAGGCAAAATAAATTGTTTCAGAATAAGAATTCATTTTTGTTTCATGAATTTAAACTGTTTCCATCTAATTATTTTCAATTCCACCTTTTTCAACACACTTTCCCAATTGTCATCTGGGAGATTTTGGGACCCAAAAAAATTCCTAAAATAGTAAGAGGTTCTTTTGATATTTTTATAGTATTATACAGAAAGGGGGACTGAAAATTATATCCCATCAGCAAACCTCTTGATTTAGAATAGTTTAATTTTGCATTGGAAAGTACTGAATAATACTGAAATTCTTTAAAAAATACTCCAGTTTGCTCAGTGTTTTTAAAAAATAAGTAAATATCATCAGCATAAGCCTGGACCGTCAAATAATGATCTGTCAGTGGCACTTTGAAACCATCCCATTTGGGAGATATGCTTAAAGCTCTAATTAGGGGTTCCAAAGAAAAGATATACAGCAATGGACTTAAAGGGCAGCCTTGATGTACCCCTATTTTAATAACAAACCATTTTGCAATTTTACCTTTTATTACAGGATATACTTTAGAAGAATCATATAAAGATTTTATAAGCTTAATTATCAACCCAGGGATCCCAAACATTTCTAAAATTGTAAATAAAAACAACAAACACCCTATCGAAAGCTTTCTCTATATCTAAAGAAAGTAGACACCCAGTTCTACCATTTAAAGTCAAATACTCAATTAAGTCTCTTATGGTTGCCAGCTCAGACTGAATTCGCCTATTAGGTAACCCACAATACTGAACTGGTGAAATTGCTATTTTTGCCTTGTGTTTGATACTATTATTTATTAAGGTAGTGAAGATTTTATAGTCTGAGTTCAAAATTGTGATTGGTCTCCAATTTCTTATGTCCCCTGTATCCCCTGATTTAAAAATATAGATCTGGAGCCCTTCAGGAAAAAAATACTGAGATAGAATCCCCATCCATAAATTTTTTAAACACCAAATTTAAACAAGCCACAATTTCTGTTAGAAAAGTTTTATAAAAGAGGTTGGACAGACCATCTAAACCAGGAGAAATATTATCCTTTAAACAATTAATTGCAGATTCGATTTCCTGTGGGGAAAATGGTTCCTCCATATTGAAATCATTACCTGATCTAAGTATAGGGGGAGGACCCAGATAATTTTTGATGTCTTGTAAAGAAAGGTAAGACACTGGTTGTAAAGCTGGAAATGCGATTCAATAATAGCGCTGATAGACTCTACTTCATAAACTCTACTACTATTATACTCTAAAAAATCTATAGAAGAGGAGTCTCTAATTGTTTTACATAATTCATAGGGGTCTCCTATGACTGATTTCTTCAGATGATTATTAATAAGAGCTTGTAGCCTTCTAGCTCTATCATATTGCAGTTGTCTCATCTGTAGCTTAATACTATCTGTTTGTAAAGAAAAATCCTGTCTAGAAGAATTAGCTACCGCAATCAAATGTTGCAATTGGGATCTTAATTTTAAATATAAAAAGAACTTAGAATTCCTCTGACATGTCCCATAACATTTAAACCAATTTTTACAGTCATTTTTTGTTCCCCACCACCATACACCTAAACTAGGGCATAAAAATGCAACAGATAATCTGGCTTTTAAGATTAGTTTAATAGAATTTATTACTATATTTTCTTGCAAAATGGAAGTATTTAATTTCCATCTATTTTTCTGAAGATTCTGTTTGGAAGTGTTCCCCACCTCCACCTGAACCAGCATGTGGTCCGAGAACTCCACTGGGACCGTAGTAAAAGATTTAACTGAAAGGTCTGTAGATGTAAATAGGTAATCTATTATAGATCCAGTTTTCCCTTTAAAAAAGGTACAACCTGAGCCCTTTTTATCTAACAGATTACACGTAGTTAAACCTGCTGTTTTGATAATTGTCTTCAAGCAGTTGGAATCACAATAAATTTTCTTAGAAGAAACTCCCTTTAAGTATAAACTACAATTGAAATCACCTCCCCAGAGAATATGTAATGAGGTGACCAAATAAGGCTGTATTTCCTTCATACATTCAATTCTAGCTGCCTTTGTCTGGGGATTACAGATGTTAATACATCTATAGTTACTAGATTGCAATTTCCCATCTATGATTAATACCCTACCAGGCACTAAATCAATTAACTTATATAGGACAAATTGAAATTAATTAAAAAGAATCCCAATGCCATCAGCGTTATCTCTACCAAAGGACCAATATGAAGGTCCCCACGGCCAATCTCTTTTAAAAGAAGAAATTTGCTCCCATGAAAACATCCAGGTTTCTTGTCAGAAACATACCGATATGTTTCTGACATGCAAAAGTTGGAAAACTGCTTGTCTTTTGTTACTATTCAGAATACTATGTGTATTTAGAGAGCCCCAGAGATTCCCCAACATGAATTCAGATTATAAAAACCACCAGAGGAACTTAACTAATTTTTTCCTTTTTTTCTTTTTCTTTATAGTCCTGCATAGGGGCCCCAAGAGTATCCTGTACTGAATTTTGGGAATCAGAGTCACCAACCTCCATTTTGGAATTGCCCCAGACAGTAAAAAAGGGCAGCATAAGAATTCTGTGATTTAATTGACTCAATTGAGGGTATCAGAACTGGTTTCAGGTTCCTACTGGCCCTTCTTGGAGGTAATGGAAACGTAGGACAGAGTCAACTGCTGACTTGTCTTCTGGGTCAACATAACAAACAAGCTCAAACAGTTCAGTGCTTTGTACAATTTTATCAACTATGATAGGTATAGGTTGTGGCTCCAGGGGCAAGGAGGAAGAATTGCAGTAACCACTGATTTGGTGTCTACAGATCTGGGGTAGAGGTTCCCAATTCAATATTATTTTCAGTGTTTTCTCCACAGTTTCTTGAGCCTGCTGGATTATCAGGTCTGGGCTCCCACAAGAGGCCTTGTTTTTAGCAGCCCATGGGCACTCCCTAAAAGCATGTCCATACTCTTCACATAGGTCACATTTCATATGATTAGCACACTGTATAGTTACATGCCCCACTTCTCCACAATTATCACATCTAGGCCAGTCACAAGTGCTTGAGAGATGTGTTTTTGAGCCACACTTATAACATGCTCTGGGCTGGCCACTATAAAAACAAACCCCTCTATCCCTTCCTAATAAAAAGGAATTAGGGATATGCTCAATTCTTGTGTCGGATTGTCTTAATTTAACTTTAAACTTCCACCCTCCTGTCCAAAATTGCTCTGAATCTAAAATAGGTTCAGGGTCACTTTGTACATCGCATTTTTGAGACAACCAATAGGTGATATCCTCAACATGGACTCCCTCATTCCTGAACATCACTGTGATGTTTTTAATCAATGGTTTTGTTAAGGGAATTACTAAAAAGGGAGTCCATGTTGGGGAGAATTTTACTTGACCATATCTTTCCCAAAACAAATCCAATAAATAAGCAGAACGAAAGCTAACATCATACTTGTCTTCTCCCAAGGTGTTAATAAAAGTAAAAACATCTCTGGGAGAAAAGTGCAATGAGTCTTTTATGAGGAATTTCCCCAAATAATATCTGTCTGGTCTCTCTGCCAGACCACCTTTATACCTTATGCGAACAGCATTGTGCCTAGGCGCAGCCTCCCTTATAGCCTGTGAAAATAATGCTGACATTAATGGTTTGCCAGTGTTTTGTTTTCCCTCTAGTTTATTTACCACAGAATTGGTTATAACACCAGAAGAGGGGCAATCTACAGAATCAAGTCCCAAAGATATTTTCCTATCAAGAGGTTAATTTTCTTTTTTCCTTCTGTTGGAATCCTTGAGCTCCACCCGGTTTCCACTCTGGAGAGTCACTACTAAATTAAGCGAGGAATCCCACGCCAAGTTGGGAGTCCAAACCCTTTAGCCATTTTTCTCCAGCTGGCTGCCAAAGTGCACTCTGAGGTGACCAATTATCATCATGGACTTGAGAGTCTGGCACTTGTATGTTAAGAACATTTGGTACCTTGTCATTCTGGTTTGAAATAGTTTTTCCAACAGCCATAGAAGTAGTTTTCTGCTTTGCAATGTCCAGTTGTGGGGTTATTGCTCTACAAAAACTAAATTCTGTCACTTCGTCTTGTTTGTTTGCTTCAGTCTGATACATAATAAGTGTCGGGAAGGCCGTAGCAATATCACTTGCCCCAACTGGTTTAAATACAAACCCAGCTTTCTTTGTCAAATGCACAGTGTTTAACAAACTTTTGTTTTGAGATTTACTAACAATTACCAGTGTAGGAGTCATTAGAGGAGAGACTTTTGTTCTGACCAAATGGACCGGAGCATTCAGCAATTTCGTTGGCTTTTGGTACTCTTCAACCTTTGAGATATCGCTGCCAGCCAAACTGGGAACATTTATTTTCCTGAAAGACACAGAGTCAGACTTTGACTCACCCACACTCTGGAGAGGATTTTTTGGCTTCATTTCCGCATTCCCGCATCAGGTTGAATGCTCCATTTGACAGGGGAGTCAGCCGTCAGCTGTGTTACTTCAGCATAGTTAGACACATACTCAGAGCATACAGGATCCTCTGCTTTTGTAGCTTTAAAGGAACTCCCATCATTTGTCTCCAAAATAGCCGAGGTTTGTAAAATGGAAAAGGTCTCCGTTGTAGATATTGCCTCATGAAAAATCTCCTCTCTGTCCATATTCAGAATTTCTTTTAACTGAGAATCAGACTCCGTTAGCAGTGCGGCCTTCCCACCTGCTACACCCACATCCTTCACCTCCAACGGCTATCCTACAGTGGCCATCTCACAGTAAGACGGCCTGTCCCCCTACTGGCAAGAGTAGGGAAATTTCCCCGGTGTCCTGACCATATTTCCCCCATTCATTAAAAATACCGCCAACAGCATAATCTGGTTAAGTTTCAGTTGGTAACCATCTGTATCTCCCTCCCCCGGTCACCCCTCAAAAAGGGACTTCTAGTCTCAGTGGGCCTACCGGGTCAACAAAATCAATAAATAAGTCAATATTGGGTGATTCTTCCAGCTTAAAGAGGAAAGCGAACATTCATGAGTAGTGACCCACATAGTTTGAAAGCCGATGAAAAGTTCTGTTTCATGAGGTATTGGGCTTACCAGAACCATGGAAAGTTTTCAGATTCCAACAGAATGAAATTCTGCAGAATTTTCTGAAAATTCAGTATAATTCTGTGGAATTCTGTCTGCAGCAGAATTCCTAAATTTTGAAAGCGGAACAATTTTGGTTTACATAAACTGTGGATTCTTTTTCCGCAATCCGTAGACAATTGTTCCACTGTTTATGTGATCTGTGAAAAGTTATTCTGTGGTACACATGGATGTGCTTTTTGGAATTCTGTGGTATTTACAGTAAAAAGAAATTCAGAAAAGCATTTGCACAAATTCCGCTAGTTGAATTCCACATTCCTCACAGCTCAAGGCTCTCCTGTAGTTGCAGCAGCCAAGAAATATACATGACTAATTGTAATAAATATTGATATCGCATTGCCACTATGGTAAGGTAACTTGTAAAGTCATGCAGGGAGAAGAAGCTCCTCACTACATGTTGTTATATTATCAGGCTACCACATGATAATTGTAAAAAAATTGTGAATTTGCTGCATAATTTTCACAAATACTGGGTCTTTGCAATCACACCATGCTCACAATGTTTTCACCTGTGAAGTACATACCCCTAACTAGGAGTGTTGCAAATTTAAAATCTGCACACAAATCGTGGTGAATTCAGCCACTGTGAATTACGTGTAGCATTTGTGAAGTGCACACTATTCATCTCGCCTCATTTATACAAATTTTTACTATGCAAATTAACTTTGCAGCAACTTGTTGACAAGAAGTGTGTCAATTTGCATAGTAAAATTTGTTGCAAGGTGTGTAGTTTGTGCATAGTGTGGCAACTCACGTTACCATGCTACACATATTGTGTTTGTTTACTTTGCCCACAGCTAGCCCCAACCTGTGTAGGCACACTTAGTGTAGGAAAGCTGCCTTCGTGCATTTTGTGCACTTTGCTCAGCTCTAATGCAGATGAGTAAAGGAGTGTCATATCCGCAATGTATGAAGCATGAAGTTTTTTTATACAGGTGCTTTTTTCCTTTCCTTTTTGTCTCCGACCTGCCATTTTTCAGCCAGCACCACCCCCCCCAGCCATGTTATCCACTTTCTTTGAGATTGGCCAAACCTCACAGAAGAGAGGATCCAGTGGAGCAAGTGCTTGGACAGTGGTTCGGGGCCTGCAATAGCTGGCCATCATCCTGCTCTGACTAGCTGTTTTCTTTGGGTAGTGGAAAACCCAGTCCAGAGTCCCTGCAAAAATTCTACCTCGCTGCCTCTTTGCATGAGGGGTTCTGTGCCATACCAGCCATGGGAAAATCTATTCTTAGGTCCCACAAAGTCTTATATTGCTTTGTCTGCTTCTGTACTTTTCTTTAGGCTCCATACTAGAGTAGTGCAGAATTTTCATATTATGCTTATGGAATTCCACAGAAGTCTTGAAATTCTGCCTAACTATGTGGAATTCTATCAGAAGCCAAATTCCCAAAACTCATAAGGTGGAATCTTATTTTTTTATAAAACAGGGGATTAGTAATCTGCAGTTCACATACAAAATAGTGTTCTGCCATTTGCGTAAACTGCGGATTTATTTTCTGCAAACGGTTTACACAGTTATGCTTTTTGATGTTCTGCAGAATAAAAAAAGAAATTCTATAATGCACTTCTGAAGCAGAATTGCTATTCTGCATGAATTCCGCCAGTGGGATTCCACATTCTGCATGGCCCTGCTCCATACTTTCCTGTTCCCTTTCTCCCAGTACCTTATTTCTGCTAGTTCTTGATTCTCACTCTATCTCTCTACATCTCTCTGTCTCTCTCTTCTGCTGAATTTCTACCCCAGCAGGGGATTCCTCCTTGGATTAAAGTCCTCTGCAGTGTTCGTGGTAGATTTTTATCTTTCCTCCCTCCAAGAATTGATGTATACTCAATCTACAAGCTACTGTCCTGTGTCTCTCTACATAGAAACAGAATTTGTCAGCAGATAAGGATCACTTGACTCACCCAAACTGCCCATTTTGTCCTTGCCTATACCTGATCTATGGCTACCCCCACTTCCTTCCAAACATGCCTTCCAGCTTCATTGCACACACCTTGTTCTCGTGCAGCTTATCTTCTGAAAAATACTCCCCTCCTGTACCTTATTCACTCCTGTGAAGTACTTAAAGATCTGTATCATGCCCCCCCTTTTCCCTCCTGTCTCCCAGGGTATACATTTTGAGATCCCTCAGTCTCTTCTCATAGAGCTTATGTTGCAGCCCTTGCACCATTTTTGTTGCCCTCCTCTGGACAGCCTCTACCCTATCTATGTCCTTCCTGAAATATGGTCTCCGGAACTGGCCATGGTACTCCAGGTTGGGTCTCACCAATGATCGATACAGTGGTAACGCTACCTCATTTTCTTTGCTGATGATGCCCTTTCCTATGCATCCCAGTATCTTGCTGGCCCTGCCTACTGCCTTGTCATACTGCTTCGCCACCTTGAGATCATCAGATATGATAATAACTCAAGGTCCCTTTTCTGTTTAGTGGCCGTCAATACCTGTTCCCCATTCCTCAGAAGGGGAACCCTCTCTTAACCCCTGCCTCCAACTTTTTTTTAGCTTTAACCCCTCCTTGCAAACTCCCCTAGTCTTGTAGTGGCCACTGGGTTTTACTTCTACCTCATAGCCAAGACTAAGGAGCTACATAATTATCGTGTCATGACATCTAATAATCATTAACTAGTGAGTTAATGTAAGAGGAATTTATTACTTTAAACTACTCCAGCATACAGCTGACTCACTGACACAGTGGTGGTGGTAATGGTCTAGGTTTCAGAACAAGCCCAGAGCATCAGAGGGCCAGCTGGGGGGGAGGAGGTAGGATGAGTACCCCCTTGGACAGCTGTCTTCCTCCAGGGGGGAGGGTTCGGGAGTCCCAGAGTGCAAGTGACACCCAGTGGAAACTGGGTGTACATTGGCTGGGACCACACACAGACAAGTGGAGGCAATGGCAGACATCTGTGGGACATGTGTGGGAACTTGAATGCCCCTGCACTGATGTTACCGCACATCCATACTTCCAACGAGGAAACCAGGAAGCAAAAACCCTTGGGGCTGGCATCATGGTGATGTCCTTGGACCCCCCCCCACACAAATGATACCCCAGGTGTAAAACTCAGCTGGGGCCTCAGGTGGATCTTGACCCTCCCTTTGGGAGCCCTACTGCAGAGGGCCAGCTGTTAACCTCCCAGACTGGGGGACCTTGAGGAGATGCCAGGTGGAAGATCCAGGCATAGATAGAGGGGGTACATCCCCACCCATACCCAAGAACATGAAGAAAGTTAAAAAAGAAATGACTCCAACATTCTTCTTTATGTGTGTGTTTGGGGGGCTGGGACTGCTTATCCCTTTTACTAGAACTGAGAATGTGTGGTGGTGATTTTCTTGAACCACTTGAACCATCTCAGATGTGTACTACAGATTTGTGCCTGCCAATGCATACCTCAGTTTTCATTGGTTTGGCTTGGTGGCAGTGTGCCGTTCTGCCATACAGGAGACCTGAATTAGGAAGCGCTTTCGGGGGTCTTTCACTTACTGCATTGCTGAAGAGAGATGGCATCACCCAGGTGGGTAGCAGTGATAACAGCAAAGTTAAAATAGCGACTCAATAAGAGCGCATCAACAATAGCAAGTGGTAATATAGTGAGTGTGTTTAAACAGCGACTGCACATTTGAGCGATGGGTGATAGCCGATACCTCCACCATCAATGTGTGGTGGAATAAGAATCTTAGAGATAGGGGATCAGGGGTATAGCCTCTATTAATAAAATCAATTGCAAGCAGCTGGCTGGAGTGTTATAACAGATGCCTGCAAGTACCTAGATGTTGTAGCTGTTTTGTGCCTTGCTATTGTGTGCATGTGCTATTTTTCGTTGCTGTAATAATTTTGCTGTTTTGATGTTCGCTGTTGTTTCTGTGCTGTTATTACATAGATCTGCCCAGGTGATATGCTTGGTCTCGATGGGAGGCCGCCAGCATGATGCTCTCCAATATCCCTCGAAGGGATCAGAAATTTGCAGGGGGCTGTATGACTGCTGAAGAGGGGATGGGATAGAACTAGGGAGAAACAGGACAGCTAACCCCACGGGGAAAAGCACAAAATCACTAAAATGATTCATAATCTGAATCAGAAAGAAAAAAAACTCCATGAAATCAACAGGTACCAACCAAACAATGCAGTTGGCAGCATTTGGACTGTAAATGTACAACATTTTTAACTGATAATATTTCTCAGATGCTTCACATAATTATCTGTATATTTAAATAAAAAATCACTTCAACTTAATCTTAAGATAATTTCTCTGCAAAATAAAAATAAGAAAAATTAAGACTCCAGTTAAAATAGGTGTAAGGCAATTATAACATGTTAAATAGCTGATTTATTTTAATAAGATAGGATGAAGTATTTTTGAACAGCTGCATAATGCAGTTTTTTAATAGCTCATTCTCATTCAGAGATTTTTGTTCAGTAGGCTCTTCTGTTAATATATTCTCCATCTCTATTTGTTTAGTGTAATTATATCCCAGTGTTAGCATTATTCAATCTATTGAAATGTTTTTGTTCTCTGCACCAAACTGTGTTCTTGAAAGATAATGTCTCAGCCTTTCTTCACAGTCTGTGATTTACCAGTGTTGGAGCTTGTGTTCCCACTTTAACTAGATGTGCTGTAAATAACGGGGGCTCAGGAGTCACAATTTCCACACCCTGTATCTACCTTGCACCCATATTAAACTTCCATGGGGCTATGCTGGTCCAATGCACCTGATTGCAATTTCTGTCTGGAAGATGTAGGTGGGTCCTCATAAAAAGTTCAGTGGATGCAGAAGGTTAGGGAGTAACAGTTGGCTAAGCCATTTTTTAATAGTCCAGTTTGACTTTCTGCACTAACGGCAGATTTGTCCAAAGTTGGCACTTGCACTCCTACCATAAACAAGTAAGCAATAATACCCAACAGGGTGGGTGGTACTGGGGAATACTGGACTGCCCAGGGTGTAATGAACCCTGACACTGCAGGCAGAGGGCCTTATAGCCCCTGGAAGGTCTGGTATTCCCTAATACCACCCATCCTGGAGGATATTATTGCACTTAGAAAATGATCATCTGAAAAACAGAAGTTTAGTAAAAAAGTTAAGAAAAATTATTTTAAAGTAACTGTTGCTATAAAATAGTTCCTCCGCCTTAGAATTGTTTTCTTTAATGATGTATGTATACTGCTAGTACTGACACTAGAGGGCACTGTAGTTATTGTTTTAAAACAGTACTTCTGTGTCTCAGCCCCTGCATCTGTATGTGTTGCCATGGTGACTTTAGGTCATAGATAGCAAGAGGAGCCTTTGTAACCATAAAGCTCCATTTCTTTTATTTATTTTGAGATGAAGGTGCTTTTCCCCATTTTTTATAATGGATTTTCACATCAGTGAGGTGTCCCCACCCCATAAGGAAATTTATGCGAACTCGAACTTTGATGCACTTGGTGAAGCATATCAGAAGGAGATGACTGGGGAAAGAAAACAAATTAAGGTACCAGGTTGTGAGTACAAAAAACACATTTGTATGCATTTTGTTGTTTTCATCATCAGAGTGGGGTTGGAGGCAAGATGATCTGGGAGAAGCTGTTGCCACTAGTGTGGGGCACATGACCTGCTCACGCTACTGATTTTAAATGTACTGAAAAAAACCAAACTTCTTTATAGTGGCTGAAAACTGTTTTCATCCAAGGAATGTTTTGGTGTGGGAGCAGGGGTACAGAGCAGGGCTGCCGGCTTGCTGACATGAATCTCGCTAAGCGAGATGAGAAACATGGTGGCTAGGGAGTTTGAAAGTTCGGGGTGCCCAATAATATCTTAAGTAATGGGGCACCCTGAATTGGCACTTATTTTTTTGAGGGCTCTATCGAGAAATACCCGCCCGCTTAGGTTAGCATCCTAGCCAATCAGGATGCTAGGTTTTCCTCGCCTATTTTCTAATCAGATGTAGTATCTAAAATAACACCTGGCTGGGCCATTGGCACAGCAGTATCACTACCACTCATGGTGTGGGAGACCCGAGTTCAGGAATGAGCTCAGATCATTGGGGGCTGGTCAGGAAGAGGAGAGTCATGCATCCCAGGGAACACTCTCCTCCTCTGGGGATGGAAGACAACCAGCTCCATTGCTATACTGCCACCTGGCTGACAACAGGTGGCAGAGCAATTGTTGGTGGCTCATGGGAGAGAGGACATTGGTTGGTGCCAAGCACGCTTGCATGTGCATGTGCTTGTGCACCCTTGCTGTCAATATCCTAGGGGAAGGAATGGAAAGTGGATAATACCCCAGTTGGCAGGATGACATCAGCTGCCTGCAGGCCCTGCAGGGGGCTACTCAGGTGCCACCTCCACACATCAGATCTGTTCTGTGGTGAGGATTAGGGGAGCCTCCAGTGCCCCCACCAAAGGGGCAAGCTCTGGGAGAAGAAACAGAGGTGAACATAAGTACTGGGAGATGCCAGGGTGAAGGGGCTGGGGATGCTGGAGCAGAAGGGGGCTGACTGGAGATGGGGGCATAAACAGCAGCAGCTGCAAAATAACACCTGAGGGCTGGCCAGCTAGCTGAGTGGCAGAAGTTTGTTGCTTCTCCGGTGACCCAGGTTTTGTAACTGACTCCAGACGCAGGGTTCCAGCTGGTGATGGTGTGATGAGCATCTCAGTGGATGGCTCAGTTCCTTCAGGATGGGTGGGATCTCATCCTCCACTGCTGGACTTCCACCCAGCAGAGGCTTGGAGGTAGCACATGGAGGCTCACACAGGTTAGGGCCTGCCACAGATGCTGATACATGCACATGCACAACTGCACATGCATGTCATGTCACTGCACACTGCCAGCTCCCTTGGGGAGAAAATGGTGGAAGCAGCAAGACAGTGAACAGTTCCTCACAGGCCTCACACCTCTGACCAGGCACCCATCTCTCGGGCTTGATCTTGCAAACCTGAGGGGACAGGGGTGTTTTTCCAGGACACCACCATGGGGGACAAGCCACAGAAGCACACTGGAGGTTGGGATAAGTACTGTTGATGATGGGTAATGGGGCTGGGGGTCTGTCTGATGGGGCTGCCTGGTAGAAACAGAAGAAAAAATGTAAATAATGCAAAAAAAAGGAAAAAGAAAATAACACCTGCTGTACCCAGATGGATGACAGGTGCAGCACAGATGCCGTATGTAGGCAAATCTGCTAGTATTACTCGAATAGAATCCCATGGAATTGGATACTGTCTGATACCACTGATTTTCTCATATAATGGATGGTATCAGAAACTACTAGATACTGTTACCTAGTATCCATTCGGTTACCAACTACCCAATGTTACTGAGGTCCAAGGTAGACATCTGTCCTCAGATCCCAGTATTTGGCCTCAAATCCAACTATGAAACCATGGACCTGTAATCCAAATTGGGTCGGATAGGACCCCGGATCTGGAGTTGGATACATGAACTTTCTGTTGATCTCCTTTGAGTAGTCAAAAGCATTGTCTGAGCATTGCTAAAATATAGCCTTTATTATCAGGTGAGAGAATTATTGCAACAGGAGAGGCTCAAAGCTTATAGTTCCCTCACCCCAACATCAAGTTAAATTATGTCTATTACCATGACCAACAGTTGGTATAATGTAAGTTAATCACCCCTTAGAGGTGTAACAAGGCAGGAGGTCAAGACAAGTACCTTATACCCCTGGAGAGTGTTGAACATGTGTTATGACATGGGTTCTAAAAATCCTACAATTTCATTGGTGAACTTGTACTACATGACAGAGTGAGAAGACAGCACATAACTACTTTGGGGTACTTTTTCAACACCCCAATCTGATGACCAAACCTCAGGAGACAAACAAAATCACTGCACCAGACCCACTGCTGACACAAATAAAAACTCAGTGTTCTCAGCTAGTATTATTGTCTTTCAAAACTCCTCTCTTTCAGCACACCTCTTTATTTCGTTTTGTATCTGTCTATATTTCCAGCCATTAGTAGACATGTGTCCCTGTCCCTCACAGTCTACCTCATCTTTTTCTCTCTCTCTCTCTCTCTCTGTCACTCTCTCGAGTGTGCAGTCAGCTGCCTTGTGTAAAGCTGCAGCAGCAGCACAAGTGGGTGTGAGCTCCACAGTCAGTATGTCTGAGCCCCTGATTGCTAGGGAGTAACTTGAATGTGACTAATGCAGGGGATAGACACCCTGTCACTGTAACTGAACAAAACTGTTTTGCAAACTATTGACGTTTAGCAGAGACTTTAGTAACAAAACATTCAGCAGTTGTAAAATGTTTAGTAGTACATCACAGTGGAGGTGACACTTATGTTATTTAGTTTTCAAAGAAACTGTTTTCTTGCAGCACAATAAAGCCACAATAACAAAGACAGACTTCTCTTTTCATACATAGACATACACTTTTTTTGCCAGCCAGTGTCCCATTTTATAAGCACAGCAAACCACTGGAGGCAATGATTTGATGCTCTGCTCTAATAGCCCACCCTATGGGTGGTTGAAGCCATCAGTATAACCCCATGGCTCTAACAAAACCCAGAGAGAGTGGATTTATTAGAGCACAATCACACCTCTCTCATAATCTATTGCTTACTTCCAGGCCCCAGAATTCGGTGGTCCTTCAGTTACAGAACTGACCACAGAATTCACATCATGTCACATGACACTGTGCATAACACTAAATCCCACCAGGAGCATTCATGCAGAATGGCACTTCCACTTCTGAAATGCTTTTTGGAATTTCATTTTTAATTTCTCAGAATTCCAAAAAGTATTTCTATATAATTACTGGTGTAAATTTTTATCAATGGGAATACTCAGTTGATATTCCCCGTAATCACCAGTCAGTTGTTATGACTTTCACGTGCACAGAGCAGTTCAGCGCGAGTGTTCCAGCACACTTCGCAGTAAACAATAAGGAACGCTTCTGTAGTACCTGCCAGATGTGGAAGAAAACCAGCAGTCTTCAACTTCAGGCTGTATGTTCCCAACCCGAATAGTACTCAGGGACTGCAAAGGAAATCTACACCACAGGAAGCTCTTCAAACAATCCTTGGCCCAAACCTGTATGATCAACAAGGAGCGTCCATCAACATGTATCATGCAGCTCCCGAAGAAAGTGATCAGAATAAATGAAGGTGTCCGGTAACTGAGTCAGATTCCAACTAGAGGCGAGTTGGCAGTGAGATAAGGATGTACTGTTTGTAATTCGTTGCCTCCCTGTGTGCCCAAAGCACAACAAAAGAACTAATTTACCTCCTTTCTCCTGAGCACCCTACGTGTCAGGTAATTTTAACACAGTCCCTTAACTCATTTCTGGCACTCCATCAGACGGACCTCCGTAACCATGGCCACGAACTGTCCTGCAGCAACTGAAAGTAAGCACACGGAGAAATGAAGCTGACACGGAGGTCTCACAGCCAGTGATTTAATTTTTTTTTAACCGCAGTAAAGTTATTAAAAAGTTTGTTTTGGGCTCTGAATACTCTCAACAATGTTCTAGTACAGTGCAGCATACAAAGAAATGTCTCATTTACTTCAGTGTTTTTTCATGTTTTTTTCTTATTAGAATAGCCAGTGTATGTTACTATCTTATGCAGTTCTTGTAAGGTAAGACTGCTGCTATTTTTTTTCTGCTTGTTCTTGTAAGCTTGTGTATTGAGTTGCATAAAATAATAAAAAAAAAACATATTTAAATTCCCAAACTGTGGTGTTGTGCAACATGATTTTGAACAGTTTGTGTATGGAAATGTAACTCTCTGGCTAGAAAAACATTTACCCCAGTAATTATAAAAAAATAAGACATGGAGGTGAACATTATGAAAATTTTAATGCAAACCCTCGGTGAAGGATGCATTGTTAAACCCCTCGAGCTTCGCTCTCGGGGTTTAATGATGCATCCCTCACCTCGGGTGTGCATTAAATTTTCATAATGTTCACCTCCCTATGCATTATTCTCTATGTAAACCACAGAATAACTTTCTGCAGATGAAGTAAACCATGAAAATACTGTAATTTTCTACAGATTGCAGAAAAGGAATCAGCTATGTTATGTTGACCACTGACCACATATCCAAGAAAAACATGCAGCTATTGAAATGTCAGAATTCCACTGCTGACAGAATTCCACAGAACTAGGTGACATTTTTCAAAATGTTGCAGAATTCCATCCATCAGAATTAGGATATCCTGCAGTGTACTAATTGCTGTGCCATTTGTGCTTTTATTAAAAAAAAAAACACTAGTTCTCCACAATTTCATGCTCTTTTGCTGTCTTTATTTGACCTAAAATTTCCCCCTTTGCTCAGCATCTGAGTGTCGTTAGTAACATCGAGTGGTATGTTACCCAATGGACAGACAGAGAACTGCCCCCAGAAGTAAATTAGTTGTGCCACGGGTGTAAATCAATCCACTCACAGATGTTTAAGAACCATGCCACAGAATTTAGGGTTTTAGTCTGCAAAGGACCATAGCCATGCTCATTTTAAAGCAACACTTGGAGTATCTTAATGCTGTTTTTGAACAGAGGCATTTTTTATATTTCTATGATTCCCCAAGTTTTATGATTATTATTTATTTTATGGTTAATATTTATTTACATTTAATGGATAGTAGATGATATACTGTATCAAGGGTTCCTAGACATTAAACTAGCTTTTAAGCTTTCTAAAGAGTTTTTTTTTGTGTATGTGTGTTTTTTCATACCCTATGATATTGAATATTTTTAATATGACTTCAGCACAAGGCTGGCTCCATAGAAAAGCCATACTTCTTCTACCTTTTCTTGAACAATGGACTTTATGTTTTTCCACTGCTGCTGACTCAAAGCTTGTGTCTGCTCAACAATAAGGCACATCTGCAATGCAGTTGCAATATCTATTCCTGGACTTTCTCAGAGCTGGCATGCGAGTAAGGGACTAATGGTCCCATGTATTAACTAAGTTATCTCTTGCTAATATAAAGTTATCTAAAAAGTTTATCATTAGTAAGAAAAGAATTCACACTGTTTTCAAAGTTTAAATGCCTGTTGAACTGTTACAAATATATGTTGTAATGAAGCTGTAAGGTTACATACTGTCATACATTTTTTTGCAAGTCAAATGAGAGAACTATAACCTCAAAGTTATTGGGTAGAGTACCCTTTTCTTGATAATTTCCAAATACATTGGATCAGTTCTTGTTCTAGGCAGCAAAGGCTTTTATGAACATTAATTATATTATATTTTCCCTTGTACCCCCACAGGTGGTAACAAAATCTGAAATATTCTGAATCTTAACATTGTATAATGTATTGCCTAAATATTGCTGTGTTTTAGATGTGAAGGCTTGTTCTGTAATTGTGCAAATGCAATAAAATATAAGTTCAAAAAGAATCTTTCTGTTTCCAACCCGGTGGCACTAAGGGCTGAGGTGCTGGATGCCTTACCTTGTGCTATGCCGGCGACCCGTGTTCGGGAACAAGCATGGGCTGCTGGGGGTTGGCAGGGTTGGAGAAGGACTGAGCATCTGGAGGACTGCTCTCCTTCTCTGGGGAGGGGGGACTTCAGTGGTTGGTGCTCGGTTGGCCCCTAGTGGAGACTGGGGGATAGTGTGCCAATGCTGCAGAAAGAGGGGCGGGAGGGGGCAGATCCTGGGAGGAGCACGTGCGGATACATGCATGTTCCTTCCACTGGCATCACTGCATACCCTTCCTCACAGAGGAGATCCACAAGAAATCTCTCGGCAGCATAAAGGCTGCCCCGATGGTGCCGTCACGGTTGCGCACAAGTCAGCTCCTTCCTGGGTTCACCTTCCAGGTCTCCACAGTGGTGGGGTAAGTACCCACTGCGATGAGGTCAGAGGGGATGTGACAGGGAGATTTGAGCTCTGTCTGTGACTGGGGCAGCAGCTGTGAAGATTGGTTGGATGAGGGAAGGATGGGACCACAGGCACAACCTCCCAGCTGAGGATGTAAAAAAAAATAATAATAATCTTTCTAACCAATCAGATTGCTTTTTTTCACAGCCCTTTCAGTAACTTACATTTGCTGCATAGCCCAGGCACACCCATACAACTATAGGCCTCCAATCAAAAGTATTACTGAGTATTTTGATATGAAAACTGAGGAAGCACAATGCTCATGCTATCAAGCAGTGGAGATAAACATATTTAAAAATGGCAAGGAAAAATCCTGAAACTTCATTGGTTAAGAGACATTTCTTGACCATGTATTAAAAAGCTAGCGATGCATAGTTAGGTGCCGGATCTTATTACCAAGGCAAAAAGCCTCATTGCCTAAAATATTAGAAACTATTTCATTGTATATAATTTTCTCATAAAAAATGTATTTAAACAAATGGTTTTATGATAACAAAATCATTATAAAAATGATAAAATCATTATAAAAATTATTTTTTCATACAATGCATAAGAGCAGCAAGCCATTTTATGAATTCAATAAACCACTCCATGGTGTACATTATTATTTTTATTTATTTATTTAGTTAGTTTTTGTTGACTGGGTAAGTGCACTAGACAAATTCTGCCTATTTTCAGGCATGACCTGAGGGAAGGGATACAGATGAATGAATACTGTGAATTGGTTAGAAATAAGGTCCACTCACCCAATTAATCAGTTAAAAACCTGTATACTGAATTAAAGATACAGTATATAGAATTCTAATATCCATCAACATAATTCATACATTAAACAAACATTTTGGAAAATCCTTCTTCAGTGTCCTACTGTATCTATCATAAAAAATAAAAATTATTTTCATAATAATAGTGTTAATAAATTATAGCCACTGTTCAATTGCATGTAATGAATTCCCAATCAAAAACATTATTAAATAATGCTAGGGAAAAAGGAAACTAAATTCTCCTCACTGGTAACACAGCTTTTTTTAAACTAAATTTTTTTTTACAAATGCCTTTTCCACCATAAATTGAAATGCCTACAACCAATAAACATATTTGGTATTCAGTATATTCAATACCCAGAAATATCCATTAAATCATATTCCTACATTGTATAATTCATAAATTCTTCACCTGCTGTTAAGCTTTTTGTTTATATTTAGTTCTTAGTGTTGTAAACAATTCTGTAAAAGTCTGAAAATTCCCCTACTCTTTTTCAGGAAGTGCCATGGATCTTTAACATCCACCTGAACTACCACCAGAACAGACAGATGGGACCTCAGTTTAATGTCTCATCTGAAAGATGGTACCTCAGGAGTACAGCCCCTCTCCCCCATGCTGCAATACAGTGTCAGTATTGGGATTTAACCCAAGTGCCTGGTGTGGGGATAGAACCCACAGCCTTCTGATCTCCCAGCCTCAGAGGCGAGTGTGCTACCTGTTGAACAATGGACACTGCATTAAGTAAACAAGAAGTCATTACAGGGTATGCATTATGGTGATATAATTGCACACCTCAGGTGCACTGTTAAGAATGAGGCAAAGCTGAGTGCCATTAACTGCACCTGAGGAGTGCAATTTAATCACCATAATGGCACACTGAAGTGTCTTATTGCACTTATAAAATATTATATTATATATATTATATTATATATATATTAAAATGAATGAAAATAAGAAGACATTATTTTAAAAAAGATAAACAAATAGGACCTTTCAATGAACTATGCATCCATTTTAACTTTGAAGACTAAAAGTAGTACATATTCTGGTAACTGGGGTAGCTGAAAACAAAAGGCAATGAAAACCACGTATAGCACATATTTTTATAAGAAAAAAACATTTGGTACCTTATTTGAATCTCAAATTAATACATGTACAGTATTTTTATGGAAATATATTGAAAACATTTGAACCTGCCATGCTGTTTGATGGGTAAGGGTAGATTGTTTGCGAAAACACCCATATATTATTCAAATGTCTGTGCTTTTATAAAATTCAGGAATGTATTTAAGCAGTTTGGGTCTGCCTCTGTCTATGAACCTGTGTTTTCTCACCTTTCCAGTCTTGGTTTATATAGTATTATTGCTTCCTGTCTTTGTTCTGTTTCTTTTGTCTCTGTCTTTCTCCACATTCATCATATGGAATGTTTACCACAGAATACAGGATTCACAATTCTACCACACTGGTAGAATGTTCTCTCCTAAAATACTGTACACACACAGTGGCATTATGTGAGCTAGGGCCTAAGTTTTACTTCTATAAAGATAAGCTGCAGAGATTTCCTGATAAGCAAGCAAAGATAGGAAGAGGATTTGTCATTGTCAGCAAAGAAACACTAGTAATAAACATTATGAACATAACTTAATTTTTCTAATTGGTTTGTGTGTAAGGAGAGTGTGATGATCTGGACAACAGCAGTAATTTGTTGTTTTTATCTAAGGCAGGTTTATTTTTAGAGCCTAGTTAAAGGTTTTTAGTAAGTAAAGGCGGCAGCCACGTTGTGATAGAAGGCCAATTCTGGTTGTAGAGCACAAGGGTTGGAATGAAAAACTAAAGTCCTTTCATTAGTTAAAGGCATTATGGAAGAATTTGTGACTGATAATAGTATCATGTACTGTTTCCAGAATGCAATACTTACTCCTTCTTTTCTTGGTACATAGTTCATACCCCAAATTGACTGCATGTTGATTTCAGAATCTCTCCTACACACTTGGAATAGTTTCTTATGGTCCAATTAAAGTTTCGGACCATGCACCAATTTTTCAGAGTTTGAATTGAGCATTGGAAGGAGGGATTTTGAATGGTGACTGAATTCCACTTTCTTTATGACACGTCCTTTATGGATAAACTTCACAGAGAAATGAATATTTTTTTGGGATAAAAATACCAAAGATAATATACCCTCTAGTATTGTATGTGATGTATTACATCATATATAAGGATTTTAATCAGGTATAGTTCTTATGAAAAGAAGGAAAATAACAGAACATTAATAGATCATGAGAATAGATTATCTAATGCTCAAGCAAGGCATATAACTTTAGATAAGGAAGACGATCTGCTTGAATCTGTATATCTTCCTGAACATATAATGAGAAGGTGGGTGAGCAGACTGAGAGAGCCACAGCAAAAGCAAAATCCAAATATTAGTTTTTCAGTGATAAGCCAGACAAGCTTTTGACCTATTAGCTCAAGTGTGAACAATGTTACAGTAGTATTTTGTATAATAAAGATATCAATGGTAATACAGCTTACGATCCAGTAAAGATTAATAACATATTTATGGAATACTACCAACATTTTTACTGTCCTGATAGCCTTGCATCAAAAGCATAAATGGATACCTTTCTTGGAAGGTTACGGACTCCATCCTTATCAGATGAAGATGTTGGTTTTCTTAATAAGGAGATTTCTATTGAAGAAATGGTAGAGAAGATATGGGACTTACTGAATGATAAATCTCCTGGCCTTGATAGGTTCATTAATGAGTTCTACAAACATGTATCTGGAGTTATTGCTCCTAAACTTCTAGCCCTACATACTGGACTGCAGCAGGGCTGCGCCCTCCCTTCATCGTTTAATGAAGCTATAATTTCATGACTGCCAAAAATGGATAAAATCCCAGTTTTATGTAGTTCTTATTATTCAGTCTCATTACTCAACTCTGATTATAACATTTTGATAAAATACTAACTCAGAGACTGAATACGGTAATACATAAGATCATACATGATGACCAAACAGGGTTTATTAAAGGTAGAAGACTATTAATAAAAGATGAATACTTAACATCATAGTGCAGGCTTCAAGGAAGGGCACAGCCCTCCTAACATTAGATGCTGAAAAGGCTTTTGGTAGGGTGAATTGGGGATTCCTTAAAGTGGCCCTACAAAAATCTGGCTTCAAAGATCGATTTCTAGCCTAGATAAACTTGACATATAATACCCCTATTGCTAGAGTTAAAAAAATCAGATATTCTCAAACTCGATAAAATTACTAAGGGCTACCAGGCAAGGTTGTCTCCTATTGAGTCTCCTATTTGCTATATTCAAAGCGTGGTGGTGGTGGTGGTGGTGTTGCCATCTACACCCTGCACAAATTACCATGCTTTGTGCCACCATAATCATTGCCTTTGTTTCATTAGCTTCTCCTTATTCAACTAATGCTCCCGTCCTCTCTCCCGATCTTCATTGGTGTTCTTTACATCTCCCCTAGAATCTCCCCCTCCTACCTTATCGAGACCATCACCTCCCTCACAACCCTTGCCTCTTCTGGTGACCTTATCCTACTTGGGGAATTCAACTTGAACTGTCTCCCCTGCCCTCAACTCCACTACACAACAAATCAAATCACTAAACCTTCACCAGCTTATCAATGAACCCACCAGACCAAATCTTCACTCACAAGATCATACCCTCCTGGATTGTATCCTATCCACTCACCCACATTGATCATCTCTGCTGGCATACTCCCAACATATTCAGTGACCATTTCATGACTTATTGTGTATGTAATTTGCATCTCCCCTCTCCACCACCACATACCAATGGGTCAGATTGCTTCATCCCTTAAACAGCGCCATTCTCTTCCATAACCTCTGCCACTTCCAACTGGTCTGTATTCTCATCTGCTACTGACATTGACACTGCCCTCTCCCTTTTCTGCCACTACTTAAACAAAACTTGGAACACTCATGCTCCCCCCAACAGTGCAGAGTGCATCATTTCCACCATCCATGGATCTCAGCCAGCATCATCAAACTCTGCAACTCCAGGGACCATGCCTGTGCACAATATAAATCTTTCTTCTCCTTCGCTGACCTCTCCACATATTGCTCTTTATGAAACTCCTGCATCAAAGTGATTTGAGCTGCTAAAGCACTTTACTTCAGAACCACACTACAGCAAAATATAAACTGTCTTCACAATTTCTGGAAAACATTCTCCTTCCTTTTCAACCCTCCCTCTAAATCCTTCCCCCCATTGATGACAAACTAATCTCTGACCCTGTCACTGTTGCCTCCACTTTAAACACATTTTTCACCACCTGTGCCCTTCCAACCAGCCCTGAAAGCACCCCTCAACCCTGCCCCTTCCCACTCCAATAGGTGTCATCCAGTTCTCCCCATCTCTCCACTTGAGGTTTTCCATGCCTTCCAATCCCTGAACCAACTCAAATCCAGGCCAGATGGCCTTGACCCTCTCCTCCTCCTCCAAATCTCATCCCCTGTCATCGCCGTTCCCCTGTCCCACCTGTTCAATCTCTCTGTCTCCCTGTGATCAGTCCTCCAGGCCTGAAAATCCACCAAAATGATCCTCCTTCATAAAGGGGGTGACAACTCCTTACCTGGAAACTACCACCCCATCTCCCTCCTCCCAGTACTAGCCAAGCTCCAGGAGTCCCTAGCCCTCACTAGGCTCACCCATTTCCTCAACCCCTCCAACTTCCTCTCCCCCTACCAATCTGGCTTCAGAAAAAAAAACACTCAACTGTATCTTCACTTCTCTGGGTCACTGATGCCATCCTCTCTGGCATGGACCGAGGGCACCTTACATCTGCCATTTTTATCAACCTAGCAAAGGCATTCAACTCCATTTCTCATCCATTCCTACTGTCTAAAATCAGATCTTCTGGCCTTTCTCCCTCTGCAGTCAGCTGGTTCAGATGTTGTCTGTCCTGTCACACTCAATGTGTCCTAGCTGGAGATGCCCTTTCCTACCCTCCCTATCTGGCTGGCATTCCCCAAGGCTCTGTCCTTGGTCCTATTCTCTTCTCTATCTTACTTAACAATCTCCCCTCTGTCTGCTCCTCTTCCCAAATCCACCTCTATGCCAGTTACACCATTCTATACACTCTAGGCCCTTCTGCCTCCTTTGGTGACAACACAACTACAGAGCAACTTCACCTGCATCCTGCAATGGTTCCAAGTCAACCACCTTAAAGTCAATGAGAAAAAAACAGTGTAAATGACTTTCTGAACCTCTCAAAAACTCTCTAAGCTTTCCCCCTTCCTTCCCATCCTTTTCCACTCTTGAGGGTACCACCCTGGACACAGTCTCTTCCTATAAGTACCTAGGTGTCTGGCTGGACAACTGACTTGACTACTCAACCCACATTGATTATATCTACTCTAAGCTCCACCTGAGGCTCGGTGCCATGTATAGAAACAAAGATGCCTTCTATCTTCTACTCCATGATGAACAGCTGACTAAAACTATCTTCCCAAGTTCTGACTATGCAGATGTCTTTTATGGGTCTGCCTCCCCCACATCCCTCCCCAAGTTTGACTCTCTTTTCAACACCTTCTGCCATTTTGCCACAAATGCCACCCACACACATCACTGCAGCCTCTACCTCCCTCTCTCTCCTCTGCCTTACCTCTCACAGACAGCTCCCGCCTCCACCCTCATCTCTAGATATTGGTTTGGGGCCCTCACCCTTTACCTTCCCTCTTCCTCTCCCTCCTCCTCTCTTCCTGCCATTTCCATTCCAGAGATACTCATACCTTTGACTTTTCCCTTCCCCACACTACCACCGGTCAGGCAGCTTTCTCTCTTACTGCCTTCCTCATATTTGGAACCTCTCCCTCCTCACTCTGTCTGTCTTCCTCCTGTCTTTCCTTCAACATGCCCTCTCATTTCCCTCCACCTCTTTGCACCTGGTACCCTCCTCGCTAGTCCCCTTTACTGATATTGCCCTCCTTCCTCTCCTTGTCACATTCCCACCCTTCTCCGATGCCCATGCCTGTAATTCATCTGATGTACCTTTGCACTGTGCTGAAAGACTTGTATTACCTCTGCTCCATTGTGCATCACATGTTGTACTCTTTGTATACTCTTAATTATGTGTATAATATCCCATCATGTATTGCTGTATTGTACCCAGCCATATTTTTTATTGTTGCTGTATTTTTGTCCCTCTTGCTTCCCTTTCCCTGAGTCACACCTGGAAATGAGCCTCGGCTCAATGTGTTTCTCTCGGTCACCAACTTTAAATAAATACATTAATTAAAAAATAAATAAATAAATATTCATTGAGCCACTGGCAATCCCCATTAGAGGTCTTCAAGAATTAGTGAGCATCATGATCAATGACACTTATCACACCATCACCCTATATACAGATGATATCCTCCTTTATATAAAAGGTGCTTCAAACTCACCAACTAAGATTTTGGATATCATGTATTCTTTCAGTAACATCTCAGGGTACAAAATAAACTTGCAGAAAAGTGAAGTAATTTCATTAGTGCAAAATACAGAGGAACACACTCGTTGCTTGGTATAAGCCCTATTTAAAGATAACATTTTGAGGATGTATATCTATAAAGATTTAAAAAGCTGCTTCAAATAAATTATGATCCTTTACTAAAAAAAATTATTCTGGCCTCAACAGGTGGGCATCTCTTCCTCTGACCTTGATGGTGAGGGTTAACATCATAAAGATAAATGTTCTACATCGTATTTTATTTCTATATCAATCCCTCCCATCAAATTCAAGAGAGGCTATTTGAATATTTTGAAAATCATCTCAGGAAGTTGTTACGGGCAGAAATCAGCCAGGATTAAAACTGAGCTGTATCTCCCTCCAAAAAGGAGCTGGGACTTACAAATTTGTTTCTATATTATATCTGTGCAACATGAACCCATAGCTTTCTGGTTAAAAGATCTGGATCCACCTTGCTATGGCTCTCTCTCTCTAGAAGCTCATTTATTCCAGGCATAAACATAATTTCAGCTGTTGAAATGGATTTTGATAAGGTTCCTCTCATTTATCCTGCTCATCCTGTACTAAAAACACAGTAATATCATGGCAAAAACAAATTCATTATCATGTTATAATGGTAGAATTACTCAGTTCTCAGTGCTGTTTACAATAACAATTCATATATTCCACTTTCTTATTTACAGTACCTAAGTCCTGGTTACAGGATAATTTCTTGTTGCTTAGAGATCTTTTTGATCAAGCAGAGTTCATTAGGTATCACAAACTCATTAAAAATTAAACCTTCAATCTGGGTCTTTCTTAACTTACCTTCATGTTAGGGAGATTATAAAGAAGTGTTTAGGCAATTTAAATATCCCTCCTTTAACCCCTATGGAAAAATTCTTCCATGATTGAACTTCTGAAGAGAAATTAATAGGAAGGATATATGCATGTATCCTGAATGGCACCTCAGTGCAGTTATTCTCATTTAGAGGTGCTTGGTAATGTGACCTTATCACTCATACGAATGTATCACAAAATACTAAGCTGAAACAGATTCAGTTCAGTTTGCTGCGTAGACTCTATTATACTCCAGAAAAACTTAATAGATTTAATTACTCAGACAGATCAGTAGTAGCCTTGATATCGGTAAACCAGTTGATGTAATTATGCTAGACTTGGGAAAGGCGTTTGATACAGTGCCCTACAAGTTCCTAGCTGTCAAACTCTACAACATGGGGATTAGCCATGATGTAGTGAGGTGGATCTATAACTGGCTAACTGACAGATCTCAATGTGTTAAGATCAACAGAAACTATCAGAATGGAGTAGTGTTGGGAGTGGGCGCCCTCATGTATCAGTGTTGGGACCATCCCTTTTCAGTCTGTTCATAAAAGACATGAACCAGAATGTCACTAATACAGTGACAAAGTTTGCCGATGGCACAAAACTGGGGGGAAGAGGTCGATATGACTGATAAACATCTGTCGTTAAGCAATGACCTAAATACATTACAGGAATGGGCATCTGTTAACAAGATGAAGTTTAGCACAGAAAAATGCACTGTCTTGCACTTTGGGGAAAAATAATCCAAACTATCCATATTGTTTGAATAATGTAAAACTTCAATCAGTATCCAAAGAAAGGGACTTGTGTGTTATAGTGAGTAATAAGTTAACATCATCAAATCACTGCACTCGGGTTTCCATAACTAAAGCTGACTCCTAAGATCAATTCAGCGCTCATTTGTTTCAAGAAATATACAGTGTCTATTGCCAATTTAGAAAACGTATGTAATCCTGCATTTGGATTTTGAGTCCCCTTTCTGGAATCCCTGTCTAAAGAGGGATATTATCCAAATTGAAAAGACCCAAAGGCGTACTACAAAAATTATAAAGCGGTTAGAACGGATGAGCTATGGAGACAGACTCTCATCACTGGATCTTTACAGCTTGGAGGACAGGAGAATAAGGGGGATATTCTGCTCCTTTGCAACATTTAGAACAACGACGATCTAATGGCACAGTGTGGTCTCAAATTTAGGAATACAACCCTGACATCACATAACAAACAACTAATTATTTCTAGGGTAAATATAAACAAGAGACCTTCTTTACCATTCGCTCTTCCCGTTTATGGAATAAACTCCCCCAAGATCTGGTAAATAAAATATCTTTCAACAGCTTTAAGTAAGGGCTTGACGACTTCCTTCTTTCAAATAGAAGATATCACTGATCCACCCACTGGGAGTGGGAGGCAATCTAGATGGGTTCTTAGGCCTTCTTTTACCTTACCTTACCAAGTATAGCATACCAGTTTCAGACTGCTGTCCTCGATGCCATAAAGGTTCAGTTCTTCATATGTTTGTTTATTGTCCCATTCTAAAGATTTATTGGCATAAAATTGGTATTTTAATTTCTCAGATTACAAGTTAAGATTTCCTTTTTGATATGGGATGGGATTTACTGTATATTATTACAATTGTTTGGGTTTTTGGATTTGCCTCATCAATCTTATGGATTTAATTAAACTACTATTAATAAATGCCAGGAAATTGATATTGCAGTACTGGAAAGATTGCAAACTGCCAAACTAGGATGTCTTTTGAAATATGGTTATTGATGCAGCCAAGTTAGAACAAATTCATTATATTGTTGGGATAAAGCAACAAGTTTGAAGCGCTGTGGGTCCACCATTTTTAAATACTCTCCATTTATAACTTTTCTTTACTCATTTATGCTTGCTTTGTTCTCTCCTTGTCTTCTCTGAGTGCTCTCTCTTAAAAGTGTAATGCTGAAACTTCTTGTTTGAGACAGAAAGGAGCCTTGGAATAGAGTTCTGTCATTAACATGTTGAAACAAGTACCAAATCCAAAAAAAGGCTAGATGCACAGTCAGGTGCCATATCTCAAAGCAAAAAGCCTCATTACCTACAAAATCAGACAATTTCATGTATATAATTTTTTCTTTAAATATATGCTTAAACAAATGATTTCATGTCAAGAAAATCATTATAAAATGTTTCTTTGTGCAATACACAAAGCAGCAAGCCATTTATATGAATGCAATAAGCCACCCATGGTGTGCATTAAGTAAAGTAATACAACATGACAGGGTATGCATTATGGTGATATAATCACACACCTCAGGTGTGTTGTCAGGGCAGGGTGCAGCCAAGTGCTGTGAAATGCACCTGAGAAGTGTGATTGTATCACTATAATTGTATGCTGTGGAGTAGCTTATTGCACTTATAAAATCTCATTTACATATTTTGATTAAAATGAATGCAAAAATGAATAAAGTAAAAATAGGAACATTCATTGAAATATGCTTCCAGTTTAACTTTGGAGACAAAAAGAGTCCATAATCTGATAACGGGGGTGGGGGTAGCTAAAATAAAAAAAAGACAAAAAAAAAAACATGTGTGGCACACATTTTTATAAGAAAAAACACATTTGTTACCTTATTTGAATTTCAATCAATACAGGTACAGTACTTCAATGGAAATGTGTTAAAAACCTTTGAAACTGCTGGGGTGTTTGGGGGTATATTTCTCCTGAAAACACCCTTATATGTTTCAAATATATATGTGTGTTTATGAAGTTCAGGATGGTATTTAAGAAGCTTGGTTCTGCCTCTGTCTAAAAACCTGTGTTTTCCCAACTTTTCTCTCTTTGTTCATAGAAACATAGAAACATAGAAGTTGACGGCAGATAAGGACTGCAAGGCCCATCCAGTCTGCCCATTTCTTTTTCTACCTTATAAATGTGCCATCAGCCTTTGCTCTGTCAGTGGCCTATCTATTCATACTCATCTGTATTGCTCCCTTATGCCTAACCCATGCCTGTTTGAAGCCCTGCACTGTATTCATAGCCACCACTTCCTGAGATAGGCCATTCCATGTATCCACCACCCTTTCTGTGAAAAATAATTTCCTCACATTCCCCCTTAATTGGCCTCCCTCTAATATCATGCTGTGTCCTCTTGTCCTGCTATTTTTCTTATATTTAAACATGTTAGACTCTTTCACCTTGTTAATGCCCTTAAGGTGTTTGAATGTCTCAATCATATCACCTCTCTCCCGCCTTTGCTAAAGGGTATACATATTGAGCTCCGTTAATCTGCCCTCATATGTCTTCTGATGCAGTCCCTGCACAATTTTGGTTGCCCTTCTCTGGACTGCCCTAATTTGGTTAATGTCCTTGTGAAGGTGCGCCCTCCAGTACTGCATGTAGTACTCCAGATGGGGCCTAACCAGTGTCTTGTAAAGAGGGATAAAGAGGGATTATTACCTCCCTCTTACGACTTGTGATACCCCTACTAATACACCCTAACATCCCCCTAGCCTTACCTAATATTATTGCCTCTTTCCTTGTCATGTTTCTTTCTCCCTGTCTTTCTCCACATTCAACATATAGAATCTGAAATGACCAGCAGCAGTTGTCTAAATTTTATTTTTATTGTGAAGACACAGCGTGACACTTTCACTTCGTCCTTCACTTCACAGACAGAGAGAAGCTGTCAGACCAACAGTGTGTGCAGTCATAGTCACAGACCCACGCAGTCCTCTTTCCATTTCTCCAGGCAATCTCTGTTAGAAGACAACAGACTGATCACAGTGTGTGCATCAAGTTCAGGCAGCTACTTGATTCTATTGTACAGGCCTGTTTACCACAAACTTCTGTGTCTGGAATTCTTTCTGCTGTGGCAGAACACAGAAAAGTGTGATACTGCAACCATAAACAGTGGAAGAACACAAAATAGTTCTGACTTTCTGACCTCTTATTCTGGTGTTTTGTCAATTTCTCTCCACATTTGGCCCATGTTATATGCGCAATAACCCACTCCAGGGTGTGTGGTTATTGGGGATTAATCAACCCCCCAGGTGCTGTGAGGACACTCGGCCTGTGGCCTTGAGCCTCGCAATTCACCTGGGGTGTTGATTAATCCCCAGTAACCACACACCCTGTCGTGGGTTATTGCTTACACCAGTAACTAGGCCTACAGTTCCATCTTGGGATTCTGGAGACTTTATAAACATCTCGAGTTTTGCTCTTGTGGTTTATAATGTTATTAGACTACCTCAGTGGAATAAAAGCCACTTTACTGATGGTTTGTTTTTCTTACAATATCTATTATTCTATTTATTAGACCTTGGTTGAGGCTGGTGTGACACACATAGGTCAGCTACTGCTTATAATATTAACGTCACGTGCTATTAATAACGCTGCTTATTTTAATGACACCTCTCAAGGCCTTTGTACTGTGCCATCCTAACCAACAAAAACACGTCTGGAATAAATGCAAACTCCACTCGTTGCTAGGCAGCATTATTGCCAACATCCCAGAGCGAATAAAAACAATTATTCCTGGATGTCCAATGGAAGATCCCATAAATATATCTATAACATAGACAGACAGACAGATATTATACTGATACAGTAGCACCTGTATGTTAGGGTTTAGTGTTTGTGTCAAGACTCCTTTACGTGACACTTAAACCGTGGTTGTCTTGTGACCTAGGGTTTTGAAAACTGCCATGTGCCATCACTGTCCGAAGACAATGTGCATTTCCAGTGCACTGTATGAGTCAAATGGCACAGAGACAGACTACAGAGAATTTTAGAGCATCGTTAGGATAGGGAGGTTGAGGCACCTTTAGAGTCCAGTGCATTCCTGTGTGTTTTCTTAGGTAGGGCTTGCTCAGGGACACCCAGTGATAAAATGGTCAATGAAGAATCCAGACCCGGGTCTCCATATTCACAGATTCACAGCTTTGCACTCCAACCACTCAGCTAAGCTGCTTTGGTATGCCCCGACAGTGACACCAACAAAGCGTCCTACCAACCCGTCGACAAAATCGACAGGCTGCCGACAGGTTGCTGTGTTGGTGTGCTAGACACAGGGGCACACTGTCTCCCTGTCCTGCACCCTCTCCCTGAATCAACTCTGACTGGAGTTGAGAATCATAATTATGGAGGGGGGGCAGAACCCTCCACATGGGAGGGGGGGTTGAGGGGAAGCCCCCGATGAGAAAATAGGACTGGGAGACACAGGGGCTTATGTGAATCGCAACTTGTGGTCAACATAAATCCTCTCTCGATGAGATACCAGTCGACAAAAGTGTTGCTGAACAGGCATCATAGAGCCACCTGCTTTCCAGGGAAACCAGTGATATGGGTAACTCAAACTGGTGACTCAGTTTGAGCGCCTGTAATAAGGCGAGTGTAAGATCATAGCGAGAGGTGGTAACAGCTAGGGTTCGAGAGAAAACAGAGATGGGATGCAGGCAGCGACTTTGCGGGGGAAAGCTATTATATGAGGATATGGGATGGTGTTTGGCCAGGCATTTCTAAGCTGGCCATGTGGTGTAGAGGAGGCAGTGACTGCCTCTAGTGCAGCAGGACCAGAGTTCAGAGCCATGTTGGGGGGGAATAGTGTTCATGTTGTAAAGGTTGTGTACTTATGTTTTCTTGGGGGGTTGCATTCACTGAGCTCCTGAAATGTGTGGGCTATGATCCTTGTCTTGATCTCCCACCCCAATAGCCCCCTCCCGAATATTCTCCTGTACCCCAGTGTTAGGCTCCCCTCAGAACTGATTATTGTAATAATGGAGGGGTGCTGGGGGTAGAGTCCCCCGCATAAAAATATGATATATATTGTCCCCAGATAGACTATTGCCAATCATTGCTTTTTATGCTTTGGTGTAGTGCGCATTGTCGTTGTTGTAGTCGTCGATGTGCACTCACTGTTGTTCACCCACTATTTGGGAGTGGCTCATATCGCATGGAACCATTTTCCAGTTATATCTTGTTTGTTTGTTTTTTCCATATAAATTTTTCTTCCGAGTTGCAAGTGTGCAGGTAGCTCTAAGCCCTGTCTCTGCTACCCCCAACAGACCCCCAATCTCTACCAGACCTACCTGTTAGTATATTCCCTATGGATCCCCCCATAATGGTGTCAGGAGGGGGAGGGCCACCTCCCCCCATGTAGAACAAATCCAGATCAGCAGGTGGTCAGGACAATGGTGTGGTCAGGAAACAAACAGGCAGGGCTTCACAAACCCTACACCACTCACTTTTCCATTTTCATCCCCACTGCTACTGATGTCAGGCGCCCCTGTAGACTTTGACACGTTCCTGACATTCCCTGTAAAGATGCAAGCTCTCTGGCCAACTCCAGGGGTCTCCAGGGTGGCAGAGCCCAATGTCATGCCTTCCTGGGCTGGGAGAGCTGCCAAGTGGCAGAGCCTTTTCAGTCCCAGGGATGCCCAGCCAGTTTTCGGAGCTCGCTTCTGAACCCAGCTCACCAGCACAGGAGAGCATACCGCTACCCACTGGGCCATCTGGCAGGCAACAGGTATATCTTTTAATATCCAGTTGCAAGGAGAAATCCTGAAACCTCATTGGCTGGGAGACATCACTTTACCATGCATTAAAAAGCTAGCGATGCATGGTCAGGTGCCGGATCTCATTACCAAGGCAAAAAAGCCTCACTACCTACAAAACCAGGGACTATTTCATGAGTATAATTTTGACATTTAAAATGTATTTAAACAAACGATTTCATATGAAAACGGTATGTTAAAAATGTTTCACTTTAGGTATAACACATGAGAGCAGTGAGTCTTTTATAAGCACAATAAGCCACTCCAGGGTAAGCATTAAATTATCTGAATGCATTCATTCCCCTGGACCATGCATTAAAATCCTTTTGAGCACACCCTTGAGTGGATTATTACTATGTATCTGTTTAGAGAGTATCTACAAAGGCACCTGCCTGTTTCATCTGTCTGTCTGTCTGTCTCTCCTGTTTGTATATTTGTCTACCCAAACAGCACTGAAAACAAAAGGTTAAAATTTTAAAAATATGCTGAAAATACCACACACAGTTAGAAATGGCATTTCAACCCTTAGGGCATCTTCAGGAATCAGCCCAAAAAATGAAACTAAGCATTGTAATTAGAGACTCCTTGTCAGATTTAAGATGATTACAATTTGGAACTGAGAGTGGGAGAGATAAAAATGTACTGAATGGTTGCTCCTTGTCTGCAAATTTTCAAAATATGTATTTACCCCGGACAGTTCTCATTATATGCCATATCTCATTTAGAGATGGGGCCCAGCTATTACCACCTTTTATGGCTGAGATGAGGACTAAATTGTGGGGTGGTCAAATGATTGGTACTGTGTCACACAGTAGGTAACTGACGATGATGGGATGGAAACCTGCAATATTTTGTTCCTAGTTCAGAGAACCTATTACTAGACTACGCTGCCGTCAAAATAACCCACTCTGTTGCCATTCTCTGTCTCATCTTATAGCCCATCGAATACATTAGTGGCTATAAAAACACTTCTCTGTCTTCATTGCCGTTTATCACTTAGCATGCTTCCAGTTCTACACGGTATATAGAACATTTCATGACCATATATAGGAAAGTAGACGTGGACAGGCATTTTATAGCCAATAACCAGTCTGCTGTCAGTAAGGTCTTTTTGAAATGCAGGAAAACATGGCAGAACAATAGAATTTAAAGGTCAGCGCTTCCGCTCTGACAAGATTGCTTTCCTTCTTCATTTTACGGTTTCTTTTTCTCTTTGTTTTTATCATTTACGTTTTTTAAATTTTGGAGACTGAAACCTTCCATTTATCCACAGTCAGAATGCAGTAGAGGCAGCAGATTTGCTTAGAATTAAGCATGCAGCTTGCCTGCAGCATTGGATGAAATATGTCGGTTATTACATAATATTAATAAATGTTTCTTGCACAGCTTTTAAAGTTATAAAGCTGCTGGGAAGGGTATAAGATGTTGAATTTAATAGAATCTTGTAAAACCAGAAGTGGACAGAAGAAGAGGTTTTTCATTAAGGAAAAAAATCTAGATCTCAGGTAGTCGACAAAAGCAACACCTGAGGTTTTTACAATTAATTTGATTCCTAAAAAGGGCACAGAGACGGCATTGTGTTTGAATTTTGTGCTAGTGTTCCATCTAGCGGCAAAGAGGTGCAACTGCGATAGATTATTGTTTGAGATTATAAACAGGAGGTTCATTAAGTGATACTTTCAACCCCAACCCACACTCACGGGTAGTGGCGGCTCTGGATATTAAGGATGACCAGGGCCAAGGCAGGTGTGTCTGGGTACGTTGGTTGATTTAAATCTGGACATTGTTAGGAGCAGTGTTTCACTGCTGGGACATAGCAGGGCATTTTCTGGCATATGTGCCATGTCTGGTCCCAGTCTGCAGCCATCCCTACCTATAGGTCAAGTTTAGCCCTTTTTCCTTTTTAACTTTTTGTTTAGGCCCCTTCTGCTCCCATTGGTCCTCTTCTGCAAGGCTCCCTCCCAGTCTGGTTACCCATCTTCTCTGGGACCTACCCATGTTTCCTCTGGTTTCCGTGGCTTGCCCCCATAGCAGGGATCTTGGTCATCAGGGCCTGCCCCAGGTACCCTGGAGTCATCTTCAGCCAGCCTCCAGAGGTGTGCCACAGTCAAGGGTACAGAGCCTGCAGAGGAGGCTCCCTTCATCCTGTGCTGTTTTTTCCTTGATTGCTCACACCTTGTAGACTGTCAATACACAAGGGCATATGAGACTAGAGCACAGGCATGATGGCACAATGTCTTCAAGTCTGACTGATGTCCACCCACCTAGTCTGCCTCCACTGCACTGCCATCCTTGGTCACTTTCGCAGCAGGAGTGTGACTGAGGCACATCACTGTCTGTTGCCATGGGAATAACAGTGATGTCACAAAGCACTGCATTATGACCTCAAGTAAGGAATAGACAACAAAAATAGATGAACTCTTCAGGAACAAAGATCCTGTATTCATGCAATGACCTCAGCCATACATACGAACATACAAAGAATGGCAGCAGACACAGGCCTGATGGTCTATCTAGTCTGCACGAGTGTGCAGCTAATGGTCTGTTACACTGCAACTGCTCTCCCCTCTCCCACCCACATATCCAATTTCATGCCCATACTAGCTGTTACCCCTTCCCCTAGTGCCTCATTGGCAACCTTCCACCTGACATTGTCCCATTCCTCTTAAAACTGCCCACCATCTTCAAGGATACCACCCTCAGGCAATGCAATCCACCCTGTCACTCTCCATTAAATAGTGGTTTCTCCTTCCCTTCTGAATTTACCACCCTCCAACTTTAGATTTTGCCACCTAGTGTCCCTCTCTCTCCTTAATTTTAAAATTCCCTCTGTACCATCTTTATTTATGCCTTTCATATGTTTGACGGTTTCTATCATGTCCCCTCTCTCCCTCTGTTCCTCCACGGAGTACATGTTGAGCTCCCTCAGTCTCTGCTTGTAGGGTTTGCCCTCCATACCGAGGATCATCCTGGCTGCTCTGCGATGAACCCCCTTCAGCAATGTAACATATTTCTTTAAGTAGGGGTGCCAGAACTGCACACAGTACTCTAGGTGCAGCCTCACCAATGACCTGTACTGTGGCAGGATAACCTCCCCTCTTCTGGACGTGATTCCTCTGGCAATACACCCCAGGATCTTATTAGCCTTAGCTGCTGCTTTTCTGCACTGCGCTGAATGGTTCATGTGCCATATTATTAACACCCCAAGATCTTTTTCCTCCTCTGTAGGGGATAACTGTATCCCCACAATCGATAATGATTCCTTGGGTTTCTTGCTCCCAAGTGCATGACTTTGCACTTCTTTGCGTTGAACCCCAGCTACCATGTTTCTGACTAGTGCTCGAGTCTGGCCTGATCATCCTGTAGCCCCTTCCACCCCTCTGTGTTGTCAATCACTGCATTTAACTTTGTGTCACCCTCAAAAAGACTGATCTTATTCTTAATCCCATGCAAGATGTCGGCAATGAAAATGCCAAACAACACTGGACCCAGTACTGAGCCCTGTGTTACCCCACTGGCTAAGGCTCTTGAGAGTTTCCCCCTTACAACTAACCTCTGCTTCCTGTCATTCAGCCAGTTCTTGAACCACTCCACCATTTTCTCCCCTGCTCCCTGGTATCTCAACTTGCTAACCAGTCTCCCATGTGGCACTGAATCAAAGGCCTTGCTGAAGTCTAAAAATAAGACATCCACCACTTGGCCTTTGTTGAGCGCCCTAGTCACCCAGTCATAAAAGTCCACCAGGTTGGTCTGATATGATCTTCCCAAGACAAACCCATGCTGTCTGTTGTCCTGGAGACCATTCTCCTCCAGAAAGGTTACTAGCCTTTCCTTAAGGATAGTCTCCATTAGCTTCCCCACAATGGATGTAAGGCTGACTGGTCTACAGTTGCCTGGTTCATCCTTGGGACCACTCTTGTGGAGGGGCACCACATGCGCCATCTGCCAGTCCTGAGGGATGCACCAGTTCCAAGTGAGATATGAATCGTCTGCTAGTGCTCTGCCAGGACCTCTGCCAACTCCTTCAGAACCCTGGGGTGTATGCCATCTGGGCCAGGCCTCTTATCTACCCACAGGGCTTTTAGGCCTTCCATCATCCAGTTTGCTGAAATTTCCCCATCTGTTAACCTGGCCTCTCGTGCCCCCCATGCCCTGAGAGGATTGGCCCATCTTCTTCTTGGTAAACACAGAACAGAAGTAGTCATTGAGTGCTTCTGCCTGGTCTACCCCATTTTCCACCCACCCGTCATCTTTCTTGATTCTAACAATTTGATCTTTGCAGTCCTCCTCCTCCGTAATGTACTTAGAAAAATCCTTTCCTCCTTCTCTGATACCTTGTGCCAGCCTCAACTCCTTTGATGCCTTGGCTGCTCTGACTGCTCTTCTCACTTCCCTTGATTTCTTTGTGTACTCCTCCTATCCTCCCGTTTGGGTCTTGTAAATCTTCTGAAGGCTGCTCTCTTATCCCTCACCTTTTCTAACACTTCCCATTTAACCAGCTCAGCTTCCTGGACCTAACCTTCTTACTTTGGATCATTGTACATGAGCTGATGGCCTCTGCAAGCCAAGCTTGATATTTTCCCATTTCTGGTTAGCATCCATGTGTGGGCAGATGCTGGCTAGGTGCTCTGCCACTATGTCCCTCTTTCTGCCAAAGTCTGTGCCTGAAGTCCAACACCTTTGTCCTGGTACTGGCAGCCTCCTTACCCATCCTGAGTGAGAAGCACACAGTGTGGTGGTCATTCCCTGCCAGCGGATCCTCCACCCCCAGTTCCCTGACAAGCTCCCCATTTGTTAGCACAAGGTCCAGAATGTTATCTTCCCTGGTTGGCTCCCTAATGATCAGCACCAGGAAGCTGTTCTGGAACACCCCCAGGAGGAGCTGTTCCCTGGTGCTTGAGGTTGCTGGGGTGCTCCAATCTACCCCAGGCATATTGAAGTCCCCCACATTCACAGTGTTACGCTTCCCACTGATCTTCCTTCTCCCTGTCAATGTCCTCATTTTGAGATGGGGATGTAGAATACAGACTAACAGGAAATACAAGATGAACTGTGTCTATGTATTATGTTTTGTTAAAGTTCTCCTAATGGGATTTGCTACTTTATAATGACAAAATTCTACAAAATAATTTAACACTATTTTATCAAATTTGCTCTCCACCTGGATAGGGAGATTTGAAATATAACTTTACAAAAAATTAATAACTGAACTTTCTAACCTGATAATCTGCATCCCTGAACCTTTAAAGAACATGGACCAAACTGGAGATGGTGTGACTAAAGGCACAGCGAGAGGTCAGCTAAAATCTGCAGCAGAACAAGCCTAGATGCCTTTGGTAGTGCCAGTGTCAGCAGTACAACCTTAGTATCTCAACCACTGTGGCAAATTCTGTTCAAATCCATGAGGGCCATGGAGTCACAGATGGAAAGGGCCCTCACCCCTCTTGAATCCCATGATCAGGACCTCAAGCATTTGACACCCGGAACCAAGAAAATCAAGCACTCCCATAGGTAGAGAAAATCAGTTTATTGACACACCAATGTACATAAAATCCCAAACTCGGACAGTTGAGCCTTGGCACCTTGAGGTTTCCAAACGCTCCTTCCCAGGAGGCATGGCCACATCAATACATTGATTTTTCTATAAGTGCCAGAGTGTTTGAGTTTGCTGGTTCTGGGCTTCATTGATTTTCAAAGAACCCACCCTTTGTAATGTGCCCGCCTCTGTTGGCATTCAAGGACTTGATGAACTAGGTGACAGACACTGAAAAGTGCTCGACAACTACTATCTCCACTTTTACCTCCCTGACCAAAGAAAACATGCAGCTAAGTGGCCACCTGGCACTGGAAAATAAGGTGAGAGCAGGGAATCTCCATCTTATAGGGGTACCCAAGGGGGTGGACAGCTGGAGACTGTTTTATAGATGCCTGATTCCTTTGACTTTTCCACTTTTAGACAAGCCTACAGAATCAACTCCAAAGTAGCTCAACAGAACTCAAACCAGCCAAGGACTGTGCTTCTTCATACCTCTGGGGTTGAAATCAGGGATGAAATCTTGCTGGTGGTATGAGTAGTGTACCCCATAACTACTAATGGGGATGACCCAGATCTTTCTTTTCAGACTCATACCAGAAGAAAACAGTTTGACTCAGTGCAACAACATATGAGGGCTTTGGGGGTGGTACATTCATTCATGCTACCGATCAAACTAAGCATTGTTTTTGCAGGGAAAATGTGGTAGTACTTGGACCCCAAAAATGCCAGCAGATGGCTCGAGACGATAGACGCTGAGCTTGCAGCATGGAGGGAAGCAGATCCACAGCAGGAGGAACATTTAGGAGAGGATTGACCTGTTAATGGTAGACATGTTTTTCATTCTTCAGGTTCTCTGCCTTGATCTCCTACTGTTGCTAAAGAGCTGGGACTTTTAAGTTCTGTCATGATTCATAATTCAAATAGAATGAGCAGACTTTAACTGTGTGACACTCCTGTACTGTGGTGGAATCATATTTATAAAATGGGTAGAGACGGTCCCTTAATCTGATTGGCTGACAGCCCTTGCCAGCTATGCTCTTTTTCAGCTTATAGCACGGAAAATGACAAGTGCCCATACCTGTGCCTTCGGCACAGTACAGATCCATCCCATACCACTGCTAACACGATTTTGCTGTCATTTTTTCATTTATTGAGTGAAACTGGAAGCCATAAAATTAAATAAATCAAAACACGTGCAACAATTAAAAAGTGCTGTTTCTAGTTCAGAAATCCTCCTGCCTTCCTGCTCAAGCCACTCCTTTCCCCATGTGATCTGCAGGTATCACAGAGTATGTGAATACCCTCCCCGCTCACAAGCAGTGGGAGACCATCAGGAATTTGGTGAAATGCCCTACCATAGATGGTAGCATGCTGCTGGCAAGTCATTCAGGAACTCATGGTCTTGCCAGTGGCCCAAGGCAGCGACCCACAGCACAGAACACAGCCCCTTGTAACACCAGCAAGTAGAACAGTACCCAAAGGGAAAGCAGAGTAACTATTTAATTAAAATAACATTTTTTAAAAAAAATTTTACTAATTGTTTAAAAAGAATACCAGTGTTTTGCAACATATACCCATTCTATAAGTGTTGACACACTCTGTGGTCTGGGTTATGCTCTGATAAATGCACTTCCAAGGGTCTGTGGTCTTGTGCTTCGCTACATCCCTAGGCATGTGTTTATCAGAGCATAATCCACATCCCATTATGTGTTCTTGCTTACATAATTGTTTTGGAAGGGCACATGGCAAGTGGTATATGTACCTCTATATATAATTGGTAATGGTGCCAACCACATATCTGTGCACGCTAGGGGAATCACCCCGAAAATGTAGCTGCTTATTGTTTGGTGTAAAAGTGTAGGTAGAACTCAGGAACAAGTTATTAGAAAAGGATGTTGTATTTGTTCTTTTTCTTAAACAGTTATCCCTAGAGAACTACTGTTACATAGCTCATTCATTGCAGGGTTATTGGAGGTAATGACTGGGGAGGGGTATGTTATAGGCAGTACTGTCTCAAGTATTAATTAGTGTAGAAATGGCTTAAATAGCAGTATAGGCTGACTGTGTTTCTCTCCGTTTGTTGCTTTTCCTAACAACACCACCAAAGCCGGTGTCAATGACTCAGCAGATTCAACATTCACCTCTAAGTGCAAAAGATCGGAAGGCTGTGGGTTTCATCCCCACACCAGAAACTTGGGTAAAATCCCAGTACTGACACTGTAGTGCAGCATGGTGGGGTTGCTGTACTCCTGAGGTGTCATCTTTCTGATGAAACATTAAATCGAGATCCCCTCTGCCTGTTCTGGTGGTAGTTCAGGTGGATGCTCCAGATCCCATGGCACTTCTTGAAAAAGAGTAGGGGAGGTTCCCCTGTGTCCTGGCCAAATTTCCCCCATTCACAAAAATTACCACCAATTAATCTGGTTCAGTGTGAGTTGGTTTCCATCTGTATCCCCCATCCCTGGGACAAGGCTGAAAATAGTCAGAATTGCCTAGTCTTCCTTCCCGGTCAACAAAACTAAATAAATAAAAGCCACTGAGGAGGTAGGCATTATCTATAGTAATTAATGTTTTAAAACAGTTGTTTGCCCCACCTCCCACTCCACAAGATTTTGTAGCTAAAAACTGTTTACCAGCTATATTATTACCTATATTGAGAGCTTACCCAATGGGACTGTTTTCTTTCTACTGGCTTAGATGAGAATGTAATGTATTTTTGTATTTTAAGTGAAAATAACAAAATATAAATTAAACACATATCCTTATATTTTGACCAAGATGCTGGAGATAATATCAGAGAAGAGAAGCTCTAAAATAAAGCACAGGAACTACAGTGACCTGGAATGCTAACTGAATTTTAAAATACCAAAATAGTCTAAAAATCCAGGACAGTGTAGGCCTAAAGGGAACTTTAGAATCAGTGCAGACTGGAGCTGTCAGTGATTTCACATGGTCTTATTCAGTTATGACTCCATTATTATGTAACCCGGAGGCTGATGGGAACTATATAGTCCAGTATATACAGTATGATGCAGACAGGCAGATATTCCAGTTAAGACCTGCTCCCAGCACTTGAGCGACAACGCTGGGTGGCTTGTAAAAACTATCCATTTGACTCTGTATTTCAGTGGTGCAGCTGTTGAAATCTATCTCAGTGTCTACTTCAATTTAAACATTTTCAGGCCAAATATACTGCATGGGTCAAAAGACATAACTGGTGGATCAAGCTATGCAACAGTTAGTGAAGAGGTACCCAGTTCCATTAAGAGCAGCTAGCCAACATAATCTGAGTATTACTGTGCAGTATTTTACTTTTCCCATGTGGGAACAGACAATCCCTTGATCAAACTGTTGGCAAAACAAACTCTGGCCAGAGCTGGTATGGCTGCAGCTGAGGTCTCAGAGGAACATGACACTGTCTGCTGTGTCCAAGATGGCTGCTAAAGTTCTCTGCACATGTGTGATGACTTGTGCATGCGCACTGAGCTCCAGTGGCCATTTTTGACATGGTGGACTGTGCTGCCATGCCACTGGAGCTCAGTGCATAAGCATGAGTTGTCACGCATGCACAGAAAACACCAACGGCCATCTTGGACATGGTGGACAGTGCCGTGTTCTACCGACTGACTAAATAGTGCAGTGAACATGCAGTGATTGCCATTCACCTCCACTATTTAAAAGTCCGGTCAGTATCCGGTAAGCCTCCTTTTCTCTGCTGTGCTCGAAAAGATGTCTGCAGGGCTATGCCCACTGCAGCCATAAAAAAGACTAAATCAGCCCCTGAATAAAATATCACCTAGCCTTAGCTGCTCCATATTAGACCAGATAACTACTATAGGGATCTGAAACTTACTGTTATGTCAGCTATCTGTGCTGTAAAGTGATGTCATAGTCAAACTATCTACTCTGTGTGAAACAGATAGTGAGAACTAGAGAACCTAAACAGACATCTGCATTACCCTTATCTGAGCCAAATACATTAACCTTTTGCATGCATGCCCATCACAGCCTTGACCGTGATGTACCTTAGAGTCCGCTAACTATGAAGGATTATAAGTCTAATTAAATAGTCATGAGCCTAGGGAGGCTCCTGATTGGCTACTGGATAGGACAATAGCATCTTAGAAATGACCGATCCAGCTGCTGACTGATGCTGTGCAGCACACACATTTTGCAACACTGCACTCAAAACTTGAAAGTAAGTTAAAAAATTGTAAAAACAAAAGTGGTTATTGTGATTAGACTTATAATCACAATGACAAACTCCAAATCAGTCATTTCCTTGGATTAATGACTGGCTGGAGGGATGAGGCCCTCGACTGCATCTCAGGCCACCCATCTCCCAAACCAGTCATTAATTCTTTAGAAATTATGAGCTTCTCTGTTGTCACTCCTTAAAAACATGCCAGCTATGGCAGGGTGATTCCTGGCTCTTGCCGCACGCTCCACAGTCTTGAGCTGACTTAAGATGACTTGAGGGGCCCCTCTAGTCCCGATGAAAGAGCCCTGCCATATGGGACTAAGCTGCAGGAGCAGGAAGCAGAGAGACGTAAGTCCCAGGGAAGATGGGTGATGGCGCTCTGGGAGAGAAGGAGGATAGGGGCCAGGTGGAGAGACAGCAGCATAAATAGAAAGCAAAAACCAAAAACACTAACCTTTGTAATCTAGTGACTCTTACATTCTATCAAAGGCCTAAGGCCTGTATACCGTACTAGACACTATATACCATAAAACTGGGATTCCGTGATATCCATAGTTTGCATCTGTACCCCCTCATTCCTCTCCAGGACAATGAGGAAAATAGGCAGAGTTGTCTAGCCCTCCTTTTCTGGTCAACAATAAACAAATAAAAAAATAAAATAAAACTATGTTTGCTTTGCTTGCTTTGTTTCCATTTTTTCCCCCAAATCTGTTCCTCACCAAACTGCCTTTCTCAAAACCATCCACATTAGGAATGAGCTAGCTTTCAATAAGGAAATCACCAGGCCTTATCTTAGGAAAAACTTAGTGAAGTAAGTGCTGAATGTCCTACTGCTTCAGAAAGAATTAAGTCTGTAGCTAGCGAATATATTGTAGTTACATGAATAAGAAACTGCATCTTTATTTATTTATTTATTTATTCTTTCGGAGAGACCTTTGAGGGCGAGCTCTCTTACAAAGGTTCCACATCAGGGTGGACAAGTAGGACAATACACAATACAATGGTTACTGAGAGCCTGCTCAATTGGCATACAAGAGCAGATTACATCAGAGTTGGACAAATTATGAACAAGGATAATAACAGAACTAGAAGATTTTTAGTAACAGGATTAAATACACCAATTTTAAACCACCCCACCCCTACCGCAGTGACCTCCAGGATCAGTTGTTAGACTAAAGTTGATAAGTCTGAGAAGTGGTTAGGAAATTACTCCAATGTAGCAGGCTAGTTGTAAATAAACCCGAAGGAAGGGTTTGAATTACTCGAGGGCGGGAAGAGGGGTGGTGGGAGGGGTGCAATGGGGTGGTGGTGGTGGGAGCAGCACAAGATGACTTGTCTAGTTGGGGGTGGGGAGGAGAAATGTGGAGAGGCATAACTGCATACAGATAAGAGCTGACATGAGTAGCTTACTTATGCACTAGGCTGGGCTGGGAAGGAGACAGGGTTCTTTAGGTAGCCCCACTTGAGTGGGACCTAGGTTGAAAGCTTAGATTATCAAGTGACTCCTGTGCTGCAGGTGCACTTTGCACATGACATGAGATGCTGTTTGAGGCCTGCCTTGAATTGAGATACTCTGTTTGTTTATAAAGTCTTAGGGAGTTCATTTAACCAGTAGGGGGCCCAGTTTGTTAAGGCATCGCTGCCCAAGAGAGGTGCAGCGGAATGGCATAGACAGTGCTCCATTCTTCTTTCCTCTGGTGAGGTGAGGTATTGGAGAGACCCCAAGCAGGTTTCCTATGCAGGGTGGGGTTTTACTGAGGAGTGCCTTCTTTGCCAGGAGACAGGTTTGGTATTTGATCCTGTCTTTTAGGTTGAGCCAGTTTGTACGCTCATACAAGGCACAAGTGTGAGTGTATTTGTCCGCGGACAGGGTGAGGTGACATGCCTTATTCAGTGCCATTTGGACTCTTTTGAGTGCAGTATCAGAGACTGCACCATAGACCACCAGCCCGTAGTCAATCGTAGAGAGAATGGAGCTGAAGCTACGTATTGCTTCCGGGGTGAGGGATTTCTTATGTCTATAGAGGACTCCGATTTTTGTGTTAACCACTCTAACAAGGAAGTCAATGTGGTATGTATAAGTGAGTGAGTCATCAATGGTGACCCCTAGGTACTTGAACACATGTACCTGCTCAATCTGCTCACCAGCTGTATTAGTGATTTCGAGTGAAGTGTGTCTATACTTGTGGCGAGGGCTAGAATGAAGCATGGCCTTTGTCTTCTCGTAATTCAGTAGCTGCTTTTGTCTATTGAACCAGTCCTCGAGTTTATTGAAGGAGTCCGCTAGTTCAGATTGTATGGCTGCATGAGAGGTGCTGCTGCTTAGCAACATGGTATCATTTGCATATAAGATAAGTTTAGTGTCGCAGGCCAAGGGTAGCTCATTTACAAATAAGCTGAAAAGTAGGGGGCCCTAGGATTGATCCTTGAGGGACTCCTAGAAGTACATCTTTGGAGCTGGATAATGTCTGCCCGATTTTGACTCACTGACTCCTGTGTGTCAGGTAGTCATCGAACCAATTTAGAGTGTTTGGTGCTACACCCAATCTTTGGAGCTAACGTAGCAGTAGTGGGTGGTTTACAGTGTCAAAAGCTTTGGTGAGGTCAATGAAGATGGACCCCACAATTTTCCTTCATCCAGCGCCTTGTGTGCAAAGTCAGAGCATTCCAGCAGAGCTGTGGTGGTGCTGTGTTTTTGCCCTTCAGCCCTTGTCTTCAGCCCTCAGGTACTAGACTGACATCCCTTCAGAGCCTCCAGGGATGCAGTAAACTTGCCAGATTTGAGTAAAAAGCTTCTGAAAGCAATTTGACGTATTTTTTTTTTCAGTTCACATCAACTGTTGCTAAATTGGCCCAGCATAAATTTTTAGAGCTTCAAGCCAGAGTTTTTGTCTGAGCTTTGCCAAAAGCATCTAAACAAAGCCCTAGATTTTTTCACGCTATAAATAGACATAGGTGAGTTATGTAACCAGCTCCCCAGGACCAGACAGGCCCCTCAGAATGGCTCACCCTCTCAAAGCGGTGACTGTCCTTAAAGTAAACATAAATCCTGCTTTAACTTTTTTTTTTTAAATTGGGGATTTAGGCAGGTATGCAGCCACCTTAATTTCTCTACTGTCCTTTGTCTTCTTCACTTTGGAATAATCATGTTTTTCCCCTTTTGCAGAGTTCTTGTTGATGCTTCCTTTTTCCTGTCTGATATTTATTTTTATAATTGCAGATCAGCGACATTGGTTAAGAGGAAACTATTGATACAAGTTTCACTGCAGGGCTGCCACTCAACTGATATCACTGGGTTCTGTAACTGAACAATAATTAAAAAATAAATATTGAGCAGTTGGTAGGTTGGTAGGTAGAGATGTTGCAAAATTATATTTTGCTGGCAAATTCCATGAAATCAGCAATTTCACTGCGTGAAATATTTCGCAAAATTTGCCTGTTACACCTAAATATTTCACGGGTGCAAAATGGAATTTCACCTGTAAATGCAAAATTTCTCCAGAAAGTGGCAAAAATTTTGCTGGTGAAAGGCAAATTTTTAGATTCCACGAGCAAAATTTCTGAATTTTGCTTTGTAAAAGTTTTCAAAATGAGCTAATTTTGCAAAATATTTCACGTGAACAAATTTGCCAATTTGGCATGTCTCTATTGGTAGGTATTTAATTTATACAACACATTGTCTTGGGATGTCCAAGACCCTTTACAGCATGGTATGCGAACAAAACAGGGATCTCATCATCATGATGGAATGAAGCAATTTAAAGGGACACTGTTAACCCCCTTAGGCCTCGAAGTGACTCGGGTTTAAAAAGCACAGTTTATTGTTGGTCATGTTCTGTAGAGATTGCTGATGTATCTGGTAGTTTGATTCTGTTCCTTTTTTTTCTTTTTAAAAGTGAAAAACAGACTGTTCACCATACTGATGTTACCACACAAAAATGTATTTGTTTACATTCCTTGATCAATTCCCACTGCAACACTCCTGGACTTGGTTACACCACAACACCATCTAGCCACTCATGATGCAGTGGTAGGACAGGAGGCTGTTGCATAATGAGTGGATACACTGTTTTGGGGGTGGTCTTAATGTTCAGGAAGTATAAAATAAGACCAGATCAATGATTTGAAACAAAACAAGGTTGGGTGTAACTACACCATTAGTGTACATTTCAGTTCTATTAAGAAAGGAAGCAGATAAAACAACCCAGAACATTAGTGAATTTTAGAAAAGGTAAGCAATCATAAAATATGTGCTTACAACTAAAAGTTACATGATGCAAAAAGGATTGACAATGTCCCTTTAAAAGGAAGGAAGGTAGGCAAAGAAAGAAAATCAGTAAGGGATCCTAAAGAAGGAAAAAAAACACACGATTACTTCAAATCAAACAAAAGAAACAGTACAATAGGGGGATAAAGCAGGCTGACCTTATGCCCATGTTTCCAATTATATTAAAGAATGGCAAAGAAAGATTTATTACGATCCCTAAGTACAGCCTCAGTTTCTAGGCAAGCTGAGACCTTGCAAGTTTTTGTTATTATACACAGAGCTGTCTTATCCTTACAAGTGACACTGAGAAATGTCACACCTCATAACTGGAGTAAGCTGATGTTTGATTCGTGCCAGATAAATTATTTCTCACAGTTCATTCTTTCATAATGCTCAAAGCTAAGGGATGACTTACACACATTTTTGACTAAGTTATGGCTAATAGCTGTGGGCCTGGCTGAGTAATAGTAAAGGAGCTCTCCACAAGCAAAAGTATCAGGAGGTGGCCAAAGAGATGGCTCCGATTTAGGATAGTATTCATCAGTTTTAGAGAATTTTTACAAATATGTAGTACTGTCGGTGTTGTGTGTGTTCCTTTCATGGGACAAACTTCATGAAGAGCCCTTCCTGGCAATCAAACCTGGCATTGGGTGCTAAAAGCAGAAGCTCTAACCATTCAACTAAAAGAAAAGTCCCATTAGCCGAGAGGATGTGTTCCTATCTGCCCCTCACAGAAGAGGGCGCTGCTTTATCATTTCCTCATTAGTGTAGTGCTCTGCCATTGCAGCACTCCACAACACATCTAGATGGCACTGCTCACAATCTGCTTTTCCATATACAACAGAAGGGATGGGCAAACCTTCTCCAGTTCTGATTTTTATTTTTCAGATTCTTTATCCTGTCACCGATGCTGCCCACCACTGCCAAGGTCACCCCCAGACCCATTCACTTCCATTTCTGCTACTTACTCTAGTTTCTGAGGGTCCACAGGGAATTTGCCTTCTGTGGTGTATTCTGTCAGGAGGGTCTCAGCAAGATCCTCCCTCAGGTCCATCTAGTGTGTAGAAGATCACTGGGCACTTGAGAGTTGCAGAGACCGTGAGTGCTGTCAGCATGCTGATGTACACTGGGGCTTTTTCACCTTGCTTTGCCTGCACCTAGGATGCAGATGGCAAGGGTTCTATGGAGCACATGTGTGTGCAGTGCATCACCATACTCTGGAGTCAGTCTGATGTCCTCTCTCTCAGAAGAATCCCCAGCTGCGCCGACATCTCTGGTTACCTAGAGGGCATATAACAGCAAAGATTGCTGCCCACTAGTGCTGTGCAGAATGCGGAATTCTGCTGGTGAAATTAATGCAGAATGACCATTCTGCAGGCAGAATTTCCACTTGACTTTCATTGGTTCTTCTGCGGAATTCCACCTGCATGGAACAGTATTTTTCCATGGAAAATCATTCGCAACCATTTTCTCCCGTGGAATGCCACCATTCCATTCCCTGCAAAATTCAGCAGAATTTCAAAAATTCCACAAAACTTTGTTCTGAAAGAATTTGAAAATTGCACGCAGCACCACTGCCCACCCTCCCCAGAGGAGGAGAGCATCCTGCTGGATGCTCGATACTCCCCCCCCCCAGTTTGCTCCCAATATCCCGTGTTCATTCCTGAACCCAGATCACTGGCATTGTGGGTGGCACCACTGTTGTGGCACTAAAAGGCTGGCTGCTTTCCAGTTTTAGTTTATAGGATCACTCTTACCCCCCCCACCAAGCTCACAAACTGCCCCTAGTTTTAACAAGCCCGTTTTTTGGTTGCTCTCCTTCTCTAGGATGTACTGACATAGCTAGTTTTGTATCTGCATTTCAGTATATGAATGAATAACAAGCTGGCCACCTAAAAACTTGTTTGTTCAAAGTCCTTAATCTAGTCCCACTGCATCCCTCCTGAACCTTAAGAACACCCCCATACACCGTAGCCACTCATGCTGTAGAGGAAGGAGGCTACAGTTTCATGGGCAGTGGAACTATTTGACAGTGTTCCTGAATTTCAGGAAGGGTAGATTGAAGCAAGCTCAAGGGTTTGAAGTAAAGCACATTTTGATATGATTAGGCAGTAGCAGGTTTTTAAATGGCAAGCTGTAGCTTTCACCTACTGTCTTTGAACACACTCTTTTTTTGCAGATTTTAGAGATTACTCGTGTGTGTGTGTGTGTGTGTGTGTGTGTGTGTTGGCGGGCTGTGATGAGGCCAGGATAGTGATATGTTGAACCTTATAGCAACAACTAAATCATTTTCTAGCCAATTTCCAACACACACATGCACATTTGCATACCCACAATGCTTTGTGCTGGGTTTCAGGCTTTTGTGGTATGAGGGCCAGATATTCAAAAGGGTTGTGCCATGCGCAATAGGGTTGCGCCTGCGCAAGTCCGCACTTGCTCCATTCTGCGATATTCAGCAGGAGGCAGTTGCGCCTGGAAAACATGCTGAGCAACAGCAATGCAAATGAATGCATGCTGAACTGGAGGGGAGGAACTCATGAAACTGCACAGCCCGATATTCAGCCGGGCTGTGCGAGTTGTGCAGGCGCAACTCAACTCGCGCATGCACAACTTTGAGCCAAAAAAGGATCATGTTGAGGGCCACCCACAGGTGAGCTGCTGCATTGCAGGGCGCAACACAGTAGCTGCCACCTGTGGCTGGCCCTCAACCCACTCTCGTGCCCCTCACCAGCCCGATCACGGGAAGCAATGTGTCTCCCCAACACATCCCTGGTGGTCCAGTGGACCGATAAGCCCGATCAGCGGGCTGAAGTAATGAACACCCCTCCCCATCATATCCCTGGTGGTCCAGTGGACCCGATAAGCTCGATCCGGCTGGAGTTTTAAAACACACCCCCACCTCCCGATCATATCCCTGGTGGTCTAGTGATCGAAAATCTCGATCGCGGGCTGCGAGTTGAAGCCCCCAACACATCCCTGATGACCTGAGTGTCCTCACCCCACCACCATTTGAAAGCCCCACCACCTTCACCTCCGCAGCCGGGCGATGCAGGCAAATATCCCGACCTACCTGTTGTGCCTTGCCTGATTGCCCGTAGATGTTTGCGCAGAAGAAGATTATCGGGCGCAGTAAGCCCATACCGCATCAAACAGTCCACTTTTGTGAATGAAACTGACTGTTCGATATCGGTTTGCTGCACGCCCATTGGCTCTGCCTGCACCAATGGCGCAAGAATCTCACCGGCAGTCAGTCAGCGGGCAGCGGGCGGCAGGCGGGTGGGATGCTGCCACCCGCCAGCCAGCGGGGAGTGGGTGGTGGGGCTTCGTGGGTGGGTGGGGGTGGGGGACACTAGGTCACCAGGGATGTGTTCGGGTTGACAACTACATCCCGCGATCGGGATTATCGGTCCACTGGACCATCAGGATATATTCAGGAGGTGGGGTGTGTGTTTGAAAACTCCAGCCCAGGATCGGGCTTATTGGTCCACTGGACCACCAGGGATGTGTTGGGGGCACATTGCTGCCCGCGATCGGGCTGGTGAGGCGGGGGTATTTAAGCTATGCCCACGATCGGGCCAGTGGGGGGTGGTGGTGGTGGTGTTTTTACGCTCTTTTGCCTGCGATTGGGCTGCAGGGGGCATCGTTCCCCGATGGCTGCTGCCTGGCAGGGCGCCAGGTGCAAGTCCTTGGGGATTGCGCACCTGCATGCTAATGGCATGCAAATGGGGCCATAATCAGATGCAAATGGCCCCCCCTGTGCCTTGCATGAATTATAGCCTCATTTGCATGTCACCTTTGAATATCGGGATTTTGCGTGATATATTAATGAAATTTGCGCACCGCAAGTTGAATGCTCCACTTTGTCAATTTGCGGTGGCACAAGTTCCACTGGCGCCATGCACAGTGGTTGTGTTTCTGGTGATATTCAAAGGAGTTGCTCAATAGCGCAACTCCTTTGAATATCGCCCGAACACCCCTGCGCTGACTATTTTGTGCAGCAAGGGCTTGCGCCTATGAATGGCGGTAGTTTGAATATCCAGCCCTATGTGTTTACAGAAACCACACAAATTGGAAAGTATATCCCTTGCTGTATCACTTATTCATCCTATAGTAAATAGTATTATTTTTTTTATCAGCATTTAAATTACTTCGCCAGACAGACACACACACACACTCTACAACATTAAAAAGAGAAATTCAAATGTATTGGCTCTCAGTGAGGGTGTTACATTACCCATTATTTGGGAATTCTCATTTCTGGTTCAAAGAAACTCTGATTCTGGCTTCCCGGATGTTGGTCTGTAGTTGGGCATTGCTTTAACCATTGCTATATTTTGTCTCTTTTTTGAGGGCCAGCGGTTTATATAGTACTTGTTATTCACTGCACCCCAGAATGCAAGCAGTTTATTTACACAGAATAGCAAAGCTAAGATACCACTTCTTATTTCAAGCGGGGTCCTGCTTCGTTCTGCATAGTACAGCTTGATACCTCTAAGCACTGTTGGTACTTCGATTCTCTTTTACTACCAAAAAGAAAGAACAATACTGTAGATTAAAAAAAATGAAACTTAAAACCATATGATACCTAAACAGCTGTCCATGTTTCTTTAAAGCCATGCTGAATTTCAGCCCTTAAGGTCCTAGAAGGGTTGTGTTTTCAAGTCTCATTTCAAACCTATCATAGTTATTTGCATACATTTACATATTCATTATATGCAGTAAAAATGAATGCTAATTTCATGAAAATTGCTTGTTTGTATCTCACACCACTCAAATTATTTTTAAGGCGACACTCTTTTGGGGTTTTAACTTTAAGAACTAATCAGGTTCAAGGGGGGTCCTTTTTCTAGAACTAGTTCTCTAATACGCAGAAAGTATGTACATACGTAGCTTGAATCGGCATATTTAATGTACTGTGTCACAAGTGTTTGTGGTAGAAACATAGTGGCACACATGGACACAGAACTCTCATTTCTCCCACCCCTTAGTGGGTCCACAGCACAGGTAGTGCAGAAAACAGCAATACTTGAGGGTTCCTTTTTTTGTGAGTATGCATGCCATTCACTCTGCCTGTTGAGGCAGAGCATAAGACACTCCAGCAGGCATTGGAAGACCCTTTCAACCAACCTGGCTTTACAGTGTCTTGAAGTCCTGTGCAAAGGGACAGCCCAATCCTTAAGACATGAAGTGGAAGACATGGATGGCATGGATAGGGGTCCCAAAAAGAACAGTCCTTGCTTGCCCTTCCCCCTCCCAAGCATGCGGCTGTAACAACCATGATGGTTTCCAGAGTCAGTCGGCTACAATAACTGCATTATACTGTAACACATACCTCTCAACTGTCCCTGATTTTCAGGGACATCCCTGATTTTGCCTCAAGATTTTACTCTGTCCCTCCTAAAATTTGTGTTTCTGTGGCTAAACAGTGGGGATTGTAAGCACAAAATAATGTCAAGCATTAAAGTCACAGACTTTTTGTTCTTTAGAAAATGCATTTTGCACTAAGCCCCATATTCTGCTAGCGTTCTGGGTGGATATCTTTAATTTTAAAGATGTGTCCCTGATTTTGGTCCTTTGTCCGTTTTTTTAAGCCTTGTCCCTGATTTATGAGGCAGGAGGTTGAGAGGTATGCTAACGTAATATTTCAGCTTTGATACAATTATATTGCAACAACAATTTCCTTTGTAGGAACTTTGCAGCTAATGGAGTCTGTATTGTTTTTTAGAAGTGCAGGGAGCAATAAATCTTTATATAGTAGTGTACTCAGTGGGATAGTCTTACAGTTTACAGAGGTTGTAACCCAGTCCTTTGATATAGCATTTAATTCAGTTGTTTATCGAGATTTCTTTTTAACCACCAGATTTAAAATGGAGCTGGAAAGTTCGATCAATATCTTTTAGCCCATGCTATACGTGACCATATAACACAGGCCTATGCTGCCATTATTAATGCCAGCTTTAGCTTCTGTTCTGCTGCTGGGAGTAAATTATCCCTGCGCAGACGCAACACACTTTCGGAGGAGAGCAGTTCCATTTCTTTGGCAGATTGACTTTGTGACAGAAAAGGTGGATGGCACAAAGGTTTTTATTTCATTTGCTGAGCAGAAAAGCTTTTCTGAGCTGCTGATTCCCACTGAGACTGATGATAACTTGCCACCTCTACACCCAGCACTTACCTTCAGTACATTAAACTAGCAGTCTTCCCTCTCAGAAATAGAAGTACGCCATGATGAAATGAGAAGGGGAAGAGGGAGATGTCATGCAGTCAGTGGTTCATGCCCGTATTTCCATTATTAAATGTCCCAAACAGACGACCAGTCTTCTCCTATTATGTATGAATGAATCAATGAATCAATCAATCAGCTGATCAGTTGATAGATAGCTTTACAGACAGACAGACAGATCGATAGACAGATAGATATACACAGATAGATATATAGACAGATAGATAGATAGATAGATAGATAGATAGATAGATAGATAGATAGATCGACAGATAGATAGATAAAAATGAATAAATAACATGTTTAATCACATATCTATAGAGTTAGTCTGCTTTACACATTGGGATGAACTCTAAATGAAAAGAACACAGCACACTAAAGCTGGCCCAGTTCTAATGCTGAAAAGAACATCATCCCTTCAAAATGCTGTAGTAGTGGTTTGAAGTGCAAATGATTCTTTTCATACAATTAGCAATATATTTAAAGAGTTAGTCTCATGATTAAATACGCCATTCTGAAAGGTACTTGCTGCATACCTATCAACTAACAAAGACAACTGTCATAACATTTGCTTAAAACAAGCGCTGGATATGACTGTTTAACTTCTCAACTATCCCTGTCAGGGCTTTGTCTCGCTGCCTCACCTCCTAAGGGGTGCCATTATCCCACAATATCGCACACCTGCCATGCCTTATTACTTAAATAATGGATGAAGTCTAAGAGACTGTTATTGACTATATCCATATATGCTTAGTAAGAAAAAATAGTAGTGGACAGAAAAATATTGAAAATATACTATACAATATATATGGAGTTGCATCCACGCAACATGTTTTTTTTCCATTTGGATGCTGCACTGTAGCAACATTCAGCAGAAAGTTCAGAGGGGGTGTGCAGTGAGATTCACCTTCTGACTAATTAGTTTTTGGCTGCAGTAAGGGTCAGTCCAAATAACCGGACAGCTATGCCTAGAAACCTTGCTCCTGAGAAACCATTGGAGAGCTACTAAACATAGGTCTGCCACAGTCATCTACAGAAAAGGATATGTGAAGGCCTGTTGCAAACTGCATCCCAAAAGTGGCATACATTGAGAATATTGATGGCAACTATGCATCCTGTGTTCTGCACAGAGGGTTCTGATTCCTTCTGACCTTGAGTGCGAGCTCGAGAGTCTGTGGGAATCAGAACCCCAAGGTGGCAGAACACACTGGTTGTGCATAACGCTGTTTCACATTGTATTTTTATAGCATAATATTACGTGAAATGTACCTGCAGTGGTTCTTCTGGCTTCAAAATGAAACTGACTTGTGTAGTATTTAGTGGTTTAGAATGCTGTTGTACCACAGAAAGGTACAATCACATTCCATGACCTTTTGAACTGTGGTACAACAGCATTTTGAAAGGGATGGAATTCTATACAGAGCAATGCTCTATTATACACTATAATATGGGTAATGGTATTCTTCACAAATTAGAAGAATTGTTTTTTTCCCTACCTTACCGTTTCAGCAAAGACCTGAGAGATTGATTGCATCCTTTATAACGATGGACCAGGATAGAATAAATTCTATGAATATGGTTAACCTGCATTAATTTATGTCTTTTATTTCTGGATACCACTATGCCCAGAGGCATATATCATACCATTTCTCAGGAGTAATAGGTTGGTCCAGGTCATCTGCCCACACGCGGCAGAGTTTCTCTGAGTCAGAGCTATTAAACCCCAGCAGACATTCTGTAATTCTGAGATTTGCTTTCTGGGAAGCACAGAATCCAAGACAGCTTTGCTGAGGTGTTAATACCATCAGTACATAATCTTGCTCACCTGTATTAGCACTGAACAGGTCAGAACACTTATTACCAGTACCCCAATGATAATGCTCACAATATGTCTTTTATTCATGTGCTTAGCGCTAAATGCAGTGGAGCATTACAGCACACACCTACTGGCCATGAAGGGAGACACATGAAGATGCAAATAAACCAAACCAGTTCTGTGCATTTAAGCCTCGGAGTGCCGCCACCTCTTATTACTATGACAATAAAGAAAAAATTACTCACCTTAGTAATGTTTCTTCTAATGGAGTCTTGCTATATTATGACATATGCAGCATAACCCCGGGTAGAACTGCTCCGAGGTGAAAGAGTTAAGTGCATGGAATCTTGAGCACGAGCTCGGTTGAACACTCTGTCTGTGCTGCTTCAAACCTTAATTGTCAGATCTTTACAAGCAAAACTCACTTAAAGGTTCTGTGTGGAAGCTGTAAACCTACACTAGCCAACTGGCTACTAAATACTAACACATTTTAAGGTCCCAACAACAAGACTCAAGTCAGGGGACCAAAGAATGAAATATAACAGCAAACAAAATGGCAAACACTAGGTGCCAACAGGTCACTACCCACCCACATCCCAAAAAACAAGAAGAAGAGGTTCTGAGAGGGGCAGGAGGGAGGTCATAATATAGCAAGACTCCATTAGAAGAAACAACATTACTAAGGTGAGTAATTTTTTCTTCAAACAACATGAAGTCTTGCTATATTATGACATATGCAGACTACACAGCAGTACCTCCATGGAGGAGGGCAGAACCTACTTAGGAAATAGGCTCTGAAGCACAGCTGTGTCAAACCGAGCATCACTCCCAGCCTGGGTGTCCAGGGAGTAATGCTTTGTGAAGGTGTGAACTGTTTTCCAAGTAGCTGCTTGACATATCTCTAAGATAGGAATGTCCCTGCAGCAGCCAAGGATGCAGCTGTACCTCTGTAGAATGAGCCCTCAGACCTGAAGGGGGAACCTTACCCAGTTTTTGGTAACAAAATTGGATACAAGAAACAATCCACTTGGCAATGGATCTTTTAGTGGCAGGTTTCCCTTTACCTACCTCACCGTAAGTGAGGAAGAGTTGGAGGGAATCAAACCTGTGACCCTTGGTACACTCTATATAGTAGCTAAGGGCCCTTTTGACATCTAGACTGTGCAATCTCCTCTCACCAGAGGAGGAATAGTCAGTGAAATACACAGGAAGAGACATAGATTGATTCAGGTGAAAGTCCGAGACCACCTTAGGCAAGAACTTTCTATTAGTCCTGAGGACCACTTTATCTCTATGAAAGGAGATAAAATCAGGCTCCACTGACAATGCTTGTAGTTCACTTATGTGCCTAGCAGAAGTGATGGCTACTAAAAATACAGTCTTCCAAGTCAGGTACTTAAGCTCTGCTGAAGACATTGGTTCAAAGGGAGGTTGCATAAGCTGGGCAATGCAAATATTAAGATCCCATGTGGGAGCAGGATCCCTGAAAGGAGGGTTGATGTGAAGCAACCCTTTGAAAAACTTGGAGAACACCGGATGAGCTGAAAGAGAAGAGGGTTTACCTGTTGATAAAAAAGCAGACACTGCTGCCAGGTGCACTTTAGGGTGGCTGTTCTCAGCCCCAAAGCATTTAAATACACATATAATCCAGAACTGCGGGCAAGCTGGCAGACTCTGGAGAAATACCCTGCCAGAGCACCGTGATAGAAAACCTCTTCCATTTAGAGTTATAAGTAGTTCTGGTGGAAGGCTTCCTTGAGGCCTTCAAAACATTGAGCACACCCTGAGAAAGGTGAGTCAGCAAACTCTAACTCTTCAAGAACCAGGCCTTGAGATTGAGAGATTTGAGATTCGGGTACCAAACCCTCCCCTGTGCACAGGTTAACAGATTGTGATTCCTGGGAAGGCACAGTGGAAGTTGGACTGCTAGGGATAGCAGAAGTGGATACCAGGGTTGTCTCGCCCAATCTGGAGCAATCAGGATCATCCTGCAAGGTTGAGATCTGATCTTGACTAGCACCTTGAACAGGAGGGGAAGGGGGGGAACGCATAGAGAAACTTCCCTTCCCAGTTGAGGAGGAAGGTGTCCAGAGGGACTGAGCCCAACACTGGGGGCCTGCAACAGAAAAGAGGAAGTTGGTGATTGTCTGGGGCTGCAAAAAGATCTATCTGAGGAATGCCCCACCTGGCAAACACCACCTTCAGGATAAGGGGATCCAGAGTCCATTCGTGATGGCCCTGGGAAATCCTGCTGAGAGCATCTGCCAGGACATTGTCTTTGCCTGGGAGGTGAACTGCCAAAAGGGAGGTGTTCAGGGAATAAGCCAGAGACCACAACTTCATTGCTTCGGTGCACAAGGCCGTAGACTGAGTGCCCCCCCTGCTTGTTGCTGTACCACATTGTAGTGGTATTGTCTGTTCTGACTTGTACCACTTTTTTCTGGACAGATGTGGAAAAAGCTTGAAGTGCTAGAAAAACTGCTCTGAGTTCCAACAGATTGATGTGGAGCAAAGATTCCTGAGGGGACCATAATCCCTGAGTGGTGAGGTTGACCAAGTGGGCTCCCCACCCCAAGAGGGATGCATCTGTAGTAAGGGTCAAGGAATGAGACTGCGGGATAAAGGGTACCCCTTGTCTCAGGTTGGTCTGATCCTGCCACCATTGTAGGGCCTGGATCAGGGTTCGAGTTACTGGGATCAACTTGGTTAGAGGATCTCTCCTTTGAGACCAGAAGGCTCTCAAATGGAACTGAATGTCCCTCATTTGAAATCTTGCTCCCTGCACTACTGCTGTTGAAACAACCATGTGCCCTAGGAGCTGCAGAAAATGCCTTGCTGGCCAAGAGACCTGCAAGGTGAAAGAGGAGGCCAGAGAAACCAGGGTTTTTGCCCTTTCCAGAGGAAGGAGGGCTCTGGCCTGTTGTGTGTTCAGTTCTGCACCTATGAAGGTGAGAAACTGAACAGGCTGTAGAACTGACTTTGGAAGATTGAGAAGGAAACCTAAAGATGTGAGCAGCTGCTGGGTGACTTGAAGGTGTACTTTGACTTGTTCTGGAGACTGGCCCACTATGAGCAAGTCATCCAGGTAAGGAAAGATGGCAATCTTTGCCTTCTTAAATGAGCAACTGCTACTGCCAGGCATTTTGTGAATACCCTTGGGGCAGAGGTGAGACCGAGGGCATTGCTCTGAACTGGTAATGGCCTGAGGGCAGTTCAATCTGAGGTACTTTCGGTGGGAGCTTCTGATGAGGATATGGAAGTAGGCATCCTTGAGGTCTAGGGATGCTAGCCAGTCCCTGGCCTTAGAGAGGGTAAAATAACTCCCGAGTCACCATTTTGAATTTTGGTTTTAAAAGGTGCTTGTTTAGGTATCTGAGATCCAGGATGGGCCGCCATTCTCCTGTCTTTTTGGGGTAAGGAAGTACCTGGAATACAATCCTTTGCCCTGGTGTAGGGAGGAACCTCTCCACAGCTCTGAGAACCAGGAAGGTTGAGACTTCTGTTTCCAAGGTGAGAGCTCTAAAGGATTTGCAGGTGGAAAGGATCTGGCTCTCATCCTTGGAAATTTTTTGAAGCCGAGTCAGTCCCTGGTTTACTACTTCCAGGACCCACTTGTCTGATGTTAAAGACATCCAGTCCTGGACAAAGTAAACCAGCCTGCCCCCTACAGGTAGTGGAGAATCGGCCCTGGCCAACCCATCAGGGTGCCTGTTTGGCAGGAACTTTAGGCTTGATGGGTGGGAGCAGGCCTGCTCGCACCCTGTCTGCTCTCCTCTGAAACCCCTCTGGGCATAGACTGAAGAGGAGGCCTGAGTTTGGTAAAAGGCCTGTGAGGAGGCCTGCCTCTGCCCCTGGAAAACTGCCTTTGAGGAGTGGCCTGCCTTTCCTTGGCCTGTGCACTCCTATAGGTAGTCCTGTACTCATCCATTTTCTTCATATAATTCTCTGCCTGCTCTCCAAACAGAGAGTTATCCACAACAGGAAAATCCATGGCCTTAGCCTGGTATCCTGTGACAGGCTAGTACACCTGAGCCAAGCCATTCTACAAAAGCCACAGATGTAGCCATGACTCTGGAAGATACATCATTAGAGTCCACTGCAGCATGGAATTGCACCTGATGCCTCAATACCATCAGCAGCCATCTGCTCCAGCTCCCTGGCAAGTTGCTCAGGGAGCTGCTTTGCAAGAGCCATAACAGTATCCCATCTGGATTTCTGATATCTTGCGACATAAGCCATATAATTTGCCTGTCTGAATCCCAAAGATGCTGCCATGTACTGTTTCTTTGCCATGGCATCAATCCTCCTGGAGTCCTTATCCGGGGGGTGTGAAGCCAAAGAATATTTGCCTTGTCACAGGCTGCAGCCTGCACTACCCTAACATGGCTGCATTGTTGTGAGAGGAACTCCGTGTCAGAGCCTGACAAAGTGTGCCTTCTGTCCATTTTCTTATCCACAGGAAGTACAGAATGGGGTTTTTTTAAAATCTTTACTGCCTGTTTCCTGAAAGATTTGTGCATAGGAATAGACAGTCTTCTAGATTCTGGGATATTCATCATTTCCACATAGTCAGGCTCTTCTTGGTCATCCACAGCTTCTTCCATAGGAAGCTGGAGGGTTTCAGCCACTTTTTTATAGAAAATAAAATGAGAAGGAGAGTCAGAAAGCCTAGGGGGAGAAACTTCTATAGGTCTGTCTGGAGAAATGTCCGGTTCAATGGGCACATCCAGACTGTCAAAATCATATTCACTCTCTTCATAATCTTCCTCCCCCTCCTCCGGTACATAAACCTTCTACATCATACCTCCTGAACCGAGGAACTGACCAACCGACCGCCTGCCTGATGGTGACGGTTCGGTCGGAACCGGGGAAAGTGACTGGACAATTTTGATCGCTTTGGCTATTTCTGCAGCAGTTGGAGAAGGGATTTTTGGCTCCAGACCTGCTGACTTGCTAGTCCTTTTAACTGGAACCGACTCATCCGAGTCAGCTCTCCTTTTGCCCGAGGAAGACTCACCTTGTTCAGGGGGGGACTCCCTCTGGTTTGGTTGGCACCGAACCGGGCTGGCTATCTGGATCAGCGGACTTCTTAGCCTCCTTTTCCCTGAGCCTACCAACTCTCTTATCCTGGGTAGCTGCAGGGAAATTGACACAAATCTGGCAGTCTGAACTGAAGTGGTCAAACCCGACAATAGACACATGTGGTGTGTGGGTCAGCCTTAGCAAAAGCTTCCCCACAGACATCACAGTGTTGAAACCCAGTGGGCCCGGTTTTTCTTTTGGGTTTCTCAGACATAATGCCAGCCCTAACCAGAAAACTTGCCCGTTAACGCCCTTAGCCAAAGCAAGACACCTTATCGGTTCCAGACCGTGTCACGGGTCGAAAAAGAGTAATGAAATCCCTTTTTTTTAGAACCGATAAGAACCGGGAACCGCACTTCTAATGAAGTTTAAAGTAATTTTACAACAACTCGATCAGTTCAAAACTGAACCAATAATATTGTTTACAAGTTCCACACAGAATAAATGTAAAACCTTAATTTACTTACGATACCACAGACAGAGCTTGAACCGACCGGTTGCGGTTTGATTTTAAAACAAATGCGGTTTAAAAACCAAGAAATACACTTTAAAACTGACAAAATGGACCGAGCAGTAGGAGAAATCTCCGGAGCGACTGTTCAGTGAGGCGGAGTAAAGAATCTGACAGTTAAGGTTTGAAGCAGCACAGACAGAGTGTTCAACCGAGCTCGTGCTCAAGATTCCATGCACCTAACTCTTTCACCTCCGGAGCAGTTCTAACCTGAGGTTATGCTGCATATGTCATAATATAGCAAGACTTCATGTTGTTTGAATATTGCTTATTTAAAGTGATAGTGTTTACAAAATACAAAGTGAGCAGATGCACAAGTGTAAAACAAAATAGAAGATAATTCGGTAATGATATGCAACCTATGTGATATACTTCATCAATGCATATATCAATAATTTCAATCACATATAAAACTGCGTTTTTTTTTCTGAAATAATGCAAAAGATAAATCTTGAGACATGCGTCATAAATGCAATAAAGGTATATACATTGTAGCAGAAAAATGGCTCCTGCATCACTGCGAAAATAAAGAAGAGGTATGTATTCTTGTGCTTCAATCATAACCTAGGGTAAGGGATGAGAAAAAAAGATTTATATCACATTATAGTAGTCTAATTTAAATGTAGCCTTAAATTACTACCCCAGTCTGTTACTATGTTATGTTCAAGTTTAGCCCTCCTGTCTCTGACTACCATAGACAAGCCAAATAATAGACAGACATGAACACAGCATGTTCCATTCATGACTGATTATTGTTTGCCCTTAGTGGGGTTGCACCAAAACTAAGGGTGGGGATCAGTTGATGGAGATTCACTGTCCCTCTTCCCATTCCTTTCTTCCCTCTATATGATGCCTCCATTAATCCCCTTGCACCCTGAGGCAAATGTCTTGACCCCATATTAAAGTCCATAAAAGCATGTCAGGTTTTTGCTGGAGGTTTAAGTGCCAGCTCTCCCCTCAAAACATATTTTATTGCCTCCCACTTTCCCTCTGTCCTTTTATCTTTTCCAGATACTGTGCTAGATGTTTTATTTTATTTTTTGTATGATCTGTTTTGCTCCCACGGCCCTCTCGGCTGAGCATTCCTTCAGGTGGCCAAGCCCTGCCTTGCCGCTGAGCTCCTTCCATTGCCGTCTGCTGCCCCTCATCGTGCTGCTCCCAGTCAACCCAATGTGTCCCTTCATTGGGGCCCCCTCCATGGTCGTGACTGGAAGGGGGAATTTGCCTCAACGCATTGTCCAATCCTCACCGGGAGGAGGTGAGGGCATAGCACAGACTCCTCTGGGCTATCGCAGTGAATTGGAGGGTGGATCACCATCCTCCAGATGGCCAGGCGGCCATTTCTTAAGTCTTTTCCCACCCACCTGAGCTGCACGCCTGCGGCATCCTGGCAGAACACACAGGTGGTGTGTGGTCACCCACACCACAAAATACATCTCCGCAGCCAGCCACTAGCAGCCTCTCAAGGGTGGTGCCGACTTAGACCCCTCCCCCCTCGGATGCTCTTAGCCCTCCCCACCAGCCTCCACTCCTGTCATCCCGGGCTCGGGCGTGAACTTGGGTCGTCAGCATGCCAGGTGAACCCCTATCACCCAGCGCTACAGGGCTAGATGATTTTTTTTTTAACAGCTAGTATACTACCTACAACTAATGATAGTTTTCAAAAGCAGTCAGCTATTACCTTTTATAGCTGAAGTACATTTTCTTTTCCATTTGGTTAATTGGAAGATTTTTTTTACCTGATGTTAGTAGCTGTGATGTGTGGAACAGCACTCTGCCTGGCAGCTGACATTTCTGGCTCTGTTCCTCCTGTTACATCATCAGCATTGTGACATCACAGCTGCTCAAGAAGAGCCAGCCAGTAGCTGCCAGGACACTCAGCTATGGTGTTACTGTCAGTAAGATCACAATGCGAATGATGTCATTGAAGGAAAAGAAGTAGATATTTCAGTTACTAGGCAGAGTGCTATTCCAGACATCCAGCATGACACTATCACATAGAAAATGTTCTAGTGAGCAAAAGGAAAAAGGAAAAGACTTCAGAAATAAAAAGGTACAACTGATTACTTCTTAAAATTTTTAAAATTTTTCTGTCTGCTATTTCTGGTTCTACTAGTTCTTTTAAGTTCCTTTTTAAAGTGACTTGCACTTATATCAAGTTTAGTTTCTTATCAGGTTGGCTAATAGATTTGTCATGGGAAAGGAATTCAATTTTATATAGCACTTTCAATACACAGTGCATTCCAAAGCACTTTACAAGCCACACATAGGCACGCTCGCCATTAGGCAAGGACTGGGATGAGTCCAAGATAATGGAAAGCTCAGGAAAGGTTAGCACATCACAAGATAGGGCACAAGAAGCTTAAGTGACTTGCACAAGGTCACATAGCGAGTAAGAGGCAGTGGTGGGATTCAAATCAGGGTCTCCTGCTTCACAACTCTGCACTCTTCTCACTAGGCTAGACAGTATTAGAAGTCACAGTATTGATACCATGGGCAGTTTCCGATACTGCAATAACCATGGTTCATGGTATACCACAGTATTCAGACCTTTCAACTGACTTTTTTGTATTTTCAGGGTCAACTGTCCCTTCCATGCCAACTTTCACCAATGCAAGAGTTTGAGAAGGCTTATTTTTTGTGCAAAAAATGACTTCTTCTGTAATACCACGCTATAACAGTAACTGCAATATAATGTATGGTAGAACATTGTTATATGTAGAAATCTACCTTTTATAACAACGCTTTACCATCGATGTGATAAAGAAGATGTTGTTAACCCATCAGTGGTATATCACATTGATGGGTTAACAACTGGGAACAGTCTGTGCATGCACGCGTCTTTTTATCTCATGAACTGACTGAGGGTGCAGCAGTGAGAGAATGGCCCTGAATGGCTGTAGTGGTGACTAATACTTAAAAAGTAAGGAGTTGTCTTCATTTTGCTTGGGACCATACACTATAAAATATTATGTATGGTCCTTCTATCGACCAACTGTTTATATTAACCATCTCGAGGTTGCCATGGCGACATAAACCTCTCGAGCTACGCTTTCAAGGTTTACATGGTCACCCTGGCAACCTCTCGATGGTTAACAAACCAGTTACCGTAAAGGACCATACATTATCCCCTGTATTACAAATGACAGTTATTATACAATCAGAATTTCATAATGTGACATCCCTAATGCAAGCCAGCTAAAATATAATAAGATGAAGCTGTTGGTGGTATTTTAGTGAATATATAACTCAATGCATTTTATATAGCACTCTTCATACACACTGTATCCCAAAGTGTTTTACAAGCCATGAACTTCTTCTTTAGTGATTAGGCCAGTACAAGGGGACTAAGAAATAGGGAGAAGGGTAAAAGAAGCTGAGGAAAGTTGAAAGAGAGTGAAACAGAAAGTTAAGCAAAGAGTGATTGCTCAAGGTCATATGGGTGCTGCTGGGTTCAAACTTGGTTTCTAGGTTTGCAGTTCTGAATCTACTATCGTACACTGCCTTTCAAAGCAATGTGGGCCCTGTACATACCATTTGTAACACACATTTTAAGTACCTTAAAACATTTTAAATCCACTACAAGCCCCTTTAAATAGTTTTAACAAAATCATTTTTATGTTGATTGCACGCAGCGCAAGAAACATATTGGGACAGCTTTCTCAGAAGCAGGTTGTGGAGGCACGGCACTGTTGTGGCCAGTGCCCCCACAGTCTGCAAAGGCTTGTCCCGCTTCCCCCAATGCTGTGGCATGCTGCTACTGACACTAGTTTGGAATCTTGCCACCAACTTGAGACAAATCTGCTGCTGCAATCAGGGGCCGCCTCGTCATTGCAGCGTTAGCCATCTGCTGCAATGAGGGAGTGACCTGTCATTGCAGGACAGGATCTTCAAATATCGATATTGTTTGTGAACATGGCGGCAGTTTGCCGCCATGTTCACAAACAATATTAACCCCCCCCACCATGTTTACCTGCTGACGGGGGCCCCAATGCCCACCGGCTTCAGTGCCCCTGTGTTTCTGTTGCCGACGGGGGAGCCCACTCCCTGTCAGCATTAGGTAAAACCCCTTCCCTGCTTTTATTGTCTGTCAACGGGGTGCCCTATCCCCATCGGCATAATGATACCCCCCCTTTTGTTGTGTGCCGATAGTGTCTAATCCCCGCCGGCTACTGCTGCTCCCCCAAAAAGAAAGCCTCGCTGACATGCTGGGAGCCCTTCCTAGCATGCCACATGCCCCTGTAAAGTAAAAACGGTCCTGCAACATCTTTTTTTTTTTCCCCTTTAAAAAAGGAAACTGTCCCTCAGCGATCTGCTTGCCCCCCACCCGCAACCCGCGCCCACCCACTGCACACCCTGCCTCCCCACACCCCCGTCACCGCATATTTACCTCCGGAGTCCAACATGATGATCTTCGGGTGGACTGGGAACACGTCTGCACTCTTCAAAGCTGACCGTGAACTGAGGAAATGCTGGTAAGCTGTATAGTGGTAGAAATAGTTTTTTTTCAACTTTAATGCATATCTCAGTCATTTTTTGGAATTTTGGCCCCAAATTTTCAACATGGGTTTTGGGACCCCTCCTCATGATTTCTCGAACTGTCATGGCATTAATCAGCCCCAAAAGGTGATTTCATGGTCACAGTAGGAATCACCTTCGTGACGATTAATGAAATGACAGTGCCAGTGTTCATGAAGTGGGTTCTCAAAAGCCTATGTTGCAAATTTGGTGGAAAAATCCAAAAATTACTGTTTTATTAGTACAGATTGTGCAGTTAGTTACGAAGACGCCAGAATTCGCGAATCTGCAATATTTTCAGGCCAGAGTTTCAACACTGACATTTTACACCTCCTTGAGAACAGTATAGCTGTCATTGTTCACATCCTGGCCAAAATGTGTTTTCAGTTCTGGCACAGAATAACACAGTCGCTGTGGGACACAGTAAGACAATGACAGTGGCAGGGTTCATGAGCAGAGATCCTAAAATCCCTATGTTGCAAATCTGGTGACAAAACTCCATAACTTGACTGTGTTACAAGCGTGCGTTGAACTGTTTCCACGCACCCTTGTAACTTTGCAAATTTGTAATATATTCGCGCCACATTTTCAACAGTGGCATTTTTTCACACCTCCTTATGAACAGTACTGCTGTCATTTCCCACATCCTGGCTAAAATATGTTTTTGGACTCCTTCCGGAGAATTGCACAGTCGCTGTGGGAAATCAGTGTTTAGGACAGATTAAGATCGAGTGAGTGAGAGGGGGGAGTGACCGAGCTCAAGTGAGCTCTGTCGGGACTGCTGCAGATTTCTTTGTGAGCTGAAAAAGGCCCCAGTGCAAGAGGCCAGTACAAAAGGGCAGCCTGCAGCACTAGGAGAAACAGAACGAGAGAGCGAGTGGGGGGGAGTGAGCGAACTCACCGGACAGCTGTCAGGACTGCTGCAGATTTCTTTGTGGGTAGAAAAAGGTGTCAGTGCAGGCGTGGGCCTAGTACAAAAGGGCAGCCTGCAGTGGTGGGAGAAACAATATGAGCGAGTGAGACAGGGGGACTGAGTGACCTCAATGGAGCTCTATCAGGACTGCTGCAGATGTCTTTGTGGGCAGAAAAAGGCGCCAATGCAGGCAGTAGCCCGTACAAAAGGGCAGCTTGCAGTGCCAGGACAAACAGAATGCGCACGTGAGAGAGAGAGAGAGAGACTGAGTGACCTCAACGGAGCTCTGTCGGGACAGCTGTGGATTTCTTTGTGACAGACAAGGAGCCAACACAGCCAGGAGCCCTGTACAAAAGCGCAAACTGCAGTGCCAAGAGAAACAGAATGAGCCAGTGACACAGTGGTAATGAGCGACCTCAATGGAGCTCTATTGTGACTGCTGCGGATTTCTTTGTGAGCAGAAAAAGGTGGCAATGCAGGCAGGAGCCTTGTACAAAAGGGCAGCCTGCAGTGGCAGGAGACACAGAATGAGCGAGTGGGGGGGGTGAGTGAGCTCAACGGAGCTCTGTTGGGACTGCTATAGATTTGTTTGTGGGCAGAAAAGGGCAGCAATGCATGCAGGGGCCCAGTACAAAATGGCAGCCTGCAGTGGCGGGAAACCAGAATGAGCGAGTGGGGAGGGAGGAGTGAGCTCAATTGAGCTGTATTGTAATTGCTGCAATTTCTTTGTGGGCAGAAGAAGGCAGCAATGCAGGCAGGAGCCCAATAGGGAAGGGGCAGCCTGCAGCACCAGTAGAAACAGAATAAGCGAGTGAGAGAAGTGGAGTGAGCGAGCTCAATGGAGCTTTGTCAGGACTGTTGCAAATTTCTTTGTGGACAGAAAAAGATGCCAACAGAGGCAGGAGCCCAGTACAAAGAGGGCAGCAGCCAGGAGAAACAGAATGAGTGAGTGACACGGGAGTGAGCAACCCCAACGGAGCCTCTCCATCGGGACAGCTGTGGATTTCTTTGTGGGCAGTAAAGGTGCCAATGCAGGCAGGATCCCAGTACAAAAGGGCAGCCTGCAGCGCCTGGGAGAAACACAATGAAGTGGAGTGAGAGAGGGGAGTGAGCAAGCTCAATGGAGCTCTATCGTGACTGCTGTGGATTTCTTTGTTGGCAGAAAAGGCGGCAACACAGGCAGGAGCCCAGCATTAAAAGACCAGCCTGCAAGCGCGGCAGAAACGGAATGAGTGAGTGAGAGAGGGGAGTCAGCAGGCTCAACAGACCTATGTCAGGACTGCTGCAGATTTCTTTGTGGGCCGAAAAGCACCAACAGAGGCAGGAGCCCATAACAAAGAGAGCCTGCAGTGGCAGGAGAAACAGAATGAGCGAGTGAGAGAGGGGGAGAGCACCTCAATGCAGCTCTGTCGGGACAGCTGCAGATTTCTTAGTGGGCAGAACAAGGTGCCAATGCAGGCAGGAGCCCAGTACAACAGAGTAGCCTGCAGCACCAGGAGAAACAGACTGAGCAAGTGACAGAGGGGCAGTGAGCGAGCTCAACACACCAACGCAATCAACATTCGGCATTGACAAATGCTTGTTAAACTCTGCTAGGATCCTAGACATAAAACCATTTTAAAAAACATTTAGAACTAACATTATTTCCCTCTCACGTCTTGATGGGAGTAAAAATGGTTTAAGCTGCAATGGTTTTAGTATTTTACTAAAACAGTTCTAGCTATAGTGTGTACAGTTAGGCACAGTTCTGGTGTTGGAATTAATTGAAAATGGTTACAAAGAGAACAGGTTTAACACCAGTAGTGTGGGTACACTAAATTGTTCTTAAAAATGTGACATCTCAGCTTGTTTCTGTGGTAATGACTGTGATGTCAAAAACCAGGAGTAATGGCGGGGCACTGTGGAGCCCGATTAATATGGCCGCAGAACTATAGAGCTCTGAATTCTTTGGTCTAATTTAAGATACTTTTGACCAGTTATCCCTTTACTAACAAGAAGAAATCATAATAATTTGGAAGCTGAACTAACCTAGAAGATGATAGGCAATCCTCGCAAAGATAAACATACAGGGGAAGAAGCTACAGCAAAGACGGCTCTAGGAGCATCCACCACGAGGGTGACACAGGCCCAAGAATTAGAACATGAGGAAGGATCAGGACAGTAGACTTTACAGACAAAATTTGACTCTCTTACCAATTGGGTAACCACTGTCAAGTCAACTCTTGAATCGGTTACCTTGGCATTAGCGGCTGCAAATAAAACAGCAGATGCAGCAATGGGAGCAGTTTCCACTACAGTAAAAGAAAATGTGCATCTCAGCTCCTGGCTAGAAACGTTGGAGAACCAGTCCAGGGCCTATAACATCAGCATCTTGGGTCTAGCCGAAGGTTGTGAGGGAGACTATTTGATACTGTTCTTACAAGAATGGCTCACACAGCAGCTGAGAGAGGTAGCAAACCTGACACTACAGAAAATTCAAAAGTCATATCGGGTTGCCTTTCGAGGTAGACAGGTCAATCCCGAGGCTCCACGCACCGGTGTAATGGTAACGGATGGAGCGGGTTCGCGGGATCACATTTTAGCCTCTGCACGGAGGAAGAAACCCTGCTTCGTGATGGTGCGACATCAGACTTTTTCCTGATCTGTGTATGCCACCAGGCAGAGGAGGAAAAGGTTCAATGGAGTGAGGGTGATGTTATGGAGGTAGGAATACCACATGGCTTCATTTTCCCAGGTCTGTGGATTGTACATCAAAACAAAATTTTCTATTTCAGAATCACCCGAGGCCCTTAAATGGTGTCAATGGAATGCTCTGTCTCAAGGAGAGAAACCGAGGATGATGGCCCATCGTCAGATGAAGATGAGAATGTTTACTGAGCGACATTACCGCTCGATAGAGAACTCGGTCAAGGCTGGTAATGGGACAGAGAAGGTGAACTTACAGCCCACTGACTATGTTCACTGTTTCTCTTTATCAGCTGGTCTGTTTCACAACCGTGATTTGGGTTGTTAATTATAGGCCACTTTTGATATGTCCCCTGATTCCTTATTAGCTCAAAGAATTCTCACACAATAGTTGGCTAAAATTGTTCATGTTGTCATTGGTAATTGTTTACTCACAATATATCAGCACCTAAGTAACCTTGATCGTTGTGATTGTATTAATATGGGAGAATATCATAGGATATAGAGCCTAACAAGTTCTTTTATTTAGCACTATTTCAATGCACTCACTGTTAAGCATAGTGGACTTCTCCCTATGTATAGGGAAGTACAGTGAACATTATATAATGTAGAGTACGAATTCGTACTGTGCCATGCAACTCATGGTCTCCTTTACAGCCTTAGGAATACAGCATTGTATTTTCTTATTATAACGGAAACCCTCAATGACGTATCTTTTTTAATTTAACTAGCACTAATGAGAGGTATTAAGAGGAGTGTCACCCTCATGGTTTATTCAGATATGCAATATTAAATGAAGGTATATCGACTGTATGTTTGTTTACAAACAAATAAATGTAAAGTTAAAAAATAAACACAGGAGTAATTATATCAGGTGTAGGCAAGCAGCCAGAGCAGATGGAGTCTGATGGACACTGCTCTCATTTTATAAAACATAGAAACATAGATGATGATGCTGGCAAAAACAAGAAAAATCCATTGGTCCATGCAGTGCCCCAGTTTTACCCTACTGTACCTCATTATAAATTGTCGAGATGGGGGTTTCACCCTTGCTGCCCCACTCTTGTTCCCCTGCCTTACTGCTACCACCCTGAGTAACAATTAAGCCCTTTACTCTGTCCCAGCCGTGACTGAACCCATTGATGGTTTTTGTGCCCACCACCTCTGCCTAAAGGCTGTTTCACAGCTCAACCACTCTCTGTGAAGTAAAACTTTCTCGCATTCCTGCTGAATCCCCCCACCACCACCACCACCACCACCATCTTACATGTGTCTCTTGTTTTCAACCTGCCATTCCTGCTAAGTAATCCCTGGCAGTTTGCCTGGTTTATTCCTTTCTGGAACTGGAAGGTCTCTGTTATGTCTCCCTTTCTCCTGTATGGCTTCCGACAAGTACATGTTCTGTGCCCTGACACAATTCTCATAAGATCTGCCATTTTGACCCCAAATCAATTTTCATGCAAATGTGCATAAGTTATTATGAAAAGAGGACACTGCTTTCCTAGGATATGTGCAATACACGCAGAAAATAGGCAACTGCTTGTCCAGTGCACCTTACCCAGTAAACAAACAAACAAAAAAATCTAAATAAGGAAGGTGTCTAAAAAGGATGGGCAGGATTTTTTCAGACCAGATGGATGCTGGTGCAAAATGCTACTTTAGCCACCATCAGTGTCTGTCTGTTCAGATGAAAACTTGGGATCCTTATCAAGGTTTTCTACCCATTTGGCCTGAAGTCTCTCATGGATACAGGATTATCTCAGTGTTTTTTTTTTTTTACTTCATTATAAACAAGCATTTGTCAATACTGAATGTTGTCTAGCTGACATTGGCACCAGTAGCACAGGAGTTGAACAGATGCATAATAGGAATGGCAGGGAGGTATGAAAGTGACGTCAACCCCACATCACCCTACAGAGACTGACAGGCACTGAGGTGTGCCTTTGGGCATCGGCTAACGTTCATGGCATTTCAACTCACTCTACCCTGCAGTGCGACAAATATTGTATTGTGTCTTGGGGTCCTCAGGCCTTACGCTCACCCCAATCGGCCATAACGCTCATGGTATTTTGCCTCATTCTATCCTGCAGACACCGACAAGTGCTGAGGTGTGCCTTGGGGTATTCGGCTTTACAGTCACCCCATTTCATAAGGACATATACTGAAATCGGTGCAGCATAGGAGAATGGGGTGAACTGTGGGGCCAAAGAGTCCAAGGCACACCTCGATGCCTGTCAGTGGCTTGAGGGTGGGGGGGGGTGATATGGCGTGAGCATGACAGCCAGCAATGCAAAGGCACACCCTAACGCCTGTTGTCTGTACACGGTGGGACGTTATGGTTAGAAACACATATGCCCCAGCCGTTTGTTGGTATTTGCACTACAAATTTGCAACATGCCATTTTTGTGACCCCCACCTCATGGAAGTATTTGGGACCTCTGCTCATGAATAGTGGCACTGTGATTTTGTTAATCTGTCCCGAACGTTCATTTCTCACAGCAACCACACCATTCTGCACCAGATGTGGGAAAACACCATTCGGGCAGGATGGGAAAAATGACAGCTATACCATTCATAGGTAGGTGTGAAGAGATGGCAGTGTTGAAAATCTTGAGTGAAAATATTAAAAATGCTCGAATTTACGAGCATACGTAGACACTGCGCAATGCACACTCGTAACACAGTCATTTAGTGGAATTATTTCACCAGATTTTCAACATAGGCATTTTGGGACCTTTGCTCATAAACACTGTCACTATGATTTTTTTCATCTGTCCTGATCATTGATTTCCAACAGCGACCGCGCCATTGTGCGCTAGTTGTGTGAAAACACATTTTGGGCAGGATGTGAAAAATGACAGCTATACTGTTCATAAGGAGGTATGCAAAACTGACAATGTTGAAAATGTTGAGTGAAAATATTACAAAATCTTGAAGTTATGAGTGCACGTGGAAACTGCGCAACGCATGCTTGTAACATACTTATTTTGTGGACTTTTGTCACCAAATTTTCAACATAGGAATTTTAGGACCTCTACTCATGAACACTATCACTGTGATTTTCTTAATCTGTACCGAACACTAATTTCCCAAAGCGACTGTGCTATTCTGTGCCATAGTGCAAAAACACAGTTCGGACAGGATGAGAAAAATGACAGCTATACTGTTCATAAGGAGGTGTGGAAAAATGCCAATGTTAAAAATCTGGAGGGAAAATATTACAGATTTGCGAAGTTACGAGCATGCGTGGAAACTGTGCAATGCACACTAGTAAAACAGTAATTTTTTTGATTTTTTTCACCAAATTTGCAACATGGGCTCTTTTAGAGCCCAGTTCATGAATAGTGACACTGCCATTTCATTACTTGGTCCTGAAATGTGATTTTCTGCATGTGACTGCAAAATCACCTTTTGGGACCGACTAATCTATGACAGTGACTGAATTCATGAGGTGGTGTCCCAGTAACCATGTTGAAACTTTGGTGCCAAAATTCTGAAAATGCCTGAGATATGCACCAAAGTTGGAAAAACCCTATTTATGCCATTATACAGCTTACCAGCATTTCTTCAGTCCGTGTCGCTTTGAAGAGTGCAGATGTGTTCCCGGTCCATCGAAGATTGTTGTGACAGGCTCCGGAGGTAAGTATGGGGTGAGGGGTGTGGGGAGGTGGGCTACGCAGTGGGTGGGCGTTGGTTGGGGAGGGCCAGACAGTGAGGGACCGTTTTGTACTTTACTGGGTTAAAAAAAAAGGACTAGACATCACAGGAAGGTTTTTTTTTTTAACAGGTACTTTTGGCATGCTGGGGTGGGCTCCCAGCATGCCACCTGCGTGTTTTGGGATGGAGAGGACTGGAGCCGACAAGGATTTTTATTTATTTATTTATTTCGATGGGGTTAATACCTTTGAGTCAAAGAATCATTTTCAAAGGCACCAAGTCAGGGACAAAACAGAGCAATACAAATACAATACAATACAATAAGTACTAATTAAGATGACAGTGAAAAAAGGAAAACATGGTAGGCATCATGAACATCATTAAAATGGCACATGAGGTACAAGACTTGCTAGTTTCAGGTACATCTTAAAAGTAGAGTAAATTACATTACATCAAGTTGTTGCAGGGTAGGGATACACTGGGAATAGTGAGACATGTCAATAATAAGTAGTGTTAAGCTTTGGGGTGATTGGGGAAAAGGTAAGCAGTCAGATTAGGCGTTGTCAAAGTAGCTAGAGGTGGTGTGGGACAGGAGTAAAGGGAGCGGTGGTGTAGGAAGGTTGTAGAGTCGAGAGGGGGTGGGAGGGGGAGGGGTGAGGGCACTGTTGTTTTGTTACTCGGTTAGGCACCCCATTTGGCACATACAGAGTGGTGGGGTCACATGAGCCAAGGGGATTGGGCACCCCCGTTGGCAAATTAACTTAGGAGGGGGCTTGCTGACTGAGGGACTGGGCACCCCCGTCGGCTTTCTGAAGAACTGCAAGAGGCGGCGGCTGTCCTCGCTTCAGTCAGGACTGTGAGAAGTTGACGGGGAAGCTGCCACCATGTTGCTTGACAGGGGACACCAGATGAGGCAAGCAGTAATTGGCTACTGCAATCAGGGACCACCCATGGTACTCCCTGATTGCAGTGGCTAATTTCTCTCAAGGTGGTGGCATGTTTTCTCAAACTGCTGTCATAGACAGCGTGCTATGCCATTGGCACCACAGAGCCAGGCCACAAAAAACAGTGGCACTCTTGGCTGCAGCAGGACCACATCTCCGAAACCTGCTTTTCCACTGAAGCAACCACAATATGTTGTCTGCGCTGCGAGCGCAAGACAACATAAAAATAAATAAGTAAAGAAATAACTGAGTAAAGATTTGTGTCTTGGAACATCTCTCTGTAAATCCATAATTTAATTTACACACATTCTCATGTTAATAACATATAGAATAATGGATTGAGAACTGTGCACCACAAGGCTTTGTTTCCATCGGGGGGTTTGATGATATCATAAAACGCGAGAGCACTGTTTGAGAGGTCTCTATAATGTCATCAAATCCCCAAGATGGAAACACAGCCTTGTTTGAGCACAGTTAACATATTTGTTGTTTTATATAGTATATGATTCTGTTAAATAGACTGAAAGGAAAATGTGTGTGTGTGTGTGTGTGTGTGTGTGTGTGTGTGTGTGTGTGTGTAGAAGCTGTTCAGGCTGGCCCAGGAGACCCCGAGTGGGCAGGCTGAGTGGGTATGACTCAATCAGGAGGCCAGTGGGAGGAATTTATGGAAGGCTGGTTTAGTAGCTACTGAGTTCATTTCCTTTGGTGGAGGTTTGATCACTGGTGAGAGAGTGCCAATCTCAAAGAGCAGAGACAGAGCAGTGGCGAGTCTTGGCTCAGGGTCAAATATCTGTATGTGTGGAGAAGCTGTTTGGGGGTGGGCTGGGTGTATCTGAGCGGGGAGTATACATTTTTCCAAGCAGTATTGTTTGTGTTTTTGCATTTGTGGCAATTGAAACTTTGAAATGAATGGAGACTTTGGAGAAAAAAAAACATGTTCATCTCTTTCATTGTGCTGCTGTCGCTGTGGTGTGAGCAGTGGACCACCTGCAACAGAATTTTAAAATATGAGAGGCTGGTGCATGGCGAACACCACATACAAGAATGTAGAACTAAAAGTGGTAGTATAGCAGTGATATCGCTACTATACTACAATGCTTTTGACCTTTGAACTATCTTACAACAATGTTTGTAAGTAGATTGAAAACCATCTACAGCAGGGGCTAACCATTCACTATAAGCTAATTATATAGCCACTCATTTGGTTCTTTTTATTAATATTTTATTAAAATTTTAACAAGAAACAACAAGTGGAACATTAACCAACAGCAACAAACATCCTGGCCAGAGTGTATACCACCCCTTGGATAAACAATCTAAAGAGTAACCCAAAAACAACACAAAACACAATATACTGTACAAGAATAAAAACCCTACTATTGGAAATACAGTAGCTAAGAAACTCTACTGCCTTCAGGGAAGGAAAAAGTAAACAAAAAGACCACAGCAACCATAATAATGAAATGGGAGAAAAGGGGGAAAAGGTTGTGCCCAAATATGATCCCCACTCCACCATCCAAAACCCACAAAATTGACCCACTGCAAATGAATCCAGCCCCAAAGAAACCAAAGTTATGCACGGGGAAGAATAAGTAGCCATCCTTGATACAAAGGGATCCCAAAAATGAAGCAAAAAGCATGCCAAGTTCATAAAAAATGCCCATACTTTCCAGCTGCAGTATAAGATAATGTCTCATACCCTGCTAGCTTGAACATTCCTTCCACCCACTCATCATAAGTGGGTACCACTGCTGAATGCCATCTATGCAGTAGGAGACATTTAGTCTCTGTTATAGTACCCATAACCCACTCCCTTTGAGATGCATCAATGATTGGGATCCTTAAGGTGTTACCTAATGCCAATAATCCTTAAACCACAGGGAGTGGAAACCTCCCTTAGTATACAGAGCCATCAAATGCAAAATCAAAAGACTAGGCTTTTCCCCCTCCCAATAGAAACGCGAAAGAACAGCTGAAAACTGCTTCCACCAAGTGTCTGAGATTTTAAGGGGCATATAACAAATAACATATAACACTTTAGGGAGGAGTAGCATCCATATAGCCTGTATCTTACCCCATAGAGATAAACAAAGATGTTTCCATCTGGCCACCTCCGCTTTCAACTTAGTGAAAACTGGCTGCAAATTCTAGGAAGGCCAATCAGCCAAGCAAGGAAGATAATGATGCCCAAAACTTTAATGGGATGAGTTGCTCACTGTAACACTGGGACAAGCAGTGTTGCACCAACCCAAGAAGCATTTATAGGTAACACTTCTTCCTTCCACCCACTCATCATAAGTGGGTACCATTGCTGAACGCCATCTATGCAGTAGGAGACATTTAGTCTCTGTTATAGTACCCATAACCCACTCCCTTTGAGATGCATCAATGATTGGGATCCTTAAGGTGTTACCTAATGCCAATAATGAGGCATCCTTCAGAATCGTAAACCTCCCAACCTCCTCCATAGTAGACAGTACCACAGTCCAACCACACCTCGTCCTAGGCACTTCTAACAGTAAATGAAGCAAGGTGCCCTCGCATCATCACAATACCAGCACCTAGGATGTTGTACTAATCTCATAGCATACAAGGTGGAAGGAGCCTAACATGACAGAAGTAGAGTTTTCAATTGTGTCAGTTGGCCAGTAGTATCCATACAAACCCCAAAGGCGTTAGCACAAACCCAATCCCATTCCTCATCAGAGAGTGAGTATCCTAGCATCCACTAACTGACTGCTGGTGTAATCTACATGTATCCTGGAGTATACTTATCCAACAATGCTTTGTGAATAGTCCTCAGCTTATGAGGAATAAGACCGCCCTAATACCACCTAGCCTGCTAAAAATCTTGTCCCACTGAATCGTTGGAGGTAAAACAAGTGACACTCCCACCTTCAACTGTAAAAGATGTCGAATTGAAGATACCTCCAATGATGCGAGAAGGTAGAAAAATCTGATTTTGTAATTCTCAAAAGATTTAATATACCAAGTCTAAAGAGAAGAGATCACCCACCTCTATACACCCCCAGACCATAACGCCAGTAGAAAACACCATTGACAGTTAACATTGAATTAAACCATAGAGACCAGAGATGAAGGGAGATCCCATGCCAAACCCAAACATACCTTAGCACACATCTGAACATGAAAAGCATATCCCTGGGTAGAAAGGGTGAAGAATGTGGGTGAAGTCCCAAACAATGCTTTTGGGAAGCATTATCTACCAAATCTCTCCAAATCCAGCCAACGTGCAGAAGAACAAAGCCTTTCTGAATGCAACCACATCCAGATTTAGTGCAGGCCAGAAGAAACATAATATCCCTTAAACCACAGGGAGTGGAAACCTCCCTTAGTATACAGAGCCATCAAATGCAAAATCAAAAGACTAGGCTTTTCCCCCTCCCAATAGAAACGCGAAAGAACAGCTGAAAACTGCTTCCACCAAGTGTCTGAGATTTTAAGGGGCATATAACAAATAACATATAACACTTTAGGGAGGAGTTGCATCCATATAGCCCATAACTTACCCCATAGAGATAAACAAAGATGTTTTCATCTGGCCACTTCCGCTTTCAACTTAGTGAGAAATGGCTGCAGATTCTAGGAAGGCCAATCAGCTAAGTGAGAGAAGATAATGATGCCCCAAAATTTAATGGGATGAGTTGCCCACTGTAACACCGGGACAGGCAGTGTTGCACCAACCCAAGAAGCATTTATGGGGTAACACTTCTGTTTTACTCCAATTATTTTTCAACCCAGACAGGGAATAAAAATGATATAAAAGTTGAATAAGATTAGGTAAAGGTGACATAACGTTCATTAAAGTCAAAAGGATATCATTAGCCAACAACATAGCCTTGTAAGTAAGTATGCTGACTCACTTGAATACCAGAAATATCTGAGGACTCATGAATTTTCTGACCCAGGTGCTCTATCATCAATAAAAAGAACCGGAGATAGGGGACATTCCTGTTGCTTACCCCTTTCTAAATGAATGGCTGGAGAGACCCTATCGTTAGTATGAACAGCTGCTTGAGGCAAGGAATAAATAACCTGAAACCAGCAAAGAAAATTAGGGCCAAAACCAAATTTACGAAGAACAGCAAAAAGATATGGCCACTCAATAGAATCAAATGCCTTTTCCATATCTAAGGCGACTGCTGCAGCCACTCCTAGAAGATGACGCAGAACCCCCCGGAAAATCTATCAATCTATGAATATAATCCTCCCCATCCCTTTCCCCCACAAAACCCACCTGGTCAAAATGTATTAAACTCGGAATAACCCTAGTCAACCTATTAGCAGAGATTTCAGCCAAACCCTTACAATCCACCCTAAGGAGCAAGACAGAGCGATAACTGGCACATTGATATGGCTTTGTCCTTTTTGAGTAAAACTGTAATCATTGCATCATGCATAGTTGAGAGACACTCCCCCAGTCTTCCAGGCATCCTCCAATACCTCAGCCAACACCGGACACACCAGGTCCCCCACCACCTTATAAAACTCAACAGGGAGCTCATCTAGTCCCAGACTCTTACCACACTTTAGCTGCTGCACCGCTACATGACTCTTCCGTGGTATAACTGACCCCTTGAGTTCCAAGTGCTGCTCATCTGTAACAGGGGAGCGTGAGAGACCCCAAGAACTCCTGAATGTCATCCATCAACCCTCCCCGCACTCTTCTATAAGTGTAAAGCTGAAGGTAGTACTCCCAAAATGCTAAATTGAGCCCATCAGGATCCAGAATGATATGATCACCCCTTTTTATCCCCGAGATTTTGCTAGAGACCTCCATCTGCTTAAGCCTACAAGCCAATAAATGGCCTGCTTTTTCCCCACCCTCCCAGTAAGCCTGACAGGTTTGTAGAGACTGAATTCTGCCTGCTGGGTAGTCAATGTGTTGATATGAAATTGAAGATCCAGAATATGACAAATTAAGGAAAAGTCCCCCAAACCTGCCATATGCTGCTTTTCAAGAGCACCCAACTGTGACCCCAAAGCCTGAAGCCTAGCCTTCCTTCTTGTGTGCCAAAGAATAGGCAATAATTCTGCCCCAAAGATGAGCCTTAAGTCCCTTCCACACCCACTTAGAGGCAACGTCCCCCATATTATTTACCAACAGATAATCCCCAGCTTCCTTCCTAATCCACTCCTTAAACAGAGTCCATTGAAAAACTAACATTACAGCACCACCGAGCATCCTGGGTTCCCCCGCTGTCCGAGGAAAACATGAAAGTAATGGGAAAGTAACCAGAAATGATCATGAGCTCAATAGTAACAGACAAAAGGTTTTTATACAAAGCATGTGAAACCAAAAATAAATCAATCCTACTATAAGTCTGATGCACAGAAGAATGATAGGTATAATATCAGACATCGGGAAACTGAGCCCGCCACACATCCCAAAGCCCATGACATCCCTGAGTTTAGCTAGAGCATGAGAGCCTGAGGTAACAAGCTTACTAGGGTCACCATTATGATCACAAATGGGATTAAAACTTCATTCATGTCCCTTCCCAAAATAATCTCCCCCTCCCCCTTATCTTGAAGAACCTTGGAAAATCTATGAAAGAAAGGAGGCCCATCAAAATTCGGGCCATACACAGAAACCAAAGTAAAGTTACAACCATCCAAAGTACCAGTAGCTAGTACCCACCGACCCTGGGGATCCCTTGCAACTGATGTTGTAACCCAGTTCACCTCCTTAGCCAGTAAAATCATGACCACCCTCTGTTTAGATGTACACAAAGCTGGAAAAACTTGCCTCTTCCAACTAGCCTTGAATCTATCTGTCTCTTTTTGGAGCAAATGCTATTCTTGCAGGAATATAATTTGCCCTTCAAGTTTTTTAACATGAGACAACACCCATTTACGCTTAACAGGACCATTCATTCCCCACACATTCCATGATATCACCTTATATGACAGCATAAACCAGTCCGACAACCAGAAGGGCACAGTCGTATCTCCCCAACCCTTACCTGGCAGCAGCAGATAAAAACATCAGTCCTAGCCCAAAACAAAACATCAGTAACATTGCCAGGTATCTTAAAGATAACATCAAATACCCAAATCCTATATACAGAACGAACAATAAAGATATCACACCAGCTAACTGTTGCCACTTGCATGTGGATATGTGGGCCACTGCACCCACCCCATGGAATACTTATAGCAAGAAGTAGAGACCCCCTCCTCCCCGGTGACTCCCAACATTATAAAAGACCCCATGCTAAAAATAACAAACCCTCTAAAACCAGTGTGGCCTAAAACCGATAACCATAAATGAGTAACCGAGTAACCAATGGCCAGTAAACAGTCAAATTACCCACAATATACAAAAATTACATATAATTACATATAACAGGAACCCCAGCATCCCCACCCCAACCCATCCCCTTAAATACCAGGAATGCCAAACAATACACAGTGAACCCAGCTGCAAAATCCAAAAGGAAACATCTCAGCCCCCTTCTGAGCTACCAGAGGAAGGGTCAGAAACAGAGAAGAGCTCCAAGTAAACAAAACAGCACCCCAAAGAAAAAAGAGACCATGTACTCTCTAATAAGCTACAGGGAGGCATCACCAAAGTAGCAGAGGGGCAGTGACATCCCCAACTCCCATTGAAAAAATAACTATTAGAAGGGACACATATATTAACAAAAAAAAAACAAAGACCCTTCCCTGGCAGCCCTAGTTCTCACAAAACTAACAGAGATAACATCCCACCCTAGCCCCGACATCACAAAGGCATCAGAAGGGAACAACAGCAATTTAAACAGTTCTGAAATAAGAAATACAGCTAAAAAAACTGTTCCATAGATAAAGAAAGAAGCTGTCTCATGCCACTAAAAAAACAAGTCCTCAATCCATCGAGTCCTTATCTCGAGAGGGCGGGCAAGGCGGAGAACCCTGAACTGCCTTACTCCTGTCGTGGTGTTGAGGGTTCGAGGCCAACTTCACTCTCTGTGGTTTAGAGCCAAAACAGTCTGAGACCCAGATGAGGGGTCCTCTGAAGCTGAGTGAGAATTGTCCATAATAAATTGCTGGCCTCCAAGGTGTAGTGAAAGATTCCACTCGATTCTGAACAAAGACCCTCAGAACAGCCGGAGGTGCCAAACATAGAAACATAGAATCCCTTGCTCTCTTGCCAGATCGTCTGACCTGGTCAAAAGTCTTTCAGCATTTCAACACCCTCTTAGGGATGTCCGGACAAAAGTACAGGCAAGGTCCCTGTTACTGTATCTCCTTCATGGCCCTTGCCCCTTTCGAGATGCTCTCCCTGTCAGTATACCAAAGTAGTTTGAAAACCACTGGTCGGGGCCATATCACAGAATCAGTTGGAGGGCCTGTCAGAACCCTATGAGCTCTCCCAATTTCAATAACAGTGCCTAGCTTCCAATTCAACCATTGAGGCAGCTGATACTGTAAAAAGTGAATCAGATCAACCCTCCCCCGATCTCTTGGGCAGCCCATATAGCCTTACATTGCTCCTCCGACTCCAAGTCCCCTGGTCATCAAGTTGATCCCACAGAGAATGGATCTCCTGCTCGGCAAGGCCCAGGCATCTCTCAGCAGGGTGGGCCCAGCCCTTGAGATGTCCAATCCTCGGCTTGGCTTGCTCCACATGATGACCAAAAACTTCTACCAAAACTCTCACCACAGTGAGTGTCACCATAATATTTAAATCGGCTGCAATGACGCTCATAAAGGCTTTAATTTCTCTCAACTCTCAAGTGACCAGGCTGGCCTCTGTCTCATATTCCAACTGCATCTCTGAAACAGGTTCTGGCCCTTCCTTGGGAGGTGGAAGGGAGGCAGAAAACTTATATTTCTTCTTCACCAAGGTACCAGTTTTATTGCTCTCTGGCTTCCCAGCCATAGCCACACAGGAATCCTAGCATCCAAAATTCCAAGTCGCCAGCTCAGAGGGGTATAAAAATGTAATCCCTTTATCCCCTGGAAACTAAGGGGGGGAGCCAACAAGTTCAGAGGGGCAAGCACAAATACAGAATGCACTTACTTGACCTCCGTCGAATCAGGTGACCTCCGGGCATCCCGTGGCACAGGTGGGCTGGCAAGGCTGCAGATTTAAAACTGGTTAGGCATAATTTTAAATGATGCAATAAATATTTCAATAACTTAATGTCCAAATGGAATAGTAGTGGTTAACTCATCCAAAACAGGATCCTTTTATTTCAAAACAGTTTATCCATGGATGCAGATGTTAAACATCAACTGGCCAGGACAGACCACAGTGGGTTATCAGTTCTAGTCCCACAGGGGGACAGTTCAGTTATTCCCCACATTACAGCTTATCACCCTCAGGGCTAGGTGTTACACCCTAGGGATTTACTGAACTTGACTCTCTTTCTGCCTTCAGGGATCACACATAGCAGGCTCTGTACTTTTCCTTATTTCCAATCCCAGAATTTAAATGGCAGGGAGAGGCTGCAGTCCCCTGGGGGTCGGAGGTGCAATGGACCAAGCCTCCCAGTCTTCCCTCAAGCACTGACCCCCGTGAGAGAAGTGTCCAAGTCCACATTTGAGGACAACCCATCAAGGCATTAATTTATGGGTGATGGAGGGCACAGCATCCCCTAGGGGTTCGAGGTGCCACAGATGTCCACTCCCACCCTCACTCAAGTGCTGACCCCCATGAGAAGGGGTCCCAAAGTCCACAACAGCAGGCAGAATTTACTGAAGCTTTACAGGGCACATCTCACATACTAGCCACAGGGCTAGTAAACAGTCTTCTCATTTTGTGTGACACAGGCAGAGTCACACACTGACTTTTGAAAACTCACATTTTACTGTCGGAGGCAGACAGCATTAATTTGACATTTTTCCTCAACACATATTCATTGTGGAATTACCACAGCCTTTTTTGTGCCCAAAAAGGGGCATAGTTACTGCCTTTTCTAGCACTCTACCCCATTTTCAAAAAGAGACATGACAGCCCCCTTTTGTTAGAGACAGTCACCCTCTGTCAGAAGCCTTTCCTTTTCTGACAGGAAACGTTTGCTCAAAACCCAGAAAGCAGCACTGGGCATTTAAAAGTGAGAAGCTTTGTTATTTTCCCCTCTTAGAATAAGGCAAAATATCACCTCAGACTTTTAGCAGTTTTTGGCCACAGTTCATACCCACAGAAGTTCCTCAAAGAACTCCGCAACTGGTATTCCTCCTTCTGGAGAGGGGCACCCCCCTTTTAGGGATCTCGGGCAATGGCAGCCGCCACGCATAAACTGTTTATACTGATGCCAACTCCATGAAAAGACGGTTTACACTGACGGAGCCAGGCAGTACATGCCAGGCTGAAGGCTCCTTCCAACTGACTAGAATGCTCAGTTCTTTCAAACTGAGAGCTCCAGCCCTTCCCTTGGAATGCTCATGCAGTGCTGCTGCCAGCTCAAACCAAGGGCACAGATTGGCATCACAGAAGAAAGCAGGTTCCTTCTTAAAGGAACACACACAGTAACTCCCACAGGAGGGTTACAAAGGAAAAAATACCAGTCGTGGGACGGAGCTGCAGAAGCCTTGCTGCACCTAGCTCGCTGCATCATGTGACCCCTCATTTGCTTTTTAAACCACTCCATCAGTTCTTTAAGAATTGGTTCTTTCTGGATCTACATTTTAAAACCTGTTAAGTTCTATGGGTTTGTTGTTTTAGAACTATTTAGGCCCAGTCCTTGTAAAGATCCTAGTTTGAAGTCAGAAGATTGTGGACTAATGGCACTCAGTAACTGGGTTTTGAGGGCTGTAGGAAGGTAGATTGCCACACTGTGCATAAAAAGAAGAAAAGTCTGAATCCTCTGCAACTAAGGAAAACAAATGGGTGTTGCCGAGTTGTGCAATTTTCAAATTCCGCTTCCAATGAAATTTTGCAGAATTTTGGAAATTTTGTCTATTTCCACAGAATTCTGTCAGAAGAAAAAGAATTCCAAAAGTCTAAAAGTGGAGTTTAAACCAAGTATTAATAATTTGAGGTTTCTAAAAACTGGGGATTAGCATGCTGCAGTTTATGTAAACCGTGGATTAGGGTTCCTTGATCTGTGGAGAACTAATTGGTGGTTTGTGTAAACCCCGAAAACCAATCCATGGTATAAATTAAGACGTTCACAACTGAACTGAATTTATTGAAAAATTCTGTTCTGTGGAATTTACTGAAAATGAAAAAAATTCTAAAGGTAAGTGCCATTCTGCCTGAATTCTGCTGGCAGGATTCAGCATTCTGAACAGCTTTAGTACAGACTCATTGCAGATGCAGGCGCCTGTTATGCACAAGTAACGGATGCCTGGTGTCAATCTACATATGTAACATGGCCAGAAAAAACAATGTTGCTTGCTATGAGGCAAAAATTTAAATGAAGCAGTATTCAGTTCAATTTTTTTTACTTTCTGAGGATGTGAAAATATAACCAGCAGTTTTTTTACAGGCATGCTAGCCACTCGATTAACTGCCCCAGCACAATTATTTTCAGAAAACAACCCAAACTTTTTCAACAGAAGCTGAGTTCTCATCCTGTTCCAGGACTGGATCATGCCATGAATGCTGGCACCCAAGTACAGTACTAGCTGGATGCTGTACTTGCAGGGTGCACAGTCCTTGATGAGACTTAAACCAAGGTCGCTTCTTCCCTCTCTGGTGCTGTCCTGGTAAGTGTCCAGGTGGCAGTAAAAGAACCCAAGGCACTTTTTGCAAGAGTAGGGGAGTTTTTCTTCAATCACCACAGCAAACATAATACAAAAATACAACACCATAAATACAGTCAACATCACCACATAATACCCTTAACCCCTTCTTTGCAAGAGTAGGAGAGTTCCTCCAGTGTCCTGGCCAACATTCCCCTTCCCATACAAATGAATCTTGCAACTGTGGCTGTGTGTGGTTATTGATGTAACAAATGGCTACCACTACACATTTACTGTCACTTCGCTACCAGTCTCTCATTGCTTGTAAAACACTTTGGGACACAATGTGCATGAAAAGCACTATATAAATGCTGATTCTTGGAAAATGTTTCCCACTTACTGAACTAAGTGAAAAATAAACATACAAACTGAAGTTAAAGTGTTCTGTGAACTTAACTGGTGTCTAACATTTGCAGTATCAACAAAAATATTTTCACCCCCAAAATTTTTATTTTACAATATTTAGTGGGTCACTTTAGAAGGGCTCTAAAGTTTGCCTCTTCTGAAATACATCTATATTTATTCTATGTCATATTCATTGACATACAAAAGTCCAGTCATCTAACCATAAAAGGAGTGATGATGTCATAGGAGCCATGGAAGTCCATGCCTACTGCTTCGGTCCTCTGAATAATCAGTGCAGAATATTTTTATACAAGATGACTTTCTTTATAATAACTGTTGCTGAGAATAATACATTTAATGTAGTTTTTGAAGAACTAGAGGATATGCAATGGCCAGACTAAACATTTGCAATTTATTTCGCATGTGTGATGATGGGACCCCAACTCATGAGTGGTGGAGCCACAAGTGAGTTAAGAAAGTTCTTCCTCTTCACGATTGATGGTAAACTTTGTTCTTTGAGTCAGACCATTGCATATTCGATTAATGCAGCATCCATTTACTAGTTATTGCTTTTAAAATTTCCTGTTTGCATCAAGATTTAACTGTTTCTCTCTGGTTTCAACTGCTGGTGCACTAAGCAGCTGTAATCCCTTTAGCACTGTGAAAGCTGCTCTCTGATTGATTCAGTATTATGGTACCTGGGATGATACTACTCATCAAGATATTAATTATGACAACACTTACAGCAGTATATTTTGATGTCTTGGTTTTTGCACATCTTTCCAAACCACATATAAACTGAGAAACCTCAGTCCCCGAGCAAGACATCCTGGGCATCGTATTTTGATAGCTTGCTGTCAGTGTCATAATTAGCTGAGGTATCAATTGTATCTTGTCATTTTTAACCCAAATCCTGTTGTATAAGTTGGGCTTTAAAGCAGCAGTACAAGATATTAAGAAGTAAAATCAGCAGTCAGATCAGACACAAACATACATTTTAAAATGGATACGGGAAACCAAGACTTGTGATTGGTCAGATGTGGTCACATGACCATGTGTTATTCAGCACAACTCAGAAATACGTAAATTTCTGAACCTTATTACTCAGTTTTGACACAGAATTCAGAGGAACCATTTTATCATCTCAAAAAGGCACTCCAGGGTGCTTGTAATTGTGGGATAATGGCACTTCTTGGATGACACATTCCAAGGCATGCCATTATGCCACAATAACACATGTCCTGTCATATTCCAAGGCATGCCATTATGCCGCAATAACACACGTCCTGTCATGCCTTATTGCTTAGGTAAGCATCCCAGTGTTCCTTCCCAATTAATTCCCAGAGTAAGATAAGTGTGACTGAAGATTTGTAAAACTCCTCTGCCCTTTCCAGACCCACCCTGATAATACTGAACAGGCTGGGGCATATCCATGCTTTAAAACATCATAAACATATGCTTGTATCACCCTGACATATCCAGTGTTTAAAAACGGCTTATACAGCTAAAGTGAGAACTGAGAGAGAGATATTCTTTAACAACTGGGGGCTGTTGTGGATGCAGAACTGGCAATAATAGCAATTCTAAAAATGGTTGACTCTACTAAAATATTGCTGTGGACACTATAAGGGTGTACTGACTACTGAATACCAAAAAAATATTTTCATAAAAAAATGTTCTCGCTAACATTGCTTGAAGTTTTACTTCTTGCTTTATTTTTATCTTTTAATGCCCGAGTCAGAAATTGTCAGCTTTATGTGTAGTTTTTTTCCTTCTTACTTAATTTATTTTGTTTTACAAAATACGGCTCCAGTTAAGCAGCAGAAAAGTTTATCTGTCCTGTAATGGGTCCCTAGATAGCCCAAAAATCCAAACCACATGGTACTCTCTGTCTTTTAATTTTCTGAGAGAATTGGAGCGCATTCATTTACTGTAATAGTTCCACATAGAGCAGACAAATTATTAGAACACATGCTCAGAGTTCCTGATTATTCGTGTTAAGAACCCAAAAGGGAGCCATTGAATGCTTTAAATCAAGGCAGTAATGGCAGTGACAATGGTGCTGATTGTGGCTTTTTTTTTAATTGGGACACTGTAAAAAAAGAACCGAAATTTTCTAATTAACTGCTCTACACAAATACCACAGAGCCAATACCCAATATGCAAATTCAGCCCATTTGCTGTTGAAAAGGTAAAAGAAAAAACAATCTTGTTCAGTCACTGTCATGCATTTTTTCCCCTCTGAATCAGCTACTGCTGTGCCTGTGAGTCAAAGTGATGCAATTTCCAAAAGAGGGTTATAAACAAAATGGAAAGAATTGCTCTTTTCAGATTGTCTTAGTTTTTGTTGCTGAAGGATGACGGATTACTCATACAGAAAGCTGAAGTCACTAGTCAACTATGTTTTGTATTTTATAATTTATTTCCCAAAGAAGACCCACATTTTATTTTATATTGTATTGTATATTTAGTGAGGATATTCCAGCTGTGATACAGCATATAATTTTCAGTGGGGTCCTGCTTCTACCCGTTTCTGCAACAGTTGTGTACTGGAGCACTGGGAGGTTAAGTGAGTTGCTCAAGGTCACACAGTGAGTATTTGGCTCTACTGGGGTCTGAGCCTGTGATCTTCTACCCTCCAAACTGGTGCTGTAACCAGTATATCACATTGCCTCTTGGATGTTTCATTCTTAGTGGAGTCCTGTTTTTTATCCAGGTTTAGAGCAGTGATGGAGTGAAGTACTGGGTGGTCATGTGACTTACATAAGATCACACTGGCAGATCCAAAGAGTGATTTGATTTGGGGGTCACACAATGATCCCTGAGGCTATGGTGGGATTCTGAGCTTATTGGGCTCCTGCTTCACAGCAGAGTGCTCCAAGTACAGTACTGGACTACACTGCCAGGCATGGCATGGGCAGGGTAACACCCTATATGAGCGCCTATTAATGAGTGACTCAATAATAGCACTTGGAAGTAGAGTGAGTGGTGAAGAAGTTGCTATATCCTGTAGAGTGAGTGCAGCAGGAGCTACACTTGCTATAGAAGGATATAACATGATGGTTGGGCTAGCACTGCTGAACTGGCTATGCAGCATGGCGGCATATGCTACCACCCCTGAAGTGATTAACCCAGGTTCAGGCCTAGTGGCCAGAAAGGAAATATTTTGTTTTTAAATATTTGTTTTCCTAAGTCCATGCCCCGTGGAGTTGATTATCTTTATTTTGTGGGATGTGAGGGACTTGCCCCACAGAGAATTATAGGGGGCAGCCCTACATAAAAATACATATCTTCTTTTTTTCCGATGCAGTAAGTGGCCATCACTATTTGCGACAGTCACTCTATGGTCTGTCGCCCTTTGTCTGTCAGGCAGTTCTTGTCTTGCTCTTTGTGAACGGTGCCCATTAGGAGTCACTGTTATCACATAAAGCCCGTGGGCAGCCATGGTTCAGGCTCCCCTGTGCACATCAGTAGTGACTTGCAGTCACCATGGACTGGATTTTGAGCTGCTTCCATCCCATATGTGTCTGGTGGGAGTTTTGAATGCATCCAAATGTTGATGCATTTCGAAATCCCGGCTGTGCCTGATTTTGAATGGTCTCACACTTACACCCCAAAACAGCAGCACAGGTCAAGACGTGTGGACATTAGGGATGATCGAATTTGCTGATTCTAATCTGATTTGACAGAGATTTAGGAATTTCCTGTTCTGAATCCAGTTCCTGTCCCATTCTGAAAATGACCTCAAAATCAGAATCTGAATTGAATTTGGAATCCTAAATTTCTATGTAAAAAAACATATTTTAGTGTTAAATTTGAGAATTAGCATTTCTGGACTGCAATTCCGAAAATCAGGTTGAAATCTGACAAATCCAGTTCCATGACATGGAATGACACACTGGGTCTGAAGACGCATCTTGGATTCTCTATTTTAAAATTTGACCCCAGCTATCTGGGTGGGACTCTACAGCCTTATCTTTACGCCATTAAATCCAGAACTTCTTCTATACAGAGATTGAAAGTTGTCATGCTGAATTATACGTTGTGGTTTGAAAACAGCTGTCTGCTAGGAACAAATCATAAATCTGAAGCCCTTTTTTCCTCCTCCAACAATAATTCAATATGAAAAGTTTTCCAGCATTGAAATGGTGCACAGCTTGTCCAATACGCCTGCCAGTCTTTTTGATTCCGTAAATGTTAGGTGCAGCAGAAATGTACACTGACATATTTAACTTACTCAGCAGTTTAAAAGTATGATCCTGCCCTCTGTTATGTGTGAAGAAAGCAGGCTCAGGTGGTGCATCATGTTAAATTAGTTAGGATAGCTAGCACAGTGTAAAAAGAACATCTCCAAAAAGATTCAAGCTGCCACGCTTAATCAGTCTAAGCTGATGTCTGCCATACATAACAGCACAGTAATCAGGATACTTTTGGTCTTGACTCTTACATAGTATTTGTTCTGAGTACAATTTACTTACCCAGAATAGCCTAGATGAAATGCCATATCTTATTTCCAGTGGGGGTCCTGCTTCTACACATTCCCACAGCTAAATGGACTGCAGCACTGGGAGGTTAAGTGACTTGCTCATGGTCACAAAATGAGTATTTGGCTCTAGAGGTCTGTGATCTCCTGGTTCCCAAGCTAGTGCTATAATCACTAGACCCCACTGCCTCCACAATTATAAGCAGCGCCAGCCAGACTGCGATGCACTAATGCTGCAGTATATCACAAAATGCAGCAGGGAACAATGCAATTCAATGGTAATTAAGTCCTTTTGTACTGCAGCATTTTGTGGCACATCATTTACTGCTGGTTATTACATTGCATCGTGGCTGACTTTGCTGTACCAGGAAGAGGCATGCTATAGACTGGAGATGACAAAAGTACCAACTTTAAGGTACATTCTGCTTGTGTTGAGTGGAATTTTGAAATTCCACCTCCAAAGGAATTCTGGAAATTTAGGCCAATTCTGTGGAAAGTTCAAAATTCCAAAAGTAGTATTTAAACTGTATTAGTGGCCGGCCCATTGGTGCAGTGTTACTGCTACCACCTGTGACACTGGCAACCTGGGTTTGAGAACAGACCTGACTCATTGGAGGGCCGGACAGTGGGAGGTGAGTAGACTGTCCGTTCAGACACTTTCCACCTTGGGGAGGGAGCATGTACAGCTGCTGCTGCTCTACCACCCCCTGAGTGACTACAGGGGCAGGCACGCTGACACCAAGGGGTTGGGGAGGGGGACGTTGGCTTTGGCCGGTGTAGGATGTGCAGGATGCCATTCTCCTCACTCCATCTAGCCATGCAGCAGAACTGGGGGCCTTCTCTGGATGCCAAGTTTAAGGATCATTGGGGAAGAGGGGGATCCAGTAACCCACACCATGGGGGTAAGCCAGGGAGGAACACCGGGTGGAGGATGTCCTGGAAGAAAGGTGGGTGACAGCAATGGGGGCAGAGGTGAGCTGATGGGGGCCTGTTCTGTAGGGGAGGCAGAAAAAGCACAATAAATTAAAAACAACTGCATATTAGTAATGCCAATTAAGGTTCCACAGGTGATATGAGCTGCGGATTAGGTTTCTGCAAACTGTGGAAAAGCAATCCATGGTTTACACAACCCAGAGAAAACTAATCAGCAGTTTCCATTAAAAGACTTCCAGAATACCATAGAATTTATTGAAGAATTCTGAAAAGTATTTTGGAAACTGAATTGCCATACTACTGGAATTCTACATCCTGCACAGCTCCAATGAACAGCAAAATGTTTACTATAGTTACACTTCACTCAGTTGTCTTTTAAAATCCTACTCTTGCTGCCTGCCACTCACCCCCATTTCTATTCAACTCCGTATGACATGTTTATAGTTGCCTAGCTCAAGCAGTATATAGAATACAATCACAACCATTGATTCCAGCTTTGATATCTTCATTTCTAAGCCTGTTGCTCACAGCATGGGTTAATGACGGATTCCTCCTTATCTTCTACTCAGCATGTTGCTAGCACAATAAGATCAGCTTACTGCCAGTTTAGATCCTTGGCACCTATTCATTCCTGTTTAGATCAATCTACTGCAGTGATTATAAAATTTATACTTTTCTTTTCACGTTGACTACCGTAATTTGGTGCATATGAGCGCCCATCTTTTACATGCAGCTGATCACATGCAGGTTGCTCGGTAAAGCAGCAGCTTCAAAATGCAAGTTTGTACTAAGATAAAATGTTTAAAATCATTCATCTTTATGGCAAATGCCTTAAACTGTATTAGTTTTTTATGTGTTGGCTCATTCTCACCTCAACATTTTTAAATATTCCACATTAACAAGGACTTATTACACAGTTTGTTTCGAAACATCTGACTGTCTAGCTAGCCTCAGGATAGCTGTGTTTGTGTGACAATCTGTTGTCCTAGTAAGAGCTAATATTTATAGAACAAATAATGGATAAGTGTGGTGCACACAAGGAAATAAACCCACTGAGGGGGTTAACCACATCATAGTCACAAGCCCAAATGGTAAGCAGCTTTATGATCTGGGTAGCTCTCTCAATGGATCAATTTCCTTGTATAACACACCCATCTTTTATTTTATATAATCCATTTGATTGGTTACTTTTAGTTTTGAGTACAATTACATATGCAGCGAAAGGGTATACAGGGAAATACATGCAAAGTACTTCCATGGGGAAAATGTTCCATCCATGTAATGCATGTATTTATAGGGACACTGAGGAGCACTGATATAGTTAGAAGAGTGTCTCTTTGGGCTTTCTAAGGGTTAGAGAACTGCAAACTTGAACTGGAGCAGGCTAAGAACCCTGAGGATGAAAAAAAAGATACTCATAACACTAAGCATGCAACTCAGTGCTCCTATTAATATATTGTAAGCTGTTTGGTTTATAATATATTTATTAAAAAAAATGTGTTTTAACCCTTGCTGTGCCATGGACTGATATATCAGTCCAGAATTCGTATACGGTCTAATTCTGTTGGCAACGTAAGGGTTAAGTTAAAAAAAGACAATGAAAATGCAACACCCCAATTCTGTTAGTAGAACATTCCACCTTTATCAACCCTAGTATGATAGACCCTCATAATTAGAAGAAGGCTTCATGTGGAAGGTGATCAACAGCACTGATTGGCTTGCTCAAGAATGAAAGAATATGTTAAAAGGGGCACAGAGATGTGTCTCAGCACTTATCAGGAGTTCAAACCAGTATTTAATAATCAAACCCCACAACTGTCTTTCCCTTTTAAAGCTGCAGTATTTGTTAGTCTGCTGTTATTTCTGGAATCTATAAATTCATAATCAGTGGTCTGAATTCTTAAAAGACTTTGAAGGTGAAAAAAATGTGCAAGTATCCAAAAAAAAAGGTGCAGGCACAGAAATAAAGGCCAGTTGCACCAAGGGGTATTCTGAAAACATCTGCAGCTGTGGGAAAAATATTCTGCGGATTGCAGAAAAAAGGTAGCTGTGGAATTTCTTGCAGGGGAAAAAAGTCATTGAAAGGTATGTATTATCCTGTTAATAGCTATTCTCAGCCACTGCTGCACCTTAGCTGCGGAAAAAATGTTGCCCACATGCTGCACTAAAGAGAGTGAGGCGTAACTGACATACTGAGCAGAAGGCAGTTTGCTATCAATTGAGAACCAGTTCTGGTGGGGGTTGATATACCATACACCACCAACCAGGGGCCTTATAGTAATGTCAGATGTCAGACCACTAATAGCACAATACTATTGAAATGCAACAGACCACACTCGCATGACCCACTGCAGCCCATATTGCAGCTCCACAGGCAGCAGAGGCAGAGGCAGTAACAGACAGAAGTGGGGGCAACAGAAGCAGGCAACGATAAAACATCAGAGACACAACCCACATCTACAAAATGTCACTGTGTGCATGGGCCTACTGTATGTGGAGTGCAAAGCACAGCCATCACAGTGTGACTGGAGTACACTGGTGGATGGTGTGACTGTGGTCTGCCTGTACTGTTGCTGCTACACGTGTGCTGGTCTTGCCTGGCTGTAGTTGTCCACCGTAGCAGCTATTTGCATCTGCTGCTGTTGTGTAAGGTCAGGCAGGGCATGCTGCCCCTGTCATGCAAGCTCCTGCTCAGATAGGTGGTGCTGCTGCAGTCCCAGAGGTGGGACTGGCCTCTCTAAGTGTCCTGGTTCTGTTGCCTGTTTTGCAAAATTCACGGTGGATCCTGCCTCAGTTTATTTGGCTCATCTCTTGCCCTTTTTGCTGAGCCTTTATATTATTTCTGCAGCTGTGGATCGCACATGCGGCATTGCTATCTCTTCCTTTGCGATTTTCACGTGGGTGGTATTTTTCGCTGAAAATATCCTGCCGTGTGTCTCCGCAGTCTGCTGGCCATTTTTTTCACATGTGCACAATTTTCTCCTCTCATAGAGAATCCAGCCCTGTATCTTTTCAAATGTTCTAAGATAAATTACTCAAATCATTAAAGATGGCTGCCACTGACAATATTTAAACATCTTTTCTGTTGAGCTTACTTTCTAACTGTAAATGGTGGGTTTTGTACTGTGAATGTATTATGATGGTGTTAGCATGTGTTTCCAATGGTAAATAGCATTGCACCACACCAAGATGTTTAGTTTGTTCACAATGGGCATTGCAAGGAAGCAAGAACTTCTAAAAATGTCAGAATCACACATCTCAGTTCAGGAATGAAATAAAATGAAAACAAAAATGACATCCTGATATTTTGCTGGGAATACCTACTTACTAAAACACCTGAGATAATGACTAACAAAGACTACTGGTTTAAGTAGCCAATTCTTGTGTTTTCCAACAGATAATGGCCCAAATTCTTTAAAGAACAGAAGGTGTTATCTACAACCTGAATGGCATTTTAATTTTCCTTACTGATAAAATGACAGAATTACATTTAGAAAGGTTTTTTTTTATACATTTTCTTTATACTTCCCATCTCTGCCCACTCAGACTCTCTCTGGTGTGGACACCTGGCTCAACCTTGTCCAGCCCACCTGAAGTCCTCAACCATACCTTTATTTTATTTATTTATTTTATTTAGTTTTTGTTAACCGGGTAGGTGCACTAGCCATAAAATGACTATTTTCAGGCACGACCCGGGAGAGTACAGCAAAAGGAGAACCGTTGAACAACAATAACATGGGTACAATAATACAAATAGAGGAACAGTACAGCAGTGCTACAAAAATACAATCGGTAGAAACAACAAAAAATAATGGCAAGCATTATACAGATAGTGGCAATAAGATATATAATGAGTGCAGAAACCATGGACTCAACCTGTGGAGTGAAAGGGTTAATAAGATAGTAAGGTTACATAGAGAGAAATGTGAGGAATGTTCAAACATAACAAGAAAGACTGAGAAAAGGAAGGTCAGGAGTGGTAATTGGCAAAACAACAGTGGATGGTCAGCAACAAGGTTAGAGAAGGAAAAGAGCTAGTAGTCAAGAAGTTATTTACAAAGAGAAGGAAAAATATGGGGAGGGGAAGAGGAGACAGTCTTGGAGCTGGATTAGAGCAGGGGTGACATTACTGGTAAGTCTCAGGAGCTTCAGGTTGGGTCAAAGCATATACAAGCATCAGCTAAGGATAGATAACGATGATATTACTGGTGGGGTGCCCGCTTCACTCTGCTTCTCTGATCCCCCGACCCCTGGATCTAAACCCCCCGGGGCAGGACCTCTGACTTCTCTTGGCGACCTTTCTGAAATCTAATTAGGTGACCAGGGAATGTAGGAAGCACCAGGGACAAGCGGGAAGACCTGACACTGGGTGTGGGGGTCAGCCACTGGACCCACCTTTCCCTACCAAGGTCCAGGGCCATTTTTTGGTTTTCTGTTCCTCCCCCTGTCAGCTCAGATGTGCAATGCACCCAGTGCATGCATTTCTGCACATATACACAGGGTTGCCGCCACAGCCAATCCCCTGGCAAAGGATCCCAAGGGCTGATGTACCCCCAGTCACCACCGGGAGTCTCAAAGCCCAGGATCTGCAACCCCCTCCCTCCCAGGAGAGGAAAGCAGTCCTATGGTTGCTCAATCCTCTACTCCCCGCTGACCCCTGACAACACGAGTCCGTTCCTGAACCCGGGTTACCAGTGTGGCGTAAGGTGTGGCGTCCAGTGCCTCAACCCTCAGCACCACCAGGCCGGCTACTTTTAGAAAGCTTTGAGGCTGTTGCTTGTTCTGACTCATATAAAAACATATGGGTCATGGGTCACCTGATGAAGGAACCTGTATGGCCCCTAATGTTTAGCACTATACCACCTTTGTACAAGGCATTTGGTCCCATGAAAGGTTTAAATCTATCCAGTGACTCCAGCTAACATAAGAGGAAGGCTTTCATTTAAAGAGCTGCTGATGCCTCTGGGAACACTTTGAAAAACATAATATTCAGCTACAAGTCTGCTTGTTTTCCATATATCTTCTACAGCTTTCTGCTCCCCATTATTTATTACTAAGGAAATTTGCAGGAAAACAGGATCTTAATTTCTTACAGTTTCACTTCTCCTCTGTCTTATTAGTTACTTCAAGTAATAATCATCTGCTGTGACATCACAATCTGTTGCCATGGGAATACTGTGAAGTGTCACACTTTATCCTGTCAATTTCAATGTAACTGTGGGGTAGGTAATCACTAATTATATACAACAGGGATAATTACACTGTAGCTACATGTTTGTTTCATGTAACGTCATTGCAATTGAAATGCAGGTCACAAGCAGAGTATTATGATCTTGGGTGAGACTCTGAAGGAACAAAAATTCTGTTCTTATGCAAATGGCCTCATGATAAATAATGGTGAGGAGAAATACAGACCTAATGTGAAATATAAGCTGAATTGTGTCTAATTATTATGTATTTTTTAAGTTCTTCTAGAGTCACCAACTGTTCTTTAAGAACCAGGTCACAGAATTGACAATGAGGGCATACTCCCATGACAGAATGAGACTAAAATCTAGGAAAAGGTAAGAACAGTAACTTTGTCGAAGGTGTTTAATCAGTATGATCCTTACTTGCTTGATGGCACCTGTAATGCATCTCCTGTAAGTGTGGGAGCTATACAGAGATGTTGAGAGGTTTTACTCAGTGGAGCTGGTAGGTACTAAAATGGTAGCAGGATTCAAGCATGAATGGGAAGACAGATGGGGACCATAGTAATAGGGCTGGGGGGAGTAAGGCTGGCAATTGAGAAGGGTCATGCGGTAGAACAGTAGGTAGAGAATTTAGGGCAGACCAGGTGGGCCAAGAGGTCCTTATCTGCTGACAACTTCTAAGTTTCTATGTTACTTTGCTGCTGAAGTTGTGAAATTCACTTTTGAATATTACTTTGCAAAGTTCCCACTTTCTCCCCTTCACTTTGTGATGAGTTTTCGGGGGCAATGTGGCACTTTTTCAGGCAAAGTCAGGCAATGTTATAGGGCGAAGTTGCAACTTGATTGGCAAATTTACATGACTTTGCTTGAAAAATTGGCACTTCACCCACCGAAAACCTTGTGAAGTTTGCAGACTTTTCAAATGAATTACCAGTTCTGCACATCTCTATGCCATAATAGTGTAGACTGTGGCCAATGGTTCACAGAGACTAACAGAAGTTGCTTAATGTATGCTAACAAATCCTGAGAGAAACTGCCAGGATAGAATGCTGGATATTAATATTGTTTTCCCACTGGTACAAGATGCAGTTTGATGCATCATCTTAGCATACAGATGAACCAGCCAGGTCATCCCTTGTGGTTGAAAAGTCCTTACAGTAAAATCTGTTATATTGACTTTCACTTCTGGATGAATTGCTATTGATAGCTAGAAACAGTTGCTAGACCTAAAGAATATATAGTATAAAGCAATGCCATTCCTTGCCCTTTGTCACATTGGACTTACAGTACTCTGTTGCTACAGGTAAGGCCTGTATAAGAATAGAGAAAATAAGTTACAATTAAAGTTGTCTTGTGGTTTTAGAGTCATAGTTCTCAGGACATTATTATCTTATATACTGTATGTTGTTTCTAAAGCAGCAGTACAACAACATTTGGGCAAAAAATGTAACCCTACCTTTTTCACTATAAAAGATGCCAGATATCTTTCAGTTTTATTAAGTGGTAAACTTTTCTATTTCCTCCAAAATTTGAGTATGTTATAAATGTTTGAATTTAGTTTTTTTTTCTCAAGAAAAAAGATGGCCGCCACATTTGGCTTAGTAATAGCGTAGTAGACCTGGCAAGGGTTAGGATAAAAACAAACAAAAAAAACTCATGGTGCACAGCAGAGGAGGTACGTAGAAAAGTCAGTTTGACAGGTATGCCAATATTTTTTTAATTGTAGCTAAAACTAGCTTTTTTGAAAAAAAAATTTTCATTTACACCACTGCTTTAAATGTTGTCAAAAAGTGTCATGCTGCAATATGCTCTCCCACCAATGAGTTGCATTTCCATGTCTCAATCAGTTTGACTGTCCCAGCCAATGAAACACAGTGATGACAGCAGCTATGGAGGATGGAAAACAAAAGAATTTGGGCAGGTCAGGGGAGCAGCAGCACTATGCCATGCTGCCACCAGGGAGCCTGGGTTTGTGTGCGAGACTCAGACTCCCACACTGAGACCAGCAGGGAGCTGAGGTTGCACTGAAGTCGAATTTGTATTCAATGAATAACCTGAAATTCTGCATTTTTGCCTTCGATTCAGCACAGTCATTCTTTTGAGACACTTTAGATTATTCCTAACTGCATCCAAATCATAAAACAAAAACACTCTTGCACTTCCCATGTGACCAGGCCTAGTCCAATGGCCACCTCTTTTCCCACCCCATGCATTCTTTCACAATCCACATGCATTTTTTTATGTTGATTTCTTTTTCCTCCCGATTACCATGCGACTCAACCCCCTTCCCAGCTCTATCATCCAACATCCCCAGGGCTTACATTTGTGATGGTCACTGCACTGGTATACCTCGGGATTCTTCACTCGGAGTGGTGACGGGAGCTGTCTCACTACCAGCAGCGCCAGTGACACCCTCAGCAGGTGGGATGGCGAGGGGCCGCTTGAGGTCCAAATGGGGTTGGGCAGGTGGAATCACCCGACAAGGAGACGCAGGAGTCGTACACAGAGACTGGATGAAGCAAAGACATTTATTAGACAGAAGGGGACGGAGGACATGGTCGAACAGGAACATACCCACCACAAAAACAGTAGGGAGTATGGACAGCATTATGGACATCTAAACAGTAACAACTAAACTCTAAAATGTCTAAACTCTAGGTTATTATTCTCTATAGGTGCACCATGGCCTATTGCCACTATACTCCTAAAATTCCTTAGCAGTATCCTGTAAGAGCAACTAGTACATAGACAGAAATCAGGTGTTCTTCACTACCCACAATACAATATTTGGTTTTACAATGACCATCCAATTCTCACAAAGTCCAAATGTCTGTCGTCTTCGTGCGCACCGTCTTTCTTCGTTGGTAGCTACAAGGGAAATAGAACAGAACTGTAGAACCCTAATCTCAATTCCCAGCAAGGATCTAGATAAGGCCACTGGGGTGGTGAGAGGTTTGGTAAACAGACCATATGTCTTTGGCAAAAGCCCACTCTCTCCGAGGCTGCCGGAATGTAGAACCAAAGCAACTGGTTCCTGAAATAACACACTAGAGCAAGAGGTTCCTCAGCCAAAACCCACTTCTAGGGTTGCCAAGGATGAAGAAAGACCAAGATCTGCGTGGCGATTAATCCAATGGAGGACTACTACGATCCGACTGATGCTGCAGCACTCCAAGGGCCAGCTGGACTCAGAAGGAACTCTGACAGGACCAGGAACCATAAGAATCTGAAGAGATGATGGTTGACTCTGTAATCCTAGGATCAGGAACTAACACAAAACAAAGAAACGGCGGACGCGTCCCAGACTGGGCTTCGACGGACTCGACTTTCAGCGAACGACCAGGTGGGGTGCAGAACAGGTTCTCCAAGATGCGCTCTCTCTCTTCTGTAGAGGGCGACCAATTTCGGGACATCTGGAACAGGAACCATATGGAACGACACTGGCACGGCTGTCGTGATGCATTTCGGCGGACGTACTTTTAAGCTGTGAAAACAAGAAAATGCCGGGTATGACTGGTACGACTGATGACGGACTTGACTTCGGCAGACGACACAAATGGATGGGATGAGTTGATGGATGATCTTCCTGAAGTGAAGAATGTTGGAAGGGTGTCTTCTTCTGAGTAGAGAGTGATTCTGAGCACGTGGTGTAACAGACCACACTATGAGACTGCAGTGTGGTAGAAGATTGAGACTGTCTTCGTATAGTAGTAAACATATAACTGAAGAATGCCCAAAGAACTGTGGAATGGTACAATAATTTGCCAGAGGAGGGCAAATTATAACTTCAGGGTTAATTATTACTGATGAGAGCCAATGTCCAGGTGCTTAGAGCAATGGTTCAGGTACTTGGACCAATAGTTCAGGTACTTCGGACAATAGTTCAGGTACTTAGGGCAATAGTTCAGGTACCTCGGACAATAGTTCAGGTACTTAGGGCAATAGTTCAGGTACTTAGGACAATAGTTCAGGTACTTAGGGCAATAGTTCAGGTACCTCGGACAATAGTTCAGGTACTTAGGGCAATAGTTCAGCATAAGCAGTACAATAATCACAGTAATTTCACAGTATAGGCAAATAGAACAGTCTCAAATGAACCCCTGTTTCTATAGGTAGGGTATTCTGGAATAGGATCCCTTACTGTGCGTTGTGGCTGGGGAATTCTTTAGTACCACTAGGCTGGCTTGCCCTATTCCGCTAGGCAGGGCCTCCTTTAGTACCACTAGGCTGGCTTGCCCTATTCCGCTGGGCGGGCCTCCCTATAGTACCACTAGGCTGGCTTGCCCTATTCCACTAGGCCGGGCCTCCCTTTAGTACCACTAGGCTGGCTTGCCCTATTCCGTTAGCGGGGCCTCCCTCATAGTACCATAGGCTGGCTTGCCCTATTCCGCTAGGCCGGGCCTCCCTATAGTACCACCTAGGCTGGCTTGCCCTATTCCGCTAGTCTGGGGCCTCCCTTAGACCAGGCTTTACCTCGGGCCTAATGCCCTACCTTTACCTCGGGCCTGAAGCCCTACGTTAGCTTGGGCCTGGTGCCCCACCTTAGATTGGGCCTGGTGCCCCACTTCATAATGGGCCTGGTGCCCCTTGAAATACTGGGCCTGGTGCCCCAATTTACAATGGGCTTGGTGCCCCTCTAAACTTTGGGCCTGATACCACACTTTACAATGGGCCTAATGCCCTACTTTATAAATGGGCCGGAATTGCCCTTTTAAATGCTGTTGCCCATTTAAATCTGTAGGCTCCCAGTGCCTGCTGTCATTTATTCGGTGAAACCCCACCTTAAATCCTGCCCCCTAATGCATATTTATAGGCCTTTGCTTTGGCCTTGCTACCCTAGCCCCTCCCTGTAGGCAGCAGCCCGCATCCAAATAGACCTTCAAAAAGGATACGTAGCGACGATGCCTGCAGCGCTGTACGCTCCTCTAGCACCTACTGCGCTCTTTAAATTAAACAACAGTCTCTTTGGTCAGGTGGTCAGCACGTAGCGTGTGCTGCCGCCAACTCACTGCTCTGACGAGCTGCTCCGGGGAATCAGGAGGCAACTGGGAGGCGGGAGGGATGCTGACAGTAGGAGGGAGTATACAGGCGGCAGGGGGGATGACCGGGGGGCCTCAGACGGCCAAAAAAGATGCGGGCATGATGTGGCTGGCAAAGCTGCTGATGTGGGACCGAGATTAAACTGTAAAACACTCAGGGGGCTAAAACAAATAACTGGAGGGCTTTTAAGCCCTAAAACGCGGGAACAACAGCATTTTCTTCTTCGTGGTGCCCCGATGGCATCACCGACTGCAGCACTGGACAAAGCAGGGAGTCTGGACGTCTTCACTAGCTGGAGCTCGAGCAGGCACACAGAACAGTCCTTGGGGAATGGCTTCAACCCACCAGGTAAGCCTTCCTGGTTCCCCTTAACTTTCTGTGTCCTCTCTTCTCCACAGCTAGCAGGAAACTGAACAACTGAATAATTATCTTTTAAACTTGAACCTCTCTGGGTTCTAGATTGGCTGGAGTGGAATGCGGTGCATGAGCCACTCAGCACAACATTCCATCCAGGCCATTATGACATCTATTGCTTTTTTTCAATCTGTCTTTTGACCAGCTGTAAGTGCACAAGGCACTTTTCTATTATTTACAGTGTTTTCCTGTACCAGGAGGTTGAATCTTTATTTCTAGGAGCCCCTTAGCACTGTACCCTGCCACCTACACCTGCAGCAGGTACCCTGAGCACCTGTGGACTCTTCATTAATTTATTTTTATTTTATTTTTCTGGAATGACCAACTTTGGGGCATTACACATTCCAGTCCTAATCTTCCTCCATGGCTTTCTTCCCATAGCAGGGCCAGTGGATCTCCCAGCTCACTGTCAACAGACCCGGTTTCTGAGAGAGGGCCCTGTGGCTGGTGTGCAGTGTGCAAGAGGGCTGGTCTGCCATCCTTCTCTGCTTCCGATTGATTTTCACCTCCATTTGCACCCTGGGAGAAATGGATGTGCAATGCCATCCATGTGACCCTATGCATGTTCCCATGGGTAGGACATTGCCAGCTGCTGCTGCTCCTCCACTCCCTAATGTGTGGTCTGTGGCTGCCTTGTCCCAAGCCAATTCTAGGGGTCAGGGTTGTGCTGGGCACTGCATTCCTCCCTCCCCAGAGGAAGAGAACTGTCCTCTGGATGCTCAATCCTCCTGTTCTCAGCCAACCCTTTGATGCCCCATGTTTACTTCAGAACCCAGATCATCAGCATCTCAGGTCATAGTGCTACCACTGTTCCAGTGGGCCGGCTAGCCTCAGACATTTTTATTATTAAAAAAATGCAAGTTCTGGCCCTTGGCAGTGTGCAAAGTTCTGACTGAGCATTTTTTTTTTTTTACAAAAAACAAAACCAAAACTGACTGGAGGAACAATGAAGGGAGAAGAGATTGGTACTTACTGGACCTAGTGAAGGGTGGAGGAGGGGTGCCTCTCTCCCCTAATTTTAGTTTGCTAGACACTCATAGCAAGGAACTGAAGTGCATCTTGCCAAAGTGTCTAACCAAATCAAAGTCAAGGGGTTTGAACTGAAGCGGAATTGAGGTTACCAATTTTCACATTCGCTCATGCTCGCTGGGGACTGAGGCAAGGTACCTGACTCACTGAAAGGAAGGGCATGGGAGGCCTGGCTTTTATGCACGTCTGCTGACTGATGAAGGAGAGGCCAGGGGAGTGGCATTCGTATCAGATGTGAGAACAACTCCTTGCCTGCTCTCCCAGCTGAAGAAAGGGTACAGCCTGGTGACCACAATCATCATGCAAATGAAGGACAGGAGGAATATGGGGACAAATATTTATACTATCCAAAAAAAGGAATGTTTCTTTTCAGTCTTGAGTTTATCTGTATTCTCTCCCTGATCAGCACCAGTCTGGGCCAGTCCCTATAGCCCCATCACCCAACTTCCCTAGGACTTACCTTGCTCTGGTGTGTCCTGACCACATGACCTATTCCAGAGGAGCCCAGTTGTTGTTGTGCAGCCTGCTAGGGAATGAGGAGTCACCCAGCTGTGGTCAGAGTTTTTTCCCCTGCATTTTCATCCTGGGCTCGTGCACATGAAGTGATGTGATGGGCATGCTCTGACTCCTTGAAGACGCCCCTCGTATGCAGACACGGGGTCCCGTCCCACATGCCTGTGATCTCACTGCGCTGCCATCCAGAGTCCTGCAGATCACAGCCAACCAGCAGGACATGGATTCCCTCTCCTCCAAGGGAGGAGAGCTGTCCAAGGGATCCTTAATCCTCCCTTCCTCCCCTCTCAGCCCGCGAGCCACTCAAGTCCATTCCCAAATTTGTAATCCTGGCAGATAGCAGACGCTAACTCTATTGCCGTGCTACTGGGTAGACCTAAGAACAAGAATGATTACATCAAGACTCATATCCTGCAGATGGTGGCTGAGAAACTGGAATTAACAATTTCAGTTACTATGTATAAGTGTGATGGTCTGAGGGCGAAGAACATGCCATTCACCATGCTGTTCTCAGGGTGGTAGAAGGGTGCTCTCTTTCAGGATAGGGAGAACTGACAAAAAGAATTTTAAAAAGATACTTGCAGCATGTCCTGGTACAGATATTGTGTTTTTTTCCAAAACAGGTATTTAGAAAAGCTTTGACAATAACAGAAAACCTCATCCTTGTATTACACAGAATCTCATTATTAGCCAAGTGAGTACTATTCAGAAAAATACTGTTGTTAGAGATCAATTACAGGTATTCAAATTACCAGTTAGAGCTTTCTATTTCTATTGATGCTCCCCATTAAAGCATAATGCATTTCTGCCTGAATATATGACAATATCTTCCTTTCTGGCAGCATTCTGCGATACTATGTTTTCCAGCTATTCACATTAGATATCTTCAAATTGGTTCTGTGAATAGCACACTTGCTGTAGCAGGGGACGTGAATGGATGGCACTGGATTATCAGCTCAGCAAAAACCTCTGTACTTAGGTCCCTCTGCCAATAGCAGATAACAGCAGGAGGCCATAGCATTCTGTCTGGAAGTGAAATCTTTGGTGACAGAAGAAGGCTGGGGCACAGGAAAGCACATTCCATTAACCCATGCGAGATCATTCCATGCAGAACAGGAGTACATAATAAAAGTATAGTCCAGAATGCACATCCCATTAATGGTAGGGGGTCATGAACTGCTACCAGTTTGGCAACAGGCTGCGGATTGCAAGCAACAAAAAGAAAATGCCAATTAAGTCCGAAATTCTACAAAAAGAAAATGAATGATCCTGTTTGCTCCAGTAAACTGTCACATTTCTTTACACTCACTTGATACCTATAGTTGTACTGACTGTATAGATTGACTTCTGCTGCTGTGTTTGTCATGTTTGTTATGTTATAACTTTTAATTGTAATATTGTCTTGCATACCTCTCAACTGTTCCTCATTACGAAGGACGTCCCTCATTTCACCCCTAAGAACTGTTTTGTCCCTCATCCATCCCTCATTAACAAGATGCCAACCACAACGAGAATGTGATGTACTGTAAACTCAGACTTCAAAGCTGGAAGTCACAATATTCTAAGATGTGAAATCAAAAATAAACATTGTACAAGATTGTCCACCTTTTCCCCTATCCCCCGACACATCTGTAAATAAGCTCTTCCCAGCTCAGTTTGCCTTTCCTGAAAAACGTTTGACCAGGGCTGTGCGGAATTTTCAAACTCTGACAGAATGGAATTCTGCAGAATTTTGGAAAATTCCATCAAATTCTGTGAGATTCTGTCAGTAGCGGAATTCTGAAATTTCGGAAGTGGAATGGTTTTCATAGATGAGAAATCTGTGGTTTACATAAGCTGCATATTCCTTTTCTGCAATCCGTGGAATATTATTCCACACTTTATGTAATCCATTGAAAGTTATTCCTTGGTTCACATAGAAATACTTTTTGGAATTCCACAGAATTAAGAAAAAAGAAATTCTGAAAAGCATTCCTCCAGTGGAATTCCACACTCTGCATAGCTCTACTTTTGAGATAAATAAATTGCCTGCTAAGAGCAATATGACTCCATCACTTATTGAATGATAATGGTTATATTACAGGATGCAAGGGCACTTTCAGGAAGCACAGTATCACTTGTAAACAGACATACCTAGGTACTTGGAGTACAAAACTATTCCAGCAAACTGGTGCTGCACAGTGCACAGACCAGTCCACTAGTTTTTTTTTATAACATAGTTATGCAACCTCTTTTATTTATTTATTTAAAATTCAGTGACCTAGATAGGCATGCTAATACGTAGTTCATTTCTAGATGTGACCCGAGAGAAGGGGAATATGGGGCAAAGTATAGCTTTTTATACAGTACCAAAAAAGAGCCACAATGCAGAGAAATCATAAGTACAGTACAGACTAAAATACATAAAATAACAGAATACAAAATACAATGAGTTCTGATGAAACCAAACATTTGGCCAAGAATTGCACTCATGTTACAGTTTGGAGTGACAGACTCACCCTTTCTTGCGTACCATATAAACGCCTATTACTGAATCCCAAAATAAGGATTCATTAACAAAGCTAAGTGGAAACAGTTCCAATGGTTTGTGTGAAAATCACTTTATCAGAGTACCATGATTTGAGGTGTTGCCAAATTAAATTTTGCCAGCTAAGTGGCCGTGAAGCAGTCAAAATTCACCTTGCAAAAGTTGCAAAGCCTTACAAACTTCCTATGGACCTTTCAAACTCTGACTTTGCCAAAATGTTGATGTTTTTACCACAAAGTCACCTTTTTGCCAGTGAAGTGGCACTTTGTGAGCAAATTTTGGCCAATTTGCCAACACAAATTTCAACTTTGCCACTCAAAAATTTGCAAATTCAGTCACTTCATCCATCTCTAACCAGGATAACTTGTGTTTTCATCCTGGTTCCCAGGGTAATTCAATGAAAAACAAATCAGCATTCTAAACAAGGCTCCTAAAATGGGCCTATAGTGGATAGTAGCACTGCTCCAAATTTTCTTCATTTTTAATAAATTCTATTCATAGCTGTTATGACCTGCACAGGTTCCGATTAGAAACATCAGCCCTCTGTTGCTCTCCAAGCCACAACATGCGTGCAACACATATATACAGTGTAAGTTACAACCACATAGTAAAGCAAGGTAACATGCTGGATGGACTTGTCTGCCATAGGATTTTTTTTATGAGGAGATGACAGAATTAATAAAGATAATGTACCAATACAATAAGGGAAGAAGAAACTGAAACAAAAAGGGAGCAGGCAAAGTAATTAGAGCAGGGGTCAAGAAGTAATAAGCAAAATGGAATGGATAAGACAGGAACTGTAGGATGGCTGAGGACATAAAGTGAGTAGTGAGTGGAAGAGGGCTGAGAGGAAAGAAATACTGGGCTATAAGAAAAGCAAATTGGGCAGGGAAATGTGGCTAGTTGCAGGTGGAAGGGGGTGTAATGAGCTGTAAGGAGGGCTTGAGGAAGGGGATAGAGGAGGAGGAGGAGGAAGAGGAGGTGAGAGGAATGCAAAGAAGCAGGCTATTTCAGAGAATGCAGAGGTAAATGTTGATGGCAGAATGACCAGCAGAGGTTTTGCAGTGAGGGATGAAGGAGCAGCTGCCATCAGAGGGAATGGGGAGACCAGGAGTACAGGATGATGAGGGAGAGGAGAGCACAGAGGTACTGTAGGAAGAGAAGAAGGACAGTCAGTATTCTGCAAAGGAAAAAGTAGACATCTAGCATGGCAGAGATACTACTGGTAGTAGTGAAAGAAGAATAATGTGCATTCATATAATAGTTCACACACACACACACACACACGCACACACATACTATTCCAAACTACTTTATAGGTATGTGTGTGCAGGTTGCTTTTCTGGTTCTGATAGGTCAGGTCAGCTCAGAGCCAGAACCAGCACTAAAGATATAATACACAGAAGAAAGAAATGGGGCAACCTGTTTAAAAATCTGAATAGTGGTACAAAGGTGGAATTCCATGCCCCCATTACTGTGAATTCTAGGGTGCTTCATTTTTGTGGGAGGGGCTAGAGATGAAGGGGAAGAGGCTGGCAGGTTGAAATGCAGAGGGGAGAAGGGAGACCTTATAAATAGTTTTTTTGTTTTTTGTTAAATGTGGCAGAAAACTGAATTGGACTGGCTGTGACCTGGTTCTGGTGCAACAGGCTGGACTGGGAAATATCTGACCGATCTGAATGTCTGACCTGGATCTCAGCACACCCCTATTTACAAGCAACAAGAGAGACTGGTAGTTCAGTGAATGTTCACACATATTGCTAGTCGTCCCACACATCACCACCTACACACAGCTATAGCCAATCACCGGAATAATTTTTTTTTTTTTGGGGGATGTTGTCCAAGGCAGAAGGGAAGATCCCTACTATTGTGAATAATGCATTGGTTCCTTGGCTTCCACCCGGACATGCTCCAGAACAAGACCAGAGATAGGCAGAAGATACCTCAGTTTAATATCTCATCAGAAAGATAATAATAATTAGTATTTATCAAGTACAGTTCAAATATCAAAGCACTGTACAGATATAAATAATAAACTTTAAAACAAAGGTTAAAATCCAGTGTACATAACCAGTAATTATTCACAGTAATTCACAAAGGTAAGATTAAATAAATGGTTTGTAGTGCCTTTTTGAAACTCTCCATGGTCTGGCACTCTCGAACCCAATGAGGTAGAGAATTCCACAGGGTAGGTGCTACAAAAGCAAATGAACGAGCACCAGCTGTTTTCAGCTGCACCCTGGGAACCTCTAGCAATCCCTCGTCAGTGGAAGATGGTACACTTTAACAGGACAGCATTCCATCAGTAATGTACTGCAGTGCCAGCATTTGGGATATGAGCCTGAGTCCTGGACTGGGTCTAGAACTTATAATCTTCTGTCCAAGATCTGGATGTGCTACCATACTACAAAACCATTGTGCACTCTGACAGTACTTTTAAACCAAAATCAAATATCAGAGAAGGGAACAGAATTTAGAAAAGGAGGAATGTTTCACCTCTGAGTGGACTGCTTCGACAAGGTGATATTATTCAAAATAGGGAGACATTATACTGCCTCTCTAGAAACCTTTGTTTTCATGAATAATACAAATGTGTGTTATAAGACAAATTGTCTTTTTAGAAGTTCAAATGTTATGGAGGTTTTCTTCTTTTCTTCTCTGGATGCTGATGCTCAGTTTTCCAAGGATGAATTCACAGCGCAGAGTACATGATTCAGAAGAAATGGCTGCCGGCTCTTTATAGCAGAATTTGACAACCTTGCTCTCTCTAGCATAAAAGCCCCTTCTGCTACTTGACTTTCCAATAATCCAAGGACAGTTCAAGGGCTAGAGCTGGTTTCAGAGTTCAGTTCAGTTCTAGTTTACATGTACTGTAGAAGCAGAGCAGCTGATTACTGTCATAAGTCAACAGAACTATGAATACAGAGAATTGCATCTTTCAGCTGCTTCTCAAATCACTCTAACATAGACACTTCTGTTTCTTAGCATTGCAAAAGACATGCACAGGCAGTCAGACAGGAGCTGAAATGGACAATGTACAGGGGCCTTCTTAGCAAAGGGAATATTTTAATAAACAACTAACGGGACCTTTCTGCAACCTCTAAAATCTTTTAGACATAACACCAGTGTCCTGCCCATTGTCCAGATGTGTGTCAGGCATCTTATTAATGTGGAATTTAATATTTTTCCACTTCAACCGCATAAAGCCCTGAACAAAGCTGCTATGCAATAATTCCAGTAAACAATTTATCATGCATCTCTTCTCAGTGCCTCTTGCCTACCACGGGAGACAGTGGACATGAAGACTGTGCAGGCCTTTAAGGTAAGCCAAAACAAACTTCCCCTTATGAAGGGACTCCCCAGGTACCTGGGTTAGCAGAGGCCAGGAATCCTTTTTTTTATTTATTTTTTAACCAGGAGAGACACACTAAGCTGAAAGATTGTTTACAGGTGCACACTGGGAGCACAAGGAAGTTAAGTGACTTGCTCAGGGTCACACAGTATGCAAGTGGGGGCTGTGGGATTCAAATCCAGATCTCCAGGTTTGTAGCTCAGGGCCTTAAATCACTGTGCTATACTGCCTCCTTCATCCTTATAAAATGGTAGGTGTTATTTAAAGTATACTTCATCCCTGCTCATGAACTGACTGCTGTTAATGTAGTCTGATTTTAGTTAAAGAGTCTGAAAGAGACTTTGTGACTTGCATCTTGATGCTATTTTGGTAACATATTTTGAAAAGTACCACTCCAGACAATGGAAAAGACTAGAAAATTTTATTCAAACAGAAATTCTTTCACATGATCAAACACATTTCTTAACACCTTTTTCCTCATGGCTCTAGTCGTGGAATTTATGTACTCTTACTTGCAGTACTTAGCCCTCTTTACAATTGAATATTATGTAATGGGGGGGGTCAGGGAGGCACAAACCATTCTGAAAACATTTCTGTAGGTGTTATGTGCCTTCCTCCACTGGGTCCTGCCCATTTCCAGGAGACATATTTCTGGCCAGTTTGGGGGCATACCGTGGGCATATTCAGAGGGGTGTGCTGCAATCATGGATTCCGCCTTTCTGTGGCTGTCAGTACTCAAAGGGAGAGAGACAGAGGTAAAGAATTTACAAAAAGGGGTTTCTATCATAATGGTACCACATTCCATGATTTCTTGCTGCTGCACAGAGGGTCCACTTTGTGGCTGGGCTGCCCAGAACAACTCTACCTACCGATTGCTCTGCCATCTTTGTGGTGTTCAGGTAAGCAGAGGGTGGCAGCTGGGACCAGTGCATGTCACTGGTGTGTGACACATGTAGAGTAAATCACAGTGAAAAGTTCATAGGCAGGCAACGTGTGAAGCATGCGTATGCTGAACCTGTCCATGAATACTCCATGTACTCCATGGTAGGTACTCCAAGAGGATTTGGCAAGACTTGAGCGCTGATCAGACACATGGCAGCTGGGGTTCAAAGCTATGAAGTGCAAAGTCATGCACTTGGGAGCCAGGAACCCAGGGAATTGCTACTTGCTGGGGGAGTGCAGTTATCCTTTTTACTGTGTGACCGGGAGCTCCTGCCACTCTTGAGGACAGACCTTTCCTTAAATCTGTTGCAACAGTTCTTCTGCTTCTTATCTTAATCTATCCTTTACTTTTTCGAGTCCATAAGGTTGGCCACCTGTGGGCACCCCCTTCTCCCTCTCTTGACTATGCTATAGTGTCCTCATTGATTTTCCTTTTCCCTCTCAGGTCCTCGTACAGGGAGGCTATTGTGGTGACTTCAGAGTATATGTAAAAACAGATGTGTTTATTGTTGTTGGATTTAGTATGTAATAGCACTATGTTATAAAATACCTTAATATATATACCTTGTGTTTATGAAACCTGTAAATGTTTAAAATACCATGGCACTTGGTGTTTTGATAATGGTAAAAAGTACTAGGTGACTATTATAGAAATTAAGTTAGTTGTGCTATTTAAAATGCATGTAAATTGTTGTAAACTTAACAAGCCAGAAATGTCATGGTGATTTGCATATATTCCATGATGCATTGCATTATGGAAGTATGTATGATGTTGTATTTCTTTGAAACTTAATTTGTTGCCAATGCCCTTTGGGGTAACCTTTCTTTCAGTGATTCTGCATCGAGGTTCTTTGTTTATAGCTTGTTTTGTTTTTCTTCTTTTTGGGCTCCCACTATGTAAGCAAATGAGGGCTTGCATAAGGGGTTATGGGTAGATATTAGCTACTTAACAGAATCAGAGATTAGTGTTGGTGGGTTTTAGTTAAGTGTATGGAAAAGACATTCATTATCTGTTACTGCAAGCTGATGTATTGAAAAAAAAAATGTCATTGCCAAAGGTTATTTCTTGTAATTTGAATAAACATCACCCAGAGATTGTGTGTTGAATCTGAAGTTTGGTGTCTGGTCCATAGCTTATTCCACAACTCTTCAACACATTGGAAAAGGATCTGAGGGTACTAGTCACAGGGGACATGAATCACTCAGTGCAGTGCAGTGTAGGAAGGTGATGGGTTGGATTGCCAGGGGAATCGCCTCCGGTTACTCTCCCAACAGCGACATTTCACCAGCGAGGTCCCCCACAGCGACTACAGCACCTAGCTGCGGTGGGAGACCCGCTGAAACCTGGCACTGTCTGTCGGGGTCCTGCACCCCGATCAGCTCCAACTGGAGTTGAGAATCCTTAAATGGGGAGTGTGGGGCATAGCCCCGCTATAGGAGTTCGGGGGTGAAGCTTCCTGAAGAAAACAACAGAACAAAGTGTGAACCAGCAGCTGACTGCAGAATGCGGTTGGCCTGCCGGTGTTGCTGATGGGGCATTCGACAAAATATTTGTCGGAATCCGTCGTGGATCCAATCACCTCTAGGAGAAAGGAAGTCATTCTGCCACTGTACAAGTCACTGGTGAGACCTCATTTGGAGTACTGTGTGCAGTTCTGGTGCCCATATTTAAAGAAAGATGTCAAACTATTAAAGGGGTTCCAGTGCAGGGTGACTAAGATGATCCTTGGGCTGGAGGACAAACCATATGAAGAAAGACTGGGGGGAACTCTACATGCATTCCATGGAGGATAGAAGGGATATGATTCAGACCTTCAAATACTTAAAGGGCATGAACAGAGTTAGTATTGAGGGCATGTTTAGATTAAGGGGGTACACAATAGGATACAGTCTGAAACTGGAGGGTGGAAGATTCAAGAAGGAAATGAGGAAGCATTACTTCACTGAAAAGGTGGTAGCGAAGTGGAATGCACTGCCAGACAAGGTGATACATTTGAAATCTGTGAGTAGTTTTAAGAGGGGGTGGGACAGGGTCAAAGGTAGGGTCAAAACTGGAGGAAGCTGGGGAAGGGGAGTCAGCAGGGAGTGATAAATCAGATGGATGGGCAAGGGGTGGCAGGGCAGCTGCAGTACATTAGACTGGGAGCTGCACACTTGAGCAGACTCAGTTGGCTGTGGTCTGTATCTGCTGGCATTTTCATATGTTTGTGTAAAAAGGATGCTACAGAATGCAATCTCTACTGCTGAATTTTCATCTTTTTTTACTCTACTCTCCATCTCACAGACAAGAAGCTCTTATCCCATTTTTTTTCAAATGTTGACATGTCTTTCAGGCTAAAAATAAATATACTCATCTTCCAAAATGTAATGACTTTTAACGAGATCAAGGGCACAACACATTCTCTCCATGTAGCTGGGCTCATTTTCTCCCAGAACTTAAGCCTCTGAGAAAACTTCTCTGCGTTTCTCTCTCCCTGTTGGTTTTTCTTCCTCCCTAGGCTGTTACTTTTCCAGCAGAACAGTGACTCCCAATGCTTACTTTGCAGAGCCAGCTGTTCTCCATATAAATAACTCAAGATAAACAATCAGGTACATGTAGAATGGCATGCCTTGAGACAATCAATGAAACTGATTTCCCAGTCTCTGAGAAAACTTTTTTAATACATAATATTTGGGCTGAATCTGGCCTCCATTTCAAAAGTTTTCCTCTATGTACACTATACGATGGCAGGGAAAATGAACGTGCAAAATGAAACATGCCATTTTACCTGTCAGTATCAGCTTAGCTACCAGTAAAATAGCATTTAAAAATCATGACATTTTTATTAGTAGCCATTTTAATAGTAGCCACACTATTTGTACCACTTGCCACATTATGCTTTATTCTGACTCTGCTTGCACTATCAAATGCTGTTTCTGGAGTGGCAGTGGGAGGTCATACTACCTCAGATTAAAATTCCAGACTTAACTGCCCTTCTTATTCCGCTGCCACCCAGGCAAGTGTAAGACATTTGTGGGCGCTAGGGAAAATAATAAACTAGAAAAAGGAAAATATATCAACTGGAGGCCTTTTTCAAAGGGTGCCAAGTCCTTGAAAACTAAATGAACCCCATTTGGCTCAGTTTGACTGAGTCAAAGACCTGATTGGCATGTTTTCTGTAAGCACTCACAGCCAACAGAACTGCACATGATGTAGTTCCAGCACTGACCAATCAGATTCTTCACAAGAGAAAGACGAAAGGGGAACTGTTGGTTCACAAAATTAAATACTTTTTTAAGGAATACTGGCCTCACATAAATCGAGGATATGCATGTCACGCAAAATATTGAGGCCTATACTTACTTGGTGATAGAAAGGCTTGAAGATGTCTTCTTCTAAGTCAAATTTGGTAAACTAAAAAAATTGCATTATTACAATGCATATTGCAAATTAAATGTCCCACGGGGAAAAAAAGAGAAATAGCCATAATTCCTGGAGAAAGAGATGGATAGGAATGCGTATTGTAAATTTAGAGCTGATACAGTCACTAGTATATACAGCAGAAAGCACTTCCTCAATTGAGGAAATGATGCAAAGTACTGTAAATGTGAACCTCAGATCCTCTTGACAGTTAGGCATATGATTTTTCAATGCTCATTATTGAATGACATTAGATTGCAATGGCTGTAGCCAGGGGTGCCAATAGAAATTCCTGGGCCCAGGACACACCTTTAGGACTGCCCCCCTCCTGTGCATCTACTGTTACAGGTCCACCAAATGGTCCCCTCTTTGGGCCCCCTGAGCTACTGGTCCCAGGATGGTTTTCTCCCCAGCCCCCACCGTCTGCTCCCCTATCTGTATCTGGTATGGGGTGAAAGAGTTACAGCAGGCAATGAATCAGATATATTGCAATGTCTGCTGTTCTGTGACACTAACACTCATATCTTCACGACAGCCAATTTTGTTAGGATTGCACTTGGAAGACTCACTACTTAAATTTTGGTTCTTGGGGCAGAGAGCTGGCCAAGCCATTGTACTCAAAGATTTAATTTCTACTGTATGCATATTTATGGATATAACTATTTAACAATTTAGTTAGAAATATTTTAGTATTCTTATTACTTTTATTTGTTGTCCGTATTATTTGTATGTGTCTTACTATGTATTATCCTCTTTTTGTTTTTAACATATGTTTCATGTAGTGTGGTTAAATTGTAAACATGCGTAAGTACAGTACATGGATTTTATACATACCTGTAATAAAGCTAACTCACTTTGATTCTTCTCATTATCAAATCCAGCCAGTCTTCATCAATTGACCAATGACAGTTGAAGCCACACAATACAGTCCGACCTCTTTAATCTGTGCCTCATTAATACAGATGTCTGTTTATACATAACAGGCTAAATGGAATTAATCTATAGTATATGGTTAGCCTTTGTTCCATTTAAAACAACAATTGTATCAGTGGTAATTGTTTTTGTGATGCATGAAACACTCAATAAATGTCTTAGCTACAAAATAAAATGAATGTCATATCAGCTGAATTATGTTTAAACATGAATATTTTAAAATGTTTTCCTAGACCTTGAAGAATATCTTTAAATAGCGGGAAGAATGTTCACATCAATGTTCACCATTTAACTGATTCAAATTATTAATAGGCAGACACAGGCATCGCAAAAAATGTTCAATATCTTTCTCAAGGGTGGACTATAGACATCGATCTCCGATCAATAAACCTTTATAATATTTTCCAGTCTTATGAGATTACTTATAATCATTTGGCTTAACGGTGATGGTAAGTACATTTAATGAGCGCTAAAGAACAGATGTTGCTGCATTGATAACTTTGAAGAAACTAATGTTTCAGGTTATATTTCCAGTTTATTTGTATTCATCTCTTAATTTATTTATTTGTTAAATTTTGTTAACCGGGTAAGCCCACTGGGCCCCGAAGGTCCCTTTTTCAGGGGTGACTCAGGGTTTGTTACATATGGTTTGAACATACAGACAGGTATCACAGTTTCAGACATATCATACAGGGTTACTAGGACAGTATACAGTTTTCCAGTTTTTGTGGAAGAGGGCGGGAGGTACATGATATTAATTGGTACAGTAGTAATACAGTGCAGTGCGTCTGATACAGTAGTACATCTAATACAGCGATACAGAACAGTACATATAATGCCGGAGGTATATTACACTGTTGATTACAGTAAGGCACAGTAGTACAAATAATACGTTGTTATGAGTACATCATACAGTTTCTGTAGAAGAGGGCAGCCAATACATTGTAGTATGGAGTACAGCAGTGACGACAGATGGGGGTGAGGTGATAAGTGCTTTGAGTGCCTACTGGAGGTTCCGTACAGTGTAGAGTACCCAGTAGCGCAGTCGTTAGTCATTACCCTTGTAGGGGAACAGTGCCTGGTCGGTATGGATTGACACGAGGTATGGTTGTCTTAACTATTGGGGGGGCAGTGGCAGGGACTTGGTTTGATAAGGTGAGCACGCAGCCCCCTTTGAAAGAAGGCTAATGTCGGTGCCTTCTGAAGATTGCTGGGGAGATTGTTCCATGAATCCAGAGGTAGGTGAGTAAAGGATTTACTCCCTGATACCGTGCAGGTCAGGGGAGTTTCCAGAAGTTTTTTGTTCAGGGAGTGGAGTGGTCATCTGAGCAGCTTTGGGGCAAGTAAGCCATTCAGACCTGCCAGAGGATGGGCATCCAGGAGCTTGCAGATCCAGCTTAGTAGGAGGTACTGGAGCCTATTGTGCAGGGATGGCCAGTTGAGGGCTGTGAGGGCATCACAATGGTGGGTCCTAGGGTAGGCTTTAGAAGCAAAGCGAGCTATTTTGTGATATAGGGTCATAAGTCTGCTGTGGTCCATTTTAGCAATGCCGAGTACGATGGGGGCGGCATAGGTTAGGGTTGGGAGAAGGATACTTTGTGAGATAGCCAGTCTAGTCTCTGGTTTCATGTTGTGGCTTAGGCGATAGAGAAGGCCCAGTTTTTGGTGGCTGCTTTTTGTTACAGCATCCACATGGGGCTTTAGGGTGAGCCCCTGATCTAGTGTGAGGCCATGGTATTTGACTGATTATACCACTTCTATTTTGGAGCCAGACAAGGTAGTGAGTGGCAGAAGATGGTCCCTGGAGAGGCCCAGGGATTTTGGCCTGAACAGCATAGCCTTAGTCTTGGTGGGGTTAAGGACAAGGCAGTTCTCAATTAGCCAAGTCTCAGCTTTGGTGAAGTCATTTTGGAGCCGGGGTCCTAGATTGGATGGGCTATCCCCATTTTGTACAGCACTGCATCGTCTGTATACTGTACTATGCAGCTACCCCCACAGTGTCCATAGAGGTCATTTGTGAATAGGGAGAATATAAGTGGGCTTAAGATTGAGTCCTGAGGGAACCCCTCAGTTAAAGGTAGGGGTTGGGATGTGACCCCTTTCCACTTGACCTGTTGAGTGTGGTCAGTGTGGTAATTGCAGAACCAGTTGAGGGAGTGCTGATCCAGCCCCAGTTGGCTAAGCTTGGTTAGCAGGAGTGAGTGATCCAGAAGGTCGAAGGTCTTTGAGAGGTCCACGAACATAGCCCCAGTAGGGGTACCCCTGTCCCAGGCTGTCAGGACATCAGAGGTGAATTTGATGAGGGCAGTATCAGTCCCATGCTTTGGTCTAAAGCCGTGTTGTGTGGGGGCCAGTAACCTGTTGGCTTCCAGGTAGTCTCTGAGTTGGCTGTAAACTAGCTGCTCCTGAATCTTAGCCACGTGACATAGGATGGAGATAGGCCACTAGTTTCCTATAAGTTCCCTTGCTCCGCCCTTGTGGATTGGGACTACATGAACACGTTTCCATGTTAGAGGGATGGCACCTTCCTGTAGGGATCTGTTTAATAACTGTGTTACAGGTAGTGCGATGGCTGGGGCAGCAGCTCTAAGCAGCCTAGGGGGACTACCCAGGATCATTGACTGGTTGAGCTTTCCTGCCCCTGCCTTTTGTACTCTATTACTGTATATGCCATAATGCTATTTAGTTAGTTAGATATCATTAAGGACATTTGCAAGAATACATGATCTTTGTCCCTTAGAGTTCAGATTTTCCTGCTTCTTTATGCCCCACCTGTCATCATAACCCTCTCTCTTTGTGGTGCTGCAGTCATCACATGGCAACAGATTTTGATTTCCCAAACAGGGCATTATGGCATATACAGTAATAGAGTACGAAATGCAGAGGCAGGAAAGCTCAATGGGTCAATGATCCTGGGTAGTCCCCCTGAGTTAGTGGGAGGCAGGAACTCTGTGGGCTAATCATCTTCATTCCTCCATAAACAATAACGGCTTGATTCCAAAATGGGTACGCCTGTCGCAAGGTGACTTGCGCCAAACCTAGTGGTGCAAGTCACCCTTTGTGACATGCATTACGCCGTTTGGTATTCCAGAAAGTGGCCTACACCCATGCAGATGTCTGCCAGCTGCAGCCCCTATGACATGGTGGAAGGGGGGTTACGGCAGCAACTGCATTCTATTCTGAAAGGTCAGCTGTTGTAACCTCCTTATGCGATTCCAGGTCCCACTGCAGCACTGCAGGATTAGACCAGCAATTATCTGGTCTGAGGGTCATCTGTCCTTGCAAAATGATGGTTGTTCACCCCACAGCACTATAACACACAGAAAGCCGTGCCCCATGGACCCTCCAACACAGTGTAGCCCCCTCCCCCCACATGTCTGGGTGCCACTCAGGCCATTTTTCAGGGTGCCCCCTTTGTGCCTGTGCCACACTGCCTAAACTCCTTGGTCCCTCAGGGAATTGTGGTCTTATTTCAGGGTGGAGGGTCTCGGGGGAGCTGATCCTCGCGGTCTCCATCTTGCAGCACCCAGGTCCATTGCGCCATTCCCATGGCACAACACTGCAGCTGCCGCAAGTCATGGTATATAGGTGCCAGGGACCCTGCATGTCCTGGAATAGGGTGCAGGGTCCTGGCATAGCGGCACATGGGCGCAGCTGCATACACCAGCGAGTTGCGCCATGCATTTTGGAATCGGGCCTTTATAGTAGGTGTGTGTGTATATATATATATATATATATACACACACATATATATGTAAACTACACCAGTGGTGAATACATGGGATAAATAAATCCTGTTACTTGGGGATAGAAATATGCTTGGAATGTTTGTTATTTCCATTTAGAACATACAATTTCCACTTAGAACATGTTACAGTATTTCTACTTAAAATATATAATTAGAACACAGACAACAGTGGGCTAGTTAAAGAGTTTACCTTGGAAATAAAGGCAGCTTTAAGGTAAAACACCAATAAAAAACATTAGAAATAGTCTGGCAGTGTATATATCAAATACATAATGAATTGTAATGAACTACACATGTATCCCCACACGAGTGATGGGATGTTCATTACTAACCTGTTGCTTCACCACACATGAGTTATGGGTATTACCACTTACTACTGCAGGTAAATGCGTTATGCCAATGCAACCCACATATATTCCAAATGTAGGTATCCACTTTCAAGCAGATATATTAAGATCCACAATATTATGATTATCTTTTTTATAGATATGAAAGGACATAATGATAATATAGAGCAACCTAATCAGGATTATTAAAGCTTCCATTTAAAAACAAAAATTAATTCCTGTTGAAACCAGCCTGCTACATCTCTTCTGATACTAATGTTTCTATTGCAAAATTATCTATGGGCAACAATGTTTTAAGCAGTTGTATTAGTGCCCCGTCCTTATGGATTAGGTAAGAGATTATACTGAAGGAGTATTGGAAGGTATTGCAGGTAACCAGGTCCTTGCTATGAACGTTTCATACCAATTAAACTCTGTATTTTCTAATATTTTCTAATATTGCTACCCATGAATACACAATATGAGAAGACTGTCTGTACTTCCTTTTGGAAGACAGGTCAAATGGTATACGTTATTTTCTGTATAAAGAACTGAATATCCCCTCAATCAATATTTTAACAATTTTTATTTGTACAGTATATCTGATATTAAACTGTTGTGAAAGCCTATGGTGATAGCTAAACGCAAATGACATTTTCTTTTTATGATGATAACGGTGCAGATATATTTGCCAATAAAGAACAGGGAGATGAAAACAACAGAAAATATAGTCTGTTTAGGCACTTTGACATCTCAAAGTATTATGTTTTTCAAAGTCTTAGCAAAGTTATTAGTACGTTTCTATGGACTAGTTAGCAGTTTGACTACAATATTGAATTTGTACAATTGTTTGACCTAAGACATGAATGGATCCACTTGTACGCTGTCTTCAGCTGCAGATATGACTCTTCCGAGAGGACATTAGGAACTACTGATGGTCAAAATGTCCTCCAAGACTACTGAAACAGCAGAACTGGTCTCCATACATATTTCTGTTTGCCTTCATGGCGATGTAAACTTTAATCCTCTTTTTTCTGAGTCTGAGTTAGACTTTAGGGCAGCATGGTAACCGATTTTATACCCAGACCCTAAATAATATGCATAGCTCTGATGCTCCTGGTTCATTTTCAGCCATGCCTCATCTGTTACATTTCTGTGTTGTGCTTTTAGTCTTTAGAATGTTCAGCTGCTTGGTACAAGACCTGCATGCACATTGGATCTGCTACCTTTCACCACTGTTTCAGCAAACAGTTGCCTTCTATATCATTTTCTCTGGCTTGTGGTCTCCTACATTGTAACTGAAGCAGTGCAATAATTGGAAATGTCCAACCCCATTGATTTCGTTTTACTATAGCCAACACTCGTTTTCCTAGCCTCTGCTAGTTTTCTGTAGTTTTTATTTCCTCTGACATAGAAAATGCCTTCTATAGAGTGAGATTTGACTCATTGCAAAATATGTGTTGAATTATTTCATTCCATAGGTCATAAACCAGTCACAACACAAGTCTTGCACATAATCTTTCAAGCCACAATACTCCGCCAGCTTCCTTTATGCTGCTTGGAACCGAGTTACTGGTGTATTCTATGGTTGATGCCTTTGTTGGGGCACGAACCCTTGTACAATGACATCTAGCCTAGGATTATAGTGTCCATAACTCTTGAAAAGGTTCATTTGAAGTGCAAAACATTGAGTCTTGTACTATGCTGCCAGTCATTTTGTACCATTTAAATCTGTAATCAGCCAGGAAAAGTTTTCCTCTACGTACACTATACGATGGCAGGGAAAATGAACATGCAGAATGAAACATGCCATTTTACCTGTCAGCGTCAGCTTAGCTACCAGTAAAATAGCATTTAAAAATCATGACATTTTTATTAGTAGCCATTTTGACACTAACTTTTTTTTTTCCTCTTTTAGATATTTCCTGAAGAAGACCTAAGGTCAAAACGTAGATTTTTAACTCTATTTTCTATTTTCAGTGTGCATTTAATATAACCATTTTGTTTTGATTTTAATAATAGCCACACTATTTGTACCACTTGCCACATTATGCTTTTGTCTGCCTGTACCTGTGAAATCTGTCTAGCTAAAATCCAGCACTTTAAGGATGAGCTCTCAAACTCCTGGGGTGATGGCAGGAGGTTCTGGGATAACCTTAAAGATCTGGGGCCTGATATTCAAAACTTTGCCCCAGGGCTAAATTAGCACTGCCCAGCATGCTAAATTAGCCCAGACCCAATAGGGATAGCCCCAGTGCTAAACCTGCTGAATATAGTGTGTTAAGGAAGCAAGGCAAACTGGGCTGGGAGTGCAGTGCAAAAATAGTCAGGAAAATAAGACAGCACTGAATACAGCAACTAGGAAATGCAAACCACAATAGCAGCCCAGTGCACAGCGACATGAAGGAAGGTAAAGGTGAACTATGTGGCCAATGTGTGCCCTAGCAAAGAAGTGGATTCATGAAAGCTGCGAGCACCAGTGCATGTGAAATTCTGCAGTAATGTACCATGTTTCCAAAATGTTTGTGCAGCGCAGAAACATTTGCGCATGGAATTATCTTGGAACACATGGAACTAAGCTGTTTGCCCAAGCTATCACGTTTGCCTGGGGCAAAAATTTGCCATATTCAAAAGTGACATGCAAATGAGCCTACTTAGGCAATCTGTTGGCAAACATCCAGATTAGCATCTCATTATATCCTGATTTGCATGCAGTTTGCCCAGCGCTATTGCAGGGTCCCACAGCTCCATCTGTAGGTCAGTCTGGAAGTACAGGGGCTGGCTGGGTCTGCCCACTGTTCCACTTGTAGGTCAGACTGGAAGTGCATAGTGGTAGCTGCAGGCTACATTTGTACAGAACTGCAGAGAATATTGTGCCCTAGGGGACTACACAGCACAGGCACAGGTGGTGGTGCTGCATGCTATTGTCAAACTATAGTTCCTGCTACAGTGCACAGCAGACACTACAGTAACAAAGGGGCCAGTAGCGTGAGGGACACAGCAATGCCTATGGTGTGGATGGCATCAATGACTGCTGCACTTTACACAGTGACAGGCCCATCTTGCAAGTGTGTACTGACGGTGGACATTACTGTTATGCTGTTGTGCAACCCACAGATGCTGCACCACTGGCTTGGGATATGCACAGTGACAAATACATGGCGGGCTGTGTGTGCTGTGGTGTCTGTACAGATGTGCGGTATGTGGCTGGGGGGGCACATATGATCGGACAGGCACACTGGTGTTGGGGTATTCCCAACACTGTGCCATTTGCACTGCATGGCTTGTCCCAGCCTTGTGGCAGCACCCAGTATATGGTGCAGACTGGCCACCTGTACACCCTCCCCTCAACACCCTCCATGCCCCCAGTGCTTCATGTGTATGCTGGATTCTGTTGGTGTCCACTGAAGGGTGGTCTGCAGGTGTGTGCTGTATGGACACACTGCCATGGTGTCCACTGGGTGTCGAGTTACCACTTACTGCCAGGCAAGGCTGTGACTAGTGGCAGATGATGGCATCATCCGTGTGCTGCATGTTTCTTCCATGTCTGTTTCTTTCTATGTTTAATATTTACTGGTTAGAGTCGTGCAAAGCTGTGCAAAAGTCACACAAAGCCATGCAAAGCCATAAAGTCACGCAAAGCTGGTTTGTCCAGAGTTAAGACTACCTTTTCCTGGGTGGTAATTTGCACCACACAAAGTGTCACACAAAGACACTTTGCTGCACTGAATATAGCATTGCACCTGTATTCATGTACATGCCCCCTGTTTGCCCTTTGCATACATTATACTTGTTCCTGGTGTTATGCAGTTTGCCGCACTATTTAACCTTTTGAATACATTTTTAAAAAAAATTTTTTTTTTAGTTGTGTTTAACCAGGATTAGCACACTAAGCTGAAACTTTTTTACAGGCGTGACCTGGGAGCACAGGGAAGTTAAGTGATTTGCTCAGGGTCACACAGTATGTAAGTGGAAGCTGTGGGATTCAAGTCCAGGTCTGGACTGCTGGATGTCACCAGATTTGCAGCTCAGAGCCTTAAACCACTGCGCTATACTGCCTCCATATAGCAGACCTGTGCAAACCCAGTGCTAACCCTGTGCAAACGGTTTGCGCTCAGCACAAAGTTTTGAATATCTGGGGCCAGATGGGCACTCCCTGCAAATACTTGCCCACCATTACTGAAGTTTAGGATGAGACCGTCCAGGATCCCAAGTGCATTGCTGATACTTTAAAAAATGCCTTCTCTAACCTTGGTGGCATTCTTCCCCCTGACTTTTTTGATACACCAACCTACATAGCAAAGGGCAGTAATGCCTACCCCTCCAAAGGTCCCCCCCCCATATTTCATTTCAGGGGAATCACCTTAACTGAAGCTAAAAAATACATACTGTAGGTTGGGTGCTAGGCAAAATTAGATCCAGTAGTGACTCACTTGATCTGAAACTCCTTCATCTAACCCTGGATGCAGTTCTACTACCCCTCTCTAAACTGCTGAACCTATCACTGTGCCTTGGGCAGTTCCCGGCACTATGGAAAGCTGCAGTGCTTACATCTATCCACAAGAGTGGTGACTGAACTCAGCCCTCTATCACCCTATTTCCATTCTTTCTCCCCTTTCAAAAGCATTGGAATGCATTGTTTCAGATCAGCTTATGGAACACCTTAAGAAATATTAACTGCAATGCTTGCGACAGCATGGATTTAGGAAGGCGCATAGCACCACCACTGCATTACTTGAATACACTGGCTTTATACACAACACTCTGGACCAGGGTTACCTAGTGGGGTTGATATATATTGACCTCACAAAAACATTTAATACAGTCAATCACACCGTATTACTCTACTCACTCCATGCCCTAGGACTCTCAGCTGAGGTAACGGGTTGGTTTGAGAGCTACCTTGGTGGCCGATCCCAGAAAGTCAAAATAAGTAATGCACTCTCTGACAGCTGCCATGTGTGATCTGGGGTTCTGAAAGGTTTGATCCTAGGTTCTCTTTTCTTTAGTCTATTCCTCAACACCCTCCCTCAGGCTTGCTACTTCTCTATGAAGATGATGCCGTCAGTTTTGAAAGTCACCCTGATCCCTTCCCCCTTGAATAACAAGTACAGGACAACTCCTCTGCTGTCAGGGAATAGTTCTCTGACCATAAACCCTTTCTTAATTACAAAAACAAAACAAAATCTATGCTTTTTGTCAGTCCTTAAAATAGTAACAAACTACACCAGTTGACCATTTTTAACAATTTTAACACACCCCTTGAACAGGTCCAGCAGTTTAAATACTTTGGTATAACCCTAGATATTTCCATGTCATTTGTCACCCATGTGGACCATTTAGCTAAGGCAGTAAACACCAAGATTGGTCTCTTATATAGGCATAGGCACTGTCTCACTCCTGATGCCCTCTGCATATCAACCAGCAGTTTAATATTCTCCTTAATTAGCTATGGGCTAATTATTTATGGTACTGCCACAGATACCACACTTAAAAGAATCAGCATAGCCTTTAAAAAAAACAGCAGACTAGATACTAGGACACATAGACACACTCATACTTGTGAGTTGTATGCTCGATCTAACTAGCTACACCTTAAGGGCTGTATAAAGTTTCAGACCTGTCTGTTTGTGAAAAAAAAAGTCTTGGTCTAACCCCTCCAATCTTCGTAAAGCTTCTTAACCAGGTAACTAACCCTCAACATACCCGTAGAATGTCTAACCTGGCCTACCAAGTCCCATCCTGTCACACCTCAATGGCACAGCACTCCTTCAAATGGTAGCCTGTGATGATGGCGACCGCAATTGAGTGCTTTCAAAAAGGGTGACTCAGTCACGGCAACTGTGCACAGGGCTATCGGGCAGAGAGGGTGACTGGATAGGGGGTTTGGCGAATATAGTGACAGGATGTTGCTATATGTACACGTGGGGGAGGGGGACCCACGCCATGCAATGGGCAGAAGGGGAAGTAGGGTTTGTGGGGTGTGGCTGCACTGGCGAAGGGCTACCGAGCTGGCCATATGGTGTAGTGAGTTGGTGGGAGGCTAGGGTTGGGAGGGTGCCAGGTTCAGTTCTGGGTGCGCTCATTTTTTGCGCTGGTCCAGGATTTTTTTTTTTTACTTTTGCATCCCCCCCCCAACATGCAACCCCTAGAGTTGAGATTCCTTTAAAAAAAAATCTAAGTCTCTGGCACCCTGTTGTTGTTCGCTGTGAGTGTACATTGCTAAAATTAATTTTCAGTGATGTACACTCGCCCAAAGGATGATCGCTTTTCCGCGATCGCCATTATCACATGGAACCCTTCAAGTACAGGGCACCAAGCTGGCTAAATGACCTCCACCATGACTCATGACCAGTCCAAGATCGGCCCCTTAGTACAAACTTTGCCAGCACCTCACAACACAGTGCAGGTGTGATTGTCTCACTAAGCTACCCCCATTTATCGTGAAACCGACCCCCAGACCTCTATTTCTCCTCCCCTTCCTCTGTCCCCATTCCCAGTGATCTAAGCTCCTCTATTCTGTCTGTCTTATCCCCTCCCATACGCCTGCCGCTCCTATTCTTTTTCCCTCCTCTATCATGACATAGCCTTGGCCTGGCTGCATTGTTATTAGGTATTCTCCTTAAGTTTGCACTTTATTTTGTCTGTCATGCACTGTTCACTTTATCTGTTTTCTGTAAGTTACTGTGCAACTGTGTTTGTCTTTTACCTGATATGGAACCTTTGTAAAAGAGCCTCTGTCTCAAAGGTATTGTAATCTGAGAAAAAATAAAAAAATAAAAATAAACTCAGCCACTTTTTTGCTAATACAGAGCAGCTTTTAGTGACTTTTGTCTCGGGTGAGCTGGGTGCTTTTTTTATTACACTAAGATTATAAAGCCATATGTCCTTATAGCAACAAAGAAACATAGAGTTTGATGGCAGATAAGGACCAATTGGCCCACCTAGTCTGCCCATTTCCGTACCTAATGGAGAAGCTGCAGTTCCTAGTTAACCAACAGTCTTCTTCCTCCTAACCCCCACTAGAATTGCCTTTCGTCTGTCCCATGCATTCTTGAATTCCCCCACTGTTTCTGACCCTATGACCTCCTCAGGAAATCTGTTCCATACATCCACAACCCTCTCCATGAAAAAACACTTCCTCACATTACCTCTGAGCTGTTCCCCCCCTTCCTTTGTCTTTCTTTGCTCCCTAATGTACCTATAAAAGGTTTTATCCCCCTTCTTAACTGAGTTGGCTATCTTCTCCAATTTCTCAATATTATCATACTGTCTATTTTGCCCCCATTTCTCCTTGCCTGCTTTCAGGTCCCTTTTCCACCTACTCAAGCCATTCTACTCTCTGTAGGAGTCCCAAGGGCCAAATGCACTGCCAATCACTGTGCAAAGTCTCGTACTGGATTCCCCAACTGTAACCCACAGCTTGTCCACTTTGGGTGGGACCCCACAGTTTCCCTAGCCGAGAGGGCAAATCCCATTCGCTGGTGTGGACCTGAGTAGACTGAGACTTATGAGGAGTCAGCAGGACCATACTGCCTGGTCCACTCAAATTTTCACTCATAAAATGATCCCTGGTGTCTAGTGGTTCTCCCCACCCCCACATACCATACATATGTCCTCCAAATATTCTCATACAATGATCCCTGGTGTCTAGTGGTCCCCCACCCTGATCTATGTTAATATGCCCAATAACAGTTATTAATATGACCCCAGCAATTGGGGGGATGGGGGCCACTAGATGGTTGGCATAAGTAAAATATTTGGGGACATATGTACAGTGATCAGGTTATGGGGTACTATTATCTCGATTCACATTTTGGGCCATATTCCTGCAGGGGGCAGTGTGAGCACTGCACACAGTCTCTGTGCACCATTACAACCCCATATTCAGGTTGGTAGCACACTCCGATTGGGGCATGCTGCCAGTCTGAATATGGCTCCCAGGCTAGCCATGTACTATCCCATGCCCACCGCTAATCGGTATGTGCCACAATTGACAAACACAGAACATGGGTCTCTCAGGCTCTCTTCTCTTCCTTTACCTCCTGTTTCAGAAAGAAGTGTTCCACAGGCTCTACATAAACTGTGATGTCCACAGAATTAGACGATACTCTACTTGTCAAAGAAACTATCATGCAAGATGTCATCTTCATCCCCATTTAAGGCAGCAGTGTAACAAAAAATGTTTTTCCGAAATGTTAGTTTCAGCTACAGTTAATACAAACACTGCCATTTTTCTCAAATCCACTTTTCCAGGTAATTGGCTGTACACTATGAGTTTTTTTTTCTTGATCCTAACCTTTACCAGGTTTATAATTGTATTTCTAAGTCAAATCTGGCTGCCATCTTTTTTTTTCTTGAGAAAAATTTAAATTTAAACATTTATAAAATATTCATATTTTGGTAAAACTTGACATCTTACCACCAAATAAAACTGGAAGATGCCTGGAATCTTTTATAGTGAAAAAAGGTAGGATCAAATGTTTTGCACAATTATGTTGAACTTTGAAATACAGAGAAAAGGAACAGAAACACAAAATAGAGAATAAATGATGGGGTAGTGTGTGATATAAGAATTTAATGCACACCCAAGGTTAGCCTGCTCAGTAGAACTGCCCGGAGAATGGAACTATATGCTAATGATAGAATCATTGGCACGTGACAATTATTCAAACTGCTGCCCTCATCTACTGCACATTCTATCAACGTCTCAGATTTTGAGGAAGCCTACAAGGCAACCTATTACAATGCTCAAGCTACACTCTGCTTGATACAGACAACTATAATCTATGCCTATACACTACAGCTGATACTAATGATTATGGTATTAGACCTACCTCAAAAATACCAGAATCACCTGGGGGAAAAAGAAAGGTAAAATAAAAACCTCACAGGATTAAGGTAAGTGTGCCTGTGTTTGGGACTGTCAGGTAAGAAGACCATTTAGAGGCTCTGTTTCTGGGAGGGAGGGAAGGTAGGGAGGGAGAGTTACGAATATAGAAGAATTCATTGGAAGAAACAAGATTACTAAGGTGAGTAATTTTTTTCTTCCAACCCATGTATTCTTCTCATATTCATAACTCTCTGGAGACTTCAAAGCAGTACCTTTGGAGGCGGGCAGAAATCTGTTTAGGAAACAGGCTCTGCAGAACTGCTATGCCAAACCTGGCATCACTCTTGGACTGCAAGTCCAAACTATAATGCTTAGTAAAGGTGTGTACTGTTCTCCACGTAGCTGCTTTACAGATCTCCACCAAAGGGTTATCTCTAGAAGCTGCTATAGAAGCAGCTGTGCCCCTAGTAGAGTGGATCCTGAGGCCTGCTGGGGCTTGCTTTCCATTTTTTGTGTAACAAAACTGAATGCATTGTACTACCCAGCGAGAGATTGATCTCTTGGAGGCTGGGGTGCCCTTTCCAAAATTCTCATATGCACACACTTTCACATCTTTTATTTTTTATAATAACTGGGATCAGTTTTTCTCCACTTAATTTCTGTGTCCATGTGTCTCAGACACACAGGCTGAGGAGATATTGCAGCACTCTGGACTCTCCCCCAGTACCGCCTAGACTGACACAGACACCCACAGTGACTTAGACACTCAAAAACAGTGTGTGTCTCTGATACTCTCCCAGCCATTTGTGCATGAGCATTTTGTTCTTTGATTTTATTTTTTTCTTAACTTGCAGTTTGCGATTGCCACAGTTCATGTTGGCTCAGCTGTAGGACTGTCCTGAGGCAGTGCAGTGGACATCTCAAGGCAGCGCAGTGGATGAAGAGCAAGATCATTCTGATACATGGTTTATCAACAGCAGGATGAAACAGATAGAGGGTTAAGGAAACAAAATGGAGAGATGGTTTATCTGGCGAACAGGGCAAATGAGTCTTGTGGCAGTGTAGCAGCTCCTTGCTAACCAAGAAATGGAGCTGCCATGTTTGTGGAATTTTTCTGCCCACCCATACACAGAATGCGAGCCAATAAGGGGCCAATATTGTCTGAGTGGTGTTGTGCGTAAATGCCGTGATAACCAGCTGGTTATTATGGCAAATATCAACTGGGTAAGTCTTAAGAAAAGAAAAAAAATTATCACCAGTTATTGTAACAGCATAAATACTTCATGGGGCTAAACTTCTCAAGCAGCCTTTTCCATAATACTGTACTTCCTTATAACAGTGTCCAACATGACTAAAAATCTGTGTTCATTAACTGCCAATAGGCAGTGCCATACAGTGATGTCAGTTATAAATTATAAAACAGTGGTGAAAAAAGGAAGGACATGATTAGCTGAATCATACCTTTTAACCATGTAGTAAGATTTCTTCTACCACATAACTGGCTGTCAATGAAATTTAAAACATCTTTATCAGACATTTTCTGTCTAAAAGGGTCATTGTTTTATTCTATAAAGCTTTTTCTCCAGGTAGCCAACACAGGGGGAGTTCCCACCCCCTCAGCTGGCACCCATCTCCCTGGGATTCACCCTGCCAAAAATCCCCCACAGACTGCCCCCTGTAGTGGGTCCAGGAAGGGAAAGGAAGGGCCATCCTCTCCCCATCTGGTGTCTTACATCTAGAGTTTGGCTGGTGGTCCTGGTGGCAGCACAGGATGGGGTACATGGGTAGGGCTTCATGATATCTGCACCACCATTTTCTGTTTTCTCCCATTAGGTACCCTTGCCATTGTGGCATGTAAGCGTGTGCACACGGAGGCACACACATGTTATGGAACGGCAGTCCCTCCCTTTAGTGCCACTTGACTACCTGTGCTACCACCACATCTCCACCTGGTGGCAGCCAAGGACCGAGTAGATATGCCTTCCCACCACAAGAGAAGACAGCTGTCTGACAGACACTCGATCCACTCCCCCTCCTGGCCAACCCCCAGCAATTTGAGTTCATTCACAAAACTGGGTTGCAGACATGGTAGGAGGTAAGGTGCACAGTGCCTCAGTCCTATGCACCACTGGGCTGGCTAGGAGCCATTTTTTTTAAGCACAATAGTGCACTATAGGATAATATGTGTCAAGAATGTTCTTCCCACACTTCTTAGGTGGTTGAAAGCACTCGGCAAAGCCTCATGCTTGTTTGATCTGCCTTACTGCATGCCCTGTTGGGGATTATTGCTTACTTGATGTTATTATATGGCACTGTTTAGTGACAATTATTAAACACAGTTTTCTTACGTCATATTGAGCATAGCTATAAGGAATGACTGTATCATGGAAACAGCTGTTAAGTCTCAGTTATTCTTTCCCATAACATACCACAGTAAATACATGTCTTTCATTCTTCTTTGACTTGGTCCCTTTTGAAGTGATAGTGTTAAATCTTTGTTTCTGCAGCTAAACTTTCGATGCCTGCCATCAATTCCAGTAGGTTCTGTGCAGTTAAAAAAATTTTTCCAGTGAACATTGAGGGTATTGTTTGCACTTGTCAATTTGCATTTATTTGAATTATGTTTATTGGAATAACTCTTGTTTCATCTTCATAAAACTGCAATTTATCTATGGGTATCACTTCAAGTGGAAGGTAGTGTCTGTACACAGCAATTTTCCTCCAGCTTGTTATGTATTTTTATTACAACACTGCTGCTTGGGACAGGAAGGAAGGAATCACTGCTGCTTGGGACAGGAAGGAAGGAAGGAAGGAGAGAGAGAAACAAAGAAGAGGATGAGGGAAAGAAAAAAAGAAAAAGAAAGAAAGAAAGAAAGAAAGAAAGAAGGAAGGAAGGAAGGAAGAAAGAAAGAAAGAAGGAAGGAAGGAAGGAAGGAAGGAAGGAAGGAAGGAAGGAAGGAAGGAAGGAAGGAAGGAAGGAAGGGGGCATGCATACCCACTGGTGCAACGGCAGGGCTACTGCTCGCCACATGAGCAATCTGCATTCAGGAACAAGTCTGGGTCACTAGCAGACCGGGGGAAGGAAGATGAAGCATCCTAGTGGATGCTGTTCTTCTCTTTGGAGGGAAAAAGACTAACAAAAACTGCAAATGGTACAAATTATGCAGACTTCTACAAGCAAACTGGAGCTTCAGTAAGATGGCTAAGCATGTCACACTACCCTACCTAACATTTTGAGCATGGGTTGAATTGGAGGGATTCCTGAACAGGGAAGATAAATAATAATTAAAAACAAAAGATTAATTAAGGCATATTATTTGAAGTACTCTTTTCCATTTCACATATTAATTCAGAGACCAACATATTGATGTTTTCAGAGAAATTAACTAAACAGAAGATGCCAAGCTATAGAATTGTACTCTTAACATTTCTTGTTGCAAGAAGAGCTTTTATCTCTCTGCTTGAAGAAACAGTAGCAAAGGGCAGAACTTCAGCACAGCAGTGGCATATGACAGAGAGCATAAATCCATTATACTCCAACTGCTCAGAACAATTTATAAGCCTTTTTTTCCATTTTCAGTTGCAAGTTAATGGGGTGGTGCTAACTGAGTTCCTTAGAAACACCCCAAGATGAAAATCTAAAAATAGTGTCAAAAATGCTATTAAATTAATTTGTAAACTTTTTCTTAAAGGTGTGGGAGCTCATGACTGGTAAACTGGTTTAGCTAAATTCAGAACTCTGCCAAAGGGGTGCAATTTAAAGGAAAACATTCATGAACCATGCCCATCATAGTCTGAAAGTCCATGAAAAGTTCATTTAAAGTAGCAGTGCAATGGAATTGAGCAGAAATTTTAACCCTACCCTTTTCACCAGAAAAGACTCCAGGCATCTTCCAGTTTTATTTGGTGGTAAAATTTTCTAATTTCACCAAAATTTGAGTATTTTATAAATGTTTTAATCTAGTTTTTTTTCTCAAGAAAAAAAGATGGCTGCCATATTTTGCATAGAAAGAGCACTGTAGGCCTGGCAAGGGTTAGGATCAAAAAAATAAAAAGAGACTCATGGTGCACAGCCCAGGAGGTACTTGAACAAGTATGTTTGACAGACAGGCTAATATTTTTCTGAAGTGTAGCTGAAATTAGCTTTGTAGGAACAGCATTTTTCATTGTACTGTTGCTGCCCCCTCTACTCAGCACTTACTTTCTCCCACACCTACCCCTTTCCCCGTCCCCTTCCCATCATGTCCTCCTTCCCCCTCCTCTCCATTGCACCTCCCTAAGTACCGCTGACAATGCCTCTGGGCTGCTCCTACCTCTGTATCCCTATCTAGTATCCTCTCAATATTCATGTTTTCATTGACAAAATAAGTTAAGCCTACTGTCTCTGTAAGCCAATGTTTATCCACAACCTATTCTGAATTGTCCTGTGTTGTATTGTACTTCTTCTGATGTGGAACCTTTGTAAAAGAGCCTCGGCTCAAAGGTACTTGTAATCCTAGATTCAAATAAACAAAATAAAAAAAAAAATGAAGTAATGTGCTTACATATAGCTGGCAGCCATCCTAAAGACAGTGATAATTATGTCTGTCCCTTATCGATACTACATTGCCATCATTTTTATGTTTGCTTGCACGTATGTGCAAGAAACATAGTGCCATCATCCGAGTTTTCGGAGGTATGGCACCCTATCTTCCAATTCAGTCAGTGTGTTTGCAGGCATGGCCACAGTTCACCAATGAATGCTACAGCTGTCTGTGACAGCAGTGGAAAATGCAGTGCCGTACAGTTCAAAGGAGAGCTCCACTTCAGTGAGCAGCGATAAGAGACTTCTGATTAGCATATTGCCGGCAATCCTGCATCATACATCTCTGCTTTCTCTTCCTGTAATGTACACCATGCTGGGAGCCCACCCTAGCGTGGCAACAATCCTCTCATTGCCGATGGGGGTACCCAACCTCTGGCTCCATGCCCCCAGTGCAATGCCACGCTGGGAGCCCACCCCAGCGTGGCAAAAATTGTTATGGCCAACAGCAGTGCCCAATCCCCTGTCAGCTCCAGACCCCCCCAAACAGCCTTCCAGCTGCCATGCTGGGAGCCCACCCCAGCATGGCAAATGTCCCGCATCGTCTTCCTAAAAAAAAACAACCTGTAAACAAAAAAATTTTCCCTCGGCAGTCTCTCTGCCCACCCGCTCTCACCCTCTGTGCACTCTGCCTCCCCACACCCCCACCTCACCCTATACTTACCTCCAGAGTTCAGCGCGACGATCTTCGGTGGACCGGAAACATGTCTGCACTCTTCAAAGCCAACCACGAACTGAGGAAATGCCAGTAAGCTGTATAATGTAATAAATAGTTTTTTTTCAACTTTGATGCATACCTCAGGCATTTTTTGGAATTTTGGCACCACATTTTCAACATGGGGTTTTTGGGACCCCTTCTCATGAATTCTTGAACTGTTGTGGTGTTAATCGGGCTCGAAGGGTGATTTTGCGGTCACTGTGTGAAATCACCTTTCAGGACTGATTCATTAAACAACAGTGCCAGTGTTCATAAGATGGGCTCTCAAAAAGCCTATGTTGCAAATTTGGTGAAAAAATTCCTAAAAATGACTATTTTACGAGTGTGCGTTGTGCAGCTTCTACGCACGCTCGTAAGTTCCCAAATTTTTAATATTTGCACTCTGGATTTTCAACATTGTCATTTTACCACATCTTCTCATGAGCAGCACAGCTGTCATTATTCACATCTCGGACAAAATGTGTTTCCGTGCATGTAGCGCACAATGGCGCAGTCGGTGTGCAAAATCAATGTATGGGATACATTAAGAAAATCACAGTGACACTGTTCATGAGCAGAGGTCTTAAAATGGATATGTTGAAAATTTGGTAAAAAAATTCCCAAAAATGACTGTTTTAGGAGCGCATGTTGTGCAGTTCCTACGCACACTCACAAGTTTGTGAATTTTTAATATTTGCATGCCAGATATTCAACATTGCCATTTTACCACACTTCCTTATGAGCAGTACAGCTGCCATTTTTCACATCTTGCCCAAAATGTGTTTCTGCACATGTAGCTCACAATGGTGCAGTCAGTGTGAGAAAGCAATGTTTGGGACAGATTCAGAAAATCACAGTGACACTGTTCATGAGCAGAGGTCTTAAAATGGCTATGTTGAAAATTTGGTGACAAAAGTCCATAAAATGACTGTGTTATGAGTGAGCATTGAGCAGTTTCCATGCACCCCCATAAGTTCATGAATTTGTATTATTTTCAGTCCAGATTTTCACCAGTGGCATTTTTCCACACTTCCTTATGAACAGTACAGCTGTCATTTTTCACAACATGGCCGAAATGTATTTTCACACTTTCAGCGCAGAAATGCGTGGTCGCTGTGGGAAATCATTGTTCATGATCGGAGGTCCCAAAATGCCGGTGTTGACAATCTGCTGTAAAAGATCCCCAAACTAATTACATTATGGGTGTGCATTGCACAGTTTCTACGTATGCTCGTGACTTCACCAGTTTTTTTAATATTTTCACTACAGATTTTCAACATTGCCATTTTTTACACCTCCCCATGAACAGTACAGCTGTCATTTTTCACATCCTGTTCGGAATGTGTTTTTGCACCCATGATGCCAAATGCCGTAATCGCTGTGCAAAAGCAGCTTTCGGCTAACAAACTGATATTGCCACTGTTCATGAGGTGGGGGTCACAAAAAAAGCATGTTGAAAATTTGGAGTGAAAATACCAATAAATTCTGAGGCATTAGGGTTTCCGACCATAACGCCCCACCCTGTAGAGAATGACAGGCATCAGGGCTGTGACTTGGGATTGTCACCAGCAATGCTCATACCATTCCACACCTTGCAGCCAGTGAGAAGCATCGAGGTGTGCCTTGGATTCTTTGGCCCCAAAGTTCACCCCATTCTCCTATACCGCACCCATCTCACCTTATTTCCTGATGGAAAAGGATGCACATAAGGGCCAAAGACCCCAAGGTGATACTTGTTGGTGTCTGCAGGGTAGGGTGTGGTGAAATGGCATGGCCGTTATGCCTCATGACCCAAAGGCACACCCCAATGTCTGTCACTATCTGCAGGGTGGTGATGGGGTTGGCTTCAGTTCAATACTTCACTGCCATTCCTATTATGCAGCTCTGTAACTCCTATTCTACCAATCCCAATGCCAGCAAGCAAACATTCGGCATTGACAAATGCTCGTTAGAACCTTGTGATGTCATTGACGGTCAAGCTGTAGCTAGCTACACTGTAGTCAAGCACAGGGTGGTCATCTGTGATGTCACAAGGTTGTAAAAATGGTGGCAATGTTATATTAATATGGGGCCGATATAGCCATTGATATCTCTGGACTGCTGCCAGCTGCAGAAGAGTCCAATATCTCATTTGAAAAAAATTGTTTCACAGACTTTCAAACTATGATAGGCATTGTTCATAAATGTTCCCCTTTAAAAAATGCACCATCATGGTAATTTCTTTTAAGTTTGGAGTGGCTTGGGTCAATCACAAAAAAGTCTGAGACGTCAATGTACTCTGCCAGCACCATTATACTCCAAGGTCTGAAGTGACTTACAACCCAGAAATGGAGTGGGTGACTGAAGAGTGGGTCCAGAAAGAAGGTTGACGGGTTAAAAAAGAACCCAGAGTGAAGGTGGTGTGTGAAAAAAATGTTTGGATGGGGAGAGAAAGGACCAAGAAACAATCCTGAAAAGGGTTGGGGAAGTCATTAAAGAGCTCAGTCAAAGTGTTAGATCTTAGAGAATGTATACTTTTAAAGAGTCTCTGACGTGACACAGAAAACTTTGAAAAACTATATATTATTTATATATATATATATATATATATATATATATGCAGCATTTAACTTGAGATGTTTTCTGTGCTTTTAAGCTTTGCTAGACTAGTCACAATAAATGCCCAATGCCTTAGCCTGATACTGTAACTTCTGAAAACAGCTTCCCTGTTATGTATTGCAAAATATATCATTCTGCATTGATTTTGCATTCCCTATATTTAGAAGAATGTATGTTCTGTTTAATTATACCCCATAGTGAAGAGTCTGAGATAACCTTGTACAAAAGATGTTATGCAACAATAAATGTTATTGCATAGCTTTATATAAATGCTAGAAGGGCCTCTTATGAATATGACTGTCGCCGTATGAGTTCAAATGACGAGAGAACAGAGAATTGAAGATAAGCAGTACTGGCGCCCTAAGGATGCAAGAAGAGATACTTTTATATACAAATGGGGCCCTACTAGCTTCCCTTTGAGGTTATTATGGATGGTGCAAACTTTTATTTTAAATTAGAAAATGGGCTAGGCACTATCAACTCTGATTGGCTGAGAGCTATAACAGGGAGTACATTAAGTTACGATAGAAGCCCGCTTTGAAAGAAGTGTCAATTCAAGGTGCCCCATTACCTAAGAATATCTTTGGGCACCCTGAATTGGCATACTGATGAGCTGCCATTTCTTTGCCCTCGCTAAGTGACCGAGATGTCAATCCATAGCATCTCATGCGCCACCTTCCCCCACCTGTCGTGTCAGTCTACAGGTTCAAAATTAATTTAAAACATTTCTTACTGGAAGCTTCTGTCCCTCGCTCTCCCCTGCATTTTTTTTCACGCTTTAACTCACTTTCGTCTTCACTCGCTCATTTTCCAAGTCTCATCTTCCGTGACCGTTGTCCTAAACTTCTGGTCACCTCATCAACTGCCCACTACTGCCTCTCCACTGCCCACAAACAAACAAGCCCAAAAATTCAATAAAAAGTTTAAGATTGCCAATACTCCTTGTTTCTGTTCGTGCACACGCTAGGGAGGGGAATACAGCTGCAGATTTTAGTACGCAGGACATCAAAAAATTGCATCAATGGGGTGCAGAAAGAAGGGAAACTCTAATGGGGGGCAGATGAAATGGCACAGAACAAACCGCGCTCTTTAAATTAAAAAAAAAAACAGTACTCTACGCTGCCCTGCCACATCGAACTTCTCGATCTACCCTCCTACTTTTGTGCGACAGAGTCATGCAAGATCGCAACTTCTCAGAAAGGGGTGAAATAAAAACTTGGCAAGACAGACAGAAAACTGTATTTTTGTAAAATAAACTCCATATCTTCTCACAGATGTGGTGGAACAGTGTGTGTATGTGTGGGGGGGGATCAGAATAACTCTATTGGGGGAAGCAATAAGACATAGAACAGCACAAAAAAAGTAGGGACTACTTTACAGCAGGACAACTTTAACTTCATCCAACTAAATTTTTAAATTTCTTTTTTCATTTTTTTAAATCCCACATACAAATGACACAGGTAGCCCATTTTCTAAGTGCAATAATACCCTCCAGGGTGGGCGGTATGGGCAATACCGGTCCTTCCAAGGGCTATAAGGTCCTCCACCTGTGGCGTCAGGCCTCATTAATCCCCTGTGTGGTCTGGTATTGCCCAATACTGCCCACCCTTGCTTACCTTTTGTTTTCATGGCAAAAAATAAATATTTTCTGTGGCAAGCTTGGTGCCAGCAAGAAGCCCATTGTTAGGATGCAGTGCTTCAGACACTTTTATGGAAATATGAGCATCTGATATGCAACTCAAACAGGCACTGCTCATGTGATCTACAATACAGTATATTGTTACAATATTGGAAGAGGCTGGGATAGAGGATCCATGCATACTTGAGAGCGGGTGGTAATAGGTGATAGTGTACCCAGGGATGTTAGGGAAAGCACCTCCATTATTTGCATGCGTGAGGATCACTAAACATATTTCTAACTCCCCCAAAAAAAATAATTATGTTATTTTAAGTTTACTTTACTATTTAGTTACCCAGGATGGTGCAACTTAGATGCAACATCTTATTTCCAGTGGGATCCTACTTCTGCCTTTTTCTGCAGCTTAGTGGACTGGAGCACTGGAAGGCTAATTGATTTGCCCAAGGTCATACAGTGAGGATTTGGCTCTAGCTGGATTTGAAACTGGATTCTCTTGGTTCTCAGGCTGTTGCACTAACCCAATAGTTCTCAGACTTTGTCACAGTGAGCCTCCCCAAATCCATGGAAAAGATTTTGAGCCTCCCCCAAAAATTGAAATAATCTTGGGCCTCCCCAAAGAAAAATAACATACTGTACTTTGCCCAGTACACCATGACTAAATTGAAACCCCTTTGAGTACTTGGCTCACATTCAGTTCTTTGTCTTATACTGACGTGGAACCTTTGAAAAAGAGCTCCTGTGCTCAAAGGTGTTATCTGAATAACAAATAAATAAAATAAACAAATATTATTATTCAGCTTAATGTGACCCCCCAAACAGGCCAACCTACGTAATCTGCTATTTTTATTCTTGAACCATTGTTACCCCTTGTTGCAGTACCTTCATGGGTCAGACTACTTTCTCTGTTTCCTCTCTATATAAAATAACCTTCCTACATACTTTGCCTCTTTCCATCCTTCCCTGCTCCTAAACAACTTCTCAGGGATTACTTTGCTCCTTCCTGCTATTGATCTTAGCACTTCTATGCTCAACCCTTGTATTTGGGCTGTTCTGCCATCAGGCTACAAATTGATCAATTACCATAACTTATTATTAATTTATTGTTCATATTTGTTTGCACTATTGTTCACTGTGTATTTCTTGATTGTTTTGCAGTTACCATTTGCAATGTACTCACTCCCTACCTTTCCCCGGGTACACCTGAAATGAGCCTTTCAGTCACCTTCCCTTATCGCCTATTAGTAAATACATTTAATTCATCTACTATTATCCTCTTTCAGTTTGCATCATCTCTTCACACAAAATATATAAAACTCAAAATTTAAATACATTACTTTTTCAGACTTGCTTGAGCCTCCCCGGAACAGGTTGCAGCCTCCCCAGGGAAGCTGGCCTCACCATTTGAGAACCCCTGCACTAACCACTAGACCTCACAGCCTCCACTTGAAATGCCCAGTTTGTGTCTATAGATTAACAAATTAACCTTCTTTGGGAATAATTAAAAATTCCAATCCATCATCCATTCTGCACATCTACGCGTCGTCTTACTGATAGACAATGCAATCCACTTCCTCTAGAGCTTTTGGTGTTTTTAGGATGTCAGTCTGAATGATGAGCTGTTGACTACAGAGAAGGTACTGGAAAATAAATCCTGACCCCCTCAAACTGAGGCATAGATTGGGAAGACATGGTGCACTGATGCCACCTGCAGGCAAACTGTGAATCATGAGTCATTTAAAATAGTCACTATGGCCCTGAACAGTTTGTGAACTAGTTCTTATAGTCAGAGAAGGCTGGAATGCCACTGTGTGGGAAAACAGGGAATAGTTCACTCTACAGCTCTCAAAGACTAATGTTTTACTTATTTTTTTATTTGGAAAGGTAAGGCATCTGCTTTTTACATAGTGTGTTTCATACACACTGTAACTCAAAGCACTTTGCAAGCCATGATGAATGTCAGTAGTCATTAGTTATATGAGATTCTGGGTATAAAAGAAAGGAAGAAAGATGAATTGAAAGTAGGAAGGAAGAAAAAAGAAAGAAAGAAAGAAAGAAAGAAAGAAAGAAAGAAAGAAAGAAAGAAAGAAAGAAAGAAAGAAAGAAAAAGAAAAAGGCTATATGAGTGTGGCAGTGGTGGTTCACAGATCTGTGCTCATCCCACAAGTCTACAGTGCCTCCCATTTTTCTGTACATACCACCTAACAGTAACTCCGTTCACTGAAAAGTGAACATACCCATACAAGCCTCTGATTAGCACTTTTAGTGCTTAGAATTTCTTTTCTGCTTATTTGTATTTTGCATTTCCTGCTTGATCCTACCATTTCAATCCATAAGGGGAACAAAGCTACAAGTCAACATTGCACAGTCCCCTCCCCAGCCCCCCTGCCCCCAACCCCATTACTGGTGTCATGGCTGTGGATCAGCTGCGGGGGATTCAATGTACTAGATACAGATTTTGAGTTACAGTATAAATACTAATGTCCGTTTGCCAATCGCTGGTTACAGTGCCCCCCCAAGGCTAAGTATGAGTGGTGCATCTTATACTCAGCCTCTGAGGAGGACTGGTACTAGTGAATGGGACCATAATGTTCCCCCCATCAAAAGCTGTTTGTTAAGTTACTGGTTTTTTTTTTGCACAGTTCAGCCACTTCAGGACATGGACCAGAGTGCATGTGATACAGACTGCAGTTTAGGAGTTGGTGAACTACAGACACCACTGACTGTGGCCCAGGCCACTACAATAATGACTTGGCCGAGTTCCTAATCAAACAAAGTATCGCCAAAGCTTCACACAATAAAAACGGAAAATATGGTCAAAAATGAGTACACCATATTGACAATGAATGTCAAAGGGAACAGGCAAGAGAGAAAATATGTCAGGTCCTTAAACATGTTAAAAGCACAGGCACTTGCTGGCCAGGTGGCAATGAGGATTGAGGCACTAGACACCACACCTTGCTCCACACCAGCAACCCATAGAAACGTAGAATTTGACAGCAGATAAGGACTGCTTGGCCCACCCAGTCTGCCCATTTCCCTACCCAATGGATAAGCTGCAGATCCTAGTTAACCAACAGCCAACTTCCTCCTACTCCCCACTAGAATTGCCTTATGTCTGCCCCATGCATTCTTGAATTTCCTCACTGTTTTTGACTCTACAACCTCCTAAGGAAGGCTGTTCCATGCATCCACAACCCTGTATGTGAAGAAATACTTCCTCACATTACCTCTGAGACGTCCCCTCTCTGTCTTCAAATTGTGCCCCCTTGTTCTTACACTTTTTCTGAAAAATGCTACCCTCTTGGACTTTGTTGATTCCCTTGAGGTATTTGAAAGTTTCTAGCATGTCCCCCCTCTCCCTCCTTTCCTCAAGGCTATACATCTTAAGCTCCTTTAGTCTTTCTTCATATGTCTTCGGGTGCAGACCCTGCACCATTTTGGTTGCCCTCCTCTGAACAGCCTCCACCCTGTCTATGTCTTTGTGGAGATGGACTCTCCAGAACTGTACACAGTACTCCAGATGTGGTCTTACCAACTGTCTGTACAGAGGGCCAACAACTTCCTGTTTTCTACTGGTGATGCCTTTCCCTACGCATCCCAGTATCCCCCCAACCCTCCTTACTGCTTCTCACATTGCTGGCTCATCTTTAGGTCATGTGATATGACTACCTTCAGGTCCCTTTCCATTTCTGTTGTTATCAGTATCTCACCCCCCATTGTGTACTCTTCCCCTGGGTTTTTGTTTCCCAGGTGCATTATTTTGCACTTCTTTGTGTTCAGGTTCAGGAATGGACTTGGTTTGCCAGGTGTCTGCCAGGGAGGAAGAGGACCGAGTGTCTGGAGGATGGCTCTCCTCTCCCGGGGGGTGAGGGGGTGGGGAGGGGGTTGGAGGCCTTGCTTGCCTGGCATAAGACTGCCACCAGCTGGAGGGCTAATGATAGTGAAGACTACAGCAGCATGGAAGGGAAGACTGTGGCCAGGTGATGCATACGTGCCTCCACACACATGTGCATCACGTTGGCTACAAGGGAATGTGGGAGAAAAACTGAAAAATTGTGCTGGCATTTCATGAAGTTATACCCGCTTACCCACACTGTCATTCAGGACTGCCCAGTCCATCTGGATATGTGTCTTGGGGATGGTCCTCCCCTCCCTGAGCCCACCACAGGGAGGGATCCATGGGGGAAAAGGATTGTGGTAAGCCCAGGAGAGACAGGTGCTATAGGGTAGGGGTGGGACAGGACTGAATAGCTACCCCAGATAAAACCTTATGTAAAAAAAAAGCATAGGCAGTAATATTGCCTTTTTGCATTAAACTCACATAAAAGATGGGGACAAAAACCTGTGGAAGAGAGAGTGGGTAGGGCAAGTGTTCGTATCTGGAGAGAGTAATACAAAACAGGCACAGCTGTACTCTTAAATAGACAGGTCTCATTCCAGATGTAGGAACAAGTCACAGGACCTGAAGATAGATTTATTAAAGCGGTAGGACTTCTGAGCAGAAAGGAAATAGTACTAGCCTTGATACACTGCCCCAAGTGGGAGGATCCAGGTTTTTTGCATAACTCTGCAGCAGTGGCCAAATTCTGTCCCTTACCAATGATTACAGGAGGGGGCTGGAACTTAACACAGGATACACTATAAGACAGGACAGGTAACAATAGAACCATTGTGACCCCCCAGCCAGAGGACCAGCCTGGAATTCCAGGACAGCCTGGGCCTAGTGGAACCCTGGAGAGCACCTCACACAAAGGGAATACACATTCACCTCACAGGTACACCACTTATCATCAAGGTTGGGCTTCTCAGCCACAGTCAACAGCCACTAGCCAGGGGTCCCTGGAGAATCAGTAATCACTTGCTTAAAGATGAGGAATGCTTTAAAAAGTCCAAGAGTGTGCCTCCCATTTTTTTTTTGCTGAGAATGAAGGTACTGCCACAGGTAAAACACCCCTCTGGGGCACTTTTAAGTGGACATTAAAGGGATAGTTTATTAGATTGACAGTAACCAGAAAATATAAGAAGGAATCAGAACACAAAACCTTTTTTGATGAAATCAGGGACAAGGAGAAAGCCATTGCAGTCACCTCCCCAGAGGACGAATACTTTAAACTTGATTTAACTAGGGCAGGTATGGGGAAATACTATCTTTAGAGCCAAACTGACATACATAGACCAGGGTGAAAAGCAGGATGGTTCCTAGCCCTTAGACTAAGACAGCTAGAGGCAGCAAGACTAGTCAAGGGCTTCCAGTCCATTGAGGGCACTTTTTTTTATCAAACCCAGGGATATAACTGATGCTTTCAGTGCATACTACCAGGCAATGTATGCGGCAGAACCCCTTGGCTGTTGTTGGCCCTGAACAAGTTGGCTTTATGCAGGCAGTGTTATACACTGTCGATCTCAGTAAGGTTGCTCACTTCCTCTCCACATCCAGGGATGAGGACACACCTGAGGTACTGGTGCCTGCAGATGCAGAGATGGCATCCAACAGAGTGTCATGGGTTTTCCTCTACAGGTCTCTAGAGGCCTTTGGCTTTCCAGTGACTTTCCTGACCTGGATAAAGCTGCTTCACTCCCTTCCCTCAGTCAAGTTTACATATAATGGTGTTCACTCACAAAGTTTCCCACTTCAAAAGGGGATTAGGCAGGGACGTCCACTCTCCCCCTGTCTTTTCAATATCTTCCTAGAACCTCTGAGTAGGATACTTCTTGCCAATAATGAGTTTACAGGAATACAGGTGGGGAAGCAAAGGTACAACATGGTCATGTATGTGGATGACATCATCCTACATCTGGAGAAGCCAAGTCACTCCATACCAGCAACAGTGGGTACCCTACAACACTTTGGTGATTTGGCTGGGTGCAAACTTAATTTAGCCAAAACAGTCATCATGACCCTTAACCACCATACATACAAAACTGATGCAATAGGGAGGGACATGGCTCCCAGACGGCATCCAAAATCTGGGTATTACTGCAACAAAGTCATGTTATCACAGAATTTAGATAAGCTGGTAATGAAAATAAAACAAGATCATACTCAACAGAAGCACCTGCCACTGTCTCTTTGGGCCAGGATCAATATTATCAAAATGAATTTCCTCCTCTGGGTTCTGTATCTTGAGTATGCTGTCACACTGTATCCCACTCAAATGGTTCAAACAATTTCAAACCCTCTTGTCCAGCTTTCTCTGGAATGCTAAGTCACTAAGAAGGGCCTATAACAAGCTCATACTTCTCAAAATAACAAGGGGGGCCACAGCAACCCAATTTGTGGGTGTATTATTTATCATGTCGAGCTTGACAGTTTTTATTACAGATTATGGGTAGGGTCTACCCCCACAGACTGGAAAACCATGGAAAGGGAACTCTGTGAGCAAAAGTGCATCTCCCTCAAAGCTTTCCCCAATTTTGCAAATTCCTAAAAATGTTGAAGGCAACTCCTATAGGCAGTGCTATCCAGGCAGAGAGACAGCTCCTTAAACTTCTGGGAGCCAAACCCCAATTTGACCCCACCCAACCCCTGCGAAGAAATCCAAATGTCAAAGTGCAAAATAAACTTCTTCCCCCAGCCTTTCTTCAGCAGACTACCTTGATGACCTTACATGACATGATAGAGGGGGATGCGTTACACACCTTTAACTCCTCATGGTAGAACAAACTTGGAACAGCTGCAGCCTTCCAGTTCCCTCAAATACAGCATATGTTAGTGGCTGCACTAAGGCCTGGGAATTGGACCTTCCAAGCACTTCCCCTGTGGCAGGAGTTAAGAGTGCTGGCAAACCAAAAACATGCCACCTCCCTGTTATAGCAAAAGCTTAATCTGACACTCTCCCGTAAGTCCTCAGACTCATGTAAATACTGTCAGAAAGAATCCCTAAAACTAGACTATCAGGAAACCAGAGAAGCAGTCTGGAAAAACCCGCACAAGTATCTGAAGTTTGGTATTCTAGGGCTGATGCAATATAAAATTAACCAAAATATGTAATACATGCCTGGTAGGCTAGCTCATATGGGTCAACTGAATGCAGATGCCTGCATCAGCTGTTCAGAATAGCAAGGTACACTGACACATTTGGCACACAGGCATGAGAATCCTGATCACTGGCCAGGAGACCGCCACTAGCTCCATGTGCTATATGACTGGTGCACCAGAGGCATGCAGCAGTCTCGGGGGTGTTGAAAATCCAGCCCCATCTCTCAGCAACAAATTTGTGGTTTAACTCACTCAGCTCTAGAATGGAATCTCGATTGAGTGCTGTATTCCTGTGTAAAAATGGCTGTTTTCCTGAGCAGTTAGAATGTTCGGAACTAAAATGGTAACACTCTGACTTGGAGTATAAATAACTAAAAAAGTATAGCTCCTGTCACAAAACTTACAGCACAAAGTTTGTTCACAATAAAAAAAATCTTTAAAATGAAGGGTCACACATGTTAGTAGCATTAACCTTTTTTTTACACAGCATGTAACAATGAAAATTTAAATTTGTTCTTTTAAAAAAAATAACTTAAAAAAAAAACACACCTTAGAAGTGGCAAATGTCTGTTGTATGATGGTTTTCCATCACACCAATATCTGTGCATTACACTGCCACAGTTTAGAGTATTTCTGAGCTGTTTTACATAATAATACAGACCATAAAGCAAGGCATGTACCAACACATAACGTCAGCAAACTGACTTGAATTCGGAAAATGCTCCGCACAACTGCTCACATGACGCACAAACCACGATAACTAAAAAAAGTATGCCTACTAGCCCCTAGACACCTGCACAGAAAATGTTCAACATCAGTATTTTGCGATCTCCCCTCATGACGAATGTAACTCTGATTTTTGTTAATCCATCCCAAAAGTTGCTTTCGCACAGCGACTGCATCATTCTGCACCACAGGTGCGAAAACACATTCTGGGCAGGATGTGCAAAATAACAGCTGTACTGTTCATAAGGAGGTGTGAAAAAATGACAAAGTTGAAAATCTGAAGTGGAAATATTAAAAATTGGCGATGTTATGAGCGTGTGTAGAAACTGTGCAACGCAAGCTCGTAACATAGTTATTTTGGGGAATTTTTTCACCAGATTTGCAACATGGGATTTTTGGGACCCCACCTCATGAACAGTGGCACTGTCATTTCATGAATTAGTTCCAAAAGATGATTTCAATCGGTTCCGAAAGGTGATTCCGAGCAGTGACCGCGAAATCACCTTTTGGGATGAGAAATGAAATAACAGTGCCAGTGTTCACGAGGTGGAGTTCCAAGAATCCCATGTTGAAAATTTGGTGCACAAATCCCTAAAATTGGCCAGAATATCAACATAAGTTGAAACTCCCCTTTGACTCCCATGATACAGCTTACCTTTGATTCTTCAGTTTGCGGTTGGGCTTTGATGAGTGCAGACATGTGTTCCGGTCCAAAGAAGATGACAGCGCCACTCTTTGGAGGTAAGTATAGGGTAAGGGGGGTGCAGGGAGATGGGTGCACAGAGGGAGAGTGGGTGGGAATGAGGGAGTGGGGAGATGACGAGGGAACGGTTTCATTTTTGCAGGGTTTAAAAAAAGACTTTGGAGGGATGGTTTTCTTCATTTATAGGTACAAATATAATCTGGACACACTGGGGTAAGCTCCTAGTATGCCACTTGAGTTGAGGGGAACATTCATGATGCTGACAGGGGGATTGGGCACCCAAGTCGGCAATGAAAGATGGTGGAGTGAGGCATCCAACACTGGGAGTGGGCATCCCAGTGTCGGAAAGTGAAAAAAAAAAATCTAATTATCTGGGCATACTGGGGTGGGCTCCCAGTGTGCCACAATAGTGTGTGGGGGGGGATACACACTGATACAGGGATTGGGCACCCCGATGTCAGTGTGAAAAATAGGAATTGGGGGGGCAGAGAGTTTTAATGCAGGATCCTGCATCGAAATTATTTTAAATTTCAGTGCAGGATTCTGCATTGAAGAAAAGCCATCAGGAGACCCTTTTCTTTATTTTAACAGGGTTTAAACTAAAGTGACATTAGGGCACATTGGGGTGGGCTCCCAGTGTGCCAAATAAGTGTGTGTGTGTGTGTGTGTGTGTGTGTGTGTGTGTATGTGTGTCTGTGCAGTGGATACATACCGACATGGGAATTGGGCACCCTGTGTTGGTGTGAACAAAGCGGGTCTTCCTTGACTCCAGCTGCAGCTGCAGGAGTCAAGAATATACCGTTCTTCTCATACAGATAATGGGCTACAAGCCATTCTCTGGCTGAGCTGGCATCCGAGATTACGTGACTTGTTTGGGACCAATTTAAAAAAAAAATATCAGAATACAGCTGAAAAACTCCTCTTCAGCTATGTTCTGATTTTTTTTCTTTTCAATTGTATTTGACAGTTTTTGTAAGTGAAGATCCTTGCTAAGCGGCAGACAAGATAGTGGACACAAGGCAGCACCACCTTTCGCACTAGGGTGAACTTTGCGAACAAAACTGACCTTTTTTTCACAAAGAAGGTGGTTCTTTGCACAAAGTACTCTTATCATGCGAAAGTTCTAACTTTCATGCCTGACATATAAATTTTCCCATAGGAAATAATGGGAAAATGTAAAATTGTATAACTTTTGAACAGATTAATATTTTTTCACCAAACCATCAAAAGCCACATCTGTAACCAAAAGACTTTCTAGCCTGAAAATTTCAGACCCAAACCTAAAACCATTTTTGAGATACAGGTGGACAAAGAAATGTAAAAAAAAGTGGTAAATTAAGGTTTTTTTACAGTTTCTATCTCAAAAACCACAAAACCGATTTACACAAAATTTGGCAGATCAGGAGACCTACCCATAGAGAGTATGCATGCCAATTTCAGGGAAATCCATTAAATGGTTCCAAAGTTATTAAGGTGCAAAAGTTTGATTTTAACAGAGAAATGTGCACTCAGTCCTGACTATAGTGGTGCTACCGTGCCACTATAACACATAAATAATAAGTATTTTGTGGTTTTCTCCCCATTACCCAGGGACACCAGATCACAGTCGCAGATGCACATGGAGGCGTGCATGCAGTCCGTGGCTCTGGTGATGGCCCCTTCCACCCACCCAGCCTATTGCCTGGTTTCCCTTGTGGCTTGGCACTGCCACCTAGCCTCCACCAGGTGGCAGCCAAGAGCCAGTTAAACCCCACATCCCTCCCCGGAGAGGAGAGGAGAGCTACCTTGAGGCCACTTGATCCAGCTCCTCACCCTCCCCCCTGGCTGACCTCTGACAGCCTGAGCTCACTCCCGAACCTGGGTTGCCAGCAAGGTGTGAGGTGTGGCATCCAGCTCTTCAATATCAGCACCACCAGGCCTGCTGTAGTGCCACCATATTTAGGGTTGAGTTGGCACTTTAATGTTAAACCTCAAATTGTGAACTTTAATATCTTCACAACCGTTCAACAGATTGGCATGAAATTTTGCATCCGTGGTCTTGTGGGGTAGATCTCATAATGTGCCACATTTTGTTTTGGTTGAATGTGCAGATTCCGAGATGCACATAGTGAAAAAACGTACAAAATCACTGTTTTTTGCTGGGGTTTTTTTGTCATCGCCTTGTACCCAGATGGTTTGGAATTCTGGTCTGAAATTTTAGGGTAGAAAGAGTTTGGCACACAAAAGTGCCTTTCGCCGGTTTAGTAAAAAAGTAATGATCTGTTCCACAGTTACTGAATTTGAAAAATTTGTGTTCTGAGCATGCTCAGTCAGCACTTCAAAAATAGCTGTAAAAATTATTATTCATGAGCTCATGATTAATAATGAGTTTATCTGCATACCTTTTTTTTATAATTGAGGGAATTCAAAAAATTGGGTTAAAACTACAACCTGTCCCTCTTTGGGAAGCTTGGTCTATTCAAAATCATTGTTTACAAGAATATCTTTTTGGTTTCTCCTGTTCACATTACAAGAAAAACAGTTCTTGATGTGCCCTATGTTTTCAAATTAAAAATGTACAGCTCATGAATAATCATGAGGATTGAGCAATGGTGTCTATGTTAAACCTCAGATTTAGCACTTCAATATATTTGCAACCATTAAACAGATTTGTACAAATGTTTGCAAGCTTGGTCTTGTGGGGCAGATCTCTTGATGTGCCAAGTTTCGTTCTGGTCAGCTATGTAGCTTCCAAGATGTGGCTAGTGAAAAAATGTATTGTGTCATCACCTTGCTTCCTGATGGTTTGACATTTTGGTCTGAAATTTTCAGGGTAGAAAGGGCTTGGCCCACAGATGTGCATTTGGCTGGTTTGGTAAAAAAGATATCAATCTGTTCTAAAGTTATTAAATATTAAATATGTGGCTTCTGAGCATGATCAGTAAGCACTTGCTGTATGAATTGTTGTTTGCTGCTTAAACATTTCCCTTAAATCAGAAAAAGTGGTTCTCAGTTGGTAATCTGGATCATGGCCTCAAGACTGTGGTTTCAACTAGTATCTTTAGTTTTGAATGCAGAAAATCTCCTCCAGCCCCTTGGTGTGAATAAGGCATGAGGTGCAGTCCAGTGCCTTTAGCCTCTGGGCATGGGGTAAGGCGCAAGGCAAAGTCAAGTACTTTACTATTCCCCAATGGGCATAGTAAGGCATGAGACACAGCTGAGTGCTTTCAGCCCCTGGATATGTGGTAAAGAATGAGGTGCAGTCGAGTGCCTTACAACATTGCAGGGGCATATTTTTTATTTAGGTTTTGTTTACTTGGTGGGGTACACTAGGCATACATATGCTTATTTTCAGGTATGACTGAGAGCGTAGCAAGGTGAGAGGCTTAGCCAAGTGTCAGCAGTGGTGGCAGCACCCCACCCACCTGTCGCCCCACTGCCTGCCGGCTGACACCGTCAGTAGGGATGTGACATATCTGGAATGTGTAGTATGGTACGGGCTGCATGCCCATTGGCTCATGCTGTGAACCAGTGGGCGTACAGCCCCATCGATGGTGTCAGGTGGTGGGTGGTGGGGTGGCAGGTGGGTGGGGTGCTGCCACCCGCCATTGACCAGGGTGGGAGCGGGGCGGTGGGGATCAGTGGGCAGGTGCGGAGGGGGGTCTGCACCAGGGATAGTGACTGTACTGTTATTTTATACAAATGCCCATGATCGGGCTGACAGTGGTCTGCTGGACCACCAGGATAGTGACCGTACTGTTTTTTTATACAAATGCCCACAATCGGGCTGACAGTGGTCCACTGGACCATCAGGGATATTGGAGTTCTATTATTTTACTGAAGCCCGCGATCAGGCTGACAGCGGTCCACTGGACCACCAGGGATATTGGAGTTCTATTATTTCACTGAAGCCCGCGGTCAGGCTGACAGTGGTCCACTGGACCACCAGGGATATTGGAGTTCTATTATTTTACCGAAGCCCGCGGTCGGGCTGACAGCGGACCACCAGGGATATTGGAGTTCTATTATTTTACCGAAGCCCGCAATCGGGCTGACAGCAGTCCACTGGACCACCAGGGATATTGGAGTTCTATTATTTTACTGAAGCCCACGATCGGGCTGACAGCAGTCCACTGAACCACCATGGATATTGGATAGGATTCTATTTTACTGAAGCCCTCGATTGGCGGACAGTGGTCCGCTGGACCACCAGGGATGTTAGATTGTTTAATATTTTACTTCAGCCCGTGATTGGGCTGTAAGGCACATTGACATGCTGCAGGAGGTGTTGGTCTCCGATGGCTGCTGCCTGGCAGGGCACCAGGTGCAAGTCGCTGGGGATCGGCGCACCTGCATGCAAATAGGGCCATAATGACATTGCAAATGGCCCCATTTGCACCTTGCATAGATTATGGCCCCATTTGCATGTGCACTTTTGAATATCGCGGTTGCTGCACATAGCGCAACGGAACTTGCACTAGCGCATCCCCCTGCTCCACTCTGGCCACTTGCGCTGGCGCCATGCGCACTGCAGGTGACCAGGGTGTGATATTCAACGATGCTGTGCCATGGCGCTGCTCTGTTGAATATCGCCCAGTCAACGCCCCTTGACAGCCAAGTTGCGACTGCACCCAGGCTTGTGCCACAGCCAGGCGTAGTTTGAATATCTGGGCCTCTGTGTGCTGTGGTGGCAAAAATTGCCTAATAATTATGAAGAATAATGTTGTTCATAGTCTGTCCTACTGGACTGTGCAGAGACTAAGAGACATTTCAGACTGTCCTGTAATTTTGAATGCAATCCAAGGGAAGAACACATTTGGACAACATTGTTTCTGCTTTCATATTTTTCTGGACAATGCCTTCTTGGTGACTGATGCAGTGCAATTCCCAGATACAGGCACTTAAAAACTGACAATTAAATAAAGACATGTACAAGGGTAACCCAAGTACTGTGTTATACTACACTGTGAATACTGCAGTGTTGAAAAGTATAATTTTAAAAGTTTTACAATGAACTGGATCATTTTCCAATGACACAGCACTACCTGTACCATAGATGCCTGTAGAAGATGAACAATGAGCTATAGTGGGACAGGGCCCATGCAGTGGACTTATTGCTACTGTTCCCCAAAGACTTTGTTGAATAATTTACTGTTTATGCATACGGCTGTAGTATGAATCTGTAAATTTGCTATTATGAAATGTGGGTACCTATGAATTATTGTTTCATGCTTTCTTTGCTTTTAAATGTGGTTGTCATTCATTAGGCAAGACCTCATAATATTCTGTACTGAGAAAGTTTATGCATACTTCTGTGATTTTGAAAGTCTTCTCATTTACCACGTCTGAACATAGTCATTCTTGTGCTCCTACAAATGTATAAACATTGTAGCTGCCAATCAGGCACGAGCACATGACCCTGTAGCCGGGCAAGAAACTTACCCACAGCATGGCATATTCTGCTCTAGGCATCTACAAGGGCTGGATGGAATTGTCGGGTCTGTGTCAGGTCTTTGAGTTAGGGATGTCAGTTTGGAACAGGGCCAGTTTAAGGCAACATACTGAGAACTTCGAGACCCAAGCAAAAGGTACAAAGCCCGTGCCACATGGTCTTGATGGTTTATCTATGAAAGAAAAGTTTATTTTTCTTTTGAAGTCTCATATAATGCTAGAGCACAAGATCCAAAAGTTATGCAAGACAGGAGGCTCCAGTATGGAGTCTTCCATACCAGACAGGTTCAAGACCTGGACAATCTTACTGGTACCATCTGAGACCTATTTTCATCTGGCTTGTCCATGTGGAATAGGGTTGACATGGAGACCAAAAGAGACATATGTATTATATTGGAGCACCAAACCTATGATATGGGACCCAAGGTCTATCACAAAAAGAAAAAAAGTATGTATGATATGTATATCATATCATATCATATCATATCATATCATATCATATCATGTCATATCACATATCAATATGTATGTATTACCTGTTGGTTTACTGAATCACAATCTGAAATCAATGCATTAATTGCAAACAATTTTTAAATCTGACACAAATACAGTACATAGGTAATGGATGGAGTAATATGCAGAGCCTACGGGGAACTATGTTCTCACAATGAGTTATAATTTGCTCATGAGATGTGGACACAAGGGCACTTTCCTTGGCCTCATCTCTGATAACTACTTGACCACATGGTATTGCCTGGGATATATAGCCAAGTCACAAGACAGTCACTCAGGATGTGTTGAAGCCTAGGGCTATCAAAAGTTTTGTTTTCTTATGTGACAACAAGAAACTTGGGTTATGTTACCTTGCACCCAATCAGAGCAAATGCTATACCAGTGGGTCCTGTGTTAGACAGGTTGCTTTGTACATATTTTTACCAATATTTGACCCCACTGAGGCAATTTTAGACAAACTAGCCACAGTCCATTCTGTGGGTCACTTGGAAGGTGACATTTATTAGGTGAGGGTGGAAACACCTTCCCTTGCAGTGTACAAACCTCATATCCTGCAGCAGGATATAGATATCTGTGCAGGTGTCATGTCTTTCATGTGACTACCCCGGTCTGCCAGTGGATATGCCGCATGGGTGCAACCGCACACCGAGACATCCAGCTGGGTGCGAGTCAAAACTTCAGCCACTTGCCCAGTGAATATCATGAGATGGTGCTTACCCCCAAAATGAAAGTCACCCACAATATGGCTGGCCAGTATTGTCTGGTAACAAATTATAAATTCTATACTTATTGGATATTGGTATGTTCAGAGACTACTCCAAACTTCTGCTTGCACTGTCATTGGTCAAGTGGTTATCCTAACAGGGACACTTCATGAAGAACAGTATCTTCTTTATGACCCTAGGCATCAAACTCATGTCATCAATGACATTCCAAACTTTATTGTGCATATTTCTCCGCTCTCTCGCTAGATTTAAAACCTTTGCTAACTCATAAAAATAAACATAAAATTGGAATTAGCAATGATATCCAACATGTTCATAAATATTTAGAAGCTTTAGAGCATGAGGGGGCTTATGATCTGTTAATATCAAACACATAGATAGAGATTACTTTACATTGCAAGGAACATCATTTTCTTTTGTGACACCACTTTGCAAAATTATTTTATGTTTTTGCAAAGAGTGTCAAAGTAGGGAATGTAGAGCTACATATTGCTCATTAGATTACTGTATTAGATATGTTAGCACTGCATATAGGATATTGCATATGTTACTATTCATATAGCTTTTGTTAGAACAAGCTATTTGCTAGGCCTTTCAGTTTCTCAGTGCATCTGCACTGGGTTGTCAGCACAAACACACACACACACACACACACACACACACACACACACACACACAGTGGAAATTCACCAGAATTACAAAATCAAACAATTTTTGAGAACATAGTTGTTTTCTGTACATACCAAGTCTTGTCTATCTCTGGGATGGACAGCAGGACGAGGTCTTTTGCATACTTAAGAAGAAGAGCTAAGCATCCAAGGTTAAATAAGCAGTTCTTGGAAATGGGATGCCATAGTTATTGCATGCGCCACACAACTCTACATGACGCTAGATACAAACATGGGCTCAGTAGAGCTAGGAATTTGGAGACAAGGATTCCATCTTGAAAAGACCTCCAAAACTGTGCCTGTCTCTCCAGGGAAGGTCATTCTTGGCCTGTTTTATCATTTCTCTGTGCTATCTGCTAGGTTGATTCCGTATAGGAAGCTATGCCATACGCTTTCTTCCTGTTTTGGGTACAATCTGCAAAGCTGATTGTTATCATTTGTGTCTTGTGTCTTACTCTTTATTATAATTTTCACCACCACAGACACCCCCAAATCTTCCTTACAACAGTGCTACCTTCATCTCTCACATCTACAACAGCATCTGGCAGGTCCACCATGTATGGCGTCCTGTCAGGTGGCTGGCACGCATGCCTGTCACATGCCACATAGTGTTCTGGAACACCATGGTGTGCCAGTGCTGGGTGCTTGTGTGGTGGTTTGCAGTACAGTTGCAGTCTCAGACATGTGGGCTCTATGCAGTGATGCCCAAGCCAGCTCATGGGGTATGGTGGCACATAACACCATGCACTTTTATGCACATTTTTCCTCAGGATAAAGCTGTAAGTAGGGTAGTAAATCAAAAGATAGGTTTATTGTATAAATTTAAAAGGTATTTCTCAATTGAAGCTTGTCATTCCACTGCTATGGATTCATTTGCATCACATCTTGATTATGTAGCTAGTTTGTATTTTAAATTGGGCATTAGGGAAAGTAATATACTGACTATTGCCTATAATAATGTTTGTCGATTTGTGCTGGAGTCCCCTTGTTGAACTCATCATTTTTTGTATTCTCAGTTGGGTTAGTTGTCCCCTAATCTAAGTTTGCTTATTTTTTTTGGTTGTTTAATATTTAAGTCGATTTTTCCAGTTTTATATTCCCATTTACAGGTTTGGTAATATTCCCATTAATCTGAGGTCATAACATGGTATGTCTCTTCAAACTATTGTACATAAGTCTAAGTTAGGTTCCAGATCCTTTTTGATTGCAGCTCCTTTGTTTTGGGATAATTTATCTGATAATTTGCATATGTTTTCCTCCTTACAAAGTTTTAAATGTAATTTTAAGCATTATTTACAGCCACAGGATGTTTGTTCTTGTTTTATTCAACTTGCTATTGTCTATCAAGTTTTTGTTATTAATTGTATTTATGTCGGGCCAGACCTGAAAAAGGACTTGTCCAGTGGCTTATTCCAGTTAACAAAATAAAATAAATAAATAAATATAGCCATGCCACTGTGAGAGCCACAGCCCGGCAGCCGGTGCATAACAAACTGCTTGTCAGTTCCGTCTGGTGGCAGGTGTAACCTGTATAGGGGCAGGGAGGGACATACCACACAGCTATCTCTGAGTCCACCAGCTGTGACAAGGGCCATGTGACTGCATGAGAGGATGCCCGATATAGCCAGTACTGTACCAGCAGATGGCACATAGCAAACAGGTATATTTATGGTGATATGGGTGCTGGCACTTTATGTGTCTCAGCCTCCATTGTTGGCAGCCATCCAGCCAGAATCCCCAATGACCCAGGCTGGTGGCCCTAAGTGGGATTACATTGGTCCTCTCCTATGGAGGGACTCAGCATGCTACTGTCACTCTTTTGCCAATCTGGACACCTCTGTGGCCTATGTCACCAGCACTGTGCCCTTAGTGGCTGGTGTGGTCACACATCACTATGGTTCATGGTAAGAGGTTGAACTTTACTTTCTGGGTACATGCGAGTCTGTCCCCCTGGACATGAACAACAGGGCTGCATGAATCACAGGCACAACCACTGAACATGTGTCCAGGGCATGGGTGAGGGACAGAACAGGTGACTTAATGGCATGGACACCTGCGAACAGAGTATAGCATGCAACACCATGTTGTACCCACCATCCATGCTCAGCATCCCCAGGATGTGCTTAGTGCTGCATACCTGTCTATGCAGCAGCCGTATCAGCTTGGCAACACCAAACGCTAACGCAGAAGCATGTGCTAGTATCCCCTCACACACCCACACAAATGTCACACTGACGCACACTGCTCCGGCATGCATGTATTTGTTTTCTGATTTCAGTATGTGGGGGTGGTAATTTCAATGAATTGTGTGAGTTGCTGCACAGCAGAGTGCAGCTCTGAATTGTTAAATATTGTATTCTGCTACTAACATCTCACTGCGTCTGTGCTTCAAAATCAATGCTTAACTCCTGTATTTGTGTAAATAATACACAAGTTAAGTGATGATTTCTATGGTTTGGCATTAAAATGGGTATATGTAGAATATGTGTGTGTGTGTGTGTGTGTGTGTGGGTATCTGCAGAGCTAGGCATCTCTCTCTTCACTGATGTCATCAAGGCAGCCATTTTAGGGTTTTTACAGAGCAGAATTTTTGAATCAGGAGAGGCTTTCTTTACAGTTTTCAAATGCTATGAAATTGTAAAATTGTATTTATCCTACTTTAGTAAATGCAATTTCAGTATAAATGTAAACAACAGCCTCTCCTTTACAAGCCTATGGAGTATTTTTTTTTCAAAAACAAATGTGTAAAAAGAGGGTTTGGGGTGTCCTTTAAAATTGAGTCATGAACAGCCACCTGAATGTCTGCAGCATCTGGATTTCCTTAAGATTGTTTCCAGGACACTCAGCGAATGGATGATTTGCAGTTCTGTGCCCTAAGATAGGGAAGCCCAGCGTTTCCTTAAATTGTAAGGCATCAATGCACCAAAACTCACTCACTCACTCACACGCATGCGCACACATGCATGCATGCATGCATGTGCGCATACACGCACGTGCACGCACACACACACACACACACACACACACTTGACAGTGCCTCCCTACAAATTAAATCCCAGCTCATGGTGACTATGCTGAAAATGTGGGTCAGAGACTTGAATACGAAGGACACAAGCATGGCAGATGCCATGGTAACCAAGAAAGCCAAGTCCAGCTGGGGTGATCGACCTTTCTTACTCAAGGGGGTGGACCCAGAGGTTTGTAGTGATTTGCCATGTTTTTGCAAACAAATTACTATTGTCATCAGTGGGACTCAAATCTCATCAGATTAAAAAAAAAAGAAGAGGCCTGAATTTGTATGCATGGTGGAAAGGGCAGCCCCCTCTCCACTGTACATGACTCTATTATGGTGATCACATACAACTAATTAAGCTACAGGCTCCGTTAAATGGGCCCCATGCATCCTAATTTAGTAAAGAGCATGTACTGCGTGGGTTCTTTCAATATGTCACAGAAGGGGGTGGAGCTACTGTCTCACATTTCCATTTTGCAAGACCCTGAATTGAGGTTGCCTGGGAAGTCAAGACATTTTTCCAAGTTTAATTTAGGGTTTTTCAGACACCATTTTTGAAAGTGCTTCAATTATGCTGATAGGCACGCAGTAGTCCCTTACAACCCTAAGGAGTAAAATTAAGACGTTTGTTCTTTTACTATTCCCACCCCTTCTTAGTCTTGAAACAGTCTATAATGTTACAGTAAATAGTATCAGAATTAAGAATGCTCTTCTTTTATTCATTATGCTGTACACAGTCACCCAAGTGTATCCTGATCACCCCATGGGTGTGCAACTTTAGATGCTGTAGAAACTCAAGCACTGTAAAATGAGCACCAGGTCCAACCCCAACATCATCATAGTAGTGGTATGGAACATTCCTGCCCTCAGTGTCACTTTGAAAGGGCCAGAATCCATAAAGATGGACCTCACTGCATAGTTCTAAGGCCATGCTCATAAGTAGCAGTCCAGTGCTTAAGCGCTGCTCCTCCACTCCGTTTGCTCTCCAGAAATTGAGCAACTTCGTGAGATAAATGGGGCTGAGGAAGATGGGCTTCGACTTGCTTTCAAAATCCTTCAAGGTGAAGAATGCTCTGAAACAGGGTACCTCGTTGGACATAAAACTGAAAGGAGACATAAGCAAGAGCGAGTCCCCATAGGCAGTCATTACATCGGCGAATGGCTTTCGGCTGTCATCCAGATTGGCGTACCTGTAATGAATATCAGACAAGTGTTGAGTTTCAGGAAAGTTAGAGGCAACCAGAAAGTAACAGCTAAAAAACAGGATCTGAACCATAAGCATTTCCCGGTACAGAGAAAGCGCGATATGTTTTGCTCTTGATAAAGAACAGTAAGTAAGTAAGTAAGTAAAGCTTTATTTATAAAGTACTCATTCCCAAAGCTCCAGGCACTGTAGGGAGCTACTAAATATACAATAATAAAATATAACAGTCTAAAATAAGGTAAAAGTAAAATATAACATGCAAGAGACAAACCATTTTCACAATAAACTAATTAAACTTAATATCATAGAAGAATATTCAGAAATATTAATCTAAGGGAAATGCTTCCTTCAATAGGTGGGACTTTGGCCGCCTTTTAAAGGCTTCCGATGAGGGGGCCTCTCTCAAGGAACTTTGAAGCAAATTCCACAGGGCTGAACCAGTGACAGAAAAAGCACCCTTACCAGATCATTTCAATCAGACCCTGGAAACTGCCAAGAAGACCTCCTCAGAGGAATGGAGGGGATGGGGGCTGGTAGGGAAACAGTAGGTCCTGCAGGTAGAAAGGCCCTAGGCTGTATAGGGCTTTATTGGTCAGCAAGCCAACATTGAAGGCAATCCACCACCTCACTGGCAGCCAGTGAAGACCACGTAAGACTGGTGTTATATGGCAGGACCTGGGAAGGACCACCAACAGCCTGCCTGCCACATTCTGCACTAGTTGCAGGCGATGGAGGGTGCCCCTGTTAGCGCCAGATAAAAGGCATTGCAGTAATCTGTGCTGGATGCAACAAAGGCGTGTATTAGTGAGGGCAAGTCATAGTGAGGATAAAGCGTTTAATCAGGTGATATTCCTCAAGTGGTAAAAACCACTTTGGACAACAACTGACACTTGAGTCTCTAGTGTCAGATCACTGTCAAGGATAATGCTCAGATTTTTCACCTTGGCTGAGATGGCCAACTGGGAGTCGCCAAGTGTCAAGCGGAAGTTCTCCCCAACCCACCTGGCATCCCGCTGCTGCCCAGGCTCAGTCACCAGCTTTAGCCAGTTTGAGGACATCCAGCCCTAAACCTTGGCCAGGCAAGAATTAAATACAGAGACCGCAGTCTGTTGTCTGGGTGCAAAAGACATGTACAGCTGGGTGTCATCTGCGTACTAGTGCAAACCCATGTCATATCATCTAATGATGTCACCTAGGGGCAGCATATACACCACAAAAAGAATAGGCAACAGGATCGAGCCCTGTGGGACTCCACAGGACACTGGCATCGAGTGTGAGGAAAAAACTCCCATCACCACACTCTGCATCCTGCCTGTGAGAAAGGACTTGAACCAGTTGATAACTGTACTGGCCAGTCCACAATGTTCCCAAAGGTGATCCAGTAACACTTCATGATTGATGATGTCAAATGCAGTAGAGAGATTGGGGAGGACAAGAATAGATCATTCACCCCTATCTCTCACCCTAAGCAGCTCATGTTGCACCTTGACAAAGGCAGTCTCCATACTGTGCCTAGACCTAAATCCAGACTGGAGCGGTTCGAAGATATCACAGGTAGCAAGACATGTCTCGAGCTGAACAGTCACCACCTTCTCAATAATTCTCAATAACCTTCCCCAAAAAGGGAAGGTTAGAGACAGGTCTGTAATTCACCAGACAGTCCAAGTCCACAGAAGGCCTTTTCGAGAGGAGTTTCATGAGAGTCTCCTTCAGAGGATCTGGAACCCCCTTCCCCAGAAAGGGAACACTGGACTATCTCAACAAATACCAGCCCAATGGATCCATCGCAGCCCACTAGGAAGTGAGTTGGGCCAGGATCCAGGTTGCAGTATGTTGGCCACAGCTTTGAGACAATGTTAGTAATCTCTTTTACCTCCACTGGATCAAACTCGCTCCAGACTTGGGAAGGGCCTCTGAGTCCCACATCCGACACCACATATCAACTGAAAGGCCTTAGAGGAGTTACCAGATCTGATAGAGGACACCCTGTCAGTGAAAAATAGAGCAAATTCTTCACATCTAGTAGATGACAAGGCTCTCAGCGACTGGAGACAGGTAGGCTGGAGAAGCCTGTCTACTGTCCAGAAGAGCTGAGCTGGCCTGTTCTTTACTGCGGCAATCTCCTTGGAAAGGAATGCTGCCATCTTATGGGAGACTGTCTTTTGGTAATCCTTATAATGGAATTTCAAAACCAATTTGTCCTCCTCAGCCTGAGCTCTCGGCCAACAGCGCTCCAACCTCTGAGCCTTAGTCTTCAACTTGCTGAGCTCCCCATTGAACCACGGGGATCTCAAGCATGAGGTCAAGGGTTGTACACACACCAGTGCTACAGAATCAAGGGCTGAGACAATTGCCCTATTATAGGCCATTACCACTTCCCCTGGTCCTGCTTTGTAAGCAGTCAGCATGCCCGAAGGAAAGGTTCAATACCACTTGAAATCCTAATGGAATCAAACCCCTTAAAGGGCAATATTGAGCAGCAAGAGGAGGATTCTCGGCAGGGGGGCCAAACAAGAAATTCACCGTGCAATGATCAGTTCAAATGACTGGCTCAACCTCAAGATTATCGATCTTGAGACCCAGTGTGAACACCAGATCCAAGGAGTGGCACATACAATGTGTTTGGGGAGGCAATAACCAGGGAGCAGGGAGGACAGCAGCAGAAGGAGGAAGCAGGAGGGATTTAGCAGCCAGAGGGACAAGGGTGATGTCAATATGCTAAATACACACGTTACCACCACTGATTACAGCAGTGGTTTTCTTTGAACTGAAGACCACTGCAGCCAAACTGTTATCATAGACAGCTCGTGCAGCCATTGGTGAGATATGGTCACGCTCGCTATACCAAGCACTGCACTGGATAGGAGGGTCACACAGCTCCAAAAAGTTATACTGTCCCAAAACATTCCTTGCGCATTTACCCTAGGGGCACTCCACTCATCATCCCGCGTCCCGGAGTACACCATACTTTTCATTAAAACCATTCTTGGTCGGCTTTGCTTTGAAAACGACAAAATGATTCTAACCAAATGGATTGGCAGAGTGTGGGAAGGAGTTTTCGGGTTTGTTTAAAATTTCCTTTCCTACCATAGTGACATAACAAAGTAAATAACATAGTAATTGAAGGTCATAAGGGACACCAGGTCATTCAGATCTATCCCTTATTTATTTTTCATTTGTTTTAAAAAAAGATTTTAAACTGCCTTTTAGACAAGGGATATGGGAAGGCCAGAACCGGTCCTGAAGAAACAAGAATCCTGAGAACCTGGCCAGCTCTACAGTAGCATTTTGAAAGAACAAAAAGTCATCATGAAAAACAGTTTTTAAAGGCTTAAAACATGAAGGAAGGAAGGAAGGGCCTGTTTATAATGAACATTTATTTGAAGCCACTAACATCACAAGTGAAATGCCAGGAAAACTTAATTTTAGACACATTTCAGTTCATAGTTCACCTATTTTCTGTGTTTCATCTCCCTTTTTATGTTGACTTGCACAGCCAACATCTTACGGTAATAACAGATTTGGAGGTGTGGTCACTGTTGGGCGAATGCAGAGCATGCATCAGAAGGTGCGTCCCTCATTCCCCAATCAGCCAGCAGCAGGCGGTGATCTCACGTATCCTTAATGAGGCCAATAGATCTAAGAAAAGGTCCGCTGCAATGAGAGCGAAGCTCTCATGCAGCGGGACCACAACATGCCTCCCTACGTGCAGGCAACATGGCAGCAGTGACTGCCGCCACCACCTGTCACAATGCAGACGGGGGAGCCCACTCCTCATCAGCATAATTACCCCCTCCCATGTACAATGTATGCCGAGGGGGTGCCCAATCCTCCTCGGCATCATGCACCCCCAACAGTTTTCTCTCTGCCAATGGGGGGCCCAATCCTCGTCAGCGTTTATCTCCCGTCCCTTGTATTTTTGCTGATGGGAGCCCACCCCATTGGCATAATGTGACCCTCCTTTTCTTGCCGAGGGGATGCCCAACCTCGCATCATGCACCCCAACAGTTTTTTCTGCTGACAGGGGGCCCAATTCTCATCAGCTTATCTCCCCATCCCCTTGTATTTTGCTGATGGGGAGCCCCTCCCTCTGGCATAATGTGTCCCCCTTTGTTGCTTGCCGAGGGGCCTGAATCTCCCTCGGCTTGGTCTCAGTATGTGCCGATGGGGGTGCCCAACTCATTGGCTACAGAACTCTAAAAACTCTAGGTGGCACACTGGGAGACCACCTCAGCATGCCACATGCCCTGCAAAAAAAAACCCATCCCGCGATGTTTTTTTTAAATCTGTGAAAAAAGAAAACGGTCCCTCGCCATCTCCCTGCCCCCTCCCACAACCCGCGCTCACCCTCTGCACACCCTGCCTCCCCACACCTCCCTCACCCCATACTTACCTCTGGAGTCTGGTGCGACGATCTTCGGTGGACCAGGAACACGTCTGCACTCTTCAAAGCTGACCGCAAACTGAAAAAATGCCGTAAGCTGTATAATGGCATAAATAGGTTTTTTCAACTTTGGTACATATCTCGGGTATTTTGGGAATGAACTAAATTTTTCAACATGGGGTTATTAGACCCTCTCATGAATTCAGTCACTGTCATGAAGATAGGTCCCAAAAGGTGATTTTGCTGTCACTGTACAGAATCACCTTTCGGGACCAACTAATGACATGACAGTACCACTGTTCATGAGGGGGGCTCTCAAAAAGCCTATGTTGCAAATTTGGTGACAAAACTCCCAAAAATGGCTGTTTTATGAGTGTGCGTTGCGCTGTTTCCACGCACACTTGTAACGTTGTGAATTTGTAATATTTTCACTCCAGATTTTCAAAATTACCATTTTTCCACACCTCCTGATGAACAGTACAGCTGTCATTTTACATATCCTGCCTGAAATGTGTTTTCGCATGTCCGGCACAGAATAGAACGGTCGCTGTGTGAAATCAGTTTTCGGGACAGTTTTCGGAAATGACAGTGACACTGTACATGAGCAGAGGTCCTAAAATGCCTATGTTGAAAATTTGGTGCCGAACGTCCATAAAATGACTGTCTTACAAGCTTGCGTTGTGCAGTTTCCACGCACCTTTGTAACTTTACAAATTTGCAATATTTCCATGCCAGATTTTCAACACTACCATTTTTTCACACCTCCTGATAAACGGTACAGCTGCCATTTTTCACATCTTGCCCAAAATGTGTTTCCACACCTGTGGCACAATGGCTTGGTCGCTGTGGGAAATCAACTTTTGGGACAGATTAACAAAATCATAGCGCACTGTTCATGAGGGGAGATCCCAAAATGCCTATGTTAAAAATGTGGCTAACAAATTCCCAAAAATAATTGGGTTACGGATGTGTGTTGTGCAGTTTCTATGCATGCTCATTACTTCGCCAATTTTTCATATTTTCACTCCAGAGTTTCAATGTTGCCATTTTGTATGCCACCTCATGAACAATATAGTTGTCATTCTCCACATCCTGCCCAAAATGTGTTTTTGTCCCTGTGTCGCCAAATGGCATAGCCGCTGTGCAAAACCACCTTTCAGCTAACAAACTGATTGTGCCGCTTTTCATGAGGTGGGCTCGCAAACAGCCCATGTTGAAAATTTGAAGTGAAAATACCACCGCACGCCTATGGTGTTAGGGTTTCCAACTGTAGCACCCCACCCGGTACAGACTGACAGGTGCCAAAGGTGTGACTTGGGATCATCGGATGTAATGCTTGTGCCATTCCACCCCCACCCCCACCCTGCAGCCACTGACAGGCATCGTAGTGTGCCTTGCACTATTCGGCCACAAAATTCACCCCATTCTCCTATACTGCACCCATGTCAGCGTATTTCCTTATGGAATGGGGTAAGTATAATGCCCAAAGACCCTAAAGCACACCACAACACTTGTCAGTGTCTACAGGGTAGGGTGAGGTACAATGGCAACAGCGTTATAGCTGATGACCCAAAGGCACACCCCAATCCCAGTTGCTCTCTACAGGGTGGGGGTGGGGTTGGCGTCACTTCAATAGTTCACTGCCATTCCTATTATGCATCTCTACCTCTGGCACTACCAATGCCAATGCCAGCGAGACAACATTCGGCATTGACAAATGCTTGTTTATGATTACTGTATATAGATCACTATCAGTCACTTATGTGATTTCAGCCAATCAGAGAGCACAGAGTCATTGTTCCTTTTATCCTGCGTCCAATGGTCACATGTGCAGGAGTGGCCTGTTCCACTTCAGATCTTGGGGTGGGGTGGATGGGCTTTAACTTTTGAAATAAAAGACCTGCAACTTGTTATAAGTCACTCTAGCTAACTCAAGTGATTTTAAAGTAAATTAAAGGGGCCTCCACTGGGTCACTTATGGTATAAAAGACTCCTCTTGTAAGGTTTGGAAAACCAAAGTGGCTCTGCTTCACTTTGCACTCCTCTCACCCAAGCCTCATGCTCGGAGTCTCTTATACCATCGGGGATACCCAGTAGAGGACCTATTAATGTATAACAAAAAATGGATCACTGTTCCCCAGACTTCATCTGCTCTGGCTGCTTGGCTGCTTGACTGCACCTGATATCATAACCCTGTATTTGTGGAATCATGACCAGTTCTCCAGGAAAAGCCTGTAATACCATGAGCAGAGGAATGTGATAAAAGGTGCAGAGAAGCAGTCAGAGTAGAATTTAGATACAGTAAAGCTTAAATTCAGTGGGCATATTTCTTGCAAAGTGGGGTACACTGTTTATTTACAGAATTTAATTTTGTTTTGCCAGAAAGATTTTTCTCTCCATGAGGTGGGTGGGTGACCATCAGCCAAGTCACTGCTCTCTCTGCAGCAGGCATCTACCTCACTGAATCACCAGGTTACCCCCATAGATTGCCTCCCATGATGGGGCGAGGAGGGGAGGGCTGTCCTCTGCCCATGTACCTCATATCCAGTGCTGGTGACCAGGCAATGGTGTGGAGAGATGTGGGCTCAGCTTCATGAAGCCCATCCAGCCTTATTTTCACTATTTTCTGTCACCTCCCCATTGCTGGAGCATGCACGCCAACGCGTGCATATGGAGGCACACACAACCCCCTGGAGTCCCACATCACTCACCCATTGTGCCACTTCCAGTCCCATCCTACACCCAGGCTTCCACCTGATGGCAGTCATGCAGCAGAGCTGTCAGCACTCCTTTCCTCCTTGGGAGAGGAGAGCAGTTCTTCGGACACTCTATCCCCCACCCGACGGCTCCAGCAATCCAATATCGTTCCTGATCCGGGGTCGCCGGCATGGTGGGCAGCAACGTTACCACTGCACCACTGGGCCAGCTTATTTATTTAGTTTTTGTTTACTGGATAGGGTACAGTAGGCAAGTAAATGCCTATTTCCAGGTGCAATCCGGGAGAGTGCAGAGCTACACATAATCAAATATAGAGACAATAAGCACCAGCGGTCTTGGTGAGCAATGTGACATGGAAGTTTGAGAGAAAGTGTGCTTCACAACTTAGTTTTTTTAAAGTATTTGCTGTGCAAAAATCACTCAAAACCTCTGTTGAGTTCTGAGAACTATTGTAAGAGCTGATTTTGCACAGCTGTCACGAAAATCCACAGGATGCTGCTGTCCAGGCTAAGCCAGGCTTTCATCTGACAACAGTAGTGCACACAGAAAGGAAAGCAGGGGGGGTAGAGGTCTTGTATAGAAACATAGAAACATAGACTTTGATGGCAGATAAGGACCACTTGGCCCACGGAGTCTGCCCATTCCCTATGTATTGGATAAGCTGCAGATTCTAGTTAACCAACAGCCTACTTCCTTCTACCCTTAACTATAATTGCCTTACGTCTGTCCCATGCATTCTTGAATTCCCCCACTGTTTTTGACCACACAACCTCCTCAGGAAGGTGATTCCATGCAGCCACCACCCTCTCCATGAAAAAATACTTTCTGACGTTGCCCCTGAGCCACCCCCCCCCATCTTCAAACTGTGCCCCTTTGGTCTTGCACATCTCTTTCTCTCAAAGATGCTCCTGTCTTGGACTTTATTGATTCACTTGAGGTACTTGAATGTTTCTATCATGTTCCCCCGCTCCCTCCTTTCCTCAATGGTATATATATTAAGCTCTTTCAGTCTCTCCTCATATGGCTTCTGTTGCAGACCCTGCAGCATTTTAGTTGCCCTCCTTTGGACTCCCTCCATCCTGTCTATGTCCTTACAGAGATGGGGTCTTCAGAACTGCACACAGTACTCTAAAAGGAGTCTCAACAACTGTCTGTACAAAGGTATAACAACTTCCTGTTTTCTACTGGTGATGCCTCTCCCTGTGCATCCCAGTATCCCTCCAGCCCTCCTTACTGCCTTCTCACATTATTTGCCTACCTTAAGGTCATCTGATATGACTACCCCGAGGTCCCTTTCCATTTTTGTTGTTGTTAGTGCCCCCCCCCATTGTGTACTCTTCCACTGGGTTTGTGTTTCCCAGGTACATTACTTTGCCCTTTTTTGCATTGAATCTAAACTGCCATATGTTTGACCATTCCTCCAACCTTGCCAGGTCCATTTTCATCCTTTCCACCCCCTCCACCATGTATCAACCCTGTTGGAAATTTTTATATTGTCTGCAAAGAGGCATACTTTTCCTTCCAGCCCCTCTGCAATGTCTCCTATAAAGACATTAAAGAGGACTGGTCCCAATACTGAACCCTGTGGTACCCCACTAGTAACCACCCTTTCTCCAGAGTGTACTCCATTTTCTATTACGCCCTGCATCCTGTTGGTCAGCCAATTTGTTACCCATGCTATCACCTTGGGACCCACTCCCAGGGTGGCTAACTTGCTTATTAATCTTTTATGTGGGATTGTGTCAAATGCCTTGCTAAAGTCTAAGTAGGCCATATCTACAGCCCCTCCCTAGTCTACTACTTTGGTTACCTAGTCAAAAAAATCTATTAGATTTGTCTGACATGATCTTCCTGCTGCGAATCCATGCTGCCTCAGGTCCTGTGCCTCTCTGGCCTCTAGGTACTCAACAATTCTCTCTTTTAGAAGTGATTCCATCATTTTCCCTACCACTGAGGGCATCAGCGAGGACACTAGGTAGACAATGTAATAAATGGCCCTTTGGGGCTGGGGGCTAGGCAATTGAGGGAGAATGAATTAAAAGACAGTGCTGGGTCCTGGCCTGGCACAGTGCCAGATACCCACAAGTTGTTTCTGAATCTCCGCATGGGAAGATGAGGGAGTGGGGCTGTAGAAGAGTGTGGTGGGGCTGGCATTGACCACTGGGCTTGCCCAAACCACCTGGAGAGGGTTAAATGGCTATTTTTGTACTTATTCTCTCTTCATTCTTGTGAAGACTGTCAAAAAATGAATAGCAGAATATCTGGGGCGCTGAGTACAAACACTCACCAAGCAGTCGAGAAAAAGTGCAGTATTTTTACACCCCCTGCTTAAAACATCTAAGGCAGTTCCTCTCTCTGAATGCCAACCTACTAAAAGAGATTGATGGCTGTCACACTTCTGTGGTGTTGCCTGTAAGAGTGGGGCAGTGTTAGGTGTAGGACTGAAGGGATGTTGTTTGTGAGACCTAATGCACCAACAGAGCTATAGTCAAAACTGGAGGAACTCTGCTGCAGTGCACTGCTACAACTACAGTACATGATGGCTTAAGCCAGTGAGAAAACTCTTGGGGAAGTAGCAGAAAAATGTTGAGACATAGAGAGGATAATGTAGAATTACATACTTTCTCAGAGTCATAGAAACATAGAAGTTCCAGCCAGTTGCAGCTGCCCAGTCCTACCCATCTAATGTGAAATGTGAGAACCTTAGTGGCTCTTCGCTCATCCTGTCCCCCTACTCCCCTTCTGATATGGTCTTACCAAGCCCATGTATCTGTTGTTTCAGTCCCCCAGTAACTTCGTACAGACTACCTCTTCAGTAGTTGATTCTACCCATCCACCACCCTTTTTGTGAAGAAATACTTTCTGATACCCCCCTTAAATTTGCCCCCTGCCAGCTTCATGGAGTTACCCCTTGTGTTTGTGTTCCCACTCAGTTTGAACAGTTCCCCCACCATCCACTTTATTCATCCTGTGGAGGTATTTGTAGGTTTCAGTCACATCCCCTCCCTTCCCTCTGATCTCCAGCGTGTACAAGTTTAGCTCTTTCAACCTCTCCTTATTAAGTCCCATGCTGTTGTCCCTGGATCATCACTAACCATGTTTACACGGGTGTTATGTTGTAAATTTTAGACTGCAACAGTGTGATTTTGGCCTGCTCACATGATAAGTGAGCCTGTCTTCATGCCACCTCACTGAGCCGCTGCAGGCTGTGCTTGTATGATAGGCCATGCATCTGGGGACTGGACGGTCCTTCGATGGAGGAAGCAGTGTGTGCCGGAGTGAGCAGCAAAGCCTGTCTACATGGCTGCTTATGCCACTCCAGAAGACATTCCCAGGTTTGCTGTGGCTCAGGGAGAGGACTGCGGATCAACTTACCATGATCGGGTAAATGTCCACACGGCCACATTTGCACCGCAATAATCTGAGCACTCGAGTTGTTGCGGTGCAAATGTGACTATGTAAACTGGCCACTGGTTCCCTTATTCTGTACTTCATCCATTCTGTCCCAACCTTTCTTCAAATGCAGTCTCTAAAACTGTGCACAGTATTCCTGGTGGGGACAAATCAGTTACCTATAGAGTGGTAGAAGTACCTCTCTTTTCCAGCTGCTGACCCCCACCCTATGCACCCCAACATCCTATTTGCCCTTCCCACTGCCCTATTATAGAGTACTGTTGTCTTCAAACTGTCCAAAATTGTTATCCCCATGTCCCTCTCTGATGGGCTTTCCATCACCAACTCCCCCCCCCCCCCACACTCTGTACTCAGTTTTCGGATTCTTGCTCTGCAATGCTTACCTTTCTTTGAAGATGCTGGGATTGGCTGTCACCAGGTTGGTTTTGTATCCAACATCTGCTTTATGTTTTTCTGAAATGTCAGGAAGATTACAGCTGGAAACAAGAAAAAAAAACAAGTGAAGTGCAATGAAAAATATTTTTTTCCCAAAAATCAAGTTTTTAACTACTGTTAATAAAAATATTAGGATGCATGGCAAATTTGCTTTTCCTGATGATTCCTATACTAAAATCAATATATTTTATTTATTTTCTCAGTCCTAACCTTTGTCAAGTCTACAGTGCTGTTTCTAAGTCAAATGTGGTGGTTGTCATTTTGTTCTTAAGAAAAAAAAACTAAATTAATACTTTATAAAAAAGCTCACATTTTGGTGGAACTGGGACATTTTACCAACAAATAACGAATTACCAGAAGCTCTCTTAAGTCTCTCTAAAATTGTTGAATTCAAGAATGCTCTGAGAAAAAAAAATCACTTTGAGTTCCAAATGTTCTTGTTTCGGTTAATTCGTATACCTAGCATATACTGTAACTCTTTCAATTCTGCTGTAATAGCTAATAGTCTATTTCTGCACAGAATGCATGTTATGGTTTGCTACTGACTACGCACCTCTGGAGCTGCTGATTTTTGTACTGTTTACTGTTATGTGTACCCTCACTTCTTGTCTCAGACATGGAACCATTGTGAAAGAGCATTTGTGCCCAAAAGTACTTTCCAAATGAATGAATGAACGAACAAACAAACGAATGAATGAATGAAGGAATGAATGAACGAACGAACGAACGAATGAATGAATGAATGAAGGAATGACTAAACAAACATAAATGAATAAATCAATAAATAAATAACTGGTAGAAACCTGGAATCTTTTATAGTGATGGAAGGCCCCCCAACCCCGAAATCTGGGGGCTTACCTTTCTGCCTTGTCCAGCTCCGGGTCTGTCTTCACCCTTTGGTTCTCCCTGGACTGCAGTGGGTGGGTGGGGATCAGCAGGGCAACATCCATGTTATCCAAGGGTCCTGATGGGAGCAAAGCCAGAACTCCCCTCAAAAATCCTCCAGTAGCCCAGTTGTACCCATGATCTCGGCACTAGGACTGCTGTATGGGGGCTGAGACTGGATGGAGGAGTGTCACTGGATGAAACTGCTAGCTTCCCTGACCCCAGTGCCAGCAGCAGATCAGGGAAGGGGGGAACTGAAGCCAGCGGTGTCAGTACTGCCGTGCATATGTGGCAGCAATCACACAGAGTCCGCACTCCATTTTGAAGCCTGGCTCATGTGCCCACATCAGAGAAGGATCCCAGCTCCAGGGCAGCAGAGGAGCCAGGATTGAGGTTCAGTGCACCATCAGGTGCACAAATGAAAGTGCCTCCTGACTCAGGGAAGGCAGCAGGTCGGAAACAGAAAAAGAAAAAGTGCACACACGCACAGCACTTAGGAGAGTGGCTCCAAAGCTGACTCCCATTCTGGAGCCTCTGGTTCAAAAATAGACTAAGTGCCTGAGTGTATGCACACCTCTCTGGCCCCAGGACAGGCTGTGGGGACAGAGCAAAATAAAAGCAACTGTTCAGGGCTAATAGAAAAGCAGCAGGGCAGCAGGATACTGCTGAAAGTTGCTAGTTGCTGAACTAGATAAGGTGGACCACATGTCTCCTCAGTCCAGCAAAGACTTAGGGATCAGAGGTCAGCACAAGATTTACCCATGAACTTTGGCCAATCAGGAGCGTGCAAGGCAATCCAGTCTGTAAGCAATCCCATCATGGTTGGGTTAACATTCCAAACACTGTTTGCCCAGAAACAAGACTTACCAATAGGTAATCGAGTTTCATTCCTTATAAATAGGGCTATTCCTAGGGATCTGGGTAAGCTCTGCCAGTGTGACAGAGATAAAGGAGCTGTGAGTCAGTAAGCCACTGTCTGCCAGGCACTGCAGGCCTGTCAAAACATAAGAACAGTAACATAGAAACTGATGGCAGATAAGGACTGCATGGCCCACCCAATCTGTCCATTTTCCCCTACCTACAGTATCACCATATACCCTACTTGATCACCGGGTCTTCCTCCCTCCCCCTCTCTTCCTTTCCACTAAGATTTCCTTATGCCTATCCAATACATTCTTGAACCCCAACACTCTTTTCACACCCATCACTTCCACTGGAAGGTTTTTCCAGGTGTCCATCACTCTTTCTGTGAAGAAGTACTTCCTCACATCTCTCCTGAACCTACCCGTCCAACTTCATAGCATGTCCCCTTGTTCTTGAACTCCTTTTCTTATGAAAAATACTTCCCTTCTGTATCTTATTTACCCCAGTGACTTATTTAAAGGTCTCTATCATATCCCTCACTCCTCTCTTCCAGTGTGTATATATTGAGGTCCTTTAGTCTCTCCTCGTAGGGCTTTAGATGCAGCTCCTTCACCATTTTAGTTGCCCTCCTCTGGACCGCTTCCACTCTGTCCTTCCAGAGATGTGTCTCCAGAACTGGACATAGTGCTCTAGGTGGGGTTTTCATAGTGATCTATATAGAGGCAACACCACTTTCCTCTTTCTGCTAGTGATACCCCTTCCTATGCACCCCAGCATCCCACTAGCCCTTCCAACTGCCTTGTCACACTGCCTGGCCACCTTTAGATCATCAGATCCGATTACCCCCAGGTATTTTTTCTAGTTAATGGTCGTCATACCACTCTACCCTTTTTGTACTCTACTCCTGGTTTCTGTGCTCTAAGTACACTATTTTGTACGTATTCGTGTTGAAACCCAACTGCTGTACTCTTGATCACTCTTCAAGTTTTCTCAGGTCTCTGCTCATCTTCCCCCTCCGAATGTCCACCCTATTGCAGATTTTGATGTCATACACAAAGAGGCAGACCTTTCCTTCCAGTTCCTCTGCAATGTCACTTATTAAGACATTAAAGATGACCGGTTCCAGGACTGAGCTCTGAGACACCCCACTGGTCAACCCTCCCTATCTTCCTCAGAGTAAACTCTGTTCACCACCACCCTCTCTCGCCATCCCCTAACCAATTTCTTATCCAGTTTACTACCTTTGAACCCACTCCTAAGCTACCCACCTTGATTACTAATCTCCTGGCAGACTAAAGAAGTCTAGCATTCCAGCAACTGACTTTAGTGAAGAAAAACAACAGTTTTATCAAAACTAACAGTTTAAAGGTGAAGATGGGAGATCAGTTTTTTCCTTTTCCAGGAGTGATGTTTCCCTCTGGGGGACCAGCTCTTTCAACAGTCTATTGACTGAGAAGGCCCCTACCTTCTTCAAGGTCCCTGGACTCCCTGCACCTGCATTCCTAGCCTGAACGTAGAGAACTGAGACTGATGAGTGAACATTCAATGACCCCGGAGAAGCCTGCTCACCCACCAAAAGCATGTCTAGCTGTCCTGCCTGTTCCATCATCAGACAACTGAGGTATCTGTGAAGCTACAAAACTGTGAGTAACCATTGGGGTTTCGGCCTTGTAACTTAGAAAATTGTATTTGTGTCTGAGACTGAGGGACAAGCCCTGGGTGGGACTTTGCTGCTGTAGTAGGCCCAGGCAGAAGATCTGTGGAGGCCATCCGGCCACCCATTTGTCTGGATTACAAATAGGGGCCTCCTTTCAACTACTTAACATTTAATTGTTTAGCAACAGTTTGGCTTTTGCCATATCTAACATGCATATTTATGAGCAAAGCAAATACAATTTCAAGTATTTTAAAAAAGTTATTTAAGTTTAAAATGTTCCTAATATTTGGTAATTTATTCCAGGTGGTTGCAGCAGCTCAGACAAAATTCAGCTGTCCATAGTATGAATTACAGTATGTCGCCCTCAAAACTGGGAAAAAAATTTTAACCATAAGAAAAGTTAAATAAACATACAACTATGCATCCCACCATTAGAACAAGTAATAAGGCTTGGTGGGCCTGGAATGTTAAAGGCTTCATTTCTTGTTTTCTTTTAAATTTTCTCAGAACTAGAGGAAAACAATTTACCTATAAGAAACGCTAAATAAACATAACACTTGTACCCCAACTTAAGTGAGAGCCACTTTGAGAAGCGAGTTTAGCATAAGCCTGTTTAAAAAGTAATATCTATTCTGGCAAAGCCTACACAGCCTGACTTACACAAAATTTGCATATCCATGATGCCTTGTTGTTAAAATGAGGCTTTAGAGATGCGTGTGGTTTGAAAAGATGTAAACAAACCAAACAATATGGATATTTCTTCTCTGTTAGCATCTTTTTACATATTCTACTCACTGTCTTCCTGCAAACTGACTTTTCCATATGCTATCTCTGAGTGTACTAAATACCCAGTTCCACTGGGACTGACTTGAAACATGAGAGATGCACAGAAACCAACAAGCTAGCACAGGAAGTGACTCTGCAGTTTGTGGGATTGCTTTCTCATGGTCTCCCTGGTGTGCAAAGTCTCCAGGGTGCAGTTCCAGGCTGGGCCAAAGTAGCGGTGGGCACTCAGCAGCACCACAGTATATAAATAAGAATTAAAAAATGGGTAGAAAAAATGTTGGCTCCTGACTGGTCAAAAGGTATTTTAAGCCCTTAGCCCAGCACACCAACCCAGCTGAAAGTAGCTGAACAAAAATATGTGTAAAAAATACTTCCAATTTACTAAAAAGAACCCATTTCATAACCACGATAAGACACTCCAGGGGGTACATCATGGTGGACTAGCAGCCTTTCTCAGGTGGTGGAAGCACTTGGCTTCACCTTGTGCTTCAACCTACCCGAGACAGACCATTATCCCATCATAGTGCACCCCTGTCATGCTTTATTGGTTAAATGAGCCACATCAAAGTTTGCCTTTTAAGGGATTTTTATGCATGGCTGAATGGAGTAGGTATGAGGTCAAAGACTGAGTGCCCTCACATCCACAGGAAGTGTGCTGAAATCCTTTAATGCACACTCTGGAGTGGCTTATTGCTGTTATAAAATGTATTGCTGCTTTTTTATATATATGTAAAGTAAAACATTTTCAATATGACTTTTATGTAAAATCCTTTGTTTAAATGCATTGAAATAGAAAACTTATGTACAAGAACAAGTCCCTGATTTTGTAGATAGTGAGGCTTTTTTTGTCTTCGTTATGAGATCTTGCACCTGAACATATATTGCTAGCTTTTTAAAGCATGATCAGATGATGTTCTCAGCTAATGAGGAGTCGGGATTTTTCCATATCATTTTATAAGGTTTCTGACTGAGGTCTCTAATTTGACTGAGCCTAGCATGGCACTTTCTGTAAATGCTGAGAAAGCTTTTGACAAAGTAGAACAGAATTTTCCCTGGAAGGTAATGGAAAGAATGGGACTTGGCCAAGATTCACTGAATATGTTAAAACACATTTATTTATATATTTCAAAATTTTCACCCACAAATATATACTGAATTGCTAGCAGCTCATTTCCAGAAGTGTCCTGGGGATGAGAGATAATGGAGATTGTGCAAGGTGAGGAAACACATGAAAGTATTAATAGCATTACAAAACTTACAAAGATAAAAGTCATTTGTAGCAATTTAGTTATATCAAAGGAGCATAACCATAAATACTGTAGGCAAATAAGAGCAAAAGTTATATGTTGTAGTATAAAAATTGAGTATTTATAGGCAGGGGAGCTACTCATGCAAGTATAACTGGGGGGTGAGGGGAGAAAAATGGCCAGGGCAATACTAGTGGGCTGGAAGTAACAGGGAGAGGGTCATAGACAGTTGAAGGTGGCAGTAGAAAAATCATGAAGAATAGGCTGGGGAAGGGAGGACCAGAGTTAAGGAAAGCAAAAGGAGAAGGTAGATTGACCAACAGTTGATTTCCTAGAAAGAATAGAGAAGGAATGGAAAATATTACTGGGAGAGGGTAAGAGGAAGAAGGGGGAGAGAATGGCAGGGATGTAAGATATGAGGGACGGAAGCCAAACCAGAATTTGTATATAAACGGAGTACAATGGGAATGGGGTCTGGCATCAAGAGGGGGAATGAAAGGGCAGAATGGAGAGAGCGAAGATGTATATGGGGGGGCAGGGGGGCAGTGTAAGGCAAAATGACAAAAAGAGTGAAAAAGAGGGCTCAATCTGGCAAGGGAGGATTTGGGAACTCCATTACAGACTAAACCACCATTGTAAAAAATAGGGAGCATCATCTTTAAAACAATATCTCAGCAGGCAGGAAGCATGATATTTGCTTTCTTCCTATAAAGTGCACCAAGCTTGGGGTGGAGCATATGGTGCATGGTGTCAGTATGCACTGAGAAATCACAATGTCGGTACAAATGGATCCTGAGATACTTAAATGAGGATAAATCTTCAATCATAACGCCATCAAGGGTGTGAAACATAGGGAGGAAGATAAGTCTGGTAAACCTCTGTTAGGCGCCAAAAGTCATGGAAACCTGCTTTTTTTTACATTAAAGGACAGTTGGTTAGACCGGAACCAGAGATGGATATTGTCAAAATCCAGCTGTAGCTGGAAGATAAGGTCATGGGAAGAGGAACCAGATGCAAAAAGTACTGCATCATCAGTGTACATACGGAGGGATGCAGAGGGACAGACAGAAGGGAGGTCATTTAAGAGCAGGGAAAAGATGATAAAGCCCAGGGCCAGGACAGACCCTTGAAGGGTGCTTGAACAGATCTGTAGTAATAAAGATATGGAGCTTCCCAAGCAGACAGCTTGAGACCTTCCCTATTAAGTGAAAGGATAAATGAAAGATAAGCAGAAAGGAGAGTGACATGAAACGGGGCTCATCAGACAAGGAATAAAAGATTGAGGACAAAACAAAGTAATGATATTAGATGGGAGTCGGCCTGACCCAAATAGGGAGACAAAACAGGGATACGGCTAGCTAGAAATTCCAGTGGAAAATAGGTCTGTGATCAAAATAAGGAGGTTAGGGTAAAGTTAACCATAACCAGACAGGGAGGCAATAGAGGGACAGACTTTTTTTTGTCATATCCATGTCATATTTTTGTTACATTGTTGTATTTAGCTAAATGTTATGTTTTCTTTTGGGCGTGGAACCTTTGTAAATGAGTCTCTGACTCAAAGATATGTCAAATTCAGAGATTGTAATAAATAAATAATAGATAACACTATTAGGGGATGACTGCCTGACCCAAAAGAGAGGTACACAATGCAAGAGGTAAAGTGATTAAAAGGGAATAGTCTCACCAAATTTGTCAAAAAATAATTAAAAACATAAAATAAAAATGGGAGGCTAACAAAAGCAGGAGGCTAGCATATGCAATATTAAAAACACACTACCTTATCTATAGCAGATGGCTGGAAAATAAAACAGTAATACCCTCACAGACAACAAAGTTAAGGAATTGTAAGCAACACGTGGAAATACAGAAGAAAAACAATTCAGGTAACTGTAAAATTGAAGTACACAATAAACAAGCAGAATGCAGAAATAATATCAACCACAGCCCTTAGACTGCAGCAGAGGCCCAGCTGTAAATCCAGTATTAAAGGCCTGGCTAACAACAGAATAAACCGCAAAAAATTAAGGAAAGGTAATACATACTTAGAACAGTTTTACAGTAACAAAGCCATGGGAAGATGCAGATAAAGAGCGTCACACCGAGGGCGCAGCATTTCCTGCCAGCTGCCACCCCACGCCGACACCCAGTGTGATGTGCTTAGGTTCTAGCCATTTGGCTATGGACTGCTATACAGCTCCCCATCTAGCAAGGTCAACACCAGCACCCAGCTACTGTATATACACCATTTACTCTTCACAGAGGAACCTGCCAAGAGTGTCCTCTGTCCCCACTACTCTTTACTACATTCATGGAACCATTAGCAGACACCATTACCATTAGACTGAGTACAGAAATTAAAGTTACAACTGATGGGGTCTCATCAATGAAAATAATGCCATATGCAGATGTAATGATTACAAAAAAAGTCCTAAAAACTCCCTTAATGCCTTGATTACCATAAATGAGTACAGTGGTATGTCTGGCTACAAAATTAATTGGAACAAGTCCATGGTGCTGACAATTACTCAAGCATTATTTATAAGTAACGTGAGTAAATATATGTTTAGGTAGCAAAATTCAACAACAGCAAAGAAAAACAATTCCAGAATTAATATTCCAAACTACACCTCAAAATTAATTGGCCTTTATATAAAAACTTTACCAGCAGAGCTTAAAATAAAATTAGAATTCTGGAACAAACTACTCCTGTCATTCTGGGGAAGAATTTCCATAATTAAAATGTCAGCGCTGCAAGAAATCAAGCGTGTCATTTCAATGATTCCAGTACTGATTTCTATAACAATTTCAAAGAAACAGATAGTATATCCATGAAAGTTATCATGAATGGGGAAAAAGGTCTGTATTAGAGCAAAATAAAAAAATTACAATGGCCATTTAAAAAGGGAAATATAAACCAGTTTCTCAATTATATCACCTAAGTTATACCATATGGCCAATGCTGCCATGTATATTCAAGGATTATGCAATGCCATCTTGGATGGATATTGAACATTTTGTTGCAGGAGGATTTAATCCAAACATCTTTATTCCTAAAATCCTTAAGAATAATTATATTTATAAAATGGCAAGAAAAAAATCTAGTTATTTCATTGGCAGAGAGATATCAGCTGAACATACATTAACTCTCAATAAATGCATGGTCAGCTGCCGAATCTCATTTTCATCTTTAAAAAACCTGCTCACAAATCATATCACTAAGCCTCTAAAAAAAAAGCATGTGGTCATCACCTCAAAATTCTAAGCCTTTCCTACTACCATTATTTAAACCTCTTTTATATAACCTGCTCACCCTTTAACAACCAAAACAGTAGAACTCCTAACTGATAACACATTTTTAAAGATTTCCCTACCAGTTACACACTGTAAACACTTCACCACAGCTTAAAATAAACCCTTTGGCCTCCATTTCAAAAGTCGCTGTTTTCTTTGATCCCTCGCTAACAAACACTGCAGGGTTCAGACTAGAACTCCTTGATAAATTTTGTTCTTACACTTGCATTTTTTAAAATTAAAATTACGTTCCATACCTCCTCCCTCTGCTGCCTCTGGTGGTCTAAAGTTAGGTGAGAGAAAACAGCGCAGAGGTCTGCTAAATTAGACCTAAACTGTCCTGCATGGAGGAGGAGAGTGGGGGGTTGGGGAGAGTGCTGTAGCCTGATCCTTCCTGCGGCTCCTACCGCAAGTGAAACTGTTGCTGCTGCTCCTCAGCTCCCGGGACACATTTGTGTGCCGCCTTAGCCTGGAGAGCAATAACCTCGATTTTCCTGCTGCATGTATCCTGCAGGGTGGCAGAGAGCAAGTCATCATTAGACTCTAGCCACAAATAAAGCAAAGCAACCTCCCAGTTGGTCACTGCTCAGGAGAGACAGACAGTCATTTAAAGACCCATCAACAGTCACGGGAGCAAGATTAATGGGAAGCTGGCATCATTTCTACATTGTTTGTGTTCAACACAAAGTGACCATGAGGAAACCGGTAGTTCCCGTTAGAAGAAACGGGATTGGAGAGCATCACCCCCCCCCCCAAAATAATCCAAACTTAGCATCTTTTTTTTTTACAGACAGGATCAGGGCACGGAGTATGGGCAGGCTTGCATCATATTTAAACTGCTGTAAACAAAACGGGGAAATTCGGGATGAACTGTATGAACATGGTGTGGTCAGTAGTTCCCAAAACAGTGAAACAATTTCTTAAATTGTAAATTACTCACTCTGGAGCACACCAATGCAAAAAATTAAAATAATCTAAGTAGTTTTTCTTACTCTTTACTACAGACACCATGTTTATCAGCACAGTTCTACCTGCTAGCCATATACTGTAGAGTACTGTTTTTTTTTCAAGTTTTCCTTCTTTCGAATCCTTTTTTGCTACTTATTTTTTTATCTAAACTTTGCTTTATTAATGGGTTGAAAGTATACATACATCATAAGAGAGAAGGAATACATTTCCAACTGGGAGGTGTTGCAGACATCCACCCAGTATCCATTCTTTTCATTTACGATTGTACTATCAGTTGATGGGGAAACTCCCATGTTTGATAGGCATGCACTCTTCCCTCTTGGGGTTCTTGCTGTCTTCTGGGCCTCTGTATGTTTCTTTGGTATGTAGCCTTATGTCTGGCAAGCCCTGTATCTCCCTCCTTATCCTCTAAAGCCTTTTGTATTGAACATAACTAACACCCTTAAACCACAACTAACAACAGATGGTAGGGCAGTAAACAATAAACTACTGTAACTAACGTAACTGGAACCATTGTAGGTGTTTTTAAAGGTGCATTTCACATTTTCTCTACTTTGTAATCACTATGTTTCCATATGATAGTGTTGGACAGGTATTCTGTCCCCCCACAGGCCCCCCTAAGTGCCCCCTCGTCTTCTCCATGGGCCCTGATCGCCATCCCCATCCCTCTTATTTAACATGGCGTTAGTTTGCTACTTATTTTAACACACTTTCTTCTTTTAAATAATTTTATTATAACATTACAATTAAGATATGTTATAAGTGTGATAAGCCACTCCAGTGTTTGCATTAAAGGATTTTAATGCACCTCTCAGGAGAGTAAGGACACTCAGCATTTGGCCCCATGCCTTAGCACACCCCTGGGGAATGCATTAAAATCCTTTAACGCACACCCTGTTGTGGCTTATTACTTACATATGTATTAGGCTTTAAAGCATTACATATCTGTTTTTTGGATATTATGGGCCATCAGATCTCTGTCCACAGACTGCAACCATTTGTGAGAACCCATTACTAGGGTTCCGGTCTGGAACATCACGGTTAAAAACACTGGGGACATAACATTGCAGGCATCACATCACCACCTGCAATATCATGGTGCAAAAACATCGGCGGACACAACCATGTTGGTGGGCAGCAGGCAGTACAATGTACATCAGCCCTGGTGTCCAGCGGGTCACCGACCAACCCGCCGATGGCTCCAGTAATAGGTACTGTACCAAACCCCCCAACTGCCAGCCCACTGCTGCCATCGCCGGCACCGTTGCCACAGACTGTATATTATGGCACAATAGCTGTGGTGTCTAGTGGACCCCCCCTCCTGCTGGTAGCTCCCACCACTCCCTGCTCCCACCCCACCCTGCATGGGCGATTCCCAGCAGCATGGTTGTGGGGAGCTACTGGCCGGAGGGGGGAGGCCTACTAGACACCACAGCTATTGTGCCATAATATACAGTCCATGGCAATGGTGTCTGCATTGACGGCAGTGGGTTAGTGGTTGGGGGGGGTTGGTACAGTATCTATTACTGGAGCCATCGGTGGGTGAGGTGGGTGACCTGCTGGACAACAGGACTGATGTACATTGTACTGCCTGCCGCCCACCTACACAGTTGTGTCCACCGATGTTTTTGCACCACGATATTGCAGGTGGCGATGTGATGCCTGCGATGTTATGTCCCTGATGTTTTTAACCGCCATGTTCCAGACCGGAATCCATTATTAGTGCTGTGTGGAATATTCAGAGTCTGACTTGAATGGAATTTCACCGAATTTTAGAAGATTTTGTGGAATTCCGTTGGTAATGTGATTCCAAAATTCCACAAGCAAAGTGGTTTTTGCAGATTTAAAATCTGCAGTTTACATAAACTGTGGATTTTTTTCTACAATCCACAGAAAATTATTTTGCAGTTTATATGATACATAGAAAATTATTCTGCAGCTTACACAGAAATGCTCTGCAGAATTCTGAGGATTTTAAAAAGAAATTCCAAGAAGCATTTAGGAAGTGAAATTGCCATTCCACATGAATTCCATCAACAAAATTCTGCACAGCTATATCCATTATTTAACAAAGAATTCTGCCAGTGGAATTTGTCACAGTCCTACCCATTATTTAAAAAGAAAAGCAGCTAAATAAGAATGCACCCGCTGATAGACTGTGGTGCTGTAAACAAAAGCAGTATGAACAGGTACAGGAACAAAGCCCTTAAACTAAAGAACAGCAGAAGGATGGAGCAGGACAGCTTAAAACCCTCACGTCCACTAGCAGTCCTGACACTATTAAGCAGTCTGCATGAGCATTCTAGCAGATGACCCATTGCCTTCAGCCCCTCCACTAAAACCTGGCTTCAGGTAGGCAGGTAGGGTTCTACCGACGGGGGTTGGGAGGTGCACGGTACAAGGGGAAAAGGAAAGGAGCTGAGTTCCACCAAACGGTTCTTCTCCCCAGTTTACATGAGGCAGCAGGGCCTCAAGACCTGGTTCCCAGTTTGGGGGGTCCACAGAAGGGTGGTTATTTGCCACCCAGTCACATGATCTCCCTACTCACTGAGGTTTGGGTTGCAACTTAGAAAGGTATATCTTCCATAAGTCTGCATATGGCTATGGCCCTTTGTGGCAAGGGGTGTGGAGGTTCTAAGAATGACTGGGTGAGATTCCTTGGGCAGTGCACATCACTTCAATATGAATCTAATAAAGTGGCTTAATAAATATATGGCAGAGGCCATTTTCTAGCAAGACTGGTGTGGTGTGTGTTTGTCCAGATTATGGGGCTATAAGGGCCTAACAAGACAATGACGTGTGGAGTGCATCTTTATAAAGAGTCACCCTCACTTTATTACATTTAAGGATTTTGTGAAAGGAAATTAGGCTATTAAGGTTTTTAAGGTGTCTCGTCTTTTCCTTTTAGAGTGTGTAATATTTGAACAAATAATAAAAACGTTTTTTGTGCACCCCTTTTGGCAAAACATTTTTGTTTTGTTTTTTTAATTTAAGTTTTTATGGCCCTGATTTTTTCCCACGTTTTCTCCCAGCCGTGCACATGCGCATGGAGGCACAAGCATGTTGAGGTACTGGGATGCCCCTCTTGGTACTTGCCACCCTCCCTCTACTTGCCGCCTCTTGCTGACCATAGACCTCCACCGATGGTGCAGAACTGATGGGGACAGAGAGCTGCCTTCAGCTGCTTGATCCTGCTCCTCTCTCCCCGTGATGGCTGTCCAATGACCCAAGTCTGTTTCTAAACCCAGGTTGCTGGCATGACACGAGGTGAGTGTCCAACACCTCAGCCCTCTGGGCCGGGCTAGCACAGGCTCTGTTTTTTGACAGCTCTGTTAATTGTGAGGTGTGGTGCTGTCTCCTAGTTTTGGGATGTGTTTTGCTTTTCCTAGAATGATGACAGCTTTCACCCCAAGTCAATATCAGAACTCTTCTACGAAATGTGGGGGTAGCCCGACTGAGGAACCATTAAAATTACAGAATCTGTTGTCTAGCCACTCCCTGGCTTTATGATTCTCTTTCTGATTTTGTATTCGTGTCCATCACGTGATCCTTATGGGAACCAAACCACCCCCTCTCAAGATGACCCTCTTACTTGTTGACAGACAGTTTATTAGGCACTTACCGAAATACAAAATCAGCCTGATCTATCTGTGCCCCACAGCTGCTATTGGATAAATTTCCACTGTTTCCCACCACTGCGCAGCGCTTGTAGGGAGCTGATCCTTTAAACGGAGAGTCCTAAAACAAAACGGCAACACACAGAAATGTGTATTAATGACCTACAATAATTTTATATAAGACACATCGGGGTGAAAGAACCTCAGCTGGTCCAAAAACAATGCTTTTTAAACTACCACTGTTTTATAATTCCTTACCTGCATCTTTAAGAGCCATTTTGTAATACTGTTTTAAGTTTTAAATATGCTTTAAAACATTATCTTTTTGCTAAATGTCCTTGTAATTGTTATTCTGGTTAGGTGTACTTGCCTGTGTACATGCATTTGGATGCATCATTTGTTGTATGTATGTGTGTTTTGAATTTTGTTATATGTTGTGGTCGCCCTTGAAAATGGGCCTTTGGCTCACGGTCCTACTAGATTTTAAGTAAACAAAACAAACAAGCAAACAAAATGGGATGGCACATGCCAAACAAGCCACTTTTCTCCATGAGGAAAAAGTCACAAACAGAACTCAAAATGAGGAGGGATGTTCGTAATCAATACATCTCCAAACAAATTCCAAAAGCACTGTGACACACACACCATTCAAACTGCAAGTTAAGCAGTTCACTTTATTAATGTCAAAGTTCAGAAAACTCAAACTTACAGCAGTGCAATGTCCAAATGGAGCCTCAAGTTTGTCACATGGCTGATGCAAACTTAATGGAGCAGGCACAAGGACTGTGGTGCTACTATGCTAAATTGAAACTTTTTACCACATCGAAGCAGAGCACACACAGCCTCCAGCATCACAAGGACACCAGTCTCTTGAAGCACAAAACACTTCATTGTGACATAAAAAATAAAATAAAAAACAGAGGCAACAGCCTGACATGTTTTGGATGCCAAACCATCCTTTATCAAAGCCTTTGATAAGGATGGTTTTAACGTAATGGCGATGTCCAGGCTGTTACCTATTATTATGTCTGGTAATATTTTGTAGCTGGTATCTCAATATGAAGGTAGTGTATCTTGATCTGATATGATAAAATCTATCATTAGCCATTTAGATATTCAATTTGAAATGAACTGCTAGATCAAATTTTTCTTGGAAAAAAGTGATGTCTGGGAAATCAGTGCTGCTACTGGGTGTCCAAAGTGCAAAACGTGAAGAAACTAAGGAGAAGCTCACCTGCCCTTTCCTCCACCTCTGCACGTTTTGCACTTTGGACTCCCACTAGCAGCACCGATTTCCCAGACTTCACTTTTTTCCAAGAAAAATTTGATCTAGCAGTCCATTTTCAAATTGAACATCTAAAATTGCCACATGACAAACTTGAGGCTCTGTTTGGACATTGTACTGCTGTAAGTTTGAGTTTTCTGAACTTTACGATTAATAAAAGTGAACTGCTTAACTTGCAGTTTCAAAGATGGCACATAACAGCTTCTATACTGACCAGTCTATACAACAATGTATGCTAACGCCATAATAACACATGAACAATAGAAATCTGAAATGGAAAGTTAAAAAGTAACCTCAAGGGAAGAGATTTTTAAAATTTGACAGTGGCAGCCACCTTTATTGACTCAAGTCATTAATTGCAAAATCAGCAATAACGCTCATTTTAAACTTATCTGAAGACAATGAAAATATACTGATGGTAAATCTAAGGGTATCAGAAATATAGTTTGCCAAAAAACAATATGATGACATTTGTATGCAACAGCAGTGTGTCCATAAAGTGTTTTTTTTTATTTTGTAAATTACTTAACAATTGATAAAGACCCTCAGTATGTCATGAAAGTAGAATTAAATCATCACAATTTTATTTGCAGCATATGACATCTTGGTCCTGAATGCACTGAACTAGCACCAAATCGGATACATTTGTGAACTTGTCCATGGTGACCTTGATGCCTCCCAACGCAATGCACAGAGGAAGGATGTAGACAGTACGTTCCAGCATGCTCTGCTGGAGACAGCATCCTCGGGGTAAATCATTCCATGTGATACGAGTGGCAGCACTTTGTACAGTCAGCATTTTTGGCCAAGGTAAGCTGAACCTGTATTTGTATTATGGCCTTATGTGTTACAAATGAAACATTTCAATAAATAAATGTTCGCGAATAAATATCCTGACTACCAGAATCAAGTAGTCAAGTTGATGGATTTGAATTCTGTAGCTGAACATGCTTGCTAAACTACTTAATTATTTTTATAGAACCGTTACTCTTGACAAAGCTACCTGAAAGATCACGAAATGTTGGGGCTATATGCTAAAAGGAAATACTTCAGGGAAGCACTCACCAGTACCTGGGGGGACGGGAAAAAATTCTGGTATAACATGAAAAACCTCACTGGAAAGGACCCCAAGAATCCACCCACAATGCTCAATATCAGCGGTACACCAACGACCAACCTTGCTACAATTTCCAACACCTTTAACATCGCGTTCTCTAATCTGGGCAGTGTCCTCCCACCAGACTTCTTCGATACCCCTTCCATAAGTGACCAAACAGACAAGGCACCACAGCTTCACACAGCACTGCAATTCTACTTCAAGAAGATCCCAGTGCCTCTTGCCAGAAAATACACTGTGAAAGCTATCAGCAGTATTGGTTACAGCTGTGACTCCCTCGATGTGAAGCTGTGTGCACTGGTCTTAGCAGAAATCCTAGAACCCTTAACTAAGATATTTAATGTATCACTCAGGACTACCCAATTCCCAGCCATTTGGAAGCAGGTGACAATTACACCAGTTCACAAAAGTGGAGATAGGGCACTACACACAAACTACAGGCCTACCTCCATCCTCCCGCCCTTATCCAAAGCTCTTGAGAGAATAGTCTCGGACCAGCTAGTCGAGTACCTTGAAAAATACAAAATCCAATGCCCTGAACAACATGGCTTTAGAAAAGGGCACAGCACCACCACTGCACTGTTGGAATTTACGGGCTTCATCCATGTCACTTTGGACCAAGGTAACTGTGTGGGGGCTGTGTTCATTGATCTAACTAAAGCCTTTGACCCCATAAATCACCCACTCCTACTCAAGCAACTCTCAAATATCGGTCTGTCCAAAGATGCGCTGCCCTGGTTTGCAAGTTTCCTTGGAGGCAGGGTTCAACATGTCAATATTGCCGGTGTCATCTCCAATGAGAGCCCAGTCCTCTCTGGAGTCACTCAGGGGTCCATTCTGGGTCCACTGCTCTTCAGTCTCTTCCTGAACAGCTTCCCGAACATCTGCCACCAGAATATACTGCTCTATGCTGATGACGCTGTCATATACACAAATCACTGTGATATTAATCTACTGGAGGGGCAGCTACAGCGTGACTTCAAGAGAGGTGAGGACTGGTTCAGCTCACACAAACTAGTCCTGAACTATAGCAAAACAAAAGTTATGTCTTTCTGCAATACATGAAGCAAGCTTAACTCTCGACCCCTCACTATCAGGAAATGAGCAGGGATCACACTCAAACCAGTTCCAGAGTTTAAGTACCTTGGCATCACCCTGGACAGATCCCTCTCCTTTGCATGGCACATCAATAATGTCGTAAAAGCCATGGATATATGGTTTGTCTTCTCCACAGGCACAAACATTGCATGACAACTGATGCCCCAAGACTGGCGATTAACAGCTCTGTTGCCTCAGTTGTTGACTATGGACTAGTTATCTATGGCTCAGCTTCCCCCACTGCCCTTCGTAGGATATCGATGGTGCTTAACAAATCTTGCTGACTCCTTATGGGTGCTGCCCATCTAACACACACCTGTGATCTATATGCCCAGACTGGGTGGCTACCACTCCACAGCAGGATCCAATACCAGACCTGCCTGGTAGCCAACAAGGTTCTCCTTGGGCACTTGCCCCCAGGTGCTGAAAAGCTTCTTACTATAAAAAAAAGCACCCAGCATACCAGAAATGCACAACACCAAATCTACCAGGTCCCCAGATGCCGGACCACAATGGGTCAGAGGTCCTTCACCTACAGAGCCCCACTATGGTACAACCTCGCTCAACAAAGAAACACTTTCTGCTGCTTCACTTGGCACCTTCAGAAAGCAAATCTGACAGCACCTCACGTCAACCAGTCAATGCAACTGTTTCCACTAAGAGGTTCACCTCTCCTCCCTTGATGGCCCAAGCTGTCCTGTAACCTCCCTAGGGTTGCAATACTCTGGCTCATGCTCCCTCTTCCTACATCTCTCCCACCCTCCCTTCTTCCCTCCCTTCCTGTGCCTCCTCTTCCTGCCCATGCCCCTCCTCTTCCTTTGCCACTTATTGGATGTGGGTACCCTCCTACCACTATCAGACTCACATCCATTCTATCCCCTTCTCCTTAGACAATGGCTCCTCAGCCAGCCTTCTACTTTCTGCTCCCACTTACCCTTCCCTCCCTAACTCCACTGCTCACTTGTTATTTCTCACCTTTTACTCAGCATTTTCTTGTTGATGTTGTCTCACTCGATGTAGGAATGTATCCTTAAGCCTAGCCTTAGCCTTGTTTAAAGTCTGTTATTCTTGTTAACCTTTGTATGCAAGATTTTCCTCCATCCTATGACATGGAACCTTTGTAAATGAGCAGTTCCTGCTCAAAGGTATTTGTAATCCTAGAGTTTAATAAATAAAAAATAAAAATAAAATATATGGTAGCCAGCGGAACGCTGAAAATAACCTTGTGACAAGATTATACTTCTATGGCCTGTTGTCTTCCTCGTTTGATGATAAAGTTTTGAACCTGATGACCACTGATTTTGAGACCCCCACAGGCCTAATAAACAAAGATTGTTGAAACTATGGAGGACAAATTCCGATGCCCATTTTAAAAATTACTTAAAAATGTAAAAGAGTAAAAGAAAATACAATGTTATGAAAGTAGTCTGTTTTCATTCTGCAGCACTGCACTTTGGACAGCAGATGACAGCACTAATCCATACAAAGTGTTGATGAGCCAGCACTGAGCTAGGTAAGGGCAGCATCAGTATTTCTTTGTTTCAAAAGTTTTACCAGTAAAGACATACTGAGCTGATATCAGCTCATTTCCAGATCTATCCTGTGGGAGGGGGAGAGGGCAACAATTATACAGCACAAAAATACAAGAACAACAAAGTACAATAATATTCAAGCAGAACCAACAAAATGAACAACTGTGTAGGATATGCTGCTGTGTACTAAATATAAAGTACAATAGAGTGCAGAAGGAGAACAATAATTGCAGTGTGCATTAGTGTAATACTGAGTTTAGGGTGGGGAGACTGGTTAAAATTGGGTAGGCGGTAAAAGGTGTCTGCCCTAGTGTGACAGAGGAGCAGGGGTTTAAGAGTGGTAGAAAAAATCCCTGGGCCCAGTGTCAGGGGCAGTTTGCAGAAATGAGCACTGAACTCATGGAAGTGAGATTCAAGTGAGAGTAGGGTAGGGCTGCCACACTGGGTACAAAAAAAAAAAAAAAAAAAAAGCGACCGCCTGCCCCACCCCCTGCGACCACCACCACCACACGTAACCACAATTAATGTGAACTTGAAAAGTTAGTTTTAAATGCCGCACCTTGCATTAACCTCACGTCTTGTCAGTCACTCTCCCACTGCGGTCACATCATGCATGGGCACCAAATGAGTGCACCTGTGTGTTGTGGTGGCGTGGCCCACAAGCTCAGAAACAGTGCATAATGCATTCTCAGGCTCGGCAGCTTTTTTGCTCTGCTATCATAGCGCTATGGTGAGCAGCGGGCTGGCAATGTGCTGTAGATCTTTATCGAAATGCCTAAATGTCAGTGTCCTAGGAAAAAAAGCAGATTAAACTATTTCACTGGCACCCTGCAAGTCCATGGAAAAACTGGCTTGGCTGGTTGAAAAACAGCCAGGTGGCAACCCTAGTGTAGGGAAGGAGCAGAGTGGAAAAGGGGAAAGAGCCTCAGAGTTTAGGGAAATGGAAGGAGAAGGCAGCTTGACAAGCAGAGGATTTCACTGGTGACAGAGCAGGAGCCAGAGTAATAATGAGAGTGAGAGATCCTCCCTGCCGACCCCTGGCAGCCTGCGCTCGTTCCCGAACATGGGTCGTAGGCATGGTGCGAGGTGTGGTGTCCAGTGCCTCAGCCCTCAGCACTGCCGGGCCACTACGTACTAAGCTTTTAAACTTTTTTGTAAGTAAATAAAAGTTTTTTGATGGAATCTTTTGTTGTGGTGTGATGTAATATTGTTGCTGTGGTTTTGAGTGCAAACCTTTCTTGCCCTTGATTTGACTGATTTTTGGCTCACGCTCCTCAGCCCTTCAGTTGACCCCTCCCAGATCAATACCAAGATATACTTTATTCAGAATGGACAGGGTAGGTAAGAAAGGGGGAGGAGTAGCTCTTTACATGAGTGACAGCATAAAAGCAATGGAGTTACAGGGAACACAGGGAGAGACGGAGGTACTGTGGGTCACCCTAGAGACAGGGAAGGGAGTCACTACTCACACTGGCTAAGGAACTAATGGAATCCATCCAAAAGATGGCTAATAAGGGTGAGGTGCTGCTGGTAGGGGACTTCAATCTACCAGATGTGGATTGGAGCCTCCCAGCTACAGCTTCATCTAAGAGCAGGAACATCCTAGACTCCCTGCAAGGGGCATTTCTCAGTCAACTAGTACAGGAGCCCACTCGTGAGGAAGCAACATTAGACCTTGTATTCACCAACAGGGGGCAGTGTTGTAGATGTCACAGAGGGTGGCCACCTGGGGACCAGTGATCACCAAGCGGTGTGGTTCAATATAAGTACTGTGGCAGAAAGGTGAGGGTTCACACAAATTCAAGGTCCAGCTCAAACAGTACCTTTTGTCAATTAGCTCCTGTGATTGCTTCAACTGATTGATGCACCTCCAGCCTCTTTTGGTACTCCTGTGTCCGTAATTTCCTCTTTCCCACTCCTTTACACCCTCTCACCAGTTTTACCCCCTAGCCCCTTTACTACCCCTTCCCCTCCCTGCTGTTCTTCCTCCCCCATCTGTCCACTGTATACCACGCTGTGTGTTCCCCTCCTCTGACCCCCGAGTAGCATGACAAGGCCTATGGCTGCTCCTCCCTCTCCTCAAACTCTTAACGTGTCCTCCCTTTTACTCCACTTCTCTTCTGTTTCTGCTACCTTTTCCCTCCTTTATATTATGTATTGTAACTTACTGTGTTTTATCATTTATTTTTTTATGTTAGCTTTTAATTGTCATATTAGACCACCTCGGTTAGTCTTTCCTTTGTTCAGTTTGTAACCCCTCCCACTGACGTGGAACCTTTGTAAATGAGCGCCTGCACTCAAAGGTATTGTAATCCTAGAGTGAATGAATAAAATCCAAGGATCTCGAGGGAGCTCGGAGAGGTGCTGACCGCACCTTTGACAGTTCTGTTCAACCACTCATTGAGGCAGGAGTAGTCCAAGAGGACTCAAGGATGGTGGATGGTAGATGTTGTCCCTCCCCACAAAAGTGGTACCCGGGTGGAGGCTGGCAATTATAGGCCAGTCAGCCTGATGTCAGTGGTGGGGAGGGTAGTGGAATCTCTACTGAAGGAAAGGACTATAGAATTTTTTGAATCCAGTGGCTTGTAACATCCAAGGCAGCATGGATTTACTGGAGCAGGCCATGTTAGAAAATCTGATATATTTTTTGACTGGGTGATAAGAATTGGATCAGGGTGGAGCGATGGGTAAGGTCTACCTAGATTTCAGTAAGGCCTTCGATTCCATTCCACATAGGAGACTCCTAAACAAGCTGGGCAGCCTAGCAGTGGGCCCAAAGGTGGTGACCTAGATAGGTAATTGGTTGGGGGACAGGCGACAGAGGGTGGTGGTAAACGGAGTCCACTCTGAGAAAAGGAAGGTAACCAGCAGGTGCCACAGGGATCAGTACTGGGACCATCCTCTTTAATGTCCTTATTAGTTACATTGCAGAGGGGCTGGAGGGGAAGGTATACCTTTTTGCCTCAGGTCCCTCCCTCCCTCACCACAGTCCAGTCTTCCCTGTAAGTTGCTTTTTCAAGTGCCCTCAATTGGTTCAAGGCTAACCTTCTAAAATGTAATACTAAAAAGACAGTTGCCATGGCTTTCGGCGGCCTGCAGAGGCTGGCAAAGATCTCATCACTTCTCTCCTTCTTTTCCTTGGACGGTGCCAGGATAGAAACAATGCAATCTTTTAAATACCTGGGGGTCTGGCTGGACCTTAAGCAAGACTTCTCCCTGCACATTCATTATATCTACTCCAAACTGCGGCCCAAGCTAGGAGCCTTGCATCATGTCAAGGACTTTCTCTCCCTTCCAATCCATAAGGAGCTCATAGCCAAACTGATCCTCCCCATAATAGACTATGCCGACATTGTCTATAGCTCGGCTTCCCATTCTTCACTTGCCAAATTAGACTCCCTGTTCATTGCTTTTTGTCGATTTGCATCTACCGCACCTACCTAATCCACCATTGCTCCCTATACTCTGCCCTTACCCTCCCCTCCCTTGCAAACCATCGCCTTAGTACTGGTTCTCAGTGCTCCCCCCATACCTCTCCTCCTTCCTTTTCCCCTCATGTACATCAGGCTATTCTCTTAGAACCTGTGATTCCTGCACCTTCAATCTCCTGTACCCTCACTCACAAGCTGGCAAGGCCGCTTTCTCCCTCAGACTACCCAGACTCTGGAATCATCTCCCCCACCCTATCCGCCTTACACCCACACTTACCATGCTAAAACAACAGCTAAAGCGCCTCCCCATCCCCCTGCAACTGCTCCCATCCCGATTCCGCTTGATATTTTCCACTTACTCGACTCCTATAATTTTCATCCCTGCCTCTCCCTCTTCTCTCCTTCCTGGCAACGTAGCCCCTCTACCTTTCTCTCCCCTGCATCTTCCCTTTAGACCCCTTTACCCCAAATTCTCTTCAATTCCCTACTTTTGTATACAGTATATCATAACTTTCCTTTTCTTGAAACAGCCTGACTCAGTGCAAATTTATACCTGTGATGTTTTATAAGTTACATTGCAAATGTATAATAGTCTATTTATTTAGTTTCATAATATGTACTGCTCACAATGGTAACACTGTTTACATTTACCCTCTACTGTAATATTGTACCATGTACTATGCAATAATTGCAATATTTTGCACTCTGTAAAAGCTATTGCAACTATGTAACTTAACTGTATTTGTGCCTCTACTATGTGACCTGGACATTCAAACTGCACCCAGAAAGGGTGCAAGTGGTTGTTCTGTGCAACTGAGTTGCGCCGGAGTGCAAAAGTGCTATATTCAAATGGGTTGAGCTGCCTCGTATCTCATCTGTATATGGTAAAAAATACCTGCAGCACAAATGGGGGCTGCTGACGATGCTCTGGTGCATCCCCCTGCCCGGACTGAATACCTGAAATGGGCATGTGCTGTGCATCTTCGGATGCGCCAAGCGCAAATTCCAGATATTCAGACCAAAACATGCAAGTGGGGCAATTAGCCATGCAAGGTAAACATGGTGCCATTTGCATGTCATTATGGCCCCATTTACAAGTCTGGGGCAGGGATGCACCTGGAAGAATGCGCTGGGCACCCTGCAACTTCCGTGTTGCAAGAAAGCACTCCACAATCCCCTGGTAGTCTAGTGGGCCCCCCATCCCTGATCCTGAAGTAAAATAGATATATCCCATGTATCCCTGGTAGTCTGTTGGCCCCCTCCAGCCCTGAGCATTTACAAACATGTACCATCCCCTCCTTCCCTGGTAGTGCAATGGAACCCCCCCTACCCCGAACCCCATCCAATTCATAATCCTGCACCAAAAGTCCCTGGTAGTCTAGTGCCCCACCCAGCCCCGATCGTACCATAAAAATCCTAACCCCAGACCTTCGTGGTAGTCCAGTGGGCCTCCCACCCACTCACTGAAGGACCCCCACCCCACTCCCCTCATCCTAGCATGGTCAACATGTCAGTGGGCAGCACAACCCACCCGCACACTGCCACAGCTGCCCGGCGACTGAGCTGTCAGTGAATGACAGCATATTGTACTCCTGTAAGCCCATTGGTTGACACAGTTGAACAATGGGCTTGCAGTGTGTACTGTACACTTTCATTCACAACTTTATGAATGACACAAAGTTGTGAATGAAAGTGTACAGTGTCTACCAATGGGCTTACAGGAGTACAGTACACTGTCATTCACTGACAGCTTAGTTGGTGGGCAGCCATGGCAGTGTGCGGGTGGGTTGTGCTGCCCGATTTGTTGGCCATGCTGGGACAGGGGAGCATGGTGGGTGGGGTGCCTCAGTGGGTGGGGGCGGGGGGTCCACTGACTACCAGGGAGGTCCGGGTTACGATTCTTATGTTACTATCAGGGCTGGGGGGGGGACACTAGATTACCTGGGACTCTTGGTACAGGATTATGAATCTGATGGGATTCATGGGAAGGGAGGGGATAACACTGGACTACCAGGGTCTTTCAATAGAGGAGGACATTACGGATAGGGTTCAGGGAGGGGTGAACATGGGAATGGGTTAATTTTTATATGATCAGGGCTTGGGGGGGAAACACTTGACTACCAGGGACAGGGAGGGATTTCTATTATTATGAGATCAGAGCTGGGGGGTACCCACCCAGGGGCTGGCGGCTGCTGTGTTACACTGTGCAGTACAGCAGCCCATCTGTAGGTGGCTACAACTTATGCCTGGTTTGTCCATGCATAACTTTGTGCGGCACATCTCCGAGATGTGCGGACAGCTGCACCGCACATCTCAGCTGAATATTGCAATGTTGCATATGCAGGGGAACACACCCTCCAGATGCACTGCATACATTATCTTTGCACTGCGGTGCATCTGGAATTGTGTGGCGCATCCCCGCCTTTTGAATATGGTCCAGAAGTGCAATTTGGAGATGCTTCAGTGCAAATCAGTTGCGCTAGGCGCATCTCCTTTGAATATCTGGACCTATATTGCCTATTGTTTATTAGTGCATAAATTGCTGTACTACTTTCGTTCACTGTAAATCCCTCTCCCTTTACAGAAGAAGCACAAGAATGAGGGGGCATGGCATGAAATTGGAAGGTGGAAGGTTAAGAGGGAATGTGAGGAAGTTCTTCACAGAGATAGTGGTGGATGCATGGAATGGTGTGCCTCAGGAGGTGGTGGGAGCGAGCACTGTGAATGGATTCAAGCATGCTTGGGGCAGGCATAGGGGAACCACAGAGGTACAACAGTAGGCGGGTCAGAAGCAGTAATCCAGTACTTGGGCTTATGGGCAGACTAGATGGGCCAGGTGGTCCTTATCTGCCGACAATATCTATGTTTCCATGATTCTCCCACGGTTTGCACCTGAAAACAAGCCTAGGTTCAGTGTGCTGTTCCTGATTAACGAATTTAAAATAAATAAATAAATTCTGCAGACGGCACTAAGATCTGCAATTGGGTAGACACCCCGGGGTGGGGGATGAACAGGGATCTAAGGAAACCAGAGGAGTGGTCAAGAGTATGGCAACTAAGTTTCAATGTGAAGAAGTGCAAAGTCATGCACTTGGGGTGCTGAAACCCACTGGCAGAGTACAAAATGGAGGAAGGGGTACTGGTGACCACCAAATAGGAAAAAGACATAGGGGTTATCATATCTAATTACCTAAAGGGGGCCAAACAGTGTGACAAGACACTGGGGAGGGCCAGTGGGATGCTAGGGTACATAGGGAGTGGTATCACCAGCAGAAAGAGGGAGGTGGTGATACTCAATCAATCAATCAATCAACTTTATTTAACCAGGCATAAAACACCATTGAGCAAGCTCATTTTCAAGGTGGTCCTGGACATTAATACAGTACAATACAGCAAAAAAACAAAACATAGTTACAGATATGGTAGCCAACAATGTAGAAACAATGAACAGGTGTAGGTCAAAGGAGGCCTATACATAAGGTCTAACACAGTTACATACAATTACATTCCATAAGGGTTTACGGGAGTGCAAAGATGACCATCCTAGACTGTCTCCACTAATTAGAAGCTAGTGCCTTTTTACTAATAAGCAGGGAGAGAGGGGAAAGGGAATAATAAAGGTGGAGAGAAGGGGAGAAAGTGCACTAGGAGAAGGGAACAGACTGAGAAAGACCGAGTGTAGGGGAGATAAAAAAAATAGTAAGTGCTGGAGATCCCTTGCTAGGAGAGGTAGGGAGTGACAATCGGAGTGTAAAAATTTGTGGGAGGGACCAGTGGCTAGGGTTCAGAGTCATCTAAAACAGCTGCATGTATCCTTCAACAGGTCCGTCATCATGGCTTTGAATGTGAAAATGCTAGGGAGCGACGAAAGCTTTAAGATCTTTGCATAGCATTCCAAAGCATTGAGAGTAAAAATTGATAACTGCTGAGCCATAGTTTGTTTTCACTCTAGAAGTCTGGAGCCAGATCATGGAGAAGAGTCTCAATCCATAAGATCCCTTGGCACGTTCAAAGAAGCGTGAGATGTATGTAGGGAGATTATCGGATAGTGCTCTAAAGAGCCAAAGCAGAGCATTTCTTTTCCTCCTGGTTGAGAGAGGGTCATCCCGACTCCTGGTATAATAGACAGTGATGAGTACAATGAGGTAGGTCAAAGATAAATTGTAGGGCCCGGTGGTAAAGGGTGTCAAGTTTGTAGAGCGTCATTGCGGGGCAATGACTCTAGAGGAAGTCAGCATAGTCCAGTATGGACAGAAATGTGGATTGTACTAGTCTTGTTCTGGCTTCTAAGGAAAGCTGATGTTTAAGGCGATAGAAAAGGCTTAACTGCTGCCTTAGTTTCTTTGAAATTTCATGTAGGTGGCACAGGTAGTTGAACTTATTATCCAACCAGAACCCTAGGTATTTAAAAGTATCAATTATTTCGAGGGGTTGATCTAACAGCGTTAGGATCTGAGGGATATGTGTAGATCCAGAGGCAGACTTTGGTGAGAGAATCATGGCTTTAGTCTTTTTGTCATTGAGGAGGAGCTTGTGTTTGATGAGGTTATATTGGAGAGTTTTGAAGTCTTGCTGAAGGTTCACGTAGGCAAAGTCCAGGGTTGAGACAGTAGTGTAGAGTACAGAATCATCTGCAAATAAGTGCACATTGGCTGTGCGCAAATTCGAGTCCAGGTTATTGATATAGATTGCAAAGAGGATTGGGGGGGCCCAGGCTGGAACCTTGTGAGACACGTCGTAGAAGGGATTTTTGTGGGGACAGATCACCTATAGCTTTGACTTTGCTGTAACCTGTTGGTTAGGTAGCTGGTGAACCATTTGATGGCAGAGCTATCGAGACCGATATTATCCAGAGCATTAGGCAAGATGTTATGATCCACAGTATAGAAGGCCTTGCTAAGATCCAGGAATAGGGCAACTAAATACTTCTTAGAATCCATGGCAATTTGCCAATTAGTGGATACTTTTGCTAGAGCTGATACTGTGTTATGTTTGGCTCTGAAGCCAGACTGAGCTGGGTTTAGCAAATTATTTGAGTCTAAATGTTCTCTAATTTGGGTTGACAATTTTTTCGATTAACTTTGAGAGGACGGATAGAATAGAGATAGTCCAATAATTGTTCAGATCACTTGGATCCCCAGATTTGAATAAGGGTAGGATGTGAGCAATTTTCCACGACACAGGTAGTTTGCCCTGTTTGAGGGAGGTGTTGAATAAATGGGTGATGGGGCAGTTAAGTAGAAATGGCCAAGTTTTAGGAAGTAAGGTTCGATATTGTCTGCACCGGCACTCTCTTTAGTGTCCAGGGACAGGAGGAGGGCCTCAACTTGTTTAAACGTGACTGCAAGAAAGCTAAAGTTGGCAGGATGCGGTTGGTTTGGGATGAGGTTAGTAGTAGGTTAAGCAGTAGAATCCCCTGGTGGGCTGAGATTGTTGATGAGCGAGGTGTCAAAGGCAAGCCCTGCAGAGGCAAAGTGTTCATTGAGCTGCTCTAATATAGCAGCTCTGTCTGTGTAGGTAGTTCCTGCGGACACAATTTTGGTTGGGAGGGGTGAGTCGGTAGACTGACCTTCAACCCCCTTAAGGATGTTCCAAAATTTGGCAGAGTTTTTTTGTTGTTTTCTAGTTCAGTTTGGAAATATCTGGCTTTTTTAGACCTATTTATTTTGTGCATGTATTTCTAGAGGTGTGAAATGCTAGCCAATCTGCTTCCAGGTGAGATTTCCTCAACTTTTTCCACCAAAAATCCCTATCCTTAAGTGCTTTCTTCAGGATGGGAGAAAACCAGACGGGAGGTCTTTTTTTTTAGATCTGATCATTCTTAGTGGGGTGTGTTTGTCAATTAGTCCCATTAGTAGGCTATGAAAGATGTTATAGGCCTCATTAAAGGTGGGTGCCAGATAGAAGTCTTGCCATCTGATGTTGCTTAAATCTTTTAGGAAAGTGTTCTGGCAGAACTTTTTCAGGCATCTTTTCAATTTGAATTTAGTGGCCGGTTTCACGTGGAGAAAATGTCTGATACAAGCAGTAGCGCAGTGGTCACTTATGTCATTGAAGAATACTTGGTATGCGACATGTTATATAGTTTGTTTACTAGCATGAGGTCTAGAAGGGAGCTATGCTCAGGATTTTTTCTATTTGGTCTGGTGACGGTAGTCATCATTTGTACCAGTTCATTTGCATCACAAAGTTCCTTTAGCTTCTTTGAGCTAGAAACGTTCCAATTTTGGTTAAGATCCCCCATTAGAATACATTCGGTGTTAGTAGAGTCAAGTAGGCTTTGGAGATGTGACAGGAATGCCGTGCCTCCAGAAAGCGGTTGGTAGCATGCTGCTGTAAGGATATACTGCTATATAAAATCATTGGTGAGACCTCACCTAAAGTACTGTGTCTAGTTCTGGAGACCATATCTCCAGAAGAACGTAAACAGAGTAGGGGCGGTTCAGAGGATGGCAACTAAAATGGTGTAGGAGCTGCATCAAAAGTTATATGAGGAGAGACTGAGGGACCTCATATGTACACCTCCGAGGAGAGGAGGGAAGAGAGGGATAAGATTGAGACTTTCAAATACTTCACGGGTATAAATAACATTCAAGAAGGAAGCCTATTTAGAGAAAAAGATGCTCCAGAACAAGGGGTACTGCTATGAAGCTGGAGGGAGGTAGATTTAGGGGAACTGAGAGGAAGTACTTCTTCACAGGATGAGTGGTGGATGCCTGGGACAGCCTCCCAGTGGAGGTGGTGAGGGCAAAGACTGTTATGGGATTCAAGAAGGCATGGGATAAACATAAGGAAATCTTAGGGGTAAGGAAAGGGAAGAGGGGAGAAGCTGGAGATCAAGTAGGCTCTGTGGTGTTACAGTAGGTAGAAAAATGGGCAGACAGGGTGGAAAAAGCAGCCCTTATCTGCCGCCAAACTTTCTGTTTCTATGTATGTTTCCCTGCAGCTGCTGTATTTTCAGAGGTCGAGCTGGTCTACGAGCGGCTGCACGATTTATGGCAGCTTGCGGGCGTGCTAGGAAAATGATGCACCTGGTGGGACCAGCCGTGAAATCCCCGCAGCTGTGCTGACTGAAAATACAAATCTCTGCAGGTGTGGAGATTTCATCCTGCAGTGGTGGCTGCAGCATGGCAATCATTCCCAGCCCTTTTGAAAATCTAGCCCAATGTCTGCAGGTGAGTAGAGTGGACTTGTTCCTGTGAGAATGTGTTGGGATATCAGACCTGTGTGTCGTAGTCCTTGGCTCGGACAATCAGATTTCTAGAATTATGCCAGCCACTTCATAATTCAGAACTACATTGTTGCCCAGTAGCATTTCTGGAAATGCTTTACCTCAAAAGTACTATGCTTTGATCACCCAAAGGCTGAATGAGACTAATGACCATTCCAGCCAGACTCTGTACCAGTCAGCCTGTTGTCTAAGAAGGTATGGACTTTCAGGTTTAGGCTTAACCAAAGAGGGCAGTTTGTGGTACAAGTTGTGCATGCCCTCAACAACTTATTTACTTATTTTATTTGAATTGTGGTAACCTGGTGGTCCCACTGAGACAAGGTCCCTTTTTCAGGGGCGACCCAGGGGACAGGTATCAAGGGGAGCAAAAGGAAGCGTACGCAGACACTTAACAAGAACAAGTAAGAGGGGAGTGTGTTCAGACACTTCATCAGTGTTAGCATATAAAGCAGTTAATTAAAAAGTGCAAATAAGCAGTGGACAACAGACAATTAAAGTACAGACAAAATATTAAATGAAACATCAAGTTCATACTGGTGGGGGACATACGAACATACGAATGTGCCAGCAGAAACAGACCACCCGGTGTATCTAAGTCTGCTCGAGTTTACAGCTAGCACCCCTAGTTTGCAGATGCCCCAATCCCCCCTTTGTCATCCCAATGCCGCCCCTCACCTCCCCCACCCTCAATCTCTCCTGCTTCCTATCCCTGGGGAGTTTCAGTCTCCTTCTAAAGTATAGTAGGTTAGAACGCAGTCTACAGCATAACAGAAGAGAATATGAGCCAGAGGGAGAGGGGGTGGGGGAAGATAGTGGGGACAGCAGGGGTGAGGGAGAAAGGGAGAAAAGTAGGAAGGCAGTAGAGGTATTGCAAATTGGTGACAGGTGCAAGTAGGAGGGGGAAAGAAGATTTCCTTGTAGAATCTCTCAAAGTAAGGAAGAGAAGTGCAGGAGTTTATTTCATTTTTGAGGTGCAGCAACATGGAAGGATCTGTTGCCTATGGCTAAGTGGGATTTGGGATACTTAATATGGGAAGATGAAAGGATCTAAGTGTCCTAGAGAAGGATTTCAGTGAGAAGAGATTGGAGAGGATGGTAGGAGAGGAGGGAAGGTGGATTAGTTTGAAGACAGTACATATTACTGGGAAATCCATTTTGGCCACAAAGGATGGCCAATTCAGTATGCGAAGAACATCGCAGTGGTGTACCTGAGAGCAGGAGTGGGCCGTGAAGTGAGCAACTCTGTGATAGGCCTGTTTAAGTTTGGCCTGGATAGGGGTCCTGTCCGAGTGAGTGATAGGGGCAGCAGAGAAGAGCCCAGGGAGAAAAGTAGTTGAGGCAAGGGTCTTTCGAGCATGGGGTGAGAGATAGAGGGCAATGCGGTATAACAGACCAAGTTTTTGGTTTGTTACGTTGATGACGTTTGTTGTGTGTGATTCAAGGGACAGATGCACATCCAGTATCAGTCCCAGGTATCTGAAGGAGCTCACTTCTTCTAGTGGTTCACCAGAGAAGGTGTGGATTACCAGGTGGGGCTGTGAAGTTATATCAAAGGAGGTGTGATGGAACAGCATGGTTTTAGTGTTTTTTAATTCAGGAACAACAGATGCTCCTTGAACCAGTATTCAAGCTTCTGGAAATCATACTGAAGGTCAGTCTTAATGGAGGAGACATCGGTGTTAGACCTATATAGAATGGCATTGTCTGCATATAGCTGGACCGAGGCCTCACCACAGTTCATAGGTAGCTCATTGATGAAGATGGAAAATAGGAGGGGCCCAAGGATTGATCCTTGAGGAACCCCATCAGTGATACATCTAAGGATGCCCACAAGGTCTTCCATTCGTAAACCAGAGCACTGTAAGTGGCTGATAACACCCAAGTACTATACCTCATGATACTGTAACAGTAGCAGCTGCCTTATTCCCCCTTCCCCCATCAAATAGTTCTCAGCCATTGAGGACTCTGGATGCCAAGAGACAGCACACACCAGTCGTAGCCAAAAGCAATAAAACTGTTGAGTTAGCTTGGATTACAATACAGGCAGTGGGTCCAAGCCACGGCTTAAACCAAGTCCAGCCACTGACTAGCCAGGATCATGTCCCTCACTTCTTGGATTAAGGTTCAGGGAATTGGGATTGCAAAGACTATTGCAGTAGGCTTTAAGGAATGTGTCCTGCGCTTGGGTGTGTGGGTAGGGTGTACTATGTATTTTGTGTGTGTGTGTGTGTGTGTGTGTGTGTGGGTAGGGGGTACTACGTGTTTTTTTCATGCTGCACTTTATCTTCATACAGCGCAGAGGGCACTGGGATGTTTGACCCTTCCGGGAGTGGGTGGATGTGTTTTATAATTTTTTTTTCTGGGTGCTACTCATGATTATGAAGTGGGTTAAAAGAATGCTGGATCCTGATTGGCCAAGAGGTATTTTTCAGCTGGGCCATTATCTCAGCATAATAGCCCAGCTAAAGGTAGCTTAATAAAAGTGTGTTTCAAAAATACATCCAATAAAGATGACCCATTTCTAATCGCAATAAGGCTCTATGGGGGGTGTGCTGTGATGGGCTAATGGCCCTTCTCAGGTGGCAGAAGCACTCGGCTTCACCTTGTGCTTCAACCCACCGAAGGCAAGGTGTTATCCCACCATAATACACCCCTGTCATGGCTTGTTGCTTAAATATCTCATTTGCCAAATGATGACAGTGTTTTCGGTATCAAAACGGTATTGTGACATTCTGCACACTGCAATTTAATGTAACATTTGATTAAGATGGTTCGGCATTTAATTTAGTTATTTATTTTTGTAAAGAAATAAAGAAAAAGAGTTATGCCTGAAAATGAAATTATTTACCTTGGGAAGCATTTTCAAAATGCGTTCTGTGGCCTTTGTTTTCTTTCCAGGCTGTCCATCAAATGGGATGTTTGACCCCACAGGGGTATTTTCTTGTGTCATAGCTGAATGACTGAATGCATCACAGCATTTTGTAAGTTGTGACCTGAAATACAAATTGTCATCATTTCTACTGTGCATTTTCTGATGGAGACCATCTGCTCTTGACTATAATCTAGGACATGATGGCCAGCTTTCCTGGATACATGCATGCCAAGTGCCTAAAGCCGAGGGATGGATTTTCAGCCCTTCCAGGACTAAGTCCCACTCTGCTGCGGCCAGTGCAGAATACAACTTCCAAACTGTGGGCTTCCGTATTTGTAGCCTGCACTGGTGTGGGAGATTGTTGTTTGTTTGTTGAATTTTGTTGACCCGGAAAGCCCACTAGGCCTAGAAGTCCATTTTTCAGGGGCAACCAAGGGGGAGGGGGATACAGATGGTAAGCAACTGAAATTGAACCAGATTAAGCTGTGGGTGGTATTTTTAGTGAATGAGGGAAATTTGGCCTGGACACCGGGGAAATTCCCCTACTCTTGTCGGTAGGGGTGCAGCTGTCATGGAAGCTGACGTAATGCAGACTCATTCTGCTGGTGTACCTGAGGGAGAGCAGGTCTCCCCTCCCTCAGGTCCAGCTCCGGAGACCGCTTTTGTTATGGAACAGGATTTACAGAAAGAATCTAGTCCCTTGGATTTGGGTACTGTTACACAAATGGAACCGGCTGGGCTATTTCACACTGATACGACATGGTTAGATTCCATTTTGAGACAAAACTGGAATTTACAGCTCAACAGTGAGGAAACTGTTGCAAAGAATACAGTACCTGGAGAAGCGCTTTCCTCAATGCCTACAATCAATTCAGTTCTGCTGCAGGATGCTGTTCTTATGATGCAGGCAGTGTTTTTGCACAACACGGCTGACAAGCCTTCCCTGACGGAGTCAGTGAGTCAGCAGAGCGATGGTCTGACAGGGGATATACCCAAACCACCAGTTTCAACTACTTCTGCAGCACCAAACTCTCCTGGATTTTGTTTTGGCACTGTTTCAGAAACTGTGAGTATGCCTCTTACTTCTTCACAACCTGACAAACTCCCGATTGCTACTCTGGGTATGCGGAAAGGCAGAGGAGCGGAATCTCCCCCTCTTGCCATTCACAGATGCTCGGCATCTTCTTTGGAACAAACTTTACTGGGTGCAGGGTGGAAACATGGGGACTCAGGTGTATGGGTTCCTGACCCAGCCTATAGCCCTATCCCTGGGCAACAGACCGAACTAGTGGCTGCCACTGAAGAATTAGAGACTGTGGCCTGTAAGTGTTTACCTACAAATGGTCACTTGCCTGCTGCAAGTACACAGTCTCCTGTTTGCGATTTGGCTCAACCTGTATCTCTTTCCTCAGATTCTGAGGATCCAAACTGTGTCCCTAAGACATGGGGTGACATTGTCGACCAGAATCCAATACCTGATAACACTTCATCTGTCGTTTTACAAAAATCTAAATCTGCATGGGAATCCTTTCGACGAAATGATCCCTTTTCTGGCTCCCCCCCAACCGTTACAGTGACGGAATGCTGCTAGATTGGAGTATAAGGGTGGGGTCTGGAGATTGCCCCAGACAGTGTATATGTAGGACGCATGTTATTGAAAAGTTCAATATTTATTTTTCCAATGAGATCCATACTTTGATACATGTTTCAGGTTCTTTAACTTATGACGTCAGCTTTTCTACTGCTCAGGGCTTAGATCACTTCTGGACTAAACTTGATTCCCTCAAATATACTGAACTTTGGATGCCATTTAAAGTGATTCCCTTAACAAAACCATCTGTTAGACTCATTACAGTACTGTTTCACAATGAATTGGTTTTGGTTCATTATATTATTTACTGGTTGGGCAAGAAATGTGATGTATTAGATTTTCCAACCATCATTTTTGCTGAGGAGTGTATATGGAATGGAGTGTGGCAGATTAAGGTTTGTCTGCGGAATAATAGCCAGGGACCAGTTCATTTACCTAACTGTATCTTTTTGGGGAATGAGAGGGACACTGTTTCTATTCAGGGCAGCCCAGGGCATGCTTTAAGTGTGGATCCCTTACTCACCTAGGTATGGCCTGTGATAGATTGAGGTGCAACTTTTGTTTAGAGTATGGACATAATAATTTAGATTGCCATGCAGAGTTAAAATGCAATTTATGTTTGAACATGGGGCATATGTACAGATCCTTCTCTTGGACTACCCATAATAGGACAGACAGAAGGAATCAGGATGTGATTATTCAGGAAGCCCAGAAGAAGGAAATGTCAAAGAGAAAAACTCAGCCCAAACACCCTTCTACTGCACCTCCTGATAACCGACCCCCACCCCCGCCCCACCACCTTCCTCAACCCCACCACCATCCCCACCACCACCCACACCCCCAATAAAAAGTCCTGCATTGGTGGAGGACGCTTCTGCTGTGGTAATGACTGATATTGGAGCACAAGAAACTGAAACTATTTTAGGTCAGTCTACCCAGGACTCAAGTGAACTACTGGTTGTTTCTATTCAGAACCCTCCTGAAATGCCCCCTCCCTCTCAAGTGGTTAAAAGTGTTGGGAAAAAACGTAGCTTAAAACAATCTACACCAAGGCCTGAAGTGACCAAAGCTACTAAAGCAGAGGAATAGACTGTGGTGTTATCGAACAAATATGAAGTGTTATTGCTTCACTCTCAAGACTCAGAACCAGGAGGTGATTCTGAGGCCTTGTCCTTGGCTTCTCCCTCCTCAGATATGGACAGTGAAACTCACAGTAAATGTAGTGGCATAGTAAGCGATCAGAGGGTTAAGTCAAAAATTTGCAGGTGTACACGGCTTAGGAAACTTCCCTGAGTCTCTATTTTGTTAAATGTTGCTAAATTTTGTCCCTCAGCTGGGGATAGCTACCATAAATGTTAATAGTGTAAAAAACGCTAAAAGACAATCGGTAGCTTTTTCAGTTCTATAGGATCTTGGTTGTGATATTTGTCTGTTACAGGGTACTAGGTTGAACACTATTCCTTTAGTTAGATCGGCTCAACAGTTGTGGCATTGGGGTCTGTCCTCTTTTTCTTTTGGCACATATGTCTGTGAAGGGGTTGGCATATTGTTTAGGGGAGAACTTCAGAGTGTCAAAGCTGGTAGAAATTGTTTTAGGCAGGGCACTTCAAATAGATTTTCAGTATGGGGATTTTGGATGGAGAACTATAAATGTGTAAGCCCCTTAACAAAAAAGGGGAGAATTGAATTTTTGGTTTAATTAAACCCTTTTTACTGACAACTAGGTTACTAATATGGGGTCGTGATTTTAATTGTGTGGTGGATGTTAATGATGAGGTGGTAAGACTACTAAAATCTATTGTGATTCCAATTATCTACTAACTTTGCTATCCCAAAGTCAATTGCCAGACTCGTACAGAAGGATTCATAAACATAATGGGAATACTTATTTTTGGGGTTCTCTATCCACTAGGATAGACTTTATTTTTACCAAGTCTACTATAGGGGTGGAGAAAGTTTGGCTCAATCCCTTACAAACCTCTGACCATGTTATCTTGCAGGTTACTCTGAATACCCTGAATGGTCCTGTTTATGGGAAGGGGTATTGAAAACTTAACACCACTGTTTTAAGAGACAAAATTCTTCAGAAGCAGGTCATTGATTTCCTTAGCTCACGCATGTCTATAGCGGGCCTGGAAGATAATATGAGCACATGGTGGGAAAACTCTAAATATGGTTTACAGAAGCTTTTTCAGAGGTCTTCTATTAATAAGCAACAAGATCAGTATAAACAACATTTGCAATTTAGAATGCAACTAAATAAAATATACTCTAGTATCAACCTTTACCATATTCCTTTGACCGAACAGGCTCTGAATGTTAAGGAGATGTTTGCTTTGCAATATAATAGGGCTGCAGCAATGTTACACGAACATAACATTTGTTCTCCTGGAAAACAGGGTCTAGGAGATGCTTTTCAGACTTGTTTTCAGAGGTCTACAACCTGAGCGATGCAATCAGTTCGATCTAGTAAGGGTGTTCTAGTCCAAAATGGCCCTGGTATTATTGGTACAGTAACTAAATATCTTACAGATATGTACTCTGTCTCCTCTTTTTTGCCTGAAGTATCTAACAAAGTATTTTCTCATATGAATATGCCAGCTGTTCCTCCTGACTTATTAGACACCTTGCAAAAGCCTTTTACTGTAATGGAATTGAAGCAAGCTATTGGTAGTTTAAAAAAGAATACAGCTCCTGGTATAGATGGTTTGCCAGTCGAATTTTATTATATGTTTATTGACTTGATGACGCAAATCTTAGAAGCTGTATTTAATTGGGTCTCATTGACTTTACAGGTGGATTTTCATTTTCGTATTGCAATCCAAATTTTGATTTTCAAGCGTGGTGATAAAACTAATCTTGACAATTGGAGATCATTAAGTTTGCTCAATACAGACTATAAAATTCTGATGAAAATATTTCATTCCAGACTTTTGCTTTTATCACTATACCCGATTTCCTCAGCTCAGACATGTACAATTCCTAACCGTACTATTCAATGTAATCTATTACTAATTAGAGAACTTGTGGAACAGGGTAAGGAGGGTAAACTCACTGGCTTCCTTATGTTATTGGACCAAGAGAAAGCATTTGATAGAGTTCCTCATTCATATATTTCTCAAATTTTATGGATGTATAGAATCCCAGAGAGGTTTATATGGTGGATAACTGTACTGTATGGGCATGCTAAAGCACTCCCTTTAGTAAGTGGACACTTAGGAGGCTATACTTCTGTTGCTAAAGGGGTGAGACAGGGGTGTCCCCTTAGCCCACTGCTTTATATATTTTGTCTAGATTCATTATTACATTTAATATAACAAGATTATGATATTCAAGGTATACAGCCAACAGGAGATACGTGTTACAGCCTATGCAGATGACATCTGTGTTATTGTGGCTGATGTGCAGTCTGGGGATAGGGCACTACATTTAATTAATGACATATCCCTAGCTATAGAGGCATGATTAAACAAAAAGAAGAGTGTGATTTACCCCTTAGAAAAAATAACTTCAGTGCTGTCGAATTGGCACAGTATTGTAGTCTCTAGTGAGTCTTTCAAATATCTAGGGGTCTTTTTTGGGTCAGGAGACAATGGTATCGTTAATTGGACTAGACTATTGGATTCAGCTTCCACAAAGGTTGTTATCTGGAAAAAATGGAACCAAACGAAAAAGAAAAAAGTAATGATGGTTGAAACTTATTTATTACCATTATTTGTCTTTGTTAGTGCGGTTCACCCATTGCCCACAAAACTGGAATCCACACTTTTAGGATTAGCATTCCAGATTATCTGGGGTAATAGGCTGAATCCCATTAAAAGAGAGATTCTATATTTGCTAATTGATAAAGGAGGGTTAAATTTAATACATCCCATTGTATTTTATTTTACAAATATTTTTAGACACAATCTGTTAGATCTGAACAAACCTCAATCCGCACTATGGATCCCGTTTGTAGAATATTGGATGCAACCTTTATATCAAACTTGGGATATACAGGGAGATTTGAAGGCCCAAGTCAAAACAAAATGTGCTTTTTATTAGACCTGCGTTAGGGAAATTAAAATAGTGGAGGTTGAGAATAGACATTTTACAATCTTCGTTGAAAAAGATTACGTATAACAGAATACAGAATGGGATTGCTGTATTTCAGGTTGAATTTAAATAGGTTGAGTCATGGAATGTATTTCATGTGTTAAATACATTGAAGGATGCTACCACCCCAGATTGTGGGCTGTGACTTGGCTTTGTGCCCATGGGCACTTAAACATAAAAGGAAATGCAAAGCATAAAATGAGGGAGGACAGAATGTGTCCGAGACAGTGTTGTATAGGACAGGAGGAATCCATGTTGCATTTCTTGATCCTTTGCCCTTTTGTACAAGAAGTATGGCAATTATTAGCAATAAGGTAGAAACATGCCCACTGGGGAAAACTGACTTATTCTGAGATTGTAGGGGGTTATAGTACAATTGATATTGATTTAGCTGCCTCTCTCGTATGCCTTTTTCTCTCTTTTATTAAGTTTGCCTTATGGCAAGTTCGGTGTAAATTCATATTACAACTATTGATTCAGGATCCACATACTGTTGTGAGACTTATTGAATGTGAAATAAGTAAACAATGTTTTTTTGAACAACAGCATATAATGAATTCAGTGTGGATCATCAGATGTCGGTGGTCTCATTTTTAAAAGACAAGATTGGATTATTTCTTTTGTTATTATTTAGACCATTGTTTTACTATGTAATTTTTTCTGAATTTTTGAAATTGAATTGAGTGTATGGTAACTTTCTTTTGTTGTCAACTGATATTGTTGTCTATTTTGTTCGGTTGTACTTCAATAAAATTTTCCCCTACTCTTTTCGATAAGAGCCAAGGGATCCTTAACATCGACCTTAACTACCACCAATCCAGGCAGATGGGATCTCGGTTTAACGTCTCATCCAAAAGTCGGCACCTCAGAAGTGCAGCAGCCCTCTCATGCTGCACTACTGTGTCAGTACTGGGATATTAACCTAGTGCCAGATGTGGGAACTGAACCCACAGCCTTCTGATCTCCCGGCCTCAGAGGCGAGTGTGCTACCTACTGAGCCACTAAACATTCCATTTCAGTACAGCTGTGGCAAAAAAAGGCTCCAAATGGTTATAAATGGGGAAGCCAGTTGTAAATTGGTTGCTGCTTTAAGAATGCCACAGCTGCGGGGAAAACTGCAGCTCTGTGAGTGGGCCAGATTCTTTGCACAGCTGTGGGAATTTCAGGGGCTCTGTAAATCCAGCTCCTGGTGGTACTGCTGCAGCCACAGTCTCAGCTCGTAGCAGTAGCACCTGTTTATACAACAGCTGGGCATTCTTCCTTTTAGACAGAACCAAGTAAAACAATTCACATATGAATAAAACATGTATTTTGTGCCTAAACAACTCAACTGTTAACTAACTACAGTAGCTGTCAGTTGCATGTTACTGTAATTAAAGGGACAATGTCAACATTTTTGCATCACATTATTTGTAGCTGAAAACCCACATTTTATGACTGCTTACCTTCTTTAAAATTAATTGATGTTGCTGGTTGTTTTATTCACTGCCTTTCTTTGTAAAGCTGAAATGCATGCTAAAAATGTAGCTATGGCCAACCTTGCTTTGTTTTAAATCCTTGATCTACTTTTATTGAATATTAGGAGCTTTCCCAAACACTGCAGCCACTCATGATGAAATGGACCCCTCTCCTCCCCCTGCACAGAGTGACTAGACTGTGCTGCAGTGTTCACCTGTCTAGGAAAGATGCAGTGGGAATTGATAAAGGACTGTAAGCAAACATGTTTCTTGTGTGTCAACGCCAGTATGGTGGGCAGTCTGTTTTTCACTTTTAAAAAGAAAAAAGGACAGCCAGCTACATTAGCCAATTGTATGGAAGGTGAGCAATCACAAAAGTTATTTTTTTAACTCCGGACACTTTGAGATCTAAGGGGATTGATAGTGTCCCTCTAAGAATCAGATGCTTGATATATTGATGTCCCTAATGCAAGGATGAACTGTGTTCTAGGATAGACTTACATGATTTGTTTTTGAGGATGGGTTCACTAGGGGAATGGGCTATGCTATAAAACAAAATCACATGGGGGCTGAACAACGCAGTGGCATGGATTCCATAGGGGAAATGGGGTATGCTCTAATATGAACTTGCATGTGGACAGGTTACATGTTAGGAAGAATGCATATGGAAAGTGGCTGTATTATAGGATGGAGTCACATATAGGAAGGGCATAGTAATTTCATGTTTGATTATAATAATGACTAATTCTGCTAGAGATTTTTAATTATCCTACATAGTACTTAATAAAACAAACATTTGCGCTATCCCTTATGGTCAGAACAGACACAAAGAACAGTTTCCCATTTTACCTGAACTTTTGATATTCTTTGTCCTGTTTTTTCCATTTACAGTTCTGTATATTTTTGACAAGCTGCAGTATCTTAGGATTTCTGAAACAATATGAACACATTTAAAATGTTTGTTATCAATATGTGCTCCAAGCTGTTATATAAGTACAGACTGTTATTTACCTTCCTCAGGCTGGTCAACTACAAGCCTCACTCTCACCTTCTCCATCAATTATCTGACCAGCCCCTCCCCCCACACTGGTTTTGCTCTCTATGGGGAACTTGTGAGGCTAGGCACTCTCCCCTTCCTCCGATGATCAGTCTTTTGTCAGTGGACAGTGGAGGCAGTGAGTGGTCGACTTGACAGTGCCCAAGCATGCTGGTATCATTCTACACATCCTGGAGCTTTCCTCCTGGGTTGCTACCCCCGGGACCAGAGTGGGACAAATCAGGTAGCCAGGTAGCCAAAATTATTGGTCTGTCTACCAGATTTTGAAAGTAACTGACTAAATGGCTACCTTGCCACAAAGTGATTTTTGAGCTCTTAAAAATTATGACTACTAAAAATATTGATTAGGCAGCAAGATTTTGAAAGCTAATGTCTAAACTGACCACCAGTTCACAGACTGATGTAGCCCACCCTGTCTGGGATGCAGAAGACATGAGCACTAGTTCAAATAAATATGGAAGGCATTAAAGTACAGTAGTATACAACTCATGACTGGAGAAATTGAAAAACATTGCCCCCAAGGGATGTTCTATTGACCTCCAACTAGTATACTGCATAAGGCCGAAGGCTGAGGATAATCTGACCACTTGAGGGTTATAGAACATCTCATAGGGCAGTGGTTTACAACTATTTCATAAAACAATTCCATTCAATATTTTTTTTATTAAAACTTGCTCCCCACATATACAAAATCTAACTGTATTTAAAAGAAATAATCCATGGTGCCAGTGGTACCCCCCCATGCACACACATGCCCCTTATGCCTTTGTTACCACATGAAAAACTTTGCTGGTGTCAGTGCTCCCACAAAAGTCACAGTTGCTGACAAAATGATCCTTGGTAGACCAATGACCCACCCCTCTCCTAGTCCCAGTTACCACTTCTTGGCTTCCTCCGCCCCAGCTCTGAGACAGTGGCCAGTATTTACAGTACCCTTCATTCACCTCTGTTGTCAGCTACAGTCTCACACAAGTAAAATCACTTGTGTTATCTAGGTGACTTTGTTGATAAGGGTACAATATCAACAAAGTCACTTAAATAACACAAGAGATTGTAATTGCATGAGACAGCAACTGGTAATGGAGGTAAGTGGAGGGTAAACACTGGTCACCATCTCAGTGTCATGGTGAAAGCAGGCAGGTAATGACCAGGATTGGGATGAGGGTGGTAGCCAACTGGACTACTAGGGAATATGTTATATTTAAAAATCAGGAGCCAAAGGGAAGGTACACTGTAGTAGTAGTAGTAGTAGTAGTTTATTGAAAAATACATTAAAATGTACAAAACTTATTACATTCAATTCTCTAGCACACAATTTGTTTTAAAGAAAATAATTACATGCAATTGTTACAGTCCTCTTGATTCATTCCATAAAAATAGCAGGCTTTCAATCTAATAGTTTTCCACAAGCTATACTGTATTTGACTCTTGATGGTTAATAAACATTTTGATATTCAGTACATTTTCTTATAACTATCTCAATTTAATAAAAAGAGGTATTTCTCTCTAGTTGACATACACATCTTCTTATCTAGTAAAGGGGATCTCCATTTTTTCCTTTCAGGCTCCCATTTCTCACAGACCAGGAGCTTGTGTATAATAGGTAACTCCTCATCCTGAGCTTGGCATTTACAATGTCCTACCTTATGACAATTACTTTGTTTTGTTTGATATCCACATAACATGAAAAGCCTGACATTACAAAGTATATTCCTGTGTGTCTTATCGCATAACAACAAATAACTATCCTTTTTCAATGTTGTGTTTATGTTCATATACATATTTTAAGTATCTATACAGTGTAGTCTTTCTATATCTTTTTGTCTTTCTATATCACAAAACCTTTGGGACACTTCATTAGTATATAGATCCACATTCATATTTGTCTTTACTGACCATAAATCTTCTATACCAATATTGGTTACTTTTAGGTTTAATGCCTTAAACCAACTGTGTTCGTATTGTTTTGCATTTCTGTTCCCCATAAACTCTAACCAACACATCTTTGGAAGTTGATCCTTCTCTATTTTCATTATTCTTTTCTAGTAATTTACAATCCTTGTCATTATTCTTACCCCCAAAGAGATTGTATGTGTTTCTAGTAGCAAGAATGCTGACGGACAATCTCATGGTAGGCCCAAGGTTGTCCTTATAAAATTGTTTTGAATGGTTTCTATATTATTATTTTTGGGGGGATTTAAACCCCAAATTTCAGAACCGTACATGATCTGATTAATGGTTTTTGCCTCAAATACTAATTTTTGAGCTTTAAAGGAACTACTGCCATATTTATAGGCAAACAATTTTATCACACTAGTTGTCTTATATGCGTTGTTTTTTTTTGGTTTCTTGTACATCTTTAAACCATCCAGTGTTTCTTTCATGCATTACTCAAAGATATTTGAATTCATGTGTTTCTTTTATTATGTTACCTTCTATGCACCATGTTGTATTTTTTCCCTTTTTTCTAAACACCAAAACATTTGTTTTATCGATGTTTAATTCTAAATCTATTTTCGCCAATATTTCCATTATCTGAGATATCCCTCTTTTTAGACCCAAAGGAGCTTGTGATAATAGAATAACATCGTCTGCATATAACATTAATCTGAATTTTTTCATTATTAATTTTCAGTGGGTATGTTTCAACTTGTTGTAACTCTTGTATTACTGCCTCTATATAAATATTAAATAGTAAGAGAGCTAACAGACATCCTTGCTTTACTCCCTTACTGATCGGGAATTCTTCTGTCAAAGCCCTGTCTAAACTGTATCTTACTTGTGCAACAGTATTTTTGTGCAATACCCTTAGAATAAAAAGCAGTTTATTATCAAGTCCCAACACTTCTAGAATATTCCATAATTTCTTTCTATTCACAGAGTCAAAGGCTGTTTTAAAACCTATAAAACATGCATAGATTGTTTCTCTTCTTCCATGAACATATTTATCCAAAATATGTTTTAAGGTAAAAATCAAGTCTACTGTATTGTTATATTTTTTTTAAAACCACATTGAAATTTAGACAATATTTTATTGTCAGTTACCCAATCATCTAATTTTTTTAAAATTATTTGTGTACATGTTTTTTCTGTAATGGAAGGAGAGAAATAGGTCTATAACACTTAGTATCCTGTCTGTTACCTTTCTTATACAGCGGCACGATAATATTTTTATTCCAGTGTGCAGGTAATAGATAATATGTGCTAACAATTGTAAACAATGGAGCTCATATCTTGGCCCAGAATTCTGGGTTATGCTGAAACACTTTGGTGGGGATGCCATCAGCTCCAGCTGCCTTGTTTTTCTATTTTTCTAATTAACTCTATAACTTCCTGTTCAGTGATAATAAAAATATTTGAATCCTGACTGTTTTCTACTTTGCTTCCATTTTATCCATCCCTCTTATATTTTAAACTATAAATGTTTCTAAACTGTTCTACCCATTCTTTTGCACCAGTACAGCTTTGTATATTGTAACTTATATTGGATTCTTTATGACCGAAGGCTACCATTGTCCAAAATGTTTGCATATCCTTATCCCTTATTGCTTCTTGTAATGTGTCCCATAAACAATCTTTATAATTCTTTTTTTTTTTTTTATTAACTTTTTATATTCTGATTTTAAGTTTTTTAGGGCTTTTAAGAGGCTCTGATTACTTTGTTTGCTTAATAATCTACTCACTGTATTTATTTCCTTTTTTAACTTTCTACTGCCATAGTCATACCATGGATTATTTTGGCCTGTCTGTTTTTTGATGAACCCTCTGGTTTCCTATAAGTCTCTTTTAAAGTTACTCATAAATCCAGAACATGCTTCAATTACAATATCAACACCTAAGTTATTAATTGTTTTCAGTATAACCTCAAGCTGTAAGACATCTTGGCTAAATATAACATTATCCAAGGCATCTCTTGTATAAGGGTTCCATTGTATCTTTTTTCCTTGGTAGATGCACATATTACTATTAGCTTCATCCAGTAGAGGAGGATCATATCTAACTATGTCAGAATCTATAAATATTTCCACAGTAAATGGAAAATGATCACTTTCCCAAACGTGTAATACTTCCAGGTTATTCACTTTCAGAAAATCCATTACATTAATAATATAAAAATCTATAATGCTGCCCTTGCTCAAGGTTGGAAAAGTTATCTCTCCTTGCCAATTTTTCTTCACCCTCCCATTTAAAATCCTTAGCACATTATTGTCCAAAAACCTTAATAGAATTTTCCCTTTACTATTTATCATTTTATCCTTAGGATGCCTTAATGGGATATTTAATGTGTCATCTATTGTCCATTCCTTAGTTTTATCATCTATTTTTGCTGCCACACTTACATTAAAATCTCCAGCAATAAATATTATTGCATTTGAGAATCTGCTTTTTATTGACTCAAGATCTCAATTTAAACCATTTAACACACCTTTAAACTCCTTTAACCCTTGCTGTGCTGCACACTGATATATCAGTCCAAAATTCCTAAACGACGTTCTAAATCTGTTGGCAATCTAAGGGTTAATATTATGGAAGGAGGTACAGAAATATTAAAAAGTACTAATACTACTTTATCATTAGCCAGAATTAAATACATGTAATAGCTAATACCTAGATAATATTCTGTGCAACATATGTCTAAAGTGCTATTTATTAATACTGCTAAACCTCCTTTCGCTCTGCCATTTTACTTGTTTTTGAAGCTGGGACCAACCAAAGCCTAAATCCAGTCTAAGACATCGAGGTCATTTTTTCTAAACCATGTTTCTTGAAGCAATAGAATAGGAAAGGAAGCTATCCATTTTCTAAAACTACCTTCTGATAATTTTCCTATTATTCCTGCACAGTTCCAACTAAGAATCTTTTTAGCTGTACATAATTTATTTTCTCTTACTCAATTAGATATATATGTAATACCTGTATTACCACTGGCATCTGGGAGAGCTTAGTATTAGAAACTGGTAACATGTTTTTTGTTAAATGAATGAGCAGGACTTGATAACTTGTGTCCTAATATGACATTTTCATGATGTAGCAGGCAACAGACTTTGAACTATTTCCCATTATGATGCACCATTGACCTTTTTTGGGGATGACAGCAGTCAATGGTGTGAAACCTGAGAATGTTACATGATGCACAACTGACCAGTCAGACAGCATGATTTCAGATCAAGGTTTAATATTTGGAAATCTAAACCATATTTATAAGGATGAAAGGAAAAGAATCCTCACATTTGTTTAATAGCCGATGACTTCTCCAATATGCTTGAATTCACTGATGATATGTTTATAAATCTGCATTCTTGTTCCAGTTTGGAATGTTCTGGCCTGGGAAAATATTAACGATCACAACTTACTAAATATTTTACCTTCATACTTGGCCTCATTAAAACAAAACAGAACCATTTTTTGTTGATTATTTATAGAAAATGTCTTTCTTTACACCAGTTAAATACCAGTTCATTTAGCCTGATACAGATTAATTTTCTACATCATAAAGCACTTCTATAACATCTGGTTTGTATCGTTTATGTGACATTAGTGTAAACATTCCAGTGACTCTTGGTAAATGTTTGCCATTCCTCTGGGTTTGAACAATTGCCCCAAGCAGCATTGGTAATCCACTAACTTTGGCACTGCCTTTCAAGGCAAATGTATTTAGTCATGCACCAATGCTTTGAGAGTGGATGCCACAGACAGGGTAATGCCAATGTTGCTCTGAGCAATTGTTCAAATCCAAGAAACATCACACCATATGTTTGCCACAAATGAATGAACATAGAATTTGACAGCAGATGCAGGCCATTTGGCCCAACTAGTCTTCCCATTTTTTCCCTAACTACTGTGTTACTGCAGACCCTACTTAATCTCCAGTTCTACCCCCTGCCTTACTATTAAGGTTCCCTTATCCCTACCTCTTGTATTCTTGAATCCCGCTATAGTTTTTGCCTCCACCACCTCCACTGGGCAGCGGTTTCAGGCATCCACTACTCTTTCCTTAAAGCAGTACTTCCTCACATCACCCCGAGTCTACTTCCTCCAACTTCATAGCATGACTCCTTGTCCTTGAGCATCTTTTTTTCTGAAAAATTCAGCCCTCTTGTACCTCATTTATCCTCTTGAGGTATTTGAAACTCTCTATCATATCCCCCCTTCCCCTTTCCTCTAGTGTGTACAGATTGGGGTCCCTCAGCCTTGCCTCATAGGGCTTATTATGTAGACCCTGCACCATTTTAGTTGCCCTCCTCTGGATCACCTCCACTCTGTCTATGTCCTTCTGGAGAGGAGGTCTCCAGAACTGGGCACAGTACTCTAAGTAAGGTCTCACCAATGATCTATACAGAGGTAACACCGCCTCTCTCTTTCTGCTGGTGATACCCCTCCCTATGCACCCCAGCATCCTGCTAGCTCTCCCAACTGTCTTTATACACTGTCTTGCCACATTTTGGTCATCAGATATGATTACCCCAGGTATCTTTCCTGTTTTGAGGTCTCCAATACCACTTCCCCATTTTGTTCTCCACCCCTGGGTTTCTGTACCCTAAATGCATGATTTTGCATGTTTTGGCATTGAAACATAGCTGCCATACCCTGGACCACTCCTCTAACTTTCTCAGATAACTGCTAATTGTTTCCACCCCTCCTGGAGTGTCAGCCCTATTGCAGATTTTTGTGTCATCCACAAAAAGACAGACCTTCCCTTTTAGCCCCTCTGCAGTGTTGCTAATAAAGACATTAAAGAGAACCAGTCCCAGTACTGATCTGTGTAGTACCCTGCTGGTCACCCTCCCTTCCTAAAAGTAAACTTTGTTTATCACCACCCTCTATCACCTATCCCATAACCAGTTTCTTACCCAGTTTACCACCTTTGGACCCACTCCTAGGTTGCTCAGCTTGCTTACAAATCTCCTATGTCAAATGATGTTGAAGGCCTTACTGAAATCAAGGTAGGCCACATCTATGGCTCCTCTCTGGTTCAACCACCTGGTCACCCAGTCAAAGAAATCTATCAGATTCAATTGACATGACCGCCCCACTGTGAATCCATGCTTCTTTGCATCTTGTAAGCCACTAGATTCAAGCTATTTCACAGCCATTTCTTCAGTAGTGATTCCATTAATTTCCCTTCCACCAAAATTAGGCTGACTGGCTTGTAGTTGCCAGCCTCCTCCCTGCTACCACTTTTATGTAGTGGGACTACATCTGCCCTCCTCCAGTCCTCTGGAACTACTCCCATCTCCAGTGATTGGTTGAACAGGACTGTCAGAGGTACAAACGTACTCTCTGAGATCACTCGGTATCCTTGGTTGCACCCTGTCTGGCCTCTATTGCCTTGTCCACTTTCAGATTTGCGAATTCCTTCAGGACTCTCTCCTCTGAAAATGAATTATTACCTACCTCCCTTTCTTCGATGCTCCTGTTACTTTTTGGTGGTCGCTTGCCTTTCTCTTCCTCTATGAACACTGAACAAGAGTATTTGTTCAGGATGTATGCTTTCCCTGGTTTCCTCCACCCAATCCCCCTCCCCTCTTAGCCTTACAATCCCTCCCCTGGTCTTCCTTTTTTCACTTACATATCTGAAAAATGTTTTGTCCCCTTTTGATACTGCCTGGGCTATTCTCTCCTCCATTTTTACACTTGTACTCTTTATTGCTTTCCCTGCCTCCCTCTGTTTCTCCTGATACAGCTTCCTATCCTCTTCCCTCTGTGTCTTCTTTTTTTATTATTATTTACAAGCATATTCATCATTGCAGAGAATATTGATTTGGTACCGGTTTCAAGTAGCAAATTTTATTACATATAATCTGCCTTTGTTAAATATCATTTGCATATATTATTTTATGGCAATCATTATTTTGCAACAATACAGGAGCAGTGTTGGTACTTCAAACTCAGACATTAATGATTGTTTTAACAATCTTTGGCAAATTGGAGAATTTGCCCCAATACAAGACCTTTGTTATTTATATATTTATAATTACTTGAAACACATCAGACTTAAGAAACTCTGTAAAAGGAGCCCATACATTTTGATACTGCATGTTCTGATTGTTAACGCAATAGTGAACTTTTTCCAGTCTATAACCGAAGATCATAAAATTTAACCAAGAATTATACTCTAGGGGAGCCTTGTCTTTACACCTCATCAGAATGTTTTTAAATGCCAAAAGGAGACTCAATCTGAAAAATTTCTGTCTGCTAATAGTTGAAATATTCATTGGGCCCCCATTACAAAGTAGCAGCCATGAAGAAGCTTTAGTCAGTTGGACTTCCTCTATATTAAAGAGGGCTACTAAGATTCTGTTCTACCAGCCATCTAATGCAGGACATGAGATCATGATGTGTTCCAAATCACCAGTGCCTCCACACCCTCTAGGACATTTATTAGAGCACTGGGAATTAAATAGGTTCAATTGATGGGGTAAAGAATCACTTTAAATAATTATCTAGTACAAATATTATTTGTCTTAGTTAATTTAATAACTTGATCCCATATCCTGAATTAAGTTTTAGTATGCAGTACAGCTGTGGATATCTGTGGTCACTGTGGTCCACTCAAAATCCAAAGTTTTAAGTATACAAAAGGAGACCACATTGTTTCAAGCTCCACCGCTGAGTCTTTTTTATCAGTTTGACATATATTGTTCATAAATGAGAGACTGACTGCATAATAATATAGCTTAAAATTCAGTAATGCCAAGCCTCTTCCTCTTTTGGTAAGTACAGCTTCTCCAGTTTCAAGCTAGGGTGTTTCCCTTTCCAAAGAAATCTTTTTAAACTTTAATCAAGCTTTTTAAAGACAGGCTTGGCTATCACTATTGGAATACTTAAAAAATTAAAAATAAGAATCTGGGAAGTTAATTCATTATAATGACACTGAATCTGCCGAACAAAGTAATAGGGAGCAACTCACAATGTTTTAATTCTGTTTGAACCTTATCCAACAATAGGATAACATTTATATCATATAGATTAGGCAGGTCCTAATCTAGCATAACTCCCAAATATTTAATCTGCTTTACCCTTTTGATTTTATGAACTGGGGGTAATACAAAGGGATTAGTGTGATAAATAGATTCCATAAATTCAGTTTTCTCCCAGTTCACTCTGTACCCTGACACTCTGCTGAACTCCACAGCAACATTAGTAATATGCTGATAACTTTTGTTCATATTACTGGTGAATAAAAGAGCATAATTCACATACACATTTATCCAATGCTCTGCATTGCCTATTTTAATGCATGAACATTAGTGGCGATAGTGCGCAATCCTGCCTTGTACCTGACTGGAGACAGAGCTCACCCAAAATATTTTTATTGGTTAGGATCCTCACCACCAGGTAGGAACATAATATATTAATCCAGGCCCTCAACTTTGGACCAAATCCAAATTTGACCAGAATGGATTTTAGGTATCCCATTAAAGCCTATTGAAGGATTTTTCCACATCAACTGACATTAGGGAAAATCTAAGTTTTTAAATTTATCTATAATATTATTAGATCTTTGAATTTTCATTTTAATCAGCCGACCTTTAATAAATCCATTTCGTCCTCATGAACCAGGTCCAAAAGTACTTTTTCTAACCTGGTGGTGAGGTCCTTCACCAATATTTTAGCATCAGCGTTTATCAATGACAAGCATCTGAATGATCAAGGAGATAAAGGGTTTTCATCTTTCTTCTTGAATAATAGACTTCTAGCTTCTTTCAATGATTGGAGTAGAGAATTTGTTTTGGTGATATTTTCAAAAAGTGATTTCAGATGCTTAGCTAATATTGATGCATATTGTTTATAAAAAATGATTGAGATCCCATCTAGTCTGGGGGCTTTAGCTGGTGCTAGAGTACTTTTTTACAGTTAGTTTCTTTTCTCCTCCCAGGCCGCATGCCATCCAGCCTGACCCACCAGCCTCATCCCCTGCTCACAGCTTACCTTCTGCTTTCTCCACAGCTTGCCCCCTGTGGTGGGGCGGCAGGGATCCCCCAACCCCCCAGGATGGATCCAGTGCAGAGGTTACTGCCTTCTGCAGGAGCAGGGCCTGTGGGGATTGGCTCTCATCCTGCCATGCCCAGGACACTTTTCTCCTCCATTGTTCTCCTATATCAGTGTGTGTGTAGCCCTATGGGGACCCATCTTCACTTTGTGATTATTCCTACTCTGTTACATGAATAAAAGCCACACTATAGAATCTCAACCTGGTTTGGACAGTAATGTTATTGCTTCCTTGTGTCTGGAGTTACTTGAGTGCCCCATCCAGAACTGCAAGCCTTGCATAGTCCTTAGCAAATGTTTTCTTCCAGGGACCTGGGTTGTTGGACATGGTAATTGGTCCCTACTAGGTGTGTGCCAGGCAGTTGCCACACTTGGTTGCCTGTTTGGTAAAGCAGGCTAGCTCACCTAGTAAATGGTGGCACCAAAACAATGGAGCCCCACCCCCTCTCTTTTTCCCTAGACTTGGAGAGGTGTGCCCTTCTAGTTAAAGGGACAGTAAACATTGCAGGGGTCACTCAAATTGTGAAAGCCCATGAAAATAAATTTCAAATGAGGCACTGGACTTCATTGTAGGTGTCAGGAGTCCTGAGAAATGACTATCTGATTAATCTATAAATCAAAACAAGACGGCAGCCATTTTAAAACAGGAAGTGATGTCACTGAGGGGCAAGCTCCATGTTGTTAATTACAGCTTGCCCCTCAGTGACATCACTGTCAGTCTCATGATTCAATGAAATGGCTACTGTCTTGTTTTGATTTACAGATGATTTAGGTATTTCATAACTCAGGACTCCTGACATTTACAGGTAAACCCAATACTGCATTTGAAAGATCTTTTCATGTGCTTTGCTTTCACAATTTGAGTGACCCCTGCAATGTTTACTGTCCCTTTAAACAAGGGGTCCAGTGGGGGGTTACATGAATTTCAGTTTTTATTAATTCTATAAGTGAATGATCATTAATAGAGCCTGTAAGTTGTGGCTCAGGACAGGCCACAGATGCTACCATTACAATCCTGGTTTGTATCCCCACAACTGACTTAGTAGCTTCAAAATCACTGAGCTTCTTTCATTCAGAAATAAATCCTCCTATGCTATTAAGTCAGAGCAAGTTTTTGACATTAGCACATAGGGGCCAGAAGTAATCTTCATGGAGTCACCAACCTGTGTAAGGCTACCCTTCTGATTGTGGACTTGGGTGTCCTCCCTAGTAAGCACAGCAGCACAGCATATTCCCTCTTTGGATATAGCAAATACAATGGGAGTCATTGCTCCCTCTGTCATTCCATCCATCAGTAAATCCTCTTCCTCATCAGCTGTTTGATAATGGCGTTCCTCCACCGCCACAACAGGCACTGCCTCACTTGAATTTTCTGAAGGTGTGGCCCCCGAAATCGGAGTCGCAGGTATCAGAGACAAAGTTTGTCAAGTGGGGATGTTGGGGGTATAAAATAAATTAAGCTGAGTTATAGATCCTGGCAAAGGTGTTTTTTTTTCCCTTTTTAGCTCAGTAATGCTGTTGGCATTGTCAGGCATCCCCTAATGTTTTTGTACACAGTAGGCAGGTAAGCATGCAGTAAACTTTATTGAGAAAAATTAACTGATGTTTCACTCGTCAGATTCATGGTTTAGATCTGTCTAACATAGCATATTGAAAAAGGGTAACAGGGTGCATCTCTGAGGAATGGCATTCATCCATGATCCCTCACAATGCCATCTTGGTTGCTCCTGCTCTGCACCCTCATGTGCTCCTATTCTTGCTGTAAGCTCCAATAATGTAAACTGGTGATAATAGTTAGAAATATGTATTTTGCAAAAATAAAATAAAATCTTACTTCACTCTATTAGTTGATGGATTTGTCTTCATATTTGTTTGCCTCTCTTGTTTGGAATTGGAAACCATTTGTTGGGATCTAAGAAAATATTAAAGCCCAAGAGTTAGTATTTTTCTTACATGTTTGGCTTCTTCGATACTGATACGGATCTTTTTGTTAATTATTTGTAAGAAACTTTCTGCTATTTTACATTAATTAAATACTAATACACAAATTCACAAATCAGCAACATTGAAATACAGCATGTGTGTTGTAAATAGCAATGGATTTTGGATTATTTAATTGTAATATTTATTCATATCTTTATTGGTATGAGTCTGTGTTTAACATCATAAGACTAATATTACAGTCTGTATATCTGATTAATGGCAAGTTTGCACAACATTTAATGGAGATCACTAGTAAATGTACAGTTAATGTTTTGCACGTTAGAGTTTCAAATAGTCATGTGCAATAGTTGCTATGATCTCTGGTGCCATTATTATGTGTTTTTAACCTTCCAATACTTCAAACACTTTAAATACAATAGTTGTTTATTAATTATTAGGTGCAACTTAAGTACAGTTATTTATGTGTCTCTAGCCCACAGCCTGTCCATGACATGTACAATATGCTTACAAAACACTGTGATGCATGTGGGCAGGTGGCGAAGACAGCATGTACTACTGTTTCTCTGGTGATGAAACCAAGTGTTTTTTGTTAAAATCAGACTTCTCTGTCTTGATGATGTTTCAATGAGGGGTTCCTGTGATTCTACTACCACACTATGAGCAAATACTTTTTTTCTTACATTGTACAGTCCTATCGGTTTTGCACTCCTTGAAGCAGTCAACAGTTCTGCATAGGTCTAGTCGTCAGAAATGCACATTTTGCAAAAATATTAACAACAATCTCACCTCGTTGCATTAGTTGACTGTGCTGTCTTCATATCTGGTTGCCCATTTTGGTCACAGATGGAGTTCATTTCTTGGCAGCTAAGAAAATATTAAAAGCTCATGGTTTAGAATTTTTCTTACATGTGTGGATTCCTTAAAACTGTATGTATATTTTTTATAAGAAATTTTCTGGAACATTACATCAATTAAATACTAATATATCAATTTACAGATTAGCAGCTTGGAAATACTCTATATACATTATTAATAGTAAAGGATTTTTGTAACACATAGGTCATAAAGTCCTTCTCCCTCCACTGATGTTTCTCCTTCATGTCACTTTATTGGTTTTCCTAGACAACACTCATGTAGGTTTAATCTGTGTACCATTTCTAGAAAATTAATAATTGTAGGAGTAAATGATTATCTCAGATACTGTCTTCAGGCTCTTTCAAAAAAAAAAATATCACCAGATGTAATACTGTAGATACATTAATTTTACAATTAACTTGCACAGAGTCTCAGTATTTACTGACACGACAAAACATTCACCAAGTATGCAATATAGATATCTACTGTACATTAACAGTGCAGAGACTGAAGTACTGGTTCGTGGTGTCATTTCTAACACCAGCACTTCTCTCTCACTCTGTCTCTCTTTACCCATGTATGTGGAAACATAAAAACAATACAATTTGATGGCAGATAAAGACTGCTTGGCCCACCCAAGCTGCCCATTTTCCCTACCTACAGTCTCACCACAGACCCTACTTGATCTCTGGCTCTTTCTTCCTTCCCCCTTCCTTTCTACTAAGATTGCCATATGCCTATCCTTTGCTTTCTTGAACCGCACCACTGTTTTTGCCCCCACCATCTCTGCTAGAAGGCTGTTTCAGAAATCCACCACTCTTTCTGTGAGGCACTTCCTCACATCTGTCCTGACTCTAAGCCTCCCCCTCAGCTTCCACGCAGTGCAAGAAAACAGCAGCAAATGCAAACAAGATGCTGGGATGCATAGCTAGGGGGATCAGTAGTAGGAGAAAGGAGATAATACTGCCCTTGTACAGGTCACTGGTAAGGCCGCATCTAGAGTATGGAGTTCAGTACTGGTGCCCACACTCAAAAAGGACATTATCCTGCTGGAGAAGATCCAGAGGAGGTCTACAAAGATGATAGCTGGTCAGCAGGGCAAGGCATTTGAGGAGAGGTTGAGGACACTGAACATGTACTCCCTGGAAGACAGGAGAGAGAAAGAGGGGACATGATTGGGACCTTCAGGTACTTGAAAGAGACAAATAAGGTTGATAAGGGGGGTCTATTTAAGCTGAGTGACAACCATAACACGAGGGGGCACAGTCTTAAGCTGGAGGGAGGGAGGTTTAGGAGGGTGGTCAGGAAGCACTTCTTCACAGAGAGGGTGGTGGACACTTGGAATGCGCTGCTGGAAGAGGTCATCTCGTTGAAGACAGTGGGCAGCCTTAAGAAAGGCTGGAATAGGCATGGGGGAAGCTAAGGATCATGGATAGGGAGGATGGGAGGAGTGGGGAGGGAGGGCAGAAACATTAGCTCAAGCTGTGGACCCTACAATATGAACAGCAAAGACAGACCAAATGGCCTTCTTCTGCTGGCTTCTTTGTATGTCCATATGTTCACAGCATGCTCCCTTGTTCTTGAGCTCATTTTTTCTGAAAAACACTTCCTTTCTTCCTGCACTTTAGTTATCCCTGTGAGGTATTGAAAGGTCTCTATCATATCCCACTCTTCCTCTTGTCTTCCAGGGTATACATATTGAGGCCCTTTAGTCACTCATCTTATGGCTTTTGTTGCAGACCCTGCACAATTTTAGCTGCCCTCCTGTTGATCACCTCAACTCTATTTCCTTCTGGAGATGTGGTCTCCAGAACTGAAAGCAGTACTCAAGGTGGGGGTCTTACCAGCAGCCTATACAGGGTCAACACCACCTCCCTCCTTCCTTCTGCTGGTAATACCTCTCCCTATGCACCCCAGCATCCTACTAATCTTTCCACTGCCTTGTTGCACTGCCTGGCCACCTTTAGGTCATCAGATATGAATACCCCTAGTCTATTTCCTGCTTGGTGGTTGTCAAAACCATGCCACCCATTTTGTACTCCACTCTGGATTTCTGTATCCTAAGTACATTATTTTACAGTTTTCACATTGAAACCCAGCTGCCATACCCTTGACCCTCTCAGGTCTCTGCTTATCCTTTCCACACATACCCTGGATTGCCCTCCCTGTTGCAGATTTTGGCGTCATCCACAAAGAGGCAGACCTGCTCTTCCAACTCCTCTGCAATGTCACTTACAAAGACATTAAAGAGGATCGGTCCCAGCAATGATCCCTGAAACACTCTGTTGGCCACCTTCTCTTCTTCAGATGAAACTCTGTCTACCATCAACCTCTGCTGCCTATCCCCTAACAGATTTCTTACCTAATTTACCACCTTCATACCCACTCCTAGGCTACCCAGCTTGCTTTGTTTTTAGAAATCAATATACTTTATTAAGATTTTGTAAGAATATAAAAAAGCTCAATGACAAGACAGATCAGAACAGTATACACAAAATGGAAACATAAGAGACAGCACAATAACACCCCCATGCAATTCAGTGGGAAGCATGCTTGAGCAGAGTAAATGGCAAACATGCACATGTTATGACGCTGCTTTATCACAGTGAGATATGCTGCTGTCACCCAAACTGCCCTTAGGAGTTTACATTTATTGTAGGTTAGTAGTCCTCAATATGGTATGAAGAGAATCCCAGCTTTTACCAAAAGTTTTATATCGATGTCTCATATAGGCTAACATTTTCCATGCATAAAGCTTGCACGATCTCAGTGTGCCATTCCAAAAAGGTAGGCAGTTCCTGATCTATCCAGTGTCTCACCCATCTTGCTTACTAGTCTCCTATGTGTAACTGTGTCAAAAGCCTTGCAGAACTCTAGGTAGGCCATGTCCACCACTCCACCCTGATCTAAGTACTTGGCCACCTAGTCAAAGAAATATATTAATTTATTGAAATGTTTCACCAGGAAGGCACACTGATCGATAAGTCGTTTGTCTTCCAGTGTGACCTGGGGGGAAGGGGTACAATAGAAATGAGACATTAAGCATTCAAGTTACAAGATCAACATTAACATACAGTTGTAAGGCAGGTGTTACAAACAGTGTTACAACAGTGTTGTGCATAATAGGTAGAAGGAGTGGACAATAATACATGCTGGGTTAATAAGTAAACAAGTGCTTACATGAAAGAAAAGGGGGAAAGGAGAGGGAGGGGTGAGGTGGGAGGAGGGGGAAGTGTGTCCCTGGAGACCCCTTATGGATGCGAGGAACCCTGCAAAGGGACTGGGGGGACCAGAGAGAAAGGAATAAGGCAGTGTTTTAGAGAGCCCTTCAGGATGGGAACCTGTAAGGGGCTGAAGGATAGAAAGGGGGATAAAGCTGTAGGATTTAAAGAGGAGGAGAGAGAAAAGGAGATGGACAATGCTAGGAGGAGGATATAGGACCTAACCCAAGAGAGGACCCTTCAGAATGCAGGGTACCCTGTAAGGGGGTTGAGGAAGATCAGTAGATAGGACTTAAGAGAGTGATAGGAGAGGGAGGGAGAGAGTGAGAATTGAACACTTGAGGGGAAGAGAATTTGCACCTTTGGAGGGAATGGGGACTAATCAATAGTCCATTGGGATGCGTTGGACCCTGCTAGTAGTCATGCAAAGCCAAGATAGTGGCTAGATAGAATAGGGGACATATGCTTATGCTCAGTTGGACCCCTTCAGGATGCTGAGAGCCCTGCAAGGGGACTGTGATGGCCAGGGATAAATGTAGATGGGGAGGTGGAGGAGAGGAGAGGAGAGGAGAGGAGAGGAGAGGAGACAAGACTAGGTGCAGTAGGACCCCCTTCGGATGCTGAGAACCCTGCAAGGGGACTATGAAGTCTAAGGGGAAAGGTAGAATGGGGAGGGGAAGGAGAGGAGAGGAGACATGCCAAGGCCCAGTAGGTCCCCTTCTGGATGCTGAGAACCCTGCAAGAGGACTGCAAAGGCTAGGGGTCAGGTACATGGGGAGGGGAAGGAGAGGAGACAAGCCTAGATGCAGTAGGACCCCTTCAGGATGCTTAGAACCCTGCAAGAGGACTGCAAGTCTAGGGAGATAGGAGGGATGGTGGGGGAAGGGAGTAGAGGAGAGACACGAGCCCCATGGGGGTAGGAGAGGAGCCCATTCGAGGTCCCTTACATTCTGTTAGAGATCAAGGGAGGCCAGTAAGGGAGAGAAATTAGCAAAAAGGTGAGGAGAGCTATAAATTTGGGGGGTTGGGGTGCACAGGGTAAAATGAAGGTGACGGTAGAGGGGTAAGGTTTGTCCAGGGCTTAGAGGAGGAAATTAGGGAAGGACATGCCAGGAGCTGCTACTGTAGATGCAAGGTAAGCACTGAGGGCAGAGCTGGTGGAGTAGGCAGAGGATGAGTGCTGGATTTGAGGGGAGAGGGCTTTCCAAATGTTTGGAAGGCAGTGAGAGTAACTGGATTGGGTAATTTGGGTAGAACTGCGGGGGACTACCAGGGTGCGGGAGTCGGTTGATCAAAGGGAATGGGAGGATGGGGGGTGTTATAAAGGAGGAGGTGAGGTAGGAAGTGAGCTCACCCAACCAGTGCTTGAAGGTGAATTTAGCACAGTGGGAGAGTCACCTATTTGTAAGAGAGGGGAAGGATAGGGGACGATAAAGATCGTAGTCTTGAGTGTGAGGGGGACATCCAGAAGGAATTGAAGAGGGTATCCAGTCTGGCCAGGGAGGACTTAGGGGCAGCACCATAGGCTACATCACAGTAGTTGAAAATGGGCAGTATCATCTTCTGAACAAGTTCATGCCTAGCCTAGCTGTAGGATGGATGCAACTATAGTTTCTGAACAGGGCACCAAGCTTGGGGCGCAGTTTTTTCTGAATGGCGTCAATATGTCCAGAGAAGTTTAGGTGTTGGTCCAACCAAACACCTAAGTACCTGAAGGAGGATGTGTCCTCAAGTAAAGTCCCATTAAGGGTGTGGAAAGTGGGTAGGAAGGTAAGCCTAGAGAGCCTCTGTCTTGTGCCAAAGGTCATGGAGACAGTCTTCTTGGCATTGAGGAAATGTTGATGGTTAGCAAACCAGAGCTGAACCTTGTTGAAGTCTTGCTGTAAGCTGGTTGTAACCTCAGCAGGACAGGAGCCAGATGCATACATGACTGTATCACTGGCATACATATGTATAGCGGAAGAGGGGGCAAACAGAGGGAAGGTAATTTAAGAAGATGGAGAATAGCAGGAGCCCTAATACAGAGCCCTGGGAGATGCCAGTGCTGATCGGCAGGGGAGGGGAAGTGGTGTCCAAGATCTCAACTGATTGGGTTCTGCCAGTAAGGTAGGCCTTGAACCAGTTTGTGATGGAGGGAGATACGCCAGCTGTTGGGTGTGAAATAAGGAGTTGAGGAGAAGGGAGTAATAGATGGTGTTGAAGACGTTGGCCAGGTCAACAAAAATGGCACAGGTAATTGGGCCATTGTCCATCCTGGTTAGGATGGAGTCTGTGAGCTGCAGGAGAGAGGTGGTGGTTGAGTGTTTTTTCCTCAAATCAGACTGGAAAGGAATGAAAAAGGAGGTATCAGGTTGAAAAGAGGTGAGTTGGGAGCTCGACAATGTGTTCTTGAAGTTTGGCAAGGGTAGGGAGGAGAGAAATGGGGCGATAGTTGCCAGGAGATGAGGGGTCATCCCCTTTGGATAGAGGGAAGACCACTGCATGTTTCTATGAAGAGGGGACCGAGGCAGTAGAGAATGAAAGATTTAGGATTATTGAGCGGGGGTAGGTAATAGCCAAAGCGGAGAGGAAAAAGGAGTTTTGGGTTGAAGCCATCAGGGGAGGCACCTTTAGAGGGGTTGATGGTGAGGAGAGCACTTAGGACATCATTTGGGATTACAGTAGTGAAAGAGAAAGGGAGGTGGGAGGATGGTGGAGGGGCACACTGGTAGAGAGTGGGGAGTGGGATGGGTAGGAGGGGAGGGATTTCAGTAACTCAGTGGTGCAGGAGGTATAGTAGGAGTTAAATTCTGCAGCTAAGGCTGGTGGGTCGGGCATTAGTGAGCTATTTACTTTAAGTACTGGGGTGGGGCTTGTTGAGGGGGTAAATAGGGCATAGACCACCTTCCAGAACTTTGAAGGGGAATTTACGTTGGTGATGAAGGCAAATTTGAAATACCCAGACGTGGCTAATCTTGTAGCCCTGGTGCAAGCGTTATGGAGCATATGGTAGTTTGAGAGGTCACTAGGATGTTGGGTAGCTTTATGACACTTCCAGGTTTGATCTCTAGCCATGAGGCAGGCCAGAGGTTCAGGGGTTAGCCAAGGTAAGTGGTTACCTCTGACTCCGGTTTGTTTGCGTGGGGCAAAGGTATTCCAGTTTACAAGAAAGATTTCTTTGAAGTAGGCAAGGGCCTTATCAACTGAGGGAGGGAGGTTAGAGGGGACCAGAAATCTATTTTTGTTTGATATGACCTCCCCTCACCCCATGAATCCATGCTGCCTTGGGTCCTGCAATCTGTTGGATTCAAGACATTCCACAATCTTTTCCTGCAGCAGTGTTTCCATTAACTTACACACCATCGATGTGAGGTGACCGGCCCATAATTGCCAGCCTCCTCCCTGCTACCACTTTTGTGAAACGATACTACATCTGCCCTCCTCCAGTCCTCCAGGACCACTCCTGTTTCCAGTGAACTGTTAAATAGGACTGTCAGACATGCAGCTAGTACCTCCCCGAGCTCCTGCAATACCTTTGGATGTACTCTGTCTGGCCCCATTGCTTTGTCCAGTTTCAGATTTGCAGGGTCCTTCAGGACTCTCTCCTCTGAAAGAGGACTAGTGCACCATCCCCCCTTCCAAAGCTCCTATTGCTATTTTGTAGCTACTCCCCTTCAGCTCCCTCTATGAACCCTGAGCAGAACAGAAGTATTTGTTCAGGAGGCCTGCCTTTTCCTGGTCCCCCTTTTCACAGTCCCCCCCTTCTCTTTTTAACCATACAATCCCTTCCCTGATCTTCCTCTTTTCGTTTACGTATCTAAAAAATATCTTGTCCTCTTGTTACCACATGGGTTATCTTCTCTTCTGTTTGTGCCTTCACACTTTTTACTACTTTCCCTACTTCGCTCTGTATCCCCGATACACCTCCCTATCCTCCTGCCACTGTGTCCCCTTATATTTATTGAATGCAACCCTTTTAGTCTTTACCTTTTCCACCTCCTCCTTCAAGAACCATGACAGTCGCTTTTTTCCATTGCTTTTGCTCAGTTGTTTGATGCAGAAGTTTGTTGCCTAAACTATGCCCCTTTTAGGTTCACCCACTGTTCATGCACCCCCCCCATATCCCCCCACCAGGTCACCCCTGAGGCATTCACTCATCTTTACAAAATCTTCCCTCCTTAAATCCAGGACCCTTGTTCTTGTGTGGTTCAGTTCTGCAGCCATCCATACATTGAACTTCACCGTACAGTGATTGTTGGTCCCCAGGGGGCCTCCCACCTTGATGTCTGCAACACTGTCCCTGCTAGTGAGCACCAGGTCCAGTATTGCACCATCGCAAGTGGTTCACTGACTAGATGCCTGAGGAATGCCCTCTTCATGGAGCCCAGGATGTCACTGCTTCTAGCTGAAGCCACAGCTGGGAGACTTCAGTCTACACCAGGCAGATTGAAGTCACCCCTAGCAGCTCTTTCCCCTTTTCTGCCAGTGGCTTCCACCAGTACCTTATCTAGCTTATCCCCCTGTGCCAGACATCTGAAGATCACACCAGTGTAAATAGTGGCTCCATTCACTATCTCCAGGGTGTTGCATAGTGCCTCTGCCCTCTGCCACCCCCGTATTCCCTGTATATCAATTGCTTTAATGCTTTCCTTCACATAAAGCACCACACCTCCTCTTTCCTTCCCACCTTGTGTTTCCTGAACAGAGTATAGCCTGGTATGGCCATGCCCCAGTCATGGTTTTCAGTGCACCACAGTATGACTCAGTGATGACCACAATATCCAGATTGGCCTCTGCCATTATGGTCTGAAGGTCTGGAATCATATTTCCTAGACTTCTAGCATTCACATACATGGCCTTCCAGCACTTGTTAGCACTCTACTTCTTACCCTCAATTTTTCCTTTTTGGCCTCTCCTTCCCACCTCTGTTTTTACTGCTTCTGTTTCCATCCCCTTCTTTTCAATCACCTGCTTCCTTTATTAATTGCTTTGGGTTCTTCTCTCGGGTTCTCCCTACTCTCTAATTCAGCCTTGGGGGGGCGCAGTTTCTGCCTCCCTGATTTCTTTCGGCACCCCTCTCAGCTAGTTTAAATGTTCATTTAAGTAACACTAAATCCATCCACAAATGATTGCGGTTCCCTTTCCAGATGGATGCAGGCCATTATCCCTGTATAGGCCATTATCTGTCCAGGTGGATTCCCAGACCCCAATGCAGCCGAACCCCTCCTCTCTACACCATTCCTTCAGCCATGTATTAAAGCTCCTGGTGCAGATATCCTTCTCCTCCCCCATCTTGGATCAGCAGCACCTCAGAGAAAGCCACTGAGTGCATTACTGTACCTGTCTAAGACCACTCCATAGCTCCCTAAATTTCCCCTGCACTATCCCAGCCAGATCATTGGTCACCAGGTGAACAATGACATCTAGCTCCCTCTTCCATCATGCTGCCCTAGCAGTCCCCAGGATCCATTTCCCATCCCTCCAGCCTGTGGTGTTATGTAGGCACCTGAGCCCCCTCTCCGCACCCCTTCCTATTCCTAAATCTATCCCCCTGACAACTGTGTCCCCCACCAGAAGTTGCTTCCTCCTCCTCCTCTTGGGTCCTCTTCCACCCTCCTTAGGGCTGCCACTATGGAGAACCCCACATCCTTCCTGCCCCCCACCAGCATGTCATAGGAATTTTGCAGTGGTACCAGTTGATGAATGTACCTCCAACCCACCACCCCACCCTTCCACAGCCCACCACCCTGCCCTTCTATAGCCTACCACAATTAAGCTGTTTCTCTTCCCCTGGCTTCCTCTGAGGTAAAGGTGGCAGACCTGGGTGGCCTGGGTGGAGGAGAAGGTCCCCTGAATACTAGCCAACTCTGCTTGGAGTCTAGCAACCTTCTCCCTCAACCCAGAGAGGTGCATGAAGATGAAGCAGCACTGCAATCTCCAACAGGTCTCTCTGAAAGCTGCCACCCCACAGCCACTGCACTGCACCACTCCCAGCATTCCTAGTTCATAGTTTCGATGTGTTATATGGAAATACTTAAGTACCCTTACCCTTGATAGCATGTTTCTAGTTTTCCCCCTTTTGTTGTTTGTTATACTCCTTTGTATACCTACCCTGGATAAGGTCTTGCTCTTATTCCCAGTTTTTGACCTATCCTTTTGCTTCTACCTGTCCCTTATGTACCCTTTACCCCTGACAGGGTGTTTTTAGCTTTACCCCTTTTGTTTTTTGTTATTCCTCTTTGTACACCTACCCTAGGTAGGGTGTTGCTCTTATTCTCTGACTTGGCCTACCCTTTATCTTCCACTTGTCCCAGCAGTGAAAGCAAAAACTGGCATGCATAGGTACCATACCTTAGTCATCCAGCAGAGTTAACCACCCATCCCTGCTTCCTCCTGCGGAAGTCTGCCGATGCCTAAGACACCAATCTTATTCCTGATCCACTCCTATACTGTTCCACTTCATGTGCTGCGACACGAATGTGTGCATGTTACAAGTGCATGCTTTTATGCTCCCTTGCGGACCACCTACAGGCAGGACTTCCTGCTGTAAATACAGCCTTGACTGGAGCACTCACTGCCACATCACCCTCCTCCTCTCACACTCTCTGATCCTTTGACCTTGAAAAACTGAGAGAAAGAGAGCATTTGAGAGAGGCAGATGGATTCCTGTAAGGGTATCTGCAAAAGTAGGTTAGTTTCATGGACAAGAAGAAGCTGCAGTGTACGTTAACTTGTAACAAGCTGTAGTTGTTGGTTTAGTTTACTGTAGAGTGTCCTTTGTTTATTTATTTTTTTTTTATTTTATTTTAGTCTTTGGTAACTGGGTAGGGCCCACTAGGTACAAGTGCCTGTTGTCAGGGGTGACCTGGGAGCACTAGGCAGTTAAGTGACTTGCTCAGAGTCACACAGTATGTAAGTGGAGGTTGTGAGAACCAAACCAAGGTCAGGTCTGCTGGATGTACCAAGCTCATTCACAGCTCGTTACTCTAACCTCTAGGCTATACTGTCAGCCTGGCAATCCCACACTGCAGTACCCCTCCCATTAGATCAGCTGCTTTGCAGCTTAAATCACTTCCCCTTGTGCCGAGTTGCTAATTTTAAGACCGAAAACCCACCAACTCCAAGTAAACATGTTTTTTTATGAAAACCTACCAGTTCGTCTATATCCCCTCCTGATTATGTTCTTTGAGACTAGAAGAGAAACCCACCTGCTTGTTCCATGTATCACTTTTGGTTTTCAAAACCTTTTGGCTTGTCCGACTCCCCACCCAATTGTCTGCTGTAAGATAGCAAGAAAACCCACCCACTTGCTAAACCCTCCTGGTTCATCTGGCCTCCTGCCTGACTATATTAGAACTGGCACCTTTACACACACACACACACACAGATAGCAATAGGAATTACCTCCATTGCTCGCTCAGCCTTCCTGTGCCATCTACTTGTGGAGCACCAGCTTTTGGGACACAGAGAGCTCCAAAATTGTTGAGTGTATCAAATTGTTTTTAACCATGTAACTCCCAAAAAAGGATTTTCCCATTCAATCATGAAATGGTTCATAAGCATATGGCAAGGTTGGAGAGCTTCAGCATGGGGACGTCAATACAATTTATGTATCTCCACATACTTCCACAACAAAGTTTGCTCCACCACCTTTGCAAGCTTATGCAAGAAGTATATCATAAACAAAACAAAACCTATGCTTTTCTCCTTGTTCAATGTGGGGAAATAACGTGCTTGTGTGTGAACTTATGATCATGTATTATTTTTGCTTTACTCATTCTTACTCCTTTTTGTCGAGAGGCTGGGATCGGGGAGGAAAAATTTAGGCCTGGAGAAGAGCAAAAAGAGCGCCAAGTAGGAGGAGGTGGGGAAGATGGAGGGCATCCAAACAAAGTGCTGAGTGAGTTTGGAGGCATGCCAAATTAGTGTTGGGTGGTGGAGATCCCCCCCCCCCACCATTGAACAACAGTCTAAGCCCTCCCTTTCAATGTGGGGGAATAACATGTTTATGTCAACTTATGGTTATGTATTACTTTGGTTTTACTCATTCTTACCCCTTTTTGTCGAGAGGCCAGGATCAGGGGGAAATTAAGGCCCAAAAAGAGTATCTTGAAGACCTTCTCCAACTCAGAAAGTGTGATCAGCAGCATGCAGGAGAGGAAAAAAAACATGTGGGGGAAACCTCTGAGGAACCAATGCTGCCAAACTGCCCTTCCTCTGGGCATACTAAGAGGAGGCAATCTTATGCTATATATGCGGACTCGAATAGGTCTGCCACGAATAGGAGGGTAGAAAGATTGTGTCAAGGCTAGGCCCCCATGCAGACCAAGCCTGAAAAGGTGGGACCTTCATGTAGGTCTGCCATGGACAGGAATCCAGAGTAACTGAGCTGAAGGCTAAGCACCCACATAAGCCAAGCTAGGGAAGGCAGGACCTCCACGTAGGTCCACCATAGATAGAAAGCTGGAGGGAATACACCATAAGCTAAACTGCCACATGAGCCAAGTCAGGGACAGCGGGATCCCCATGTGGGTCCACCACTAGGTAGAGGTCAGAATGGTTGAATCATCAGCAAGACCCCCACGTGGGCCAAGCTAAGGATGGCAGGACCCCCACATGGGTCCACCACTGGGCAGAGTTCAGAATGGTCAAGTCATGAGTGAGGCCCCATGCAGGCCAAGTTAGCAATGGCAGGACCCCACATGGGTCTGCCAGTAGATATAGATCAGAATGGTTGAGTCATGAGGCCCCCACGTGGGTAAAGCCAGGGATGGTGGGACCCTCATGTGGGTCTGCCATTGGGTATAGTTTGAAATGGTCAAGTGATAAGTGAGGCCTCCATGTGGGCCAAGCTGGAGATGATGGGACCACCATGTAGGTCATCCACTGGAAGTTTTATGCAATTGGTAAGATTATTAAGGTTGAGGGAAGACAACATCTGCTGAACCAGAGAAGTCTCTAAGAAGAAAGGATTGTGTGGTTGTGAACTATAACAGGTGCTGCCATTGGAGTAAGTGCAGGCAATTAACCCTGGAATGGGCTTAACAACAGAAGCTGCAGATATGAAGGTAACGACACCCATAGATGAAGCAGCTGGATGTATTGCAGTTATTGCATATTGCCTGATGTCCCATGAAGGTCATCAGCTGATCTTGTCTATCATGGCTGGAGTGAGCAAGAGCTCTAGGATTGGGTATGGTACGTGTAATGCCCGTGGAGGCAGGAGTGGAGTCCCCGTGTGAGAGTCATGGAGGAGGATACCTTGAATGAGTTACAGATAGCAGGCAAAGTGATGCAAAGTGGGAATGGGCTCCACAACACTGGCAGGATAGGGCATGTTGGCCAGCAAAGTGGCAGCAAAATAATTCATTGTCCAGGGAGGACCAGTCAACCTTCATATTAAAGTGGGCTAAGGCAGCAGCTGCTTTGGCAGAGAAGGAGTGGTGGTAATTGTGACATAGACAGCCATGTTCTGAGTGCTGTATCATTTTTATTTCTTAAAATAATGGAAATGTGGTATTGAAGTGCCTGTTAAAAAATGCCAGTGCCCTTGGAATAACCTCACTCGGCCCCCCCACTGGTTTCAGCTGAAGGATGGATGCCATGAGTAAAATGCTGAGACAGCATGTGAGATTATAGACAAACAGATTTTAGAGACAATGTGTTATGTGGAAAAGCCTGAAGCTAATTATAGGGTTAAGAAGCTTGAGTTCATGATATCCATTTTATGACGCTTCCAGAGGAAGAAAAGCAGGTCGTGATGCATTGATGCGAGGTTGTAAATGCTCATATGAAGCCTGTGTGAGGAGGATGCAGCCTGGATCAAAAGAGATGTCATTTGAAACATGAGCCATGCTGAAGGATTGCAAAATTGATACTTTGAACAGACTACTGTTTTTTATTAGATATATTTTTAAATATAATCTGACAGAGGAGGAGCTAGCTGACCTCACCAAAAAGGGGTTGGCCAATACAGTTGTTTAGGGAATAATTCTGTTTTACAGAGACACATGTCTACCTAGACTCTGACCAAGCAAGATTGGTGAGCACTTAAGCAAGTATTTAGAAACTAAGTACTGAAGTAGGAATTTGCACTGTTTAAACCTTGTTTCTTTTAAAAAAATGTGTGTCTTTTGATATAAGAGTTCTGTATTTTGTGTTTCACATATTTGTAACTACTTTAGTAAAATTACTTTTAGAACTTACTTGGTCTGTCTTTGACTTCTTTTTATTTTGTAAGAAAAGTACATGGTTATTGCAGATACTAAACAGAAGCTTGTATGGTGGTACCAAACTGGAAAGAGAAGCATTAAATCTGAGGTCTTTATAAAAGTTTTTAAAGGGTTCATCTTTGTACACCTGGTTAGGTGCCCATAGGCAAAGATATCTGGCCCCTTGAAGACAGATATATCTGAGCCTGTGCATTGGGTATGCTAACAAGAGGTTAACAGTTTGAATCTCTCCAGAACTGGAGACCAAAGCTTGATCCGAACTCACAAAAACAGACAAGAGGGTTACCTGGTCTGTTACACTGTTCACAAGACTGCGCTCAGAGGTTGCCACTTTGGGAGTAGAGGGCCTGACCTGCTGAGTAGAATCTCTGACAGTAATTGTAGAAGAGTGTGCCCCCATATCTGGCCCTGAGATTTACCAAAAGATATAGGTAGGAATCTAGCTCCTGGTGTCAAGCGGGCAAAAATGGAGCACACAATGTCCCTGTAGAGGCTAAATGCAAGTACAAATTCTGGGACAGTCAGCTTCTTGCTGAGCCGAGGGTCTTTTGATTTCAGCACCACCAAGACATCCCCACAGGAGATGACTCTGTTTTCTAGGGTGTTGTGGGAGGAAATCAGGAGAGAAATGAGATTAATATCCTTGCCCTCAATGACATCTCTGTGCAGGTGACTTGGGACTAGGTGAACCACAGATATCTCAGGAAAAGTAGCGGCGATACTTGAAGATGCAGGATCCTGAGCAGCTGGTGAAGCTGAAACTACTGGAGCGATGGATGGTGGGGAGGCTGAAGGCAACTATGCTGAAGTACTGGAGAAGTTGGTAGGCAAGGAGGGAGGTAATGCAGAAGCAAGGAGGAAGGGCTGTGTACCCACTCGGGTGTCGAGAGCTGAAAGGCATGCTGGCAAGTCCGTTACAGCAGGGTCAGGCAGCTGTTGGATAGACAGGCAGGCTTCCAAATATATGATGCAATTCTGGACATTAGAGAGGGAAGAAGCCAGAGGAGTCACAAGTGTACGAATGTCAGCACAGGTGTCAGGTATAGGCTGGAGCAGCAAAGCATCAGGAGAAGAAGTAGTGCTATGTCCGGCATTGGCCAAAAGGCGCAAATCAAACAATTCTTGCTTCTTTGCAGATGGCTGAATGGGGGATGCCCAGTTTCTTTAGCTTCTATATAAGATGAGGGATAGCCCAGTCCTTCAAGGTGTAACAAGGCTCAGGGGGCCTGTCTGTAAGAGCTGGCGGTTCCTGCAAAGGAGGAGGTTGTGAAGATGAGCCTTCCTTGAGGTCTACAAAGTCAACAGCAAGAGGGTGAATCTGTTGATGTGGATGAAAAGCAAAGAGCCTAAAGATCTCCATTAGTGTTGAAGGTCCAGCAGAGGACCTGAGGTGGTAGAGAATGATATCTCAATGGAATTGGAAAGAAGAGGACAAGCCCGGATTCCAGGGACTTGCTTCTGAAATAGGAGGCAGCTGCAAGGTGGACTCTATGGAGGTCTGCAGTAGTGCTTGGACCTCCATGTGGGGATGGGGAAGCAAGCAGGGATCGAGACCCTTTAGCAGTAATAGAGTTCATTGAGGGCAGACAGAGATGCCTGGATGAGGCTTGACTGTGGGGTAGTATCCCTTGGAGGAATAGTGGCCCAGTAAAGTGTCTCAAGAACCAATACAAAGATGAGGAACTCAGTCACTAGGCAGGAGAGGGCTGAGGTTGATGAGCCAGAAAAATAGAGGACTGAGCCTTTAATGCAGTCCTTGCACAATCTGGAATGACTGGGACAACCACAGAGCAAAAGTCATGGTCTGAATAAAAGTCGCTTCCTAGCTTAGGTATGCTGAAATGAAATTGCAAAAATAGGAGACTGTGACTTTACGTGCAGCCCTTGCATGAACAGGAGCAGCTAGGCTCAAGCACAGAGCAAAGTCACGGTTTGAATGAAAGTTGCTTCCTAGCCCAAGGGTATGCTGAAATGGAACGCAAGGCATAAATGGCTGCACAGGGGATGGCAGCGGAATGAGAAGGAAAGGTCCTCCAAGTAATGGGAACAAGAGCACTGCGGGCAAGTGGTCACAGAGCAGGAGAAGAAGAGGCGTAGAGAAGCTGGGGAGATAGAAAGGATGGCTGGGCAGTGAAGTCAGGGCACACCACCTGGAAGTCGTACTGGGAAGCCACACAGAGAGAAGTAGGAAGCCAGGCAGTAACAGAGATAGGCCCTGACATGAGTTCCTCCATTTTTAAGATCAAGATGGCGACCGGTGTGGGTCTACCTTGAGTTTACTGCAGCAGCAGTAGTAGTAGTAGTATTTTTTTTATTTTTGTGATATTTTTATTTTAAGTTTGTTTTTTGCTTGTTTTGTTAATTTGTTCTGTTTGATCCTCCAATTCTGGATCTGAACTTTCCCCACTACTGTTATCGTGGGCTGTTGTTTAAGCCCTGTTCTCTTCCCTGGAACTGGTTATCTGTTGGTCTGAAGTACAAGCTATGCAGTGTGGCCTCGTGTGACTGAGTGCATGTGGATTACTAAAACTGTGCGGCTGTGGAGCTACCAAGACTTTCTGGTGTGGATCTATTGGGACATTTAGAGTTTATTCTGGGAGTTCTTTGGATGCGTTCTTTCCCCCTGGATGGTGCCTGACTTGGAGAGAAGAGGTGAGCTGGCCTGAGACTGGTGCCTGTTTTTTCTATTTGCAGACTGTCGGGAAACTGCCGGGAAATGTTGATCTGAATTGGGCCGAGACACGTTGCTGCAACAGGGAGGAATGCTCTGTAACCATTCCCAGTGGGCGAGGGGGTTGGTTGGAAGCGCACCGGAGGGTGACGTTTTTATCTGCCTCGGGGGGCTCGCGGTTTTGGGGTGGTCATTGGGCCACCCTAGGTCTGAGGTCTTGACCCTGAGGAGTGGTAGTTCTGGCAGTTCCAAACTGGTGCAGGCTTTGGGGGTTCTTTTTGGCTTGGCAGCGGCTGTAAGGGTGATTATATATCCTCCCGGGACTCTTGGTGAAACATCCTAGAAGCAAGTTGCTGATTTTGAGAGGGGACTGGTGTGTAGCCTGAACGACGTCTGGGGATCCCGGTCTGTTGCTAGGGCCAGTTCCATTCTTGGGGTATAGATGAATTTCGTCTATTGCCTGGACTGTGCAGCATATCTCTTCAAGCCTTAGATTTCATCTGACTATCTGAACCGGAGAAGAGAGATAAGTACTGATGATTTAATGAGGTCATGAGAGGGCCTCTGACTTGCATATTTTATTCATAGTCTTTATGCACTGTTGTGAGAGAAGAGTGCTTACACTTTAAATGGTGTTGGTGGGGGTGAGAGATCCATTGTTAACATCTTTTTTATATTGATAGTATTATTGGTATTTATTGTATTTGAATTGTAATAGTATTTGGAAAGTATTAGATGTAGCTGGGTGGGGGATTTCTTAATTTATTGTTATTAGTTTATTTAAATTATTTGATTCATCTTGTTTGTTTGTTTGTTTGTTTATTATGTGTTGGCAGGGGTCTCTCCCCATCAGGCGCTACTCCCTGGTTGAGCTCCGTGGCCTCTGTCCTTTTGACTGCCCTCTTCTATCAGCTGATGTTTATACTCAATGCTGTGCATTGGGGATTGCTAGGAGAAGATACAGGGGTGGGGGCCACGGACCTCTCAGGAGAGTGGAGCCAGGTGGCCAGATTGGAGTAGTGGGGACTAGGAGACACCCTGGGGTGAAATGGGTTCCCGATAGGGGTTTGCCTTGTCTGGTTCCCATACCCACAGGCTCCACTGTATGTGGGCAGATGACTCGGTCGACCTCGGGGTCTCATCCAACCCGGGTGGTGTTATGCAATGCCAGATCTATTAAAAACAAGACAGCTGTGGTGGCTGATCTTGTTGGATCATCAGACCTGGCCTGCATCACCGAGACTTGGCTGGTTGAAAATTCTAGCCCTAACTTGGAGTCAGCAATTCTGGACAGGTTTTCAGTGATACACTGCCCGAGGTTGGATCTTAGGGGCCGGGGAGTGGCCATTGGTTTTAGATCAGAATTGAGCCTTGTGGAGGTGCTAGTAGGGGAGACTCAGTCCTTTGAATGTATCATCGGTGCAGGTGTGGGGTGCAGGATTCTTCTTGTCTACCGTCTACCTGGGGATGAGAAGCAATTCCTGCAGGAAGTCACGGACTTCATCGTCGACATGGTGTTGGAGTCCCCCAGATGGATGGTGCTGGAGGACGTCAATGCCTGGGTTGATGATGAACTCTCACAGTTTGGTCAAGACTTCCCCCAGTTGATGAATTCACTGGGATTCTCACAGGTGATTATCTCTGCGACCCATAAGCACAGTCATTCCTTGGACCTAGTCTTCCTTGTGGGTATGGAGACCTCTGATTTCGTGGTGGAGCCAGTCACTTGGTCGGACCATCACACCATAAGGTTCAATTTTCAGGCCCCCCCCCGGATAGGTCTACCCCTATGGAGATGGTCCGGTACCGCCCTTTAAGGGGTTTATCCCCTGAGGGCCTAATGGTGGTGCTGGACCTATCAGGGCTGCCGAGGAATAGCGGTGACCCAGATAACTTAGTCCAGGGTTATAATGATGCTGTGACTGAGGCTCTGGATTGTCTCGCTCCTGTCCGTGTTCGTCCCCTTACCCAGCACCCTCGGTCCCCTTGGTTTGATGGGACCTTGAGAGAGCTGAGACAAGTGGGACAAAGGCTGGAGCGTAGCTGGCAAAAATTGGGACTGGATGCCGATAGACTTAGATTGTTAGCCCATTATAAGGATTATCAATCTGCTCTTTCCCATAAGAAGGCAGAGTTCCTGTCCAGGGTGATTGCTGCGGCAAGAAATCGACCGGCTTATCTCTTCCGAACTGTAAACAGACTGTGCAATCCAGTGTGTCTGCAGTGTCAGAGAGCATTGTCGCAAGGGAACTGCGACAAATTTGCTCATTTTTTTGCCGATAAGGTAGCTGACATCAGGTCTGAGATTCACACGGGACGCCCCAAAGGGATGGACGGTGATCAGTGGGAGGTGGCAGTTCCTCGGTCTGCCTGGTCTGACTTTGGCGGCCAGCAGTCATTGATGTTGTGAAGATCATCCAGTCTCTGCAGCCGACCTGCTGTGATTTGGACCCTGGCCCAACACGCCTCCTTGTTAGGTGTGTCGAGACCATCGCCCTGTCCTTGCTGAGATAGTCTGGTGTTCATTAGAATCCAGGGTGTTTCTGGACACCCTGAAGGAGGCAATAGTGGTACCTCTTCTTAAGAAATCATCTCTCGACCCAGACTGTCTTGCTAACTACAGACCCATCTCTAACCTTCCCTTTGTGCGTAAGGTTATTGAGAAGGTGGTCATGCAGCAGCTGGAGGATCATTTGACCACCCACAACATCTACAGTCCTCTCCAGTCTGGTTTCTGGAAATGGCATAGTACCAAGACAGCCCTTGTTTGGGTTCTTAATGATTTCCCAGCAGCAAGAGATTGGAGGAGCCGTTCCATCTTGGTTCTTCTTGATCTCTTGGCGGCATTTGACACTGTGGACCATGGGGTGTTGATCGGGCACCTACGGTCAATCTGTGGACTGTCTGGTACAGTCCTCAGATGGTTCTATTGTTTCCTGACTGGCAGGTTTCAGAGTTGTCTGTGGGGTTTACTCCTCTGACAAGGTCTCCCTGCATGTGGGGTTCCGCAGGGCTCTGTTACTGTCCCCCATGTTGTTCACAGTCTATATGCTACCACTGGGAGACATTGCAAGGTGGTATGGGCTGAGTTTTCATTGTTATGCTGCCATTGGGAGACATTGTAAGGCGGTATGGGCTGAGCTTTCATTGTTATGGTGATGATACTCAGCTGTACCTGTCCTTTGTGTCCGATCAGAGGGAGCCGTCTCGTGTTTTAACGACTGCCTTTCCAAGATTGAGGATTGGATGAGTGCCAGATGGCTGAGGTTGAACCCAGATAAGACTGAGGTTTTGGTGGTGGACCCAGGCCATTGGGTAGAGGGGCCGTCAGAGGGGCAAGCCTCGGGACTTTGGCTCAGTGGTTGCCAGCTGATGACCTCTGAACTGGTGCGGGATCTGGGTGTGAATCTTGATGATGGATTGATGCTTAAACATCAGGTATCATCCGTTGTCAAGACTGCCTTTTACCATCTAAGGAATGTAGCCTGGATCAAGCACCTAGTTCTGCCCAATGACCTACCAGTTTTGGTTCACGCCTTTGTAACCTCTCGCCTTGATTACTGTAATGCCCTGTACCTAGGGTTACGAGGGGTTGATATCCGCCGCTTGCAGCTGGTGCAGAACGTGGCAGCTAGGCTGTTGACTGGACTGCATTATAGCTGTCATGTCACTCCAGTGCTGCGCAATCTGCACTGGCTGCCTATTCAGTGGCGGATCACCTTTAAAGTCAGTTTACTGACCTATAAGGCCCTACATGGACAGGGACCGAGTTATCTGCAAGATCTTCTTCATCCCTATTGCCTCTCCCATCCATTTCGCTCCACTGACGAAGGATTTCTAGAGATTCCCAGGGTCCATTTAAAGTCATCTGGGGCCCATGCATTTGAATTTGTGGCCCCATCCCTGTGGAATTCTCTACCTCATCAGATTCGACAGTGCCTGTTGGTGGAGAGCTTTAAATCTGCATTTAAAACCCATTTATTTACTTTGGCATTTCAGATTTTATGTGATATGCTGCAGATGTTTTTATATGTGTAGTTTTATTTTTTTGAATGGATATGTACTAGCACTATGGTTTTGGAATAGCGCTATTTTATAAATTGATGATGATGATGATGATGATGAAAATGACCCACCCCAAAAGAAAGAATTGACAAAAGCAAGATACAAGGAAAGGAGTGGGGAGGAGGAACGGAACAAGGAAACAGGCTTGGGCAGCCACAGAGAGCGCACTGGGGGAAGGCAGGAGCCTCAACAGACTGGAGGTGGAAGGCAGACAGAGAGTGAGAGACAGCCAAGGGGGAAAGCAGAGAATGAGCCAAGCAACAAGACGGAAGGAGAGAAAGAGGGTGTCCAACAGCCTCGGGCAGCAGGCAGGGGAGAAGGAACTAGAGGAGGAAGCAAACAAGGGAGCACAGGGGAGAAAAGAAACAGAAAAGCAGAGAGCAAGTAGAAGCAGGTCACCAAAGCATGACCACAAACCACAGAGTGACTCTGCCCAAACGAACTAAGCACTGAGTGAGTTTGGAGGCATGCTAAAATAGTGTTGAGGGGCAGAGTTATTCCCTCCATTAAACAATGGGTGAAGCCCTCCCAGAAAAACTGAACAATATTGTCTCACAAGTTTCAACTTCACTTTCAAATCTGGATACCTATGTTGATAAAGATCCTTATTTTAAATATCTCTGTATGTTAATTGACTCCAAACTATCATTTAAAAATCCTGGAGACTTAATGGCAGATAACATTTGCTCAGGAACATTAGAATGTTGTACAAATACATGGAAAACATCCCAGTGGACTTGTGTGTCTTTGTATGTATCATGCAAATGTATAATAGCCATGGACGCCAAAGTTACCTGACAAATGCCTTTATCAGAGCAACTACTGTATATGTATACCTCAGAGTCATCACCCATTTATACATACAGTTACTACATAGTAGCCTGCCCCCCCCCCCCCGGCCATCCACTGGAGCTACTTTCTGCAACTTTCATTTTCATTCACTCAAACATGATAATCCTGATGCACTAATGTTGCAAACTTCCACTTTTTATAGGCATGGAGTCATAACCATGCAAATAATAACAGCGCGGCGATACGCACCGCAAGCACTACAGCCCGCACTGAAATGGAGTTGGAAATAACCCCAACCCCAACCCCAACAGCATGGCCAATTAGAAATAATGAGACATTCTCTTTTATTGAGGGGGGGCTTCACCCCTCACACCTTCCGATGTGGGGGGCTTTTCCCCCCACGACACCCCTGGACTTTATATAACTAACTCCTAGGGGTGTGGACTTCAGGGATGGGGAAAAAGTTGGGGGGGACTTAAGTTTAAAAAAAAAACCTGCAGAAAGAAGGAACACCAGTGGGTAACCGATCCATGGACCCAGGTTTCCACTCCTGCTGTGTGCTGGTGCTTTAGCCACGGGAGTGGCTCAGCTAGGCACCCCAGCAAACAGAAACTTGATCCCTCCTTGACTGCAAACACAGAGCAACAGGGGTAGTGGTAATTCTCTACTACTGTTATACCCCTGTCGCTCTAAATACAGGCGCACTTTACACTGTGCAGTTATTGCCGCGCAGTGTTTGTTTCACTATTTTGACCCGGTACCTTTTTTAAACCAGTCCACCTATTCCAGCAATACCCTTCCTAGCACAAACCCAATCTCCTGTAATAAAACAAAAGTTTAGCAATACCTTAAACGTTGTGATGTGCACGATAATCCTGTTTTAGTCTGCTGCTCCACACTTCACCACCTGCTTCACACTGCAGTTCCCAACACACCTCCTGAACACAAGTAGTCAGCACATTCCTGTTCAACAAAGAACTTTTCCCTCAGCCCAGCCAACTGTCCAATAAAACAAACTAAACACAGAGAAAGCTCTTTTTTAAACTACCTTCTTGCAAACTCCATGAAAGACCTCTCTGTCTCTCTTCCTCTCCATTTTCCCGACCTCGCTGCAACTGTCACTGCTCCCCCAGCACTCAGGCCCTCTCCTCAACCACCAGTGAAATTGTAGGAAAAGAAGCAACAAATCCATTCTTTTAATTACAAAAAAAATAAAACAATGGCAGCTGTAATAAAGTAGGGCTATTAATACATAATGCAGCTGTGTACCCTCACTACAAAAGCTACTGCTCTCCCAGCACCCTGACTCACACCACCACCGCCGCCACCACCAACAAAACTCTGTAACACAAGAAAAATAAACATACACATCTTTTAGCTTATTTTACAATCATTTATTTTACTAATAATACAAAGCTAATAAGGCAGCACACCTCTCTACAAGCTACAGCAACAGGCTGCATTCATTTCTACTTGCTAACAGAGGACACCATCTTTCCTCGATAATTATTCCCAACACAATAAAAAAAAAAACAATCAAATCACAGGTTGGGAGCATTATGAACATCAGAATGCTCAAATGACTCCAGCAACCAGCTAGCAACGTGCCACTGATATGGATTAACACGTGTAAAATCACTAGAAAGATGATTAAAGTAAAACAAACTCTACCTGCACTATCAGAACTCATGTCAATTGCATAAATTCAATTTGCAGAGAGGACCCTGTGTGATAAATGATTTATCTGTACTTGTTGCTGTTTGACCTTGGGCACCTCACTTGTGACTTACACCACTCGTGAGGTTACTTGAGGTCAAACAGCACTTGATTGGCTAAATCCTTTACCCACAGGTCCCCTTTGCATATGTTTTTGAGATAACTGGGCAGATAACAACTGTTATCTCAGGCACCATTGAAAAAAAAATATTTTTTTCATGATGCATTATTTTCATTCCAATATCTTTCCTTGTTGAACTATGTCATACTGTGATACATTCTTAAAGCAGCAGTGCAACGAAAAAAAGTTATTCTAAAAAGCTAATTTTCTGCTATGGTTATGAAAAATATTGACAAAATTGTTGATTTGGGTTTTCTGGGTGCTTCCAATGCTGTGTACTATACATTTGCTTTTTGTCTGGACTCACCCTCCTCAGGTCCTCAATATTATTTCTATGCAAAAATGAGGAGGCCATTTTTTTTTCTTGAAAAATAATTACTTTAAAAGTTTCATAAAATTCTTAAATAATAATGAAAACTGAAAATGTTACCACCAACATAAACTGGAAGACCTCTGCCATCAATTAGGAAGAAAAAAGATGGGGTCAAATTTTAACCCATTTTCATTGCACTGCTGCTTTAAATAGAAATAGCAGTAGATCTCAGAACTAGACAATCGGCAAACAAATACAAATAGAATACTGTGACTGGCTAGCTTCTGAATTCCATTCCCCCATTCCAAGCCCTGCAGTAAATGTAAAAGGAACAGAAAGTTAGTCACACATTGCAAAGTTACAACACAAGATTACAGCTGGATGTTTACCTTTAATATTTTTTCACTAAACTAAGCATGCCAATTCTGTTACTCAAGCTGGTTGTACCATTAATAAATCACACCAGAATTCCACACCATGTGGACACAAGGCGATGAGGAAAAAGACTGCAAAAAAATGTGACTTTTAAGGTTTTAGCACTATCGAAATCCCAGAATCCATACATCTGACTGGAAAAAAACCTTGCCACATCAAGAGATCTACCTCACAGGACAGCGTATACCAAATTTTGTGCAAATCTGTTGCAAAGTTATTAAAGTGCAAAAATTTGAGGTTTAACATTAAACGGGCTACCCAACCCTAACAATAGGGGCATGACCACACCCTCATAATATATGCACTGCAAAAAAAAATTAAGAAAAGGGATAACTTCAACCAGAATTTCCCATTTGAATCAAACTGTTCTAATTTGCGAAAAAATGTGAAATCACAAAAAATTGGGGCAATTTTGTGAAAAGTGTGCAAAACAGATTCTTCCAATTTTACCCTGCATGATATAATACATAGTTTTATGATGTACACTGCATTTCCTGACTCAGCCCTGGTGGCAGCTTATAACCCTCCTACTACTTGCAGGAGACATGCTCCTGCCATTGCCTATCTTCTCAGCCTCCTTGTAAATAAATCTCTACTCCAGGGAGTCATCCCTGAAAAGTGGAAAACAGCTGTGGTGGTTTCCATACACAAAGGTGACCTGAGAGAACCCATTGAGAACTACAGACCTATATCCCTCTTGAGTGACCTGGCAAAGGTACACGAGAGACCTGTGTACAATCAATTAATAGAATACCTCTAGATACTCATCATATTCTAGCATGCTGCCAGCATGGGTTCAGAAAACAACATGGCACTAACACAGCACAGGTGAGGCTTACAACTGATGTTTTAGAAGCATCTGAGACTGGCAGGATCCCCGGTGCAATCTTTGTAGACCTCAACAAGGCCTTTGACCTTGTAAATCATGTCCTACTACTGGAAAAACCTAAAGCAATTGGTCTAGATCATCTGTCCCACCACTGGTTCAAACATCATCTGACCAACCACAAGCAAATGGTCAGGTGGCAGGGATGCCACTCAGAACATAGAGGCATACCTGATGGTGAGTCCCAAGGCTCAATTCTGGCTCACCTATTGTTTTCCCTATTTGTAAATAATATGCCTGACTATTGCAAGGGTGCCTCTGTACAACTCTGTGCTGATGTTACTGTAATATACAGGTCCCCCACCAACATCAAACACTTATCAAGTCTCCTTCAACCTGCCCAACCTATATCCCTACTCTGGGCCAATGACTCACAGTCATTCCTCGTACCTAAGTCCCATTCTTTGACAGGCGACCGTGCCTTTGCTGTCTGCACTCCTAGATTCTGAAACTCCCTTCCCTGTGTCTGCTCATTGCACTGGCACTCATAACAGTTTTAAGAAATCTCTGTGGGGACATCTGAAAATTTCTCTGCCTGCAACTGTCCCTAAATCTCTATCACTGACTGTTTCTTCTCTACAGTCTACTGTTCTACACACTGTATTAACTCATGGCCTTTATCTAGATCTATGAGAGTCATTCTCACAAAATGGCAGCCTACTGGTATTTGTCAGCACTTAATGTTGTACTTACAACCTTCTAAAACTTATACCCTTGTTACCATATGTAATGTATGTTTTACGTATTGTTAAAACTCCTCATTTACTGTACTGTAGTCTCACCGCATGTTAATGCCTACCAACTCTGCCTGCATTTTTTTCCTTCTTAAATTGTCTGCGTTTCTCATTGTAACCTTCCACAACATTACACCTGAAAATAGGTATTTTTGTCTAGTGTGCTTACCTGGTTAACAAAATCTAAATACATAAAAAACATTAACACGGAGCTAGGAAACTATTTTAAGCAGTTTGAGACCTGGATCAAGCAAAACAATGTTGCTTTAAATACTGAAAAACAAAAGCTATGCTATTTGGCCCCAAAATGTTGGGTGCAGAGAGACAAAATATACTCATGTTGGCCTTAATGAGGTACCAAGTTGGAGGTAGTGAGCTCCCTGAAATACCATGGCATAACACTAGACCAGGACCTGTGCTATAATGGCCATGTGGAGGGGAAGCTTGTCTTCTGTATAGACTTTTCCCCTACCTCACTAAGACAGCCCACCTTGCTGTTGCTAATAGCATTCTGCTGCCTATCTTGCAATATGGTGCTGCTATCCTGCAGCCACTGCAGGCTGTAGATTATAACAAGCTAAACAGCCTATAACAGGATAGGCTGCTTTGCTGCTGCCCCCCCAATGCATCACTGTGATGTCCTCACTTCCTTAAGATGGCCCTCCTTTGCGGCATGCATGGAGATTCCCTTACTATGCCAAGTCTTCAAGCTGATAAAAGACCACACACCTCCTTGCCTTGAGGGTGTCCTCAATCTTAAGAGGCAGTCCAGACACCTCTGTTCTTTCCCCAGCCTCCTATTTGAGATTCCAAAATTGACATATGCCTCTGCAAGGCAAGCATTCTCCTTCATTGGCCCCTCACTACTGAATTCTCTCCCGAAAGACACCCAGCTCTCTTACACACTAGCAACATTCAAAAACAAACTCAAAGCCAATGGATTAGGGACAACACACTGCCGTTGTAACCAAGAAGTAACATAACTACCCACCCTCAGGCACCACTAGCAGCAGTGCTCCCAGATCTAAGGGGAACCCTATATTTTACAGGATTTATGGGTTGAAAACAGGAAACGGGAAGGAAAACTATAATTTATTGATATTTATGGAGACACACTGCCCAAAGGTCATTAGATCAAATGTTTCAGGCTGAATGGTTCAGCTTTCCTCTGAAGGCTTCAATTTCTCTTTGACAGTAAGGGCTGCGCCTGCTTTCCAAACATAACAGATAAGAACCTGTCAAGTACTGACTAAACTGCATTTTGGCTGCAGTATGGTAAGTGGTGTGTGTGTGTGTTTGTGTTTGTGTGTGTTGGGGGAAGGGTAGAGAAACAATCAAACTCCAAGCAAGGGAGAACACATCTAATGAATTAACTGCTGACAAACCAGGAGAGTGAGAAATGAATCTGTATAATTATCAGATTCCCAAATAAAAGTTAATCAAAACAACTGAGAAAGAAATTTGTAGGGGACAACAGTTGAGTTTTCTTGCGAGTTGGACCTCCAACTCTAGGCTGTGGAACATAAATGTATAGTTTGTGATTGGAATGAGCAATCTAAACAGTAAGAAGGTCTGAACAATAATATTTTAATTTACTAGTAATGTAATCTTGCATAGAAACATAGAAGTTGACAGCAGATGGGTACATGTGATAACGACGAATGCCTAAAGGTGATTATCATTATCACTCAGAGTGCCAAAAACATTTTTGGCACTCTGACAACCCTAACAGCCTCAGGACAATGGCACCAGGACACTATTTTATTGTTTTCTATGGGGGACGCCCGGCACCCCACCGCACCCCCTACTTAAGGATTCTCAACTCCAGGGGGGTGCATGTTGAGGGGGTGAAAGCAGAAAAAAGAAAATGTTTCAGGCTGGGCGCAATAAAATCACAACCAGTGCCCGGACCGGAACCCGGGTACCTCTCCCACTGCATCCACTTGCCAACCCCCAATGCCATGATGCAGCTTGGCCAGCCACAGCAGCGCCAACCCCTACAGCCTCTCCACCCCCTCCCAGTCCACACTCACTCCCACCCCCCACATGCGCATATGCATAGCGGCATTCTGTCACCCGGTTCACCCACAGCCCATTTGGTGTACATGGCCTCAGTTTTGCTGTTGATCTCCACTGAGCATGCAGTACCTGGTCAGTTGGGTGGGGATGTCTCATAGTACATTTAGAGAATTGTTTGTTATTTCTGTCACCTGCTGCTGGATGTCTGTCATTGGTTGTGTTGACTTGGTCCTCCCCCATACTTGAATGTGTCTGTGTGTGTGTGGTGCTGGGGGGGGTGAATTCGGAGTTAGGGTTTTCAACCCTAACAGCAAATTTCCTCACTTTTGTCACTGTGGAACAACCCTAACTAATGCATTAAACAGAGTTTTTGCCTCTATATATATATATATATATTCCCATGAAGCTTTGCATATGTGGGCATGTGTGATTTTGTATTTCTTTGAAACTTGGCTTCCCAGCCAATGCCCTTTGAGTAACTCTTGCCTCAGTGCTTGCACGCTAAGGTTCTTTGTCTTTTAGCTTGTTTTTGTTTTCTTGGGCTCACCACAACCGAACCCAGCTAGACCAACTTAGGGTAGCTGGTTCATTCCACTGAGGTGTCATATAGACAAGGCCCACTGATGAGTCCTGGTAGAATGAAACACATGTCTGTGTCTTCTGTTGGCACCTTTTTCAGACTGTGTGAGAGGCGTTTTGGCACCAAGCATTTCTGCTTAAAGTTGAACTAGCATAATATTTTATTGTGATTTGCATGTATATCTCATGATGCTTTGTATTATGGGGGTATGTGTGATTTTGTATTTCTTTGATATTATTCCTGAAATGTTAGAGGTCTTCCTGCCGAACTTGCAAGATACTGGTATACAACTATACCATTTATAAAAAGTCCTGATCAAACAACTGGAAACAAGACTGTTTTTATGTCACTTTATAATATGATGTACTGAGTGTGTATTTGCTGAATTGCTGGGTCAGGGCTTTGAAGAAAACAGTAACATTTATGTAACTCATTCAAGATTCTACCAGGTGGTCACAAAAAAAGTATGTGAGAATTTGTCTGAAAACTAACAAATGAAAGATGCAAAAAATAGCATCTGTGTGTGTGTGTGTGTGTGTATATATATATATATATATATATATATATGGGGAAATATGGCTTATTCACCTCCTTCCTCCAGGACCACCTCCTCCAATCCACCACCTGTGTATACCCCGTTGGGTAACCCCCTGAATGTCCACCAACCCTTGAGTTACCTAAGAGTTTATAAGTATTTGTACACCGGCTCTGTTGTTGTGTGCTCTGTATTTTTTTTTTATTCTAGATGATTTTGTCATATACACTGTTCTTATTGGAAATACCATAAAATGTTGCAAATATTGTTTTTACCTTTTCCTTTGTGTTATCGAATTTTTGTATCACTGGGCATTTGTGAAAATGGACATTTTTGCCTACATACCTTCCAGCATAAAAATAAAACTGAATTGAAATTTCTTTAATTTATGAGCAATAAATTTGTTTGCAGGCATTACTAGTATCTTTGAATGATTGGCCGACTTGTGATCATTCATTTTGAATATAGTTCATGAAATGAGTGTGATATTTGTTATTTCATATATTCTCCCATTATGCCTTATGCATATCATGTAACTCCAAATAATTCCAAGGCCAGCTTGAATTAATACCCAACAGCAATTCAGAGCTATTTTCTTGATAAAAGGCTGCCAACATATTAAATAAAGAACAAAGTCATAAATAAGGAACCGGTGGCTTATGAAAAAATCTACAGGAATCTATACAGGGATTTGACTCTGCCTCTACAGGGAAAATACAGGAAAACTGTTACAGGGAAATGGTTATTTGGATATAGGAGCACTATAGTTGTACATTACCCTAATCAGTCTAGACCAACTTCTTATTCGTCCACCTCGCTTTACAGTAGCCTGCATCAGACATGCTAGCTTCTCACATATCCTTAAGCCTCTCTGATCTCATGTGCAATATCTTTAATTTGTTAATGATGTTGTTGTTTCTGTTCCTCCTATGCAACTCTCGATTTTCATCTATTGTAAAGTTCTATGTAACTAATATGAACTGTACCCTTGAATCTGTCATTCTGTCACAATGAACCCTATTTGGTGCTCTGATTTGTTTCTGTCTACAGTGTGATACATGGCTCTGTACAATGTGTCTACTAAATGTCCTAACTCCGGGTCACCCCTGAAAAAGGGACACTACGTCTCAATGGTTCTTACCTGGTTTTCAAAATTCAATAAATAAATCAATAAATTTTGAAAGCCAGAGTCCCACATTTGGATGGCAACAGTTGCAGTTGACAATCATTAAAAATAATCTTTTAATTGAATTTTTACCTGGGACTGGATTTATATGAAATATAAATAAGACATGTAGTCAAGCCAACAATGATTAAACTGAGGCTCCTCCATTTGTTCCTCCTCATACTGATACACGCAGTGAGGAATGGCACTCTCATTGTGTCACTAGTACTATTTCAAGAGGTAATCCGGTGGCCGTCATGTTTCTTAAATTATGAGAACTTGATTGTGCGTGATCTGGTTAGGTCTTTTCTTCTTACCAAACCTTCTGCAGCTCATTTCTGTGTGGAAAAAGCAAAACCAAGCATATAAGACATCTCAAAGTCTATTGAAGTTCTGACTGGAAATGAAAAGTTGCTAAGAAAAAATACACCTGTGAAATAATTTGAAATCGGACATGTTCATAATTTATTTTATTTATTTATTTAGTGATTCGGAAAAAAAAACTTTGAGCACATGCTCTTTTACAAAGGTTCCACTTCATAGATTGTAAAACAAAGTATAGTAGGAGAAAGCAAAGGTACATTACAAAGAATGATGCAGTTTGGATTCAGAACTTACAGAATAACTCAAAACATAGGTACAAGTTAAATAACAAGAAAAAACACTTTATGAGGTTGGGGGGGAATAATCTGCCAGAAAGTGCCTTGTCAGTAGTTCAGAGGGACAGGCATAGCTGGCAGAGGGGTGAAGAAGGGAGGTATGAGAGAGAGAGAGGTAAGTACTGTGGTGGAGGTGAGAGGGTGGGGAAGAGGGACAAAAAAGTGTAGGGAGAAATGATGGGGTGAGGGGAGGCTGAGCAGAGAGGACATGCTAGAGTAAAATGGTGGGGTGTGAGGGGACATGGTCAGGCAGCCAGCATTAGTAGTGACTGTTTGGGAAACTCACAGGAGTGTGAGTTGGGGGAGGGGCAGGGGTGGCAGATTTCGAAGGAGCATGACGCAAACTGATTGCTGGGGTAAGTCATGAGAAGTGACAGTGGGAGGGGATACCTGAGGTCTGCCTAGTGCTTGCTGGGGGCAGAGAGAGCAGGTTGGCTGAACTCAGGGGCAGGTGCTCTTGGAGAGTGTTATTAGGTGCTGTTTGAGGTCAGTTTTGAATTGTGCCAGACAATTGGTGGCCAAGAGGTTCCCAGGAAGTTTGTTCATCCATAGAGGGGCCCTGTAGGCAAATGCACATTGCTCGAGTGAGGAGCGAAGAAGGGGATCACCAAGGCCCCTCTAGTCCTCCCTCTGGTGACCTGTAATGAGCTGGCTGCCTTGATCAAACTGCTTACACAAGGTGGTGTTTTACCCAATAGAGCCTTTTCCCTAGAATGCAAATCTGGAATTTGACCCTGTTTCTTAATGACAGCCAATCTGCACGTTCATACAGAGTACAGGTGTGAGTGCCACGCTTAGCATCCAGGGTTAGTCTGTAGGCTTTGTTGAGCACAGTCTGAACTCTCTTGAGCTCTGTATCCATTGCCTCCCCATAGACCACTAGTCCATAGTCAATAGTAGACATAATTGAGCTGTGAACTGAGCAGTGGAGGGCCCCCGGGGAGAGGTATTACCTGTGCCTGTACAGGACACTAATCTTAGTATTGACTGTCTTGACCACAGAGTCAATATGCTATGCAAACATGAGGGTATCCTCTATTATGACCCCCAGATACTTGAATAAGTAGACTTGTTCCAGCGGCTCACTGGACATAAGCAAGTCCTTGGTCTTCTTGTAGTTTAGTAGCAACTTGTGACTACTGAACCAGTCCTCGAATTTGCAGGAGTGCTGCAGCTCAGATTGTAGGGCAGCCTGAGATGTGCTGCTGCTCAGGAGAACAGCATCCTCTGCATACAGTATGAGTTTGGTGTCGCAGGCTGTGGGAAGGTCATTTAAGAAGAGGCTGTAGAGTATTGATCTCTGGGGTACCCCTAATGATACCTCTTTTGCGCTGGTTACTGTTTGCCCAATTTTGGCACACTGATTTCTCTGTATCAGGTAGTCTTGGAACTAGCAAAAGTCATTGGGTGCCACACCCATGTTTCATAGTTGGGTCAGCAACAGGGGGTGGTTGACTGTATCAAAGGCTTTGGTAAGGTCAATAAAAACAGACCCCACCAGTTTACCATCATCCAGGGCCTTATGTGCATAGTTTGTGTAGTCCAGCAGGGCAGTGGTGGTATTGTGATTTTGTCTGAAGCCATGCTGGTTGGGGCATAGTAGATTATACTTATTGAGGTAGTTGATGAGTTGACCTGCCACAATCTTTTGCAGTGCCTTGGACGGGGGGAGGATCGAGATAGGTCTGTAGTTGGCTACTAGAGACTTGTCACCTCCTTTATGCACTGGCATAACTAGGGCCTGCTTCCAAACCACCAGGAACTGGACCAGAGCCAGGGACTTATTGTACAGCATGGTAATGGGCACTATAAGAACATCCAGGGTGAGGGACAGAAGTTTCATGTCTATCCCGTCACTGCCCAGTCTGGTCTCACCTAGTATTTTCTTGACCACAGTAAGAGCCTCCTTCACCGTCATCCTCTTAAAGTAGAAGGTCGGGTGAGAACACTGGGGATATATGTTGTTGGAGTTGTTCAAGCCAGGCTGAAAACAGTCAAGTGGTAGCACTGGGGTAAGATTGGTGAAGGCCTTATTGAAGGCTTCTGCAATAGTTAGAGGGTCTGTAGTAAGGGTGTTATTGATACTGAGCAGCTGAGGATGTTTCTTGTCCTCCTTTCCAAGGATGCTTTTGATGTTTTCCCAGAATCTTTTCCATCACCCCAAGAATTGTAAAGCTGGGCCTTGTGATAGTTGGCTTTGGCGAGCCAGATTAACTTGGTGCAGTGGTTCCTGGCTGTTCTGTAGCACTGGTAGTCATGCTTGCTAACTGTGTTTCTGGGCTTCTCCCAGAGTATGTCCTTTTCTTTCAAGTGGGAGAGGAGCTCCCCATCAATCCAGCCATTTACCTGTCCCCAATTTTTTCTTTTCGTGAGTGGGGCATAGATATCACAGATGGAGCTAAATCCCTTAATGAAGTAACTGAAGGCCTGATCAAGGGTAGGTGCCAGGTCAATAGGAGTCCAGTCATGCAGGACAATGGCTGATTTGAGGGCTCCAAGATTACCCTTCCTCAAGACCCTGCTTTCAGTGAGGATGGGTGGGCTTTTGGTAAATTTATTAGACCACAGGAAGGTGATTGGGGAGTGGTCACTTAGCGTGTCTGAGAGAACCTTGATCTCAGAGATCTGGGATGGTGAGCTTGCTAGGACCCAGTCAAGGAGGGTAATGTTTCTTGTCTTATAGTTCTGCCTGGTGTGGCAGGTGAAAAGTTGTGTCAGGTTGGAGGTGGCTATCAGATCCCTGAAAAGGGCAGCTTCCATTCCATCCCAGTTTATGTTAAAGTCCCCAGTAATGACAAGCTCCATCCCCTTTGGAAAGGTGCTGATAACATCCATAATTGTGGGAAAGCCTGCTGTGGCTTTCTTGAGAGGTAGGTAGATTGTGGCAAGGATGAGAGTTTAATCATTCTGGCTGACCTGAGCCTTTATCACTATGATCTTATGGTCCTCAGCCACCCTGGTTCCAGGGAGGACAGTGCACCGCAGAGAGTTCCTGGCATAGATGAGACATCCCCCACCTCTCTTGCCTATTCTATCAATCCTGTATGCTTGGAAGCCTTTGAGGGCAACTTCACTATCTTTAATCCTACTGGCCAACTAGGTCTCTATTAGGCATAGGATGTCAGGGGTATGGAGGGCCATCCATGCCTATAGTTGGTCAAATTTTGCAGTTAAACTGCAGATGTTCAGGGAGGCTATTTTTAGGCACATATATTGGCACAATTTGATAATTACATAACATTAAATTGCACATTCCCCAGTTTTTGACGTGGAACCTTTGTAAATGAGCAGTCTCTGCTCAAAGGTATTTGTAATCCTAGATTTCAATAAAATAAAAAAGCATGTTGAACTAGTAATAAGTGCTTAGCCCAAAACTAAAATTGCAGTTTTGGCCAGATTGAGGGATTCACAAAAGTTAACTAATGCAAGAAGGTTCCATTTTACCGTACACAATTGAAAATAGAATTTTAGAAAGCTGGGAAACTAATCTGAGTAGTAGTTGTGAAGTATGAAGGTAATATAACAGAAGACATGTTTGGGTGGGATGGTCCTACCTTTTTTCTACTTTTCTTCTGTGGTTTGTACATATGGGTGCCATGAACTAAGAAAAAAATCACTAAGTTTGCAACACATTGCCCGACTGTCTGTGGTTCTTGTGGCCTAAGTGGGCAGTCTGCAGCCAGCTTTATGCAGCATTTAAAGGGGAAATTGTTTAACCAGAAAAGACACACTAAGCAAAGCTTGTTTCCAGGAGTGACCTGGGAGCACAAGGCAGTTTAGTGACTTGGTCAGGACCACACAGTGTGCAAGTGGGAACTGTGGGATTCAAACCCAGGTCTCCAGATTTGCAGCTCAGGCCCTAATCCACTATGCTATACTGCCTCCCATTTAAGGGTATATGCTATACAGAACATATTTGTGTCTTATTATTGGATGACTACTATGTTGTAGCTCATCTCTCCATGTAACATGTACAGTATGTGATATATACTGTATGTAGAATATTCTGTCACTGTGTTGAAACTGTGTATTATGTACTGTACTTAAAGCGGCAGTACTAGTTAGTCAGAAAAAAACATCATCCTACCTTTTTAGCAGTAATGCGTTCCTGATAATCTTAGATTTTTTCATTCAGATATGAGTGCCAGAACATGGTCAAAACTGTGTTTGTGTACGGGATGGGGAGTGCTGAAGTAATTACAAAAAGAGACCATTATTGCTTCCATTTTGAACTTGCATTAATTAAAGGTGTACTTTGCATGCTCATATGCAAAAGTATGTGTGTGTGTGTGGTGGGGCTTTCGCCACCCTCGCTCAAAGGTTTTGTCACCTACGCGGGTATTTTAAAGGAAAACTACACCCTCATATCTTGTAAATTTTGTTTCCATGTCAACAGACAACTCTTTTCATGAAGCTGTTAGAGATATATGTAGCTGCTTTAGTTTATTTTCATACTAGTCTCTATAACTATCCTAGAAGTCTCCGTTTTCTGATTGTTGAGATCTCATTGTCACACTTTCCCAGGGCAAGAGTTACTGGTCAAATGGATTTCTGAGCAAATCATCCCAGTTCCTTAATTTTAAATGTTCTCAGCCTTGACTCAGGCAGTTGACAGACAAGGCACTGACTGGCTTGTTCACCTTACTGAGGCTGGGAAACAGCATATGAAGAGACACGATCTCTCTGGGTATGTCAACAAGACTGAGAACATTTCAAAATAAGGAATTAGGATAATTTTATGAAAAACTGTTCACTTCGCTCAGAAAATCATTTGGCCAGTTGTAACCCTCAGAAGTTGGATTTTTCCTTTGAAATATTGGCAGGCAACTTTAACAGTACTGTGACTGATGGTTATTGACTACAAATTGTGAAAATTAAAGAATGTAGTGAGTGAGTCAGTTTCTCCAGAAATGGTACAGGCTTTGAGCTTAGCAGCATGCTTGGCAGTCTCTTCCATTTGTCCGTCATGCTCTCTGTGAAGTAATATTTCATTACATCCCATTTAAAGGTAACCTCCACCAGCTTGTGCTTGTGATCCCTGTTACTTGACCCTTAATTATGCCTAAACAGTGTTGTCCAGTCAGCTTTGTTGAACCAACAGATGCATTTGTAGGTATCAAAGAAAAATAATACATTCCTTAATAGTAAACTTGGACCACTATATTTCTAGCCTCCCCATCTCTCCCTTCCTTTCCCCTCCACCATTTCCATTTACCACCTTACTTCTTTCTCATTCAATCCCTCCTGCTCCCAAAAATCACCCTTTCTACCCCTTTCTAATCCTCAATACTCTATTCCACCATGCTACACACTATGATCTGTTCTCTGCTCCTCTCTCTTTTACTCCCACCATTACTTTACCTTTTCACCCCCACAGATTCTCTCTTACCCTCCTCTACTTACTTTCTCTCCAACCCTTTCCTATATTTGTGATGTTACTTTCTTCTGTGTGCTGGGTACTTTGCACTTCTGGGACTGGATTCTCAAAGAACAGCAAAAATTCTGTAGCTGCAGGGAAAAAAGCTTGCAGCACTGCTGGAGCAGTTGCATGATATTCTTAAAGAAAATCCCGCAGCTGAGAATTCATAAAAGTCCCACAGCTGCAGAATTTCAGCAGCTGCGAGAATCCCACAAGTGCTGCTAATACACAGCTGTGAAAATGACTGAGGAGGCACAGCAATAGTAAATCTCTGTAGCTGAAGCAGTAGACTTTAACAATGCTGCCCTCAATCGTTTAATCATTATCCCTCAATCATTTAATCATTATCCTTCAATCATTTAATCGTTATCCCTCAATCGTTTAATTGTTATCCCTCAATTGTTTAATCGTTAAATCATTACCCCTCAATCGTTTAATCGTTATCCTTCAATCATTTAATCATTATCCCTAAATCATTTAATCATTTAATCGTTATCCCTCAATCATTTAATTGTTATCCCTCAATTGTTTAATCGTTATCCCTCAATCATTAATCGTTATCCCTCAATTGTTTAATTGTTTAATCATTATCGCTCAATCGTTTAATCATTATCCTTCAAACATTTAATCATTATCCCTCAATCGTTTAATCGTTTAATCATTATCCCTCAATCTTTCAATCGTTATCCCTCAATCGTTTAATCGTTATCCCTCAATCATTAATCATTATCCCTCAATCATTTAATCGTTTAATCATTATCCCTCAATCGTTTAATCATTATACCTCAATCGTTTAATCATTTAATCGTTATCCCTCAATCATTTAATCTTTATCCTTCAATCATTTAATCGTTATCCCTCAATCGTTTAATCGTTATTCCTCTTGTTATCCCTCAATCGTTTAATCATTCAATCGTTATCCCTCAATCATTTAATCGTTTAATCATTTAATCGTTATCCCTCAATCCTTTAATCGTTATCCCTCTCGTATCCCTCAATCCTTTAATCATTATCCCTCAATCATTTAATCATAATCCCTCAATCGTTTAATCGTATCCCTCAATTGTTTAATCGTTATCCCTCTCATTATCCCTCAATCGTTTAATCGTTATACCTCAATCATTTAATCGTTATCCTCAATCGTTTAATCATTATCCCTCTTGTTATCCCTCAATCGTTTAATCATTCAATCGTTATCCCTCAATCATTTAATCGTTTAATCATTTAATCATTATCCCTCAATCGTTGAATCGTTCAATCGTTATCCCTCAATCATTTAATCGTATCCTCGTTATCTCGCAATCATTTAATCGTTATCCCTCAATCATTTAATCTTTATCCTTCAATCGTTTAATCGTTATCCCTCAATCGTTTAATCATTATCCCTCTTGTTATCCCTCAATCGTTTAATCGTTCAATCATTATCCCTCAATCATTTAATCGTTTAATCATTTAATCGTTATCCCTTAATCGTTTAATCGTTATCCCTCAATCATTCTGTTATACCTCAATTGTTTCATCATTATCCCTCAATCGTTTAATCGTTATCCCTCAATCTTTCAATCGTTTAATCGTTATCCCTCTTGTTATCCCTCAATCATTTAATCGTTCAATCGTTATCCCTTAATCATTTAATCATTTAATCATTTAATCGTTATCCCTCAATCATTTAATCGTTATCCCTCAATCATTTAATCGTTATCCCTCAATCGTTTTGTTATACCTCAATTGTTTCATCATTATCCCTCAATCGTTTAATCATTTGATCATTATCCCTCAATCTTTTAATCATTTAATCGTTATCCCTCAATTGTTTAATCATTATCCCTCAATCCTTTAATCATTATCCCTCAATCATTTAATCATTATCCCTCAATCGTTTAATCATTATCCTCAATCGTTTAATGTTATCCCTCAATCATTTGATCGTTTAATCATTATCCCTCAATCGTTTAATCGTTATCCTTCAATCATTTCATCATTATCCCTCAATCGTTTCATCATTATTCCTCAATCGTTTGATCGTTATCCCTCAATCATTTGATCGTTTAATCGTTATCCCTCAATCATTTAATCGTTTAATCATTTAATCGTTATCCCTCAATCGTTTTGTTATACCTCAATTGTTTCATCATTATCCCTCAATCGTTTAATCATTTAATCATTATCCCTCAATCTTTCAATCATTTAATCGTTATCCCTCAATCGTTTAATTGTTATCCCTCAATCCTTTAATCATTATCCCTCAATCATTTAATCATAATCCCTCAATCGTTTAATCATTATCCCTCAATCGCTTAATCGTTATCCTTCAATCATTTCATCATTATCCCTCAATCGTTTCATCATTATTCCTCAATCGTTTGATCGTTATCCCTCAATCATTTGATCGTTTAATCGTTATCCCTCAATAGTTTAATCATTATCCCTCAATCGTTTAATCGATTAATCATTACCCCTCAATCATTTAATCATTATCCCTCAATCGTTTGATCGTTATCCCTCAATCATTAATCGTTATCCCTCAATCATTTAATCGTTATCCCTCAATCATTTAATCATTTGATCGTTATCCCTCAATCATTAATCGTTATCCCTTAATCATTTAATCGTTATCCCTCAATCGTTTAATTGTTTAATCATTATCCCTCAATCGTTTAATCGTTATCCTCAATAGTTTAATCGTTATCCCTCAATCGTTTAATCATTATCCCTCAATCGTTTAATCATTATCACTCAATAGTTTAATCGTTATCCCTCAATCATTTAATCACTATCCCTCAATCGTTTAATCATTTAATCATTATCCCTCAATCATTTAATCGTTATCCTCGTTATCTCACAATCATTTAATCTTTATCCTTCAATCATTTAATCATATCCCTCAATCATTAGATCGTTATTCCTCAATCGTTTAATCGTTATCCTCAATCATTTAATCGTTATCCTTCAATTGTTTAATCATTATCCCTCAATCGTTTGATCATTATCCCTCAATCATTTAATAGTTATCCCTCAATCATTTAATCGTTCAATTGTTAGTTATCCCTCAATCATTTCATCATTTAATCGTTATCCCTCTCGTTATCCCTGAATCATTTAATCGTTATCCCTCAATCATTTAATCGTTATCCCTGAATCGTTTAATTGTTATCCCTCTCATTATTCCTCAATCGTTTAATCGTTATCCCTCAATCATTTCATCATTTAATCGCTATCCCTCTCATTATCCCTCAATCGTTTAATCGTTATCCCTCAATTCCTCAATCGTTTATAATCGTTATCCCTCAATCATTTAATCGTTATCCCTCTCGTTATTCCTCAATCGTTTAATCGTTATCCCTCAATCGTTTAATATTTGCTATCCCTCAATCGTTTAATCATTATCACTCAATCAATCATTTAATCATTACCCCTCAAACGTTTAATCGTTTGATCATTATCCCTCAATCGTTTAATCATTGTCCCTCAATCGTTTAATCGTTATCGATCAATTGTTTAATCGTTTGATCATTATCCTTCAATTGTTTAATTGTTTGATCATTATCCCTCAATCGTTTAATCATTTGATCGTTATCCCTCAATCATTTAATCGTTATCCCTCAATCGTTTAATCATTATTCCTCAATCGTTAAATCGTTATCCTTCAATCATTTAATCGTTATCCCTCAATCATTTAATCGTTATCCCTCAATAGTTTAATCGTTCAATCATTGTCCTCAATCATTTAATCGTTTAATCGTTATCCCTCTCGTTATCCCTCAATCGTTTAATCATAACCCTCAATCCCTCAATCGTTTAATCGTTAACCCTCAATCCCTCAAACGTTTAATCGTTATCCCTCAATCATTTAATCGTTATCCCGCTCGTTATTCCTCAATTGTTTAATCATTTAATCGTTATCCCTCTCGTTATCCCTGAATTGTTTAATTGTTATACCTCAATCCCTCAATCGTTTAATCATTATCCCTCAATCAATTAATCATTACCCCTCAATCGTTTAATCATTTGATCATTATCCCTCAATCGTTTAATCATTGTCCCTCAATCGTGTAATCGTTATCCCTCAATTGTTTAATCGTTTGATCATTATCCTTCAATTGTTTAATCATTTGATCATTATCCCTCAATTGTTTAATCATTTGATCGTTATCCCTCAATCTTTTGATCGTTATCCCTCAATCATTTGATCATTATCCTTCAATTGTTTAATCATTTGATCATTATCCCTCAATCATTTAATCATTTGATCGTTATCCCTCAATTCATTTAATAGTTATCCCTCAATCGTTTAATCATTTAATCGACATCCCTCAATCGTTTAATCATTATTCCTAAATTGTTAAATCATTATCCTTCAATCATTTAATCGTTATCCCTCAATCATTTAATCATTTGATCATTATCCTTCAATCCTTTAATCGTTATCCCTCAATCGTTTATTCATTCAATCGTTATCCCTCAATCATTTAATCATTTAATCGTTATCCCTCCCATTATCCCTCAATCGTTTAATCGTTATCCCTCAATCCCTCAATCGTTTAATCGTATCCCTCAATCATTTAATATTTAATTGTTATCCCTCAATTGTTTAATCATTATCCCTCAATCATTTAATCGTTATCCCTCAATCATTTAATCATTTAATCATAATTCCTCAATCGTTTAATCGTTATCCCTCAATCATTTAATCGTTATCCCTCAATCGTTTAATCGTTCAATCGTTATCCCTCAATCATTTAATCGTTTGATCATTATCCCTCAATCATTTAATCGTTGTCCCTCAATCGTTTGATCATTATCCCTCAATCGTTTGATCGTTATTGCTCAATCGTTTGATCGTTATCCTTCAATCATTTGATCATTATCCTTCAATCGTTTAATCATTATCCTTCAATCATTTAATTCATTATCCTTCAATCATTTGATCGTTATTGCTCAATCATTTGATCGTTATCCCTCAATCATTTAATCGTTATCCTTCAATTGTTTAATCATTTAATCGTTATCCCTCAATCGTTTAATCGTTATCCCTCAATCGTTTAATCGTTATCCCTCAATCATTTAATCATTTAATCGTAATCCCTCAATCGTTTAATCGTTATCGCTCAATCGTTTGATCGTTATCCTTCAATCATTTGATCATTATCCTTCAATCGTTTAATTCGTTATCCTTCAATCGTTTGATCGTTATCGCTCAATCGTTTGATCGTTATCCTTCAATCGTTTGATTGTTATCCCTCAATCATTTAATCGTTTAATCGTTATCCCTCAATCTTTCAATCGTTATCCCTCAATCATTTAATCGTTTAATCGTTATCCCTCAATCTTTCAATCGTTATCCTCAATCGTTTTAATCATTATCCCTCAATCATTTAATCGTTTAATAGTTATCCCTCAATCTTTCAATCGTTATCCTCAATCGTTTAATCATTATCCTCAATCATTTAATTGTTTAATCGTTATCCTCAATCTTTCAATCGTTATCCTCAATCGTTTAATCGTTATCCTCAATCATTTAATCATTTAATCGTTATCCTCAATCTTTTAATCGTTATCCCTCAATCATTTAATCGTTTAATGTTATCCTCAATCTTTAATCATTATCCTCAATCGTTTAATCATTATCCTCAATCATTTAATCATTTAATCTTATCCTCAATCTTTCAATCGTTATCCTCAATCGTTTAATCGTTATCCCTCAATCATTTAATCATTTAATCGTTATCCCTCAATCTTTCAATCGTTATCCCTCAATCATTTAATCATTATCCCTCAATCATTTAATCATTTAATCGTTATCCCTCAATCGTTTAATTGTTTAATCGTTATCCCTCAATCGTTTAATCGTTTAATCGTAATTCCTCAATCATTTAATCGTTATCGCTCAATGATTTGATCATTATCCCTCAATCATTTGATCGTTATCGCTCAATGATTTAATCATTATCCCTCAATCGTTTAATCATTTAATCATTATCCCTCAATCATTTAATCGTTATCTCTCAATTGTTTAATCGTTTAATCATTATCCCTCAATCGTTTAATCGTTATCTCTCAATTGTTTAATCGTTATCCCTCAATCATTTAATCGTTATCCCTCAATCGTTTAATCCTTATCCTCAATCTTTCAATCGTTATCCTCAATCGTTTAATCGTTTAGTATTTATCCTCAATCGTTTAATCGTTTAATCGTTATCCCTCAATCGTTTAATCGTTTATCCTCAATCATTTAATCATTTAATCTAATCCTCAATTGTTTAATCGTTATCCTCAATCGTTTGATCGTTATCCTTCAATCGTTATCCTTCAATCGTTTGATCATTATCCTTCAATCGTTTGATCATTATCCCTCAATCGTTTAATCGTTATCCCTCAATCGTTTGTTTAATCGTTATCCCTCAATCGTTTTATCATTTAATCATAATCCCTCAATCGTTTAATCATTATCGCTCAATCGTTTGAGGGATAATGATGAAACGATTGAGGGATAATGATTAAACGATTAAACGATTGAGGTATAATGATTGATGGACAACGATTAAATGATTGAGGAATAACGATCAAACGATCCTTCAATCGTTTGATCGTTATCGCTCAATCGTTTGATCGTTATCCTTCAATCATTTGATCATTATTCTTCAATCGTTTAATCATTATCCTTCAATCGTTTAATCATTTAATCATTATCCCTCAATCATTTAATCGTTATCTCTCAATTGTTTAATCATTTAATCGTTATCCCTCAATCGTTTAATCGTTATCCCTCAATCGTTTAATCGTTATCCCTTAATCGTTTGATCATTATCCTTCAATCATTTCATCGTTATCCTTCACTCGTTTAATTCATTATCCTTCAATCGTTTGATCGTTATCGCTCAATCGTTTGATCGTTATCCTTCAATCATTTAATCATTATTCCTCAATCATTTAATCGTTATCCTTCAATTGTTTAATCGTTATCCCTCAATCGTTTAATCGTTTAATCGTTATCCCTCAATCATTTAATCATTAAATCGTTATCCCTCAATCATTTAATCATTAAATCGTTATCCCTCAATCGTTTAATCGCTATCCTTCAATCGTTTAATCGTTTAATCGTTATCCCTCAATTGGTTAATCATAATACCTCAATCGTTTAATCGTTATCCCTCAATCGTTTGATCATTATCCTTCAACCATTTCATCATTATCCTTCAATCGTTTAATTCATTATCCTTCAATCGTTTAATTCATTATCCTTCAATCATTTGATCGTTATCACTCAATCGTTTGATCGTTATCCTTCAATCGTTTAATCATTATTCCTCAATCATTTAATCCTTATCCTTCAATTGTTTAATCGTTATCCTTCAATCATTTAATCGTTATCCTTCAATTGTTTAATCATTTAATCGTTATCCCTCAATCATTTAATCGTTATCTCTCAATTGTTTAATCATTTAATCGTTATTCCTCAATCATTTAATCGTTTATCGTAATCCCTCAATTGTTTACTCGTTGTCTCTCAATCGTTTAATTCGTTATCCTTCAATCGTTTGATCATTATCGCTCAATCGTTTGATAGTTATCCTTCAATCGTTTGATCATTATCCCTCAATCGTTTAATCGCTATCCCTCAATCGTTTTATCATTTAATCATAATCCTCAATCGTTTAATCGTTTTAATCATTATCCCTCAATCATTATTATCTTCAATATTTAATCATTATACTTCAATCGTTTGATTGTTATCGCTCAATCATTTAATCATTATCCTCAATTGTTTATTCGTTATCCTCAATTGTTTAATCATTTAATCATTATCCCTCAATCGTTTAATCGTTATTAATCATTATCCCTCAATCATTTAATCGTTATTCCTCAATCATTTAATCGTTATCTCTCAATTGTTTAATCATTTAATCGTTATCCCTCAATCGTTTAATCGTTATCCCTCAATCGTTTAATCATTATCCTCAATCTTTCAATCGTTATCCTCAATCGTTTAATCGTTATCCTCAATCATTTAATCGTTTATCATAATCCCTCAATCGTTTAATCATTTTATTAATCCTCAATCGTTTAATCGTAATCCCTCAATCGTTTAATCATTATCCTTCAATCGTTTAATTCATTATCCTTCAATCGTTTGATCGTTATCCTCAATCGTTTAATCGTTTGATCGTTATCGCTCAATCGTTTGATCATTAACCTTCAATCGTTTGATCATTATCCTTCAATCGTTTGATCCTTATCCTTCAATCGTTTGATCATTATCCTCAATCATTTAATCTTTATCCCTCAATCGTTTAATTGTTTAATCGTTATCCCTCAATCGTTTATCATTTAATCGTAATCCTCAATCGTTTAATGTTATCGCTCAATCGTTTGAGGATAACGATAAACGATTGAGGATAATGTTAACGTTCAGTATAATAATTAAACAGTGAGGATAACGATTAAGCGGGTGAGACGTAAAATAAATGATTGAGGATAACGATCAACGATCCTTCAATCGTTGATCGTTATCGCTCAATCGTTTGATCGTTATCCTTCAATCATTTGATCATTATCCTTCAATCGTTTAATCATTATCCTTCAATCGTTTAATTCATTATCCTTCAATCATTTGATCTTTATCCTCAATCATTTATTTGTTATCCTTCAATCGTTTATTCGTTATCCTTCAATCGTTTGATCGTTATCGCTCAATCGTTTGATCATTATCCTTTAATCGTTTGATTGTTATCCCTCAATCATTTAATTGTTATCCTTCAATCGTTTAATTGTTATTCCTCAATCGTTTAATTGTTTAATCGTTATCGCTCAATCGTTTACTCATTATTCCTTAATCATTTAATCATTTAATCGTTATCCCTCAATCGTTTAATCATTTAATCGTTATCCCTCAATCGTTTAATCGTTTAATCGTGATCCCTCAATCGTTTAATCGTAATCCCTCAATCGTTTAATCGTTATCACTCAATCGTTTGATTGTTATCCTTCAATCGTTTGATTGTTATCGTTCAATTGTTTGACCGTTATCGCTCAATCATTTCATCATTATCCTTCATTCATTTAATTGTTATCTTTCAATCGTTTAATCGTTATCCTTCAGTCGTTTAATCGTTTAATCATTATCCCTCAATCGTTTCATCGTTGTCCCTCAAACGATTAAGCGATTGAGATATGATAAATTGATCGTTGTTATCCTCAATCATTTAATCGTTGCCCTCAATCGTTTAATCATTATCCCTCAATCGTTTAATCGTTGTCCCTCAATCATTTGTTTAATCGTTATCCTTCAATCGTTTTATCATTTAATCATAATCCTCAATCGTTTAATCATTATCGGCTCAATCGTTTGAGGATAGCGATAAACGATTGAGGAATGAATTAACGACTAACGATGGTATAATGATTAAACAATTGAGGGAAAATGATTAAACGATTGAGGGACAACGATTAAATGATTGAGGGATAACGATCAAACGATCCTTCAATCGTTTGATCGTTATCGCTCAATCGTTTGATCGTTATCCTTCAATCATTTGATCATTATCCTTCAATCGTTTAATCATTATCCTTCAATCATTTAATTCATTATCCTTCAATCGTTTCATCGTTATTGCTCAATCATTTGATCGTTATCCCTCAATCATTTAATCGTTATCCTTCAATCATTTAATCATTATCCTTCAATTGTTTAATCGTTTAATCGTTATCCCTCAATCGTTTAATCGTTTAATCGTTATCCCTCAATCATTTAATCATTTATCAATCGGTTTATCATTTAATCATAATCCTCAATCGTTTAATCATTATCGCTCAATCGTTTGAGGATATGATAAACGATTGAGGATAATAATTAAACGATTGGTATAATATTAAACAATTGAGAAAATGATCGTTATCCTTCAATCATTTGATCATTATCCTTCAATCGTTTAATCATTATCCTTCAATCATTTAATTCATTATCCTTCAATCGTTTCATCGTTATCGCTCAATCGTTTGATCATTATCCTTCAATCATTTGATCGTTATCCTTCAATCATTTAATCGTTATCCTTCAATCGTTTAATCCATTATCCTTCAATCGTTTGATCGTTATCGCTCAATCATTTAATCGTTATCCCTCAATCATTTAATCGTTTAATCGTTATCGCTCAATCATTTACTCATTATCCCTCAATCATTTAATCATTTAATCGTAATCCCTCAATCATTTAATCGTTATCGCTCAATGATTTGATCATTATCCCTCAATCATTTGATCGTTATCGCTCAATGATTTGATCGTTATCCCTCAATCGTTTAATCGTTTAATCATTATCCCTCAATCATTTAATCATTATCTCTCAATTGTTTAATCGTTTAATCATTATCCCTCAATCGTTTAATCATTATTAATCATTATCCCTCAATCGTTTAATCGTTATCTCTCAATTGTTTAATCGTTATCCCTCAATCATTTAATCATTATCCCTCAATCTTTCAATCGTTATCCCTCAATCATTTAATCGTTATCCCTCAATCATTTAATCGTTTAGTCATTATCCCTCAATCTTTTAATCGTTTAATCGTTATCCCTCAATCGTTTAATCGTTATCCCTCAATCATTTAATCATTTAATCGTAATCCCTCAATCGTTTAATCGTTATCGCTCAATCCTTTGATCGTTATCCTTCAATCATTATCCTTCAATCGTTTGATCATTATCCTTCAATCGTTTGATCATTATCCCTCAATCGTTTAATCGTTACCCCTCAATCGTTTGTTTAATCATTATCCCTCAATCGTTTTATCATTTAATCGTAATCCCTCAATCGTTTTATCATTTAATCGTAATCCCTCAATCGTTTAATCATTATCGCTCAATCGTTTGAGGGATAACGATGAAACGATAGAGGGATAATGATTAAACGATTAAACGATTGAGGTATAATGATTGATGGACAACGATTAAATGATTGAGGAATAACGATCAAATGATCCTTCAATCGTTTGATCGTTATCGCTCAATCGTTTGATCGTTATCCTTCAATCATTTGATCATTATTCTTCAATCGTTTAATCATTATCCTTCAATCGTTTAATTCATTATCCTTCAATCGTTTGATCGTTATTGCTCAATCATTTGATCGTTATCCCTCAATCATTTAATCGTTATCCTTCAATCATTTAATCGTTATCCTTCAATTGTTTAATCATTAATCGTAATCCTCAATCATTTAATCGTTATAGCTCATTTGTTTGATCATTATCCTTCAATCGTTTGATCGTTATCCTTCAATTGTTTGATTATTGTCCCTCAATTGTTTATCGTTATTCCTCAATTGTTTAATTGTTTTAATCGTTATCGCTCAATCGTTTACTCATTATCCTCAATCATTTAATCGTTTAATCGTTATCCTCAATCATTTAATCATTTAATCGTTATCCTCAATCTTTCAATCGTTATCCCTCAATCATTTAATTGTTTAATCGTTATCCTCAATTGTTTAATCATTTAATCGTGATCCCTCAATCGTTTAATCGTTATCCTCAATCGTTTAATCGTTTAATCGTAATCCCTCAATCGTTTAATCATTATCGCTCAATCATTTGATCGTTATCCCTCAATCATTTGATTGTTCCCTCAATCATTTGATCGTTTTCCTTCAATCATTTAATCGTTATCCCTCAATCATTTAATCGTTATCCTTCAATCGTTTGATCATTATTGCTCAATTGTTTGATCGTTATCCTTCAATCATTTAATCGTTATTCCTCAATCATTTAATTGTTTAATCGTTATCCCTCAATCATTTAATCATTTAATCATTATCCCTCAATTGTTTAATTGTTTAATCGTAATCCCTCAATCATTTAATTGTATCCCTCAATCATTTAATCTTTATCCCTCAATCATTTAATCGTTATCCCTCAATCGTTTAATAGTTATCCTTCAATCGTTTAATCATTATTCCTCAATCGTTTAATTGTTTAATCGTTATCGCTCAATCATTTAATCGTTAATTCGTTATCCTCAATCTTTAATCATTATCCTCAATCATTTAATCGTTATCCTCAATCGTTTAATAGTTATCCTTCAATCGTTTAATCATTATTCCTCAATCGTTTAATTGTTTAATCGTTATCGCTCAATCATTTAATCGTTAATCGTTATCCCTCAATCTTTAATCATTATCCTCAATGATTTAATCGTTATCCTCAATCGTTTAATCGTTGTCCTCAATCGTTTAATCGTTATCCTCAATCGTTTAATCATTATCCTCAATCGTTTCATCATTGTCCATAATTGTTTGATCATTATCCTTCAATCATTTCATCGTTATCCTTCACTCATTTAATTCATTATCCTTCAATCGTTTGATCGTTATCGCTCAATCGTTTGATCGATTATCCTTCAATCGTTTAATCATTATTCCTCAATCATTTTAATCGTTATCCTTCAATTGTTTAATCATTATCCTCAATCGTTTAATCGTTGTCCTCAATCGTTTAATCGTTTAATCATTATCCCTCAATTGTTTAATGGCTTAATCGCTATCCTTCAATCGTTTAATCGTTTAATCGTTATCCCTCAATTGTTTAATCATAATACCTCAATCGTTTTAATCGTTATCCCTCAATCGTTTGATCATTATCCTTCAACCATTTCATCATTATCCTTCAATCGTTTAATTCATTATCCTTCAATCATTTGATCGTTATCGCTCAATCGTTTGATCGTTATCCTTCAATCGTTTAATCATTATTCCTCAATCATTTAATCCTTATCCTTCAATTGTTTAATCATTATCCTTCAAGCGGTCAAGCGGTTGAAGGATAATAATCAACGATTAATTATAATAATTTCATCGAAAATAACGATTAAACGACCAGTTACTTTAATTAAATGATTGAGGATAACGATCAACGATCCTTCAATCGTCTGATCGTTATCGCTCAATCATTTGATCGTTATCCTTTAATCATTTGATCATTATCCTTCAATCGTTTAATCATTATCCTTCAATCGTTTAATTCATTATCCTTCAATCGTTTGATCGTTGTCCTCAATCATTTTTTGTTATCCTTCAATCATTTAATCGTTATCCTTCAATTGTTTAATCATTTAATCATTGTCCTCAATCGTTTAATCGTTATCGCTCAATCGTTTGATCATTATCCTTCAATCGTTTAATCGTTATCCTTCAATCGTTTGATCGTTATCCTTCAACCATTTAATCATTATCCTTAAATCGTTTAATTCGTTATCCTTCAATCGTTTGATCGTTATCGCTCAATCATTTGATCATTATCCTTTAATCGTTTGATCGTTATCCCTCAATCATTTAATCGTTATCCTTCAATCGTTTAATCGTTTAATCGTAATCCCTCAATCGTTTAATCATTATCGCTCAATCATTTGATCGTTATCCCTCAATCATTTGATTGTTATCCCTCAATCATTTGATCGTTTTCCTTCAATCATTTAATCGTTATCCTCAATCATTTAATCGTTATCCTTCAATCGTTTGATCGTTATTGCTCAATTGTTTGATCGTTATCCTTCAATCATTTAATCGTTATTCCTCAATCATTTAATTGTTTAATCGTTATCCTCAATCGTTTAATCATTTAATCATTATCCTCAATTGTTTAATTGTTTAATAGTAATCCTCAATCATTTAATTGTATCCCTCAATCATTTAATCTTTATCCTCAATCATTTAATCATTATCCTCAATCATTTAATCATTGTCCTCAATCATTTAATCATTATCCTCAATCGTTTAATAGTTATCCTTCAATCGTTTAATCATTATTCCTCAATCGTTTAATTATTTTAATCGTTATCGCTCAATCATTTAATCGTTAGTCGTTGTCCTCAATCTTTAATCGTTATCCTCAATCATTTAATCGTTGTCCTCAATCGTTTTAATCGTTATCCCTCAATCGTTTAATCGTTATCCCTCAATCGTTTAATCATTATCCCTCAATCGTTTCATCGTTATCCCTTAATTGTTTGATCATTATCCTTCAATCATTTCATCGTTATCCTTCACTCGTTTAATTCATTATCCTTCAATCGTTTGATCGTTATCCTTCAATCGTTTAATCATTATTCCTCAATCATTTAATCGTTATCCTTCAATTGTTTAATCATTATCCCTCAATCGTTTAATCGTTATCCCTCAATCGTTTAATCGTTTAATCATTATCCCTCAATCGTTTAATCGTTTAATCGCTATCCTTCAATCGTTTAATCGTTTAATCGTTATCCCTCAATTGTTTAATCATAATACCTCAATCGTTTAATCGTTATCCCTCAATCGTTTGATCATTATCCTTCAACCATTTCATCATTATCCTTCAATCGTTTAATTCATTATCCTTCAATCATTTGATCGTTATCGCTCAATCGTTTGATCGTTATCCTTCAATCGTTTAATCATTATTCCTCAATCATTTAATCCTTATCCTTCAATTGTTTAATCGTTATCCTTCAAACGATCAAGCGATTGAAGGATAATAAAACGATTGAGTATAATTTTAAACAATGAGAATAACTTGATGCTTGTAACAACTTAAATGATTGAGGATAACGATCAACGATCCTTCAATCAGTCTGATCGTTATCGCTCAATCATTTGATCGTTATCCTTCAATCATTTGATCATTATCCTTCAATCGTTTAATCATTATCCTTCAATCGTTTAATTCATTATCCTTCAATCGTTTGATCGTTATCCCTCAATCATTTATTTGTTATCCTTCAATCATTTAATCGTTATCCTTCAATTGTTTAATCATTTAATCATTATCCCTCAATCGTTTAATCGTTATCGCTCAATCATTTGATCATTATCCTTTAATCGTTTGATCGTTATCCCTCAATCATTTAATCGTTATCCTTCAATCGTTTAATCGTTATTCCTCAATCGTTTAATTGTTTAATCGTTATCGCTCAATCGTTTACTCATTATTCCTTAATCATTTAATCATTTAATCGTTATCCCTCAATCGTTTAATCGTTATCCCTCAATCATTTAATCATTATCCCTCAATCGTTTAATTGTTTAATCGTTATCCTCAATCATTTAATCATTTAATCATGATCCCTCAATCGATTTAATCATTATCCCTCAATCGTTAATCATTTAATCGTAATCCCTCAATCGTTTATATTATCGTAATCCTCATCGTTTAATCGTTATGTCCTCAATCGTTTGATCGTTATCCTTCAATCATTTGATCGTTATCCTCAATCTTAATTGTTTGATCGTTATCCTCAATCGTTTTATCATTTAATCATATCCTCAATCGTTTAATCTTATCACTCAATCGTTTGATCGTTATCCTTCAATCGTTTAATTCATTATACTTCAATCGTTTGATTATTATCGCTCAATCATTTAATCATTATCCTTCAATTGTTTATTCGTTATCCTCAATTGTTTAATCATTTAATCATTATCCTCAATCGTTTAATCGTTATTAATCATTATCCCTCAATCATTTAATCGTTATTCCTCAATCATTTAATCGTTATCTCTCAATTGTTTAATCATTAATCGTTATCCTCAATCGTTTAATCGTTATCCTCAATCGTTTAATCATTATCCTCAATCTTTCAATCGTTATCCCTCAATCGTTTAATCGTTATCCCTCAATCATTTAATCGTTTATCATAATCCCTCAATCGTTTAATCATTTAATCGTAATCCCTCAATCATTTAATCGTAATCCCTCAATCGTTTAATCATTATCCCTCAATCTTTCAATCGTTATCCCTCAATCATTTAATCGTTATCCCTCAATCATTTAATCGTTTATCATAATCCCTCAATCGTTTAATCATTTATTCGTAATCCCTCAATCGTTTAATCGTAATCCCTCAATCGTTTAATCATTATCCTTCAATCGTTTAATTCATTATCCTTCAATCGTTTGATCGTTATCCTCAATCGTTTAATTGTTTGATCGTTATCGCTCAATCGTTTGATCATTAGCCTTCAATCGTTTGATCATTATCCTTCAATCGTTTGATCCTTATCCTTCAATCGTTTGATCATTATCCCTCAATCATTTAATCTTTATCCCTCAATCGTTTAATTGTTTAATCGTTATCCCTCAATCGTTTTATCATTTAATCGTAATCCCTCAATCGTTTAATCGTTATCGCTCAATCGTTTGAGGGATAACGATGAAACGATTGATGCTCAATCGTTGAGTATAAGATTAAACAATGAGGATAATGATAACGATTATAATGATTAAATGATTGAGGATAACGATCAACGATCCTTCAATCGTTTGATCGTTATCGCTCAATCGTTTGATCGTTATCCTTCAATCATTTGATCATTATCCTTCAATCGTTTAATCATTATCCTTCAATCGTTTAATTCATTATCCTTCAATCATTTGATCGTTATCCCTCAATCATTTATTTGTTATCCTTAAATCGTTTAATTCGTTATCCTTCAATCGTTTGATCGTTATCGCTCAATCGTTTGATCATTATCCTTTAATCGTTTGATTGTTATCCCTCAATCATTTAATCGTTATCCTTCAATCGTTTAATTGTTATTCCTCAATCGTTTAATTGTTTAATCGTTATCGCTCAATCGTTTACTCATTATTCCTTAATCATTTAATCATTTAATCGTTATCCCTCAATCGTTTAATCATTTAATCGTTATCCCTCAATCGTTTAATCGTTATCCCTCAATCATTTAATCATTATCCCTCAATCGTTTAATTGTTTAATCGTTATCCCTCAATCATTTAATCATTTAATCGTGATCCCTCAATCGTTTAATCGTAATCCCTCAATCGTTTAATCGTTATCACTCAATCGTTTGATTGTTATCCTTCAATCGTTTGATTGTTATCGTTCAATTGTTTGACCGTTATCGCTCAATCATTTCATCATTATCCTTCATTCATTTAATTGTTATCTTTCAATCGTTTAATCGTTATCCTTCAGTCGTTTAATCGTTTAATCATTATCCCTCAATCGTTTCATCGTTATCCCTCAAACGATTAAACGATTGAGGGATTATGATTAAATTGATCGTTTGGGCGTTATCCCTCAATCATTTAATCGTTGCCCCTCAATCGTTTAATCATTATCCCTCAATCGTTTAATCGTTATCCCTCAATCATTTGTTTAATCGTTATCCTTCAATCGTTTTATCATTTAATCATAATCCCTCAATCGTTTAATCATTATCGGCTCAATCGTTTGAGGATAGCGATAAACGATTGAGGATATAATTAACGACTAACGATGAGTATAATGATTAAACGATTGAGGGACAACGATTAAATGATTGAGGGATAACGATCAAACGATCCTTCAATCGTTTGATCGTTATCGCTCAATCGTTTGATCGTTATCCTTCAATCATTTGATCATTATCCTTCAATCGTTTAATCATTATCCTTCAATCATTTAATTCATTATCCTTCAATCGTTTCATCGTTATTGCTCAATCATTTGATCGTTATCCCTCAATCATTTAATCGTTATCCTTCAATCATTTAATCGTATCCTTCAATTGTTTAATCGTTTAATCGTTATCCCTCAATCGTTTAATCGTTTAATCGTTATCCCTCAATCATTTAATCATTTATCAATCGTTTTATCATTTAATCATAATCCCTCAATCGTTTAATCATTATCGCTCAATCGTTTGAGGGATAACGATGAAACGATTGAGGGATAATGATTAAACGATTGAGGTATAATGATTAAACAATTGAGGGAAAATGATCGTTATCCTTCAATCATTTGATCATTATCCTTCAATCGTTTAATCATTATCCTTCAATCATTTAATTCATTATCCTTCAATCGTTTCATCGTTATCGCTCAATCGTTTGATCATTATCCTTCAATCATTTGATCGTTATCCTTCAATCATTTAATCGTTATCCTTCAATCGTTTAATCCATTATCCTTCAATCGTTTGATCGTTATCGCTCAATCATTTAATCGTTATCCCTCAATCATTTAATCGTTTAATAGTTATCGCTCAATCATTTACTCATTATCCCTCAATCATTTAATCATTTAATCGTAATCCTCAATCATTTAATCGTTATCGCTCAATGATTTGATCATTATCCCTCAATCATTTGATCGTTATCAGCTCAATGATTTGATCGTTATCCTCAATCGTTTAATCGTTTAATCATTATCCCTCAATCATTTAATCATTATCTCTCAATTGTTTAATCGTTTAATCATTATCCTCAATCGTTTAATCATTATTAATCATTATCCTCAATCGTTTAATCGTTATCTCTCAATTGTTTAATCGTTATCCTCAATCATTTAATCATTATCCTCAATCTTTCAATCGTTGTCCTCAATCATTTAATCGTTGTCCTCAATCATTTAATCGTTTAGTCATTATCCCTCAATCTTTAATCGTTTAATCGTTGTCCTCAATCGTTTAATCGTTGTCCCTCAATCATTTAATCATTTAATCGTAATCCCTCAATCGTTTAATCGTTATCGCTCAATCCTTTGATCGTTATCCTTCAATCATTATCCTTCAATCGTTTGATCATTATCCTTCAATCGTTTGATCATTATCCCTCAATCGTTTAATCGTTATCCCTCAATCGTTTGTTTAATCATTATCCCTCAATCGTTTTATCATTTAATCGTAATCCCTCAATCGTTTTATCATTTAATCGTAATCCCTCAATCGTTTAATCATTATCGCTCAATCGTTTGAGGGATAACGATGTAACGATTGAGGGATAATGATTAAACGATTAAACGATTGAGGTATAATGATTGATGGACATGATTAAATGATTGAGAATATGATCAAATGATCCTTCAATCGTTTGATCGTTATCGCTCAATCGTTTGATCGTTATCCTTCAATCATTTGATCATTATTCTTCAATCGTTTAATCATTATCCTTCAATCGTTTATTCATTATCCTTCAATCGTTTGATCGTTATTGCTCAATCATTTGATCGTTATCCTCAATCATTTAATCGTTATCCTTCAATCATTTAATCGTTATCCTTCAATTGTTTAATCATTTAATCGTAATCCTCAATCATTTAATCGTTATCGCTCATTTGTTTGATCATTATCCTTCAATCGTTTGATCGTTATCCTTCAATTGTTTGATTGTCCTCAATTGTTTAATCGTTATTCCTCAATTGTTTAATTGTTTAATCGTTATCGCTCAATCGTTTACTCATTATCCCTCAATCATTTAATCGTTTAATCGTTGTCCCTCAATCATTTAATCATTTAATCGTTATCCTCAATCGTTTAATCGTTATCCCTCAATCATTTAATCATTTAATCGTAATCCCTCAATCGTTTAATCGTTATCGCTCAATCCTTTGATCGTTATCCTTCAATCATTATCCTTCAATCATTTGATCATTATCCTTCAATCGTTTGATCATTATCCCTCAATCGTTTAATCGTTACCCCTCAATCGTTTGTTTAATCATTATCCCTCAATCGTTTTATCATTTAATCGTAATCCCTCAATCGTTTTATCATTTAATCGTAATCCCTCAATCGTTTAATCATTATCGCTCAATCGTTTGAGGGATAACGATGAAACGATAGAGGGATAATGATTAAACGATTAAACGATTGAGGTATAATGATTGATGGACAACGATTAAATGATTGAGGAATAACGATCAAATGATCCTTCAATCGTTTGATCGTTATCGCTCAATCGTTTGATCGTTATCCTTCAATCATTTGATCATTATTCTTCAATCGTTTAATCATTATCCTTCAATCGTTTAATTCATTATCCTTCAATCGTTTGATCGTTATTGCTCAATCATTTGATCGTTATCCCTCAATCATTTAATCGTTATCCTTCAATCATTTAATCGTTATCCTTCAATTGTTTAATCATTTAATCGTAATCCCTCAATCATTTAATCGTTATCGCTCATTTGTTTGATCATTATCCTTCAATCGTTTGATCGTTATCCTTCAATTGTTTGATTGTTATCCCTCAATTGTTTAATCGTTATTCCTCAATTGTTTAATTGTTTAATCGTTATCCTCAATCGTTTACTCATTATCCCTCAATCATTTAATCGTTTAATCGTTATCCCTCAATCATTTAATCATTTAATCGTTATCCCTCAATCTTTCAATCGTTATCCCTCAATCATTTAATTGTTTAATCGTTATCCCTCAATTGTTTAATCATTTAATCGTGATCCCTCAATCGTTTAATCGTTATCCCTCAATCGTTTAATCGTTTAATCGTAATCCCTCAATCGTTTAATCATTATCGCTCAATCATTTGATCGTTATCCCTCAATCATTTGATTGTTATCCCTCAATCATTTGATCGTTTTCCTTCAATCATTTAATCGTTATCCCTCAATCATTTAATCGTTATCCTTCAATCGTTTGATCATTATTGCTCAATTGTTTGATCGTTATCCTTCAATCATTTAATCGTTATTCCTCAATCATTTAATTGTTTAATCGTTATCCCTCAATCATTTAATCATTTAATCATTATCCCTCAATTGTTTAATTGTTTAATCGTAATCCTCAATCATTTAATTGTATCCTCAATCATTTAATCTTTATCCTCATCATTTAATCATTGTCCTCAATCATTTAATAGTTATCCTCAATCGTTTAATAGTTATCCTTCAATCGTTTAATCATTATTCCTCAATCGTTTAATTTTTAATCGTTATCGCTCAATCATTTAATCGTTAATTCATTATCCTCAATCTTTAATCATTATCCTCAATCATTTAATCGTTATCCTCAATCGTTTAATAGTTATCCTTCAATCGTTTAATCATTATTCCTCAATCGTTTAATTGTTTAATATTATAGCTCAATCATTTAATCGTTAATTCGTTATCCCTCAATCTTTAATCATTATCCCTCAATGATTTAATCGTTATCCCTCAATCGTTTAATCGTTATCCCTCAATCGTTTAATCGTTATCCCTCAATCGTTTAATCATTATCCCTCAATCGTTTCATCATTATCCCTTAATTGTTTGATCATTATCCTTCAATCATTTCATCGTTATCCTTCACTCATTTAATTCATTATCCTTCAATCGTTTGATCGTTATCGCTCAATCGTTTGATCGTTATCCTTCAATCGTTTAATCATTATTCCTCAATCATTTAATCGTTATCCTTCAATTGTTTAATCATTATCCCTCAATCGTTTAATCGTTATCCCTCAATCGTTTAATCGTTTAATCATTATCCCTCAATTGTTTAATCGTTTAATCGCTATCCTTCAATCGTTTAATCGTTTAATCGTTATCCCTCAATTGTTTAATCATAATACCTCAATCGTTTAATCGTTGTCCTCAATCGTTTGATCATTATCCTTCAACCATTTCATCATTATCCTTCAATCGTTTAATTCATTATCTTCAATCATTTGATCGTTATCGCTCAATCGTTTGATCGTTATCCTTCAATCGTTTAATCATTATTCCTCAATCATTTAATCCTTATCCTTACTAATTTTGTCATTATCCTTCAAGCGATCAAGCGGTTGAAGGATAATGATAACGATTGAGGTATAATAATTAACAATCGAAATAACGATTAAACGATCAGTTCTTTAATTAAATGATTGAGGATAACATCAAACGATCCTTCAATCGTCTGATCGTTATCGCTCAATCATTTGATCGTTATCCTTTAATCATTTGATCATTATCCTTCAATCGTTTAATCATTATCCTTCAATCGTTTAATTCATTATCCTTCAATCGTTTGATCGTTGTCCTCAATCATTATTTGTTATCCTTCAATCATTTAATCGTTATCCTTCAATTGTTTAATCATTTAATCATTATCCTCAATCGTTTAATCGTTATCGCTCAATCGTTTGATCATTATCCTTCAATCGTTTAATCGTTATCCTTCAATCGTTTGATCGTTATCCTTCAACCATTTAATCATTATCCTTAAATCGTTTAATTCGTTTATCCTTCAATCGTTTGATGATTATCGCTCAATCATTTGATCATTATCCTTTAATCGTTTGATCGTTATCCCTCAATCATTTAATCGTTATCCTTCAATCGTTTAATCGTTTAATCGTAATCCCTCAATCGTTTAATCATTATCGCTCAATCATTTGATCGTTATCCCTCAATCATTTGATTGTTATCCTCAATCATTTGATCGTTTTCCTTCAATCATTTAATCGTTATCCTCAATCATTTAATAGTTATCCTTCAATCGTTTGATCGTTATTGCTCAATTGTTTGATCGTTATCCTTCAATCATTTAATCGTTATTCCTCAATCATTTAATTGTTTAATCGTTATCCTCAATCGTTTAATCATTTAATCATTATCCTCAATTGTTTAATTGTTTAATATTAATCCTCAATCATTTAATTGTATCCCTCAATCATTTAATCTTTATCCTCAATCATTTAATCATTATCCTCAATCATTTAATCATTTCCTCAATCATTTAATCATTATCCCTCAATCATTTAATAGTTATCCTCAATCGTTTAATGTTATCCTTCAATCGTTTAATCATTTAATCCTTCAATCGTTTAATCATTTAATCGTCAATCGTTATCCTCAATTTTAATCGTTATCCTCAATCATTTAATCGTTAGTCTTATCCTCAATCGTTTAATCATTGTCCTCAATCGTTTAATCATTATCCTCAATCGTTTCATCGTTATCCTTAATTGTTTGATCATTATCCTTCAATCATTCGTTTAATTCATTATCCTTCAATCGTTTGATCGTTATCCTTCAATCGTTTAATCATTATTCCTCAATCATTTAATCGTTATCCTTCAATTGTTTAATCATTATCCCTCAATCGTTTAATCATTGTCCTCAATCGTTTAATCGTTTAATCATTATCCTCAATCGTTTAATCGTTTATCGCTATCCTTCAATCATTTAATCGTTTAATCGTTATCCCTCAATTGTTTAATCATAATACCTCAATCGTTTAATCGTTATCCCTCAATCGTTTGATCATTATCCTTCAACCATTTCATCATTATCCTTCAATCGTTTAATTCATTATCCTTCAATCATTTGATCGTTATCGCTCAATCGTTTGATCGTTATCCTTCAATCGTTTAATCATTATTCCTCAATCATTTAATCCTTATCCTTCAATTGTTTAATCGTTATCCTTCAAACGATCAAACGATTGAAGGATAATGAATTAAACGATTGAGATATAATGTTTAAACAATTGAGGGATAACGATTAAACGATTGAGGGACAACAATTAAATGATTGAGGGATAACGATCAAACGATCCTTCAATCGTCTGATCGTTATCGCTCAATCATTTGATCGTTATCCTTCAATCATTTGATCATTATCCTTCAATCGTTTAATCATTATCCTTCAATCGTTTAATTCATTATCCTTCAATCGTTTGATCGTTATCCCTCAATCATTTATTTGTTATCCTTCAATCATTTAATCGTTATCCTTCAATTGTTTAATCATTTAATCATTATCCCTCAATCGTTTAATCGTTATCGCTCAATCATTTGATCATTATCCTTTAATCGTTTGATCGTTATCCCTCAATCATTTAATCGTTATCCTTCAATCGTTTAATCGTTATTCCTCAATCGTTTAATTGTTTAATCGTTATCGCTCAATCGTTTACTCATTATTCCTTAATCATTTAATCATTTAATCGTTATCCCTCAATCGTTTAATCGTTATCCCTCAATCATTTAATCATTATCCCTCAATCGTTTAATTGTTTAATCGTTATCCCTCAATCATTTAATCATTTAATCGTGATCCCTCAATCGTTTAATCATTATCCCTCAATCGTTTAATCATTTAATCGTAATCCCTCAATCGTTTAATCGTTTATCGTAATCCCTCAATCGTTTACTCGTTGTCTCTCAATCGTTTAATTCGTTATCCTTCAATCGTTTGATCATTATCCCTCAATCGTTTAATCGCTATCCCTCAATCGTTTTATCATTTAATCATAATCCCTCAATCGTTTAATCGTTATCACTCAATCGTTTGATCGTTATCCTTCAATCGTTTAATTCATTATACTTCAATCGTTTGATTGTTATCGCTCAATCATTTAATCATTATCCTTCAATTGTTTATTCGTTATCCCTCAATTGTTTAATCATTTAATCATTATCCCTCAATCGTTTAATCGTTATTAATCATTATCCCTCAATCATTTAATCGTTATTCCTCAATCATTTAATCGTTATCTCTCAATTGTTTAATCATTTAATCGTTATCCCTCAATCGTTTAATCGTTATCCCTCAATCGTTTAATCATTATCCCTCAATCTTTCAATCGTTATCCCTCAATCGTTTAATCGTTATCCCTCAATCATTTAATCGTTTATCATAATCCCTCAATCGTTTAATCATTTAATCGTAATCCCTCAATCATTTAATCGTAATCCTCAATCGTTTAATCATTATCCTCAATCTTTCAATCGTTATCCCTCAATCGTTTAATCGTTATCCCTCAATCATTTAATCGTTTATCATAATCCCTCAATCGTTTAATCATTTATTCATAATCCCTCAATCGTTTAATCGTAATCCCTCAATCGTTTAATCATTATCCTTCAATCGTTTAATTCATTATCCTTCAATCGTTTGATCGTTATCCTCAATCGTTTAATTGTTTGATCGTTATCGCTCAATCGTTTGATCATTAGCCTTCAATCGTTTGATCATTATCCTTCAATCGTTTGATCCTTATCCTTCAATCGTTTGATCATTATCCCTCAATCATTTAATCTTTTCCCTCAATCGTTTAATTGTTTAATCGTTGTCCCTCAATCATTTTGTCATTTAATCGTAATCCTCAATCGTTTAATCGATTATCGCTCAATCGTTTGAGGATAACGATAAACGATGAGGATAATATTATGATAAACGATTAAACAATTGAGTATAACGATTGATGGACATGATTAAATGATTGAGAGATATGATAAATGATCCTTCAATCGTTTGATCGTTATCGCTCAATCGTTTGATCGTTATCCTTCAATCATTTGATCATTATCCTTCAATCGTTTAATCATTATCCTTCAATCGTTTAATTCATTATCCTTCAATCATTTGATCGTTATCCCTCAATCATTTATTTGTTATCCTTAAATCGTTTAATTCGTTATCCTTCAATCGTTTGATCGTTATCGCTCAATCGTTTGATCATTATCCTTTAATCGTTTGATTGTTATCCCTCAATCATTTAATCGTTATCCTTCAATCGTTTAATTGTTATTCCTCAATCGTTTAATTGTTTAATCGTTATCGCTCAATCGTTTACTCATTATTCCTTAATCATTTAATCATTTAATCGTTATCCCTCAATCGTTTAATCATTTAATCGTTATCCCTCAATCGTTTAATCGTTATCCCTCAATCATTTAATCATTATCCCTCAATCGTTTAATTGTTTAATCGTTATCCCTCAATCATTTAATCATTTAATCGTGATCCCTCAATCGTTTAATCGTAATCCCTCAATCGTTTAATCGTTATCACTCAATCGTTTGATTGTTATCCTTCAATCGTTTGATTGTTATCGTTCAATTGTTTGACCGTTATCGCTCAATCATTTCATCATTATCCTTCATTCATTTAATTGTTATCTTTCAATCGTTTAATCGTTATCCTTCAGTCGTTTAATCGTTTAATCATTATCCCTCAATCGTTTCATCGTTATCCCTCAAACGATTAAGCGATTGAGGGAATATGATTAAATTGATCGTTTGAGCGTTATCCCTCAATCATTTAATCGTTGTCCCTCAATCGTTTAATCATTATCCCTCAATCGTTTAATCGTTATCCCTCAATCATTTGTTTAATCGTTATCCTTCAATCGTTTTATCATTTAATCATAATCCCTCAATCGTTTAATCATTATCGCTCAATCGTTTGAGGATAGCGATAAAGCGATTGAGGATAATGATTAACGACTAACGATGAGTGTAATGATTAAACAGTGAAATGATTACGATTGAGGACTCTGACAATGATTGAGGATAACGATCAAACGATCCCAATCGCTTGATCGCTATCGCTCAATCGGTTGATCGCTATCCTTCAATCATTTGATCATTATCCTTCAATCGTTTAATCATTATCCTTCAATCATTTAATTCATTATCCTTCAATCGTTTCATCGTTATTGCTCAATCATTTGATCGTTATCCCTCAATCATTTAATCGTTATCCTTCAATCATTTATATTGATCCTTCAATTGTTTAATCGTTTAATCGTTGATCCTCAATCGTTTAATCGTTTAATCGTTATCCCTCAATCATTTAATCATTTATCAATCGTTTTATCATTTAATCATAATCCTCAATCGTTTAATCATTATCGCTCAATCGTTTGAGGATATCGATAAACGATTGAGGATATGATTAAGCGATTAGTATAATTAAACAATTGAAAAATGATCGTTATCCTTCAATCATTTGATCATTATCCTTCAATCGTTTAATCATTATCCTTCAATCATTTAATTCATTATCCTTCAATCGTTTCATCGTTATCGCTCAATCGTTTGATCATTATCCTTCAATCATTTGATCGTTATCCTTCAATCATTTAATCGTTATCCTTCAATCGTTTAATCCATTATCCTTCAATCGTTTGATCGTTATCGCTCAATCATTTAATCGTTATCCCTCAATCATTTAATCGTTTAATCGTTATCGCTCAATCATTTACTCATTATCCCTCAATCATTTAATCATTTAATCGTAATCCCTCAATCATTTAATCGTTATCGCTCAATGATTTGATCATTATCCCTCAATCATTTGATCGTTATCGCTCAATGATTTGATCGTTATCCCTTTAATCGTTTAATCATTATCCCTCAATCATTTAATCATTATCTCTCAATTGTTTAATCGTTTAATCATTATCCCTCAATCGTTTAATCATTATTAATCATTATCCCTCAATCGTTTAATCGTTATCTCTCAATTGTTTAATCGTTATCCCTCAATCATTTAATCATTATCCTCAATCTTTCAATCGTTGTCCCTCAATCATTTAATCGTTGTCCCTCAATCATTTAATCGTTTAGTCATTGATCCTCAATCTTTTAATCGTTTAATCGTTGTCCTCAATCGTTTAATCGTTGTCCCTCAATCATTTAATCATTTAATCGTAATCCCTCAATCGGTTTAATCGTTATCGCTCAATCCTTTGATCGTTATCCTTCAATCATTATCCTTCAATCGTTTGATCATTATCCTTCAATCGTTTGATCATTATCCTCAATCGTTTAATCGTTATCCCTCAATCGTTTGTTTAATCATTATCCTCAATCGTTTTATCATTTAATCGTAATCCTCAATCGTTTTATCATTTAATCGTAATCCTCAATCGTTTAATCATTTATCGCTCAATCGTTTGGGGGATAGCGATTAACGATAGAGGATAATGATAAACGATTAACGATTGAGTATAATGATTGATGGACAACGATTAATGATTGAGGAATATGATCAAATGATCCTTCAATCGTTTGATCGCTATCGCTCAATCGCTTTGATCGTTATCCTTCAATCATTTGATCATTATTCTTCAATCGTTTAATCATTATCCTTCAATCGTTTAATTCATTATCCTTCAATCGTTTGATCGTTATTGCTCAATCATTTGATCGTTATCCCTCAATCATTTAATCGTTATCCTTCAATCATTTAATCGTTATCCTTCAATTGTTTAATCATTTAATCGTAATCCCTCAATCATTTAATCGTTATCGCTCATTTGTTTGATCATTATCCTTCAATCGTTTGATCGTTATCCTTCAATTGTTTGATTGTTATCCCTCAATTGTTTAATCGTTATTCCTCAATTGTTTAATTGTTTAATCGTTATCGCTCAATCGTTTACTCATTATCCCTCAATCATTTAATCGTTTAATCGTTATCCCTCAATCATTTAATCATTTAATCGTTATCCCTCAATCTTTCAATCGTTATCCCTCAATCATTTAATTGTTTAATCGTTATCCCTCAATTGTTTAATCATTTAATCGTGATCCCTCAATCGTTTAATCGTTATCCCTCAATCGTTTAATCGTTTAATCGTAATCCCTCAATCGTTTAATCATTATCGCTCAATCATTTGATCGTTATCCTCAATCATTTGATTGTTATCCCTCAATCATTTGATCGTTTTCCTTCAATCATTTAATCGTTATCCCTCAATCATTTAATCGTTATCCTTCAATCGTTTGATCATTATTGCTCAATTGTTTGATCGTTATCCTTCAATCATTTAATCGTTATTCCTCAATCATTTAATTGTTTAATCGTTATCCCTCAATCATTTAATCATTTAATCATTATCCCTCAATTGTTTAATTGTTTAATCGTAATCCCTCAATCATTTAATTGTATCCCTCAATCATTTAATCTTTATCCCTCAATCATTTAATCATTATCCCTCAATCATTTAATCGTTATCCCTCAATCGTTTAATAGTTATCCTTCAATCGTTTAATCATTATTCCTCAATCGTTTAATTGTTTAATCGTTATCGCTCAATCATTTAATCGTTAATTCGTTATCCCTCAATCTTTAATCATTATCCCTCAATCATTTAATCGTTATCCCTCAATCGTTTAATAGTTATCCTTCAATCGTTTAATCATTATTCCTCAATCGTTTAATTGTTTAATCGTTATCGCTCAATCATTTAATCGTTAATTCGTTATCCCTCAATCTTTAATCATTATCCCTCAATGATTTAATCGTTATCCCTCAATCGTTTAATCGTTATCCCTCAATCGTTTAATCGTTATCCCTCAATCGTTTAATCATTATCCCTCAATCGTTTCATCATTATCCCTTAATTGTTTGATCATTATCCTTCAATCATTTCATCGTTATCCTTCACTCATTTAATTCATTATCCTTCAATCGTTTGATCGTTATCGCTCAATCGTTTGATCGTTATCCTTCAATCGTTTAATCATTATTCCTCAATCATTTAATCGTTATCCTTCAATTGTTTAATCATTATCCCTCAATCGTTTAATCGTTATCCCTCAATCGTTTAATCGTTTAATCATTATCCCTCAATTGTTTAATCGTTTAATCGCTATCCTTCAATCGTTTAATCGTTTAATCGTTATCCCTCAATTGTTTAATCATAATACCTCAATCGTTTAATCGTTATCCCTCAATCGTTTGATCATTATCCTTCAACCATTTCATCATTATCCTTCAATCGTTTAATTCATTATCCTTCAATCATTTGATCGTTGCTATCGCTCAATCGTTTGATCGTTATCCTTCAATCGTTTAATCATTATTCCTCAATCATTTAATCCTTATCCTTCAATTGTTTAATCATTATCCTTCAAGCGATCAAGCGATTGAAGGATAATAGATAACGATTAATTATAATAATTCTTCATCGAAAATAACGATTAAACGATTAGTTCTTTAATTAAATGATTGAGGATAACGATCAACGATCCTTCAATCGTCTGATCGTTATCGCTCAATCATTTGATCGTTATCCTTTAATCATTTGATCATTATCCTTCAATCGTTTAATCATTATCCTTCAATCGTTTAATTCATTATCCTTCAATCGTTTGATCGTTATCCCTCAATCATTTATTTGTTATCCTTCAATCATTTAATCGTTATCCTTCAATTGTTTAATCATTTAATCATTATCCCTCAATCGTTTAATCGTTATCGCTCAATCGTTTGATCATTATCCTTCAATCGTTTAATCGTTATCCTTCAATCGTTTGATCGTTATCCTTCAACCATTTAATCATTATCCTTAAATCGTTTAATTCGTTATCCTTCAATCGTTTGATCGTTATCGCTCAATCATTTGATCATTATCCTTTAATCGTTTGATCGTTATCCCTCAATCATTTAATCGTTATCCTTCAATCGTTTAATCGTTTAATCGTAATCCCTCAATCGTTTAATCATTATCGCTCAATCATTTGATCGTTATCCTCAATCATTTGATTGTTGTCCTCAATCATTTGATCGTTTTCCTTCAATCATTTAATCGTTATCCCTCAATCATTTAATCGTTATCCTTCAATCGTTTGATCGTTATTGCTCAATTGTTTGATCGTTATCCTTCAATCATTTAATCGTTATTCCTCAATCATTTAATTGTTTAATCGTTATCCCTCAATCGTTTAATCATTTAATCATTATCCCTCAATTGTTTAATTGTTTAATCGTAATCCCTCAATCATTTAATTGTATCCCTCAATCATTTAATCTTTATCCCTCAATCATTTAATCATTATCCCTCAATCATTTAATCATTATCCCTCAATCATTTAATCGTTATCCCTCAATCGTTTAATAGTTATCCTTCAATCGTTTAATCATTATTCCTCAATCGTTTAATTGTTTAATCGTTATCGCTCAATCATTTAATCGTTAATTCGTTATCCCTCAATCTTTAATCGTTATCCCTCAATCATTTAATCGTTATCCCTCAATCGTTTAATCGTTATCCCTCAATCGTTTAATCATTATCCCTCAATCGTTTCATCGTTATCCCTTAATTGTTTGATCATTATCCTTCAATCATTTCATCGTTATCCTTCACTCGTTTAATTCATTATCCTTCAATCGTTTGATCGTTATCCTTCAATCGTTTAATCATTATTCCTCAATCATTTAATCGTTATCCTTCAATTGTTTAATCATTATCCTCAATCGTTTAATCGTTGTCCTCAATCGTTTAATCGTTTAATCATTATCCTCAATCGTTTAATCGTTTAATCGCTATCCTTCAATCGTTTAATCGTTTAATCGTTATCCCTCAATTGTTTAATCATAATACCTCAATCGTTTAATCGTTGTCCCTCAATCGTTTGATCATTATCCTTCAACCATTTCATCATTATCCTTCAATCGTTTAATTCATTATCCTTCAATCATTTGATGTTATCGCTCAATCGTTTGATCGTTATCCTTCAATCGTTTAATCATTATTCCTCAATCATTTAATCCTTATCCTTCAATTGTTAATCGTTATCCTTCAAGCGATCAAGCGATTGAAGGATAATAATAACGATTGAGTATAATAATTAAACAATAGATAACGATTAAACGATCAATTGCTCAATTAAATGATTGAGGATAACGATCAACGATCCTTCAATCATCTGATCGTTATCGCTCAATCATTTGATCGTTATCCTTCAATCATTTGATCATTATCCTTCAATCGTTTAATCATTATCCTTCAATCGTTTAATTCATTATCCTTCAATCGTTTGATCGTTGTCCTCAATCATTTATTTGTTATCCTTCAATCATTTAATCGTTATCCTTCAATTGTTTAATCATTTAATCATTATCCCTCAATCGTTTAATCGTTATCGCTCAATCATTTGATCATTATCCTTTAATCGTTTGATCGTTATCCCTCAATCATTTAATCGTTATCCTTCAATCGTTTAATCGTTATTCCTCAATCGTTTAATTGTTTAATCGTTATCGCTCAATCGTTTACTCATTATTCCTTAATCATTTAATCATTTAATCGTTATCCCTCAATCGTTTAATCATTTAATCGTTATCCCTCAATCGTTTAATCGTTATCCCTCAATCATTTAATCATTATCCCTCAATCGTTTAATTGTTTAATCGTTATCCCTCAATCATTTAATCATTTAATCGTGATCCCTCAATCGTTTAATCATTATCCCTCAATCGTTTAATCATTTAATCGTAATCCCTCAATCGTTTAATCGTTATCGCTCAATCATTTGATCGTTATCCCTCAATCATTTGATCATTATCCCTCAATCATTTGATCATTATCGCTCAATGATTTGATCGTTATCCTTCATTTGTTTAATCGTTATCCCTCAATCATTTAATCGTTATCCTCAATCATTTAATCGTTGTCCTCAATCGTTTAATCATCATCCTCAATCGTTTAATTGTTTATCATAATCCTCAATCGTTTAATCATTTAGCGTTTTAATACATAATCCTCAATCATTTAAATCGTCCTCAATACGTTTAATTTGTTATCCTTAATCGTTTGATCGTTATCGCTCAATCTTTCAATCGTTATCCCTCAATCATTTAATTGTTATCCTCAATTGTTTAATCATTTAATCGTTATCCTCAATCGTTTAATCGTTATCCTCATCGTTTAATCATTTAATCATAATCCCTCAATCGTTTAATCATTATAACTCAATCATTTTATCGTTATCCTCAATCATTTGATCGTTATCCTCAATCATTTGATCATTATCGCTCAATGATTTGATCGTTATCCTTCAATTGTTTAATCATTATCCCTCAATTGTTTAATCGTTTAATCATTATCGCTCAATCATTTAATTGTTATCCTCAATCGTTTAATCGTTGTCCTCAATCGTTTAATCGTTATCCTCAATTGTTTAATTGTTTATCGTAATCCCTCAATCGTTTAATCGTTTAATCGTAATCCCTCAATCGTTTAGTCATCCCTCAATCGTTTAATTCGTTATCCTTCAATCATTTGATCATTATCGCTCAATCGTTTGATCGTTATCCTTCAATCATTTGATCATTATCCTTCAATTGTTTGCTATCCTTCAATTGTTTAATTCATTATCCTTCAATCGTTTGATCGTTATCGCTCAATCTTTCAATCGTTATCCCTCAATCGTTTAATCGTTATCCCTCAATCATTTAATCGTTATCCCTCAATCTTTAATCGTTTAATCATGATCCCTCAATCGTTTAATCGTTATCCCTCAATCATTTAATCGTTTAATCGTAATCCCTCAATCATTTAATCATTATCGCTCAATCATTTGATCGTTATCCCTCAATCATTTGATCATTATCGCTCAATGATTTGATTGTTATCCTTCAATTGTTTAATCGTTATCCCTCAATCGTTTAATCATTTAATCATTATCCCTCAATCATTTAATCGTTATCCCTCAATCGTTTAATCGTTTATCGTAATCCCTCAATCGTTTAATTAGTTATCCTTCAATCGTTTGATCATTATCACTCAATCGTTTGATCGTTATCCTTCAATCATTTGATAATTATCCTTCAATCGTTTAATCATTATCCTTCAATCGTTTAATTCATTATCCTTCAATCGTTTGATCATTATAGCTCAATCGTTTGATCGTTATCCCTCAATCATTTAATCGTTTAATCGTGATCCCTCAATCGTTTAATCGTTATCCCTCAATCATTTAATCGTTTAATCGTAATCCCTCAATCGTTTAATCATTATCGCTCAATCATTTGATCGTTATCCCTCAATCATTTGATCATTATCGCTCAATGATTTGATCGTTATCCTTCAATTGTTTAATCGTTATCTCTCAATTGTTTAATCATTTAATCATTATCCCTCAATCGTTTAATCATTTAATCATTATCCCTCAATCATTTAATCGTTATCCCTCAATCATTTAATCGTTATCCCTCAATCGTTTAATCGTTTATCATAATCCCTCAATCGTGTAATTCGTTATCCTTCAATCGTTTCATCATTATCACTCAATCGTTTGATCGTTATCCTTCAATCATTTGATAATTATCCTTCAATCGTTTAATCATTATCCTTCAATCGTTTAATTCATTATCCTTCAATCATTTAGATTATTATCACTCAATCGTTTGATCATTATCCTCAATCATTTAATCATTATCCTCAATCGTTTAATCGTTATCCTTCAATCGTTTAATCGTTGTTCCTCAATCGTTTCATTGTTTAATCGTTATATCGCTCAATCCTTTACTCATTTATCCCTCAATCATTTAATCATTTAATCGTTATCCCTCAATTGTTTAATTGTTTAATCGTAATCCCTCAATCATTTAATCGTTATCGCTCAATCATTTGATCGTTATCTCTCAATCATTTGATCGTTATCGCTCAATGATTTGATCGTTATCCTTCAATTGTTTAATCGTTATCCCTCAATTGTTTAATCGTTTAATCATTATCCCTCAATCGTTTAATCGTTATCCCTCAATCGTTTGATCGTTATCATTCAATCGTTTGATCGTTATCCTTCAATCGTTTGATCGTTATCCTTCAATCATTTAATCGTTATCCCTCAATCGTTTAATCATTATCCTCAATCGTTTAATTTGTTATCCTTTAATCGTTTGATCGTTATCACTCAATCGTTTGATAGTTATCCTTCAATCGTTTGATCGTTATCCTTCAATCATTTGATCGTTATCCCTGAATCGTTTAATTGTTTAATCGTTATCCCTCAATCGTTTAATCATTATCGCTCAATCGTTTGATCATTATCCTTCAATCATTTGATCATTATCCCTCAATCGTTTGATCGTTATCCTTCAATCGTTTAATCGTTATCCCTCAATCATTTAATCATTATCCTTCAATCATTTAATTGTTTAATCGTTATCCCTCAATCGTTTAATCCTTATCCCTCAATTGTTTAATCGTTATCCCTCAATCATTTAATCGTTATCCCTCAATCGTTTAATCATTATCCCTCAATCGTTTAATCATTATCGCTCAATCGTTTTGATCATTATCCTTCAATCATTTGATCATTTATCCCTCAATCGTTTGATCGTTTCCTCAATCATTTCAATGTTATCCTCAATCGTTTAATCATTATCCTTCAATCGTTTAATCGTTATCCCTCAATCTTTCAATCATTATCCTCAATCGTTTAATCATTCAATCGTTATCCTCAATCGTTCGATCATATCCATCAATTGTTTAGTCGTTATCCTCATTCATTTAATGCGTTTAATGGAACATACCTCAATCTTTACCCTCAGCCTCGTTTGTCGTTTGATCATTAAACCTCAATCATTTGTCGTTATCCTTCAATCATTAGTTATCCTCAATTGTTTGATTATTGTCCCTCAATCGTTTAATAATTAGTCCTTCAATCATTTCATCGTTATCCTTCAATCATTTAATCATTTAATCATTGTCCCTCAATCGTTTGTCGTTTATCATAATCCTCAATCGTTTAATCATTTAATCGTAATCCTCAATCGTTTAATCATTAGCGCTCAATCAGTTTGATCGTTATCCTTCAATCATTTGATCGTTATTGCTCAATTGTTTGATCGTTATCGCTCAATCGTTTGATCGTTATCCTTCAATCATTTGATCATTATCCCTCAATCGTTTGATCGTTATCCTTCAATCGTTTAATCGTTATCCCTCAATCTTTCAATCATTATCCCTCAATCGTAAAATCATTATTCCTCAATCATTAAATCGTTATCCTTCAATCATTTAATCGTTATCCCTCAATCGTTTAATCGTTTGATCATTATCCCAAAATCATTTAATCGTTATCCTTCAATCGTTTAATCGTTATCCTTCAATCATTTAATTGTTATCCCTCAATTGTTTAATCATTATACCTGAATCGTTTAATCGTTTAATCATTATCCCTCAATCATTTCATCGTTATCCCTCAATCGTTTGATCGTTATCCTTCAATCGTTTGATCATTATCCCTCAATCATTTAATCGTTATCCCTCAATCATTTAATCATTTATCGTAATCCCTCAATTGTTTAATCGTTATCCTCAATCGTTTAATTGTTTAATCGTTATCCCTCAATCGTTTAATCGTTTATCGTAATCTCTCAATTATTTAATCGCTATCCCTCAATCGTTTAATTGTTTAATCGTTATCCTTCAATCATTTAATCGTTATCCTTCAATCGTTTAATCATTTAATCGTTATCCCTCAATCGTTTAATCGTTTATCATAATCCCTCAATCGTTTAATCATTTAATCGTAATCCCTCAATCGTTTAATCATTATCGCTCAATCATTTGATCGTTATCCTTCAATCATTTGATCGTTATTGCTCAATTGTTTGATCGTTATCGCTCAATCGTTTGATCGTTATCCTTCAATCATTTGATCATTATCCCTCAATCGTTTGATCGTTATCCTTCAATCGTTTAATCGTTATCCCTCAATCTTTCAATCATTATCCCTCAATCGTAAAATCATTATTCCTCAATCATTAAATCGTTATCCTTCAATCATTTAATCGTTATCCTTCAATCGTTTAATCGTTTGATCATTATCCCAAATCATTTAATCGTTATCCTTCAATCGTTTAATCGTTATCCTTCAATCATTTAATTGTTATCCCTCAATTGTTTAATCATTATACCTCAATCGTTTAATCGTTTAATCATTATCCCTCAATCATTTCATCGTTATCCCTCAATCGTTTGATCGTTATCCTTCAATCGTTTGATCATTATCCCTCAATCATTTAATCGTTATCCCTCAATCATTTAATCATTTATCGTAATCACTCAATTGTTTAATCGTTATCCTCAATCGTTTAATTGTTTAATCGTTATCCCTCAATCGTTTAATCGTTTATCGTAATCTCTCAATTATTTAATCGCTATCCCTCAATCGTTTAATTGTTTAATCGTTATCCCTCAATCATTTAATTGTAATCCCTCAATCGTTTGTATCCCTCAATCGTTTAATTCGTTATCCTTCAATCGTTTGATCATTATCGCTCAATCATTTGATAGTTATCCTTCAATCGTTTGATCATTATCCTTCAATCGTTTGATCATTATCCTCAATCGTTTAATTGTTTAATCGTTATCCCTCAATCGTTTAATCATTTAATCGTAATCCCTCAATTGTTTAATCATTATCCCTCAGTCGTTTGATTGTTATCCTTCAATCATTTGATCGTTTTCGCTCAATTGTTTGATCGTTATCGCTCAATCGTTTGATCGTTATCCTTCAATCATTTGATCATTATCCCTCAATCGTTTAATCGTTATCCTTCAATCATTTAATCATTATCCCTCAATCGTTTAATCGTTATCCCTCAATCATTTAATCATTATCCTTCAATCATTTAATTGTTTAATCGTTATCCTTCAATCATTTAATCATTATCCCTCAATCGTTTAATCATTATCCCTCAATCTTTCAATCGTTATCCCTCAATCGTTTAATCATTATCCCTCAATCGTTTAATCGTTTATCATAATCCCTCAATCGTTTAATCATTTAATCATAATCCCTCAATTGTTTAATCGTTATCGCTCAAACGTTTGATCGTTATCCTTCAATCGTTTGATCGTTATTGCTCAATTGTTTGATCGTTATCCCTCAATCGTTTGATCGTTATCCTTCAATCGTTTGATCGTTATCCTTCAATTGTTTAATCATTATCCCTCAATCTTTCAATCATTATCCCTCAATCGTAAAATCATTATTCCTCAATAGTTAAATCGTTATCCTTCAATCATTTAATCGTTATCCCTCAATCGTTTAATCGTTTGATCTATCCTCAATCATTTAATCATTATCCTTCAATCGTTTAATCGTTATCCTTCAATCATTTAATTATTATCCTCAATTGTTTTAATCATTATACCTCAATCGTTTAATCGTTTAATCATTATCCCTCAATCATTTGATCGTTATCCTTCAATCGTTTGATCGATTATCCTTCAATCGTTTGATCATTATCCTCAATCATTTAATCGTTATCCCTCAATCATTTAATCGTTTATCGTAATCCTCAATCATTTAATCGTTATCCTCAATCGTTTAATTGTTTAATCGTTATCCCTCAATCTATTTAATCGTTTATCTAATCTCTCAATTAATTTAATCGTTATCCTCAATCTTAATTGTTTAATCGTTATCCTCAATCGTTATTGTATCCCTCAATCGCTTGATATCCTTCAATCGTTTGATCGATTATCCTTCAATCGTTTGATCATTATCCTCAATCATTTTGATAGTTATCCTTCAATCGTTTGATCATTATCCTTCAATCGTTTGATCGTTATCCTCAATCGTTTAATCATTTAATCGTAATCCTCAATTGTTTAATCATTATCCTCAGTCGTTTGATTTTTATCCTTCAATCGTTTGATCTTTTAGCTCAATTGTTTGATCGTTATCGCTCAATCGTTTGATCGTTATCCTTCAATCGTTTGATCATTATCCCTCAATCGTTTAATCGTTATCCTTCAATCATTTAATCATTATCCCTCAATCGTTTAATCGTTATCCCTCAATCATTTAATCGTTATCCTTCAATCATTTAATTGTTTAATCGTTATGCTTCAATCATTTAATCATTATCCCTCAATCGTTTAATTGTTTAATCTTTATCCCTCAATCGTTTAATCATTTAATCATTATCCCTCAATCGTTTAATCATTTAATCGTTATCCCTCAATCGTTTAATTCGTTATCCTTCAATCGTTTGATCATTATCGCTCAATCGTTTGATCGTTATCCCTCAATCGTTTAATCGTTATCCCTCAATTGTTTAATCGTTTAATCATTATCCCTCAATCGTTTAATCATTATCCCTCAATCATTTAATCATTATCTCTCAATTGTTTAATCGTTTAATCATTATCCCTCAATCGTTTAATCGTTATCCCTCAATCATTTAATCATTATCCCTCAATCTTTCAATCGTTATCCCTCAATCGTTTAATCATTATCCCTCAATCGTTTAATTGTTTATCATAATCCCTCAATCGTTTAATCATTTAATCGTAATCCCTCAATTGTTTAATCGTTATCGCTCAAACGTTTGATCATTATCCTTCAATCGTTTGATCGTTATTGCTCAATTGTTTGATCGTTATCGCTCAATTGTTTGATCGTTATCCCTCAATCGTTTGATCGTTATCCTTCAATCGTTTAATCGTTATCCCTCAATCTTTCAATCATTATCCCTCAATCGTTTAATCGTTATCCTTCAATCGTTTAATCGTTATCCTTCAATCGTTTGATCATTATCGCTCAATCATTTGATCGTTATCCCTCAATCGTTTAATCGTTATCCCTCAATTGTTTAATCGTTTAATCATTATCCCTCAATCGTTTGATCGTTATCCTTCAATCGTTTGATCGTTATTGCTCAATTGTTTGATCGTTATCGCTCAATCTCTCAATCGTTTAATCGTTATCCCTCAATTGTTTAATCGTTTAATCTCTGAGGATGCTGACAAGATAAGCAGTTTAAAAAAACCTCCCTGAATTAAAAACTAAAACAAACACAAAGCAATACCACTTTAAAAGTGAGGAAAACTTTTCTCAAATGTAAGCAAGAGAGAGATTAGTTACAGATATTTAGTCCAAAATAGTATATCCCACGCAGCTTCTCAGTTGTTTCCAAGCACACCCAGTACACAACTTGGAAGAAGATAGACTTTTGCCTCAAACAGGATCACACCACTAGTTTATAGTAATTGAATAATGCTAAAATGGTCTAGCTAGACAAATGGCTGTGATGCAGACCTCTGACCTTGTGATGACAATTACCCCACCTCAGGCTATGTCTGGCATCCAATTACAAACTGCAGCTTTTGCTATTTTGAATCACACAACCCCACCAAAAGTTGCAAAATATATTGATGCAGATTCTCACAGAATTCTAGTAATTAGTCCAGTTAGCTACAAAGGAAAATCAAATATGCAGAAGATAAGCAGTTTAAAAAACCCTTCCTGAATTAAAACTAAAACAAACACAAAGCAATACCACTTTAAAAGTGAGAAAACTTCTCTCAGATGTAAGCAAGAAAGAGATTAGTTACAGATATTTAGTCCAAATAGTATATCCATAGCTTCTCAGTTGTTTCCAAGCACACCCTGTACACAACTTGGAAGAAGATGGACTACAGACAGTTCTTTCCTTCAGAGGTGATTCCATTGTTTTCCCTGTCATTGACACAGTCCCACACAGGAGATTGTATACCATTAGGATGGAAGCTGTCCAGAGGAGGGCAACTAAAATGGTGTGTGGTCTTTTGTGTGGGACTGTGTCAATGATAGGGAAGATGATGGAGTTACTTCTGAAGAAAAGAACTGTCGAGTATCTAGAGGCCAGAGGGGCATAGGACCCTAGGCAGCATTGATTCACAGTGGGAAGGTCATGCCAGATGAATCTGATAGATTTCTTTGACTGGGTGACCAAAGTAGTAGATCAGGGAGGGGCTGTGGACATGGCCTACCTAGACTTTAGCAAATCATTTGACACAGTCCCACACAAAAGATTAATATACAAGTTAGCCAGCCTGGGAGTGGGTCCCACGATGACAGCCTGGGTAAAAATTGGCTAGAGAATAGGACACAGAAGTAATAGTAAATGGAGTCACTCAGAGAAAGGAGGGTTACTAGTGGGGTACACTGAGAGTTCAGTATTAGGACCGGTCCTCTTCAATGTCTTTATAAGTGACATTGTAGAAGGACTGGAAGGAAAAGTATGTCTCTTTGCAGATGACACAAAGATCTGCAACAGAGTTGATGCACGAGTGGGGTGGAAAGGATGAGAAGGGACTTGCAAGGTTAGAGGAATGGTCAAATATATGGCAGCTTAGATTCAATGCTAAGAAGTGCAGGTAATGCACCTGGGAAACAAAACCCAGGGAAGAGTACACAATGGGGTGAGATACTAACAACAACAAAATGGAAAGGGACCTGGTGGTAGTCATGTCAGATGACCTAAAGGTGGGCAAGCAATGTGAGAGGGCAGCAAGGGGCTGGGGATACTGGGATGCATAGGAGAGCATCACCAGTAGAAAACAGGAAGTTATCCTCTGTACAGACAGCTGGTGAGACCCCATCTGGAGTACTGTGTGCAGTTCTGGAGACCCAATCTCACAAAGACATAGACAGGATGGAAGCTGTCCAGAGGAGGCAACTAAAATGGTGTAGGGTCTGCACAGAAGACATATGAAGAGAGACTTAAGGAGCTTAATATGTAGCCTCGAGGAAAGGAGGAGGAACATGACAGAAACATTCAAGTACCTCAAGGAATCAACAAAGTCCAAGAGGTAGCATCTTTCAAAAGGTGTGCAAGAACAAGAGGGCACAATTTGAAGATGGAGCGGCTCAGAGGTAATTTAAAGTATTTTTCACAGAGAGGGTTGTGGATGCATGGAATGGCCTTCCGGAGGTTGTGGAGTCAAAATCAGTGGTGGAATTCAAGCATGCATGGGATAGTCATAAGGCCGTTCTAGGGGTGGGGTAGAAGGAGTAGGCTGCTGGTTAACTAGGATCTGCAGCTTATCCAGTAGGTAGGGAAATGGGCAGACTGGGTGGGCCAAGCGGTCCTTATCTGCTGTCAAATTCTATGTTTCTATGTTTCTATGCACATCATACTTATCAGTCACTTTATGAAGTGAGGAAGGAGAACCTGATGGACTAGGGAGTCCCTTCCAACCTTAAATTGCTAAGTTACTGTGTGCACCTCCACTCTGCACATGACCATGACCATTCATTCCTCAAATAATTAGGGGATGGGGCAGCCCTCAAAACATTCCTAACAAATATTGTCACCAGTCTTGCGATGTCAGAAAGTTGCGCACAGAATTTGTGGAAGCTTACAGTTTACTTCAATACCTGCAGCAATTTCAGAACAGTACCATAATGCCAATAAAGAATGTGAGCACTTTAAGCCCTTGTAGTTCTTCCAGAGAGGAAAAACTGCCTGCCTGGAGCTGGCATTACAGTGAAACTATAAGCAGTTTTCTGTGAAAGCATGGGAACAATTGAAAACAGACTGATAAAAGTAGAAATCCATTATCTGTTACTGGCAGTGCACTGATAACTAGTCTATCTGCTGAGTAAGGGTTGCAACTTGCACTCATTTCACCTTATACCCTCAGCCAGGCCCCAGATAAACCTCACTGCTGGTGACAGTTGCTGGAATTTGCTGCTGCTCGAGTTCAGTTGCTTTCTGACTGTGCCTCTCAATCCTGGCCTGGGCCTCTGAAACTGCAAGCTGGCTGCTCCCACCTTGTCTCTTCTTGATTCTATGTTGCTACCCCAGCCCCCAGCTATGTCAGTTTCCCAAATTCCTAACTCCACGGATGGCATGGAGTCGAGTGCAGAGTGATTGTATGAGTCAAGCTCATCCTTGCCTGCCACCTCACACTTAGGGTGTCCATGATCGATCCACTGACGATGAGCGATGGAACCAGTGATGATGTCCTGAGAGTGGTCTTGATGGGAAGGGAGGGAGTGAGCAATAAGCGAGCAGAGCAATGGGGAAAAAAAGAAACCATGCTTGTCCATGACCGGTGACCGCTAAGGATGACCTAGTGTGGGCAGGGAAAGTTACTGCTTATCCCGACGAAAATCCGAAATGGAATCACATGACCCTGAATGCCACGATTGGTCCTTCTCACTTGTCTTCCTCACAATGGTGCACACAGATTGACTGGCCTGGGCTGGCAGAGGAGTTAAAGACAGTGCTAGTGGCTGGCTGATGAGATGGAAGGGTGTCATGCGGCATGCATTTCAGGACTGTTTTGCTCCTGTTTAACCCCTTCCTGCCTCTGCTGGATGCTGCAACTTTGTTAAATTCTGGGGGGGAGAAGTCCCAACTTAATCTTCCTGGGGGGGCTTCAGGCACTCAGCCCCCATAGTTGGCACCTATGGTTCATAACCAGATCTCATTCGAAGGCTGAAAAGCCTCATTATCTACAATGGGCCATTTTAAAATGTGCAAAAAGCCACTCTATGGTGTGCATTAAAGAGTAATGATGCACTTACCATGGGGCTGAGACACTCTGCCTTGTGCCATGACTTATTACACCCTAGAGGCATATATTTTTAATTATGTAATGCACACTCCATCATGCCTTACTGCTTAGATAAAGTGCAGATACATTTCTGATAAAGCATCAACATACCAAGTATTCCATTCATTATTTTCATTCATAAACTAAGAGATGGGATTTTAACATTTTTTAAAAGTTCCTCCTTTCTTGCTTTGGCCAGTGTGAAAACATTAAACATTTTGGTGTGCCATAGTACTGATTACCATCAGAACAGTGTGCCAGCCCCACCCTAATACACCCACATTATTGCTGTAGAATCATCTACTGTCCGAGAGTAAAGCCAGTGGAGGAGATTTTTAAAAACTGCATTGGTGGAGTGCCAAGGACTCTCATGTGCATATTTACACAAATACCACAATGAGTAAAATAGCACAGTGCTGGTATGCAAATACAACCACTTTACTCATAATGCTGTTCCTATAAGGACAGTATGAGTAATTTCTTCTTCTTTTTTGCCTACTATCTTTATCCACCTTGCTGCGCCAACTGGCATCCAACTCCTTTGGGCCCACAATGCTGCCTCCCATCTGCCAGACTTGCCCATCATTGCCTATTGTAGAGTCCTTCCTGACCTGTAGCAACACATCCTGGGCTAGCTTGTCCATGCCGTTGGGTCCTGTTCCATTTGTTGTCTTGGTGCCTCTTCCCTGAAGCCCCCTCACTTGCTCTTCTCATACCAGCTTGTTAACTACTAGGGCATCTCCATAACCTGGTGGAGGAGGAGGCTTACTGAGGAGCTCTTTATGCTGGTGTGCAAGGGGGCATGGCATGGGAGACCATGGGGCTGTCAACTGGCATAGTGGTACAACATTTCTGCCTTTTCTCCCCACTCTCCCTCCCTCTCATCTCCACTGCAGCTGGCCTGGGAGATGGCTGATGCCCAATGGTCACCAAGCTGTTAATGCACCTCCACTAGCCCCCACCTCAAGCTGCTACCCTGAGTACCCTCTCCCCTGAAGAAGAGAGCCCAAAGGATGCTTTAAATCCTCCCTTCCAGCCTCCACTCTGCAAGCTGCCTCTAATAAATATTTTGGCCCGTATATTCAAACCGCACCATTCTGAGGCGCAAGCCCTTGTGCTGCTCAAAATAGTTGCACAGGGGTGTGGCCAGGGCGATATTCAAAGGGGTTGCGCTATTGAGCAACTCCTTTGAATATCACCCCCCAGCCACAGCCACTGTGCATGGTGCAGTGGAACTTGCGCCACCGCAAGTTGTCAGAGTGGAGCATTCAACTGCGGTGGCGCAAGTACCATTGCGCCATGCGCAAATTTCCGATATTCAAAAGGTGACATGCAAATGGGGCCATAATTCATGCAAGGCGCAGGGGGACCATTTGCATCTGATTATGGCCCCATTTGCATGCCATTAGCATGTAGGTGCGCCGATCCCCGTGCCTGGTCGCCCTGCCAGGCAGCAGCTGTCGGGGACTGACGCACCCTGCAGCCCGATCGTGGGCAGAACATGAAAAAGAACCTCCCACCCAAACATCTCCCTAATGCCAATCGTGGGCAGAATGTATAGTGACAACCCCCAGTGCCCGATCGTGGGCAGAATGTAAAAGACCCCCAACCCGAATATCTCCCTGTGGTCCAGTGGACCGTAATGCCCGATCGTGGGCAGAATGTATAGTGACAACCCCGCAGTGCCGATTGTGGGCAGAATGTAAAGACCCCCCAACCCGAATATCTCCCTGGTGGTCCAGTGGACCATAATGCCTAATCGTGGGCAGAATGTATAGTGACAACCCCCAGTGCCCGATCATGGGCAGAATGTAAAAACCCCCAACCAGAATATCTCCCTGGTGGTCAGTGGACCATAATGCCCGATCGTGGGCAGAATGCATAATGACAACCCCCAAACATCTCCCTGGTGTCTGAGTGTCCCCACCCCACCCACCCATGAAGCCCAACCCCGCTCCCCGGCGGCCGGCGGGTGACAGCATCCACCCACCTGCCGCCCTGCTGCCTGCAGACGGACTGTCTGGTAGGACTGCATCCCGGTGGTGCAGAGCTAGAGCCAATGGGCGTGCAGCCATACCGTACATGACAGTCAGATTTGTCGAATGAACATCATTCACAAATCTGGACTGTCGTATGACTGCACGCCATTAGTTCTAACTCTGCACCAATGGGCGGCAGCCCTACCGACAGTTGTGCTCTGGCGGCGGCGGGCAGCAGGCAGGTGGGATGCTGCCGCCCGCCGACCGCCGGGGAAGCGGGGTGGTGGGGCTTCATGGGTGGGTGGGGGGGACACCTAGACACCAGGGAGATGTTTGGGGGTTGTCATTATACATTCTGCCAGTGACAGCATACGGTCCACTGGACCACCTGGGAGATATTCGGTTGGGGGTCTTTTACATTCTGCCAACGATCGGGCACTGGGGAGGTTGTCACTATACATTCTGCCGCGATCGGGCATTAGCCAGATGTTTGGGCGGGGGTTGTTTTCACATTCTGCCCGCGGATCGGGCATTAGGAGATGTTTGGTAGAGAGGCTTGTTTCACATTCTGCCGGTGGGCATTCGGTCCACTGGACCACCAGGGATGTGTGAGCAGGAGGGGGCCACATTGGCGCTAATCAGGCTGGTGGGGGGCACAGGGACTGAGTTGGGAGCCAGCCACGGGTGGCAGCTGCTGTGTTGTGACCTGCAATACAGCAGCTTCACCTGTGGGTGGCCCTCAACAAGCCTTTTGGCTCAAAGTTGTGCAGGCGCCGGGTTGGGGTTGCGCCTGCACAACTCTACACAACTCCGACTGAATGTTGGGCTATGCAGTTTATGCTAGTTCCTCCTCCTGTTGAGCATGCATTCATTTGCATTACGCTGTTGCTCAACCTGTTTTCAGTGGGCGCAACTGCCTCTGCTGAATATTGCAGAATGGTGCAATGTAGGACTTGAGCATAACCCTTTTGAATATTCCACTCCTTATGTCTAAATAAGAGTGTCTGTTTAAAAAAAACAGAAAGAAAGAAAAACAATTCACTAAACCTAAAAACCTTGTGTGTGGGGGCAGAGCCCCTGATCTTAAATTTTATAATCTTTATCAAACTAATGAGTTTCCTTTTTAATTTTTATTTTAAACAACAAGCTTGTTTAGGATTGGGAATCCACAACCCCCAACCTCCAATTTCTTAAAAAAACCAAACATTGATTACACTGATTTTAGTTTTATCTGTTCTTCAATCATTTAATCGTTATCCCTCAATCATTTAATCGTCATCCCTCAATCGTTTAATTGTTTATCGTAATCCCTCAATCGTTAATCGTTTAAACGTTTAATCAGTCAATCCTCAATCGTTTAGTCGTCCCTCAATCGTTTAATTCGTTATCCTTCAATCGTTTGATCGTTATCGCTCAATCTTTCAATCGTTATCCCTCAATCGTTTAATTGTTATCCCTCAATTGTTTAATCATTTAATCGTTATCACTCAATCGTTTAATCGTTACCCTCAATCGTTTAATCATTTAATCATAATCCCTCAATCGTTTAATCATTATCGCTCAATCATTTGATCGTTATCCCTCAATCATTTGATCGTTATCCCTCAATCATTTGATCATTATCGCTCAATGATTTGATCGTTATCCTTCAATTGTTTAATCATTATCCCTCAATTGTTTAATCGTTTAATCATTATCCCTCAATCATTTAATCGTTATCCCTCAATCGTTTAATCGTTATCCCTCAATCGTTTAATCGTTATCCCTCAATTGTTTAATTGTTTATCGTAATCCCTCAATTGTTTAATCATTTAATCGTAATCCCTCAATCGTTTAGTCATCCCTCAATCGTTTAATTCGTTATCCTTCAATCGTGTGATCATTATCGCTCAATCATTTGATCGTTATCCTTCAATCATTTGATCATTATCCTTCAATCGCTTTGTTATCCTTCAATCATTTAATTCATTATCCTTCAATCGTTGATCGTTATCCTTAATCGTTTGATCGTTATCACTCAATCGCTTGATAGTTATCCTTCAATCGTTTGATCGTTATCCCCGAATCGTTTAATTGTTTAATCGTTATCCCTCAATCGTTTAATCATTATCGCTCAATCGTTTGATCATTATCCTTCAATCATTTGATCATTATCCCTCAATCGCTTGATCGTTATCCTTCAATCTTTAATACGTTATCCTCAATCATTTAATCATTATCCTTCAATCATTTAATTGTTTAATCGTTATCCTCAATCGTTTAATCCTTATCCTCAATTGTTTAATCGTTATCCTCAATCATTTAATCGTTATCCTCAATCGTTTAATCATTATCCTTCAATTGTTTAATCGTTATCCTCAATCTTCAATCGTTATCCTCAATCGTTTAATCATTCAATCGTTATCCTCAATCGCTCGATCATATCCATCAATTGTTTAGTCGTTATCCCTCATTCATTTAATCGTTTAATCGTTATACCTCAATCTTTACCCTCAATCGTTTAATCGTTTGATCATTAAACCTCAATCATTTAATCGTTATTCTTCAATCATTCCGTTATCCCTCAATTGTTTGATTGTTATCCCTCAATCGTTTAATCGTTATCCTTCAATCATTTAATCATTATCCTTCAATCGTTTAATCGTTTAATCGTTATCCCTCAATCGTTTAATCGTTTATCATAATCCCTCAATCGTTTAATCATTTAATCGTAATCCCTCAATCGTTTAATCATTATCGCGCAATCGTTTGATCGTTATCCTTCAATCATTTGATCGTTATTGCTCAATTGTTTGATCGTTATCGCTCAATCGTTTGATCGTTATCCTTCAATCATTTGATCATTATCCCTCAATCGTTTGATCGTTATCCTTCAATCGTTTAATCGATATCCCTCAATCTTTCAATCATTATCCCTCAATCATAAAATCATTATTCCTCAATCGTTAAATCGTTATCCTTCAATCATTTAATCGTTATCCCTCAATCGTTTAATCGTTTGATCATTATTCCTCAATCATTTAATCGTTATCCTTCAATCGTTTAATCGTTATCCTTCAATCATTTAATTGTTATCCCTCAATTGTTTAATCATTATACCTCAATCGTTTAATCGTTTAATCATTATCCCTCAATCATTTCATCGTTATCCCTCAATCGTTTGATCGTTATCCTTCAATCGTTTGATCATTATCCCTCAATCATTTAATCATTATCCCTCAATCATTTAATCGTTTATCGTAATCCCTCAATCATTTAATCGTTATCCTCAATCGTTTAATTGTTTAATCGTTATCCCTCAATCGTTTAATCGTTTATCGTAATCTCTCAATTATTTAATCGCTATCCCTCAATCGTTTAATTGTTTAATCGTTATCCCTCAATCATTTAATTGTAATCCCTCAATCGTTTGTATCCCTCAATCGTTTAATTCGTTATCCTTCAATCGTTTGATCATTATCGCTCAATCATTTGATAGTTATCCTTCAATCGTTTGATCATTATCCTTCAATCGTTTGATCATTATCCTTTAATTGTTTAATCGTTATCCCTCAATCGTTTAATCATTTAATCGTAATCCTCAATTGTTTAATCATTATCCTCAGTCGTTTGATTGTTATCCTTCAATCGTTTGATCGTTTTCGCTCAATTGTTTGATCGTTATCGCTCAATCGTTTGATCGTTATCCTTCAATCGTTTGATCATTATCCCTCAATCGTTTAATCGTTATCCTTCAATCATTTAATCATTATCCCTCAATCGTTTAATCGTTATCCCTCAATCATTTAATCGTTATCCTTCAATCATTTAATTGTTTAATCGTTATGCTTCAATCATTTAATCATTATCCCTCAATCGTTTAATTGTTTAATCTTTATCCCTCAATCGTTTAATCATTTAATCATTATCCTCAATCGTTTAATCATTTAATCGTTATCCTCAATCGCTTAATTCGTTATCCTTCAATCGTTTGATCATTATCGCTCAATCGTTTGATCGTTATCCCTCAATCGTTTAATCGTTATCCTCAATTGTTTAATCGTTTAATCATTATCCCTCAATCGTTTAATCATTATCCCTCAATCATTTAATCATTATCTCTCAATTGTTTAATCGTTTAATCATTATCCCTCAATCGTTTAATCGTTATCCCTCAATCATTTAATCATTATCCCTCAATCTTTCAATCGTTATCCCTCAATCGTTTAATCATTATCCCTCAATCGTTTAATCGTTTATCATAATCCCTCAATCGTTTAATCATTTAATCGTAATCCCTCAATTGTTTAATCGTTATCGCTCAAACGTTTGATCGTTATCCTTCAATCGTTTGATCGTTATTGCTCAATTGTTTGATCGTTATCGCTCAATTGTTTGATCGTTATCCCTCAATCGTTTGATCGTTATCCTTCAATCGTTTAATCGTTATCCCTCAATCTTTCAATCATTATCCCTCAATCGTTTAATCGTTATCCTTCAATCGTTTAATCGTTATCCTTCAATCGTTTGATCATTATCGCTCAATCATTTGATCGTTATCCCTCAATCGTTTAATCGTTATCCTCAATTGTTTAATCGTTTAATCATTATCCTCAATCGTTTGATCGTTATCCTTCAATCGTTTGATCGTTATTGCTCAATTGTTTGATCGTTATCGCTCAATCTCTCAATCGTTAATCGTTATCCCTCAATCGTTTAATCGTTTAATCTCTGAGGATGCTGACAAGATAAGCAGTTTAAAAACCTCCTGAATTAAAACTAAAACAAACACAAAGCAATACCACTTTAAAAGTGAGGAAAACTTTCTCAAATGTAAGCAAGAGAGATTAGTTACAGATATTTAGTCAAAATAATATATCCCGCAGCTTCTCAGTTGTTTCCAAGCACCCAGTACACAACTTGGAAGAAGATAGACTTTTGCCTCAAACAGGATCACACCACTAGTTTATAGTAATTGAATAATGCTAAAATGGTCTAGCTAGACAAATGGCTGTGATGCAGACCTCTGACTTGTGATGACAATTACCCCCACCTCAGGCTATGTCTGGCATCCAATTACAAACTGCAGCTTTTGCTATTTTGAATCACACAACCCCACCAAAAGTTGCAAAATATATTGATGCAGATTCTCACAGAATTCTAGTAATTAGTCCAGTTAGCCACAAAGGAAAATCAAATATGCAGAAGATAAGCAGTTTAAAAAACCCTTCCTGAATTAAAAACTAAAACAAACACAAAGCAATACCACTTTAAAAGTGAGGAAAACTTCTCTCAGATGTAAGCAAGAAAGAGAGATTAGTTACAGATATTTAGTCCAAAATAGTATATCCCACGCAGCTTCTCAGTTGTTTCCAAGCACACCCTGTACACAACTTGGAAGAAGATGGACTACAGACAGTTCTTTCCTTCAGAGGTGATTCCATTGTTTTCCCTGTCATTGACACAGTCCCACACAGGAGATTGTATACCATTAGGATGGAAGCTGTCCAGAGGAGGGCAACTAAAATGGTGTGTGGTCTTTTGTGTGGGACTGTGTCAATGATAGGGAAGATGATGGAGTTACTTCTGAAGAAAAGAACTGTCGAGTATCTAGAGGCCAGAGGGGCACAGGACCCTAGGCAGCATTGATTCACAGTGGGAAGGTCATGCCAGATGAATCTGATAGATTTCTTTGACTGGGTGACCAAAGTAGTAGATCAGGGAGGGGCTGTGGACATGGCCTACCTAGACTTTAGCAAATCATTTGACACAGTCCACACAAAGATTAATATACGTTAGCCAGCCTGGGAGTGGGTCCACGATGACAGCCTGGGTAAAAATTGGCTAGAGAATAGGACAAGAGGTAATAGTAAATGGAGTCCACTCAGAAGAAAGGAGGGTTACTAGTGGGGTACCGCAGGAGTTCAGTATTAGGACCGGTCCTCTTCAATGTCTTTATAAGTGACATTGTAGAAGGACTGGAAGGAAAATATGTCTCTTTGCAGATGACACAAAGATCTGCAACAGAGTTGATGCACAGGTGGGGTGGAAAGGATGAGAAGGGACTTGGCAAGGTTAGAGGAATGGTCAAATATATGGCAGCTTAGATTCAATGCTAAGAAGTGCAAGGTAATGCACCTGGGAAACAAAAACCCAGGGGAAGAGTACACAATGGGGGGTGAGATACTAACAACAACAAAAATGGAAAGGGACCTGGTGGTAGTCATGTCAGATGACCTAAAGGTGGGCAAGCAATGTGAGAGGGCAGCAAGGGGCTGGGGATACTGGGATGCATAGGAGAGGCATCACCAGTAGAAAACAGGAAGTTATCCTCTGTACAGACAGCTGGTGAGACCCCATCTGGAGTACTGTGTGCAGTTCTGAGACCCAATCTCTACAAAGACATAGACAGGATGGAAGCTGTCCAGAGGAGGGCAACTAAAATGGTGTAGGGTCTGCACCAGAAGACATATGAAGAGAGACTTAAGGAGCTTAATATGTATAGCCTCGAGGAAAGGAGGAGAACATGACAGAAACATTCAAGTACCTCAAGGAATCAACAAAGTCCAAGAGGTAGCATCTTTCAAAAGAGGTGTGCAAGAACAAGAGGCACAATTTGAAGATGGGGCGGCTCAGAGGTAATTTAAGGAAGTATTTTTCACAGAGAGGGTTGTGGATGCATGGAATGGCCTTCGGAGGAAGGTTGTGGAGTCAAAATCAGTGGTGGAATTCAAGCATGCATGGGATAGTCATAAGGCCGTTCTAGGGGTGGGGTAAGAAGGAGTAGGCTGCTGGTTAACTAGGATCTGCAGCTTATCCAGTAGGTAGGAAATGGGCAGACTGGGTGGGCCAAGCGGTCCTTATCTGCTGTCAAATTCTATGTTTCTATGTTTCTATGCACATCATACTTATCAGTCACTTTATGAAGTGAGGGAGGAGAACCTGATGGACTAGGGAGTCCCTTCCAACCTTAAATTGCTAAGTTACTGTGTGCATCTCCACTCTGCACATGACCATGACCATTCATTCCTCAAATAATTAGGGGATGGGGCAGCCCTCAAAACATTCCTAACAAATATTGTCACCAGTCTTGCGATGTCAGAAAGTTGCACACAGAATTTGTGGAAGCTTACAGTTTACTTCAATACCTGCAGCAATTTCAGAACAGTACCATAATGCCAATAAAGAATGTGAGCACTTTAAGCCCTTGTAGTTCTTCCAGAGAGGAAAAACTGCCTGCCTGGAGCTGGCATTACAGTGAAACTATAAGCAGTTTTCTGTGAAAGCATGGGAACAATTGAAAACAGACTGATAAAGTAGAAATCCATTATCTGTTACTGGCAGTGCACTGATAACTAGTCTATCTGCTGAGTAAGGGTTGCAACTTCACTCATTTCACCTTATACCCTCAGCCAGGCCCCAGATAAACCTCACTGCTGGTGACAGTTGCTGGAATTTGCTGCTGCTCGAGTTCAGTTGCTTTCTGACTGTGCCTCTCAATCCTGGCCTGGGCCTCTGAAACTGCAAGCTGGCTGCTCCACCTTGTCTCTTCTTGATTCTATGTTGCTACCCCAGCCCCCAGCTATGTCAGTTTCCCAAATTCCTAACTCCACGGATGGCATGGAGTCGAGTGCAGAGTGATTGTATGAGTCAAGCTCATCCTTACCTGCCACCTCACACTTAGGGTGTCCATGATCGATCCACTGACGATGAGCGATGGAACCAGTGATGATGTCCTGAGAGTGGTCTTGATGGGAAGGGAGGGAGTGAGCAATAAGCGAGCAGAGCAATGGGGAAAAAAAGAAACCATGCTTGTCCATGACCGGTGACCGCTAAGGATGACCTAGTGTGGGCAGGGAAAGTTACTGCTTATCCCGCCGAAAATCCGAAATGGAATCACATGACCCTGAATGCCACGATTGGTCCTTCTCACTTGTCTTCCTCACAATGGTGCACACAGATTGACTGGCCTGGGCTGGCAGAGGTTAAAGACAGTGCTAGTGGCTGGCTGATGAGATGGAAGGGTGTCATCGGCATGCATTTCAGGACTGTTTTGCTCCTGTTTAACCTTCCTGCCTCTGCTGGATGCTGCAACTTTGTTAAATTCTGGGAGAGTCCCAACTTAATCTTCCTGGGGGACTGTCACTCAGCCCCATAGTTGGCACCTATGGTTCATAACCAGATCTCATTACGAAGGCTGAAAAGCCTCATTATCTACAATGGGCCATTTTTAAAATGTGCAAAAAGCCACTCTATGGTGTGCATTAAAGGAGTAATGATGCACTTACCATGGGGCTAAGGACACTCTGCCTTGTGCCGCATGACTTATTACACCCCTGAGGCATATATTTTTAATTATGTAATGCACACTCCATCATGCCTTACTGCTTAGATAAAGTGCAGATACATTTCTGATAAAAGCATCAACATACCAAGTATTCCATTCATTATTTTCATTCATAAACTAAGAGATGGGATTTTAACATTTTTTTTAAAAAGTTCCTCCTTTCTTGCTTTGCCAGTGTGAAAAACATTAAACATTTTGGTGTGCCATAGTACTGATTACCATCAGAACAGTGTGCCAGCCCACCCTAATACACCCACATTATTGCTGTAGAATCATCTACTGTCCGAGTAAAGCCAGTGGAGGAGATTTTTAAAACTGCATTGGTGGAGTGCAAGGACTCTCATGTATATTTACACAATACCACAATGAGTAAAATAGCACAGTGCTGGTATGCAAATACAACCACTTTACTCATAATGCTGTTCCTATAAGGACAGTATGAGTAATTTCTTCTTCTTTGCCTACTATCTTTATCCACCTTGCTGCGCCAACTGGCATCCAACTCCTTTGGGCCACAATGCTGCCCCCATCTGCCAGACTTGCCCATCATTGCCTATTGTAGAGTCCTTCCTGACCTGTAGCAACACATCCTGGGCTAGCTTGTCCATGCCGTTGGGTCCTGTTCCATTTGTTGTCTTGGTGCCTCTTCCCTGAAGGCCCCCTCACTTGCTCTTCTCATACCAGCTTGTTAACTACTAGGGGCATCTCCGCAACCTGGTGGAGGAGGAGGCTTACTGAGGAGCTCTTTATGCTGGTGTGCAAGGGGGGGCATGGCATGGGGAGACCATGGGGCTGTCAACTGGCATAGTGGTACAACATTTCTGCCTTTTCTCCCCACTCTCCCTCCCTCTCATCTCCACTGCAGCTGGCCTGGGAGATGGCTGATGCCCAATGGTCACCAAGCTGTTAATGCACCTCCACTAGCTCCCACCTGAAGCTGCTACCCTGAGTACCCTCTCCCCTGAAGAAGAGAGCCCAAAGGATGCTTTAAATCCTCCTTCCAGCCTCCACTCTGCAAGCTGCCTCTAATAAATATTTTGGCCCGTATATTCAAACCGCACCATTCTGAGGTGCAAGCCCTTGTGCTGCTCAAATAGTTGCACAGGGGGTGTGGGGCGATATTCAAGGTTAAGCTGTTGAGCAACTCCTTTGAATATCACCCCAGCCACAGCCACTGTGCATAGTGCTGTGGAACTTGCATGCCACCACGCCTTGAAGTTGTCCAGAGTGGAGCATTCAACTCTTGGTGGCACAAGTACCATTGCGCCATGCGCAAATTTCCGATATTCAAAAGGTGACATGCAAATGGGGACATAATTCATGCAAGGACGGGGGACCATTTGCATCTGATTATAGCCCCATTTGCATGCCATTAGCATGTAGGTGCGCCGATCCCCGTGCCTGGTCGCCCTGCCAGGCAGCAGCTGTCGGGGACTGACGCACCCTGCAGCCCGATCGTGGGCAGAACATGAAAAGAACCTCCCACCCAAACATCTCCCTAATGCCCAATCGTGGGCAGAATGTATAGTGACAACCCCCCCAGTGCCCGATCGTGGGCAGAATGTAAAAAGACCCCCCAACCCGAATATCTCCCTGTGGTCCAGTGGACCGTAATGCCCGATCGTGGGCAGAATGTATAGTGACAACCCCGCGGTGCCCGATTGTGGGCAGAATGTAAAAGACCCCCCAACCCGAATATCTCCCTGGTGGTCCAGTGGACCATAATGCTTAATCGTGGGCAGAATGTATAGTGACAACCCCCAGTGCCCGATCATGGGCAGAATGTAAAAAAGACCCCCAACCAGAATATCTCCCTGGTGGTCAGTGGACCATAATGCCCGATCGTGGGCAGAATGGCATAATGACAACCCCAAACATCTCCCTGGTGTCTGAGTGTCCCCACCCCACCCACCCATGAAGCCCAACCAGCCTCCTCCGGCGGCCGGCGGCTGACAGCATCCACCCACCTGCCGCCCTGCTGCCTGCAGACTGACTGTCTGGTAGGGACTGCCATCCCGGTGGTGCAGACTAGAGCCAATGGGCGTGCAGCCATACCGTACATGACCCAGTCAGATTTGTCGAATGAACATCATTCACAAATCTGGACTGTCGTATGACTGCACGCCATTAGTTTCAACCTGCACCATCGGGCGGCAGCCCTACCGACAGTTTGTGTCGGCGGGCGCGGGCAGCAGGCAGGTGGGATGCTGCGCCCGCTGACCGCCGGGGAAGGGGGTGGTGGGGCTTCATGGGTGGGTGGGTGGGGACACTAGACACCAGGGAGATGTTTGGGGGTTGTCATTATACATTCTGCCTGCGATAGCATCGGGTCCACTGGACCACCTGGGAGATATTCGGGTTGGGGGTCTTTTACATTCTGCCAACGATCGGGCACGGGAGGTTGTCACTATACATTCTGCCCGATCGGGCATTAGCCAGATGTTTGGGCGGGGGTTGTTTTCACATTTGCCCGTGGATCGGGCATTAGGAGATGTTTGGCTGGGGCTTGTTTCACATTCTGCCGGTGGGCATTCGGTCCACTGGACCACCAGGGATGTGTGAGCAGGAGGGGGCCACATTGGCGCTAATCAGGCTGGTGGGGGGCACAGGGACTGGGTTGGGAGCCAGCCACGGGTGGCAGCTGCTGTGTTGTGACCTGCAATACAGCAGCTCACCTGTGGGTGGCCCTCAACAAGCCTTTTGGCTCAAAGTTGTGCAGGCGCCGGGTTGGGGTTGCGCCTGCACAACTCTGCACAGCCCGACTGAATATTGGGCTATGCAGTTTATGCATGGTTCCTCCCCCTCCTGTTGAGCATGCATTCATTTGCATTGAGCTGTTGCTCAACCTGTTTTCAGTGGCGCAACTGCCTCCTGCTGAATATTGCAGAATGGTGCAATGTAGGACTTGAGCATGCGCAACCCTTTTGAATATTCCACTCCTTATGTCTAAATAAGAGTGTCTGTTTAAAAAAAACAGAAAGAAAGAAAAACAATTCACTAAACCTAAAAACCTTGTGTGTGGGGGCAGAGCCCCTGATCTTAAATTTTATAATCTTTATCAAACTAATGAGTTTCCTTTTAATTTTTATTTTAAACAACAAGCTTGTTTAGGATTGGAATCCACAACCCCAACCTCCAATTTCTTAAAAACCAAACATTGATTACACTGATTTTAGTTTTATCTGTTCTTCAATCATTTAATCGTTATCCTCAATCATTTAATCGCATCCCTCAATCGTTTAATTGTTTATCGTAATCCCTCAATCGTTTAATCGTTTAAACGTTTAATCGTAATCCCTCAATCGTTTAGTCGTCCCTCAATCGTTTAATTCGTTATCCTTCAATCGTTTGATCGTTATCGCTCAATCTTTCAATCGTTATCCCTCAATCGTTTAATTGTTATCCCTCAATTGTTTAATCATTTAATCGTTATCACTCAATCGTTTAATCGTTATCCCTCAATCGTTTAATCATTTAATCATAATCCCTCAATCGTTTAATCATTATCGCTCAATCATTTGATCGTTATCCCTCAATCATTTGATCGTTATCCCTCAATCATTTGATCATTATCGCTCAATGATTTGATCGTTATCCTTCAATTGTTTAATCATTATCCCTCAATTGTTTAATCGTTTAATCATTATCCCTCAATCATTTAATCGTTATCCCTCAATCGTTTAATCGTTATCCCTCAATCGTTTAATCGTTATCCCTCAATTGTTTAATTGTTTATCGTAATCCCTCAATTGTTTAATCATTTAATCGTAATCCCTCAATCGTTTAGTCATCCCTCAATCGTTTAATTCGTTATCCTTCAATCGTGTGATCATTATCGCTCAATCATTTGATCGTTATCCTTCAATCATTTGATCATTATCCTTCAATCGTTTGTTATCCTTCAATCATTTAATTCATTATCCTTCAATCGTTTGATCGTTATCCTTTAATCGTTTGATCGTTATCACTCAATCGTTTGATAGTTATCCTTCAATCGTTTGATCGTTATCCCTGAATCGTTTAATTGTTTAATCGTTATCCCTCAATCGTTTAATCATTATCGCTCAATCGTTTGATCATTATCCTTCAATCATTTGATCATTATCCCTCAATCGTTTGATCGTTATCCTTCAATCTTTTAATCGTTATCCCTCAATCATTTAATCATTATCCTTCAATCATTTAATTGTTTAATCGTTATCCCTCAATCGTTTAATCCTTATCCCTCAATTGTTTAATCGTTATCCCTCAATCATTTAATCGTTATCCCTCAATCGTTTAATCATTATCCTTCAATTGTTTAATCGTTATCCCTCAATCTTTCAATCGTTATCCCTCAATCGTTTAATCATTCAATCGTTATCCCTCAATCGTTCGATCATATCCATCAATTGTTTAGTCGTTATCCCTCATTCATTTAATCGTTTAATCGTTATACCTCAATCTTTACCCCTCAATCGTTTAATCGTTTGATCATTAAACCTCAATCATTTAATCGTTATCCTTCAATCATTTCGTTATCCCTCAATTGTTTGATTGTTATCCCTCAATCGTTTAATCGTTATCCTTCAATCATTTAATCGTTATCCTTCAATCGTTTAATCGTTTAATCGTTATCCCTCAATCGTTTAATCGTTTATCATAATCCCTCAATCGTTTAATCATTTAATCGTAATCCCTCAATCGTTTAATCATTATCGCTCAATCGTTTGATCGTTATCCTTCAATCATTTGATCGTTATTCCCCAATCGTTTGATCGTTATCCTTCAATCATTTGATCATTATCCTCAATCGTTTGATCGTTATCCTTCAATCGTTTAATCATATCCTCAATCTTTCAATCATTATCCTCAATCATAAAATCATTATTCCTCAATCGTTAAATCGTTATCCTTCAATCATTTAATCGTTATCCCTCAATCGTTAATCGCTTGATCATTATTCCTCAATCATTTAATCGTTATCCTTCAATCGCTTAATCGTTATCCTTCAATCATTTTAATTGTTATCCTCAATTGTTTAATCATTATACCTCAATCGCTTAATCGCTTAATCATTATCCTCAATCATTTCATCGTTATCCTCAATCGCTTGATCGTTATCCTTCAATCGCTTGATCATTATCCCTCAATCATTTAATCATTATCCCTCAATCATTTAATCGTTTATCGTAATCCCTCAATCATTTAATCGTTATCCTCAATCGTTTAATTGTTTAATCGTTATCCCTCAATCGTTTAATCGTTTATCGTAATCTCTCAATTATTTAATCGCTATCCCTCAATCGTTTAATTGTTTAATCGTTATCCCTCAATCATTTAATTGTAATCCCTCAATCGTTTGTATCCCTCAATCGTTTAATTCGTTATCCTTCAATCGTTTGATCATTATCGCCAATCATTTGATAGTTATCCTTCAATCGTTGATCATTATCCTTCAATCGTTTGATCATTATCCTCAATCGCTTAATTGTTTAATCGTTATCCTCAATCGCTTAATCATTTAATCGTAATCCTCAATTGTTTAATCATTATCCTCAGTCGCTTTGATTGTTATCCTTCAATCGCTTGATCGTTGGCCAATTGTTTGATCGTTATCGCTCAATCGTTTGATCGTTATCCTTCAATCGTTTGATCATTATCCTCAATCGCTTAATCGTTATCCTTCAATCATTTAATCATTATCCTCAATCGTTTAATCGTTATCCTCAATCATTTAATCGTTATCCTTCAATCATTTAATTGTTTAATCGTTATCCTTCAATCATTTAATCATTATCCCTCAATCGTTTAATTGTTTAATCTTTATCCCTCAATCGTTTAATCATTTAATCATTATCCCTCAATCGTTTAATCATTTAATCGTTATCCCTCAATCGTTTAATTCGTTATCCTTCAATCGTTTGATCATTATCGCTCAATCGTTTGATCGTTATCCCTCAATCGTTTAATCGTTATCCCTCAATTGTTTAATCGTTTAATCATTATCCTCAATCGTTAATCATTATCCTCAATCATTTAATCATTATCTCTCAATTGTTTAATCGTTTAATCATTATCCCTCAATCGTTTAATCGTTATCCTCAATCATTTAATCATTATCCTCAATCTTTCAATCGTTATCCTCAATCGCTTAATCATTATCCCTCAATCGCTTAATCGCTTATCATAATCCCTCAATCGTTTAATCATTTAATCGTAATCCTCAATTGTTTAATCGTTATCGCCAAACGCTTGATCATTATCCTTCAATCGTTTGATCGTTATTGCTCAATTGTTTGATCGTTATCGCCAATTGTTTGATCGTTATCCTCAATCGCTTGATCGTTATCCTTCAATCGCTTAATCGCTATCCTCAATCTTTCAATCATTATCCTCAATCGCTTAATCGTTATCCTTCAATCGCTTAATCGTTATCCTTCAATCGTTTGATCATTATCGCTCAATCATTTGATCGTTATCCTCAATCGCTTAATCGTTATCCTCAATTGTTTAATCGCTTAATCATTATCCTCAATCGCTTGATCGTTATCCTTCAATCGCTTGATCGTTATTGCTCAATTGTTTGATCGTTATCGCCAATCTCTCAATCGCTTAATCGTTATCCCCAATCGTTTAATCGCTTAATCTCTGAGGATGCTGACAAGATAAGCAGTTTAAAAACCTCCTGAATTAAAAACTAAAACAAACACAAAGCAATACCACTTTAAAAGTGAGGAAAACTTTTCTCAAATGTAAGCAAGAGAGAGATTAGTTACAGATATTTAGTCCAAAATAGTATATCCCACGCAGCTTCTCAGTTGTTTCCAAGCACACCCAGTACACAACTTGGAAGAAGATAGACTTTTGCCTCAAACAGGATCACACCACTAGTTTATAGTAATTGAATAATGCTAAAATGGTCTAGCTAGACAAATGGCTGTGATGCAGACCTCTGACTTGTGATGACAATTACCCCCACCTCAGGCTATGTCTGGCATCCAATTACAAACTGCAGCTTTTGCTATTTTGAATCACACAACCCCACCAAAAGTTGCAAAATATATTGATGCAGATTCTCACAGAATTCTAGTAATTAGTCCAGTTAGCCACAAAGGAAAATCAAATATGCAGAAGATAAGCAGTTTAAAAAAAACCCTTCCTGAATTAAAAACTAAAACAAACACAAAGCAATACCACTTTAAAAGTGAGGAAAACTTCTCTCAGATGTAAGCAAGAGAGAGAGATTAGTTACAGATATTTAGTCCAAAATAGTATATCCCACGTAGCTTCTCAGTTGTTTCCAAGCACACCCTGTACACAACTTGGAAGAAGATGGACTACAGACAGTTCTTTCCTTCAGAGGTGATTCCATTGTTTTCCCTGTCATTGACACAGTCCCACACAGGAGATTGTATACCATTAGGATGGAAGCTGTCCAGAGGAGGGCAACTAAAATGGTGTGTGGTCTTTTGTGGGACTGTGTCAATGATAGGAAGATGATGGAGTTACTTTGAAAAAAGAACTGTCGAGTATCTAGAGGCCAGAGGGCACAGGACCCTAGGCAGCATTGATTCACAGTGGAAGGTCATGCCAGATGAATCTGATAGATTTCTTTGACTGGGTGACCAAAGTAGTAGATCAGGGAGGGGCTGTGGACATGGCCTACCTAGACTTTAGCAAATCATTTGACACAGTCCACACAAGATTAATATAAGTTAGCCAGCCTGGGAGTGGGTCCCACGATGACAGCCTGGGTAAAGAATTGGCTAGAGAATAGACACGAGAGTAATAGTAAATGGAGTCCACTCAGAAGAAAGGAGGGTTACTAGTGGGTACGCAGAGTTCAGTATAGGACGTCCTCTCAATGTCTTTATAAGTGACATTGTAGAAGGACTGAAGGAAAAGTATGTCTCTTTGCAGATGACACAAAGATCTGCAACAGAGTTGATGCACAGGGTGGGGTGGAAAGGATGAGAAGGGACTTGGCAAGGTTAGAGGAATGGTCAAATATATGGCAGCTTAGATTCAATGCTAAGAAGTGCAAGGTAATGCACCTGGGAAACAAAACCCAGGGAAGAGTACACAATGGGGTGAGATACTAACAACAACAAAATGGAAAGGGACCTGGTGGTAGTCATGTCAGATGACCTAAAGGTGGGCAAGCAATGTGAGAGGGCAGCAAGGGGTTGGGGACACTGGGATGCATAGGGAGAGCATCACCAGTAGAAAACAGGAAGTTATCCTCTGTACAGACAGCTGGTGAGACCCCATCTGGAGTACTGTGTGCAGTTCTGGGACCCAATCTCTGCAAAGACATAGACAGGATGGAAGCTGTCCAGAGGAGGGCAACTAAAATGGTGTAGGGTCTGCACCAGAAGACATATGAAGAGAGACTTAAGGAGCTTAATATGTAGCCTCGAGGAAGAGGAGGGAACATGACAGAAACATTCAAGTACCTCAAGGAATCAACAAAGTCCAAGAGGGTAGCATCTTTCAAAAAAAGAGGTGTGCAAGAACAAGAGGGCACAATTTGAAGATGGGGGCGGCTCAGAGGTAATTTAAGGAAGTATTTTTTCACAGAGAGGGTTGTGGATGCATGGAATGGCCTTCCGGAGGAGGTTGTGGAGTCAAAATCAGTGGTGGAATTCAAGCATGCATGGGATAGTCATAAGGCCGTTCTAGGGGTGGGGTAAGAAGGAGTAGGCTGCTGGTTAACTAGGATCTGCAGCTTATCCAGTAGGTAGGGAAATGGGCAGACTGGGTGGGCCAAGCGGTCCTTATCTGCTGTCAAATTCTATGTTTCTATGTTTCTATGCACATCATACTTATCAGTCACTTTATGAAGTGAGGGAGGAGAACCTGATGGACTAGGGAGTCCCTTCCAACCTTAAATTGCTAAGTTACTGTGTGCATCTCCACTCTGCACATGACCATGACCATTCATTCCTCAAATAATTAGGGGATGGGGCAGCCCTCAAAACATTCCTAACAAATATTGTCACCAGTCTTGCGATGTCAGAAAGTTGCGCACAGAATTTGTGGAAGCTTACAGTTTACTTCAATACCTGCAGCAATTTCAGAACAGTACCATAATGCCAATAAAGAATGTGAGCACTTTAAGCCCTTGTAGTTCTTCCAGAGAGGAAAAACTGCCTGCCTGGAGCTGGCATTACAGTGAAACTATAAGCAGTTTTCTGTGAAAGCATGGGAACAATTGAAAACAGACTGATAAAAGTAGAAATCCATTATCTGTTACTGGCAGTGCACTGATAACTAGTCTATCTGCTGAGTAAGGGTTGCAACTTGCACTCATTTCACCTTATACCCTCAGCCAGGCCCCAGATAAACCTCACTGCTGGTGACAGTTGCTGGAATTTGCTGCTGCTCGAGTTCAGTTGCTTTCTGACTGTGCCTCTCAATCCTGGCCTGGGCCTCTGAAACTGCAAGCTGGCTGCTCCCACCTTGTCTCTTCTTGATTCTATGTTGCTACCCCAGCCCCCAGCTATGTCAGTTTCCCAAATTCCTAACTCCACGGATGGCATGGAGTCGAGTGCAGAGTGATTGTATGAGTCAAGCTCTCATCCTGCCACCTCACACTTAGGTGTCCATGATCGATCCACTGACGATGAGCGATGGAACCAGTGATGATGTCCTGAGAGTGGTCTTGATGGGAAGGGAGGGAGTGAGCAATAAGCGAGCAGAGCAATGGGGAAAAAAGAAACCATGCTTGTCCATGACGGTGACCGCTAAGGATGACCCTAGTGTGGGCAGGAAAGTTACTGCTTATCCTGAAAATCCGAAATGGAATCACATGACCTGAATGCCACGATTGGTCCTTCTCATTTGTCTTCCTCACAATGGTGCACACAGATTGACTGGCCTGGGCTGGCAGAGGAGTTAAAGACAGTGCTAGTGGCTGGCTGATGAGATGGAAGGGTGTCATGCGGCATGCATTTCAGGACTGTTTTGCTCCTGTTTAACCCCTTCCTGCCTCTGCTGGATGCTGCAACTTTGTTAAATTCTGGGGGGGAGAAGTCCCAACTTAATCTTCCTGGGGGGGCTTCAGCCACTCAGCCCCCCCATAGTTGGCACCTATGGTTCATAACCAGATCTCATTACGAAGGCTGAAAAGCCTCATTATCTACAATGGGCCATTTTTAAAATGTGCAAAAAGCCACTCTATGGTGTGCATTAAAGGAGTAATGATGCACTTACCATGGGGCTAAGGACACTCTGCCTTGTGCCGCATGACTTATTACACCCCTGAGGCATATATTTTTAATTATGTAATGCACACTCCATCATGCCTTACTGCTTAGATAAAGTGCAGATACATTTCTGATAAAAGCATCAACATACCAAGTATTCCATTCATTATTTTCATTCATAAACTAAGAGATGGGATTTTAACATTTTTTTTAAAAAGTTCCTCCTTTCTTGCTTTGGCCAGTGTGAAAAACATTAAACATTTTGGTGTGCCATAGTACTGATTACCATCAGAACAGTGTGCCAGCCCCACCCTAATACACCCACATTATTGCTGTAGAATCATCTACTGTCCGAGAGTAAAGCCAGTGGAGGAGATTTTTAAAAACTGCATTGGTGGAGTGCCAAGGACTCTCATGTGCATATTTACACAAATACCACAATGAGTAAAATAGCACAGTGCTGGTATGCAAATACAACCACTTTACTCATAATGCTGTTCCTATAAGGACAGTATGAGTAATTTCTTCTTCTTTTTTGCCTACTATCTTTATCCACCTTGCTGCGCCAACTGGCATCCAACTCCTTTGGGCCCACAATGCTGCCCCCCATCTGCCAGACTTGCCCATCATTGCCTATTGTAGAGTCCTTCCTGACCTGTAGCAACACATCCTGGGCTAGCTTGTCCATGCCGTTGGGTCCTGTTCCATTTGTTGTCTTGGTGCCTCTTCCCTGAAGGCCCCCTCACTTGCTCTTCTCATACCAGCTTGTTAACTACTAGGGGCATCTCCGCAACCTGGTGGAGGAGGAGGCTTACTGAGGAGCTCTTTATGCTGGTGTGCAAGGGGGGCATGGCATGGGGAGACCATGGGGCTGTCAACTGGCATAGTGGTACAACATTTCTGCCTTTTCTCCCCACTCTCCCTCCCTCTCATCTCCACTGCAGCTGGCTGGGAGATGGCTGATGCCCAATGGTCACCAAGCTGTTAATGCACCTCCACTAGCCCCCACCTCAAGCTGCTACCCTGAGTACCCTCTCCCCTGAAGAAGAGAGCCCAAAGGATGCTTTAAATCCTCCTTCCAGCCTCCACTCTGCAAGCTGCCTCTAATAAATATTTTGGCCCGTATATTCAAAACCGCACCATTCGAGGCGCAAGCCCTTGTGCTGCTCAAAATAGTTGCACAGGGGTGTGGCCGGGGCGATATTCAAAGGGGTTGCGCTATTGAGCAACTCCTTTGAATATCACCCCCCAGCCACAGCCACTGTGCATGGTGCAGTGGAACTTGCGCCACCGCAAGTTGTCAGAGTGGAGCATTCAACTTGCGGTGGCGCAAGTACCATTGCGCCATGCGCAAAATTCCGATATTCAAAAGGTGACATGCAAATGGGGCCATAATTCATGCAAGGCGCAGGGGGGCCATTTGCATCTGATTGTAGCCCTTTCGGCATGCCATTAGCATGTAGGTGCGCGCCGATCCCTGTGCCTGGTCAGCCTCTGCCAGGCAGCAGCTGTCGGGACTGGCGCACCCTGCAGCCCGATCATGGGCAGAACATGAAAAAGAACCTCCCACCCAAACATCTCCCTAATGCCCAATCGTGGGCAGAATGTATAGTGACAACCCCCAGTGCCCGATCGTGGGCAGAATGTAAAAAGACCCCCAACCGAATATCTCCCTGTGGTCCAGTGGACCGTAATGCCCGATCGTGGGCAGAATGTATAGTGACAACCCCGCAGTGCCGATTGTGGGCAGAATGTAAAAGAGCCCCCAACCCGAATATCTCCCTGGTGGTCCAGTGGACCATAATGCCTAATCGTGGGCAGAATGTATAGTGACAACCCCCAGTGCCCGATCATGGGCAGAATGTAAAAAACCCCCAACCAGAATATCTCCCTGGTGGTCAGTGGACCATAATGCCGATCGTGGGCAGAATGATAATGACAACCCCCAAACATCTCCCTGGTGTCTGAGTGTCCCCACCCCACCCACCCATGAAGCCCAACCACCCGCTCCCCGGCGGCCGGCGGGCGACAGCATCCACCCACCTGCCGCCCTGCTGCCTGCAGACTGACTGTCTGGTGGGACTGCATGCCCGGTGGTGCAGAGCTAGAGCCAATGGGCGTGCAGCCATACCGTACATGACAGTCAGATTTGTGAATGAACATCATTCACAAATCTGACTGTCGATATGAGCTGCATCCCATTGGTTCTAGCTCTGCACCAATGGGCGGCAGCCTCTACCGACAGTTTGTGTCAGGCGGCGGCGGGCAGCAGGCAGGTGGATGCTGCCGCCCGCCGACCGCCGGGGAAGCGGGTGGTGGGGCTTCGTGGGTGGGTGGTGGGGACACTAGACACCAGGGAGATGTTTGGGGTTGTCATTATACATTCTGCTCATGCGATTGTCCACTGGACCACCTGGGAGATATTCGGTTGGGGGGTCTTTACATTCTGCCAACGATCGGGCACTGGGGAGGTTGTCACTATACATTCTGCCCAGATCGGGCATTACGGTCCACTGGACCACCAGGGAGATATTCGAGTGGGGGTTTTTACATTCTGCCTGCAATCGGGCACGGGGGTTGTCATACATTCTGCCCGCGATCGGGCATTAGTGAGATGTTTGGGTGGGGGGCTGTTTTCACATTCTGCCCGGGATCGGGCATTAGAGATGTTTGGGCGGGGGCTTGTTTCACATTCTGCCCCGACAGCATTACGTCCACTGGACCACCAGGGATGTGAACGGGAGGGGGGCCACATTGACGCCTGCAATCGGGCTGGTGGGGGGGCACAGGGACTGAGTTGGGGGCCAGCCACGGGTGGCAGCTGCTATGTTGTGACCTGCAATACAGCAGCTCACCTGTGGGTGGCCCTCAACTTAAGCCTTTTTTGGCTCAAAGTTGTGCAGGCGCAGGTTGGGGGTTGCGCTGCACAACTCTGCACAGCCCGACTGAATATTGGGCTATGCAGTTTATGCATGGTTCCTCCCCCTCCTGTTGAGCATGTATTCATTTGCATTGCGCTGTTGCTCAACCTGTTTTCAGTGGCGCAACTGCCTCCTGCTGAATATTGCAGAATGGTGCAATGTAGACTTGTTGCTATGGCGCAACCCTTTGAATATTCCACTCCTTATGTCTAATACAGTGTCTGTTTAAAAACAGAAAGAAAGAAAAACAATTCACTAAACCTAAAAACCTTGTGTGTGGGGGCAGAGCCCCTGACCTTAAATTTTATAATCTTTATCAAACTAATGAGTTTCCTTTTTAATTTTTATTTTAAACAACAAGCTTGTTTAGGATTGGGAATCCACAACCCCCAACCTCCAATTTCTTAAAAAAAAACAAACATTGATTACACTGATTTTAGTTTTATCTGTTCTTGCATCTTCTTCTGATCATTGGTGACTTATGCATAGTACAGCACAGCGTAGCATGCACAGTAGCATAGTGTTACATATACACACTTCGAGGGTCCTTAGTGCTCCACCGACTCCTTAAAAACTGTTAGTGGTAGTATGAAATTGTATTTTTACACAAGCTAAAATACTGTAGAATAGATTCTATTTGCTGTAAAATAATTATAGCTACATTAGCACAAGTGATAACTGCGCAAAAATAAAATGCCACTAATCGGCCAAAATCATATATTTTCAATGAGCATGAATTAGCAGCTAATTGCACAGTGTGAAATTAAATTTGTGCAATAGCGGCCGATTAGTACCATGTGCTAAATATAACTTGCATGAGAATAAACAGTCTTACAGTACCATTAGGGCCAAAGCACTGTTTACAGGGTCATCCTGTGTTGGGTTTAAATTTTAATTGTAATACATACTACAGATAAACATTTATTAAGATTTAAGACATTTGAAATGTAACACATACAAATAATGTATGAGTTGTACATGCAGGTTACACGGCAGTGGTGCACATTTTTTTTTTTTCTCCCCACTGGTGATGATTTTATGGAACAGCCTATCAGCAGAGACAGTGGAGGGGAACACTGTACAGGTTTTAAGGTGTGCATGGACCAATTGTTGCTTAGCAAGGAAATTATAGCTACCCTTGGTAACAGAGTGAATAGGGAAACTTTATAAACTGGTAAGTGTTTCCAAACCATTCTAATTAATTCCTGCTTATGAAGTGGAGCAGACATGAAGACCCTAGAGTTTCTTCTGATTTGACATTACTATATTACCATGTGAAGTTTATTTTGGGGGCAATTGGCAGTGGCGCTGTTGGAGTTGGGTGTTTGAAAGAAAGCAGGAAGGAATTTGATTTTATATAGTGCTTTACACACACACACACACGCACACACACACACACAGAGCTTTACAATCCATGAATTGACCACAGCAGCCTTTCAAGATGCACACTGATGTGTCAGATTTAGGGAGATCAGGAAAGCTCAGGGGGGTTAAGCACAAGAAAGTTAGAGGGAGGGAGATAGATTGAGAATAGATGATCAGCTCATGATGCAGCACTGAATGACACTGCTGAAATGTTTGACACACTTTTCATTCTATTTTAGATGGTCTCTTATCGCTTGACTTGTATAATACCCTTCTTTGACAATTTTGTGTGTGTTTTTTTCAGATCTGAAATAATAAAAGGAGTGCTCCCTGTAATATGGATCAGACTAGGTTTTCATCAATATTCTCATCTGTCCCATAAGGTTAGGGTGCAGGGTCTGCTGCATACTAATTCATTATAGTCACATAAAAAGTGATCTGAAACAATGGGTGTTGAAAAACATCAGAGAATACTGATGAAAATCTGGCCTGAGCCATATTAAAAGCAACACTCCTTTTATTATTTCAGCTATAAAAAAGTTGAAAAGCGGACTCAAAATGGGGAAAAATGGTATCATGCAAGTCTGGAGATAAGGGGCAATCTGAAATACAATAAAAAAGCAGAGGTCAGAATGTCACCACTATCATGCGCTGCTGCTTAAGTAGCCGTGGTGGGATTCACACCTGAGTCTTCAGGTTTACAGCTCTGCACTCTAACCCTTATATGATCTGTCAAATGTACTGTAAACCTTAATCTTTTCTATGAAAGGCTTTTTAATCTGATGTCCAGCATTCTTCAAAGTACATTTTAGATGCAAACCACCCCACCTGTCAACTGCCCTGCGTGACAAGGAACAGTTCCTTATTTCACCTCAAAAAGCCCTCAGTTCTACACTGAGCGGGTACTGTCCTGCGTTTTCTGCAGAAATGTTTCAAGTGAAAATCTAAACAGTGGACATAAAAAATGTGTTGCTCAAGTAACAGAAAACATTGTGAACACGAAAATACATTTGCTCAGTGTTCTGAGCTACTATCTTTGTGGTGTTCCACATTTTTCCTGTTTGTTCCACATTTTGAAGTACAATGTTCCACAACTGAAAGCTAAGAAGCAAGCAGACCACATTCAGCACAAACATTTTATCCCTTGGAAGCCTTTAAGGTCAGAAAAGAAGAAACTGACTGGCAAACAACACATACCTATGCATTAGTAATTTTACATACAGTAACTCGACACAAAACAAACCTTTATCCATGAGGTTTTAAATCATGGGCTAAAGCCCTGGATCTTTTCAAGTGCCACAAACACCTGTTAGTCAGTTCCTATAAAGTCAGGGAGAACAGACATAAACAGTGGCAGAACCATGATTTTACAATGGGGGAGGGATGCTGAGGTGGTGTGCATACTTGATATGCAATTTCGTAATATTGTTTAATCCTTTATATTGTCTGGTATTATCCTTTTCATTATATTTTTGACAGAAAATACAAATGTAACCTATAGTTCTGAATATGTTTTGTACAGTCAATAACCAGACTTCTTCAGTAAAGTGAAATGCAGTAACAGCAAGCAAGAAAGTTACAATAGAGGGTGCAGTCGCAACCTGTACCACCTCTTAGATCCACCACTGGACAGAACATAGAATGTCATGAAGCTGTACTGTTCCAGATCCTGTTTGAAACACATTTTGAGCAACTAAACACTGACACACAATGCTCTGTGTGCTTTCCTCCTTACTTTATTACTGGTACCAGCCTCCAGATATCCCAGGGATCTTCTCCTCTAGGCTCTCACACTTGGCTGTGCTGTGCCTGCTATATTCTGTACTGCGTCACTGTTACACTTATCAGAGCCTCATGCTCTTGTTCACGTGTTTTTCTCCCACCCCCTACACCCCCACATCCATTGTGGACTGAAACATTCTACAGCTTTCACCGCACTGTAACCTAAAAAAAAAAAATCTTTCCCCCAACTGTTTTCTCAAATGATAATTAATTTGTCTCACCGTTCGGTCTCCCCATGAGCAGCTGCTCTGTCTGCACATTCATTCTTCCTCAACACTGTCTCACTTTAGTTTCACTTTCTCAGTCATGAGAGGAAACAGCAACAGGAAGTTAACTGTATCTAACGGATTTCAGCAGAGCGACGTTTTTGCTTCATAAGTACCAAAGGAGCTAGAGAATCAATCTTTTTTTGTTTTGAAATGTGGAACTGAATTAGGATTTGCCAGCCAGCAAGAAAAGTATTGCTCTTAAGAATCACAAGCTGAAAACCTTCTAGTGAGCAAATGTAAAAAGAAAAACACTTTAGAAATAAACTGTAACATCTGCTTTTCAAAATTAGTAAGAAATGTTCTGTCTGCAATTGTTAGCACTAGCTTTTACACAATTATTCTGAACTTTCATGGCACTTTAGTTTCAAGTTCATAGTACAGTTAAGGGTCAAGCCAAATGGCATGTGAATTTGCTACCCTAGGGTTCTTTGTTTAAAACCTGTACGTGTGTGTGTGTGTGTGTATATATATCTTTCTACACACACAATATATATATATATATATATATATATATATATTCATTGCAAAAACTCTGTTAGGGTTGACAGCAGAGTGACAAAAGTTAGGAAATTTGATGTTAGGGTTACCATCCCACCACCACCACCCCCACCCTCCACACACCAACAGATGTCAGGGTGTGCCAGGGGGTCATCAGGCCCAACTCTCACCCCATTCCACATGTGAAAAAGCTGACATGCTACAGTATAGGAGAATGGGGTGAGAGTTAAGCCTGATGACTCCTTGGCATACCCCATCTGTTAGTGTGTGGAGGGTGGGGGTGGGGTGGTAGGAGTGGTAACCTAACATCGAATTTCAAAACTTTTTTCGCTGTGCTATCAACCCTAACTGATGCATTAAAGGATTTTTTTTTGCAATGAATGTCCCTTCTTTTTGAGACAGTGTAATGTAACTGGTATGTGGTTAAAGACGTGCAAGCCCTCTGGGCCCCGTGCTCCCTTCACGCTGCTCATTTTTGCATAATGGTATACGTATGTGAGAGCACAGGCCCTCTGGGTCCTGCTCTCCCACTTACACATAAGTACAGAGACATACAGCAGCCCTATATTACTGAAAAGTTATCCTTGTAATACTAATTTGGCAATATTTCAGTAACCATAACAACTATGAAAAAAAATTCCACTGCAGTTGTAATCATGACTTGGAAACCTCCATACGAGCTTAGTCCACCTAAGCTACCCAGAGAAAAGAATCTGTATCTCAAATCGTTTTTGAGATAGGGGTGCCAAAAGGCACCATGGACACTGCTATGTAATCCTATGGGAAATTTCTCTACTTTGGAGCATTGAAACTTTGGAACCGTTTTACATTTTTTGACCAGACTACCAAAAGGCACATCTGTGGGCTGAGGGCTTGCCACCCTGCAAATTTCATCCCAAGAGTCCCAACCATTTAGGTGCAGTGGTGTGGCAAAGACATGGGCCCAGATATTCAAAAGGGTTGCGCTTGCACAAGTCCAAAAATGCGCCATTCTGTGATATTCAGAAGGAGGCAGTTGCGCTCCCGAAAACATGCTGAGCAACAGCGCAATGAAAATGAAGGCATGCGCAACCGAAGGGGGCGGGTCCATGCATAAAGTGTGCAATGCGATATTCAAACACTTGCGCAATGCGCAAGAGCGGCGCAGCCGGAAGTTGCGCACTAGCGGAATTGATCCAAAATAAAAAGGTTCAAGGAAGCGGCTAAAGAACGCTAGGGGCAGGCTTGCAAAGTGGGGAGAGAGAGAGACAGAGACAGAGACAGAGCTGAAAGGTCAGGGCAAGGACAGTGTGTCCTATAGGACGAGAGGCCAGTGGGGGTGCCCGTGCAGTGGAAGCAGCAGTGAGGACAGCGGGGTAACACGGTAACACAGCAGCAGCGGGGGCAGAAGCAAGGGAGATGGACAGTGCCAGCTTTCACATGGAAGCCGTAATGAGGGGGTGAGAATCCATGCTGCAGGGCACGTGGCCTGGAGGTCGGCCGGGGTATGCCCCTGACAGGCCGTACCGTGCTCGCATCAGCTTCGAGCTGTGCACAGATGTTGAGATCGTGGGCTGGTACCACCTGAACAGGGCAATACTGAGACGGCTCTGTGAGCTGTGCAGTGATGTGATGCAGGCACCCTCATGACGGAGTCATGCTCTGTCGGTGGAGACCAAGGTGACAGCCTGCATGTGCCTGCTCACCACGGGCACCTTCCAGAGGCCGACAGGGGACACCACTGGCATCACGCAGTCGGCCACATCATGCATCCTCACCCAATTCCTCAGCGCACTGCTGCCACATGCTGCAGAGTACATCCATTTCCCCAGCACCGCGGCAGCGCATACAGCAAACATGCAGGAGTTCCACAGGGTAGCACGTATGCCTGGCATGCTAGGGGCCATAGACTGCACCCATGTGGCCATCCGCACGCCACCTGGCCCCAATGGCCATGCATATCGGAACAGAAAGGGATTCTCCAGTGTCAACTGCCAGGTGGTGTGTGATGCCACTGGGTGCATAATCAATGTCTGTGCCACACACCCTGGCGGAGCACATGATGCCTTCATATGGTACCAGTCTGCACTGTGCCATCGATTCGAAAGTGGGGACATCCCACAGGTCATCTAGTGGGTGAGTACACATGTATGGAATGCAAACTCTGGGCAAGGGTGGGAATGACACAGGTGCCATGGTAGTGGCACACAAGGATATGGGCAACATGGACCTGACATGACACTGATCTCCACTATCTCCACACAGGTGACTGCGGATACCCACTCCATCCCTGGCTGCTCACACCGTACCGGCGCCCCACAACCCCAGCACAGCTAAGCTTCAATGAGGCACATGCCGCAACACGTAACATCATAGAGCGGGTGTTTGGGATGCTCAAGGCATGCTTCCGATGCCTAGACACCTCCGGCGGTGCCCTACAGTACAGCCCCCAAAAGGCTTGTGGGATATTCCTGGCCTGTTGCATCCTGCACAACATGGCCAAAGACCATGGGATAGCCGTACAGGTCAAAGAGGGGGACAGCGATGGGGACGCCAGTGGCGCTGGTGATGAGCAGCCCCCCCTAGGATGGAGGGCCCCCCGACTGATCCAGCAGACCCAGCTGCACCGGGACACCATTGCAGAAGATTACTATGCCCAACACAGGTAAGTCAAGGGGACATGTGCAACCAACACTGTCCATGCGCAAACTACAGGCACACAGGGGAACACACCAGGGGTGCATGAAGGTCAGGGGAGTGGAAGGGTCCAGGCATACCAACACACCGTCAGGGAGGGGTGAGCACTCATATGGACACACACACACACCAGGCACAGAGCATACATAGGCAGATGCACAGCACTGCAGAAACGACATTGCTAACACACAGCACCACCGACCACCCCCACCACCTGTACTGTCCAAGTACGATGTGTCAGAACCTGGGCACCCTTGCACCTTGGTGTACAGTGCAATGCAGGCATCATCATGCACACGCACCTGTGGACAGCAGTTGGGAGGGTGTGCAGGTGGTCCATGTGTCAGCATGGTGAGCAGAGCACCCAGCAGTGCACTGCCCACCATGACACACATTGCACACAGGGCAGCACCAGACAGAGCCCGCACTGGGAGAGAGCTCAGTCATGTAGCACTGTCCCACGGCCACCACGGATGCATGGGTGGCCCCACCATGACCCAACAGCATGGGCAGGCTGAGCAGTGGCCACATGGGGTGGCACTGTTGCACCACCAGGGGTCCCACTGTGTGAACGTGACCTTGCCCGCACAGGGGTCTGCAGCATGCCAAACAAACCTGCACCAGGGGTGCTCGGGATGCCCACAGCAGAACCTGGCATCGACAGGCCTGGTGTTGCACAATGCCGGGAACAGGGAGTGGAGAGTGCACTGTGTGGGGTGTGCGGTACAGGGGCACCTGACTGTGTGTCCAATGCATCTGCGACAGAGACCACTGCCTGGGTCAGCCTGTCAATGGCGGTGGTCACATCTGTCCACATAAGGACCAGCTCGGCTCGGTCCTGAGCACACTCCCTGCTGTGCCACTCCATGGACACAGACAGTGCCTCCACGGACCTTGCAACCCGCCCCTGCAGCTGTACTGATTCCTGCAGCAGGTGGGTGTGCACATCCAATGGGTACTGTGCCCCAATGGCATCGTGACCTCCAGGGTGTGGACGGTCCTGATGCACAGCACCCCTTGAGGGTGGGCGCTGTTCACCAGGACCAGGTATGGGTGGATCGAAGGGTGGTGGACATGTGCCACTGCTTGACACTGTGCCCCCAGACCTGGTGTGCGACTGCTGCTGCTGCCCCTCCAACCTCTGTGCCCCCAGGTCCACCTGTTCCACTGCTGTGCTGGCAACAGTGTCAGACACCTGCACAGCCACCGGTGCTGACAGGCACAGCCTGGGACTGTGCCAGCATGCTGGTACACATGTGTGAACCAGAAAGGCCCAGGGGCACGTGCTGGCCTGCCGTGTGTCCGTCATGGGACACACACCTATCACTGCCCATTGCAGGCCTGCTATCATCAATGGTGCAGGTACGAGTTACTGCCATGGTCACAGCATGCTGGCATGCTTGCATGCCAGACTGCTGAGACGCAGGCTGTGCACCCCCCGCACCCGTATCACTGACACCAGATTTGTTGGCCCAGCGTGCATGCTGCTGCACTGCCTGCTGGCTGGTGGTGGAGGTGGATGGTCCTTCCTCCATGTCCAGCAGGTCCGCATCACTGTCTGGACCCACCACCGCCATCTCCTGAAGATGAACAGGATCTGTAACAGAAAGAGAGTACATGTGAGTGCATGTGAACAACTGCCACCACCCCTCCCCAAACACCGCCACCATGTCATACCGTGCAGTGATGGGCTTCCACCTGTCTGGAATCCTCCACCTGGTATGCCCTCAATGGCACTTGGCTGCATGGCTGTGACCAGTGTCTCCTCATTTGGGGTCAGCTGCAACACCACTGGCGGGCCCCCACCAGTGCCAGCACGTGCTGCCCTGAAGGCTGCCACCTTCTCCTTCAGCCTCCTGCGGTCAGTCCCCATCTTTTTCTGCATTCCTGCACGGAGCACTGGTGGCTTCCATGCAGGTTAACAGCCCGAGCTACCCCCTCCCATGCAGCTGCACGGGACTGAGGGGTGCCCCTCCGTCCACTCAGTAGTGGCTCATTTTCCAGGTAAGCCTGGAAGAGGGCCTCTGTCTCTGCCACTGTGAAGTTGGGCCTCCTCCTACGCCCACCGTCCTCACCTTCACCTTGGCCTTGCTCGGTCATGGTGATCTGTATGGGTGGAAGTGGACACCTGTCACTGTGCAGTCTACAGCATTTCCCCATGAGCATAGGTGCTGGAACCGGGGGGGAGTGGAAGGGGCCGGAGTCCCTCCATGTTTTATTTCTGTATGGCAAAAACTAGTAGAAAAAGTGCCCTTTGTCCCTTTCTAAGTGCCCTTTTGATTCTCAGCCCCCTCAGCGTTTACCATCTTCCGGCACCCCTGCCCATGAGCATTGTCCTGAGCATCACACAGCATGTAACTCACCTCTCACCTGCAGTAACCAAATCTGGCCGGCACAGCCCACTGTCGCATATTTATAGTGCAACACATGCAAATGAGGAGTGGAGCAACTTTAATAACATGCAAATCGCGCCACTGCGCCTTTGAATGGCTGATCAGATGATTTGCATGTGTTGGCTGAATATCACGAATTTGTGCTTTGCGCAATACGGAAGGGTCAGCTGAGCCAATGGTGCAGATTTGTGCCTGCGTGGTACACTGCATTGCGCATGTCCAGATAGCTTACGGATGCGTCTGTCGCGCTGCAGACGTGCTGAGCACGATTGGCAATTCAGGCCATGGCCACCATTGTGCCAGTGGCGCTACAGCACTGGGCACTATATGGCGCTCTGGCACTACTGCGCCATAGTCCACTGTGGCACTGGTACACAGCTTGTCGGTCGCGCAGGATGCCTATACGTCTGATGGCGCTGTGCGTAGCCTTGCGTCATTGCCATGACCTTGTGTATGCCCTTTGCCCCCTGGTGCTGTTCGCATGCCATGTGTACATCCCTATTGCGCTGTCTGGTGATAGCGCTATGTGAAGTGATGGCGCTGTTCGAACAGCGCGACTGCAGTCTGTGGTGGTCTATTGCGCAACATCTCCACGTGGGGTTATGGAGCAGCGGGGTGCCATATTGCCTGCTGTAAAGCTACCAACATGGCTAGGAGGAGGGCTGTGTGTTGGAGCCAGCTGGAAGTGGCAAACCTGATGGCCCTAGTGGAGCCCCACTATGGGGCACTCTATGGTGAGGCACACCTCACCATTGCAAGGACAAGAGTGTGGCAGCAGGTGGCCACTGACCTGGTGGGAGTCACTGGACAGTGCCGGTCTGCTGAGCAGTGCCGGCACTGGTACAGTGACCTCTGCCGGAGGGAGCCGGATGTCTTGGCGAGGCTGCGGTCACGTGCCAGGCGGGGCGTGGTGCCTAGGCCAGGTGGGTGTACCATCCATGCACCTGTATTATCTGTAGGGGTGTGTGTGTGTTTTGGTGGCTGTGCATAGGTGATGGCTCAGACACAGTTGGCTGTGCCAGTGTGTGCAGCTGTGGGATGGATGGGTATGGCTGTGTGGGCAGGCACTCTCACTGGGGCAGGGGGCACTCTGCTTTTGAGTCACACTGATGTTTATCTCAACATATGTCTCCTACAGACCGGGATGTGAGGAGGCGAGCAACAGCTGATGAGGGGCAGGCCAGGGACCCGGTGCCAGCAGGGGTGGCACCCCTACAGCAGCAGCAGCGGGAGCAACAGCGGCAGACAGAGCTGCTTGAGCAGTGTGAGTATCATGACTTCATCGATGCTATTGCATGCTGGGGGGAAGACCAGTAGCCCTGCACAATACAACCATGCAGGAAAGGGGAGGTCATAATTCCACTATACAGGACAGTAGTGAGGCCCCACCTGAATACAGTGTACATTTCTGGAGACCATCCCCACGTAAGGATGTACAGTGGGCAGAGAAGGTTCAGAGGAGGGCACCAAAGATGGTGCATGGCTTGCATCACAAGTCCTATAGAGACAGGTTGAAGGAACTGAACATGTACTCCTGGAGGGAGGAGGAGAGAGGGATATGATAGAGACATACAAGTATCTTACAGGGTGGAACAGGGGCAGAGAAACACTATTTTGAGTTGAAAAAGATGTTCCAGGACTACAGGCAATGGGATGCTGTTGGAGGGTGGACAATTCAGAGGACACATGAGAAGGACTGTCTTCACAGAACGGGTGGTGGACAAGTGGAACACCCTGCCAGAGGAAGTGGTGGGGGCTGAAACAATCATGGGATTTCAGAATGCATGGGATAGACACAACGGAATTCTGGAGGTTAGGGGTAAGAGGCAACAGACTCCTAGGTAAACAAAGTGAACTTACAGCTCAAATGCACAGACTGGGTTGGCCATAGGCCCTTATCTGCCGACACTGTCTATGTATCTATGTCTGTACTGCGACACAGGTGACATGCATCACTGTGCAGTATCACATGCGCGATCTGTGTAGCGTCACTGGTGGCCCTATATGCACTGGGCACATAGCTGTGTAACTGGCATCGCACCACATTGCCATGTCACTTGCCAGCCTTGTTTGTGCCTGTGATGGACATGGGCAGGTGTGTTGGGCAGTGGTGCGTATAGCTGGTGCTGCCTGTTTGTGATGGCCATGTGCATGTTCACTGTGGGTGGGTGCATGCCATCACAGGTGCAGGACATTGGGCTATATGGCTTGCAGGTTGGGTGGTGTTCAGGGTTGTGGTCAGTCACAGCCATTGACTGTGTTCCCATTTTCCTAGGCCTCGAGGTTCTCAGGACGTTGGCGCATGATGTTAGGCGCCTCACACAAGTCAGCATCGAGAACAAGGAGATCCTGCAAGCCATCCGGCGACATGGACGTCAGCAGAGGCGGCACAGGACGGTGCGCCAGCAGGGGGAGGACCAGGAGCCGGCTGGGCCAAAACTGACATTACCCTTCCCACTTCTCCCATCCCTACCACCCTGCCTTCCCTCTCCAAGTTTTTAATCCCTCCCCCTTGAACACCCCTTCCTTGAACCCGTCCCCCACCCTTGTAAATAGTTTCTATTGTTGTTGTTATAATATGTTCAATATACATTTCTATTTTGATATATGAATACTGTGTTGGTCTCTGATTTGCAGCTGGCTATGGGTGCTCAGTTGCAGGGGTGTACATGCCATCTGGGGTGGTCTGGTCCTGGGTGTGTGTGTGCGTGTGTGTGCATGGGAAGGTATCTCCAGCATGGCAGTGACTTTCTGTTGGTCTTGCCGTCTGCTGCCACCCACTGCTGGGTGCTCAGGGTGTGTCTGGCTTGGAGGCTTCTGTGCTGCACGGGGTTGGCGTGTGCTGGGGGGATGCATGGTTTCCTGCAGTGCCAGTCACTGCACATAGGTGGTGTCCTGGGATCACAGTGCAGGGTGTGTGCTGTGCATACGGGGGGCTGCTGTGCACTGTGGTTGTCAACCCCCAGTGTGTGGCACTCTCAGCATGCCAGTGGTTGTGCTGGGGTGTCATAGCTCCGCTATGCTGTGTTGGCTTGTCCCCATGGGCCAGTAGATCATCCATCACACCCCCAGTGATGCTGTGCTTGGGGTGTGCAGGTGTGTGGGTTCTGCAGTGTGTTCCTGTGCCCATGTGTGGCATGGCTGGCGGTGGGCCCCAGCCTGCCTCCCTGGATGTGCAGTTCCATTGCTCTGGGGGGGGCTCTGCTTGTGCTATGGCAGCTCTGGAATGCTCAGCTGAGCTTCCCTGGTTGCTCCATAGGGCAACATTTCGGCTCAGCTTCTCCTTCTTGGTTGCGTGATGGCGCAGTACGTGCGATATTCAGGCGTTGGTTGCTTCGCTAATTCTGCTCACCCCTGTTTGAATATCGCACCTGCCGCGCACGGCGCAACTGGTTTGCTTGCTCCCTGCTGCTGCGCTCGTTTTGAGCACAGTTTGAATATCTGGGCCATGATATTTTGCACTGCAGTAGTGTTGCAAATTGCAACACTTCTGCAAAAATTTGCAAAAGAATGAGCACGACAGTGTCGCAATTTGCAAAAGTATCACATCTTTTCTGTCATAATTTTACAACACTACGGGGAGCCCGATCCTGAAAAAGTCATTTCGGGGGGGGGGCCCAAAAGTCTGCATTGTGTCCCTCATGCCCTGATTAGGTAAAAACAACTGTCAGTGTTCACCTAGGATCACTCAAATTTGAACTACAGCAGTTTTTGTCCTTTGCTAACTGAAAACAAGATGGTGGCAGCATGACACTACAGAGACCATTTACAACAGTAAAATGTAATGGCAGCAGCTTTTGAGAGGCACATATATTTTTTTCCCATTGACTATAATGGAAAAATTCAAATTTGAATAACTTTTGAATGGATTAATATTTTTGCACCACATCCTCAAAAGGCACATCAGTGACCCAGACTGTATCTTCCCTGAAGATTTCAGACCAGACGGACAAACCGTATGGGCTGCAGCCCCAAGGAAAGAAATGTGCAACCCCCCTGTTTTTGCATGTTTTTGGTGCTCCACAACCGCACATCCAATCATAGTGCAACTTGCCAGATCCAGAGAACTATGGTACCACACCACACATGCAAACTTTCAGGCAAATCCATCATTCAGTTGCAAAGTTATTAAAGTGCCAAAATTTGGGTTTTAATGTAGATGTGGAAGGCAACCCTAACTATAGCTGCACTACCGTGCAAGTATAATATATATTCTTTGGCCTGGATATTCAAAGGCTGTTTACGCACAAATAGGGTTGCGTATGCACAAGTCCAAAATGCGCCTATCTTTTGCGTATATTCAGAAGGAGTGCAGTTGCGCCTGAAAAACTCTGCTGAGCAACAGTGCAATGAAAATGAAGGCATGCGCAACTGAAGGGGTGGATCCATGCATAAAGAGCACAATCGATATTCAAAGATCTGGCCAATGCGCAATAGCGGCACAGCCGAAATTGCATCTAGCGAAATGAGCCAAAATAAAAAGGCTCAAGGAAGCGCGCAAGAAGACTACAAGGCCGCCAAGTGGGGGAGAGAGAGAGAGAGACAGACAGACAGACAACAGACAGGCTAGGGCAGGCAAGGAAGGGCCATAGGCTGTAGAGGCCAGCGGGGGTGCCTGTGCAGTGGAAGTAGCAGTGAGGACAGCGGGGTAACACAGCAACAGCAGCCGGGGGGGGTCAGAAGCCAGGGAGATGGACAGTGCCAGCTTCCACATGGAAGATGTAATGAGGGGGGTGAGAATGCATGTTGCAGGGGGATGTGGCCGTGGAAGGGCCCGTCAGCGGTATGACCCCAACAGGCAGCACCGTGCCCGCATCAGCTTTGAGCTGTACACAGATGTAGAGATCGTGGGCCAGTACCACCTGAACAGGGCAATACTGAGATGGCTCTGTGAGCTGTGCAGTGATGTGATGCAGGCATCCTCACGACGGAGTCACGCTCTGTCGGTGGAGACCAAGGTGACAGCCTGCATGTGCCTGCTCGCCATGGGCACCTTCCAGTGGCTGACAGGGGACACCACAGGCATCACACAGTCAGCCACGTCACGCATCCTCACCCAATTCCTTAGCGCACTGCTGCCACATGCTGTGGAGTACATCCATTTCCCCAGCACCGAGGCAGAGCATACAGCAAACATGCAGGAGTTCCACAGGGTAGCATGTATGCCTGGCGTGCTAGGGGCCATAGACTGCACCCATGTGGCCATTAGCACGCCACCTGGCCCCGATGGGCTCGCATGTCGAACAGAAGGGATTCTCCAGTGTCAACTGCCAGGTGGTGTGTGATGCCACTGGGCGCATAATCAATGTCTGTGCCACACACCCTGGCGGAGCACATGATGCCTTCATATGGTATCAGTCCGCACTGTGCCATCGATTTGAGAGTGGGGACATCCCCACAGGACATCTAGTGGGTGAGTACACATGTATGGAATGCAAACTTGGGGCAAAGGTGGGAATGCCACAGGTGCCATGGTAGTGGCACACAGGGATATGGGCAATATGGACCTGACCTGACACTGATCTCCACTATCTCCACACAGGTGACTGTGGATACCCACTCCGTCCCTGGCTGCTCACACCATACCGGCTCCCCATGACCCCATCGCAGCATCACTATAATGAGGCACATGCCGCAACACGCAACATCATAGAGTGGGTGTTTGGGATGCTCAAGACACGCTTCCGATGCCTAGACACCTCCGACAGTGCCCTACAGTACAGCCCCCAAAAGGCCTGTGGGATATTCCTGGCCTGCTGCATCCTGCACAACATGGCCAAAGACCATGGGATAGACGTACAGGTTGAAGAGGGGGACGGCAATGGGGACGCCAGTGGCGCCGGTGGTGATAGTGATGAGCAGCCCCCCCATAGGACGGCAGGACCCCCAACTGATCCGGAAGGCCCAGCTGCACCGGGACACCATCACAGAGGAGCACTACGCACAACACAGGTAAGTCAAGGGGCCATGTGCAATCAACACTGTCCATGCGCAAAGCACAGGCACACAGGGGAACACACCAGGGGTGCATGACGGTCAGGGGAGTGGAAGGGTCCAGGCATACAAGCACACCATCAGGGAAGGGTGAGCACTCATATGGACACACACAGACCAGGCACAGAGTGTACATGGGCAGATGCACAGCACAGCAGAACCGACATTGCTAACACACAGCACCACCGACCACCCCCCACAACCTGTACTGTCCAAGTACGTGTGTCAGATGCTGGGCAACCTTGCACCTTGGTGTACAGTACAATGCAGGCATCATCATGCACATGCACCTGTAGACAGCAGTTGGGAGGGTGTGCAGGTGGTCCGCGTGTCAGCGTGGTGAGCAGAGCACCCAGCAGTGCACTGCCCACCATGACACACATTGCACACATGGCAGCACCAGACAGGGCCCGCACTGGGAGACAGCTCAGTCATGTAGCACTGTCCCATGGCCATCGCGGATGCGTGGGTGGCCCCGCTGTGACCCAACAGCACTGGCAGGCTGAGCAGGGACCACATGAGGTGGCACTGTTGCACCACCAGGGGTCCCACTGCGCGAATGCGACCTTGCCTGCACAGGGGTCTGCAGCATGCCGAACAAACCTGCACCAGGGGTGCTCGGGATGCCCACAGCAGAACCCGGCATCGACAGGCCTGGTGTCGCACGATGCCGGGAACGGGGAGTGGAGAGTGAACTGTGTGGGGTGTGCAGTACAGGGGCACCTGACTGTGTGCCCAATGCATCCATGACAGAGACCACTGCCTGGGTCAGCCTGTCAATGGCGGCGGTCACATCCATCCGCATACGAACCAGCTCGGCACGGTCCAGAGCACACTCCCTGCTGTGCCACTCCACAGCCACAGACAGTGCCTCTACGGACATTGCAACCCGCCTCTGTAGCTGTACTGATTCCTGCAGCAGGCGGGTGTGCTCGTCCAATGGGTACTGTGCCCCAATGGCATCCTGTCCCCCAGGGTGTGGAAGGTCCTGATGCACAACACCCCTTGAGGGTGGGCGCTGTTTGCCAGGACCAGGAATGGGCGGATCAAAGGGCGGTGGACATGTGCCACCACTTGACACTGTACCCCAGACCTGGTGGTGACTGCTGCTGCCCTCCAACCGCTGTGCCCAGGGTCACTCGTTCCACCGCTGTGCTGGCAACAGTGCCAGACACCTGCACAGCCACGGTGCTGCCCCACCGGTGCTGACAGGCACAACTGGGACTGTGCCCAGCATGCTGGTACACAAGTTGGAACCAGAAGGCCCAGGGCACGTGTTGGCCTGCTGTGTGTCCATCATGGGACACACACCTATCACTGCCCATTGCAGTCCTTGCATCATCAATGGTGCAGGTATGTGCTACAGCCTAGCCACAGCGTGCTGGCATGCTTGCATGCCAGACTGCTGAGACACAGGTTGTGCACCCCCCGCACCCGAATCACCAACACCAGAGTTGGCGGCCCAGCGTGCATGCTGCTGCAGTGCCTGCTGGCTGGTGATAGAGGTGGATGGACCTCCTCCATGTCCAGCAGGTCATCATCACTGCCTGGACCCACCACCACCGTCTCCTGAAGACGGACAGGATCTGTAACAGAAAGAGAGTACATGTGAGTGCATGTGAACAACCTTCCCCGCAACCCCCCCAACACCACCACCATGTCATACCGTGCAGTGATGGGCTTCCACCTGTCTGGAATCCACCTCCTGGTACGCCCTCAATAGCACTCCGCTGCATTGATGCAACCAGTGTCTCCTCAGTCGGGGTCAGCTCCAACACCACTGGCGGGCCCCCGCCAGTGCCAGTGCCAGCATGTGCTGCCCTGAAGGCTGCCACCTTCTCCTTCAACCTCCTGTGGTCTGTCCCCATCTTCTTCTTGCATTCCTGCATGGAGCACTGGTGGCTTCCGTGCAGGTTAATGGCCCGAGCTACCCCCTACCATGCAGCCGCACGGGACTGAGGGGTGCCCCTCCGTCCACTCAGTACTGGCTCCTCATCCAGGTAGGCCTGGAAGAGGGCCCTGTCTCTGCTGCTGTAAAGTTGGGCCGCCTCCTACACCCACCGTCCTCACCCTCACCTTGGCTCTGCTCGGTCATGGCGATCTGTATGGGGGGAAGTGGACACCTGTCACTGTGCAGTCTACAGCATTTTCCCATGACCATTGTCCAGAACATCACACAGCATGCAACTCCCCTCTAACCTGCAGTAACCGAATCTGGCCAGCGCAGCCCAGTGTCGCACATTTATAGGCAAATGCATGCAAATTAGGAGTGGAGCAACTATAATGACATGCAAATCGTGCCACTGCGCCTTTGAATAGCTGATCAGATGATTTGATGTACGTCGCTGAATATCGCGAACTGGCGCTCGGCGCACGTGTTGGGTCAGCTGAGCCAATGGCGCAGATCTGTGACTGTGTGGTACACTGCATTGCACATGCCCAGATAGCTTACGCAGGCATCTACCGCGCTGCTGACGTGCTGTGCGCGATCGGCAATCCAGGCCATGGCCACCATTGTGCCAGTGGCTCTACAGCAATGGGCACTATATGGCGCTGTGGCACTACTGCGAAATAGTCCACTGTGGCACTGGTACGCAGCTGGTCGGTCGCGCAGGATGCCTATACGTCAGATGGTGCTGTGCATGGCCTTGCGTCATTGCCCATGACCTTGTGTACGTCCCTATTGCGCTGTCTGGTGACAGCGCTATGTGAAGTGACGGCACTGTTTGAACAGTGCGATTGGTGCACGTGGTGGTCTATTGCGCAACATCTCCACGTGGGGTTACGGCGCAGCGGGGCACCATATTGCCTGCTGTAAAGTTGGTACCATGGCTCGGAGAAGAGCTGTTCCTTGGAGCCCATTGGAACTGGCCAACTTGGTGGCTCTAGTAGAGCCCCACTATGGGACACTGTATGGTGAGGCACCCCTCACCATTGCCTGGACACAGGTGTGGCATCAAGTGGCCACTGACCTGGTGGGGGTCACTGGACAGTGCCGGTCAGCTGAGCAGTGCCGGCACCGGTACAGTGACCTCTGCCGGAGGTATCAGGACCTTCTGGATAGGCTGCGGTCACGTGCCAGGCGGGGCATGGTGCCTAGGCCAGGTGGGTGTACCAGCTATGCACCTGTATTCTCTGTAGGGGTGTGAGTGTGTTTTGGTGGCTGTGTCAGTGTGTGCAGCTGTGAGATGAATGGGTCTGGCTGGGTGGGCAGGCACTCTCACTGGGGCAGGGGGCAGTCTGCTTTGGAGTCACACTGATGTTTGTCTCAACATATGCCGGGATGTGAGGATGCAGGCCCGGGTTGAGGAGGGCCATGCCAGGGCCCCGGTGCCAGTGGGAGTTGCACCCCAGCAGCAGCAGCAGCAGCAGCGGCAGACCCAGCTGCTTGAGCAGTGTGAGTATCATTACTTCATGAATGATATTGCATGCTGGGGGGGAGACCACTAGCCCTGCACAACACAACCATGCAGGAAAGGGGAGGTCATAATTCCACTATACAAGACACTAGTGAGGCCCCACCTGGAGTACAGTGTACAGTTCTGGAGACCATACATACGTAAGGACATAGACTGGGCAGAGAAGGTTCAGAGGAGGGCAACAAAGATGATGCATGGATTGCATCACAAGTCCGATGAAGACAGGTTGAAGGAACTGAACATGTACTCCTGGAGGAGAGAAGGAGAGAGGATATGATAGAGACATACAAGTATCTCACAGGGAGGAACAGGGTGCAGGAAAACACTATTTTTAAGCAAAAAGATGTTCCAGGACTAGGGCATGGGATGAAGTTGGAGGAGGATGATTCAGAGGAAACATGAGAAAGAATTTCTTCACAGAACGGGTGGTGGACAAGTGGAACACCCTGCCAGAGGAAGTGGTGGGGGCTGAAACAATCACGGGATTTCGAATGCATGGGATAGACATAAAGGAATTCTGGAGGTCAGGGTAAGGCAACAGACTTATAGGAAAACAAAGTGAACTTACAAGCTCAAATGGACAGACTGGGTGGGCCTATAGGCTGGTCTGCCGACACTGTCTATGTATCTATGTATGTATGCACGACACAGGTGACATGCATCACTGTCCAGTATCACAGCACATCTGTGTATGCGCCACTGGTGGTCCATGCATGCACTGGGCACATAGCTGTGTACTGGCATCGACACACGTGCTCACATCACTTGACAGCCTTGTTTGTGCTGTGATGGACATGGGCAGTGTGTGTGTGCAGTGATGCATAGCTGTTGCCGCCTGTTTGTGATGGCCATGTGCATGTTCACTGTGGGTGGGTGCATTCCATCACAGGTGCAGGACATTGGGCTATATGGCTTGCAGGTTGGGTGGTGTTCAGGGTTGTGGTCAGTCACAGCCATTGACTGTGTTCCCATTTTCCTAGGCCTCGAGGTTCTCCAGAGGATTCGGCAAGACATTCGGGGCCTGACACAGGTGTCCATTGAGAACCAGGCCATCCTTCAGTCCATCAGGTGCCATGGCCTGCGGAGGAGGCGTCACAGGACAGTACGGAACCAGGCACAGGATGACCAGCCAGCTGGGCCTTAGGAGAAAATACCCTTCCCACTTCTCCTATCCCTACCACCCTGTCTTCCCTCTCCAACTTGTTCATCCTACCCCTTGAACACACTTGACCTTTATCCTCTAAATAGTTGTTGTTTATTGTTTCGTTATTTAGGATTTGAAAATGTAAATATAAATTTATATTTTGATATGAATACTGTGTTGGTCTCTGATTTGCAGCTGGCTATGGGTGCTCAGTTGCAGTGGTGTACATGCCATCTGGGGTGATAGGGTCCTGGGTATATGTGTGTGTGTGTGTGTGCGTATGTGTGCATGGGGAGGTATCTCCAGCATGGCAGTGACTTTCTGTTGGTCTTGCCGTCTGCTGCCACCCACTGCTGGGTGCACAGGGTGTTTCTGGCTTGTATGCTTCTGTGCTGCACGGGGTTGACTTGTGCTGGGGGGGATGCATGGTTTCCTGCAGTGCCAGTCACTGCACATAGGTGGTGTCTTGGGGTCACGGTGCAGGGTGTGCTGTGCGTACAGGGGGCTGATGTGCACTGTGGTTGTCAACCCCCAGTGTGTGGCACTCTCAGCCTGCCAGTGGTTGTGCTGGGGTGTCATGGCTCTGCTGTGCTTTGTTGGCTTGTCCCCATGGGCCAGTAGATCATCCGTCACACCCCCAGTGATGCTGTGCTTGGGTGAAAGTGTGGTGTTGGTTCTGCAGTGTGTTCCTGTGCCCATGTGTGGCATGGCTGGTGGTGGGCCCCAGCCTGCCTCCCTGGATGTGCAGTTCCATTGCTCTGGGGGGGCTCTGCTTGCACTATGGCACCTCTGGACTGCTCAGCTGGGCTGCCCTGGTTGCGCTATAGTGCAACATTTCTGCTCAGCTTCTCCTTCCTGGTTGCGCTATGGTGCAGTATGTGTGATATTCAGACGTTTGTTGCTTGTGCAATTTGTTCTGCTCCATGTTTGAATATCGCACCTGTTGCGCATATGCGCAATTGGTTTGTGCTTGCTCCTGCTGTTGCGCTCATTTTGGGCACAGTTTGAATATCTGGGCCTTTGTAAAAGAACTCTTTTAATGCATCTGTTAGGGTTGCTAGCACAGCAACAAAAGTTTGAATTGTTGTTAGAGTACTGTCTCTGTTTGGGGTCTCCTCGCCTTATTTTTTCCACACACCAACAGATTCTTTGCTGTGCCATGGGGTCGTCAGGCCCAACTCTCACCCCATTCCATCTGTAAACAAGCTGACATGCTACAGTATAGGAGAATGGGGTGAGAGTTAGCTTCATGACCCCATGGCACACCCTGTCTGTTGGTGTGTGGAGGGTGGGGATGGGGTGGTAAGGGTGGTAACCCTAACATAGTTAGTTAGTTAGTTAGTTAGTTAGTTGTTAGTTAGTTAAAACTTAATTTTTATACAGGATGAACCTTTAGGTCCAAAGGTCCTATTTACAAAGTTGTCCTGTGTACATTTAAACCATACTAAAAAACCAACAATCAGTAAGATCATATAAGAGCATAGGATAGCTTGGCAGAAGACACCAGGAGAAAGGATTGCTGTATGACTGAACTTCTCTGCTGGGACTAAAGTAGAAGAACTTTTGTATTTGGACCTTTAATTTAGGGCAAAAAAGCTAACATACAAAACAAAAAAAAAAAGTGTGTGTTTGGGTTAACTGAACTGAATAGGTAACTGAAAAGTCATCTAGGTGTAAATCTCAGGTGACTTATAGGACTTAACTGCTGTGAGGTTTAAATGACTTGTAGAAAGATCTGGTAAGTAGGGGGAGTGGCTCAGCTAGAAGGAAGCTACATTTAAAGACTGCCTTAGAAAGATTCTGCTAATAGCTTGGCAGAAGACACCAGGAGAAAAGACTGATGTGTGACTGAACTTATCTACTGGGACTATATTGCCCTCCTTTCCTCCCCACCCAAAGCTAGTTCTATTTTTATAGGCACAGGATTTGACTGACAACAGTAACTTCCTGTTGAGGGACAGGAAGTGAGTGATCACAGAACCACCAAGGACCCACCATCCTAGAAGGGCAAGAGTAGCTCTCCAGTCCCCTCTAGCTGCTGGAGGTCTGCCTCTGAACAAGTAAGTGGTCTACTGAGAAATATAGGATATTCTTGTCTCAGAACAGGACAATCAGGAGCTTAAAGGGCACACAGGCAGAAAGTAAGGAGAGAGAGAAAAACAGAGGAAAGAGTAAGGACAAACAGTTAAGGGGCCAGAAATAAGACATGATTGGAGTGGTGCGTGCAGTGGCTGTGGAGCAGCAGTCTTCTGGAGATGTTCTGGAGGATGTGGTGTTGTCCCATCTGCAGGCACCTCTCTGGGCTGAGGGAGGAGGTTGCTCATCTCCAGGCTGAGTTGGCCAGGATTTGTGGGACCTCCTCTTCCATCCAGGGACCACCATTGCCACTGCCGTTGCCTCAGAGGTTGCCAAGAAAGAGGAGTGGTTGGACCACAGTGGGCTCAGGGAGGGTGAGGGTGGTGGAACAGAGGCACATCCCTCCAGTTGTACCTCTCCACAATTCCTATGCCATTCTGGCAAAGTGTGGTTCCTCTATGGAGGCACCTACAGTGGAGACCAAGGAGGATGCTGGGAACCTCCATAAGGAGACCCACAGGAGGGTGGCAGGGGACCCTGCAGGGGAAGGAAACAACTCCTGGTGGGGGACTCCATTGTTAGGAAGGTAGAACTGGGCATGGAAGGGGAGAGGGAGGTAAGGTGCCTGCCTGACACCATGGCTTGGAGGGACAGGGAGCGAATCCTCAGGCTTGCCAGAGCAGCTGCACAGGGGAGGGAGCTGGATGTCATTGTACACTTAGGGACAAATGACCTGGCTAAGAAAGGGATTAGAGAAGTGCAGGAAGAGTTTGTGGAATTGGGGAGGGGCCTTAGTCAAGTAGCACGCACGGTAACCTTCTCGGAGGTGCTGCCCATCTATGGCATAGAGAGGCCAGGGTGTTCCGCACTATGGATTCAATCAGTGGTTGAAAACTGGTGTGGAGCTCAGGGATTTGGCTTCATTGGGGACTGGGGTCCACCTGGAGTGATGCAAGCCTATACTGGCATGATGGGCTGCATCTGTCAGGGAGGGAACCAGATCCTAGGTGATAGGTTTAATGCTTCATTGGCAAGTTTTAAACCAGCCAAGGGGAAGGCACTGGAAAGGAGCAGGAAAATCCTAGCCCCCAAACAATCACGGTAGTAAGTGTGGCAAACACCAACATGGAGGTGTCGATAGGGAGAAGGGCAGGGGTAAATGGAGAAAGTGACAAAGGCAAGAAGGACAGGGTTGGGGCAAAAGGGGGTAAGGCCATCAGGAAATGGAGGGTAATGAGTACCAATGCCCGTAGTCTGGGCAACAAGCTCCCTGAGCTGGTGGCCTTAATGGAAGAGGGATGCCTGGATATCGTAGCAGTCACAGAAACATGGTACACAGAGAACCATGACTGGAATGTTAACATACCAGGGTACATACCTACAGGAGAGACAGGCAGGGTGAAAAGGGGAGAGTAGCTCTCATGTAAAGGAAGGATAAAAGCAACTGAACAAAAGAGTAAACAGGGAGGAGGAGGGACTGTGGGTCACCTTAGAGACTGGAAAGGGCACCACAATCCGCACAGGGGTTGTGTACAGACCCCCATGTGGACAAGGATATTTATTTATTTAGTTTTTGTTGACCGGGTAAGTGCACTAGACAAATCCTGTCTATTTTCAGGCACGACCCGGGGGAGGGGGATACAGATGAATGCCAACTGACCTTGAACCAGATTAAGCTGTTGGTGGTATTTTTACTGAATATGATGGAAGGCATTCTTAGAATGGCAGAGAAAGGGGAGATACTGTTGATGGGAGACCTGAATATGCCAGATGTTAACTGGAGCACATTTGCTGCAGCCACATCCAAGAACAGGGCCATTCTTGATGCTCTACAGGTGGCAGGCATTAGACAGCTAGTTTCGGAACCCATTCATGAGGGAGCAATCGTAGACCTCATACTCTCAAACGGGGGCAGTGAGAGGATCTCAGATCTAGAAGTGGGTTGCCATCTGGGGACAAGTGACCATCAAACAGTGTGGTTCATGTTAAACTCAGCTACAGAGTCAAGCCATACAAAAGTGAAGGTACTGGACTTTAGGAGGGCTGACTTTGGCAAGATGGGAAAGTGCCTCAGAAAAGCACTAGCAAACAGGCTAGAAGGAGGTGTGGAGCAACAATGGGGAATTATCAAAACTGCCATCACAGAGGCAACAAGCCTTTGTGTGAAGCAAATAAACAAATCAAAATGAAAGAAAAAGCCACTATGGTTCTCAAGAAAGGTGGCTGTGAAAGTCAGGAAGAAAAAGATAGCATTCCGGAAGTATAAGGAAACACAGAAGGAGCAGGACAGAGAGCTGTACCAGTTAAGGCAGAAAGAAGCAGGGAGGGAAGTCAGAATAGCAAAGGACCAAACTGAGGAAAAGATAGCCAACTCAGTTAAGAAGGGGGATAAAACCTTTATAGGTACATCAGCGAGCATAGAAAGACAAAAGGAGGGATAGTGAGGCTGAATAGAATGAACGGTGGGTGGGCAGAGGGGACAGTGAAAAGCAGGAATACTGAACGAATATTTCTGCTCAGTATTCACAAAGAGGAAGGGAGTGTCAATCCAATTAACAGAAGCACTCTTGATAGGGGGTCGATCCCCGTCCTTCACAGAAGAAAGGGTTCTGCAAGAACTCCTAAAACTGAAGGTGGACAAAGCAATGGGGCCTGATGGAATTCACCCCAGAATTCTAAAAGAATTAAGGAAGGGAACTAGTGAAACCACTGGCTACTCTTTTTAATAAATCATGGGAGGATGGTGTGGTACCCGAGGACTGGAGGAAGGCGGATGTGATTCCCCTTCACAAAAGTGGGACCAAGACAGAAGCAGGAAACTACAGACCTGTCAGTCTGACCTCTGTGTTAGGGAAAGTGATGGAATCTTCTGAAAGAAAAGAATAGTTGAGTACCTAGAGGTCAGTGGAGCACAGGATCCAAGGCAGCATGGGTTCTGGCGGGAAGGTCATGTCAGGCAATCTAATAGATTTCTTTGACTGGGTGACCAAATAGTAGACCAGGAGGGGCTGTGGACATGGCCTACCTAGACTTTAGCAAGGCATTTGACACAGTCCCACACAAAAGATTATAAGTCAATTTAACCAGCCTGGGAGTGGGTCCCAGGGTGGTAGCCTGGGTAAAACATTGGCTGGACAACAGGACACAGATGGTAATTGTAAATGGAGTCCACTCTGAAGAAAGGGCGGTTACTAGTGGGGTACCGCAGGGTTCAGTATTGGGTCCAGTCCTTTTTAATGTCTTCATCAGTCGCATTGCAGAGGGACTGGAAGGAAAAGTATGCCTTTTTGCAGATGACACAAAGATCTGCAACAGGGTTGATACACAAGGAGGTGTGGAAAGGATGAAAAGGGACTTGGCAAGGTTGGAGGAATGGTCAGATGTATGGCAGCTAAGATTCAATGCAAAAAGTGCAAAATAATGCACCTGGGAACAAGAACCCAAGGGAAGAATACACAATGGGTGGGGAGATAGTAACAACAACAAAACAGGAAAGGGACCTGGGGGTAATCATATCAGATGACCTTAAGGTTAGCAATCAATGTGAGAAGGCAGTAGGGAGGGCTGGGGGTATACTGGGATGTATAGGGCGAGGCATCAGCAGCAGAAAACAGGAAGTTGTTATCCCTCTGTACAGACAGTTGGTGAGACCCCATCTGGAATACTGTGTCCAGTTCTGGAGACCCCATCTCCGCAAGGACATAGACAGGATAGAGGCAGTCCAGAGGAGAGCAACTAAAATGGTGCAGGTGTGCAGAGAAGCCGTATGAGGAGAGACTAAAGGAGCTTAATATGTATACCCTTGAGGAAAGAAGGGAGGGAGGACATGATAGAAACTTCCAAGTACCTCAAGGAATCAACAAAGTCCAAGAGGGTAGCATCTTTCAGAAAAGAGACTTGCAAGAACAAGGGGACACAATTTAAAGATAGAAGGAGGGTGGTTCAGGGGCAATGTGAGGAAGTATTATTTCACAGAGAGGGTAGTGGATGCATGGAACAGCCTTCCTGAGGAAGTTGTGGGGTCTAAAACTGTGGGAGAATTCAAGAATGCATGGGACAGACATAAGGCAATTCTTGTGGGGGGCAGGAAGATATAGGCTGTTGGTTAACTAGGATCTGCGGCCTATCCTGTAGGTAGGGAAATGGGCAGACTGGATGGGCCTAGCAGTCCTTATCTGCCATCAAAGTCTATGTTTCTATGTTTCTATGATATACATATATTACACAGGCGTTTAACATTACCTCGATAATCGAATACAGAAAATGAAATACAAAGTAGAACAGCATACTATATTTAGTAGCAAGTACAGTCTTGTGTAATACTCATGTTCAATTAGGATTTAAAAGTTGATACTTTTGTCAGATTCCTTATTTTTGGTGATAACCTATTCCAAATTCTGGCCACATGATACTGAAAAATCATGCTGCCATGCCGTGTGTTGATTTTTGGGATTTTAATACCCCTATGGACTATCTCTCTCATTTCATGATGTTGTGTCCCATAACTTTGCTGTATTTGAGGTTTCCTTTTATAAAGCTCCTATGGATTTTAAAAATAAATGCTAGATATTGTTTCTTAAGTCATACTTCTAAATTGTCCCACTTCAGGGTATTATACATTTGGCAATGATGTGTCGTAAATAGACAGTTAAGAACAAATCTTGCCAGACAATTATAGGATTTGTTATCTCTATCCACCTGTTTTAATTCTGCAAAACCATGAAGTAAATTACCATATTCTAAAACCGGAATTACTAACTGTTCTGCAGTTTTTTTCCTTGTCTGATGGGACACTATTGATGAAGATCGCCGAAAAGCACCAATTCTTGAATTAACTTTTTTTTGTTGTATTATCCATATGGTGCTAATTATACGTGAACTGTCCACAATCAGCCCTAAATATTTATACTGGTTAGTTACTGTTAATATCTGATTCGCTGTAGTTACAATCCCTGGGTTTTGGCTAGGGCAGCTGCTGCTTTTCCTTTTTTTATGAAAAAATATTACTTGTGTTTTCTATTGACTCATAACAAACTTTGATTCAGTAAACCAATCTTGTAAGATACTGAAATGTAACTGAAGTTTTTTCAGCAACTGATCTTGTGTTTTTGCTGTAGCTAGCAGAACAGTATCCGCTGCGTAAAGCCTTATTTGTGAATTTAAGATATACTCTGGTAAGACCTTTACATTAACCAAGAATAGCAGCAACCCCAGTATTGTCCCTTGGGGCACACCTCTTTTCAAGTGACCTAAGTCTGATAAATAGTTATCAACTTCCACCCATTGTTTTCAGTCCCCCAAATATGATTTGAACCATTGTAAGGTCCTTTGAGTTATTCCAATCCTTTCCCTTCTGCCAATGAGAGTATGGTAGTCCACCAAACCAAAGGTCTTGGACAGGTCAATGAGCACCACGCCCACAGACTCACCTACATCCAAGGCTTTTGCCACCATATCCATGAAGTCCATGGAGGCCGTCGAGTACCCTGTGCTAAAGCCACATTGGAATTTGGATAACTTGGAATACTCTCCCAACTATTCATAAAGTTTGTTATATGCCATCCTCTCCATTAACTTTGAGAGAATGGGAAGGATTGCAATAGGCCAATAATTTGATGGGTCATCAAATTTACCTCCTTTAAAAATAGGAAAAATTTTTGCGATCTTCCATGAGTCGGGAAATAGGTTCTCTATTAGGCTTTGATCAAGCAAACTAGTCAACACTGGTGATATTGTTTCTACTGCATCTTTTAAGAATTTTATTTCTATCATGTTGAGACCATAGGATTTTTTTAGGATTCAGCTTTTTAATCGCATCCCTTATCTCCTTTTCCTTTATTGTCTTAAAATAGAATGGGGGGAAATTTGATTCTTTACCCCCTGTACTACTTTTTATGAATTGACTCATTGTACTGGCAGGTATTATAATATCAGGAAGAGTGATAACATAATGGTTCGAAGTTTGAGCATCTGCTTTAGAATCCATAAGTCCCCCTTTACCACTGGTCATTTTGATCTCATGCATTGCTCTAATGGGATTTTCTAGATCTTTTATAATATCCCAATACTGTTTGGGGTGTGTGTGTGTCATTCTCGACTTTTCTATTGTAGAAATTTTGCCTTGCCTGTTTTATTAGCTTTTTACACTTATTCCTATACTTCTTATATTTATCTCACTCTGCCCCATTTTTTGGTTTGATTTGCTTTTTTCCAAGCTTGATCCTTAATACTGTACATATCTGTTTCCCCAATGGTTCATTTACCCAGGGTAAATGTTTTTTTAATTTTGGGGTTTTATAAGGTGCATGTCAATTGTAAATATATGGAAAAGTTTCTGAAAACTCTTTAACCCCCAAATTTATATCTGGGATAATTTGCAATCTATGCCATTTTTCCAGACTTGAAGTCCCCTTTAAAATTGTCTGGACAATAATTGGTACAATCTTTCCTAGTGTAGTGCCCCAGAGTTGGGGGCACCACAGATAAATGTAGTAATAGAAAAGTGCCAGTTAATAGGTGCCTTAGCACAGTAATAAGGTGCCCAAGAAATGCCCAGATGCCCAGTTTAAAATGCCAACACAACACCCTGTTGCAATGCCTGTCAAAAATAATGTAAATAGCTTAGAAATAATGCACAAAATAAGCCTTTCTGCCATACTGCAGCTAATGGAATGTTGAGATGAGCTAATGGAATGCTCATTGTGTGGCACCTGCTATGCCTTCCAGAACCAGAATACAGAGTGCTGCAGTTTAAAAAATCAGTTACTGTTAGGGAGAATCCTGGTGACTGTGGAGGAATAAGGACAGAAAGCGACGAGGGATGAGAAGGGCTTGCCAGGAGGGCTGAGGCTGTCCCTGAGGGCTTTGTTGTGTGCCTCCTGTCACTGAAGAAAAGGTACCTGAGTGAAGTGTCTGGTCTGCGGTGCTGTCCTGAGCCTCCTGTGAAGTGAAACAATGTCCTGCTGTGTCCCAGGAGGGCTTGGAGCCCCGGTTTATAATTTTCTATTTAAAAATCAAGTGTTTCCGTCCCTCGGAGGCGGCAATCACACAGTCGCATCATTCGTGCTGTCCCAGGACCTTTCATGAGGTCTCCAGTTGTCCTGCAATTGCCTGAAACTCCCTCCCTCTCCAGACTGCACCTCCTGCCTCCCGCTTGCATCCTGAGAGTCCCAGCGGTATGGTGAGTCGGCAACAGCACACTCCTTCATGCTGTTCACCCTGGAACTGTGTAAAAAAAGTGTATTTGAATATATTAACAGTTTGAGCTAGGCGCAATAGAAAACGCCGAGTACCGTGAGGGAGTGGGCCAGGGGATCCTCATTTGCATAATTTAAGCCTTCGGGGTGTAGCGACGCCCACAGGGGAAGGGACAGCAAAGGAAAAGCCTCAGTAGGGCATGAATATTTATGAAAGAGGCATGGCTGGGCAGTGCAGAGTGACAGTTCAACCCAAGTCAGCCTAGAGACATTTAAAGGGGCCAAGGTTACAGGGAAGCCCAGCATATTTAAAGGGGCTGATTCCAGAGAAGCCCAAAGTGTATTTGCAAAGGCTTATTCAAGAGAGGGACCTGTGTGTTTGAAAAGGCCCAGGGTTACAAGGGGGGCCAGTACATAAAAGGGCTTAGTGCAGAGAAGCCCAGAGTGTTCATAGTGGCTCACCCAGGAAAAGCCCAGTGACCAGAAAGGGGCCCCAGTGTATTTGAAAAGGACACAGTCCAGTAGGCCCACAATTTAAAAGGGGCACAGCTACAGAGTGGCCCAGTGATTTAAAAAGGGTCACACCAGATAAAGGCCCAACGATTGAAGGGGGGCCAGACAAAGCCAGACCCAGTTCTTAAAGGGGCAATACAAGCCCACATGTGTATTTAAAGGTGCAAGGGTAGTTTATGACCCACGGGGCAAGTCAAACCCACCAGCTCTTAAAGGGGCAAGTGAGACCCATGCTAGTTAATGAGAGCAAGTTAGGGCCTCCAGTTCTTAAAGGGGCAAGTTAGGCCCACCACTGTGTAGAGGGGCAAGTCAGGCCCACCAGTCGTTAAAGGGGCAAGTTAGGCCCATGTTAGTTAAGGAGGGCAAGTCAGGCCCACTAGTTCTTAAAGGGGAAAGTTAGGCCCACCACTGTGTAAATGGGCAAGTCAGGCCCATCAGTTCTTCAAGGGGCAAGGATAGCCCACCAGTTCTTAAAGGGCAAGTCAGGCCCACCAGTTCTTAAAAGGGGCATGTTAGGCCCACCACCATGTGCTCTGCTGTTTAAACGGGCAAGTTAGGCCCACTGCTAGCCATTTAGATTCCCCAGGTGTTATAGGGGCCCAGCAACATTAGTGACCCCAGATGGTTAAGGAGTCTAGCTAGCCATACAAAGTCACAGTAACAGGAAGAACCCGATTTAGTCAGAGGGACCCCTGTTAGTGAGGTCCACCAGTGCTAGGGTTCTATCAGAAAAGTGAATTGCCTGTATGTTTACTATGATTTGAACATTAAGACTGAATAAGAGACCACTGCAGCAAAAACTGAAACTTTATTTTGCATGCATCTATTGCTACAAGCAGTGAATGTGCCAGAAAGAATTGCTTTATTGCCAGCTTTCCAAGTTGCAAGGTGTTTGAATCAGTCTTCTAAAGCTTTCCAGAATCTGTTCACCATTGGTATCCAGATCAATCTTCTTCATTGTACTCCAGAAGTTGTCTCCAGTGCATCTTCGAAGCAGCCAGCAGCAGATCTTCTAGGAACCATGCTGCAGTCATTTGCAACATCCTGTTTATTGTTTTCCGCTCTTCACAGTTTCCCCAAAGTACGGCCTGGCCTGATACAAAGGTACCATCCATTTTCTTGTTCATCATCTGTATTGAAGTGCTATCCAGGTATTCTGCTGCAGTGTTTTGCATCATCATCCTGTTTCTTATTTTATATAGTCCTTGGTTTGTCCAGCCTTGGTGCCCAGAACCTCATTGGTGCTTCCGATTCGTAGACTTCCTTCTTCAGAATCTTCGTCATGTCCCAGCAGTCCAGAAGAGGACTTTGTGGCCAGTTGGTCAACACTTTCTTCTTCTGCCTTGTGTCCCAGCAGTCCAGAAGAGGATTTTGGACTGGTTGGTCAGCACTTTCTTCTTCTTCATCTTACCCCGGTAGTCCAGAAGAGGGCTGTGGCTGGGTTTGGTGTGTCTCAATTCTGGTGGCCCTCAGTGGGTTCTGAGCAGAGAGAATCATTGCTTTGTTCTTAAATGTCTGGCAACCCTAGAGATGTGGGGTGTGGCCAAGAGACTCATGGCCTGTACAAAATCCTATCTGCAGACTCTTAGTTGTTAGCCCAGTCAGCCAAGTGTTCCCCTTGTGTTTTATCCTGCAACCCAATTTCTTCCCAACGACAGAGAAGGTTCATTGAACTGCCTTTCATGACTGTTATAGAGTGGTACAATAATATGTTTTAGAGTTCCTTAAAGTGGAGGACTCCAGGTAATAGGCCCTAGATAGAGGTGCACCTAAGGGTAGTACTGAAAGGATTATACAGTGATTTGTAATTATACAGTGTAGACCACTCATAAAGTGAAGCTGTTGCGGCCATTTATTTAGAGTCCTCCTCGTATAGAAGAGTGGAAATAAATGTGAGTGTCCCCCCGTGACAGTATTTCCCCTTGGTTTGGTATAAATAAAACCTTGAGAAGTATTTAGAACCTATTTCTAGACTCTCACCCCTCTTTGTCTGGTGCCAACATTCACCCCTTTCTGGACCTGTGTTAGTAATTTGTGTGCAAGATACTGGTGTTATTGACACAGTTGCTTTATGACCCCCTTTTTTTATTGATGTGGAAACCCATCATACATTAACATCCTTTTTACCACCTTCGGGGCACCACACTAGTACTTATTTTCTCCTCTACCCTACAATAATATTTGTCTGAAATTGTACATGCAACAGGGTTATGATCCCCTAAATTTGGGGTAGAATTAGACAGCTTTCAATGTGAAAGCTCTTTGAGAAAAAACATCAGATCTAGGATATCACCCTGGCTATGAATACCCATTTTTCTTGTAATTTGGTTCACTGGCTGCTGAACATACAATATCTCAAAACTTGATTCCAATTACATACCCCTAGGCTTACCCCTGCAGCATTAAAATCTCCAATTAACATTAGGGCCCAGATATTCAAACTGCGCCCAAAATGTGTGCAACAGCAGGAGCAAGCACAAACCAATTGCGCATATGCGCAACAGGTGAGATATTCAAACATGAGACCAGAACAAATTAGCAGAAGCAACTAGCGCTGACTATTCAGACATACTGCGCCATAGCGCAACCAGGAAGGAGAAGCTGAGCAGAATGTTGCAATTATAGTGCAACCAGGGCAGCCCAGCTGAGCAGTCCAGAGGTGCCATAGCGCAAGCAGAGCCCCCCAGAGCAATGGAACTGCACATCCAGGGAGGCAGGCTGGGGCCCACCGCCAGCCATGCCACATGGGCACAGGAACACACTGCAGAACCAACAACACACCTGCACACCCAAGCACAGCATCACTGGGGGTGTGACGGATGATCTACTGGCCCATGGGGACAAGCCAACAAAGCACAGTAGAGCCAAGACACCCCAGCACAACCACTGGCAGGCTGAGAGTGCCACACACTGGGGGTTGACAACCACAGTGCACATCAGCCCCCCCATACGCACAGCACACCCTGCACCATGACCCCAAGACACCACCCATGTGCAGTGACTGGCACTGCAGGAAACCATGCATCCCCCCTAGCACACGTCAACCCCGTGCAGCACAGAAGCATACATGCCAGAAACACCCTGTGCACCCAGCAGTGGGTGGCAGCAGACGGCAAGACCAACAGAAAGTCACTGCCATGCCGGAGATACCTCCCCATGCACACACACATGCGCACACACACACACACACACACACACACATACCCAGGACCATACCACCCCAGATGGCATGTACACCACTGCAACTGAGCACCCATAGCCAGCTGCAAATCAGAGACCAACACAGTATTCATATCAAAATATAAATGTATTTTTAAATTTTCAAATAGTAAATAACAAAACAATAAACAACAACTATTTACAAGGGGAGACAGGTACAAGGTAGGGGTGTTCAAGGGGTAGGGATGAACAACTTGGAGAGGGAAGGCAGGGTGGTAGGGATGGGAGAAGTGGGAAGGGTATTGTGTCCTAAGGCCCAGCTGGCTGGTTATCCTGTGCCTGGTTCCGCTCTCCCCTGTGACGCCTCCTCCACAGGCCATGTCACCTAATGGACTCCAGGATGGCCTGGTTTTCAAGGGACACCTGTGTCAGGCCCCGAATGTCTTGCTGTATCCTCCGGAGAACTTAGAGGCCTAGGAAAATGGGAACACTGTCAATGGCTGTGACTGACCACAACCCTGAACACCACCCAACCTGCAAGCCATATAGCCCAATGTCCCGCACCTGTGATGGCATGCACCCACCCACAGTGAACATGCACATGGCCATCACAAACAGGCGGCACCAGCTATGCACACCACTGCACACACACACTCTGCCCATGTCCATCACAGCACAAACAAGGCTGTCCAGTGATGTGGCAACGTGGTGCGATGCCAGTTACACAGCTATGTGCCCAGTGCATGCATGGACCACCAGTGATGCATACACAGACGTGCTGTGATACTGCACAGTGATGCATGTCACCTGTGTCATGCATACATACATGATACATAGACAGTGTCGGCAGATAAGGGCCTATGGCCCACCCAGTCTGTCCATTTGAGCCTGTAAGTTCACTTTGTTTTCCTAGAAGTCTGATGCACCTTACCCCTGACCTCCAGAATTCCTTTATGTCTATCCCGTGCATTCTGAAATCCTGTGATTGTTTCAACCCCCACCACTTCCTCTGGCAGGGTGCTCCACTTGTCCACCACCCGTTCTGTGAAGAAATTCTTTCTCATGTTTCCTCTGAATCATCCTCCCTCCAACTTCATCCCATGCCCTCTAGTCCTGGAACATCTTTTTCGCTTAAAAATAGTGTTTTCCTGCACCCTGTTCCTCCCTGTAAGATACTTGTATGTTGCTATCATATCCCCTCTCTCCTCCTCTCCTCCAGGAGTACGTGTTCAGTTCCTTCAACCTGTCTTCATCGGACTTGTGATGCAATCCATGCACCATCTTTGTTGCCTCCTCTGAACCTTCTCTGTCCAGTCTATGTCCTTACGTAGGTATGGTCTCCAGAACTGTACACTGTACTCAGGTGGGGCCTCACTAGTGTCTTGTATAGTGGAATTATGACCTCCCCTTTCCTGCATGGTTGTGTTGTGCAGGGCTGGTGGTCTTCCCCCCCCAGCATGCAATAGCAACCATGAAGTAATGATACTCACACTGCTCAAGCAGCTGGGTCTGCTGCTGCTGCTGCTGCTGCTGGGGTGCAACACCCACCGGCACCGGGGCCCTGGCATGGCCCTCCTCAACCCGTGCCTGCATCCTCACATCCCGGCCTGTGGGAGACATATGTTGAGACAAACATCAGTGTGACTCCAAAGCAGACTGCCCCCTGCCCCAGTGAGAGTGCCTGCCCACACAGCCAAACCCATTCATCTCACAGCTGCACACACTGACGCAGCCAATCATGGCAGAGCCATCACCTATGCACAGCCACCAAAACACACTCACACCCCTACAGAGAATACAGGTGCATAGATGGTACACCCACCTGGCCTAGGCACCACGCCCTGCCTGGCACGTGACCGCAGCCGATCATAAAGTTCAGGATCCCTCCAGCGGAGGTCACTGTACTGGTGCCGGCACTGCTCAGCTGACCGGCACGTCCAGTGACCCCACCAGGTCAGTGGCCACTTGCTGCCACACCTGTGTCCGGGTAATGGTGAGGGGCACCTCACCGTAAAGTGCCCCATAGTGGGGCTCTACTAGGGCCACCAAGTTGGCCAGTTTGACTGGGCTCCACTGAACTGCTCTTCTCCGAGCCATGGTACCAACTTTACAGCAGGCAATATGGCGCCACACTGCACCGTAACCCCACGTGGAGATGTTGTGCAATAGACCACCACATGCTCCAATCGCGCTGTTCGAACAGCGCCGTCACTTCACATAGCACTGTCACTAGACAGCGCAATAGGGACGTACACATGGCAGGCAAACAGCACCAGGGGGAAAAGGTCAGACACAAGGTCATGGGCAATGACGCAAGGCCACGCACAGCGCCACCTGACGTATAGGCATCCTGCGCGACCGACCAGCTGCATACCAGTGCCACAGTGGACTATTACGCAGTAGTGCCACAGCACCATATAGTGCCCAGTGCTATAGCGCCACTGGCACAATGGTGGCCATGGCCTGAATTGCCGATCGCTCACAGCACATCAGCAGTGTGGCAGACACCTGCGTAAGCTATCTGGGCATGCGCAATACAGTGTACCACACAGTCACAGATCTGCGCCATTGGCTCAGCTGACTCAACCGTATTGCACAAAGCGCAAATTTGCGATATTCAGCCGACACATGCAAATCATCTGATCAGCCATTCAAAGGCGCAGTGGCGCGATTTTGCATGTCATTATAGTTGCTCCACTCCTAATTTGCATGCATTGCACTATAAATGTGCGACATTGGGCTGCGCTGGCCAGATTTGGTTACTGCAGGTGAGAGGTGAGTTGCATGCTGTGTGATGTTCTGGACAATGGTCATGGGAAAATGCTGTAGACTGCACAGTGACAGATGTCCACTTCCCCCCATGCAGATCGCCATGACCGGGCAGAGCCAAGGTGAGGGTGAGGACGGTGGGCGTAGGAGGAGGCCCAACTTTACACCAGCAGAGACAGAGGTCCTCTTCCAGGCCTACCTGGATGAGGAGCCAGTACTGAGTGGACGGAGGGGCATCCCTCAGTCCCATGCGGCTGCATGGGAGGAGGTAGCTCGGGCCATGAACCTGCATGGAAGCCACCAGCGCTCCATGCAGGAATGCAAGAAGAAGATGGGGACAGACCGCAGGAGGTTGAAGGAGAAGGTGGCAGCCTTTAGGGCGGCACGTGCTGGCACTGGCGGGGGCCCCCCCAGTGGTGTTGGAGCTGACCCCGACTGAGGAGACACTGGTTGCATCAATGCAGCAGAGCGCTATTGAGGGCATACCAGGAGGTGGATTGCAGACAGGTGGAAGCCCATCACTGAGCGGTATGACATGGTGGTGGTGTTGGGGGGGTTGGGGGGAAGGTTGTTCACATGCACTCACATGTACTCTCTTTCTGTTACAGATCCTGTTCGTCTTCAGGAGACGGTGGTGGTGGGTCCAGGCAGTGATGATGACCTGCTGGACATGGAGGAGGGTCCATCCACCTCTATCACCAGCCAGCAGGCACTGCAGCAGCATGCACGCTGGGCCGCCAACTCTGGTGTCGGTGATTCGGTGCGGGGGTGCACAGCCTGTGTCTCAGCAGTCTGGCATGCAAGCATGCCAGCACGCTGTGACTATGGCTGTAGCACGACTCGCCATTGATGATGCAAGGACTGCAATGGGCAGTGACAGGTGTGTGTCCCATGCGGACACACAGCAGGCCAGCACGTGCCCCTGGGCCTTTCTGGTTCCAACTTGTGTACCAGCATGCTGGCACAGTCCCAGGCTGTGCCTGTCAGCACCGGTGGGGCAGCACCGGTGGCTGTGCAGGTGTCTGGCACTGTTGCCAGCACAGCGGTGGAACGAGTGGACCCTGGGGCACAGCGGTTGGAGGGGCAGCAGCAGTCACCCACCAGGTCTGGGGGTACAGTGTCAAGCGGTGGCACATGTCCGCCGCCCATTGATCCGCCCATTCCTGGTCCTGGCGAACAGCGCCCACCCTCAAGGGTGTTGTGCATCAGGACCTTCCACACCCTGGGGGACAGGATGCCATTGGGGCACAGTACCCATTGGACGAGCACACCCGCCTGCTGCAGGAATCAGTACAGCTGCAGAGGCGGGTTGCAATGTCTGTGGAGGCACTGTCTGTGGCTGTGGAGCAGCACAGCAGGGAGAGTGCTCTGGACCGTGCTGAGCTGGTTTGTATGCGGACGGATGTGACCGCCGCCATTGACAGGCTGACCCAGGCAGTGGTCTCTGTTGTGGCCTCATTGGGCACACAGTCAGATCCCCTGGTACCGCACACCCCACACAGTTCACTCTCCACTCCCCGTTCCCGATGTCGTGTGACACCAGGCCTATTGACGCCGGGTTCTGCTGTGGCCATCCCGAGCACCCCTGGTGCAGGTTTGTTCAGCATGCTGCAGACTCCTGTGCGGGCAAGGTCGTGTTCGCGCAGTGGGACCCTGGTGGTGCAACAGTGCCACCCCATGTGGCCCCTGCTCAGCCTGCCAGTGCTGTTGGGTCATGGCGGGGCCGCCCACACATCCGCAGTGGCTGTGGGACAGTGCTACATGACTGAGCTGTCTCCCAGTGCGGGCCCTGTCTGGTGCTGCAATGTGTGTCATAGTGGGCAGTGCACTGCTGGGTGCTCTACTCACCACGCTGACACACGGACCACCTGCACACCGTCCCAACTGCTGTCCACAGGTGTGTGTGCATGATGATGCCTGCATTGTACTGTATACCAAGGTGCAAGGGTGCCCAGCATCTGACACACGTACTTGGACAGTACAGGTGGTGGGGGTGGTTGGTGGTGCTGTGTGTTAGCAATGTCGGTTCTGCTGTGTTGTGCATCTGCCCATGTATGCTCTTTGCCTGGTGTGTGTGTGTCCATATGAGTGTTCACCCCTCCCTGATGGTGTGTTTGTATGCCTGGACCCTTCCACTCCCCTGGCCGTCATGCACCCCTGGTGTGTTACCCTGTGTGCCTGTGGTTTGCGCCTGGACAGTGTTGTTTGCACATGTCCCCTTGACTTATCTGTGTTGTGTGTAGTGCTCCTCTGTGATGGTGTCCCGGTGCAGCTGGGCCTGCCGGATCAGTCGGGGGTCCCGCCGTCCTAGAGGGGGCTGCTCATCACCATCAACACCGGCGCCACTGGTGTCCCCATCGCTGTCCCCCTCTTCAACCTGTATGGCTATCCCATGGTCTTTGGCCATGTTGTGTAGGATGCAACAGGCCAGGAATATCCCACAGGCCTTTTGGGGGCTGTACTGTAGGGCACCGCCGGAGGTGTCTAGGCATCGGAAGCATGCCTTGAGCATCCCAAACACCCGCTCTATGATGTTATGTGTTGCGGCATGTGCCTCATTATAGCGTTGCTGTGAAGGGGTCATGGGGCGCCGGTATGGTGTCAGCAGCCAGGGACGGAGTGGGTATCCGCTGTCACCTGTGTAGAGATAGTGGAGATCAGTCTCATGTTCAGGTCCATATTGCCCATATCCCTGTGTACCACTACCATGGCACCTGTGGCATTCCCACCCTTGCCTCGAATTTGCATTCCATACATGTGTACTCACCCACTATATGTCCTGTGGGGATGTCCCCACTCTTGAATAGATGGCACAGTGCGGACTGATACCATATGAAGGCATCATGTGCTCCACCAGGGTGTGTGGCACAGACATTGATTATGCGCCCAGTGGCATCACACACCACCTGGTAGTTGACACTGGAGAATCCCTTTCTGTTCCTATATGTGAGCCCATCGGGGCCAGGTGGCATGCAAATGGCCACATGGGTGCAGTCTATGGCCCCTAGCACACCAGGCATACGTGCTACCCTGTGGAACTCCTGCATGTTTGCTGTACGCTCTGCCGCGGTGCTGGGGAAATGGATGTACTCCACAGCATGTGGCAGCAGTGCGCTGAGGAACTGGGTGAGGATGCGTGACGTAGCCGACTGTGTGATGCCTGTGGTGTCCCCTGTCAGCCTCTGGAAGGTGCCCATGGTGAGCAGGCACATGCAGGCTATCACCTTGGTCTCCACCGACAGAGCGTGACCCGTCGTGAGGGTGCCTGCATCACATCACTGCACAGCTCACAGAGCCGTCTCAGTATTGCCCTGTTCAGGTGGTACCGGCCCACGATCTCTACATCTGTGTACAGCTCAAAGCTGATGCGGCACGGTACTGCCTGTTGGGAGACACCGCCAACGGGCCCTTCCAATGCCACGCCCCTGCAGCATGCATTCTCACCCTCATTACAGCTTCCATGTAGAAGCTGGCACTGTCCATCTCCCTGGCTTCTGCCCCCCCCGGCTGCTGTTGCTGTGTTACCCCCGCTGTCCTCACTGCTACTTCCACTGCACCAGGCATCCCCCGCTGGCCTCTACAGCCTATGGCCCATGCTTTCCTTGCTTGCCCTAGCCTGTCTGTTGTCTGTCTGTCTGTTTCTCTCTCTCTGTCTCCCCCACTTGGCAGCCTTGTAGCGTTCTTGCGCCGCTTCCTTGAGCCTTTTTATTTTGGCTCATTTCTGCTAGTGCACAATTTCCGGCTGTGCCGCTATTGCGCATCGCGCAAGTCTTTGAATATCGCATTACACTCTTTATGCATGGATCCATCCCCTTCGGTTGCGCATGCCTTCATTTTCATTGCGCTGTTGCTCAGCATGTTTTCGGTGGCACAACTGCCTCCTTCTGAATATCGCAAAATGGCACATTTTGGGACATGCAAGTAACGCTACAGGCGCAACCCTTTGAATATCCGGCCCAGGTCTCTATCTACTGCCAAAAAGGCTATTTTTTTGCTAACAGTTCAAAACCAGTGACTTGAATTTTAGGGAGGAAATAGACAACACCTATAAAAAGTCTTAATTGTTTTGACACAACAAAGTGACATTCAATCCCTTCCACAGTCCCTGAGTATATTATTTCAAATAATCCCAATTTATTATTAATATACAAAAGAAGCCCCCCAACCCGTTTCCCCCGATCTTGCCTACAAATTTCAAATCCATTCATAGAAATCTCATCATTAAGCTCTTGTTTTGTTAACCATGTTTCTGAAATTCCGATGACATCAGATTTGAATTGTTAAGACCATATCCGAAATTCTTGTATTCTTTTAGCGAGACTTCTGGCATTTTCGTGCACAACTTTTAATCCTAGCCTATTTCTTGTAAGTGGGCCAGGATTAATTTCTATGTCACCTGCTAATGACAAGATCAATTAAAAAATATCAAAAGCAGACTGCTTGCATTGTTCTCATCCGTATTCCTCTCTGATTATCTAAACAGAGACACCTGCCATAATTTAACAATTTCAAATTATTTGAAAACTGATTCCTTCTAGCCCTTACAAATACCGTAGGGGCTGATGGAGAAACTGAGAAAAATGCAGCAAGTCTGTTTTGTAGGATGTCTAGGTCAGGACAATCTATAACACCTGATAACTGATTTGGCTAACAGAAAAATCAAGCTAACCTGTATCACGAGTTTCAACATTTTGTATGAATAAAAGAGAAAACTGTTAACTCTGTGTACAATCAGGACAGCTCGTTTTGTTTAGCCAAAGTTAAAATAATTGGTCTTATAGAATCACTATACATATGAACATATGAACAAATGAATGTGCCAGCAGAAACAGACCACCTGGTCTATCTAAGTTTGCTTGAGTGTGCAGATAGTATCCCTAGATTGCAGCTGCCCCACCCCCCCTTTGTCATCCCACTGCCGCCCCCACCTCCCCCACCCTCACTCTCCCTGCTCCCTGTCCCATGCCCTTTAAAGCTGTCCACAGATTTACATGATACCACCCATTCTGGTAGTGCTTTCCATTTTGCTATCACTCTCTCCATGAAATAGAGTCTCCTCATTTCCCTCTTAAATCTTCCCTCCTCTATTCTTAGCCCATGCCCCCTGGTGTCCCTCCCCCTTCTTAGCTTAAAGGCCCCACCTGCCCCATCCTTACTGATTCCCCTCAGATACTTGAATGTCTCTATCATGCCCCCCCCAATCCCTTCTGTCCTTCAGGGTGTACATATTCAGGTCTCCCAGCCTGCTCTCATAGTCTCTCCTCTCCATTCCACATATCATCTTCATTGCCCTCCTCTGCACCCCCTCCAGTTCAAAATATTTCAAAGTAACAGTCAGGAATTACCAGCCTCAGTTAAGAGTTATGTTATCAAGTGCAAATCTTTGCTGTAGGCTACAGATCAAATGTGTACAAGTTAATATACTTCATAGTAGCCAAATATATTTAATGCACTTGAATATTACACCCACCTGCTAAGGAGACAGAGGCTAATGTCTCTATTAAGCATTCAGATAATGACCTACCTAAACCTAGACAGTAAAACCTATTTAAACTTAGGGTTAAAGGTAATTTCAGTCCTGAACATTTCTATGGAGTGGCACTTGTGCCACTCGCATGCATGCTGTGTGCAGCACAAAGTTTTAAACCCTGTCACCCCTCCTCTGGTTGATGACACTCCCCGTGGTCCTCGCCACAGTTACGTTCATCATACAACATGCAACATCGAATTTCCAAACCATTGTTGTTGTGCTATCAACCCTAACTGATGCATTACCAGAGTTTTTTACAATTACTTTCCCATCTTATTAAGAAGGTGAAATGTTAGTCATATGGTATGCATAGGTGGGAGCGCAGGCCCCATGGGCCTTACCCACCCATGAGTGTACAGGCATAGTGCAAGAGGGCCCTGTGCACCCAGTTTTGCATTATGGGATGCATATTTGGGAGCACAGGCCCTCTGGGCCCAGTGCTCCAACCCAGCCATAAGTGTAGAGACACAATGCCTGAGGGCCCTGTGCTCCCTGGGGTGGTAATCCTAACACTGAATTTCCAAACTTTTGTTGCTGTGCTATCAACCCTTACTGATGCATTAATGGAGTTTTTAGCAATGAATTTCCCTTCTTTTTGAGAAAGTGAAATGTTAGTCATATGATATACATAGGTGGGAATGTGGGCCCTACAGGCCTTGCACTCTCACCCATCCGTGAGTGTACAGCATAGCGGAGGAGTGCCCTGCACCCCTTGTTTTGTATAATGGGATGCAAACCCAGCCATAAGTGTAAAGACATACCAGTCGTAAGTGTAGAGACATAGTGCCTGAGGGGTCCTGTGCTCCCAGTATTGCAAGATGGTATCCATTAGTGGGAGTGCAGGCCATCTGGGCCCTGCACTTCCACTCACAAGCATAGAGACATAGCACAGGAGTGCCCTGTGCTTCCAGTTCCATATAATTGTATCCATAGGTGGGAGTTCAACACTTTCATGGAAGCACGACTGATTTACATAGCACAGCTATCGTGAAAGCAATGCAATGCTTTTGCGAAAATGATGTGGAATTTTGTGAAAGTGTCCCATGCAAGGTAATGGTACTTTCATGAAAGTATGGTATACTTTTGCGAAACCAATGGTAATTTCATGAAAACATGGTATGTTTTTGTGAAAGCAATGGTACTTTCGTAAAAGTATAGCATATTTTCATGAAACTAATGGTAATTTCATGAAAGTATGGTATGCTTTCACGAAAGCAACGGTACTTTCATGAAAGTATGGCATATTTTTGTGAAATTAATGGTACTTTTGTGAAACTATGGTATGCTTTTGTGAAAGCAATGGTACTTTTGTGAAACTCTGGCATGCTTTTGCAAAAGCAATGGTACTTTCATGAAAGTATGGAGTACTGTCGAGAAAGTAATTCAGAATGTCGCAAAGGTACACATGTTAAATTTTTGTGCAATTACTCTTCTTTCTGAGAAAGTGAAATGTTGCTGTTATGGCATACATAGGTGGGAGCACAGGCCCTCCAGGCCCCTGCACTCCTACCCATCCATAACTGTGTCCTCAGGTTAGCAAAATGGAATCCATAGGTGGAAGCTCGGGCCCTGTGCTCCTACACACCCATAACTATGTCCTCATGTTGGCCTCAGCTGGCATGGTTAATATTTATGTTTATTTATTTATTTATATTCATTTATTTATTTCTATCTAGGATTACAATACCTTTGAGCCGAGGCTCTTTTACAAAGGTTCCATGTCAGCGTCTGCAGCAGTCATCATTTTTAGTTACAAACATATAGTCATTGACTTACAGACATGTAATAACCAGTACAAAGACTTGAGCTATGAGCAAGACAAGGGAGAAAGGAGGGGGTGGGTGGGGGAAGTGAGGTAGGAAATCGAGGGAAAAGGAGGTGCAGTGGGTGGGGGAGACGGGAGGTGGTTGGGGGCAGGGGCAGGAGTTGAGATACAGGGGAGGTGGGCGAGGGTGGGAGACAGTGCAGCCAGGGGGCCTTGTCGAAGGAATATGACAGGTAAGGTGCTAGGGGTGCAAAGACTGATTGTAAGTGCTGGGTGCTGGGGCATGTGCAGCTGGAACGGTGGAAATGTTAAGATGGGTAATCGCAGGATACAAGCAGTTCACCTCAGAAGCAAAGGGTCATAGGTTTTATTTCAAATTCATGCCTTAAAATAGACAGGGCCATTGCCTAACTCACTTACCCGATTATCAAAAGATAAATAAATAAATGTTTTTAAAGTTATATTCATTGATGGAAGCATGGGCCCTCTGGGCCCTGTGCTCCACCCACCCACCCATAACTATCTCCTCTGGTTTGCAAACTGATATCCATTAATGGGAGTGCAGGCCCTCTGGACCCAGTGCTACCACCTGCCCGTGAGTCTAAAGGCATAGACTAGCAGGGCCCACTGCTCCCAGTTTAGCAGTTGTATTCAGGACCAAGCCACTTCCACCTGTGCTTAACAAAAAACCCATATCTCGAACCGTTTTCAAAATACAGGCACTGAAAGGTACTGTGGGTGCTGCAATGTTATCCTATGGGAAATTTCTCAACTTCAGAATGCCATAACTTTGGAACCAGTGAAAATGTTTTCACCAAACCACCAAAAGGCACATCTGTGGTGCAAGGGCTTGCCACCCTGCAAATATCAGCAAAAAAGCCCTAACCGTTATTGTGTTATGAAGTGGCAAAAAAATCTGGCTTTTGGGGGCTGTTTACCTGTGGAATTTCATGCAAGTTCCATGAATTTCACACAAGTCCCATTGGTTAACATGGGAAGGACTAGGGCTATATCCCACAGGACTTTTGAAAACGTGCCACAAAAGTTCCCCATGTTAACCAATGGGACTTTCGCGGCAGTTAAAACTACTTTTGAGGTGAATATATATTTTTTCCCATAGGCTATAATGAGAAACTTTAAACTTTAATAACTTTTGAATGGATTCATATTTTTTCACCAAACCTTCAAAAGGCACTTCATTGACCCCGTCCCCATATACCCAGTAAACTTTGAACCAGATAGACAAACTGTTCGGGCTGTGAAGATGAGCAAAAAATCTGCCAAAAATGGCAAAAAAGTATTGTTTTGCCATTTTTTTGGCACTCTGCAGCTCCACAACTGACTGGAACAAAACTTGCCAGATCCACAGATCTATCATAGCAGACAGAGCATGCAAACTTTCAGGCAAATCTGTTGAACAGTTCCAAAGTTATTAAAGTGAAAAACTTTGGGCACACCATAGAAGTGGCTGTGCAACCCTAACAATGTATTTTTTTATTCAGTTAGTTTTTGTTTACCAGGTAGTTGCTGCATTATCGTGCAGCTATAATATGTGTGTGTGTGTGTGTGTGTGTATATATTTATTTATTGCAAAAAAAACTATGTTAATGCATCAGTTAGGGTTCCTATTACAGTGACAAAAGTATGGAAATTCAGAGTTTGGGTTCCTACCCCTACCATGACACCCCACCCTCCACACATCAGGCATCAGGGTGTGACTTGGGGTCATTGGCCCTAACTCTCACCCCATTCTCCTATACTGTACTATCTCTGCTTCCTTACACAGTGAATGGAGTAATAGTTAGGGCCAATGACCCCTAGGTACACCCCAATGCCTTACCTTTTGAGATAATATAATAGTGTTCTTATTTTACTGTGGGAGCGCAGGATCATTCAGACCCTGCACTCTAACCCATCCATAGAAGCGCATATGTATATAGGTGTGGAAGCGAGGGCCCTGCACTTCTATGTGTCGAACAGTGACCAAATTATCAGCATAGCCATTTTATTACCCCATCTCATGTACCCCGGTACAGAGAAACTGTGAAATGCAAGGCAAAACTTAATAATGTGCAATTGCAGTACCATTCTATGCCACAGGTGAAAAACACATTTTGGGAAAGATGTGAAAAATTACAGCTGTACTGTTCATGTGGTGGTGTGAAAAAATGGCTATGTTTAAAATTTGAAGTCAAAATATTAAAAAGTATGAAAGTTATGCATGTGCATTGAATAAAGTCAATGCACACACATAACTTGCGTATTTTTAGGACTTTTTTCACCAAATTTTCAGCATGGCCTTTTGCGGACACCTCTTCATGAACACTAGCACTGTTATTTTGTTAATCTGTCCCAAAAGGTGATTTTGCGCAATATACCCACCATCCTGTGCCACAGGACACAGGACAGGAAAACACATTTCAGGTGGGATATGAAAAATGACAGTTATATTGTTCATGAGGTGGTGTGAAATAACGGCAATGTTTAAAATTTGGAGTGAAAATATGAAAAATTGCAAAGTTACATGCGTGCATAGCAAAATTTCAATGACCACACAAAACCCAGGCGTTTTTTGGTATTTCTGCACCAAATTTTCAACATGGGCTTTTTAGGAACCCACCTCAATAGCAGTGGCACTGTCATTTTGTTAATTGTTTGCAAAAGGTGATTTCATGCAGTGACCACAAAATCACCTTTTGGGACTGAGTAATGAAATGACAATGACAATGTTCATGAGGAGGGGTCCCAAAAGGCCCTTGTTGAAAATCCAGTGAAACAATAATGAACAAGCATTGTCAATGCCGAATGTTGCTTGCTTGTATGTGCTGTGTAGGTATTTGGAAGTCAGTGGAGTGCAAATATTGAAAATTTGCAAACTTACGAGGGTGCGTAGGAACTGCGCAATTTACGCTCATGAAACAGTCATTTTTAGGAAGTTTGTGACCAAATTTTCAACATAGTCATTTTAAGACCTCTGCTCATGAACAGTGTCACTGTGATTTTCTTAATTTGTTCCATACATTGATTTCGCACACCGACTGCGCCATTGTGCGCTACATGGGCGGAAACATGTTTTGGGCAAGATGTGAAAAATGACAGTTATACTGCTTATAAGGAGGTGTAGTAAAATGAAAATGTTAAAAATCTGAAGTGAAAATATTGAAAATCTGCAAACTTACAACCGTGCATAGGAAGCGAGCAACGCAGGCTCGTAAAACAGTCATTTTTAGGAATTTTGTCACCAAATTTTCAACATAGCCATTTTAAGACCTCTGCTCATGAACAGTGTCACTGTGAATTTCTTAATGTGTCCCATACAGTGATTTCACACACCGACTGCGCCATTGTGCGCTACATGGGCAGAAACACATTTTGGGCAAGATGTGAAAAATGACAGCTGTACTGCTCATAAGAAGATATGGTAAAATGAAAATGTTGAAAATCTGGAGTGAAAATATTGAAAATTTGCAAACTTACAAGCATGCGTAGGAAGTGCGCAATGCAGACTCGTAAAACAGTCATTTTTAGGAATTTTTCCACCAAATTTTCAACATAGTCATTTTAAGACCTCCGCTCATGAACAGTGCCATTGTGATTTTCTTAATGTGTCCCATACAGTGATTTCACACACCGACTGCGCCATTGTGTGCTACATGGGCGGAAACACGTTTTGGGTGAGATGTGAAAAATGACAGCTATACTACTCATAAGGAGGTGTGGTAAAAAGACAATGTTGAAAATCTGGAGTGAAAATATTGAAAATTCACGAACTTATGAGCGTGTATAGGAACTGCACAATGCAGGCTCGTAAAACAGTCATTTTTAGGAATTTTTCCACCAGATTTTCAACACAGTCATTTTAAGATCTCTGCTCATGAACAGTGTCACTGTGTGATTTTCTTAATGTGTTCCATACAGCGATTTCACACACCGACTGCACCATTGCACGCTACATGGGCGGAAACACATTTTGGTCAAGATGTGAAAAATGACAGCTGTACTGCTCAGAAGGAGGTGAAAATATTGAAAATTCACAAACTTACGAGCGTGCGTAGGAACTGCGCAACGCATGCTCATAAAACAGTCATTTTTAGGAATTTTTCCACCAGATTTTCAACACAGTCATTTTAAGATCTCTGCTCATGAACAGGGTCACTGTGTGATTTTCTTAATGTGTTCCATACAGCGATTTCGCACACCGACTGCACCATTGCACGCTACATGGGCGGAAACACATTTTGGTCAAGATGTGAAAATGACAGCTGTACTGCTCAGAAGGAGGTGAAAATATTGAAAATTCACAAACTTCTGAGGCTAGGAACTGCGCAACGACGCCATAAAACAGTGTTTGCTTTTTTAGGGACGCTTCACTAAATTTCAACATAGGCTTTTGGGAGCCCACCCATGAACACTGCAGTGTCATTTCGTTAATCCATGTGGAAAGGTGATTTCCGCAGTGACTGCGAAATCACCCTTCGGGCCCGATTAATGCCATGACAGTGCAAGAATTCATGAGGAGGGGTCCCAAAAACCCCATGTTGAAAATTTGGTGCAAAAATTCCAAAAAATGCCTGAGATATGCAACAAAGTTGAAAAAACTCTATCTATCCCATTATACAGCTTACCGGCATTTCCTCAGTTTGCGGTCGGCTTTGAAGAGTGCAGACGTGTTCCCGGTCCACCGAAGATCGTTGCGCCGGACTCGGAGGTAAGTATGGGTGGGGGTGTGGGAGGCAGGGTGCACAGTGGGTGGTGTGGGTTGTGGGGGCAGGGAGACTGCAAGGGACCCTTTTTTTATTTACAGGTTTTTTTGTTTGTTTTAAAAGACGACGTGGGATGTTTGCCATGCTGGGGTGGGCTCCCAGTGCGGCAGCTGGAAAAACTGTTTGGGGGGGCTGGAGCCGACGGGGGATTGGGCACCCCATTTGGCCATAACAAGCTTTGCCATGCTGGGGTGGGCTCCCAGTGTGGCACTGTGTACTGTGGGGGAACAGTGGAGCCGATGGGGGATTGGGCACCCCATCGGCTATACGATGAGTTGCCACACTGGGGTGGGCACCCAGCATGGCATGTGCAACTGTGTTCGGCGGGGAGTGCAGCACAGCCGACGGGGGATTGGGCACCCCTGTTGGCCATACAGTGTGGGGGGAGCGAGCGCAGCAGTGTGTGTATACGTGTGTGTGTGTGTGTGTGTAGGGGAAGCGTGCATGAGTAGGCGATATCTTATTGCTGCTCACTGAAGCATAGCTCCCCCTTTCAACTGTACTCCACTGCATTTTGGAGTTGTCATAGACAGCTCTAGCATGCATTGGAGAACTGGGGCCACGCCTGCAAACACACTGACTGAATTGGAAGAGGGCTGCCACACCTCTGAAAACTCAGATGATGGCACTATATTTCTTGCACATGCGTGCATGCAACATAAAAATGGCAGAGATATCAATATAAGTTCAAACATTCCTGCACTTTAGGCTCATGAAGTAAGATCCTACTTTGTATCTTGGCATACGAAGCAAGATCCTCATTGTGATGGTTTACAGCAGGGATCCCACTCACATCTTAGCATACGAAGCGGGATCCTACTTCTTATGGCTCACGAAGTAGGATCCTACTTTGTATCTCAGCATATGATGTAAGATCCTATTTCATATGACAGCAATATAAACAGAGAATTGAAATGTTAAACAAAACACATTTCAAGGGCATTTTTTGATCAGCAAAGTGCAGAATGCACATAAGAGGTACCAATAAGCAAGCTACATGTGTTGGTTTCTCCCCAGAATATCATTTTGGGAGGTTTCCAGAATTTAATTTTTCAGGCAAAACTGAAAAAAAGATGGCAGCCATTTGAAGTAGGAATTTTCCCATATAAAGCAGAATTCCCACTTCATGTCATATAGCCATCCTGTAGTGCTTACTGAGCATGCTCAGCATTTTTTTTTTCAAATTTTTAAATTGCAATAACTTAAAAACTGCTTATTATTTTTTCACCAGACTAGCAAAAGGCACATGTGTGGTGTAGTCCCTTTCTGCACCTAAAATGTCAGACAAAAAAAACAAACCATCTGGGCTATAAGCAAGTTCAAACAAAAATCCCAGCAAAGTCAATGAGTGAAAACATATTTTTTCACCTTTCCATAACTCGGAAACTGCACATCTAACTGGAAAATAACTTGCCACATCAGAAGATCTATTCCTCAGGACAGCACATACCAAATTGTGTGCAAATCCGTTGAACGGTTGCAAAGTTATTATAGAGCAAAATGCTGAGTTTAACATTGAAGTACCTACTTAACCCTAACTATAGGGGTGTGATCACACACTATATATATATATATATATATATATATACACACACACACACACATATACACACACACACATATATATATATATATATATATATATATATATATATATAGTAAGCTGTATATAGATCTGTAGAAGGATATTATTGCTTGTAAATGTGTTTGGTGAATTTTTGAATTTAAGAAAAGATGCAGTCTTTTTGTACCCAAAACAAGTGGTGTTGGTTTGTTATTATTGTAATAGGGCTCTGTTTGAGCGAACAGCAACAGGAATATACTGTATCTAATGGATTTCCGCTGATTTACATTTTTGCTTCTAAGTACCAAGGGAGCTAAAGAATCAATATTTGTTTTGTTTTGAAATGTGGATCTGAATTAGGATTTGTCAGCCACCAAGAAAAGTACTGCTGTTAACAATCACAATCTGAAAACCTTCCAATGAGCAAATGGAAAAACAAAAACACTTAAAAAATAAAATGTAACATCTGCTTTTGAAAATTAATAAGACATTTCCTGTCTGCAATTGTTAGCACTAGCTCTTACACAATTATTCTGAACTGTCATGGCACTCTCACGTTCATGATACTTCATTTTTAAATGACACCATTTCCTGAATTTTTATTTCCGCAGTTTGAAAGCATAAGTGTTAAACACAATGCATAAGCCAAGGGCTAGTGCAGTCTTATAAATATTTATTGTCAATAATGCATATGTATGATCTGTGCTAATGATATACAACTGACAGTGACAGACATGGCTTTATCAAGCTGCTTCTTCCAAGAGCCATTCAGCTCTAAGAAAGAGGATCAGCCAGCAAAGATATGTATGTCGGGATGCGCTGCTCCCATAACAGTCCCCCTAATCTGGGGGCTCGGGGTTGAGATAGCAGTTTGGGACTGTTCTTGCTGTGGGTTTTGTCATGCAGGTTTTCTGCTGTGGAATACGTCCATCTTTTAGCTTGCTGATTCATAAGTGAGTGATTCACCTGTACCTCTAGAGCAAATGGACATTTTTCCAGCACAAAGTGGGGCAGCGGTTTTATTCAGGGTGCCCTTCAGTTTCTCTAGCATGTTGTGTTACTTTGATCTGTACTTATGTACTCAGATACACACACACACAAAAGGAGGCGGGTAGTTTGAACTGAGTGCCTTAACCTCACCCCCAAGCAGGGGTTAAATTGAGCAGAAACTCAGTTCCACCTCCCGTTGCCAAATCCTGTGAGAGTGCCTACTGCTCTGACAGTTTACACCACTGCATGCTACGGGAAGAGTTCCGCTTCCTAAAGATCACAGTTCCGCCTCCAACAAATGTCGAGAGATAAGACTTCCCCCTTTTATTCATTTCTAATTTAAAGATTGCCCCCAAGTTCTGCTTATAGTAGGGTATATACATGCATCTAAAAGTGTTTTAGAATCTACAAGCCACACAATCAAAAATATTGGATATTAGATGAGCTCTGTACACATGTTAATTAAAGTACTTTTTAAAAATGAACTGAAAGTACTCCCTAGGTTTCTCTGTTACAATTTTATATACAGTATTTAACAACAAGGTTATCTATCTATACAATTACAAACGTGATGAAAGGCTAATCAGTTATGTATGTATCTGCATAATTTGCTAAAACTACAAATTACTGTTGGCACTAAAATGAGGCAAAGTCATAGAATCATAGACACTGCTGGCTAAAAAAGATCGATGGTCCATCCAATCTGCCTGAATAGAAACATAGAGGTTGTCAACAGATAAGGACCTCTTGGCCCACCTAGTCTGCCCTATATTCCCTACCTACTGTGCCACCACAGACCCTACTTGATCTCCGTCTTCTCCGCCCCTTGCCTTACTTCTAAGGTCCCCTTCTGTCTATCCCATGCATGCTTGAATCCTGTTACCATTTTAGCACCCACCACCTCTGCTGGGAGGCTCTTCTAGGCATCTACCATTCCCACATCTCCTCTGAGCCCACCCCAGCTTCGAAGCATACCCCCTTGTCCTGGAGCATCTTTTTATATGAAAAATGCAATCTTTCTGTACCTTATTAATATCTGTGAGGTATTTGAACATTTCTACCATAATCCTCCCTTTCCCTCCTTTCCTCTAGAGAGTACATATTTAGTTCCTTGAGTTTTTCCTCATAGGGCTTTTGATGCAGGCCCTGCACCATTTTGGTAGCCCTCCTTCATACTGCCTCCACCCTATCTATGTCCTTCCAGAAGTGAGGCCTCCAAAATTGAACACAGTAATTGAGGTGGGGTCTTACCAGTGATTTATACAGGGGTTATACTACTTTCCTCCTTCTGCTGGTGATGCCTCTCCCTATGCACCCAAGCATCCTGCAAGCCTTCCCCACTGCCTTATCACACTGCTTGGCTACTTTTAGGCCATCAGAAATTATTACCCCTAAGTCTCTCTCCTGCTTTGTGATTGTTAATACCTCCCCACTCAATTAGTATGTTGCCCCTACGTTTCTGTGTCCCAAGTACATGATTTTGCACTTGTTTTGCCTTGAAACCTAGCTGCTATTCCCTTGACTAATCTTCCAGCTTTTTTTAGATTGTCCCTCATTCTTTCCACCCCCTTCCCGCAGTGTATCCACTTTGTTGCAGATTTTTGTATCATCCACAGATAGGCATACTTTCCCGTCCAGTCCCTCTGCAATGCTGCTAATAAAGATATTGAAGAGGACCGGGCCTAGTACTGACTCCTGTGGTGCCCCGCTTGTCATCTTGCCTTCTTCAGAGTGGATCCCATTTACCGCCACCCTCCTACTCCTATTGCTTAGCCAACTTCTTCCCAATTTTACTACTTTTGGACCTACTGCTAGGTTGCCCAGCTTGCTCACCTGTCTTCTATGCAAAATGGTGTCTAAGGCCTTACTGAAATCGAGGTTGACCACATCTACTGCTCCTCCTTGATCCACTTCCCTGGTCACCCAGTCAAACAACTCAGTCAGATTTGTCTGGCAAGACTCCCCCCCCCATGAACCCATGTTGCCTTGGATCCTGTAATCCACTGGTTTCAAGGTATTCCCAAATCCTTTCCTTCAGTAGTGATTCCATTACTTTACCTACCACTGATGTCAGGCTGACATGTCTGTAACTTCCTGCCTCCTCCCTATTTCCACTTTTGTGTAGTGGGACCACATCTGCCCTACTCCAGTCCCCTGGAACCTCCTCTGTTTCTAGTGATAGGTTGAACACAGCTGTCAGAAGTGCAGCCAGCACCTCCTTGAGTTCCCTCTGTATTCTAGGGTGGACCCTGTCCAGTCCCATTGCCTTATCTAACTTTTAGTTGCACTAGTTCCTTGAGGATGCTCTCCTCTATAAAAGGACTAGTGTCCACCTCCCTTCCTTTAATGCACTTGTCCCTTGTCTTTGGCCCATCACCTACCCCTTCCTCCGTAAATACCGAACAAAAGTAATTCTTGAATATGTCTGCTTTTTTGGGTCCTCTTCCTCCCAAAGACCCCAATCCCCTTTTAGCCTTACTATACCTCCTTTGCACAAATTAGGTAATCTGATACCTTTTATAGGACCAACAGAGATTACAGAAAAAACATAATTAGGCTGCAGGAAGATTTACAATATATAAGTTTTTAGGACAAGATGTCCTGCCAGTGGCAGCCTAAGTTTAACCCCCTCTGGGGGCTTACCTTGTTTGCTCAGTTTGCAACTGTGCTGCTGGTATCCCCCATTTGTTTTTTTGTTTTCCCCCTGTTCTTCTGGTGTTCCTGTCCTCCCCAAGTTCCCTGAACAGCCCAGTATGTTGTTTTAGCCCTGTTCAGGCTTCAATCCTTGGTTGCGAGCTGCCGGCATGTTTGCTGTCGGACCTGCACTCGCACATGCACCTAGGAGCATTCTTTGATGTTTCTGACTGCCATTGCAGTCAAATCAGGGATGTGTTCATGGTCTTGGTGCCCCACTGATCTAAATGGGGACCAGAGACCTTAGTAAGGTGAAAGGAAAGCCTCTGGGATTAAATAAATAAAGGGTTTCGATCAGGGTTTGAAGCGGGGCTCAGAAATATTAATGAGCCCTGCATGAATATTAAAGAACTCTCTTGCCGTTTTGGGGTGGGGGATAGTATTACGATGGCAGTGACTGGGGAACCATGGATTGCAGAAGTTTGAGAGTGGGCTCATTTGAGAGGACAGTGTTGAGATTAACAGAGTGTGTGGGGAATTAAAAGTGCAGAGTACTCTCCTTGGCTACACTAGGACTGGAAAGTGGAAGCATATGAGGACTGTTGGTGAACTGGATGGGGGCTGACATTTTGCTGATGCTTGGACCCCAAAACAGCAGCCAATCAGTTGTTTAGGCACCTGAAACTGGATTTGAAGGATTCTGGAAGAGAGAGTTTCACTAATTCAGGGTATTAAAGCATGCTCCAATGAACAATCGGGAAGTATTGATTGCTTGGGTTATTGATGATTGATGGGCTTAAACAGCCAATCAGGAGGTTGGATTCTTGCGTGAAAACCCAAGGACCTTCTGGGTTTTCTTCAGTCTATTCTGGGCTCTACTCAAGTCAGGAGCATTCTGTATGAGTTGAATTGGATTATTGGAGGACTTTTCTCAGGCCTTGACTGGAGATTGCCACTGCGGAGAAGGAATTCTAGGGAAAAAGAGAGTGAGAGATTTGACAGCACATTTTTGACACTTTGAGAGATTGGACTGCAGATTTTTGAAACTTTCCAGGTGCTGTGAACTGTGCTGTTTTGATTGGGGAAAGTAGCAGCTATAAAGATCCTTCACTGGTAACCTGAACTGAGCTGCTTGAACTGTGTTGACTTTTTTTGGAATTTAAACAGTTGCTGCAGAGGGCTTGTTTACAGATTGAGACAAAGTAATTCTAAAGAAGCAAAGTGTCTCGGGTGCAAGGTGCTAGCCAGGTTCTGTGGATTTGCTGTGTGGATTGACCAAAATGGCTGCGAGCTGTGTCCCAGCTGGGATCAAAAGGAATCTGTTAAGGATAGTTAGAGCTGAAAGCACTGAAGGGGAGCTGGAACTTGCTTAGTTCTGTATCTTCCACTGATTGCTGTATTCTGAGTGCAAACTGAGAGCTAGCACCCATTGTGAATTGGAACTGCTCTTTATGTTTCGAAAACTGCTTGTGTTACCTGTGACTCTCGAATTCAGTGCAGGGACTCCAGGGGACTCCCAAAGCAAGGGAGAGAACTCGTTAACCCCTTCCAAGTGGGACTCATTGTCTCAGGTTGTCATCGGCGCGAGCTAGTGCACTAGGGCACCTGTGGCCCTTGTGGGAAGCCAGGCTGTGGAGTCATTCCTGGTTCTGGGCCTTCTGGGGCTGGTGTGAACCTGCCACTGAGCTGTGCAACTGGCCAGAAGTAGCTGAAGGTGACAATGTCACCAGACCTTTAATCAAGGGGACAAGCTGCAAGACCTTCAATCAAGATTCGAATTGCTGAAGGAACCAAGGCTGTCCTCATTTCTGCCCATTGCTGCATGAACTGAGTGGAGCTCCACACTCCAGGACACCAGGAAATTGTTACCCAACACGTCACTGAGATTTGCAAACCATGAGTACCTAGGACCTGGATTCTGGACCTTGAGACAGGGAAAGAGTGATTCTACATTTAAACATTTTTTCCATTTTCCAGGATCCCAACAACTGGCCAACCCGTGGCAATGTCCAGGCCGGAAATGCAGGTACGCTTATGGTTTCAGGGTGTCACACTAGTACCAGTGGGGGTGGGCAGCCAGGGAATGGACTGGTCTGCGAGCCCTTGTGGTACCATTTACAAAGTTTTGCAATTAACCTTCTTTTATTCCACAGCTACCCTTGCTCCAGGTACCCCTTTCCTAGCCTATACCCCCTAATAAAGCTGTGAGTTAACTTGTTGAATTTGCTGTGTCAGGAGAGGTTCATTGCATTGTACATTTTGGTTGTATTATGGTATCTGGTGGGAAAAGGTTGTTGGGGATCCAGTGTGCAGAGCAGTTGGTTGGGGAGTTGGGGAGGTGCAGTATTCCAGGGGGCTGTGCCAACCAGTCAACTGACTCACTTACAACTTACTCTGGGTGGAGGCAACACACTATTATTTATAACTTTGGGAAAACACCCCCAATTGTCACTGTAGGCCCATTAACCTGTACATGGGGTAACAGACAGGGTTAGTAACCCATTGGCACACAGCATTTGGGCTGCATCAGGATTAAGCTTTTGAACTCAGTGTCCGTTTTCTGAAGAAGGACTCTGAGTTTGAAAGTGTAGGGTTTTTCTGTAATCTCTGTTTGTCCAATGAAAGGTATTAAATCACCTACTGCTGGCAGTATCGCCTAGAGGTTAGAATAATGAGCTGTGAATGAGCTTGGTATATCCAGCAGACCAGACCTGGGTTTGATTCTCACAACCTCCACTTGCATACTATGTGATTCTAAGCAAGTCACTTAACCGCCCAGTGCTCCCAGGTCACCCCTGAAAACAGGCACTTGTACCTAGTGGGCCTTACCCAGTTACCAAAGACTAAACTAAAATAAATAATTTGTGCATCTTGTTGTAGAAGGAAGGAACAATATAATGACAAACATTTTTTATCCCTCCTTTGGTCTTTCTCTTCTCTTCTCTCTTATATATCTAAATAATGTTTTATCCTTCTGTTTTAGTGACTGGGCAATGTTCTCCTCCGTTTCCGCCTTTGCACTCCTAACTGCTCTCACTGCCACTCTTTGTTTCTCCTGGTAACTCTCCTTATCCTCCTCCTCCTTCTGTGTCCTCTAGTAACTTCTAAATTCTACTTTTTTTGGCCTTACTTTCTCCGCTACTTCTCTAGAGAACTATAGTGGTCTCTTTTTTCCCTAGCCCTTGTTAACTGCTTGACACAGAGATTTGTTGCCTTTCAATGCCCTCCTTTATTTTAATCCATTGTTCCTTTACTCCCCCAATTTCCCTATCCCTGCTAGGGTGTCCCTGGGGCATTCTCCTTTTTTTTTTTTTTAAATCGTCCCTCCTGAAGTCCAGGACCCTCATCTTAGTGCAGCTCGATTCTGATCCATTTCTTATATTGAGTCACGCTGCACGGTGATCACTGGTCCCCAGGTGGCCGCCCACTGTGATGTCAGCAGCGCTATCCCTGTTTGTCAATACCTGGTCCAGCACTGCTCCCCCATGAATGGGTTCCGTAACTAGTCACCTGAGGAATGCCCCTTGCAGAGAGTCCAGGATGTCCCTACTTCTAACTGTTGCTGCAACTGGCAGGCTCCAATTCACGTCCAGTAGATTGAAGTCTCCTACCAGTAACACCTCCCTTTTGCATGCCATCCTTTGGATTGCTTTCTTCATATCTTTATCCACCTCCTTTCCCCAACGTACTTGAAGTCTGTTGATCACTCCTGTGTGAATAACAGCCCCCTCATTGTCTCCAGGGTGACCCACATTACCTCAGCCTCTCCCTGTATTTCCATAGCTTTTATGTTGTCCCTGACCAAAAAAAAGCCTCTCCTCCCCCTTTATTTTACCTACCTTGTCTTTTCTGAGCAGAGTATATCCTGGTATGGCTACATCCCCAGCCTTGATTTTCATTAGGTATCTCTTCCTCTTTCCCGACCTCATGTCTTAGTATTTTCCCTTCAAATGTTTTGCTTGTAAGCTGTCTATAGCTGGTCTAGTCATTTCTTTGTAATGAACATTTTGCCACGTGTTGCACTCGATTAGGATTAGATGACGGCAATGTTCTGCAGTGGATTTTTTCAGGTTAAGGAATATGACCTGGATTAAACCCTGTTTAGCATATGAAAACCTGGTGACCCAAATTTCATGCTGTTGTTAATGTCAGAGTTGACGCTGTAACACTCCCTACATAGGGCTGTCTGGAATGTTGGTGTCCCTCTGTGCAGCCAGTGCAGATTGCTGCTGCCATCTGTTTGCTCATTTGCATGGTGACCTTGGAACACGTCCCAACTGCACAGCACAGTCTGCACTGGCTCTGAATCAGGTGGCTCAAGATCACTATGTTAACAGTCTCCCCATACACACTGGGCTTGTTAAAATGTTTTAACATGCTTAAACCATTTTAACAAGCAGGGACAAAGTTTGCAGCTGCATTGAAAATGGTTTGAAACAGTGTTTAAAAAAGTTTTCAGACCCTGATAGGGACCTAGTCTTAAAACCAGTTTCAAACCTAGCACAGATTACATTATAATGTGGACGTGATTGTGGGATGCCAGCCTGTCTGGCTGCAGAGAACTGTGCAGAAGACCATCTTTAAACATGCTGCCGAAACCTCTTTAACTCCAGCAGTGTGGATGCGGTATGACTGTGTTCAAACACGGTTTGTAAAAAGCAGCTGGCAGAATGAATGTGCCAGTGTGTTGCACTAGAAAATGGGTTTTAAAACATTTCTAACAATGGATTGCCAGTAAATACAGGGCCTTACAAAATCCCACTCCATCCAAGCTACCAAATGGTCTCATCGATATATATATATATATATATATACACATGTATATATATTTATACAATAGGGGTGAAGTGATATGCTATGAAGTAAATGATGTTATTTTCACAGCCATTGTATAACCACTGTGATGACATCACCACTGTGGATTTATTTCCTGATAAACCCACAGGCCCGGATATTCAAAAGGGTTGCGCATGCGCAAGTCCAAAATTGCGCCATTTTGCGATATTCAGAAGGAGGCAGTTGCGCCACCGAGAACATGCTGAGCAACAGCTCAATGAAAATGAAGACACATCACGCAGCGAAGAAGGGTGGATCCATGCATAAAGAGCGCAATGCACATTCAAAGACTTGCGACAAGAAGAAGCGTGCACAGCCAGAAACGGCGCACTAGCGGAAATAGCCAAATAAAAAGGCTCATGAAGCGCGCAAGAACGCTACAAGGCTGCCAAGTGGGGAGAGAGAGAGAGAGAGAGAGAGACAGACAGACAGACAACAGACAGGCTAGGGCAGGCAGGAAAGCGTGGGCCATAGGCTGTAGAGGCCAGCGGGGGTGCCCGTGCAGTGGAAGTAGCAGTGAGGACAGCGGGGTAACACAGCAACACCAGCCGGGGGTCAGAAGCCAGGAGATGGACAGTGCCAGCTTCCACATGGAAGCTGTAATGAGGGGGTGAGAAATGCATGCTGCAGGGGCGTGGCGTGGAAGGCCCGTCGGTGGTATGCCCCAACAGGCAGTACCGCCCGGATCAGCTTTGAGCTGTACACAGTTGTAGAGATCGTGGGCCGGTACCACCTGAACAGGGCAATACTGAGACGGCTCTGTGAGCTGTGCAGTGATGTGATGCAGGCACCCTCACGACGGAGTCACGCTCTGTCGGTGGAGACCAAGGTGACAGCCTGCATGTGCCTGCTCACCATGGGCACCTTCCAGAGGCTGACAGGGGACACCACAGGCATCACACAGTCGGCCACATCACGCATCCTCACCCAATTCGTCAGCGCACTGCTGCCACATGCTGCGGAGTACATCCATTTCCCCAGCACCGTGGCACAGCGTACAGCAAACATGCAGGAGTTCCACAGGATAGCACGTATGCCTGGCATGCTAGGGGCCATAGACTGCACCCATGTGGCCATTCGCACGCCACCTGGCCCCGATGGGCTCGCATATAGGAACAGAAAGGGATTCTCCAGTGTCAACTGCCAGGTGGTGTGTGATGCCACTGGGCGCATAATCAATGTCTGTGCCACACACCCTGGTGGAGCACATGATGCCTTTATATGGTATCAGTCCGCACTGTGCCATCGATTCGAGTGGGGACTTCCCCACAGGACATCTAGTGGGTGAGTACACCTGTATGGAATGCAAACTCGGGCAAGGGTGGGAATGCCACAGGTGCCATGGTAGTGGCACACAGGGATATGGGCAATATGGACCTGAACATGAGACTGATCTCCACTATCTCCACACAGGTGACAGCGGATACCCACTCCGTCCCTGGCTGTTCACACCATACCGGCGCCCCATGATCCCATCGCAGCAATGCTACAATGAGGCACATGTTTCCACATGCAACATCATAGAGTGGGTGTTTGGGATGCTCAAGGCACGCTTCCGATGCCTAGACACCTCCGGCGGTGCCCTACAGTACAGCCCCCAAAAGGCCTGTGGGATATTCCTGGCCTGTTGCATCCTGCACAACATGGCCAAAGACTATGGGATAGCCGTACAGGTTGAAGAGGGGGACAGCGATGGGGACATCAGTGGCGCCGGTGTTGATGGTGCTGAGCAGCCCCACCTAGGACGGTGGGACCCCCGACTGATCTGGCAGGCCCAGCTGCACCGGGACACCATCACAGAGGAGCACTATGCAGAACACAGGTAAGTCAAGGAGACATGTGCAACCAACACTGTCCATGCACAAACCACAGGCACACAGGGTAACATACCAGGGGTGCATGACGGCCAGGGGAGTGGAAGGGTCCAGGCATACAAACACACCATCAGGGAGGGGTGAGCACTCATATGGACACACACACACCAGGCACAGAGTGTACATGGGCACATGCACAGCGCAGCAGAACCGACATTGCTAACACACAGCACCACCGACCACCCCCACCACCTGTACTGTCCAAGTACGTGTGTCAGATGCTGGGCACCCTTGCACCTTGGTGTACAGTACAATGCAGGCATCATCATGCACACGCACCTGTGTACAGCAGTTGGGAAGGTGTGCAGGTGGTCCGTGTGTCGGCATGGTGAGCAGAGCACCCAGCAGTGCACTGCCCACCATGACACACATTGCACACATGGCAGCACCAGACAGGGCCCGCACTGGGAGACAGCTCAGTCATGTAACACTGTCCCATGGCCACCGTGGATGCATGGGCAGCCCCGCCGTGACCCAACAGCACTGGCAGGCTGAGCAGGGGCCACATGGGGTGGCACTGTTGCACCACCAGGGGTCCCACTGCGCGAACTCGACCTTGCCCGCACAGAGGTCTGCAGCATGCCGAAAAACCTGCACCAGGGGTGCTCGGGATGGCCACAGCAGAACCCGGTGTCGACAGGCCTGGTGTCACGACACGGGACGAACGGGAGGGAGAGTGAACTGTGTGGGGTGTGCGGTACAGGGGCACCTGACTGTGTGCCCAATGCATCCACGACAGAGACCACTGCCTGGGTCAGCCTGTCAATGGCGGCAGTCACATCCGTCCACTTATCTGAACCAGCTCTGCAGGTCCAGAGCACACTCCTGCTGTGCCACTCCACAGCCACAGACAGTGCCTCCACGGACATTGCAACCCGCCTCTGCAGCTGTACTGATTCCCGCGCAGGTGGGTGTGCTTGTCCAATGGGTACTAAGTGCCCCAACGGCATCCTGTCCCCATAGTGTGGAAGGTCCTGATGCACAACACCCCTTGGGGTGGCGCTGTTCACCAGGACCAGGAATGGGCGGATCAAAGGGCGGCGGACATGTGCCACCGCTGACACTGTACCCCAGACCTGGTGGGTGACTGCTGCTGCTGTCCGCCAACTGCTGTGCCCCAGGGTCCACTCATTCCACCGCTGTGCTAGCAACAGTGCCAGACACCTGCACAGCCACTGGTGCTGCCCCACGGTGCTGACAGGCACAGCCTGGGACTGTGCCAGCATGCTGGTACACGATTGGAACCAGAAAGGCCCAGGGGCACGTGCTGGCCTGCTGTGTGTCCATCATGGGACACACACCTATCACTGCCCATTGCAGTCCTTGCATCATCAATGGTGCAGGTACGTGCTACAGCCATAGTCACAGCGTGCTGGCATGCTTGCATGCCAGACTGCTGAGACACAGGCTGTGCACCCCCTGCACCCGAATCACCGACACCAGAGTTGGTGGCCCAGTGTGCATGCTGCTGCAGTGCCTGCTGGCTGGTGATAGAGGTGGATGGACCCTCCTCCATGTCCAGCAGGTCATCATCACTGCATGGACCCACCACCACCATCTCCTGAAGACGAACAGGATCTGTAACAGAAAGAGAGTACATGTGAGTGCATGTGAACAACCTTCCCCCCAACCCCCCCCAACACCACCACCATGTCATACCGTGCAGTGATGGGCTTCCACCTGTCTGGAATCCATCTCCAAATGCGCCCTCAATAGCGCTCTGCTGCATTGATGCAACCAGTGTCTCCTCAGCGGGGTCAGCTCCAACACCACTGGCGGGCCCCGCCAGTGCCAGCACGTGCCGCCTGAAGGCTGTCACTCTCCTTCAACCTCCTGTGGTCTGTCCCCATCTTCTTCTTGCATTCCTGCATGGAGCGCTGGTGGCTTCCATGCAGGTTCACGACCCGAACTACCCCTCCCATGCAGCCTGCAGGGACTGAGAGTGCCCTCCGTCCACTCAGTACTGGCTCCTTCATCCAGGTAGGCCTGGAAGAGGGCCTCTGTCTCTGCTGGGGTAAAGTTGGGCCTCCTCCTACGCCCACCGTCCTCACCCTCACCTTGGCTCTGCTCGGTCATGGCGATCTGTATGGGGGCAAATGGACACCTGTCACTGTGCAGTCTACAGCATTTTCCCATGACCATTGTCCAGAACATCACACAGCATGCAACTCACCTCTCACCTGCAGTAACCGAATCTGGCCAGTGCAGCCCAATGTCACACATTTATAGCGCAATGCATGCAAATTAGGAGTGGAGCAACTATAATGACATGCAAATCGCGCCACTGAGCCTTTGAATGGCTGATCAGATGGTTTGCATGTGTTGGCTGAATATCGCGAATTTGCGCTTTGCGCAATACGGTTGAGTCGGCTGAGCCAATGGCGCAGATCTGTGACTCTGTGGTACACTGCATTGCGCGTGCCCAGATAGCTTATGCAGGCATCTGCCGCGCTGCTGACGTGCTGTGCGCGATCGGCAATTCAGGCCATGGCCACCATTGTGCCAGTGGCGCTACAGCACTGGGCACTATATGGCGCTGTGGCACTACTGCGCAATAGTCCACTGTGGCACTGGTACACAGCTGGTCGGTCACGCAGGATGCCTATACGTCAGATGGCACTGTGCGTGGCCTTGCGTCATGGCCCATGACCTTGTGTCCGACCTTTGCCCCCTGGCCCTGTTCGGCTGCCATGTGTACGGCCCTATTGCGCTGTCTGGTGACAGCGCTATGTGAAGTGACGGCGCTGTTCGAACAGCGCGATTGGAACCTGTGGTGGTCTATTGCGCAACATCTCCACGTGGGGTTACGGGCGCAGCGGGCCTATATTGCCTGGTCAGAAGTTGGCACCATGGCTCGGAGAAGAGCTGTCCATGGAGCCCATTGAACTGGCCAACTTGGTGGCCCTAGTAGAGCCCCACTATGGGGCACTTTATGGTGAGGCACCCTCACCATTGCCCGGTTACAGGTGTGGCATCAAGTGGCCACTGACCTGGTGGGGGTCACTGGACGGTGCTGGTCAGCTGAGCAGTGCGGCACGGCACAGTGACCTCTGCCGGAGGATCAGGACCATCTGGATCGGCTGCGGTCACGCACCAGGCGGGCGTGGTGCCTAAGGCCAGGTGGGTGTACCCATCTATGCACCTGTATTCTCTGTAGGGTGTGGAGTGTGTTTTGGTGGCTGTGCATAGGTGATGGCTCTGCCATGGTTGGCTGTGTCAGTGTGTGCAGCTGTGAGATGAATGGGTCTGGCTGTGTGGGCAGGCACTCTCACTGGGGCAGGGGGCAGTCTGCTTTGGGGTCACATTGATGTTTGTCTCAACATATGTCTCCCACAGGCTGGGATGTGAGGATGCAGGCCCGGGTTGAGGAGGGCCATGCCAGGGCCCCGGTGCCAGTGGGAGTTGCACCCCAGCAGCAGCAGCAGCATCAGCGGCAGACCCAGCTGCTTGAGCAGTGAGTATCATTACTTCATGGATGCTATTGCATGCTGGGGGGGGAAGACCACTAGCCCTGCACAACACAACCATGCAGGAAAGGGGAGGTCATAATTCCACTATACAAGACACTAGTGAGGCCCCACCTGGAGTACAGTGTACAGTTCTGGAGACCATACCTACGTAAGGACATAGACTGGGCAGAGAAGGTTCAGAGGAGGGCAACAAAGATGGTGCAAGGATTGCATCACAAGTCCGATGAAGACAGGTTGAAGGAACTGAACATGTACTCCCTGGAGGAGAGGAGGGAGAGAGGGGATATGATAGAGACATACAAGTATCTTACAGGGAGGAACAGGGTGCAGGAAAACACTATTTTTCTGCGACAAAGATGTTCCAGGACTAGAGGGCATGGGATGAAGTTGGAGGAGGAGCGATTCAGAGGAAACATGAGAAAGAATTTCTTCACAGAACGGTGGTGGACAAGTGGAACACCCTGCGAGAGGAAGTGGTGGGGGCTGAAACAATCACAGGATTTAAGAATGCACGGATAGACATAAAGGAATTCTGGAGGTCAGGGTAAGGGCAACAGACTTATAGGAAAACAAAGTGAACTTACAAGCTCAAATGGACAGACTGGGTGGGCCATAGGCCCTTATCTGCACACTGTCTATGTATCTATGTATGTATGCACGACACAGGTGACACATCACTGTCCAGTATCACAGCACGCCTGTGTATGCATCACTGGTGGTCCATGCATGCACTGGGCACATAGCTGTGTAACTGGCATCGCACCGCTGCCACGTCACTTGACAGCCTTGTTTGTGCTGTGATGGACATGGGCATTGTGTGTGTGCAGTGGTGTGCATAGCTGGTGCCGCCTGTTTGTGATGGCCATGTGCATGTTCACTGTGGGTGGGTGCATGCCATCACAGGTGCGGAACATTGGGCTATATGGCTTGCAGGTTGGGTGGTGTTCAGGGTTGTGCTCAGTCACAGCCATTGACTGTGTTCCCATTTTCCTAGGCCTCAAGGTTCTCTGGAGGATTCAGCAAGACATTCGGGGCCTGACACAGGTGTCCATTGAGAACCAGGCCATCCTTCAGTCCATCAGGCGCCATGGCCTGCGGAGGAGGCATCACAGGACAGTGCAGAACCAGGCACAGGATGACCAGCCAGCTGGGCCTTAGGAGAAAATACCCTTCCCACTTCTCCCATCCCTACCACCCTGCCTTCCCTCTCCAAATTGTTCATCCCTACCCCTTGAACACCCCTACCTTGTACCCATCCCCCCCCTTGTAAATAGTTGTTGTTTATTGTTTTGGTTATTTAGTATTTTAAAATTTAAATATACATTTATATTTTAATATGAATACTGTGTTGGTCTCTGATTTGCAGCTGGCTATGGGTGCTCAGTTGCAGTGATGTACATGCCATCTGGGGTGGTATGGTCTGGGTTATGTGTGTGTGTGTGCGTGTGTGTGTAGAGGTATGCAGTGACTTTCTGTTGGTCTTGCGTCTGCTGCCACCCACTGCTGGGTGCACAGGGTGTGTCTGGCTTGTATGCTTCTGTGCTGCACAGGGTTGACATGTGTGCTGGGGGATGCATGGTTTCCTGCAGTGCCAGTCACTGCACATGGGTGGTGTCTTGGGGTCACGGTGCAGGGTGTGCTGTGCGTACGAGGGGCTGATGTGCACTGTGGTTGTCAACCCCCTTTGTGTGGCACTCTCAGCCTGCCAGTGGTTGTGCTGGGGTGTCATGGCCCTGCTGTGCTTTGTTGGCTTGTCCCCATGGGCCAGTAGATCATCCGTCACATCCCCAGTGATGCTGTGCTTGGGGTGTACAGGTGTGGTGTTGGTTCTGCAGTGTGTTCCTGTGCCCATGTGTGGCATGGCTGGCGGTGGGCCCCAGCCTGCCTCCCTGGATGTGCAGTTCCATTGCTCTGGGGGGGAGAGCTCTGCTTGCGCTATGGCACCTCTGGACTGCTCAGCTGGGCTGTCCTGGTTGCGCTATAGCGCAACATTTCTGCTCAGCTTCTCCTTCCTGGTTGCGCTATGGCGCAGTTAGTGCGATATTCAGACGTTGGCTGCTTGCGCAATTTGGTCTGCTCCATGTTTGAATATCGCACCTGTTGCACATATGCGCAATTGGTTTGTGCTTGCTCCTGCTGTTGAGCACATTTTGGGCGCAGTTTGAATATCCGGGCCACAGTGTCTACATCACCAGCAAATATACAACAATGGTGATGTCAACAGAGTGAGACCATCTAAACTGCAACCTGCATTTAATAGCTTCACATTTTCTCTTTCTCACTGAATCCTGCAACTAACTCAATTAGCATTGTAAAAGACAATCACCTGTGTCTCATAGTTATTCTGACAATCCTAGCCCATTACTGTGCTGCTCTAATCTTCAAACCAGCCTCCTTCATAAACCAGTTTCTCTTTCTGAGTGCTGACTGCAACAGTTTCTCTGCCTTAGTGAAGCCAGCAACTTACTGAAAAAACAATCTGTTTCTCACTCCTAGCTGCAGGTAACACAATTACTATTGCAAATCACATGCACCTGTTTCTCATAGTGCCTAACAGTCTCAGTCCATTCAGAAACACTTGCACACACTCAGACCACACACAAACAGTGCTGTCAGTATAGCCTAGACTAGAGTTTAGAGTAGCAAGCAATGAATAAACTTCCTACATCCAGCATCCCAGTCCAGTGTTTGATTCTCACAACTTCCATTTCAATACTGTGTGACTCCGAACAAGTCACTTAACTGCCCAATGCTCCCAGGTCCCCAAAAAAAACTTACCCAGTTACCAAAATAAAAAAAAAAAAACACAGTAAACCATGAGAAAACACTGACAAAAATGTTCCCAGTGGATAGTAGCCCTATTGTATAAATCGCACACATGATGTGCGACTTGTGGAATATGGCAAACATTTGCACTCCTGCAGAGTGAACTACAATAATATCACTCATGCCTTCGGCAGTTGTGATATTATCACAGTTCACTCTGCACTCATGCAAATATTTTCCATATTCCACACTCTCCCATCATGTATCCCCTATTTATATATTTATATATATATATATATATATTCCAATTCCAAGCTGCACTCTCTGCTCCATCACAGATAGTTTACTGGCCCTGCCAAGATTCTGTTTCAAACAATCTGAAGACAGCTTTTGCAGTTACTGACCCTGTTATCTGGAACTCACTGCCAAACCATGTTACTGTAGGAGTCACCCCCTCAGAGGAGGCATTTAAAAAGGAACTGATATCTTTCTTATTTGAACAAGCATAAAACAGCAAGTTAACCAGGACTTGTAATATCTGGGAGATAGTCTCTTATTTTTTTGGTTTTCTTTTTCTTTGTCTCTTTTTGTTTCTTGTTTATTTTTATTAGTGTTCAAGGTTTATATTTATCTAGGTTGCCGAACCTTGGATTATGGAAATCTAAGCTATTTATTTAGTTATGCTGCTTCATAAGTTAATGTGTTTGCACTTTGTGAAATGCCATGAGCCAACAGGAAAGGGTACTATAGACTGTAAATATTCATATTTAAGTCTAGTTTTTGACACTATAAATAGGCCCGCATTAAGTGAGACTCCACCTGTTTGTGAGATTTACATTGCTAAGCCTTTTTCTTGCAACTATATAACCTAAATTTATTTCCAGTTCTGGCCACAAAGGTAGATTCTGTGCCAGATGTTAGTCACAAGACAGTTTTTTTTTTCCATACAATTTGGACAGCAAAATAATGCCTGCAATTGTACTTACACTGACAAGGAAAAAGTGGTTGACATATATATGAATCCAACTTATAAGTGAGCAAATACAGTAAATAAAATTGCCTTGCCTGGCCTGGGTGGATGGAAGTGAATCAAGTTTGAACTGCTGAACTGTGTTGAGGTCATTTTAGAGCATCAGAGGGATTGCCTGGGAGATATTGCTTCCCAGTACATTATTGTGTCAGCAGCATAAAAATGCAGCTTACAGGAGGAGTGTGCATCCTATAGAGGTCAATCATGAAGACTTTTAAAAAAAAATTTAGGACTGGAGGCAAAGATGGACTATTCAGGTACCCTAAAGCTGACATCCATCAGATCGATGTGGACAACACTGAAACTGACTAATTTTTATTGTCAAGAAAATGTGTTCATTTATTTATAAATGTTGGCCAGAATAGCATACAGAGAACAGCTCCATTTCAGGAGCTACTTGGGGATGTTACATAGGTGGGTGGGCGGGGTTATTACATCGCTATGTACATTGGGATACACTACAATAAAAAAAGGAAACCAACGAAAACAGAATGCAAACAGCACAGGGTTCAATGTCCAGGTAAGGGTGAAAATAACACAAAGAATGTGCAATGCAATAACATGGCAATAATGGATTATATGGTACCCCAAAAGAGTAGGGGGTCTGGTAGCAGTAATGCATATTGTGGGAAGGATGGCATCAGGAAGGGGTGGGACTCTGGTGGTGGTAAGGCTAGTTGCACACGGGACAGTGAGGTTCATGGAGCTAATTAACTGATAGTTCCCAGCCTGCTCCTTGGTGGCTCACCAGCAATGACTGCTAGATGGAGTGCACATATAATGGATTTTTTTTATTTTGGGGTGAAAGATAGTCATTTTGAAGAAACTGCTACAGCAGGTACTGTCAACTGCCACATTTTCACTGAAGCCGAATACAGTCGGTGCAGTCAAGAAAGTGGCTCAGTTGCAAGCAAGAGGTGCCATCATTTTTAAAAGCACTTCACTTGAATAAATGTTGAGGCAGAAGTCATATTTATTTACAGAAAGGTAAGTGGGACGTAAATCTGTCATTTCATGGGGGGGACTGTTGGTGCTACATGGGTGATGTCAGCAATCCACACATCATCTGACACATCACTGCTGTTGTCACCGGACTCTCGTCTCCCTTCAGCATGGCTTGCATCAGTGCTGAGAGGCATGGGTAAATGCACAGAAGCATCAGCGAGAGAGGTGGAGCCAGAACTGGAGTGGACTGTTGGCATGATCAGTTAGGCCCTATAAACACTCCTAAAGAGTCACTGGGTAAGCTAAAAGCCTCGGTTAGGTCAACCAAAACCAAACTATTGAGGCAATCTGCATCCTTCACTCTGAAGCTGTTACTGTGTTTGTTGCTTTAAAAGAGGGATGCGACGGATCAGCAGTGTGGCCTGAAATGTGAGAAGGATCTGTTTAATGTTTAGGTCACTTGGGTTCACTTCCTGTTAGCAGGGGAGACTAAAGTCATTTCAAAAATCCTGGAAAACATTTTAAAATTATCACATTTAGACATAATACTGCTTATAGTTCTTTAATGCGCTGTATTTATCCCCTTCTTTCTTTAATACTGTGGGTCTTTAGATAAAAACAAGATTTGATCCCCCACTCCGATTCCCTCTCATCCTCCTCCTCCTTAGTCACCTGGTTTCCTCTGCTTAGCTGGTTGGGTGTTGCCATCTATGAGGATTTTTGGTTCTTGTTTGGACTGCGTTTCTCTGCTTACTATGGTTTTACAGAGCTAGTTTGTTATTGAACTATAAGTCATTCCTGTAATTTAACAGAACTTGCTGAGGGTGGTGAGAGAACCCACGGACTCAGGACTCAGGACCTTACATATTGTGTCTGACATTGTTTGCAATAATTTTGGTTGAACATACTTCAGAAGCAGCTAAATGGTTTGCAGTAGTGAGAATACTGCAATATTCCACCCATACTGAAACTGTTTGGCTTGCTCTGGTGAGAGGAGAGACTGATATGCTGAACCTGTGACACTATGCTAAGCACTACAGGACATTGCACTCTGAACAGCTGGGGCTTTCCTAATTTCTAACGTTTGCACTAAAATTGTTTTCTTTTATTTATCTATCTAGGGGTTGGGTGGATTTGGGTCTATATTAGAGTTAGGGCTGTAAAAGTGTTTTATTTTAGCGGTTGGGTGGGTTTCAGGATTCTGATTCAGTTTTGGAGGGCGTGAGACTGGCGAGGGGGTTATTAAATCTGATTATATTTTTTTTCAGGTTTGTTAAGGGTTTTTAGGTATTCTTCATTTTTTTGTTTGGTGTGTGCATTGAAGAAACCAGTGATGTGTTGGGACATTGGACCCCCTAGGTGTAGCTACTCCTAGGCCCAGCTCTTGGACCTCCACCCTTTTGAAACCCTCCCCTGCTGACATGTATAGACACTGCAGAATGGCAGTTTTTTTCCATCATCAATTTTATTGTTCAGCATAGCCATTACAAAAAGGTCCCTATACATAAAATCTAACATACAGAGTATAAAAACAATGATTACTCACACTTTTCAACCATATAAATAAGTACAATATAACAATGTTAATACATAAAAATAATTTCATCTGCACATATATCTAAAGCTTTGTAGACTTCAAGTATGATACAAGTTTCTCCTGATTTTCCTTATCCTCTAAGTTAAATAATTCTATTATGCTTTGATTTGGAGGGAGACTAAGGTTCATCAGAATTGGACCCAACCATTTTTATGTTTGCTTGCATACATGCGCAAGAAACATTATGTGGCAGCTTAGGAGAGAAGTGGTTGTGGAGGTGCAGTACTGTGGCAACCAATGGCAGCACTGCATTTGGGGCCTTTGCACTGATGGATCAATGCAGGCACACTGTGCTGATGACATTGGTTTCCAAAAGTGCCACCAAATTGAAACAATTTTGCCGCTGCAATGAGGGGCCACCTTGTCATTGCAACATCAGCCATTCTGCTGCAATGAGGGAGCGACCCATCGTTGCAGGGCAGTACCTTGCCTAGTGTAATATTTTTTGTAAACATGACAGTGCTTGCCGCCGCTTCACAGCCCCATGAAAGCTGACAGGGGTGGCCAATCCCCCTATCGGCATGCCCCCGACCCAGTTCATTTGCCGATGGGAGAGCCCACTCCCCGTCGGCATAATGCCCCCCATTTGTTGTGTGCCGAGGGGGTGCCTAATCCCCTCGTCAACATATCCCTCCCAAACAGTCTTTCTTTGCTGATGGGGCCTAATCCCCATCGGCTTTCAGTCCCCCTTCCCAGTTTAATTTGCCGATGTGGGAGCCCAATCCCCATCAGCATAATGGCCCCACAGTCATGTTTTGCCTGTGCTGAGGGTGTGCCCAATCTCCCTCAGCAGCATACACCTCCCCCACCCATTTCTGTGCTGACAGGGAGCCCAATCCTTCAGCTGCAGTCCCACTCCCCATTAACAGTCGGGTGGCACACTGGGAGCTCACCCAGTGTGCCAAACACACCTGTAAATAAAGAAAACTGACCTGACATTGTCTGTTTTCTTTTTTACTTGTAAAACAAGAAAACAGTCCTTGAAGTCTCCGTGACCTCCCCAACCCGCTCGCCCACCCTCTGTGTACTCTACCTCCCCACATCTGCCCTCACCCCATACTTACCTCTGGAACCTAGCATGATGATCTTCGGTGGACCGGGAACACGTCTGCACTCTTCAAAACCAACCGAGAACTGAGGAAATGCCGGTAAGCTGTATAATGGTGTAAATAGGGTTTTTTTCAACTTTGGTACATACCTCAGGCATTTTGGGGAATTGTGTCACCAGATTTTCAACATGGGGTTTTTGGGACCTCTCCTCATGAATTCGGTCACTGTCATGGTGTCATTCAGTACTGAAAGGTGACTTTGTGGTCACTGAGCACAATCACCTTTTGGGACAGATTAACAAAACAACAGTGCCACTGTTCATGAGGTGGGCTCCCAAAAAGCCTATGTTGCAAATTTGGTGAAAAAAATCCAAAAAATGACTGTTTTACGAGCATGCGTTGTGCAGTTGCCACGCACACTTGTAACTTTGCGAATCTGTAATATTTTCATTACAGATTTTTAACATTGGCATTTTTCTGCACCTCCTTATGAACAGTACAACTGTCATTTTACACATCCTGGCCAAAATGTTTTCTTGCACTTCCAGCGCAGAATAGCATGGTCACTGTGGGAAATCAATTTTCGGGACACATTAAGAAAATCACAGTGACACTACTCTAGAGCAGAGGTCCTACGTTAAAAACCTGGTGACGAAAGTCCATAAAATGACTGTGTTACAAGTATGTGTTACACAGTTTCCACGCATCCTTGTAACTTCGCAAAGTTGTAATATTTTCACACCAGATTTTCAACACTGGCATTTTTTCACACCTCTGTATGAACAGTACAGCTGTCATTTTTCACATCCAGCCAAAATGTGTTTTCGCACTTCCAGCGCAGAATAGCGTGGTCATTGTGGGAAATCAGTATTTGGGACAGATTAAGATTGATCGAGTGACAGAGGGGGAGTGAGCGAGCGATTCTTTGTGGGCAGAAAAAGGCACCAACACAGGCAGAGGCCCAGTACAAAAGGGCAGCCTGCAGTGCTGGGAGAAACAGAATGAGCGACTGAGAGAGGGGGAGAGAGTGAGCTCAACGGAGCTCTGTCGGGACAGCTGCGAACTTCTTTGTGGGCAGAAAAAGGCACCAGTGCAGGCAGGAGCCCAGTACAAAAGGGCAGCCTGCAGCACTGGGAGAAACAGAATGAGTGAGTGTGTGTGTGGGGGGGTGAGCTAGCTCAATGGAGTTCTGTCGGGACCGCTGTGGATTTTTTTGTGGCAGAAAAAGGTGCCAAAGCAGGCAGTCGCCCATTACAAAAAGGCAGCCTGCAGCGCCGGGAGAAATAGAATGAGCAAGTGAGAGAGGGGGAGTGAGCGAGCTCAACAGAACTCTGCAGGGACTTTTAGAGTTGCCCACCCTCCCACCCAGCATCCTCTGTGGTCCTGTATTACAGCAGGGTCTCTGGCTGGAGACAAAGCAATGACTGGATACTTTTAGGATTGCTGTAATAATACAGATTTAGTTCTGTTTATTTCTCTAACTGAGCTAAATACTGAGCTATACTGTTAAGCTTGCTGTAATAATACAGATTTAGTTGTTCTGTCTCTTTTTCTATCTGAGCTGAGTAATACTTAGAGTGCAATAGGATTTCTAACTGGGCTAAGTGAAACTATATGAGGGCTGAGAACAAAAAGTATGGTAGCTGAGGGGTGAAAAACGGACAAAGGCTTTAGGATTGCTACAGTAATACAGTATCTAACAGATGAGATTTGAGACTGAATTAACCTGATTGGCAAGGGGGCAGTAGGGAAACTAGTGTGGGGGGGCAGGAACTTGAGTAAATAGGGCTTAACAGTTGTGCAGTAGGGTACAGAAACTGGGAGTAAGAGTCTGAAACACAAGATGGGGCCAAAATTGGGCAGGTTCCACATGTCAATAGGGCGGGCATCTTTGGAAGGGTGGTGGGGTGTACAGAGTGTGGGTCTGCCATGATCCTGGACTGGGCTTGGAGTATGGGGGTGTTTGGTCTGTAGACAACTGGCTAGTTTGAGGGAGGAACTGTGGAGGTTAGGGAGGAGTGTAAGTGGCAGGGCAGATGAGTATGGCAGGTATCCTGGCGGGGGGGGGTAGGGGATGGCAAGGGGGGATGGGGAAGAAGAACTAGGGACTGAAACTGACCCCAGTATCCGAGGCACTAGCAGAAAAGAGAGAAGAAGGGAGGGGGTGCCTCAGGTGAGGGGGGCCTCCTGATGGGGAAGGAAGAGACCACGCGGAGTACCAGGGGAGAGAGTAGATGGCTGCGGTAGGGAGGGACCAGGGGTGGGACTGGGGTGGCATGGAGGGGAACAAGTAGGATGGGGGAATCGATAGGGGGAAGAGATGTAGGAGGGGTATCGACTAGGAATAGATTCAAGCCTCTGCTATGGGGGAGAGAGAGACGGAGCAGGAACATACTGAAGGGGAGGAGGACAAGCAGGGCATGAGAGAGATGGCATCAGGTAGGGGAAAAGATCGAGGATGAAAGGGTAGAAGAGGGGCTAGTAAGGAAGGAGGGAGTGGAACTGGAGGAGAGAAGGCTACAGGAAGGAGGAAGAATGGGAGGGAACATCACTATCGGGTAGAAGGGAATGGGGGCTCTAAATCAATAACAACAGGGATAGGAGAGGGGTTGGAAATCAGCAGGGGAGGAGGGGAGGTCGACATGGGAGGCCCAGTAGGAAGTAGTCAGGTTGGGACGGGGTTCAAGGGGGATGGGAGGAATAAGGCAGAGAAAAGGGGTGAGGCTGAAGTAGGGGTACAGATGCAGAAGTCACAGAGGGTGCAGCTGGTGGGGGTAAGGGCAGGGAAGAGCGAATACTGGAGTGGTGGAAGGGGCATTAGAAGGAAAAGGGGGATAAGGGACGGGGGTACTTGTCTTGGGGATTCTATACTGAAAGGGGTGAGATGGGGCGGAAGGGGGAAAGGCACAGCCATATTTGGGTTGAAGCTATCCCCAGGCTGACTGCAAGATGGGCAGGGTAGATACCGCTCAAGTGTGCAGTGAAGGGGAGGAAGAAACTTCATTTAGTGTTGCATGTGGGTACAAACGACTTGGCAGGGGAAACTGTGGAAGTAGTGAGGGGGAGGTTCAAGTAGTTGGGCAGGCAGTGTGAGGGGGTTGGGGAGTCGGTGGCATTCTCAGAGGTACTACTGGTACCATGTGCAAGCATGGGGAGGAAGGGTAGGATTGACGAGTTCAACGAGTGGCTGAGGGATTGGTGCCACACCAAAAATTATGGGTTAGTGACTAACTGGTGAAGGGTCTGTGGGAATAGTGACTTGTGCACAGGGGACAGGCTATACTTGAGCAGAAAGGGGAGGGGAGTATTAAAGGCAGGATTAGAAGGGTATATCTCTACTAAGGTGGATTTAAACTAGTGGGGGGGGGGAGCGGGCCAAAAGACTGAGGTGGTAGAAAGGTCTGGACAGGGGAGCCTAATCAGCTCACCCCCCTACATATAGGTAAAGGCAGAGGTGTAGTAACCCTGGGAGGGGACAGGCAGAGTGGTCTGAGTGTAATACAGAAGGCACCACCACCCGGTAAGAATAAGGAGGTGAAAGTGTGCAGACTACTGGGAGGAGGGACACAGGCCAAGGTGGAGATGAGTGAGGAGAAGGAGGGGTATGGGTGGAAGGTGGTTTCTCTCAACGCAAGAAGCCTGGGGAACAAAACTGCAGAGCTTCAGGTGTTTCTTTCAGAGGGGAAGGTGGACATTGCTGCAATGACTGAGACTTGGGCCATAGAGTACCATGATTGGGACTTAGCAATCCCAGGATACAGGATATACAGGAGGGAGCGGGGGTTGGAAAGGGGGAGGGTTGCAATCTATGTGAGGGAAGGGATTAAATGCATAAGGAACAAGGGAGAAGAGAGAAGAAAGAGGTGCTTTGGGTGCAGCTCCTGGACTCCAAAGGCAGAAAGCTGAGACTGGGAGTGGTATACAGACCACCAGCCTAATCCGGAAAACTGGATGGGCAGTTGGCAGAGCAGATAAGGAGGGTGGGTAGAAGGGGGAGTGTGGTGATAGTGGGGAATTTGAACCTACCACAGGTTGACTGGAGCACCCCGGCCACTAGCAGTACCAGGAAGCAGGTGCTCCTTGGTGCATTCCAGATGACCTTTTGACGCAATTGGCAAGTGGGCCTACAAGGCTTGGTAGCACTCTGAACCTAGTGCTGGCAAATGGGGAGGCGGTGATGAAGGTAAGGGTGGAGGACCCACTAGCAGGTAGCGACCACTAAACAGTGTGGCTCATTCTCACACTGGGCAGGTAGATAGGAGGCACAGGAACTAAGGTGGTGAACCTTATTAGATTGGACTTTGGGGGGATGGGAGTAATACTGCAAGGGAGACTCTAAGATATAAGGCTGGGGATGGATGCAGAACAAAAGTGGGGAGTCATAAAGACTGGGCTAACAGAGGCCACAGTAGCCTGCTCCATGGCCAGGAGTAAGAAGAGCAGAGCCAAGAAACCACGCTGGCTAAACAAGGAAGTGCTGCAAGGGGTGAGGGCAAAGAGGGCTGTATACCAGAAGTACAGGAAAACAGGGAAGGGAGAGGATAAGGAGGCTTTCAGGAGTTGGTCAAGGGAGGTGGCCAGGAGGGTGAAAAAAGCTAAGGCCTCCAGGGAATTAAGGTTCACACAGGGCATAAATGAAGAGGAAAAGGACTTTTTTAGGTATGTCAGGGAAAAGAGGAAGTGCAAGGAACATATTGTGAGGATAAAGCAGGGAGGGGACTGGGTGGAAAAGGGGGAGGAGCAAGTGCGATACATGTCCTGTACTTGGACTTCAAGTAAGGCCTTTGATACAGTGCTTCATGGGAGACTGGGGGAGAAGCTGACAGCAATGGTGGTGGGGGAAGCTAACTAAATGGATAGAGAACTGGTTACAGGGGAAGGTGCAGAGGGTGGTGGTGGTGGGGGAGGCTTTGGTACCCAGAGCAGTGACAAGCAGGGTGCCACAGAGGTCAGTGCTGGGCCCGGTACTATTTGGGCTCATTATCTCCAATATAACACATGGAGTGGGAAGCAGGGTTAGTCTGTTCGCAGATTATACCAAATTGGGGGGGGGGGGGGTGATGGACGAAGAGGACAGATGGGAAAAACTTCAAGGGGACCTAACCAAACTAGAGACATGGTTGGTGAAGTGACAGCTAGGATTCAACACAAAAAAAGTGTAAGGGATGCACTTCGGGGCTAAGAACCAGAAGAGGGACTATTGTTTGGGGATCACAGAGGAGGAGAAGGACCTAGGGGTGTTGGTAACTAGGAGCATGAACAACTCAGCCCAGTGCAGGAGAGCAGCAGCGAAGGCAAACAGGATGCTGGGGTGCACTGCAAGGGGGTTCATATCCAGACACAGGGATGTGATCCTACCTCTCTACAGATCACTGGTCAGACCGCACCTAGAGTACTGTGTGCAATACTGGAGGTTATACCTGAGGAAAGATAAAGTTACTGGAGGGGGTGCAAAGTAGGGTAACAGAAATGTTAAAGGGAATGGAAGGAAAGGAATATGATGTTAGGCAAAAGGAGCTGAACATGTACACACTGGAGGAGAGGAGGGATAGGGTGGATATGGTTGAAGCATTTAAATACCTTAGGGGGGTAAATAAACCTAGTACCATGGGAGTGTTTAAACTGAGGAGTGGAAGAGAGATGAGGGCACGGACTAAGATCGGAAGGGGGACGTTTCAAGAGGGAAAAGAGCAGGCACTTCTTCACTGAGAGGGTGGTGTCTAGTTGGAATGCACTGCCAGAGGGGGTGGTAACATGTAGGACAGTCAATAGCTTTGTGAAGGAGTGGGATAAAGCAAAAGGAAGAGTCGGGGCAGGGGCTGGGACAAGCAGGGGAGGAACTGAGGAGGAAGAGACTGGGGCAGCTGCAATCTAGGGTGCTAGCTGCACACTCCAGCAGACTTAGATAAACTGATTGGTGTATTCTGCTGGCAGATTTGTATGTTCGTATGTAAAATCACAGTGACTCTGTTCATGAGCAGAGGTCCTAAAATGCCTATGTTGAAAATTTGGTGACAAATGTCCATAAAATGACTGTGTTACAAGCGTGCATTGTGCAGTTTCCACGCACCCTCGTAACTTCGCAAATGTGTAGTATTTTCACTTCAGATTTTCAACATTGGCATTTTTTCACACCTCCTTATGAACAGTACAGCTGTCATTTTTCACATCCTGCCAGAAAACTGCGTTTACTCATCTGACACAGAATAGCGTGGTTGCTGTGGGAAATCAATGTTCGGAACAGATTAGCAAAATCATAGTGACAGTGTTCACAAGTAGAGGTAACAAAATGACTATGTTGAAAATTTGGTGAAATAATTCCACTAAATGACTGAGCTACACGCATGCGTTGCGCAGTTTCCAAGTATGCTTGGAAGTTTGGGCATTTTTAATATTTTCACTGCAGAATTTCAACATTGCCATTTCTTCACACCTCCCTATGAATGGTGCAGCTGTCATTCTTCACATCCTGCCCTATCTGTGTTTTCGTACTTCTGGCGCACAATGGCATGGTCGCTGTGGAAACTCAAAGTTTGGGACACATTGGCAAAATCACAGTGCCACTGTTCATGAGAAGAGGTCCTAAATGCTTTCATGAGGTGGGGGTCACAAAAAGGCCATGTTGAAAATCTGTAGTGCAAATATCAGCAAATGCCTGGGGCGTTAGTGTTTCTAACCATAATGTCCCACCCTGTACAGACTGACAGGCATCAGGCTGTGCCTTTGGATTGTCAACTTTAATGCTCATGCCATTCCACCCTCATCCCCTTCCACCCTGCAGTCGGTGACAGGCATCGAGGTGTGCCTTGGACTCTTCAGCCCCAGCTTTCACCCCATTCTCCTATATTGCACCCATTTCAGCATATGTCCTTATGGAGTGGGGTGACTGTAAAGCCAAACACCCCGAGGCACACCCCAACACTTGTCAGTGTCTATAGGATAGGTTGAGGTTAAATGGCATGAACGTTATGGGCAACAACCCAAATGCATAACTCAATGCCTGTCCGTCTCTGCAGGGTGGAGGTGGGGTTGGTGTGAAGTTCACTACTTCACTGCCATTCCTACTCTGCATCTGTCTAACTCCTGTATTTCCAATGCTGATACCAGCAAGCAAACCTTCGGCATTGACAAATGTTTGTTTCCTTTCCTGTTCATATAAAGGACATATTAACATGTCATGCTTCAGATTATCCAGTACATTCATTTTATACTTGCAGTATTCGGTATTTTCTCTTTTCCTTATACCAAACATGATTACTTTGGAACAGATCTAGTCTGAAGGGTGTCATAATTCTACGCCTTTCTAAATTATTAAGAGAGATCAAATACATATTGTAATTAAGCAAAAATGCCCGACATGGTGTGTGTCGTGCTAGGAAAACATCACACCTCAGGTGGTTGGGCACGAGGCCAGAGGCCAAGTGCATCCGATAACTGAGGCATGTTGTTATCCCAAACGACACACACCCTGGAGGGCATTATTGCTATTATACAATGGCTTGTTGTTATACAGAATAAAAAAAAAAATCATTTTAAAGATGTTTCTGTGTGGAAAAATATTTTTGTTTTTTAAAAGAAGATGAAACAATGAAGCCCATCATCAAGCACATCAAGCAGCACATAATCAATAAAAAGTTCATCTCCAGGTTCACAGTGAGGCTGAGACTAGACCCGTGATGTTGTACTGGGATAACAGCATGGGGCAGCCCAAGACTGACCAATCAGAGTCCAGGTTTTTTTCTTGCCATTGTATAATTATGATTATTCTTAATAAGCTTATACCAGTAAACATTTTTGTATTTTTGTATTTTTTCCATATCCTGAGCAAAGTATGTATCGCTTATTCTTGTTTTCACTTGCAATTTGATTTCTTTATAAGGTATTGTATAGATTTGATATAATAAATGTAACATCCCCATGGGAAGAATTTGTTTTCTTTATAATCTCCAGCGAAGGTGGAAAGAAACTTTGAGAATGGCAGGTATTGTCTGAAGGCGGAGGACTGGATGGAAGGACTTGGGGAGAGTTACTGGGGTGAATGAGATTAGGGTGATGGGGTTCAGGAGGTGCCCTGGGATGAAATGGGGACTAGAAAGAGGTCCTCCCTGTCTAGTTCCCTTACCCATGGGTTTCACTGATTCAAGTGGGCAGACAGCAAGTATTTATTAATTTATTTAGTTTTTGTTGACTGGGTAAGTGCACTAGACAAATTCTGTGTATTTTCAGGCATGACCCAGGGGGAAGGGGACACAGATGAATCCCAACTGACTTTGAACCAGATTAGCTGTCGGTAGTATTTTTAGTGAATGGGGGGAAATTTGGTCAGGGTACTGGGGAAATTCCCCTACTGAGCTGTAGGGGGACCTGCCGTCCATCTGCAGGATGGCCACTCGGTCTGGAGAGTTGGAGAGTGCGGATGGGAGTGTGAAGGGAAAGCAGGCCTCCTCTCCTTTCATGGACATGCCAAAGGCTAAAAAGCAAGAAGAAGACCTTTTGAATAGATATTCAGACTAGGACATTGGCGATGTCTATATTTCTACTGAAGATGTCAGTAATCCTACCTGTGTGGACAAAGATGCGGTTTTAATTCTGAACTTGGAGGACAAATGTCTAGAAATGGCAAAATTAATGCTTACAGAGGAAATGAGTAATGGAATGGAAAGCGAGTGCCTTACAGCACGCACTGCAAACCTGGCTTTCCCTATCACTTCTGATGCCCGGACTGTCTACTGTCTAGAGGGAACTGCAGCAGTCAATGCCCTGACTGGGTCAGGTGAGCTAAATTTAATGCATTCAAAAGATATCCTGTTGCAGGCTGGCAGTAGAAATACTGACAAATGTCCAGAAATGACAAAATTAATGTTTACAGAGGAAACAAGTAATGGGATGGAGAGCGAGTGCCTTACAGCACGCACTGCAAACTTGGCTTTCCCTGTCACTTCTGACACCTGGCCTGTCAACTGTCTAGAGGCAACTGCAGCAGTCAATGCCCAGACTGGGCCGGGTGAGTCCGATTTAAAGCATTCAAAAGATATCCCGTTGCAGGCTGGCAATAGAAACACTGACATCAGTGTGTGCCAACAGCCTAAACTTTCTCTGAAATTCCCAAAGTAGCCATAGCTACAAACTGTGGTAACTCTCAGACAAAACAGAATGCGAGTTTAGAGCAAACTGCATCAGCGGAGCCTGAGAAACAGGCTCCTGCAGCTACACTTTCCTGTACGGCTGGTTTTGTCTTTAAACCAACACAAAGCGTAAATCTTTCGCACCCTGTGATGTATCAGTCCAAATCAAATTGTCAGTTAGGTACTACTGAATTTACCTTCACCAATAACACCCAGAAGCAGATTCTTTCTTCTAAAGCGCCGTTAAATCAGGCTGTTTTAGATGGTATTGACAAACTAAGCACTACACAGGGTATGGAGTCTTCTGTATTAGTGCCACCTACTGCCCGAACTGAGAATTTTTCTCCGAGCGACTCATGGACTCCACAGAAAGCCTTGCAAGGGGATGGTTGGCAGCAAACTTTAAAAGAAAACTTGGTGCCTGATCCTAACTGGGATTCCCTTTTTCCCTTTTCACAAACCTCCTCTGAATGGAAACCACATGTTTCGGGACAGTATACTACTTCAGACTTGCCTCAGATCAAAAAAGAAGTACTCATTAAATCAATGGTTTCGACCCCCTCCACAACCCCTCCTAGGGAGGAGGTCCAAGGTAAATTTCTTCATGACTTTCCACCTTTAAAAATGTAGGAACCTTTTGTTGGGGACAAACCTTTACTAAAATAAGACACCATAAATAATGACTCAGACTCTAAACCCTCGTTATCAGAGTTGTTTTCTAAAGTTATAAAAGAGGCTGCACCCAAAAGGAATGCAGTACACATTCGTTATAAAGGAGGGTTAACAGACAGGCCTGACAGGCATTATGTTGGGAAGCTTCTTTTGAAAGATTCATTACAGTTTACTCATTGAGATGTTTTTGGCTTTATAAATATTTCTCGGGAGGATAACTTTGATGTCAGGTTTAGAACTGCATATGTACTAGATTTATTCTGGGAGCAATATGGGCAGGTGAAATTTTCCCCTTTATGGACTCCTTTTGTAGTAATCCCCCTGACAAAGCCTCTGGTAAAATATGTCATGGTGATATTTTGAAATGAGGGTGTACATGTTGATAACATCACTTACTGGATTTCACAAAGGAGTGAGGTGTTGGGGGAACCTGAGGCCATACTAGATGGTGAATGTTTTTGGATGGGGGTTAGAAGTACAAGATTAAACTCTGACAAAATGAAACCGGAATTGAACACGTTCCAAATTCCTTCTTGTTAGGCAGAGACCGAGGGTTATGTTTTTACGTGGGTCAACCTCAAGCATGCTATAAATGTGGCTGTTGGACTCATCTTTCGAGTTCCTGTAATAAACCTAGATGCAATAACGGCAGGGAAATAGGCCACATTACCGTGCAGTGTGCTAATCACACAAAGTGTGATCTTTGTGAGGATTACTGCCATGTGTTTGGGGAATGCCCATGGGCAGCTCGAAACAAAGCATCATGCGGAAGTCCTGAACTACTTATTCAACAAGCACAAGACTTAGCAACTACAGTGGTTGCAAATCAGTCAGCTCCTCCCTCAGAACCTCCCCCCTCCCACTTCTTCTATCATACCCAAGGTTGTTGATCTTACCTTGCCCCCAGAGGACCCGTCAGTACTATTAGACATGCCACCTTTAAATTTGACTTCACTTTTGACCCCTGAAATTTTGGCTCCTGTCTGTTATTCTGATCCAGTGAAGAGAGATAACAAAAAAGATGGTCAAACCTTCCAGGAACCATTACCTCCTAGGAGGTCTTCTTAGTTTCAGAAGTCTTTACCTCTCGACCCCCTATCCTACCCCCTCCCACAACCCTCATCTCCAATATCCCAACCTCCTCCACTATCTCCTTCCCCGGTGGAAACTAAGAATTCATACTCTGCTTTGTTTACATCCTGGGGAGATTCTGAAATGGAGATAGGAGATTTTGACTCCCAAAAATCCTTAGTAAAACAGGAGACTTGTGGTATAGAGCAAAGGGCATACAAAGAGAAGAAAAAGAAAAAAGGAAGAAAAATAGTTGATTTTGTTTACTCCGACACTTACATGAATGGCCTTTGGTGTGTTAGGATCAGTTAATGTTCATAGTTTATTGAATCCAGTCAAAAGACAAACAGTTTTTCAGTATCTGCATGATGCAAAATTAGATAGTTCTCTCTTACAAGAGACTTGGATGAGCACAAATGATCATGTTTGGAATTTTCAAAAATAATGGGGTTGGGGACCTTCATATTGGTCTTTTGGTTTAGAAGTTGCCGATGGGGTGGGAATTTTGTTCCATTCTTTTTCTTTTACATTACGCAAATTAATAGATTTGGTTCTAGGGAGAATTTTTATTTTAGATGGTATCTGGCAAAGAATTGATTTTCATTTTATTAATGTTTACAACTCGCAAAAAAAAAAGCAGAAAAAGTTCATCAAATGCAACTAATTCAGCCTTTTTTAGTTACTACTTATAAAGTTTTCCTTTGTGGGGACTTCAATTGTAGTATTTTTCATAACAAAAATGGAAAAGGGAAGAAGGACAAAAAGTATATTGCAATTCTAACATTTTAGCACACTTGGTTGGCACAGCTGGCTTCATTAATTGTTTTGAGTATCATACAAGTGGTCCTAAATTTACGTTTATGAAAAAACACATTTTTATCTCCCCAAATCTTCTGAAAGGGGTTTTATCCATTATCCCTGTTGAATTTTCAGACCACCTTATGCTAACAATATCATTTACTCACGAAATTAGCCATCCAGCCAGGTCTGGTAGAAGGAAACTCAATACTTCTGTTTTATCGGATCAAAAAGTTTTGTCAAAATCTGGCTGTCTTTATATCAGATAGACTCTTAGTAGAATTTTTATATACTGATAAGGGAGACTGGTGAGCTGATATGAAAAAAAGACATTAAGAATTGGTGTATACGGTTTGACAAATAATGAGGCAATAATAATTTTTTTAAATATTTATCTCTTAGGCAACAGCTACAACGTTTGTATACCCAAGCTAGTATATCCACGCAAGATTACACTCTGAGATGAATGTGTATCAACAAGATAGAGCTAAAATGCTTCGGGCATTGCTGCACAATGGTACTCAAAAGACTCCAATTGGGAACCCTTTTTAGCATGTAAAACAATTCAGGATAAAATGAACATGGATTTTTTTAATATCCTCAGAGGGGAAAAGGGTCAGTTCATGGGAAGGGCTCGAAGATTTGATAAAACAGCACTCTGACTCCCTATAGCCACATAGTTCAATATCAGAAAATTACATTAAATCTTTTTTACAGTCTGTCCATATCCCTGATTTTCCAACTGAACTCATAAATCTACAGGCCCCTATTACTAAGTCAGAAATTTTACAAGCTATAAGTTCCTTGCCCAATAACACAGCACCTGGATCAGATGGTATCTCTCATTTATTTTAGAAGTCCTTTTGTCAACAGATTGCAACCAGCCTAGAAATGGTATATGAGTATTTTTTTCAATTCTAACTCAATTCCTTCCTCCTTTACAGAAGGTTTATTAATATATCTTTACAGAAAGTGAGATAAAACTAGTATAAATAATTGGAGGCCAATTGTTTTATTAAATACTGATTACAGCACTTTGGCACATATTTTAAACAACCATCTTCAGAGATATGCTTCACTTGTGATCTCCCTGCAACAGTATTGTGGGCTTTCAGAGAGGAAAATTCAGCATGCGCTGATGACTATTCAAGATGTCATAGAACATTGTAATTTACAAGGATTACCTGGGTGTGTGTGGTGACAGCAGACCAAGAAAAGGCTTTCGACAGAGTCTATCATCCCTGCCTGTTCTTGGTTCTGGAAGCATATAAAATGCCACCAGTATGTATTACACAACTGAAGTTGCTTTATTCAAAATTTTTAGTACGACCTTTTCTTAAGGGACAAATTGGCACGGGTTTCGAGGTACAATTAGGGGTCCAACAGGGATGCCTTTTAAGTCCTATTTTATATGTTTTTTTGCTTGATTCTTTACTCCAACACATCATGGCACATTCTCAGTGGGTAGGTTTATCAGGTTCCAGTATCCCGCAGCCTTTATGAATTCAGGTGTATGCAGACGATATTTGTGGTTTCTTTTTAAATACAAACCAGGTTTTGTTTTTTTTAGAGGCACTTGAACACTACCAATTGGTGTCCAATGCAAAATTTAATGTTACTAAAAGTAAAGGGATTTTGATAGGGCCTAGAGTTTCAGCTCCTGTTGTGGTAGCCGGTATTTCCTTTCCATATGATCCGATTGAGGTTTTAGGCATTATTTTTGGGTCCCACAACCTTCCTGAGGAAAATTGGGATAGGTCAATTCTTAAAGCAAAGTTTAAGATAAATAGGTGGAAACAGTGGAAGTTATCCAAAGCGAAAAGAATTGCGATATTTAAAAAATTTATTCTTCCATTTTTACAGTATGTGGCTATGATTTTCCCTTTACCTCTCAATATGACATGAAACTTTATAGCACATTTTTTCAAATGTTGTGGGGTAGTAAGTTAAATCCCATTAAGAGGTGGTATACATATTTAGGGATAAAGCACGGAGGCCTTGGTATGATAGAGCCTGTTGTGTTTTTACTTACTTTATTTTTTAAACAGACAATACAGGCGGCTCTTGCTGACTCTTCATCCACTCACGTGTCTTGGTCATGGCAATCTTTAGACAGATACATTAAACTGTGGGCAAATCTGGCACCTAAATTACATCCTCAAATTCACATTCCTTCCTATTTTAGACCAGCTGCACAGAAATTATATAAATGGAGCATGACACAAACGGCCATTTTAACTATGAAAAAATAAACAACTGTATCAGGACATTAGGTCCAGAATATATCCATCTGAACTATGTTTCAAAAATTGCCCTACAGTTGACAATTCATTACTTCTGAAACAATTTACGAATCCCAGAATTCCCCATAGAATGTGGAAAAATGTATGGCTTACGGCATATGGTAAACTGAACATAAGGTGAAATGCTAAACATAAAATTTTGGAAGAAAGAAACTGTCCATGTATGGACTGTATAGCTGTAACTGAAACCATGGAACATTTTCTTTTGGAATGTACCTTTGTGACAGCAATGTGGAAATATCTAGCTGTCAAATGTAAGATGAGTTGGCTCCAAGACTTAACCTACGATATTCTAGTTCTTGGCAAATATGACAAAAAAATTAAATTATACCATCCGGATACTTTGGTACTTTTTTCTACTGTATAAGATTTTATTTATGGCAGCCAAGATGTCAATGGGTCTTACAGCAACGCAGAATGTCATATGACTGTCTAAGTAATTTGGTCTCAACGGAGTTGGGTCACATTTAGTTAAGGGATCAAAGTTTGTATTCTTCACAACAGGTGATGCACTGGTGGAAGGGTTTTAGTTACTTCATTACGTACAAATGAGAAGGTATTACTTGTTTTTTTGTTGTTTTTTTGTTGTTTTCTTCTCCTTTGAATATGTCTACATTTTGTTTTGACTTCATGGAGTTTTATGCTATTTTTTTTTTTCCCTTCTTGAGTTTTGTTTTCCTCAGTCATTTTTCGAGGCTTATTTGTTTATTGTTTTGTTATGATTTATGATTATGATCATGTTTTTTCTGTATATGTGCATTCAATAAAATTTCCCCTACTGTTTTCGAGAAGTGCCATGGGATCTTTAACATCCACCTGAACTATCACCAGAACAGGCAGATGGGACCTCAGTTTAACGTCTCATCCAACCATCCAACAGTCTCCACTTGTCCTATTCAGGATATGCTATGTAATGCCAGGCTGATGAAGAATAAGACCATTACTATGGCATATCTGATTTCCTTAGTTGACCTGGCTTGTGTCACAGAAACCTGGCTAGATGATGACTTGGGTCCAGTCCTGGAGTCGGTGATCCCAATGGGGTTTTCTATTGTACACTGCCCAAGGAAGGACCACAGGGGTGGGGGGGTGGCCATCTGTTTTAGAGCCAGCCTGAACTTCTCTGTGCTCTTTATGGGATCCATCAGATCATTGAGTGTGTGGCCATCCAAGGGGGCCCACGTGCAGACTGCAGGATCCTTCTTGTGTACCGACCACTGGGCTGTGAGAAGGAGTTCCTGCAGGAAGTCATGGGCTACATGACTGATCTGGTGTTGGAGTTGCCCAGATAGTTAGTACTTGGTAATTTCACGGCCTGGGTCGGCTATGAACTCTTGTATTTTGGTCAAGACTTCCCCCAGTCTATGGAATCACTGGGCATGTCACAAGTAATTACCTCTGTGACCCTCTTGCATGGCCACTCCTTAGATCTGGTGTTCTCACTGGCTCTTGAGCTTGCTAATCTTGAGGTTAATCCAGTCATTTGGTTGGATCATTGCACTGTGAAGTTCTCATTTTTGGCCCTCTCCAAAGAATCCTCCCCCTGCAGAGATGGCCCAGTACCACCCTTTAAGGGGTTTGGCTCCATTAGGATTTCAAGTGGTACTGGACCTGTCGGGTGTGCCAACTGCTTGCGAAGCAGGACGGGGGGAAGCAGTAGTGGCCTATAACAGGGTCATTGTTTCAGCCCTCAGTTCGGTAGCACCAGTCCATGTATGACCCTTGATCTCATGCCTGAGATCCCTATGGTTTGATGGGGAGCTCAGGGAGTTGAAAACTAAGGGTTGGAGGTTTGAGTGCCGTTGGCAGATATCCTGGGCTGAGGAGAACAAATTGGTTTCGAAATCCCGATATAAAGATTATCAAAAGACAATCTCCCATAAAAAGGCAGAGTTCCTGTCTAGGGAGATTGCCCCGGTGAAGAAAAGACCAGCTCAGTTCTTCTGGACAGTAGGCAGGCTTCTCCATCCTACCTGTCTCTAGCTGGTGAGAGAGTTGTCATCTACTAGATGTGAAGAGTTTGCTCTATTTTTCGCTGACAAGATGTATTCTATCAGATCTGCCAAAGGTCTCTCAGTTGGCATGTGGGGGTGGGCCTGGGAATAACAGAGATCCTCTCCAAGTCTGGAGCAAGTTTGATCTAGTGGAGGTAGAAGAGGTTGGTAGGATCATCTCAAAGCTGTGGTCAACATACTGTGACCAGAATCCAGGCTCAGTATGCTTTTTATCGGGCTGTGTTGGGTCCATCAGTTATTTGCCAAGACAGTCTGTTGTTCCCTTTCCGGGGGGGGGGAATGTTCTTCCTGGGCCTTTGAAAGACACTTTCACAAGACCCCTCTTGAAAAAGCCTTCTCCGGACCCAGACTGTCTGGCGAATTACAGCCCTGTCTCTATCCTTCCTTTTTTGGGGGAAAGTTATTAAGAAAGTGATGGCTGCACAGCCCATGGCAAGTCTTGCTACCTATGCTATCTTCAAACCGCTCCAGTCTGGATTTAGGCACAGGCACAGTATGGAGACTGCCCTTGTGAAGATGCAAACTGATCTCCTTGGTGCGAGAGGTAGGGGTGAACAATCTATTCTTGTTCTCCTTGATCTCTCTATGGCATTTGACACAGTTGACCATGAGGTGTTACTAGATTGCCTTCAGAAAGATTGCAGACTAGCCAATACAGTTATCAACTGCTTCAAATCCTTTCTCACTGGCAGGACACGGAGAGTGATGATGGGAATTCTTTCCTCCAGCTGAATGCCCATGTCTTGTGGAGACCTGCAGGGATTAATCCTGTTGCCCATTCTTTTTGCGGTGTATGTGCTGCCCCGGGAAACATCATTAGATGGTACAACATGGGTTTTCACTGCTATACAGATGACACCCAGCTGTACATGTCTTTTGAGCATGGAGAACAGAATGCAGTCTTTGTATTTAGTTCTTGCCTGGCCGAGGTCCAGGGCTGTATGTCCTTCAACTGGCTAAAGTTCAACCCAGATAAGACAGTGGTATTGGTGACTGAGCCTGGTCATCAGTGGGACACTGAGTGGGTCAGGGAGAACTCTGACTTAACATTCGGTGACTCCCAGTTCACCATCTCAGCAAAGGTAAAAATCTGAGCATTATCTTTGACAACAATCTGACACTAGAGGCTCAAGTGTCAGCAGTTATCTAAAGTAGTTTTTGGCACCTGAGGAATATTGTGCAGATTAAACCTTTTATACCCCACATGATCTGCCCTCACTAATACATGTCTTTGTCACATCCGTGCTGATTACTGCAAGGCCTTGTACCTGGGACTAACAGGAGGCACCCTGAGTCACCTGCAGCTAGTGCAGAACATGGCAGCTGGCTGTCGATGGGCCGTCCAAGGTCCTGCCATATAACACTGGTCTTACATGGTCTTTACTGGCTGCTGGTGAAATGGCAGATTGTCTTCAAGGTCAGCCTGCTGACTTATAAAGCCCAACAGAGCCTGGGTCCTTGCCACCTGCGGGACCTACTGCCTCCCTACCAGCTCCTCCACCCCCATCCGATCCGTTCCTCTGAGGAGGGCCTTTTGGCAGTTCCTAGTGTCTGATTGAAATAATCTGGCGAGCATGATTTTCTGTCACTGGTCTGACCCTGTGGAACTCACTCTCAAGGTCTTGAAAGAGGCCCCCTCATTGGAAGCCTTTAAAAGGAGGCTAAAGTCCCACCTATTTAAGGAGGCATTTTCCTTAGATTAATATTGTTGAATATTCCTCTATGATATTAAGTTTTATTTAGTTTATTGTGAACAGTTTGTTTGTTATAAGTTATATTCTACTTTTGTTTATTTGTAAGAGTGTTGTATTTAATTACTGTATATATTTATCTCTGTACAGTGCGTAGAGCCTCTGGGGACGTGTGCTTTATAAATAACTTTAATTACTTACTCCTGCTTTTCCCTCATAATACTCTGTTTGTGGCTTCATATAATCATTTCCAAAGTAACAGATTGTAAAGTCACAAACAGAGCATTATGGAGGAAAGCAAGAAGATGAGGTGAAGTCTTAAGGACTTACTGGAGATAAAGAATACAGGGAGATAAATTTGGAACATTAATGAAACATAAGCTGCAGTGTGTCTTAATATTATATTCTGAAATATTTGCTAGGATATTGGAACATCACTTTTTTGTGCACTTTCTTTCTTCACCGACTTGCCAGGGAACTCACTCAGGCATACCCCCGCACCACTGCTGCTCTACAACCCTGCCTAAAGCCACCCATCAGGAATTCAAGAGCTGATACCCCCACCATCATACGTCCTGACAAACCCCTTGATTCTGAGCTCCCCGAAGTAGGGCCGCCTTCCACCCTGGCACGCTATCTAGAATCTAATGCGCTAGGTCAGAGTCAGGCGAGGAATCACGAGAGCTGACAGGTAAGCCCGGTGGTGGGTGTGTGGCTGCAGGGCTTTGAGGGGCCACTGTTGCTTATCACTGGGACTGGGGCGATTCTTGTGCAGATTTCCCCATGGAGCATGGACCTGCAATGACGTCTTGCACACGTACGTGCTGACGTCTGACACTGCTCCACCCCCTAACTGCATCACTCCTTGCAGGACCCCCGATCTCCATCGGGGGCTGCTACGGAGTGATGAAAGTCTGCACCCCACCCTAGGAGAGGGGAGTAGTCCTCCGGATGCTTGATCCTCTCCCTCCCCTGCTGACCTCCAGTGACCAGAGTCAGTTCCCGAACCTGGGTCACCGGCATGGTGCGACGTGTGGCATCCAATGCCTCAAACCTCAATGCCGCAGGGCTGACTAGAACATCACTTTAAGAACTGTTTGTTACAATCTCTAAGGAGTACAGAGTGTTTGGAGGAAAGGTTAAACATGCAGGCAAGGGGGACATAGCATAGACTGGCAGACTGGAGGTTTGTTTATGAAGAGAGAGCCTTCTAGACCATCCCAATCACCTTTCTTGTTCATCTCGACATCAAATCCCCTCCTCCACTCTGTTCTTTTCTGCTAGCACTCACTGCAAAGGTTGTAAGCTGTTTTGGAGGCAAGGACCACGCTTTTTTCCTGTCAGCTGCTGATAAATTTGCTACTTGCTGGCAGGAAGGAAGTGCATCAGAATCGGAGACAAGCTAACTTTGTAATGCTAGTTTTTCTGTACTGTATGTAGAGAAATGACACTCGATATTGCCAGTAGACCCACATCTTTTAAAAAACTTCCTGTTACAAAAGTGTTTAAGCTACTAGAAAACAGAATCAGACTTGATGTTAACAGAATTGTTTTATAAAATAAAATAAAAAAAATGTTCAAGCCATCCATTCTTAACCTCAATGGGCATTTGTGTGGAAAAGCTAATTCATTTTGCACTTCTCAGATCAACGGTTTCTCTGAATCAACACAAAATGGTTGTATGTTTCATTTTTATGTTTGCTTGAACACATGTGCAAGAAACATAGTGCCACCATATGAGTTTTTGTAGGTGTGCCTCCCCCACTTCCAATGCCCTGCTCCCTTTTGCACACCAATGAATGTCTGAGCTGTCAATGACAGCCGTTCAGATACAGTGGTGTACAGTTGAAAGCAAAAAAATGCTGCAATCAGCATCTGTAATGTGTAGGCAATTTGCATACTGACGTCGGCAGGTAATTTATATACTGCCATCGGCAGTATGCAAAGTGCCTACACTCAGCACTGCATCCTGAACACAGCTGTCATAGATAGCTCCCTGGTTTTCAAGTCCCCCCCCTCCTCAAACACATTTAAGTAGCATGCTGGGAGCCCACCCCAGCGTGCTCATGCGCTCCCCCCACCACATACCATATGGCTGATGGGGGTGTCCAATCCCCCATCGGCTCCACGGCCCCTCCAGACTTCTAGGTGCAACGCTGGGAGCCCACCCCAGCATGGCAAACTTCTATATGGCTGATGGGGGTGCCCAATCTCCCGTTTTCTCCACTGACTCCCCAAAAAAACTTTCAGCTGCCATGCTGGGAGCCCACCCGAGCATGGCACAAGTCCCGCGTCATCTTCCTAAAAAGGAAAAAACACCTGAAAACAAAAAACAGTCCCTCGTTGACTGTCTTGCCCCACTCCCCAACCCGCGCCCACCCTCTGTGCATCCACCTCCCCACCCTCCCTGACCCCATACCTCTGGAGTCTGGCACGGCGATCTTTGGTGGACCAGGAACACGTCTGCATTCTTCAAAGCCGACGCGCGAACTGAAGAAATGCCGGTGAGCTGTATAATGGCATAAATGTTTGTTTTTTCAACTTTGGTGCATATCTCGACCATTCTGGGGATTTTTTAACAAATTTTCAACATTAGGTTCTTGGGGCCCCACCTCATAAACTCAGTCACTGTTATTTTGTTATTTGATCCCAAAAGGTGATTTCGCGGTCACTGCACGGAACCATCTTTTGGGACCGAGTAATGAAACGACAATGTCACAATTTATGAGGTAGGCCACCCAAAACCCTATGTTGAAAATTTGATGACAAAATTCCCAAAAATGACTGTTTTATGAGCATGCATTGCGCAGTTCCTACGCACGCTCGTAACTTCGTATATTTTTTATATTTTCACTCCAGATTTTCAACATTGCCATTTTACCACACTCCTTATGAGCAGTACAGCTGTCATTTTCATATCTTGCCCAAAATGTGCCGCATGTAGCACCAAATGGCATGGTCGGTGTGCGAAATCAATGTTAGGGACAGATTAAGAAAATCACAGTGACACTGTTCATGAGCAGAGGTCTTAAAATGGCTATGTTGAAAATTTGGTGACAGAAGTACATAAAATGACTGTGTTACGAGAGTGCTTTGCCTAGATTCCACGCACCCTGGTAAGTTCACGAATTTGTACTATTTTCAGTCCAGATTTTCAACACTGGCATTTTTCTACAACTCCTTATGTACAGTACAGCAGTCATTTTTCACACCCTGGCCAAAATGTGTTTTCGCACCTGTGGTGACAAATGGCGTAGTCACTGTGCAAAATCAGCTTTCGGTTAACGAACTGATATTGCCACTGTTCATGAGGTAGGGGGTCACAAAAACCCCAGGTTGAAAATTTGGAGTGAAAATACCAATGAACACCTGGGGCATTAGGGTTTCCGACCATAATGCCCCACCCTGTAGAGACTGACAGGCATCAGGGGTGTGACTTGGGATTGTCGCCTGTAATACTCCTGCCATTCCACCCCCAACCACACCCCGCAGCCAGTGACAGGCATCGAGGTGTGCCTTGGACTCTTTGGCCCCAAAGTTCACCCCATTCTCCTATACTGCACCCATCTCAACATATTTCCTTATGGAACGGGGTGAGCATAAGGCCCAAAGACCCCAAGACATACCGTGACACTTGTCGGAGTCTGCACGGTAGGGTGTGATGAAATGGCGTGGCCGTTATGCCTGATGACCTAAAGGCACACCCCAATGCCTGTTAGTCTCTGCAGGGTGGTGGTGGGGTTGGCTTCAGTTCAATACTTCACTGCCATTCCTATTATGCATCTCTCTAACTCCTACACTACCAATGCCAATGCCAGCAAGCAAACATTTGGCATTGACAAATGCTTGTTTAATGATGGTATTTAACTGTAAAGATATACAGTTAGGTACTGTAGTCCAGTGCTTAAGGAACCAGGAAATTACAGGATCAAACACTGCAAAAGCCAAATACTCATGGTGTTACCTTGGGCATGTCACTTAACCTCCTACTGCTCCAGTCCACCAAGCAGTGGGCAGAAGTAGGACCTCACTGAAAATGAGATACTGCATCTTAGTTGGGCTTTCCTATATAAATAAATTGTAAAAAGTGAATTGTAGAAATGTGATCAAAACAAGCTCAAATGTAACATACAGAGACAGACTGCAGAGTTACTGAGCTTCCTCTGGCACTGTGAGGCCCTCTACTCTCATGAGGTTAATGTGCAACCTAGGGTGCCAGTGTTGCACTAGCTTGAGTCTACTCAGTCATCTGCCCCTAGTTTAAGTCTTTCCACTTCCCTCCTCCTTCACATTCACACTGGCTGTATTAAATTTTGACCACTGAAATTGCCATTTTATCAGTGTAGTGGCCTTCCCAAGGTCACATTGTGAGTATTTGACTGTAGCAATATTTGACCCTGTAATCTCCTGGTTTCCTAAACACTGCAGAGTTTCAAAGGAGCTGAAACAATCAGCTTACAACACTTCCCAAACAAGTTTACACTTTTCCTCCGGTAGCAGATCAGCTACTCAGCACCATTCTCACCAGTACACAATGTTCAGTGTGAGCAGGACTTTTGTTAGCTACGGCCTTTCTGTGCATCACCCACACCAACACACCCAGCAGTTGGTAGTGTACAACAACCCATGTGCCTTGCTTCTCTGTGATTGAATGCTACTCAGTGTGTTGTTAGTGGGTATTGTATCCACGTACAGATCATTCCCATGTCTGCAAAGTACTGTACTCTCCACTGGCACAGCATGGTTTTCCCATCTCAGTACAGTTCAATGAAGATGGTAAATTTTTTCCTGAATAACTGAATCCAAAGGAGGAAGTATAGTGCAGTGGTTAAGACCACAGAGCTGCAAACATGGAAACTTAGGTTTGAATCCCGTCAGCCCCCACTTGCATACTGTGTGGCCCTGAGCAAGTCATTTAACTTCCATGTGCTCCCAGGTTGTACCTAGAAACAAGCTCTGGCTTAGTGTGCCTTTCCTGGTTAATCGGTTTCCCTTTTATTCCACACCTCTCTTAGGGAGTTGTGTGCACCAAAGCAAGTATAGTAAAGGTACCACAAGATTTTCCTGTCAGGAAACCTGTGCCCCACCAAGCACTGCACTTACTGTTTCTCACATTTAAGTCCCTTTTCTTATATATTTACTATTCTAATACCCAGCCACCACTACATGGGGTGTAGCTGCAAGGATGCAGGGGGTGCAGTGGCACCCGGGCCCAAGAGGGTTGAGTGGCCCAAATCATAATTGTGATGCTTATTCAAAACTGGGGAGGGGCCCTGTAACATCACCTTGCACCCAGGCCCTCTGGGAATTTGCTACACTACTGCACCACTAATAACCACTCTAGTGAAATTTTGGCAAAAGAAAATTGAGAGAGTCCAGGGCTTGAAATAATGGCCTCAGGGGTACATTTCCACCAGAAATGTGGGTGGTTCACTGTACATTTCCAGAACAAAGGATACATTTCCAGCACATATAAAATAAAAATAAGTATCTAACACACTACAGCTAAGCTCCGCAGGATACTTTCACAACCACAGTGTAGGGTAATGTGTTCTGATTATTTTTATTTTTATGCGCCACTTATATTCCCCAACTGACGTCTCTTTAGCAATCGATAAATAGGGCAGTCTGCAGTTTTACTCTATGCAGCAGTCCTTTGCTTTCTTAACTGATTAATTGTTTCCCTTTCTGTGGCTGGGCAATATACAGTATCTAAGCAGTATTAAATTCAGTGGGAATTTTACCACCAAACTGCAGCTGCGAAAGAGACTTCCACACAGGACTCTTTTACTGTAGGGCAAGAGTTCTTGGGCTTTGTCACAGTGAGCCTCCCCAAATCCATGGAGAAGATTTTGAGCCTCCCCCAAAAACTGAAATAATCTTGGGCCTCCCCAAAGAAAAATAACATACTGTACTTTGCACAGTATACCTTGAATAAATTGAAACCCCTTTGAGTACTTGGCTCACTTTCAGTTCTTTGTCTTATACTGACATGGAACCTTTGAAAATAGCTTCTGTGCTCAAAGGTGTTATCTGAATAACAAATAAAATAAATATTATTATTCAGCTTATTGTAACACCCCCCCCCAAACAGGTCAGCCAACTTGCTCTGCTATTTTCATTCTTGAACCATTGTTACCCCTTGTTGGAGTACCTTCATGGGTCAGAGTACTTTCTCTGTTTCCTCTCTATATGAAATAACCTTCCTACATACTTTTTCTCTCCCCTCCTTCCCTGCTCCTAAGCAACTTCTCAGGGATTACGTTGCTCCTTCTTTCTATTTGCACTTCTATGCTCAACCCTTGTATTTGGGCTGTTCTGCCATCATTCTACAAACTGATCAATTACTACCACTCATTAATATTAGTTTATTGTTCATATTTGTTTGCACTACTGTTCATTGTGTATTTCTGGATTGTTTTGTAGTTACCTTTGAAATGTATTCACTCCCTACCCTTCCCCGGGTACACCTGAAATGAGCCTTGGCTCATTCACCTTCCCTTGTCACCTATTAGTAAATACATACATAAAATTCACCTACTATTATCCTCTTTCAGCTTGCTTCATCTCTTCACACAAAATATATAAAACTCAACATTTAAATACAGTACTTTTTCAGACTTGCTTGAGCCTCCCCTTGAACAGGTTGGGGCCTCCTCAGGGAGGCTGGCCTCACCATTTGAGAACCCCTGCTGTAGGGCAAATGACCAGGACAGAAAGGAACTAATTATTTGTGTTATACAGTATAACACACTGCTGCTAAGCTCCACAGAAGGACGTTTTCACAATAGGAATATATTTTTTTAAACTGTATTCAAGAATTCATTTTTTTTTTTTTTTTTAATACAACATAGTTACAGATTCCCCTACAAGTGCAAGTCTGACAGCAGTCAATTTAAATAGGGCAACTCCCTTTGCTATCCTGACTGAAATGTGTCAGAGGTAGATAATGTTTTCATTTTTTCTTCAGGAGTCTGTTTGCCTGCCTATGCAGCCATACAAGGCTTACAGTGCTGCTTCATTTGCCCCCAGAAATTAGTAATGGACATGCAAGACAAAAAAATAAGGTTCATCTCAGTGCAGCAAATACATGTGATTGCACACTTAGAGGACTTTTTTTCAAACACAGCCACTACAATATATTTTGTAGCTTCATGTTTCATTGACCCTGCTCAACACAGTACTCAATGAATGATATCTTCCTGCATTTTGATAAAACCCACAAAACTGTCTTTTCCCCTACTGCAGTTACCCCGACTGTGCTATTCTCAATGTTAGTTATTTTTTTTAGCTAAAGTTCAGCTCCTCGTTTGCCTCAACTAATGTGGGCTCATTTCACTGACTGAAGAGAGAGAGCTCCTACCTTCCTGTCTTGCTGCTGTCATCTGCATCAACTCGTGGTGAGCACAGCGAGAAGAGAGCGCGACCAGCCAATCAGGGCTGAAGTTGAAAGTCACAGTGGTTGCATTAAAACAAGGACCCCACAGCAGCCCAAGGAGTGCCTGACTGCAAATGGAGTCTGCCCTGAGCCCCAGATTATGCGCTGATCATTAGCTCCCCACCCATCCATATACCAGAGACAACTGCACAGCCACAGAACTGGCGAATGAGGAAGAATTGGCTGCGTGCTCCACCAACAGCCGAAATATAACATGCAGCAATTGAAACAGGTACAGCAACAAGCATTTCCAAATGGAAATGCTGCACTTCGAGCCCTGGGGTCTTGCCTGGATTCAGACCTACAATCTCTTGTTCACGAGGCTGTAGACTTTTCCACAATGCCACAAAGCTGACTCAGCAATGAAGCTCAGCTCTTTAGCTATAAAGGTTAAAGACCTGTTGGGAGGGTGGGAGGAAATACCAAGCGGTGGTACCTGACAGGGAAATTTTATGGTATCTTTACTGTCCTACCTACATCAAACCATGTGACTTGCACATGTGCAACTGGATGGTGCTGCAGCCTAGCCTGTCATTGGCTACTGAACGTGCACATCCTCTAGCATCTTCATGCCTGAGTCCAATCAGAATCTATCTCCAAACAGAGCTGCTGTTTTATTTTGGACCTATTCTGCTCAATTCATTGACAGAGCTACCTATTTCAGTTGTATGCCGACTGAACAGTGACAAGTCGAAACTGAATGTCATTACAGCAGCAATTCGATGTTGCCAATTTAATGTACCTGCAGGACCCAGAACTGCTTTCTTGTGGTCTTGCACCCCTCCTCGAATCAACTCTGACTTGGAGTTGATAATTATTAGTAGGAGGGTGCAGGGGGCATAGCCCCCCACATAGGGGGTTCAGGTGGCGAAGTCCCCCCCCAAAAAACAGAGAGTTTTTCAGATGAATTTATGTCAACCCCAAGTTGCGGTCAACATAGCTCCATCGCCATACTGTCGGGTCACAGCATTGTTGTGCTGCACCTCACTATAAAGTACCAACTCCTGATTATTAGATTTGAGATTTCTGCTGAACTTATAGATTTCAAATATTTGTTTCAGTCTAACAGAAGGCTTACCTGCTACGTAGCAGACATTGTTCCAGCTGTGCTTTTTCCTGGCTAACCTGGCATGCTCCCAAAACTGTCCAGAAGAAAACTATGAATTTGTAATAATTTGCATACGTCCATCGTAATCATGTGATTAAAACAATTAATTTGCAATGGGAGCTTTAAATTTCTGTGGCATCACAATTTGTGGAACAGGATACTTGCCTCACCTTTTCCTAACTCAAGGAGACTTTTGGTCTACAGGATTTGGATTTCCATAGATATTTACAGGTACGTCATTTTATTAATACCCCCCACCAACATGAAAGAACTCACATGTTAACCTAACCCCTGGGAACATTTTTTGCAGTTGGTACAACAAGCAAAAGATAAAGTGAGGTGGACCTCTCAGTTATATAAATTAATTGGCCCTGGGGAAGCATACCCACTCAGGACAATCAAGTTGGCATGGGAAAGAGAGATGTTGGGAAACATCTCGGAGTAGGCATGGCTTCAAAGGTTAAGTCGGGGCTGGAGGGTGACCCTCGTCTCCCACTTGGAGAGAATTCTTCTGGAGGATTCTGGTTAGATATTTTTTGGTCCCCGTGGTGTCTGAACATCATAACACTACTAATATGGACCTTTGCTGGAGAAGGTATGGCTTAGTGGGCACACATTGGCATATCTACTGGGGATGTCCCATTATTGCCCAATACTGGCAGGAAATTCGAGGGACGGTACTAGGACTGCTGTCTGAATGTATTCCAGACATCTTTAAAGACTGAGTTCTGGGCTTCCTGACCTTTGTGAACTTTCCTCCTTCCAAAAGGAAACTAGCTTTGGCACTTACAGCCGCAGCCTTGAAACGTCTTACGGTACGTTGGTTGCGTCGAGAACCTCCTAAATTGGGGCATTGGGTCTCTCGGGTTAATAATATTATGGACATGGAATCCATCACAGCCAAATTAGACCTGAGAGATGAGAAGTTCAGGATGATCTGGTCCCCTTGAATAGCCTGGGAGGCGGCTCGAACCACAGCCCCCACGGGCCCCTAAAATAAAATGAAAATAAATGAAGATAAAAGTCTAAAATGAAAACAAAAGTTCAGATATATATGTATTCAGCAATATGTATCTTTTGCTTCTTCTTTCTCTGCCTTTTTTCCACCTTGCATACATTCCCTGCATCATCCCTGGATTGTGCCTGAAAATAGGCAGGATTTGTCTAGATCTAGAGAACTTACCCGGTCAACAAAAACTAAATAAATAAATAAATAAAATAATTCTCTCCCTTTCTCCCCCCCACTCCTCTCTCCTCCTTCTTATATAAATAAGATTCTTGAGTAGTCCATATTTAATGTACTTTCTTCCACATGGCATGATGATTGAATATACCCTCCCTCGTTGTTCTTTTTACTTCTCTCTTTTTATGTCTTTAGATAACAGTATGGAAAGTGGTAACAATTAGTTACACTGCCTAATTTAAGAAATGACTTGTATAGTCCTTTTACTGGTCACTATGTATGGAGTATAAACAAATATCTTACTTTATTCTTCCTTTTCTGTTAAACAGAGAAATTATGAGTCATCATAAGTGACTGTATACTGTTGTTACTTTAACAAAGCTGAACAAACTTGAGTTATAAAAAAAACAAATTTTCTGTAGCACAGCTATACATTTTGTAAGACTTACAAACAAGTTCAGAAGAAAGACACTCATTCATCTGGTATGAGTGAGTTCTGATCGAATGCTTGTATAAATCATACGTGGCCCCACAGTATTAGAAGAACTAAGCCCATCCCAGGCAAAAATATTTGAGGAGGAGGATGTGGTGGAACAAGAAATATTCATTACATTGCATTACCTCACACTACCATCTCCCAGTGCAAAAGCCTGGAACAGAATGTGAGCTATTAGATTCACTTGTAAAGGAGCCAGGAACAAATTGTGAGACAGGATGAGGCAGACCCTGGAGTATAGTTACCCTGTTCTGCAAACTATACACAAACATACATGGTGTAGCAAGGAAAATGGTTTAAAAGAGCCTTAAGAATTGACTGCTTTTGACCATCAGATTTGATCATAACTCACTTCCCTGTGAGAGTTGCTATTTGCAGCGTCTGGCAAGGTTGTTGAAGTCTTTAAAATGTGCAGGATCTGATGTTCGGTCACTTTAGAAGGTATTGCGTTGTCTTTGGGATCACTTTGTGCCACCCACGACTTTACAACTCTGTCAAGCACTGCTGAGTGGGGGTCAGGAGCATGGGAGGGGATGGGGTAGGAGGGGCATCATGTAATTGAGCTGCTGATCCGTACACAAAAGAGTGGTGGCCCCCATATTGCCTGTTATAGACTCCTGCAACCCCCGCCCCCCGAACCTGTAGCACTTTTTCAAGCACATGTCTGTAGTTTGCCAGTCTTAAGGAGCTTTTACACACAGGTTTTTAAAATGGAATCAGCGTTACCTGTGTGGCACCATTGTACTCTGTTGCGTTCTGGTTCCTTTCTACATGCTGCGAGTATTCCGGCAACCCCCACCTCCATTTGTTTCGGCTCCCCCAGAGTTTGCTGCTTTACAAATGTTGATTTCTGCCTTTCTACCGGAATGGCTGTTTTACACAACCCACTAACGGAACACAACAGTTGCAAACCCTTGAAAAGCAGGGATTGCGGTTTGGATGAACGTTCACCTAGGGAACGAAACAGATGCAATTTACACACAAGGGATGTAACAGAATACTGTTTCCGTAACAGTTATTCTGTTACATAAACCTGTGTGTAAAAGCACCTTTTAACCTACACTGGATCAAAGGTACAAGCCCATTTAAAAGGCCTTGTCTGTTCTGGCAAAGCCTTCCAAGCCTGCTTTGCAGAACGATTTGCATATCCATGATGCCTTGCACTGAGATTGAGGCTTTATAGTTTATACGTGATTTGGAGAGGCACAGAAACCAAACAATCTGGATATTTCTTCTCTCCTAGCATCCTTTTACAGATCCAAGGGTGGCATTACTCTTTCTGCCAGTTGATGCCACTGTATGATAACTCTGAATGTACTAAATTCCTGAAGCGCATGGTAAGGGGGTTGCAGTGCAGCAAATGGAAGAGTAGCATAATGAGGGAAAGGCTTTTGGGGGGGATGCTGCAGAAGCCCAGTTCTTAAAGAGCTGCTGATGCCTCAAAGAAAACTTTGAAAAACATGATATTTAGGCACAATTCAGCTTGCATTCCATATATATTCTATAGATTTCTCCTATTTTTTTATTACTGAGGAAATTTGCATGAATACTTGATCTTTATACCTTAGAGTTGATCTGCCTCTTTAATTTACTCCCTACTTCAAGTCATAATTCTCTGTTGTGACATCACAATCTGTTGCCATGGGAGTAACTGTGATGTCACAAGGAATGCATTATGACCTCAGGTAGGGAGAAAGGAACAGGAATAGATGAACTCTTCAGGGTTGAATATCCTATTTTCATGCAGATGACACCAGTAATAAATAACGGGGAGGAGGAATACACAACTAATGTGAAATACAAGCCAAACTGTGTCTAAATATTATGTTTTGTTAAAGTTCTCCTGAAGGTGTCAGCTGCTCTTTAAGATAAGGAATAGTGAGGTGGGTATCCCTGGACCCCATGGTGGGATGAAAGACTGGGGAGCTGATGGGGAGCCTGCTGCACTGCCAGGGAGTTGGGCCATCAGGTCATGGAAAATGGGGCAAGGTGCCCACTGGGGCATACAAGGCAAAGCAACTAAGGGCACTTCCAAACAGCCCTCCCATTAGCAGCTGTCACAGCATGGCATCACTCAGTGTGACTGACACTATAACTGGGCTGGCAGTATAGCCTAGAGGTTAGAGCAACAAGCTGTAAAAATGACCTTGGTATTTTATTCTCACAACCTTCACTTGCATACTGTGTGAACCTGAACAAATCAATTAACTGCCCTGTGTTCCTGGGAAGGAGCTTTGTCTCAGTGTGCTTTTACCAGCCAAAAAGTTACAATCCCTTATTAGCATGTTAGAAACACAAAAACAGAAGCTGACAGCAGAAAAGGACCTCCAGGCCCACCAAGTCTGTCCAAGCATACTACATATATGTTAACCAAGGACCCCAGGAGTCCCAGGTAATTTCTTTCTCTTCCCTAACTCTAAGATTCCCTTGTGCCCTAGTAGACAGAAATTCTGTTTTCACCCAGTAAGATCCGGACAATTGAGTTGCAATATGACAGTGCTGCGGGGGATGGGGACCCCTCCCTTGCAACATGCCACTAGCTTTCCATACAGTAACATTTTTGACAGCATGATGCACAGCACGTTTGCTGCAGTTTTGCAATTACAGCTGCTGTGACTGAGAAGTGGACCGTGCTTTTTAATGAGACTTGGGATCTTTGATCTGGTAGCTTCACCAACTTGTTCCACTTGGAAACAGCCTCTTGTCATATTTGACTTGGCACATTCACCTTGACCCGCAAGTCAAACAAGTGGTGTGTTTTGGGAGAGGGTGTGAAGCAAAACATCCCTGGAGCCTCCCTTTAGGAGCCAGTCATCCAGATAAGGGAAAACATATAGGCTTTCCTACAAAGGGCTGCTGCAAATACTGCTCAGCATTTCGTAAAGACCCATGGTGCAGAGTTTGAGCCAAAGGGCAATAACTTGAACTGATAGTGCCTGACTCCAGTATAAAGCAGAAGTATTGTCTCTGGGACTTCCTAATCTTTACATGAAGGTATAGATACATAGATACATAGACAGTGTCGGCAGATAAGGGCCTATGGCCCACCCAGTCTGCCCATTTGAGCTTGTAAGTTCAGTTTGTTTTCCTAGTAGTCTATTGCACCTTACCCCTGTATGCATCCTTCATGCCCAGTGAACAAAGCCAGTCCCCTGTTTGAAATAGGGGAATCAAGGCTTGCAGAGATACCATTCAAAACTTTTTATATTCGATGTACAGGTTGATGTTTCTGAGGTCTAGTACATGTCACAACTCTGTCCATTTTGGGACTAGGAAGTATCTGGATGAGAACCTCTTGTTCTGTTCTTGAGAAGAAACTGGCTGTCTAAGCACCCTTCTAAAATAGGGTCTGAGTCTCCTCCTTTAGAAGGGACAGCCGGCCTGGAGGATAAAAGCAAGGAGGCAGAGGATGACTTGGAGGGATGTGTATCAGATCCAGAGTATGTCCCTTGGTAATTATCTCCAGAACCCACTCGTCTGTACTGATCTCCTGCCCTTGTTTTAGGTATAGGGGAATCTTGCCCCCTACACTCACTCCTGGAGGTAACAGCTGAGGAAGGGGGAGGAATGGAAGAGAGTCAGGTAGAACCGAGCATGACAGGGCCACCGGAATCAATTCCTTTTGGTGCTTTGGCATGGGCACCAGGGTGGGAAGGTACCTGGGAGGGGACCACCACCCCTGCCACAGCCTTGCTGATAGTATGCACAGTTACCCTGGCAGCAGGCCTGCAAAAAGTTCCCCTACCATGCCTTCTAGTGAGATTTGGATATAAGGACTTAATGGTGTGCCATCACCACAGTGAAACCCCTACAGCGATGGCAATGTCAGTGCTGCAACCCAATCGACAGTCATTCCGTCGATTGGGATTTTGCAGTGCTGGCTGTCTTACCACCCCAGGGGTTTTGCACTCCCCCCTCATACACCTCTGACCTAGAGGTGATTATATTAATTTTCAGTGGGGTGCAGGGTTCAAAGCCCCTTGCAGTGGGGAGTGCAGTGGGCAAAGCCCCGTGTGCCAGATGTGCCATGGTACGCTGCCGCGATAGCGGTCGGTCAGCACAATTGCTGGGTGATGTGGTCGGCGTCAGCAAGTTGTTGTTGCTATAGAGCTGATCAAAGTCCTTGATGTCGAACTGACTTGGTGGAAATGGGACTTAACAGACCCTAATGTCATCTTAGAAGTCTGAAGTCCATGTAGGGCTTCTTCCACATCATAACCAAACAGTCTGGCACCCTTAAAAGGAGCATTTAAAACTGTCTGTTGCACATCAGTGGTAAAGTCAGCCACTCTGAGCCATGAATAATGCCTAATGCAAAATACCAAAGACAGCAACCCAGGCAGAAGCATCAGATTTGTAGGCTGAGTGCCACAAACATCTGCCAACCTCAGCTCCAGTGGATAATGTTTTAAGCAAATCATTCTTGGCAGAACCATCAAACAAAGCCTGGACAGCTGTACAAGCCACTTTTCACAGGCTGCTCTGCTATTTTATCACATGAGCAGGGCTAATAATTTACAGTCTGAAGGCCCAGGGATACAAAGGCATAAGTACACATCCCCATGACAGCCAGTCTCGTAGATTCCTTATCAGGAGGCAAAGTGCTCCTCTATCTAGGAGTTGTAGACCTATCATGAGCAGCCATGTTGACCACAGAGTCAGTTCCTGGCTGGTTAGCATGATAAGGCTTAGCAGATGGGGCAGGATACTGCACATCAGCCTTCCTAGGGACTACAGGCAGTGAGTTAGGCCTATGCCATGCAGCAAAAGTAGCATCCTGTAAAGCAGGATACACAGGTGGAATAATAACAGAGGGAGAGCGAAGCACCTCCAAAAACTCCATGAGAGTCCTCTTAGTGGAATCTTTCTCTTCCACAGCAAATCCCATGAGAGACAGCATTTGCTGCAACATGGCCTGAAAAAGGGATCCTCAGAAGAAGATCTCGGAGTATCGACCACTGAGTCCTCACTACAGGATGAGAGGGTAGAACTAGACACAGATGTCTGTTTTCAAACTGCTTCTCATTCTCAGATTCCTCCTCTAAATCTGCCACAAGATCCACAAGGTCAGGATTATATATTCCATTTCGTCGTTGACATCACAAACAATGATGTGAGCCACAGAAAGAGCCATTGATGAAGGCGGCAGCTGAGAGGCAGGAATCTGTGCCATGCTTGTGGAATTCATCATAGGAATCCTTAAACCAGAAGGCCCCATTGCAGCAACCCTGGCAAAATGTGTTGAATCATATCTGAAAATGATGCCAGCAAAGCATGGGAGTTGTGGCTCCCTGAAAAGGGTCCTGGACTAACTGCATCATAGGGCTGGAGCCCAACAATGATGGCATTATGCCATCCATAGCAAGTATGGTATCACTTGAGCCAGCCCTTGACATTGGTATCTCAACAACGGTCGGGGAGGGGGAAGCTTTTGTCAACACTGCTTGAGCAGGTGTTGATAAGGACGTGCCTGTTTTCAATGGTGACCGGGACCTCACTGGTGAAGCATACTTGTCATTGTCCTTATATTTGTGCTTATGGCCAGATGATAAGGAGGCCAGAGATGATGCCTTTTCCTTGTCCTTGTCCTTCAGCTTTGATGACCATTTTTTGGACAGCAATGACGGATAAGCAGACTTTGATCCCTTTTCCTTCTCCATGGATTTTATAGCTTTTTAGGCAAGATGTTTTCTAAAGTCTTCCAACTAGTGTACTCAGATAGTGCCACCCCCGGATCCAACTGTGCTCCGTCGGATGGCAGCACTATTTGGGCAGGATCCAACCCACAGTACAGCCAGATTCGTAGATCAGATCCCAGGTGGGATCCCACATTATCCGATACCGGATCCAAGGATGCAGCACCGGATCCCTGGATCCGGAATTGGATAATGCAGGATCCAACCTAGATCGGGGGGGGGGGGCAGTTCCATGGTCAGATAGCTGCCGCTATTTGATGGATCCACTGTGCTGCCACAACGGTAGGCATTTGGTGGATCCGGATTGCTCAGGATACTATCCAAGCAACACTACTTCTGACAGCATTGCCTTTTAGATTTTATAAATGCAAATACTATACCTAATTAAAGGCTCTTTAGATTTTGGCAGCATACAGAGATGACAATAGTAAACTGTAAATAAAAAAAGGCAATGACTTTTTTGATGTGTCTGTCTGCAGGGTTGACGAGGAAGCTCAATGGTGGGAGAAAGAACTGAAGAGTGATGGGGCCACCCATGTTATATATGTGTTGACGCTGCACGGCATTGTGGGCAGCCCCCAGCTAGCAAAAAGTTTCCATGTGGTCCCAACAGTGATGGCTTACAGCTCAAAAGGTGTGGCCTAATGGAGGAGATATCCTTGAAGATCTGTATTTTTCACAAATGTAGAATTTGCTAAAATTAGTCAGTCAGTCTTTTTCTATCGATGCACAGAAGACATCCTGGGAATGTGGCCTCTGCTAATTACCACATAAATACAAATCGCAAAAGGCATTGCACCACCATGTGCACATAACAAGGTCAGGGAACAGCTTGTGCATAAGAGACTTGTTATTCTCAACAAGTGATAACCGGCTGTGTGAGAGAGAGGCAGCTAACAGGAAAGCAACTGAAGCTCATTGCCAGCTCTGAACAAAGTTGGTAATCCCAGATGGAAAGCATATTGGTTGTTATACCCTGTGCCAGGAACTGCTCAGTAGTCAAACTGGGCACCATCAGGTCCTGTGTACTGAGCAAATGAAGTGTCATATGACATGGATTTTCATTAAATCCATTTTGGCTGTGTGTGCAAACCTGCACATTTTATTTAAACGCTTGGCAATGTACTCCCCTGGCCCTGGTACTGTTAAACATTAAGGCATGACCAGGGGTCAGGTTACCATCACATAAGCTGTATAGCTTAGAAGCTAGAGCATTGAACTGTGAGCCTTGAAACCCAGCAGGCCTAGGTTTGAATCCCACAACCATCACTTGCATACTGTGTGACCCTGAGCAAGTCACTTGACTTCCCTGTGTACCTGGAAATGAGCTTCGGCTCTGTTGGACTTTCCTGGCCATAAATTCTACAATAGGAAAAGAAAATCAGTCCAGGGCATGAGATGCAGCCAAGGGCCTTATTCTCTGATTATAAAATGTACAAAATCTAATCCTTAGTCAAGCCTTTGGTATTAATAAACTGAACTGTTTATATTTTAAAATATAATGTTTTCTAGTTACAATCCGGGGGGGGGAGGTAACAGAGAAACAAGAAGGAAGCCAACTTCAGAGCTCCTCAGGCAAAGTCCCTTTCTGCCAAAAAGAATGACAATGATTTACATTACTAATAATCTTTAAATCTTGGGAAATATACTAAGAGTTGCATTTTGACACCACTTTTGAATTCCTTCTCAAAAAACTCTGCTGATGGGACACAGTAATAGTAACATCAATGCTAGTGAAGGGGGCTGATCAAGAGATAATACAACAGACCCCTGCCTCTGAGCAGATAATGCTACACAGCTGATAAATGCAGGTTTGTTTCAGGCAATAAGAAAAATCTGAGGAGTTTTTAGCCATGGTTACCATCCTGGGCATTAAAGCAGCAGTGCAACAAAATTGGGCAAAAAAGTAAATAAAAACACCTTACTTTTTTTCACAATAAAATATTACAGACATCTTCCAATTTTATTTGGTGGCAAAATTGTCTAGTTCCACCTAAACATGAGCATTTTACAAATGTTTTACTTGAGTTTTTTTCTCACAAAAAGAGATGGTCCCCACATTTGGCTTAGGAGTCCTGGCAAGTGTTAGGACTATGAAAATAAAAAAAAAACTGGTGTGCAGCATAGGGAGTACCTAGAAAGGTAGATCTTACAGGTACACTAATATTTTTATTAAATGTAGCTGAAACTAGATTTTTGGAAAATCATTTTTCATTGCACCACTGCTTTAAGATGAATATGATGCGGTATGAACTGAAAGCAGCAGCTGCCACTGCTGACAGAGCCCTGACATTGGTAGTGGGACAGGTAAAGGAGAATTCTCTCCTCCACATGTGAATGGAGAAATCAGAGGCAGTATAGCGCAGTGGTTTAAGGCTCTGAGCTGCAAATCTAGTGACATCCAGCAGACCAGATCTGGGTTTGAATCCCACAGCTTCCACTCGCATACTGTGCGACCCTGAGCAAGTCACTTAATTTCCCTGTGCTCACAGGTCACACCTGTAAAAAAGCGTTTCGCTTAGAGTGCTACTCCTGGCTAAACAAATTAAAAAAAAAAGAGGACTCCAGGCATGCAGTAGATGCAAGGCGAGGCTTGGTCAAGTTGCAAGAGGGGAATTTAAATGACAACCTAAAAAGTTCCACACAACATGCCACTGGCAGAATTCCATTAACGTAAGGAATCTTACCATATGGTCAATGTATACCATGCAACAGCACAAGGACCGGTATCGCTACTAAACACTGACCCTTGGGACCCTGACATTCAGGGAAAAGCCCGACACACACACACCCGATGGAAGGAAGCTGGTGCTGACAGGGGTAAGGTAGCAGATGTGACGAACCACTACCCTACCCCACCCCTAGTTGGGCACCGCAAGGAGGAGATGCAGAAGCTGGCCAAGCTGCTCCCGTGGCATGGAGGGTGAGGCCACTAACAGCTCGGCCAGCATGGCACTCCTGACCTGGGTTCTGTGTTCCTGGGAGGGGAATTATTTTTCCACACTGTTGTTGCCCCCATAACTTTTTTAATCTACTCCAAGGTCTGCTCCCCCTCGGAGTTGCTTATTTTAGTTATGGAGGGTACAGGGGGGGCTTGCCCTCCACATTGCACTGAGACCCTGTCAGTCCTCCGACAGTTGGTCTCCTGAACTCAGGCTTACGGAGTTCGAGAGACTGACTGCCAGGATTGCTTAGTAAATCCCAAGGACCAGCTCTGGTGTTCATATTAGGTACATTTTTATATCGGTTGCATTATTGTGCTTTCTGATACAACAGTGATAGATTTTGCGAGTACTGAATTTTATGGTCATTTTGTGTTTCCTTGGTGGCCATGGAGGTCATTGCAATGTGATTGGCTATGACTGTGCCACCTGCACAGTGCCAGCTGCATACTGATCTTCGACCTCCATGTTGGGCTTTTAAATAAGGTAAGGCAAGGGAAGGTTATTTATACTATCCCACATCACAGAGGCTCAGGGAACCTTACAAGAACTATAGAAGATGTCAGCAGATTCTGGCCAACTGGCCCATCTAGTCTGCCCAAACCTGCCTGGTTATGGGAATGTGACCAGTCAGTCCTCATTTCTTCCCTAACTCCCCCATTTGCTCTTTCCTCATGTGCCCATCCCATCCCCTTTTGAACCATATACACCCACACTAGCCCAGTGCAGATGACCTATTCCAGAGGTTTGTTCCAGTCTGCCACTATTTGTTCTGTAGAAAGGGACATCCTAATATCCTTTCTGAATCCCCCTCCACCAATTCCAAAGATTATCCTCTGGTTCCTGTGTTACCACTCATTGGGCCCTATGCACAAATGGTATCCCAGCCCTACACACCCAGATACACAACACACAGGGCTGTAATGTGTGCATCCTGGGTGTCCAACAGCAATCTGCACCAGATTCCATGCAACTGCGTGGCAGGCCTGAGTGGGCATGCCCACGGTGGAACAGTGGAGTGCAGCATGCATAATACTCTTTACACTCTGCAGGGCTGTTGTTGCGGGGGTTCTGTTATGCCAGCGGGCTGCCCTAAAGGATGTGCACCCCCCGGCCGGAGGCCATGAGGTTGCATGTTGCCCTGCAACCACACACCCTGCCCTGCCCTGCCTCCATGCCACGGAAAGCTGAGGGGTGACTGCCAGCTGCAGGGTGCAATTTGCCACATATTAAAGGGTATCCATAAGGGACATGGTGGTCTGTATGGGGATGCCATGTCCCATGATCCCCCTCTCTCAAAGAGCAGAGGATCCACTTTAATGGTGAGCGTGGCTTCTGATTAAGTAGCCCATGGTCTGGCCCACATCCACCTCTCTGGCTAACCCTGCTCCAAGCACCAATCTACACAGCTGTACATTGGGGGCAGCTGGTGATCATGAATCCCAGTATTGTTCATCCCACAGGGACAGGCTAGGTAGCACACAGTTGTGTGACCTGGTACGTGCCCGTACCAGCATGTACTGGGCCAAAAAATGCATGGGACCCATTGTGCAAATCTCTCTCATGTCACCTTATTTATCCTGTGGAGATACCTGAATATCTCAGTCATGCCCCCTTCTTTCTCATGTCATTCAACGATTGAGTCCCCCAAGCACTCAAAATAAGAAGGAAACAGTTAGAGTTATAATAAAATAAATAATAAATATAGCATGAATTCAGTAAATGATGCTGTAGGCTTGCTCAAACAGACGGAATTGTAATGCTTCCTTAGTGAGCAGCATGAACATGGGCTGACACACAGTTCTTCAATAAAGGTGCAGCCAGCCAAAGCCCTGTTGCTGGACACTTTAAGCCTCAAGCAAGAGATCACCAGTAAGCCAGCCATGGTGGAAAGAAGAGGGCAGATAGGGGTGCATGGAGAAAGATCTTTTGGGTAGCCAGGCCCCAAAGCATCCAGAAGCTTTTATGTTAACAAGCCTTTGGGGTGCGCTATTGTGGTGGTGTAACATGCCTTTTAAGCAGGTTACCTATTAACTAGGCCCCTACTTTTCTGCAGCACATTGGCACCAAGTTCTGCAGCAAGATTAGCGTTTGCCACAGAACTTCTATGGCAGTGGTTTGTAATTTCTGAGGCACTAACAAACTACCACATCTCAGTGTCAGCTTGTCATCCTGACTTTGTGTCCATGGAAATGGTTATAGCAATCAGGATAGGGAAAAGCACAGTAACATTAGTTCAAAAAATAACAGACTTATAGAAATAGCTGTATGTCTAAAAAAGCAAACAAAAAATATATCCCTTAAGGTCCTAGCCTATTGCATAAATGAAATACACAGAGGGAGCCTTATGTGATAAATAAGGTATTTCTATACTCATGTTGTCTATACCACTCATGAGGTACCCACTGTGCATCACTTATATATTTATATGCACTCTGTAACATACATACAAATGTGTGTGTGTGTGTGTATATATATATATATATATATATACTGTATATATATATATATATTTTTTTTTTCAATTTCCATGAAATTATATCCTCATTCATACAGGTCCCTTTGGAAATGGAATAAACAGAATAGAGGAGATATTGCAAAACTTATTTTTCATGCCAACCCGCCTCCCTTGACATACTACGTAACACCATCAGGCGATGACATGCATGTGAACCCATTGTGAGCTAAAGCTCTCCAGCACATCACAATGTGTCCCCCATGTCACAGAACACTGCTCCATACCTTTCCAGGCTCAGAGCAGTGGTGTGCTCCCCAAATCCTTGTGCTGCCCAGCCAACTTTCAGAGCTCATGTCTGAACCTGAGTTGCAGGCACAGGAACGCAACATGCTACCCTCTGCCCCAACAGCTGGCCCTGCACACAACATTTCTTTATAACTTTTAGGTGATTCTATCAACCAATGACAATATAGTCAATAATTCTGACAAAAATGTGTACAGCACAATTATTTATTTAACAGGTCAATTCTTTCAACAGGTCTACACATTACTATATTCCACTTTTCTGGGCATAATTACTTTATTTTTCTTAAAAATGACAGGTTAATTCATTTTACCAGTTATTCATTTCAGATGTCATCTCTGTACTTTAAAGGCACAAATAAGTTTGTACAAAGTAAGGTATGGACTTAACAGGTCTATGTTATTGTTAAGGTTTTGTTTAAGATGTCCCTAGTGTAATAACATAAAACTGAAAATTGTATTAGGCTGTAGTGCAGGATGAGCATATATCACTGTACCTGATGTGCTGTGTCACCACCTCTGGCAGTGGGAGCTGTGGTAGATAAGTGACTATTCATTTCCGTGGCCGAATGCAGCCATTTCATTAGCTAATATATGATGTTATAGCACTGATAATATCACTTTCTGAGCATAGAGAGGTTTTGGATATAAAAAGAAGAGGGGAAGGGAACCAGGTTCTATGGATAAACTGAAATATTAATAAAGAATCACCAAGAACAGTGAATTCTGTGGCATTGCAGAAGTTCTGCGGTAGGTTGCAATTTCTGCGCAAATTTCTGCGGTCGCAGAATTCTAGGAGCCTTGCCTATTAGAGAGCAGAACAAACATATCCCCATATGACCAGATATTACCCAATGAGGAAGCTGAGCTGGCCAGCAACCCTTGATTTAAAAAAACAAAAACACTTGTAAAAACATATCAATTTTGTTTGGAGTTCTTCTCATTACTCCTCCTCCTCCTCACACAATACATGTGTATACACACACACACGCACAGACACACACACCTACCTGTAACATTCTGTGGGAAGTAACGGGACATCATTTTAGTGGCAACGTAGTTTTTTTCCTGCTAAAATGCAGCAGACTGCACTACTTGATAAAAAAGCAGTTAACTCTGTCATTATCTCACTTAAAAAATAGCAAATTATGAAGGGTTGCAAGTATTACACAATGTTGGCTAAAATTACTTATCAGAATAGATGTATCCTGGCATTAGTGAGTGAGAGCATAATCTGCACAAAGTAGTGCTGGCTGACAGCATAAATTCTATTCTGAGTAGAAGAGAAACATTACACATACTCTTTCAATAAAAAGGGTAATTTGGCCAGATGGTGTTCCTGAACACTAGCAGCCTTAGGAACAAAAAGGCTGAACAACAGACACCGATGGCTGAGGGTGCAGTAGACATGACGCTATTACAAAGACATGGGCCATGCTGAACTATAACTGAAACCTCTCTGTGGCCCCCCACACACTGTAGCTTTCTGGCCAGTCCTGGCTCCTGCTGGCTGCTGTTTTGCCACTATTTATTGGGTTGATTACAAAAATAAATTAGGTACTGGTCCAGGTAGCACAGTGGTAGCCCTATCAATTGCTAGGCTGGTGACCCGTATTTGGGAATGAGCCCAGGGTGTTTTGAGCTGGCGGGGGGAGACTGAGCTTCCCAGGGACTATTCTCCTTCCTCTGGGAGGATGGGAACATGCTCTGCTTGCCTGCTGTCTGGCAGAGACCAATCAGTAGCAGAGCCAGGAGCACCAGAAAGGGAGGATGCTGGTACCCATGCGTGCCAATGCATGCATGCTTGACTGCATCATTGCAAGCCAGCACCCTGGGGAGGGGAACTGGGCATAAGCAGGAAAATGCTGACAGTCCAAGTGCTCCCCCCCCCCGTCGGCTCTTGCATGACTGACACAGCAGGCCACCCATCACACTGTGGTCCTGGGTGAATGGTGGATAACCTGCCCGTCCATGAGCAGGTCAGTAATAGGCATGGAGCTCCTCGAGGCAAGACTCAGACTGAGAAACAGGTCTACAAAAAAAATTAAGTCTCTTGTGTGGTAAACTCAGGTACTGGAGGAAAGGGTTTCCTGAGTAAGATAGTCAGGGTACAGCTGCAGCTGATTTGGCTGATTAGCTGCAGCTGCACAGACAGGAGAGCTTTAAAAACAGGAAGGAAAAGCCAGCAGGGAGTTGCTGCAGGGGTAGAGGGCTGACACGTTGCTTGGATGTGTTCCAGAACAGAAGTCCCTTAAGCAACCCTCAGGAGATTGGTCTTCTGAATTAGGCCAAAAAGAGAAAAATTATTTCCATTGAGAGTTTTCCATTTTACTGTTTGTGTTCTTCCAGAAGGTCTAGCCTCCCGGAGCTAGGCCTCTTTATTTCTGTTTTTGTTTCTTTTTCCCCGGTGGGGCTTAAAAAGGAAAAGGGCAGAAGCCCAAAGTTCTGTGTCACCAACCATATTAAGAAAATAAAAATATACCTGGTTGGTTTGATGTTAACAAACTGGTCTTCCTGAGACTCCTTAAGCACTGCAAAACTGATCCTGAATCCCGTGGCGAGGTTGCGCCTTGTCATACTTCCCAACCCACTGGCCTCCCTAACCCCAGCTCTCCTCACAAACAGACCACCACTCCACCATCGCCTTTATATTCGTAACTTGCTATCCATCAAGGGCCCAGTCTTCTCGTCCTTGGTTCTGAACAGTTAGGTCCCTCCTCCCATTTCCGAGTGTGGACTACCCAATCTCGGCCAAGCAGTACCAGTAATCTAGGGTGGCATATGGTCATCACAGCTTTTGATTTGCCAGAAGTCGCAGTTACGGTATACTAGTTCCTAGGAATGGCATGGCTGAGGAAATCTTGCCCGTCGGTTTGTGGTAAGAGGTGGGACTCACCTCTCCCAAGCCCAGAACAAAGTTGCGGAGGATGAGTACTTCGTGCTCCATCTCAGCTAGGTTAGGCAAGACAACATTTATTTAAAAATGCCCAAACCTGGAGGCTCTGGGTGCTGCACAAATAAATGAATACATCTTCAGAAATAGATCAATAGATACAGAAATAATTAAAAACAAAACAGTAATGCGTCATGTAACTGATGCTGTATGGGCTGGAGCTAGGGTGCTGTACTGTAGGGTGTTTACTTCTCCTTATACTGAAGCTGGAACTAAGCAATACTTCAACTGACAGGATTAAAACTGCTAAGGCTAGATTATGCGATTGCATGGAACACATGTCACTGGTGGAATATGTGATTCAGTCTATATACTGTAATTCTGCTGTCACCCAAAAAAATGTTCACCTAGCAGTAACATAACAGGCTGAATAGGACATCTAAAGAAAGTCAGGAAAAACTTATTTTCTGAACAAAAAGTGGTGCTTAATTAATTGTTCAAACTGAGTAAAAAACTTGTAGATAAAACAAATGTACAGGTGCCTTACCTCCAGTCCTATCACAACCAGTGTGGCATCAGCTGAAGAGGCAAAAGGCCTTGGGGAAAAAGATCTTGTGACTCCGAATGGATTTACTAGGGAATCTGGCAGACTGTGCTCTTCTTGGAATTTGAAATTCCTGCATAGCTGACAGTCTGAAAGAAGTATTATGAAATGGGTAGAAAAAAATGTAGAAACCTGATTGTCTGAGCAGTTTGGAATGTAGTGCAGATATCCCAGCCAGCAGCATGGGAAAAAGTCCCATCAACTGTTCTGACTTGGCTACGTTCCCCAGAACTATGCACCTCATCTCCCAGCAAACATGGGCACCCAAGCATCACTGCACCCTGGAGGGTTCAGGGAGTCGGGGGAGCTACAAGTTGGAAAGGAAGAGAGGAAGGACACAGATAGGGAAGGACAGCACAGCAGGCAGTTGGAGGAGCACTGGAAGGTGAGGGGAGGGTGGTGATCTTGGGGGGATGCAATAGTTAAGGGGGTGAGATGTGGACAAAGAGTCTAGGGTAAACTGCAGGAGGGTACAATGTATGCCAGGGATGACTTCAGGGAGATTGGGACCTCCGATAGCCCAACGTGTGGGACTAAAGGGAGGGAAATCTTATATCATTCATGTAAGAATGAATGACTGGCATAATGTTAGGTAGGGGTTGTGCAGAAGAGTTTCAAGGAGGTGGGGAAAATGTGCAGTGAAATAGGGAGATTGGTAGCCCTCTCAGAGGTTCTACTGGCACCTAGGGCTAGCATGGCTGGAAAGAAAAGAATAGAAGAGTTCAATGTATGGCTCAGGGGGTGGGGCGGAGGGAAAGGACAAAGGCTGGTTAAGAACTGGGGTGGGACTTTGAAGAACAAAGACCTACATGCGCCTGACAGGCTACATCTAAGCAGGGAAGGCATTAGGGCACTAAAGAGTAAATTGAAGGGTTTTATGGAGAGTCCTCAATTTAAGCTAAGTGAGGGTGGTAGGAAGGGCAGAGGTGTTGTGGGTACAGGTACTTGTATACAAAAAGGAACTAAGCACCAGGATATAGTTGCTGCGGTGCTACCAATGAGTAACACAAAAATTGTATGAAAGACTATTAGCTTCAATAAAATGATATGACACGACATGACGATGTTAATGAGGTCAAATTTATTGTTGGGCAGTAATATATGGGGCAGTGACTTCATAGCGAAAGCAAACAACTAACGCTCTCAGATGCTGCCAGGCTCAGCAGATGATGAAGCCTGGCAGTATGCCGGAGAAATGTTAGTTGTTTTTAACTCACTGTAAGTCACCTTTTTTTGCCTGTTACTGCACTTTTAACTATTAAATTTGACCTTATTAGCATCGTCCTTGGTCAGTGTGCATTTTGTTCGGAAGCTGTGGGTGCTTAAGACTTTAATTTACCTTGTGGGTACAGGTACAATCACCTAAGGGTAAGAAGCTAAGGATAGGGGTAGTGTACAGGCCATGAAACTACTGCAGGCATTAGCACTAAAACATTATAAAATTCCAGGATGTTTTACATGAGTTAGGTTGAGACCCTTGCAATGGCGTCAAGTAGGTTTTCACACCAGACTTAAGGACCTCAATATACATTTAAATCCCGATGAAAGTAGTAGTACTAAAGTTTATTTATTTTTGGCACCCTTCCCTGTAGGCTCAGGGCACCCTTACAGCAAAATAGAAATAGAAACAGTCATATAAAGATATATAAAATCCAAAAATAAACCCCATTAAAATCATATACAGAAGATCCCCACACTGTCTAGGAGACTTAAGATAAATTCCTCAGGTCCCAAAGGCCTGTTCAAAAAGGAAGGTTTTGAGATGTTTTTTAAAAATCTCTATGGATGGCGCCTCCTGGAGGTGCCCCAATAATGAGTTCCAGAGGACTAGGGCTGCCATCTCGAATGCCTGGTCCCTGGAAGATTTTAACCTGGCCCTAGGAACCTCCAGGAGGGCCTCTCCAGCTAATCTAAAAAAGCGAGATGGGGTGTAGGGATACAGAAGCTCCTTCAGGTAGCTCCGGACCCAACCCGTGTAGAGTCTTATAGGTCAAAAGACCTACTTTAAAGGTGATGCACCAGCAGCTAATGCAGTTCATGAAGCACCAGTGTAATGTGACTGAACCTCGAGTGTCCAGTCAACAACCAGGCCACTGCGTTCTGCAAAAGCTGCAGATGCCGCATCGCACCTCCTCAGACCCTGAGGTAGAGTTCGTTATAGTAATTCAGCCTCGAGGTTTAGAACACATGTACCAGCGTGGCAAGATCATAAGGGGGAGTAAAGGATATAATTCAGGTGATGTTCTGGAGATGGTAAAAACTGGTTCTGACAACAGCTGACTCCTGGGCTTCAAGTGTCAGCTCATTATCCAGAACAATGCCAAAATTCCTCACCTTAGGGGAGGCCTCCAGTTCAGACAGACCAATAAAAATCCCCAACCTATTACAAGAGGCCTCCGCTCCTCCCCTTCATCCCAGCTCAACCACCAGCACTTCAGTCTTCTTGGGTTAAGTCCCAGCCAGTTCGACGAGGTCCAGCCCAGATCTTGTCCAAGCAATCATTCAGCACACCGACTGTGTCAGATCTCCTGGGTGTGAAGGACAGGTAGAGCATAGCAATGAAAACTCAGCTCATACTGCCTTATGACCTCACCCAGGGGCTGCACATACACTGTGAACAACATGGGGGAGAGGACAAAGCCTTCGGGAACACCACAGGGTAGGTCCATCAGGCTTGAGGAGTAATTCCCCAATATCACCCTCTGAGACCTGCCCCAGAGAAAGGACTTGAGCCAGCTGATGACCTTTCTGGTGAGTCCTACATACTCCCTCAGCTTGTCCAACAGCACTCCATGGTCCAAAATGTCAAACACTAAGCAGAGATCGAGGAGAATGAGAATCAATCGCTCTCCTCTATCTCTCACCCTGAACAGGTCATTCAACACCTTAACTAATGTGGTCTCCATGCTGAACATAGTCCTAAATCCAGACTTGAATGGTTCAAAAATCTGGAAGTCTGTGAGGTGATTCTCAAGCTGTTCTGTAACCACCTTCTCAAGAACCTTCCCTAAAAAGGGGACATTCTAGATAGGTCAGTAATTTGCTAAGATGTCGGTGTCCAAAGATAGTTTTTTCAGCAGGGGTTTAACCAGAGCTTGTTTAAGGGACTCCAGAAAACCTGCCGCCAACAAAGAACTCCCAACAATCTTGGGAAAAACTGGACCCAGGACCTCAATGCAGCCAACAAGTAGCCACTTCGGACCTGGGTCAAGGTCACAGAACACTGGTTTGACCCAGAGATCACTCCACAGGCCTCTACCATCGTCACTGGCCAGAACTCTCTCCAGAGCAGGTGAATGCATCCTCCCACCCAGGGTCTACCTGAAGAGTGCAATAGAGACAATCATTGTTCATGCCTGCAATCTACCCAGGTAAACAATTAAAGGCTGAGGGGACTGTCCCTTTAAATACAAGAGCATTCATTTTTTTCAAAAAGCCATTGTTGAAGTTGGACTTTAAAATTTTTAATTTGAGGACAGATTACAATTTCCCTTGGTAGCAAATCGTAGAAGGTAGAAGCTCTGTATAATAGTAATTTTGGACCAAGAACTTCTTTAAAAAGAGGAATTTTAAAAGCAAATTTATTTTGCAATCTCGTAACCTGAGCATGGATAGCCCTAGGGAATACAGATACAACTGCTTGAGGGAGCTGTCCAATGATTCCTTCTTGAAGCACAATACCCATTTTAGACTGCATCTGTTTCCCACAGTAAGACAGCCTGGTATCTTAAGTGCAATGATGTGTTCTTCTTGGAAGATTAGTAATAAAATGGAAAACATTATTGTAAGTGACCTTTAGTTTAGACATAACCCTGTCATTAGTTGCACTGTAAACTGTTAGCCCATAGTAAGAAGGCTATGGACTAAGTCTACGGACTCTGGAACCAAAACGTTACAAATTCTGAAAAAGAGCTCCAGTTTCTGATGGATCAACTTGGTATCATATATTTGACATTGAATTCAAATGTAAGATTATCCCAAATCATCCCAAGATATTTAAAATGTTCAATAGTGTCCTTGGGTTCTCCTTTAAGATCAACTACGGTGATTTTACAACTCTGTCCTTTCTTGGACCTATGAAAACTATCACCTCAGTTTTTGGGTTCAATAGCATTCTTCTAGACAGTAGCCAGCCTTGAAAAAGAATCAAAATCTTTCTGTACAACACCCAATACTTCCTTCAAAACAGGTCTTGTACTAAAGATAACTGCATCATCTGCGTACAGCATTATCTCAGAATTCTCATGACTGAGGTGCGAAGTTCAGAAATAATGAGAACAAAAGAGGACCCAATATTGAGCGCTGTGGCACCCCACACTGAGTCAAGTGAGAATCCAAAACAGCCAGTACTATCCATGAGTCGCATCCAAAGTCCTCAGTGATTAACAGATCGTGGGCCGGTACAGGCTCCACAGGTCCATGATCATGAAGCTGCATGAGCTGCTGCAAGATCAGCTGCAGACAGACACCCAGCACAGCGATGCAATGTCTGAAGAGCTCAAGGTGACAGACGCACTGTGCTTCCTGGCCACCAGAACATTCCAAACACTGGTAAGGGAGACACAACCAGTATCTTACCCAAGGGTTGCCACCCACCCCCTTTTCCCTAGCACTTGCCTCAAACCCCCTAGCCCTTGGCTCTTTTCTTTCCCTCTGCCCTCCCTATCCCAGCTCCCACTGCCCCTCCCTACCTCACCCTAACACTCTGCCTCTGCCTCTCTCTCTTCTGCAGGATACTGGCATACCATGTACAATGCCTTAGCACAATTTGTGAGCTGCTTGTCATTACATAGAATTTGACGGCAGATAAGGACTGCTTGGCCCACCCAGTCTGCCCATTTCCCTACCTACTGGATAAGCTGCAGATCCTAGTTAACCAGCAGCCTACTTCTTCTTACCCCCAACCCCCAGAATTGCCTTATGACTGTCCCATGCATGCTTGAATTCCACCACTGATTTTGACTCCACAACCTCCTCCGGAAGGCCGTTCCATGCATCCACAACCCTCTCTGTGAAAAAATACTTCCTTAAATTACCTCTGAGCCGCCCCCCTCTATCTTCAAATTGTGCCCCCTTGTTCTTGCACACCTCTTTTTTTGAAAGATGCTACCTTCTTGGATTTTGTTGATTCCCTTGAGGTACTTGAAAGTTTCTATCATGTCTCCCTCCCTCCTTTCCTCGAGGCTATACATATTAAGCTCCTTAAGTCTCTCTTCATATGTCTTCCGTTGCAGACCCTGCACCATTTTAGTTGCCCTCCTCTGGACAGCTTCCATCCTGTCTATGTCTTTATGGAGATTGGGTCTCAGAACTGCACACAGTACTCCAGATGGGGTCTCACCAGCTGTCTGTACAGAGGGATAATAACTTCCTGTTTTCTACTGGTGATGCCTCTCCCTATGCATCCCAGTATCCCCCAGCCCTCCTTGCTGCCCTCTCACATTGCTTGCCCACCTTTAGGTCATCTGATATGACTACCCCCAGGTCCCTTTCCATTTTTGTTGTTGTTAGTATCTCACCCCCCATTGTGTACTCTTCCCATGGGTTTTTGTTTCCCAGGTGCATTACCTTGCACTTCTTAGCATTGAATCTAAGCTGCCATACATTTGACCATTCCTCTAACCTTGCCAAGTCCCTTCTCATCCTTTCCACCCACCCTGTGCATCAACTCTGTTGCAGATCTTAGTGTCATCTGCAAAGAGACATACTTTTCCTTCCAGTCCTTCCGCAATGTAAACTATAAAGACATTGAAGAGGACCGTCCTAATACTGAACTCCTGGGTACCTCCCAAGTAACCCTCCTTTCTTCTGAGTGGACTCCATTTACTATTACTGTCTGTGTCCTATTCTCCAGCCAATTCTTTACCCAGGCTGTCATCTTGGGACCCACTCCCAAGCTGGCTAACTGTATATTAATCTTTTGTGTGGGACTGTGTCAAATGCCTTGCTAAAGTCTAGGTAGGCATGTCCACAGCCCCTCCTGATCTACTACTTTGGTCACCCAGTCAAAGAAATCTATCAGATTTGTCTGGCATGAGCTTCCACTGTGAATCCATGCTGCCTAGGGTCCTGTGCCCTCTGGCCTCTAGATACTCGACAATTCTTTCCTTCAAGTGATTCCATCATTTTCCCTATCACTGAGATTAAACTAACAGGTCTGTAGTTTCCTGCTTCTGCCTTGCTCCACTTTTGTGAAAGGGAATCACATCTGCCCTCCTCCAGTCCTCGGGTACCACCTGCATCCTCCATGATTTGTTAAAAGGGTAGTCAGTGGTGTCACTAGTTCTACCCTTAGCTCTTTTAGAATTCTGGGATGAATCCCATCAGGCCCCATTACTTTGTCCACCTTCAGTTTTAAGAGTTTTCAGAACCCTTTCTTTCTGTAAATGGGCTGGTATCAACTTCTGTATCCAGAGTGTTACTACTGTTTGTTTTATGTACCTCCCCTCTTCATTTGTAAATACTGAGCAAAAATATTTGTTTAGTATCTCTGCCTTTCAGTCTCCCTCTGCCCACCCTTCCTCCCGTGTATTAAGCCTCACTATCCCTCCCTTGTCCCTGATGTACCTATAAAAGGTTTTATCCCTTTCTTAACTGAGTTGGCTATCTTTTCCTTGGTTTGGGCCTTTGCTGTTCTGACTGCCTTCCCAGCCTCCTTTGCTTTAACTGATACAGTTCTCTGTCCTGCTCCTTCTGCGATTCCTTGTACTTCCTGATTGCTTTCTTTTCTCTTGAACCTTCACTGCCACTTCCTTTGAGAACCATAGTGGTTTCTTACATCGTCTTGTTTTGTTTATTTGCTTCACACAAAAGCTCATACCTCTGTGATGGCAGTTTTATTATTCCCATTGTTCTTCCACCCTCCTTCCTGCCCATTTGCTAGTGCATTCCTTAGGCACTCACCCATTTTGGCAAAGTCAGCCCTCCTAAAGTCCAGTACTTTGTCTTTGTATGGCTTGACTCTATTGCTGTGTTTATTGTGAGCCATACTGTTCGATGGTCGCTAGTTCCCAGATGGCTACCCACTTCTACATCTGTGATCCTCTCTCCATCTCCATTTTAGAGAATCAAGTCTAATATTGCTCCCTCTCGAGTGGGCTCCAGTACTAGTTGTCCAAAGCATGCCCCCTGTAGGGCATCTAGAATAACTGCACTCTTCGGAGTGGCAGCTGCAACTGTGCTCCAGTTAACATCTGGCATATTCAGATCACCCATCAGCAATATCTCCCCTTTTTCTGCCATTCTAAGTATACTTTCTATCATTTCCCTGTCCATTTCCTCCCCCTGAGAAGGGGGTCTGTATACAACCCCTGTGCGTATTGTGGTGCCATTGCCTGTCTCCAAATTTACCCACAGTGCTTCTTCTCCTCCTCCTGTTTACCCTTTTGTTCTGTTGCTTTTATTCCTTCCCTTATGTAAGAACTCCTCCTCCTCTTTACCCTCCTCTCCCTCCTGTAGACAGTGTATCCTGGATGTTTATGTCCCAGTCATGGTTTTGTGTGTACCATGTTTCTGTGACTGCCACAATATCCAGATGTTCCTCCTCCATCAAGGCCACTAATTCAGGAAGCTTGTTACCCAGACTACGGGCATTGGTACTCATTGCTCTCCATTTTTTGATGGCTTTACCTTCTGTTGCAGCATCCCCCACTGACCATTCTACCTCGGTCTTTTTCTCATTTAGTACCCTGTTTTGTAGGGAGAGGCTGGTTTTCCTGCTGCTTGTCAGTGCCTCCCCCTTTGACTAGTTTAAAAGCTTGCAAATGAAGCATTTAAACCGATTGCTCAAAAGACTTGTTCCCTTCCTGGACAGATGCAGACCATCCTGCCAGTATAGGCTGGTGTTCCTCCAGGTGGAACCCCAGTCCCCAATGAAGCCAAATACCTGTGCTCCACACCATTTTTTTCAACCATTCATTAAACTGCATGGTGCCAATTACCCTCGCCTCCCCCATGCCTTTGACAGGCAGCACCTCTGAGAAGGATACTGTGTGAGCTACTTGTCTTAGGTCCCTCCCCAACTCTGCAATGTCCTCCTGCACTGCTCTAATCTCATGATGAGCCAAATCATTTGTCCCTAGGTGGACAATTACGTCCAGATCAGAATCCCTTGCAGCTGTTCTCATGATCCTGAGGATGCGCTTCCTGTCCCTCCAAGCCATGGCACCAGGCAGGCACCTTACTTCAGTTTTCCCAGCTCCCCTCAGTTCTATACCCCTAATAATTGTTAGCCACCAGGAGCTGCTTCCTTTCCCTGTGGTGTCCTCTGCCTCCTTTCTGTGGGCCTCCCTTGTGACAGTTGTCATCAGTCTTCTCTGCTGGTGCATCCATAGGGGAGCTATGCTCCCCCAGAATGGTGTATGGATTGTGAAGTGGAACAATTGACTGGGTGTGCCTCTGTTCCACCCTCCTCACCCTCCCTGAGCCCACTGTGGTCCAACTGCTGTGCTTTCTTCGCAACCTCTGAGGTAGTGGTGGTAGTGGTGGTGGTGGTGGCACTAGTGCTCCCTGGATGGGGTCATTGCAACCCAAGTACTGTTGAATTTTGTACTCCGTATGTATAATTTACTGTAACTGTATTGTGTCTTCTTGTGTTAATGTATCTGATGTGGAACCTCTCAACGAGCATCTGCTCACAGGTGTCATCCAAGACTTCAATAAATAAATCTTACAGTCAGCCACCTTGTACCTGTTGGATCAGTTCCTAGATGTCTTGCTGGCCTATGCTGGGGAGTTCATCGTATTTCCCAGCACAGCATCTAAGCAAAGAGATACCATGCAGCAGTTCTATCAGGTTGTGCACCTACCAGCTGTACTCAGTGTCACCATGCAGACACTCACCAGTGATGGAGTGGAAGGCCTATGTCAATAGGAAGGGGTACCACTCCATCAGTTGTTAGGTGGTGTGTGACAGGGTGTTGGTAGTATTGCTTACAGCCCCTGCTGTCAAACCCACCAGTGTTGGTCAGGTCTGTTTTGCTACATGCTTGGGGCTATGTATGTGTCTATCATCAGGAGATAGGCACAGGCCACTGTAATAACAATACACTACTGTGTCCTGCTGTGTGCATCACACAGCACCTGTGGTAGCCTACCTGCAGTGGTGCCATCTGCAGCGCCATATGCACTGTGTGCCATGCCTTTGCAGCTCAGCAGAGCCTGAAATTTGTGGCGTGGAAGGAGGGGACATTGGTGGGTGGTGCATGTAGTTTACCATATGTGCTCAACATTGTTATGCAAAGTCGGCGATATATAACCAACGCAGTGATGATCGGGGTATGATTACTCCACTGTACAAAGGCAGGGCCATGCATAAATTTGGACATGACTGGGTCTTTGCAGGGCCAATGTCCTGCACTAGCTCTGTACGATTGTCAACCCTGTACCTAGGGTGGTGACATTTTCAGGGTGGGGGAAGTGCCTCCAGGCAGGTCTGCAATCCAACACCAGTGCCGTCCTATGCCAACAAGGGCAGTGTGTACAACTGAAGCACCAAGTTTGGTCGACAGTAAATCTGTTGACCACCTGCACAGTGACAGCAAAATACCGATGCAGGTGTAGTGCCGCCCAAGCCCCCAGTGTATTCTGTCTTGGCCTGTGTGCTGCATGGCTGGTGTGCAAGGCGCAGGATATGTGTGGCTCCTATCACTTCCAACCATTCCACAACCTACTGCACCCTGGCTTGGTGCTGCTGTTGCTTATGCCACAGTTTCAGATCTGACATGCCTGCTTGTGTTGACCATCACTTGCAAAGCTGTGTCCTTCTGTGCAGCAGCATGGCACACCCATTGTATGTTCAGTCCTCTACTGTGGGGTCCACAATGCTGCTGCCTTTATACGACCTGTTGCCATTTTTGTAAAGTTTATTTTTGGTAACCTGTGCTGCTGTGTCATGTGTCTGTCACTGGTGCCCTCCTCGTAAACCCCCTCCTCTCACACCCACAGCCACCCTCAGTGTTCATCTGTTTACCAACTGGTCTAGTCAGGGCTGTGCAGATGCGTGGCTCTCTGTATTTTGCACTACTCTAAGTGCTGTATTCAGATCTGCCCTACTACATTGAGCTGCACCAGTGCTTGCCATTTACACAGCACCCATTCCACCCTATATTCATAGGGTATAGCACAGTGCAATGCCTCTGCATTTAGCATGGTAAAGGACTGGCACCAGTGCTAGCTCACATTACTGAATATCAGGCCCAAGAAGTCAGCCTTCAGAAAGTACAAGCGTACGCAGGAAGAGAACAGGGAGGAATGCTGTGCAAAATCAAAGGAAGCGGGCAGAGCGGTAAGAGAGGCAAAGGCCAATAGGAAACTGTAGGGAATTACAGCTAGCTGAGGGAGTGAAAAAGGAGGAAGAAGGCCTTCTTCCAATTTATAAGGCAGAAGAGGGATATAAGGGCCATGATAGGTTGAAAAAGGAGGAGGGGGCAGAAGACAGTAAGGAGAAAGCAGAAGTACTTAAACATTTCAGCTCAGTCATCACCAGAGAGGACTGTCCAGTGCCACAAGGGAGGGATGTGGGAAATGGAAAGGGGGGAGCATAGACAGTGTGATCCAAGTAGACAGGGTGCATAATGGCCTAAAAGCCCTGAAGGTAGATAAATCCCCAGAGCCAGACAGCGGGCATGAAAGGGTTCTAAGGGAGCTGCTGAGGTACTGGGCATCCCTTGGCAGACCTAACACCTTTCTGGAGGCATGGAACGTGTCCTGGGACTGGATAATTGCACATATGGCACTGAGCCATAAAAGTGGACCAAGGCACAACCCTGGAAATTACAGACCAGTCGGTCTGACCTCAATAGTGGTAAAGCTGTGCGATACCATTCTGAAAGAAAGAGTGGTTAGCTTTCTGGAGGATAATGGGCTCTACAACAAGAGGCAGCATGGGTCCATGTCAGGGAGGTCCTGCCAGACTAACCTGATTGACGTCTTTGACTGGGTAACCAGGACAGTGGACAGGAGTCAAGTGGTCAATGTCCTATATTATGTGGATTTATGAAAGGCCTTTGACTCAGTACCTCATAGGAGTTTAGTGGGTAGGGGTTAAACTTGCTAGATGGGTTAAAAACTAGCTGCAGGACAGAAGTGAGAGGGTAGTGGTTGGGGGGGGGGGAATTCTCTGAAGCTACGCCAGTGACCAGTGGAGTCCTGCACGGCTTGGTGCTCAGTCCGGTGTTGTTCAGCATCTTCAGTGATATTGCAGATGGGATCAAAAGTAAAGTCTGCCTGTTTGTGGAGCACAATGAGATCTGCTGGATGGTGGAGATGGAGTAGGGAATACAGAATCATGGGGAAGACCTGGCTAAGCCAGAGAAGTGGTCTGGAATTTGACAGTGGGTGTTCAACGCTAAAAGCACAAGGTAATGCACTTGAGGGCAAAGAACCCAGAGACCAAAAATTGACTGGGTGGTGTGCAGATAACCAGGTCAGAGGAAGAGAAGGGCCTGGGAGTAATCATCAAGAGAGATCTAAAGCAATTAGCATGCTGGTGCATATCCAGCGGATTACAAGCAGAAAATCTAGCCATTCTGCCACTGTACAGATCATTGGTGAGGCTGCAGCTGGAGTACAGTGTGAAGCATTGGTGCCCTTACCTAAACAAGGATGTCAGCTTGCTGGAAACGGTACAGAGAAAGGCAACCAAAATGATCCAGAGCCAGCAGGGCAATGAGGAGAGATTAAGAGAGTGCAGCATGTACTCCCTGGAGGACAGAAGGGGGGGCGCATGACTGTAACCTTCAAGTACCTTAAAGGTATCAACAGGGTGAGTACTGAGAGTCTCTTCAGCCTGAGTGGAAACAAGGGGGCATAGCCTAAAGATGGTGAGGAGTAGATTCAAGAGAGATAAAGTGACACTGTTTCACTGAAAGGGTGGGGCCAAGTGAATGAGTTGCCAGAGGTGGTGGTCTCCTTAAAGACAGTGTCTGGCTTCTAGAGAGGATAGGACAGAGTAAAGGGAAAGTTGCATGTAGTTTGGTGGGGGAGGGTGTCAGCAAGGAGGGGAGGAAGGGTTGGGGGGTGGGTCCCTCAGTAAGCACTGAGGGACCTGCACTCACAAGCAGACCTGATAGATTATAAGGCCTTTATCTGCTAGCTTATTCATATGTTCATATACTTTTACCAAGCCAGGCAACCCCAATGAAAAAAATATATTTTTTAATCAAAATATGCCCCCACCTTTTTAAGATGGCTACCTCTCAGTATATGCTGCTGCTTCATTTTCTGGTGCCAGACAACAGCAAGACTCACCACACTGCCACTGGCCACAGCTTTTAGGAAAACATCTAACTGCCATGGCTGATAGAAAAAGGTCCCAACAGAGATCACTACACTGCTGCTGACTGCAGCTATTAAGGCCCCAGTGGGGCTTGCAACACTGCAACTGATCATGGCTGTAAAAAAAAAAAAAGAGAAGAGAAAAGAAGAGTCTCCTACCATGACAATGGCTGTTAAGGCTCCAATGAAGCTTGTCTTAGTCCTTCCAATCATGGCTGTATGAAAAACACCCAACCACATACTAACATACTAGCAAAATAGGCCTAACGGTCTTTCACGTCTGCTCGTTTGGTCAGCTCCCACCCTGGGAGCTGACCTTGCTGTCCCCCTCGCCTTCTCTGGTTTCTCCCTTCCCAGTTCCGGATATTCTTGCTGCATTGGATTTTGCTTCCGGAACCCTTCCCCTGTACCTGTCCCACCCCCTCTTGAACCCCTCCACTGTTTCTGCCTCCACCAGCCCCATAGGCAGCACATTCCATGGCTCCACCACCCTTTCAGTGAAGTAGCACCTCCTCTTTTCTCCCCGGAATCTTCCCCCCTCCAGCTTCCACCCATGCCCTCTAGTGGCCAACTAGTTTGCCCACACTTTTCCTACTGGGACAAAACACAGAATGGTAAGTGTATCATTGTTGCCACTTGCTGGCCTAACGCATTCACTACTGAAACTGAACAAGACTAGTTTTATCTTTTTTCAGTTTTTTTCTACTTTTTTTAAGCCATTTTCACATTCAATTTAAAAAACCAAATTGCCTATATATATTTTGTTAGACCAATTTCATAATCGCAATACGGCAGTCCAGGGTGTGCACTGCGCTGGGATAATGACACTTCTCAGGCAGTGGAAGCACTTGGCCTTTAGTCTTATGCTTCAACCCAAATGAGGCATGCAATTATCCCAGCACAACATACAGCCTGGAGTGCCTTATTACTTAAATAACCTACAACAAGGCATGTAGCGAGGAAGACTGTATTGCTCACCCTTGGTGAACTGTGAGGCATGAGGTCGGAAAAGTGCCACCTAGAAAGTGTGGTAAGATACATCTTACCACACACCCTGGGACAGGGTATTGTGCTCATAAAGCAGTTGATTTGGGCATAAAAAAATATCTGAACAAGACATTTTATAGTTTTAAAAGACAACTAATTTAATTTGCCGCTAGCCAAGCTGTAAGGCATTTAACTGCACTGTCACATGATGTAGTTCAACCAATCATATTCTTTTCTCAGTGCTATTTTATAAATCTGTTTTGAATCCCAGCATCCTTTACTCTTCCATGAGGTCTTATTTAGTCAAAGCCACTCTTTACAGTGGGAGGGGAATGTCATCACGCAGAATAACGTGGGTCAGGGAGATCAGACAAATGAAGACAAAAAACAAATAGAGTAGCAGCAAAGTGTCAGAAACTAATGGTAATAAAATAAAATGATTGTGCTGCCACTGATCTGTACTAAATGCATGCTAGTTTTTTTTTTTTTTTTTAGAGCCGAGAAAAACAAGGGGATTTGACTTTGTAAACCACCCTGCACTTGGTTTATGCAAACAGGGCATACATCATATGGATTTCCCTGCATTTTGGAACACATACACACATTACTTTGGGATTAACTGCAACAAGCAACAACAGAATGTGCATTGTGTAGTGCCTAAAACTAATAGTTTTTTTTTTGTTTAACAGTCAACTATTGCCTTTTATAACTGAGGCATGTTTCCTTTCCCCTTTGGTTAAGATGTTTTACCTGATGTTAGTAGGTGTGAGGAGTGGAAGAGCTCTCTATTTTGCAGCTGATGTATGTAGCTCTGCTCCTCCTGTTACCTCATCAGCACTGTGACCTCACTGACTGGGGCATCACAGCTGCTCAGGAAGAGCCTGGGTAGCTGACAGTTGTCAGTGAGGGCACAGTACTGATGTAGTGAGAGGAACAGAACCAGGTATGTCAGCTGCCAGGCAAAATGCTATTCCACACATCCAGCATAATAAAAACTTTCTAACAAACAAAAGAAAATACTTTAAAATAAAGTTACAAGTGACTACATAATATTTTTAATTTCTGTCTGCCATTTTTTGGTTCTATTATCTCTCTATAAGCAGAGCGTCCAAGCTTCTCCCTGTTACTCTGCCAGCAGATAAAGGGAGCAGTGGAGCTTTTAAAACAAGGCTTCTGCACCTAATTCCATATCCCAATTGTAGTACAGGTCATCAGGTTCTATGCCCACTGGCTGCGAGCTGCAAGTAATGAGGATACCTTCTTCCACTTTGACAACTAGACTTCCCCTTCTCAAAATTCAGGGCCAGTTTACTAATAAAGGTTACCTTATTGGCTACTGCCCCCTTGGTAGATGGCATTACTGCCAATGGGCAGTAAGTAATACTAGTCTACCAGCCCAGTCATTGAAGCTGCAGATCCTTGTGCCCACATTCCAAAACAATTTAAAAAAACACCACTGAGCAGCACTGTAAATCGATGGTAAAAAAACGATCACTCATACTATGAAAATTTGTACCGGTGTGAGCGATCCCAAAAACTAGTATCATGTTGTCAGTAAATAAAGAAAATGAGCATAGTTTAAGTCTTCACACAGCCAGTTTGACAGCAGGTAGCAAAACTGATAAACAGGCTACATCAGAAAGTTGCAGTTGTTCACACTGATGTCACTGCCAGCCTGGCATCCATTCAAAAAAAATGCAGCTGAAGCCAGCAGCTGTCGCAGAAAATGATCACTCAGAAATCAAAGTGGTCTGTCAGTGTGAGCGATCTGAAAAAAAATACATGTTGCCTTTAGTTGAAACTGAAATCTGACAAGGCACTGAGGCCACTGTTTGTGTCATGATTCCCACCCATGTTGTGAGGCCCTTCAAAAGACCCCCTATGTAGGCACCGGGGAGCCCAACCCCAGTGCCACAAAGCATCCACAACACTGGAGTACCTAATCCCTAGTGTCACTCTGTATGTTTGAAAATACTGTGACCCCCCATGTTGTGAGGTCACTGAAAACCTGAAATGTGTGGACACTGGGGTACCCACACCTGGTGTCACCAAACATACATGAAACTGAAGTGTCCAATCCCCAGTGTAACCCTGAAAATACCACCATTCAAAAGTCATTGGTAGTGTAACTTTTTTTTCACTTGTAAAATGGAACACTGTCAATTGACATTTTGCTGGTGACCACTTGGACAACCCCCATGCACCCCCTCAACCCCCAACTCAGCACCTCCCCACACCCCCTAAGTCACCTGAACATGTCCCACAACACAGAGCCACTCGCCCATCGAAGACACGTCTTGCTGCTGAAGCCGGCGACTGTCCTACAAAAACCAAAGCAAGTCCATTGTAATGTATTGGGTTTAACTTTTATGTATAACTGACATTTTTGCATATTTTAACACCAAACTGTCAACACAGGCTTCTTGGGACCCCACCTCATGGACAATGGCAATCAAATTATAGAAATTGGTCCCAAAAGGTGATTTCATGGGCATGGCACAAAATCACCTTTCAGGCCAGATTTGAAAATTTTCTCCACCACTGTTCATGAGGTTGGGTCCTAAGGAGGGTATGTAGAACATCTGGTGGAAAAATATATATAAAAAAAAAAACATACGTTATGAGGTTGCACTGAAACTTTCCAATGCTCTTTATAACTTTGGTAGTTTTCAATATTTTGAAAATTTTCAACATAACCATTTCCCCATGCCACATCATGAATGTGATAGCAGACAGTTTTCAAATCCTGACTGAAATATGTTTACATGCTTGTAGCGCAAAATGGTGTTTCAGACAGGATTTGAAAATGTTCACATACTCTGATCATTAGGTGGGATCAAAGAAGGCAACATTGAAAATTTGGCATAAAAAATAACAGTTATGAGCATACATTGTTGGGACTATTCTTCAGCATAATATCCGACTAAAAAATAAACTAGTTTGATGTTTAAAACTAATTTGTATTCATTTTATATGATTGCAGTAAGACACTCCAGGGTGTGGGTAGTAGTGTGATCATCATACTTCCAGGGGCAATAAGGCACTCAACCTGTGGCCTTATGCCTCATTATGCCCCTGGTTGTACAGTGATTACACTACTGCCCACACCTTGGAATGTCTTTATTGCTTACTTAATGTATGCCCCTGGGGCATTATGAGGCACAAGACTGAAGGCAGTGTTGTCCTTACAGCCCTGGGAAGTGCTTTAAAACCTTTAATGCACACCCTGGAGTGGCTTATTACACTATAAAATTACTTAATAAAAAGTACATTTATTTAAATAAACTGGAAACATTTTATTTTGTACTGTAATTTTGAACAGAGTACTGTAGTGAGTCAATGACAAAGTCAACGGGTGGCATGGCATGGTGACTATGCTTTTTTGTGGTCAGTTTAACACTGAACTCTGCAATTGCCTTATGTAGAATATAGTAAGCCCTCACTGTGCAATCAGAGAGGAATTTGGGGTAAAAATATTGTAAATGTTTTAATATTTTTACACCAAATTTCCAACATAGCCTTATTACCCCACCTCATGAACAAGGGCAAAGAAAACTTTCAACTCCTGCCCAAAAGGGGGATTTTGCACTGGAGCCACAAAATCACCTTTCAGGATGTGTAAAAAAAAAAAACATTTTGGTCAGGATTTGAAAAATGGCAGCTGTCATATTCATGAGGTGCTGAAAAGATATGGTTATGTTGTAAGTTTGGGGTAACAAATATTGAAAGTTACCAAAGTTGCGAGCCTACGTTCGCAAAATCCAACATAAGCTGCTTTTTTTTTTTTTTTTTTTTAATAACACCAAATTTTCAACATAGCCTTCTTATGACCCCACCTCATGAACAAGGGCAGAGAAAATTTTCAACTCCTGCCTGAAACGCGATTTCGGGCAGGGACTGCGAATCACCTTTTCAGACAGATTTGCCCAATGTCAGTGTGATTATTCATGAGGTGAGGTCCCAAAAAAGCCATGTCGAAAACTTGGGGCAAAAATGCCCAAGTTATGCCATTAAGTTCAAAACCCCATTGAAATACATTGAACCACACACCTGTTTCTTCAGTTCATGGTCCAGCTTTAAAGAGTGAAGATGTGTCTGTGGTCCAGAGAGGATCATGGCGTTGGACCCCCCCAAAATGGGTAGGGGTGCAGGGTGTTGGGTGCAGAGTGGGAGGGTCAAGTGGGGAGGGTCCAGGAACAGCCGCAAACGACATCAATGGACGTTTTTGTTTTTGCAGGTGAAAGCAAATCATGGAGCATTCCTGAATGAGACACTGGGGGACTGGGCACCCCCCAGTGTCATTATGTTTCTGGGGGGGCTGAGGTGGGGAGGATGTCCAATTAAAAAAAAAAAAAGGAAATCTGATCACCGCAGAACACAGCACAGTCTACCGTAACAAAGATGGCCACAGAACTGTACTGCGCATGTACAGTGTAGTGCGGGGGCCATTTTGAACATGGCAGAGTGTGCCATGCTCTGCCATGACTGCCACTTTTTTTTTTTAATTAAACATTTCCCCCAACCTTCCCTCACAGCACCCATCCCCCTGCCAGAAACATAAGTGACTCTGGGGGTGCCCAGCCCCCCAGCATCACGATCAGGATAACCCACCACCCCCCCAATTTAACTTTTTTTTTTTTTTTTTTTTTTTTAAGTACAAAATAGTGCAGCATGACTGGTAATGGTGACAACGAGCAGAGTGCTCCATGGTTGCGGAGGTGAATGTGATGCAACTCCAACAGGTTGTTTGGTCAGAAGGAATGCAGAGTCCCTTTTTGAGAGCAATGGGACTGCAGGGCTCCACCCGCTGCAGCTCTAAAAAGCATGATGAAAAAAGCAAGCTAGGAAATGCAGGAATAAAATATTGCACTGCACCTGGAGGCATGACACCCAATGAGTCTAATTCTATTCTAGTACTTCATTTTGGCCTCATCTACTCTGCAGCATGCGAGTCAGTTATGGACATGGTCAATTACATTCCATATGCTCTAAATGGTAGTTGAACAGATTGTACAAAAAGTTTATATGCAACAAAGCCTACAGACTTGTCCTGGATGTAGAGTTTACCCACAGTTGTGAACTTTATACACAAGCCATCTGGTTACCTAATTGGTAGAATGAAGTTTCAGATCTGTAAGATGGCAGGAAAAGGCTTTGCTGGGATTCCCCCCTCCCAATATCAAAAACAGCCTAAACGTTAACCAATACCACACTAGGAGTGCGACCAGAAATAGATTAATGAAACCCTTTTGCAGAACAAAGCAGGGTCAGTGTGCCTTTGCCGTAACAGCTGCCAACTGGCTGAATTATCTACCTAATGCAGTGATATGTCTAAATTGGTCCAATTTAAAAGCCCAATGATTTCTTAGATTACTTCTCAGACTTCCTGTAATTGTTATTCGATTTGTACTTTGTATCATTTCCTGTGCTCTGTGTCGTTCCAGTGTCACAAATTCTGATGTGGAACCTTTGAAAAAGAGCACCTATGCCCAAAGATAATTACTGACAAAGTAGCAAAAATTAACCTGGCAGACCAGCTACAGCAGTTTAGTAAAAATAAAAATCCTACTTACGAAGTTCTGCTAGATCAGGCTGTGGTGCATAGTTGGCTTCACAGAGTAAATCAGCAAAATGCCACACAGCTGCTGTTATTAGGAAACACCCCCACCCCACCCCCCACCCCCACACACACACTCTTATCAGTTGGTAACAGTTCAAAGCAAATGTATTTGAGTGAAGGTAACATTTCAAAGCTTGCTTTGCATCAGTTCTGAATTCCCCCAACATGCCTCTACCTTAAATTTAAACAATCACAGAGGAACCGATCACTTCCTAAAAAATGTTCCCACCTTTATGCCACATACAGTTACATGTCTGAAACAGTGATCTTTACACCAAGGAGGATTTATATTCTAGAGTTCTTCAACCCATGTGTTAGGGGGCCTACAACTGTCCTCTCAAGATTATGTGCACTCTATGGTTCTAGATAGATGCTCATTTAGACCGCTTTTGGAACTCAAACATTTGCACATAGTTGCACATTAAATGCAAATAAAACTAGTTTGAGGGGGCAGGAAAAAGTAGTTGCATCCATTATCTGGAGGCCTATATTCATACTTGTTCACTAGATTTTAAATGCACCTTTGGCCTACCTAGATTTTAGCAAGGCATTTGATACAGTCCCACACAAAAGATTGATACACAAGTTAGCCAGCCTTGGAGTGGGTCCCAAGGTGGTAGCCTGGATAAAAAAATGGGCTAGACAACAGGACGCAAAGGGTAGTAGTAAATGGAGTCCACAGTGAAGAAAGGAGGGTTACTAGTGGGGTACTGCAGGGTTCAGTACTAGGACCGGGTCTTTATAAGTGACATTGCAGAGGAACTGGAAGGAAAAGTATGTCACTTTGCAGACAAAGATCTGCAACAAGGTTGATGCACAAGATGGAGTGGAAAGGATAAGACGGGACTTGGCAAGGTTGGAGGAATGGTCAGATGTATGGCAGCTCAAATTCAATGCAAAGAAGTGCAAGGTAATGCACCTGGGAAACAAAAACCCAGGGGAAGAGTACACAATGGGGGGTGAGATACTGACAACAGTAATAATGGAAAGGGACCTGGGGGTAATTCTATCAGATGACCTAAAGGTGGGCAAGCAATGTAAGAAGGCAGTAAGGAAGGCTGGGGGGAATCCTGGAATGCATAGGGAGAGGCATCAATAGTGGAAAATGGAAGTTATCCCTCTGTACAGACAGTTGGTGAGACCCCATCTGGAGTACTGTGTGCAGTTCTGGAGACCCCATCTCCGCAAAGACAGAGTGGAGGCTGTCCAGAGTAGGGCAACCAAAATGGTGCAGGGTATGCACACCAGAAGACATACAAAGAAATATTAAAGGAGCTTAATATGTACACCCTTGAGGAAAGAAGGGAGAGAGGGGACATGATAGAAACTTTCAAGTGCCTCAAGGGAATCAGCAAAGTCCAAGATGGTAGCATCTTTCAGAAAAAGATGTGCAAGAACAAGGAAGCACAATTTGAAGATAGAGGGGAGATGGCTCAGAGGTAATGTGAGGAAGTATTTTTTCACAGAGAGGGTTGTGGATGCATGGAACAGCCTCCCTGAGGAGGTCGTGGAGTCAAGAACAGTGGGGGAATTCAAGAATGCATAGGACAGACATAAGGCAGTCCCGGGGGGGGGGTAGGAGGAAGTAAGTTGTTGGTTAACTAGGATCTGCAGCTCATCTGTTAGGTAGGAAAATGGGCAGACTAGGTGGGCCAAGCGGTCCTTATCTGCCATCACATTCTATGTTTCTTTGTTGTGGAGAGTTGAAGGATTATCCCCCAATTTAGTATTGCACTGTACTATTGTATAGAAAGATTTCTGTACAGAGGGTTTCAGACAGCTGCTTCTGTAAGTAGAAGTCCCACACTGAATTCTTATACAACAAGATTTGGTCAGAGCCTAAACAGCTGCTCAGTGCTATGGGAGTAAAACAAATTACTTGTAGCTCTCACCTCAGAGTCCACTGCTCACAAGATGGTGGCACAGACAGAACTGTGCATGCACAATACTTGAGCATATGCAGTTTTAGTTGGAACTGCCATCTTGGGCACAGCTCCCATCACTTCCACAGTTGCAAAAGAAAATGTAGAGCACCGTCAAGGGTGCATGTTTATGAGGTCCATGGAGGGCAAGGGCCACAAACACCACCACTGGACATTTGCCAGAGCACTGTGGAAGCACACCAGATAGCAATCCAATCATGGCTTCCACAGTGCTCTACTAAACCTCCTGCAATGCCATAACATCTGCAGAGCTCCACCCATGCAGCCATAAAAAGTGAAAACCTTAGTGGAATAATGCTGCTATGTAATGTTGGGAACCTCCCAAGGTATGTAAAGCAATACATGTTATGGAGGCTAATCTGCACCTGGTAGAAAAACTGTCCCCAGCTGGAACAAGCATAGACTGATCCCTTATTTGATGCCAATATGGATGAGAGGGTGGGGGACCAGCTGATGAACCGCCAAAAATAAGTGAACTGTTGCAGTGATTGGCTGTGAAGCAGACCGAGATGGAGAAAGGGACGGAAAGTCAAGAAAGGGAGATGAAGTGAGTTAGAGGATCAGAGGTGGGCGGATTCAATGAGAGCACTTCAGGTCGCTGGAAACAGTCGTTCTAGTGGTTGGACTGGTACATCCCCAAGAGACTTACCAACATGACTGGTACAGATGATATTGAGGCCTACCTTCAAAAGAATTGCAAGAGCTTGTGAGTGGCCTGAGGCCTAGTTGGTAATACGATTAGCCCCATATTTAACTGGTCATGCCCAGTTAGCCTACAGTCACAGTCAGACAGATGCAGATGACTGAACTCGGTTATCAAAATGTGGGTACTCCAAGAGAAGTGTGTACCAGTCGAAGAAGTTGTGCACCAACTGGCTTCAACCTGACATGAAGACTGTTGCTGAGATCTTGGAAACCTTGGTGATCGATCAATTTTTACAAATACTACCCTCAAGATATCCAGATGTGGGTGAGGAAACAGATGGGATACAGCAGAGATGAGCATGTTGGCACAGGAATTCCTGGCTGCTCTACAGTCTAGCACAAGAGGGTACAGAGGTACTGGTTTTTTGAACTCTACTTCTATTATGTTAAGACAAACCCCTTCTATACCTAATTGGGCCCTAGCAAAAACCTCAGAGAAACCTGAGGGGAAACAAGGAAAAGGAGGGAGAAGTTTCCATCCAGCACCACCTCTTACCTCCTTACCTATCCCACTCCCCCCACCTATTTCCAATGCACTTATCACTCCTCCCAATCAATCAACTATGCTCTTATCCCCCTTTTTTGTGCATCTTCCCCCCATTTCATAATCTTTCAAATCCTTCCTTCTGCCCAGTAACCTACACTTTGCTCCCCATTTCTTCTACCCCTCCTTTCTCAATTAACTTTGGATCTCCATGCCCCTAAATCCCTTTGCTTATCCTCAAAATATTCAATTAACCTTGTTCAGTGCTGTCAATGCTGCAATCTCTCCTCCCTTTACTCCCCTAGACCAGTTTGCCACCATACCAGACTTTTCTTCCCTCCAATGTTCTCCTTTCTTTTTACTTTTTTCTACTCTTACATCCCTATGTATTTATCTACTCATCTATTAAACTGCTGAACCTCCCCTTGTACCCTAAATCCGACATTTTTGTATGTATTCTCAAGCCAGTGTCATTGCTTTTTGTAACTATGTTCACCTGCTGTATTATTTGTTAAACCTCAACTGTTGTATATTATCCTACCCCCACTGTATGTGCTATTGCACCCGGGTCATGACTGGAAAAAAGCACCTGTGCCAGCACACTCACCCGGTCAACAATGTTTAAACATCTGCTACAATTGTCAAGGGGCAGGGCATATAGCTCACTATTGCCAGAAAAAGAAACTGGGAGCCCACACATCTGGCCTTGGCCAAATGGGGACATGAAGGGTCACGTACTGGATTGTCGGAGGTTTACTTAGACAAAATGTTTGAAGGGTGTGAAACAGAGGTTGAACAAAAGAATGATAAAACACTAACCTCCTACCCACCAACAGGTGGGGAAAGAATGTGTAAAGGGACACCCAAGTATAAAGAGAAAAATGTTATACCGGGTTTGGGTTAATCCAAACACACGAGAAGCAGCAGAGCAGTTTGTCATCCCTGAAAGGTTCCATCCCCAGTTATATTTGGCACATAATTTAGCATTAGCGGGTCATGCTGGGAGGGGCTGTGCCTTGACATTCAAAATCTGTAACCAAAATTACATTTGGCAGGGAGTTTCACAAAGCAAACCTGCTGCAACATGGAAGAAGCTCACACTTGGGATAAGGGAGCCTGCTACCATTGGAATTTTTAAATACAAGCTGAATGCATTATGATTATATTTGAATTTTTTCAAACAGTTTCAGGTTACTGCTTAATGCACAATTATGAAATTGGTAGAAAGAATGCTGGCTCCTGATCAGCCAAGAGCCGCTTTCAGCTGGACTGTTACCTCAGCCAACATTCCAGCTAAAGTGGCTAAAACAAGAGTTTGAAAAATGCAACCAATTTACTAAAAATGACCCATTTCATAATCACAGTAAGGCACTCCAGGGGGTGCACTGTGGTGGACCAACAGTCCTACTTGCATGGTGGAAGCACTCTGCATTGCTTCAAACTTCAACCCATCTGAGGCAGGTCATCCCACCATAACATCCCCAGTCATGCACCTTGCTGTTTGTAATTTCCTTCAAACCTCTAAAGAGGCTTTGTCCAGAGGTTTATGTGGTTTAAAAATGTTTACTACTGGAAGACCATTTTTTTCTAAATTAAGCAGTAAGGCACGACAGGGTGTGGGTTGTGCTGGGATAACCTCATGCCTGGGTGGTTGGGCACGAGGCCATAAGCCAAGTAAGTCCAACGTTCCAGAAGTGAGGTTATCCCAGCACAACCCACACCCTGGAGTGCATTACTGCTATTATACAATGGCTCATTGTTGTACAAAATAAAAAAAATAATGTTTTTAGTAGATTTTCTGGGTGACAATAAGCTCATCGATAAACAAAGACTCACCCAAATCAATGACAGTGAGGTTGTGCTGGGATAACCTCACTGTGCCAGGGACATACTGACTAGTCAAGAGTCCAGGAAAGTTTCTTGCCATTGTATAACAGTATTTATACCCATCCATAGGTTCCACTGGAAATAATGGTCACCAGAACAGGCAACCAATACCAATCTCATGTACGAGGTCAAGCTGGAGAAACCACTCTGTGCAAACAATCTGCTTCATTCCTTTATTGGGGCCAGCAGTACAAGAGAATTACTGTAGCAGAACAAGGTTCCCCTATGAAAGCATCATAGGCTTTATAATTCCAAGCACATCTTTTTCTGTACAATGACATCCAGTCACATACAGTATCAATGGGTGATCTCATGGAGCTGGCCTAAAAAGTACAACTGAACTATTGAAATCATCACTTATGTTGCAAAATGCCAATGAAAAAGTGCCCTTCAATCTGGGCTGTCAGACTGAAAGCATTTAAATAAAAATGGTTCTGCTACACTCGTTTATGAGGACAAATTTGAACAAAGAAACAATGCTTTTAAATTGGTTTGCTTATGAAATGTAAATGTTTGCTTAAACTTTTTTTTCAGCTTTCTCATCAGTCTTGAGTTCAAACAAGTTCTTCAAGTTGACCTCCGGTGTTACGAAGTGCCGGATTTTGCGTTCATTGAAGAGGCCAGACAGGTTGCTCTCCACTTTGACCTTGTAATGAAACAGCAGCTTCTCATTAAAAAGCCGTGTCAGATTTTCCTCAATTAGTACATTCGGCCTGCTGTTCTTCCAGTTGTTGTGGAGACGCTTCTGCCATTTCATACTTGGACAGGTCCTTCGCAACTGCAATAAAGAGAACAATTATTAAACAGAAGTCCTAGTTGCCTCACCTGCTTGTGTTTAAAATACCATGCAATAGTTGGGTGGGTTTTCTTTAAACAGGAATTTTCAGAAGTGCAATGAAATGTCAATACACAAGGTCTCCTCACTGTGGGATGATTCGTTCCATCTCCAGAGCAGTCCTCCAACAATTACATGACCCTGATGTCTTCATGCATTTTCGTGCATTGTTCTCACCACTTACTAGTGCATTTTTGATGGTGTGTAGCTGAAAACAAGATGGCATCCAACTGTTCCCTTCCAATGGGAGATGCTTGCAGATACACACTGTTGTATTTCTGCATGCTAACTGTATGGTTTCCTCTAGGCCTATGGTTGGGGGGGGGGGAGAGAGAGAGAAGACTACTGTCCCAAGCCCCAGCAGTGTTAAGGAGAGCTTGGAACAGTTTAAACACACCAGGGGCCAAATATTCAAAACTTGGTGCAAGTGGGGTGCTAAGGTTTGCATCGTGCTTGCACCCGACCTACAGGCTACTATTGGATAACAGATCAGTGCTACCCAACGGATTATCAGCCGGTGTCAGCACAGCACTAAGTCAGTCTGTGCTGCCCACAACATGGACCTGTGCTTCAGCCCACACAGACTGCACCTAGTGCCAGATCTATGGCATGATATAGAGAATAATGCATGTAGGGAGTTGATATGGGTTTTTTTTTTTTTTTTTTTTTTTTTTACACAAGTGTTGTGTGATATGTAAACCTCGAGAGCTAAGCTGAGAGGTTACTATTATCACACAACAATGAGGGTATAAAAACTCCATTTCTACCCCTACTTATGTTTTATTTTATATAACTAGTACTAAAAAATTCTTATAATTACCACTACGAGAGGCCTTGAGACCAAAATGCTCCTACTTCCTTACTAGTAAGCACGCCCCGGCTGACATCACATAGCGTTACTAGGCGTGAGGCGTGCCTACCAGTAAGGAAGTAGAAGCGTTGGCCACGGTCTTCATGGTGATTTTATGCAGTGATCTTAAAATATCTTAAATAAATGCTGCACAAATACAGATCTAAACTGGAGGGTAAGCTACAGAATCGGGGAAGGGGGAAGGATGTGTTTTAAATGCAAACCTGCTCTGTTCATTTAAAATTATTACGCTCTTATTTGGATCTGTAACTTACGATATTTTGAATTGTTTACTGTGGAATGTGAGTGCTGCAGGCTTCTTGACGCGAGGCTGTAAAAGTCGTATCAACCTGCGGGTTGATATGACTTTTTACAGTACTCGAAAACGGGTTGATAACAAGGATCACCAGTTATAAAGCAGCACTGGACATGCAAGGTACAAAGGGGCTATTTCCATGCCCATTATAGACTCATTTGCATGGGAAGCAGTGACCCTTTTGCACCCATCCAGTGGGTACTAGCAACATAAATGGTGTCTAGCAGCACCCCCTGAGCACCTGTCCTGCATATTCTAATCATGTCACTGGTGTCTAGTGGTACCCCTAGCCCATTATCCATTCCATGTACCCAATACTATCCCTGGCGTCCAGTGGTACCCCTGCTATAGCCCCCTGAATGCAGTTTGCCGGGTGAGAGGAGGACTGTGCTGGCCACTGTATCAGGATACAACATACAAAGCCCAGACAGGCTGGTAAGAGGGTCAGACAGGCAATGTTCAGGGTGGGATGGGGGACTGTTGGACCACCAATGTTCACTGGTCATTTGTTATCTGGCATTCTGCGGTGGGGCACAGGTACCACCGGATGTTATCGCAACAATTGTTCAGGGGTTCCACTGGACAATGACATGGGATGGGTGATCGGGGTAGGAGTGCCACTAGATGCCAGGAACAAGACTGACATGTGGATGTGACAGGTGCTTGAGATTAGGGGTACCACCAGCCACGGGGGAAATTATCAATACAGGATGGCTGATCAAGGGCGGGAGTGCCACCTGACACCAGGGTGCTGTCAGTTACAGGACCGGCGAATGGGGCGGGCGGCTGCAGTACAGTCATTCCACCATCAGTGGGGTCAGGTCATGGACTCAGCATCCACTTAAGCTGAGGTTTTGAGATAGCACCACTTTGGGTGCTATTTACATGGAAACCTTTGAAATTGCCACTGCACCCATATGCAGGGGGGCTCCCTCATTTGGACAGATGCAGTGCTGCATTAGTGCCACAGCAACAGATTTAGCCTGTGCTACGGGGGTTTTGAATATAGGCCCCACTGCACAAAGGGTACTAACCCAGATTAACAGACAAGAACCCTTATGTGCCCACCCTGACTTTTGAATATATGGCCCCTGATGTCTGCATGGAACAACATTTTATGGGTAGTGTTAATTACAATCTAAAACCAATCTGCTGATTTCTGTTACACAAATATGATGTCCTATTCTTGTGCAACTGGAATAGCCCTTGACATCTCTGTATGGGACTGATCACTAATCAGAGGAACCAGCAAGTATAAAAAAAGGGCATTTAAACTGTTATACACTTCCTTGGTCAGATACCTGTATGAATGAACATGGTAAACACACGTCAACACTGCTGACAATATTCTCTGTGTTATTTTCAGTGTTACTAAGACTGGCTTTCTGATGTGACTTCAAATTTTGTGTGAACGGAACTGCTCAGCCACCCAAACAGCCCAGTGGTAGCACAATATGAACATATGAAGAAGCCAGCAGAAGGAGGCCATTTGGTCCATCAAGTCTGCTTATACTGCAGGGTCCACAGCTTGAGCTAATGTCCTTGTCCTCCCTCCCCACTCCTCCCATACTCCCTACCCATGGTCCTTACCTTCCCCCTATGCCCATCCCAGCCTCTCAAAGCTGCCCACTGTCTACAACGAGATGACCTCTTACAGCAACACATTCCAAGTGTCCACCACTCACTCTGTAAGGAAATGCTTCCTGACCACATGCTCTACTCCAGATGCCCAGGTCTGGGACAGAGCTTAGGATACCTTCAACTGGGTGGTAGTTCTCACCAGCAAGAGCCGTGGGTATAGTACAGTGCCATGAGGGAGGTGTATGGGACCTCAAAAGGGAAAACTACCGGATGGTGGTGCTGAATTTCTTCTCATGGCCAGTGTCATTGCCTTATGGTGTTCCTCAAGGATCAAGTCCTCTTGCCCATGTTTTTGTCCCCAGGGAGGGATCATTAAATGGTACGGGTTGGGCCTGGATTTCACTGCTACACAGATGACATTCAACTCAGCTGTGTCTGCACCCAGGATGCTGGGTGCAGTGGATGTGCCTAATACTGCCTGGCTGAGATGCAGGACAATGTCAAAAGACTCAACCATTTGAAGGAGCTGTTAATCTGGATCATAGTGGCAGGGTGGCACCCGCTGAGGTGAGGGTCTTTTGGCCCAGCTCAAAGCTTTAGGCTACCACAAAGGTGAAAAGTCCAAGGGTCATTCTGGCTGAAGGGCCAACACTTGAGGCAAGGTGTTGGCTGTAGTCCAGAGTGGCTTTTACCATCTAAGAAACATGAGCTCCATTACTCCCTCCCCCCCCCTCGGGGATCTGGTTACCCCAGTACAAGCATTTGACAGATCTTGGCTCTACTACTGCAATGCTCTATACCCCACGGTCAGTGGAAGTGTATTACAATGCCTGCCAGCTGGTGCAGAACATAGCGACAAGACTGCCCTGCCTTCTAAAGATGTGTCATGCACCTCCAACACTGCATGAACTGCACTGTCTGCCGAATGAGTGTCCAATCTCCATCACAGATCGGTTACTGACCTGTAAAATCCTACAAGGATTGAGTTCTGTTTACCTGGTAAGATCTTATGCACCCTTACATGCCCCTACGCTCACTCTGCTTCTCAAAGGTGGGCCTCTTGACTGTACCAAGGGTCACACTTAAAACATCAGGAGACCTGGCCACTGGAGGAGGTTGGCCTGGTGTGGAACTCCCTCGTGAGAGCCATTAGAAAGGCCCCTTCAGTGGAGACCTTCAAGAGGGGACTTAAGACACATTTCATCAGGTGCCTGGGGACTGTGTTCCTATTGTTGATCATCCTAGCTGTTTTGTCCATTTTATTATTCAGAATTTATGTTGATGTAAATGTCTTCATGGTGTATTCCTGCTCTTAGTGTAAGGCACCCATGTATCTGGGGAAAGGGCACGATCATTAATGGAACAGTTTACTGAAGAACTTACCATAACAATTGATGTTAGAAAAAATCTGTTAGGACACATCTTTGAAACATGTAAGCCATCAGTGTCTGGACCATGTGGAAACTTTCTGCCACTCACAATGACCTGCCATGTCAACACTACGTGACCAGCCCCCATCCCTCAGTTCCCCCTCGGAGATTATCCTTAAAGGGCCTCCAAGGATTAGGAACCAGGAAGATTAGACCACTACCAGGCAAGCAGGGACCAGCATGGACTGGAAGCAGGATAGATGGAGTAAGGATTTAGGCACAGCACCTAATCTCGCCCTCAGGATACAAAAATGGGGAAGGATGGAGGGGTACAGAATGACTTAATGGAGATTTGAGGATCTTTTGCTACAGCAAATTCTTACTCAATTGTTCTGTCTTCAAGGACATCACCACCATTAGGCCACACCTTTGGCACGACTGCCAAGCAGTACAAAGTAAACGGAGGACTGCACAATGATATGTGATCAGGATAGAAGGCCTGCAGAACAGCAGCCCAAACCTAGCACATCTATAAGACACCATGTCCAACTGTAATGTAATATTTAATGAAAGTGTGAACAGCGCTTCATGTGACTGCAGCCCCTGTCGGCAGAATATTTCTGAAACAAGCAACAGCAGTGGCAATACCCTTTGTGGAGTGTCCATGAAAGTTCCCTACTGTACTTCACTAATACAGCTCCGCAGCCATTTGGACAGATGCTGCTTAGACACAGAAGCGCATGCTTTACCAGGGGGCGAATGAAACAAAAAGATGTGAGTGGATTCTCTGCAGTCCTTGGTGCGAGTAACAGTTTCTCAGTGTTCTATGTACATCCAATGTATGAAGCAGCACCTCACCATGCTCAGAATAATAAATGGGGACTTGCACTGTTTGGTTCAATGTAAATTCTAATAGCACCTGCAGCAGAAACTCAGGATTGATAAGTAGAAAGACTGCCTTTGTGAAAAATGATCAAATATGGAGGCTCGCACATTAAGGCTGGAAGCTCAGAAATCCTCCAAGCAGAAGTCATAGTATTCTCCATGACAGGAAATTTAAGCTGCAATTCAGGGTAGGCTCGAATGGAGCCAACATCAATTTCTCAAGTATGAAATACAAGTCCCAATGCAGGACGGATTAATTAGGCTTCATATTATATGAAGGATACCGCTCAGAAAAGTATGGGACCCCTCTAACTGGGCAACCGTGAGACCATCAATAGAGCACAGAAAGCTGATATAACAAACAAATGTACCTGAAGGAATACTGCAGGCCTGAGTCCAATCAGGAAAACAAGTAGTCCAGCACAGAAATCATAGGACATGTAAAATGCGTCCACACACGTCTGCTAGAAGGCTTCCAATCTGCAAGTAAGTCATCAACACCCTTAGGGGATATCCCCAAAACATGCAGTGGCTATGTTTTCAGGAGCCATGCATGCAGGTGTTGGGACTTGAGGTCCAGGGGCTCCTTGCCCTGTGACAAGACTGTCACAGACGTAGTACAAGATGCTCCACTGCCAGATGTTGGAGTGGAAACCACATCTGGTGAGGCCAGAACAGAGCAATGAGGAAGATAGTGGCACTCTCCACACATAGTTTATGCAGAACTCAATATTAGAGGAATGGATTGGGAGGAAATGCATACTGGAATTTTCTTTTCCCTGAGAGGAACAATACATCTCACCAAAAAACTCCAAGCCCTGGAGTGAGCAGAAATGCAACAGTTTTGCATTGTGTGGGGATGCAAAAAGGTCCTACTCTGGACAACCCCATCTTGCAAAGACATTGTTTACAGAGGTCAGCACTTTCCATTCATGAACCATTGACTTCGGCGTGCTTTTCAAACAACATGAAGTCTTGCTATATTATAACATATGCAGTGAGTCCCAACCTTCGAACTGCTCCGGAGGTGAAAGTTAACTTTCCATGCCAGGCATGGAACGCTGAGCTCAAGCTCGGTTGAAACTGTCTGTTCTTCAAACTCAAACGGTCAGATTCTTTACTCCGCCTCACTGAACAGTCGCTCCGGAGATTTCTCCTGCTCAGTTCATTTTGGCGGTTAAAGTATTGTTTTTCTCTGTTTTTAACCAAATTTAAACTGCAACCGGTCGATTCAGACTCTGTCTGTGGTATTGTGAGTACTAGATAGGTTTTACATTGATTTCTATTCTGTGTGGAACTTGTAAACTGTTTATCTGTTCAGTTTGAACCGATCAGGTTCTTTAAAATATACTGATCTGTCATTTAGAGTGTGGTTACCGGTTCTTAAAATCGGTTAAAAATAAAAACACGGATTTTATTATGTTTTTTTCTATGACCCGTGACACGGTTGGGAACTGATAAGAGGGTCTTACCTGGCGGATTGCCATAAATGGGTAAGTTTGGTTAGGACTGGCATTATGTCTGAGAAACCCAAAAGAAAAACCGGGCCCACTGGGTTTCAACACTGCAGTATCTGTGGGGAAGTCTTTGCCAAGGATGACCCCCACACTACCTGTGTTTATTGTCTGGGGTTTGACCACCTCAATGCAGACTGCCAGATTTGTAAAAATTTTCCTGCAGCTACCCTGGAAAAGACAGTTGGTAGGCTTAGGGAAAGGGAGGCCAAAAGTCAGCTGAACCAGATGTGCCAGCCCGGTCTGGTTCCAGCCAAACTGATGGAGTGCCCTCTGACCAGGGCTTAGACTTCCTCGGGCAAAAGGAGATCAGACTCCGAGAAGTCTGTTCCAGCAAAAAGGACTAGGAAATCAGCTGGTGTGGAGCCAAAACTTTCCTCTCCAACCGCTGAAGAAATAGCCAAAGCGATTAAAATCGTCCAGTCGCTTTCCTCTGTTCCGACCAAACCGGCACAATCAGGTAAGCGTACGGTTCGGCCGGTTCAAGAGTAAGATTTAGAGGAATATTATGAACCAGAGGAGGGGGAAGAGGAGTATGAGGAGAGTGAATGTGGATTTGAAAGTCTGGATGTGCCCATTGACCCGGACACCTCTCCAGACAGACCTTCAGGAGCGTCTCCTCCTAGGCTTTGAGTCCCCTTCTCATTTTATGTTTTATAAAAAGTGGCTGAAACCCTCCAGCTCCCTATGGAGGAAGCTGTGGATGATCAAGAGGAGCCTGACTATGTGGGAATGATGGATATCCCAGAGTCGAGGAGACTGTATTCCTTTGCATAAATCTTTTGGGAAACAGTTAAAATTCTAAAAACTCTTCACACTATACCTCCTGTGGTTAAGAGAATGGACAAGAGGTACACATTGTCAGGCTTTGATACGGAGTTCCTTACACAACAATGCAGCCATGTTGAGTAGTGCAGGCTGCAGCTCAGACAAGGCAAATATTCCCTTGGCTTCACACCCCCCTGACAAGGACTCCAGGAGGATTGATGCCATGGCAAAGAAACGGTACATGGCAGCATCCTTGGGACTCAGGCAAATTATATGGCTTATGTTGCTAGATATCAGAAATCCAGATGAGATACTGTTATGGCTCTAGCAAAACAGGTCCCTGGCCAGCTTGCCAAGGAGCTGGAGCAGGTGGCTGCTGATGGTATTGAGGCATCCAAGGTGCAATTCCATGCTGCAGTGGACTCTAATGATGTGTCATCAAGAGTCATGGCTACATCTGTGGCACTTCGCAGAATGGCTTGGCTCAGATGTACTAGCCTGTCACAGGATACCCAGATTAAGGCCATGGATTTTCCTGTTGTGGGTAATTTTCTGTTTGGGAAGCAGACAGAGAATTACGTGAAGAAAATGGATGAGTATAGGACCACCTATAGGAGTGCAGAGGCCAAGGAAAGGCAGGCCACTCCTCAAAGGCAGCTTTCCAAGGGCAGGGGCAGGCCTTTTCATAGGTCTTTTTACTAAGCCCAGGCCTCCTCTTCTGTTTATGCCCAGAGGGGGTTCTTTAGAGGGAGAGGCAGACGGGGTACAAGCAGGCCTGCTTCCACCCCTCAGCTCAAAGCCCCTGCCAAGCAGGCACCCCGATGGGGTTGCCGGGGCTGATTCTCAGCTACCTGTAGGGGGTAGGCTGGCTACTTTGTCCAGGACTGGCAGTCTCTGACAGACAAGTGGGTTCTGGAAGTAGTAAGCCAGTGACTGGTTCTCAGCTTCAAAAAATTTCCGAAGATGAGAACCAGATTCTTTCCACCTGCAAATCCACCAGAGGCACTTGCCCTAGAGGCAGAGGTCTCTTCCCTCCTGGCTCTCAGAGCTGTGGAAAGGGTTCCACTCCTACACCAGGGCAAAGGGTTGTAACTCCAGGTGCTTCCTTACCCCCAAAAAGACAGGAGAATGGCGGCCCATCCTGGATCTCAGATATTTAAACAAGCACCTTTTAAAACCAAAATTCAAAATGGTGACTCTGGGAATTATTTTACCCTCTCTAAGGCCAGGGGACTGGCTATTTTCCCTGGACCTCAAGGATGCCTACTTCCATATTCTCATCAGAAGCTCCCATCGAAAGTACCTCAGGTTCGAGCTGCCCTCAGGCCATTACCAGTTCAGAGCAATGCCCTTTGGCCTCACCTCTGCTCCAAGGGTATTCACAAAATGCCTGGCAGTAGCAGTTGCTTCCCTAAGAAGGCAAACAATTGCCATCTTCCCTTATCTGGACGACTGGCTCATAGTAGGTCAGTCTCCAGACCAAGTCAAGTTACATCTACAGATAACTCAGCAACTGCTCACCTCCCTAGGTTTCCTCCTGAATCTTTCAAAGTCAGTCCTAGAGCCTGTCCAGCTCCTCTCCTTCATAGGCGCAGAGCTGAACACAGAGAAAGCCAGAGCCTTCCTTTGGACAGGGCAAGGACCCTGGTCTCTCTGGCCTCCTCATTCACCCTGCAGGTCACTCGACCAGCAAGGCATTTTCTACAGCTCCTGGGGCACATGGCTGCTTCTACAGCAGTAGTGCAGGGAGCAAGATTTCAGATGAGGGACATCAAGTTCCATTTGAGAGCCTTTTGGTCTCAAAGGAAAGACCCCTCTAACCAAACTGATCCCAGTAACTCAAATCCTGATCCAGGCCCTACAGTGGTGGCAGGATCAGAGCAATCTGAGACAAGGTGTTCCCTTTGTCACTCAGTCTCACTCCTTAATCCTTACTACAGATGCATCCCTCTTGGGGTGTGGAGCTCACATGGGCGACCTCACTACCCAGGGATTGTGGTCCCCTCAGGAGTCTCTGCTCCACATCAACCTGTTGGAACTCAGCAGTTTTTCTAGCACTTCAAGCTTTTTCCAAATCTGTTCAGAACAAAGTTGTACAGGTCAGAACAGACACCACCGCAATGTGGTACATCAACAAGCAAGGGGGCACTCTGTCTACGGCCTTGTGCACCGAAGCAATGAAGTTGTGGTCTCTGGCTTACTCCCTGAACACCTCCCTCACGGCAGTTCACCTCCCAGGAAAGGACAATGTCCCAACAGATGCTCTCAGCAGGATTTCCCCAGGGCCATCACGAATGGTCACTGGACCCCCTGGTCTTGGAAGTGATATCTGCCAGATGGGGCACCCCGCAGATGGATCTTTTTGCAGCCCCAGACAATCACCAACTTCCCCTTTTTTGCTGCAGGCCCCCAGTGTTGGGCTCAGTCCCTCTGGATGCCTTACTTCTCAATTGGGAAGGGAAGTTCCTCTATGCTTTCCCCCACTTCCCCTCTCCTGTTCAAAATTCTAGTCAAAATCAGATCTCAATCCTGCAAGATGATCCTGATTGCTCCAGATTGGGCCAGACAACCCTGATATCCACTCCTACTGTCCTTAGCAGTCCATCTTCCCCTGTGTCTTCCCAGGAATCACAACCTGTTAACCTGTGCTCAGGGGAGGGTTTGGTATCCGAACCTCAAATCTCTCAATCTCAAGGCCTGGCTCTTGAAGAGTTAGAGTTTGCTGATCTACACCTCTCCTAAGGTGTAATGGATATTCTGAAGGCTTCTAGGGAAACCTTCCACCAGGGCTACCTATAACTCCAAATGGAAGAGGTTTTCCATGTGGTGTTCTGGGATGCATATTTCCCCAGAATCTGCTGATTTACCCACAGTCCTGGATTATATGGTCCATTTAAATACCTTGGGGCTGAGACCAGCTACCCTAAAAGTACATTTGGCAGCTGTGTCTGCCTTTATTTCAGCAAGTAAACCCTCTTCTCTTTCAGCTCATCCTGTATTCTCCAAGTTTTTTTAAGGGATTGCTTCACACCAACCCTCCATTTCAGGGACCCTGCCCGGGATCTTAATGTTTGCAATGCTCAGCTTATGCAACCCCCCCCTCTGAGCCTTTGTCTTCAGCAAAGCTTAAGTACTTGACTTGGAAGACTGTTTCTGGTAGCCATCACTTCTGCCAGATGCATAAGTGAATTACAAGCCTTGTCAGTGGAGCCTGATTTTATCTCCTTTCATAGAGATAAGGTGGTCCTCAGGACTAACAAGAAGTTCTTGCCTAAAGTGGTTTCAGATTTCCACCTTAATCAATCTATATCTCTTCCAGTGTACTTCACTGACCATTCCTCCTCTGATGAGAAGAGGCTGCACAGCTTAGATGTGAAGAGGGCCCTTAGTTACTACATAGAGTGTACCAAGGGTCACAGGTTTGACTCCCTCCAACTGTTCCTCACTTACGGTGAGGTTGGTAAAGGGAAACCTGCCACTAAAAGATCCATTGCCAGGTGGACTGTCTCTTGTATCCAATTCTGTTATGAAAAACTGGGTAAGGTTCCTCCTTCAGGCCTGAGGGCTCACTCTACCAGAGGTAGAGCTGCTTCCCTGGCTGCTGCCAGGGACATCCCTATTCTAGAGATATGTCAAGCAGCTACCTGGAAAACAGTTCACACTTTTACCAAGCATTACTCCCTGGATATCCAGGCTAGGAGTGATGCTTGGTTTGGCACAGCTGTGCTTCAGAGCCTATTTCCTAAGTAGGTTCTGACCTCCTCCATGGAGGTACTGCTGTGTAGTCTGCATGTGTCATAATATAGCAAGACTTCATGTTTGAAGAAAAAATTACTCACCTTAGTAATGTTGTTTCTTCTAATGGAGTCTTGCTATATTATGACCTCCCTCACTTCTGCCCCTCTCAGAACCTCTGTTTTTGGGATGTGGGTGGGCAGTGCAGTGTTGGCACTTAGTAGATGCCCACCTTGTTTTCACCCTCCTTTTTGGGGTGACTTGGTGTTGTGTTTTTCATTTTTGGGGTCTCCTGACTTGAGTCTGTTTTGGGACCAAAAAAATGTGTTATGTTTAGTAGCCAGTTGGCTAGTGTAGGTTTACAGCTTCCACACAGGACCTCGGTGAGTTTAGCTCGTAAAGATATGATGGTTTGAGTTTGAAGAACAGACAGAGTTTCAACCAAGCTTGAGCTCAACATTCCATGCCTGACATGGAAAGTTAACTTTCACCTCCGGAGCAGTTCGAAGGTTGGGACTCACTGCATGTGTCATAATATAGCAAGACTCCATTAGGAGAAACAACATTACTAAGGTGAGTTATTTTTTCATCCTGTCTGCCAAGATGTTTTGGAGACCAGGAAAAAAAACACTGCCAACAGCTGAAGGCCATGACAAGAGCCAAATACCATACCCTTATTACTTCCCTACATAGTGATAGGAGTACCCCCTCTTTGTAATGCATCATGGAGATTGTCCATTTGGTATGACAAATGACTGGGGAAGAGCTCAGAGGCTGTACAGGACAGTCTGCATTTCCAGGACACTGATGTCCAACTCTGGCTCTGCCTTGGTCCAGGACCCCATGTCTGGTAAGGGGCAAGATGAACATCCCAGCCAGAGGCATCCATAGTGAGAATCTGTATAGGAGTTGGTACAAGGAAGGGAATGCCATTCAGTAAATGGTCATGTAATCCACCAGAACAATTCTCTGCATAGTGGAGATGAGACAAGCACCATTTGCTGCAACTCAACAGATGAACTGATCTCCGTGCCCACTGTGGCATCCTCATATGAATTTGAGCTAGTGGTACAGTTATTGTGGCTGTGGCCCTGAGACCCAGAAGATCCCCTCTGTATCTTTCTTCGTGAGAACAGTTTTTATGGCATGATTCTGAAATAGGATCCTAATCTCCTCCTTTAAAAGTGACAAGTGTCTCAGAGGATAGAAATGAGGGAGAGGATGATCTGGAAGTACTTCTAACAGAACCAGAGCACATCTTGTCCCCTTGCAAATATCTCCAGGACCCATTTGTCAATCATGAACTCCTGCCAATGTTTTAAATAGAGATCCTGCACCCCACACTCACTCCTGGAGGCAACGACTGAGTGGGGTGGAGATGGAAGAGAGTCAAGTGGAACAGGGCAGCAGAGCCACTAGAACAGATTCCTTTTGGTGCTTTGTTATGGGCACTGTGGAAGAGGACCACCACCCTGATTGTATGCATGGTTACCTCTGAATCCAGGCTTACGAAAAGAGCCCCTGTCATGCCATCTAGCAGGAATGGGATATAGGGACTTGGCAGACGTTAGTCATCTTGGAAGACTGAAGGCCATACGTAAGGCTTCTTCAGCATTATAACAGTTTGGATTTTTAAAGGGAGCATTCATAAAAACTTACCATAACAGATCTTCACGATAACCTCCATTAGGCCACACCTTTGGAACTGTAAGCCATCAGTGCCAGTACCTCACATCAACTTTCAGCTAGCTGGGGGCCACCCACAATGACATGCAGCATTGATGCTTATAGAATGGTGGCCCCATGAGTCCTTAGTTCTCCGCCAGGGATTAATCTCAGAGGGCCTCTGTGAGGAACAAGATTATACCACTACCACACAAGGAGGGGCATGGGTCTAACAATGCATGGAGCAAGGTATTGGGCACAGCATCTGATATAACTTTCAGGATACCAAACATGGGGAAGGAGGGAGGGTAGGACATGGCCTGGCCTAATGGAGGAGCTTTTCTCAAAGATCTACTGTTACAAAAAGTTTATGCAACTGTTCCATCTTCATGGATCTCCTTCATTGGGACACACCTTTGGAACAACTGACAAGCAGTACAAAGCAGCAGGTAGGTTGGCACAGTCCGATCAGGACAGTAGGCCTTGCAGTACAGCAAGGCCGAACCATCTACGAGATGCAGTCCAGACTGTAATGTTTAGTGGAAGTGTGAACAGTGCTCCACTTGGCTGCAGTACATGTCAACAGCAGGGACATTTTTGAAATAAGCAAACAGAAGTGGCCATACCCCTGTTGTGGAATGACCATGAACAGTACCAGAAAGTTCCTTACTATACTTCCTGTAACAGGAAGAAATATAATGTGCCTGCCGTTTAGACAATACATTGTTTTGACACAGGAGTACCCTCTCTCAGGGGCAAATGAGGCAAAAAGCAGAGGGTTTTCTACAGTTTAATGTGATTAATATGCTGTAAAACTAGATTTTCAGGCGAAGAATTTTAGCCCAAATGCAAGCATAACTGCACAGATTTATCACCAAATCATTAGTGCACCACTCACTTTAATGGAAAAAAGTGCTAATAGTGCCAATTATTTTTATTTGAATTTTGGTGACCAGGTTCACCCACTGAAACAATGGAGTCTCTTTCAGGGGTGACTCAGAATTAGTTACGTATAGTGGTGTACATTTCATTACATCAAATACAGAGAGCATGTCTAGAGGGAAAGCAACGGCACTGGTTACAAACATTAGGTAAAATACATAGCTATTCACTAAGGATTTTTTCAAGGAAAGTAAATCTTATAAAATGGCAGAGTAAAATAATGTAATCTGATTGGCTCTATGTGTAATACAGTTCACACATGGGTAAAAAAAGTAAAAAAGGACTACTCAGCAGTGAAGTGTCTGCAACGCAGATCAATGGGCATTTGGAACACGGGCATTTTAGTTAGCCCTCTACTGCCAGAGCCGATCTTGCACCACAAACATGGCTGCTACTTGTACACTGTAAAAACAGAACTTCAACTGGACCCTAAAAATAAAGCTACCTTACATAAAATGAATTAAATGCCGTTTCCCTGATTATCACACTCAACATACATAAATTAGAAACAATAAGTATTGTTTATAGTTCATACAACGGTTTCTTTGCTGACAGTCAAAAATCCCCCTTCTATTTTTAACTGCTTATCAGTGAACTCTTCTTGCCCTGAATGAGATTACAGAGTCTCTGGCTGTAACATAGAGGATAATGTATGGTCATCAATGGTTAACTGGTTTGTTAACCATCAAGAGGTTACCAGGGCAACCATGTAAACCGAGAGCGAAGCTCGAGAGGTTTACATCGCCATGGCAACCGAGATTGGTTAAAACAGTTAACCATCAATGTACCATACATTAGCTTTCATAGTGTATGGTACCTTTTTTTTTAAAGAAAAAAGCAGCTCCTTACTGCTGTTTTTTCATGTCCCCACTGCTCTGCCCTCACCGCCGTGGCTGTTACAAGGTCATCCGATTCAGCTACGTGCATGCCCTTACTGTTCCCGGTTGTTAACCCATCGATGTGACGTACCATTAATGGGTTAACAACATCGTGATGTCACATCGATGGTAAAACGTTGTTATAAAAAGGTAGATTTATACCTATAACAGCGTTCTACCATACATTATAAAGGCCGTTGTCTTTGTGCAGTGTGTTGAGAGAAACATTCTGCCAGTGGAAATACATGAATTCATGTATTCAGTGGAAAACATTCCATATCTTGAATGTGGGGAACAGAGAGGAAAAAACAGGAAGAAGAAAGTAGGCAATAAAACAATGACATCACTTGCAGTGGGAGTAAGGATTATTTTATCACAAATGCACAAAGTAAATCTATTTTTCTACATATAAACATGCTTTTCCAAATAGTCAAGAAAAAAGGAGTCAATTTTATAAGCGCAATAAGGCACTCAGGGGTGTGTGTAAACCATATTTTACAACATGGTCAGCAGCTGAAGTCACTCAGCCATTGGCCTTGTGCCTTACTACGCCCACGGCCATGCTGTAAAATATGATATACACACCCCATTGTGCCTTATTGCTTAAATATGCACTGCAAAACAAATTAAGGACATTCCAAATAGTTGGCTACATATAATGAAATAAGTGCTATTATGTAGGTATTACCAGGGTAGTTACACAATGAAAGCAATAAGGAAGACAAACATTTTAAAAATTCATGAAATAGGATCTGATTCATTCAACATTTACAGTGGCAAGGTGTGAAGGTCCAGGAGAGGGCTTTGAATTTCTTCTTAAATTGGGTGATGTTGGGGGTGGTATGAAGCTCTGAAGGTAAGGAGTTCCACAGAAAGGGAGCCGAGTAGGACAGGGATCTACTGCCAACAGCTGTCCAGACCCTAGGAATGTCCAACAAGGATCTATTAGCCGATTTCAGTGGCCTTGCATGTTTGGGCCGAATTAAGGAAACAAGGCTGGGAGAAGCATTAGGTTTCAGCAGTTTAAAAGTCATACAGTGCAGGGAGTAGCACAGCCTAGCTTCAAAAAGGGTGGGGGGGCATGCCAACAAGGTGAGCACATCACAGTGGTGGTCCCTGGGTTGGGCACCAGCAGCAAAACCTGCAATTCTATTATACAGAACTTTTAGTTTTGATAAGAGATTCACAGGCAGACTGCAAAACCAAGGGACCATAACATAGGACTGGTAGGGTGTAGTTTGCTACTGCTACATACGCAGGGATGGAGAGGTAAGGGGGGCAAGTCTGTAAAGGAGGCAGAAATTTTGGAACTAGGAAGCATTTGGAATAGAATCAGGCTGAGGGAACTCAACATGTACCCCTGGAACAGAGGGGGGCGACATAACAGAAATATGAGAGGTATAAATTGGTTAACATTCAGGAGCTTTTCCAACTGAAATAGAGGTGGAGAATGAGAGGCATGACATGAGGCAGGAGGGAGGTTCAATAGTAATACAAAGGAGTTTTTTTTTTTTTTTTTTTTTTTTTTAGAGGGTGGTGGACCCATGTGATAGCCTACCCAAGGAGGTAGTGGGGACCAAAATGGTAAGAGTGTTCAAGAAGGCATGGGATAGACATAAAGGTAGCATATGGAAAGGCAAAGGAGGGGAAGGGGTATGGTACCAGGTAGGTTCTTGGGCATACTAGATGAACCCTTGTGGTCCTCTTCTGCCATCACTTTCTATGTTTCTATGTTAACCATTCCTAAGAAGGAAGTGACCTGGAGAATAAAAGGAAGGAGGCAAATAAGCATGTCCTTTTGCGATCATCTTCAGAACCTACTCATTTGTACTGACCTGTCATTATTTCAGATGAAGGGACAGTCTGCCTCCAACACTTACCCCTGAAGGTTAACAGCTGAGGGGGGGAGAGATGGAGGAGTCGGGCAGAACTAAGGGGCATCAGAACAAATATTTCTAAGTGCTCTTGCACGGTCATCTGGGTGAGACGACCTGAGAGTGGACCACTGCCTCAGCATTGTTTATGGCAGGTACAATTACCTTGAGCAGCAAACCTACAAAAAGTCCCTACCACGATCTCTAGTGGTAGTTGGGTACAGGGACATAAGACCTTCAGTGTCATTTTAAACATCTGAAGGCCATATAGGGATTTGATATAATAGCCAAACAGTTTGGACCCTTTAAAGGGAACATTCAAAACTGCCTGTTGCACATCAGTGGCAAAGCCAGTAACTCTAAGCAAAGAATGCCTCCTCATGCAAATGCCAGCAGCTGCAGCCCTGGCAGAAGTATCGGAGGCATCATAACCTAAGTGCAGCAAATAGTTGCTGACCTTAGCACCAACAGATGATGTTTTAGGCAAATCAGTCTTGGCAGGGCAATCAGGCAAAGCATAAGAAATAGTACAAGCAGCTTTCCATAGGCTGTTCTGGTTTTTGATCATATGGGCCTGATAGTTTGCAATACAAAGTCCCAGGGATGCGGAGGCATAAGTATGTCTGCCCATTACATCCAACCTCCTAGATTCCTTATCAGGAGGCAAAGTATATGTCGAGGACTCCTAGATCACAAGCAGCCATAAAGGCCAGAGTTAGTTTCAGGCTGGTTAAACGTTTAGCAGATGGTGCAGGATACTGCTGATCTGCCTTTCTAGCTACTGCAGGCATGAGTCAGAGGAATGTCATATAGCAAAGGAAGCAGCCTCTAAAGCAGGATATCCAGGTGGGATAAGAACAGAGAAAGTGCAGAGTACCTCCAGAAACTCCATAAGATTCCTCTTTGTGGAATCTTCCTGTTCTACATCAAAGCCCATGACAGACTGCATCATGGCCTGGAAAGTGGGGTCCTCAGGAGAACACTGGGGTATACATCATAGTCCAGACTACAAAATGAGAGAGAGCTAGAGGGTTTTCCTCCACAAACTGCTCTTCACCCTGATATTCCTCTCTCTAAATCTGCATGAAGATCCATAAATTCAGGATTATATTCCATCTCTTCATCATGAATGATGGAAGCCTCAGAAGAAGCAGGTGACCACAGCATAGGGTGAGAGGCAGGACTCTGCAGCATGCAAGTGGAACCCATTGATGAGTGCCTATGAACCAAAGAACCCACTGGCTTGGAACTACTTGCAATAGCAATACTGGTCAAATGAAAAATCTATACCAGCACAGTCTGGGAGCTGACAGCACCCTGAAAAGGGTCTGGAACTACCTGCATGGAAGGGCCAGAACCAGACAATGGAGTCATACCAAAGTAGGTATGGCAGTGCCCATAGCCAGGCTCTGACCTTAGTGTCTCAATGATGGTTGGGGGTGCTTTTGTCGATGTCATAGTGGGCACCGACAAGGGCATACGTGTTCTCAACAGTGACCAGGACCTCGCCTGTAAAGCAGACCTGTCTTTGTCCCTGTGTTTATGCTTATAGCCAGATGAGGTGGGCCAAGATAACTACGCCTTTCCTCATCTTTCATCTTGACAAGTTCCTATGGCAGCTGATAAGGCAGAAACAGACTGAGCTCTTTTTATTCTGGATGGCTTTTAATACTTTTATTGGATAGAGCCCTCCCATGACAAGGTGTAGCTTGCTTTAAACTCTGGCAAATCTCACAAGCTCTCACATTGGGGAAAAGGCCCAAACAGCAGAGTGCACGTCCCCCTTGTAGGTTTTAGAACTGCACTTACAATATCGAAATAAAGGTTCTTTGCATATAATGGCAAACTACTAAAATAAATGGCAATAACTTTGTCAACACCGTCATTCAGCAAGCCCAACAAGGATTATCAACAGCAGGAGAACTGATGAGTGATTGTGTCACTCGAATTATATATGTACCAACACTGTACATCATTGTCAGTGGCCCCTGGTAAGCAAAGTTTCCACGAGGTTCTGATGCTCAGTTTATGGTTCCAAAGGTTTCTAATGAGATCATCTTTGAAGATCTCCCTGCTGCACATCAGTAGCAACCAGCCACTATAAGACAAGAAAACGTCTTGTGCAAATGCCAGAGGCAGCTCCCTGACAGAAGCGTCAGAAATGCAAGCTGAGTGCAGCAAGTGTTTACCAACCTCAGCCCCAGCAGACAATGTTTCAAGTAAAGGAGGTTTGGCAGAACCATCAAGTAAAGCCTGAGCAGCAGCAATAGCATCTTTCCACATGCTGGTATTAAATCATGTGGGCTTGGTAATTTGCAGTCCTATAGCCCAGTGAGGCAAAGGCAAGTGCACAGGCAAGTGAGAGGATCTAGAAGTGGGTTGCCATCTGGGGACAAGTGACCATCAAACAGTGTGGTTCACGTTAAACTCAGCTACAGAGTCAAGCCATACAAAAGTGAGGGTACTGGACTTTAGGAGGGCTGACTTTGGCAAGATGGGAGTGTGCCTCAGAAAAGCACTAGCAAACAGGCTAGAAGGAGGTGTGGAGCAACAATGGGGAATTATCAAACTGCCATCACAGAGGCAACAAGCCTTTGTGAAGCAAATAAATCAAACGAAAGAAAAGCCACTATGGTTCTCAAGAGAGGTGGCTGTGAAAGTCAGGAAGAAAAGATAGCATTCCAGAAGTATAAGGAAACACAGAAGGAGCAGGACAGAGAGCTGTACCAGTTAAGGCAGAAAGAAGCAGGGAGGAAGTCAGAATAGCAAAGGCCCAAACTGAGGAAAAGATAGCCAACTCAGTTAAGAAGGGGATAAACCTTTATAGGTACATCAGCGAGTGTAGAAAGACAAAGAGAGGGATAGTGAGGCTGAATAGAAATAAACGTGGGCGGGCAGAGGGGACAGTGAAAGCAGGAATACTGAACTAATATTTCTGCTCAGTATTCAAAAGAGGAGGGGAAGTGCCTAATCCAATTAACAGAAGTACTCTTGATAGGCGGGGTCAATCCCAGTCCTTTCACAGAAGAAAGGGTTCTGCAAGAACTCCTAAAACTGAAGGTGGACAAAGCAATGGGTCCTGATGGAATTCACCCCAGAATTCTAAAAGAATTAAGGAAGGAACTAGTGAAACCACTGGCTACTCTTTTTAATAAATCATGGGAGGATGGTATGGCACCCGAGGACTGGAGGAAGCGGATGTGATTCCCCTTCACAAAAGTGGGACCAAGACAGAGGCAGGAAACTACAGACCTGTCAGTCTGACCTCTGTGGTAGGGAAAGTGATGGAGTCACTTCTGAAGGAAAGAATAGTCGAGTACCTAGAGGTCAGTGGAGCACAGGATCCAAGGCAGCATGGGTTCAGAGCGGAAGGTCATGTCAGACTAATCTAATAGATTTCTTTGACTGGGTGACCAAAGTAGTAGACCAGGAGGGGCTGTGGACATGGCCTACCTAGACTTTATCAAGGCATTTGACACAGTCCCACAAAAGATTATTAGTCAAATTAACCAGCCTGGGAGTGGGTCCTAGGGTGGTAGCCTGGGTAAAACACTGGCTGGACAACAGGACACAGAAGGTAATTGTAAATGGAGTCCACTCTGAAGAAAGGGCGGTTACTAGTGGGGTACCGCGAGGGTTCAGTATTAGGTCCAGTCCTTTTTAATGTTCTTCATCAGTGGCATTGCAGAGGGACTGGAAGGAAAGTATGCCTTTTGCAGATGACACAAAGATCTGCAACAGGGTTGATAACAAGGAGGCTGGAAAGGATGAAAAGGACTTGGCAAGGTTGGAGGAATGGTCTGACGATGGCAGCTAGGATTCAATGCAAAATGCACCTGGGAAACAAGAACCCAGGGAAGAATACACAATGGGTGGGAGGTAGTAACAACAACAAAACAGGAAAGGACCTGGGGTAATCATATCAGATGACCTTAAGGTTAGCAAGCAATGTGAGAAGGCAGTAGGGAGGGCGGGGTATACTGGGATGTATAGGGAGAGGCATCAGCAGCAGAAAACAGGAAGTTGTTATCCCTCTGTACAGACAGTTGGTGAGACCCCATCTGAATACTGTGTCCAGTTCTGGAGACCCCATCTCTGCAAGGACATAGACAGGATAGAGGCAGTCCAGAGGAGGGCAACTAAAATGGTGCAGGATCTGCAAGAGAAGCCGTCTGAGGAGAGACTAAAGGAGCTTAATATGTATACCCTGAGGAAAGAAGGGAGAGGGGGGACATGATAGAAACTTTCAAGTACCTCAAGGGAATCAACAACGTCCAAGAGGGTAGCATCTTTCAGAAAGAGAGACTTGCAAGAACAAGGGGACACAATTTAAAGATAGGAGGGCGGTTCAGGGGCAATGTGAGGAAGTATTTCACAGAAAGGGTAGTGGATGCATGGAACAGCCTTCCTGAGGAAGTTGTGGGGTCTAAAACTGTGGGAGAATTCCAGAATGCATGGGACAGACATAAGGCAATTCTTGTGGGGGGCAGGAAGATAAAGGCTGTTGGTTAACTAGGATCTGCGGCCTATCCTGTAGGTAGGGAAATGGGCAGACTAGATGGCCCTAGCGGTCCTTATCTGCCGTCAAAGTCTATGTTTCTATGTTTCACACTTGTCCATTACATAGTCTCATTAAATCCAGTCTCCTAGATTCTTTATCTGGAGGTAAAGTACTCATGTGTCTAGGAGCTTTAGATCCATCATGGATAGCCATAATGACTACAGAATCCTATTCAGGCTGGTAAGCACAAGGCTTAGCAGACAGAACAGGGTACGGTTTATCAGCCTTTCTAGGAACTGCAGGCAGGGAGTTAGGTCTATGCCATGCAGCAAAAGTAGCATCCTATAAAGCAGGATACACAGGTGGAATAATGAAGTGCAAGGAACCTCAAAAATTCCTCTTAGTGGAATCATCTTCCACAGCAAAACCTATGGCAGATTGCATCTGCTGCTATCATAGCCTGGAAAGAAGTGTCCTCAGGAGGAGACCTCGGGGTGTAAACCACTGAGTCATCACTACAAGTTGATAGGATAGGCAGAGGACATATTCTCCAAACTCTTAGCCTCATTCCTCCTCTAAATCAACCTCAAGATCTAGAAGATCAGGATTATATTCCATTTTGTAGTGATCAAGAATGAGTATGGGAGGCACACAGGGAGCCAACAATACCGGCAGCGGCTGAGAGGCAGGAAGCTGCAGTGTGCCAGTGAATCTGTCAAGAGTCCTCTATTCAGAAAAACCCTTGGTCCTAAGGCCCCATCAACAGTAAAACTGCCTGCAATGGCAACCCTGGCAGTATGCGTAGAATCATGCAAGATGCCAGCACAGCCCGGAGTTGATGGTATCCTGAAAGGGGTCTGAGACTACCAGCATTGAATGGTGTCTAACCACCCATAGTAGGCATGGCAGTGCCCGAGCCAGACCACAAGCTGTGTCTCAGTCGGGGGCTGTCATACACAGGAGCAGGCACAGACTAGGATATCATAAAAGAAAAACACCCCAAAAGCGGGGTGTGCTGTAGAGGATTGCAAATACCAAAACAGAGAAACTCTAGCACCACCTACCATGAAATAACAGACCAGAAAAGTTCAAAAAGCAAGCAAAATACTTGATGGCATCATGCTGTAGCCTGGTTGAAACCCAGCAAATGTTACAGGTTCTCAAGTTGTCAGAAAGGCCCAAACAGCACACACATAGCATGCAAGTGTCCTCCTTGTAGATTTTGTAACCACAAATACAATATTGAAATTATGGTTCTTATGATCTCAGCAGCATACAGAGAGATGCCAGTATTTAAACTAGTATAGACTACTTAGTCAACATTTCTTTCAGAAGATGCTAGTGAGAAATGATGGGGTTGTCCATGTTACAGATGCACTGCACACTGGTGTGGGTGGCCCCCAGCTAGCAAAGCAGCTTTCTGTGAGGTTCTGACAGCTTACAGTTCTAAAGGCATGGCCTAATGGAGGGGATATCCTTGAAGATATTATGGTAGACTGTTCTGGTCCAGGCGTGACTATGTTGGGTTAGTAGTTGTTGGGGGATGGTAGGCTTCAAGAGCTTAATAGCCCAAGGATGATCATGGGAAAATAATCTGCCTCCAGTATGCATTTTTGCTGCATAAGTATTTTGTTGCTAACCATTTCTCATCTCCCTCTTTCCTTATTCCTTCCCCAGGTCACATCTATAGCTTGGGAAAATTGTATATTAAATTGAAAAGTTAGCAAAAGAATCTCTCCATCTATAGACTCCGTCACTAACTTCAATTTAAATCACTTGTGGACTAGAAAGAGATATACAAACTGACCAGATAAAGGCCTCTGGGCCCACCCAGTCTGCCATTTTTTATTACATTTGCTTTGGTGCAGACTCTACTTAATCTATGGCACCATCTCCAACTACAAAGTCATAACACCCACTATATGGAATTCCACAGATTGTACTCTGTGGGCTGTTTTCATTCTATATGACAGACTTTCTGTGGCATTTTAGCCAGACTAATTATATTGGAGCGCTAAAAGATATTTCACACACCTCTACAAGTATTTGACATGTATTCTTTGTACAGAAGGAAAATCTCCTTAAGATGATCACCACTTTTCGTGAGGGGAACTGACCAAGAGTGTGCATTACACCGCTGTCCAGTTAGAGCAACAAGTATGCAAAGAACATAGGGTGTGTGCAGCAGTTAAGCCCTAGTTCTGGGAGGGTTCGGGCACAAGAAACCACCTGTGGATTTCATCCACCTGGGAAGTACAGGGCTCTGTATACCTAGTCATACTGCTAATATTATGCGTAAAAAACTACATGCAGATGAAGTACAATTTATATTAAAAAAGCAGACAAACATACCTGCTTGAGCAGACTATGGGCATCTGATGCAGGCTTGCTGGATGAGAGTTAAAATCACTTTATATATTACCAGAAACAAAAACTATGCAACAAGCCACTGGTTAATCCTGCAGCAGTTGTGTTGATGCAAACTGTAGCTGAACACTGAAAACGATACAAACTATCCACCCCACACAGAATGGAATTCAGTCATGATCTAAGTGTGCATTAATCCCCAACAGAGGAGGGCTCTACTGGTGAATTAATGCCCGGGTGGGAGGGTTGGTGCACTTGGCCGAAGGCAGAGTGCTTCCAACCACCCACCGGGCATTAATCCACCAGTAGAGCCCGACGCTGGAGGGGATTAATGCACTTAAGGCAAGTGCAAGGGAACTGTTGTAAGGATACGGTTTCCTTTTACAGTACTTAAAAACTTACAAAAACACTAATCCTAATTGCCAAAGTATGCTGAATTATCGTTCTTTTTAAATCGTGACACAATGCAATAACGTGCATGTGCACCTTGGACGCTCAGCATTCATTTATCTAGTGTCCACTATTTTAGAACACACACCAACAGAACATCGATGTCTGAAACAGACCACAGTGTGAAGATTTAGCACTTCTTACCGACAGTCTGCATGCTTTGCCATTCGTACTTTCATCGTGATGACTTACACTACTGCCTTGTGGGGGGGGGAACTGTATATTTGTTGCCCATTACATGCAGCGATAATCTAATTCTCTGTAAATTTATTTCCCGTGCCAGATTCATTCCATGAAGTGTGCTTGGTGGTGCGGTCGCAAACAATGTATGCACAACTTTAATCACCTTCCTCAGCTGCAGGTCCAAACAACATAGCCTATGCAAATGCTCATGCTAGCTAGGTCACTTTCAAATGCATTGTGCATGTGTTTCAGGGGGTCAGACCGCGAGCACGACCACGATTTCTGCGGCACACTCACAGAGCCAGCTATGTTACATTTGTTTCTCTTGCTCGTTGCCGTTGTGCATGGAAATACTACTGCACTCTGAAGTGGGCAGCGCATTCCCCATTCTTTCCTTGACTTGCCTGATGGCAATGCGAGGGTGGCTTGTTAAGGGTACTGCAACAGTGGGCTCTACTGCTGCATTAATACCTGCTAGATTTCGGTCACCTGTTCGTTTTGCACCTATGGCGGGGCTCAGTTTCACGCATCATTCTTTGCCATGTTACAAGTACCTTACTGCCACTTAGACAATACTACAGAATACAGACTCTTAGCCCTGTAGTGGTTGAACTGACCTTTGTCCCCGGCATTTTTATATATAAAATCTCATTTCTAGTTCTAGTCATCAAATCTACCCCCTCAAAAACAGACATTTCCAAATCCTCTTGAATCTGCACTTTAGAATCTTGAGGAATTGCAGTTCTTTCTGTACCAATTGGTATATAAAGGACTCCAAGCCATTCCTAACAATTCACCTATGCCAAAATGTCTACTTACCTTCAGTTTCTTTTTTTCTGGATCATGGACAACAAGATGCCTCATCAAACTTTCCTGCAAGAAAAAAATCTCTCTTAAGCAGGGGACCCAAGCCGAGCTTTGAAAAGTAACAGTTTGACACTTAATATTGACCAAGTATGGTGGCACATTACACAACTAATAGGAAACCAAACAGGCTCGCATCCCAAATCAGATTGCAATCCCAGGGCCATAGGAATGCTCAACTCTAGGGGATGGAGGGAGGTTGAGAGGAAGGTGCTCAATTCCTTCATGTACATTACGTCAGCATGCCAGGGTTGGTCTACTACAAGGGAAATCTGTGCACGTTCCCTATGGTCTTCAACCATCAGAACGGCACACTCCCCATCTATCTGAAGGCTCAATGTTCTGGATCCTGTGACAGTCGAGTCCACTTGCTACCGGTGTCAAGTAGTAAATGCTGGAAGGCATAACAGGTGAACATCACGGTGAAGCAATGGAGACAGTTAAAGCATAGAAATTTAAGGTTAGGTGAGACACTGGGTCCACTGGGTCTGGTACTCTGCTTCATGAGCAGGGGCTTAGTTTGCAGTGCAGCTGAAAAATGAGAAAGAGGGGTATAAAGACAAAATCAAAACTGGACCTTGGGGGATAAAATCTGCATCTGGTCTGGGTTCGAGTAGTACGTTACCATGTGGGAGACTCATGTTCATCACCAAAGTGGTCTTGGGCAGGCATGCTGCAGGGGCTGCATGCTTTGGCTGCTCACCACACTGCTCAAATGCCTCTGGGGCAGGGGTGTCAGCTACCCCTAAGTCAGGGTTTTCCTAGAGTTTGGTTAGAACACTTGCTGGGTAGAGTAATACACCACCACTGGGGATAGAATAAGCAATGGAGCCACCCTGATGTCATAGCTTTCCCCATCCAATGTGGATGATCGGGCCACAGCAGATGCTGCCCACCATACAGTAAAGGCAAACTGACTACCTTTGGCCCTCCATGCAGTAATAGAGTTGGCTACCTCTGGGACTCACTAATCACACCTAGAATTCTAGGGCTGGCCTCAGAAGGGCATCTCAGGCATGGTGTGCTGGGTTGTCTCCATATCAAAGTGCAACTGCATTGTGGACCCTCTAGAATACTAGAGGACATCAACACAAGCTAGCAAGGCAGTCATCATGGAGAAGACAATTTAATGTGCATTGTGTCCATTGGGATCTTATGGAGGAAAACCTACTTTGTAGGTAATCAAGTTTTTATTATGTAAGAAAACAAAGATGAGTGGCCTTATTGTTTTTGTACTATTTAAAGACCAAAGTATTACGTCAGAAGCAGATTCCAACCATGAGGTTTAACCTCAAGTCTTTGGCTCTACAGAATGTTGCTCTGTAGAATGTTGCTCCTCCACTTCCTTTCCTGCAAATGTTGAGGCCGCTGCAAGTCTCATTTAGTGTCACAACCCTACTCCCTTTTCCGCATGCCCCCACTCCTAGTCCACATCTAGCTATAAGGCCCATTAACCCTGAAGTAATTCTTTTCAAAGGACTGCATTTCAAAACCAATCCTACTGTACTATCACTTAATGCAATTGAAACATTTCAAGTTACTTCCAATATTTCAGTCCGTGCTTGCTTTTATTTGTATGCAAATATTGCCCCTCACTGCTGTTCAAGACTGTATTCTTTATTTTGCTTCTCAAAGCTTTCCTAAAAGGTGTCAGTTGCGGTTTAAAGGAGAATGAGATGAACATGTCAAGCCACCTTATTCTACTAGAAGCTACTTTTCAAATACTGGTTCCATTTCTGTTAAATGGAACCTCTGTGAAAGCCTTTTTGGAATCTTACTTGATGGTTTAGATACACAATGGTGTTTAGAAAACTAACAGTGCATCTTAAATCTTCCCTTAGGCCACACCTTCGGAATGAGCCCAAGCAGTACCAAAAGGAAGCATGGAGAGTGGAAGTCTGAATCAAGAGATGAATCCTTGCAGTACGGCAAGACTGAAGCCAGCACATCTGCGTGAGGCTACGTGCAGACTGTAATGTTTAGTGAACATGTGGCTAGAACTCCATGTGGCTGCAGCACAAGTGCCAACAGTAGACATTTTTAAAAAAGGCAACAGAAGTAGCTGCACTCTTGGTGGACTGACCACAACCACCACCAGGTCACAAGTTCCAAAGGTGTTGCCTAAAAGAAGAGATATCCTCGAATATCTGTATAATGTAGTGTATTGTCCACTTCAGCAGCAGAGTTCTATAAAACACAGATGTATTATGGCAAGAGCTGTGCAAGACAGAAGTACATCATACAGTTCTAAAATAGTCTCCCTGTGTGTAGCTCAAATGACCATTGTGATGACAAAAGGTTTATAAATTAAAGAATTTGGACTAGTATTTAAAAACAAGCTTCTGCAGAGGAAATAATTTATGGTTTAAGCACAGTTTTCCTTTAAAGTCTGTTAGGTAGATCAACTTTGTCAAGCAGAATATTAATGTATGTTGTCACACTGAGCCCCCTTGGGTGAACCGAAGTTGGAATTTTGTAAACAACTTTGTGAACCAAAATATAAAAACAATCCATTTAACTCCTTTAGCACTGGCTTCCAGTACACACTGCACAACAAATCTATTCAGCTTCCCCACACTGAAAGGTTTCAGAACTTTTTTTTGGGGGGAGGGGGATGTACCCAGTAACATTTCAGTACTCATTAACACATGTCTGTTGTGCAAACATTTCAACATTCTGAGTTGATACTGCTCCAGCACTGGCTTATGTACCAACTCTCTTCCTGGGTACCGTCATGCTCCAGTCCACTGCATGTCTGGCTCTCACCCCACATGCAAACAAAAAAGCACAAAGTCCACTCAATTTTACCAGTTGCCAATACCATTAGTATCATAAAACTGTACCATTTTTTAATAGGATTAGATGGTTTTCCTCTTGGGTTTGTGAGCTGGGGAATCTACAGGTCCCTAGGAAATAACATCTCCCTGAACATTTTTATTTCAAAAACCCAAGGGCAGTTTAGGAATGCTGTCAGGTTCAGGAGTGCGTGATGCATGTATATGAAAAACATGGGACATAAATCGGCTTCAGTATCGATTTAGTCAAAACCTCTCTGAACTGGCCATTGCAAATCACAAACCAGTCCTGTGCGGTCAGCATGCCCACACTTTCATGGATGATGGAGCCCCACTGGAGTACTTGTTTGGTTAGTATTTGTCCTAGTCTGCGACTGTAAGTTATAATTTACTTTCCATGTGAAAATGGAGCACTCCTGACAGATGGTTCTAAAGTTTACTTGCAGTAATGATTAGAACAGCTGAATGTACTGCCTTGTACAGTGCTGCTACCAACACAACTCTGTCCTCTGAGGGTTTCTTTGGACTCCTAGCAACTTAATTTATCATATCACCTGACCATTATTTCACAGTAAATGCACATTTGTCACCAACCTAATATAACCTATGTAGCAAACAGCCTAACCACACAAAATAAAACCTTTGATTTAAAAAACTTTCCATTTGATAAGCACAACAGCCCACTTTAGGACGTGCATGTGAGATTAATGCACTTAAGAGTGTTGACAGGCACTCTGCCATTGGCCTCATGCCAATCAATTTACCCACGGCGTGCATTAATTGTTTAGATACGAATGCCCTGGTATGGTTATTGCTTTCTTAATCCTTCTGCAGAATCCCAACACTCCCCTCTGTAAAGTGGGTCACTTCTCTCCTGACATAACTCCCAGATGAACCCACATGGCATAACGACAATATCAAGCACAGCGATGAGTTTTGTCTTGCCTTACCCTCATAGCAAAGGTTTTTTGGCAAGTAGGGTAGTAGCAGTGGTACTTTAGGAAACCCAGATGTTGAGTCTTGATGTGGTGCTGAAGGTTAAACACTGTGGTGAAGGGTTTCTCACAGCCTTTTGGACACAGCAACACTGGTTTGTGTGAAGCATGGATCCGCCTGTGCCTGCGCAGAGCATCTCGCTTCTTAAACTTCTTGTTGCATTTGATGCACTTGTATTCAACTGAAAGGACAAGAGAACAAGTTTTAACTACAGTATTCATCATAGCTTCTCACTCCCTACACGATCACCTGAAGTATAACCTTGTGAGTGGGGCCTGGGCTAGGTTTTACACTTGTGCTCACGACATTGTATATCCCCACTCTCCAGCCAATACCGGAATTTGAAAGCTGATTGCATTGGTACACACTACCAGTAGTGGATCCAACTCTGCAGCAAGTTATCACCTGCTACAATAACAGTATTAAAAAAATAGAGGACTTTTCCAAGTGCTACCACTGAAATTGTGTGTTCCATGTCAGATACATCAATGCAGTGACAGTGTTGCCATGCAGTGCCAGCGACCCTGGTTCAGAAACAAGCAGGGACGGCTGGAGGGCTGGTGTGGGGAGGTTTAAGCATCTTAAAAGGACATTTCTCAGGGGTGGATGGCTACTTATGCTAGCCCTAAGCAGGGCAGCTGAAGGGGGAGGAGATATTCAGTTCTGCACATGACTATTGTGCCTTGAAACACTCATGTAGATGGTCTTGGGGAGGCCCAGAACAATAGCATGACTCTACTAGACCCCGTCCTGCACTGGTGATTGGGCACTGCTGGATTCAGTCATATAAGGATCAGCACCCCCCCCCCCGCAAGGGTTCCAGCATGGGGGGCACTAAAAAAGTTTAAGCCAAAGAGGCAGGATGATTCATTGAAATGGGCATGGTTTCCAGAAACAAAAATCCTGGTTCCTCCCCCACACAGAAGAGCTAGTGCACCTACCAGACAATTTACAGGCCTTCTGTATCTCATGGGTACACTTTTAACACAAAGTTAGACAGAAAAAGAGCTTACAAACTATCCTTTTGATTTAGGCAGACTTGGAGGAACAAAATAAGGGAACTACAATTTTAAAGAGCTTCTGACACCTTATGGAAAGCAAAACATTTAGACAATTCAGCTTCTAGTCCATATGTTTTCTATAAAATTTCTCCTCCCTATTTTGAGGAAACTTGCATGAATACATGATATTAATCCCTTAAGTTCATCTGCCTGCATAGCTTACTCCTTACTTCAAGTCAGTTCTAACAGTCTGTTGCACTGGAGTAACATCACAACCAGTGAATTATCAGGTAGGGAAGAAAATTAAATAGAACTCTTTAGGAGCAAAGATCCTGTTTTCATGCAAATGACCATAGTAATAATGATGTTGAGGGGAAGTGCTGAAATGTGAAACATGTTGAATTGTGTAAATATTCTGCTTAGTTAAAATCCGCCTTAGGCTGTCTGCTGCTAGCCGGCCCGGTGGCGCTGAGGGTTGAGGCGCTGGACGCCACACTTTATGCCACGCCAGTGACCTGAGCTTGGAAGTGAGCTTGGAGCTCTGGGGATGGCAGGGTCAGGACAGGATTGAGAACCTGCTAGGCTGCACTTCTTCCCGGGAGAAGAGAGAGAAGTCGGGATATCACTGTGCATCAGCGGCATCTGGTGGAGACCAGGAGTGTTGTAGCTCGACGAGCAGCACATAGCTGGCATGCCCGACGCAGGCAGGTGTTGCTGTGCACCGGGATGTGTACACACATGGGAGAGCTCACTAGAACATTGAAAACCCCAGTCTGCAGAATAGGCGATGGCACCTGCCCCCATGCCCACAGCCGGGTCATCCTTCCAGTCCGGCCTTCCAGGTTCTTCCACCTAGGTCCTCTGCCACATCAGAGCAGACTGTTGAGTGCCCAAGAGGAAGGGCGGACCCACACCGGAGAGGTTAAGTTGGGAGTACTGATCATGGCTAGAGGAGGGGGGAAAAAGGAGGCAGAGGTAGGAGGACTTCAGGCGGGGCAGGAGTAAGGCAGGATGCCTGAGAGGCCCTGCAGACTGCAACCGGAGGGAAAAAGAATCTACAAAAAAGCTGTGCTGATCTCTCCCTGTACAGATAGTTTCCGTTTGTGTTTAGTTATAGCCACATAGTTCCAACTTTATTAAAAAAAACACATTGGTGAACTGATGGCATTTTAGTTTCATCCAGAGAATTCTGAGTATTCCTACCTCACCTATGTGATGCAAACAACTCAATGTTTTATTTCCAGAGAGTAGCCCCATTTACATTATCAGAACACAATCTTTCTATGCTCTAATCCTCAGAGGTTGCTATGGTTAGCATCTACTGGATATCTGAATTTTTAACCCCTAAATAAAAGGCATGGTTTTCTACTCTTCTCAAATGGCATATTCAGGGTTCACAAAACATCAAGGAACACTGGGGGGAAAATGCACACTTTCTGGACACATTTTAGCTTTTATTGCATCCAGTATGGCTGTTTTTCTTTATAACCATGCACAATAATTTATAATGTGTTGTCTGCAGTTAGCTTTCAAAAGTAGTCAGCTATCACTTCTTACAGCTCAAGTCGTGTACTTTTCTGTCTTGCCAATTAGATTTTCTACCTGACAGTACGAAGTGTGATGTGTGGAACAATGCTCTACCTGGAAGCTGACAGTTTCCATTCTCGCTCATCTATTGGATAAATAAGATTAATCCCCCCAGTCCTGATGGGCCCAGAGCCTACTTCTGCTTTAATAAAACAGAGTATATATCAGCATCCTGACCTCAATGCCTGTGACATCACTTAATGAGAGCCAATCTCTTGCTGCTTGATAACTTGTGACATGTTACCAATCCGGCAACAGGGCTAGTGATGCAACAGTAAGCGAGGTCACATGATGATGTAGTGGGAAGAACAGAACTAGATATGTCTGCTTCCAGGTAAAGCATGGCTTTTCACAGCACACCCAATACTATTAGGTGGAAAACAATCTAATGTGCTCATAGCAAAAGGAAAAACTTCAGAAATAAACTTTTTGCCTGCTATATTTTGGTGCCACTAGCTCTTTAAAGAGCTAGTGGAACCAAAATAGACAGGACAATTATATTAGTGTACGTAGTTGTAGTTTATATTTTTCAGTATCCTTTTGCTCATTAGAAAGCCTTCTATGTGATATCATGCTGGATGTGTGGAACAGTTCTCAGCCTGGCAGCTGACGCTTGAGTATCGTTTGTTCCCATAGCGCAGTTCTCTGGGTAGAGCTGCCCCCAGAGCAGCACCTTTTAAGCTCCTCCTCCTCACTCCAATTGGTGGATTTTGCCCACTGGTAGCGCTGCCCCAGGGCAGCACCCTCACACTACACCTCCCACCTATCCCTATTGGTGGATTTCGTCCCCTGCCACCAGGGCAGCAACCTGTACCTGTTACTTCCCACAAATCTGATTGTGTCCTCGCTGACCCCAGTGCAGCGCCTGTGTAATTGGTTCCTGTGGGCTGCCCCGGGGTAGTGTCCTTGCTGCCGTTGTGGCAGCGCCTATATAACTGGTTCCCATGGGGTGCCCCTGGGGCAGCAAGGACACTGCCCCAGGGGCAGCCCATGGGAACCAATTATGAGGACACTGCCCTAGAGGCAGCCCATGGGAACCAGTTACACAGGTGCTGCCCCATGGGTCAGCCTACGGGAACCAATTACACCAGGCACTGCCTCAGGGGCAGCCCACGGGAACCAATTACACAGGCACTGCCCCGGGGCAGCCAACCGAAACCAACCATTATGGCATTGTTCCAGGGCAGCGCCAGTAATCAGTCATGGCATTGCCCCATTTATTACAATTTATAAATAATATATTCTCTCGTTTAAGTCTGTCTTAATTAAGCAATATAAAAAAGTTATAATTTGTGACACTTACATGATTAAATGCTTACAACCGAGTTTGACACAGCACAAAAAATGTCCCTGGCTAAGATTTGAACCCTTGAAGTCTGGCTTTTTTGGATGCAGACAGACATGCATCTTGCACCACCAAAATTCAGACAAGCAGTGTACTTTGCTGGAGGGAGCATTTCCATAACATTATCATCTACATTTTAAACCCTCAATTCATCAGTCTTGCAACAATCAGATTTGTGGGAAGTTACAGCTACGGGTTGCTGCCCTGGGGGCAGGGGACACAATCCACCAATAGGGATAGGTGGGAGGCAGAGTGCAAGGGTGCTTGCCTGGGGGCAGCACTACCAGTGGGTGATATCCACCAATAGGAGTAAGGTGGAGGAGGAGCTAAAGGGTGCTGCCCCAAGAACCGCACTATGGGAACAAATGATACTCAAGCACAGCTTTCATATCTCCAGTTACCCATTACATCATCAGCATTGTGACCTCAGTGACATCACATGCGACTGACCTACCAGCTACAGAGTGGCTGTTCCTAAGCAGCAGTAACGTCAGTCAGTAATGTCACAATACTGATGGTGTAGTGAGGGGGCATAGAGATAGATATGTCAACTGCCAGGCAAAGTGCTGCTCCGCACATTACACCTACTAACATCAGGTAAGCAACCTTTTAATTAACCAAAGGGAAATTAAAAAGTACTACAGATATAAAAGGCAATGGATTACTGCTTTTAAGAACTATTAGTATTAGGTAGTACACTAGCTCTTCTAAAGGAAGTTTGCCATCTCATACACTTCATCTGTTCTGGCTGCACTGAAATCACAATCCTATGCTTGCAAGACCACAATCTGTCATCACAATGACTATGATAGTCAAAAGCACAGGATTATGACGCCTGATGCAGCCAGCTGGCCAACCAGCCAGAAGTCTAGGGATCCTGTTTAACCTGCATAGTGATAACTGAAGAAGGGAAGCCTATGGTCTGGTTTTTGCTCCGTTCAAAGGTGTCAACTCTTCTTCAGCAATGAAAAAAGGTCAGAACAATTTGCTTCTTTTTACACCCCACACACTGTAGTTCATTTTGTGGTGACTTATTGCTTAACCTGCCTTTTTCCCCCACCACAGAAAAAAGCACAGCAGGGGTTACTTTCTGTCAGGCACAGTACACACAAGCATTTGTTTGAAAGCAGAACCACTAAAAATGGCACAGGATTTCCTGCTGCACTTTAACCCCAGGCTTTACTGAAAACATTTACAGTATGTCAAGATGTTCTCACTCAGTGTATGGTTTCCTTCCTAAAACTAAAGAGGAAATGAAAAAATAATCAGGTAAATTTGTTTTTCTTAACCTTTGACTTAAGAGTTTGCCTCCTCACTATTTAAATGGTTTGGTTAATTAGATTACAAAATGGATAAAGATGATTATACACAATCTGAAGAAAAACCAAAAGCCTCCTACAAAGTCAATTTTTTAATTACAAGAAGGCACTCCAGAGCATGCTTTCTTTCTTGTGAATATCACTTTTAGATGGTGGAAGGCCCAGGATACACAACAGACCCAAAGAGATGTTATCTCATCATAGTATGACCGATAGTGCCTTAAAGCAGCGGACACCTTCAGAACTTTAACATAATATTTACACACAGTCCAGGCCGTCCAGCTTTGCTTCTGAAGAGTTCATCTATTCTTGTTGCTTTTCCCCTACCTGAAGTCATAATGCACTGCTTGCGACAGTTACTCCCATGGTAACATTGTGATGTCACAACAGAGGACGACATGAAGCATGGAGTAAGCCATGCAATCACCCCTCCCAGACGCATCGACATTTTAGGACCTCCATCACTGAATGCATTTTCATTAAATTGATATTTTCTCCCCTAATAAACTTAGGTTGATTATTCCGGTTATTAAGCCAGAATTTTGCCACTGAATTTGGAGAGGATGCAAGCAAGATTATGAAGGAAAAGCAGCCATTTATGGGATGAAGCCAATTTTCATGCAAAGGAAATTAAAAAGCAGAGATGCTAGGGAGATGAGCTTTTTTCCTGGGAAACTGAAAAAAAAATCAAGTTTTCAGATGGCTCAATTTTGAGTTGTACATAAAAGATGCTAGAAGAACTACCATATCACATGACCCACTGCATTTGAACCATTTGAACTTTTTGTTGGACCGCAGTAATTATCTCTGGACTGGTTAAGACTGTAGGCAATTTGCAGACTAGTTAAGGAAATTTACTTAAGTGGTAATTGCTCTTGTGAGAGAAGACTGTTCTGTTTCGCCAAGAACCACGACTTAATTTGGAGGAGCTTTAACTTTAACACTATTTTCCATTTTATTATTTAAAATTGTAATTGTGTGTGTGTCTGTGGGGTTAGGAGTACATATATTTGAGGGTTGTGTAATTACATGTACATTTAGGTGTGTGGTGATTATGTAGGTTACTTAGTGCATGTGAACTGTATGTGAGGGAGGGTGGGTGGGTGGATATTGGGAAGGATGCCCGGTATCAATCAAGTTGGGATGTCTCACCTGTAACAGACTGAGGCTCACCTATTCTCCCCCTCCCATAACCCCCCACCCATGCTGCATATTGATGCTACAGGAAGTGGGGATCAGGAGGAGTGGCAGAGCACGTGACCCAAGGACGGCTGATGGGGAGGGCACTATTAGGGTTGTGAGGACCAGGCGATGACCTGGGACAAAATGAGGGCTGGAGAGGGCCAGGTGTGCTTAGTTCCCATACCCAGGGATCCCAACGGACTGAGTGGGCATGTAGCCAAGGAGCCAGATGCTACCTTTCACCCACCTTGACCAGTGTTGTGCAATGCTAGATCAATGAAGAAAGTCTGCAATGATGTCAATTGTAGCAGATCTCATTTCTTTGGTCTTTCTACCTTGCATTATGGAGACCTGGCTAGGGGAGGATTGTGGCCCAGTTCTGGTCTGTCCTGATTGGGTTCTCTGTAGTGCACTGTTGGGGGGGGGGGGGAGAGAGAGAAGAGATGGCCATCTATTTTAGATCAGAGTTGAACCTGTGGGTGCACCCAGTGAGGGAATACCTTGTTTGAATGCATGACTGCATGGGGATCCAGGTGCAGGTTGCAGAATCCTCCGTGTGCTGGAGCCAACAAGATGGCTTATTCTTGGTTTTGACTTCAATGCTTGAGTCAACATGATCAGTTTGGTCAAGATTTCCTCCAGAGCATGGTATCCCTGGGCCTTGCACAAGTTACTACTTCTGCGGCCCATCACTCTGTGGCTCAAGACTGATCCAGTCAACTGATCAGATCACTGCACTATCAGGTTCAATTTAAGGGCCCTCCCTTGCAGTCCACCCCCGGTGGAGGTGGTTCAGTTCTGCCCTCAAACGGCTTTAGGTAGTTTTGGACACCTCAAAAGTGCTGACAACTTATGCTAGGGGTCCAGAAGCAGCTTATAAAGGGCTGTGATGAATGCCTTTGGCATTATGGTACTGGTTCATGTATTCCCGCTGGTTTTACACCTCAGCTTGCCATGGTCAGACAGATACAGGACCCAGGAGGACAAACTGGTTCCAATGTCTGACTACGGTGAGTATCAGAAGGCAATCACATGTAAAAACAATGTTTGTCTAGGGAGATTGCTGCTTGGAAGAACCAACTAATGCAGCTTTTCCGGACCGTGGATAGGCTTCTGCATCTATGCCTCCAAAAGTGTGCTCTGCAGAGTGAGAGCCCGGTGCACAAGAGGGGGGTTAGTTAACTCCCAAATCTGTGAGATAAAGTCCAAAGTGAGTACTGCTACCAAAACATAGAAACATAGAATTTGACGGCAGATAAGGACCGCTTGGCCCACCCAGTCTGCCCATTTCCCTACCTACTGGATAAGCTGCAGATCCTAGTTAAAAAGCAGCCTACTTCTTCCTACCCCCACCCCCTAGAATGGCCTTATGACTGTCCCATGCATGCTTGAATTCCACCACTGTTTGACTCCACAACCTCCTCTGGAAGGCCGTTCCATGCATCCACAACCCTCTCTGTGAAAAAATACTTCCTTAAATTACCTCTGAGCCGCCTCCCCCCCCTCTATCTTCAAATTGTGCCCCCTTGTTCTTGCACACTTTTTTTGAAAGATGCTACCCTCTTGGACTTTGATTCCCTTGAGGTACTCTTGAACGTTTTATCATGTCCCCCCTCTCCCTCCTTTCCTTGAGGCTATACATATTAAGCTCCATTAATCTCTCTTCATAGGTCTTCTGGTGCAGACCCTGCTCCATTTTAGTTGTCCTCCTCTGGACAGCTTCCATCCTGTGTCTTTGCGGAGATTGGGTCTCCAGAACTGCACGCAGTACTCCAGATGGGGTCTGACCAGCTGTCTGTACAGAGGGATAACTTCCTGTTTTCTACTGGTGATGCTGTCCCCATGCATCCCAGTATCCCCACAGCCCTCCTTGCTGCCCTCTCACATTGCTTGCCCACCTTTAGGTCATCTGATATGACCAAGGGATAGTTTCAAACTGGAATGTTATAACAAAAGGGTGAGCATTAGAAATGTTCCAAATTGTAGCTGCTCATATGTTGTGTACACCATCTGGTACCCTTGTAAATTGCTGTACTTTGCCGTACTATTAGGCCTCTGCAACAGCGTATACAGAACATAGGAATATTAGGACTGGCTTGATAAGTACATCATAGGTAGACATTATGGAGAAAGGTATAACAGCAATCCAGAAGGTACCCTATTTATGGCATTGGAGTAGGTTAGCAGAAATCCGAGGGGAAAACTGAATAGACTGTTGCAGAGAGAGAGAGAACTATTGGATCTTCACCCTGCAGACTCTGAAACCCAAAGGTCTCAATTTAGACTAAAACCTCAAACCATTCTTGACAAAGATGTAATATGTAAATAAATGAGTCTTTATTATTATAATTGTTCCATCACCAATACATTCTCCTATTTTCTGTCTTTCCAGCTCACATTTGACGGAACACTAATGTGGACTTGTCGATCCCCCCCAAAGCCATAAGATGGAATAGAAAGCTCCGGGAGTGATCACTTTTCCTACAGAATGGGACTACCAATCAATATATCCCCTCATTTCTGAAGTTAAATCTCCATATTTGGACAGTCATTTAGTTGTGATACTCATTTGGTTGAAAGTACTTTGTTTTCACAATTAAAAACTACATATACAGTATCTTGAATGTTTAAAGAGAACGCCAAGTACAAATGACAGCAAGTTTAATTCTAGTGAAGCAAAATACTCAAAATGCATGAATGATGCTCAATTTAGGAACTAGTATATTTGCAAAAGTGGTGTGATCAGTTTACCTTTACGTGATAATGCTTTTTTTTTTGTACTTTCCATATATTCTTTGATTTTTTTTATTAATGGTTCAAATCCTCCTGGAGCCACTTATAATGCAGTAATAAGTTATAGTTTGTAATGGGGTGCTAAAATGCGCCTGACCTAATGGGTATTTAAGGGAGAATATGACCTATCTAGCTGCACCCCCTGACGAAGACCAGTACTTGGTCGAAGGTTGTGTACCACTTATCTACACTGCATTTGGGTGTTTTGATTATTTAAATAAACTGGAACTTTTATAGATCATTATTTTTTGAATTCTTTGACATCCAACAAGGGTCCTTGAGTTCAGAGTCACTTTGGTCTGTAGGCTTCTGCATCCAGCCTGTCTAGAGCCTGAGACAGCATTTTCACTCATGAAATGCAAGCAGTTTGCTCAGTTTCTCAGACAGGGTGTCCTCTCTATTAAAGCCGGCATCACTCCAAGTAGGCCAACAGCACAGCAGAATTGAGCCTTCAAATCTGGGATGCATTTAGTGGTCTTGGAGGGGAGTTGTGACCAGTGACAATGGAAGAGGTGTGAGGAGATGTGATGACCTGAGCTGCAACCAACATTTTGTAGTCTGGTTCCAGCCCCGACATGACTACTTGTAAGCTGTGTTGGGCAATAGGGTCCGGTGTTCACTGAGATTGTCCAGTGTTCCCTATCAGAAGGGGGTCTCAGTGGCGTTGAAAAGTATATTGGTAAAAACTCTTCTGGAGAAGCCATCTCTGGACCCGGATGTCCTGGTGAATTACTGATCGGTCTCTAACCTTCCCTTTTTGGGAAAGGTTGACGCACTTCAGCTTGAGGCACACTTCACTGGTCTGACATCTGAGAGACTCTAGTCTGGCTTTAGGTTCAGGCATAGCAAAGAGACTGCACTAGTTAGGGTGCACAGTGATCTGCTCAGGGTAAGAGGTAGAACAATCAATTCTTGCCCTTCTTGATCAGCATTTGACACCATGAACCATGAGTTGATTGGATCTGCTCAGGGAGTATGCAAGACTCATCAGCAGTCATTTGTTGGTTTGAGTCTATCTCAATGACAGGACCCAAAGAGTAGTGTTGGGAATGTTTTTCCTTACAACTGAAGGAAGGCTCTGTCCTGTGGCATACCCCAGAGTTTGGTTCTGCTGCCCATGTTACTCGTGGTAAATGCTTCCCCTAGGTAAGATCATTAAGTAGTATGGGCTTTTGTTTCACTGCTATGCTAATGGTATCCAGCTCTACATGTACTCTGCACCTGGGAAGTAGGGTGCCATTTATGTGCTTAACAGGTGCCTGGCCAAGATTTAAGACTGGGTGTCATCGAGCTGGTCAAGACTTAACCCAGAGAAAACTGAAGTCCTAGTGATTGAACCAGGCCATGGTCAGATGGCAGGTACAGAGAGGGAGACTGGGCTTTGGCTCAGTCCCTCCAGAGCTGGTTGCCACAAAGGTGAAAAATCTGGGAGTCATTCTGGATGAGGGTCTGATACTTGAGGCTCAGGTGTCAGCAGTAGTCTGGAATGACTTACCATCTACAGAACAGTCATTTAAATCTGTTATCCCACCTGGTCAGCTGGCCACACTGGTGCATGCATTTGCTACTCTGAGGCTCATCTACTACAACGTTCTGCCTGGAGTCAATGGAGGTAAGCTACAATGCCTTCAGTTGTTCCAGAATATAGCTGCTCGGCTGCTGACTGGCTTTTCAAGGCCATGTCATGTCTCCATAGCACTGCATGATCTGCACTGGCGGCTGGCCCCGTGGCATATCTCCTTTGAAGTTAGATTTCTAACTTACAAGGTTCTACCAGCCTGGGCTACTTAGTGGAGCGCTTGCACCCTCACATACCCTCGTGTCCTCACCGCTCTGCTTAGGAGCACTTCCTAGTGATTCCAAGGGCTAGACTAAGGACCTCGGTGGGGGCAGGCTTTTAAAGTAGCAGGTCCAGTCCACTGGAATTCTTTGCCTAGAACTTTGAAGGAGGCCCTTAAGCAAGGCCTGACAGCTTTTTATTCACACAGGGTTTCAGGGTTTAACTTTCCACACAATGTCATCCCACATGTTGAAGTGCTGCGGATTTGTGAATTTTTTTTATTGGTAAATTTTATTTTAAAAGAGTTTTATCCTGGGGATGTGTCAAAGTTCTTTGAGAGGTTTTTAGTGTTGCTACTGTATTATACTGTAATTGCACACTGAGCCTCCTGGGAAGGGGGCTGCATAAAAATAAAGACTACTGCTACATGGAGAGAGATCAGCAAGCACCAAGGTGTAAAACCCAGAGATCCTTAAATCCTACCACCATGTACTATTAATGATGCAAAGAATTCTGCCAAAGGAAATTCCACTAAGCTGTGCTGAACTTTATTGTGAATCCTACAAGGTAAACCTGTATTGCATATGTATTCGATAACGTGGTTTTTGTTTACATCTCCGGGTCACCCTTACAAATGGGGTTCTAATACTCTTGGGTCCTACTAGACTCAAATCAGACAACTTTTAAAAAAATCACACATTTTTAAATGTGAATATTTGTTGAACACTGGAAGGGGTACAATGCAGGGCAACATGGATGATCCAGGGATTGGAGGACAGACCATATGAGGAGAGGCTGAGAGAGTTGAACATGTACTCCTTGAGAAAAGGGACCGGGGGATAGGATGGAGACCTTTAAGTACATGAAAAGGAAAAACAAAGCAGGCACCGAAGGGATACTCAGGCTGAGGAGGGGTAGGGACACAAGAAGGCACAACCTTAGATTGGGGGGGATTTAGGATGGAAATGAGGAGACACTTTCACGGAGAGGGTCATGCCAGAATGGAATGCTCTAACAGAGGAGGTGGTAGCCTGTAGAACAGTGGATAGTTTCAAAGGGGTGGGACAAGGTGGGGGGGGAGGAATTGGGGAGTGGGTAGGGCAGCTGCAAGGTGAGGGTGCTAGCTGCACATTAGCAGACTTGATAGACCAGGTGGGCCTATTTCTGTTGGAAAATTCGTATGTTTGTAACACAAAAACGTAAGCTGTAAACTGCAGAATATTGACCATTTCCCATGAACTTCTATCAAGTCACAAAAAAGGTACCCATATTCCGTGAACGTGCTCATTAAGGGGTGAAATTCCATATTTGACATTTACAACAGAAAAGCAAAATTCACTGTTTGCACAGCACTACTCATGTGATCTTGAGCAAGTTACAACTCCATGCTGCCCCTCCATTCTGTTAAAAGGACACTATCAACCCCCTTAGGCCTCAAAGGGTCTGTAGTTTAAAAGCATGTGTTGTAATTGTTCACATTCTGTAGAAACTGTTGAAGTAGCTAGGAATTCGATTCAGATTCAGTTTCTTTTAAAAATTCTAATCCAATTTTGTTTCTTTTGAAAATGTAATAAGAGAACTGTCCACCATATTGGTGTTACCACACAAAAACATGTGTACTTTCCTTGATCAACTTCCACTGCTCATTTCCTAGACTTAGGAACACCCTCATCACGGTCTAGCCACTCATTTTCTGCAGTAGGAGGGGAGGCTACTATTGCATCCTGAATGGGTACACCGTTTGGAGGGTGTTCCTAATGTTCAGGAAGTATGAAATAAGAGTAAAGTGAGGATTTGAAACAAAATAAGGTTGAGTACAACTATGCCCATTTGCAGGCATTCAGTTCTACTAAACAGGAAGGCAAATAAAAAATAGCAACAACAATGAATTTTAGAGAAAGCAAGCAATCATAAAATGTGGGCTTTTAACTAGAAATAACATAATGCAAGAAAGTTGACAGTGTCCCTTTAAGTCTTCCATTGTCAAGTTTTCTACTTTTGGGAACTTTAAAAGTTTACTCAAATGTCAGTGATTTTTTCTACCTTTCCATTGGACTTTTGTCAGGAGTATGACTTGAGCAAATAAAGCAGTAGAAAACGGATGAAAAATCAAGCTGAAAAGTATCCTGTGTTCATGCAAATTAACATCGTAATGAAGAAAGAAGTTCAAACAAACTATGTGTCTACTTTTTCAAAGTCCTCAACAATGCACACTTAACCGCTCTATCCTTCTTACTCCTTGGTTGTGACCAGTGGCTGCCTGCAGTCATTTGTGTATTAACAACTGACACACAATGCATATGAAGGCACGTTATAAAGTTCCTCCTTCTTAAAGGATCATCGCTGAGAATAATTGCCCAGAAGTTACGTACCAGAGTGAGTCTTCTTATGTTTCTGCAGTTTTCTCCAGGTCGGGAAAACAGTTTGGCATCCATTAGAACTGCAGGCATATCCTGAAAGGATAAAAGTTCAGTTTAGAAACTGAATGACTGCTTTATATTTCAATAACCAGCTGCCGGCTAATTACATGATCTCAGATAATTCAGCCCCTTGGGCATAGGGCTTATACATTAGACATCTAAATATACTGAACCCTGGAATACCACTGCATTTCTAATTCTTGCTTGATTCATTGAAAAGTTGCATTATACTTTGCTCTCTTAGTACCTACCCCCCTTTAGGATTCTAATGCATGGGGGCTCCAGGCTGTGCAGAATGGTGCTCGTCTAGAGGAGTCAACATCCTCCCTCCAACATGCCTTGCCACCCATAGTCTCCAGACAGTAGCACAGCACTGCTTGCAACCCTCCCTGGTAAAGAGCACATCATCTGGGACATGATCCTCCTCTTCCTGCTAGATTCCACATTTTGAGCTTAGGAGCAAGTACCAGGTTATCTGTGCCCCGGTCTGCTGCACTCAATGTGCTTGCAGGCTGTCCCAAAGGCCTGGTTCACTGTAGGAATCATGCATTATGTGGGGGCCAACAACCTTTAGGTGATTTCCAGCTTTTCCTCTCAAAGCCATTAACCAACTATTACAGATCGATGGAGCAATGCCAATCTAAGCACTCCTTTCCTCTGCATGTACGACACTGTCTCATGTGCAGCTGCTCAATAAACAGTTACAAGAACTTTCCACAGTAGATCGTTGAATTGCCTCCATTAGGCCACACCTTTGGAACTATAAAGCCATTAGTGTCAGGACCGCTCAAACTTTTGCTAGCTGGCCGCTGTCCATAATGACATGCAGCATTGTTGCTTATTACATGTGAAACCTTAATATTCCTCAGTTCCCCACTGGAAATTAGCCTTGGAGGGCCTCTTAAGAGCCAGGAGATTAGACCAGTACCAGGCAAACAAGAACAGGCATGAAACTGGAAACAGGATGCATGGAGTAAGGCTTTATACACGGCATCTGATATAACCCTGAGGATACTGAAAGGGGTAAGGAGGGAGGGTACGGCATGGCCTAATGGAGGAGATTCTCTTGAAGACCTGAAGTAATGATTGCTGCATAAATGTGTGGCATCAATAGCTGTGTTGCACACGTTTATCCAGCCATCAATACTTTAGTGCTCCCAGAATGAAAACATCTGCAGGTTCGAGATCTGTGTTTTATAACATACCATCTTTTCACTTTACAGTTTTAGATACACTTTGAGAAAATATTTACTTTCCAGGAGCCAGTGTAAATGTTTTACTAATTAGTCGGAGGATTGCCGGTTGATCAGGATTGATGTCCTCCATTAGGCCTCAACCTTGAAACAACTCCCAAGCAGTACAAGTAACCTGGGAGGATGGCACAATCTGATAGGTGATCCAGACAGAAGGCCTTGCAGTACCATCAAGCCCAAAATAGCACATCTACAAGAGAGATATCCAGACTAAGGTTTAGTGAAACTGCGCAGTCATCCATGTGACTGCAACACATGTCAGCAGCAGGGCATTCTTGAAACAGGCATCAGAAGTGGCCATACCCTGTGGAGGACCATAGACAGTACCAGAAAGTTATTTACCATACCCATACTTCCTATAATAAGATAATAGGATTCACCAGCCATTTGGCCAGGCATTGTTTAGACACAGGGTCACCCTCTTCCCAAGGGTGAAAGAAACAAAAAAAAAAACAAGATGTCGCTCTGCAGTCCTTGGCGTGATTTGTGTAGTGTCTGTTTTACGTACATCCAGTCTGGAGCAGTGCCTAACCCTGGCTGGCATGCTCAGGATAACAGAAAGGTGTGTACTGCTTGGTTCAATATAAATACAACCATCAGAGCCTTGGGAATTGAATGCAAGGAGTCCGTGTTGATAAACAGGGAGGGTCACACATATCAAAGGCTGAAGCTCAAATCCATAGAAAGGGTGTCATAGCACCTATTAATGTCTGCCATGACAGGAATGGGCACTTAATCACCTGGTAAAGGTGACTGTGTTAGTCGATATCCATGGCACTCCAGTCATCACCATCATGGGTTTCAGCTCACCTGATAAGGCTATGATGCACATGTGACCAAGGATCAAATTTCACAGTATACTTAGGTCCCAGGAGTCCCTGCTCCTCGGATTCTTCCATAGCTGAAAAGGTTATTTACACAGACATGCCACTTTGAACCATTTGATTTAATAAAAAGATCTGAGAGAATATCCCAACAATACCTTTATTTTTTCCTATTAATACAATTCTATAACTCAGTCACCTAATTTGATTACGGAAGGAAGAAACTCATTCCTAACTAATGTAACTACTTAAGTTAAAGGAACCCCACGCTCTGTACGTGCATGGGCACTATTCTAGCCAATTCTAGAAGTGACAGAAAAATGTAACAATTCAAGACCACTTTTCCATTATAAAATATTCTTGCCACTCTGATTGGGGGGCCATGGAGTGCCATGGATATCAACACAATCACCTTTATCAGGTGAGTAAACAGCCATTGTGATGTTGAATATCCATGGCACTCCAGTCGTTATCATGGGTTTCATTAAACAGCAGTACCTTTCCCATCAGGGTGGGAGAGTGATTGAAGAGTGGCTAGATGTACTGGCTGCTGAGAGAACTTTGCGCAAACTAGGCCCTCTGCTTGTATAAAGTTTCGAGCCTGTAGTGCCTAGCAAAGGTATGAATGGAAGTCCATGTTGCTGCCTGGCAAATATCCTCTGCGGATACACATGCCCTTTCAGCCCAGGAAGTGGCCACTGCCCTGGTTGAGTGCACTTTAATGCCTTCTGGTGGTAAGAAGTTATTTGCCTTGTACACCTCTTGAATTGTTCTCGAGCCAGAAGGCAATCTACATTTTTGAGGCTGCCATACCTTGTTCTGCCCTTTGGCAATGATGAATAGTCTGGGTCTTGCGCATAGGCAGAGTTCTAGTGATATATGTTGCCAGAGTGTGTCTAACATCCAACTGATGTCGGATGTGATTGTCTTCTTGCTCCCCATTCTCATACAGAGTTGGGAGTTCGACTGTCTGTTCCTTGTGAAACAGGGAGGTAATCTTGGGTTGGAAAGTGGGTACCGTCCTTAGGAATACCCCTTCTGGGGTGAAGGTGGTGTAGGGTTCTTTGCAGGACAGTGCCCCAGCTCACTTACTCTTCGAGCTGAACATATGACCAGAAGGAAACAGATTTTTAAGCCCGCTCAGTACAATTGTGTCAAGGATGGGCTCGAATGGGTTGCTACTCAGGGCCTCAAGAACTAGATTCAAGTCCCATGGAGCTATGGGTAGTCTGCTTTGGGGTTGACTCACCTCAACTGCTCTTAGAAATCGAACTGCATCTGGGTGAGCACCAGAACTATATTGTCAGATCAGACCCAGAGCCACTCCTATGGTAGAAAGCTGAACCTGAAGTGATGAATGTGCTCGGCCTTTGTCAAGGCCCTGTTGCAGGTATAGAAGGATGATAGGCATGTTCGCTTTATCTGGCTCTGTACTCCTTGTTCAGCACCAGGCTGAGAAGATGCTCCACTGACGTCCATAGGTGGAAGTGGTGGATGATCTTCGGGAGTGCAGCATGGTCGAGATGACTGAAGTAGTGTCTCTGGGGTTGGATGGGTCATTGGACCCTGGATTAACATGTCTGCTCTGTAAGGTAGACTCCATCTGTTTGTCATGGCCATCGCTACTGAGAACCATGCTGTCAGAGGCCAGTAGGGGCTACTAGGATGAGGAGTCTCAGAGACTGTCAAGATTTTTGATAGGAATGGAGGAATCAGGGGGATGGGAGGGAACACACAGGCCAAGTCGAGCGTCCAATGCTGGGACAGTGCGTCGACTCCCTTGGAGTGGTGTTCCCTGCATCTCGAGTAGAATCCATCTACTTGGGAGTTTGCCCTGGTGGCCATTAGGTCCATGGGAATGGGCCCCCATCTCGTCTGGATCATCCAGAATATGTCTGGGTGAAGCTGCCATTCACCCGGGTGTGCCTGCTGTCAGCCGAGCCAGTCCGCTCTGACATTTAGCTTGCCTGCCAAGTGGACAGCACCAAGGTGAACAAGATTGTCCTAAGCCCAGGCCATTACCCTAGACATCTCTCTTTGTATGACTGCTTCTGGCTCTCCCCTGCTTGGCAATGTAAGCTGCAGTGACCTGGTTGTCAGATCGTACAAGGACCAACTGGTGATGGTCTCCCTGAATGCCCTCAAAGCATGATACGCCACTCTTTTTCCAGGACATTTATGGACAACTTGGACTCAGACTCTATCCAGTGGCCTGGGACTGAGGAGTTCACGCATGCTCCCCACCCCAGACTGGCATCTGTTTCTAGAGTGGCTTCATAGGACAGCTCAAGAGGAGTGCCTTGTAGGAGACTGCATTTGAGAGTCCACCAGAACAAGGATCGTCTCACCCCCAGTGGTAAGGCTATCTTAACCCCCAGGTTCTTCTCAGATAGAGAACCCTGGGTTAAAAGATAGTTTTGGAGTGGTCTCATGTTCCATCTGGCCCATGGTACCAGGTCGATGCATGATGCCATGTAACCCCACACTGAGCCATTTGCCCAATGGTGGGGAGTCTGTTTGCCTTTAGTGTTCATACCAAGCTGATTATGTTCAACCATTTCAGGGATGGCCTCACCTTCCCCTCTGATGTGCATCTCCACACCCAGGTGTTCCAATTATTGTGTTGGGATAAGAGAACTCTTGGCATGGTTGACCACCCAACCGTGGTCCACCAGGGCCTGTAAAGCTAGATGGGTGTTCTGTGACCGATTTCTGGACCTGGCCCATATTAGCCAATCACCCAGATATGGGATGATGTCCATGCCTTGCTTCTGCAGATGGGCTGCAAGGACGATAGACCTTTGTAGGCACCCTTAGTGCCGCGCCTTTCAGGGCCCATATCTCGGAAACGGTGTGAGATACAGACTTTGTCAGAAAAATCCTTAGCCCCCTTAAGGGGGCCAAGTATAAAGCTAGTCAGGAAAGTCATAAATCATGACTTTTAAATTATTTTCCTACGTCATACGGTTCCTGAGATAAGCAATTTAGTATTCCAAGTCCTCATTTTCTGCTCCGAGAACCATTATTATGAATGCATTCTTTGTACTCGCTATCTTTCTTTATGTAGGTTTTGGGGAAAACCAGCCTGTGCGCTTACATTACCGTTACCGTTTTCTATGGTCTGCCCTTGCTCCACTTACTGTTCACATCTACGCCACCATGCACTACCCTTTGCATTTTCATTTGTGCTTGCTTTTTATGCTGTTCTAACATTTCTGTCTACACTGCTGTTTCTCTTTGCATCACCATGCGCATTATTGTTTTAGCTTATGGGCACAATGTTACTATGTGACAAGGCATGGGCCCACGCCCCGGCCACAGATTACATTCACTATTTCTCGTTATTCTCAAGAGAAGGAAATTAGAGGCAAAAATCTGTTTAATGCATTAGTTAGGTTGTTCCACACTGACAAAAGCGAGGAAATCGTGTTGGGGTGAAAGCCCTTGACCCCCTGCCCACATCTCAATCGCATCGGGGTACATTAGGTTGTTGGTCCTAACTCTCACCCCGTTCTCCTACCTCTGCTTCTTTACACATGTGATGGGGTGAGAGTTATGGATGACAAACCTAATGCGCACCCCGATGCCGGTTGAGGGTATAGGCAGTGGGGTCCAAGGGGGGCTTTCAACCCTAATACTGAATTTCCTCGCTTTTGTCTGTGTGAAAAAACCCTAACTAATGCATTAAACAGTTTTTTGGCAAGATAGATAGATATATAGATAGATCTATATATCTCACACACACACACTTGCATATATATGTGTGTATATATGTATTTATGCAAAAGGTGTGGGACCAAAAGCAATTGCATAAATCCATTTATTTCCACATATGTGGGATAAATCTAACCACCCTAGATTTCTCACAAATGTGGGATAAATGCAAACTGTCAAAGCTTTTTTGTTCACTTTTTTCAGAAACAAATGTGAATAACTTTAAAACGAAAAATGATAGCATAGTACTGAGAGCACGAAAAATGTTCAGGACAAAACCATCTACAAAATGAGTGCAGTTTCATTTATATATACACCTTTTAGTTTTTTTTATAATTAGCAAAAAACAGCATAAAATCACATTGTCACTTTTCAGGCAAACTAATGTAAATAACTTGAAATGAAAAATAACATGGTACTATGAGCACAAACTGTTCAGTGCAAAAATATCTACAAAATGAGTGGTTTCATTCATAGATACCTTTTAGTTTTTTTTACAATTAGTAAAAAAAGCATAAAATTAAATTTTTGTTCACTTTTTCGACAGACAAATGTGAATAACTTTAAAACAAAAAAGGTAGCATGATACTGTGACCATGACATTTGTTCAGCAGGAAGTTATCTACAAAATGAGTGGTGTTTCATTTAATAGCCACCACCACGCTAGGCGGACATACACTACGAAACTTAACCGAAAAGTCCCAGAAATTATTTAAAAAATATGCCCAAACTCAGTTCAACTTTCAATTAAAAAAATAAACATTACCATGCTCAGTTTTCAATGGGGCTTACTTCTAAAAGTTCAATTAAATGAATACTACATGCCACACAAGTTATTTTGCCTCCGTAAAAATTTGCCCAACTCATCATGAATGAGCATTCCAGCAGAGAGCGGGAAGGAAACTACTGAACGGAGCGCACCCTCTGTCTTCCAGTGCGGTGGCAATGTCCAAATGGCAGCTTCAGCGCAGAACTCTGGAGCACACTCAAGGCACAGAAATGGGGCCAAGGTTAGCTGGAGACTTGTAACCACATAAAGGTAGTGCTAAACAGGTGTTTTTGCAGCCCTGGTAATTGGCAACAGTGTTTTGGACAGCCTTCCTTTAAAGACGTACCAGTTTCTAGTGGCAACTAGCGATACTGATAAATAAACTCACCAGCTTAATTGCCGCGAAATCTGCAATTTCGCTGCATGAAATATTGTGAAATTTGCGCATTTTGCAAAATATTTTGTGAGTGCAAAATGCTATATTTTGCCTGAAAATTGCAACATCTCACTCAAAAATTGCAACATTTCGCAGCAAAATTTTGCATGTCACGATGAAATTTTAGAGTTTTTAGGTGAAATTTCACTCCCGTGAATTTGCGAAATATTTCACGCAATGAAATTTCTCAATTTCACACAACACTAGTGGCAACTGGGACCCCACCAGCAAAGTGAGTTTGAAAATGCCCGAGAAGATGCCCTTTCCTTGTCCTTTTCGTATGGTTCTGAGGACCATTTGCCGAATGGTGGCAAGGGAGACCACCTGGACCGGTCTTCCTCCTCCACAGCTTTCAACACTTTGAGCATGGAAGGTTTTTAGATCATTCTGACGGAGTCACCTTGAAGCCTGGTTTAAACTCTGGCAAATCTGACAACCTCTCATGTTGCAAGAAAGGCCCAGACAGCACACACAGATGGAGTGCATGTCATCTTTGTAAATTTTATAACAGTAGGCACAATATCTGAGCAAAGGTTCTCTAGGCTTTTGTGGCATGCAGAGATGATTATAGTAATACTGAAAAAAGTGTACGAAAAATATCAGTCTGTGTTGGGGATAATTACGGTGCCATAAATGGATTATTTATTTAGAAGTTGGTAATCAGGAAAAGCACCATGACCAGAAGCTCGTTTCCAGGTGCAACCCTGATTATGTCATATGTAGGATAGCAGAAAGAGCAAACAAAGTCTAAGGGACAGCAAGTCTCTTTCATACAGCTGTCCTCTGTAAATGAAAGAGATAATTATAGAAAACATATGAAATATAAACTGACCTGTCTAAATCTTACATTTTTACCAAATTTTTCTAGTGGTGTTAGGGGCTCTTTAAGAATGCGCATGAGACCACTCCTACAGCTCTAAGGATGGTGTCACCAGTGGTATTATACAGGATAGAAATCTTCTGTTCTTGCCTCTACTCTACAGCATTGTAAGGCAGTGTGCATAGTAAAAACCTGCCCCTGCTGAAACCAGGTATGTGTTCTGTCTGGGACTTTGTTTTTTTTTTTGTGGAACACGGAAGGTACAAGCAGGAATAGTACAAGGTTGACAAGTTTAAGAGGGAAGAGCTTGCTATCAAGTGCCATAATCAGAACAAAACATTTATGCCGCTCAGTCCTACTAGAAGATGAATATTTATAATTTTTGTCCATGAAAGGCACTGAACTGTGATAGCTTGTTTCCAGGTACATCCTGATGGGTGGGTTACATGGATCTGTTTTAACCCCAGAGTGGGGAAAGTGACATATTGGCCAAGAAACTGGGTTAAAACTAATTTTAATTTCAATTTGTTATGAATAAACCTTTGAGTAAAAATGCCCATTTTCAAAGGTTCCATGCAAAGTAGTATAGAGCAACTTGTTACAGAAACTCCCACACATCTCTTCCCTAAGTGCCATGGGATCTTTAATATCCACCTGCACAGTTACCAGAGATAAAACAGACCTTGGTTTAATGTCTCTTACAAAGGACACCACCATAAACAGTGCAGCACGCCCCACCCCCAGACGACACCAGTTACAGTTCTGGTTCTGTTATTAACACCCTCCATACCTGATGTGGGGCTTGAACCCTGAGCCACTTAGTGATGGGACTGCATCATGAAGTGGTAAGACCCCCCCTTCTTTGCCCGGTGATGCCATCAGAGCATGGGGGCAAGACAAGTAGCTGAATTATTCCAATTTTGAATAAATTGAAATTATTTTTGTAATTTACCATGGATAACCCTGCTAAGTTGCAGCATCTCATTTTCAGTGTGGTCATGCTGCTACCCACTTCAGTAGCTAGTTGGACTGGGGCATGGGGAGATCAACTTGCCTATGGTCACACAGTAATCAGAGTCTAGCAGTGTTTGAACCTCCAATCTTTTCATACCCCTGGTGCTCCAACCCCCAGATCCTGCCTACCTACCTCCTAAATTGTTACTGGGAATGGTGGGATTCAAACTCCTGCTCTAGCACGTTAAGGCTTCTCAGCTACACTACAGTAATGTCAAAACAGTATACTGGGAATGTCTCAAAGTGTTACAAAATCAAGACCGGCCGCAGCAACAAACATGCTCCACCTACCGTTGTGCTTCTTCTCATGGGCATTGCGTTTTGTAGAGCTCTCAAACTTTATTCCACAGCCAACTTTCCGGCAGCTGTTGAAGTCAACAGGAAATATTAAATGAAGAGGCTTTTTTTTTAGAACCAACTAAGCAACTTCATCATACACAAGTGTTTACCACTAAACCACCTCCACCTGCATTCCATGCTCCACTGAAAAGTGGTAGGGGGTGGATTTTATAATAATGTCTTCAGGTAAGCATTTCTTATACATTTAATCAGCAATTTTCTTAACAAGGGCATTGCAATAGGGGATAAAGGCATCTTCTGGCTTTAGGCAGACAGAACTGCTCAGCTTCCAAGTCCTCTCCCTCAAACATGCAAAGATGACAGTACAATTTTATTATTTTTTTTTTAATCATGTTATACGTTTTCCGCCTTGCTGCAGCACGAACGGCGGGGGGCATCAGCTGCTAGCCTGACCTGCCCAGAGGGCAGCAAGCTCACTCACATGATGGGGGGTCAGTACAGCCATTCCTGACCCAGGGAGGCCCCCCATGCCTCCCAGCTGGAGGCGGGCTTGAACCCCCCAAGCGCGATTCCACGACAGACCTCCAGGCGGGTCAAGTGCAGCCATCAAGCTGTTCGCTCGCACCTAGCCTTTTTTTCCCCCCTCCACAATTGGACCCCTTACCGGAGTGTGGATGTGTAATGTCAGAGCAGAGCGTGCCGATGTCTGCTGCACTCTCCCTCCCTCCCCCAGTACACCAGCGCAAGTAGTGCCCCTGGTCATCACCAGGGGCCGCTACAGTGTGATGTATTCCCTCGACCCTCCCCAGGGATAGGACAGCAGTCTACAGATGCTTGATCCTAACCCTCCCCTGCCAACCTGGGTTAATTCCCAAACCCAAGTCACCGGTGCAGCGTGAGGTGTGGCATCCAGCACCTCAACCCTCTCCATCTTCTCTCCACCCATCACCGACAGCGACTGCATGACACACAGGCAGTGCATTGTCACCCACGCTGCTACATGTGTCACCACCAGGGGCTGCTCCAGATCAGTGCAGACTCACACCCCGGGAAGAGAGCATCCACTGGACACTACCCTCTGCTCCAGACATCCCAGGTTTGGGGCATGAACCCAGGTCGCCAGCATTTCCTATCACCTGGTGCCATGGAGCTGGCATCATAAATGCATTCTAAATGCATCACAAGTGACAAGCAAAAAAAGATACCCATGTCAGTGCCCCCCCAGCAGAAAAGATTGATAACCTTACCACCACCACCTCCACCCACCTTACAAAGGAGCAGTACATTATCACAAGATGGAGGCAAAATTTAGAGAGACTCTAGCTAAACCTCCGCTCAAGAAAGGGCATTATATAGAGAATAATGGACAGGCAAGTGTGCGTTATGAATATTTTTTTCACACCTGAGGTGTGTGATGACCCATAAACCTCGAAAACGAAGCTTGAGAGGTTTATGTGGTCATCACACAGTGTGAAAAAAAATATTCATAGACACACACTTGCTCTTCTGTTTTTTTTTATCATTACTGGTGCAAGGAGTGTAGGGCATAGTGTCCCAAGCAGTTTCTGCCATGATTTCTACTGCCACTTGCTCAGCCCATTGGCACCGACATGCACGCACACACACATTCTGTGCAGTGCAGGCATTAGTTTAATTTTTAGAACATTTTTCATTTTAGGCTTTACTTTTTATTTTTCATTTTTTTAGTTAAACTGCAAAGCACAAAACAGTGAAATGACAGTATTCGACCAGGGCCTGGTTCTGAAGTAGCTGCGGTTTCCAAAGCTGCGGATAAGGGGTACGAACAGCAGGATCAACCAGATAGCTTTCTAAAGTTAAAAAAGCAGGATCAAGCAGATAAATGTTGTGAATCATTAAAATGTTAGGGGGACTAACTGAGTGGCAAACGAACAGTGTGGTCATTCCATTAGCAACAAGTGTCTTCACTGTGTTTGTCCCACCCACACACACAGAAAGAGCCAATGAAGTGGCGCGTGAACAGAGACTGACACTAGCAGTGAAGGAGAGTATTCAGAATGTCGTAATAACCAGTTTTCGGGTCATGGCAGCGTTTTACAGATGCTTGTAAACCAGTTGATTAAGGGGGTCACCAGTAATTATAATACAATCTACCTACTTCAAAGACCCAGGAAAGGGCCTGTCAGTTGGGTTACTTACACAAAAGCCAGAATCTTGGTGTGCTCATTCAAGTGACTCTTGAAGGCTTTTCGTTTCTTAAAGGTCTTCCCACATTCTTTGTAGTCGCACTAGATTTTAAGACAGAGAAATCAGACATAGCCAACAGTTGATGCTAGGAGTCATTCAATCGAAGCACAAAAGAACCATCCTCAGAATATTAGGTGATGGCCAGCTGCCCAAGTTTTATTGTTTGTGCGTACATGCTGTTCCTAAACCCTACAGTTAAACTATAGACATTACAAAAAACACCAACAAGCTGATCCTCTTCAAGCACTTGTACCACCCTGCAAAAAGTGATGTAAACTGTTCCTAATTTGAATTCTGGCTTGGACCCTCCTCTCCCGCCAGTATAACTTAGTTATATGACCCCATACAACTACTTATTTTGAATGCTATTATGAGGGCATAAGTGGAAACTGACAGGAGGGAGGTTCAGTGGGGACATGAGGAAGGATTATTTTACAAAAAGGGTGGTAAGCTGTAGAACAGCCTACCAGCTGAAGTGGTGGGCACTAAAACAGTGGACTTCAAGCACGGTTGTGACAGAGTGAAGGGTATAGTGGTCATTCTGACAATCAGGAAGGAGAATGTGGGGAGGAGGGGAGGCCTAGGACCCTGGATGGACAGTGGGTCACAGGGTTAGGCAGGGAATTTGAGCAAACTGAATGGACCATTGGTCTTTCTGCCATCATTGTCCATTTCTATTAAGATGCATCACACTTTCATGGAGGATGCCACGACTACCGACAGGCAGCAACAATATAGCACAAATTCCATGCAACTCTTAGGCTGGTTACAGTGCAAGTGCTGTGCAAGATAATTCAAGTAGCATTTACTAGGCCTGAAATCTGGTTGGGATAAAGGTTTAGACCAACTGAGTTGGGGGAGATTGAGAAATGGGCCAGTTGGGTTTCAGTAAAACAATCTCTTGAATGGCCCAATCATTTTTTCCCCAATTTGTTTTACCCATTGGGTGGCTCATCTGCCCTGTCCCCACCTCCCCATGGCCAGCACTCACCTCTTCCAGACCTATCTGGAGTTATTCCCCCATGGATTACCCCCGGTGGTGAGGCTGGAGAGGAGATTCATCCTCCCCCCACTCCAGAGATCCACAATTGCTCCCAGGGTCCAGGTGGTGTGGGGCTGGGGAGCTGCACAGGCCACAGTTTTACTCTTGGATCCATTTTCCTCCCAATTCCCCTGCCATGGCATCATTCCTGTGTGTGTCCTGCAGATCCACAGTCCCACCGTTCAAGCCTCTTGCTGCCTGCACTACCCATTGGGCCTCTACCTGGTGGCAGACAGAGGCAGACACGACTTGGCCAACCCTTGCCAGGAGAGGGAAGACTCCTCCTCCTGGGATACTCAGTCCTCTCCCACCCTGCTGAACGAGTCGCCAGTGTGGCAGGAGATGAGCACTTTTAGCTGTCCACATCTCTGAGCTGGCTGGCCTAACAATTCTTTATACAATTTTTAGGACTGCCTAAAACACTTACAGCCCATCTCTAGTCTAAAGTTGGCTGCAGCAAAATGACGATCAGGCATGAGGGAACTCCGTACAGTTAATAAACGGACACATGAGATAGGTGGAACTGCATGGGAGCACAGTGCTGCCCTGAATATTGGGTCAAAAAAAATCAAGCAGAATGCGATTTTGCCTAGCCCAACTTAGGCCAAATTCCTCTGTCCGCATGACCCTAGTATTTACAGTACATATAGCATTGAACGCAAGTCATATAGGCATATGGGGTGCAAAAATTCAGTGTATGCCCAGAGAACAATTTCTGCACAAGGCACACATTAAACAGCCTTTGCCACAGTTGCACCTCAGTGTAATCATTTGAGGAGGGCAGAAACAGGAGTATATCCAATCCTATTTATAACATGGCATCAAGTTACAATTCTTACCTGGTATGTAATCCTAGTCTTCATAAAGATTTCCAAGTTTCAGCAATAAGAAACGAGATACATTCATTTTAGCAGTGGTTAGAAGATGACAGCAGTGCTGTCTTTTGAGTCTTGATACTACACAGGTGATAGACATGGGGCACCTTAGTACACTTAAGTCGAAAAATGTACATGGTACTGTGGCTAGTGAAATCAAAATGCAGCCATCGCCAGGCAGTAATGTAGAGCACCCAGAGCATCATCTTTCGTACCCCCCCCAAACGGTTCAGTGCATAACATTTATTGTCCTGCCCCTTGTCCACCCCATGATGCACTTTCAAAAGTATAGTGTTCTACATGTGGCATTAGGTTTAACTGAAATAGCACATCATAACTTCTGGAGGGGGATCCATTAGTATGGAGCAACCACAACCCAGCACGCCCACTGGAGGGAAAAAAGACTACGTGGCCATGGCCTATATTGTATGTTCTAACCTCCATGCCAGCAAGTACCCTACTACTGTATCCTCCAAGGCATTTTTATTCCAGTGAAGTCCCATTATCCTTCACTGTCTAGCCAAGATACAGGGTCCAAACGCTCTTGTGGGTCATCGTCCTCAGTTCACTTCCACACTCCACACCAGTTTGCTGTCTGCCCTCCCACTGCTAACTGTAGGCATGGTTTGCAGTGGGACAGAGCTCCTCAACACACCACAAGAATCACTGTGGAGGGGAAATGTGATGTTCAGAGCATTCCCCAAACCAACCATGGGTCCCCCCTCCCCACAAACCAACCCCCAGGTTGCCAGACAGTAATGATCCAAAGCTCACAAACCTTGGCTGCCTGCATAGTAGCCCGATGCATTAAGATGTGGCAACACCACAGGTAGTGTTTCTCGGATCATGCTTTTGTGGATCCAACTATCCTTCATCGGATAGTGCTGGTATCCAGCCTAGGATCCAGCCAATGTAGCAGGTCTGATCCATCAGATCCAACCTTGGATAGTTGGATCCAATGGTCAGATCCACAAGACCCACAGGGTACCTCGGATACTTGGTGGATCCTAGGAGGTCAAATCCTTAGTCAGATGTCTACACCACCCGAGGCTATCCAATATTCAACAAAAATGATGGTATCTGACCTGGTAGGATACTATCCTAACACTAAACACAAGTAACCCCAAATTAGGTGCAGCAGTAGAGGGTCACTGTGAAAACATCTCCCACAACATGGCATAGATTGTGGAGATGGACCCTCTAAGATGTCTAGGTGTGACCTTCAGTTTGATTATCCTTACCTTGAAATATTCCTGCTTTGCCCCATGTTGGTACTTAATATGTCTCTTCATACTATCTTTCGTAAAAAATGTTTGTAGGCAGTTGACAAAGGTACACCTGCAGGGAAAGGTTAACATCAAAATAGGTAGTGTTGATACAGTATTTTCCATTAGAATTTGTTTTTGGGAGAGCTTTCCTGATTTGGACATCTGACATATTTTTCATACATTACACCAATTACTGCAAATGTGTCAATAAGATCAGCCTTTCTGTTGAAACACATACAGTATCTAAATTCTGAGGCTCGGATAAGCTTGTAAGGTTTCAAAGCAACCTGGAAAACATTGAGAATGGGATGGGTTAATTACATCTCTGAAAGTTTGCAATGGCTTAAGACAGTCATGTCATGCCACTCTGTGTGTAGTACTAGTAGCCTTTATTTGTGCATAGCAAATGCATATAAAATTATTCCATTTACAAAAAAAATTCTTTGAGCTGCTCAACTCTCACTGTAAGACAGTTGTAACATGTGGGGAGTAGTAGACCGAATACTTCCTTTGCCTCCTCCTTTCAGTAGCTGGAAAAAAATGAAGCACTAGATCACTTAGTTTAAAAAAGTGTATTTTGTATTTCAAATGTTCCTTAAACCACAACTGCTGACTGGAAATACCAAGAAGAAAGAATTAGTAATGAGAGGAGCGAGTTAAGCAAACAGTACTGCAAATGAGACTTCCTTCATGTACAGTATGCTTGATTTACCAGGTAAGTGCACTACACATAGAAAATGCCTATTTTTAGGCACGACCCAGAAGAATACAAGGAAGTACAGTCATGTATCTCGATTAGAGCAAAGTACACTGTTTACAGTAAAACATTAAGTGGCAGGGAAACAAAACATTGCAATAAACAGGAATGTACAATGAAGACAGATATAGCAGTAATGTACAATGAGCAAAACAAAAAATAGATACAGTCCAAGAAAATCAGGACAGTAAGATATTTATTTGAAATCAAATAATGAATAGTTGTTTCCACAATATGGGAAGAAATAGTTAACAGCAATTGAAGGAGGGAGAGAGAGGTCATAGCAGTGGAGATGGGGGTAGGCTTAATACAGTAAACAGTAAGTGTGAAAGGAGTGAGGCTAATAGGACTAGTATGGGGCCAATACTGCAAGAGAAGGACTATGGAAAGATCAGAGGAAGGAAGCAAGTGCAGGGGGGGCAGTTGGTAGGAGGAGACCACGTAGCAGCCACTTGAAGCATGTGTGAGTAGGGGAGAGGTGGGCAACAGTTGGTAAAGAGTTCCAGTACTGGGGTGTGAAGTGTGAAAATGCCTGAGCTCCCATAACACTTTTACTTCTAGGTACTTAGAGGATCTGATCCCCTGATGGGAGGGCATAGTGAGGGCTAGATTGAATCAGCATCTTACCTAGTGAGGACGGAACACCACAGTGAGAGATACTGTCCAAGTGCTAGGCGAGTACAGGTGGTTTGGTTTGCAGCAGGGGAGAGCCAGTGAAGGCCATCGTACAGATGGCAGTAAAGGGTATGGCGAGGAGGCCAAAGTAAAATGACATACTATTTGTAGTGTCTAGCTTTGGAGGCACCAACATATATAACAGAGGCCTACTTGAGAGCAGGAAGGAGTATGCCCTGGGCAATGACAACTCTCGTCGAGGGTGAGTGCATGGCTAGGTTTATAGGCTAGTCCAATTTTGGAGTTGACCGCCTTGCAGGTTAAGGTGATGTGGAGGTAAAAATCAAGAGAAGGGCCAAGGGTAATGCCCAGATATTTGAAGGAGTTGACATTTTCAAGGTAGGAGCCACCAACACTGGAGATAGATCGCTGACCAGGACATTTCCTTAATCTAGGAGCACACCCAAAAAGCATAAACTGAGTTTTACTAGAGTTAAGTACTAGCTTGTTGCTGGAAAGCCAGTCTTGGATGCAAAGAAAATCAGAAGAAAGTAGCATTAATGTCGGTGATGTTCAAGAAGCTGTAGTAAAAAACAAGTTCAGCAAAGAGCAGAGAGGAGCATTTAGAAGCATTGAGAGAGAAGCATTAAGAGAGATGTCATTGATAAAGATGGAAAAGAGAAGGGGGCCAAGTATGGAGCCTTAGGGCACCCTGGTGTTGATAGTGGACGGTTCAGAGATAGCAGAGCTATAGTTGACGTATTGCTGTCTGTTAGGTAAAGGTCATGCTAAGCTACAACTTCAGGGGAGAAACCAAGGGAGCGCAGTTTGGCCTTGAATAGAGGGTGATCAGAAAGATCAAAGGCCTTAGTTAAAAGGCCATTCATCGCAACTTTCATATCATTGGTAAACTTGAGATGTTCAGTTGTTGTACTATGACTTTTTCTAAAGCCATGCTGAACAGCAGAGAAGATTCAGGTCATGATGGAAAGCAACAGGTTAAGGGAGACAAGTTTTCTAGAAGCTTACATAGGAAGGAGAGGATGGCAATAAGTTTATAATTTGTGATCGATTTGGGGTTGCCTTTCTGAAAAACAGGGACAATCCTGGCAATCTTCCAGAACTGGGGAAAATACCGGTGCAAAGCGACAGGTTGTAAATTTTGGCTAATGAGGAGGCAAGAAGAGGAGCAGCCATCTTAATGAGTCTGGGCTCAAGGCCATCAGGACCAACAATGCAACTATTAGAGATGGAATCGAGTAGCTTACAAAGCTCCCATTAGTTACCACATGAACAGAAACCGGGAGATGAGTTTAGAAGATGTTAGTGGGGTCAGGAATGGAATCAACATAGGTAGGGAGGAGAACTGGTATAATTTGATAAGTCAGAATGTTTGGTTGAAGGAGTTGGCAATGGTGACAGGGTTGGTGCAGTGCAAGCCATCTAGCACCATGTCATTGCTGGACTGAATATGCTTAACCCCATAAAACTATGTGGGCCCAGAATTGTTTTTTTTTTTTTTTACAGTCACCAGTGGCATTGATAAGCAGGTTCTTACAGTAGGAGTGCTTGGCAAGGCGTAGTAGCCCTCTTGTAGACATTTCTCTTAGCACAGTATTCCTGCAGGTCAGACTAAGCCAGAGGTTTTGTACTCGAGACCAGCAGCTATCCTGGGTTTTTAGTTAAGCGAGGAAATCCTTCCTAAGCCACCTAGTAGAAGTCCCACGGATCATGCAAGACATAGTGGGGGCATGCAGATTCCGAAGAGCACACAGTTATACTAAGTAGTAGTCAAGTGCTTTGTAAACATCATCCATGGAGAAGAGAAAGGACCAGTCAACAACAGGTAGTTCATTGAGGATCACTGTAGGGTTTAGCTTAGAAAAGTCACAAAATGACAAGACTTCAGGGAGGGAGAGTGCAAAGGACACGGACACATCATACACAGTAGATGGGAGAATGGTCAGCAAAGGCATCAGAGTGGATGCTGGTCCCCTACCCAGTCAGTCCTACTAGTTAGGATCCAGTAAACTAGGGTATTTGTTTTATAGAAATCCTGGTGGGATCGGCAATTAGTTGGTAGAGACTGTGCCCTTGAACAAGTGTATTATAGGTGTTACTGGATTTACCCAACCAGTTAAGATTATGTCACATAGTAGGATAATTTCATTACAGCCAGAAGTAGAGGTAGCAAAGGAGAGGATTTCAGATAGACTGGCAGAGCCTCCTACTGGAGGATTATAGGCACAAATAATGTGCAGTTTGTGTACCTCCAAGGAGGGTAGCTAGTGTAGTATCTCACAGTGAGAGGATAGGGAGAGCAGAGAGGTTAAGGTGAGTTAAAATATATAGCTACACCCGCTCCCCTTTTAGAGGGGAGGCAATCTTGGCGAATGAGACTGTAGTTAGGTAGGGAGTAGGCAGAATCAGGAATATAGGGTTTTAGTCAGGTTTCTGATACTGGTACACAAGTTATCAAGATTGTACAAGGCTGTCCAAGCCTCCAGGTCAGGTAGATAGCTTAGAAGGCTACAAATATGTCTGCAATACTCAGGCTCTTTACCCAAGACCAGTGAGGATCCAAGTGGAATAGAGGGGCAGAAAGACCTGGGTTAGGTTCAATATCTCCAGCCAGTGAAAGGATAAGGGGGCAGAGGTACCATACAATACATAGGGCAGAAGAGAGGAGTGAGCTACAGGGCGAGGAGAGGCAATGTTTTGTTACAAAATTTACAATCAGTAGAAACTGGCCAAGGGAGAGCAATGGGGTGAAGTTAGAACAGACAGAGGCAAGAAGGTTAGAATAGGAGAAGTCAGGGTTTGAGTAGTAGAGATCATAGTGATTCTGCTGTGGTAGATTTGAGGTTGGACAGCAGGGGGCAGGTATTAGGGAAAAGATGAAATGCACTGACAGCAAAGAGGTGCAAAGAATAGCAAATATGGGGGATGGCATTACCAATGTGGGGGGGGTGGCCTGCTGGAGAGAAATCAGATAGTAATTGCAGGAATTATAGAAAGGACAGCAGCAGTGGATTAAAGGACTGCACAGAAAAGGCAGAGAGATAACAGTAGCATAGTTTGCCAGCTACAGGATTCAATTTGCTGATGTTCAGGAGTACGAGTTTAACAGCTAATACAGCAGGAGGTAATCTTGTTGCTAAAGAATGGAACAAATGGGAGCACCCAAGCAAGCAAAGAGGAGGGGGAGGGTGGAGTAAACCAGGCAGAGGGACTGTAGGAGTGAAAAAGCGGGCTGACTGATTCTGGGTGATTGAACTAGTGCTGTGCTGCACACTGGTTCAGTGCTGCCTGAGGTACCTGGGGAGGGCTGGCGAGTCCTGCAGCAAGGTAGTAGTAGTGGGGAAGGACTGGAAGACCGACCTGCCATCAGAGACCTGCCGCGTGTCTAGCAATACTGTGTGTGGCCTCTGGAAAGCTGGGGAGAGGGAACAGAGGTAAGGGTTAGGTAAGCAGGTAGGAAGATGGTAATTTGAGTGGGGTGGGGGGGAGAGGAGAAGTAGGAGGCTAGGTTCCAGGGCATTGGTAGCAGCAGTGAAAGTAAAAGTGCATTGAGTAGTCTAAGCCAAGTTCCTGATATACAGTGCAGAACAAAAAGTTCAAAACATTGTGCAATGCCTACTTTAAGAAATGGAAGCTAACAGAACAGACCTGTGCTCTTAACCGATTCATTAACACGTTACTCGGTGCAAAACAAATATGTTTAGCGGTTTATCACAATCTATGTCATCATAGTACATACTCCAAGACTAGCACAGTGCAGTGATGTGATATGCACATACCTGGGTGTACACTGTTGCACATGAATTGAGCCATGTTATGCACTTACAAGGGTATGCAGTGAGATACAAGGCAGAGCCAAGTGTGATAACATTAACAAAGGTGAGTATTGTCAAGTCAATCACACAAAAGTGACACATGGTTTGCAGAATAACTGCACTCAAAATTGCAAAGGGTCAAGCAATGGTATGCAGTTACAGTACCTGGGTAGACAATGAGGCAGAACGCAGAGCTAAGTGTGTTCATGTAACCAATCAAGACAACTGTATCAGAGGCCAATCACATCAAGTGACAATGTTTGCAGAATAATTCCACTCACAATTGTACATGGTGACAGAGCCATGGTATGCGCATAAGGATATGCAGTGGGACGACACAGGGCAGTGTGATCATATAAACCCAGGTGAGCATGCATCAGAGGCAGATTTCACAAAGTGACAGGTTTTCAGAGTAAGTGCACTCAACTGTACATAGCAGTCAAGCAATGGTATGCAGTTACCTGGGTACAGAGGCTCAAGGCAGAGCAGAGTGTTCATTTAACACAGGGTAGTGTGTATCAGAAGTCAATAACAGAAGCAAGACAAGGTTTGCAGGATAAGTGCAGTCACATTTTTACATAGTGATGAAGCCATGGTATTCACTTTCCTGGGTATGCAGCCAGGCATAAGACAGAGCCACGTATGTTCATGTAAACCTAGGTGGCAACATATCTGAGGCAGGTCACAGAAAGCGAAATGCAAAATAAGTGCAGTCACATTTGTACAGTGTTGAGTCATGGTATGCACTGAGGCAGGAGGCAGAGGCAAGTGTGTTCATGTAACTGAGGTGAGCATATAGCATAGGCAAATCACACAAATGACAAAATATCAATACTCGCAATTGTACATTGCAGAGCCATGGTATGTGCTTACCACTGTATATAGTGAGGCATAGACAAGTTCATGTAAACCCAGGTAGGCATGTATAAGAGGCCGATCACAAAGTTAGAGAAGGCTTTCAGAAGAACTGCCAACACAACTGTACATTGTGATGAAGAAAAGGTATGCAGTTACCTAGGGTATACACTGAGGTACAAGACAGAGCTAAGTGTGTTTACTGAACACAGGGTAGCAGAGGCCAATCATAAATTGATACGTTTGCAGAATAAATGCAGTCACATTTGTACATAGTGATGGAGCCATGGTATGCAAATTCCTGGGTATGCACTGAGGCATGAGGCATAGCCAGGTGTGTTCAAGTAATCTAGGTAAGCATTTTAGCAGACAGCAATCACAGAAAAGTGACAAGATTTTCAGAATAACTGCAGTAACAATTGTACCTTGTCATGGAGAAATGGTATGTTAGCAGGGAGGCATGAAGCAGAATCAAGTGTGTTCATGTAACCCAGGTGGGTGTACAGAGGCCAATCACAGAAAGTAGCATATGGTTTTCAGCATAACTACACTCAACTGTACACAGCGATAACTACACTCAATTGTACATTGTGTTAGAGCCATGGTACGTGCTTACCAGGGTATGCAGTGACGCACACCAGCTCATTTCCAGATGTGCCCTGGGGGAAGGGTATGGAGGATAGTGTATTAGGAAAACCGGTAATCAACAGCATTACAAAAATAGTCATACAATAGTTAAATGTTGCAAATAGACATTTACAGAAATTATGTCTGTGAGATCCTTATTGGGTGGGGGTAACCTAGGAGGGCTGGACAGCAGCGTAGATAAAATGAAGTACTGAGGAATAACGTCACAGCATGGTTATGTGATCCTGTGTAACTGCAGCAGCTGTTCCATAGTGTAAAACAGATAGTAAGAGGCCCTGGAAAACTGGGACTACTCTGGTTTAGTTTTAGACTTCCAACACCCTTTTCCATTTATTTACACAGCAGTCTTTCATCTTGTAGTCATAACTGAAACAGTGCCATCTTCTTGGAGTGGATGGCAATGCTAGGATTCCCTGAGGCTGTCAATCAGCACCACCTCTGGTGGCAGTAGCATTCATTTACTTTATCCACAACAGCTGAGGTGTAGCATCTGATTTGAGGGACGTCCTGCTTCAAGTGCTGGCATTACAAGGGGTCTTGCCAGAGCGTGTCCCCCCTATACCTCTGAAGTGGGCTGCTGTAGCTCTCATCATTGCAAATGATTTATAATAGGAATGGGGGGGAGAGCATGTAAAGGCATGGACCCCCAAGGCCAGCAGCTCTCAGACCTCATACAATGCAATTCCAACCCTGGATGCTTCTTCCCAATTTTACACTTGTGAGTGCTGGAGTACAAAGAAGTTAGGAACTTGTAAAGTATCAGAGTATTGGACTCAAATTTTCAAGATAGGCTTTCTAGGACCCCCCTCTCACGAACAGTGGCACTGTCATTTCATTAGTTGGTCCCGGAAAGGTGATTCCGTGTAGTGACTGCAAAATTACCTTTCGGAATGGAGCAACGAGATGACAGTGCATGTGTTCATCAGGTGGAGTCCCAAGCACCCCATGTTGAAAATTTGGAGGCAAAATTAAAAAAAATTATTGAAATAGTCACCCAAGTTAAACCCCCCCAAATTTATGCCATTATACAGCTTACCGGCATTTCTTCAGTTCGCGGTCGGCTTTGAAGAGTGCAGACATGTTCCTGCTCCACCAAAGATCGCAGTGCTGACCTCTGGAGGCAAGTATGGGGTGAAGGGGGATGTGGGGTGCGCAGAGGGTGGGTGCAGGGGACCCAACAACAAGGGACCATTTTCTTTTTCTTTTTTTTAACCTGAAACAAACACCGCACAGTTTTTTTTTTTTTTTTTTTAAAAACAGGTGTAAGACAAATGTTGGGCACATTGGGGTTAGTGTGCCCCATAACTTGGGGGGTGATGTTGGCCACACTGGGGTGGGCACAATGGGGGTGGGGCAGGGGCAGGAACATGCCGACAGCAATCAGCTTCCTAACAGGGAGGCACACTGGGGTGGGCTACCAATGTGCCACACAATCTTGGGGAGGTATTAAACATGCCGACAGGGGGGGAATAGGCACCCCCCGAAGTCTGCTTTCTGGGGATTATGTGTGGCAGATGGCGGGCAGCCATCATGTTCATTTAAATGCATAAGCAGGAAAGGCATGTTGGGGCGTGTCATCTAGCCGCTGCTTATGACTTGCGCTTGTCTGATTGCAGCAGCACTTTCTTAGAGATTGTGTCTACGTTACATAATGTTGGTGTCAGCACTAGCATGCTGGCTTTTTGGGGAATGAGGGATGCACCTACTAAAGTATGCCCCGCATTCACCAACACAGACACCTCTGAATGTGCAACTAGCACAAGATGTGGCTTGCGTGTGCACGCAAGGCAACAAAAATGGAGAACATATACTTAAGAGAGCAAAACCATAACTTGTGCAGCTCAAATATTGAATGCATGACCTTACTGGAACCATTTACATTTCCATTTCCTTCATAGAAACAATTTTTTCAAATAAATCTGATAAATAGATCTTGAATTCGAAATGAAAAATAACTACTTAGGAATCATTGGGTTAAGAGCACAGGCTCAAATCTCCTATAGTATAACCTAAGTAGGCTTATTAAACTATTGGAATTAAACTTATAACAAGCATTTGTCAATGTTGAATGTTTGCTTGCTGATATTAGCATTGGATGTGCAGGAGTTAGATGCAGAACAGGAATGGCAGTGAAGTACTGAACTCACGTCAACCCCACCTCCACCCTGCAGAGATGGACAGGCATTGGGGTGTGCCTTTGGGTTGTCGCCCATAATGCTCATGGCATTTCACCTCACCCTATCCTGTAGACACCAAGTGTTGAGGTGTGCCTTGGGGGTGTTCGGCTTCACAGTCATCCCATTTCATAAGGACATACGATGAAATGGGTGCAGTATAGGAGAATGGGGTGATGTCTGGGGCCAAACAGTCCAAGGCACACCTCGATGCCTGTCACTGGCTTCAGGGTGGGGGTGGAATGGCATAAGCATTACAGCCGGCAATCCAAAGGCACATCCCTGATGCCTGTCAGTCTGCACAGGGTGGAAACATTATGGTTAGAAACCCTAATGCCCCAGGCGTTTGTTGGTATTTTCACTACAAACTTTAAACATGGCCTTTTTGCAACTCCACCCCATGAAAGCATTTGAGACCTCTGCTCATGAACAGTGGCACTGTGATTTTGTTAATGTGTCCCGAACTCTGATTTCCCCACAGTGACCAGACATTCTGTGCCAGATGTGCAAAAACACATCAGGCAGGATGTGAAGAATGACAGCTGCACCATTCATAGGGAGGTGTGAAGAGATGGCAATGTTGAAAATCTGGAGTGAAAATATTAAAAATGATTGAACTTCCGAGTGTACATGGAAACTGAGCAATGCATGCTTGTAACTGCGGTTTAGTGGAATTATTTTACCAAATTTTCAACATATGCATTTTGTGACTTCTGCTCATGAACACTGTCACTATGATTTTCTTAATCTGTCCTGAACATTGATTTCCCACAGCAACTGCACCATTGCGCGCCAGATGTGCAAACATTTCGGGAAAAATGACAGCTGTACTGTTCATAAGGAGGTGTGAAAAATGGGCAATGTTGAAAATTTGAGTAGAAATATTAAAACATTTTTAAAGTTACGAGTGTGCGTGGAAACTGCGCAATGCACGCTTGTGACAGTCATTTTATGGACTTTTGTCACCAAATTTTCAACATAGGCATTTTAGGACCTCTGCACATGTCGAACAATGTCATTGTGATTTTCTTAATCTGTCCCAAACTCCGATTTCCCACAGTGACCGAGCTATTCTGCACTGGAAGTGCGAAAACACATTTCGGCCAGGATGTGAAAAATGACAGCTGTACTCTGCATAAGGAGGTATGAAAAAATGCCAATGTTGAAAATCTGGAGTGAAAAAATTAAAAATTCTCGAACTTTGAGTGTGCATGGAAACTGCACAATGCAAGCTTTAACAGCCATTTAGTGGAATTATTTCACCAAATCTGCAACATAGGCTTTTTGAGAGCCCACCTCATTAACAGTCACACTGTCATTTGGTTACTCGGTCCCGAAAGGTGATTCCGCGCAGTGACTGCGAAATCACCTTTCGGGACCGAATAACGCCATGACAGTGAATTCATGAGGAGGGGTCCCAAGAACCCCATGTTGAAAATCTGGTGCCAGAACGGCAGATATCTCCACATAAATTGAAAAAAAAAATTATTTATGCCATTATACAGCTTACCGGCATTTCTTCAGTTCACAGTCTGCTTTAAAGAGTGCAGATGTGTTCCCAGTCCACCGAAGATCACCACACCATGCTCTGGAGGCTATGGTGGGGGTGGGAGATGGGGAGATGGGGTGCGAGAGGGTGACCGCGGGTTGGGGAGGGGCAAGAGACAAAGGGATTTTTTTTTTTTTACAGGAATTAAAAAGACACTGCAGGACTTTTGGTATGCTGGAGTGGGCCCCACTGTGCCACCTGGATGTTTGCTGTGGGGTCACCAACAGGATTGGGCACCCCAGTCGCCATACTGTGTGCTGGGAGGGAGGCATAAGCATGCTGGGGTGGAGCTCCCAGCATGCTACCTGTGTGTTTGTTGGGGGAAAGAGGCTGTAGCGATGGGGATTAGGCACCCCGGCCATACACAGTGCTTGGGTGGGGAAGTGTGCATGAGCTGAAGGATTGGGCACCCCTCACACAACAAACGAGAGGCGCGATCATGAAAACGGGGACTGGGCTACCCCATTGGCGAATTAACTGGGGAGGGGGCATGCCGACAGGGGGATTGGGCACCCCAAGCTTTAACAGGGACTGGGAGAGGTGGGCGGCGGCTGTCAGGCAGCTTCGTGGGGACTGTGAGAGGCCAACGGAGAAGCCTTCGCCATGTTTATTGAAAGGGGCACCAGACAATGCAGCTGTAATTGGCTGCTGCAGTCAGGGAACACCCCGCAAACACAGCTGATTGTTCGGTGATGAGGCATTACCTGACTGCAGTGGTCAATTTCTTTGAGCATAGTGGCACCCTCATTAACTGCTGTCATTTACAGCATACTCCTCTACTGGTGCGGCAGAGACCAGCCCCAAAACAGACTGCTGCCATTCGCCACAACACTGCCGCGCCTCCACAACCCGCTACTGAAGGATGCTGACGCAATGCGTTTCTTGTGTGTGCACGTAAGTAAACAAAAACTGGCTTGTAGCAGCAGTCAAAACAATGGGCCCAAAAACAAGCAGGAAAAACTGCACTGTACAAAAGAAGCAGAAGCTGCACTGTACAAAACAATGATCCATGTCATTTTATTGATAAAGGACTGGGAAGGACTTTTTTGAAAAATCTCCATCCAGTGTAACCTTTATTAAATTATTTAAGTCAACAAACCTCATTTGAAACATAGGTAAAAGGTAGAGATGCATCGCCAGTAGAATGAAGTTATCCCTCTGTACAGACAGTTGGGTGAGACCCCATCTGGAGTACTGTGTGCAGTTCTGGAGACCTCACCTTCACAAGGACATAGAAAGAGTGGAGGCAGTGCAGGGGAAGGCAACTAAAATGGTGCAGGGTCAGTACCAGAAGCCATATGAAGAGAGCCTGAAGCAGCTTAATATGCATACCCTTGAGGAGAGGAGGGAGAGGGGGGACATGATGCACATTTAAGTACCTCAAGGGACTCAAAGTCCAAGAGGGTGGCATCTTTCAGAAAAAATATGCAAGAACAAGAGGACACAATTTGAAGACAGATGGGGGACGGCTCAGGGGCAATGTAAGGAAGTATTTTTTTCCACAGAGAGGGTAGTGGATGCATGGAACAGTGTTCCTGAGGAGGTTGTGAGGTCCAAAACAGTGGGGGAATTCAAGAATGCATGGGACAGAAAGCAATTCTTGAGGGGGTAGAAAGAAGTAGGCTGTTGGTTAACTAGGATCTGCAGCTTATCCATTAGGTAGGGAAATGGGCAGACTGGGTTGGCCAAATTGTCCTCATCTGCCACCAGATTCCATGTTTCTGTGTTTCTCTTTGCAATTGTTTATTAGCAATGCTAAAAGAAGGCTGACAGTGGTGTCTCCATTTCTCATACTCAAATTACAAGCAGTACAGTGCACTTCTCATACTCAAAATTATGAAGCACTACACTGAATTCAGTGTACTTTTCCATTTAGTTTGAGTAGGATTGAGGGATTCTAGCTGATAAGTTTGAGTGTCTGTAATTGGCCGTCTGAACTTTAAGTGCAGGCATCATACTACAGTGATTAGCGTAGTTTGAAATGCGACTTTACTGCCACTTCAGTGAGCTTCATTTACTTTGGGCGGGATTGAAGGACTAAGTGATAAGTTTGTGACTGTGTGCTTATAATTGGCTGTGTCTGGACCACAGTGAGTGGAGCGAGGAGCTGCTGCCAGAGGACTCCTTGGCTGATTGTTTTTGGACACACCCTGTCATGTAATCCCACCCACCCCAGGTCTCACATTTGTAGGGTGGGTCCCATAGGGCCTTGCAACATCCTGCATCCATACAGGAAGTAGCGGAGAGAAAGCATAACAAAAAATCATAAGAAAAATACAAATATTTGGGAGTTAAATAGCCATCTTAAGCAGGCAGTACATTAAAGCTGGAAACAGACATGATGGGAGTGGTGCAATGCAGTGGTTGTGGAGCAGCTGTCTTCAGACACACATTCTGGAGGCTGTGATGCTGCCCTATCTACACCTCTCTGGGCTGAGGGAGGAGGTTGCCTGTCTCCAAGCATTTCTGACCAAGCTGAAGGCAGCATCCACCCCCACCCAGAGACCAGTGTCCAAAATCTGAAACTACATCCCCCAACCAGTCCCGCTTAGTAACTCCTACACCGCTTTGGAGGAATGGGAAAGCCCCTTTCAGGAACCGGAGGCTGGGACCATGGAGGATGGGAGGGTCTTCCAGGATGGAGCCCGTGGGAAGGGAGGCAGGAGACCTGGAAGGAGAGGGAAGCTTCTCCTAGTGAGGGGACTATTGTCTGGGGAGTGGAGTTAGGGATACCTAACAGGGGAGAGAGGGAGGTCAAGTGCCTCCCACGAAGTGCTACGTGGAGAGATGGAAGCAGATCATAGGATCACTATGGCAGTAGCTAGGCGGGAACAGCTTGATGTCATCACCTGGAGACCACTGACCTGGCCAGAAGGGTGGAATTAGCCATAGTCTAGGAGGATTTCAAGAAGCTGGGGGAAACCTGAAACAGACAGTATGCTCCATGTCATTCTTGAAGGTGCTACCTGTCCAGGGCACAGAGGAAGCTAGGGCACTCCACATCTGTACCTTCAACTCTTGGTTGAAGGATGGGTATGGAAGGGAGGGTTCTGGCTTCATAGGGTACTGGGCCTGATCTGGGCAGATGTGAGGTTATATAAGGAGAATGGCCTGCATCTGTCTGAGAACAGGACCTTGGTCCTTTATGAGAGGTTTAACTGCTTCAGCTGTGAGCATTTAAACTGGCCAAAGGTAGAGAGCCAGGAGGGTTAGGAAGCTTAGGAACACCCCCTCCCACATGAGAACATGCAGGAACATAAGTTGACCACAGGAACAGCTAAAGCAGGCAGGGAAGGGCAGGCAGGCAAAGAATGTATAATGAGTGATATTTGGGGAGGGTGAAAGCACATAGGAAAGGAAACTGTGGTGGGGGGAGATGCTGGAGAGGGAGAACAAGAGAAGAGGGAGGGCAGACTGTAAAACATGGAAGGTCATGCTAAACTCATGGCCGTCACCTAGGAAATAAGGTTCCAGACCTGGAAGCCTTGTTGGCAGATGAAGACCTTGACATAGCAGCAATAACAAAGATGTGGTACTCTGCTAATCATGGCTGGGAAGTCAGTGTACCAGGCTATACACTGTTCAGGCGGGACAGGGAGGGTAAAAAGGGTGGGGGAGTGGCCCTGAACATCAGAGATGGTATAAAGGCTGCAAGTTCAGGGAAGATGGGGGGTGAGGGAACGGGTCCACCCTGGAGCCTGGGAATGGAACAGAATATGCAGGGTGATCTACAGACCTCCGCACACAGGGAAGGAAGTATGGGAACTAGTGGAGAACATACATGATATGGCAGCTAAAGGTGAAATCCTGTTACTGGGGGATTTCAATATGCCGGATGTGGATTGGGTCACCAAGGTGCCTGCTTCAGCTAGCAGCACAGTCATCCTAGAATCCCTGCAGGGGGTTGGACTCGGGCAGCTGGCACATGAGCCAACAAGGGACAAGTCAGTTCTGGACCTGGTATGGAGCAATGGAAACAGAATTAAAGAAATTGAGGTGGAAGGGCAGTTGGGGTCCAGTGACCACCACATGATGTGGCTCAGCATGGAGACATGGACTCTATGCCGCACAAGGGCAAGAGTGTTAGATTTCAGGAGGACAGATTTCACTGAAATGGGTAGATGTATACTTGCAGTTCTAGGAAAGGATGGGTACTAGAGGGGGTGGATGAAAATGGGAGAAACTGAAAGGAGCCATAATGGATACAACAAACCAATGCATTAGTAGAAGGTAGATTATTGTGATTGTAGTTACCTTTTGACGGTAAGGGTAAAGAGCCGAGATAGAAATGTATGTATTTTTGAATGTTATAGAAGCCAGAAGGGGAAGGAAGCATATTCAATTCAATGCTTTACAGTAACTGGTAATTGCTGTTTTTCTTTTAGACTTGGATTGTGGGCTTTTGATGACACTGTACTTTCTTTGTTGTCTTTACTTAGAATTGTTTTTGGGCTGTTGAGGATTTAAAACGTAGCGGTGGTGTATTTCTTTGCTGTCTTTGGTTGCTGCAAATTTTCACCCTCCCCTTCCCCCAACTCTTGATTATATGCCCTGTTAAATCTGATTGACAGGAGCTAAACACTGGGTATATGCGGGGTGTGAGTAGGAGGGCATACCAGGAAAGGAACAGCAGCAAGTGAAGAGGTGACTGCTCTCTCAGTGGAAGGGAAGTAAATGCAAATCTAGGAACTTTCATTATTACTTCTTCACATTGATATTGCATTGGGGAAAGGAGGAGTTGGAGTTTGAAGAAGGTTGTGCAATGGCTACTTAGTCTTTTTGAGTGTGGATAGGAAGGATAGGAATATAAAAAGCAGTTGCTCAATATATCTAAACGTGTGCAACAAAGGACGTAAGGGAAATAAAGAAAATGTTTTGCACTGATAGAGGAGGGAGAGGGGAGACTTGGGGGAGTGTTTGGTATTCTGCATCTGGAAGGGTAGGGGTTGCTGGTGGGCAACGACAGCAATGGGTGGGTGGTAGGCTGCAACAACTCGGTGCACCAATCTTTCTAAAATTGCCTGGAGTGTGGGAGGATGTTTGGTGCCAACCACATAGAAAACTTAGAAAGGAGATTGAGGCCGGCCCGTCCGGGCGCCCAGTGGTGGATTTCCAGCTAGGACGCCGGCGACCTTGGGTTGGAAATGGACCCGAGTCATCAGAGGGCTGACCAGGGAGAAGGATTGAGTGTCCTATGGACTGCTGTCCTTCTCTGTGGGGAAGGTCGAGGCAGCATCCGGGCGATAGGGGACCCCTGGCGGAGCTGGAGGCACTCAAGCTGCAGCGCTTACGTCAGGGAGGAGGCGGGGTGGGACGCTGGCGTCATTCGCATCCCGCCTCCGGGAGGAGGAAACCGAGGAGGAAAAAGAAGGAGGAGGTCCTCCCTCTAGGTGAAGCCTCCTGGAGGCTTTCAATGCACCCTGCCGGGCCAAGACTCCTAACCAGATATTGGTTCCACGGCACTGGAGTTGAGGGGTCTGGTGTCGTGGCCCCGCCCTCTGGGGGGAAAGCCGGGGGTGACCGGGAGGGGCCGCACATGGGCAGGCAGTGGAAGCTCCGGGAGCCGTGACCAGGCTGAAGGAGGACGGAGGACCCCCACAAAAAAAAAAAAAAAAAGAAAGGAGATTGAGGGTCTGCAGGAGGAACTAAGACAGGCAAGGCAGATTGGGGGTGGGTTTAGCCCAATACTGGAGGGAGGAAGAAGGGGAGATGGGGGGCCAGTTAAGCCAACAGTGGTGAGGAGAGGGTCAGAAGAAGGGAAGCAGAGACAAAGGGGCCCAGGACAGGAAGAACAATTGCCAGGGAAACCAGGTCAGGAAACAAAAGACAAATGGAAGGAGGAGATGGGGACTTGTGAGGGGAGGCGAAGAAGTGGCAAAAGTCATGGAGTGGAAAGGAGAGAACAGGTTACTATGAAGAGAGGGGTGGGCATTTGTGAAGGGCCTTCAGAAAATAGTTGTGCACTGCTAGAGAGGAAGAAGGTGGAGGAGGAAATGATGAAATTAGAGGAGTAATTGATAAATGCCTGGACCAAACTGGAGCGGGTGGGGGAGTTCTGCTGGGAGAATTGCAGCAGGGTAAAGAATAATGTGCAGGAGGAAGAATTGGAGCTGGAAATGAGAGAGGGAGATGAATGGAAGCAAGCAGGAGTAAGAGGGGTGGAATCTTAGTGCTGGGGGACTCAATACTAAGAGGAGTTAGGTGGGGTAGCAAGGGGGAGAGGCATAGTCGCATTTGGGTGGAGGCCATGCCAGAAATGACAGCGGAAAGGGTGGGACAGTCTGTTCTGAAATATGCTAGAAGGGGTAGGGACAAGCCTCATTTAATTATACATCTTGGGACAAACAACCTGGCTAACAAGACAGTAGATACAGTCCAGAGGAGGTTTGAGGAACTAGCACAATGTGAGGGGGCAGGAAGATCAGTAACTTTTTCAGAGATACTTCCGGTGCCAAAGGCAAGCACAACAAGAAAGCTGAGAATAGAGGAATTTAACGGGATATGTCCAGAACTGGTGTTGTGTGCTAAAGGGTATGGGCTGTTGGGGGTGGGGGGGTGGGGAGGGACCTAGGAGGACAGTAGTCATGCCAAGGACAGGACTACACTTGAGTGAGGAGGGAAGAAAGTGTTGAAACAGAGGGGATGGAGGAGTACATAGAGGAGTTGGGAATTTAAACTAGGAGTGGGGTGGCAGTTGGGGAAGAGATATGCAGAGACTCACAGGTTGGGAAACCATAGGAGCTACCCCCATAACAGTGACAAAAGACAAAATGGCAAGTACTGTTGGTGATGCTAGGAAGGAGGCAGGATGGAGGGGAGGGTGGAAGGTGGTTACCCTTAATGCTAGGATCCCTGGGAGGAAAACTGCAGAGTTACAGGTGCTCATGGCAGAGGGAGAGGTGGACGTTGCAAGCCATCACGGAAACATGGGCCACCCAATACAATGACTGGGACCTGTCTGTACCAGGGTACAGGTTATTTCGTAGGGACAGGGTGATTGGGAAAGGAGGGGGGTGGCACTATATGTGAAGGAAGGACTGAAGTGTGTAAGGGAGGAAGGGGAGGAGGGTAGTACGGAGTCACTTTGGATGTAAATCCAGGATTCTTAGAATGGGAGTGTACAGGCCACCATCTCAGACGGAGGAGTCAGACAGGAACTAGCGGGACAGATCAGGAGGACCTGCGAGAAGGGTAGTGGTGATTGTGGGGGACTTCAACATGCCAGGAGTGGACTGGAGCACCCCAACAACCAGGAACAGAAGGAGCAGGTACTGCTGGATGCCTTCCAGGACAGCTTCCTGCTGCAAATGGTCAGTGAACCAACCAGGCTAGGAATACCCTTGACCTTGTGCTGGCAAATGGGACTTTGTGAGAGAACTTACAGTGGAGGAACAGCTGTCAGGAGTGACCACCACTCAGGTATGGCTCACATTGGATATGGGCAAGGAAGGAGTGGAATCCAGCAATAGTGCTGGACTTCAGGAGGGCTGACTTGAAGTGATAGGGGAAGCAAAAAAGGGTACTTGGCCAGAATTCAGTCTAGTATGGACACTAACCAGAGGTGGGAGCTCAAAGCTGGGGATAGTGGAGGCAACAAAACCTGCTGCAAAGCCCACAGAGCAAGAAGGCTAGGGCTAAGAACCGATCTGGTTGAGCAAGGAGGTCATGGAAAAGGTAAGGAGGAAACAGCTGCCTTTAGGAAGTACAAGAAAACAGGGAGGGGGGAGGACAGGGAGGAGTACTTGACAGAATCGAAGGAGGTGACAAGGGCAGTAAGGGGAGCCAAAGCATCTATGGAACTCAGGCTGGCACAAGGCATTAAGAAGGGGGAGAAGGACTCTTTTAAGTACATCAGGGAGAAAAGGAGCTGTAAGGACCACATAGTAAGGATTAGGAAGGAGAGGGGTTGGGTGGAAGCAGGGTGCGATAAGGCGAAGCACTAAATGAGTACTTCTGCTCAGTATTACTAAAGAGAAGAGGGGTGACACCCAAGGTGGGAGAAATGGCAGAAGCAGGGTGGGAGTGATGACAGATGGGAAATCATGGGAGCAGAGTTGAGAGGGTTTGAAGGCACTGAGGGTGGACAAGGCGCCAGGCCCAGATGGCATCCACCCCAGGGTACTGAAAGGAGCTGGCAGAGGTCATGGGACCTTTGGCAGACCTATTTAATGCCTCACTACATCCGGGTGTACCCTCAGACTGGAGGATGATTATGTGGTGCCCTCCACAAGAGTGGCCCCAAGGATGAACTGGGAAACCACAGACCAGTGAGTCAGACATCCATCGTGGGTAAGCTAATGGAGACTATCCTAAAGGAGAGGCTGGTGGCCCTCCTAGAGGCCAAAGGACTACAGGACAGCAGACAGCATGGCTTCATACGTGGCAGATCCTGCCAAACCAACCTGGTTGAGTTCTATGACTGGGTAACTAGGCAACTGGACTGGGGCCATGCAGTGGATGTCCTGTATCTGGACTTCAGTAAGGCATTCAACTCAGTGCCACATGGAAGGCTGGGAAGGAAGTTAGTAGGCACAGGGGCAGGTGCAAAGCTGGTGAGATGGGTAGGAAACTGGCTGCAGGCAACAGAGGGTGGTCATGGGTGGGGAGCTCTCACACCCAAGGGCAGTGTTCCACAGGGCTCTGTGTTGGGACCAGTGTTTGGGATATTCATTGCAGACATATCGTGGGACATCAAGAGCAAGATCAGTCTGTTTGTTGATAATACCAAGGTAGGCGCGGTGGTGGATGACCTAGGGGGATGGCAGGGGTTGCAGGATGATCTGGCAAAGCTTGAAACCTGGTCAGACACCTGGCAACTGTGATTTAATGCCAAAAAGTGCAAGGTGCTGCATTTTGGGATGAAGAACCAAGGAGGAGTTACCAGCTAGGGGAGTGCAGCTAGCCCAGACAGAGGAGGAGAAGGATCTGGGTGTGCTCATTGAGGGTCAATGAACAACTCAGCACAATGTAGGAAGGCAGCTGCAAGGCCAACAAAATGCTGGGTTGTATTGCAAGGTATATCTCGAGGAGGGAGGAGGTGATTCTGCCACTGTATAGGTCATTAGTTAGACCACACCTGGAGTACTGCGTGCAGTACTGGCATCCGTATCTGAAGAGGGACATTAAGTTACCGGAGGGGGTGCAGCGCAGAGTGACAAAGATGATCAAGGGGCTGGGGGACTTATCATATGAGAGGAGGTTGAACGAGTTGAACATGTACTCACTGGAGGAGAGGAGAGACAGGGGTGACATGATTGAAACCTTTAAATACATGAAAGGAATAAACAAGATGGGTACAGCGGGACTGTTCAAAGTAAGGGAGGGGAGGGACACCAGGGGCCATGATATGAGACTGGAGCGAGGAAGGTTCAGGAGGGAGATGAGGAGACACTTTACCAGAGAGGGTGGTGGCTGGGTGGAATGCGTTACCTGCTGAAGTGGTATGCAGTAGAATAGTGGATTGCTTCAAATGAGGATGGGACAGGACAAGGGGGAGGGTTAATGAAGGGGAAGGGTGGGGCAGCTGCAGAATAAGGGGTGCTAGCTGCACATTCGAGCAGACTTGATAGACCTCTAGGCTTTTATCTGCTGGCAAATTTTGTATGTTCGTATTAGAACAGTGGCCAAAGGGAAAAGGAGAAAACCACTATGATTCTCCAAAGAGGTGGAGGACAAAGTCAGGGCTAAAAGGCAGAGTTTCAGGAAATAAGAGGAGCCAAAGGGAGGAGGACAGGGAGGTGTAACTTGACTGTCCAAGGGAAGCAGGGAAGGCTGTTAGGAGAGCAAAGGCACAGACAGAGGAGGGTTTAGCATGATCTGTAAACAAAGGGGATAAGGCATTTTATAGGTACATCTGTGAAAGAAGAAAAAACAGGAGGGGGAGTTGTGAGGCTCACGTGGGAGAAGGGAGAGTGTAAGGAGGGGGATCTGGACAAGGCAGAAATACTGAACAAATATTTCTGCTCAGTATTCACTGAGAAGGGGGAGGATCAAGGACCACAGCTGGGTTGCAGAGGCAATGGGGGGAGAAGGAGACACCAGTCCTTTCACAGTGGAGTGTGTTCTGGAAGAACTTCAGACTGAAGGTGGATAAGGCCATGGGGCCAGATGGCATCCACCTGAAGATAGTAAAGGAGCTGCAATGGGAAGTAGCAGCACCTCTGGTGGCCCTGTTCAGAGTCACTCAACACGGGTGTCATTCCACAGGACTGGAGGGTGGCACATGTAGTCCCACAGCACAAAAGTGGCAGCAGAGAGGAGGCAGGGAACTACAGGCCAGTCAGCATCACCTCAGTGGTAAGAATGATCATGGAGACACTGCTGAAAGAAAGGATAGTGGCACATCTGGAATCCAGCGATGATCAGGATCTGAGGCAATAAGTATTCACAGCAGGAAGGTTATGTCAAACAAATATAACAGATTTTGATTGGATGAGTAGGGAAATAAATCAGGGAGGGGAAGCAGACCTACCTAGATTTCAGCAATGCCTTCAACACCATCCCACACAGAAGGCTGATTAATAAGATGGGTAGTCTGGGCATGGGAAACAAGATGGCAAACTGGATTAGGAACTGGTTAACAGACAGGAGACAGAGGGTGGTGGTAAATGGGGTACAATCTGGGGGAAGGGGAGTGACCAGTGGGGTACCACAGGGATAAGTACTGGGACAAGTCCTGTTCAATGTCTTCATTAGTGACACTGCAGAGGGGCTGGAAGGAAAAGTCTGCCTATTTGCAGATGACTCCAAGATCTGCAACAGGGTGGATACTCCAGAAGGGGTGCAGAAAATGAAGAGGGACCTGGAGAAGCTTGAAAGATGGTCAGATGTGGTAACTGAGGTTCAATGCAAAGAAGTGTAAAATAATGCACCTGGATAGAGGGAACCCTTGGCAGAGCTGCAGGTTTTTTTGGGGAGAGAGAGAGAGAGAGAGAGGACAGAGGAGCGGACTGTCACCAAAGAGGAAAGGAACCTAGGGGTTATTTCTGATAACCTTAAGGTATCAGAGCAGTGTGCAAAGGCGGCAGGGAGGGCCTGTGGCATGCCGGGGTGCATAGGCAGGGGTATTACTAGCAGGAGGTGGTGATGCCATTGTATAAAACATTGGTAAAGCCTCACCTGGAGTACTGTGCACAGTTCTTGAGGCCACACCTGCACAAGGACATAAATAATGTCAAGACTATCCAGTGAAGGGCAACAAATATGGTGCAGGGCTTGCACCACAAAACATAAGAGGACAGACTAAGGGACCTCAATACGTACTCACTGGAAGAGAGAAGACAGTGGGGGGAGAGCCACGATTGAAACTTCCAAGTACCACAAGGGCATAAACAAGGTTCAGGTGGGGGACCTTTTCCAATGCAAAAAAAAGTACTAGAACAAGGGGCACAATATTAAATTGGAAAGGGGTAGATTAAGAGGTAATGTGAGGAAGTTTTCTACACAGAAAGGGTAGTCGACACTTGGAAGAGTCTGCCACAGGAGGTAGTGGGGCAAACAGTGGAGGGGTTTAAGAATGCCTGGGACAGGCACAAGGGAAGCTTGCGAGGGGAGGGAGTGATGAAAAGCCATTGCTCACATAGGCTCAGTGGCCACATACAATGTATAGGGCCTAAGGGCAGACTGGATGGGCCTAGCAGTCCTTATCTGCCAACAATTTCTATGTTTCTATGAAGGGTTGAAATGTGTGCTTGCTTAAAATAATAAAGAATCCATGCCATGACTGTCACTCTGCTATTAGCAGCATCTTGGTATCTTCCAAATCATGCACACAGTTCAGTCCCATGTACAGGTCTCAAGAGCCAACGCACGGCAAGAGACTGTGCTATCCATATGATCCCAAATCCAGAGGGTATGTTAGTAAGCCCCTGGAGGGAGTTTTTTTTTTTTTTTTTTTTTTTTTTAAACTTGTAACCCTCCTACAAATTAGGGTTTACATACTACATACTATTTGCCAGCAGATTAGGCCTTATGGTCTATCAAGTCTGCTCGAACCTAGATCCTTAGTTGGGTGCCGAGACCCTCCCATCCCTTGTGCTCCAGAAACCCCTATCATCCATCCCCACCCCCCCGGGACAGGCCATCATCTGATACATCCACTTTCTGTGTCTGTCCCACCCTTTCTTAAAGCTCTCCACTGTGGATCTCTGAACCAGCTCACCAGGCAGAGCATTCCAAGGGTCCACCACCCTCTCAGTGAAAACCTCCTCCTCTTTTCCCCCTCACCCTTCCACCTTCCAACTTCAAACCATGCCCTCTGGTGATGCCTCCCTGCTTTAGTCTAAAGATCCTCCATGTTTACCCTATTTATTCCCTTGAGGTACTTGAAGACCTCAATCATGTCCCCCTGTCTCTCTCTCCTCCAATGAAAACAGGCAGAGCTCTCAAGTCTGTCCTCGAAGTCAAATCCCTAGCCCTCGTATCATCTTTTGTTGCCCTCCTCTGTACCCTCTCCAGGAGCTGTATGTCCCTCTTCAAGTGTGGTCTCCAGTACTGTACACAGTACTCAAGGTGTGGTCTAACCAGTCCATTGTACAGTGGCAGAATCACTTCCTTGCTCCTAGAGGTGATCCCCATGCGATGCATCCCAACATCCTGTTTGCCTTGCTAGCTGCTCTCCTGCACTGCTCAGTGTTATTCATACATGTATCCACCATGACCCCTAGGTCTTTTTCCCCTGTTGAGGCTTCCAGCACCTCCCCTCCCAGGGTGTACCTGTGTTTAGGGTTTCCCCGACCAAGATGCAACACCTTGCACTTGGTGATATTGAAATTTAATTTCCATGTGTGAGCCCAGCTTTCCAGGGTGTCCAGGTCCTCTTGCAGGCCAACCTCCCTCTTCTCCCTCAACTACTGCTCCCATCTTGAGTCATCCGCAAGAGACTCATTTCACACCCTATACCATCCCTGATGTCTGATATGTATGCATTAAACAGGATTGGACCCAGGACCGAGCCCTGTGGTACCCCACTACCAACCTCTGTAGGGTTCGAGAGCTCCCCACAGACCACTACTCTCTGAGTGCGTCCAGCTATCCAGTTTTCAATCCATCTGACCATCAAAGGGCCTACTCCTAACCCCATCAGTTTCTCCACCAGACCATTACTAAATTTACTAAAATGTTTTCCTGGGCTGCCTAATGCTCAGTCAGGATGGTGTCCTGTTTCTGCAGTTGCTATATGCGCAGAGGGAGCTCTGTTAGGAACTACGTTAATTTACTGTTTACTTGCCTTATTAATGATAGTATAGAAGTTTGTTTAACCTGCCTTCTCTTGCAGCTTGGCCTTTTTGCAAAAGAGCCACCTTTTTGGTTCTGGACTGCCAGAGTTGGACCAATCAAACTTCAGGGGACCTAAAATGGAGACTGTCCCCAGAGGTCTTGTTGGACTGAATTTCTGTAGGAGTTGTAGTTTTTAAGGTTTGGCGCCTAAATGGACCTGGAGGAGGAGCCCTTGCTGTGACAGACAGTTCCCTCAGCCAACTAAACCTTTTAATCTCAGAGGAAATCCCCAGAACTGCCTGCAGTAGAGTCAGTTGTGAGCTGGAGTTTGGAGCCTGAACAGCTCGAGCCATTGAGCAGCTGCTCCTACTTAGGAGCACAGGAGAATCAGCAGGAAGGCTGCACTGGCCTGCCTTTCATCTTCCAGTGAGAAATCCAGTGAATGTGAAAGTTAGACTTAATTCTAATTCCTTTGTCTGAGATCTGAAGCCTGAAGAGAAAGAGTGATCATTGCCTGAATTTGGGATGAAAACTTGCTCCAGAAGCGATCAGTCTGCCAGGTACCAAACTGAGTCATAGATTGAGAGGTTTGCACAGAACTTTCTGCCAAATTGCAACTGGACTTTACCCGAACTGTGACTAAGTTGTGTTGCTCATAAGTGGCCGAATGTGCTGTGTGGGTCGTGATTTAGTCCTCACCTTCAAGTGTGTTATGCTAGCTGAAAGCTGCTCCAGCACTCGCATGGACCAAATCCTAACTGCCTTCTCTGGTCTGGGCCCTGCCATCTCGGCCTAGACTGCCACTCCCATCGCAGACACATTTCCCCGACGAAAGACCTGGTCAGGGATTTGGCACCCTGCTCAACACCATCAAACAGGTAGAGACCACCTTTGTGAGTTGTGTGGGCCCTGCTTCTGCTGGCAAACCAGAACACCATCCAGAGGTCTTCATCTCGTCAGTCCTGCCTCCTGGTCTGGGTAGTGCGGAGTACCAAACAGGGTAGCTCCCTGCAACAAAGCTACAATCATTGTGTGTCATTGGATTTATTTGTCTGGGTTTATTACAATGAACTGAGACATCTGGCTCCAGATTACAGATTCTGGGTTGATGTGCATGTCAATTGTTTTCTTTACTAAGGGCCCCAACACCGGCCTACCCCGGGCATCGCTTCAGGCTAGCCTGCTTACCACTGGGTACCCAGGGTTGTGTGACGCTACATAAGGGACTCTTTGTGCATGCACTTTCAGCCTGAAATAATCAGATCTTAAGTCATCTGCTAGAATCATGCCCCACCCCGTTCACATTCCCCTGAATAAATCAGATTGCTGTTTTGCATTTAATCTAGCTATGGTGTACCTTTTTGGTGGAGATATTGTACTGCCATTGAACTGTTGCATTTCAGAGGTCTTATGTTACAGGGGGTCTTCAGGGCAGCTGCAGATGATCCAGCCCTGGTGGTAAGTGCAAGGGGTGTGAGTAAGTCATTGCTGCCATATGGTATGTGAGAAAGTTTTGCTGCTATACTGTTTAGGCCACTAGAGAGGTTGTGGGGGGTTATAGCATCCTGGAGGGCTATACCTCAACGAAAAACAAAAAAGATCACGGGTATGGAAAATACAGAATATGGGGAGAGGCTGCAACAACTGAATCTTTACTCAAGGAATTATAGACAACTACATGGTGATCTGTGCTTAACCTACAAAGCCACAAGAGACCCAGTCCTCTTAGAAACCCCTGGTCTTGAAATAAAACCCAAGGCTCAAACTAGGTCTCAATTCTCAAATTAAAAGCCAAACAGTGTAGAACTAAGAGAAGCCAATGGTACTCATAGCGAGTAGTTAACCAATGGAATATACTTCCATGTACAACAGTTAAGAGTAGAACTATGGACACATTTAAACAGTTAGACCTACACATGGGTCCCAATAAAGTTAACTTTCTTTAAAAAAACAATACCACCCTAGGGTGTCTAGCTCTCATAAACGACATTGCCTCCGGAGCTTGTAAATTACTATGAAACTATACCAACAGCAGTTACGCTACCCCAGAACCATTCCTCCAGGTGGAGGCACCCGTTCAGCAAGCTCAGGCCCCTCAAACTGCACAGTCACTCAGGCAGGGGTAACATACTGAACTCTAAAAGTCTGCTACTCTGCCAAAAGTCTACACATTAAACCTGGCTACTCTGGCATCAGTTCCTAACCTGCGTTACAAAACAGTGTCAGTCCAGATGGCTCAACCATAACCAGCTTTTCCTTTAATGCAGAAGTTCCCAATCAGTCCACAACTCCCTTTGGTTAACTGCAACTTAAACTCCATTATCCACCACCGCATGCATTGACCACTGCAGTCCAACACAAGGCCCGTTTCAAAAAATGAAGAAAGCCCCACTGCAACAAATAAGAGCAGGAATTTAAATGGCAATGTGTCTGCAACTTCTCATGTGCTTCAATGCCTCATTTACACACGGACATGTCATTTCTGCATTACAATTATATGCCTCTTACCATCTTCAAATGAGCCAAGCTTGTCTCAATGGAAACTGCTACTGCCTGCCTGGACTGGGAGTGACATCAAGTCCTGCTACTGGCCAAGAGTCAATCCTGCTGGGAGTGATGGAGAAAGTGCTGCCACAGCAAAAGCAAGCAGTGTATGCCATTCCAAGAAAGTAAAGGAGGGGACCCGCACATCTAGTCATACCTCAGCCCAGTACAACAGTACCACATAGTAATGTGGAAATAACTACTTTTGTAAAATGTACACCTACAACTTTAAAAAAAAAATCACAAAACATATTTCAAAACCTTTATTATTTTTTTAATGGATCTATTTCCTAATTGCAGTAATACAACTCCAGGGCATGGCATGTCTACATATATTGGCCTATATTCACAAATGTTACATGCAGGTCTTCTCACTCATTTGCTGTTACTAACCTGATTCAGCAATGTTCTGTGTTATTTCATCACACACGTTGCTGAATTCAGTAAAGCCAAAGTAAAGGTGTGTCAACACTGGAGGCTAGGTTTCTGAATATTGGCCATTATTACGAAGACCTTCAGCCTTCGGCTATTGCCTACAATGTACCTGAGGCACGGCTATGTCAGTAAACGTATCGCTCTGTCATGCATCACTACTTAAATATAGGCTAGTGCTGTCATGCACAGGCCATTCCTGGATCGATTTCTAGGTTCCCTCTCCCAAGTTCTGTTTTTCCTGTATAACATTTCAGTCTTTGAATTGCTGATAATGTAAGAAGCAGATGGCCTGCCCATTCCCGTGTGTGTCTATATCCCAGCAAAGCATACATCATACAATATTTCTGCACTGTATCAGTGATGGTTTTTTTTTTTTTTTTTTTAATAGTTTATTCAGGACTTTTTTCAATTACATACAATAAAACATATAGTCGTACAAGGACAATACAGGGTACATTCCACCTTGCCTCTATCAGCTCAACATAAACAGTCACTATTATGTTGGCAAAAGTCCATTGAGCATTGCCTTGGAATAACCAGATAACGTCCATCACCAAGCCAATGGGCACAGGGGAGGACTAGGTGGAAGGGTGAACTAGAATATATTAAAATGAAAAGGGGGAGAGAGGAAAGATGAGAGAAGATGAGGAAATGGAGGGGAGGAAAGTATTTAACCTTAATAATTAACTAGGACCAATACATTTAAGTTTCACTTCAGAGAGAGAGTTTGCCTGTGTGTCCAAATATGAGAGGGGGGAAGGGAGGACAGAAATACACCCATTAAGTTTGTTCTGCTAAAATTTCCAATATATATTTTTCTGTTCTTTAGAAGCCATGTAATGGGAAAAAAAAAAAAGGGGAGCCATCTACCTTTAAATTTATCCATCTGAAGGCTCAGCTTGGCAGTCAGACATTCCATTTCCAGTATGCCAAGGCAGATGCTATACCGAGAGTGTAAAGAGGGTTACTTAGGAGTAAGCCAGCAGAAGGTAATAGCCTTAAGGGCCACTGCAACGAATATGTAAAACAAAGTGCTCTGGATCTCAGAAGGTCCCGAGGGAGTCCAAACAACCAGTGTTGAGCAGTGGGGAGGGAGGGTGAGGTACAGAATCTCCTTCACAAACTTACGTAGTGCATCCCAATATTCTGACAAATCTCTGCATTCCCAGAAAATACGAAAATATGTACCTTTGGCTTGTCAGCCTCCAGCAAAGGCCAGAGGGTATTTCCCATAGTGTTTAGTCGCCATGGGGTGGGTGGGGCAGCTTAAATAGCAGACAACCAGCCGCCATTTAAATTCCTCCAGAATGATGAAGCAGAGGTGGTGTGGATGCCCCTCCAGACTTTCAGCCACTCCAACTCATTTAAAGCAATTCCTGCTTCTGTCAACCAGTTTTCTTTAACATGAATTAAATGGTCTGGCTCCACCATGGACAAACACTGTACGATTTTGGACACTCGTCCCTTCAAATCTGTTGAATGAATCAGGGAAGAGATACATTCTTGTAGGGGGTTTGGGTGTGGGTGAAGGAGGAGACCCTTGTTATTAAGCAAATAATGTCTCAATTGCTAATAGTGATAAAAGTCTTTATGTGGAAGTTTGAATTCTACCCTCAGTTGTTGAAATTTTTAACACTCCCCCCAATATAGCACTGCCCCAGGGTCCGCAGGCCAACCCTCGCCCACCAGGGGAAGGTAAAGTCCCATTTGAGGGGTAAAAAGCCTGAAAACTAGGAATCACAGCCTGGGGCAGAGCATAACGGGCAGACGCAGCCTAAGGCAAGCTTTTTTCCGTGCCCGACTCAGATCAGTGATATTCGATTAGGATTTTTTTTCATGCAGCATAAACTAATTAAGCACTGAAACAATTCTAGTTTTACAGTATATTACAGCATTATCATTCTACGTTTCTGGTGCTTACAGCAGCCACATAGTTCACGATTCATCGAGCACTGGACAGTTTGGGGGCTTTCCCGAAAGCCCAATAACTCCTACTACTTCCTGCAAGTTTCATGAAAAAAAAAGAAAGAAAAATGAGCATCGGAAACATGGTAGTGTATGGTTAGTGTATACAGTACTTGTGTGAAAAAAAGGTTTGCTGCATACCTCAAGCTAAAAATCTTGACTGTCATGTGACTACAAGCTGTACAATAATATATCATACATGTAGTAAATCAAAACTTCTTTCTTGCATTGACAAATAACTGCATTAACCTGATAAATCGTGTTACTGATACTCTTAGGAAAATAAACAGTTGCTCGTTTCCTACATGTCTTCTCTTCAGTAAAAGGAGAAAGATCACCAGGGTGTTCCCCATATATTGGTGACAAATGTATTTTTTTTTTTTTTTTTAAAGGTACAACACAAAGTGAGGTATTACAAAATCACCATTGCCTGTGGAACATTTACAGCTCCCATTTTGCTACTCATCACAGTACAGCAAATGCATTTTGTTCATGAATTATGCCTTTGTAGGACTGGGTGGTATTCAGGTTCATTCAGCTTCTTACTCAAGAAAAGAAATTGGTTCAGACATTTAATTTTATCCTACAGATCTGCCATATAGCAGAACGAGGAATCAGTTTAATAGTTCTGTCAGTCACTGACCCACCCAGCATCTTACCGAGGGGGGGGTCCCCACAGTCCCCATAGGTTGGCAGGGGCAGGCTGTCCAGGTCTGGTGGGCCATGGGAGGCAGACCTGGCACAATGTTCCAGTCTAAAGAAGTGGGCCGACTCAGGCTGTTGGCAGGAGGCGTGGCCTGGGCGGAGAATAAAAGGGCTGGCTCTGAGGGGTTGCACCCTCTTGGGACCAGCCCTCAAGAACCAACAGCCATGTCCCTGAATCTGGCTTGGAAAGGGGAAGGGGGACACCGTCCAAAGGGGAGACACAGCAGGCCAGAGTTCCCAGACAGACAGGTTGCATAAGGTGGAAGGTCAAGGCAAGAGTCGCATGAATTTGCTGCCCTAGGGATCTTAATGTTTTGATGTTTTAATGTTTAATATACAAGTTATAAAATGTGAGTTGAATGTTATGTATTGTTGTACTTATATAATACCAGCAAAAGGCTGCGGACCCTTTTTATCCTCAACTAGAGTAGTGTGCAATTATTAATGGGGGTCTGCTTAGGCAAATCACACTGGGTCTCCAAATGTTGAGATACAGTATCAAAATTTGAGGATACAAACTGGTACAGAAACTTTAACAATAGCACCGGTGTGGCAGACCGAATTCTTTCCTTTTCATCCTGCATCATGCCAATTTCAATTAAGCCAGCCTGCTGCTATTTTTGTCCATATCTTGAGACTTTAGAGAACTCTCTCAATTTGCATCGGCTGACATTCCAGTTCATGAAAACTGCCCATTTGCTGTCTTTCTGACATCGTCCACTTCCACACAATGATGGTGTCTGATCACTTTAAAGGACCTTTACTACTACATTATGTAATCGGGGAGCCCAGTCAGCTGAAACTTCAGGCTCCAGGTGCAGATCTGGTTGTGGGGAAATCTGACATCACTAGCTTGCCTTGAAAAGTCAGTTCTGCATCGTCAGGATTTGATCCCACTAGCTGCATGCAGCCCGAAGTACAGGGCAGGGATCGGATGGAGAAGCACAGCCCGGACGACATTATATACAGTATATTGCTGTTTTGGTTTGTTTGTATGGCATGAATTGCACACAGCGGTTTATGCAGTGATCAGTGCTCCTCTTTGGTTATGAGTGGTCTTCAGTCGAATTTTTGAAGCAGCTGCCAGACACATCTTCTACTATTTGCACTTGTGATGCCTCCCAGCCAGCACTTGCACCTGTAAGGAGTGCTGACTTCGAGGGATGTGGGAATCTGCAATGATCTCTTTCCCTGAGTTGGTATAACCAGTGGAAAACTGTTAGAACTGGAATAATCTCCGTTAACAGAGGCTGTTTTCATATTTGGCGAAATTGCAATTGTGCAGCAGGTGACCGGAGGATTGGAGGTACCCACAGCTGCTACAGTAATCTTTAAAACATTGAAGGGTAGGAATTCTGGGATGTGTGAAAAGGACTGAACAATTAATGAGAAGTATCCTTCTGCAGGATGTAATAAGTTAAAGCCGAGCCACCATGCTTATTTAAATGCTTCACCAGGAAAGGCACGTTGGGAGGCGTGTCATCTGTGCTGCTGCATGACGAGCTTGTCTCTAGGTGCTTTTACACACAGGTTTTTAAAATGAAATGAGTGTTACCTGTGGCGCCATTGTACTCTGTTGCATTTTTAGGATCCCTCCTACACTCCGCGAGTTTTCCGGCAGCTCCCACCTCCACTTGTGTTTCAGCACCCCCACAGAGCTTGTTGCTCTATTGCTGTTTGTGTACCGCTTCGGAATGGCTGTTTTACACAGCCTGCCAAAACGGAACACAACGGTGCAAACCGCAAAAAGCAGAGATTGCTGTTTGGACGAACGTTTGCCTATGGAACGAAACAGATACACTTTACACACAAGGGATGTAACGGAATACTGTTTCTGTAAGTGTTATTCCATTACATAAACCTGTGTGTAAAAGCGCCTTCTGATTGCAGCGGCACTTTAGAAGTTGTGTCCACTTTACATAATGTTGGTGCCAGTGCTAGCATGCTGGCTTATGGGTGAATGAGGGATGCACCTACTAAAGCGTGCCCTGCATTCGCCAACACTGACACACCTCTGAAATGTGCTACTAGCACAAGATGTTGCTTGCACATGCAAGCCAACATAAAAAAAGATCTTTAATTTGAAGCGTTAAAAAATGCTAATGCCAACTGGACATTTGGGAAGAAAACTACAGAAAAAGGGCACCTGAAACCAGAGTTAAAAGGATCAAGGAAGCAGCTTTCCGATTGGCTGTAAACATTCTATCAGCCTCTGAACGTACATGTAGGGTCTAATACGCTGAGCAACACATTATTTAAAAAAGCAATTTTATTAGTAATAGCAGTAAGGCACTCCCAGAGGTTATGTTAATGGTGAGAGTTAATCACCCTCTAGGGGCATGTAGCACGCTGCTAGACTACACCCTCCTAGTGATTAACGGACCATTAACATAACCCCCTTAATATGACCAATGGTCAAGCCTTATTGCTTAAGATATACTGCAGGTATGGAACAATCACATATTACACACATATATATATATATATATATATATATATATATATATATATATACATACACACACACACAATATACACATACACACACCCCACACCACCACATATAGTACCAACCACCACAAGCTTCAGCTAAACAGACGAAAAGGGAGCCCCATTCAGCCATCCATGGATTAAGAACCCCCAAGAAGGGCCCTGTCTGAAAGGCCAGGTCACACAACTGGTGGGGGGGGGGAGAAGAGACCCCAGGGGTTGACCAGCTGGCAGACCAGCCCAGTCACTGATCCAGCCCCCTTCCCCAAGGCAGCTCCCCCATTAGCCCAGCCCAAGGCCCCCTAAAATTTCAGATGAAAAACTATTCCTTGTGTGCTGATCAGTCTTTCCCACCACCTACCACCAGCAGGGGGCAGAGTGTGGTTTAGGAGGAGGTGGCTATTTGGGTGGCTCGGATTTTCAACTCCCACACAGCACATATTAGTCCTGAAGACTCAAGACATCCAAATGCATCTCATCTGCCTAGTCTTGATAAAATAACAGAATGGATGGATACTGCTACTTACATTGGCTGGGCAGTAAATAGAATACAATGGAGCAGCATATCCTATGTACTGAAGTTTCAATACATTAGCCTGCAATCACCTATAACAGAAATGGGTGGGCTGCATACAGAGCTAATTTTATAAGCAAGGGAACTGGTACCAAAAAACAGCTGCAGAACAGGAGATAAGAAAATATGTGAATTCTGCATTGTGTCCCTGTCCCGGAAGCCATGCATACAGGTACACCTCAACCTCTCAGCATTAAAATGTGTCATGCTGGCTTTTAAGATGGTGGTGCAAACAACCAGAATGCATAGCACATCGAATAAATTTAAGATTATGTACCTTGGCCCTCACATTCAGGTGGTTAACATTGTGCCATGCTAACTAGGCATAAAGCATCCGAATGGGACAGAGGAGTCTTTTTTTTTTTACTTTTTGGCCAGGAAAAGACACAGTAAGCTAAGGCTGGTTTCCAGGTGTGTCCTGGGAGTGCAGAAGTTAGGTGGCTTGCTCATGGTCACACAGTATACATGTAGTGGCACTGGGATTCAAACCCAGTTCTGCAGCTTAGTGCTGCCATTTACCACTATACCACTAGTCAAAGGGCCCACAGCAAGGTGCAAACTGGATGGCACAATCACACCACTGTGTATGCACAAGGGAACCCCTCTTGCATACAAGAGTATATTTAAGGGGTTTTGGAAGCATTAAAAGGCTAAGAGGTCAATGCTATTTTCTGCTTCAAAAACCCTACTCAAAAACGCACAGCAGAGACCGCCCCTCCCCCCCATATCCCACCGTGTGGCATCACTGGTGCCAGTGAACCCTTCCCATTCCATTCTAATCCTCACTGCAACAGCTGGCAGTTCCTTGGCAGTCTAGCAGTACCCTCCCCCCTTCCTACCATGATCCATGTTATAGTGTGAGATTCCCCGCTGCTAGTCAAGTGGTACTACCCTCCTGACTTGATCCCTTACAACAGTGTCACCCTCCTGCCCAAGCCCACCAACTCCCACCCTGTCAGACAGACTCCTCAGAAAAGCCGGGCCTGGACCAGAGGCAGAGCACTGGTTAACAATGCACAGACACTCCTCTCACCACCTTGGCTGGCTACTGTCTAAATGACAGAGTCCACGCATACTGCAGAAGTCTATTTCTATTGTTCACATGCTCTTGGTCCTGGTCATTCAAGATGGTGGCTAGTAAAGATGGGGGAGAGAAGGGCCTCTGCCAGTTGCCAAACTGTGCCCACTGTCCTGAGTGGCACTGGTGAGTCAGTGCCAGACAGGTTATTGTAGCAGTGGGGGGGGTGCACAACATTGTAGAACATGGATAAGGGTGGGAAGGAGTACCACTAGACTACCAGAGACTCACTATTATAATGAGGATTGGGGTGAGAGGGTATGGCAAGGCTACCAAGGTTAATACTTATTGATCAGGAGAGGATAGGGTGACAGCCAAAGCTCTGTACAATCCCTCTAACATACTAATGCATGGAACCATCACCCAGAACTACTGATGGCCATGTAATGGCAAATGGCCCTTTGTGCCTTGCATGGCATATATGGGTCATAAGCAGGCTGGCCTCCAAATATGGCCAATAGTAACCCTTCACGTCTTCTCTACTTCTTCCCCACCTCTCTGACCCTCCACCTCCCCAGCACTCCTTATCTCCTTTGTTTCCTACTGCTCTACCCCTATTGTTTGATGGAGGTTAACCCCTATTGTTTCATTTGGGGATAACCCCTTGCTTCTCAAAATCCATGATAATCTCTTCTCAGTACTAAAATTGCTATGTCAATGTATTGTACTGTAATGCCTGCCTTTAGGTACTTCCTCATTGTGTTGCATTGAGACCTCTTTATACTTAATCATTGTATGGCACTGTATCATTGTTTTGCAATGTCCTACCAGCCCTCCTCGTAAATGAGCATCCTCAGTGGAGCATTCCTGCAAATAAACCTGATCTGGCACCCAGAAGCAATTGCGCTATCCTGTTTGGAACAGGCACCCCACCCCCCCTTGCTTCTGGGTTTCTATTGCACCACACATGTGCACTTTACACACTACTACCACAGCCAGATATTCATGAAGGCTGGGTGCACTGCATGCGCAAATATGCCTCCTCAACTGTGGCATGCAGCGTTGTTTTGTGTGGTGTCAATGGCCTTGGCTGAATACGGGGACCCATACGTTTAGTGTTAAGTGTGTTTTTTATCAAATTGGTTTAAGTTTTTTTAATAGCAGGTATGTGCACAGATAGTTTTAACATAATCAGGAAGTGTAGTAACTTTGCAGAACAAGGGTCAAAGTACACAGCCCTATGACACATGCAGAGCAGCTGAAAGGTCTGCAGCCAGAGTTACTGCAATTAGGCATACAGCCATGTTTAGGATGCAGAACTGCTCATTCTGCATGAATTTAAGACAACAGAAATAATGTTCCTGTCATTTTGTTAATCCATTCCTACTGTTAATCCATTAAAATACAAGATACATTCACAAACTGTTGTGGGGTGGTGCACAAACATGGTATTACTGAACAGAGCCCACTACTCACTTAGGGGAAGCAAGCAAGCCTTGGTTGGAATGTTAAGCATTTCCATTTAGATATGGAAATCTTCCTTTTTTGGCATGCTTCTGAAGAGCATTAGGAAGAAACTGATAATGACAAAATTAAACAATCGGGGGGGGGGGCAGAGAAGAGCACTGTACAGCTTGGCACACAAACACCCTCACATCCCCTCAAAAAAGTAATGTTCCCAGGACCAGTGGAATAAAAATACTTTTAACCTACACACCCAACAAATTCAGCGCAACTGGCAGAAGCCTCAAAGCAGTATCCTGTGATAGTCCAAGGGTCAACCTGTACATTTGCAAGAAGCAGGTTTACACAATGAGATCAAACAGTGGTTGTGTGTGTGGTATACCTGAGCCAAAAACTACTCCCATGAGCCGGTGGCCCTGAAATCTAGACTAAACAATGAAACAGTTCTCAGGATGGCAGAGACTTAAAGAGCAGCTGACTTTCAGGAGAAAGTTAACAAAATAGTATTTAGATACAGTTCAGCTTGTATTTCACAGTAGTTCTGTATCTTTTCTCCCAATTATTACTGATGCAATGTGCATGAAAACATGTAACCCCCCCTGCAAATGGAGGTTCCCAGGAAGCCTGCTTTGGGCTTGCCTACCTCCATACCACTCTGTTCTGCTCTCTGGGTCCCCCAGGTCTTGGGCTGCAAGCTGGGGCACCAGAGGAGCAGGACAAGTCCTAATCCAGCCCCTTGGGGCTCGAGAAGTTCCACGCGATCTCCCGCTTGCTGTGCTGCCCCCAGGGCAGCAGAAATTGCTTAAGCATGCCCAGTGCCTTTGATTTGTGACCATGCAAATTTGCAGTTTCAGGGAGAATTCTGTTGGTCCCGGGATCCCCCTTATCTAATTGAGACCTGTTGACCACAGACAGGCCGCGCCCATAAAAATAAAGGTAGTTCCATAAGTTGCTGGACTGGGGCTCATTTAAATATAAAGGAGCGGAGCCTCGGTCATCTGCATATTCATTTGGTGCCTGTCCTCGGCTGCAAGTGGGGGGGGGGTGTTTAAATTAAATAGATACTTCTTCTGGCTGTAAGCTGTCATTACGACAGGCAGCAGGCTGATGCATGCCAGGTTGCAGCTACCTGCCGATGACGGGGAGCTTGGGTAGGCAGGGGTCCTGTGCGGGGATGCCACTGGACCACCAGGTATATGTTCCATTACAGAGCACCAGTGATCGGTGCATTGAGTGGGGTGGAGGGTGCCACTAGATCACCAGGGCTTTTGTACATGTTATTACACCTGGCAATCAAGGCTACGGGAGGGAAGGGGTTTCCACTAGACTACCAGGGCATTTTATTTCACGTTACCTGCAACCGGGCTAACTGGAGGGAGTGGGTACCACTGGACTACCAGGGCATTTTATTTACAAATGCCCATGATCACTGCTACATGGTGGGGGTTGCTCCAGGACCCCCTCTGTCCATACCACATGCTGTGCAGGGCATCAGGCACATTTCACTGGGCTGCACTGCTCAGCTCATACAAATGGGGCCATAATGACATGCAAATGGCCCCATTTGTGCCATGCATACATGATGGTTCCATTTGCATGCCCAAGTCTGAATATCGTGGAACTGCTCCCAAGTGCAACTAGTTGCGCTGGAACATCCCCAGTCCTCCCTGTCTGGGGACTGCGGCGGTGCATTGTATATGCACCATGTATATTCTGTGCTATATTCAAAGGTGATGTACCATGGCGTATCACTTTTGAATATCTCCCTGTCTTGGCCCCGGCACATCTCAGTTGTGCTGCACCTCCACCTGCACCATTGCATGGTGCAGTCTGAATATCTAGCCCTTTATAAAAAGCAATCAGCATAACCTCTACTCCTGCCATTTTCCCTCCTTCCTAACTCCTATGTCCCCTAAATAAATCTGTTACCGTTTTTTGCAAATCATCATGTGTGAGCATATTATTAGAGAGTCATTAATTGTGAAATGTCTGAAATGTGGGTAAATGTCTACCGAGTCATGTTTGGGGGTGGCAAACGATATTTGTGGGTGGTATAACATCTCAGGGGGTTATTACCAGGTAACAACTAACCCATGTGAAAGTATACTCTGAGTGGAGGCACTGCACATTGTTTAGACTTGCTGTAAGTTAACGAACCCAAACCCCTCAGCCTAGCTTGTAGGTAGTAGGCAGGTGTGTAACACTAGGGAGGGCGCCACCTAGGGGTTACAAACAATATTTGCTCAAGAGTTCATCCACGCCCATTTGTTTTTCCCTACCTGAGGTCATAATGCACTGCTTGTGACATCAGTTACTCCCATGGCAGATTGTGATGTCACAGAGGATTAGGAGGGAGTAAGGCAGATGAGCGCCAAGCAAACTCTGGGGGACAAATATTTATATTAATGGAAATATGCTCAGTCAAATAATGGGAAGGTGAAACATATGGAATATGCATGGAATGCGAACAGTTGTGTCAAATTATGTTTTTCAAAGTTTTCTTTGGGGCATCAATAGCTCTTTAAAAGGCTGCGAATTTCTGAGTAGTCAAGGTTTCTGGCTGCCTCATTCTTTCTCGGAATTGTTCCTCTCCATCGCGAGGGAGTTCCTAAAAGTCAGAGCCAACAGATCATAACCAAATCACAAGGAGGCGGCACTGGGGGCATTTTTGGACCCCCTCCTCGTCCCTCACCCAAAACAACCCAAGTTTGAAGAAGCACAACAGCCTAGCCAGCCAGAAATTGCTGCCCCACTGAAATCCAATGTAAACCCCGTTCTCTGTGCTGTAGTGTGCTTTTGGTCAATTTGGTGAGCTTGTGGTTTTTGGTTAAATGCAACGATTTTGCGTCGTTAGTTTGGTGACCCTGCGTTCACACCTCTCAACTGTACCACATTAGGAGGAACACTCCATTTTACTTCACAAACGCTCCCTGTTCCACATTGTGAGGACTTGTCACACATTCAGTGTTAATGTTTTAAAGCAAAAATGTATAGTAAATGATGCAAAAAATATATTATTCAATTAATAAGACTTTCTGAACACAAATGTAAACATTTTAACAGTGTTCTGCACTTCTTAGATAAAGATTTGATTAAGTGTTCCACATTTGGGGGCAAAAGCTCAAGAGTTATGCCTGCGTTTTTGATTAATTCGGTGACCCTGGGCTCTGTATTCAGGTGCATCCTTGATTAGTTTGCTGCACTGAATGCATGTACTGTAGATCTGTTTTCTATTTCCCTAACAGCACCAGTGGGCTCTTCCGGCCGACTGCCTTCCTTACCTGACCTGCCGTTGCTCTCCATGTTTTTTCAGCTTGTGGCGGCGGAGGTGGGCTTTCTTGGTGAACGTGTTGCTGCAGCCGGGCTGATCACAGCACAGGAGTTTCTGAAGGAGACAAATGCAAGAGTTAAATGGAGCAAGAACCCACAGGCCTGCAGTTTTCTCACCTCTCATAACACTGCAGAAGTTCTCTAACCGGTCCTCTTTTTTTCATGAATACTAAAGTTCCAACACCTAGAGAGGATGGTGCATCACCTACAGATCTATTAGAGCCCCCAAACATTTCCAGTTTAACCACTGCACAGCACACGTACATATAATTTGCTGTCACCATCATTTGGAAAAATGGTACTACTTACAGGGCCATCAGTTTGTTTTAAATGTACTATTTCTCCCCTACAGGTAAATGTCAGCAATACCTACGTTGGGGGGGGGCTCTATGGGCCCAAAGAATTGTTTTTATTTATTTATCAAGTCTAGGATTACAAATACCTTTGAGCCATGGCTCTTTTACAAAGGTTCCACGTTAGAGAAATACAAATTATGGGGAACATCAAGACAGGCATTACAACAATGTGGATATTGCAAACAGGCACAGATTAATACAGTTCAAGGGTAGCATTGTAACAAGGCAGCCAGCGGCATCTGTCAGAAAAATAGACAACAGATAAGAAGTGCCAAGTCATAGGGAAAAGGGTGGGGGAGATAAGAGAAGGAATGTAGGAAGGGTGGGGAGAGGTGAACAGTGCAGCATTGGGTATACCAAGATGTGAGGATAGAATCCGGGGAGAGACAACTAGAGCAGAAAGGGAATTGTACGACTTGACTACTCTTTAAAAGCTAAAGCAAGTATTCCCTCCCTGTGCCCAAACATCAAAAATCCCCAATGCAAGTCTGGCTTATTTCCTTCCCAAAATTAAAGCCCCACTATGCATATGAGAGGCGAGCATTAATCAAAAATAAACCACGAGAAATGACTGAATTAGTAGTGTTAGGTGACGGTCAGTATCATAAATATCCTTTAGACAACTAGCCACGTTTCACCGCGGTCTTTAGCAAACGTTTACCAAGCCCACAGCGGCGATGGGGGTTCTCGATCACAGACTGATCTATCAAGCTGCATTGCCCCACTGAAGAAGGCGGCGCACTCACCTTTCCGGTGTGGGAGGTAAGATGCTCCTGAAGCCTCCATTGCCTGGTAAAAGTTGCCCCACACTCCTTGTAAACGCAGTTAAAGAACTGTGCAGGCAATGCATCCTTATTCTCAACTCCCATCTTAGTATTACCAGCTACTTTATTAATCATTAGGGTTAGAACCCCACAAAAGAAATCGTTGTGCGTTATGTCCTGTCAGTGCGGGTCTCTAAACGCGAGTCGCGGCCTGTGGGCTGTGAATTTATAGAATCAGTAGCCCGCCGAGCAGCAATCAGAGAAACCTGAAATGGTGATGATGACAAGGTGTGAACATGTGGTTATAATTGCAGTTTGGGAGCACCTGCCACATTGTCTTGGGAGCTGAGAAATCACAACCACTTGTGATAGGGAAGTGCAATAAGGTTTGTTCATATCTATTTCTTTTTGTAAACCAATATCTGCGGTAGGGTTGCCTAGTGTATTGGCTCACGTTTCCCACCACAATAGGAACAGGATTGGTTGAACTTGGTTCTGGACCACTACTGACTGGTAAATGGTCAGACTATGTGGGCTAAGCGGTAGAACTATTGTCTTCCGATTTACTGTGGTTAATTAAAACAAAACATTAAATAAATTATAATTGCAGGCAAGCGCATGCATTAGGTTCCTTCAATCAATCAATCAATCAAGTAGTGCCTTTGCAACGTGGTCATGCAGGGCTGGTTCAGATCCGACTATATCCAACTTCTAGTTAAGCAAACTTTTGTTCGGCCTCCACAACATCCGATTTTTTATTTATTTTTTTATTTTAATTATCATCTATTCTACTTCTTTCTTTTTCTGTTAGAATTAGACTTAATGAGCTTTGGGAGCCAAGGGCGTGACCATAAGGGCCCTATCTTGAAAGAGCAAGGGAGCCTCCAGAAGAACTTTGGAAAACAGTGTATTTGGACTCAAAGCAGCTTATATTTCAAATGAGCTCTGTACTGCTTATCCCCATTATTTATTACTGAGGTCATATGCATGGAAACAGGATAGCTGCTCCTGGAGGGTTCATCAGGTTCTATTGTCACTTCCCAACCTGATGTCATAATACTCTGCTCATGTCATCAGTTATCCCATGGCAGCAGACTGTGATGTCACAGCACAGCATTATGCTTTCAAGTAGGGAGTGAGCTATACAGACAGATGAACTACAAGGGATAAAGATCTTATTTTTTGCTGGCATTTTTTCAATAATGTATAACAGAGAGGAGAAAGCTATAGAACATATATGAAATAGAAGCTGTAGTGTGTCTGACTACAGTATTCTGTTTTCCAAAGTTTTCCCTAAGGCATCAGCTGCTCTTTAAATTGACCGCCCCCCCCCTGCCATAATAAGTCAATGGTAGTGATGTGTGAGCTACTGGGGGCTGTCCTCAGAGCTGGGGGGGGTGAGCCCTGGCAAGTCTCCCCCCCCCCCCGTAATTCCAACACTGCCTGAAAGTCCACGTTTGAGCAGCAGTTTTTATCAACTAAGAAAGTCATAATTTTAGCAAACATTCCTAACATCCTTAAATTCAGCAGCACTGAGTATTTTTAACTCCCTGATGTTGTTGTTAAAATAGCTTATATTACTAGATTAGATTTGCAATTACTCACTCTAGGCAATACATTTTGTTCTAATGGTTGGTAACTGGGTAGGTTAGAAGGAGATGACTGCCTCTAACAACTTTAAAAAAATATCTGTTGAGGATGGTTACTTTGTAACTGTTGGAACTAGATTCATATACTGTGTTTATGGTGGAAACTACGCTGATTGTGTTTATGAAAGAAGGAAATAGCACAGCACCACACCTAGAAGTCAACACACACAACAGGATGTGCAGTTCTTGGAGACTGTGCTGTGCGTATGTTTGGGTGGTTGAAACATGAGCATATATTTTGTACCATTGTAAACCTTGAAGTGTGTTCTGGTAGCACACTTGATAATTTATTGATTTATTTGAAAACTGGTACTTGGGAGAGGCACACTGAGCCAAGGTTCAGTTCCAGGTGTGACCACAGCGAAAGGGAACAGAAGAAACAGAAGCTTAGTACACAATAACAAGTTGGTTGAGAAAACATTTAGTTAAGAAGTTGATACAAAAATAAATTGGTACAACACTAAAGATTGCTCGCCTGTAGTTGTTCCCAATTATGGTAGCAGTCCAGGTGTGGGGACGTCGGCTGCAGAACCAGTCAGTACTGTTCTTCTCTGACAACAAGGCAGTGTTGCATATCACCCACTCACAATCTTCCAAGTCGGAGGATGTGATGAGGGTGCTGCGAGTGTTTGTATTATGCTGTCTATCTTGGAACATCACGTTCTGGGCAAAACACGTGCCTGGGAAGGATAATGTGATCGCTGATGCCTTGTCTCGGTTGCAGTTCGACCGCTTCAGACAGCTGGCGCCACATGCGGAAGCAGCCCCAACACCGATCCTGGACACACTTTGGCAACTTGGGAGTCAGGAAAGCTTCGATGGGTTCAACTTGCTGTTGCCCCACCGACCTGGAGGAAATACTCGGGTAGCTTCACAGCATTTGCCTGTTTTTGTGGACAGCAGGTAAGCGAGACCCCACACAACACAACAGGTATAAGAGTATGTGCTCCACCTTATTCAGTTGCTTCGGACACCAGCTGCCATCCGAGTACCCTTGTCGGGAATAGCTTTCATCTGGTGGGCATTGGGCCACCCTGACCCAACCAGCAACTTCACATCCCACAAGATGCTGGAGGGGTGGAAAAGATCCCGGGGAAAGAAACCAGATCCCAGGATGCCAATAAGCATGGGCATCCTGACGGACATACTGTCAACATAGGCACAGTATGTAGCACATGGTACGAGGCGCAGTTATTCAGGTCTCTGTTTACATGTGCATTTTATGGGGCATTTCGGGTTTCAGAGTTGGTGCCGGACTCTAAAACAGCTGCAGGTGGTTCCAACATCCAGCTAGGGGACATCTCCTGAATGCCCAACAGAGTCGTCCTGTGTCTTCGAAGTTCAAAACTAACCAAATGGTTCCCCCAGCAATGATCACTTTGCATTGCTCAAGTGCCAACAAGTCCTGCCCTTACACCTGTTTATAAGTTTCTTGGCAGATAGACCGGAGGGTCATTTGTTTATGCTGAGGATTGGATCCTGTGATCAGATGTAATTTGCAGCAATCTTACGCAAAAGTTTGTGGTTCACAGGTAAGGACCCCAAGGTGTTCAGCACCCATTCATTTCGAATCGAGGTAGCCATGGAAGCCTTGAGATTGGGTTTGGGGGTGGCACAGATCAAGAAGCTCGGTAGGTGGTCTTCAGCAGCATTTCAGGGATATATCTGGCCTCAACAGGGCCCACAGGTGGTGCAAGAGTAATAGAGGTCATATTGACAAAAAATTGTTGAGAGGAACAATAATGACTCTTTGTTTATCTTATAGCAGAGCGAAGGATGCCAGTGGATATATGGGTCATCGGCCATTCTTACATCCGGGAAGCACACAGTCGAGCATTGGTCTGCCCGTATGGAACACAGCTGAGGGTCCCGAAAGAACAAGCAAGGCTTTGTTGGGCTGGAAAAGGGGGGATGCATTGGGGACAGCTGTTGGACACAGTGATAAGGTTGGAGTTGGACAAGAAACCACCCCTGGTGCTGATGGTGCACTTGGGTGGAAATGACATAGTAGGGTTAGGGGCCCCAATACTCTGCGGGGAAATCAAGCGGGTTTTGACCGAGCTTCAGGCCTTGCTTCCAACGACCAGGCTGGCCTGGTCTCGAATCATCTCTTGACATCAGTGGAGGGGTGCCCACAGCATCAAAGCCATTGAGAAGACTAGGAGAGAGGTCAATCGGGAGGTGTCCCATTTTGCCTCCCTCCATGGAATTGCCATTTTGGGTCACTTCCTAATACCCAGGACATGTGATGCCATGTATAGTGGGGATGGAGTACATCTGTCAGGGATAGGGAATGACATCCTCAATGCCACAATCCAGGAATTCTGTGAGTTAGCAGTAAAACAGGGGAGACCCCTCGGGCATTAAGGGGAAAACGTGCTATGCATGTTGGAGTGGCGTAAATTCAGGGTGGATAGGTAAATTAAGCGTTCATGGTATTGGGTGAGCTGGGGCCCAGGTGGCACGACCCTGGGTGGATACGCTATTGGGAAGAGGTACCCAAGAACATGGTGGACATCATAGGGGCTTCAGGCTGGAGGACTGGGAAGGTGGCCCTGTGCAGGCACTGGCCCCTGCTCAACTGGCATGATACCCCCAGATGCAGTTGAGTTGGGGGGGCTGTCCGAGAGAGAGGCATGGCCCTGGGCGGGTCTGCCTGAGTCGAGGGCCAGAGTCCCCCCCCCCATTGGAAGCACCACACCACCTGAATTTGCTGCCCCAGGGGTCTCTTGCATAATTGTGTACAAGGTTAAGGATTGTATATAGAGAATTTTATGTATTGTAAATAAAATGATTACTCTTTAGTAAAGCTGCGGCCTTTTATGCCAAAATTGAAACCTGGTGTGTGTGTACAGTTATTGTGGGTCCGATTGGGCAAATTGTTGTGCATTATGTTCTGTCAGTGCAGGTCTCTAAACGTGAATCGCGACCTGTGGGTTGTGAATTTATAAAATCAGTAGCCTGGCGAGCAGCAATCAGAGAAACCTGAAATGGTGATGATGACAAGGTGTGAACATGTGGTTATAATTGCAGTTTGGGAGCGCCTGTCACATTGTTTTGGGAGCTGAGAAATGTAACGTTACCATTGCCAGAGTCATCACAACCACTTGTGATAGATACGAACAAACCTTATTGCACTTCCCTATTTCTTTTTGTAAACCAATATCTGCAGTAGGGTTGCGTAGTGTATTGGCTCACATTTCCCACCACAATAGGGGGAAAAAGATTGGTTGAACTTGGTTCTGGACCATTACTGACTGGTAAATGGGCAGACTGGGTGGGCTAAGCGGCCCTTATCTGTCTTCAACGACTGTGTTTCTATGTAATAACCCCCAACTGTCAAATTCGTCCTGTAAATTTAGGAATATTGTCTTCCGATTTACTGTGGTTAATTAAAACAAAACATTAAAGAAATTATAACTGCAGGCAAGCGCATGCATTAGGTTCCTTCAATCAATCAACCAATCAGTTAGTGCCTTTGCAACGTGGTCATGCAGGGCTGGTTCAGATCCAACTATATCCAACTTCTAGTTCATCAGACTTTTGTTCAGCCTCCACAACATCTGATGTTTTTTTTCTTATCTTTTAATTGTCATCTATTCTACTTCTTTTTTTTTTTCTGTTGGCATTAGACTTAATGAGCTTTGGGAGCCATCGACGTGTCCATAAGGGTTCTATCTTCAAAGAGCCAGGGAACCTCAAGAAGAACTTTGGAAAACAGTATATTTGGACACAAAGCAGCTTATATTTAAGTAATATACCATGACATTGAGTGGGTATATGGGTGGATTTACCATTCCTGGTGTGGTTTGGTCACGAGGGCACAGCCGGTGGTAACTCCACCGGGCATCACCCTCTACTCTAATCATGGTATATTGCTATGTATAATGTTCAACTTGTTTTTTGTTTTATAGTGATATAAAACTTTTACAGTGGGTATACTGGAGGATTTATCATGGTCATGTGATGTGTTTTGACCAATGAGGTTACAGGATTTTCATACCTCATTGTATAATTCAAATTAGCTCTGTACTGCTTATCCCCATTATTTATTACTGAGGTCATATGCATGAAAACAGGATAGCTGCTCCTTGAGGGTTCATCAGGTTCTGTTGTCTCTTCCCAACTTGATGTCATAATACTCTGCTCATTACATCACAGTTATCCCCATGGCAACAGACTGTGATGTCACAACACAGCATTATGCTTTCAAGTAGGGAGTGAGCTATACAGACAGATGAACTACAAGGGATAAGATCTTATTTTTGATTTGTCCAATAATGTGTAACAGAGAAGAGAAAGCTATAGAAAATATATGAAATAGAAGTTGTATTGTGTCCGACTACAGTATTATGTTTTCCAAAGTTTTCCCTAAGGCATCAGCTGCTCTTTAAATTGAGCCCCCCCTTCCCATAATAAGTCAATGGTAGTGATGTGTGAGCTACCGGGGGCTCTCCTTAGAGCTGGGGGGAGGGTCGAGCCCTGGCAAGCCCCGTAATTCCAACACTGCCTGAAAGTCCACGTTTGAGCAGCAGTTTTTATCAACTAAGAAAGTCATCATTTTAGCAAACATTCCTAACATCCTTAAATTCAGCAGCACTGAGTATTTTTAACTCCCTGATGTTTTTGTTAAAATAGTTATATAATTACTGGCCACAATTTTTTCCAATGCAAAAACCGAGTTATAATTTGCCGTTATAACTACCTCAGCCAGTTATAACGGCAAACACGTGCCACGCTTCTCTAGACGAGTGAGACACAAACAGCTGCAGAGCGAAGAAAACAACTCACTCACTCACGCTCTCGCAGCTCCGGATGTCCTGTCAGATCCAGCGTTGAAGCAAATGAAAATGAGCGCCAAGACCTCCTGGAGCCAGACTACATAACAAAATTAACAGTTTGAATTCTTAGTTTAAAAGTTTGAAGCGTTTTTATTGTTAAGACTTTACAAGCTTCACGGTTCCTCCACATTAATGAAGCCATCTAAAGAGGCGTAATTTCATTCCACGAACTGTAAGTTCAAACATTTAAAGATGCTGACAAATGTATTAATGTTAAAACTGTTGATGTTTCTTTTCCAAACATAAAAAAGGCGTTTAAAAACACAAACCATTAAAAACTGCAGTGTAATACAACATCACAAATACATTTTTCATTATAGCACAACTGTCTTACTCATTTCATTGCAAATAGAATAGATTACTGCTGAAAAAATTGTGACCAGCAGTTATCAAAAATAAAGTAATGGACAGGTAGTAATTCATAGAATTTTCACACACCTGTGTGGGATGCCTAAATAAACCCTGAAACTGCATACCGGGGTTTATGGGGCATCCCACACCTCGGGTGTGTAAAATTCTCATAATAACCACCTCCCCATACATTATTCTCTATATTACTAGATTAGATTTGCAATTACTCACTCTAGGCAATGCATTTTGTTCTAATGATTGGTAACTTGGTAGGTTAGAAGGAGATGACTGCCTCTAGCAACTTTAAAAAATATCTGTTGAGGATGGTTACTTTTTAACTGTTGAAACTAGATTCATGTCCTGTGTTTATGGTGGAAACTGAACTGATTGTGTTTATCAAAGAAGGAAATAGCACAGCACCACACCTAGAAGTCAACACACACAACAGGATGTGCAGTTCTTGGAGACTGTACTGTAGGTATGTTTGGGTGGTTGAAACATTAGCATATATTTTGTACCAGTGTAAACCTTGAAGTGTGTTCTGGTAGCACACTTGAGTATTTATTAATTTATTTGAAAACTGTTACTTGGGAGAGGCACACTGAGCCAAGGTTCATTTCCAGGTGTGACCCCAGGGGAAGGGAACAGAAGAAACAGAAGTTTAGTATACAATAATAAGTTGGTTGAGAAAACATTTAGTTAATAAGTTGATACAAAAATAAGTTGGTACAACAATAAAGATTGCTTGCCTGTAGTTTATGTCTGAAGTGTCATGGCAGACAGGAAACAGTATGAGCGATGGGAATACCATCGTGGACGGGAATACTGTCAGTACAGTGTTCCTGAAAGGTAAGCATGGGAAACTGTAAAGTGGACAGGCAGAGCGTAGCTCAGCATCTCTGCCCATGTAGCATACTGACTAGAGCCGTGAACGAGCTGGGCCATGTCCAGCTGACCTGGGTTCAATTCCCCCACCTCCACCTGCATACCGGGTAACTGTCACTAAATCACCGAATAAGCTAAAACCTCCACAGTCACCCCCTGAAAAGAGGAACTTCTGCCTGTATATATATTTTTTTCTTCAAAAATGTGCGACTGTGGAGGTGATTATATTTATTTTATGGAGGGTGCAGGATGCGAACCCCCCCCCCCGTAGAAATTCATTGTCATAGGTGTGTTTGCCAGAGTTGTGGCATTGATGGTGTTCCTGTCTTCAACGGTATTCCTGTTGGCCATACTGTTTCCTGTCCACCATGACACCCAAGTCATGAATTATAGGCAATGCAAGGTGGTGTGGAAATGAAACCAGAAGGCAGGTAGTGGAGACCCAGCTGACTACCCTATCAAGGACAGTTAAGGCTCAGGCCAGGGAGGTGTCGGGAGGAAGAACAACAAGAGCAGGTCAGGCAGGGTTGGCATTCCAGCTAGTACCTGAGGGAGCCTGGGGAGGACAGGAGACAGAGGGAGGAAATGAGGAGGTTCCAGAGTGAGGGAAGTCGATAGGAGAAGGTAGATTGCCCAGTGAGAAGTGGCGAAAGTGAGATGGTCCCTGGAATGGAGGGAACAGGAGGCAAGAAGGAGTTGAGAGAGGAGGAAGGAGAAGTAGGAGGGAAGTGAACCAAACCAGTATTTGGATATTTATTTGTTGATTTAGTTTATATGAAGGAGGCACAAAGGGCCTGGCAACACAAAGGCAGCGGGAGGATGGATAGGGAGCAGTGGTGAGCGTGAGGGGGGGACATTTGTAGCAAAGCTGCAAAAGGTATTATAGAGGTACCCAGTCTGATGAGGGGGCAGTGCCATAGACCACTTCCATGTAGCTGAAGACAGGGAACCCCATTTTTGGTTTAAAAAAACAAACAAACAAAAAAAAAAACAGTTAAAGTCAGCGCTTACTGAAGGTCTGACAGAGGTGCAAACCGGACAGCCAGTCCATTTTAAATTCCAAACACACAAAAGGTTGCACACCCCAAAAAAGGAGTCAAAAATTAAGTTGTTGTTGCAAAATCAATACATTTATTCCAGACACAAATATTGTAAATTCATACAGTGCAAAAAATGATAAAACAGTAGAAAGCGAACACTACCCCGGGGTACTGTTCACGTTCTACTGTTGCATTGTTTTTTGCACTGGATGAATTTGCAACATTTGTGTCTGGAATAAACATATTGATTTTGCAACAACAACTTGCTTTTTGACTCCTTTTTGGGGTGTGCAGCCTTTTGTGTGTCTGGAGCACCATTTTTGGTAACTAGTCCCCTGCAGACCTGCAGCGACAGACTTATAAAATGAGTAACTTAAAAATAAAAAAGGGGTCTGATTATTTTTACATTTTGTTTTAAAGAACAACATGGTTTGGAAAGAAAATGATTCCTGTATGCAGTGGATTTTGCTCCCTCCCTCCCTACATGTAGTTCAGCCTAGGTGTGCTCTGGGATAAAAGCTGTTTCACACCATGGACCAAATATTCAATGGAAGGCACAAGTGCAGTGCGAAGTCTTGCACTATGCATGCATTTGCCCATGACCCAGCAGCCGCTATATTCAGTCTGATACTGGACCAGAGCTATCCGACTGAGTATTGGCCCATGTTGGCGTAGTGCTAAGCGAAACTGCACTGCTCCAACATAGAACTGCACTATTTCTATCCCACAGGGAGCAGCCCTCCTGGAACTATAGCGCTGGGACCCCTGTGGGCTGTGTTTAGCCAAAACATGAAAATAAGCCCATTTTGCATGCAAGGCGCTAAGGGGTAATTTGCATACCTACTATGGGCTCATTTGTATGGTGTACTGCAGCCCATTAGTGCCCATCATTTGTGTGCTGGATGACTGCTCCAGTGTCTATTGGGCCCTTTGCGCCCCTCCCCAAATGGCCATCCTGTGTTAGAGTATCATATCCTTGGTGGCTAGTGGCACCTCCCCTCTTTGAGTACCCACATACAATGACATGGACTGTCCTGGTGTCCAATGGTACCCCTCACCGCACCCCCCAAATGCCCAGTGATATATATTAGTATTCACTGGTGGTCCAGTGTACCCCACCTGCAATCGCTTCTCACAGAACATCACCCATCCACTTCCCCCTTACCAGGGTGTCCAGGGTCATGCTGGGAAGCCTGATACAGTGACTGGCACAGCCTTCCTCTCACCTCGCTGGTCAGTCGCAGTATGAGCTGATAGTGAGCATACATTGTATCCGTGTTCACTTTAGATAGATAAAGAGATAAATAGAATGTATATTTTTATGCAGAATATTTCATGTCATTAGGAATAAAATCCCTGTTTACAAGACAGTCCTGTAAAAAAAAAAAAAAAATCAAAAGTTACAGAAGATAGCTAGACAAAACATACAAGAAAAGTACAGGAATATAATATAGCATGCACTATACACCACAAAAACATTTGTTTATGTGCAAATATCCACTTATCCACTTTCAGCTCATACGGTGGCCAGCTGAGTAGGTGAAAGGAGGGCTGTGCTGGTTGCAGTACTTGGCATCCTAGCATGACCCTGGACACCATGGTAAGGGGGGTGGATGGTTGATCTTGTGAGCAGGGGGGTTGGGGATGCCAGAGCACAAGTGTTCCAAATCTTTGTACACAGGTGTTTGGGGAGTGAGGGTGCCACTAGCCACCAAGGATATGACACTGGACTGGGCATGGGGTTGGTTTGGGAGGGGTACCACTACCCACCATGGTTATGGACACCTCACTTAGGACAGATGTTTGGGGGGTGCCACTAGACACCAGGGATATGTCACGCTAGTGCGGGGTGGGTGGGAGTGCCACTAAAAACTAAGGATATGTCACTCTAATGCAGGATGTGTGTTCGGGGTGGGGGTGCCACTAGACACCAGGGACTGCAACTTCACTAGCATGAGAGGTGATTTGGGATGCGCAGATGCAGTATAGCCATCCTGCCATTAGTGGGGTATAAGCACAGGTTTAGCATCCAGTTAAGTCTTGGTTTTCAGCAGCAGTAAACATGGAAAGGTGTCAAAATTGTATTTTTTATGTTTTGCCACCACCCACCCACCCACTAAAATTCACACTTATAATTTCACCAAATTCAGTGTGCTTCCCCCCCAAGGGTGATCAAGTTAGGTGCACAATAGTTTTTAGCTGTTCCATAAATTGCAATAAGAAACTGTTTTCTAAATCACATTTATACCAACCAGTCACATAATGGACTCTGTGCCTGGGACAACAACTTACATATGTACTGTAGCAAGCGTTTGTTATGGAACCCAGAAACCTAACAGGAGAGTGAGAGTCGGATGTTAATGTAGACTAAGTTTCTTTATCGCTTTGCAATGTGTGCTATTTTAGGCACAAGGGGGGTTGGTGAAGGGAAGTATTGAAGTGTGAGTGATGCTATGAGAGGCATAACAGATGATTATAATTATTAAAATACTGTATGGTATTTAATTGACAGCAGTAGAACCAAATAAATGGGAATAAAATGATAACGCTGCTTTTGGGAAACCTTGGAAAACATAATATTTAGACACAATGCAGCTTAAATCAGATATATCTTCTATAGATTTCTCATCTCATTTATTTATTACTGAGGAAATTTCCACAAAAACGAGATCTTTATCTGTGGAGTTCATCAGTCTCTCTAGCATATTCCTTACTTGACCTTATAATGTTCTCTTTTGACATCACACTCTGTTACCATGAGAATAACATGTCACAAGCAGAGTATTATGACATCAGGGGCCAGATATTCAAAAATGAGTACAAGTGCAGTGCAAAGGTTTGTGCTATGCCTGCGCCCAACAGAGGTTGCTATATTCAGTTGGATTGTGAACAGGCACTGTCTAACTGAATATCGGCATGTGTCAGTACAGCACTAAGTTAGACTGTGTTGCCCTGACATGGACATGGCCTGAATCCAGAGCACAGGGAATTACTCCCCAGGATTATAGAGCACCAGGAGCCATCTTGACTATTTTCAGTTGCACCATGCAAATGAGCAAACTGGGCATGCGATGTGCTAAGAGGCCATTTGCATCCCCATTATGGGATCATTTGCCCAGGGCCACCACATCGCTAGAAACACTCTCAACTCTCAGATATTATCTCAGTCTTGGCAATGCCCTATACTGTGATTGTTAAACTCTTGTAATGTCCTGGCAATTTCTGTACAAGTTGTGTTCTCTGTGTAAAATTCAATATTGCAACTGACGTGTAGCCTTTGACTTATGCTATGATTTTAAACGTTTGTCGAATTGTAAATTCTCTGTTTTGAGAACATTGTCCATACTGTCTTGTTGTAATTGTCCTGTCATGACTGACGTGGAGCCTTTGCAAAGGAGTCCTTGACTCAAAGGTTGTAATTCCGAAATTTTCAATAAATAAATAAATAAATAAATTTGCATGGTGAGTGGAGGCTCGTTTGCACTCATCCTGTGAGTATCAGACATGTCATCCATGGTGTCTAGTGGCCCCCCACCCTTGATCACCCATCCTGTATATTATAACCGTATCATTCATGTCTAGTGGTGCCACCCACCCCCAACACTCATCCCGAATATTATAACTGTATCCCTGGTGTCCAGAGGCACCCCAGATCACCCATCCCATATATTATGTAACCTTATTCCTGGTGTCCAGTGGCACCCCCACTCCTCTGATCTCCTGACATCCACAGGTACCCCCACCCCTGAATGCCAGTTGACAAATGGACTGGCGAACATTGGCGGTCCAGTGGCCCCCCCCACCTGACCCATCGACACTCAGAACACCACCCCTGCCAGTCAAGCCAGAGAAGTGCATTGAATCCCAGTAAAGAGACTGGTACAACCCACCGCTTAAACCTCTTTGGATCGCCGCCATATGAGCTGACAGGGCACGTGAGTACAATACACTGTATGGTGTGTGTGTGTGCGTGCGCAATATGGTGTCCAGCTTAGAAGGAAAGCCACAAGCTGTGCTGTTTGCCCCATAGGGATTCAGTGCACATCCCCAGCTTGACTGGTAGGGGGGAAGGGATGGATGGGTAGTATTCTAGGTGTGGGCGAGGTGGGTGGTGCCACAGGTCAACAAATTTTGGCCGGTCCATTTGCTGACCAGCATTCAGTGGGTGGGGGTGGTGGTACTATTGGATGCTAGGGATATTATAGGGGGTACATGGCCCAGGAAATTGAAGGGGGTGCCACATGGCACAAGGGATAAGATGATCATAAATGGGATGCGTGATTGGGGGTGAGGGGTACAACTAGATGCCAGAGATAAGGTGATCATATACAAGATGGGCAATTGGGGGAAGTGCCACTTGACACCAGGAATCGGGTTATAATATATGGGATGGGTGATCGGGGGGGGCAGGGAGTGCCACTAGGCACTAGGGAGATACATAATATCATTAGCCAGGTGATTGGGGTGGGGGTATCAATGGACACCGGGCCTGCATCTTCACTGGTGTGACGGCGGTAGGGGGGTTGGCAGATGCAGTACAGCCGTCCCGCCATTAGTGGAGGGGGGTTGTGGGCTTAGTAACCATAGAAACCTAGAATTTGACAGCAGATAAGGTCCACTTGACTCATCCAGTCTGACCATTTCTCCCTACCTACACTATTACTGCAGCCCAATCTACAGCCATTTCTCCTTCCCCCCTTCCTTTCCACTATGATTCTCTTGTGTTTATCCAATGCATTCTTAAACCCCACCACTGTGAAGAAGTACTTCCTCACATCTCTCCTGGATTTACCCACCTGGTTAGGACTAAGTTTTCAGACGCAGTAAATAACACTGCTTTGGGTGCCATTTTACCACCATCACAAACCTTTGAAATTGCCGCTGCACCCATATGCAGCAGGGGACTCCCTCATTTGGATCGGTGCAGCGTTTTGTTAGTGCTGTGGTACTAGCAGGTTTAAATTGTGCCACAGGGGCCTCCAAACATAGAACGCACCCCCACAAAAGGGCACAAACCCAGATAATGCGGGTGAAACCCATTAGCACCGGTGCTAACTTTTGAATATTTGGCCTCTGGTTGGGAAGAAGCAATATGAGCTGATGAATCCTCATGGAACAACTATCCTATTTTCGTGCATATGACCTCAGTAACAAACAATGGGGATACAAAATACGGAGCTAATGAGAAATGTAAGCTGCGTCCAAAAATTATGTTTTTCAAAGTTCTTCTTAAGGCATCAGTGACTCTTTAAAAAAGCATCACAGGTGAACCAGCCCAGTGCCATGGAGAGTTGAGGCACTGATGTCACACCATTAGCCACACTGACAACATGGGTTTGGGAATGGACCAGGGTTGCTTTGGGCAAGTCGGGAGAGGGAAAGATTGAGCATGCTATGACAGCTATTCAGGTGCGCGCGCATGTGTGTGTGTGTGTGTGTGTGTCAGGAATCACCACTTGGCTGCCATGTGGTGGAGACTGGATACGATGGCAGGAGTGGGTGGGGCATTGGCAGATGGAGTATGGGGACAGATGTTGTGCATGCATACGTGCACATCGTGGCACACACGGTGCCTTGGAAAAAAGCAACTGGAGGAACTGTCCCCGAGGCAAACCTGTAAGTCCTCAAGGTGGTTTAGTGATGGTGCTGGGGAGATGCCTCCAAGACCAAGGGATGAAAAAATGGAGAAAAAAATGTTTATGAGGGGAAAAAAAGAGTCACAGGAAAACCTGTGATACAAAATGAAGTCGTCATTCTCAATAGAATAATGGCTTATATCAATCAGTGCATTATGAACTGGTGTTGACAGACACACTTACAGCTTTAATGATAAAAAATCACTGATCCGTCAAGTTTCTGTCTCCCACCAGCTCCGTGTCCTGCCCCCCTTTTCCTTAAACTGCTTGTTACTAGAGGTCCGAGCATGAGGCATGTTATATCATCAGCTAATACTGCCTGCTTTGGAAGTCTATTTTTTTGGGGGGGGGGCCCATTCTCAGTCACAGTCACAAAAGGGGACAATGCAAAAATGGTTATTTGTTTTGTCGTCCTAATGTGCCAGCACCTGATAGTGCTAGCTATACAGAAATGTCAGAGCATTTTCTGAGTGTGTGGGGGAGTATCCTCAGTGCTGGAGGCACATTACAAATTGGCAATCCAGCTGTTAGCAGCTGGAATGCAACAGTCATCAGGTCCCTTTGGTTTGCACATGATTGTCTGGAACTAAGTGCTCCTCCTCTTTATCCCACTCATGATTAATGTGGCTTTGTGGTTCCCTGCCCTCCCCCATGCCTTGGTGGCCAAGCACTCTAATGATCTAGAGCTCACTATTTACTTAAACTGCTGTGTATTTCCTTGTAATGCTGTGTTTCTCTGTTTTGTTGCCTGATCGTGGAAATAGGAAAGTGCCCCATGGCTGGAGAATGGCACATATGGTGCCTCTCCACAAGAGCAGCCCCAGAGATGAACCTGGTAATGACAGACCTGTCAGCCTCACCTCCATTGTAGGTAAACTAACGGTAACCACTGTGTGTGTGTGTGTGTGTGTGTGTGTGTGTGTGTGTGTGTGAGAGAGGGAGAGAGAGAGAGCGAGACTGGTGAGCTTTCTAGAGGTGCATGGTCTCCAGGATGAAAAGCAACATGGGTTTAACTGGGGAGATCATGCCAGACTAACTTATTGACTTTTTCGATTGGGTCACAAAGACATCAGATAAAGTCCAGGAGGTGGACATCCTGTATCTGGACTTCAGCAAGACCTTTGACTCCTTGCCTCATGGAAGGATGCTTGGTGAACTGAGGAACCTGGGAGTAGGGGAGAAACTTATGGGTTGGGTCCAGAATTGGCAGCACAACAGAAACCAGAGGGTGACTGTCGGGGGAGGGGGGACTATCAAAGCCCAGACCTGTGGCCAGTGGGGTCCCACAGTGCTGCGTATTAGGGCTGGCGTTATTCAGCTTCTTTATTGGTGACATTACGGATGTGATCAAAAGTAAAATATGCCTATTTGTAGATGATACAAAGATATGCAGAAGAGGTGCACATAGAGGGAAGAGGTGGGAACTCGGGGAGGATCATGCGAGGCTTGAAACCTGGTCAGTCATCTGGCAGCTGGGGCTCAATGCAAAGAAGTGCAAGGTCATTCACCTGGGAGCTAGGAACCCTGGGAACAGCAACTGGCTTTTGGGGGAGTAAAGGTGTCCAGTTCAGAAGAGGAAAGGGATCTAGGTGTCATAGCTGGGGGGGGGGGCATGAAGCACTTGGCACAGTGCCATGAAGCAGCGGCCAAGACAAACAAAATGCTGGGATGCATCACCAGGAGAAAAACCTCCAGGAAAAAGGAAGTCATTCTACCCTTGTACAAGTCATGGGTGAGACCGCACTTTGAGTGCTGCATGCAGTTCTGGTCCCCATATTTGAAAAAGGACATCAGACTACTGGAAGGGGTACAGCACAGGGCGACCAAGATGATCCAGGGCCTGGGGGATGAATCCTATGAGGAGAGACTGTTGGAGCACAGTATGTATTGTCTGGAGGACAGAAGGGAGAGGGGGATATGATAGAAACCTTCAAATACCTAAAAGGTATGAACAAAGTTGAAACCAAGGACTCATTCAAGCTGCAAAGGGAAAGGGTCATGAGGAGACATAATCTAAAACCAGTGGGGAGAAGATTTAAAAAGGAGCTGAGAGGCACTTTTTCACCGAAAGGCTGGTGTCCAAGTGGCATGAACTACCGGAAGAGGTGGTCTCATTGAGATCGGTGGATAGTTTTAAGAGAGGGAGGATCAAGGTAAAAGGGAGAGTCATAACTGGTGGTAGGAGGGGGAAGGGATAAAAAGGGTGGGAGACTATTACTCCATGGGAGTAAGGGGGGCAGCTCCAGTATAATTTGCTGTGAGCAGCACACTCGAGCAGACTAGGTGGGCCATAGGCCCTTATCTGCCGACACTGTCTATGATAGATCATTATGGCCTGTTTCTGCTGATGTCTTCATATGTTTGTATGTTCATATGTAATCACTTGGTGATCCTGGCAGTGTCCTCCCAATCACACTCATCCCCACACTACTGTTTCCAGTCTGAGCACTGTGCCCCTCCTTACAACCTGCTTTTACCTGGTGCTCACCTGGGGAAGGTACGTTAGGCTGTGACTTGACTAACTTGTTGGGGCTGCCATGCCTTTGGAATGGTAGACTACACTCCATATCCCGACAACTTGCAATGTTGATTGCAAGTGCTTGGGAAGAGGAGAGGGGCACTCTGTTGAACACAACTTGATAGGATTGCAGTGTGACCAGTAGCATTAAATGGTAATGCCGAATACTGTGAAACTGACAGAGTCTATGACTGGTGCCCCAAGTGTCCACCCTTCATTCTGTGTAGTAGTTATTCCTGTGATTTTCCTTGAATCTTCCTCTTTCCCATAGCTTTCCTTGAATCTTTCTCCTTTAAGTGACATTGTGTATCCCCCTGTTGTCTCATCCTTGTGCTCCCTAATAAACAGAATTTGGTCAGATAAATATCCATTACAGAGCTTCGAAGACCGTGATTCTGTCTCCTTTGATTATTCCTTTTTTTTTTTTTTTTTATGGGAAGTAGCTCTATTTCTATGAACTGTTCCTCACAGCCCATATCTTCCAAACATTTAAGTACCTTGGTCACTCTCCTCAGTGCTTTCTGAGTCATGTTTATCAGTGTAGTGTCAAGTTATATTGCAATGGTTCCCCTCTGTGCCCCAAAACACACCTGAAAACAAGCAGTCACAGCTCAATGTGCCTTTCCTGGCCAAAAATATCGAATAAATCTATTAGAGGAAATCCGTCATTATATTGGTGCACGGCAAGGTTATATTTTTAATAACTGACTGCTGCAAACAGTCGTTAAAACACAACCATTGCAGCAACAAAATGGCATTTTACTCCTATTCATGCATTGCTCACTGCTTCCATCTTCTGGAGAAAAAAGAATCATTCAAATGACTGAATAACCCTCCCAATCTTTTACGATAGGAATAGTGACAGGCAACTGGCTTGGATGCTACTACGATATGGTCACTCTTACCATAATCTTTCTCTGGCACATCAACACCTGGTAAATATTAGTATGGTTTTGGCTTTCAAACAGATATTGTTAAAATGGAAGGACCCACATCCTACACAGTTTAATTCATGGTTGAGTTCTATGATTATATGAGACGCACTAGAACAAATACATTATGTCACTTTGAGACAATGTCAAAATTTAACCAGATATGGTCCCCTTTTAGAAAAAAAACTTTCATTAGTACAATGTATTTCTTACCAAAGCTCCGATTTTTGGATGTCCCTCACCTTTTCCTTGATAAAGGTTTAAGATTCAGCGTATGTATTTATCTTTTTTTTTTGTGCATGTTGTTAATCTTGACTGTATTCTTAATGATAATAATAATTATGATATAATTTGGGACTACTGACAAACACTTATATTAACACTCAACATATAATATGTATTACTATTTTTGTAATTTAATTTATTGTACTTGTATTGGATGTATCGCCCGTTGAAGATATAATGGTGGCAAATAAAATAAATAAATAAATTAAATAAAAGGAATAGTGCCAGGCAGATTTAGAAAGGACTGTTCACAGTAAAAACAAATATAATCAATGATATTGTGGTCTGCAATTGGCCCACTTGAAAGGGCTTTGCCTTCACGCATTTTCAAAGAGCTGCATGCAGTGTTTGAGTGGGGTATGTCATAACAGATCTTCATGCATAGGGAACATCACAGCACTGATTGGCTAAATTACTGCTGAGTCCCAATATTAACATTATCATGACAGAAAACTTCTTTTTCTGATGAAGGTTCTACGGAGTCTGTTTCAATCAGCTCTGCTGAACCTAGTCTACATCCTATAGAACGCTCAACGCCTACAGTTTTAACAAACTATTATTTTTTTGTTTGATAAGAAACACATTTCTTTGAAAAACCTTTCATGGCTTAATGTCCATTTGTAAACTAAATGTGGTGGGCCATCTTTTTTTTGGGCGGGGACCTAAATGAAAACATTAATAAAATATTCAAATTTTAGTGGCTTCACAAAATTGCACTACCAAATAAAACTGATAGACGTCAGGAATTTTTTATAGTGAAAAAAGGTATGCTCACATTTTTTATATATATTTTTTGTTGTACTAAAGGTTTTCATCTTGCCAGGGCTAACCAGGCAGCTGTCTGGTCTCATGTCCAGGTACTGTTGACCATCCTGTGCCTCTTTCTACCATCGGGGGGGTCCCCCATGGATTGCTGCCTGCAGTGGGGCTGGGGGCATCTATCCCTGGTGCCTCTCATCCAAAAGTCCCTCCAACTGGAGCGGTGGGGAAGGGGTGTCTCAGTACCTTGGGCAAGACTTTATGAAGCCCAGTTCCTCATTTTCCACCTGGCTTTTCCTCCGCCTCCCCAGCCTCCAGCCTGGAGTCATGGGGTCAAGGAGGCACGCGTGTGTTCTGGAACTGCAACTCTTTCCAACGTCCCTGACGTCTGTCTGTGCCTTGAACATTGGCACTGCCACCAAACATCTGCCTGGTGCTAGCCGAGAGCTGAAGGCACAGCACTCCAGTCCAGGAGAGAAGAGCTACCTGGAAGCTGTTCAGTCCTCTTCCCAGCCCTCTCTCCCTGCTTGCCCACCGGTGACCCAAACTCATTCCCAAACTTGGGTCACCAGCATGGTGTGAGGTAAGGCACTTTGCAGCACCTCAGCCCTCTGTGCCACTGGGCTGGCTAGAATCACATGTGTAGACAGTTTCCTTGCACTACTGCTTTAAATAGTTTATAGATTACCGTAAATCAACAGGAACATCCTGGTAGAGTCTGTGGTGATACCATAGGTAGGGAAAAATGGTCACACTGGATGGGCCAAGCGGACCTTATCTGCTGAAAAATTCTATAGTTCTATGTATGTACAAGGTAGATGGCTTCTGTTTCAGCATAAATATCCTCATTTTCTGGCCACTTAAGGGATGAAAATAGCAACAAATGCATGGAGCTAGTGAGGCTGTCTCTTAGTCATATGTGTGTGTAATTTTAAATTTCTCTGAAACTTGGCTTATTGCTAGTGCTCTTCCAGGGTAACCTTTGCTTCGGTGCTTTTGCACTAGGGTTCTTGTCTTTTAAATTACTTTCCAACATTGGGCTCACCATGACCGAAACCATTGTTATCATACTAGTTCCTCCAGCTTCTAAGTTGATGCATAACTAAAGTATTCCATTCTTTATTACTCTAGGATCTCTGCATGACACAGGCTCTTGGCCCCATTAGATTTCCTCTGTTTAGTTGGCTTTCCTGGTGTGAGTTCATAATCCTCTGATTGTGACATCAAAATCATTATTTTTGAAGCCAGCCCAGTGGCATGGAGGGCAGAGGCATCCATTCCTCACCTGCTGCCATGCCGGTGACCCGGGTTGGGAGACTGACTCAGTTCGTCAGGGGCTGGCTGGAGAGAGGAGGACTGAGCATTCGAAGGATGTCTCTCCTCCTCTGGGAGGGAGAGCTGTGGGTTCTTGGCACTGGTCTGACCTCTGGTGGAGACTGGGGGAAAATCCATGCAACTTCGGGGTTGGAGGGCTGGTGGCCGACGGCACCTCACATGCGATAGTGTGCATGGTGCATCTCAGTCGGCATTGCATGTCTTTCCCTCCATTATGGAAGACAGGAAAATGGCCAGGTACAGCGCAGATGCTGCTGACCTCTCCTGGGCTCTGCACCAAACTACAGGGACCATCTCACACATTGGAGCTGTGTGTTGGCGGGTGGCACCTGCTGTCAGTCTCCTTCCACAGGAGGTTAAGCCATGGAGGAAGCTGGGGCTGAGGGCCCTCACTGGATTTTGTCTCGCAGGTGACCGGCACCCCTGTTGAATCCCACCATGGGGGTAAGCCATGGAGTATGCCTGGGCTTAGGTAAGTCCCTAGATGCTGGTGGAGTCGGTAGAGTGCTAGGCTGTAACACAGCAGGGAGTTAAAAATGATTCACAAAACAAAAAAACAAAACAAATTATTGTTGTGACATCGTAAACAGGCTTATGACTTCACAGTAGGAATAAGCAACATTAACAAATTGCATCTACGAGAGAACGATAGTATCCAGTGAGGACAGCGACTGAATATGAGTGACTGTCAAAACGGCGACTCATAATCAGCACTATCATCATGGGCTACCCTGCCAGGGTAGCGACCCTATGCAAAGGCAACTATAGGGGAAGGCGACCGGAAGGGGAAAATAGTGAGGGGAAGGGGAGAGATAGGGAAGAAGGTTTGTCAGGGGGTAATGTGCTTGCTGCAGCTGAGCTAGCCATGTGGTGTGGTGTGGTGGTGATGGTGGCTAACTCCGGCATAGCAGGTACTGGGTTTGGGGCTGGGGCCTGGGGAGAAGAAAGTTTGCTGCTGGCTGCTGCTGTGTTTTTTGTTTTTTTCTTCAGGAATCTGGTGTGTTGCCCCGATGGAGTTGAAAATCCTTTGGCAGGGGGGTGGGGGGCATGGGGTTGCAGCCCCCCCCCGCATAAACACTTGGATTCCTTGCCAAATGTCTGTTCACCTGCATGTGTATATCGTCGATTTGCTTTTTGATGATATACACTTGCCATAATAACGATCGCTGTTTTGCTATCGCTATTATGACATGGAACCAAGAACAATATTTTTTAAGGAAAATGTCTGGCATATGGACATGTAGACTTGGAAAATGAGGACTGTCGGCAAATCAGCATGGTAATTTTTTTTTTTCTTTACAATGTTTGGCCAAGAATGGCAAACCAAGCTGAGGCTTGTTTCCAGGGGCATCCTGGGAGCACAGGGAAGTTAAGTGACTTGTTCATGGTCACACAGTATACAGGTGGTGGCTGTGGGATTAAAACCCAGATCTCCACATTTTCACCTCAGCGTTCTTTTTTATTATTATTTTTATTTTTTCTATTTTCTGTTTTTGGCCCTACTGCCCCCGTCGGCTATCAGCTCCGGTCACGGACCCCTGATGCCCCCACCTCCGGATATATAGCCGTATCCCCTGGTCATCCCTGGCTTACCCCCCAGAGAGTGGGGCCGTGGCTCCGAACCCCGATATCGGGCCGCAGGACTTTGACTAGTTGGGGGATCGGCTTCCGGAGGCTGATCTGGGCTACCAGGGGCAGAGCGCCATTGAGATGGCAAGGCATGGGATTTTATCCCCCCTGTCCCTTTAAGCAGGATGGGGACATGCAATGATGACCTGCGTCCGCCCCATCCTGACGTCCTGTTGAGCGCCGATGTGGTGCAACCACCCAGCCTCCGCTAGGTGCCGCTCCAGCGCCGAGTGCTGCCTTACCCTCCCCCCAGGGAATGCGAGCTGTCCAAGGGATGCTCAATCCTTCCCACCCTGGCCGGTCCTCCGACGACCCAGGTCCGTTCCCGAACCCGGATCGCCGGCGTCGCAAGCGGAAATCCAACCGCTGCACCAACGGACTGGCCACCTCAGCGTTCTTAACCACTATGCTATACTACCCGGTAATAAAATATGGAAGGCACTAGAACTGTGCAGAATGTAGAATTCTACCAGTGGATTTCGGGCAGAATGGCAATTCCACCACCGAATACTTTTCCGAATTGTTCAGCAAATTCCTAGAAATTACAACACTCTTTTAATTTTAAATTGTAGATTAGTTTTCTGTCGATAATGTAAACCACAGATTAGTTATTCATTGTTTGTGGAAGCCTAATCTGCAATTTTATGTAAACTGAGAATTATCAATCAGCAGTTTAAAATCTGCTTTTGAAGTTTTGGAATTCTGCTTCCAACATACTGTAATCCCATAGAATTAGGCATCATTTTCCAAAATGCCACTAAATCTTACGTCGTCAGAATGTGAAAATTCTGCACAAATGACTGAATTTCAGTATTTTGGGGGAATTTGTTAATGTGTTCTACTGACACCAAATACAACTCGTTTTTCTGGAAAACAGAAAACCTCTTCAGCCTTCCGAAGCTTTCCTTAACTTCAAGCAGTCTTACTTACTTAGCCACTTTGTGCGCACCTAATGGCTAATAAAACATTTCCTGAACTGCAAAGCATGTTCAGATGCAGACTGTATAAAAGACCACATACAAAACCAAGTTCATTTTACTTTTTCTACAAATGACAAAGTCAGATCCCACAAGCTTCTGGCTCCAAGTAGGAACATTATATATGTTTCAAAGAAGCAGATCCTGTAGCTGACGGGAGTCTGATTTATGCTAAAAGGATGTTGTTCTGGTGGCTAAAAAAATAAATATTGCCTTGTACACTGTAATCCTGTTGTTATATTGCCCTGACGGCATCTTGAAATAAATGCAAAACTTACAACGTGGCAGGAAATAACTCTGAAACCTGCTGGTTGAATAATTTGAAGTTTTTTCCTAGAAGAACACAACTCAAAGCTGGGTAGTACAATAAATATGGCCATTGTGTTTTGTACTAATACCACCAGATGCCAGTATAACTTAAGAAATGAAAAAGGACTAATAAGAGTGTCTAGAACTGTTAAAAGTGCTTAATGGCAAGCAGTTTTCAAAGAAAGATATTCTTGTATTTTAAAAAGTGGTAGTCACTGATCTAAAAGCAAAAGTACCCCAGATAATTTGGGAATAAATAGGTTATTTCATGTACTATAACATATTACTATTGTTTTCTGCCTGATGTTTTGGATGCTTAGGCACGTACATAGAACTATGTGGTGACTAACACCTGGGATGTTATTTACATAGATACATAGACACTGCCGGCAGATAAGGGCCTATGGCCCACCCAGTCTGCCCATTTGAGCTTGTAAGTTCCCTTTGCGTTTTTCTAGAAGTCTGTTGCCCCTTACCCCTGACCTTCAGAATTCTCTTATGTCTATCCCATGCATTCTTAAATTCCATGATTGTTTCAGCCCCCACCTTGATGACTGATTGATAGATAGATTTTTGTTGATTGGGTGGGCCCACTGAGACTAAAGACCCTTTTGCAGGGGTGATCCATGTTTAATTACATAGTGGTGTAGCAGCAGTGGTGTAAGTGGTGAAGAAGAAGTACAGGAACTTAAACATTGGCACAATTGAAAAGCAGAATTAAGATCCTCACTCTGAAGGATAACTCTTGGGACTCAAGGGACAGTTGGTCCTTTTTCAACTGTTGCCATCTATGTTTCCATATTTTGTTCAATCCAGACACATCTATATAGGTACTGGTGCACCCAATCCACCCAATCAGAGATGTTAAAAGTATTTCTAAAACAAATTAAATTGTTCTGCAAGTCAAATTTCATTATGAATCTGCTGATCTTGGGTCATAGGCCATAAAATTACCATTATGTTACTGTTGTAAGAATTGAATTTCAAATATCAGTAGGAAGAAGTACAGGAACTGTATTCCTGCAGGAAAAAAAGGTACAGGAACTGATTTCCTGTGCGTTCCTATCACTGTATAGCAGAAGGGCATTGTCCATTCTAAGGCAACAGTGTGTTAAAGAAGGTTATCTACATTCAAGATTTGGTACATTCAAAGGCAGTAGGGGGTTACAGAAGGTTACGTACATTCAAGATTTATTAGGGTCACGGTATTGGAGAAGTTAGTTGTAGACACATCATAAGCCTGGCAGACCATCCATTATGCAGACCAACAAGGACAGTTTTAAATAGTAGATTTCGCAAAACAACATGGACATTTCTGAAGACAAATTCTCACTGGGTGTAGAACACATCAGCAATAGCAGGTGCATTGGTTGCACTCCAGTAGGAGGACCTTAAGCCTTTCCTGGAAACCCCTGAGTGAGGAGCAATCTTGTAGAGTTGCTGGGAGGTTGTTCCACAAGGATGGAGTAGAGTTGGCAAAAGACCTTTTCCCTGTGTTGGACCTCACCTTTTAAGAGCATACAGCTGGAGGACTGTAGAGTCTCTGGGGTTTTGCAACCAAAATTTCCTGCAGCACAACAGCACCACTATGGCTCCCACCCCTCCAGAGGTGAGAGCAGCAGCACTATGGCCTCAGTCTCTTAGGTGTGATGGCAAAAACACAGCAGCCACCATCCCTTGGGGTGATGGCAGAAGCAGTATGAACCCCATTCCTTGGGTGTGATGATAGTAGCAACAGTGCAGCCCCATCCCTCAGGGTGATGGCACTAGTGGCAGCACTACAGTCCCCATCCTTCAACACCTACACCCCAGATACCTAAGTTACAAATTTCTGGGTCTCTTAGCTCATCAGTACTCAGACATAGATTAAGCCAAACCACCAGATGCCAAAGTGGAATCCCTTGGTTCTGTCCTATCTAACATTTAACTGCCTGAATTGGCTTCTTTTGAAAGGTAGTGTTTCCACCCGAGTGATTAGTGGAGGACTTTCTAATAAAAAATCATGCATCTCCCAAACATGTGGATACTTTTTTCCCACTTGGTCTCCATGAAAAGGGGGTCTCTGTTTTCATGCCGAGTTCAGATGTGAATTTCATTTATTTATTTTTATTTATTGAAATGTTTCACCAGGAAGGCACGCTGAGCAACAAATTGCTTGTCTCCGGTGTGACCAGGGGGTAGGGGAACATGAGGATAGTATACAGAGATTTGGTACACAATATAGATATACAATTTGATCACAATAAAATGAGCAGACTTTACAGAAGTACTGAAAAGGAGGAATGCTAACCGGTATGAACTAGATGGATACAATGCTAACAGTCTTTAACTAGTTTGATCCGATAGCACAAATATCTTTGGCAAACACTTGGTGGGACATAGCTTTGTAGTTAGAATATGGCTGGCTAGCATAGAAGGAGGTTGAACTAGGACAAGATTGCGAGGAGAGGCACAGATAGAACACAATTTGCAAGGTGTAACAAAAGTGCAAGGTTGACTAGAAGTGCATTAGAGATTAGGATGTAGGTGGATTGGTGGGGGGCATGTAGGCAGAGAGTGGGGGGTGGAAAGGGGGGATTTGGAGGAGAGGAAGGCAAGGGGTGGAGGAGAAGGGTCTGCCAGGGCCTGACCCCTCCAGAATGCTGGGGACCCTGCCTGCACCAGGCAGAGGTCAAGCATGAACAGGAGGGAAGCAGGTTCTAGGCAGTGGGAGTTAGAGCACATCAGGAAGGAAGGGGAAGGAGAGAAGGGTCTACTGGGGCCTGGCCCCTCCAGTAAGCTGTGGACCCTGCCTGCACAAGGCAGATCTAGAGCACAACAGGAGGTAAGCAGCAGAGGTAGAGCACAACAGGAGGGAAGTAGGCAGCAATGAGGAGTAGGCTTCAGAAGGACCAAGAGAGAGGGAGGTGGGAAAGAAGAGGGGCCGAGACCCAGCCCTTTCAGGAAAGCATGAGGTGGGAGTAGGAGGCGAGGAAGCTGTTTGCCTAGGTTCTGGACCCCTCCAGGATGCAGAGAACCCTGCCAGAGGCCTAGGCCAAGCAACAGTGAGTGGGTAGTGAGGGTAAGCTGGTGTACAGAGGAGGGAACAGAGGAGTGGGAGTAAGGTGGAAAAGAAGAGGTGCTGGGGGGAGGATGTAGGGGGAGGGTTTTGCAAGAAAGAGGTGGGCGTAAAGCTGAAGCAGGCTCATAGGGGAACAAATTAAGGAGGATTGTAGCAGGAGCAGCTAGCAGAGAGGAAGTTATGTAAGGCTGAGGCAAGGGAGTGGGAAGAGGAGGAGTGTCGTTTGTGAGGTGGGAGGGAGGTCCAGATTTTGGGGAAGTGATGGGAGAAGCCTGATTGGCCGATTAAGGGTGGTACGATGGGGGACTAGTAGGGTGCGAGTGTCTGAGGATCTGAGGAAGGCGGGGGGTAGCGAGCATGAGAGGTAGGAAGTTAGTACACCAAGCCAAAGTTTGGAAGTTGGCTTAGCACAGTGAGCCAGGCATCTGTTAGTAAGCGGGGGGAAGGACAGGGCACGGTACAGGGTTTGAAATAATTGATTAGAAAGTTTTTTTTCTTGGGACAATACTAACTGTACAGAAAGTATTTATATGGGTTTTCTAGAAGTGTTATGTTTGTTAAACACAGTGAGGCAAGTGCTATGCATTTTCACAATGTTTTAGCACTTTTATGAGCAAAACGCTAATCAATTTTTAGAGTTAAATAAAACCCTGCGGTAAAGGTCACAATGATGGGTTTGAGATGGGGGTGTCAGGAACGAATCGACAGAAGGAGTTAGAAAGAGACTCCAATCTGGTAAGGGAAGATATGGGAGCACAGTAGTCAAAAATGGTGAGGATCATCTTCTGGACAAGTTCTCGCCAGGCGGTAGGAGGGATGCAACTATGGTTCCTGTAAAGGGCTCCAAGCCTGGGGCACAGTTTTTTTTCAGAATGGTGTCAATGTGACCAGAGAAGCTGAGGTGTTGGTCCAGCCAAACTCCAAGGTATCTGAAAGAGGGGGTGTCCTCAAGGATGGTTCCATCAAGGGCGTGGAAAGAGGGTAAGGGGTGGATCCTAGAGAGTCTCTGCCTAGTGCTGAAGGTCATGGAGACTGTCTTTTTGGCATTTAGGAATAGTTGATGTGAGGCAAACCAGAGCTGAACCTGGTGGAAGTCATGCTGTAGAGTCGTTGCTACATCAATTGTGGTTTTGCCAGAGATGAACAAGATGGTGTCATCGGCATACATATGGATAGAAGAGGAGTGGGAGCAGACTGAGGGAAGGTCATTTAGGAAGATGGAGAAAAGGATGGGGCCGAGCACGGAGCCCTGTGGGACTCCTGTGGAGATTGGGAGGGGTGGAGAGATTACATTCTGACTCCTGACTGATTGTGTTCTGCCTGTGAGGTAAGCTCTAAACCAGGTAAGAGCAGGAGCAGACAAACCAGCAGCCATAAGGGAGTTGAGAAGGAGGGTATGGGAGACTGTGTTGAAAGCCTTGGTGAGGTTGGCAAAGATGGCAGAGGTGATGAGGCCATTGTCCATCTCTGTAAGGATGGAGTCAGTGAGCCTAAGAAGGGAGGTGGTAGTGGAGTGGTTCTTCCAAAAAACAGATTGGAATGGGGTGAAGAAGGAGGAGTCGGCAAGAAATGAGGTCAGTTGAGAGAGGACCAGGTGTTCTTGGAGCTTAGCAAAGGCTGGGAGGAGGGAGATTGGGTGATAGTTGGCAGGGGAGGAAAGATTGCCACCCTTAGGCAAAGGAAGGACCACTGCTTGTTTCCAGGGGAGAGGGGGAGGGAGGGTGTGAGTGACACAAAATAGCTGGGGCTGTTGGGTAGAGAAGTTTAGGGTCAAGTTCATCCGGAGAGGAGCCTTTGGAGGGATTGAGAGAGAGGAGCCATTAGTATCTCCTCAGGGAGATGGGACAGAATGAGAAAGGGTGGGTGGGTGGAGTGGGGGAGTTGAGTGGTGGGAGAGGGAGAATGAGTGGAGGAGACAGACTTGGGGGAAGGATTTTAGAAGGTTGAGGCACAGGAGGTGTAGTAGGAGTTGAACTCCTGAGCCACTATGCAAGGTTCAGACTCTAGTGTGGTGTTTTATATTAAGCATGGGGTGGGGGATGTGGGGGAGAATAGTGAATGGACTACTTTCACAAATTTGGAGGGGGAGCTTATGTTATTGAGGATAGAGGATTTAAAATATTCAGACTTGGCAAGTCTGATTGCTTTAGAACAAGCGTTTCTTAGCCTGTGGTAGTAAGGGCTGATGGGAGCTGAGAGGCCTTGTGTTTCCTCCATGCTTTACTGTGTTCCCCGAGGCAGGTCATTAATTCAGGGATGATGGATGCCTTGGGCTCCAGTGCATTTGAACGGGACATGGAAGTCCCAGGTAGCTATAAATCTATCTTTGAAGTAAGTAAGGGCTTGGTCGATGAAAGTGGCGGATGCAACTGGGGACCAATCAGAACTGGATATATCATTGAGGAGAGGGTTTAAGTCAAGGGAACTGAAAGAGCAGAGTTGTAGGATTTTATGTGGCAGTTTAGGTCTATGGACCTTCCTGACCACGAAGAAGATAGGGTGGTGATCACTGAGGGCATCCGGGAGGACACCAGACTTGATGACTCAGTGAGGGTGGGAGGTGAGAGCCTAGTCTAACAGTGAGTGGTTTTGGGTTTTGTGATTTAGCCGGGTAGGTTCTTGGATGAGTTGGGAGAGATTTAGAGCAGAGATATCACTTTGTGTCTTAGAAGTGGTTGATGACGGCCAGTTTAGATTTACATCACCTAGTACATAAAGCTCACCTTTATGTGAGACGGAAGCTATAGATGTGATGAGGTCAATAGATTCAGAGGGCTTGATACCTGGGTGACAGTAGATACCAGCAAAAAAGATAGGGGAGGAGAAAGGCAGGGCAATATTTACTATCAGGGCTTCATAAGTAGAGGGTAAGGCAGACGAGAGAATGGTAGTGTAGCGGAGAGTGGACTGGATATACATGACCACTCCACCTCCCCTACCTGCCCTATCCTGCCTGACTAAGGAATAGCCTGGGATGGCAATGGAGGGATCATAAATTTTAGTATTCAACCAAGTTTCAGTTAAGATTAGAATGTCTGGAGTGAGGGAGATTATCATCGGCTATAACAGATCAATTTTCGGGACAAGGCTGCAGATATTTAAGTGAAGGATCTTTAGGCCTTTTGGGAGGGCAGAGGTGGTGTTGGAAGGTTGTACGTTAATGGGAGGATAGCAGGGGGGAGGAGGAAGGGGACCAGGATTGGGATGTCGTTTCTTGAGGCAAGTAATAGGAGTGCTAGTATAAGGAAGTATAGTTTAGGATATTTGTGGTGGGCAGAGTATTCGTGATATGTTTGGGGGAGGGGCTGGGTGGGTGGATAATCAGGAGATGAAGGAAAGCGAGGTGGCTAGAAACTGTGAATAACGTGGCAAGGGGTATGTGGGGAAAGTGAGTCCAGAGTATTTGAGAGGAAGAGGGGGTAATAGCAAGAAAGAAGGAGGGGCTAGGAGATTGTGGTGGGAGGGAGAGGGGGCAGAGTTTTTAAATTGAGAAGTTTGTAGAGTTGTGTTAGAGATGATGGAAAGTAGGGTGGGCATGCTGTAGGTAGACCATTACTCTGAGCACTGGCATCATACAGTACCTGAGGCCTAACCTTCTGTGTGTCCCTGAGTGTACTTTCTGGCTGGGGTGTGGTTGCAGTACCCCACTCAACCCTGCTGGCATCATACAGTGGCAGGTAGAGTGACAACAGCATTTGGGCCAAATAGCAAACTGAAGGGCATACAGATGCTAAGGCCTCCCAACTCGCGTAGGGGAACACAGCAAGCAGCAGCAGACGCACTCTGCCCACTGGCATCATACAGCATATGCACCTTTCTTGCTGTGTGCATCTGAAGGTGGAGTCTGGCATGGGTGCTGTTGCAGCACCCCCTCACCTGCACTGGAATCCTGCAGTGGCAGGTAGGGTAACAACAGCACCCAGGGCATACAGCAGATTCAGGAGCACATAGAAGCAAAGTCTCCTTCACTCAGGGGCATGCAACTAACAGCAGCATGGAGAATTGCCAGCACTTACACCATCAGCAGCCCAGTTCACCCATCCACCCAGCTTTAAAAACAAACAAAAAAATACTCCCAAAATTAAAAACAAAAAAGTGGTGCAGCCTGGTAATGTACAACACTAGCAAGTGGGAGAGCTGGGTTTGTAAACTGAGCAGATCTTGACTCCCCTGCTCGAGTAGGTGGAGTTTACAGCATGATGCAGAGGCACTGCATGCTGAGCTGAGGGGCATACCTCAGGGGGAAGTGGGGACTGCCTTGATATTGTGAAGGACCACGCAGCATTGTCCAGATGGAGAGCAGCTACATCCGCTGATCAAAGGGTTAGATGCAGAGCTGTTAAACTTTAAACCTGACAACCCCACCTCTGCTACCTACTCAGAGTCTCTGAGTGGGCTGATGTTTGGCTTTCTGTTGTTGATCATCTAGGGTGAAAAATGTTTAGGCATACACCTTTTCTACACAAAAACATTACTTTCAGTTTGGTGGACAGTCACATCAGCTGATTGAATGAAGGGTTAGCTGCAGGAGCAGTTGGAAGTTTAAACCTGACTCCCCCATCCCCGCTGCCTGGTCAGATTTCCCGAGTGTGCCGATACTTAGCAATTTTTTTGTTTTTTAATATTCTCCAGTGTTACACAAATAATAAAAAAACAAAGTTTAGGCACATACTAAATGAATACTGCTTTCAGGATGGAGAGCAGTCCACGGCTGGTTGAAAGGTTGGAGGGAAGCATGGGTGGTTACAACAAAGCAGCATGGGTGGGCTCCTTATTGATTCTACAAGCAGCAGAGCAGAAAGAATGTGTAGCAGAACTGCTTCCATTTTAAGATGCCAAAATCTTGGATTCTGTGCAGTGACATGCGATTTCTGTCACTGGTGAAGGGCCGGATTAAGGCATAGGCAACATAGGCCCAGGCCTAGGGCCTCCAACTGCTGGGGCCCCCAGCAATCCCCCAAAATATATTTACTACATACCCTTTTCTTTCTGCCTGAGCTGCATTTTTTGTAAAGGACTCGGCCACTGAGTAATCTGAGCAAGGCAGGGGCTGAACTGTGACGTGACTCTCAGCTTCCTGATTAGGTGTTAAGAGGAGGGTTGTGCTGGTTGCTGGCTTTGGTTCGGAATGGGAGGAAGCAGGGTGGTGGGAAAACTATCTGCCAGGGTAGGGGTGCACCAGACCACCAGGGAATATCTGTTAAGCCACCTACTGGGGATTGGGGATAGGGTGGGGGTACACTAGACCATCATGGAAATCTATTGACACTAAAGGGGATCAGGTTTGGGGGGTAACTGGAGATGTGTTGCCACCATTGGGTTGATGATTGGGTGGGGGGAGGGACTGCTAGCCACCAGGGCATAGCTCTCTGTGATATTGGGCCAGTGATTGGTGATCCAGGGGGTTGGGGAACCATAGGGCATACTTGTGTGTTTTTTTTTTTTTTACAAATGTAGGGACATATAGAGACCGCGATTGGCAATCAGGGTCATGGTGGGACCACTAGACCACCAGGAAATCTTCATTATTTATGACTGGGAGGGTGATCGGGACTGGGGGAGGGACCACTAGACCACAAGGGCATTTCTGTATTTTGTATCGGGTGGCAATTGGTGATTGGGCACTAACCCACCAGGGACTGTGGCTGTGTCAGACAGGGACTGAGGGGGCATGCTAAACTCCTGCCACAGCCTATGTAAATAAGCCCATAATAGGCATGCAAATGGCCACATAATGCCTTGCATGCCCAATGGACTCATTTACATGGCTGCTTTAGTGAATGGGAAATAGTGCACCTGAGCTATTCATTATGGGACCATTCTACTGGCTGGATGTCAGAGCAGTGCTAGTGGGGTTTAGTGGTAAATTTACAGGGTTAATGTTGCCCCACCTTGGCCCTGTTCACAGTCCGATAGTGTGGTGCAGTATCCGACTGTGAATAGTAAGATTTCACACCTGTGCAGCTGCAATGCGTAGCGCAAACTTTTGCGCTATGCTTTGTGCGTTTTTGTGAATCCTGTCCTCTGTCTTTTTTTGTGCCTGGGTCAGAGCAGCTGCACTCTGTTGGGTGTGATCTTCCGGTGCACTCACCCTGGTCTCGTCATCCATCAGCCTTCACCTACTGCCATCTGCTGTGTCCCACAAAGTATTCACATATTTTGTAGATACACACATTGGGTGTTTAAATTCTCAAAAGCAGCACAGACCTCATTTTTTAGATTCAAAATGAGGGTTTACTTTACATCAGTAAACTGAGGATGGCAGATTAGTGCCATTCATGCTTAATTAATGGAGATTAAAAATGTGGGTTTCCAACGTCTGCTTTGGTGGTTTGCCCATCATGTTGGCTGCTGGTAGGTCTCGCACTTCCTTTGTTCCTGCTCCGGTACTCCTGTGGCACTGCTGGTTTGCAGGCCCATCAGATTTTGCTGCTTTTACCAGTGCTTTGAAGGAGAGCTGTGATTGCTTTCAGGCAGATTTTGATAAGGTTGACATCAGTAAACTGAGGTGCCATTTGTGCTTAATTAATTGCTGGACGTTGCAGTATTTGAATGGATTCTCCTCGAAGAGCTGCGATTAAGCAGCCATCTTGGTCCTAGGCTTGGCCACTATAAGCTTTTATCTTAAAAGGTAAAGGGCTCATTTTCAGGGTAAGGATGACATGCCGAGTAACGCACTGGCCTTTCACTGCTGATGTTGAAAGGATATACTGTAGATGCTGCTGTTGTCATTTCAGCATATGATGACTCCCTCGGCCTCCCTCCCTCCACTGCAGCTCCTCCCATTTGGTTCCCAAGTCATACAGCTTGGTACATGAGGAGGGCTGCTGTTCCCCACTATGCAATCAGCATGGCTGCGGGGGCCCCCAGAATTCCCAAAAAGAAACCACATTTAGCTTCCCAGCACCAGAAGCGAAAACCCAAATGCTGGCACACATTAGTTTTGGGCTAGATGTCATCTGCTTTCAAAACAGTCATGACATGAACACCCTCCACTGTGTATTGAAATGTGAGACTAGAAACATAAAAACATAGACTTTGACGGCAGATAAGGACCACTTGGCCCACCCAGTCTGTCCATTTTCCTACCTATTGGATAAGCTGCAGATCCTACTTAACCAACAGCCTACTTCCTCCTACCCCTCCACTATAATTGCCTTATGTCTCTTGGTTTACCTGTGTATATAATCCTGTTACTGTGTGCCTTCCTGATTGTAGTTATTCCAGTTACAATGTCCAGCCACTTGCCAGTGTACTGCTGTATGTAATTCCTGCATAATGTCTTTCTTTGTATGTCTGTTGCCCTACCTCACTGACGTGAAACTTCTGCAAAAGAGCTATTTGTTTGCTCTGAGGTATTGTAATCCAAGACTTAATAAAGAAATAAATAAATGTCTGTCCCATGCATTCTTGAACTTCTCCACTGTTTTGACACCATGACCTCCTCAGGAAGGCAGTTTCATGCATCCACCACCCTCTGCATGAAAAAATACTTCCTCACGTTGCCCCTGAGCCATCCCCCCTCTATCTTCAAATTGTGCCTTCTTGTTCTTGCACCTCTCTTTTTCTGAAAGATGCTACCCTCTTGGAGTTTGCTGATTCCCTTGAGGTACTTGAAAGTTTCTATCATGTCCACCCTCTCCCTCCTTTCCTCAGAGGTTACATATTAAGCTCTTTTAGTCTCTCTTCGTATGGCTTCTGATGCAGACCCTGCACCATTTTAGTTGCCCTCCTCTGGACTTCCTCCATCCTGTCTGTCCTGCTGAGATGGGGTCTCCAGAACTGCATACAGTACTCCAGATGGGGTCTCACCAACTGTCTGTACAGAGGGATAACAACTTCCTACTTTCTACTGGTGATGCCTCTCCTTATGCATCCCAGTATCTTCCCCCCCCAACCCTCCTTACTGCCTTCTCATATTGCTTGCCTACCTTAAGGTCATCTGATATGACTACCCCAGGTCCCTTTCCATTTTTGTTGTTGTTAGTACCCCCCATTGTGTACTCTTCCCCTGGGTTTTTGGTTCCCAGGTGAATTACTTTGCACTCCTTTGCATTGTATCTGAGCTGCCTTACTTTTGACCATTCCTCCAACCTTGCCAAGTCCCTTCTCATCCTTTCCACCCCTCCTTGTGTATCAACTCTGTTGCAGAGTTTTGTGTCATCTGCAAAGAGGCATACTTTTCCTTCCAGCCCTTCTGCAATGTCACCTATAAAGACATTAAAGAGGACCGGTCCTAGTACTGAACCCTGCGGTACCCCACTAGTAAACCTCCTTTCTTCAGAGTGTACTGCATTTACTACTACCGTCTGTGTCCTGTTGTCCAGCCAATTTGTTACCCAGGCTACCACCCTGGGACCCACTCCCAGGCTGGCTAACTTGTTTGTTAATCTTTTGTGTGGGACTGTGTCAAATGCCTTGCTAAAGTCTAGGTAGGCCAGATCCACAGCCCCTCCCTGGTCTACTACTTTGGTCACCCAGTCAAATAAATCTATTAGATTTGTCTGACATGGCCTTCCTGCTGTGAATCCATGCTGCCTCGGGTCCTGTGCCCCACTGGCCTCTAGGTACTCAACAATTCTTTCTTTCAGAAGTGATTCCATCATTTTCTCCACCACTGAGGTCAAACTTAACAGGTCTGTAGTTTCCTGCCTCTGCCTTTCTCCCACTTTGGTGAAGGGAAATCGCATCCACCCTCCTCCAGTCCTCTGGTACCGCACTATCCTCCCATGATTTGTTTAAAAATTGTAGTCAGTGGTGTCACTAGGTCTCCCCTTAGTCCTTTTAGAATTCTGGGGTGAATCTCATCAGGCCCCATTGCTTTGTCCACCTTGAGATTTAGTAGTTCTTTCAGGACCCTTTCTTCTGTGAATGGACTGGTATCTACCCCCCCAGGCCAGAGTGCTTCTATTATTTGGTTTAGGTACCTTCTCCTCTTCTTCTTTTGTGAATACTGAGCTAAAGTATTTATTTAGTATGTGTACCTTTTCACTGTCACCCTCTGCCTGAAGATGAGTTCTGTCTGAGTAATGCTTCTTCCTTTGGGCCACCAGGGGGCAGTCATGCAGAAACAAAGGCTGCAGTTTCTCCTAGAAGTGTTGCATATCTTCAGTGATGCCATCACTTGGCTATAGAGGCACAAAACAGAATCCTGGCAAGTTTTCTTTCCAAGCACTAGCCCATTCACACATGTGTGTGTGTGTGTGTGTGTGTGTGTGTGTGAATGTAATGTAATATATAATATGTGTGTGTGTGTGTGTGTAATCCACATACCTTCCAGTGTAGCTGTGTGTCTGAATACCACCTTCCTTTTCTCTCCTATTCCTCCTCTTCACTTCCTTTTTTTGTATATAATCTTTTTATATCCATTTTTCACTTGTTTTATGACAGTATAAAAGCCTGCCTTCCAGTGTAGCTGTCTATCTGAACACCCCTTTCTTTTCCCTCATTCCTCCTCTTTACTTCCTTTTTTTAATTTTTTTGGATATATAATCTTTTTATATCCATTTTTCACTGGTGTTTCATGACAGCTAGCAGCAGCTTCAGACTAAGTGATGTGCATTTCTTTGTTCTCGGCCTCTAACTGGAGATTCTGCAGCTTGAACACCACTCAAAGAGCTGTCATTAAAACAGACCAACACACTCTAGGTTACTGTTGAACAGCAAACGCATTGAAACTGGTGGGGAGAGCGGAACCTGGAGGCAGGGGAGAAGGTGCAGGTTCTGAGGTGGGCTTTGAAAAAGAATGGGTAAAAAGTGAGCTACAGCTAGGGAAGGAGGCTGTGCCACATAGACGTGACAGAGATGTGTTGAAGGATCTCCTACCAGCAGTGAAGATAGAGGTATGAGATGGAGACAAGTGTGGAGTTGGATGAATGGAGAGCTTTTTATTTTCATTGTGCCAATTTTTGCATAATTCCACACAGTTCCACAAACTGAAAAAGGTTGTTTGCAATGGGCCATTTTTGTTAAAAGTGTGCCTTTAAAAAAAAAAAAATCACTTTTATTTTCCCCCCACAAAGGTGCTGTTTAGAAACGAGCATTTGTCAATGCCGAATGTTCGTCATGTGCTCTGGTGTCATGGGGGGGAAGGGATGTTTGAAAATTGCTTCAGTGAAGTTGTTTGTGAGGTGGGGTCCCAAAAAGCATATGTTGAAAATTTGGGGCAAAATTAAAAATGGCCAAGTTATGCCACTAAGTTGAAAACCCTATTGAAATGCATTGACGCTGAAAACTTCATTGAAATACATTGAAGTACATTCCTCAGTTCGCAGTTGGGCTTTGAAAGAGGCGGCGTGCCTGTACTCCAAAGGTGAATTGACGATGGACCTCCGATTGCGACAAGTGATATAGAATTGGGGGGGGTGCGTGGGTCCTGAGTAGGAGGGTAGGGGTTGGGTAACGGCAGAACGGACAACGATGGATGGTTTTCTTTTTTACAGATGGAAAAAAATGACATGGGACAGTTTTCTCTTTTTTTTTTTTTTTTAAGGAGTTTGCTGAACAGAGAGGACACTGGGGGATTGGGCACCTCCAGTGTCTGTATACTGTTTGGGGGGGGGGTTACACAGTGGACCACAATGGATAGACAGATGACACTGGGGGATTGGGCACTCCCACTGTCTGAATACTGTTTGGGGGATAGGGTTACACAGCGGACAATGATGGACTTTTTTTTTTTTCTTTTTTTTTTTAAAACAAGCATTTGTTAATGCTGAACATTTGATGTATTGAAAGACGTCCACCTCTGCACCTTCTTTATGCCCTTGAGGTACTTGAATGTATCTATCATGTTTCCCCCACTCCCTCCTTTCCTCCAATAAGAACATATTGAGGTCCTTTTAATCTCACCTGATATGTTCTGTGTTGCAAGCCATGTACCATCTTGGTTGCTTTTCTGTGGACTGCCTCCACCCTATCAATGTCCTTGCACATTTGCGGCCTATAGAATTGCACACAGTACTGTAGGTGAGGCCTCTCCACTGCATTATACAATGGCATCACCACCTCATGCCTTCTGCTAGTGATACCTCTGCCTATGCACCACAGCATGCCACTGGCCATCTTTGCAACATTTGTGCTCTGGTTTGACACCTTTTGGTCATCAGAACTGATGACTCCAAGGTCTCTTTCTTCCTTGGTGATCATCAGCACCTCCACCCCATCCTGTAACTCTCCCCAGGTTTCCCTCTTCTCAGGTGCATTATTTGGGCTTCTTTGCTTTGACCCTCAGTTGCCACTCCTCAGACCATTTTTAAAGCCTCTCCATGTCCCTGCTCATTTTCTCCACCCCTTCGGGAGTATTCACTCTGTTACAGATGTCTGTGTCTTCTGCAAACAGGCAGACAGACCTTTCCTTCTAGCCCTTCCACAACGTCTGTAATGAAGACATTGAACTGGACTTAAACCTGAGGTACCCCGCTGGTCACCCCCCCTCCCCAGATTGGATCCCATTACCACCACCCTCTACCTCTTGTCTGTCAGCAAGTTTCCAGCCAGTTTCTGTCAGCCAGTTTCCAACCCAGTTTATCAGCTTGTGCCCCATTGCCGGACTACTCATCTTGTTAATCAGCTTTCTGTGTTGGACGTTGTCGAAGGCTTTGCTGAAATCAAGGTAGGTGACATCAAACAGTCCTCCCTGATTTGCTTCCTTAATGAGGCATTAGGGTTTCCAACCCTAATGCCCCACCCCCACTCTGCAGAGACTGACAGGCATTGGGGGTGTTCCTTTGGGTCATCTGCTGTAACACTCATGCCATTCCACCCTCACCCTGCAGACACTGACAGGCATTGCGGTGTGCCTTGAGGTCTTTGGCCCTAATGCTCACCCCATTCCATAACGAAACAAGCTGAGATGGGTGCAGTATAGGAGGATGGGGTGAACGTTTGGACCAAAGACTCCAAGGCACACCCCAATGCCTGTCACTGGCTGTGGGGTGGAGGTGGAATGGTGTTAACATGGCCATCAACCTCAAGGGACACACCCGACGCCTGTCAGTCTGTACAGGGTGGGTGGGTGTGTGGGTGGGGCGTTACAGTTGGAAACTCTAATACCCCAGATGTTTGTTGGTATTTTTACTCCAAATTTTCAGCATGGTCTTTTTGAAACACCATCTCATGATCAGCGGCACTATTATTTTGTTACTCAATCCCAAAAAGTGATTTCATGCAGCGACTGAGCCATTCAGCACCACAGGTGCTAAAACACATTTTGGCCAGGATGTGAAAAATGACAGTTGTACTGTTCATGAGGAGGTGTGACGGAATGGCAATATTGAAAATCTGGAGTGAAAATACGAAAAATTGGCAAAGTTACAACCATGCATAGAAACTGTGTAACGCATGCCCATAACACGGTAATTGTTTGGAATTTTTTCACCAAATTTTCAACATGGGCTTATTGGGAACTCTCCTCATTAACAGTAGCACTGTGATTTTGTTACTCCATCCCGAAAGTTGATTTCTCACAGCGACCGCACCATTCTGTGCAACTGGCGCAAAAACACATTTCAGGCAGGGTGTGAAAAATGAGAACTATACTGTTCATAAGGAGGTGTGTAAAAATAGCAATGTTGAAAATCTGGAGTGAAAATATAAAAAATGGGCAAAATTACAAGCGTGTGTAGAAACTGTGCAGCACACGCTCGTAATAGTCATTTTTTGGAATTATTTCACCAGATTTGCAACATGGGTGTTTTGGGACCCCACCTCATGAACAGTGGCATTGTGGTTTCGTTACTCGGTCCCAAAAGGTATTCCTTGCAGCGACTGCAAAATCACCCTTCGGGACCGAAGAACGAAATGAGTGACATTTTCACAAGGTGGGGTCCCAAGAACTCCATGTTGAAAATTTGGGGCCAAAATTCCTAAAAATGGTTGAGATGTCAACATAAGTTGGAACCCCCATTGACTCCCACTATACAGCTTACCTTTCATTTTTTCAGTTTGCTGGTTGGCCTTAAAGAGTCCAGACGTGTCCTGCTGTGGAGGGGTTGTGGGATAACAGATGGACCAGAAACCGAACTTCAGGTTCAATACACAATCTCTGTGTGATGTTTATTCAAAATACAGGAAATAAGCTTCTGCAATGCCATATTCCTTCTTCAGTACATCAAGTTTGCAGCAACAGACTATGTATGCCCTTTTTCTGCACTTATCCAGCACCTACTGACATTGATCTATGATCTAACCACTTTACAGTGAAAACCCTTCATCCCTGTGTGGGCCTCATTTATTTGGGTAGTGGGGGCTCAAAAAGAAAAAAAACAAAACAAGCTAAATGCAAAGAACCTTGGTGCAGAAACACTGAAACATGGGTTACCCCAAACAGCATTGGCAGCAAATCAAGTTTCAAAGAAATGCAACATCGTACATACTTCCATAATGCAAAGCATCATTCTTGGCGGAACGTCAGCCGATTAGCATACGCTCTGTGCGTGTTGCTGCTGGCAAATAATGGCTGTGGGAGCACTCAGTGAGTGCTGGCATGATTTTTGTTTGTAGCTTCTAAAGTAGAGTATCTGTCTGCCTATTTATGTAGTACACTTTTAAACTGCGACATTCTTTTTCTGCACCTGTCCATATTTAATAAAGGCCATTTGGATACAGCAAGGTAAGCTGTGTGCTTCTTATAGTTTGTAAGTTACAAACGGAGCACGGGTCAGTGGATTCGCTTTTGGAAGCTGAAATTGCTTTCCTTCCTACTTTCTGTGCGATTTTCTTTGCTATATGCACCAAACTGGTAATACCCAATGTATTGAGCTCCTCAAAGTGTGTGTTGATAAATATTTCTTAACCAAAAAATGTGGGCAGTTGTAAAGTCCAGTACTCTAGATAGAGTCTCTTTGGGGTGAGTTATTACCTGCTCCAACCCCACCAGACATGTCAGTTTTATGCAGGGGCCCAGTCCTTGGTTCAACCCTTCTACATAAACCCACTATGTCTCTTGATTCATTTCACTTGCTACAAATACAGACACCTGAGGGTAGACACTCTTTTGGTATTACCCCAACACAGGTTCCAATCTATTTTCCACCCACCTCCTCCTTTTGTAGGTTTTTCAACAAAGAACTAAAACACATGCATCACCTCCTTGATCTTAACACATTGTAACCTTTTGGCAACATTAGCATTTTTAGTCTGCAGTATAACTCAGTCAATACTGGTAATAGATTTAGCTGCATCAATACAAGAAAAAGTCCCTTCAGCCGTGTAGGCTTCTTTTTGCTTGCTTTGAGTCTTCAACCCCCGCACAATCTCACTAGGCACAGTCTTAACTGCGGTCTCGCGTTCAAGTTCCATACTTGCATCTCTGACCTCCAACAGGTAACCTCCTGGGAACACAGGAAACAAAGGAATGTCCTGCTCAGTCAGGGGGTCTTCCGCAAATCATTCGATATGCTGCTGCGCTGGTATGAATGAGGAGCCCCCTCATTTGAATAGACACAGCGATGCAGCTTGCACATTGGCACTGCCATGTTTGGGAGGAACTCTGGGGGCCTCTGAATATGGCCCTGCCTGGAGCACTAGTGCAAACCTGGGTTACCACTGGTACTAACTGCACCTGTCTTCTATTGGTATTGGTTAACATGCACTACCCTGGTTCAAAAACCACCCAAAAAAACCCCCTTAAATCCAAAGGCCTACTCTCTTCTTGCTCGCAAATCTCCAAAGGAGTTCCACAGTTGTCTGTCCTTGGACCACTAATATTCACCGTATATACAAATGACCTAGGAGATGATATTGAAGCTGTCAGACTACACTGTTATGCAGACAGCATAGTCCTATATGCAGCCAGACCTAATGGGCCAGAAGCTCTAAATGACCTCCAATCCAGCCTTCAGCTGAAACAGTGTGCTTCTAAACTCCTTCTTAATGCCCCCAACAAGAAATGGTTAACTGTCCCCTTCCATCCCTTCCTGTAATCCTTACTCTCCTAGGTGATAAATTGGAGCTAGTAGAGAATTTCATATACTTAGGAGTATGACTAGATAGTAATCACTCTTTCAGTAATCGCACTGAAAATCAATGTAAGAATCTGCAGCCAAGGCTGGGCGTTTATATAGAAATAAGTTCAGTTTACCTTTGGATGACTATAAAACCCTAGTCAGAGCTACATGCTTACCCCTACTTGATTACAGAGATTTATTGTATTGAGGTGCAGCAGCTGGCCCACTTGTCAAATCGGATGTCCTCTGTCACAGGACACTGAGATTCATCACTGGGCTGCCTGCAATAATGCATCATTGCACCCTCTATGCATCTGTTGGTCGGCCTTCCCTCACCACTAGGTGATTAAAAAAAGAAAACAAACTATATTTATGATCACACAAATCTTTTAGGCATTGATGTATCACAACATATCTCTGACATATTCTGCGAAGTCACTAGTTTGTATAACCTAATAGCATTCAATTATGTTTTGCTTGAAACTCACAGAACTGCAGCCAGATATGGCAAAATGGCCTTCACCACCGTCCCCCCCCATACCCCTGAATCTCTCCTTAGCCCTGGTCCACCATCTTCCTCTCTTACTCTCCTTCAACTCCCTTCCCCTCTCCCTTTTCTAATCTGCTCACCCTACCCACTGTTGTACAAGTTCCCTGATCCTTGCCTCCCACCCACCCACCTCTTATTCTACCTCCCTCCCAGTTACCCCTATGTGCCCACTCTCTCTTCCCACTTTCCTGCACTACCTGGCTCGACTGGCAGCAACTCATTTGTACCAGTTCCTTTTGACAACGCCCTTCTGGCAGCTTTAATTCATGTAAATATTGTTTGCTGTGACTCATCGTTCTCAATGTATGCTTGGTTGTGTTGTTCTAACTGTTAAATATATTAAGTGTAGCTTTTAGACCATGTATACCCTGTACTGAAATTTGTAGTCCAACTGCTTACCTGCTAATCTCACACAAATTGTACTTCTATTCTTCTGTATACTGACGTGAAACCTTTGTAAAAGAGCCATTGGCTCAAAGGTATTTATCCGAAATCCAAAGAAATAAATAAAAGCTGGCTCTTGCTGGCATTTTGGAACAAACTTCAGGCCTCTCTCAAACTGAACTCTGTAGTGAGCCTTCATACTTTCAAAATATTGATCGATAACCTATTGCAGATACTTGTACCTGCTCTTTGGCCCTGTGTTACTATTTATTGCAAATTCTTTGCTGTTGTACAGCTATCTCAGTTATTCCAACCTTGCTATCTTAGCTTACTGTATATTATGATAGTATAGTTTGTTTTTTGCTGTATGCCTTTAATTGATTTGCAAGACTATACACTGCTTGTAAATTTGTTCTGTTCTTTATCTTGCATCCTTGTGATCGCTGTGATTTTTCTGTACTGTACTGTCCTAACCAAGACTGTCTTGCAAATGACCCTTGCTCAGTGGAACTTGTGGGCATCATTGTACACAAGACTGATAATTCACTTGGGTGGGTATATTTTGTTAAGAACAGAACACCCTAAACTGAGCATGTACAGGGCAGGGCCTAGAATGTGACACGCACTGAGCGTATGCAGTAGTGGCTGGCCAGCTATGCATCCCCCCCAACCCCTCCATTTGTGACATATCTCTTCAGTGGAAGTTTTTCCGAGGAAAGGGTGCTCCCGAACAAGGTGCCAGGCTATGAAGTTGGGGGTAGGTTTAGGAGAGATGTGAGGAAATACGCCTTCATAGAAAGGGTGGTGGATGGCTGGAATGGTCTTCCAGCGGAGGTTGTGGTGGTATTTATATATATATATAAAAAAAAGCCTGAGATAAGCACAAGTGAGTTATAAGAGATAGGGAAGGGGTAGCAGAAAAATGCCATACACCTTGGAGTGGGGGTGGTCTATCTACGGTGTAAGCAGTGTAACAAAGGACAGAGTGAATGGGCCACGCAGTCCTTTTCTGCTGTTAGCTTTAGGGTTTCTTCTATGTTTCTTTAAAAGGGCCTTAAAAGCCTGCTCATTTCCCTTGGTCTTTTATGAATCTGGTTGATGCCTTTGTTACTCCTGATGGGTTTTATGTATTTTGTATGTGTTAATGTAATTTTATTCAATCTTGTATATGAGTTTAATGTTTTAATGTGCTGCACCTATGGCCTCTGGGAAGGGGCACTTTATATATAAAGTTGATTGACATGCTAATTCTAACATTCTGGTATGCTACATATGTTGAGAACAAGGAACTGAACTGGGTACAAATATGTTTGCCTAAGATTAGGGTTTAAAGTGCACATAGGCTTAATTTCTCTCTCTAAAATGCAATTATAATAGCTTTGCAAAATGCTAATGAAACTCAAGCAGCAATCAGAGATGTGATATACTGTTTGTGACAGTTGGCTCCCACACAATATGACTAATGAAACCATAACCTCCTTCCAAAAGTGACAACTGCCACGGTAGCAGCAGCTAATCATAACATTCCTAAACACTGCTATGAAAAACCAGTCGTAGTCAATTATTTGATTTCCATGTGTAGTATTCATCATCATCAACTTTATTTATAAAGCACTATTCTCTTACAATTCTATTACATGAGACCTCACAGCAACTTGAGCAGTAAGGCATATAGATAATTAAAATAATAAATTACTTGCATGATTTCAGCCAATCGGCACACAGCGCCACTGTACCACTTATCCTGTGTATGGTGGTCTCTCGTGCAGGAACGTTAGGATTGGAATGTTCAACTTCACAGTCCAGGGGGGTGACTTTTTTTAACTTTTGAAGAAAAAAAAAGTACTTAAAACTGATTATAAATCACTAACTCGAGTGATTTGTAAATCGATACTAGGGCCTCCTTGTGGTATAAGAGACTCCTTTCATGTTGTTTGAGCAGCCAGAATTGCTGAGCTTCTCATTGAGGTCCTTTCAACCAGACTGGAAACTTGGAATCTCTGGTGCCACAAGAGGCAGCACAGAGGCCCTATTAAGTTACAGAATGCATACTTTTCCTCAAGAGACCATATTTAAAGCAGCGGAATGCTGAAATCATTTTTTTTTTTTTTTTTGCATGATACTCCTCAGTTAGCACAAGCAAAACCTCAACATCCTTTTTTTTTCTTTCCATATTATTAAATTCCTGAAGCAAGACATGTTTTTCTTTTTATCTAGCTTTTTGACCCCCATCACCACCTCCCAGCTACTAGGCGATAGAGAAGTTGCGGAATTATATTTCACCAGGGAAATGCCTGCGAAATTGTCAGTTTCACTGTGTGAAATATTTTGTGAAATTCACCCGTTACGCTAAACATTTAGCAGGGTGCGAAACGTGGAATTTTGCCCATGAAATGCAAAATTTTGCCGGAAAAGTGGTAAAATTTCACTAGTGAAAGGTGAATTTAGCCATTTTGTGGGCCAAATTTCACATTCAATTTTGCAAAATGGGCAAATTTTGTGAAATATCTTGTGTAACAAAATTTTCATAGTTTGCACATCTCTGCTTGGTGATGGGGGATACATGGTGGAGCTAGCAGGTGGCCCCCCCCCCGGAGGGGATCAGTCTCGGGACCTCCACTTCTTCCTGCATCCGACCTGGTAATTCCCCACTGGTTGCCCCCCCCGCCTTGGCAGGGCCAGGGGTGAAGAGCATTGACTTGGCCTCCACCCCGGAGACTAATATCTAGGCTTGGGGGTGCCGGCGCGGGCACTGGGGGAGGCAGTCATGGAGCCTGCCAGCTCCATTTTTTGCTCAGTTTTCTCCCCACCATTTGCCAAGGTTGCTTGCATGTTTGTGGAGGCACACACACACAGCAACTCGTGGCACCCTCCCTATTCTTAATCGCTCCTGACTTCACTACCTCCGGGTCTCCACCCGGGGGCAGCCCTGCAGGTGGTGTGGCTGGGTTCCCACCTGGGAGGGGAGAGCTGCCTAATGGCTGCTCAGTCTATCTCCTGGCCCCACCCCGCCGACCCCTGATGATTTTCCATCCTAGTTAAAAAGCTGTTGTATAACAGTTCAAAGGTCATAGAATGCTGTTGTACCCTTCTGTGGTACAGTAACATTTTTAATTAAAATGGCAACTCATGCCACCTACTCTGTGTGTGTGTGTGTGTGTGTGTGTGTGTGTGTGTGTGTGTGTATATATGTATATATGTGTGTGTGTGTGTGTGTGTGTGTGTGTATATACATACACACACACACACACCAGCCAGACATTCTATGAACACAAACTCTTCTCTTGTTTCTTTTTTTGTTTTTTTTGTGTGACAGAAACCTACACTTCTCCAGTGTGGGTTCTGAGTAGCTGACTGAGTTTCTTTTAATAAACAAACAAACAAATAAAAAAAGGGAAGCAAAACAAATTAAAGCCATGATTTGTTGAGTTTTTTTTATTTATTTTAATTTTTAAACCATATACTATTCGAAATTAACATATGGGCAACCATGCACAACTAGTTTGTATTTCCAATGAACAGCAGGTGCTGCAGAAAGTGGTCTTTGTAGCTCTGCAGGGGGTACTCTCCCCTTGGTTAAAAGTAACCATACCAATGCCCCAGCATGATGTTTGGGGGGCACTGTGCTGTCAGAGGTGTTATATTTTGGATGAGCTATTTAACAGAGGTCCCACATGCCTGTATTGGCGATTGTTCAAGTGAGTGCTGAGAAGAGAGAGAGAGAGAGAGAGAGAGAGAGCGAGAGAGAGAAAGCAGCCAGAGATTTCTTAAATCAAGGAGGTTATTTTTCGGACTACACTGAACTGAATTATTACTTTTTGGACCTGTGTAAGTAACTAGTATTGATTCTGTTTTTGGGGTTGACTTGTCTTAGTTTTAACTTTAATTTACCAGGGAGGAACTGTAGCTGGGAAATATTTGCAGTCATTTGTGACTAGACCTGGTACTTAACCTCTGTGAAATAGCTGTCTGAAAGAAAGGAAGGAAGAGCACTCCCGAGGTGGAGGGTCAGAGTTGTAGTTGATTGTTTCTGGACAGCATAGGTTTACTCCCTCACACCCTTCCCCATACCCCACCCGCATAACTTCCTTTATAGCAGGGGTTCTGACATCACTTCCCCAAAACTGCTAACAACATACACCTGTTCATATCCTTAAAGGTACAGCACACTGAATAGGGGGTAGAGACACTCACAAGCTTGCACACACTAAAACAAGAACAAAAAAACAACAAAAGAAAAGCATCTGTAACAGGAAGAGACACAGACATGTGGGGAGTGGTGCAATGTACTGGCTGTGGAGCAGCAGTCTTCTGGGAGACATTCTGGAAACTGCATTGCTGACCTATTTGCAGGCACCTCTCTGGTCTGAGGGAGGAGGTTGCTCATCTCCATGTTGACCTGGCAGTGATTCAGAAAACCTGCTCTCCCACCCAGGGACCACAGAGGCCACCACCACTACCTCAGAGGTTGCCAAGAAAGAGGAGTGGTTGGACCACTGTGGGCTCAGGGAGGGTGAGGGTGGTGAAACAGAGGCACATCCCTCCAGTTGTGCCTCTCCACAATTCATTCACCACTCTGGTGGAGCATGGTTCCTCTATGGAGGCACCCACAGTGGAGACCAAGGAGGATGCTGGGAACCTTCACAATGGAGACCCAGAGGAGGGTGGCACAGGACCCCACAGGGGAAGGAAACATCTCCTGGTGGGGGACTCCATTGTTAGGGGGGCAGAACTGGGGGAGGGAAGGGAAAGGGAGGTAAAGTGCTTGCCTGGTGCCATGGCTTGGAGGGACAGGAAACGAATCCACAGGATTGTGGGAGCAGCTACAAGGGGGAGTGAGCTGAATGTCATTATCCACCTAGGGATGAATGACCTGGCTGAGAAAGGGATCAGAGCAGTGCAACAGGAGTTTATGGAGTTGAGGGGCGTTAGACAAGTAGCACACACAATACATTTCTCGGAAGTGCTGCCTGTCTATGGCATGGATGAGGCTAGGGTACTCCACACCATGGGATTCAATGACTGGTTGAAAACCTGGTGCAGAGCTCAGGGATTTGGCTGCATTGGGGACTGGGGCTCCACCTGGAGGGATACAGGCCTATACAAGCCTGATGTTCTGCATCTATCCTGGAGGGGAACCAGGATCCTAGGTGATAGGTTTAAATGCTTCATTGGCAAGCATTTAAACTAGCCAAGGGGGAGGCACTGAAAGGAGAAGGGAAATCCTAGCCTCCCCCCAAAAGTTAGGGTAGTTAGTGAGGTAAACACCAAGATAGAGCAGTCGATAGGGATAAGGGCAGGGGTAAATGGAGAAAAAGACAAAGGCAATAAGGACAGGGATGAGGCAAAAAGAAATAAAGCCAGAAAATAAAATGGAGGGTAATGAGTACCAATGCCCGTAGTCTAGGTAAAAAGCTCCCCAAAATAGTGGCCTTGATGGAAGAGGGATGCCTGGATATTGGGGCAGTCACAGAAACATGGTACACAGAGAACCATGACTGGGATTTCTACATGCCAGAGTACATAATCTACAGGAGGGACAAGGAGAGAAGAAGAGGAAGAGGAGTAGCTCTCTATGTAAGGGAAGGGATCAAAGCAACAGAACTAAAGGGTGAACAGGGAGGAGAGGAGGCACTGTGGGTCACCCTGGAGACTGGAAATGGCTCCACAATCCGCACAGTGGTTGTATACAGATCCCCGTCTTAGGAGGAGTAAATGGACAGGGAAATGATAGAAGGCATCCTTGGGATGGCAGAGAAAGGGGAGATATTGCTGATGGAGGACCTGAATATGCCAGATGTTAACTGGAGCACCTTTGCTGCAGCCACATCCAAGAGCAGGGCCATTCTCGATGCCCTATAGGGGGCATGCCTCAGACAGCTAGTTTTGGAACCCACTTGGGAGGGAGCAATCTTAGACCTGGTAGTCTCAAATGGGGATGGAGAGTGGATCTCTGATCTTGAAGTAGGTAGCCATCTGGGAACAAGCGACCATCAAACAGTGTGGTTCATGATAAACTTAGCTGTAGAGTCAAGCCACATAAAAGTGAGGGTACTGGACTTCAGGAGGGCTGATTTTGTCAAAATGGGAGGGTGCCTCAGAAAAGCACTAGCAAACAGGCAAGAAAGTGGGGTAGAGCAATTATGGAGAAACATCAAAACTGCCATCACAGAGGCAACAAGCCTTTTTGTGAAGCAAATAAACACATCAAAATGAAAGAAAAAAACTCTATGGTTCTCAAAAGAAGTGGTGGGGAATGTAAGGGAGAAAAAGATAGCATTCAGGAAGTATAAGGAAACAGAAGGAGCTGGACAGAGAACTGTACAGTTAAAGCAGAAAGAAGCAGGGAAGTCAGTCAGAATAGCAAAGGCCCAAACTGAGGAAAAGATAGCCAACTCAGTTAAGAAGGGGGGATAAAACCTTTTATAGGTATATTAAGGAGCAAAGAAAGATGAAGGCAGGGATACTGAGGCTGAATAAAGAGAAAGGTGGTTGGGCAGAGAGCGAAAGTGAAAAAGCAGGGATACTGAACAAATATTTCTGCTCAGTATTCACAATGGAAAAGCGGGGGGAGATAGACCTAATCCAGTCAACAGAAGCACTCTGGATAAGGGGGTTGATATTAGTCCTTTCACAAAAGAAAGGGTTCTGAAAGAACTCTTAAAACTGAAGGTGGATAAAGCAATGGGGCCTGATGGGATTCACCCCAGAATTCTAAAAGAACTAAGGGAAGAACTAGTAACACCACTGAATACCCTTTTTAATAAATCATGGGAGGATGGTATGGTACTTGAGGACTAGAGAAGGGCGGATGTGATTTCCCCTTCATGAAAGTGGGAGCAAGACAGAGGCAGGAAACTACAGACCTGTCAGTTTGACCTCAGTGGTAGGGAAAATGATGGAATCACTTTTGAAGGAAATAACTGTTGAGTACCTAGAGGCCAGTGGTGCACAGGACCCAAGGCAGCATGGATTCACAGCAGGAAGGTCATGTCAAACAAATCTAATTGATTTCTTTGACTGGGTGACCAAAGTAGTGGACCAGGGAGGGGCTATGGACATGGCCTACCTAGACTTTAGCAAGGCACTTGACACAGTCCTGCACAAAAGATTAATAAACAAATTAGCCAGCCTGGGAGTGGATCCCAGGGTGGTGACCTGGGTAAAACACTGTCTGGATAACAGGATACAGCAGTTAATAGTAAATGGAGTCCACAGTGAAGAAAGGGGGTTACTAGTGGGGTACCACAAGGTTCAGTACTGGGGCCGGTCCTTTTTAATGTCTTTATAAGTGACATTGTGGAGGGACTGGAGGGGAAGGTAAGTCTCTTTGCAGATGACACAAAGATCTGCAACAGGGTTGATATGCAAGGTGGGGTGGAAAGGATGAAAAGGGACTTGGCAAGATTGGAGGAATGGTCAAATGTATGGCAGTTTAGCTTAAATGCAAAGAAGTGCAAAGTAATTTATTTATTTTTATTTATTTGCTTTTGTTAACCAGGTAAGCACACTAGACAGCAAAGTGCCTATTTTCAGGAGTGACCCGGGAGAGTTACAGTGTATCCATGAACACAAGGTTACATACAGGAGCTTACAGTAGAGGTTACATACAGGAGCGACATGCTCCGCCATTGGGCAATACAGCAGTGAACATCAAATAACAATTAGGAATTTGCAGCAAGAACAACACAAGCAGGAGCAAAACATCAAAACTGTAAGGAGTAGACACCTGTAGTGAGAGAGAGGACTTGGTGCTAGACCAGTTTAGGATAATGGTTAAGAGCAATAGATGCCGCTCCACCTGGGGAGGTAAGTGCCTAAGGAGGGAGAGTAGCAGAGGAGATAGCACTGGGAGAACTGCACCCCGGGGGGTGCCTGATCTAAGCTTAACACAGGCAGGTTGAAGCTGTTTTTAGGAAGTTCCATAGGGAAGATTTGAAGCAAGGGTGGGAGTGGGAGGCACGAACACTGGCAGGAAGGGAGTTCCACAGTTTTGGCGCATGGACGGTAATGCACCTGGGGAAACAAAAACCCAGCACAAGAGTGCACAATGGGGGGGGGTGAGATACTGACAACAACAAAAATGGAAAGGGACCTGCGGGTAGTCATATCAGATGACCTAAAGGTGGGCCAGCAATGTGAGAAGGCAGTAAGAAGGGCTGGGGGATACTGGGATGCATTGGGAGAAGCATCACCAGTAGAAAACAGAAAGTTGTTGGCCCTCTGTACAGACAGTTGGTAAGATAAGACCACATCTGGAGTACTGTGTACAGTTCTGGAGACCCCATCTCCACAAAGACAAAGACATAGACAGGGTGAAGGCTGGTTAGAGGAGGGCAACCAAAATGGTGCAGGGTCTGCACCAGAAGACATATGAAGAAAGACTAAAGGAACTTAAGATGTATAGCCTCGAGGAAAGAAGGGAGAGGAGGGACATGATAGATACTTTCAAATACCTCAAGGGAATCAACAAAGTCCAAGAGGGTAGCATCTTTCAAAAAAAGAGATGTTTAAGAATAAGGGGGCACAATTTGAAGTTAGAGGGGGGACTGCTCAGAGGTAATGTGAGGAAGTATTTCTTCACAGAGAGGGTTGTAGATGCATGGAACAGCCTTCCTGAGAAGGTCATAGAATAAAAAACAGTGGGGGAATTCAAGACTGCATGGGACAGACATAAGGCAATTCTAGTGGGGGGGTAGGAAGAAGTAGGCTGTTGGTTAACTAGGATCTGCAGCATATCCATTAGGTAGGGAAATGGGCAGACTGGGTGGGCCAAGCTGCCCTTATCTGCCGTCAAATTCTATGTTTCTATCTCATGACTCTTCTCGTATAGTCATAAGTAGGATAATTTAAAACATTAACTGCTTAACCTGATTCAGTACCATTTGGTTTGCATATATAGCCCCATCCTTATGGGACAAGGTTGAATTAAATTTATTCGTTTTCGTTAAAATTAGTGAGTTACATGAGGATATGTGAGGGAAGTGTCTTCACTTCAATTTCACTTCGATTGCTGGGGTGCAGTGTTTTCTTTCATACGTAAAACTTTATTCTTTTTCATTAAAACCAGTGGGGTATGTGAGGGATGTGTTTGTGCTTTAACTTATTTTACTTTAATTTATCTTCGATCATTGTGGTGCAGGGTTATCGATGACATTGGTTGCATCATCTCTGGCTTCTGCCAAAATCGATGACTTTCTTTTGTTTACTTTCTTGTATAGTTTGTCAGCATATAACTACCTCAACGTCAAGCAGTTTCTTCCAGATGGCTGCATGCCCTTTCTGCTGGCACCATTTCATTGCACACTGAAGACCAGTAAGGGCGTCTGCAGTGGAGACCACCATTTCCTCCTGTGTGTCCCTCTCCTCCTCACCCTCTGTCTCAGTAGCCCTGCGAGCCACCATGACTACTTCCTCATCTATTAAGTCACCTTTTGTGGGCTCGTGGGTATCCATTTCCACAAAAGCAGAGAAAGTGGTGGTGTCCATAAACGCTGGGATGGGCGCGTCTTCCAGCACTGAAGTGTGATCAATAATCTGCCAAGGTGTGTGCCCTGCAAAGCCAGCTTTCTCAAAGCCGTGCTGGATAGTGCTCGGTTTCATGCTGGTCCATGCTCTATGAAGCATGTAAATTGCCGCCAGCAAATTCACTTTCCCGGCAATCTCAGCAGCATGAGCACTGCTTCCCTCATCAATTGTTTTTATAATCTTGCCAGTAAATCTGTAGTGGCCTTTCATATTTTTAATCACCCCCATATCCATCAGCTGCAGTACGTTGGTAGTGTTTGGGGGAGGAAGGTGAAGGTTATGTTTTCCGGAGCCGTCGGCCAAGATTATGAGGGTGAGTGCTGCAGTTTCCCAGAAACAAGATTTTTCATCTGGATCTGTGAAGTTCGCCATCCCAGGCCAGAAAAAATTGCCGATGTCATCCAGGCATTAGAGGAGCACATGTAGAACACAGGGAGGACTTTTAAGTCCTTAGGCAGGCATCTTGGTCTTTTGCTCTTTCTGATCACTAACAGCTTTTTTTCCTCCAGTCTAGTGAGGTTTACGTAACAAAGGACCGAGTTCCTGGGTGGCTACAGCAGACAATGAGCAGGTAGGATTTTCCAACGCTTCGAGAGTGTTGACTTTGACAGCGAGTGATGGGTCATTCCTGGGGAGTGCCATGTTACTATTACACAGATTGCCTAACAGGAGAGTCATTTTTAAATGCTTGGCAGCTAATTGGGAAATAAATTTGAGGGCTAATCGAGTGTTTAAGCTTATTGGCTGAGACAATTAGCATACAGTACTCGGTGATTGATCATCCTACTAAACTGAAGTACAGCCTGATTATTTTCAGCAGGTCTAAATCTGTTCTCCAGTAGGTGTCCCACTATAAAGTGGCCATCCCACTTGACTGTGTCCCATCTATTTGGTGCGGAATGTATCTGTTGCTGAGAGAACATTGTGCTCTGGAAGAGGTAGGTGGCGCAGAGCAGGCTGGACAGCCCAAGGTTTTAAAACATGAATGGTAATTTGCATTTTCAGACCCAAGGAAAAAATTGACAAGAAACATAAAGAGTTTAACGTAGCATTGAAAACTGACTAGAGACCAACGGACTATAGCCAGTTTATACTTTCCTACCTGATGCCACGCTAAAATATTTGTGGCTTATTTTGTCTGCTGATAGTTATTTCCTTGGGTCCGAGAGTACAGGGCTACCTTTCAGGGTATTATTCTGGTCTATATATATATATATATATATATATATATATATATATATATATATATATATATATATATCAGAACATTGTCTGTGTATAATGCAATCTGATGGTCTCTGCCCCCAGTGTCACCCCTTCACTATATCACTTTCTCTAACCACCTGTGCTAAAGACTTGATGTTCAAAGCAAAAAGAAGGAATGACAGAGGACATCCCTGATCGACGCTCCTACCTAACCTATAAGATAGTGAAAGATGGCCATTAACCTTGAAAAAGGCCTGTGACAAAATGTGTATCACATGTATACCCATTCCAGGAGAGGGACAAAGTCAGTGGAGAAGCCAAACTTTTGTAGAGTGGAACAAAGATGGAGCAAAGACAACTTATCAAAAGACTTTTCAGTGTTTAAACTGGCCAGTGGAAAGGGGGTGGACATAGTATGTATCTGGCGGAGCCATGGAGTGTATGTCTGGTGTTGTCTCCGGTCTTGTGGGCCCTGACCAATCCCATTTGATCCAAATGTACTAATGATGGCAGGAGTGGGTCCAACCTTTGGACTGTTACTGCCATGAATAATTTATAATCTACATTCAGGATTGAAATTGATCAATGGGAGGGACATTCCATGGAGTCTTTCCCAAGTTTTGGTATAACTGATATTGCGGCATATTAACAAGTATTTGGGATGCCCCCCCCTTCCCCATCATCACCTCATTGCAGACTCTCGTCAGCTGGGAAAAGACAGTATCTTTCAGGGTCTTATAAAATTCTAAAATATAGCCATCCAGTCCAGGAGGTTTCTGAGTGTAGTCCCTATGTCGCGCACCATCTAACTCTGGCATCTGCATGGGGCTAGTCAGGCACTCCATCTGTCCCTGGTTGAGCTGTGGGAGGGTCAGTGGTGTCTGGAAGGCCTTTGTGATCTCTGCCTCATGAGGCTCCTCAAGGGTATATACCTGGGTGTAATAACGGCAGAAGGCATCTGACATTTCCTTAGTTTTTCTAAGATGCTGTCTGATAGCAGGGTGCATTACCTGAGCAACGGTGGCCTTGACCTTTAGGTGCCTAACTTGATGGGCCAGTATATGAGTGGCTTGCAGGCCCATCTCATAATATCTGTGGTGCAGAAAGAGAAGTGCAAGTTCTGCTTTCTGTAGGAACATGTCATCGATGTCCTGTTGGATTTTATCTAGTTGTGGTTTTACAGACCTGTTTTGCTTCATATATGGGTTTGCTGGAGAAAGTGAAGGGGTAAACTGCAGGTCCAGTAGGCGTTGATTTTGTTCTCTGATCTTCCTGGTGCAGTACTCCATTATGTGGCCCAGCAGTGCCATTTTAGAGTATCCCACATCACTGCCTCTGTAGGCCCTCTCTCCCTATTTTGTGCTAGTATCTCAAGGATCTCATCTAGCAGAAATTTTATGAAATTCCTCCAGCTGAAGATAAAAGCCATTCAGGCACCACTGTGATTGGATGACTTCCCTTTCTAGGTTAAGATATGTCACGATGGGCGTGTGATCGGAAAGCAGAATGTTTCTTCTTCTTCAGTCTGCTACATATTTGAGAAATTCTTGCTGGGTGTAACTATAATCTATGCACATGTAAGACAGAGTGGGCTGAGGAATAGTGCATGTAGTGTTGGTCTTGAGGGTGAAAGTCCTTCCATATGTTTGCCTACTTATGGGATTTCAAGAAGGTGGTGCACACCTTGTTGGTGGAGGATAACTGAGGGGGGGCAAGTATTTGTGGTGTCCAGTTCATTGGACCGAGTCATCTTAAAGTCCCCAGCTAACAGTAGGACCCCCTTAGTATGTTCCATAACCAAGTCAGGAAGACGCCTGACCTCCTTAGTGGTGGAGCCCAGAGGGATATAGATGTTGGCTAGAGTAGGTTCTGGCTAATATAAAACACCGTGGACCAAAGTGAGCTGGCCCTCCTTGTCTTTAACTACTTTATGTTCCCTAAAGGGAGTCACGTGAGGTAGAAGTATTGCCTCCACTGTGTTTACCCATGGGTAACTTGAGCTGTAAACCTTATGGTACTCAAACTACCATGACTTCCCATGAACTCCCCTGAGTCTAAAAGGGTTTCCTGCAAGAATAACACTACTAGTTGCTCTTTTCCCATTCTAGAAACTAACTTTAACCCACTTCAATGGATTATTCTACCCATTCACATTAATGAATACCATAACACATCTTCACCCATTTGCACATTTTTTTTACCATCATCCCATCATGCCCCCCACTGCAGTTATACAGTTTCAATGCATTACATGACACAAAATACCCAAAACGAGTATGTTGTGAGGAATGGGTCTGAAGGATAGGGGGAAACCTGGTGTCAACTTGGCTCCCACACAAACTAGAGGGTCAGATAAATCCATCCAGCAGAACCAGCCTGTCTACTAATTGGGGAGGCACAGCCTGGCTGAGGGATGATAAAACCATAATGGTCATGGAATAACATGCCAACCGGGCATGTTTAGCCAAACAGTGGCAGCTGAGTGCTTCCAGTGGAGGAGCCTAAAGAGAGCCCTGTGCCAGCAGAATGAGTCCATGGCAGGGAGCTGTTCCACTCACCCAGCCAGGGGAGCCCCTGATAGTTCTCAGGAACTATGCAGGGTCTTAACGTCACATGGAAGGCGGAGGTAGGCCATCAGTCCCACCAAGACCCGATGCTGTATAATTTCCCTACCACAGGAACATTTTATAAATACAACAAATTAGTTTAACCTGATGCAAACTACTGCCGTTGCATGTAATAGAATGCAACAGGTCATTTGTAAATAGTAATGCACAATATACCCTCCCCCCCCCCATGCACAGTTAAGAAAAAGTTTGAGTCCAAAATTTCTGGTGTAAGATCTGAATGGTACCAGAAGAGAACATTGGGGGAGGGGGTCTGCAGTCAGAAAGAGTCATCCAAGGCAGTAGTAATACCTTGACCCCTGTAATCGAGCAAGATGATAATGTCTGGGTAGTGTCCTTATAACATCAATTTCTCTGCCATATACAATCTAAAGTCTCTGAGAGGAGAAAGCCAGATCAAAAAGAGGCCCTCACCCCCGACAGAAGGGCAAACACCTACTACAGTTCATATCTAGTACCAGAAATTCTCCAGAAATGTCCCAAGAAAATTCTCAGGTGCCCACTTATTGCAGTGTTAGCAATGCTTTAGCACCAAGTAAAGAACCACTGTGTTACACAAGCTCTCAGAAGGATGTCTTGCTTTTCATTCCACTGCAAAACTTTTGCAGTGATCGAGCGGGCCCAGGAACCCAGAGCTGTGGGTTTAGGCCCCAGCGCTGGTGAACCTGCTCATTCTCCAAGGTTGTGTCTTCTGGTAGTTGGTGGGTCATTCTGAGGAAATTCTGGAGAAGAGCAACAAGGTCCTGATCCTTGGCACCCTCTGGCAAGCTGTAAAATTTGTAAGATATTCTACTGATTACAGCTTTCTATGTCCTCCATTTTATCTTTCAGGGCAGTAAGTCAAGTGCGGCTGTAGTATGGCTTCCTTCTCCTGAGCCACGTGGCGGTCTGTAGTACTGAGTTGGGCCTCATGGTCATCCAAACATTTTTCTAAATTTGTAATGTCTACCCTAAGAGCCGTTTTGATTTTGAATATTTTTTTCAGAAATCCTGATCTCCACTATCATTGGGTCCATTTTTTCTGTGCAGCAGTTCAGTAGGAGGGGATTTCATCTTGTTTTTCTTTTGGCCTGAGCGGGAGGAGGCAGCAGAGGTTTGGGAATACTTGCTGTTGGGGTCAGCTACTACAAATCCCTTGTCATCCTCCCTCTTGGAGCTGGAGTTCCTAGTTCTGCAATAATTCATGTTATGTTGGATGTCTCCCTGCAAGTTTATATAGTAAACTGCCTGCTAATCAAGCTAGTAGAGCAGAGTTTGGAGAGGGGGATGGCGCTGCCTTGTTCCTCAAGCTGCCATCTTAAGGATGATGTCACCGGATATCCTGCCATTAACATTCTTGTACTGTAACCACCCCAGTGGCATGGAGGGCTGAGGTGCTGGGCGCCTTACCTCCTGCCACACTGGTGACCTGCCCTTATGATAATGAAATATATTTCAAAATATATTATTAGCAATATATTTACATATATGGCCTCCACCCCTCATCCAAATAGTCCCTCACAGAAGGGTCTCCAGATGCTCTGCCAAAACCTCCCTCCTTGCCTCCCACTGTAGGACCACTCTTGGTCAAAGGTCTTTCCGCTGTCATGCCCCCCCTCTGGCTAAATGGCCTGCCATCCACCATCTCCTTGGAACCCAACCTTGGCCTATTTAAAGCCAGTCTAAAGAGCCTCTTCCTTGACTCCGCCACCTGTGACTGTACTTGGCCACAGCATCTCGTAGTGGATATGTCCATGCTTCTCCCTCCAAGGCTCAATATCCTGTCTCATGGCTAGCCTACCACCTCCTGCTAGCAGAGCTGGCCTGATTTGCACACTAGTTCTCCATGAAGGTATACTTTTGATGTCTAAACCTATGTAACCATAATTTCTGTACTACCTGACACTGAGTCACTCGCCCTAAACTGCATGTACCAACTAAGATTTGCCACCGTTTATGTTCCTGCACTGTTTTATACTCTCTTATTCCTGATGTGGAGCCTTTGCAAAATAGTCCTTGACTCAAAGGGTTGTAATTCTGATTGCTTAATAAATAAATAAATACATTGAAATACATTTCAATCTGTGTGTTGTATAGCATATTGTGATGTATTGAACATTCAATAGATTTTACATTTTCAATATATTTCAATATATTTTCAATATACAACCTGTTGCTGCTTTATTATATTAAATATATGTTAACATATTGATATTTAAAAAAAAATATTGAAAATATATGTAAACAGGAAGAATGTGTAGTAAAACATGTTAATGTAAATATCAAGTTAACCAAACAAAAGGAAGGGCAATAAATTATGATTTCATGTATCCTTATTTATACAGCTGGAGTTCAGCTTATTAGTAACCATAAAGATATCTATTTTGGAATTCTTATTATTTTATAGTATAGCTTATTTAACTGAAACATACATTTATGTTTACACCTAAGACTTACCTCACAAGCTCTTAATTGTGAAGGGCTCAGATTGGTATTTATATTACCCCATTTTGTTTCCCTTTTAGGTCAGGGTGAGAACCTACTGTATATGTACTTGATTTATACTTTGTACCTTTCCTTTCAATCTGTAAGCTAATGTCGTCAATTGGAAATTATTTTAAAATTAGAAATTATCATGATTTTGGTTCATAAACTATGTTTTTGAAATATGCAGATTAGCTATGCAAATGTCCACATGGGAAAATTAAGCATTTACAAAAATATATGTAACACATATAAAAAATATATGCAACATATACAAGAAAACTGTATACATTTTGAAATATACTGTTTAATATATTTCAGACTGATTGACATGCGTTAAAGCAATGCATGAGGCAGAAATACATTATGATTATATATTTCTGAAGCATATTGTTTAATACATTTCATCAATTCAATGTATTGATATACTTAACATATTTTCCAGTATATTGAAATATATTTCATTTTTGTAATAAAATATTTTAATTCAATATATTTAACGTACATTACATCACTGACATTTTTAAATTAGAAATATATTGCTTCAGTATATTTTATATATTTATTTGATTTTTGATAACCGGGTAGCTGCACTAGACAACAAATATGTCTATTTTTAGACATGACCCAGGAGACTACAAGTCACAAAACAATCATGAAACATTGTACAAAGAAAACGGTTAAATATACAATGTAAAGGGTAAACTATTTACAGATACAAAAGGAGTTAAGAGAGTAAGTACAAAGTAGGAAGAAGAAATCGGCCCAAATAGTAATGAAACCATACAAATATGGTAAAATACACAATGTAAAGGGTAAACTAATTGCAGATACAAATTATAGCAAGGAGAAAATCAGTACAATAGCTACAAAACCAGAAATGAACAAAGCAGTGTAGCTAAACAGTTTAATTATGGACAAGAAGCATCATACATAAGTGCAGCAGATTAAGCAGCAAAGACGATCACCAGTCAGGTAGCATAGGTTGGTGATCAAGGAGGTAGCAAGCTGGTATAGGGGTCAGAGACTAAGAGTTAGTGGTGTAGCTCCCTTTTAAAGCAAGCATGAGAGGTGGACAGTTGGATGGACACAGGCAGGGAAAATTTGGGGCAAAGTGGGAGAAGGGCTGGGATCCCATAGTCGCCGTATGCCTAGGAGCAGATAGTAGGGACTGGTCACCAGATCGAAGAGGCTTGGGGAGACTCAGGAGAATCAACATAAGGGCTAGGGAGGAAAGAATCCTGAAATATACTGTATATTATATTTCATTGTGTCAATATAGTGACATTTTTGCATATGAGTTAGAAATATATTATGTCAGCATATTTAAAAATAGATTTCATAATTATAATATATTACATTGGGACAATGTATTTCTCAATGTATTGACATACGTTAACACATTTTTCAATATATTGCTATAAATTCTATTTTCATAAGGGTGGGTTTTGGAACAGACTAGGGCTGATGGGGTTGGCCAGGGTGGGACAGTATCAAGCATCCAAGGAATCGCTCTCCTCTCATGGTGAGGGGAGGTTGTCTGTGAGGCCTTAGACTGCCACCAGGTGGAGGCCTGATAACAGCACAACATCAGGTGGCAAGAGCGGAATAACTGTGTGTCCATCATGCGTGTGTGCCTCCACCTGCACGTATTGATATCCCACGGCAGGGCACAGAAGAAAAGTGGAAAGACTGGTGTGGGGGGCTTCATGAAACCCTGTTCACCTGTCCCCGAGTCTGCACCATCACTCGGGACCCTGGTCCACTCTGAATAATCATACTGGGAGAGAGGATGGCCCTCCCTCCTTTGTCTTCTCCATGGGGGGGAAGCCATGGAGGAACCCTCAAGACCATCAGTTATGGGGGAGGCAGTTGCCGGCTCTAGGGGGCAGGCACAGGGCTTGAACAGCCACCTCATGTTGCCGAGAAGGAGCATAAAATACTTGTAAAAAAATGTTCTTGTACTGTAAGTAACTTGCATTTGTTTATTATTATTGAACAAGCACTTGTGTAACCTGTTGTACTGCATGATATACAGCTGGTGGCCCAGGTAATGCTCTAGTCCTGGACCAGACTGAAAATGTCTCCAGTATGTCCAGTACCAGTATGCTCTCCACCAAGCTGCTGTGTGTCCTTTGAGTCCTCAACTCTCCCATGTGCCAACCGAAAAGACTTTTAGCAGCACCCCTGCCTCTGACAGCTCTTCAGTCTCAGGCCCACAATTCCATAATAAAACAAACAATCCCAAATCCCACTCGGCCCCTGTCACTGCCCACTGGGCTGTGTAAAGGTTGGTTGTAATGGCTATCTTGTTCTGTTTTTATCATTAGAAACAATGGCTGTGCCGGGGGGATTCTGATGGTTGCACTTGCAGTGGAGCTCACAGAAATTTAACTACCATTTCAGAGCATTTATTTTTATATGTATGACTCTGCTAATACACATTAGTGTTATTATACTGGATGCTGCAAGACCCTTATCACATAAACTCAGATCCAAAGTGGGTTCAGACTGTTTGTAACTGTCTGTACCACTTGCATGTCTATAGGAAGGCTCCAGCTGCTGAGGGATGTGAGGGGTGCATCCTGCTGAGTTCAAAATGCTGGTTTACCTGGTAGTTAGTGGGTCTTTGCCAACAGCACTGCAGGGTAAGGGACAGGGGCCCACTGATACTTATTTTTTTTTTTTTTGGCCACGGGCAATGTTTTTAATGGAGAGGCCTCAGACCTTTGTTCAGGGGAAAAGCTCCCAGCATCTTTGTCACAGCCCTGTTGTATATGCATATATGTGTGTGTGTGTGTGTGTGTGTGTGTATAGATATAGATATATGTATAATATATACTCAACAGGGGTGAGACAAATGAGTAGTGGATAAATCCATGTACAGTATCTTACACACAGTGATGTAAATCCTGGTAGAAAATCACAGTGTGATAATATTTTACATTTATACATATTGTGCTTACCTCACAGGCTGATATTATCTCTGTGCTGTTGTCAGGCTGAAACCCTGTCTAAAACAATCACTATTCTGATTTCTTAATTACATCCTAACCAATCAGAAAAAGTCAGCTGGACTCTGCTGAAGTACAATAGATATCATCACTCTAGACAGGTTTCCCTAACACAGCAATCGGGAAGGAACTCCACCAAACCCTCAGTAGTCTAGGAAACTAATCGATATATCAGTTCCACCTGCAACTCACCTGCTAGTCCTAGAAAAGCACATTGTGTTCCTGCAGAGAACCAAAGCAGGCTAACAACAGCCAGTTTCATACTGACAAGAAGCCAAAAGAGAGCAAAGTCTTTCACATCCATAAATACCTCAGCTACCAATGAATACAGCCTGCTTCAGCCTAAATGACAAATTAGTGTTTCAGCTTGTTTTAGCAGAAGTTTCTTTTTTTGTCCTATGCCTTCTTTGTTTATTCCACGAGATAAAGTGCACAAAAAATAAAAAGTTTTGGAAACCCCTGCTGTATAATTTGGACACATAATGTGCAGTTGTGTGTTATGGAAAATATTTTCACTCCTGCGGAGTAAGCTCTGGAGAGTATCCAGAGGTCATGATGCAGGAGTGAAAATATTTTCCATATCACACTCCTGCCCATCATGTATATATAACATATATATATATATATATATATATATATATATATATATATATATATATATATATATATATAGAGAGAGAGAGAGATAGAGAACGCTAGAGATATATCTTTATATACATAATATGATACATGATGGGCACTAGTGGAATATGGAAAATATTTTCACTCCTGCAGAGTGAGCCTGGATATTTCACGAGTGCTGAAGGCACAAGTGGAATATACAGTGCTCTTGAGGACGGAGTGAAAATATTTTTCATATTCCACGATGTGCACATCATGTGTCCTATTTATACAATGGGGGCCTCACTGTTGCAAAATGTACAATTTGCGTGGCTGGCGCAGGGTTATCGTGGTTTGCGCAGGGTTAGCGCGGGTTTGCGGGGTGTGCTAAACAGTATTTTAACTCTGCTGACGTCATCAGGATTTATTTCACTGCAGTGAAAATAACATGTTTTATTTCACTGGAATATGTCTCTCCCCCATTGTGTATATAAAAAAAATATATATATATAGGGGTTATGACATGGCCTGACTGAAGATATCATATTTATCTTCACGAGAGGCCAATGATATCATGATATCTCATGACTGGCGAAGCCACGAGTGAGATATCATGATGTCATTGGCCTTGAGTGAAGATAAATATGTATCTTCAGTCAGGCCATGTCATGTTCTGTTTATATAATGTATGTTTTGGGCTGCACTTAACAAAAGCTCCAGATGTCCACTTAATACAATCCCCTACATAGAGGTGATGGCTATTTCAACACAAAACTGCAGTATCTCTACCAACACAACAGATGCCATATGTTGTTGAAAAAATATATATGTGGTTGATCCTGCTACTTTAAAATTATAATAAAAAAAAATTGTTTGGATTCTGATTGATTTAGTCATGGCTACCCCCAACACAACTCTCCATAACCCCCTGCTCCAAAACAGCAGATTACATATATTATGAAAAAAGAATCTGCTATTGCCACTTTAAAATTATTTTCATAATACATATCTGGTTGATCCTGCCTGCATCTTTAAACAAATTAATTATTGAAAAACATTCTTTATCTGGTTGATCCTGCAACTTTCTTTTATCCACCTGCAACTTTAATGTAGCGTGACTGAGCGCTATGCCCTGAAATGTAACGTGACATTAGGCAGATTCAAATGTGAAGCACTGTAAGATATTTTTCAATAGGAGCCTGTGCTGTAAAACTTAGAAAATGCATCCTTTTCTGAATGCTGCCTGTATTTTGTGAAAAGAAGCTGCCGACAATACTGAGGAAGAAAGAGGCAGCAGCTTCACAACCTGAATAGAAAGCGCGAGCATGCGTTGCTATGCAACAGACATGCACGCTTCTGTCTGGTGTTGTGAAAACTACCATCTCACTAGCTCTTCCTCAATACAATAACGGCACACAAAAACTGACAATAGAAAAACACATTACAAGCTGGCACGAGATCTAATTAATATCTTCAGTGTCATTGAATCCGCCCTAACTAATCACGCTACATTGAGAACCCACTCGATCCTGCTCCCAGTACAGGTAACAAAAAGTTACAAGATCAGATCAGATGAAAATGTTTTCAATAATTAATTTGTTTAAAAGATGCAAACAAGATCACCCAGATCGACAGAGATGTTTGTGTTGGGGGGCACAAGCTCATAAAGGGACACAGCAAAGATAGTTGGATGATGGAAAGTGAAAACTTTCACTTTCATTACGATGACGATAGGAACGTGAAGATATCAATGATATCTCCATGACCTGGCAGAGATATTACTTTTTATCCTGCTATTTATCCCAAAACATACATTGTATAAATATATATATAGCTATATAGATAGATAGAGGTGTGTGTGTGTGTGTGTGTATGTATGTATGTGTGTGTATGTGTGTGTGTGTGTGTATATATATATATATATAGATAGATAGATAGAGGTGTGTGTGTGTGTGTGTGTGTGTGTGTATGTATGTATGTATGTGTGTGTATATGTGTGTGTGGGTATATATATATATATATATATATGTATATATGTATATATATATACATACACTCACTCGTGTTATAACAGTGCACAGAACATGCAGTATAGCAAACAGGTAACCTGCTATCTGCACTTAAAGCTCCTCTAAATTACTTTGTGCATTATGAATCTCAAAGAAGGAGTGAACTGACGAGGCTGCTAGGCAGTGCCTTTTAGGAGGCTGGGTGATATTGGGGCTTGTAGGGAAAGCAACCCATTGGGCTGTGATAGCCACTTAATCTGCAGTCTGTGTAACACTCTGTGTGTCATTAAACTGAACTAACCTAACCTCAGCTTCAGCAAATGCCTCCCTGATTTTTATCATGATAATCCTCGGTAGAAAAGTATTTTCTGCAAGAGAGATCTCATATCTCGCCTCAGCATATGTGCTCCAAACTCTGTCTGAAATGCTCATGATTCTACAATCATATGAGCCAGAACTTAAGGCCTCTGTGTATTATTTATGCCGTCAATTTTATGATATCAGCAGCTCTAGGAAGGCAATAGCCCTTTTCTTTGCTTTGAACATGTTTAACCAATGTGATTTGTTGTAATTGTATAAAAGACAAAGAACCTCTGTGCGTAAACACTGAGGCAAGGGTTACCCCAAAGGGCATTTGGCTGGGAAGCCAAGTTTCAAGAAAATACAAAATCACACATGCTCTCACAATGCAAAGCATCATGGGCTGCATATGCAAATGTTGTAATTGTATGTTTAGTTTTAGTTTTTATTGTCACTTGTTCAGGATCTGGAAAGAAATGCTGCCGTAATATGAACAATTGCCAGCAGGTGGTGTCAGATAACCGCAGCAGCACTTTTCATGAGCCAAGAAAGTCTGACCAAGACTTCCAGTACTTGAAACTCAAGATGAAGAGCTAGATTTTATACTTTATTTTTTTTTTCTATTATTTGGACATTCCTCTACAAATTAACCTCGAGTCACTCTTGGCATCATTGCGACTTTGCCCAGCCCTGATACAGAAGTCCCAGGCCTTATCACCTCTGATTTATCAGCTGGACAATGGGAAGCAAACGTGCAAGCAGTAAAACACACTCCGGACTGTCTGTGGCCACTTAAAATTCCTCCGCAGCCACTAAAAATAATACTTAACTGGCCATATGGTTACTAGGGTTTGGGTACCACCCTGTACAATTGCATGAAGAGATCGCCATTATTGCTGCAGTAATGCTCTTGATGACTAGGATAGAAAAATGTATTTTTACACATGCAAAATGTTTTTGTCGTTTGAATGCAGCTTGGTTCTGTTTAAAAGTAATGTATTTTTGCACACCTCCACATCATGGTTGTGCTTTCCGAATCTCACGCTTGACAGATCTCATAGGCAAAGTCCCTAGGCAAGCTTGGATCCCATGAAAGTACTCAAGAAGTTAAAGGTTATGAAACGGAGTGTTTCTTAGAATGTCATAGTTCATTTCTTGATTCAATTCATGTAAAACCAGTCAAAATAATTTTAGGTGACTGGTTTGAATCTCAGGCAGTGCATACATGTGAGAGTTAACATTTTCCCACTTCAGCACTGTGTGGATGATATAGTGCAAGGGTGTTGTCAGACCCTAGCCTGAGGGGTTTAAGCCCTGGGTGTTTTAATATGGGTCCCAAATGTTTGCGGAGTAGCACTGTGGAAATTAGCCCTGTGTCACCAGTGGATTTAAAACAAACAAAATAAATCGAGAGTTTATCTTGATTTTTGAGGGCACAGGTCTTAGATCTATGTATTCTCCTAACAGTCCCTGTTTTACATTAATAACATACTGTGTGTTTCAGGTCATCTATACGTAATCTTGCAACAAAGTGTCAATCAGTTTTATAATCTACCAGTGGCTGTATGCTCGCAGGCTTTTCTTAAATTAAGGTAAAACTGTTCCTGTAGTTTTTTTGTCCTCAGTGATTGGCCAGGAAACGCACACTAAGCTGAAGCTTGTTTCCAGGTGCATCCTTGGAGCACAGGGAAGTTAAGTGACTTGCTCATTGTCTGACAGTATGCAAGTGGTGGCTGTGGGATTCAGATTATTCTCAAGGCCACTGATTTACGGTGATTAAAATAATTACATTCCGTTTTCAAGATTTAAGATTCCGGAATTTCACCGGCGATTGTTACTCTAATTTCTGGATTTTACCAGGATTATGTTATCATTCTTTTAGTATGTGCACAAATAATCAGAATTAAAGAAGGCTTAATATATAGAGCATTAAATAAAGCAAACTGAAAATAGTACAGTAAGGAATTAAAGGAAAAACAGACTTTTTATAGATGTACTAATCTGATAGAAAATGGCAGATTCCATGAAATCTTCATTTTTACCAGTTTTCAGGCAGCCCTAATTCCGGAATTTTACCGGATTTTCCGGTAAAAACCAAAAAACAGTGGCCTTGATAGAAGCTGTTTTCCAAATACTAGTTCCAGTTCCATTCTTGTTCTATCATTATTGGCCTGATAGTAAATTTTGAGGGTACTTCCAATTCATACACTGGCAGTAAGGGCCAATATAAAATGGGCAAGGAAATCCGTGTGTCTTGATTGACTGAAACGGTTCTAGCCAGTGCCTTCAGAGAGCAGTGCCAATGGTTAAAAACAAGTCCCTGCCAACCAGAGCAACTCACACGTCACTTAAAGAATTCATAAGTCACTTACTTCCTGATTTCCATCACAAACATGGCTGCAACATTTAGTCATGTATAAAAACATTCAACTAATCCCTTAAAATAATTCAATTAAATTTAAATAAAGTAAGTAAAATAGTGTAATGTTATTTTCACTCCAGAGCCCCTCCTTACATACTAACATACTACGATGCCAACAGAGTAGGCCTATAGGTCAGTTGAGTCTGTGCGACATCAACACCCAGTCAGGACACCGTTGCTGCCCCCCCCACCTCCCTTGTCAATCCCACTGACTCCGTCCTTCATCAGAGTTACATGTCCAGATCTGGCATTCCTTAGTTTTACCTTACCCATATACCTGTCCCAGCCTCTCTTGAATCCCCCTTCATTGTATCAACAGCCACCAACTCCGCAGGCAGTGCATTCCATGGGTCCACCACCCTCTCAGTAAAGTAGCATTTAATAGTTTCCCCCCTGAGCCTTCCGCCAACCAGCCTCATGGAATGCCCCCTGGTGGCTCCTTCCTCCTTCAGCTGGAACACCCTATTTAGGCTGACCCTGTTCACTCCCTTTAGATATTTAAAGACCTCGATCATATCCCCCCCATCCCTTCTCTCCTCCAGGGAGTACATGTTCAGCTCGTCAAGTCTCTCCTCATAGGATTTTTCCCCCAGACCCTGCATCATTTTGGTCACCCTCCTCTGGACCCTTTTCGGAAGTGTGATGTCATTCTTTAAGTGCGGGTGCCAAAACTGCACGCAGTACTCAGTCTAACTAGGCAATTATACAGAGGGAGAAGTACCTCATATCTCCTCAGGGTTATCCCCCCCCTGGCAGTGCACCCAAGCATTTTATTTGCTTTAGCCGCAGCCCTCCTACACTGTTCAGAGTTATTCATTTTGGCATCCACTACCACCCCAAGATCTTTTTCCCCTCCCGAAACCTGCCATTTCTTCCCACCCAAAAATTACTCATGATCTGAGTTCCTAAGCTCCAAGTGGAGAACACTGCATTTCTTGGCACTAAACCTCAGTTTCCAAATGCATGACCACCTCTCCAGAGTCTCCAGGTCCCCCTGTAGGGCTCGTCTACCCTCCTCCTAATCCACCACCACTCGCAGCTTTGAGTCATCAGCAGAGAGGATCATCTCACTCCGGATGCCGTCCCTGATGTCCAAGATGCAAGCATTAAACAGGAGTGGGCCCAACACTGACCCCTGTGGGACCCTGCTAATGACCCTCTTAGGAGATGATACCTCCATCCCTGACACACGTACACAAATTTAAAAAAATCAAGTACTGTTCAGAGTATCCATTGCTGGTGTTTCTTTAACCATGAAAATCCCCCTCATATCCCTACCGATTTGCCAGAGAGCACCCTGCTCCTTACCTGGCAACAGACACAACTGAGGTTATGGTTCCACGTGAAGTCTGTGTGTCTGTTTGTGTGTCTGTTTGTGTGTGTGTGTGTACGTCAGTGGAAGTGTAAATAATTTTGAATTCATGTGTTCCATGTGTGTGTGTGGGGGGGATTCTACTACTGGAATAATGCAGAGCTTTGAATTCTTCTGTTCCATGGTAAGCAATCACACCGTGTATTGAATGTGAGAAAAGATGACTGATTGGTGAAAAATATCTGTGGAGGGACTATTTTCCATAATTTAGCAACATTTTATTATATTTTGTGACTTTGAATTTTAGAGTGTAAATTTTTTTTAAAGTTGCCTATGGGCTCATGTTATATAAGCAATAAGGCACTTTAGGGACGTTGGGTGTACTGGCTTTACCCCACGGTCAGGGGCTGAAGGCACGCGGCTTTGCCTCATGCTTTACAACGCCCCTGACGAGGGGTAAACCTAGTACAACCAATGCCCTGTCGTGCCTTATTGCTTAATTTTCAAACTGTGTGATGTAATTTATGCCATTGCCCAGCTGTTATATTGTTCCTGCAATGCATCCATGTTTTACTATAGAATTCTGTGACTGAAAGGGACATAAACTACACTATATAGTCCAAAAATGGTACTGGCCACCAGTGTGTGGGTCAGAAACATCCATTGATTTTACTTAAAGACCAGTTACAACTGAACAATAACAGTGAATACTGGATGGGCAACCATGCACAACCAGATTGTGCTGCCACAGAGGAGTTCTGACCACATCAGACCTTTAAAGGGACCACCACATAAATAGGAGGGTAGTTCAGACTCCATGCCCATTCAGTTCTTGACCTCTCATGTAAGGCTGTCAAGAAAGGTGCCAATCAGTGCCAATTATGCTTGTGGTTTTGTGATGTGGACACCTGCCACACTAGACTAGACTGAGATCACCACAACTCATTTCACATAGGCCATTGAACAGCCCTCAGGTGATGATGACTTTCGGCCACTACCGACCTATGCTGGATTTGAACTGGTGACCTGGAGGTGAAAGGCTCCTTAACTTGCTACCAATCCATTAAGCTATGTGGGTCCCCTGAATCTGGTTCCCAGAAATGTATTCTGGGGCCAAATTCAACCACACTTTAGTAGTTGTGAGGTGTGGTTGTAAGCATCCTAACCCTCAAATATGGACAAAGAGTTAAAAAAAATAATAAAGTTATGGGTGATTGTTTTGGTGGTTTTTCAATCTGAATTGAAAAAGAAAAAAAACATTAACTACATATGCACAGTGACTTAAATTTTTCCCACTGTTTTTTTTTTTTTTTTTAGTATCACTCATAACTTTGACATTTTTCAACATTTTGAGGCCATATTTTGGGCATGGGCTACTTACCACCCCCTTTATAACCACTCAAGTGGTGACTTTCACACCTACCTCATGTGTTTTTTTTTTTGTTTTTTTTTGCTTTGCATAGTGCCTGCAATTCCATGTGTGCAGCATGTTACAGATTCACAGCAGTTCCCTATGGCTGTGCTCCTTCACACTGGAGTCATAGGGCCCTGCGTAAAACAACCTTTAGGTTCACCGCTGTGCCCAGTGGGTCAGCTGCCTTGTATAGAGCCTATAGTGCCCTGCACAAAGGAAGCTGCAGGTCTGATGCTGTCCCCAATTGGTCTGCTTCTTCCGATAAGACTAGTGTGGCCCAGCACAAACATTGCAGGTCCAGTGCCATGTTGCGTGTGTTTTACGTGTTTCCTGCAGGGGCTTATGTGAAGCTAGCTACAGGTGTACCACCCTGCCCAACATGTCTGTGGTTTTGTGTAGGACCCATACATGAAGGAAGCTGCAGGTCTAGTATCATGCCCAGTGTGTGTTTTTGGTTCATTTAAGGTCTGCAGGCCCTGGCACAAAGCAAGCCGCAGGTCCAGCACCCTGTCTTATGGGCCTGCTGCTGCACATAGGGCCTACAGAGCCTTGCAAGGAGCAAGCTACATGTTTGGTGCGATGCCCACTGGGTCTGTTGTTTCACATAGGGTTTGCAAGGCCCTGCGCAAAGCACGTTACAGGTCCAGTATCATGAATGGTGGGCCTGGTGCTTGATGGTGGTGCTGCAGGGCATTGCATGAAGAAAGCTAAAGTTGTTATACATCCTTTTCAGAATGCTAGGAAATAAATTCCAAAAAGGAGAAATCTACATTAATGCATCTATTGGAGTTGAAATACAAAGCCTAAAAAGTAGGGAGTTGAAAAAGTAGGGTTAAAAGTACCTGGAATCTTGGTGCATCTGCTGTGTGATGTCCCTTGGGAACCAAGCAATCATGCAACACGGTGTTGGTGTTATCCTAATATATGCACTGTCTTGTCAGGGGCAGAAACATAGTGACACAACGATTCTCGCATAGAAAGTGCCAAAATTAGGGTAATGCCAAAATTCGCCATGGTTCTGGGTACTTTTAACCCTGTTTAATTTTCCGTATTTTTCTCGTTGTGGTATTTCAGCCCTAATAGATGCATTAATGTCACCTTTTGCGAGATGTGTGTATATATAACAAAAACAAAAATATTTTGTTTGGTAGAAATTATACCATTTTAGACTAATGGATAGTTCAGTTAAACTGTTGGCTAACATAATAAACACAGTCTTTCTACCAAACCAAATATTTTTTTGTAATGGATAGTAGAGCATTATAATGTATGGTAGAACGCTGTTAACCTTAGGAAATCATCATTTCCTAAGGTTGTTAACCTATCGATGTGACGTAGACATGTTGTTAACCTATTGATGCTCGTCATCCGATAGATTAACTAACTAGCATTGGTGCTGAAGCATATGCGCGCTTTTTTTTTCAGCGGAGAACCGACGGATGAACAGCAGCGGTTAGAAGGACTGAGCGGCCGTGGCGGTGACTAGTTAGCAAAAAGTAAGCAGCCTTTTTATGTGGGACCATACACTATAAAAAATAATGTATGGTCCCTCTTTCGGCAACCGGTCAATGTTAACCGTCTCGAGGTTGCCATGGCGACGTAATCCTCTCGAGCTTCGCTCTCGAGGTTTACATGGTCGCCCTGGCAACCTCTCGACAGTTAACTGACCGGTTACCGATAGAGGACCATACATTATCCTCTATGTTCTATATAGAATCCTATCCCTTTCAGAATGTTGTTGTACCACAGTTCAAAGGTCATGGAATGTGGTTGTACCCTTCTGTTGTACCATAGCATTCTGAAACCTCTAGAGACTGCACAAGTCAGTTTCATTCTGAAAGTGGAAGAATTGCCATGTGCACATTTCACATAATACTATGCACTATAAGAATGTAGGACAGCAACTTTGTGCTCAACCAGTGGGTTCTGCCACCTCGGGGTTTTGATTCCTACAGACCTCTTGAGCAACGCTCTTGAGGTAAGAGGGAACCAGAACTCCTCCATGGCAGAACACATTGGCTGTGCATAGTTGCCCATCCAGTATTCTCTATACTGTTGTTTCTGTGCCTTTTGCTGGCTAGCATACCCCACACACAATATTCCCGAAGATACAGTTTATTTAGAGATATATTAGAGATACAAAACATGACAGCTAAAGGGGAGGTTCTGATAATGGGAGACTTCAACATGCCAGATACAGATTGGTCAATACCAGCAGGAACATCTGCCAGAACTAGACTCATAGTGGATTCCCTGCAGGGGGAGGGCCTCAAACAACTGGTACAGCAACCCACAAGAGACAGGGCTATCCTAGATCTAGTACTGACTAACAAAGAAGGGATCACAGATCTCCAGGTAGAAGGTCACCTAGGGCCAGTGACCATCACATGGTATGGTTCAATTTGGCTACTACATCTAAATCACTCATTCCAAGGCAAAATATGGGACTTCAGAGGAGCTGACTTTGATAAGATGGCCAACAGAGTTAGCTAGCCCTGGCAAAAAGAAACACAGGTGAGGAGGTACAGGCAAAGTGGGCAAGCATTAAGGATACAATACTTGAAGCAACATCCCATTGTGTTAGACAGAAAAGGAAGTGCAAAAGAAGAAGGAAACCACTTTGGTTCTCAAATACAAGTAAGAAAAGGTCACAGCCAAAAGGCTGGCCTTCAGAAAATATAAGGAACACAGAGGGATGAAGATAGGGAGCATACCACACTGCCCTAAGGGAAGCAGGTAAGGCAGTAAGGCAGGCAAAGTCCCAAACTGAGGAAACACTAGCACGAACAGTAAAGAAGGTGACAAGACTTTCTATAGATACATTAGTGAAAGGAGAAAGTCCAGAGGGGGTATTGCTAAGCTTAATGGAGAAAAGGGAGCACGTGAGGAGGAGGACCCTGTAAAGGCATCTATCCTAAATAGATACTTTTGCTCAGTATTTACTGAAGAGAAGGTAGGGCAGGGCCCACAGCTCAGCATCATGGACACAGGGGAGGGAGGTGAGCACTACTCCCTCACAAAAGAAAGGGTCCTACAAGAGCTTGCTAAGCTCCAGGTGGATAAGGCAATGGGACCTGATGGCATACATCCCAAGGTACTTAAGGAGCTAAAGGAGGAACTAGCAGAGCCATTAGCAGAATTGTTTAGTGAGTCTCTGAGCACAGGAGAGGTCCCAGAAGACTGGAGAAGGGCTCATGTGATCCCACTCCACAAGAGTGGTAGCAGGGAGGAGGCTAACCAGACCGTCAGTCTTACCCCTCAGTAGTGGGCAAGATTATGGAGCACTCCTTAAGGAAAGGATAGTGCAACACCTGGAATCCATAGGGGCAGAGGATCCAAGACAGCATGGGTTTACAAAGGAAGGTCCTGTCAAACTAATCTCATAGATTTCTTTGACTGGGTAACCAGAGTGGTGGACCAAGGGGAGCAGTTGATGTCGCCTACCTTGACTTCAGCAAAGCTTTGACACTGTTCCACATAGAAGATTGATAAATAAGCTAGGTAGGCTCAGGGTGGGTCAGAAGTTGGTCAACTGGGTGGCAAACTGGTTGACTGGCAGAAAACAGAGAGTGGTGGTAAATGGTATACAGTCAGAAGAGATGCAAGTCACAAGTGGGTACCTCAGGGATCAGTCCTGGGGCCAGTCCTATTCAACATCTTCATTAGTGACCTCGAGATGGACTAGAGGGTAAGGGCTTGTCTGTTTGCAGATGACACCAAGATCTGCAACAGAGTAGATGATCCAGATGGGGTGGGCAGAATGAGAAGAGATCTGGATAAACTAGCAGAATGGTCAGAAGAGTGGCAACTGGGATTTAATGCAAAGAAGTGCAAAATCATGCACATAGGAAGAGAAACCCTGAAGCCACTTATAGGCTGGGAGGAGTTGCTAGCAGTCACAAAGGAAGAAAGAGACTTGGGCATCATCATCACTGATGACCTAAAATCATCCAAGCAGACCTCTAAAGCAGTAGGTAAGGCTAGAGGGGTGTTAAGGTGTATTAGTAGGGTATCACAAGTCGTAAGAGGAGGTAATAATCCTCTGTACAAGACATTAGTTAGCCCCATCTGAGTACTTCATGGCAGTATTGGAGCCACACCTTCACAAGGACATTAACCAAATTGAGGCAGTCCAGAGAAGGGCACCAAATGGTGCAGGGACTGCAACAGAAGACATATGAGGACAGATTAATGGAGCTCAATATGTATACCCTTGAGACAAAGGAGGGAGAGAGGTGATATGATTCGAGACATTTAAACACCTTAAGGGCATAAACAAGGTGAAAGAGTCTAACATGTTTAAATATAAGAAAAATAGCAGGACAAGAGGACACAGCATGAGATTAGAGGAGGCCGATTAAGGGGGAATGTGAGGAAATTCTTTTCACAGAAAGGGTGGTAGATGCATGGAATGGCTTACCACAAGAAGTGGTGGCTATGAATACAGTGCAGGGCTTCAAACAGGCATGGGATAGGCATAAGGGAGCAATACAAATGACTATGAATAGATAGGTCACTGACAGAGCAAAGGCCGATGGCACATTTATAAGGTAGAAAAAGAAATGGGCAGACTGGATGGGCCTTGCGGTCCTTATCTGCCGTCAACTTCTATGTTTCTATGTTTCTATACATTATTTCTGGAGGAATTTTCAGCCTGATTTTTCTTTCAAACCTCCAGTGCCACGTTGGGAACAGTGCTCATTGGCTGTTTAGTCAAGTAGTGCCTCCTGATGGGCCTGCTCCTTTGTCTGGGATTTTCAAGCCTTAACATTGTTTTTCTCTCACTAAGCCTGCTAATATTGTTTAGTTTCATGATGTTATGCTTGTGGAACATCTTGCTTTGACTACCACTACCAGACTTTAGCCCAATTTCTGCGTTTGCTGTGAGCCATCTGAACTTGAGCTGGAATTTCCCCTGCACAAATCAGTTCACGGCTGCAGCTCTCCAGAATCACTTGGCTACTGGGAAGTGGTGGTCTCTGCAAAAAAAACCCCAAAAAAACTTCTGTTACCATTTCCCATATAAAAAGTGTATGACTGAACTGTGATTAAAGCTAATGTACAGTATAAGCCTGTTAATAATTTTATCTGGGGTCACAAAAGGCTAGATGCTCTGTCCCTGCCCTTTGTTTCTTTTATTTTTCTCAGACCACTTGGATCTAGTCGGTGCCTTGCTGTAGTCTGAATCCACCCCCCAATTTTTAAGACACAATTAAATGTCTCAACTCCTTTGTGTGCTTTTGTTGCTCTTGAACCCTCCCTCCATTCCTGGGCCATATCTAAAGTGTGTCTATCCTTCCCTCTACAGGACACCTGTAAGCCCCCTTGGGCTGTGACCGCCATAGCGGTCAGGACCGTCGGCATGTGCCCCAGGGCACTAGGAAGCTGCAGCACCAGCCCCTGCTCTCTGATTTCCAGGTACGGAGGTCACGCTCTAGCCTCGGCTTCTCTGGGGAATTTTCAGGCCCGCCCCCACCCCTCCCTAGGCCACCTTAAGTACTCTTTAATACCTGCCTACCTTGCTAAGCCTCTCCCCATTGGCTTACTTTCAACATACTTTACTCTCTTCTCCTCCATGTTGTAATGCTACTTTTCAGCTATGTCTTTCTAACTTTCCAGTTCTGCTACTAAACTAATATTCCTCCTACACACTCCTAGACAGTTTAGTTCATTTCTCAAGATTCCTTTCAAAATCCTACACCCTTGCTTATCTCCAGGCAATCTAGCCTCACTCGCTATAGTTGAAACTCATCCTTTATACCTCTGGACCATGGATACTGACCTAACGCTGCGGAGGTTGTGGGTGCTATTCTGCCTGTCTCTGCTCCAACTTTTTCCCCTTACTTTCAAACTCAGTAACTACAATGTCCACTATTGAGACTGGGGGGAAACATCCACAAGTTGGATTGCGTCGATATCTCGGAATCATTGATTATCTCGTGAGCGCTTCAATTCCACCTTCCTGCTCTTGGACTCATACCTAACCCGGTATAGCGGTACCCTTGCCGAACATACTTTAAATGACACCTATTTGTCTCCTCACTTTGCTTGCTCCACTTTGTCTTTTGCTGGCAAGGTACTGCTATACGTAGCAGTAAATCAGCTAGGCATTAGCCTCAGGGCTCCACCATGCCACATCTACATTTTCCGTAAGCGGGAACGGATCACGCTTTTAAAGTTCCTCTTAGGACTAACTAGGAAGCTCCTGCTTCTCTTGCTACTGTGCTCCGGTAATGTCGAGCTAAACCCGGACCCACCAGTATCTATTGGATTCCTGGCTGACTTACCTAGCCTTAAAGGGTTAAGTTTTATGCATGTTAATGCATGCAGATTGTTAAAAAAAAAATTACTTCTATCCAGGCTTGGATATGTCACACTGCCCCTGACATATTGGTTGTCACAGAGTCCTGGCTCCGCCCGGCAACTAACAACAATGAAATAAACCTCCCTTCCTATTCTCTGTGCTGAACTGACAGGCAGTCCAGAGGTGGTGGGGTGGCTATTTATGTTGGACAAATTCACGGTCTCTATCCTCGACTCAACCATTGTCCCAAATGAATTTGAAAGTCTCTCCCTGCAGCATGAGATTTCATCTTGAGTCTCGCTTTGTGTGTCAGGCTACTATAGGCCTCCGTCCGCGGGGTTGCAGCTGTTGAGTCATTTAAGCCTTATCCTGGAGCACAGGTACACTGAGTCCATACTACTAGGTGACCTTAATCTAGACTGGTTGTCCAGTGTATCCTCTCCCCTTAAAATGCTCTGCAGTTCTCTCAGACTGACCCAGCTGATCAATGAAACCACACACCCTAATAAGACAGACCTTACTGATAGCACTTTGCTGGATATTATCCTTGTTGGCAAACCTCACGTATTCACCTATGCTGGTGTCTTCTTTTCAGATACCAGTGACCACTGTTTTATTGCCTGTGTGAGGTCCAACCACACTTCCCCATGTGGATCTAAATTTTCTACTAAAAGGTACCTTCAGAATCTTGATCCTTGCGCATACCTCACAGAGTTAACATACTCTGTAAACTGGACGGACTTTTATTTAGCAAAATTAGAGACCACTGCCTATGACCTTTTCCAAGACATAGTTTTAGGTGCTATTAATAGGCATGCACCACTAGTGAAAACTCATGTTAGGAATAAGTCCTGCCAGTGGTTCACCAGTGAGCTGAAGGAAGCCATGTGCAATAGGGATGTGCTGTGGAAAAAGGCCCGTAAGTCCAACCTTACGAATGACTGGAACCTTTTTAGGGGGGTGAGGAACCTTTGTACCAAAATGGTTAGGGAAGCAAAGGCTAATTTTTACCGCTCTCAACTAGATCTATCAGCTAAATGCTCCTCAAAGTTCTGGAAACTAATTAAAGACATCGAAGGCCATTCCTCCAGTGCCTCGCTGCTGACAAAAAATCTTGACTGGCACCTCTGTACTCACCGACAAACCGTCAATCCTTGATTCCTTCAACAATCACTGTGCTACTGCAGGGCTAGCCTATGATACTTCCCCAGCCAGTACGCTTTTCTCACAGCTTGGAGCTGATAACCAAGGACTCTCCTTCCCAAATCCATCCTCCTCACTTCAACCTACAACTCTGAAGGAAGTCTAAGACCTGTTGCTCTAGTTGGATGTTAGGAAAAGTGCTGGAGTGAGCCTTATTGAACCTTACTTTTTAAAGTTAGGTTACCATGCCCTTGCCGTGCCCATTACTCATTTGTTCAACCTATCCCTCTCACAGGGTGACCTTCCTACCACCTGGAAGACGACTCATGTCATCCCTTTAAGTCGGGTGATCCCAGTGACCTGAACAATTACAGGCCACTCTCCCTTCTACCAAACCTGTCTAAGTTATTGGAAAAAATTGTGAACGCCCAGCTCAGGAATTACCTGGAATCGGCAAAGCTGCTCAACCCATTACAATCAGGTTTTAGAGCACAACACAGTGCAGTCTCGGCCCTAGCCAAGGTAACTAATGATTGGCAGTGTGAGTTGGATAAAAAGAACTTTGTCTGTGCAGTATTTTTAGACCCAAGCAAGGCCTTTGATACTGTTGATCATGACCTGCTCCGCACAGCCCTCTGGCATATCAGACTGGATGCTGTATCTATTAGATGGTTTGAGAACTACCTCATAGGTCACTCACAGCAGGTAGAAGCTGAAGGTGAAGTCTCACCCCTAAAACCCCTTCTGAGGGGTGTACCTCAAGGTTCCATCCTGGGTCCCCTGCTATCCACAATCTATATTAACAGGACAGACGCCACTAGCACAAAGGCACAAATACACCTTTTTGCAGATGACACAGTGCTTTATGTTAGTGATCCCTCCCCCGATGTGACATGCATAGCTCTTCTGGATAAATTCAACTTGCTACAGCACCAGCTCCTAAACCGAAAGTTGCTTTCGAATGCTAAGAAAACAAAAGCTATGTTCTTCTCACCCTTTCCCAACTCACCTAACCCAGCCTTGGCTGGGACTCTCCCTTTGATGACTACCATCCTGGGTGAACAATTGGATTATGTAACTAAATTCAAATACTTGGGGATATGGCTTGACAATAGACTCTCCATCCTAGTACACATAGAAGAACTGACAAAGAAACTTGTCAAAGGCTTGACTTTTCTTTAGGATAAAAACCTCCTCTTTGGACGCTAAGACAAGACTAGTCCAAACTACTTTTCTCTCCCTCCTAGATTATGCTGATTTCCTTTCTAGTCAAGGACCCATCGGCGCACTCTCAAAACTTGATACGCTCTATCACAGAGCCTTAACGTTTATAACATCTTCCCTACTCCACCCACCATTGTCTGTTGTACACTGCAGTAGGTTGGTCCTCTCTTAGCATTAGATGACAAAGAAATGCCGCCGTCTGGACTTACAAAGCTATTATCCACAAACTGCCTGACTACATCTCTGTCTGACTACTGTTTTGTACTCTAAGCAGGTATGCTTTGAGAAGTGCCTTCTATATTACTTTGAAGGTATTTAAGGCCAGACCCCGCATTAGTTGGGCTTCTATTAGTCATGTGCTGCCCCAAATATGGAATAAGCTGAAAAAAACTCTGAAATTAAAGCATAAAGTTAGCGTAGCAGCTTTTAAAGCACTTTACTCGCATCATAATAAGGAATCCTGTGTTTGCTACTCCTGAATGCCCCTCAACTACTTTCGTTTCAGCCTCATCTCTGGTTACTGGTACCAGCTACTGCCTGGCCCTCTCTCTTCTCCTCCCCCCTTTCATTGCTTCCTTTTATCTGTCTTATCCCCTGACCTGTTTCTAGTATTGCACCTGCATTCACCCGCGCCCTGCCCCTGCTGTCTAGTTCCCCTCTAAATGCATCACACCTTACTTTTTGCATTCGTGGATTCTCATTCCCTATCCACTGTCCATTCTAGTAACTGCCCTACTCCCCCTCCACATCCTCCTTCTTCTTCGCGCCCTAGTCCACCCCCCCGATTTGTTCTCTTGGGGCTCCAGTTGGTTCATCCTTTTATTTGTTCCCTATTCATGCTATAGTTGTTGAATTTATCTGCATTACTGTTGTTTGTACTTTTTTCCTGTCTGTTTATTACTGTTGTATTTATCCTGTATTTCCTTTCATTTGTAGTGACCATGCCTGTTTTTGATCTTGCCACTGTATTGTAACTACTGTGTATTTTGTTATCTTGTACTTGTTTCACCCAGGTTCACCTCGAAAATGAGCTCTGCTCAATGGTGATCGCCTGGTTAAATAAAGATTTTTATTGATTGATTTGATTGATATTTAGTGCCTTATTGACAAGACAGCAACATGAGGTATACCATATAATACTGTTACAAGGCTTGGGCCAAGAGCCTACATGGTGCAGGCTGCCAAGGGCTGAAAGTGTTTTCTTATGTGATCTAAAGAGAGGCAGTGGTCATGCAGTCAAATGGTCTTTGGGTTTTAGCCATAACCAGTCATGCTGACTGTAGTAGCCTGCACAGTGCAGTGTGCCAACAGTTCTAAACAAAGCTGTACATACTGGTTGTATAGGTTATTCAGTCAAAGGACCTCAGGACAGATTTTCAGCTGGCCCCTTAAAGGTGAATAGTCAGCACTAAGAGACCCATACCCAACAATGGGGCCCATCCCCAACAATGGAGCCCATCCCAATTTGCACTTTTTTTGCCATTATTTTAATTACTGTTTACTGCAGTATAATAGATTGTATTAGACTGATTCTGTTCACTTCCATGTTGCCATTGCTGTAATCAGAAATCCTAGAAACCCTTGCAGCTGACATCAAAGCAGGGCCGCAGCAGTGAGAGAGTCAGTAACCTGCAGTGCAAGTTAGTGCTTTTATAAACAATCAGATGTTTGCCAGTCCTGCTGGTCTCCTGGAGGACAGTGGGACCAGAAAACAAAAGATCATAGCTTATAAAAACCCAGCATGTACTGCAGGCTACTGATGCTCCCAGTGTTTGCAGCCATGCTGTTACATCAGCTGCGTCTGATTTTATGACTTCTGGTTTCAGCAAATGTTAGCTTGGAAGTTAGCAGAATCAGACTGATACAATCTGCTATACAGCAGGGAAACAGTAAATAAAAAAGAATGTTTTTGCACACAAAGTGCAAATTTGGACCAGTCCCACACCGGGATGTGGGGCTCTTAGGACTGACTGTTTCCCTTTAAGTTCTGCAGCGAAGTACTAGTTAGAGGGGAAATATTTTGGGGAGGTGTTTGCCGGTAATGATTCTCTCACACATGGGTGATTTGATCATTCTTTCACATGTGGGTGATTTTGATCAAGCTGTCTAAATCATGATGACTGGAACCGCTTCTTGAGTAGTTTCTGCAAGACAGACCCCAGAGCTGAGCATGTTACCTGCTGAACCATTGACACTGCTTATTGGGTTTCCAGATAGAAAGTTGTCTATGTCTTTGAGTGATTTGCACAACACACATCATTGTGCTGTGGATGTCTTATCAAGTAGTACCTTTATTTGTGTTCTCTCCTCCTACTGTGTTGATTTGCAAATTAATTTTACTGCTCTGAGTTCTGGAAAGTGTTTTAAAGTAACAGTACAACAAAAAATGTCCCCTCCACCCCCCAAAAAAAGCTAGTTTTTAGCTACTGTTCATAATTGGCATAGAAGGCCTGTTGGCAAAGAGGGATGAGGTGCCCTGTACCTTACCTTTTCCTACGCTGGTGACCCAGGTTCAAGAACAGACTTGGATCACCGAGGGTTGGCTGCGGTGGGAGACAATTGAGCATCCAACAGACTGCCCTCCTCTCTCGGGGGAGGGAAACTGCTGACTCTGCCATGTGACTGCCACCCATTGGAGGTCTGGTGGTAGAATGGCCAAGAGTGACAAACAAGGTTGGTTGCTGCAGGACCTCTGAATTTCAAAATATCAGAGCTCTTGTACATAAGAATAAAATGGACTAAAATAAATGATAAAAGTAGTAATCAGATAAAATCAGCAACATTCCAATTAAAAAGCATCTGAGAAGGCTGAATCAAATAAATACGTTTTTAAGGCAGCCTTGAAGGTCTTGATGGACAGGCACTCTCTAATCTGACAAAGTAGAGAGCTGCTCATGGCCTGGGCCATAAATGCAAAGATCTTGCCACCAAGGTCTTTAAACAGACCCTGGGAACCTCTAGCAATCCCTCGTCAGTGGAACGGAGCAGGCGGAGGGGGCAGTAGGGATGCAGGAGGTCTTGCAAATAACACTGTCCTTGTCCATGTAGGGCCTTATAGGTCAGCAAACTGACCTTGAAGGTGATCCTCCACCTCACTGGCAGCCAGTGCAGTTTGCGGAGCACAGGCGTGACATGGCTAGATCGAGATAAGCCCATCAACAGCCTGGCTGCCGTGTTCTGCACCAGCTGCAGGTGATGGATGTCCACCCCCAGAAGCCCTAGGTAAAGAGCATTGCAGTAGTCAAGGCAGGAGGTCATAAAGGCATGGGCCAGAGTAGGAAGGTAATCAGGTGGAACAAGATGTTTTAGCCGGGCGATATTCCTTAGATGGTAAAATAAGGACTTGACGACGGCTGACACCAGTGATTTAAGTGTCTGCTCACCACCAAAAATAATGCCCAGATTCCACACCCATTCAGAGGACCTCAGGACAAGCCCTGAGGGCTGAGCAGTGGAGGACCCCTCTACCTGATGACCAGGGTCCACGACCAACACCTCAGTCTTATCTGGTTTCAACCTCAACCAGCTGGCACTCATCCAGTCCTGAATCTCAGCGAGGCAGTTGTTAAAGACAGAGACAGCATCATCCTGCTTGGGCACAAAAGACAGGTATAACTGAGTATCATCTGCATAGCAGTGAAAACTCAGCCCATACTACCTTATATCTCCCAATGGCAGCATATACACTGCGATCAACATGAGAGATGACACAGAGCCCTGCGGCACCCCACAGGTCAGGGGGAAAGAGGCAGAGGAAAAAATCCCTGACACCATTCTCTGCATCCTGCCTGTTAGAAAAAAATTGAACCATCAGAGAACCATACCAGACAGTCCACAGATCAGCCACAGGTGCTCCAGTAATACCCCATATTCCACAGTGTCAAATACTGCAGAGAGATCAAAGAGAATCAAGATCGAATGGCTGTTCCGATCTCTGCTGTCAGGAGATCATTAAGTACCAAATCAAGTGCTGTCTTGGTACTATGCCTCTTCCTGAATCCAGACTTGAGAGGATCATAGACCTCGTGGGTGGTAAGATGGTCCTTGAGATGCAGAGTGACTACCATCTCAATAACCTTACCCACAAAGGGCAGGTTAGAGGCAGGTCTGTACTTTGTGAGACAGTCTGGATCGAGGGATGGTTCCTTTAAATGGGGGGTCATGACCACCTCCTTCAAGGGGTCAGGGAACACTCCCTTCTCCAACAAACTCCAGACTATCTCAGAAAAGAACAGTCCGATGACTTCCATACACTCCACCAGGAGGCGGGTTGGATCAAGATCCAAACTACAGCAAGTCTGTCACATAGCCTGGACAATCTTCACAATATCAGTGATCGCCAGCTGGTCAAAGTGGGACCAGACAAACTGGGCGCTAGTGACTTCCCACCGACCACTGCACCACTCATTGGAGTGAACTGATCTCTGATATGATAGTGGCAACCCTATCTGCAAAGAATTGAGCAAACTCCTCACACTTAAGCTGTGAAAAAGCTCTCCGATTCTGAAGGCAGGTTGAATTACACAACCTTTCAACAGCTCAGAAAAGCCGGGCCAGTCGATTCCTTGTAGCTGCACTTTCTATGGACAGGAACTCTGTCTTCTTATGGGAGACGGCTGATTAATAGATTGATGACCCATTATAGGGACTAAGTTTGTCAACCTCCAGGCCAGATTTCCACCAGCAATGCTCCAGCCTTCACCCTACCTACCTCAACTCCTTCAGGGTCCCATCAAACCAAGGGGACCGAGGATGAAGAGTGAGTGGACAAACCTGGACAGGAGCAATGGAGTCCAGGGCCCCTGATACCACACTATTATAGTGCAGGAGCAGGTCACCTGGCTCCATGCATCCCGTTGGCCTACTCACTATGTCCAGTACCACCATTAGACCAACGGGGGACACACCCCTTAATGGGTGGTACTGAACCATCTCAACAGGGGCAGGTCTGTTGGGGGGAGCTGCGAAATTAAATCCTATAGTGTGATAGTCAGCCCAACTGACTGGTTCCACCACCAAATCGGAGCTCTTCATCCCCAGGAGGAACACCAGGTCCAGAGAATGACCACAGTTATGGATGTCAGAGGTAACAACTTGTGTGAAGCCCAACAAAATCATCAGTTGGATGAAGTCTTGACCGAATTGCTAGAGTTTGTCATCGACACATACATCGAAGTCTCCCAGGACCAACCACCTGGAAGACGCCAACACCATGTCGACGACGAAGTCCGTGACTTCCTGCAGAAATTCTATCCCATCCCCAGGTAGACGGCAGACAAGAAGAATTCTGCAACCCACACCTGTACCCATGGTACACTCAATGGATCTGGTGATCCACACAGGTACATCTAAAAGGTTCAGTTCTGTCTTGAAACAGATGGCTACACCCCCGCCCCAATCTCGGGTGGTGTATCACCGAGTACCCGTCTGGCACTGCTGACTCCAATACTGGGCCAGCGTTCTCATCCAGCAAGGTCTCAGTGATGCAAGCCAGATCGGACGTGGTCTTCTTTAAAGACTTGAGTCATTACTCATAAAAAAGTTGTGAAAGGTGTTGTAAAAAATCTGAGGCATATAAAGAAACACATACTGAGTATGAATCCAAAGACTTCAGATACATTGTTTGCTAAATATAAATAGAATAACGTATGAGGTGGTGTGTGTAACAAGATGTTTACACACTCCTGAGGGGTTGATGCTACGGTTTGTGCAAGCATCTAACCCTTAAGGTGTGTGTAAACTTTGAGTTTGCACACAGCACCCCATATTTTATTTTACGTAATTGCTGGGTTTTCCTTTTTGGCCTCAGCAATTATATGAAATAAAAGTAATTTCTGTCTCCTGTTCGGCCCCGGTCTGCTCTTTGGTTTGAATGCACAGTCCACGATTGTTTTTATTTATTTAACTTTTTTTTTTATTTATTTGGGCCTGCAGGTGAAAGTGTACTTTTTTAAAATGATGATTTTTGTGGGGAAACACCACCGAGTCTGAGTCGCAGTTTTGTGTGCAGAAGAAAGACAAGGCGGTAAGTGGTCCAGCAGGAAGAGCTGTGGCGAGCGCATGCACAGACTGAAGGAAGGCCATATGCATATTTGCCATAGTAAACACTCCTTTATTACGGTAAATAACACCATGGTTGTCCTTCGGTACAAAGGAAGACCCATTAATTATTATATGATAATCTTTTTGCTGACTAATAAATACTTCTGCTTTAACTCCGAATGCTCTTTCTACTCTTATCATCACTTCAAATGAGAAATAATTCTAAAAATTGCTTCTGGCTAAATAAAGGTGTTAATATTAGTATTATTAGAATTATTATCCTCACCCTTTGTTATGATGGTATGGTTGTCTCCAAATTGAACACAGGCCACTGTACTACAGAAGAACGTGTTACCCAATGGGCAAACCATGCATCCACAGTTCACAAATCAGCTGACAAATTCACAGATCTCAGAATGGGTTCCAAGTACCATTAAATGTCTTTCATAGGTAGCATGGTCTCAAGGCTAGGGCACAATTTTGGGAGCCAGAGGTCCAAGTTCAAATCCAACCAGAACCACTTACTTGCTATGTGACCCTGAACAAGACACTAATCCTTCCACCTTTTCATACACCGAGCAGTATGAATAGGTAAATGGAAGAGATGTTTCTAAAAATAAGTCCATTATTTGTTTGAAATTGTTGTTCATGAAAGGCACTTAGGGCAGCAGCTCATTTACTGGAGCTGCACTATATCTCAGCAGGGCTTTCCTGAAATAAAATAGAAAACATTTAACTCATTACTTCCAATAACTTCATATGAAGTCTATACTATCCATTGCTAACCTGACACAAAGTGGCCACTAGGAGATACTGAGTTTTAATGTACTTTCTCTCTTGCTTTTTTAAACCATTTACAAAAACATTTATTCAGTCAGTGATTCTGAAAAATGTAAGCACAATTTGTGATTCAGTTGATTTTGTAACTTTAGCGGAAAGGCATCTGCCTATAATTACAGCAGACTGTAACAACAGATGCTGCCTTCTCCCTCCTGACAACCATCTCTAAGATTGATTCTTCTTAAAGGGTGTTTTCATAGATCATCCTGTAACTGCACGGAATGTATACCGAGTGCTTCGCCTAGCCTTGGTACAGAGAGCATCAACATCTATTATGTGTCTTTGATTTGGTCAGGCTAGTCTTTTGATGAAAACATCAGGGACTCGATTATCTAAGGGTTGGCACAGCTGAGGAAGTAAGTTCCCATATGCAACTTACTAATGCTGGAAAAAAAAAAAAAAATATATGCTTGCACCAGTGAGAATGCTGTTTTCAGCATTTTCTCACACAGGGGTGGCATCTTCCTTTGTTGCATGGATGTGCAAAAAGTATGCTGTGCCTGGTAATATCAGGTGGGGCATTTTCAGCACAACTGTGTAAAATTGTCTTTCTAGACTGCCACAAAATGTGGAAAAAGCTGCAAAATGGCAGCCTTTTAGAAAATTGTGTGCATGTGAAGAAAAACTGGTTCTGCAAAGGCACTCTCTCTTGAGTAGATTTTTTTAGGCACATGTATGCACTTTTCCTTCCTTTGAAAGCTGGCTCCTTATTTTCAGCTTGATGGCTGCTTCATATCATTAGTAGTAGTAGTACATGCAGTAGTAATAGGAGTAATAATAGTACTAGTAGTAGTAAAAGCAGTAGTAAATGCAGTAGTAATAGGAGTAATAGTAGTAGTAAATGAAGTAGTAATAGGAGTAATAATAGTACTAGTAGTAGTAAAAGTAGTAGTACATGCAGCAGTTATAGGAGTAATAGTAGTAGTAGTAAATGCAGTAGTAATAGGAGTAATAGTACTAGTAGTAGTAAAAGTAGTAGTAAATGCAGTAATAATAGTACTAGTAGTAGTAAAAGTAGTAGCAAATGCAGTAGTAATAGGAGTAATAGTAGTAGTAGTAGTAAATGCAGTAGTAATAGGAGTAATAATAGTAGTAGTAGTAGTAATAGCAGCTTTATTTATAAGATGCCTTTCTCTGAAGGCTCAGGGCACCGTACAGAGTGACAAGACAATAAATGAAAACAATCATAATCACTTCAAAATCCATTAAAATCCTGAGTGTCCTATGGATGTTTCCTTTTGGGGGGGGATGGTCCCATACCACTTGTTGGGCAGCTCCTGGTGGTGGCCTGTGGTTGGTGTTCATGGCAGTGTGAAGCTTCGATACATCGCCAACCCCTCTCCCCTGACAGGACGTCACCGTAGTTGAACCACTGCATAGAAGAGGGGTTGGGGTGAAAAGCGGGAAAATACAGCCGCTTTGCTAACAGGATGACCATGGCTGGTCCCCACTCATCACAAAACCCAGCGGTGTCCACACCAACCCTTGCCATGTGTTCAGCATAGAAGGAAGCCTTCGGGCAAGTCTCCTCTTCTGGTTCTCCAACCACAGCAGGGCCCCCCCCCGGTGAAGGGGTACATTGGGTCAACTGGTCTGTGGCAAAACTGAGGGTGGCAGGATGGTGATGAGGACTGGTGGTGGAGCCCTAGGCCACCCGAAGGAGTAGTTGGCTGAGGGCTTGGGGGATCATAAAGAAATAACACAAAAGAAAAATTCAGTAAAATATGTATAACTGCAGCAAGGGGATAAAATGCTATGCCTTTACTTCCTAAAGACCTGGCTAAACAAGAAGTTCTTCAATCCCCTTGCCCTTTAAAGGCCTCCACTGAGGGGGCCTCCCTCAGTCCCCTAGGTAGTGCGTTCCATAATGGGGAGCTGGCCACCTCGAAGTTACGGTCTCTGGAGGATATAAACCAGGCCCTTGGAACCAAAAGAAGGCCCTTCTCAGAAAAGTGGAGGGAGTACAAGAACTGGACAAGATGCAGGACCTCCAACAGGTACAGTAGTTGGGTGGGGGGGGGCCCAACCCATGCAGGGCTTTGTTGGTTAGAAGACCAACCTTGAAGGGAACTTGCCAGTTCACGGGCAGCCAGTGCAGATCACGGAGTACTGTGGGTATATGGCTAGACCTTAAAAGGCTAATTACGGCACGGAAGAACAGACTCAGATGGAAGTCGGATAATTTGTGCAAGGCCTTACAGTAATCCCATGGTTAGTCAGAAAGGGATCTGAAGTGGAACTGTGATTCACAGTTCAATGCCCTAAAAAGCAGCATTCACAAACTCCCTCAGTTGTAAGTTGATTTGAGTTTTATACACGGCACTGTAGATGCAGACAAACTGATCAGTTGTCCCTGATTATAAGGACATCCCACATTTTACCCCTTAAAATTACCCTGTCCTTCATTCATCCATCATGAAAAAGGTGCCGCCCACACAGAGAACATGCGGTAAATTCAGACTTTAAAGCTGAAATTCATAATATTCCACGATGCTGAATCAGAAACTCTGTACAAGTAAACAGAATGGTTTCCACAGTGTTCTGAGCTTTTATCTCCATGTTTGAAGTGGCGTCCCTCATTGTCTCTCATTTTGAGTGTACAGAAATGTCCTTGTCCCTCATTTCAGTGACAAAAGGTTGAGAGATATGGATGCAGGCTTCTACTTGACAGAAAATCTGAGTTGTCCTACAACTTTATTCATCCACTAGCTTTCTTATGAAATACTAGTCCATTGATAGTTTGACAGAACACATGAAAACTTTCCTCAATTTGGGCGAAGTACACCAAGCTTACTATAAATTCAAATCTATTAACTGGCGTGCTATTATATTTGCAAATGCACCCTTTTTATCTGAACCTTGTAAACCATGAACCTATTTTTATCATAAGATATTGAACTTGTGCTGCAAATACTTTTATGGGAACCATGTACTTAAGAATGAGCTGCTGCACATGACAGAACACTTTGTGGGAAGAGCAAGTTGTATGAAGCGGCAACAGATGAGAAATATTTACAGCTTCATTCTACAGTCGCAATTTACAGCAAAATGTGTTGTCCACAGTGTTTCATTTGTGGGTGTAGTCCTAGTGTGCCCTTACCTTTGTTTGCTGTTAGGAGCTTTATCTTAAGTTGCCTACTAGTTTTATGGCTCCTTGTGATCTCCTTGTTTGAGGACCATTAATTCAGCTAATGCTGGTTTTGCGTCAAGTTATATTAGCAGAGCTGTGATTTTAAGTAACTCTCCTTAGTGAGTATTAATAAAGGCTACATTTACAGAAGACAGACACCTCTGGAATAATTAAGTTGGATGTTCTGTAAAGAAGCAGCTGGGTTCTGATATGCAAAAGGTTAGCATGGCACTAACTGAGTTAGCATGCGCTAACCTGGATTAGCACTGGCGCTCCGGGTGGGATGATATTAAGAAGCCTCCAGAGTACTGCACTAAACTGGCAGTATGATCATGTTACCTGTACTGCTGAAGCTATGCAAATGAGGGATCCCTCATGCATAATGGGGCAGTGGTATATTCAAAAGGTTTTGGTGGCACTGAAAGTCTGTTTACCGCTGCTGAGACCTGGCCTTAATACAGTGCTAAGTCCACGCTCCCAACCCCCTAAAGGCAGGATGACTGTACTGCAGCTGACCACCCCTGTGTCTAGTGTATCCCTTCCCAGATTGCCGCTGTCATTATGAGATAGTCACTGGTAGTCTAGTGGATCCCACTTCCTCTGATTGCCCCAGTCTTTATAATATTGGATAGTCCCTAGTAGTCTTGTGGACTCCCCAGTCACCCTTATCATTATAATATGAGATGGTCTCTAGGAGTCTAGTGGACCACTTCCCCTCAATCAAATGCTCATCACCCACCTGCAGACCCCATGACCTGCACCCTTCACACACACCCCACCCCGGTCAAAACACACCTTATCTGCAACAGCATAGCAGTGTCTGGCACAGCTCTCTGCTCACCTTCTCAGCTGGCCACCATCTGGCAGTCACAGAGTGTGGTCGAGTACTGTATGTACTCTCAGTCATGCTCTGTCACTGACAGATGCCAGCCAACCAAGGAGGTTAAAGGAGGACAGTACTGTATGCCACTCTGCTGGTGCAGATAGGGTGAGTGTTTTGACTGGTGAAGGAGGCTGCAGGGCAGGTAGTCTGCAGCAGGTGGGTGTTGGCACTAGGTCAGGGGGGAGGGAGTCCACTAGGCACCAGGGAATGATATCAAAGAAGGTGACAGGGGTGATCCAGGAAGGGGGTCCACTATATACCATGGAATCATGGCAAAGAAAGTGACAGGGCTGATCAGGGGAAGGGGGCATCTAGACTATCTCGTTATGACAGAGGCAGTAAAGGGGAGGGTGGTCAGCTAGACACCAGGGACTCTTTGCCAGCTCCCAGCAAGAGAGCTATGGGGGATGGTATACACAGGCAAATGAGTCCCTTAATGGCTCCTTTGCATGCTCTGGATGAATAGGGCCCACAGGAGCCCTGGTGGTATCCCTGTTTGGACATGATATCTCTTGTGGGCCATATAGAGGCTTGGACTGTGTTGGTGCAGCCCATATCCACTCAGTGCCGTGTCGGCATGGCCAGATATTCAGTTAGTGTTGTCTGTTAGTATGCATTAACTAGCTAAGTATAGCTCAGAGCTGGCCATGTGCTGTTTTCATGGTGCAGCACTACCAGTCGACTCTGAATATTGGGGCCCTAGAGTCTTCACTGTTTTATTGCATTGATGACCTGCAGTGATATATGCACTTTTGTATGGCTGTGTGTGTAGTCTGATGAAATGAAACACTTAAAAAAACAAACAAAAAAATCCACATTTACTCTTGCTGGAATTAGAAATAGTTTCTTGTGTGTTTATACATTTTACAAAACACAAATTTTAATGGGGATAAAAAGCAAGAGAAGACTAGGGAGATGTAATTTTCAGTTTTAAACTTTCTGAAAGGGGTCATACTGTCAGTCCAAATGCAGTTCTTTAGTATATACGAGGAAGAAAGGACAAGGGAGTAGTCGGTGTCTTTGAAAAGTCAATGGAAATAGCAGGATGGCCGCCTACAAGAGAAGGATGATGGAGGCTTCAGTACAACAGTTGTTTGCTCACATTGTTTTTACCTTCAAGCTGAAACTAGATAAATACCTTTTAAAAAAGGAGAGGTGACACGGTATTCCCACACAGGTTGTGCAGCAGCAAACTTAATGGGTATATTTCCTTCCTTTCTTTCTTTCTTTCTTTCTTTCTTTCTTTCTTTCTTTCTTTTCTTTCTTTCTTTCTGCCTGTCTTTCTTTCTTTCTCTTTCTTTCTTCCTTTCTTTCTTTCTTTCAGCCTGCCTTCCTTTCTTTCTTTCTTTCTTTCTTTCTCCTGTTCTTATCCTGAAACAAAACTCTTTGGCAACTGATATTTATTGTACCTGTGTCCCATTTGCAATTGAGGAAATGTTAAGTGTCAAGGGCTGAATTTTGTTAATGTTATGCAGAAATACACAAGTAAAGACCAGGAGCTGGATTTTCAAAACCCCTAGGAACTAGTGGAGGTGTGAGAAAAACTTACGGAAGTGGGTCTTCACATATGGAACCACAGTCTTTCCCACATACACCAGATTTTCATAGGCAGAGCTGTTTTACAGTGGCTCCACGACTTATGACAGCTTGCATCTATTTTTTTTTTTGTGTGTGTAGCTGCGCCAAAATGCTGTGCCTGGTTGGACCAGTCATAACATTATTCACAGCTGAGCCTGTCACCCATGTGGAGCACAGGCTGAAAATATGACTGTCCCCTGGTGCAGAGATTTTTTTTCCACACCAGTGGACTGTGGCACAGGATAAAATTCCTTGACCACTTGAAAATCTGGTGTCAGCTGCTTAAACTAGGATCCTTGTCCTAGATTGTTTACCTCTTCCTTCTGCTTGCTCCGCTGTTGAAGTCATAATCTTCTGCTAGTGACTTCACAACCTTTTGTTGTGGAAGTAACGGAGGCGCTACAAGCAGCAGATTATGATCACAGCTGAAGAATAAGCAGCAGAAGCAGAATAACTCTGTAGGCCACCGGTTCTGTTTACCATAACATGATGCACATAATAAAGAAATTTGAAATACCGTTCATGGAATAACAAAAGTAAAAAGTTATAACAAAGCCAAATATGGAGAGATGAGGAACTATTTGGCCTACTGAGACTGGAAAAAAGAGCTAGAGGGATTACCAAAGGAAAAAATTAAAGACACTTGGATTACTGTATTGAAGAGTTTGTACCAGTATGGCTGAAAAATAACCGCAAAGGGAAAGTTCCATTATGGTACAATCATGTTATTAAAAAACAGATTAGAGCCAAGAATATAGCATACAAAAATATAAAACCAAACCCTCCATGTGCACTAGGGCAAAATACAAGCAAGAACGTAAAAAAAAAAAAAATGTAAACATTTAATCAGAAAAGCAAAACATGAAGCAGAATTACAGCTAGCAATAAAGGTAAGAGACAACAGAAAAGCCTTTTATAATTACATCAATGGATTGAGGGGAGACCAGCACAAAATTGGACCACTAAAAGTAGATGACACACTTATTGAACAAGAAATGAATATGGCAACTGAATTCACTAAATATTTTTTAAGTGTATACTAACCAAAACAAGTGAGTGCGATAGAAGCAGACAGTTTATTAAACATCATAATGAGTGAAAGTGAAGTTGGATCAAAGCTAAATGAACTATGGATTAGCAAATCACTGGGTCCAGATAACCTCCACCCTAGGCTCCTTAAGGAATTATCTATGGAACTGGCAGGCTCATTAGCTTTATTATTCAATAAATCCATCTCAAGTGGACAAGTAATTCCAGAATGGAGGGAGGCTAATGTGCCTCCAATTCACAAAAAGGGTTTGAGGAATTATCCTATAAATTATAGGCCAGATAGATAAACCTCGGTAGTTGGTAAGTTTATGGAGGGATTTGTTAAGGATCTGACCGAAGTAGAAAGAACATCCATAGGCCATTGTGATATATCTCAGTATGGGTTTACACATTTCAGGCCCTGTCAAACTAATCTGCTGTTTTTTTTTGGAACCGATAAGTAAGGCTCTGGATAATGGTCTTCCAGTGGGTGTTATTTATTTAGATTATTCTAGGGCTTTTGATACTGTTCCACATAAAGAACTGTTAGAGGAACTTTAAAAAATTGGATTTAGTTGCAATATACTAAAAAGGGTGAATTCACGACAGAGTGATAGAAGGCAGAGGGTATCAATTAGAGGCCACAGTTCGACCTGGGGAGAAGTGAGCAGTGGGGTGCCCCAGGGATCAGTCTTGTGTCCCACCCTTTTTAACTTGTTTGTGTCATCAATGGAAACATCAAAACATTCTTGGATGGGCACATTTGCCAACAATACAAAGGTGGGAGCAATAGTAGAAAATAATATAGCTTGTGACTGACTTCAGGATGACCTGAATAAAATATCAAAGTGGGCCAACAACCATAAATTACAATTTACTGTAACAAAGGTGAAAGTAATGCACTTTGGTAACAAAAACAGAATGAGGAAATACTTCCTAAATGGTAGTCGACTAGAATCATGTGCTAAAGAAAAGGATTTGGGTGTAATTATATGCAATGACCTTACCTTCACCAAACATACTCACTCAAGTAGTAGTAGCCCAAGCAAATAAAATACTGGGAGCCATTTTTTAACAACATTAGGAGTAAAGATTCGAGAGTTATAATCCCACAGTATGGGTCTCTGGTCAGGCCTCATTTAGAATATTGTGCTCAGTTTTGGGCACCGTATAAAGTTAAGGATATGCATGAGCTATTGTGACTTTCTAGGTGCATATAGTTGCAAGACTCCACGAGTGAGTGGAGCTTGTGTCTGCACAGTAACAAAAACTAACTTTTACACTATAAGCGTTCTCGCTGAACCAAAAGTTAATTTCATCCACTTCTGGTTTCAGAATGCTCTTAAGCCCTAGTGCAGCGAGTGGGGTGAGCGTGTGCAGGGCTGCGAGTGGAGACGTCCGCAGAGATGCGCATGTTCTGCGCATGTTAGCGTTGTCCACTGGTGAAGCAGGGGAACAGGTAACACTATACCCAATATAGTGTATCATCAGGGAACTTCCAGAAGTAAGTACTGCATCTAGCTTTACCATGGATAACTGTGACTACAAAAACTACTGCAACTCCTGTCAAATGTATGGCCTAGGTAGGCAAATACTTGAATTTACATGTGACACATGTCTCTTAGTGCATACTCTACAGGAAGAAACTGCAAGGCTTCTGTCCAGAGGGACAGTCAGCCAAGACATTGAGGCCCTGAAAAGCTATATTGACTTTATGGCAGACCAATTAGAAACTACTGCAGTTTCCACCAAAACAGAATTAGTTCCTGATATGACGGGCTACTAATGAACCAATCCTTCCTCTACAGGCTGAAGTGGAAGACTGGCCAATGGTCACAAAAGATACAAACAAGTGGAGGGTGGGCCAGATATACAACAGTGCCCCAGTAGTATTGCAAAACAAATATAAACCCTCAGTCATGAAGATGATGTTTCCCTCTTAATAGAGGAAAGTCCATGTAGCCCAACACTTGTCAAGCAGGGACGATCTGTCATAAGTAAGTCAACTAAAGTCACCCACAGACTTAACCGTCTACCGCATATCAACTTTAAAATCCCAGAGTATGAGGATATATACAATCCAACTCCTGAGGAACCCCAGTCACCACAACCAGGGGCACCATTACACCTAAACAAATGCAATAAAGAGGTATATGTGATTGGCGATTCCATTATCAAGCACATTGACAGAGCTGTATGTAACCCAGATAAACTTCATCGCACATGCTCAAGTTTTAGGGGGGCTAAGGTATTGGAGTTAGCCTCAATGGCTAAAGAAATGCTGCATAAAGCAGGGGAAAACCCATTTATTGTCATCCATGCAGGTACTAATGATACTAATCAGACAACTCTTGACCAATTAAAACCGGACTATGTGGCACTTAATAATGTTTTAGTAGAGAGAGGCTGCTCTTTCTGCTTCTCAGAAATCTTGCCTGTACCTAGAGCCTCCTTTTCAATCACTTGCAAAATTAAGGCTCTGAATGAATGGCTCAGGAAATGGTGCAAAAGACAGGCAATCCCATGTCTGACTCGCTGGGAATAATTTTTTGACATATCTGCTGGGACAGCTTACACCTTAGCAGAAGGGGGAGTACTATGTTTGGTAAAAGTATTTCTGAAGCTATTGACCAACATTTAAACTAGATCCTAGTGGGGGAGAATGGGACTCCTCCCAAATCTGTAACGGGGGAACAACTTTAATAAGCCATAAAACATGCAAAATACTATCTTTAAATGCAAGATAATTAAATTTAGTTAAAATTGCCGAGCTGGCAGCCAAAAGCAAATTATATCACATAAGTATCATAGCCATTACGGAAACCTAGTGGGACTCGATATCTTCATGGTTGAAAGAAATCCCTGGTTTCAAACTCTATCATAAAGATAGAGTGGACCAAATTGGGGTGGGGGGTGCTCTTTATGTTAGAGAAGACATACCATCCTTTCAACTCGCCTATCACACAATAACTGAAAGTATATGGGTTAACATCCAGTTTAAAGGACAACCATAGTTAATTTTAGGCACATGCTATAGGCCCCCCTCATTTGACCTTGATTATACGTCCACATTAGCCAAAGATATATCATATTTGGCTAACATACAGTAGGTGATGTCATAATTTTAGGGGACTTCAGTATGCCTAAAATAAACTGGAACATGCTTATTGGCACCACCCAGCATGAAAAATGCTTCGTATCCTCACTAATTGATTCAGGCCTAGAACAAATTATTAAACAACCAACCAGAGGTAGTAACACCTTGGACCTGCTGATTACAAATATTAAAAATAAAATATCTAACCCATGCATATACGATCCTTGAGGTAATAGTGACCATAGCTCTATACTCTTTGATTTGACATATAAACACCAACCCCCCATAACTCAATCTATATTCAAAAACAATGAAAATGCTAATTATAAGGAAATTAATGCTCTCCTAAACAAAACCCATTGGCATGAAATTCTCACACTTTTCCTTCTCGAGGAGGCCTGGAATTATTTAAAATCTATGATTTTTGACTTTGAAAATTAATTTGTCCTAATTAAAAATAAATAAACAAGAAAGAGAAGATTCCCATATGGTTAAATAAATCTAACAAAACCCAAATTAAAAAAAAAAAAAAAAAAGAAACTTTTTGCCCTACTCAAAGCTTGTGGTAACAACGACTGTGGGGAAAATCCTACATAACAATAAACAAGCAGTAAAAGAATTAAAACACTTAAACGCTCAAAAAGAAACTTAGAATTCAGAATAGCTCATACTAAGGATTGTCATAAATCATTATTTTCCTACCTCAATTGCAAAAAGGGAAACTACAAACAAATTGACCCCCTAATTGTGAACAATTCTACACTTGTGTCTGACAAGAAAGCTGCTGATACATTTAATAACTATTTTTGTTCTGTCTTTTCCAACATAGAAGTAGTTAAACTCTCTAACACCCTAGCACATACAACCAACCCTCACATAATCACTGTATCAGACACTCTCCAAGTCCTAATGACGTTAAACAAACAAACAAAAAAAAATACAAGTCCGGGCCCTGTTAATTTAAATTCCAGGTTTTTAATAGAAACATCCAAGGCTTTAGCTATCCCACTGACAATTATCTTCAATAAATCACTGTCTCATGGTATGGTACCGCAGGACTGGCAAAAGGCCACAGTTATTCCTATCTTAAAAAAAGGTTCCCGATCAAACACTGAGAACTATTGTCCTATTAGTCTGACCTTGGTCATTTGCAAATTAATGGAAAAAATGATTAAATTCCTACTAGAAAAAGAAATGGCAACCCTTAACATCTTAGACTTGTCCCAACATGGCTTTAAGCAAGGTCATTCATGTACCTCTAATCTTCTAGCTTTTTACAGTCATATAAGTCAAGGACTCCACTCCCAAACCCCCATGGATGTAATTTTGCTAGATTACAGTCATTCCTTCGACAGGGTATCGCATGGCAAACTCATCGTGAAACTTAACACACTTGGTTTTTCCTTCCACCTAGTCAAATGGGTAAATAGCTGGCTATCCAACAGATCCAAACAAGTAAAAATCAATGGAACCAAGTCGGACAAGGGATTTGTGAGTAGTGGAGTACCACAGAGCTCGGTCCTGGGCCCCACCCTGTTCAATTTATTTATCAGCGACATGCAGATAGGACCCTGTAATATATTATCAAAATTCACTGATGACCCTGAACCGGGGGGTGGGGGGGGGGAGTTGATTCCATGATGCGTTCCTTGCCCAGCTGGTGACTGAGCCGATGAGGGAGGGGCACATCCTGGATGTGGTCCTGTCAGACTGTGAGCTCATCAGGGACCTAGTTGTTGGGGATGCCCTGGCAGGAAGCGACCACACCACAGTTTGGTTCCCCCTTGCACTAGGGGCAGGGTAGAACACACAAGAATTACTGTGGTTGATTTTAGAGGGGCGGACTTTGGGGGGATGGAGTGGATCCTTAGGGGCTACCTAGATGAGATCAGGCCAAGCATGAGCACGGAGGCCTGGTGAGAATTATAAAAAAAAGGGGCTCCTGGAGGCTACCAAGGCCTGCATAAGGGAGAGACGCAAGTGGGGCAAAGCGAGGAGGCCAAGCTGGTGGACAGGGAGGTCCAGGATGTGGTGGCGAGGGAAAAAGGCTGCTTATAGCCGATACAAATGTTCTCGGGGCTTAGATCCAAGGGGAGGGATAAGGCAGCCAGAAGGGTCACCAGGGTGGTGAAGTCTGCCAAGGCGGAGCAGAGATTGGCACAGGGGACTAGAAGGGGGAAGGGTTCTTCAGGTATATCAAGGAAAGAAGAAAAGGGAAGGGGCAGATTAGTAGGCTTAGATAAGGAAGTGGGTGGGTGGAGGAGGCATGGGAGAAAGCAGAGGTGCTAAATTACTTTTTTGCCTCAGTCTTTGCCAAGGAGGATGGGGCGGCACGGCTAGAAGAGTGGGAAGGGGGACCGGCAGATGAAGTGGAGGAAATTAATTTTGAAATACCCAGAGAGGGGGTGTGGGAAGCTCTCAAGGCTGTAAGAGGGGATAAAGCACCGGGCCCAGATGGGATCCATCCCAGGGTGCTTAAGAATCTGGCAGATACCCTGGCCGCACCCCTGGCAGACCTTTTTAAATACTCCCTGCAGTCAGGATGGGTTCCTTATGACTGGAGGATGGCCCATATCGTGCCTATACAGAAGGGTGACTCCTGAGATGAGTCAGGTAACTATAGGCTGGTTAGCATGATGTTGGTAGTGGGCAAAGTGATGGAGGTCAGCTTGATGGAGAGGATGGAGATTGGAGGGGGTTCTGAAGGCACGGGGTCACCTAGATGATTGCCAGCATGGCTTTGTTAAGGGCAGATCGAGTCAGACCAACCTAGTGGAGTTCTATGAAGGGGTGATGAGTGTGCTGGACTGGGGCAGGCCAGTGGATGTCCTCTTTCTGGACTTCAGGAGGGCATTTGACTCCTGGGCTACTGGGGAAGCTTGAGGATATTGGGGGGCAGATGGTCAGGTGGCTAGGAAACTGGCTAGCGGAGCATGTACAGAAGGTGGGGGGTCTCATCTTCCAGGATAGTCACTAGTGGGGTGCCACAGGGGTCGGTACTGGCCCACTCCTGTTTAACTCCTATATCTCAGACATCAGAAGTGGTATCAGGAGCAGGATGAGCCTCTTTGCAGATGACTTGAAGTTATGGGCGGTGGTAGATGGGGAAGAGGGAAAGCTGGATCTCCAGGATGACCTGGAGACTCTGGGGAGATGGTCACGAGCCTGGAAGCTAAAGTTTAATGCTGTGAAATGCAGGATTCTGCACCTGGGGGCCAAAAATCCAGCTCATGTATACACCTTGGTGGGGGCACTATAGGTTTCTAGGGGGGAGAAGGACCTTTGGGTGGTGGATGCCAAAATGAATAACTCAAAGCAGTGTAGAAGGGCTGCGGTCCAAGCAAATAAAACTCTGGGGTGCATAGCCAGGGGGATAACCTTAAGGAGTCTAGAGGTGCTCCTACTGTACAATTGCCTGATTAGACCACACCCGGAATACTGTGTACAGTTTTGGTGTCCCTACTTAAAGAGGGACATTGCATTACTGGAGAGGGTGCAGAGGAGAGTGACCAGGATGGTACTGGGGTTGGGGAAAAGGCCCTTTAAGAAGAGACTGGGGGAGCTCAACCTGTACTCGCTGGAGGAAAGAAGGAACAGGGAGGATATGATAGAGGTCTTCAGATATCTCAAAGGAATAAATAGGGTAAGCCTTGAGGGGGTCTTTCAGCTGAGGGAGGTGGGGGCCACCAGGGGACACTCAATGAGCTGGACGGGGGGGAGACTGAGGGGAGAACAAGGAGGCGCTACTTAACTGAGAGGGTGGTGGAGCCCTGGAGTGCACTGCCTATGGAGGTGGTGGCTGCTACTACTGTAGAGGGGGTTCAAGAAAGGCTGGGATAGGTACAGAGGGAGGGTGCATCCCGGAGCCCCGCTGGGATATGGGGGACTTTGTAGGGGGGGGCTACAAACAGTGCCCTGGGAAGGCACTAACCATTGAGCAGACTCAATAGACCATAGGGCCTAATCTGCTGGCTTCGTAGTATGTTGGTATTACAAATAGGATTACATTGGCAGATGACTTACAGATTATTGAACGATGGGCCCACTCCAATAGTATATCATTCAGCATAGATAAATTTACTGTCCTACACTTTGGCACAAATAACCCCAAACTGACCTATACCCTAAACAATATTCCCCTGAAATCCTCAGACAGAGAGAGAGAGAGAGATAGAGAGAGATAGAGAGAGAGAGAGAGAGAGAGAGATCTGGGCATAATAGTTAATAATAAACTTTCCTCGACAGATAAATGTACAAAAGTTGCTAAACTATCCAACAGACTTCTTAAACGCATAAACAGCACCTTTATCTCCAAGATGGAAGAATGTCTAATACCACTATATAGGGTACATAGTAGGCCCTATTCCGATTATGGTTCTCCTTTTTGGAGTCCCTACCTTATCAAAGACATTGAAAGGATAGAGCAAACACAGAGGCGGGCCACCAAGATGGTCTCACATTAGGCTTCTAAAGAGTACATTGAGGGACTCCTTGCCACAGGCCTCCACTCAGTGCAGACAAGGAGATGCAGAGGTGATCTCCTGTTTCTCTTTAAACTTCATTATACAATGGCAAGAAAAAATCCTGGCTCCTGATTGGTCAGTTGGCCATCACAGCAGGGATGTTATCCTGGCATAACATCCCTGCTGATGATATGTTGACCAGCACCACATTGCTTGAATCTTTTCTTAAAAAAATATTTTTAAACACTAAATAAAATTCTTTAAAATTATTTTTTTCTGTATAAAACAATGAGCCATTGTACAATAGGAATAATGCCCTCCAGGGTGGGTGTTATGCTGGGATAACATCCCTTCTCAGTGTTGGATGCCCTCGGCCGGTGGCCTCGGGCCCAACCACCCGAGGTGGGATGTTATCCCATCATAACACCCACCCTGTCAGGCATTATTCCTTTAGCATTCACCTGTGCTAATGCAACAGTGTGATTAACCTTCTTACACAGAAAAATAGTGCCCTGACTCCATAACAAACAACTTGAGGTTAGTAAGGCAAAAACTAATAAAAGACTTAACTTTTTCACAGTAAGAACACCTAGAGTTTGGAACAGGCTTCCACAACAACTTATAGATCTTAACACCTTCAATGCTTTAAGAAAGGCTTAGATAATTGGCTAACTGTTAACCAGATTTAGGAACAATGACCCACAATGTAGTGGGGGACAATCTCGATGGGCTTCAGCCTTCTTTTGTCCAATCCTACCAAGTAACCAAGCTTGAGAGAGTGCAAAGAAGAACCACAAAAAAAAAAAAAATCAACAATCAATATAATTTGGAATATGGAGAAAGACTGAAGGAATTGAACCTATACCCTCTTGAATACAGACATTGTAGGAGGATCTTTGTTTGGTATTCAGGGCCTTCAGGAACCAAGATTTATGGGGGTGCCTTGGATTACAGGCAGAAGTGACCAATAAAAATCTAAGCAGGCATAACAAACCGCTTGGTGGTGAGATGTATTACACTACCAAAAGAGGGAAGTGGTTCAATCAACGGGTGGTCAGTACAGTAGTAACCACAGACATTGCCAGCTATTTCCAGATATTTCGCAAAATTTCTAGAGAGTTTCTCTCTGCTGCCCCTACTGTGGAAATGCAGAAAGCAGGAGATTTCTCTAGAAATATCACATACATTTCTGGAAATAGCTGCCAATGTCTGTGGCTACTACTGTATGTGGAATGCACTGCCATAGATTATTGTGCATTGCCCATCTATTGAAGCATTCAACTTAGCTTTAGATAACCGTCTAGGTTTTTCCAGCTAACCAGTTGGCAAGTCTGTTATGGCATAATGCTTTTGACTCATAGTAATCCTATGAATCTTATGTTTACATGGAAAGGAATTTTAAGAATAAAGGGATGAGAAATGCAGAAAATAAAATGTGAAATAGTAGCTGAGTTTCATCAAAGTGTCATGCTGTTCAGAGTTCTCTCAGTGGCATCAGCTGAGGAACAGCGAGGGAGCAGTCGGGAAAGGCGCAGCCAATTGCCTGCTTCCTTCAGCCCACAGCAACCAGCTGAGCACCGGGGAACGGCTCCGCCAAGCGGGCGGTCGGCGGCACCTAGCCAACTTGGGAACCATAAGGTCGCGGGAGGAACAGCGAGGGAGTAGTCGGAAAGGCGCAGCCAATCGGTAAGCTTAGCTTCCACCGTGCACAGCAGCTGATTGGCCTCCTGCCCCATTGACTTACACTGGCTCAGTTTGCATTGCTGAAATCTGTGTGGGACTTGAAAATTTGTTTTTCTTTTGTCTTTACTCTTCCCTGGTGTTCTACTGCAAGTTTCCCAGAAGAGCTGCTTCCACTCTGGTGAGACATCTATAGAGGCAACTGCTGTTGATTCTGTTGAATTCTGCTGGACTCTGTTAGCAGCAGGGCCAGGCAGCTGAGGCGCCACTCTCCTTCTAGTTTTATATGTGTAAATCATCAAAAAAGTGCTGTTATCCACTATTGTATTGTAAGGAAACTACTGTTTTACTGCTCTTTAAAGTAATTGCAGCTCCTTGTCTGAATATGAGGTGGGCCAGACGCTGAGGCGCCACAGGACCCCCACAGTCCTTTTGTAGTGCAGATTTGGTCAGTGATGCCCAGAAAAAGGCTTGCTACTGCCTTTATTAATTGCTGCACCCTCCTCTGTCTCTCCAGCCTGCTTCCTTCAGCCCACAGCAACCAGCTGGTGCCGGGCTACGCTCCGCCAGCCCGGTCGGCGACACTAGCCGAACTTGGGAACCACAGGGGAAGAACAGTGAGGAGCAGTCGGGAAAGGCTCAAATTTTGCCCACCCGCCCTTCCCCTTCCTGTGTGTTAATTTATCAGGCATCTTCCGCCAAAATCTCTTCCCGCCCACAGCACTTTTCTAAACCAATAGACAGTCACACCAGCTTGTTGACCCAACCAATCAGCAACTTGCTACTCCCTATTGCTAACTATCAATATTCCCTCAGAATGGGAGCTTGCTACTGATACTCCTGTCACTAATAGCACAGGGTTCCACAATGAAGATGACCCTATTATACAATCTAAAGTGGTCAACCCGCCTAGTTTCTCTGGAACATCCCCTGGCTGACACCCATACCCTCATATATGTCTTGCCATTGCTGCATCGACTACAGTGGTACAATCACCATAAGTTAACATCACCACATATATGTCTCAGACAAGGCCCCACTACTGGTATATAGATCCCCTAAGCCTAGTCATCAAACTGCTAATTCAGTATCCCCGACACACACCTAAATCCACAGGAGCACCCAAAACAAAGAGTGGCAACGGAATAAAAAAAGGAGGACCAAAGACAGCCCTCTCTCCCTATCACTGGCAGCCCTTATGAAATTACTGATCTTCCTATTGCTCTGTATTGGTAATGTAGAAATCAACCCTGGACCTCTTGAAAGCATCACCTCTCCCTCAGACCTATCCTCAATTAAAGGCCTCAGTTTCCTGCATATTAATGTATGCAGTCTGTTGAAAAAAATTACATTGCTACAATCCTGGGTTGCCCATACCTTGCCAGACTTTCTTGTGATAACTGAGACATGGCTCAAGACCACCACAATGGACAGGGAAGTTAACCTACCTAACTATCAGCTATTCAGAGCTGATCGCCAAACAAGGGGAGGCGGAGTAGCCATATATGTAAAAGCTGGTTTAGTTGTATCCTGTACTGCTGCAACATCTATGCCCAAGGAATTTGAGTGTCTATCTTTAAAAGTTCTCTCCCAATACAGCAGCTTTCCATTTAATTGGATGCTACAGACCCCTCAGCTGAACACAAGCTCTTATCCCACCTGGGAAACCTGTCAAGTCCTGTACTGAAGAAGTCATTATCATAGGGGACCTGAATTTCAACTGGCTCACCCAGGCAGCTACACCTCTGGTATTATTCTGTGACACCTATGGGCTCACACCGTTAATTAATGAACCAACAAGACTAAATGCAAGGAATAGTAGTAACAGTACTCTACTTGACATCATACTAGTGAGTAAACCACATCTATTCACACACGCTGGAGTGCTCCTATGCGACATAAGTGACCACTGCCCCATCACAGGGGTAAGATCCAACAGCATTAAAACAGATCCTGCAAAATTCCTCATGAGGAGATCCAAGAAAAACATCAATATTGAAGGATATCTGCATGATCTAGCCTACTCTCCACACTGGCAAAAGTTCTATCTTGCACATTCTGTAGAAAGCTCAGCAGGTGCTTAATAGCATTATATTAAATGCCTTTAACACCCATGCCCCAATCTCTAGTATCTGAATAAAAACAAATCCTGTCGCTGGTTTTCAGCTGACCTCAAAGCTGCACTGCTGGAGAGAGATAAACTTTGGAAAGTAGCAAGAAAAACTAAGAATATCATGGACTGGATGATCTTTAGGAAAGCCAGGAATAAATGCACTAGGAAAGTTAGGGATGCAAAGGCTGCCTACTACTTGGCTCAGCTCGACTCCTCCTACCATAATACTGCTAGATTTTGGGGCACCATCAAGGGTGTGATGGGCCAGGATGTTATCAACCCCTTCCAACCCATTTACACAGTAACTATGGCCCCATTACTGGCACATTGGAAATCCTGGATGCATTCAACAACCACTTCACAACAGCTGGCCTTGCTTTGACTCCTCCCCAGCTAACCTATTAAGGGATCATTTAAGCTCCCACTATACTGGTGAACAAAGAGTTGACTCTCCTTTAGCTTCAAACCTATACTGTTGAAACAAGTTGAAGATCTATTATGGCATCTAGATACCAAAAAAAGTGCAGGAGCAGATCTTCTGGACCCATTCTTTCTAAAGATTGCATGTCATGTGCTTGCAGTCCCCCTAACTCACCTCTTTAACCTTTCCCTAAACTCTGGCTCTATTCCCACGCTGTGGAAGACAGCCCAAGTGGTCCCCCTTCTAAAATCAGGGGACCCTATGGATTTTAATAACTACAGGCCCATTTCTATCCTACCTGTGTTATCCAAGATGCTGGAGAAATTAGTGAGTATTCAGTTAAGGGAATATCTGGACAATGCTAATCTATTAAATCCAGCTCAATCTGGATTCAGAGCCAAACATAGCACTATCACTGCATTAGCCAAGGTCACCAATGATTGGCAAACTGAACTGGATAAAAGAACAATGTCTGTGCAGTATTCCTGGACCTGAGCAAAGCATTCAACACTGTGGACCATGAACTGCTACTCTCATCCCTACACTCCATTGGCCTAGATCCATCCTCCCTTAAGTGGTTCAGATGCTACCTCCGGTAGATCACAGCAGTAAAAGCTGAAGGTGACCTCTCCCATTAAGACCACTGTCAAGAGGAGTCCCCAAGGCTCTATTCTGGGTCCTATCTTTTTGCCATTTATATAAATAAAATTGATTCAACCCTTACCAAGTCCTCAGTACATCTCTTTGCTGATGACACTGTACTGTATGTCAGCAACCCTTCACCTAAAGTTGCTCATGAAATCCTACAAACAGAATTCTCCTGTTACAACATCAGCTTCTCAAGAAAAGCTTCTGCTAAATGCAAAGAAAACCAAAGCAATGATGTTCACAACCCAAAACTCACCAACACATCCTCTTCAATCAGTCTCCCCAGATATGCACTATACTTGAGAAAATCTGGAGTATGTTGAAAATTTCAAATACCTAGGTGTGTGGATTGACAGCAGACTTGACTTTACTCAGTATCTAGAACAACTGCTGAAAAGCTCGCTAAGGCTTGGCCTCCTACAGATTAAAACACTTCTTAATAGAGATTCAAAGATGAGATTAGTCCAGGCCATCTTTCTATCAGTCATTGACCACGCAGACTTCCTCTATAGTCACTGCTCCACTCCCTACCTTCAAAAGTTGGATACCTTATACCATAGAGCAATAAGGTTCATTACAGACTGCCATATAATACTCACCATTGTTCTCTCTATGATTCAGTTGGATGGGTTTCTTCATGTCAGGAGGAGCAGAAATGCAGCTCTATGGATCTACAGAGCTTTATCAAAAACTCCCAAGCTATATCCTGGACTGCTTCAACCTGACCACTCCCAGCTCCTATGCCCTAAGAAGCAACAATATCATCCTGCTCAAATTGCCCAAGTCAACACCAAAATAGGGAGGGCAGCAATCAGCTACTCTCTAGCCATAGCATGGAACACCCTACAAAAATCCCTAAAACTGTCCATTATCATTCCATTTACATCCTTCAAGCAGCACTGTACAGCCTTCTTCACAGAGAAATGCAGTTGCTACCGCTAGAGATAGAATAATCATCCCACAAAACCTTATTCCAATCACATATGGCATATTCCTTCCAGCCAGACACACGCCAGTATATGGCACCCAATATTCCTTTACCATCCTTGTACTCATTATGTGAGTGTGTCATAGCCCTTTGTGATATATATGTATTGTACATATTGTAGATGTTTGTTTAACTTTCTCTTGCCAAGCTTTAACATGTGAATTCTCTGTATATTATTGTGTTATAAATAACATTTTCTTGTTTCTGTCTGTATAACTGTCTCATAAGTATGTGATGTAATTGCTGTGCACCAACTCGAACCTTGACCTTATCAGGTCCATCTTGTAAATGAGCCTTGCTCAATGATGATCGCCTGAATAAATAAAGATTTGATTGATTGATTGATTGATCAGCTGTTCCTGAATAGATCCTCCATCTATTTGGAAACCAAAGGCTGCATTTCCCCAGGGACTGTTGCTTACATGTATTAAACTTGTAGAAGTAATTTGAACACGTACCATGGTGGCAGCAGCCCATTTCTTTCATCATCATCATCATCCTACTGAAACGTGGACCTGACAGTTACATTAGCAGAACATCTGTGCCCCAAAAGATCTAGTCCAGTGACTACTTAACTTGTCTTTGTACTGCAGTGCAATGAGAGATTTCACTTTCTAACACTGAATAATTGAGACTTTGCTACTCTTTTCACTAAGGAGTCTCTGGAGTTACAGTATAAAGAACTATTTGATTGTCACCAAGCCAAGTGACCACAGACGTGACTGGGTTCATAGGAGAATTATCATCGGACCCTCATAGTATTCCAGTGTTTAGCCATTCTATGGTAATTCTGTTGGCCCACATGGTGAAAATGCTATGGAAATAAACACGTGGTGATCATATCTCTAATCGGAGTCAAACTCAATTGGATTTTGCCATGGTTTGGAAATGGGCACTACGTCCCAGCAGTGTTTTATAGGGAGAGAACTATGGTAAAGGTTGTGAACTGTCATGAGATAATGAAAAAGATTATTTTATGAAAATATGACATATTTTTTGGGCTAACATAATGTTAATAAATATGACACTTTTTGGGGGGGTTAACAAAAAGTTAAAGATACAAACTTTTGAGTGCTAGTGCCTCTTCATCAGGTGGAATGAACCCATATTTACCTAACAAAATTATTCTATTTATGTTTCTGTTGTGGTTTTGTGTGGACCAATACAGCACAGCCCAATTTACATCTTTGTGAAACTAGAAGCTTTTAATACACTCTAGAAGGACTTTTGTAGGTTAATGGCTTTTTCCCCATACAGCAGTTTTATTTTCTTCATTTTGTAGTTAAACATTATATTGTTTTCCAACATGTAACAAAGCAGCAACGCAGTACAGATATGGATGGTATAAGCATGAGTTGCACAGTCTATATTCATGTCAGAGCAAGTTTGTTATAAGTGTAAGGAAAGCATTACCCTGTAATGCTGTCAGTGAAACAGTCACTGCCCAGTAACTAAACAGTAATAGCTGACAGTATTGCTCAAAGGTAGGGTCAGGATGAGGGGTGTGATCATAGCACCTTAATATCCAGATGGGGTCAGGATGAGGGGTGTGATCATAGCACCTTAATATCCAGAAAAAGAGTTGCTATGATCACTTGTTCTGCAAGCTGGGGTCCTGTTGAGCCGGCCTGGTGGCACTAAGGGGTTGAGGTGCTGGACGCCACACCACACACTGCACTGGTGAGCCGGGTTCGGCAGTGAGCCTGGGTCATCGGGGGTCAGCAGGGGGAAGAAGAAGACTGAGCATCTGTAGGACTGCTCTCTTCTCCTGGGGTGGGCTTTGGGGATCTCCCCACTCGGTAGTGGCTCCTGATGGAGGCTGTGGGGCCCAGCACCTTGTGCAGGGACAGCCAGTGGGGTCTGGTGTTGGCGAGCGTCTGTGGGAGGAGGCGGGCTCGCTTCTTCAGCGTGCTGATGCAATTGCACATCCGCGTCAGGGAGCTGAACAAAGATAATGGCCCGGTCTCCTGGTACAGATACAGATGACTATGAATAGATAGGCCATTGACAGAGTACAGGCCTGTGGCACATTCATAAGATAGAAAAAATGAGCAGACTGGATGGGCCTTGCGGTCATTATCTGCTGTCAACTTCTATGTAGGTGAAGGGGGGTTTGGGGGCCAGCCAACCACACCCAGCACGGGGTCCTTCCAGTCAGCCCTCTGTCTCTCTTCCGTGCCTGGTCACTGTATCAGATTCTAGATAAAGCATCAGAGGAGTAGGTGGTCCCACCTTGGGGGACCCAGAGCCGGAGGGAGGGGGGTCAGGGGGTGATCTGGTTGCGATGAAGAGGTGGCTGCCGGAGGTAGAGCTGGAGGACTTCAGGTGGACGGGATCCTGGCTGAGCCGAGTAAACCCCTGGAGAGAGTGTGGATATACAGTGAGTAAGGAGCATAAATAGAACTGAAAAAAACCTGGGGTCCTGTGGATGGAATATGTGGGTCAGAAAAGGCTGCCATATCTTATAGTAATTGATGAGGATACCAGTTGCCAAGTGTGACAACCTTTCAAAGCCCACTAGCTGGGAGATGCTGAAGAGAAGTTCCCCAGTGTAAGGACATCTGAGGTCCACCTCCTGGGTTACACTCCTCATCAGGCTTCTGCTGGCAACCTTCCAAACCTAGATAAATTTACCTGTGTCTGAAGGTTTCCCACAGTTTGTCCCAAATATTGAGATTCACTGCTCATAGGGAGGACGTAGAGGGTGGAGGCGGCTGTTACACTCCACTATGCTTTGATTTTAAGGCTTTATATCTTTTTAGTTTTATTTCATTATTTTTTAACTTAAATAGAAGTTAAAAATGGTACAAAGTGGAGTGCTTTTTGAACTTCTGAACGTTTGCACTTTTGTACTCCTCATCCCCCCTCTGCCAACCACAGAACAGGCTCTGCTACTTAGGGTCGAACCTTATGATGCTTCTATCTGCTCCCTCTGCTCCCTCTCTGCCTCCAGTGTTGCATAGGAGGATTTTCCCAAACAGTGGGACCATCAAGGTGGCTCCCCTCTCCTGATGGAGCACAGTTCAGTATGTGGAGTAGGATGGGTTGAGGTGTTTGAGTGTGTTAAAGCTGTTTTTCTGGCAGTCCCCATTTTTTCTTCCTCTCTGACCCTTGGTCTCACTGCTCTTACCTCACCTCAGTAATGTGCAAACAGCCTTAATAACCGTGCATACATGCAATGAACCCCCTGCAGAAAGAGAACATTTGTCAGCCCAATGAAAGGGGCAATACAGCAGCAGAATAATTAGTATCCCACAGAATTTCAGTTTCCCCAGTGGAATTGTGCATTCCATGGAAACATAGACAATGACAGCAGAAAAAGAGTAAAGGTCTGTCTAGTCTGCCCAGAGTTCCCCATCTGTCCTGGGACCTATTGTCCATACAGGGTTTTATCCCTCCTGGTCCACCACCCTGCTCCCCTCCCTACTGCTTCCAACCTGAGCAACCACCAAACCCTTCATTTGGTTGGCCATGCCTTAAACCATTTATGGTCTTGGCACCTACCACCTCTCCACTGGCACACTGTCCCATGGCTCCAGAACCCTTTCATAAAACAGCACGTCCTCACATCCCTCTTAAACCTTCCTCCGGCCGGTTTCCACTCATGACCTCAGGTTCTTGACTCTACTCCTGCTAACTAGTTCCCCATAGTTCATCTTGTTTATTCTCTTCAGGAAATTGAATCTCTCGCTCTCTCTGACACGCTCACACACTCACACAGACACACACACACACACACACACACACACACACACACACACACACACACACACCTGGTCTCAAGTGAGTACATGTTCTTGCCTTGAGACAATCTTCATAAGATCTGCCCTTTTGACCATGACAAATGAATCATCTTGGTCACCCTGCTTTGCACCGTCCTCAGCTTGTACCCGAGATGCTGAAGAGTAATCAGTGAAATTTACTGGAATTCATAAAGAAAATTCCATGGATGTACAATTATGATGATATTGACAGCATTTCACCAGTAGAGGTTTTCACTTCTCCTGTCTCTAATTGCTATACAACCGGAAGACATGTCATTATTGTTTTAGTGCCAAATCACTGCAAATGATGGTCTCTGTCTATTCTACACTCATTGCTGTCACACAACTATGTACAATGGCACTATAAGAGTGTATGTAATGTTTATTTAGATTTTTTTCACACCAGGATTGCCTCATTTAGGTAGGTCATCCATTTGTTTATGAGGGTATGAACAGTTACAGCAGCAGAGACAGTAAAACTTTGAAGGATACACTTATAGCTAAGGGCATAGAGTTATAAATTAGAAACCCTTGCATATTAACATAAGTACGTTCTTGATAGTAGTAGGTGTAAGTCATGGAGTGATCAGAAGCAGTACTCAGTGACAGAGGATAGGATAACCGTATACTCTAGTTGAGGATAGAGTAAGGCAGAGGATATTGGTCTGGAGCCGAATGAGGAGGAATATTTGTTAGCAGTCACAAGGAACTTGTAGGTGCTGGAACAGCACCTTCTTGAAGGGTGGCAGGTTGTTGATGTAGTACTTTCTGCAGGGCTCCCAGATCTACAGGGATTCCTGTATTTTACAGGGAAATGGAGCCATCTACAGGAAAATTGTTCCATAGACTTGCACTGATTATTCAGGAAAACTGAGTAATTTGCCATAGAAAATAGTGTAATCTGAGGAAAACCTAGGAAAATTGTCCTGAAGTTACAGAGAAAATGCCAAATCAATCTTGGAGCACTGCTTTCTGTAGCTATTTTTCAGTTAACTCTCAAAACTATATTGAAGTAGTTTGTGTCTGGGGGTGCAAGCCTAAAATGTAAGCATAGTTATTGACCTCACAGTTTCTGTTTTCTGACATGGTTGTGCCTGTAAACCTATCATGTGGCCCACTGTACACGACCTATGATCAAATAAAATTGAATTTAATGGAACTGTTGTCTGTTATCATGGCTATAGTGTCATCAGTGCCATGGTGTTACTGTAATATGCTGGCTGCCAATAGAGGGAGCTAGTACATAGTAAATCCTGTAGAAATGTAGTAGGCCACCATGGGTCTATTGTATTGTGGTTAAAAAGCTGATTTTCCGGGACAGTGCAGTCAGAGCAAGGCTGCAACAATCAGTGTTGGATGTCTGCTGAGAATTTTAGTTTATTATATTCAGAAAATCTTTGAGAAAAAATAGCCCTTTTTCCAAGGTATCCGTGTCATATACAATCAGGCAATACAAACAGCACAAAACCACACAACAGAACAATATCATTTGCAATTACAAACCAACTTATTTGTGAACAAATGTAATACATAATTTTTAAAGGTGTTTAAAGTGTATAAACTGTTTTGCAATTTAAGCTTGCGAAATAAAGATTCAGATTTTGCCTTACCTCAGATGCCTTAAGGATTGTAGTACAGAGCTTGGTAATGTCAATAATGGACCATGGCCTGATCATCTACGGCTCTGCCTCTGCCACTGCCATCAGACGCATATCCATTGCACTAAACAAAGCTTGCCGTCTCATAACCAGCGCCCATCGCCTCACCCCACGTGTGATCTCTACACACAGACTGGGTGGCTTCAACTTTCAGACTGGATCAAGTACCAAACCTGCCTTAAGGCAAAGAAAATAACACTAGGCCTTGCTCCCCCAGGTGTCCAAGCTCTCCTCTGCCCAACGCAGACTACTCTCATCACCAGGGACTCTGAATCCCAACTACTGCATATCCTGCATTTCCGCACCACACAAGGGCAAAGATCCTTTGCGCACAGAGCTCCCAGCTGGTTCAATGGTCTCAACATTGACATCACCTCAGTGCCAAAGCTTGGTTCATTCAAGTCCAGTCTCTATCACATCCTGTCTACATCTAGCTCCTGTGACTGTCCTTCCTAATTGTTCTCCCCTCTCCTCTTTGTTGTTTCCACCTAGCACTTAACCCTCACCCCCTCAACTCCCTCTCCCATACACCCACTCATCCTCCCCATCTCCCACCCAGCTTCCCTACCCCCTTGTAGCACTTTAACTGATGTTTGACAAGTGCCTATGGCCGCACCCCACTAGTGTGTCTCTCTTCCATACCATGTTAACCCTATTACCAGACCTCCTCCTGGCATTTTTGCCACTATATTGAATGTATAAAACTGTATGTAACTGCATGTAACCCACTGTTATACTGTTATTCAATGTCTTGTTTGAATTGTACCTCATCCGACGTGGAACCTTTGTAAAGGAGCCTTGGCTCAAAGGTACTTGTAATCCTAGATTCAAATAATAATAATAAGATTTTGGTAAACAAGCCTGTTTTTATTTTTTGGGGGGTTACAATGCAACTATCAAAAACCTATGATGAGGTCGAAAAATCTTCAGTAACTGGATATGTGATGACCCATATGTGCTAATGATATGTAGCCACATCTTTTGCTGGGCACATGTTGTTTGTTCAGTTTTTTAAAGGAAAACACCTGTTAGCCAAAATAGCCCACCTCCCGAGAGATAAACCCCTGATTTGGGGTTTCGCATGAAAAAATTGGTAGTACCTTTTAAGTCGAGTATTTAATTTCTTTAAATCCTCAGGTTTGTAAACAATGGCTGTGCTGAATGGTACATTTTGAGTATGAAGCATGGCTCACTTGTATGCATTCAGTACAAGTGAGCCACATGGAGCCACGCTCCGTACTCAAAATGGCGCCACGCAGCATGCCCATTGTTTACAAACTGGAGGATTCACAGATGTTAAATACTCAACCTAAACAATACTAACATAATTTCTTTTTTATGCAAACCTCCAAATCTGGGGTTTATCTGTTGGGGGGGGCTGCTTCTTTGGCTCTCAGGTATTTTCCTTTAACACCTGTACAATTGATTAATAAGCATGAATTGAAAAAAAAAAAGGAAAGTCTTCAGCAATGGTTTTTCCATGAATTTTACTGAGATGGTGGCAAAGAGCAGGACTTGTTTTATACCTGATGGTGCCTCAAGCAGAAATGCATGTGGTGCCCCCTTCCCCACTCTCAGTACCAGCTTATCTGCCCTTTGGACCATCCAAAGAGTAGCAACAATTCTGTGAATACAAGGGTGATAACTGTTTTGAGTTTTATAGTCACACTGTTTGTCTTTCAAGCTGATCTCTGGTTATACTTTCTACTTTGGTCAGTCCTTTCTGTGCTGGTGTCACCAGCTACTTGTTTTGCTTATGCCTAACACTACCTCTGCAATGAGCTTTGGCAACAGAAAATTCAGAGCAGTGTTCATTGGTGCATGAAATAGGTGAATACGTGGGGCTGGACTGACAGAAGTAGTCTTGTGACTTGCAGCATGTTTTGACACTGTAATGCGAACTGCATGTGAAAGGTTGACTACCTGATAGGCAGTCTAACCACTGATTGCAATTACAGCAAGTTTTGGCATTTTAAGTGACGCCCGCATTAAACAAACTCTGGCCAGAGCCAGCACAACTGCAGTTATGCTCACTGAGCTCATGGCGAAACAGTTCACTGTGCCCAAGATGGTTGCAGTGCAGTTGCACATGCACAACTACTTGAGCATGCACACGTGACATCGGTGACCATCTTGAGCTTCCCTTTTTCTTTTGATGCAAGCTGCCATAGAGCAGTGAAACTGTCAGAAATCCATCAGAAGGCTTGACCATAGCAAATGAGGCATGTTGCCACATATTGGATGACACAGTCACAATAAAGTATGGGGAGCTGTTCCTATGTCAGTCCCTTTTGAAAATCTTGCCCATCTCGTTCACAAAATGACATGCTGAGATAGTGACTTGCTCTTTAAAATGAATAGTTTCAGCCTTCCCATTTAATAATTGCTGACCTCCTAAGCTTAACATGCTTTGCAAGATTTATACTGGACATTTTTAGTAAGTAAGTAAAATGTTATTTATACACGGCGCCCTTCCATAGCTCAGGGTGCCCTTACAACATACCTACGCAAAGTACAAAGGTATGAAACACATTCAAATTATACAATTAAATTCAGCTTACAGATACAACATATAAAATCTTAAGTTCTTTCAAAAGCATTTTGAAATAAATACATCTTAAAGAAGTTTTTAAATCCTTCTACAGTCAGGCTTTCTCATATCCGACGAGGTAGAGAATTCCACAGAGTAGGAGCCATAAAGGCAAATGATCTTCCCCCAAACATTTTCAAATGTACCCTGGTAATCTCTAGCAATCCCTTGTCGGAGGATCAGAGCGAACGGGATGGACGGGAAGGAGTTAGGAGGTCTTGCAGGTATTGGGGTCCCTGATTGTGTTGGACTTTATAGATCAGCAATGTGACCTTGAAAGTGATTCACCACTGTAAGAGCTATAGTGGAATATGTTGAAATTAGCATATTGTGGACTCTCTTAGTTTTCTAGGGAGGGAATCTGTCTTCAAAAAGTAGCTGAAAAATGTAAAATATATGTGTGTGTGTGTGTGGTCCTTTGAAAACTAGTTTAATTGATCAAACTTCAGGAATTCTTCAAGATGACAGTTTCTATAAGATGAACAACACCCACAGGAAGGATGCCGCAGCATTATAAGGCAATGGATTATACAGTAACTCATTATACAATGGGTTGGAGAAAATCTTGCACTGTGATTGGTGGAATATGATCACATGACCATGTGCTATTCCAGCACAACAGCACAGGCTACAAATCCTTAACTTTCTGAACCTCATTAAATGGTTCCAAAAATAAGGAAAGCCATTTTCTAATTACAATAAGGCATTCCATTGCATGTGTAACTATGGGATATGACACTTCTTGGGTGCATAAGCCTTTGCCCTATTTGTCACATCCTGAGGCATGCTTGTATCGCACAATAATGCACACCCTGTCATGCCATATTGCCCAGATATGCCTCAGTAATTTAGTCAGCTGTGGACATAGGAAAATTCTCTGTCCCCCCCCCATACAGTGCCAAATTAAAAAAAAAATATGTGGCTAATGTCATGTTCTTCATAAGCAATAACATTCAATGAAGTGTCCAGTTGTGATAAAATATGTGAACATGTGTGTGTTGTAAGGCACAAGGTGAATCTGAGTTCCTCTAAGCATCCGAGGGGTCCATATGTTTCTGCAGGACATGACACCCTTTGTGTTATTCTGCTCATAAAATGGCATTAACCCTTACAGGGTCGCAGACTGGTATGTTGGGCCAGAACTCCAATACGTTCTAATGCTGTTGGCAGTCTAAGGGTTAAATAAGTTAAATAAATAAATGCATTAAAAAATCAGCCACAAAAGTTAAATTGTCGGAGTGTGCTGAAATAATCCCAAATCACATGATGGTTTTCAGCTGCTCCCCAGATTGCTGGAGTTTTATGACTTGTTTTAAAATGATAAATAATTATTGTATTGAGAAACTTGTGGGATATGGATGGACAGATAGGAACAGAAGCCATTGTTACCTAAAAAACTCTGCATAAAAGCATGTTTTTTTTTAACATATTTCTTGATATTTCACACAACAAAACTTGGTCAGATGCAATGAGGTGACACACATGTACAGCAACAGGTTTATAGTATATGGGTACATACAAAGTTCTGTCATATGTAAATGAGCCAAAGGCATGTAGTTATTATATGTTTAAAATGCAAATGCATTTAAATTAATAGGGTTGAAAGGAGGTTTGGAAATTTCTTTGGGTTCTAATCAGAACTGGAAAGGTGTTTGCTCCATCCCTAACTTGGGGTTTAGAAAACGGCTAAGGGTTTGGGTTGGAGGTTGGAGGTGGGTGTTCAGATCCTGAAAGCTTGACATTTTAATTTAACTTTGGATTCCTGTGGTTGTTCTCATAGGCATGCTGTGGGTGTGAGTGCATCACGTGTGTACAGATGTATGTGCCGTCAGTACCGAGTGCCGTCATGGATCCCCCCCGTCCCTTCCACCTCCTTGTTTGCAGCTGTTCTGCATGTTCGTACAAAGTCTGTCATGCACCTTTTCCCTGCATACTTTTCCCTCTGTTTCTGTGGCACTTTAAATGAATGAAAGAAACACAAAGAAAGTGACATGAAAATGACTTTGCAATATGACCTGTAAATTGCAAACTGAGAATAATGTAAAGATCCTGGTATCAAAGGGGTATATAATTAATATATCATAACTTGTGTGCTGCAGATCATGTGTCAAATGAAAAAGTTCAAAAATATTGTGTCCCTTTCAAGATTAACATGGAAATTACTTTCTGTATCAAAACAGTGTCTCTGCACTTAACATGCCACCGCAGCAAAAGAAATCCCATGTAAAATACAGTATATAAAACTCACTTGTGGAAATTTCTTAAGGGAGAGATTGTGAAATCTGGGAGTAATAAGATATGACAAGGAAGTTCAGTAAAGATGTTCTTTATAATTAATATGAGAAATGTATATTGAGATTAAAATGACAATAAAAGGACTAACTCCATAACCTGAACATAGTATGCAAATCAAGAATGAAAACAAAGTTATAAATCAAATGGAAATTAATTTTAACAAGCTCATACAGAAAAATGAGGTCTGTACCCCGGTCATCTGGAGAATGTAAAAATCACTAGTAACTTCATAAGCAGTGGCAGACCAATGAAACAAAACTCCCAAGCTGAATGTCGAAATAAGAAACATTATACATCACAATACAGAAATTACTGCATTTAGAAAAACATTTCCAAATCAAACAGATAGCTTTTTCAGCCAATTACTCCCCCGCAATGCATTATGCAAAGGTCAAAATTCACAATGTCCTAGCAGCCTGCAGCTATGAAAATATTAGCTAGTCTGTCAAACTGTCAAATATGAACCTCATGGAGTCTTTGTGTTCTGCTTTTTCTTGTAGCATGTATACAACTATCTCTTGGGGAAAAGAAAAATTGAACATGCCAGTCAGGGTCTCTGAGTCAAGAGTGAGGCAAATCGGAAAGAAACTGGGTAAGAGACTGTTCTGTAATGAGTCATGAGAATAATAATACCCATTTTTTCCTTCACAGTCAGACAGTAATTTCAGTTATATTTATGGTATAAATTCTGCAGCCCAGCACAGAAAAGACTTTGGCTGGTATGGTAGGCATGACTATCGTATGGAGTAACTGAACCTGTGAACTGAGGTTCTTTAATAGCTATAGCTCTAATGCATGCCGTGCTGCTTGTTTATGCATTTTAGAGGTGCTTGCAGAGAACTTTTAAGGAACGCTAGCATATGATAATTTGCATGCAGAGGGGCTGGGGACCTTGTCCATGGTGGAGCGGAGATGGACGATGGGAGTCTAACTGGGTGCAATGCTCGCTACTAGAGTGCATCTCTGCTGAACAATTTTATTAAAAAAAAAATTTACAAAAAAAAAAAAATATGCAGGTTGCACATTACTTAAGCAATTGTAATAGGGACTACAAGATACACACCTAATATTGTGGTGTCCTTAATATGCAGTGTCCTTTTGTGGGCAAGTTTCACTCTATTAATACAGTATATATATGTCAGTGTCACAGGGTGGCCCCTGTTAAAGGATGGCCCCTGGGTAGGAGGCTGAATTCTTCTTTACTGTTTCTCCCCCCCAAGACAGAAGTTCTGGCTAATGTGTATAGAGTTAGTCATTAAATGGGCAGCTATGAAATGCTTGAGTGCAGAGGGATTAAAGTGCATAAAGTGCCTTATTAAGCAAAATCCTTAGAAATGTGGAAGCTAAGTACTGAGCCCTTATAGGAGAAATATAGAATGGTACTGTCTGCATTACCAAACCTTTCAAAAGAAGTTAGTAGATTTCTACTGTTAAAATAAACCTGTTCCTTGAGTTGGACCTTCTCAATCTTTTAAAACTACTGCTGCAACAGTTCTGTCCCTTTGTCTTTATACTGTCCTTTATGCTCTTGGTTCAGATGGTTGGTCACCACTGGATGCCCCGCCCCCCCCCCTTCTTAAAGCTTTGGTCTCCGCTGTCTTTCAGTTTTCCTGTGGTCCAAAAATAAGGCTAGGTGCAGTCAGAACATGGTGATAGAAAAGGACCCGGCGCTGTATAATCGCCTGGCACTGTTACATATTTGATTGTTCGGTTTTAGAAGCTGCCTATCAGTATTTGGCAAGTGCGGGTAATTTAAAAGTCAGACTGGTATTTAACCTGCAGCTAAAAGCTTTGAAGTAGCTACATTTAGTGCTATATTATCAGAAATGGGTCTTGAGAAAGAATCCCTTTAGGTGTGCTGAGCTTTTGATATTCTGGGCTTTGTACCAAACAAACCTCAAACAAATACTTGTCATGCGCACAGGTAAAAGTGCATGGAAACCAGTAAATATGGGCTCCACATAGGATACAATTTGTTTTCTAAATAAAACTCCTGTATAAGAACGTCCGGTGCCAAGTTTAGCAAGGGAAATATGCCCGCTTCCTATAGACTGGTGCACGACCCTTTTATACAGCTAAATGCTGGAAAATGTACAGCGCGAGTCTGCACTCTGCGCTTCCCCGCTTTATTTTCCTGTGTTCCTTTCCTGTCTGGTTGCCTAAAACGCTTTAGCGCACTGTGGCACTTGCTTGTGCCTTGAATTACTGCGTGTGCCTTTAAATAGGAAGCCTGTGCATTTGTTCTCACCCTCGCTGTTTTTCGGACTTTGCTGACATGTATAATAATGACATAAAATAGTAAGAAATTACCCCCTTCTCAGCAAGTTCAGTATTTCTTGTCACTTGTTTTATATTGCAGCATGTCACTGGTTCTCTCCTGTGAAAATGTTTGCTGCCTGCCTGCAGCTCCGCTCTGCCCCGACACACCGAGAGACTGTAGCGCTGCAGCAAGCTCACAGTCTACCCCTGCTCTGCCCAAGTCTGTGAGTGGCAGACTTCGAGCTTCGTCTCTCCTTCCTCTTGAGTATGTGACTCTTTGACTCGAGTAGCCCGCTTGTGCACCTGTTGACTTAGCGGCGGGTTGTTTAAATAAAATAATGCTATTCCCCTGCTGAAATGAAATGGGAGAAGTTATCCCGAGTTACAGCCCCATTAGAGTGTGAGTAACGCTCAAATTTTTAGCTGAAACACAAGCCATTGGGAAGGGGCTAAATAAATGTTTGCCTCCCACAAGGAAACAGTTTAAGCACAACAGGAACTGCTCTATCATTTTAAAATATGAATGTACTTTGAAAGGGGAAATTTACAGGCTGCTAAAGGCTGCATTTCTATGGGAAAAACTCCTTCAGGAGTATTTAGCAGTTCCTTGTTGCTATGTTGATTCTGTCTGTCCTCATTATAGGGCAGCAGCGGCCCCTAGTGTCTACTTTTATACTGCAACACTTTACCTTAAAACTGAATGAAATGTTTTCTGTTTTGAAGTTAAAGCTCTCCCTAACTAAAAATATTTCTGTTTGCTTAGACCTGATGTAGTGTATATTAATATGAGCTCCCTATATTATATAAATTAAATGGAGCTCTAAAAACAAAATTATAATGATGATGCTGTGGACACATGACTGTGTGGGCAGTTATAAAGGTATAACCGGTTCAGCATTTCTAGAGATAGGGTCAGTGTTTTCTGACCAGGGAGTGAGAAAAGTCGAAAATGCTTTATCACGTAGGTGGAAACAGAATGTTTAAGTTTGCCACAATGGTACAGAATGTTATTCACTTTATATAGCCTTTATTTTGCTCACAGTTTGAGCTTTTTACTTTATTTCCTTTCTGTTGGTGTCTGAATAAATAAACATTGCGCTTTACCAATGGTGTATTGAACTTTATACCAGACTGTTGTGTCCATCTGTTATCCAACATCCTATTACAATATGTAGGTGTGTATATGTATATATGTGTTTCCAGGGATGACCTGGGAGCACTGATGAGGTTAAGTGACTTGTTCAGTCACACAGTATGGAAGTGGAGGCTCTGGGAATCAAACTAAGGTCTACTGTGTACCAAGCTCCTTCACAGCTTGTTACTCTAACCTCTAGGCCATACTGCTAGCTCCCTGCATTGTAACACCTGAATGGTCAATATATTAAATACTGAATATTGTCTGACAACACCTTCCTGGCTATGTCATACATGTGCTATTTACTGTATAAACCTCAACTGTTTTTTTAGATCTGCAATAAAGAACTTACTTCTGCTTCTAGTAATTGTTTGGATCTGTCCAATGCCCTTAGCCTCAGGTCAAGCATGGACAAGATGTGGTCTACGTCTCTGTTGTAGATTAGGGAGGAGCTGAGCCATACACCAAGATATTTGAATTTGTTGACCTGATTTACTGAGGTATTATCAATTGAGAATTTGAAGAAGAAGAAGAATCTGGAAAATAACATTGTTTTGATTTTGCTGACCCTGCTGACTAGGTGGTTCTGTGAACACTAGGTTTCAACCCAGTGGCAGTAAGACTGTGAGTAATGTACCATGCGGGTCAAGGAGGCTGTGGTATTGTAAAAGATGGCATTATTGGCATACATATTGACCATTCAGGTGTAACAATGTAGTGGAAGCTCATTTATGAAGATGGAGAACAATCAAAGTGGCCCAAGGATAAAGCTTTGAGAAACACTACTTGTTAAATGAGCACAGATCAGAGAATGTACTATGTGTTAGACTGCTGGGATAGTCAGAGTCCCAGCCTAGTGTTATTAGTATCCAGACTCTATGGTCTTTATCTTCCTGCGAACGACATTGTGGTCAACAAAGTAGAAGGCCTTGAATAAGTTGATGAAGACGGCACCAGTGTACTGTTTCTTATCTACAGCAAGGTGGATGCCATTTGTGACTTTAAAGAGGACAACTGTGGTGGAGTGCTCAGCTCTGAAACCATACTATACAGAAGTTGGGAAGATATAAGCACCAAGATAATCTATGATCCTTTATTAGCCTGCGGGCTTTTTATAACCATTTTGTAAATAATAACACACTTGGGGCCCGATTTTTCAAAGGTTGTTTGCAGGGCTTGTGTCCTCAACCCTGTTGTTTGGTGCAGCCGCACCAAACTCCTTTGATGCAACTGCACCCAATTTTAGTACATTGGGTGCAGTTGTGACAGTTTCCACGCTTTATGGTAGTTTGCACCAAATATTTGACGCAAGCCCCATAAAAAGGGTCCTCCAAATGGCACAAGTTAGACCAGGAGGGAGCTGGTCTAACTTGCGGCATTTGGGCACAGGACTGAAAATCCTGAATGGGGCTGAGAGACTGCCGCAAGCCCCCTGCACCGTAGGTATGGCACACCAGGGGCTTGTGGCATTCTCAGAGCTTTTGAAGATCGTGCCCTTGGTATTCTGTAATGAATATACTTATTGGATGGTCAAAGGCACTTGTTTTTGCCTTATTCCTTAATCTACTGTATTCAGGGTGTATGCTTATTACTAATAACCATGTACTCTCATATGTTATCAAATAGATGGATAGAGAGATAGAGAGCTAGACAGACTGACATAGATGGAAACAGGCAGACAGATAAGTTGCTTACTTAATCTGTAGCCTCCTCTGAATGCATTCCCAAAAATAACTATTTCTGAGAAAGATCAAATTGTCTGGATTGGACATAAAGTATCTAGGTCATTATCTAGTCACATAATGTGATTTATCTGGGATTATCAAATCAGTAAGAGATTTTCTCAACCCTGATTGGCTAAGAAGAACCATTCCAAGTTGTGGTGATATCTCATGATGCACCATAGCCCCTGTTGTCCAGTGACAGAGTCAAAAATGCAGGAAGAGAGAAAAACAATACTTTACTTTTTCCATTTTATATCAGAAGAATTAAAAAAAGAAAACCTCTAAAGTAATCATAAGAGGTTTTATGTCACATTGTCCATCCATCCATATCTATATGTCTGTCTGTCTATCTGTCTATAAATCTGTTTATCTACCTACCTACTGTATCTCTGTCCTGCTCTGCCTCTGCCTGTCTCACCCTGGTGAGTCCATAGCAAGACAAAACCTGTGTCTGTGGTTTGCGGCGTTTGCTTTTGCAGATTGTTTATGATGTTTTCTGGCACCCACCAGTCATGTTTGCTAAAGCCCAACTAGTTTAAACTCCTTCATTATAATTTGCATATATTACCCATTATACATTGCATTAGGGGACACCTGTGACCATGTGCTAGATAGATATACAGAGAGAGAGAGAGAGAGAGAGAGAGAGAGATCAATAGATATAGATAGATAGATACTGTATATAGATATAGATTGATTGATAGACAGAATAGACAGATAGCTAGACAAACAAATGTATATACAGATGTTTGTCAAACTGTGGCATTCAGATTGATCACAGTAAACCTGAGTATTACCAGGCTAATCAAGGCACTTTAAAGGGGAATGTCAAGCATAACATAAAACCGTGACACATAATGAATGCAGCCATTGAAGACAAATACTGCTCAGCTGTATATATTATTCCTGAGGCAGTAATTACCTTTCAGCACTCAAGTAATGATCTTGCTGCAGTTTGATGTGGCTTTTATTTTCAAATGAATGTATTACATGACCTTTTCATATGATATCGACCTCATCACAAAGAGATCAGGCTGTCACCGCTTTGATGAGATACAGTACAGAGAGTTTCTATAGTTCTTGTGTTTTTTTTTTTCCATTTGCAACCTGTGCCTTTCGTTGGGGTCCCCTACCATCTGAGCAGCCCTTCCTCCTCCTCCCATCACAGGAGGCTGGCTGTATCTTGTGACAGGGTTGAATAAGGCCCTGTCCCATTTGTTATTCAGAAATAGTTAAACACAATGGTCTGTTCTATCCTCTCCTTTTCTGTCTCTTCTCTGTCTGGTTGCGCAACCAAATTGTTGTGTGAGACCTAGGAACTGATCACTTGGACGGTTTCGCAATTCTCCGCCTCTTGCTATCTCTCTACCTTCCCTTGCTATTGCTGTCCTTTCTTCTGTCTTGCATATCTGTGGGTATAAAAATATATGTGAATCTTTATGTGGAAATGTCACTGATACTGGGATCCCTTTGTTTAAAACTATACTGTTTATAGCTATACTGTTGAAATGATTGCAAAAAGCTATTTGGAACTCACAGGGTTAACCTGAGATCCAGTGTTTAAGCCTTTTGCAGAGCTGTAAATAAGAGATCAGTTCTGGATCACTATATATTGTTTTGCTGCACCTGCAAGGAATGAAACTGACAGGAACATTCTGTAAACTTACAAGAACATTCTGTGAGAAGCAGCCTCTCTTAACGAGTTCCCAGACAAAGACTTATAAAAAGAGCAGCAATGCTTCTGCGAGAGAGAGAGAGAGCGAGAGAGCAAGACTGAAACTTGGAATTAAGAGAAACCCTCTGAAGAAGAACTTGGTTTTCTCTGTTTGTACTGCTTTTGTAACTAGTTATACTGAATCATTTTTATGCTGTTATTGAGAAAAATGTGTGAAGCACACATTAAGCATGGGCTTAATGTTTAGCTGCCACCCCTTTAAGAGCACTTAGAACTGCATGTATCTAATTGTTGCACTGCCTGGCAGTGCCATGTTGGTCTGTCAGTCACAGAATAGTCAGTCTGGGTTCTAGACCTCATGAAGAGAACATCTGCAGTACAGCAAATAAACCTGCTTTATTCTTTATTTTATGCATCTGTAAAGTCATTTGCATGGTCCCAGATGGGGTCCTCACCAGCAGCTCCTGCACCAACCGAAGGGTCTGGCAGATAACAGAGAAGGTAAGGGGTCTTTTAGTGGTGGACCATACAAAAAGAGCTACACATGGTGGAGAACGCGGCCCTTCTGTCCAGACCCCATCTCGCGTTGCCTATGTCGCTGGGTACCCCAAATTCATCACCCCCAGTATGCTTGAACTGTCTAAATGTTAATGTACCACAGCATTTGCTGCAGAGAAGAAAAAAAATGAACTGTCTCCTGAACTGTGTACAGCAGCCTGCAGCCCTCCCCTAAAATAGTGACTCTGAGGAAAAAAAAAATCAAATAAATGACATTTTGTTCAGCATTGCTAGCCAGCTAAACAAATGGACTTTGAGCAAGTTACTTTTTTCCCAGCCAGAGCACCATCCACGAAGCTGCAAACTGTAACCCCCCCAGCTCTCAACTTGTGGCAGAGCCTGCTTCAGTTTGCTCCAACAAATAAAACAGAGGGCTGCAACTGAAAAAGTGGAGCGAACTGATCCCCGACTCAATGCAGCAGCGCTCCCCTCTGAACAACAGAAGACAGATGCCCAGCCAGCGCCATAAGTTCTGCAGTTCCTTCACGGCCCTCCAACAGCTTCACAGAGCCGCCCGGTCAGGCCACAAGCCTACTGCCTCCTGCTCAAGTCTGCGACTCCTCAGTGGCGGCCTCAATTACAGCCACAACAGACTGTTACCTCCCTTCAGTTAGTACTGCACCTGCAAAATGGAGCGATCTGCTCCACACTTGGGCCTCATGCAGTAGCTCTCCTCCTCAACGACTGCTGTGACACACACAAGCGCACAGAGCTCTGCTCCCTCCCGCATCAGCAGCAGGCCCGCTCCTCGGCTCTTCAGTTTTTTTCCCACTCAGCTAGTTACTCTCGCAGCTGCTCCACAAGGAAACGAGGCTCTAGAAAAAAATAAAAATTAAAATAAGAAGGGAACTCAGGCCTCGCTCCATGCTGTGGCTCCTCCACAGACTGTCCTGCACAGCCACGCAGTCCCTCCATAGCAACTGGAGCTTTCCCCTCTCCAAGGCAGCCATAGGGAGCAATCCCGCTCTCCGACTCACCGGAGGCCCCCATACAGCCGCAGCTCGCTCCTGGAGCTAAAATGGAGTGCTCTTCTAGCCACGTGGCTTGGCTCTGTTCTCTCCCGACCTCAGCATCCTCTTGCTTGGGCAATCTGCTTCCCAACTCCTTGCTGCCTACACATAAAGTTACCACTCAGCCACGCTTCAGACAAGGGTCAATACCACTTCAGCAAATTAATAATGTAAGAAAAAAAAAACAGACCACAGGAATTCTACACAGGGCAAGCTCTTCCAGTAAACGGGGCACAGCAAATAAGTAAAACACAGTACATTACCCCAAATGCCAGGACAGGACTGCAAATGCAAGGGAGCTAAACAATAAATAAAATACAGAGGAAAGTCAGTGGGGCACCAGAAAAATAAACAAAAAGGACAGTGGACTAAAGGGAAAGTGAACAAATAAATACAGCAAACTCCCCCAGCTTTTTGCCACTCACCACCACAGATTCTTCCTGCCATTTCAGTGGGGAGGAAAGACAGCAGGGCGGCAATTGTACTTTTGTCTACAAAAATAATTTTTGCTCAGCACTTCATCTACAACACGATGTCCTGTCTCCTGCATGATGGCAACTCCTTCTCACCCATACAACCTTCGCTCAGTGAAACAAAGCTCATCTCCAACCACAATGTCTGCCGATGATACAGATACGAGTGCCGGAGTGTCCAGAGTCCTACCTTCACCCACTTCAAGGGCCTGGGGCTACAAAATCGAAACAATCTTCCGTGACTTCCAGTCTTCTATTTCCACTCAAGGAGCCCCAGCTATGCAAGCTAGTCAAGATGACTTGGCCTACATTAAAGCCATTTCACCACAGTCCACGGTCCATGCCAGCCTACAACCAGTACCCTTCTCAGCCTTGCCTCACAAAGATGCTGTCGACTGGCTGGAACACTTCCAAGCATGGATTTCCTTCAATGGTTGGACTGATCCCTTGTGCATCTCCAATGCCTTGCACTTGCTTCAGAGGGGGACTGCCATTTCCTGGTTCAACGCACTTCCAGACCAAGTCAAAGCAGATGCTGCCACACTGAAGGTAACCTTCAAAGCCCGTTTTCTTCAAGCACACCCACCCTGGTTATTAGAGCAACAGCTGTGGGAGCGTACCATGCAACCCTCTGAATCTCTTGAAGCCTTCATTGTGGACATTGAGACTCAATGCAAATGCCTACAGAAATCAGAGAAAGATCAAGTAACAGTCTTTGTCCGGGGACTGCCTCCTCAATTTTGTACCTATGTCATACAGCAAAAATCAACCACCTGGACAGACACCATCCAAGCTGCATGGCTAGCTCAAGAGTCCCTTTCAATGTTCCAGTCTGCCAGTGCTCAGACACCCCAAACCTCACAACTGGCTGCACTTGCCACATGTGTCCAACAACAACAAGCAATGATTGACAAGCTTATTTCTACTGTCAATACCTTACACATCAGCTCGACTGCCTCTGCGGCAAATCCTAATGCTATGCAACCACCTCGACAGCGACCGGATCCACCTCCACCTTCTCGAGAGCCAGTGACTTGCCAGTGGTGTGGATTCAGGGGACACACTGCTGCTGTCTGTCAAAAGTAAAAATATTACCACAGGATGCAAGAGGACCACAGACACCCACCACAGTGCACTCAACATGATAACTGCAACTACTCCCAGGATCAGGGAAACGAGAGCCGCCCAACAGACTAGGGGCTTTTGTTGGCAGGTGAACACAGCAACTGACCTCCCCTCTGACTCTCGCAATTCAAACAAAACTCTTCCTCCAACTGTGAACTCTGGCACACTCTCACTTCCTGGGGCAAAGGTAGCTGTAATCCGCTCACCTCTTCTAGCGAACTTTGTACCTGTAACCATTGGAGATTGGTCTACACATGTCTTGGTCGACACTGGAGCAGAAATATTAGTTATCAACAGCAGTATTCTGGACAACCAAGCTATTTGTCACATACCTAATGTCTCTCCAGCCGACATAAAGTACATTATCACTGCAAGTACAGCTACAGTACCTATCACAGGCGTTGTCCATCTCAAGCTCCACTTTGGCTCACAGCAAGCTACTGTCAAGTTTTATATAGTACCTGATCTTCAACCTGCAATAATTCTAGGCCTGGACTTTCTCAAAGCTCACAAAGCCATCCTTGATTTTGCCTCAAGCAACCTGTTGCTAGATACTCGGAGGCGACTCGCAGCTATAGACTCAGTCACTGTGCCTCCTCAGTCGGAAATGGTTTTGATTGCCAAGATTCGAGGTGAACCACTTCCATAAGGTGTTGTTGACATTGTCAATGGATCCCCCATGCTGCATTCATCAGGTCTCCTTCTGGGAAATACCTTATTGGCGGTGCAAGATGGTGCAGTCTTCCAAAAATGCTTCAACTTCACGGATGAGCCAGTGGTCATTTCAAAGGGGGCCAACATCAGAAAGTTTGTCTGCTTGTCACCAGGGGACCAGCTTCATCTCATGCAAGAATCTCAGCCTGGTTCCACCAACTCTACTCCTGTCAATACTATCACGACCACTCCAACTTCAACAGAGTTACCCCTCAGTCAGCGACTGTCCTCTTCCAAACGTCCAGCATCTCCAACAGAAAAGCAACTTTTGCAATTCCTGGAAAATTACCCGGAAGTCTTTGTTGGTTCAGATAACAAGCTCAGATGCTGTGATATCCTGCATCACACCATTGAAGTACAGCTCAACCAGAAACCAATCCATCAGCGAGCCTACAAAGTGGGACATAAACAGAAACAAGTCCTCGAGGACATAATCAAAGCCATGCATGACCAAGACATAGTCGAAGAATCTACAAGCCCCTTGGGTGCACCTTGCTTGCTAGTGGTAAAAAAGGACAAAGGGTATTGTTTTGTGGTACACTACAGAAAACTCAGTGCCTACACGGTGCAGGATGCTCATCCATTGCCTTCAACTGAGATGCTTTAGAGAGTCTTGGTGTGGCCAGTCCTGCTTACTTTACCACTCTAGACCTTCAGAGTGGGTTCTATCAAGTTTCCATTGATCCAGCTTCTCATCCATACACTGCATGGTGCTGCCACTTGGGATTTGTCCAGTTCAAACATCTGCCTATGGGTCTTCGGAACAGTCCAGCCACATTTCAACGTGTTATGGAAGCCACACTACGTGGGTTGTCTTGGAAATCTTGCCTAGTCTACCTGGATAATGTGATTGTCTTCAGCAGAACTTTGCCAGAGCACCTCCAACATCTTCAGGAAGTGTTTGAACATTTCAGACAAGCCACTCTCAAGCTTCGCCCAGAAAAGTGTTGTTTTGCGCAGCATTAAATTCATTACCTGGGACATGTGGTCAGTTCTCAAGGCATCTCTCCAGATCCAGACAAGCTCTCAGCAGTCAAAGACTATCCAGAGCCTAACAATCTCAAAGACCTTTGAGCTTTTCTGGGCTTGTCTGGCTACTACCGAAAGTTCATTTGCAACTACGCCAAGATTGCAGTTCCACTGTACGCCCTCACCAAGAAGGGATGTGAGTATATCTGGACTTCTAAATGTAAAAAGGCCTTTGAAACTTTAAAACAGAACATAATCTCTTCTCCAGTATTGGCCTACCCAGAGTTCAACCAACCATTCAAGCTGTACTCGAATGCTAGTTCCTTTGCAGTGGGCGCTCTGCTCTGTCAAATTCAAGATGGAACAGAACGAGTTGTCTCCTATGCTGGGCGCTCTCTTTCCTCAGCTGAGCAGAACTATGGCATCACAGAGAAAGAATGTCTAGCCATGGTGTTTGCCGTGAAGAAATTTGACCGTTACCTTCACTACTCCTCCTTTACAGCTATCGTTGATCACTCTGCCATCCGATGGTTATTTGAAATGAAGGAGCCAGTAGGCAAGTTCGCCTGATGGATCACCATGCTGCAGTCCTACAACTTTGAAATGCAATACAGACCAGGTCGAGTTCACTCAAATGCCAATGGTGTAAGCCAGAGATGATATCCCTCTGCATCCTCCTCAACAGAAGAAGAATCCTGCTTACAAGCTCTTCCCTTTCATGCCACGGATGTGCTTCCTGTGGACACTCCTACAGCACCTCAGGTTGCTTTGCTGCTCCCTACTGCCTGCTCAGAAAGACACACAAATCCTCAGTTACTACAAGCAGCTAAAGAGCTTCTCATCTCCTCTGCATCTGATCTGTCCCTGGCAACTGTTAAAATGCAACAAGGAACTGACACTCAATTTACGGACATCATCAAATACTTAGAGTCTGGAACATTACCGCAACAAAAGCAACATCGCCAGGATGTACTTTTCCTTGCTTCGCAGTACTTCCTCAGTGACGGTGAGCTCTTTCACATTTGGACCAAGGAAGGCAAGGGTCATCGAATGGATAGAACTCACGTACAGCTCGTTGTGCCAGCCTCTCTCATCCTTCAGGTTCATCTCTCCACTCATGCCTCTCCACTCTCTGGAGGTCTTATGGAAATTCACAGAACTCTGGAAAAGACAAGGCATCAGTTCTTCTGGCCACACATGAACAGAGACATTGTCCAGTTCATAAAATCCTGCCAATCCTGCTCTCAGAGAAAGTCTCCAGCCAAACCAACAAAGGCACACGTCATCCCAATGCCTGTAGCCACTGAACCGTTCCAAAGAGTCAGCACTGGCATTCTTGGGCCCTTGCCAACATGCTCTGAGTCTGGTAACAAGTACATTCTTGTCTTTGTAGACTACTTGACAAAATATTTGGAACTCATCCCTCTGAGAGACATTAAAGCCACCACTGTAGCCAGTGCATTTCTCAACACAGTAATTTTGTTGTCACGGTACCCCATCGTACCTACATTCAGACAGAGGCACTAACTACCTGTTCACCATTGTCTGAGAAACTTGTAAACTTCTCGACATAAAAAAGACACCACAAGTTACCATCCACAATGCAACAGACAGAGTGAAAGAATGATGACCACCATTCTCGGCACGCTCTCCAAGTATCTGGATGAGACTCATGACACCTGGGACCAGTTTGTTCCCTTTGTGAAGTTTGCATGCAATACCAGCCCTTGTGTCAACAGCACAGAATATGCACCCGTCTTCTTAGTCCATGGACGTCATCCAAGAACTCCACTGGACAGGGATCTCTCGCTGCTAGAGGTGCCTAGGTCAGCTTCTTCTTTCTTCATCCATCTTCTGGAACAGCTGGAACTTGCCCGATGAGTTGCAATCACCATGTTGGGCCAGAGAAAATCGTCAATGAAGAAAATGTCTGCAGCCAAGGTGCATGAGCCTTCATTCTCTGTTGGGGTCATTGTCTATTTGTACCATCCTGTTCTTGGTCTGGGCGCCACCAAGAAACTGCTTTGCCCCTGGACTGGTCCATTCTACATTGTAGAAAAGCTTCCTCCGGTCCATGTTCATCTGCGACGTAAGTCAGATGGCAAGCTGGCACACAACAAAGTCCATATAAATTGACTAAAGCATGGGTACCTGAATAACAACCTTCCAGATGACCCCAGTTCTCCCACAAATGAAGCTGCTCTTGAGCCTGCCATCCTCTCTGAAGCTGAGATCCCTCCAGATAACCTGCAGCCAGTTACTACATATCTTCCCACTCCTGACACTCTCCAGCTGGATTCCATTTTACCAGATGATTCACCTGGGACCTCCTCTTCTTCTCAATATTCTCCTTCTCCTTCGTCTCTGAACTCTCTTCCACATACCCCAGTGTACCAGATCAAGAAGATCTCAAGAAAGAAGTTTGTCAAGGGATCCTGGACTTACAGAGTAAAATAGTGTGGATTCAATAGTGGGCAGAACTCCTGGGTCGCTTTTAATGACCTGACCCCCTCCTGTCAGGATCTTTTGCAATCTACACATGCCTCCATTCCCACTGACCAGAAAAGTCGACGGAGGTCTTGAACTTCTGTCACCAGACTCAGTGAAATGTGTCAGGACTAATTCATTTTCTGATTTTCATTGTTCCAGTAAATATCTTGTTGTACCTCTTTTTTTGCACCTGTTGCCATGGTACTATTTACTTGCACTAATGTTTTTTTCCCTTTAGGAATGTCTCTTTCAATGGACAGTCCACCTGTTTATGCAACTGTTATTAAAATGTGAGCCTGCATTCTGGGTATCCGCCTGCTGCTACCCTTCTCTTTCTTCCCTTTTCCTTCCCCCACACTTTAGTGCTTGTGGCATGACCAAGTCTCAAGTACTATTGTGTTTCCCTCCTCTCTGGTGCTACTCTGACTGGTCCCCAGGGTAGTCCAGGTTCTTTCCTCCCCCATCCCTGCAGAGAAGTCATGTTCTGTTTTGTGAAATCTAATGCCTTGTAATGCATGAAAATGTTTTTTTTTGCCTTAAATTATTTACTTAAAAATTCTTAGAAACATATAGATTATTGCTTGTTTGAGTGATGCTCATATTCACTGTTCCGGCGGTGATGTGAAGCACACACTAAGTATGGGGCTTAATGTTTAGCTGCCGCCCCTTTAAAAGCACTTAGAACTGCATGTATCTAATTGTTGCACTGCCTGGCAGTGCCATGTTGGTCTGTCAGTCAGAGAATAGTCAGTCTGGGGCTAGACCTCATGAAGAGAACATCTGCAGTACAGCAAATAAACCTGCCTTATTCTTTATTTTATATGTCCATCTAGTTATTCGCACGGTCCAGATGGGGTCCTCACCAGCAGTTCCTGTACCAACTGAAGGATCTGGCAGATGACAGAGAAGGTAAGGGTTCTTTTAGTGGTGGACCATACAAAAAAAACGCCATCAATGAAATGCTGTTTCTGAATTCTGAAACTGCTCCTGGCTTTCCTATGCTTCCTGACCTGTGCCTTGACAACAGATGGTCTTAGAAATGGGATTTACACCATGCATATGCTAAGCCGGGAGTTTTGTACGTGGGTAGTAGACCTGGTACCAGGGAAACATAGAAGAGAGGTATGGATTCTGCAGCAGCAGGTCCAGGAGTGATTACCAGAAGAATGGCAGCCAAACTAGAAGCAGAAGCAAAAGTCCAAACTGAGACTGTACAGCCAGAATCAATCATGGGGAGTAAAAAACAGCAGGCAGTGACAGAACCTGAAAGCCTGACTGCCTTTTTTGAATGGTGGGCTATACAACAACAAGAGACAGAAAAACAGAGAAGAGAAGAACTGCAGCAACTGGAGCAGTGATGGCTGGATGCCTTGCAAGTTATCAAAGTTGGAGGTTCTGGCACAGGTCCAGCAGAGTGACAAAACATCAACAACTTAAAAGACCTTAAACTTGCAAAGTTGCATCCTTCAGATGATATCGAAGCATACCTGACAACATTTGAAAGGGTTGCTGCAGCCTGCTAGTGGCCAAAGCAGCAATGGGCAATCAGACTGGTACTTTACCTGACAGGTAACGCCCAACTTGCCTACAGCAGTATGGACACTGCACAGTCAGAAAACTATGTCCTGTTGTAAACAGAAATCCCAAAAAGATAAGCCATCTTAGGAGAGACCTACAGGCAGAGATTTCAGTCTGTGAAGTACAACTCGGTCAACAATCCTTGAAGTCTTCACCGACTCAGAGAACTCCTTATGAAACGGCCCCAACCACAGGGCAAAACACTCCCACAGATCATTGAAACATTTGTAATGGAGCAGTTAATCAACATCCTATCCACAGACATACAGCTTTGGATAAAAGAACACTGACCAGAAAGAGGGGAAAAGGCTGTTTTTTTGGCTGAAGACTACCAAATGGCCAGATGGACACCACAGCAGTGGGGTAACAGCCAAGCCCGGTAAGGCACTTTTTTTTTCAATTTAAACTCTAAGTCTGATAAGAACTCTGGTGGGGGTAACAAATCTGCACCCAAAGACTTTATTTGCCATAACTGTAATAAGCTAGGTTATATTGCAAGAAATTGCCGTAGTAAGAAAAGTGACACTGGAGCAGATTTGTCCTTAGCAAATTGGGGCAAGTACTTAACAGATGTGAAGGTGGAAGATAAGACTGTGAAGGGACTAATAGATCTGGGAAGCAGACAGACCCTAGTGCATATTGAAGTGCTGGGAAAACAGTGCCCAAAAGGACCAGGTACTGGTGTCATCTGCATCCATAGGGACACTCGATACTATCCCACCACCCAAGCGACTCTGAATATTAAGGGTGTGTTGCACCAAATGAAAGTGTGGGTAGTACCCAAGTAATCTGTACCTGTGATTATTGGAAATGACTTTCCAGGATTTACTGAGTTAATTAAAGTGGGAGTAAATCCTAATGTTTCAGCAGCTCTGGTGACGAACTCGGGCAAAGAAAATCCCAGATGGTGAGGACTCTTCCTTTCACTGATTTTGATTTGGGCCTGTTTGAGCACAGTTCAAAGATCCGAAAGTCCAGGAAAGAAAGATGATGCCTGAAGAAACAGTGGCAACAAGACTGATGGGCAAAAGGGGTTAACATATGAAAATGCTGAAACTAAACTGATAACCGATTGTGATTTTCTTTTAGAGCAAGCTAATGATGTTTCTCTCCAGGGCTATTTTAAGCAGCTGGGGTGAAACAAAAACAGGGTGAACCTATGTTTAAAAAAATGTAATGGGCTACTGTACAGAGTTTGGGTTAAACCTCAGACACAGGACCAGATGGAACAATTGGTTATACCACAAAAGTATAGGTCTGAGTTGTTACAGATAGCTCGTGGTAGTCCTATGGCTAGTGACTCTGAGAAGGATTGCACCCTTGCCAGATTGCCGTACAGATTTTACTGGCATGGAATTCATGAAGACATTGCCACCTATTGCAGTTCTTGTGCTGAGTGTCAGAAAGTAGCCCCAGTGACTAAAAAAGACAAGCTACCCCTGGTGCCCCTACCCTTTATAGATGTGCCTTTCCAGAGAATTGCAATGGATGTGGTTGGCCCCTTTTATACAAAAGCAAAAAGGGAAATTAATTAATTTTGGTAGTATGTGACTGTGCTACTCGATCCCCAGAGGCAGTTCCTATGCATACTGTCACAGCCCCAAAAGTGGCAACAGAGCTTGCCGAAATTTTCAGCAGGGTGGACTTACCTAAAGAGATTATTACTGATCAGGGTAGTAATTTTCGTGCTGCATTACTGAAGGAGCTGTACCAGCTACTAGGTATCACTGCCATAAGAACATCCCCTTATCACCCTCAGACAGATGGTCTTGTCGAACATTCTAATCAAACTCTACAATGAATGTAAAAAAGGTGTGTTAAAGGGGAATGGAAAGACTGGGATCAATATATACCTTACCTGCTTTTTGCTTACAGAGAAGTGCCACAGGCATCAACAAGTGTTTTCACCATTTCAAGTGCTGTATGGTAGACAACCTAGGGGGCCACTAGATGTAATAAAAGAAACATAGGAAGATAACCCCCATTAACCCCCATTAAACAATCTATTAAATCTTATATGTGTGTCCGAGAAAGAAACTGACAAAATATGTTGAAATCACCCATAGTAATCCGGAAGAGGCCCAAAACCAGCAGAAGGTGTATTATGACCATGGAGTAAATGAAAAAAGTTTTTGAGCCAGGTGAAAAGGTCTTGCTACTGTTACCCACTACAGAAAATAAACTGCTTATGAAGTGGCAAGGGCCTTATAAAGTGCTTAGATATACTGGCACAGTTAACTATGAAATTGAGACCCGATAGGAAAAATCCTAAAAGCTGTTTTGCTGGTTTTACCAGAAACTGATAAAGAATATATTGATGTAGCTTATGATAGACTGGAATAAGCTGAAACTGCTGATGCTGTAAAGGTGAATGTTTCCTTAACCTCTGAACAAACTGCAGAAATTTGTAACTTGTTAAAGGCATTTAACAGTACTTTTACTACAGTGCCAGGCCAAGCAAAAGGGGCCGAGTACGTAATAGCGATAAGGAATGCTCGCCCTATTAGGCAAAAGACATACAGATTACCAGAGCGGTTAAGACCAGACGTGGTTAAGGAAATACAAAAAATGAAAGAACTGGGTTTCATAGAAGAGTTGAGAAGTGCTTGGTCATTACCAATGGTGACTGTAAACAAAAAAGAAGGGAGTGTAAGAATCTACCTTGATTTTAGGAAACTTAATAAAGTGTCAGAATTTGACAGTTATCCTATGCCCAAAATAGATGATTTGGTGGACAGACTGGGGAGTGCCAAGTATATCATATCCTCGATCTCACCAAGTTACTGTCAAATTCCCCTACCTAAAGAATCCAGAGACAAAAACTGCATTTGCCACTCCTATAGGATGCTGTCAGTTCACCACTATGCCGTTTGGTTTACGTGATGCACCCGCTACATTCCAGTGGTACATGAATGTAATTTTATCCCCTCACACTGGTTGTTGTGCTGCGTACCCGGATGATGTCATGGTGTACAGTCCAGACTGGAAAAGCCACCTGGAACACCTACTAGCAGTTAGCCAATCGATTAAAAAGGCAGGTCTTGCAATTAATACTACCAAGTGTGCACTGGGCATGCAGGAAAACAGATATTTTGGCTATGTTTTGGGAAATGGAGAAGTCAAGCCAGAGGTTTCCAAGATGGAAGCTGTAGCTAACAGCCCTGTCCCCAAAACCAAGAAATATGTCCGGTCATTTTTAGGACTGGCTGGTTATTATGGGAGATTTGTTCCAGCTTTGCCAAGTTAGCTACTCCCCTCACTGAACTCACAAAGAAACGGTTCTCGAATACTATGAAATGGACCCCAGAGTGTGACAAGGCTTTTCAGGCTATTAAGGCTGCATTATGTTCAGCCCCTGTTTTAAGAAGCCCAGACTTTGAGAAACCATTTTTGTTACAGACAGATGCATCAGAGATAGGCCTAGGTGCAGTCCTGAATCAAAATATAGATGGGACAGAACATCCTATTCTATATATCAGTAGGAGGTTGCATGACAGAGAGAAAAGGTACTCCACCATTGAAAAAGAATGCCTCGTGGCAAAGTGGGCCATGGAGTCCCTTAAACTTTACTTACTAGAAGCTGACTTTGTCCTTATAATGGATCACAGTCCTCTCTGTTGGCTTAACCAAATGAAGGATTAACATTTAGAATCACACAGTGGTACCTGGCACTACAGCCATTTATATTTAAAGTGCTGCACAAATCTGGGAAAGAGAACATCTATGCTGATTTTCTGTCAAGATATAGATCAGAAATTGAGAATTCTGAAGGTTGAAAATATGTGAGTTGAAACTTCTCTGCTGAATGTGCACTGAACTGTAAAGGTTATAATCTAATGTTGGACAGGAATTTAATAGAATGTTTTGGAAACCTGTTTTTGTAAAACAGGTTCCCTCTTAAAGAGGGGGTATGTGACAAGGTGGAATAAGGCCCAGTCCCATTTGTTATTCAGAAAGAGTTAAATGCAAGAGTCTGTTCTATCCTCTCCTTTTCTGTCTCTACTCTGGTTGAGCAACCAAATTTTCATGTGAGACCTAGGAACTGATCACTCTGACGGTTTTGCAATTCTCTGCCTCTCGCTATATCTCTGCCTTCCCTTGCTATTTCTATCTTTTCTTCCCTCTTGCATATCTGCAGGTATAAAAATATATGTGAATCTTTATGTGGAAATGTCACTGATACTGGGATCCCTTTGTTTAACACTGTATATAGTTATACTATTGAATAGATTACAAAAAGCTATTTGGAACTCATGGGGTTAACCTGAGATCCAGTTTGTAAGCTTTTGCAGAGCTGTAAACAAGAGATCAGTTATGGGTCATTATGGACTGTTTTGCTGCATCTGCAAGGAACATAACTGACAAGAACATTCTGTAAACTTACAAGAACATTCTGTGAGAAACAGGCTGCCTTAATGAGTTCCCAGACAGACTTATAAAAAGGGCAGCAATGCTTCTGCTAGAGAGAGAGAGTGCAAGACTGAAACTTGGAATTAAGAGATACCCTCAGAAGAAGGACTTGGTTTTCTCTGTTTGTACTGCCTTTGTAAATAGTTATACTGAATCATTTTTATTTTGCATTTTGCTGTTATTGAGAAAAACAAAATGATATTTGTGAATTTTGAAACTGCTCCTGGTTTTCCTATGCTTCCTGACCTGTGCCTCAACAACATACCTCTACATAGCTTGCTGTTAGACCCTAGTCTATGGTGCACCCCCCCCCATTGTAGGGCCCACCAGGTTGACCCTAAAGATCAAACGGGAGTGGTGGTGGTGGACAGTAGTGCTGGATAAAATGAGGAAAAAATCTATCATGCACATTTACTGAAATTGCACCAATTACTTGACATTTTGCACAACTTTGTGAACTAGAACAGTGTGATCTTAAAATGGGCAATTTGAGTTAAATTAAGACTTTTCTTTAAGAAATCACATTTTTAAAACTGCTCATTTAAAAAAAATTAAACAATTTGCTAACATTGTGCATTTCTAACAACTCATAATTTTTAAACATGAGCAATCTGGGAGAAATGTCACTATTTGAATAAAAAAAGCATTGGTAAAATTACACTAGGTTTTCGTACAATTTTGTGAAAATTGCACAAGTGCAAAATCATCATTTTTGGGCAAGTTTGCAAGTGTAATGAAAATTCCACCCTGCACTAGTGATCAGGCCCCCAGCATGGCTTGCTCACAGGGTGGGTCATCAGGCTCCTTCTTTCATCAAGGAGCCAGTCCATATAGTTTTCTCTACTAAGCCACCCCTTTTGGAGTTCCTTCATCTCATACCATCAATGGTGGGGAAAAGTAGGGTGGTCTTCAACTACATCAGAGCAACTCTTGGTCACCTGCCAGAGGATGTGGTGCTGCAGTAGGAATTCTAATTGTTGTATATAAGAACATTTAGTTTATGCAAACACTGCCACCTAGTAGCAAAAGCAATGAATCACAGCCACAACAGTAATGAGTAATTATACCAGTTAGTGTCTTCTAGAGGTTGTCCATGGGAAGGCAAGTATGAAAGTAAACAGAGCACTGAAACCTCTCTGCTATGGTGAATTCCCTTTTAGTTGAATGCTTAGAGCAGCTGCCTCCAGGACTGGGGGCCCAGTGTTTAATTCCTACTGTTGCAGCAACTGACATGGTCAGATATTTCCTGACAGTTCTGTGATGTCTTTAAAGAAATTACATGCCTGCCTGCAGAACCACTGTAGGGCTACCAGAGTGACTCTCTTTAGAAATGCCGTGAAGTACCTGAAAATATCTGACCATGTCAATTGTTTTTTATTTTATTTATTTTAGTTTTTGGTGACCGGGAAAGGAGGACTAGACAATTCTGCCTATTTTCAGCCTCATCCTGGGGAAGGGAATATAGATGTATGCCAACTGACATTGAACTAGATTAAGCTGTGTTGGTGGTATTTTTAGTGAATGGGGGAAACTTGGCCAGGACACTGGGGAAATTCCCTTGCTCTTTTTGAGAAGTGATGTGGGATCTTTAACATCCACCTGAACTACCACCAGAACAAGCAGATGGGATCTCAATTTAATGCCTCATCCTAAAGATGGCACCTCCCTCATGCTGCACCACAGTGTCAGTATTGGGATTTAACCCAAGTGCCTTGTGTGGTGATAGAACCCACAGCCTTCTGATCATCTGGCCTCAATTGCTGCAATTGTAGCAAAACTTGAGGTATGTCTGTGATCTGCCTAAATACAGATAAGAGAGACATAACATTACCACCTAGTGTATGCCTGGAGCCTATAAGCACTACCTCCATAGAGATCTGAAGTCCACGATGGTCCAGGCCATGGAACAGGATCATGCCCTTCAAATCAGGGTGTTACGCATGGCAGTACTGGACAAAACTGCAAAGGTCTCTCGCCATGGCAAATTTTTTTACAGTTCTTAAGACTGTTGTTGGACATGGCCCTTACCTAAGGGTTTCATCCCAAAAGATTTAAGTTTATCCTTTTCCCACAACTGAACCTCCAGATTTTCTTGTTCTTGATACTGACTTCTAACAGTTTGCTATTTAATTTTGTGCTTTTTCTTTATTCAACACTATCTACACTGATAACTGCAAAATCCAACCAATCGATGGGACAGAGATGGACTGGGGAAATGAGATTAAAATTGTTATCAGAAGACAGACCAGCTGTCTCTGAGGGTAAGTACAATCCCTTTGTCCTGTGAGGATGGGAACTCCTGGTTAATTAACAAGGGAGCTTCAAAAAGCCCAAGGTCTTTCATGTCATGAAACCATGTCTGGCCATGTAGCCACCTCTGCGGAGGCAGACATAGCTCAAAACAGTGAAAAGTTTCCTGAGTCCACAAAATACAAGGTTCCAGTTTAGGCCAGCTTTCTGGAAAGGTGGTACCCCAGGAGACAAAGAAAGTGTCAAATCCATCATGTCCGAGAGACAGATTAGATGATGCAGCATGGGGGGGCTGGCAGCTGAAGGCTTTTGTGGTCTATGCCAGGCCCTAGCAACTCAGTCAGTGTTGGTACTCTAGACTTGCAACATCTAAGGGTTACAGCTGCCACGGTCACTGTGGGATCATATGTGGTAAGAATCTTTCCACTCTTTAAGATTTAAGAAGCTGTAGGAAGGTTTTATTCTGTTGTGTGCAAACCATTTCTTTTTAATTTCTGTAGTTAACCTATAACTCCTATAGTATTGTATGTGTGATATCCTGTAGATGTGTAAATTTATTGTGAAGTAGTCAATATTATTTTATATAATTCATGCCTCTGTGACCGAATCTTTTGTGGGAATAGCTAACTGCTGGTATTCACAAATCCACCATTCATTCCAAAGAGGGAGAAGGAGACTATGATTACCATATTCTAAGAAAGAAAGTGTTTCTCAGGAGTAAGTGATGGGGAAGGCCATTTGCCCTTAGCCAAAGGAGCAGGTAAGAGAATCACTTCTGAATGGTGGCAGTTACCAAAGTACCCTTACAGGTATCGAGGGTTGAGAAACTTGGCAACCTGTTGCAGAGTGAGTTCTAGGTGTGGACAGGTTGTGACATTTGACATGGCCCTATACTAAAATTTTGATCCCAAAAGATTTAAGTTTATCCTTTTCTCACAACTGTACCTCCAGGTTTTCTAGTTCTTGATACCAACTGGGGTCAGATTTTCCAGCTGTTAGCACTAGCAGAAAGTGAAAATTAGAAACATTTTAACAAAGTTTCATTATGCACCAGTACTGAGACTTCAAAGATTCTGCAGATGCTTTTGAACATCTACAGTTTACACCCCTTTGTGTTCCCTTGCAGGACAATTGGAGATTCTTTAAACATGCACCACATGCTGCAGAAACACTGACCATAAAAAGTATAGCCATGTTTGGTCAGCGTCAATCATATTGTAATAGTTTACAGAGAACCAATATTGACAATTTTAGAGGTTTAGATGGCTTAGTAGGGCGATCCCTTACCTGAATTGGAGCTCCTACAGGCACTTAAATAATTTCTTAATTCACCTGCTAAAGGAAAGGGAGGGATCATAATTTGCCCCTGAGGGGCTTGTAGACTATACCTTCCACTTCCTATTGTTCGCTTACCACGCCTGACGCTTTATGACGCCAGTATAGGGAGAACAAGGGGATGCGCTCCATTCACTTGAATGGTGCGTCTTTTTAAAAATCAATTTTCTGATTTTAAATTGGGCATTGGCACAGATTGATGCCAGGATTCAGCTAGCACTGCTTCTGTTAAATGAAACCTGGCACTGATCTGTGCCAAAACTCGATTTTAAAATCAGGAAATGAACTTTTAAAAAGATGCTCCATTCAGGTGAATGGAGCGCACCCTTGTGCTCTTCCTATACCGACATCAAAAAATGTCAGAGCGTGGAGGCGGAGCAGATATGAGGAAGTGGAAAGGGATCATGCTGCAAGCCCCTCCAGGACAAATTACAATCTCTTCCCTACTTTGGGGGTGAATTAAGAAATGATTTAACTGCCTATGGGAGCTCCAATTCAGGTAAGGGAGCTCCCTAATTACCATTATAAGCACCAGGAAAAGCAGCTGATGCCTTTGGAAAAACTTTGGAAAACGTAATATTTAGACACAATTCAGCTTGTATTTCACATACATGTATATGTATTTTACAGATTTCTTCCCACCATTACTTATTACTGAAGAAATTTCCACATAAACAACTTTTGATCTCTCAGAGTTTATCTGCCTCTGTAGTTTACCCCCTGCATGAAATTATAATCCTCTATTGTGATATCCTAGTCTGTTGCCATGGAAATAACTATAGTGTCATAAGCAGAGTATTGTGACATCAGGTTGGGAAGATACAGTAAGAGCTGATGAACCCTCAAGGAACAACTCTCCTGTTTTCATGCTTATGACCTCAGAAAATAATTAGTGGGAATATGACGTGCAAAACTAATGAGAAATATAAGCTGTTTTGTGTCTAAATATTATATTTTTCAAAGTTCTTCTTGAGGCATCTGTGGCTCTTTAAGAGCCATGTGTTGTAGAGGAGTCAGTCAAGAAGTGTAGACAGATCACAGAAAAAGATACAAAATGCAAACAGCTTTGTTTTATTAATATAACAATAAAAACAACAACAATATAACCTTTCAGATGGCATCAGAATGGCAAACAAGGTTTGGAAAACTGATTTGGCAGCTGCTTTCCATCAGTTATAATTTTATAAATAATAAGTTTATTAAAGTATTTTGTACTCCATATCTACGCCAAAGATTCTTGCTTGTGTCAAAATTGTAGACCCTTTTCTAAGTAGCAGGAAGTAATACCTTGCAGCGTCAAGTTAAAGGGACACTGTCAGTCCCCTTTAAGGCCTTAAAGTGTCCCTAGTGGACACTGTCAGGTCTGCACTGAAATAGTCATCTGGCTCAACTTCAGCTGCTGAGTCCATACCTCTCAACCTTTCTTCATCAAAATGTGACACGATGTGTGACAAATTAGCAAAATGTGTGACATATCGTCTAACATGGCACTGAAAGCTCAGAACACTATAGCTATCAGTGCACTAATCTTCATAATGTTTTTGTATAACTAAGCATAATAGATTATTATGAATTTCTGCTTTAAAGTCTCAGTGGGGAATGTGGAATATCACTTTCCCCATGATGGACAAAGGGTTTCTGAGAGGTAAAATGAGTGACGTACCTCATAATGTGTGGCAGTTCAGAGGTATGGCTGAGTCCGTGAACTCGCAGCTAATGGAATGGCACCATCCTGATAGCAAAACCCCTGCATGGCCATTTTTCCTTTTTTCCAGGGTGATTTCAGTCAAGTCTACTATCCTAAAGGGATTGATCTGTTAAATTTGGAGATCTCACTCTTGAATGAAAACGAGCACTGAAAGTGCTAAAAAAGAAGTTTGAAAAACAGAGCTGAGATCCCGAGCATCTGTGCCAGTGATGATAGCAGATAAGCATGCTAGGGATCCCAGCTCAGTTTTTTAAAACTTCATTTTTTTCACATTTTCAGTGCTCATTTTCATTCAAGACTGACATCTCCAAATTCAGAAGCTCACGCCCTTTCTGATAGTAGTCAACTTGAAATCACCCTGGAAAAAAGTAAAAATGACTGTGCATGGCTTTTGCTATCCCCTTTGCTGAAGGGGATGGGCAGAAAGTAGATATTCTTAATGACTATTTTTGCTCTGTATTCACAAGGCAAGATAGAGGGCTTCAGCCAGACAGTGGCATTAAGGGAGTTGTAAGGGGGGTGCCTGAAATGAGGCAGCAAGTATTTACCAATGAAAGGACTTGGAAAGGGCTAACAATCCTAAAGATAGTTAAGGCCCCAGGGCTAGAGCAGATGCATCTAAGGGTGATCAAGGAATTGGCAATGGAACTAACCAAACCCCTAGTGGAGCTATTCAGTAGTTCAGTTCAGACAGGGGTAGTTCCAAAAGGTTGGAGAGCAGAAGGTGTAGTCCCACTCCATAAGGGGGAGAGAGAAGAGCAGCCAAGTAACTATAGACCTGTCAGTCTTACCTCTATTGTGGGTAAACTAATTGATTGAGGCACTAGTCAAAGAGGATCTTGTAAACTACCTTGAGAGCAGTAGACTCCAAGATGGTTATCAGCATGGGTTTTGTGGCAGTAAGATCTTGTCAGACCAACCTGATAGTATTCTTTGGTTGTGTAATGAAGGTAGTGGATAAGGGCCATGCTTTGGATTTATGCTACTTTGATTTCTGCAAATTTCTGCAAGGCTTTCAATTTGGTGCTTCACAGAAGGTTGCTGAAGAAGCCAGAGGATCTGAGTACACTGAACCTCACAGATGGGAGAAGAACCAGTAGGAAGGGAGACAGCAAAGGGTTGTGGTTAACACAGTCAAATCAAAAGAGAGGGAGGTCACCAATGGGGTGCCACAAATATTGGTCCTGTGTCCAGCCCTTTCAATATGTTCATTAATGGCCTAAGAGAAGGAATCCAGGACAAGATGTATCTCTTTGTGGATGACACTAAGCTCTCTGGCAGGGTAGACTGCGATGAGGGGGTTAGGGAGATACCAAGAGACTTGTGACTGCTAGAGAGGTGGTCAGAGATCTGGCAGTTGAAATTTAATGCCAAAAAGTGCAAGGTGATGCACCTAGGGAACAAGAACCTGAGGACAGAGTACTGGATGGGGGAGGGTAAAGCTGTGCACCACCTCTGAGGAAAGAGACCAAGAGGTCATTATCAGTGACTCCCTAAAACAATCAAACCTGTGTAACAAGGCTTATTGTAAGGCAAATAGGATACTGGTGTGCATAGGTATGGGTAGTGACAGCAGAAGAAAGGAAGTATTACTCTCTATAGGTCACTGGTGAGGCCCCATCTGGAGTACTGTGCCCAGTTCTGGAGTCCTCACCTATGGAAAGATAAAGACCAGGCTGGAGACAGTGCAACATAGAGTATCAAAATGATTCAGGGCCAGCAGGGCAGATCTTACAAGGATCGGCTCAAGGCACTGAACGTGTACTTGCTGGAGGCCGGACGAGAGGGGAAATATGATACAGACCTTCAAGTTCCTGAAAGAATGAGCAAGGCAAACTGTGAGGAACTATTTAGTACAAGTAGAGGTTCAAGAATATAAAGGCAAGAGTAGAAACTGATGGGGGTGAGATTCAAGAGAGAAGTGAGAAAGTTTTATTTTACAGAAAGGGCGGTGGAGCCATAGAACAATCCGCCAGCTGATGTGATAAGCACCAAAACTGTCAATGATTTCAGACATGGCTGGGACACAGAGTGAAGGGCCTAGTGGTTGCTCAGGGTGATGGCATAGAAACATAGACTTTGATGGCAGATAAGGACTGCTTGGACTACCTAGTCTGCCCATTTCCCTACCTACTGGATAAACTGCAGATCCTAGTTAACCAACAGGCTATTTCTTCCTACCCCCACAAGAATTGCCTTATGTCTGTCCCATGCATTCTTGAATTCCCCACTGTTTTTGACCCTATGACCTCCTCAGGAAGGCCATTCCATGCGTCCACCACCCTCTCTGCGAAAAAACCTTTCTCACATTGCCCCCGGTAGGGTAGGCAACATGGGGATGGATAGTGTGGGTTGGAACCTTGTATGACCAATAGGTCCTGGGTTTTTCAGGGTTTATGAGCAGACTGGATGGATCAGTGGTCTTTTTCTGCTGTCATTGTCTATGTTTCATATTCAATTTATACAACATTGGTTTAATAGTTATAACTTTTAAAACATCTGTTTGCATGAATGTGTAACAGTTTCTGTTTGATTTCAACTCCTGGCTTCAGTACTGTACATAGCTATTGTGATGTCATCAGCATTGTGCAAGCTGCTCTCTAATTGGTTTAGTATTCCACTATGATGTACCCAGCTTTGCTAGATATGAATTGTGACGTACCCCAAAATGCAGGATGCCATGAGATCTTGCAAAGTGGGTCAGAAAGTATCAGTTTTGTTCCATGGTATGGCTCTCCACACCTGTTACATAAAATTGTAATATATAATAAATATTGTCACCAACATTCTAGCAGCAGTATTAGACCTGTAGTATCTATTTGTCTATCTGACCGTCACAGAATCACAGAAATCTGATGGAAGAAAAGAACCCTAACGGCCCATTGAATCTGCCCCTTCCCCCTACTCTGTCTCAGGATCTGTCTGTCTCTCGACAGTATCTATCTACCTATCTGTCTGTCTGTCTATAGACAGTGTCCGTCTACAGACAGTATCTATCTATCTATCTATCTATCTATCTATCTATCTATCTATCTATCTATCTATCTATCTATCTATCTTATAATGAAACTAATGTAGCCAGTGAATGTTTTTTTTTTCCTTTGTGCCCTTTCTTCTTCTGAGTACAGGATAACCATCTAATCACAAAAAATGAAGATTAGAGTTTTCAAGAAAAAAAAGTTTATCTTGTAGAACAAATTGATTCTCAAAAGGCACAGGGGCCAGAAAATTATTTTTCTCTGCTGTGTTATCAGAAAGTGATAAGTGATTCGGAAGCTGAGAAAAAATAATCAGCAGCAAATATTACTGTTTTATAATTTGTGTTGACAGACACGGAAATGGTTTCCAACATTGGTAAGCTGTCAGGCATTTGGAAATATGTGATGCTGTATATGACAAGATTTCAACACTAGGGGAAAAATGATGAACTCAACACTATGTGGGTTTGGGGAGGTCCTGATAATCTTGTTTTCTTGTCTGCCCTCCTTCCCCCTCCCAGCCTTTTTGTTTCACTCCTTTCCCAGGTTACAGAATCCCTTCCTTCAGTACTTCTCATCTTATCACCTCACAAAGCTCTAGTAATCAAGTTACAAAAATACAATCCTTTCTGGTTCATTATTAGATTACTTGGGGGTAGTGGTGCTCTGAGCTAGTGTCTGTGAATAAGGGATACACAAAGCCTAGTGCTGTGGGGAACATGGAATTCTGACAGAGTTACAGTTCTGTGCCAGCACAGTAGCATGGAGGGCTAAGACACTAACACCTTACCCCCTCCCATGCTGGCAACCTGCGTTTGGGAACAGACTCTGGTCTTCTGGGGTTGGCCAGGGCAGGAGAGGATCGAGTGGCTAAGGGACAGCTCACCTCCCAGGGTTGGGATGCATGTTTGCCTTAGGCTGCCACCAGATGGCGGCATGGTAGTAACATAGAAACATAGAATTTGATGGCAGATAAGGACCACTTGGCCTACCTATTCTACCCATGTCCCTACCTAATGAATAAGCTGAAAATCCTAGTTAACCAACAGCCTACTTCCTCCTACCCCCCACTAGAATTGTCTTATATCTGCCATTTCTCTGAGTACCCACATCTAATAGTGCAGCATGGGCAGCAAAGCAGGGAGGGTGCTGTGGGGAACATCAGATGAGTGTGCTTCCATGCACGAGTCCAGTGTTCTGCAGCGAGGGGTGGGAAAAAATGGAATGGTGGGGAAGCATAATGAAGCCTAGCCCACCTGTCTTTGAGCCTCCACTGCCACCCAAACTTTTAAGATGTTCTGCTCTGGATTATTCACCGGGGGAGGGACATGGGGGGGCATCCCTCCCTCCTTCGGCCCCACCTCAAGGGGGAATTTGTGGGGAGAACCTGACCACAAGTGAGTACTAGCAGAAGCAGGAGCCAGCTTGGGGAGGTGGGGAATGGGCTGAGTAGCTGCCTCCAAAAACAGGAGGGAAAATATATATAGAAAAAAGAACTGCAGTTTTGCTTCTGAATGGCTTGGTTGAATTTTGTGGTGAATTCTGGCAAGTAAATTGCGACTTCTTTTTAAGAGTAAACCACAGGGTTTAAATGTGGACTGCATGTTTGTTTAAGTTACAGAAACATGTTCTACAGAAAAAAAAATGTGGAAAGAGGAAGGTTGGGAGCCCAAGGTGTAAATCTTCTGGAACAAAAGCAAACTCATAGGGGAGTTGCAGTCCATCATGTGGTTAACTTTCGCAGGACATGGATGGAATAGACACACTCTCACCAGTAAATCTAAATTTAATTTATTTTATTTTCAAGTAATTACCATCCACCACTTAATACCCAATGTTTTGTGGCCTCTTCCACTACTTTATCAAAGGGGTGGTCCTCTTGAGTCAGTTTGTTTAAAAAAGTAAATAAAAAAATAAAAAAATCACGGTCTATCATCCCTCTGTTAATCCTGGTTATTACTATTATATACTATTCTCTTTAACATTCATTTTACACTTACTCTCTGGTCAGATTCATCTGCATTTCTCGGAGTACCCACATCTGATTTATTTGTTTATTATTTATTTGACATTCTCAGATTAACACCTTTTGAGCCAAAGGCTCTTTTACACATTTTCCACATCAAGGTACATGAAAAACACAACGTATGGGAGATGCACACTATAATGCATCATAATACTATAAGCAAGCAATAACACACAATGAGGTGTGGGTTACGTGCTGATAAGAGCACGCCCAGGGGTGTACTAAGGCATGAGGTACTTGCACTGAGTGCGTTATGCCCCTGGGCGTGCTCTTATCAGCACGTAATCCACACCTCGGAGTGTGTTATTGCACTTATAAAATGGGCTCCCAAGGAAGTACTTCAGAATAAAAAAAAAGGAGCAAAAAATATTTAGCAGAAACCTATAAATTGAGGTTTAGGACTGAACCAGTAAAAAAATAGTCCTCCACTGGTAATTCCTGATGGCCGGTACAGGGAGATCCCCCACACACACACACAAATAGAAGTAGTGGTCAAATTGTTTCTTTTTGTCTCCTGACACTGAATTTCTGAGACACACTGATTTTAATTTTGTTGTTTTCTCACACTGTATTGCTGACTGAGAAAGATTTTAATTAAGTCTGTGTTTGCTAAGGAGTAGAGCGGGCATTTCTTTTAGAGCTAACATCGCATGAGCCAGACATGCCGTTTCAGTCAGAGCGAGTGTGTTTGTTGTCAGGGGCCCTTATTAGTTTTTTGTTATTTTTTTTAAACTGATGTATACATTGTTAGGGAATTGAAGGACATGGACTTTTCCGGTAGCGAGTAATTTCCTGAGCGAGTGTGTCCTATAGTGGCCGCCGTATAGCCCGGTTTTTACTTCCTGGTTGTTCCGAAGGAAAGTGAAATATAGTAAAACAAAGGCAAATTACTATTATGGGAAAAAAGAGTTGCCCTGTGTTGTGTCATGTCATAGATCTTGAGGGGTGGACACAAGAATGGAGAGTGTGGTTGCGGTGCTGCTGAGTCCATGTTCACCATTAGTGGGCGGTAGGTTTAAAATGCTGGGAGGGATTAAGAGATGTATCTGCACTGGCCAGGGGACATGGCAATGAAAAAAACAATTTTGAACAGGTACCAAGTTTGTACACTTTTTTTCTGGGTGGAGAAAATATATATGTGTGTGTAGGGGGGAGGGTTCTGTTGTTTCTGTTGACAGTTTTGAGACACTGGTGGCACTCTCTCACTGCAGCAGTTGTGGCTTATTAGGAGCTGTGCCAGCCAGCGTTTCTGTTTATGCTTGGCAGAGGTCAGTGATTTGTTGCTGTGATGGGGCATGTTGGTAGACAGTAGTCCCTGTTGGCTACTATATCATCTGATAAGGACACTGCTCAGATGATATAGTAGCCAATCAGAGACTTTGATTTCTTAAGCCCATTTTATAATATGTCATAATACATCATAAAACATTAGAAGAACTGAGCAGGTGAAAACTGACAATCATAAGACACAAGAGTGAGTGTAGAGGCAATAGGAGGTGGGTACAGGTTGAGGTGGTCAAGTGCTGGGAGAGTAATGCAGGATAAGGATAATGAGAGAAGGTAGATAAATATAGCAAAGTGGCTACCAGTACAGATGGAGGAGCAGCCAGCAGGCCTTGTCAAATAGAAGGGAGGGGTGATTAGGAAAAGCTATGGAGAACTTACTGGTTGAAACTGGGAAAAACCATTAACAGTAGGGTACTCACCCGAGGGCACTTACAACCACTAAAAACATTGCCAAGACAAGAAGATTGGTCACACAGTGATAGACATGGATTCTGCACTAGAATTTTTCATCTCAAGCTTTAATGCTGCCTGTGATGTACATGCCCCCTTCAAGAAGAGGAAAATCAGGGGAACTGACACCCCATGGATCACATATGACCTCCTACAAAAAGTTAAGTTATGGGACCATCTGTGGTATTGGGCTAGAGCTTCTGGCTGGCCAGCAGACACTCGAGCTTATGAAACTGCCAGAAGTGCCTGCACCTGCTCCATACGGTCTGAAAAAGCAAGCTACTATAGATGCACTCTTGGCAACATGTTTAAAGAAGGAAGGACATTTTAGAACAACCTAAAGGAACCCATAGGGAAAGAATCTAGGACTGCGCTCACCATACTTAACATAGATGGTGCCTTAACCTTAGATCTTACCACTGCTGCAAACACCTTCAACTCAGCTTTCACCGACCTCAGCCAAGTACAATCTTCAATCTTCTTCGACACCACTACCGACACAGAAACCGATGCCAAACCTCATGCAGAGTGTGCACATCCTCCTTTCCATTTTAAATCTGTGACAGAAAGAGAAGTCAAAAAACAAAGTACTCAGTAGATCCAGAACTAGTGGAGACTCACTAGATCTGAAGCTCGATGCCCTTACACTTGACAAAGTCCTGACCCCACTTACCAAGATTATCAGTAAGTCCCTCTCTCTCTCCCAATTCCTCCATTTACGGAAGCTAGCCTAGCTGACCCCATCCATAAAAGTGGTGACAGGGCCCACCATGGGAATTACAGTCCCATCTCTATTCTCCCCTTTATCTAAAGCTCTTGAAAAAATTGTTGCAGACCAGCTGGGAGAGTATTTGGAGAAGTACAACCTGCAATCTCCACACCAACATAGTTTTCAAAAGGGGCACAGCACCACTACTGCTGTAATTCAGTTCACAAGCTATATCCACCAGGCCTTGGACCAAGGCCAACTCATCAGCGCCGCCTACATTGACCTATCCAAACTGTTTGATACAGTCAATTGCCCATTAATGCTTGATCAACTAGCTATGCTAGGTCTATCAGCAGACACCCTAAGATGGTTTATCAGTTACCTCATGGACCTGCCACAGCAGGTTAAGATAGGAGATGCCCTTTCATCCAAACTTCCTGTTCGCTCCGGGGTGCCCCAAGTGTTAATTCTGGGACCATTACATTTCAGCATCTTCCTCAACAACCTCCCCATGCACTGCCCAGTGCAAATCCTCCTGTATGCCGATGACATGGTTATATACATTAAGAACTCTGACCACGTCCAGCTGGAGAACCAACTTCAGGAAAGCTTCACTGCAGTGGAGGCTTGGTTCATCACTCAGAAGCTTCTGTGCTCAACTACAAAAAAACAGACTATGCTCTTCCATGGCTTACACAACAAACACAAAACCACTCAGCTGATTGTCAATAACAAAATCAGGAGTTACTCTGGAGCAGACAAACACTTTTAAATACGTTGGTATAATGTTGGATAGCGCACTATTCTATTCTGCTGATATTAACCATGTCGCCAAATCCGTGAATATCCGTATTGGGCTTCTCTATAAACATAAGCACTGCCTTATTGCCGAAGCTCTGAAGCTTGCAATCCAAAGCTCAAGTGTTTCCATAATAGACTATGGACTGGAGATATATGGTGCTGCCTCTAACACTGCCCTAAAGCAAATATCAATCACCCTTAACAAGGCCTGCTGATTTCTAACTGGGGCTGCCCCATGGACTCACACTTGTGACCTTTATGAGCAGGCCAATTGGCTGCAATCTGAGGGGAGGATATCCTACCACACCTGCCTTGTAGTAAAGAAGGCCACCGTTGGTCTTCTACCCCACCTGGGGTTTGTAATTTCCTCAGCCCTTCCTGCAATACTCGCTGCACCAGAGGTGCTGATCGCTCAACCCTCCACGTCCCATGATGTCGGACTTCACAAGGACAATGGTTATTCTCAATCAGAGCTCCAAAACTGTTTTAACTCCCTGCACAATTAAATCATTAATGCAACCTCACTTGACTTATTTAATTGCAAACTTCATGAGTCTCTTGTGGCCCGTGCCTCCTCTGACTGTTTCACATAAACCTAGAGACATCGCTGTTATTGATTCGCCTAGACCATGGGCTCGCTCTGTAAGTTCTCTATACCTCTTTCCTAATACCCCACCTTTCCCACCAATCTGACAAGGCCTGCTGGCTGCTTCTCCAGTTACACCAGTTTTTGGATCCTAATCTTGAAGGGCCTGCAGTAAGCAAGTTATGAGTCTGGTCTTATTGTGCACAAGGCCTGAATGGCCCCTGCATATCCTGCTTAGTGTAGGGCCTGAAAAGCCCTGAGGGAAGCAAGTTATAACTTGGCTCCTGTTTCACACTAGGCCCAAGTCAGACAGTTTCTGACTTTTTCTGGGAGCCATGAGCTAACTGGAATCCTTGTGATCTAGAACATTCCATTAGAGATAGCTACAAGGACTGGAGTCCCCTATGTGAAGACAAGAAAGTCTTGTAAAAACTTTATGAACTTCGTGCAAAAAAAGCTTAGGCAGTGCTGCCCTGAGGAAAGATTTCCATGGTCTGAGACATCAGCAGGGTAAACAGCATCTAATAAAATACAATATTTGGAATGCATTTCTGGAGTGCAAAAGTCTTGCTTTTTTGTTTTTTGTTTAGAGGCTTCCTTTAAAATCATCCACCTGCTAGAAAAACAGTTTGCTGAGATTAAGAGACTTTTTTCTTGCTGGTGTGAGAGGTAGAGGTGTTTTTAAAACTCTAGTCTTCCAGTGTTATTGAGAATTTAAAGTTCACTCTTTATCCATCCACTTGCCACTTGCTTTATTGTTTAGAGTATGTTGTGCCCTTGCCTTTCCAATTTTTGAGAATCCTTCCAAGATGTTGAGTTCCTACCAGGAATACGTATATTCACCAGCTATATTCATGTCCATTCAGATATTTGCATACAGAGCTACAGTACCGTAACTACTTCAACAGAAACTGCTTCTGATAAGCTTTCTTACAATAGTCTTGAAAGGTTTGACTAAAGCGGAAACAGGGCCATCTTATATTGGACATGCAAAATTATTTAGAGACTATGCAAAGCAAGTCTAAACTCTAAACCTTAAACCCCACTTAGTGTAAGTCATCACAAACCTCTCCTATGCACGTAGCACTGCTATCTGCTGCCCTTCTATCAAAGTACTGTATCTCCTGTGCTGCCAAGCTCTAGAATTATCCACCAGGCACTGTTTTCTTTTTCAACACCCCTTTATACATTCTGATCAACTCCATGAAACCATTAAGCCATTGATTTATTCATTCTCACTAATTATGTTTGCACTTGTCAGTTTATATTTATCAGAGTTATTTTCTTGTTGGTGTAATTACATTTTTGTGATCTTCTTCTCACGCAACAATTGCTGCTGATTTGTGATTAATAATATGTGGGGAGGATAGCTTTATTTTATTTTTAATGTGGCTTTGTTGACTGGGAAGGGAGAGCAAGGGCATATATTCTTATTTTCAGCCTCGTCCCTGGTGGGTGGAGGTGGGGTGGGGGGGTGGATACAGATGTAAACCGACTGATACTGAACCAGAGTAATTACTGGGGTCATTCTACTCTTTTTGGGAAGTGCCATGGGATCTTTTTATTTTTACATTCGTTTTTGTCCTCCTGTCACCCAGCTCACCCTTGGGCCCCCCCCTTTCAAACCTCACCATGTACAGAGATGTTGCAAAGTTGTACTCCACCAGCAAAGTTCTTGTGAAGTTGAAAAATTTGCTTTTTCAAATAACTTCACGAACTGCCCACTTGGCCATTTTGCACTGAGTTTCCTGATGAAATTACACTTTTTCAGGTGAAGTCAGGTGAAGTTTCAACTTTGCCAGTGAATTTGCATTACTTCTCCTGAAAACATGCAACTTTGCCTGTCACGAATTTGTAGAAGTCGACGCTTTGCACCTCGTGAATTTGGCAAACTTCACAAATTATTTCACAAAATTTGCCAACCGCACATCTCTAACCACATACCTGCCATAACTCCTTACCTCCTCTCAGGGCTTACTGTGCCCCCCCCATATTACCCCAGCAGCTTGTTGTCCATTGTGAAGCCCTCCGGTTGGGCCAAGACCCTTAGCATATTCTCTACCAGTCGTCCTGGGAGACTGCCTAGGTTGATGGGAGTGGGCCCTGTGTATGTGGCAGGCTGTCAAGCTGCTCAGCTCGGGATTTTCCTTACAGTCTCTCACCAATGAGGGTGCTGCACTCTGAGATGTCACAATAAGCACTTGCCAAGCATGAGTCAGTGGATGTTGGCGGTGCTCTCCTCCATACAGCCCCTCACTGCACATTCCCCTGGGGTTAAGGGGTGGTATATCACAGAGAATCTGATGTTCTTCTTGCTTAGAGGAAAGGATCATCCACTGGGATGCTCACTCTTCCCCCCCGTGGACTCGAAGGTCCTGGCCTATTCCCTAACCTGGTTCACCAGCATCATGGTTGGTAGCAGTACTGCTGCAGTGATGGGCCAGCCACACCATAGGATCTTTAACATCCAGAACAGGCTGATGGGACCTCGTTCTGGCACCTTATCTGAAAGATGATCTCATCCAGAGAGTCTGTCTAAAGGAAGTTACTACCTATCTGCAGATTATCATTAATAATTATTATTGAACAAATCACTTATTGTCCTCCTAATTAATACCCTGTGTCTCTAAGGCTATCCTTAACCTCTGTCACTTTCATCACACAGGTAGTTTGTGTTTAGAGCACAGAGCTGCTGAACTGGAAACCCGGTTTTGAATTCCACAACTCCCATTTACTCAGTGGGTAACCCTGAGCACCCTGTGGTAAAGGTTCTCCAATTTCTCGCTAATCTAGCTCTGTGCTGTTTAAATTGTATGCTAAAAATGGTAGAACCATTCTCCCTCTCTCTCTCTCCTCAATTGCTACACACTTGTGGATACAGTTGATATGAAAGGAACTATATAAACCCAAATTAATTTCCTTCCTCCACCTCCATGTGAATACACATTAGCAGCTGCCCACTCATGGCTTGTTAAGTACTTTGTAACACAGCAAGTATGAAAGCTGCTATGTAAAATCAAACTGATGTCCTTGTTTCCTTTTTTATTTTTATTTTGTTAAACTTATTACCTAGGATAGTCCAGCTGACATGCAACCTCTGTTTTTCAGTGAGGTCCTGCTTTTACTCATTTCTAATGCTGGGTGGTTTACAGCTCTGGAAGGTTAAGTGAGTTTCTCAAGGTCACACAGTGAATGTTTGTGATCTGAATGTATGATCTCCTGGGTCCCACACTGGAGTTCTAACCACTAGACCTTGCTGCCTCCAACTTTACTTTTGAGGTTTAAACGGTCACCATGGCAACCTCTCAATGGGTGCACATGCTTCTTGTATATAGTTGAATATACATTATCCTCTATGTATGCTTCAGAACTCTTCACTGGATGAAATAGTAATGCATCATGTCAACTCTTTTCATTAGGAAGAATTCTAATAGATTTTTTTCCAATACACCACCATAGGCAGAAAAAAGTTTAATTTCAGGCTCTGTTAAAGGAGGTTTGAGGAATCCTTTTGATAAAGGCATTCCATTTTGAATTTAGATAGAGGATAATGCTTAAGTAGCGGTTGTTAACCATGCTGTAATCACCTCATGTGGTTGCCAGGACAACCAAGTAACCCTCAAGAGCATAGCTCGAGAGGTTGACAGTTGCCTTTGCAACTGCGAGAGGTGATTATGTCCATGGTTAACAACCACTGCATAGGCCTTATCTTTTATAGTATATGGAACTACTGAGGAAATCCACTGAGGAAGACAATTACAGCTTCAGTAGCAAACACTTGCACTTACCAAGAGACGTTTGAATCAGGAAGGCCAATTAGGGACATTTATTAGCACTAAACAAATAGCAAAATGCAAGACAAAATCCGCACACTGCTACTGCTAAATTTACTGACTATGAGATGCAGGTATAATAAAGAACTAAAACATGTTCAACTTTATGAAGACAACAGATCATTTATCTAAATGTTCAAACAAAACACCACTTCAGTCTACAGTTCTGATTGGTCAGTTCGTGTCATGTTACTTCACGCGTTTACATAATGTCAGCATCTCGTCTGAGAGGGGCGGAGCATGCCTGCGAGGAACTACGTGGAATGTATGTTTTCTAAATGTCTGCCACGGACAGCAAATCACTGTTCTTTTGAAAGAATTATGACAGCTGGTGGCATTTTGTTCTGTAATCCCATCGGTATGACGTATTCAAGCAGGGTTTACAGGATACTGACGTCATACCAATGGGATTACCAGGTTGTAAACTGATTGATATCAGACGTTAATAGATGCTCTCCATACATTATATGTAAGTAACTGGTTTGCTTTGACATTATTAGCAGACGAGTAGATGCAGTGAATGCATATTATAGTCTCTTCCAAAATTAAAGAGGTAGTGTACTGCCTGAAATTAATATTTGTTTTTAGAAGCAGTCAGCCATTACCTTTTATATCTGAGGTGCTTTTTCTTTTCCCTTTGGGTAATTAGAAAATGTATTACCTGATGTTAGTCAGTGTTATCTGCGAAACAGCACTGTACCTGGCAGCTGACGTATCTAATTCAGTTCCCACCACTTCGTCATCAGCATTGTGACCTCACTGACTGTGACATCACAGCTACTCGGGAGAAGCCACTCAGTAGCTGCCAGGGCATTCACCTGCAATATCAGTGAGATCACTGTGCCGATGATGCGGTGGGAGGAATAGAACTAGATATGCTAGTTGCCACCAGGCAGAGTGATATTCCACACACCCAGCATAATACTGTCACATAGCTGAGGAAGGGGGCTGCTGAAGAAGGGGGCTAGTCTATTAAAGGTTCTTCCTGAACCTGGCTCCCTGTCTCTGACCCAGCTAGAATAAAATAGGAGACAGAATTGAATACATCTCTGTCCCCCGAAATATGGGTCTCTTTGGGTAAATGTATATTCCTGTGTGAGGAGCTTCAATCCCGACTTATACAGTATAAAATCTTGCACCACTATTGTCTGTCTCCAAATAAGGTATCTCAAATGTACCAATCTCTACTAGCCAATTGTCCCAAGTACAGTGCCCCTTTTGCTAATTTGCTTCACATGCTATGGCACTGTCCAGATTTACAATCTGAATGGAAGCAAATACTCAATTACTGTCAAGTGATTCTTAATCAAAAAATTTCTTTTTGCCCTAAGATTTTTTTTTATCTTGGGTGATTACTCATCTTTGTACGCCCTTGGAAGGTTACATCAGAGATGGCTATTGGCTACAGCGCTTACATACAAAAAGCTTATCCTTAAAAACTGGAAATCCTCCAGAACTCCCACAATAAGAGAGCGGCTTGATTGGATGAGTACCATGGCCAGTAACAAATGAATTAGTTATGCTATTTCTGACCAAAGAAAGCTGTTCATCAAGATATGGAATCCTTTTTTTTTTTCAAGTTTTTTGTTTCGTGAGCTCAGTTTAACCTTTCAGCTCCTGATGTTTGTTTCTGGTAGAACTATTCTTCTATGATACCTGAGATTTTTGCAATACTGTATTAACAAAGATTGTCTGCATGCTATTTATAGTGTTATTATTGACCTCTGTATAGTTCTGTATAATCCATTTTATACAGATCAATAAAAATATACAGTATATTGGAAAAGTGAAAAAAGAACCCAGAATATTTTTCAATTAGCAAATGGAAAAAGAAAAGAAAAGTGCTTTAGGAATTCAAACTTATAACTGCTTCTTAAAATCTGTAACATTTTCCTGTCTGCTGTTTTTGGCTCTATGTAGCTCTTTAAAGATTAATTAAAGCTGGCCCATACTCTATGGATAAACCTTCAGACAGAAATACAAGATGTTGCTCTGCTAATCAGCACCAAATAAATAATTTTACACTTTGAAACTATTACACCAATGCTTAAAGGTCTGCCTTTAAAAAAAAAAAAAAGGTACTGTAGAAATGGATATGAATATGAGTATGATAAGCTATTCATGAACAGACATGATAATTCATTAAACCGGTTTTAAGCCTGAAATTTCTTCATGAGTAATGGATCAAATAGTATCAACTCCCATAAATGATGGTAAAAATAACCGCCTCCCAAGTATTGGTGAGTGCAATATTTTGTTTAGTGTTTCTTTACCTGGGATAGCTGGCTGAGATGTATCATCTCATTTCCAATGGGGTCCTGCTTCTACCCATTTCTGCAGTGGGGTGAACAGGAGCATGGAGATTTATTGACTTGTTCATTGTTAAATAGTGAGTATTAGGCTCTAGCAGGGTTTGATACTGCTGTCTCCCAGTCCCCAAGCTGATGCTAACCTCTTGGCCAAGTTGCCTCTATTTTTGTATTTTGCGTATGGCAGTTGCTTCTGATCTCCCCTGGAGTATTGTGTTTGTATCCAGTTCTGGAGGCTGCACCTCAGAAAGGACATAGACAGGGTGAAGGCAGTCCAGAGGAGGGCATTTAAACTGATGCGGGGGTTGCACCAAAAGCTCTACGAGGAAAGATTGAAGGATTTCAACATGTACACCCTGGAAGAGAGGAGAGTGAGGGAGACTTGATAGAGACCTGTGAGTATCTCACAGGGGTGAACAGGGTGCAGGAGGGGCACTCTTTCAAATGAGATAGCAGCAGGACTAGAAGGCATGCAATGGAGCTGGGGGGGCCGTTTAAGAGGGATATGAGGAAGTACTACTTCACTGAGTGAGTGGTGGACACCTGGAACGGACTGCCAGCAGAAGTGGTGGAGGCAAAAACAGTAGAGATGCTTCACGCATGCATGGGATAGATGTAGGGGCATATTAGTAAATGGACATAGAAGAGGGAGGGGTGCCAGACACCAGTTAGGGTCTCCAGAGACAGACTAGTCAGGGACCATCTGGGCAGACTAGGTGGGCCAAGAGTTAATTTTCTGACAAACAAATTCTGTGTTTCTGTTTCTCACTATGAGTAAAACCTTTATTTTTGGGTTTCTGTTATGGATTCAGAGCAGCACAACCATTGTGGAGGTAGCATAACATAGTGATTAGAGACTTAAGAAGTGGCAGAGAATAGTTTTAAAAAATTCAATCTGAGCCACCTACTGTATGACCCTGAGCAAGCTACTTGACCTCTCTATTTTTCATTCCTCCCAGCTGTAAGACTGAGAAGATGGCCATTGACTGCAAATGAAATGCCCCATGTCTAGTGAACTTAATTGGCTGCATTAATAGTGAAATAAACTAGAAAAACAAACATGGTTCTCTTTGATGCAATCCCACTAGTGCTGTATCTTTTTATGCATCAACTACTGTAAAGTTATATCATGTGTTGTCTACCTCCACCTGGAGATAATTGTGGCCAGTATAGAAGCAAGCACAGTCTCATGTAAAAAAAAATATACCGTATTTATTGTGTCGCTGTCCACACAGTGTAACTGTATCCTCCTGATTCTAAACTTTCATTAAGAATATTTGGGGCCCGAATAAGTCTGTAGATTGCCACAAGAGACTTGTGGCAGAGAGTTTGACGCAAGTGGTGACTTGCATCAAGCAATGCAGCAATTCAATTTTACAAAACACTCTGTCATAACTCCCTGGCCCAAGTCCCTTGTAGATTTTGAGACCAGCTCCCCGGGTCCACGCTTACACCACGGGGAGCTATTTTATATAGCTTTTGCCAAAGCTGCCATAAAGTGAGTAATTCGTCACAGCTGCACCAAAGGTATTAAAATTTGGCACAAGTTGCAGCAAACTGTTAGGCACAGCTGCAGCAAACTTTGCAGTTGACACAAGGCTTGTTGCAAGACCTGCGTCCACCTTCTAAAATTGGGCCCTAGGTTTTTACATTCATGGTTCAAAAAACTTAGACCCTTTTAAAGAAATTACCTTTTTTAGCCAGCCCGCCAATGCAGTGGTATTGTTGCCGCTCACAATACCAGTGACCTGGCTTTGGGAGTGAGTCTGGGTCATTGGGGATGAGCCAGGAGGAGGAGGAGAAGGATTGAGGATACCAGGGGATGCCCTTCTCCACTGGGAGGGAGGGAGGGCTGTCACACTGCTCCATCACTACCATCTGTGGATGCACGGGCGTAAGGGCAGGATCTGCAGTCTAGAGAGGGGGAGGATGCTGTTAGGCACTTGGCTTGGGTGTGCATCAGCCTGCTGACTGCCTGGACATACGTCCTTGGTGCCAGCATCCCTGGGGAGAAGTGGGCAATGGGCAACTAAGGGTAAATCCCCCATCACTGCAGGAGCATGACTGTCACCAGATTGGGGGACCTGAAAGACAGTATAGCCATCAAAACTGTCAGCAGTGGGTGCAAAAAGTATATCTAAAAAAAAAAAGAAATGACCTTTAACAAGGGATAACTTTTGAATCATTAAGGCTAAAAGCTGAACTGAAAACCTGGAGTAAAGTCAATAAAAATAAAGTTATGAAGATCCCCAGCTGCAGCCAGAAGAGTGATCTTGCTGTGGGTAACCTTCCATTATATGACAAATTTCAGGGCCCCTTTCTACTCTGGAAGAAGGAGAGCCCACCTGTTTACCCTCCACACAGGTGAGAAGCAGTGTATTCCTGATACGCTTCAACCCATTCCACCTATTTCACTGTTGCAGTAACTACAGTATATGTGGTAACACGCAACTCTCAGATCCTCTATCAATGGTAACAGGAGGACCAGTTCACCCCACCTTCCCATCCTGTTATCTAACTATAATTTTACCTACATATTTTCAATCCCCCCCCCCATTAAGGCAATGTAGGATCTTGACTCCTCCACAATTCCCCACAATATGAACTAATCACCCACCATTTGACTTTGACAATCTGACCTTGTACCCTGGACCGACTGATAATGGACACCTTAGCACCTGCCAGACAGGCACAACTCAGGCCTTTTGCTACCAGATATTCTCGGTGCACCATTTAAATAACCCAGTGACAGCTCATACTTATGATCAGTGCTGTAGAATTATATGGTGCACTAATCTTTTGATGGCCATGCTTCAGCAGTGGGGGAATTACCAAGTATACTGTGAAATGTTTACATTGCCTTGTATTTCTTTGGGTACTGTTATTGTATTTCTTTGGTACTGTTATTGTATTTCTTTGGTACTGTTATTATTTACTGGCACATTTGCACTAGATAATACTCTGCTGTACTGCATACTGTTATGAACTATGTTCATGAAAAGTTACAATTAATACAAAATGTTATTGGAAAAAAAGTAACATCATGTCAATTTACTTATAATGTATCAATACACAGAAATACAATTTAAAGACATGGGGCCCGGATTTTCCAAAGGCTGAGAATGCCGGAAGCCCTGGTGCACCGAACATATGGTGCATTCTCCCAGCCGGCGATCGGGATTTTCAATCCTGTGTGTCAGTTACCACAAGTTAGACAAGCTTTTTCTGGTCTATCTTGTGGCAATCCCAGGTACCCTTTCTATGGGGCCTGTGCCAAATATTTGGCACAGGCTGCCATAAAACAGGTAAAGTGTTGTAACTGCATCTAACCTACTAAAGTCGGGTGCAGTTTGTGGCAGAGGTGTTGTTGCAACTGTGGCAACAAAAGGGTTGATGCAAGCCATGTGTGTGTGTGTGTGTGTGTGTGTGTGTGTGGGGGGGGATGAGCATGGCAATGCATTAGATCCCTAGACTCCCCAACTGTTATTCCCAGAAACTACATTTTTTTTCTTTTCTTCCCTTTTAGGTAGATGATTGCAAAGTATCTTGAAACCCTTTTTTTCTTTCAGACTGCAAATGCTGTAATGGGAAAGATTTCACTCCTCCCTTCCTGTTGTTACTGAAATCCAGACAGTAACCTGTGAATTAGTAACCTGTGGATGTGGTGGGGGCAGGGTTTGTCTTAAAAGCTGGACCAGGAACTGAGGAAATCTGGTAAATGCGGTTAATGTCTTTCAATGCGTTTTGAACTTTTACTCATAACTTGGTCATTTCTATGTTTGCTGTGCGCACACATGCAGCAAACATTTTGGTAGAAGATTGGCTTTTGAGGGGTGTGAAACTGTCACTCCAATGCAGAGAGGTCTGCAAGGGGCTCATCAATGTCACACCAATCATCAGCCAGGCTGATCATGACACTGTTCTGGCTTACTCGGTGGAAACTTTGTGTACTTCAAAGAAGAGAGCCGACCCAGTCATAAGTTGGCTCTTTCCTTTCAGCTACGCCACCCAGCAAGCACAGCTTATCTTTCATGATCAGCCTGCTGAGGCTGAACTACACCCTGTAACAAAGAAAACTGTCCACTGATGTCTGTTGCTGCTGCTGCTATTACTGTTCCCCCACCCAATGCTCCCACTCAGCACCCACCACTCTACCCCCTCCCACAAACATAACACTGACACTGGGGGTGCCAATCCCCTGTGCTGCCACCTGAAATAAAGAAAAACATCCTTAGTCATTTTTTTTGTAAATATTCCTGTAAAAAAAACAAAACTTTCCATTGATGTCTGTTGCTGCCACTGCTACCGTCCCCCACCCTACTCCTCCCAATCAGCACCCACCACTCCACCCCTCCCACAAACATAACACTGACACTGGGGTGCCAACCCCTGTGCTGCCATACCTGAAATAAAGAAAATGTCCTTAGTCATTTTTGTAAATATTCCCTGTAAAAACAAAAACTGTCCATTAATGTCTGTTGCTGCCACTGTTACTGTCCCCCACCCGACCTCCCACTCAGCACCCACCACCCCACTCCCACAAACATAGCCTGAAATAAAGAACCCGTCCCTTGTAGTTCTCTTCCAATTATTGTATATACCCTGTAAAAAAGGAAAATGTCCATCGATGTCTGTTGCTGCTGCGATGTTAATCCCCCCACCGACCCTCCCACTCAGCACCCACAACCTCACACCCCCCAAGCCCTTACTTACCAACTGGGGGTCCAATGCCATACTCTCCTTTGAATGGCAGACACGTATTCAGTCTTTAATGCCAGACTGCAAACTGAGGAAATCAGGTATGCAGTTCAATTTATTTCAATTGGGTTTTGAACTTAGTGGCGTAACTCGGCCATTTTTTAAATTTTTCAAGATGCCTTATTTGGGACCCCATCTCATGAACAATGGCAGTGAAATTAGGCAAATCTGTCCTGAAAGGTGATTTAGTGGTCGCTGCGCGAAATCACCTTTTGGGCAGGAGCTGAACATTTTCTCCACCCTTGTTCATGAGGTGGGCTCATAAGAAGGCTATGTTGAAAATGTGGGATAAAAAAAAACATATATATATATATATATATAAAAAAGTTATGAGGCTGTTGAAATTTGCAAACACAGGCTCATAACTGTGGTAATTTTCAATATTTTGACCCCAAATGTTCAACATAGCAATTTAATCACAGCACCTCATGAATGTGACAGCTGTCATTTTTCAAATCCTGACCAAAATGTGTTCACGCTTGTGGTACAAAATCAACTTTGGGCAGCATTTGAAAATGTTCTCCACCTTTGTTCATGAGGTGGGCTCATAAGAAGGCTGTATGAGGTCAAAAGAAGGCTATGTTGAAAAGTTTGGGTAAAAGTATATGAAAACAACAAAGTTATGAGTCTGTGTTGCAATTTTTCAATGCATGCTCGTAACTGCGGTAATTTTCAGTATTTTGATCCCCAGCTTTTTAACATAGCCATTTGTTTCACACCATCTCATGAATGTGACAGCTGCCATTTCTTAAATCCTACCCAAAATGCGTTTTAACACTTGTGTTACAAAATGACATTTCAGCCATGTTTTTATAAATGACACCTGTCATGCTCTGAAGGAGTGGTTATAAAAAGATTATGTTGATAATTTGGGGTTAAAATGTGAAAAACTAAGTAAGTTATGAGGAAACAAATTGTTCTAACATTTATTCATAACTTTATTTATTTTTTTTTGCAGATTTTGGCCCTTGATGTTCAACATATCCCTTGTATTACTCCACCTTCTGAACAGTGCAGGTGTCATTTTTCAAATCCCCTCTAAAACTTTTTTCCACAGTCTCACTGCAAAATCACATTTCAGATGGGATTTTAAAGTAAATTTCAAAGTTTTATTTAATCTGTTTGGGCTTCATAGCCCACTACCTTATGTCAGCATTCATCAAACTGTGTAATTAGTAGATTTTCTACAGCTGCCATTTTCAGGAGGAGAATCACTAACTGAAACTGAACTCGGCCAGCCAATCCTTCTCTACTCAGTCCGCAGCCCCCACCCCCATGCTCAGATGTGTTATGACATCTAAGCAGGGAGAGCACAGGGGTGTGCCCCATACAAGCGTATGGGGAAATTTTTCAGCACTTATCTGTGTATGTTTTAATCAATCTTGCAGAAAAAAACAAAAGCCAACACTCTGCTCATAGGGGCACTATGAATTGAGCTGTGGCTTTTGTTTTACAGCAAGGCTGCTTAAACATACATAAATAAGCACTGAAAATGTCCCCATTGGCTTGTATGAGGCATGGCCCCTCGTTCTCCCTGCTTAGATGTCACAAAACATCTGAGCATGGGGGCAGGGCTGGTGGACCAAGTAGTAGAAGGGATTGGCTGGCTATAGGTTTAGTTTCAGTTATGATCCCTTCCCTCCTGGAAATGGCAGCTATAAAAAAAAATCTACTTTTTGCATAGATTGGCTAATGATGAAATACATATATTCTAAATATATAGTAACCCCACTGTTCCCTGGGGTTACTAGAATCAGATTAGAGTTAGTGGTAGGCAAGGAAGGCAGCTAGTGAATTGCCAGTAAATGGATTTCACTCTGTCTCTCTCTCTCTCTCTGTGTCTGGTCTCAGCTGGGAGCTGGAGAGGTGATGTCACCTTAGAATGCTTGCAGCAGCATAAGCCACAGCAGTTGTTGTGAGTGGGGATTCAGAATTCTGTAGTCATTCTTCTTCCAGAGATCAGTGTGAGCAGTAGTCTGTAGTAGCAGCTCTGACAGAAAGCTGCAGTGTTCCAGCTGTTCTCACCCTAGTGGATTACAGCATTTTCAAGCTTTGCCTAAGTGGTGGAAACCATCTCCAGGAATTGCCTGTTCTTCATCCCAGGTGGGATGGAGCAGGCTGCCAGAATATTAGGAGCAATACCCTGATCCTACCAGAACTTTGTGAAGCTGCCTTTGGTCAAGATCTGTGAGTAACTGTTGTTTCTAAGTTTGCCCAGGAATACCTGCTTTTGGTTTTAAGGTGAATTTCTCTGACAAAGGGACCTTGTCACCATGGAAGTTTAAAGTTGGTTAACCACAGTGGAGTCCAGTCTGTTAGCATCCATGTGAGCATAACTTTTGCCTTTGACACCCTTGAGGTGTTTTGCTGATGTTAAATGTGAAATACATTTCTAGAAAACATCAACAGTAACTTTTGGTATAAAGTGAGGTGTATTTTTCAGAGGGATGGCCAAGTATGAACTTGGAAACAAAAGGTGGGAGACCCCCCCCCAACCTGTGTTTTCTGTCAGTGCATGTGGCCAATGCCTGAAGAAACTTCTACCCCAGTGAGTGGCTTTTCTCCAGTTTAGCCTTTAGTGCTCTGATGTGGTCAGTGTGCCACAATTTATCCTATGCTATATGGGAAGTGCTCAAATGCTGGCCATGTGTGCCTAGTTGTAGGAATTTGTGTGTTTTCTCTGTGGCCAATTCCACAATTTCTACAGTCACCTTATGCTATATGGGAAATTTGGAGTTCTATACCTCAGATGTCTGCATTTACCATGTGTGTAAGCCCTTGGGGGTCCATCTTTGCTTGTGTGTTCCTACTTTGTTATGGAATAAAGCCACACTCTAGAATCCCAGCCTGGTATGGACAATCTTGTTATTGCTTTCCGTGTGGAGTTACTTGGGTATTCCTGTCCAGAAGTGCAAACCTAGCATAGCCCTGAACAAAGGTTTTCTCCCCAGGACCTGGGTTTTGGTCATGCATTGGTCCCACCAGGTGTGTGCCTCGTAGCCACACTTGGTTTGTTTCTATATTGTCTACTCCATCTGCATATCCCACTTTGTCTGTGGTGGCACTTTGTAACCCCCACCCCCCTCTCTTTTCCCCTAGACTGTGAGAGGTGTGCCTACTGGTTAAATTAGTGTCCAGTGGGGGGGTTACAAAAATGGGGGCTCATCCAGGATGTTTAATTTCAGGAGAAAACACAGAATAGGTTGTTCAGGCTATGGCTAGTGTTTTGTCTGTCTGGCAGTGTGGTAGCCCAAAACTGGAAGGGAAGCTTTGCCTCAGAAGGATCTGCATAGGATATTGCCATCCATATGTGCCGCTGTGTGCCTGCTGTTCAAGTGCTACTGTGTGTTTGTGCCATCTTTACCAAGGGACTGTAAAGCCATAGGGTGGGATATTCAAAAGGGTTGCGCCATGCGCAATAGGGTTGTGCCTGCGCAAGACCAAAAGTGCGCCATTCTGCGATATTCAGCAGGAGGCAGTTGCTACGAAAACATGCTGAGCAACAGCGCAGTAAAGGAAGGCATGCGCAGCGGCGGGGTGGATCCATGCATAAAAAGGCGCCGTCACGATTCAAAGACTTCGCGTTACGCAAAAGTGAACTGCGGAAATTGCGCTACAGCGGAAATAAGCCAAAATAAAAGGCTCAAGAAAGCGGCGCAAGACCGCTACAAGGATGCCAAGTGGGGTAGAGAGAGAGACAGACAGACAGTGACAGGCTAGGGCAGGCAAGGCAAGCATTGTGGGCCATAGGCTGCAGAGGCCAGCGGGGGGTGCCCGGTGCAGTGGAAGTAGCAGTCAGGACAGCGGGGGTAACACAGCAACACCAGCCAGGGGCAGAAGCCAGGGAGATGGACAGTGCCAGCTTCCACATGGAAGCTGTAATGAGGGGGGTGAGAATGCAAGCTGCAGGGGGACGTGGCCGTGGAAGGGCCCGTCGGCGGTACGCCCCCAACAGGCAGTACCGTGCCCGCATCAGCTTTGAGCTGTACACAGATGTAGAGATCGTGGGCCGGTACCGCCTGAACAGGGCAATACTGAGGCGGCTCTGTGAGCTGTGCAGTGATGTGATGCAGGCACCCTCACGACGGAGTCACGCTCTGTCAGTGGAGACCAAGGTGACAGCCTGCATGTGCCTGCTCACCACGGGCACCTTCCAGAGGCTGACAGGGGACACCACAGGCATCACACAGTCGGCCACGTCACGCATCCTCACCCAATTCCTCAGCGCACTGCTGCCACATGCTGTGGAGCACATCCATTTCCCCAGCACTGCAGCAGAGCGTACAGCAAACATGCAGGAGTTCCACAGGGTAGCACGTATGCCTGGCATGCTAGGGGCCATAGACTGCACCCATGTGGCCATTCGCACACCACCTGGCCCTGATGGGGCAGTGTATAGGAACAGAAAGGGCTACTCCAGTGTCAACTGCCAGGTGGTGTGTGATGCCACTGGGCGAATAATCAATGTCTGTGCCACACACCCTGGTGGAGCACATGATGCCTTCATATGGCATCAGTCCTCACTGTGCCATCGATTTGAGAGTGGGGACATCCCCACAGGACATCTAGTGGGTGAGTACGCATGTATGGAATGCAAACTTGGGGCAAGGGTGGGAATGCCACAGGTGCCATGGTAGTGGCACACAGGGATATGGGCAATATGGACCTGAACATGACACTGATCTCCACTATCTCCACACAGGTGACAGCGGATACCCACTCCATCCCTGGCTGCTCACACCGTACCAGTGCCCCATGACCCCATCGCAGCAACGCTATAATGAGGCACATGCTGCCACACGCAACATCATAGAGCGGGTGTTTGGGATGCTCAAGGCACGCTTCCGATGCCTAGACACCTCCGGCGGTGCCCTACAGTACAGCCCCCAAAGGCCTGTGGGATATTCCTGGCCTGTTGCATCCTGCACAACATGGCCAAGGACTGTGGGATAGCCATACAGGTTGAAGAGGGGGACAGCGATGGGGACGCCAGTGGCGCCGGTGTTGATGTTGATGAGCAGCCCCCTAGAGACGGCGGGACCCCCGACTGATCCGGCAGGCCCAGCTGCACCGGGACACCATCACAGAGGAGCACTATGCACAACACAGGTAAGTCAAGGGGACATGTGCAACCAACACTGTCCATCGCAAACCACAGGCACACAGGGTAACACACCAGGGGTGCATGACGGCCAGGGGTGGAAGGGTCCAGGCATACAAACACACCATCAGGGAGGGGTGAACACTCATATGGACACACACACACACACCAGGCACAGAGAGTACATGGGCAGATGCACAGCACAGCAGAACCGACATTGCTAACACACAGCACCACCGACCACCCCACCACCTGTACTGTCCAAGTACATGTGTCAGATGCTGGGCACCTTGCAGTGTACAGTACAATGCAGGCATCATCATGCACACGCACCTGTGGACAGCAGTTGGGAGGGTGTGCAGGTGGTCCGTGTGTCGGCATGTTGAGCAGAGCACCCAGCAGTGCACTGCCCACCATGACACACATTGCACACAGGGCAGCACCAGACAGGGCCTGCACTGGGAGACAGCTCAGTCATGTAGCACTGTCCCATGGCCACCGCGGATGCGTGGGCGGCCCCGCCGTGACCCAACAGCACTGGCAGGCTGAGCAGGGGCCACATGGGGTGGCACTGTTGGACCACCAGGGGTCCCACTGCGTGAACGCGACCTTGCCCGCACAGGGGTCTGCAGCATGCCGAACACACCTGCACCAGGGGTGCTCGGGATGCCCACAGCAGAACCCGGCGTCGACAGGCCTGGTGTCACACGCGGGAATGGGGAGTGGAGCGTGAACTGTGTGGGGTGTGCGGTACAGGGTCACCTGACTGTGTGCCCAATGCATCCACGACAGAGACCACTGCCTGGGTCAGCCTGTCAATGGTGGCGGTCACATCCATCCACATGTGGACCATCTCTGCACGGTCCAGAGCACACTCCCTGCTGTGCCGCTCCACAGCCACACACAGTGCCTCCATGGACATTGCAACCTGCCTCTGCTGCTGTACTGATTTCCACAGCAGGCGGGTGTGCTCGTCCAATGGGTACTCTGCCACAACAGCAGCCTGTCCCCCAGGGTGTTGAAGGTCCTGATGCACAACACCCTTTGAGGGTGGGTGCTGTTCACCAGGACCAGGAATGGGCATATCACAGGGCGGTGGGCATGTGCCACCGCTGGACACTGTACCCCCATACCTGGTGGGTGACTGCTGCTGCTGCCCTCCAACCGCTGTGCCCCAGGGACACTCATTCCACTGCTGTGGCGCAACAGTGCCAGACACCTGCACAGCCACCGGTGCTGCCCACCGGTGCTGACAGGCACAGCCTGGGACTGTGCCAACATGCTGGCGCACAAGTTGGAACCAGCAAGGCCCAGGGGCACGTGCTGGCCTGCTGTGTGTCCGTCATGGGACACACACATGTCACTGCCCATTGCAGTCCTTGCATCATCAATGGTGCAGGTACGTGCTACAGCCACAGTCACAGCGTGCTGGCATGCTTGCATGCCAGACTGCTGAGACACAGGCTGTGCACCCCCACACCCGAATCACTGACACCAGAGTTGGCAGCCCAGCGTGCATGCTGGTGCAGTGCATGCTGGCTGGTGACAGAGGTGGATGGACCCTCCTCCATGTCCAGCAGGTCATCCTCACTGCCTGGACCCACCACCACCATCTCCTGAAGACGAACAGGATCTGTAACAGAAAGAGAGGACATGTGAGTGCATGTGAACAACCTTCCCCCCAACACCACCACCATGTCATACCGTGCAGTGATGGGCTTCCACCTGTCTGGAATCCACCTCCTGGTATGCCCTCAATAGCACTGCGCTGCATAGTTGCAGCCAGTCGGTCCTCAGCCGGGGTCAGCTCCACCACCGCTGGCTGGCCCCCGCCAGTGCCAGCACGTGCCGCCCTGAGGGCTGCCACCTTCTCCTTCACCCTCCTGCGGTCTGTCCCAATCTTCTTCTTGCATTCCTGCATGGAGCACTGGTGGCTTCTGTGCAGGTTCACTGCCCGGGCTACCCCCTCCCATGCAGCCACACGGGCCTGAGGGGTGCCCCGGCTTCCACGCAGTAGTGCCTTATCCTCCAGGTAGGCCTGGAAGAGGGCCTCACTCTCTGCTGTGGTGAAGTTGGGCCTCCTCCTTCGCCCACCATCCTCACCCTCACCTTGGCTCTGCTCGGTCATGGCGATCTGTATGGGTGGAAGTGGACACCTGTCACTGTGCAGTCTACAGCATTATCCCATGCCCATTGTCCAGAACATCCCACAGCATGCAACTCACCTCTCACCTGCAGTAACCGATCTGTCCAGCGCAGCCCACTGTCGCACTTTTATAGCGCAATGCATGCAAATTAGGAGAGGAGCAACTGTAATGAGATGCAAATCGCGCCACTGCACCTTTGAATGGCTGATCAGATGATTTGCATGTGTCGGCTGAATATCGCGCCATTGCGCTTTTCGCAAGATGGTTGATCCGGCTGAGCCAATAGCGCAGATCTGTGACTGTGCGGTACACTGCATTGCGCATGCCCAGGTAGCTTACGCAGGCGTCTGCCGCGCTGATGACGTGCTGTGCGCGATCGGCAATTCAGGCCATGGCCACCATTGTGCCAGTGGCGCTACATGCACTGTGGCGCTGTGGCACTACTGCGAATAGTCCACTGTGGCACTGTCACGCAGGTGGTCGGTCGCTGCAGGATGCATATCGTCAGATGGCGCTGTGCGTGGCCTTGCGTCATAGACCCTGACCTGGTGTCCGACCTTTGCCCCTGGCACTGTTCGGCTGCCATGTGTGTAGCTATTGCGCTGTCTGGTGACAGCGCTATGTGAACCAGCGGCGCTGTGCAAACAGCAGCGATTGGAACCTATGGTGGTCTATTGTGCAACATCTCCACGTGGGGTTGCCGTGCAGCGGGGCACCATATTGCCTGCTGTAAACTTGGTAGCATGGCATGCAGGAGGGCAGTGCAATGGAGCCCCATGGAGGTGGCCAACCTGGTGGTCCTGGTGGAGCCCCACTATGGGACACTGTATGGTGAGGTGCCCTCACCATGGCTAGTACAGGTCTGGCTGCAAGTGGCCAGTGACCTGGTGGGGGTCACTGGGCAGCGCCCGGTCTGCTGAGCAGTGCGGCACAGATACAGTGACCTCCGCGGGAGGGAGCCTGACCTGCATGGCGGCTACGGTCACGTGCCAGGAGGGGCAGTGGTGCCTGAGGCCAGGTGGGTGTACCATCTATGCACCTGTATTCTCTGTAGGGGTGTGAGTGTGTTTTGGTGGCTGTGCATAGGTGATGGCTCTGACATGGTTGGCTGTGTCAGTGTGTGCAGGTATGAGATGCATGGGGCTGGCTGTGTGGGCAGGCACTCTCACTGGGGCAGGGGGCAGTCTGCTTTGGAGTCACACTGATGTTTTTCTCAACATATGTCTCCCACAGGCTGGGCTGTGAGGATGCAGGCACGTGCTTAGGAGGGCTGTGACAGGGCCCTGGTGCCAGTCGGTGGTGCAGCAGGAGGTGGACCACAACAGCAGCAGCAGCAGCAGCAGACACAGCTTCTTGTGGAATGTAAGTATCATTACATCATGGATGTTATTGCATGCTGGAGGGGGTGGGCATGACCACCAGCCATGCACAACACAACCATGCATGACACAGGTGACATTCATCACTGTCCAGTGTCACTGCACGTCTGTGTGTGCATCACTGGTGGTCCATGCATGCACTGGGCACATGGCTGTGTAACTGGCATTACACCACATTGCCACGTCACTTGACAGCCTTGTTTGTGCTGTGATGGACATGGGCAGTGTGTGTGTGCAGTGGTGCACATAGCTGGTGCCGCCTGTTTGTGATGGCCATGTGCATGTTCACTGTGGGTGGGTGCATACCATCACAGGTGCGGGACATTGGGCTATATGGCTTGCAGGTTGGGTGGTGTTCAGGGTTGTGGTCAGTCACAGCCATTGACTGTGTTCCCATTTTCCTAGGCCTCATGTTCTCTCAGGAGGATACAGCGGGAACTGCATCAGCTGACACAAGTGTCCTTGGACAACTGAGACCATCCTCAGTAACATCCAGCGCCATGGCCTCACGGAGGCATGGCCAGGCACAGTGGCACCAGGCGGAGGAGGACCAGCCTGCTGGGCCTTAGGCCAGATTCCTTCCCACTTCACCCATCCTCCCACCCACCCTGCCTTCCCTCTCCAAGTTGTTCATCCCTACCCTTGCCCACCCTACCTTGTACCCCTACCCCCCTTGTAAATAGTTATGGTGTTGTTGGTTTTGTGATTTACAATTTTATAATACATTTATATTTTGATATGAAAACTGTGTTGGTCTCTGATTTGCAGCTGGCTATGGTTGCTCAGTTGCAGTGGTGTGCATGCCATCTGGGGTGGTATGGTCCTGGGTGTGTGTGTGTGTGTGTGTGTGTGTGTGTGTGTGTGCATGGGGAGGTATCTCCAGCATGGCAGTGACTTTCTGTTGGTCTTGCCATCTGCTGCCACCCACTGCTGGGTGCACAGGGTGGGTCCTGGCTATGCTTCTCTGCTGCGGGGTTGGCGTGTGCGGGGGATGCATGGTGTTTCCTGCAGTGCCAGTCACTGCACATGGGTGGTGTCTTGGGGTCATGGTGCAGGGTGTGCTGTGCGTATCGGGGGCTGATGTGCACTGTGATTGTCAACCCCTGTGTGTGGCAGTCTCAGCCTGCCAGTGGTTGTGCTGGGGCATCATGGCCCTGCTGTGCTTTGTTGGCTTGTCCCCATGGGCCAGTAGATCATCCGTCCCACCCCAGTGATGCTGTGCTTGGGGTGTGCAGGTGTCTTGTTGGTTCTGCAGTGTGTTCCTGTGCCCATGTGTGGCATGGCTGGCGGTGGCCCCAGCCTGCCTCCCTGGTTGTGCAGTTCCATTGCTCTGCTGGGGGCGCTGTGCTCTTCGCTATGGCACCTCTGGACTGCTCAGCTGGCTGCCCTTGTTGCGTTATGGTGCAACCTTACTGCTCAGCTTCCCCTTCCTGGTTGCGCTATGGCGTAGTTTGTGTGATATTCAGACGTTGGCTGCTTGCGCAATTTGTTCTGCTCCATGTTTGAATATCACGTCTGTTGCGCATATGCGCAATTGATTTGTGCTTGCTCCTGCTGTTGCGCACATTTTGAGCGTAGTTTGAATATCTGGCCCATAATGTGTATGCCCTTGCCTTGCATCAAGAACATTAACAGAACTTTTACATCTCAAGTTTTAATTGCCAAAAGTAATGTGGACTTTGGGAAACAGAGAGAAATGTGCCCTGAAAGTTTCATATGCTTTGAGTGTAATTTGGGGAAGTCGCTAAAGAAATAGCCAAGTTCTGAGTAAAGAAATGGTCAAAAAACGGTGCTCCCACCATGAAATTATAGCTGAGCAAAAAAGTTCAGTTTGCAGTTTAAATTTTGCCCTGCTCAACAGTTGCCATAGAGGTTGAGCGTGAGGGAAGAGAGAGGCTTATTTGCATGGTGTCGAGTAACTGGTGTGACTGCAATCAGTCCTGCCCCCTAAGCAGCTTCAGAGTGCAGCCCAGTGTTTGAGATGGAAAGAGAGTGAGTGGCATGCGAGCTGGTTAGACCAGGAGAAACCATCGAGGGGCTTGTAAATGTTCTATTCTGTGAAATACAGACTTTTGCTGTTACAATTAGGGCTCAATCCATTATCCAACCGACTGGGAAGAAAGCGTGGCATTCATGGTAACAGTTGGCGGGCTCGCCATCCCGTTTCACCCCAGAGGCCTTCCAGGATCGACACCAGGCTGAGAAAATTTCCATTCCAGTTTTTCCAGTTGACATCGGAGAAAGCCTGCTACTGATTAAGTGAGTACCATTCAGAAATATCTGTGCCTCAAACTGTGTGTGAATTTTAAAAAAGCCAGCTGTATCTGTGTGTGAGCAGTGAGGTTGTTTTGCAAAGAAGGACTGTGAGTTGGAACCTGAAACACAACAAACAAAAATTTTGAGCATAGACTGTGAGCATTTATAATGGATTCAGCAACAGTAAAATATACTGAGCAAGTGAGAGACTGCGAGTTGTATATTAGGCTGCAACAAACAGGCAATCCTGTAAATAAATGCTGTGGCTTTCAGTGACTTTAAGCATGTGTAAATAGTTGATTTGTGTGCTAATCGTAGAGTCCTGCAAAACAAAAAAAAAATCATATGAATGTGCTGAGAGATGTAAACAGTGCAATTGATAACAGTTTGAGCAAGAAATCAGTAGCAGAAAGGTCAGATGCACAGTTTATTTGAGTCAGAAACAGATTTGATGCAAGAGGAGTGGTGCCACTGCCATTACAGTGTAGGGCAGTAAATGTAAACACAGCAGCAGGGAGCCATTTTGAGAGATTGTTCTGAGTATCGTGAATCAGTAGTAACTACAGACTTAATGTGTTTATTTGCAGACATGGCTTCGGGAACAGCCTGCTACCCGGATCATGCCTGAGCTATCATAGCAGAGGAGGTGGCCAAACTAAAGGAAATAGAGCAAGTTTTCTATGGTGAAGGGTTGCCTTCCCATGTTGCGATACCCAACTACCCTGTGAGAGTAAGCATAATGTGCCTCAAGGCTGGAAGGGACATGTTTTTAATTTCTCATTGTTCAGGTTGCCTAGTGAAGTATTGTCTGTCCAAGACACCACAAATTAATTTGGCTCCTACCTGGACTAAAGTAGGAAACCCTGCAAGCAGCAGCACACAGCACCAGGTTGAACCTGTTGGGGGAGGCCCAGTAGAGTATGGCACAAAGGAAGAAAGTATGGATTTACTGCAAGGGCAGACATCTTGTGATGTTTCCTCACCTGTGTCTCGTATGGACAGTGTGGTGGAAGGGTCTGTGGACCCATGGATAGAGGGTCCTAGTCCTAGCCTAGTAGGGGAGGATGAAGTTCAAGAAACTTTGGACTACAAGGTGTCTACCCCTGGCCCAGTGAGGAGTGTACTGTCTTGGGAGTGAGGATGACTGCTCACTCCTGGGCCCAGATCTTAAGTGAGGAAAAGGAGGATGAGGATATGTATCTTCATGTTGAGGATCCCAGTGAACAGTCTCAAGCTCTTGCCTCAGAGGAGCCAGAGAAAGAGAAGATGGTGACTCCACTGCCCCACCCACAGAAATAGTCAGAGAAAGAGTTTTCCATTCTCTATGTATGTGGCACTGGATGAACCAGGACTGGCCACCCCCAAGCCGTGCCATGGGCCGTGTACTTTGAAAAGTAGTAAGGAGGAGAGACTGGTTCATAGGAGGGTCAACACCATATATGGGAGGTCCTTTCCTACCTTTCCTTGTAGAGTCTGGGAGGAAATTGAGCAGAACAGGCAATCCTGGTTTTTGGAAGGAGCAAGCAAGAATCTGCATCAGGTGCAGTACCATGTGTCAGAGACAGAGTCATCAGTGATAAACTTAAATTCTGGAAATTGGGCAGAACATTGTTTATGGACACTGTGCGAATTGTGGACAAAGCAGGGAATAAGACATTCCACAACATCAACTACAAATGCCCAGATGGGGTCATAGTTCTTGCACCTCACCCAGAGTGGTACTACCCTTAATGGTGCCTGTACCTGTGAATATGCCCATGCCTACCCCGAGGGAAGCAAAGCAGTGGCAGTGACGTGTCTGCCATCCAGCAGTAGCAGTATCCAAGGAAAAAGATATAGCCCAACTGGTGTTCCAGGATTCAAGGTGTGCCCAAGATTCGTTAGCCCAGCAGTGTGTCTTCCCAGTTTCATCGCCTGGCCTTCCTGATGACCTCAATCCAGCTGTCTTCCTAATTAATCGGCTGGTATTCCAGTTGACATCCACCCAGCTGTTTTCTTGTTCCATCACCTGTCACATCATCCCAGCTGTATCCGAATGATGCTGCCGGGGGAGGAGTCTTCGGCTGGAGAAGTAGGTGATTCTGTTGTTCGGTCTTCAAGGAACTGTTAAGACCCATCTTTTCTATGTTTTAGCTGACTTTGCAATACACATCCTATATCTGGCAGACTTTCAAACTGTTTGAACTGTCCACAAAGACTCTCCCTTTTGGACTACAGTGCTTTTGAGGCCCTGACCTGTTCCAGGATTTTGTTTCAGCAGGCTCCGGCCCAGGAGAGACTCTCTTTTTTTATGGACCTTGCCTTTGGGCACCCACATTCTGTCAATAGTCTGGGACATTTAGGGTATTCCATCGCCCAAAAAAGTGTTTTGTGTATAATGTCGGTGTTTTTCTATGTTTTCCACATTTGTACTTTTCTATATAATATTTTTGGGATTCTTTAGTGTTTCAAAGGAAGGGTTACAATACTGTGGTATGTAGATTTGGGGTGTTTTGTTTGTGTTTTTCTCTTTCAGATTGTGACAAAGAGGGAAAAGAAGAACCAAAGAGGATTTGGGGAAGTCATCGGAGTTCCTCTGTGTTTTAGAGTGTTTAGGATATTTTGTAGTTGTTAACATGTGTTAACCATTGTTGTTTTCTTCCACAGATATATGTGTGGGGGATGTGGGAGTGTAATGCTTGGTATAGTGTTATTTCCCTGGTATGTTTTTGGTTGGCAGGTACCCTGGGTTGGGGGAGGTTCCCCAGTGGGTAGTTTGGATAGAGAGATTTTTCCTAGAGGGCTGGGGGATAGCTAGGCTGTGGTCCTGACTGGCCATAGGGACTGCAGTTCTGGCCTATTAGGACATGCTTTGGGCAGTTCTCCCACAGCCACTGATTCTCCATAGTAGGATCATAGAGTAGGGGCTGATGCATCAGCCAATGGCCTCTGGGCCCTTAGTGTTTCTTCCTGTGCCTGGCACATGGTAGGGAAGAAGGTAGCACCACCTCCCTGTAGGCAACACATAGGGTAGGATGGCCTGATGCTGGGTAAAGGAATGCCTGCAGACAATCATTTACCTGGCTAGGGGGTGAGTGTAACCCCCTGTTCCCTGGGGTTCTAGAATCCCATTAGAGTTAGTGGCAGGCAGGGGAAGGCAGTTAGTGATTTGCCAGTAAATGGGTTTCACTCTGTCCCTCTCTGCTGCTGGTCTCGGCTGGGAGCTGGAGAGGTGATGTCACCTTAGAACTCTCACAGCAGCATAAGCCACAGCAATTGTGTGTGGGGATTTAGAATTCTGTAGTCATTCTTGTTCCAGAGCTCAGTGTGTGCAGTAGTCTGTAGTAGCAGCTCTGATAGAAAGCTGCAGTGTTCCAGTTTTTCTCACGCTAGTGGAGTACAGCATTTTCAAGCTTTGCCTAAGTGGTGGAAACAGTCTCCAGTAATTTCCTGTTCTTCATCCTCGGTGGGATGGAGCAGGCTGCCAGGATGTAAAGGACAATCCCCTGATCCTACCAGAACTTTGTGAAGCTGCCTTTTGGTCAAGATCTGTGAGTAACTGTTATTTCTAAGTTTTCCCAGGAGTGCCTGCTTTTGGGTTTAAGGTGAATTTTTCTGACAAAGGGACCTTGTCACCATGGAAGTTTAAAACTTGGCTAACCACAGTGGAGTCCAGTCTGTGACCATCCATGTGAGCAGAACTTTTACCTTTGACACCCCTGAAGTGTTTTGTTGATGTTAAATGTGAAATACTTTTCTAGAAAGAATCAACGTTAACTTTTGGTATAAAGTGAGGTGTATTTTCCAGGTGGATGGCCGAGTATGAACTTGGAAGCAAAAGGCGGGAGATCTGTGACCAGTGGAGTGACCAGTTTAGCACTCTGGGTTCTGAAGGACACCTGTGTTTTCTGTCAGTGCATGTGGCCAATGCCTGAAGAAACTTCTGTCCCAATGAGTGGGTTTTCTCCAGTTGAGCCTTTAGTGCTCTGACGTGGTCAGTGTGTCACAATTTATCCTATGCTATATGGGAAGTGCTCAAATGCTGGCCGTGTGTGCCTAGTCGTAGGAATTTGTGTGTTTTCTCTGTGGCCAGTTCCACAATTTCTACAGTCACCTTATGCTATATGGGAAATTTGGAGTTCTATACCTCGGATGTCTGCATTTACCATGTCTGTAAACCCTTGGGGGTCCATCTTTGCTTTGTGTGTTCCTACTTTGTTACAGAATAAAGCCACACTCTAGAATCCCAACCTAGTACGGACAATCTTGTTACTGCTTCCCGTGTGGAGTTATTTGGGTACCCCTGTCCAGAAGTGCAAACCTAGCATAACCCCAAGCAAAGGTTTTCTCCCCAGGTCCTGGGTTTTGGCCATGTACTGGTCCCACCAGGTGTGTGCCTAGTAGCCACACTTGGTTTGTTTCTATAATATCTACTCCATCTGCATATCCCACCTTGTTTATGGTGGCACTTTGTAACCCCCAACCCTCTCTTTTCTCCTAGACTGTGAGAGGTGTGCCTACTGGTTCAACAAGTGGCCAGTGGGGAGTTACATTGATAGATATATGTGTGTATGTATGTGTGTATATATATATATATATATATATATATATATATGTATATGTATGTATGTGTGTGTGTGTGTGTGTGTGTGTGTGTGTTTCCACCTGTTTTAATCACAACACCAGGTCATAAATAGGCTGTTAGATATTTGGGGTCAAAATGTGGGAGCCCATTTAAAAGTAGATATTGCCTCTCAGCTGCCCTGTTCTGGGTAATTACAGTCTAACAATGTGTCAAAGCAGGACACCACTGAAAATGAGATATTGCAACTCATCTGTTCTGTCAGGGGTAAATATCTAGCAAAAATGTATACAAGCAATACCTGGTACAGCAGCAATACCAGCTGTGAACCTTCAGCATTGACAAATGCTTGTTTAATATTTTGCTCCCAAATTTTCGGCATGGTCTTTTTGGAACCCCACCTCAGAACAAAGTAGGCGAAGTTTCTAAAATCCAGCCCAAAAGGTGGTTTTGGAGTCACTCTACAAAATCAACTTTTAAGCTGGATTTGAAAATTTTAACTTGCCAGGTTCATGAAGTGAGGTCATAAGAAAACTGTGTTGAAAATCTGATGTCTCCACAGGTGTGGTAAGACTTTGTCACTAACCTCTTGATTTGTCACTTGTGAGTTATTGGTCTTATTACTCCCTAGTGGAGATAAATGTGTTATTCCACTGCAACCCATTATGTATTCCCTATTCATGAGCTATCAGATATCCTATAGTATAAGGTATTGTATATTGAATAAAGTGAGAGTCTTTGTACCACAAGAAAGTAACTAAACTAAGTAAGCTTTGTTGTGTGTGTGCGTGCATGCATGCGTGTGTGCGTGTGTGTGAGGCCACGTGCATGTGCACAAGTATGTGGGAGTGAGGAGAGATGAAGCTGTTTAACTGGAATTAGCATATGCTGTTCCAATCATTAATCATCGTTCTAAGCTATAAAAAATATCGAACATGCTGACATTTTTCACTCGGCTAAACTCATTGCAGCATTGGATCAAATGTACAAGACTGATTAAAAGGTGATGTCTGTCCTGGTGAAGGCTTGTCAGTCTGACTTGCACATAAATTTCTGTTCCGGTTTTGCCTTGGTACTGGGAATGAAGAATGTGAGTATGTCTGTGATTTGGAGAGATGGAAAAAAGCCAACAGTTTGCATATTTCTTCTCTCCAGGCATGCTTTTACAGACCCCTTATGCCGCTTTTCTTTCTTCTTAGGTATGCTCACTACGAGTGTTCTAAATATATGCTGAATTCATTACTATAGTCACAGTAATAATGCAAATAGGACCATGACACCTCTGACACTAAAAACAAGCAATTTGTTAATTGACAGTACTTCACTGCTATTAGAATGTTCATGTTTTACTGTGTTGGTACTACTAGTATTCAAGTGTTTCTGTGCCATTCCTCAAAAGCTTCTGTGTTGTATTTAATTTTTTTTTCCATTTTAGGAGCAAAGAAAATCCAATACACTTTGCCTGCCTGAAGCCGCTGAAAAGGGCCAGCTGATCATTTTAAAGTTTTTCTACTGTCTCACTCCCATTCTTTCCATATTCCATGACTTCATGATGGGTTCTTAGATTCATACAGTTTCTCAGCTAATAGGTGATGAAGCCTGAGCATCACTGCAAAGAGGACCTTCTCAAAGTTCAGGTACCTACTCTTACTACTTTAACACACAAATATGAGCTATGGTCTCTCCAGTTTCTCTGCCTGTCTGTCTGTCTGACTGTGAAGGCCATTCTCTAGCTTTCATAGTACCCACTTTTGTATAGTGATAACATGTGATGTTACCTACTGGTCCCCTATGAGCCTCTCATGGGCCAGCACACTACATTAAACTATATGTTAGGAAGCTAGAGAGTGGTCAGCACAAACCGAGAAAGTTTAGAGATCACAGCTCATATTTCATGTTAAAATAATATTAGGTACCTGACCTACAAAAGGGTCACCTTCTCATTGATGGTCAGGTTTATTCACATCTCAACTGGTTTATGAAACAAAGAACCCTCTTTTAGAGAACATTGTTTAACCAGGAGTAGCACACTAAGCTGAAGCCTGTTTCCAGATGTGACCTGGGAGCACAAGGAAGTTAAGTGACTTGCTCAGGATCACACAGTATGCACCTAGGCAGCTGTGGGATTCAAACCCAGGTCTCTAGATCTGCAGCTCAGAGCCTTAACCCACTGCGTTATACTGCCTGAATAAAAAAAGGGAAAGGGAACACTGTAAAATGTTTAAAATGTTTTAAAATCATAGAATGGAGAAAGAGTGCAAGAGCATAGAACAACTTTAAATGCTTGGCAGGCTTTTATGAGCAGCTTGAGGGGAGGCAATGGATTTTGTTTGTTTCTGATATTGACCACCCACCAGTACCACCCTCAGAAACAAATTTATAGGATCTGATTAAACATTAATGAATGCGCTAGAGTTGAGCTTGCAGTATATTCGATCCTTGTATTTTCTGTTTCAGAAATTCTGTGCACATTAATATATTTTTTACCATATCTAAAAATATTGTATGACTCAAGTTCCAGTACAAATAAAAATCTGTACCCAAATGATTGGGAACTTAAGTAAATTGGATTATTTGGAATGCTATGTGAGATGGGGTCGTATACTAATGCAGAAACGATTCCGTAGCTCAGTAATACACTGCACTTCGATGAATATTTGCGAGCATGCTTCATGGAAACGTTTCATAGAAGAGATTTATTACATTTTGTTCCCTGTATCATAACCTTTTTTCATCTCTCATTTTTCACATTTTCCACTGCAAACTAATATGCATATATGACTGCTTTCTTGAAGTGTGACCCAGATGGCATCTTCCTTGTTTTCGTTTGATCTTGTACTTCCTCTGAATGAGAAGCCCATCAGCAAAAACGGAAGTGAATACCTAAACCAATGGTTACATTTGCAAGAGGTAATAATATTAAGAATTAGAATGTATTTAATGCTTTTCATACACACTGCATCCCAAAGCTTTATACAATCAAAGACAGACTGGTAATCAAGTGACTGTAAATGTGTAGCGGCAGCCATTTTGCGCAGTAACAACCACACACACAGCCTTGGACAAGTGCATAAACCAGTTTTGTGGGAAGTAGAATGTAGGCCAGAATACCAGTGAAATCTCCTACTCTTGCGAAAAGTGCCTTGGGTTATTTTACTTCCAACACAAGTCCCAAACTGTGTCTAGCCTGCCTTCACTTCTACTGAAGTGTGAATAAGTCTCTTGTCTTGGTCATCCAAATGACAGAGTAATAAACAGTCAGAAACATGGAATGAACACCACTCAAGTAATTAATTTCTTGTAGTCTTTAATATTCCATGATATATATCACTTCTGGGTAACGGTTCAAGTCCTGTAGGCTATGTCATCAGGTCCCTAAATTAGCTGTGTTTATCTGTTACAAAAAACCAAAAAGCCATTACAAACCAGTCTCTGTACATAAAACATAGTGTACCACCAGCCTAAAATTATAGTGTCCTAAGCACCACAGTAATACATTGTAACTCTATATGGTTTGGCAGTCTACGGTATGTTTACACAGCGTCCAATTCCACAGCGCTCATAACCTTTCTAATTATACAAGTAGTCTGTTACTGGATCCCTACAGGCATCCTAGTAATATGTATTGTATTCTATGCAATATAAACATTTTCTCTACATACTACACAAAATATACCCCACCTAATGTAAGATATTCACAACAAATAATAAATTCAGTGGATTACTCCTTATAGACATGTGGATAGGTGAAGCTCACCTAATATAATGACTTCTCTACATCCTGCTGCGTACAGCTTAAATGTCCTCCATTTATGAGTGCCTGTGTGAGGTAAAGCACTGCTATAAAATGTCAATAGTAAATATTAGTCAATCTGATTTAAACATTTATATAGCAAATAAAACCATATTATGTTGCATATGTTCTATGGCTGTGTTCCTAATAAGGCCAAAGGACCACATCCTTCTATATTACCAGAGTGCTTCACTCACTCTGTTCTGTCAGTGTAAAACAGTATACCTTAAGAGTTTTTTTTTTTTACAAAGGATAGCTAAAATCCTACTAAGTTTACACCAAACAAAATCATTAACTGAAAACTAACCGGGCATCTCTGGGGATATCTCACTATCCTCCAGTCACCTCACATGGAAAATAGGAGTAGCAGGGGTAAACGACATGCACAGCTTAAATATTACAATATGGGGGGGGGCTCTGATGTCACTGGATTTCCCATTATGGCCCTGTCTACCATTGCTGCTATAGGTGGTGTCAACTGCTGCAGACACTATGTGGTGTAGTGGACCAGGGATGAGTGTGGGAGTCCTGTTCCTCTATTAGCTAGCAAACTACAGCAGTTTAGCCTCCCCTCCATGTGCAATTGTGCAGCTGTATTTTTTAACATTTAAAGGCATAAAATAACTCACAGATAGTTGCCAATTCCACTTAATATTTGAGTATGTATAAATAAGTTATGGATTTACAGACTTATACAGGGAAAAGAAAGGTGAGGGAATGGAATTCGTCACAGAACTCTATCATAGCCATTACCAGACATCCGACCGTGTGCCAAACAGTCACCAAGGCAGTGTGCAAGTCTATGTCCTGATAACGAAAGGCAACAACTTGTGGTACCCTATTGGTGTTTTAAAGTTGTAAAAACCTATATATGCTGCTGTTATTTGTATCCCCATGTGGTATAGTGGACTAGGGATGAGTGTGGGAATCCACTGCCTCCACATGCTGTAGAAAGCAGTGGTTTTATCCCCTTCCTGCACTATTGTCCAGATAAATATATTTTAATAAAACATTAGAAACCAATATAGATAATGGCCAATTCCACTTTACACTTGGAGTAGTGGTACTCTAGCGTAATTCTTAAAGCTGCTACAGTATTTACACCGCTGTCGTATTTCCTCTAACCTCAAATACAATCCCTGTTGTAGTTTATAGAATATTAAGTGATAATGTGTGCCTTCCACCTGTAATAACAAATGCAGTGATTGCAGAAGCATACAGAAAGTGGTGCAGAAACAAAAACTGCAGATTCTATATAACAGGATCGTATGTATCCCCCAACAAGGTACAAAACATAAAAAAAAATCCACGTCATGTGTCATATTCTCAAACCAGGGCATGTGATAGAATAATTAAGAAACTATATAGGACCCAAAAAGGACTGTATATAAATGTTCAAATGCACTGCCACAATGTTATGAGCAAGGCCAAACATTGTTATAATTAATATTCAGTATAGACAGGGTCCTTAGCAAGTTGTGTCACCAGTAGACTGCTCAGTTGCAGTCTTCATTCAGTCCCAACTTCTGCCTCGTGGATACCCATTTTGTAGGTCTAGAATACCACTCTCTTTAGCAGGGCTGTATCTTGGTCAATGTTTCTTTTCTTACCAGTGGTAGGCACACATTGCCACTTACAAATCTATAAACTACCACAGGAATTGTATTTAACTTTAGTGGCAATACGGTAGTGGCATAAGTGTTGAAGCAGCCTTAGAAATTAAATTACTTAACCTTCTGCCACCATCCCTAAGCAGTATGATTATGAAGTTGAAAGATGTAAGATGCATGGAATCGTTGTCCGTCAGTCTCAACTTACGGGTTGATGTGATCCATCACAGATTGTCAGAATCAGATGGTCTTCATGAGGGAATGGACAATCACCAATCCCAAGGACTGAGGCCAGCATCCTAATCCATTGACTGTAGGAATGTGGAAGATTTTCTCAACTGATTAAGTAGTATGTACTGTGTATTTTAATGCAATGTCAGCACAGCTATGTCATAGAAACCTAGAATCTGAGGGTAGGATTGGCCCACATAGTCTGCCCATTTCCCTACCTTTATTCTCATTGCAGACCCTACTTGATCTACAGTTCTTTCTCCCTCCCCCCTTCCTTACCGCTACTGTTCCCTTGTGCCTATCCCATGCAGTCTTGAACCCTGCCACTGTTTTTGCCCCCACCATCTCCACTGGAAGACTGTTCCAGTAATCCACCACTCTTTCTGTGATAGAGTATTTCCTCACATCACTCCTAAATCTACCCCTTCAAGCTTCATAGCAAATCCCCCTTCTTCTTAAGCACCTTTTATAAATCTAGGCAATAGTTCAGGGAAGGGGGTGAACCCCTGCAATTTGCAGCCTATGAAGGAAGTGGATTCCTGCCCTTGTCCCTTGTCCACTACACTACATAGTGTCTGCAGAGGCTGACAGCTGCAGCCTCTGTAGTAAAAATGGTGGGTGGGGCCATTGTGGGACATCCGATGATGTCACTCACCCCTCCGAATTGCAGTATTTAAACTCAGCATGCCGGCTGCCCCAACTGCTCCTATTTTCCGCGGGAGATATCCCCTGAGATACCTGGTAAGTTATCAGTTCATGATTCTGTTTGGTGTCGGAATTGCAGGATTCTAGCTATGCTTTGTTTAAAAAAAAAAAAAAAAAAAAAAAGTACCCTCTTACAACACCATGTTTTACACTAATAGAATGAGTGAATCACTCCAGATAATAGACAAGGATGTGGTCCTTTGGCCTTAGAAGGAACAGAACCATATAAAGTATGCAGCATAATATGTTCGATGTATAAATAATTCAATCAGATTGACTAATATTTACTATTGACATTTTTAAGTAGTGCATTGCCACACACAGGTGCTTGGAAATGGAGGGCATGTAAGTTGTATGCAGCATGATGTAGAGAAGTCGTTATATTAGATGAGATCACCTAGCCACGTGTTTAGAGGGAGTAAAATGCTGCATTAATATGTGTTGTGATTACTACAGTAAGTAGGATTGAGTTTGTATAGCATGTAGAGAGAATGTTTATATTGCATTGAATACAATATATATTACTAGGACTATATGTCTGTATGGATCTAATAACAATATACATGTTTATTTAGAAAGGTTCTGAGCACTGTGGGATTGGATATTTTGTAAGCAGACATTGTTAAACTGTGTGGTGTTACTGTGTATTACTGTGGTGTTTGGTGTACTATAATTTTAGGGGGGTGGTGGTATTGTGCAGCATTTTGTTTTATGTACAGAGAGAGACTGGATAGTAATGGTGTTTTGTTTGTTGTAACAGGTAACACAGCTAATTTTGGGGCAATGACGAAGAGGCGTATTGGCCATGAAGCATTGCCCAGAAGTGCCCTGGGGCAAGGGAGTAAGGGCGAAACCAGGACCCTGTAATAATCTGAGCAGACAAGATAGACTTTGCGGTCTCCTTCTGCTGGCTACTTTCTTATGTGTATTATGGAACATTAAAGACTACAAGAAATTAAATGCTTGAGTGGTGTTCATCCTACTTTCCTGATTGTTCTTTTACTTCCACCCAGACACCTACCAGGGCAGCATTGGAGATGGGCAAAGCAACCTTGATTTAACATCTTATCTGAAGGATTGACACACCCTGACAGTACAGCACCCCCCGTCCCAAGTACTGCATTCAGGTTCCTGTGTTTCTGGTACGAGTCCAAGTCCCAGTGTGGGACCTTCTGGCCCAGAGGCAGGTGTACTACCTCCTGAACCACACCAGTACAGGTTAAAGGGCAAATTCTGGTATTTTGCGACCTACTGTATTTACACAGATAGTTTGCATCCAAGGGGTAACCTCAAAACATAAGTTATTAAGATTTTTAGAATTAACACCTTCATCTCAGTCCCTGTGTGACGTAAATCAGCATTACAAAATATGCTTTCATCAATAGTGTTTTAGCTTACATTGGTTAAAATATCTCCTTCCTTTGAGAGGGGACGGGGAGTACTCTGGAGGAACAGTAGGGTCCAGGGATTATAGGGAACTTGGGCAAACTGGATGGACCTCTGGTCTTTTCCTGCTGTTATTGTCTATGTTTCTGTGTTTACTTCTCTTCAATGTCTGCCTGCATTTCTAATAGTTACCTTCTTGTCTTCAGTATGACAGCAGCTAGAAAGTAAATTAAAATCAGATATATGCTTGTATTTTGTCTATCATGTTTTTCCAAAAATATCCCCAAAAGTCACAAACTCATTTTAAGATGTTTAAGGTGTCCCCAGTTCTGTTCCTCACACCTCTGGTCCCATAACAACATGTAGGAACCCAAATGATGGAGGACCCACAGTAACCAAACTCCAAGGGTTGGCTACATCATATAACCATCAGATTTCATTCTCCAGCACCCAGTGATCATCAAGAGGTAGTCAGGGTATGCGAACAGGTTTTATTTTTTTTTTCTGTTTCCCATTAAGCTAATTACTGGTTATGGTGTTTAATAAGCAAGTTGCCAACATTTTCAAATGTTGTAATAAACCGGTTTTTGTGTAATAAATGGCTGGTAATTACAGCATATCTGTCACTCAAACACATTTCAATAAAAAAGCACCTTGTGCACTCCGTCACATACACTAACCACCATTTTCTTCCTTGCATGCTGCATAGGCATTTGTTTTAAGCAAAATGAAAAAGCTGCAAACATACAGGTGCCACAAACGTTCACAACTGCCACATGAGAAGTATAGTTTAGCAGTAAGTTGAGTTACTTTTTTATCTTATCAGTCTCGGGGGTAAACTGAGTGCTGTTCTCGCATGCACAGACTTAACTGACTCTGCAATGCTAATGGATATTCAGTCTCTCTCTCTTCTTTCTCCCCCGTGGCAATGGGCTCCACAGGAACCAAACAGATGGCTCCTAAAGTCTGCAGTGAGTGTCAAGACGATTCTGAAAGTGCAGATCCTTGCCCACAGCACCCTTTCATGGTATTTGTCCTGCTAATTTTTTACCACAATCATAAAACAAGCAATTTTATAAAATAAACTATGGGGTGTTATCATTATTTTTTTTTTACACTATACCATCACGAATCACTCTTGCTTCGCACTTGTGGTTTATGTGGTATCATACACCTTAGATGTGTAAAAAAATAAAAAAAATAAAAATAAAAACCTCATTGTACTAATCAACACTCCATACATTATTCCCTATGTACTTTTTTTTACATGATAGAAACATTCAAGCACATAAAGGGTATTAAGAAGGTACAGGAAGGTAGCATTTGCCGCAGAAAGACAGACTCGAGAACAAGGGGTCACCCTATGAAGCTAGAGGGAGAAAGACTTAGAGGGAATGTGAGGAACTACTTCTTCACAGAGAGGGTGGTGGAAGCCTGAAATGGCCTCCCAGTGGAGGTGGTAGGTGCCAAAACAGTTGCAGGATTCAAACATGCATGGAACAGATACAAGGGGGCCTTGGAAGTAACACAAGGGGTGGGGATGATCAGAGGTCATGAAGGGTCTGCAGTGGCACAGTAGGCAGGGAAAATGGGCAGACTAGATGGCATGGGGTCTTTATCTGCCAACATCTGTGTTTCTGTATTACTTACATAGTCATTCATTCACCTTATGGTACAGAACTTTGCCAGTGATTATAAGTAAAAAAACAAACAAAAGAAGGTGGTAGTACAGTAATACTTTTAGCCGCTAGACCAAATGTAGAACTCAAATGAAGTAGGTAGTACTAGAGGACAGAGGTTGGAAATTATAAGTGGGGTGATTAATATATAGAATTATGTACCCCCAACTGTGAACTACAAGCTGGTATTCCACACAGAGTCAGTGTGGTGACATCGTAGGCACCATACTAACAAGGTGTGGAATTCCTGCTTGTACCACTGAGTTGGGGAAGAGTACCTTATTGCATATAGTCAAAAGGAGCCGATTTCTGAAACACACATCTTCGGTATTAGCATCGCGGTAGTGTCACTGTCCATTTGTATGGTATTTCCTGATGTTTTTTACTACTATGCAGGGGCGTACTGAGCTTGTGGAGAGTCATTAGCATTATGATAGGATGCAGTATAGTGCAGAGATTTAGGGCTCTGAGCTGCAAACCTGGAGATCTGGGTTTGAATCCCACAGCCCCCACTTGCATACTGTGTGACCCTGAGCAAGTCACTTAACTTCCTTGTGCTCCTAGGTCACACCTGGAAACAAGCTTTGGCTTAGTATGCCTTTCCTGGTTAAACAATTTCCCCCTGCAGCCGGCCCGTCGGCGCAGCGGTTGGATTTCTGCTTGCGACGCCGGCGAGCCGGGTTCGGGAACGGACCCGAGTCATCGGAGGGCTGGCTGGGGGGAGATGGATCGAGCGTCCATTGGACTGCTCTCCTTCTCCGGGGAGGGGCTGGGGCAGCATCCGGGGCGATGGGGACTCAGCGGAGGCCAGGAACACCACGCTGCCGTGCTCAGCAACATAGGGAGGCGGGCGGACGTCAGGCATCATTACCTCCTGCCTTCTGAAAAGAAAATGGATGGTTGCCGGCCTCCCTCCATGAAGCCACGCCGCGGCGATTAACCCCCAGGCCAGTCCTCGACCGATTCCGGTCTCTGCAGGATTTCTGCCTCCATCCTTGACCCGCCGTGAGGTAAGCCATGGTGTGTCGGGGACCCGAGGCCGATTTGGGGGTGGAAGCCGCCCGTGACTGGCTGGAAAGTACTGGGGCCGCAACTAGGTAAGGTGGAAAAATGTAAATTAAAAAAAAAAACAATTTCCCCCTATATTGCTAGTGATGGCTCCTTGATAGCAGCTTTGATGCAATGGCAGTGGCTCAGTAAGTAGCACACTCGCTTCTGATGCTGGGAAATCAGAGGGCTGTGGGTTCAGTTCCCACATCTGGCAGTTGGCTTAATATCCCAGTACTGACACTGTAGTGCAGCATGAAAGGGGTGCTGCACTTCTGAGGTGCAGTCTTTTGGATGAGTCATTAACCAAGGTCCCATCTGCTTGGATTGGTGGTAGTTCAGGTGGATGTTAAAGATCCCGTGGCACTTACCGAAAAGAGTAGGGCAATTTCCCCGGTGTCCTGGACAAATTTCCCCTCATTCACTAAAAAAAATGCCACCAACAGCTTAATCAGGTTCAAGGTCAGTTGGCATTCATCTGTATTCCCCTCCCCCGGGTCGTGCCTGAAAATAGGCAGGATTTGTCTAGTGCACTTACCCAGTCAACAAAAACTAAATAAATAAATAAAAAAATTAGTTCAGATTCGGTGGTGACTTGGGCATAGAACGGAGCTCATTACGCCAGTTTGTGAAGAAATAGCTCTAGAGTGAGAATTATTTCTTTGGACTGTCAAATACAAGCTTTTAGAGCCACCGCTGAAATGGACTCAGTATGTACTTACTGTAGCTGGGATTTTAAGAGAGAAATTGAGATCAGCTAGGCACAGAGACATTGGGAGATTGCTCCGGACAGACGTTTTTTCCTCACCAAGCTTGACAAGGTTGTGGGGAAGGATAGAAAGGAGGCTAGAAGATCAGAACTGTAGAAAACATGGGTGAGGGTGGTGAATAGAGGGGGGGACTAGGTGACTTGAGATATGCAGAGAAGAGTCCCTTAAGAATCTTGAAAACCAAAAGGGCAGTCTTAAAGAGATGCAGATGTCTCAAGGAAAATGTTGACAAACATCATATTCAGGTACAATATCTTCTACAGATTTCTCCTCCCCATTATTTATTGCTGAGGAACTTTGCACGAATACATAATCTTTGTCTAAAAGAGTTCATCTGCTTCTGTAGCTGATTCCCTACTTGAAGTTATCAACATGTGCCATGGCATCACAGTCTGTCAGTACTGGAGTAACTGTTTTGTCACAAGCAGTGCATTATGACTTCAAGTAGGGAATAAAAAACATAAATGGATGAAATCTTCAGGAGCAGAAATCTAATTTTCATGCAGATGTTCTCAGCAATAAAGAATGGGGAGGAGAAATACAGAGCTAAAGTGAAATATAAGCTGCACAGAGTCTTAAATATTATGATTTATCATTCTGTTAAAGACATCAGCTGCTTGTAAAGTGAGATGCATCACAACGCAGCAGCCTTGGCACTCTCGTAATAAAAGTTATAATTGTTTCAAATGGTTTGTGAGAGAAATAAACTGTTGTAAATTCTGATGTTTTATCGGGGGTGGACTTCGTTTGGTGCAGCCACAGAAACAAGCTTCTCCATCTATAAGTGAATTGTGAGTCAGAAGCCCTAACCAGTACAATCTGCCTGTAATTTAGGTTCCCCTTTCACATGTTATTCTGTATGAGGAAAAGATATGTATGCAATTCATCTGCAGAATGCAACTGGACTGAGCTGTACACCTGAAGCTTGCCCCTGCTCAAGTCCTAGTATAAATACCTGCTATTAGTTTTAAATGTTTATGGGAAGGGTCCTATCAAAAAGGGCTTTTTTTTTTGACTGAATTGCAGACTTGTTCAGTATCAGAACTAAGCAGTAATGTGTTTGCTTTCTGCTTGGGGGAGCTGAAGATGCGAGATTGATAGCAATGGAAGTCAAAGCCCCCTATTTATCCACAGGTCAGGTGGCCACACACACTCTCTTAATGCATCTTGGGCCTGGTCTAGTGGGACCACTTTTCCGGCTGATGAGTGGCAGAATTAATTTCCAGTGCTCTTTAAAGCCTACATATCTGGAGCAAAGGCTGTCTGCCATGCTGAACTCTTGTCAGGTTATTTGAGGTGTAGACTGTTGCCTGCCGGGACTGGGGCAGAGTCCACCCAGCTCATTCTCACAGTAGCCTGAGGCAGGACGTCGGCCCCAGTGTTTTCTCCAGTGGGCCACCCTGTCCCTTAAAGTAAATTGCAAGCTGTGTGCTTTGGTTGCTAACCAAATGCCATGGAAGATGAAGATGAATCATTCTGACTGGTCATTATGTCTCCTGGTAATTCATCTTGTTCTGTGCCTCTCCAGAAATGAAATGGTTTAAGAGCAGGTATTTACTAAAATAAAGACTTGCAACTATTCTATTTGCAACACGCTTAAAGCAGCAGGCCATGTTAATGCTGTCAATGTTGACCTATACTTTTTTTATCCTATTTTACATTGCCCGTTATCTCCTGTCTTAAAAGATACCTTTTTTTACCCTCTTTTGAACCTGCTTTAGCACTTTTTTACATTTTAAAATGACCATTCCTAGGATAGCATCAGTATTCTAAGCTGTTTTTGAAAATCTATTTTTTAACATGAGTTTTCTTGTGACTAAATTAAACTAGTAAGTAATAAGACATGACAGGGCATTAGTTGTCAGGGGTTAATGCATGCCTAGGTGTGTAATGAGGCATGAAGTACTTGGGCAGAGTGCCTTCAGCACCTGGTAATGCATTAACCCCAGACAACCAATGACCGGTAGTGCCTTTTGCTTACAAAATGGGTAAACTGAGAAACAATTTAAAAGATAAAAGCATGCCATTTTTATGTTTGCATGTGCATGTGTGCACAACAAACATTTAGTTGCAAAGAATGGCATTTCAGAGGTGTGGCACTGTCGGGTCCCATGCAGCTCAAGCTGCATTGGGCTTGGCAGTGACAGGCCAGTGACCAAGCACTCTGGTCATGACACTAGTCACTGCTTGGTGGGTAGTAACTTCTCATAACTGAAAAGAGCCATCCACACCTCTCCAATAGTGGCTGGCTCATTTCATCTACATTATGGCACCTAGCGACCAGCTGAACTGCTTAATTACCACTGCTACTTGCTAGCTACATCCTCTTAACTAGACACTGGCCCTGTCTGTTGAGGACACATTTTCTTTTTCCTAGTCTGCAATCAGGATCTGACTGCCAAGAGAACAGGATTACAATTGGAGACTTAGAAATCCCTGCCTCACAAACTAACACTCAATCCCTGGGTAAACAACCACCTTGGTTTTATATGACTCCATAGCAGACCAGTATTTTATCAAGGACCAACCAGTTGGAGATGCAGAGCTGCATGATGTCAACTGTATACTGCCAGCCTGATGCTACCAATGCTGTCTGTTCGGCTCTCTGGACATGTCCAACACACTCCTTCTCTCTCTCTCCTGGTGAGGCAGAATGCACCAAACACTTGCCCTCTCTGAATTTTCCAACATCGGGTGCCCATTCCCTGGTGCTGGCTAGTATTCTCCATCCATCCTGCTTCCACTGTGTGACACCTGGGAGCCCACTCCCAGTGTCACCAAACATGACACCAGTACTGGGGTGCCCAATCCCCAGTCTTGGTGCCTGAAATAAAGAAAACCACCCCTCATAGTCTTTTTTTTTTAATTTATTTTAAATGCCTAAATGTCTGTAAAAAAGGAAATGACCCATCAATGTCTGTTGCCTCCATCACCCCTTTGCCGCCATTACCCTCCACCACCCAACCCCCCACTCAGCAGCCCCCAACCCCCCACCCTTTACTTACATATACTGGCAGTCCAGTGCCTTAATCCTCTATGGCTGGAGACACATCATCACTCTTCAACACTGGACTGGGAACTGAGAAATTGGGTATGCGGTCAATGTATTTCAATGCATTTTGGATTTGTACTCATAATTCAGTCATTTTTTAAAATATTTTTCCCCCAAAATTTTCAAAATTGTCTTTTTGGAGCCCCACCTCCTGCAGAAAGTAGGTGAACTTCTTCAAATCTGTTACAAAAGGTGATTTCTTAGTTGCTGCACAGCTCTACCAGACAATTAATGAAAGGGAGTTTTGTCATTTTGGGGAAAACTTTGAAAAATGTAAGATTTAGATATAATTCAGCTTATATTTTATAGATATTTGTTTTGCTAATATTCCTTTTATCTATCTTTACTGAGTTCATTGATATTGAAACGGGATCCTTGTCCTATAGTTGATAAAAATGCTGTTTAATCCTTTGCTAATGTCACAGCCTTCTGTTTGGGACATTGTAATTGTTATCACGGCAGCAAACTCATGCGATGAACAGTATTATGACATCGGCAAATGTTTGAACAGCAAAAGCATAGAAACTTAGACACTGATGGCAGAAAAAGATCATTGGTCCATCTAGTTTGCTCTCAATACTGTATCCAAAAGATGTAGGGCCAGATTTTCGAAAGATGGAGATTGTCACAAGCCCTGGGTATTTCAAAAATATGGCACACCTGGTCTGAGGCAATAGTAGCCGTCATTATGCCTCAGCTTCCCCACGTGTGAAGCACCATTGCTTGCTATATGCAGACCTTAGATGACCTTCTCCATCTGCCAATTGACTCTTTGCCCTTGGTACTCTGCTGGACAACATCATTAGAACTAATCTATCTACCTCTCTTGCAGGCATGCTGGTGCCTCTGTCCCCCACCTATGGCCTCAGTTCTACTGGACTCTCTCTACTATACAACCCTAGGTGCAAAACCCTTAAATGAACCTCAACTTTCTCCTGCCTGGCCCCAAAATATTGGAATTCTCTACCTCTTGATGTTCACTCTGCACCTAGCCATATTGCTTTTAAAAAGATGCATCACACTCTCCTCGTCAAACATGCCCTATGTTCCTGTTGCAAACCCCCATAGGGTGCTTGACATCCCATTCCTCAGCTTGAGAAATGTTTCAATTTTGCTCTGACCTCTTGTTACTGTTATATGTAGCACTTGCCATGGATTATGTGTTAAAACTCTACTGCACTATGATTGTATGAATATTATGTTTTGTACTATTGTGTATTTTTCTGCCATTGTCTCTGTCATATTAGCAATACTGTTTACGTCACAGAACATCATATAGATTTCTCCTTGTATGATTGATTGATTACCTCTGAACTATACCTGTTATTTGTTTTGTCTGCAAATTTTGTATTGTAGCCTCCCGGGTCATGTCTGAAAATAGTCATATTTTGTGGCTATGACACCTTACCCTGTAAACAAAAACTAGCTAAATAAATAAAGGAATTTATATCCCTTGGGGCAATTGAAGTAAGCCAGACCATAATTTTGTGGTGTAGCTTGCATCAATACTGGGGACCATTGTCGTGGAACTTGCACCTGAGATTTGGCACAAGCTGCCACGAAGTGGATAAACTGTCATAATTGCACCCGAGATTGTAAATTCTGGTGTGTTTCGGCAAACGGGCATAGCGCATGGAAAGAGTTTGATAGAGGACTTGATGCAAGCTTGGTGCACCCTTTAAAATCTGGCCCCTAGTGTCTATATAGGGGTTATGTCCATTCTACTCACCATCGTGTCCCCTGGGTTCTATTTGATAACGCCAACTGCAATACAGTGCCGACCATAACAGCAATGCAACAATAGTGAATGGCAATGTGACAAGCAGCACTATAGTGAGCTGCAAATTCAACTACTTTGGCAATATATTCTGTAAACAAAACAAAAAATCTACACTTTTTGTTTCTGCTGGGGGCTCTGCTCCCCTCACCCCCAAACTTTAAATAAAGTCCAGGGGGTTGAAACACTGGGACAGGGAAAAGCTCAGGAGGGGGGACAAATAAGGGAAGGGAGAACATTGGAAGGGCAGTGGCGAAGAGGGAAAAGTTGGAAGAACAGATAAAACAGTGAGAATTAAACTTTCCCCGCTTAAAACACAAAAAAAGCCCTCCCAAGAAACAAAACAAAAACAAAAAAAAAAAAACTCCACAGACCCAGTATCAAACCTTGGCCCACCAGGCACGTAGGTGCTGATTCTGTCCTCTACACTAGGTGGGCAGCTTGGAAACAGCATGACATACAAATCCCTACATCCTTTCCAAACCACAATCTTCACTACCAACTCTTGCTGTGTATTCACATGAGTCATTTTCACAGTCGCTCTAAAATCACGGTAGCCCTATTACCATTCGCTCTTTTACCTTCGCTTAAATTGACTCGCTAATATTGACTCACTCAAATCATGGGATATCATCCCTTGCCTTGCCTTGCTGTTCCCCCTTGTGTGAGTATTAAGCCTTTATCTCTGTCTCAGCTGTATTAATGGTCTTGGCATCTAGCACTTCAGCTGGTAGGCTGTTCCACAGCTCAAACACTCTCTCTGTAAAAAATAACTTCCTCACTTCCCTCCTGAATTTCCCTCCTGCCAGCTTCCCCTCATGTTCCCACGTTCTGGATTCACTATTTCTGCTGAATAGTTCCTTGCAGTTTACCTTGTTCATTCCTTTCAGTATCTCAAAGGTCTCTGTCGTATCGTCTCTCTCCCATCTGGCGTCCAGTGAGTACATGTTCAGTGCAAATAATCTCTATGGGACAATGGTCCTGTTTCCATGCAAAGTAACCTAGTAAATGAAGGACAAATGGAAGAGAAATACAGACAATATATAAACTGTAAGCTAAACTGTGTCTAAACATGATGTTTTTCAAAAAATGTCTCCAAAGTGAAAAACTCACTTTACATAATTATTCATAACAGAATGTGCATTATTGCAAGATAACAGCCAGTCTTTATAAGTGAGGCATGTACACCAGAGAAGTATCCAACATTTACACACACCCTGGAGTGCCCTATTGTGGTTATAAAATAATTTTCATCATTTCAATTTTAAAACTGAGTAATGGTCTTTTCTTTTGCCAGTCGGTAGTTTTTCTCCCCACTGTTCTGCCCAGTGCCCCCCCCAGCCCCATCACTGACCTTCTCATGGACTTACTGGTTATTCAGCACTTGCTCAGAACCATGATGAATGGGTGGCCTGCTATGTCAGTTGTGCAAGAGCCTGCTGGGGTGGGGGGGACAGCCCAGCATATTTTTCCTCCATTTTCTCCCTCTGGGCTTTACCATCAGGACGTGTGCACCAAACACGTCACGCTACAGCCTTGCCCCTTGTATACTCACAGTGCATTGCCACCCTGCCTCCTCCAGGTGGCAGTCTCTGCAGTGGGACCTGGTGTCCCCCCCCCTCAAGAAAGGAGAGCTGCCATCAGATGCTTAGTCCTCCCTCACCCCGCCATACCACCGAGTGACCCTAGTCCGTTCCCAAATTAGGGTCACTGGTATGGGGAGCATAAGTGCAACTGTTCCTCCAGTGGGCCAGTCACTCGAGTAATGGACTTAAGATATTTAAGCATTTCTGACATGTGCTGTTTTACTGGAATTATGCAAGGTCATGTGACCCCATTTGACCTATTAATACAGCTCTTGGTTTATCTCCACTTTATTAATGTTGATTATAAAATGGCTAGGCTCAAGCAAGCAATGTGATTGGTCTAGGCTGATCACATAACAGTGCATTAAATCCACATTACTACATGGTTCAATTTGTACATTCCTTTTTCTTGTTTTTGAAACTTTTAAACCATCTTATGAGAGCAATAACACGAGCAAGACTATGATGTAATACCTAAATTGATGCAGTTTCCAGTAGTTAAAGATACTCTGCTGCACTCGTGCCTCACAACCCACCTAGGGTATACAGGTATTTAGCATTACCGCACACCCTGTTGAGGGTTTTTACTTACTTATTGAAGGGTAGTTCATTTTAGCCACCGCTGAACTAGTTTAGAATAAAATCTCCCTCTCCCACCTGCACAGGACCAGATTTAACGTTCTAAACCAAAAGTGAGCTTTTTATTTAAAAGGTTAGAGTAGCTCACAATGCAAATGGTGCAGTCAGTATACCTTTTTCATATTACTTGTGTGGAAACTCTATGCCAGTTAGGAGCTCAAAAAGTATTGAAAATGAGAAATTTTGAAACTTTTTTTTCTGGTTCAGAGCAAACTGATTTTAACATGAAAATGTCAAGGTTTTTTGCACACTTTATTAATTTACGTAAACACATTACCACCCAGTGCCAAAAGCAACTGTATTGGGGTTAAAAACACTCCCCCCTCAGACAAACAACTTGGGGAGAGTAACCCATTCCATTCTGAGCTAGTGCTTAAAGTTCTGCACATCTTTCATTCCACCAGTGACATTTGCAGTTTTTAACTTTGAAGTGCAAAATGTTTTGTGAAAGTATATGAAAAGGTTCGCCATATTTTCTTCTCATCAAAGTCCGAAAATACCATGAAATAAAGTATAGCAATTTCATATTTGTGTAGAAAACCAATCAGCTCTGCCGTGTTAGCTTGGTAGCCGCAGAGGACAAAAATGTGAAAGCTAATGTTTGCAAAAAAAAGCTCCAGAATTACAAATTTTCCTTACAAAATCTGCGTGTGTTGCCATGTATGTGGATTTTGGCACGTGTGCATAGCTTTTCTGCATTTTGCAAACCCCATGAAGCAATGTGCCAAAGTGTCATGTGCCTTCAGTGTGTATTTCAGCCTCTCTTCAGTCTCCTTGGGAACAAAAGCGGTGAATGCACTGTTTTATGATATTAAAGCTCTTTGGATGATGTTTTGAAAGGAAGTCTCTAAAATATTAATAAACAAAATAATACAGTAGTAATGACAGATGTCACACGTTTGTCTGAGGTTTTCAATAAAAAAATGTATCATTTACCGCCTCCCAATGGAAATTCTTAATTAAATTGAAGCTGGCACATACCTTTAAATTAAATCACAGTCTTCATAACTACAATGCAGAGTTCAATTTTTTAAGAGACTGAATATTACTGAGATGTCTATTTTGATCATCAAGTATAAAACGCTAGACTTGATGGCTCTGTAAATCGGGCTTTCTTTAATGATTAATAAGACAAGGGTTTTTGCCTCAAAGCAAGCTGACATTTCTTCAAAGGTCAGCTTCTGACAGCAGATGTATTAGTGCAACAGGAGAAAAAAACGAGGCAGAAAAAGCACTCTTATTTAGAGACCATGAATCAGAAGAAGGCGTCATTATTTGTGCTGCAAAGTGTACAGCAATTTGAAAATGACAAGTCTTTTTTTTTTTTTTTTACTTAAAAGCAGTAATTAATTAAAACGGTGTTAATGGCTTGTACTGTATTGCTTTTCAGAAATGCAAAGGCTGGGGCCCTGGGTGTTTTTTTCCAGACCTAGCTGTATTTTAGTGGTGAAGTGGTCTCAATGCATGGATACAGAACTTCAGGAGGTGAGGACAATAGATCTAACCACTACTGAGGTATTGAGGGAGCTCGGGGAACTACTGGCTGGATCTCTGGCAGTTATGCTTAATAGCTCACTGGAAATGGGAGTGGATCCAGAAGACTGGAGGAGGGCGAATGTGGTCCCACTACACAAAAGTGGTTGCAGGGATGAAGCTGGTAATTGTAGACCAGTCAGCCTGATGTCGGTGGAGCAAAAGTTAATGGAATCACTACTGAAGGAAAGGATTGTGGAATATCTTGAATCCAGTGGGTTACAAGACCTGAGGCAGCATGGATTCACAGGGTGGAGGTCATGCCAAACAAATCTGATAGGTTTATTTGACTAGATGACAAAGGATTTATATCAGGGGGGAGTGGTGGATATGGCCTACCTAGATATCAGTAAGGCTTTTGACACAGTTCCATATAGGAGACTGGTAAGCAAGCTGGATAGCTTAGAAGTGGGTCCAAACATGTCAGACTTCATAAGAAATTGATTAGGGGACAGGCAACAGAGGGTGGTGGTAAACAGAGTTCACTCAGAAAAAGAGAGTGTGACCAACATGGTACCTCAGGGATCAGTGCTGGGACTGGTCCTCTTTAATGTCTTTATAAGTGACATTGCAGAGGAGCTGGAAGGGAAGGGAAGGTCTGCCTCTTTGTAGATGACACCAAAATCTGCAATACAGTGGACACTCTGTGTGTGTGTGTGTGTGTAAAGGATGAGCAGAGACCTAAGAGAACTAGATGAGTGGTCAAGGGTATTGCAGCTGGGTTTCAGTGTGAAAAAGTGCAAAATAATACACTTAAGGCACAGAAACCCACGGGTGGAGTACAACATGGGTGAAGTAGAACTAATGATCACCAAGCAGAAAAGAGATCTGGGGGTAATTATATCAGATAACCACCCCAGCCCCCAGCCCCCAGCCCCCCGCCCTTGTCTACCTACCCACCTTTCTACTTTAAAGCCCTTCAGATACATGAAACCCTCAAATATATTAAGAAAGCAATTGTCAGTTCCAGAAGTAGTGCTGACTCACTGGACCTCAAAATACTGTCCCTCTCCCTTGACGATGTGATTGGACCACTCACTATGATATTCAACCTCTCTCTCTCTGTCTTGGGCAGTTCCCTGACATCTGGAAATCCACAACCGTGACCCCTGTCCACAAAAGTGTCTAAGTCCCTCCATGTGAATTATCGCCCAATCTCCATCTTGCCCCCACTCTCCAAGGCCCTGGAATGTATAGTGGCTGACCAGCTTACTGAATACCTGGATAAGCATAAGATCCTATGTTTTCAACAACGTGGCTTCAGAAAAGGGCACAGCACTACCTCTGCCCTCCTTGAATTCACTGGTGTAACCCACAGTTCCTTGGACAATGGCCTCCTTACTGGGTCTCTTTTTATAGATCTAACAAAGGCCTTCGATACTGTCCATCATGGTCTTCTAATAGAGCAGCTCTGGATAGCTGGCCTCTCCTCGGTTTCTTCAGCCTGGTTCAAAAGCTACCTGGAAAACCGCTCTCAAAGAGTCAAAATTCCTGATGTTCTCTCTGATGCAAGACCCGTCCGATTAGGAGTTCCACAGGGATCCATTCTGGGTCCCCTCCTGTTTAGTCTCTTTCTGAACAGCCTTCCACAACCCTGCACAAAACAAATCCTCCTTTATGCTGACGACACCATCATTCATGCCACCCATAAGGATCTCCTACCTCTCCAAAACAAACTTCAACATGGCTTCACCTCAGTTGAAAACTGGTTTAGCAAGCATAAACTGCTACTTAACTATAAAAAAAACAAGTCTGCTTTTCTGCAGCACTTATAACAAATACAAGCTGCCACCTTTGACTATCACAAACTGCCTTGGAGCTGCCCTTGAGTAGGTTCACTCCTTTAAATACCTTGGGATCACCCTAGACAGTCACCTCTCTTATGGAACCCACATCGACAGTGTTGCCAAAGCTGCTAATACCTGCCTTGGTCTCCTCTACAGACACAGACAGCACCTTACACCAGAAGCCTTAAGAGTCACTGTTCAGAGCTCAGTTGTCCCAGTTACAGACTACGGCATCATCATCTATGGCTCTGCCTCACAAACAGCTCTTAGGCGCATATCCATGATGCTCAACAAAGCCTCTTGGCTCATCACTAGCTCCCACCGTCTCACACATACGCGTGACCTATATGCACAATCTGGCTGGCTTCAACTCTCAAACCACATTAAATACCTGACCTGCACTATGGCAAAGAAAATCACCTTGGATCTTGCGCCACCTGGAGTCCAAGCTTTGCTTTGCCCTAGCAGCAAGCTTAGACCCACAAGAGGTTCTGCAGCCCAACTCTTTAAGGTTTCCCACTGCTGTACGTCTCAAGGTCAAAGATCTTTCACCTATAGGGCCCCCAGCTGGATGAATATGCTCAGCAGTGATGTCTCATCTGTGCCAATGCTTGGACCATTCAAGTCCAAACTCTGTCTACACCTCACTGCCTCCAGCACCTGCGACTGTCCCACTTAATTGCCTACCTCCCTCACCCCCTACTGCTTTTTTAACCCACCCCCTGCTCCTAGATGCCCCTCTAGTCCCCAACTTGCACTTCCACTATTCTCTACCCCCCTGCTTTTATTCTTTCTTATTTCAGTCTAATTTTTTTCTTTTTTTCTTTGCCTCAGCACTTCTACCTGTATTATGACAATGCCTCTGGCTGCTCCCTCAGTTAGTTCTCCCCACTTATTCTGTTCTCCTTCTGCTGCTGCTCAGTGCACTAGCACTCATTAGCCTGTATGTCCATAACCACATACTTGTATTTAGTGTTATGATGTTTACCTTGCCTTTGTAACTGAATGTCTTGTGTACTCTGTATTGTACCTCCTTTGATGTGGCTTTGAAAAAGAGCCTTGGCTCAAAGGTACTTGTAATCCCTAGATTGAAATGAATACAGTAAATAAATAAAATAAACCTAAAGGTGGCCAGGCAGTGTGACAGGAGAGTTAGAAGGGCTATCTGTGTTAAATCAGTGAGAAAGAACAAAAAAAAGGATATGGTTCACAGACCGGGTAAAAATTACAATTAGAGACATGAGAGGGAGGTGTTCTGCAACAAATAGGAGCTAGAGAGCAATGATAGTTGGGATACCTTCACCCTGAAGATCAAGGAGACTAAGAAGATTGTAAGACTAGCAAAAGTAGAGGCAGAGTTTAGGATTGCTGAGGGAATCAAATCTGGGAGTAAACAATTCTTCCGATACATCAGGGAAAAAAGGAAGAAAGGAGGTGGGGGGGGTAGGCAGACTCATAGATGGTAGTAGGAGCATAGAGGAGGATGATGATGGGCAAAAAAGCCTCTGTTCTGAACAACTATTTCTGCTCAGTGTTCACAAAAGAACACATAAGGCCTCTGCCTGAAAGTGGCATAAAAGCTGCAGATGAAGGGAAATCATGTTTGATATCTCCATCAATCAACAAGGAGAGACTTAGGGATGCACTGCTGAAACTAAAAACAGACAAGGAACACGGACCTGATGAGATGCACCTCAGGGTACTGAGGGAGCTTGTGGAGAAGCTGGAGGTACCCTTGACAAACTTGTTTAATCAGTCACTCCAAATGGGAGATGTGCCAAGGGACTGGCATAGAGTGGATGTGGTCCCCTTACACAAAGGGGGAAATACAGAGGAGGTGGGAAACTACAGGCCTGTCAGCCTCATGTCAGTGGTAGGGAAACTTATGGAGACATTAAACAAGATCTAGTAGAATATCTGGAAAGAAATGGCCTCCAAGTCATCAGGCAGCATGGGCTCATGGTAGGCAGGTCATACCAGATCTCATTTTTTGATTGGGTGACCAAGAAATTGGATAAGGGATGCCCAGCAGACCTCCTATAGTTCAACTTACTCAAGGCCTTTGACTCTGTGCCACATGCCATCTGTTAAAAAGCCAGAGGACCTTGGCACTGCCAAGACCATAGTCAGGTGGGTGGGAAATTGGCTCAGAGAGAGATGTCAGAGAGTTGTAGTCAATGGGGTGAGGTCAGATGAGGGGGAAGTCACTAGTGGAGTACCCCAGGGCTCGGTCTTGGGCCTAGTCCTGTTTAATATGTTTATCAGAGACATTGGGGTAGATATTAAGGGCAAGATAGAAATCTTTGTGGACGACATGAAACTAGGTGGTAGAGTTGGCAGCAGGGAGGCAGTCAGAGACCTGCAGGCAGACCTAAAGAAACTACAGAGATGGTCCAATATTTGGCAGCTCAGGTTCAATGCAAAGAAGTGCAAGCTGTTGCACCTAGGTAAAGGAAATCTCAGAACAGAATACTGGTTAAATGGGGTCAAATGCTCCACCTCACAGGAGGAGAGAGACCTGGGGGTGATCATAAATGACACCCTGAATCAATTGAGCCAATGCAATAAAGCTTACAGAAAGGCAAGCAGAATGATGGGGTGCATAGGGAGAGGAATTGACAGTAGGAACAAGGAGGTGATCCTCCCTCTCTACAGGTTCTTAGTGAGGCCTCACCTGGAATATTATGTCCAGTTCTGGTGAATGCACCTTGGAAAGGATGGGGAACAAGCTGGAGACCATGCAAAGAAGAGCAACAAAGTTGGTACAAGGCCTCCAAGGGTTTTCGTACGAGGAACGCCTGGAAGCACTAAACATGTACTCACTGGAGACTAGACGAGAGGGGGGGATATGATTGAAATGTTCAAATTCTTGAAGAGTATCAACAAGGTTCCCTGCTCAGAATTATTCAGCCTGGTAGATGACGCAACAACTAGGGGGCATGAGTGGAAGCTAAGGGGGAGTTCAGGAGGGATACAAGGGACTACTACTTTACAGAGAGAATCATGGGTCCATGGAATAGCCTGCCAGCCAAAGTGGTGGGGACACAGACAGTGGGAGCATTTAAAAAGAGTTTGGATAGAGCTAGGACTCAAATAGTAATGAACCGGGCAGAAATTGGCAAAAGCGGGATGGGGGGGCTAGAGCATGAGATTGGTAGTGGATCTCAAAAAAAACTGGGTAGACTAGATGGACCATCAGTCTTCTTCTGCTGTCATCTTCTATGTTTCTATGCTAGTCAGATGCTGTGATGCATAGGGAGAGGTATCACCAGCAGAAAGAGGGAGGTAGTATAGATCACTGGTAAGATCCCACCCAGAGTACTTTGATTCTGGAGACCATACCTCCAAAAGGACATAGACAGACTGGAGGCAGTCCAGAGAAGGGCAACTAAAATGGTGCAGGGTCTGCATCAAACACCCTACAAGGAGAGACTAAAGGACCTCAATATGTACACTCTGGAACAGAGGAAGGAGAGAGGAAGGGGATATGGTAGAGACCTTTAAATACCTCACAGGTAAATAAGGTACAGGAGAGGGAAGTATTTTTCAGAAGAAAAATTGCTCAAGAACAGGGGGACGTGCTATGAAACTGAAGGGGTGTAGATTCAGGAGAGATTTGTGGGAATACTTCACAGCAAGAGTGGTGAATTCCTGGAACAGACTTCCAGCGGAGGTGAAAACAGTGGTGGGGTTCAAGAATGTATGGGATAAGCACAAGGGAATTGCAGTGGAAAGGTAGGGTGGGAGGGAGAAAGAGCTATATATCTGGTACAGTCTGGGGGTGTAGGAAGGAATGGGAAGACCGGATGGGCCAAGCAGTTCTTAGCTGCCATCAAATTCTATGTTTTTAAGCAGTGTCTAAGCACTTATAGGTCACATAGGGGTGGGGATTCATGTTTGAAAATTTTTTTTTCAAACGTTTGGTCAAGAGAGGCACACTGAGCTAAAGCTCATGTCTTGCTGCGACCCAGGAGAGAATTAAATGAAAACTAAAGTAAAATTTCATAAAAAAAAAAAAATGTCGTGTGGAGTGTTTTGATTTGTAGGTGTACTCCTAGTAAGTCCTTCCCTTTAGTTGCTAAAAGGTTTTTCTAAATTTGCTTGCTGGTTTTATGGCCTCTGGGCATCTCCATATTAGCATTTTTAATGGCTCTTCTTGTTCCTGCAGCACCTCCTGTCCCATGTGACAGTGATGTGTCCAGGAACATTAATTCAACAAGAGCTGTTTTTTCCCCTCAAGTTTATAGTAGTAGAGCTGTGATGTTAATTTACTCTTTGTCCAGGGAGCTTTAATGAAGGCTACATTTATAGGTGGAAAATGCCTGAGGGATAATTGAGTGGGCTATTCTGCATGGAAACAACTAGAGTCTTCACTAATTATGGCATTTGTGACCTTGGGTAACTCGTGCTTTTTTTAATGGCTGTGTGTAGTTTGATAAAATGAAAAGCTTTAAAACAAATCATTCACTTCTGCTGGCTAGAACTAGACACATACATAGAAAACAGAAAGTTTGGATTAGACAATTATTTAGTTGAAGCCAGAAGATTAGGCTCCTAACAGTAGGCTGCTGCAGCAGCAGTTATTACTCGAGAATCCCTCTCAAGTATCCAGCTGCAGGGACCCTCTCTGATGCTTTTAACGACCACTGTGTCACTTACTGCATCAGAAAATCCCATCCTCCATGCTCCCTCTCTAAATATATGTTGCTCCACCCCCTAAGGTCCCTCAACATCCAAGCACTACTGTCTGACCTTTACCTGGCTGACTGGTCTAGGGTTTTATCTGCTCTGAACATTGATTCTGCCCTTGCAGTCTTCTCCAGCATCTTTTTTGAACATATGGGATACCCATGCCCCACCCCCTCCAGAAGTATACGCCTCCATCACAGACACCTCCAGTGGGTGTCCCCCAACTTGATCAACCTCTTCAAAGCCAGAGATCAAGCTTGGAACAGTTTTATAAAACAACCTTCAGTGCTACAGGCCTACAAAGGTATAGAACCCTGGAGGAATGCTTGCAATAAGCCAGTGCATGCAACTAGGCCAAATTCTTCAAAAACCATATTAACAATAATCACACCACCCCTGCAGAATTCTGGAAAACTCTCCACTACCTGCTAGGTTTGCACCCCCATCCTCCCTCCTCCTCCCCCCATAGTCTCAGATGCAAATGACCCCAGCTCAGCTGCCACCTCCTTAAAGCTCTATTTCATCACCTGTGCTCTACCAGAGGGTTCTACCCCACCCTCTCTTTCCCCTTCCTGTAGCCACTTTGCCACTATCCCCTCCTCAACTGGATACTCCTTTCCCCCAGTCACCCTTACAGAGGTTAGTCAAGCCCTCAAAGCCTTGAACCAAACCAAAGTCCCGATGGGCTCAACCCCAATCTCCTTAACATTTCTGCCCTGACGATTGCCCCTCCGCTTCACTCACTCACATCTTCAGTCTCTCACCCACCCAAGGATCAATCCCCAAGGCATGGAAGCTTGCTAAGGTCATCCCTCTTCATAAAGGTGGGGACTCTTCTCAACCGGGTAACTACAGGCCCATCTCCTTACTTTCCTCCTTTGTTAAAGTGCTGGAGACCCTTATTTCAAGAAAGCTAATCTCCTTCCTGTAATCCAACTAGTCCTTATCTCATCAATCCGGCTTCCGGCGCCATTATTCCACCATGTCCTCGCTACTCTATCTTACTAATCACATTCACTCTGCCATGGACAATGGCCAGCTGATATTTACCATCTTCATAGACCTAGCCAAAACCTTTGACTCGGTCTGCCACTGTCTCCTTCTGGATCAACTTGTTTCCATCAGTCACTCCTCTTCATCCACCGAATGGTTCAGAGCTTATCTCTCCAACAGATATTTTAGCTCATGCAATTAGGTGACATCGCCTCCCCCCCATCCTTGCTGGGAATTTGAGGCTCAATCTATTGCTTTATTATTATTCGCTATAAATGGTCTACCCTCCTGCTGCTCCACATCCCACATACATATGTATGCTGATGATATGGTCATCTTTGTGTCCGTCCCCTCTCTGTAGCGTATAGGCTTCTCTCCAGGCTGACTTTGATAATGTACAAAGATGGTCTGACCAAAATCTACTCAAGTGCAACACTAAGAAAACTGTTGCAATGGTATTTGGCACTGCACAAAGACTTGCTAGGCTCCCCTCCCCCCGTTTTCACTCCTTAGATAGCTCAAAACTAGAAACAGTCAACTCCTTCAAGTACCTAGGACTCTGGCTCGATCCTAAGTTGAACTTCTCCTGCCACATTGAAGCCATCCACACCAAACTCTGGCCCAAATTTGGCGCCATATACTGACGTGAGGATTGTCTCTAACTCCCTACTCAGAAAGAGCTTGTCACAAAACTAATTCTGCCTTCCATAGACTATGCCGACGTCATGTACAGCTCCATGCCCCTACAGCCTCTCTCAAAAGCAGACCCATTATACAATGCCTTCTGCCGCTTCGCATCAGATCTGCCCTATGAAACACATCATTGTTCCCTGTACTTGGCTCTCACCTCACTAGTCTGCTGCCGCTTTGCCCACTGCACAATCTTCATTGCTAAGTACTGGCTCGTACTCTCCCCTCTTACCTCTCCAATATCCTGGCCCTCTCCACCAACCTGGGTTATGCCCTTCACACCCATGTCCCTCACTGCATCATCCTCCCACAACCTCATTGTCAATCTGGCAAGATATCCTTCATCTTCAGGCTCCCCTCCCTCTGGAACAGTCTCCCCCATGAGGTCTCAACCTTGCCCATGGCAGCTTCCCTCAAAAAGCACCCAAAGCCCCTTCCCTCCCCTGCTCCTGCCTCTTTCATCATCCCCTTAATGCAGTCCTCCCATCCCCCTTACTCTCCCCTTACCCCTAGTCACTCACTTGTGACTACTTGCACTTCACTCCCTTCCTGCTGCCTAACCGTAAGACACTGTATACTCTATTTTTATTTATTTATTTATTTACTACTAGGATTACAAATACCTTTGAACCATCAGTTCATTTACAAATGTAACCCCTAGGTCGTGCTATCTTAAGGGCTACTACCCCTGCCTGCTTGGCTAGTAGCAGGTTAAGGGGCCTGGGTACTGAAAAGGGTGCCTCCACCCAGAGGTCAGGGTTGTTAGTGGTTAAGCTAACCTGGGTACAGACCTCTGGGAACTGTAACCCCCCCTCTTTCCCTTCTAGTGGCCTGAACAATACACAATAATCACTGTCACAATACCGCTTGTACACCATACAAGTACCCACATCGTTTGCACTTACCACCAGGGCTGGTTCCTATGGCTCGTCCCTGGGGGCCCCCTGTAAAATAAGTTTATGCACAGCAAATAGCAACAGTACAGCACTTTTGGCACAAACTAGAACCACAGTCAGATTAAATGCAAAAGAGTTAGATCTGATTTATTCGGGGGCTTGAACTAGGGAGGGGCGTAATCAGGTTGATTGACTTGAAGACTATATCAATCAAACAGTTATGCATGCACTTCAGAGTCCTTGCATAGTCACACAATCTGGGTACCCAGGTGGGGAAGAGGTGAGCTAGCCAGGAATGTTGCCCAGGGTAGACCGGCATCGCAGCTGGTTGGGGCCCTGTGATGGAAGAAAGCAACATGCACAACACACACTATTTGTAATCCAGAGCCGAAGGGCTCAGTTCTTGAAAGAAAAGGCAACAAGACAATCAGATGACACACTTTAGATTAAGCTGTTGTTCCAGGGAGCTACCCTGATGTTTACTCACAATACCCAATACTGGACATAGGCAGGACGAAAATCAAGACTGCAGGTTGTTGATCTGGAGTGTCAGGAGAAGCGGGGCCCACACGAATCACCAAGGTGTCATTCCTGTTCAAGCGTGGAGCAGGGGGATGATCCCCAGGCAGGTCTTTCATTGATGGCTTTCTCTGTGCAGTGGGTAGTTTGGCTGGGCCAGTGTGGCAAGGCCCAGGCCAACTGAAGATGAATATGGATTTCAGTCCATGGAGCTGGATGCAGCCTCCAGTAAGCAAACTCAGTTCAAGTACACAGTGGGGAACCAAATCATGACCCACTATCGGCACACAGTACATTTACATGTAAGGAAAATTCCACTGTACCAGGCCAATGGCTCCCCCGTTGCTATTACAGAGTCTCTGCACAATCTGGGAGTTCAGAAGCAGCTGGAAGTCCTGACAGGACGATCGCATTCAGAAAATCTTCGGTCTTCTTCAGGTCAGCCTGGTCCCAATTCAGTGACTTAATTTATTCTCACAACTTGGATTCAGTCCAACTAAACACTCTCCTCCCTCTCAGGGGGCAGCAGGCAAACAAGCGGGCCAAACTTAAGCCTTTCCACAGTTCTCCCATGTGAAACTATGCAGCATGGCTGCTCGACTGTCTCAAGCTGTTGCTTCTTCACTTCCCAACTTGGATCTGACTTCTGTTCATTGTGCCTATAATGCAGGGAACCAAAGAATGGCTCGGAGATGCAGTCCAAAATGAGGCTTCTCTTATGTCCCCATATTGGAGAAATGAAGGCAAGCAGGCCAGACTCAGCCTTTCTGCCAGGTCCCCACACTACCCCATGGGCAGCAGCTCCTCGAACTAGAGCTGCTCACTCTTCCAGCTCCAACCCAGTTCTGCCTCACTGCTGCAGGCAGCCTGGGAATTAACTTTGATCCAAAAGGTCCAATTGGCTGATCCAGCTGTCAGTCACAACAAGGGCTCTCCCTCCAGCCTCAATTAGGCGCCAAAAGCCCAAAACAACAATTCCTACAAAGTTTTGGTCCCACAAAGCCCCTGTGGGAGGCTTCATTTTAGAGTCCCCAAAGGTACTGATTGGTCCAATTCGGCAGTCCAGGACCAAGATGGGGGAGCTGCACAGAACTGTCCATGCTGCAAAGAAGGCAGGTTAGACAAACTACAATATCATTGTCATTCCAATAAATAATCAGCAAACAGTTACATTTTTTAACAGAGTTCCCTCTGCGCAATTAGCGATGGCAGAAACGGAGTGATTATCTGGCAGCCCGGGTGGGACTCGAGCATAAAAACACTCAGCCTCCTCCCAGATTAATTATAACTACAATCTAGGCAGCTCTTAAGGACTTAAGACTTAAGAGCTGCCTAAAGACTTAAGCTGTGTACACGGAGGCAATGCAGGCACTCTCTAGCAATACCGTTTAAACTGTTAAAATGCAGAACACCAGCCTGGCAGTGAGCATTTAGACAGGCTCAAGGAAGACTTTTTGGGAACCCCCATTTGTAGGGGGGTTACACAAAGATTTCACATCAGCATGAGAAGTATAAACAAACATAGGGATCAAATAAAAGAGAAATCCGTACAAGTAATAACTGATCATCATAAAACACTGACAGCAACCGTTACACACAACGTTGGTTCAGGTTGCATGTAATGGGTACAGAAAACATCGAGAAATTGGTATCATATGTAAAAACAGTAGGTGCAATAAGTCCAAGCAACATACAGTCATTTGGTAGAGGTATCATGTCCTAAATTAGAGGGAGAACATAATCAAGAAGATGTACAACAAGGTTGAAGGAGGGGAGCAGAATAGCGAGGGGTTTGATAAACACCACAAAAGGTGTGCAGTGTAGAGGGAGAACAAGGAAACATAGAATTTGATGGCAGATAGAGACCGCTTGGCCCACCTAGTCTGCCCATTTCCCTACCTAACGGATAAGCTGCAGATCCTAGTTAACCAACAGCCTACTTCCTCCTACCCCCCCCACCACTAGAATTGCCTTATGTCTATCCCATGCATTCTAGAAATCCTGCACTGTTTTTGACTTTACGACCTCCTCAGGAAGGCTGTTCCATGTATCCACAACCCTCTCTGTGAAGACTTACTTCCTCACATTACCTCTGAGTCATCCCCCCTCTGTCTTCAAATTGTGCCCCCTTGTTTTTGCACATCTCTTTTTCTGAAATATGCTACCCTCTTGGACGTTGTTGATTCCCTTGAGGTATTTGAACATTTCTATCATGTCCCCCCCTCCCTCCTTTCCTCTAGACTATACATCTTTAGTTCCTTTAGTCTTTCGTCATATGTCTTCTGATGCAGACCCTGCATCATTTTGGTTGCCCTCCTGTGGGTAGCCTCCACCCTGTCTATGTCTTTGCAGAGATGGGGTCTCCAGAACTGTACACAGTACTCCAGATATGGTCTTACCAACTGTCTGTACAGAGGGCCAACAACTTCCTGTTTTCTACTGGTGATGCCTCTCCCTATGCATCCCAGTATCCCCCCAACCCTCCTTACTGCCTTCTCACATTGCTGACCCACCTTTAGGTCATCTGATATGACTACTCCCAGGTCCCTTTCCATTTTTGTTGTTGTCAGTATCTCACCCCCCATTGTGTACTCTTCCCCTTGGTTTTTTTCCCAGGTGCATGACTTTGTACTTCTTTGCATTGAATTTAAGCTGCCATACATTTGACCATTCCTCCAACCTTGCCAAGTCCCTTTTCATCCTTTCCACCCCACCTCGTGTATCAACCCTGTTGCAGATCGTTGTGTCATCTGCAAAGAGAAGTACTTTCCCTTTCAGTCCCTCTGTAATGTCACTTATAAAGACATTAAAAAGGACTGGTCCCAGTACTGAACCCCTTCCAGTCTGATCTCCAATTGAAGAGAGAGTTATTATTTTATTTGTAACCCCCATCCCCCTCTCCAGCTCAACCACTTAGCACCAGCCACCCCCTCTTCATCCACCCTGACTATTCCATTCATAGCTACACCCAGTCCACCAGCAGAACCACAGACAGTGACCAGCACAGACCTCCACGCACTCCCTTGGCCACCAGCTGTCTGAATCATGGGGAGTGAGCGCATACTGTAGAAACTGTCTCCGTAGTATGTGTGCACGTGCTTCCTGTCATTTAGATGGCAGCCAGCCAAGGTGGGGAGTGGTGCATCTGTGCCAGTCCCCGTCTGTGGATCTACCAGTGAACTGAGTCTAGCTATGGATGGGTGTTTGTTAAATGGTGTGGTAAATGAGGGATGTTTATTGTGCTAAATCAAGAGTAGTGAGCAGAATGTTTAGCGAGGCAAAGGCTATAAGGGTTAGTATGGCTAGCACCAGGAGTAAAATCGGTGAGAAGGCCTTTTTCAAAGATACTATATAAGGGAGAAAAGGGATAGAAAAGATGATATTGTCTAATTAAAAAAGGAGGGTGCTGGGCAGAAGGAAGCGAAGAGAAAGTGGAGATGTTTAACAAGTACCTCTACTGTGTCTTCAGTAGAGAGGACGCACCAGTACCACAAGGTAGAAGGGGGTTGGGATGGGGAAGAGAGGAGTCATGGATGGCATAATATAGGTAGACAGGGTGCATAAGGGCCTAAGGTCTCTGAAGGCAGACAGATCCCCAGGGTCAGATGTTGTGCACCCAAGGGTCCTGAGGGGACTGGCAGAGGTGCTGGCGACCCCCTGGTAGACCTGTTTAAAACCTCTCTGGAGTCTGGGAGTGTTCCCTTGGACTGGAGAACTGCACACATTGTGCCTCTCCATAGAAATGGTCCAAGGTATGAACCACGGAATTACAGGCCAGTCAGTTTGACCTCTGTAGTGGGGAAACTGATGGAGACTATCCTGAAGGAAAACTGGTGCACTTTCTTGAGGAAATGGACTGTAAGTCAATAGGCAGTGTGAGATTGTGTTGGGGAGGTCCTGCCAGACTAATCTGATTGACTTTTTCCACTGGATGACCAGGACAGTGGACAGAGGCCAAGTGATTGATGTCCTGTATCTGGACTTCAGCAAGGCCTTTGACTGTGCTTCACAAGAGGCTGGTCAGGAACCTGGAAGACCTACTGGTAGGGACTAAGTTTGCTCAGTGTGCCAAAAACCGGTTGCAGGACAGAAGCCAAAAGGTGGTGGTTGGAGGGGGATAATTCTTGGAAGCTTGGTCAGTGACCAGTGGGGTTCTACAGGGCTTGGTTCTCGGTCCAGTGTAACATCTTCATCAGTGACACAGTGGATGGAATCAAATGTAAAATGTGCCAGTTTGCAGATGACACAAATCTCTGTGGGAGGGTGGACATGGAGGAGGGGAGACAGGAACTCAGGGAAGTCCTGGCTAGGCTACAGAACTGATGTGGCATGTGACAACTGGGGTTAAATGCTAAAAAGTGTAGGGTTATGCAGTTGTGGGTGAAAACCCCAGAGACCAAATACTGGTTGGGTGGTGTTCAGATAATCAAGTCAGAGGAAGAAAGGACCTGGGGGTAATCATCACAAGTGACCTTGACCTGAAGCACTTGGCATACTGTAGGAGAGTAGCAGCAAATTAGATGACAGGCTACATTGCCAGGGGGTTACCAGCAGGAAGGTGGGGCCATCCTATCACTGTACAGGTCACTGATTAGGCCGCACCTAGACTAGTGTGCAGTATTGGTACCCTTATCTTAAGAAGAATGTTAACTTGCTGGAGACAGTCCAGAGGAAGATGACCAAGATGATCCAGGACCAGCAGGGGAACACCTATGTGAAAACGCTCAAGGTACTTAACATGTACTCTCTTGAGGACAGAAGGGAGAGGTGAGATATAATCAAGACCTTCAAGTACCTTAAAGGTGTTAATAATGTAAGTAAGTGGGCCACTTCAATCTTAGTGGGAACAAGTCCATTAGGGTGCATAGCCTAAAGCTGATAGGGGGAGGATTCAGGAGAGACAGAGAGATAAGACACCTTTTCACCATGATAGTGGTGGCCAAGTGGAACAAGTTGCCAGAGGAAGTGGTCTCCCTGAAAACAGTGGATAGCTTCAAGAGAAGGGACTTGGCACTCCATGTCAAAAAATGCTTCCAGACACGTTGTTTCGAAGTGTTTCTTTCATTTATTGTGAGAGCACAGATAACCTACAGCATGACTGGTATTGCCCAAGGAGGCTACCAGTTACCAGTATTTTGCATTCATTGCAAATGCTTTTTCAAGGTGTAGTGCATCCCCTAGAGTTCAATTCTTATACCGCTGCAACTCAAGTAACAAATTATCAAATACATGAAAATGCTTACATTACAGAAGTTGCTGGTGTGGGGGGGGGACACAAAAAGAGTCTGGAGATTTGGGGAGGGGGGACAAGTCCCTTTGTAGGCACAAGGACCTGCACACTTGAGCAGACTTGATAGATTGTAAGGCTTTTATCTGCTGGCATATTCGTTTGTATGGTATGTCATGGGAAGATGGGGAGGTGGTGAGTGCTTAGTGTGTGAGCTGGAAAGGTTGATTGGGGTAACATAAGTGATATAACATATGTGAATAAAATAATGGCTCTTAATTTAATTGTGGGTTAGGTGAGAGGGGGCACCACTGGACTATGAGGGATGTTTTCGATTCAGTCAGGAATCGAGCGGGCGGACCACTACACTACCAGGAGCATCTCAGAGATTAGAAGGGGGCAGTTAGACTACCAGGGACAGTTGACAGTCTCTCATGGATCTGGGAAACACCACTAGACTATTAGGGACATTTGACATTATCTTGGGGATTAGGGGAACCAGTAGTCTACCAGGAACTGCCTAGTGGGAATCAGGTGAAGATGGGAGAAGTTATGGCCACTCTGCATAATATACTAACATACTAACATACTAACATACTATTTGCCAGCAGATTAGGCCTTATGGTCTATCAAGTCTGCTCGAACCTAGATCCTTAGTTGGGTGCCGAGACCCTCCCACCCCTTGTGCTCCAGAAACCCCTATCATCCATCCCCACCCCCCCGGGATAGGCCATCATCTGATACATCCACTTTCTGTGTCTGTCCCACCCTCTCTTAAAGCTCTCCACTGTGGATCTCTGAACCAGCTCACCAGGCAGAGCATTCAAGGGTCCACCACCCTCTCAGTGAAAAACCTCCTCCTCTTTTCCCTCACCCTTCCACCTTCCAACTTCAAACCATGCCCTCTGTGATGCCTCCTGCTTTAGTCTAAAGATCCCTCCATGTTTACCCTATTTATTCCCTTGAGGTGCCTGAGACCTCAATCTTGTCCCCTGTCTCTCCTCTCCTCCAATGAAAACAGGCAGAGCTCCTCAAGTCTGTCCTCGTAAGTCAAATCCCTAGCCCTCGTATCATCTTTGTTGCCCTCCTCTGTACCCTCTCCAGGAGCTGTATGTCCCTCTTCAAGTGTGGTCTCCAGTACTGTACACAGTACTCAAGGTGTGGTCTAACCAGTCCATTGTACAGTGGCAGAATCACTTCCTTGCTCCTAGAGTGATCCCCTCTACGATGCATCCCAACATCCTGTTTGCCTTGCTAGCTGCTCTCCTGCACTGCTCAGTGTTATTCATACATGTATCCACCATGACCCCTAGGTCTTTTCCCTATTGAGGCTTCCAGCACCTCCCCTCCCAGGGTGTACCTGTGTTTAGGGTTTCCCGACCAAGATGCAACACCTTGCACTTGGTGATATTGAAATTTAATTTCCATGTGTGAGCCCAGCTTTCCAGGTGTCCAGGTCCCTTGCAGGCCAACCTCCCTCTTCTCCCTCAACTACTGCTCCCATCTTGGAGTCATCATGAAGAGACTCATTTCACACCCTATACCATCCCTGATGTCTGATATGTATGCATTAAACAGGATTGGACCCAGGACCGAGCCCTGTGGTACCCACTACCAACCTCTGTAGGGTTAGAGCTCCCCACAGACCACTACTCTCTGAGTCGTCCAGCTATCCAGTTTTCAATCCATCTGACCATCAAGGGCCTACTCCTAACCCCATCAGTTTCTCCACCAGACCATTGTGGGGGACAGAGTCAAAGCATGCTGAAGTCCAAGAATAATACATCCACAGGCTTACCCTATCCAGTTCTGATGTTACCCATTCATAGAACTCCACAAGGTTGGTTTGACATGATCTACCTGGCACAAACCCATGCTGCCGACTATCCAGACCTCCCACCTCCTCCAAGTAAACCCCAATCGTTCCTTTAGTATACTCTCCATTAATTTTCCCACCACCGAGGTTAAACTGATGGGTCTATAGTTTCCTGGTACTTCCTTCGACCCCCCTTTATGGATTGGTACCACATGTGCCTCTCGCCAATCCCTAGGTACCCTCCCTGTCTCAAGTGACCTGTTGAAAAGCTCCGCCAGGGGTGCAGCCAGTATGTCCGCCAATTCCCATAGTACTCTCGGATGAATGCCATCCGGCCCATATATGCCTCCATGCATTTGTGCGCAGGCATTGTGCAGAGCTGAGAATGGCCATATAATGACATGCAAATGGCATCTTAAACATTTATTTATTTATCAAGTCTAGGATTACAAATACCTTTGAGCTAAGGCTCTTTTACAAAGGTTCCACATCAGAGAAATACAAATTATGGGGAACATCAAGACAGACATTACAACAATGTGGACATTGCAAACAGATTAATACAATTCAAGGGTAACATTGTAAGCAAGGCAGCCAGCGGCATTTGTCAAAGAAAACAGACAAGAGATAAGAAGTGCCAGAGTCATAGGGAGAGGGAAGAGGGGAAGGGAGGGGTGAAGAAGGAATGTAGGTAGGGTGGGGAGAGGTTGAAAAGTGCAGCATTGGGTATGCCAAGATGTGAGGGTAGATTCCAGTGAGATGGGGGGGGCACTAGAACAGGCAGGGAAGTGGAGAAACAAGGTTAAGTTGGGCAGTCACAGGAGATGTTGGTAGTGAGATAGTCCCGGAGCCTAGTTTTAAACATACCAATTGTTGGGGCAGAGGAGATGGTGGGGCTGAGACCATTGAACCAGAGTGGCGCTCGATAAGCAAAAGAGCATTGTCCCTATGAAGTTAGACAGTGGGGGAATTTCAGTAGCTGTAGCATGGATCTCCGAAGGCACCATTTGTTGGTTTGGTGTTGTAACAGAGTTGAGACACCAGAAGGTGCAAGGCCAAGGTAGATTTTTTTCACCATGGAGCAGGTGAAAAACTTTATGCAGTTTGATAGTTGGAGTCAGCCGGTCTGGGTGTACAGGTCACATATGTGGGTGAGACGGTGAGCACCAGTGATGAGCCGACATGCCTTATTTAAGGCAGTTGAGAGGTGTCTAAGGGTTGTGGTTGTGGCCAAGCCATAAATGATGAGACCATAGTCTATTACAGAGATCACAGAGCTCAGGACTGCAACCTTCAAACCTTGCATGTCATCTGTGCTCATTAGCATTTCAGTCGTTGAATATAACTCCCGGTAGGAAAGGCATGCTCCCATTTGGGATTTGTTGTCTTCCTTTGTTCCTGGGAATTTGTTGTCAGCAGGGCACTATGTTACAATTACAGATATTCATTTTGTGTGGCACTAATATAACCCCTTATTCATGCAGACGTCACATGCTGGACAGAGCACGCTGCAGTATAAATACGACACCCTGATGGCTGTGTGATATTTCCCGCATGCCACTATTGTTTTTGCAGTGCTGATGGCTGCATTTGAATATCAGGGCCAGGGAGATATAAGTGTCTTGCTCAAGGAATTACATGGTATGCAAGAGGGATTCAAACCCAGGACTGTTGGATTTTCAGGTGCACAGTTCTGTGCTCTAACCCCCAGGCTATACTGTCTCAAGTTGATGTAGTGCAAGAGAAATTTTTTTTTGACTTTATTTTTGTTTGCAGGTATGTCGGCTTTAATAATTGCTGCCATTCTGCCCCAGGTCCATACAATGACTAAAGCATGTTGAGTAGGCAGGTCCCAGCTCAATACTGCTATAAGCAAAATGAAGTAAAACAAACATTATTTCCCCATGTGGTGCTATTAAAGCATGTCTTCCCCCCAATCATGTGACTTAAAATTCAGACAGCAAATGTATCCAGTAGACTGCTAAGACAATCTGTATTAGGCCTATCAATGGATGAAAGATACTTCATTACAGATTCTTTCATATTTTTGAACACAGAACTTCATTATTTCTGAAGGACCATCTTCAAGGACAATGAAAAAGTTAGGGTACCAGCTTTGGTGCTTTCCATGAGCCCGCCCCCCCACTGGTAGTTTATCACCACCAGCATTTAATTCGTCAATTTGAAACTTCTGCATTTGATATTCTGTGAAGGGGAAGGAATCGTAAATTTGAGCTGTCCACCCAATCCCTTCTCCATCCTGGTCCCAGTCTTGTCCAGCACCATCCTTGTACCGACCCTGCACTCCTGCGTTTTATGATGTAGGAGCTTGTAGGGTACGGGGGCACACTCCATTGATAGCAGTGGGAGTGTCATTAAAAACATCTATTTTTATATTTTAGAGGTCTACTGAGGGCAAATCAAAGCTACATCTCAACTAACAAGACTCTTGTCGGTTGAGCTATGGCGTTGATTTGCCATCAGTGGACCTCTTGCTCTCAGTGAACTTTTAAAATATAAAAATAGATGTTTATAATGACACTGCCATTTATATCAATGGAGGACCAACCTATGGGATGGGATATTCAGACTGCACCAGGCAGGGGAGCAAGCCTGGGTGCAGTGCAACTGGGATGCACCAGGGCATGGACCAGGCGATATTCAATGGTGCTGCGCCATGGCTCAGCACCATTGAATATGGCACTGAGGGCGCATGCACTGTGCCAGCACATGTGGCAGCAGGGGAGGAGGGGGCTGCACCAGCGCAAGTACGGTTGAGCTAGGCACAGCAGCAGTGATATTCAGCTGTGGGCATGCAAATGAGGCCATTATGCATACTAGGCTCAAATGGGGCCATTTGCATGTCATTATGGCCCCATTTGCATGTGGTATGCCGATCCCCGGTGACTTGTGCCTGGCGCCCTGCCGGGCTGCAGCCGTCGGGGACCGACACCCTGCTGCCCCTCGGTGGGCACAGCTCCCGGTCTCCTGATCATGGGCATGTGTATAAATATTCCCTGGTGGTCCAATGGACCGATCCTCAGTGCCGATCATGGGCATCGGGTTCCAAATCCCTGGTGATCGGTGGAACCCCGTTAACTCTATCCCAGGCGGAATATCTCTGGACACCCTGGTGGTCAGTGGTACCCCCTTCCACCCGCCCGCTGTGTCCCCTGCCATCCTGCACCCCCAATCAGCGGCGGGTGGCAGCACCCGCAACGGCAAGCCCCAGCAGCCACCGACTGACAGTATACAGTAGGACTATACGCTATTGGTCCACTGCATGGGCCATGGGCGGCAGACCATACAGTACTACACAGTCCTGAATTGTAAATGAGTTCATTTGCACTGGAACTGTGTAGTATAGTATGGTCTGCACGCCCATTGGCCCACGCAGTGACTAACAGGCGACAGCCCTACCGTACGCTGTCAGCTGGCAGGCAGCCAGGCAACTTGAAGCCGGGTGTTGCCCCCCCGCTGACTGGGGTGCAGGGAAAGGGACACAGGGTGGGTGGGAGAGGGTGCCACTGACCACCAGGGTGTCCTAGGACATTCTGCCCATGATCAGGCAGTTGGGGGTTCCACTGGACCACCAGGGTTTGGAACCTATGCCCACGATTGGGCGCTGAGGATTGGTCCACCGGACTGCAAGAAATTACTATTACACATGCCCATGATTGGGCAATGGATAGCGGTCCACTGGATCACCAGGGATTCTTCACCATTTGCCTGTGTTCAGAGGAGGGGGGCACGTGCCCCCTGGGCAGGGGGCTCGTGGACTGTGTCCTGGGTGGTTGAGTGGCCACCCACAGCAGGCAGCTGCCGTGTTACACCTTGCAATATGGCAGCTCACCTCTGGGTGGCCTGAACTTGCTCCTGGTTTCACCGGGCACAACTTTGCGCCCCCCTGCGTGGCACAAGGCGGGTGTGTGCCAGCATATGTCCCACACATCCCTGGCTGAATATCGGGATGTGCCGCATATGCATGGGCATGCCCCCTGCACTGCATCGCATACATTAAAGGTGCTCCCTGATGCATCAAGGGTTGCGCAGTGCAACCTGCCCCTTTGAATATCGCACTGGGGTGCATTGCGCATAGCGCAGCCCTGTTACGCCATGCACAACTCCTTTGAATATCCCACCCATGCTGTATAGACTCTTGCATCTCAAACATAGGAGAGCAGGGGTGGTCCTGAACAATGCTGGACTAGATTGGAACCAAGAAGGGAAGGGGTTGGGTGACCTGCTCAAATATACGATCCCTTCCGCTTCACAGAATATCAAATGCAGATGTTTCATATATGAAGAATTAAACTTGAGGCTTATGGCAGTAAATTGAAACGAGCACGATTGTTGCTCTTTAAATGTTTTTAAAAAGCACGTTTCTGCATTATGTTACGTATTGGTATTTTTGGAACCATTCAGGTTCTGTGTACAGACTGTAAAAGTAGTTTGATACCCTTTTTCTTTTTTTTTTCCATCAGTGCTGGTACTGGAGCTCCTTCCTGATCCTGAGCTGCTCTGTGCAACTAATAATTATGTACTGCAGATCTACACTTGGTCTCAGTGTGGCACCAGCCTCAGTAAAGAACAAACTGTAGCTATTAATAGCATTTTTATTTCATAACTTCAGTATACTCTCCCATGGCTGATTCTGTGCTCCAGCAGCCATGGGAGTTCTGGGATGCATCCCTAGAAGTGTGGTTTACAAAACTGCCAGGTGGGAGGAGGGACAGCAGGATCAACCAGATGAAACAGAATTACATAAATACCACCACCAGGTAAAATGTTACTTTTTTTTGTTTTGCAAAAAAGCCTAATTGGGATGTCCCCACACTAAGGTGCAGGGTAATTCATGATGAATGTTTCCCTTAAAAGTAGCAATGAGGGTTATGATGATAATTTAAGTGCTCATTCCCCTAGCAGCCACTCCCTTCCCCTTGGTTGTTCACCCCTAACTCGCACCATTTCAGGGACTTAACTAGATGATGAGATCCCCCATGGATATTCCCCCGTGACACAGTTGGGGAGGGAGGTAATCTTTCCCACTTGAAGCACAATCAAGACAGCCCCCCCCAGGGCATTGTATGTGGTGCAGTGGCTGTGGTGTTCAAGGGATCTTCCTGCAGTGGCTATGTTTCAGCTTTTCTCCACTGGCCAGGTGGCATTGCATGGAGGTACACACACACACACACACACACACACACTCCACTCCTGCTGCTGGTCAGCCACTTCTAAGTCACAGCTGCTGCCCTGCCATGATGCCTCCACGCGGTGGCAGTACTAGAGCAGCACAGCATACCCCAACTCCCCGGGAGAGGAGAGACATTGTCAGGCGCTCAGTCCTCTCCCACCCTGGCTGACTCCCAGTGATCCATGCTCATAGCCGAACTCAGTTTGCCTGTGTGGTGACAGATGTGGCATCTGGTACCTTAACCCTCTGTGTCACTGGGCTGGCCAGACCTATGCCTTTTTATTCTATTTGAGTGCCCTTGTTCTCTTGAATTGTAAGATGCCCTTTTTTCTCCTGTTTTGAGTCTGCATTCATACTTTTCTTTTTACATTTGAATAATAAAAAGAGCATGCCTTTTACTGGAGCTATCTCCAGGTTTTTATCATTATTTTCCACTTTTTCTGAGCACTCATTGTCCCATAAGATACTGTTAAGTGAGCAGTGCCAATCGGAGGGTGTTGGGGTGGCTCTGGACACCAGGGAATCCACTGATTCAATAGGCTGGGATTTGGGGGCTGGGGAGGTAGGCCACTGCAGTACCACTGCCTGCCACTAGGATGTTGTACCCTGTTAAGTCAGGGTTTGCAAAGGCAGTAACTTACACCCATTTGGGTGGCATTTATTTATTATTTATTACATTTTGGTGACCGGGTTAGCCCACTGAAACCCGGAGGTCCCTTTTTCAGGGGCGACCCAGGAATAACAAAAAAGAAACAAGAAGTAAATACAGCCTTAGTGCCGGTTACAGAAGTCACAACAATGCAGTTAGGAAATTGGAACTGACGAATAGCAGTACAAAATGTGATGAGTAAGTTGTACAGACAGCAGTAATAACCTTAAGCGATTAATTAGCAGGTAGACATATTGTTGGGACAGTGTTGGAGGATAGGAGCAAGGTTAGTCATTTATCTCAGGGGTCATGTCATGAATCGGTGCAGCGGCAGGCACTAGCGACCGCAAGGTGGGCCTTAAGCTTAGTGCAGAAGTTTTTGATTGTAGGGGCTTCCTGCACCCCAGGCAGGAGCTGGTTCCACAGAGTGGGCACGGTGAGGGCAAATGACCTACCATCCACTTTGGTTCTAGTCCTGGGGACATCTAGGAGAGTTTGGCCCGATGTACGGAGGTATCGGTGATTGGCCTTAAAAGCGACAAGGCCAGAGAGGCGAGAGGGGTGTGGGTCTGACTAACTTGTACGCTAGGCAGAGCAGGGGGTACTGGAGGCTAGCGTCCAGTGAGGGCCAGTTTAGGAGAGATAGGGAGTCACAGTGGTGATCCCTAGGGTTGGCCTGGGAAGCAAAGTGAGCCACCTTGTTGTAGACCACCTGTAGTCTGTGCATCTCCAACTTTCCCAACCCTTGCACAACTGGGGCAGCATATGTGATTGTCGGGAGGAGGACGCTGGTGGCGATTGAGATTCTAGCTTCAGGTACGAGCTGGTCTTTCAGACAGTATAGAATGCCTAGTTTCCCATGTAAGGTTTTGGTGACTGAGTCCACATGGTTCTTCAGGGTGAGGCCCTGGTCCAGGGTTAGGCCAAGGTATTTCAGAGAGGGCACTACTTCTAGGCTGTTGCCAGACACAGTGGTGAGTTGTAGGTGGTGTGTTCTGTCCTGTCCAAGGGATCTGGGACCAAACAGCACTGCCTTAGTTTTTGCCGTGTTGAGGATCATTCTATTCTCAGTAAACCAGTTCTCCAATACCCGGAGGTCATCTTGGAGTTCGTGGCTAAGGTCACCCAGATTGGCGGCTGACCGGTAGATGACTGTGTCATCTGCATACTGGACGATGGAGCTCCCACCACAGTGGTCCTGAAGTTCATTAGTGAACAGGAAGAAGAGGAGAAGGGGGTTGAGTATCGACTCTTGAGGTAACCCCTCTTGTAGTGGGAGTGGCCCAGAAATGGCATCCTTCCACTTTACCCTCAGCGTGCGGTCGGTCAAGTAGCTCTCAAACCACTTTAGAGCGTGGCAGTCAAGGCCTATGTTGCACAGCTTAGTGAGTAGGAGATTGTGGTGGACCAGATCGAAGGCCTTGGAGAGGTCAATGAAAACCACACCAGTAGGGACGCCCTTGTCCATATCACAGAGTACGTCTGTTGCAAGTTTGGTCAGTGCCATGTCTGTCCCATGCCCGGTTCTGAAGCCGTGTTGGGAGGGTGCCAGGATTTTACGGACCTCCAGATAGTTGCGGAGTTGCCCATAGATCAATTTTTCCTGGATTTTTGACAGGATGCAGAGTAGAGAGACTGGTCTATAGTTGCCAATAGACTCCCGGTGGCCGCCCTTGTGGATTGAGACCACGTAGGCCTGTTTCCACTGTGTGGGGACGGTGCCATCTATCGTGGAGTGGTTGATGAGCCAGGATAGGGGTCTGGCTAGGGCCAGGGCCCCGTCCTTTAGCAACTTAGGGTGAATCCCATCGGGTCCCCCTGAGCTAGAGATTTTTAGGGTTTTAAGCTGTGATAGTACCTCCTTCGGTTTGACCAGTCTTAGGTGAAAGGATGGGCGATCGAGGTCAAGGGGAAGCCATGTGTTTGGGTCAGTGATGAGGATGGGTAAGCCAGCCTTGTACGAGTCTAGGTTAGTAAAGTGGTTGTTTAAGGAGGTGGCAATTAAAAGGTCATCTTGAGTTAATTGCCCATTGACCTCAATGGGGCCTGGTTCGGGCTTGCTCTTCCCCTTTACCAGTTTGTTGATGTGAGCCCAGAAAAGTCTGGGGTTCCCTAGGTTGCTTTTCTGAAGGCTCATGATGTACTCTTTTTTTTTTGCCTTTTTTTGTGGCTACTTTGCATTGATTCCTGAGGGTTTTGTATGTCACGAGGTTGCCCTGTAGGGAGGAGTGTTTTGAACCTTAGCCAAGCCTTGTCGCTGTGCTTCATAAGGGCCTTTAGAGGCATTTACCACAGGTGCAAACCCCTGAATTTGCTGCTGTGCCCATATGCATGGGAGGACCCCCTCATTTGCATGGATGCAGCAATTAGCACTGAAGCACTAATGGGTTTTGCCTGCACTGTGGGGATGTCTGTATATAGACCCCACCCACAAGTCAGGTGCAAAACCCAGTTATTATGGGCAAACACCCTGTTTAGCCCACATTAACATTTGAATATCTGGCCCCAGGTGTTCTAAAACAGCTAAAAAATACTGGTGCAAATGCTGGAGATATCCATATTTAAAAGGGAGCTCCTTTTAATTATTTTCAATTTAAACAATGTTAATACAGACTCAAACTAGCAAAAAAGGACTTACAACTCAAGTTAACAAGGGGTGTTTAAAATAGAACAAAATGGTATAGGTCACCAGTTTTCACCTTAACATACACTGCTGTCTTAAACTTATGTTTAGATGTGTATGGGAAAGAAATACATGCATATAAATTACAAACTTTTTCTGTATTATTGCTTTCCAGCCTGAGGCCTTCTTCCAAAAGATTCAGTATGTCTGCTAACTGACTCGTGCTGCTCTGAAACCTGTGAAAATGCCATCCCAATAGATTCATTAGGCAATGGATATAACCTTTGTGGATGACGGATTCTAGATGTTTGAGTACATTTGCAATACATTACTAGTCAAGGCAAATGATCTGTTCAATAACATAATGTCATAATTTCATTGCTCTGTGTTTAATATGATTTTCAAAAACGTATCTTTAAATAATTCTCTAATTATGAATGTCAGGTACTTGTGGGTATTTGCAATTTATTTTCACATGGTTAGTGTACTGTGGCGCTTTATAAGTGGTTTACATGAACGTATGTCTCCAAGTAACATTTAAACTAAAATATCACAAGGGCAACTTTCCATAAAAACTGCATTTTAAAGGATTTATTGACACTCTTGTTTTTTTTTTTTATTCAACAGTGATACTTGTTGCTGAAATCTACAATTCAAATTGCACTAAAAGGGGAAAGAAATGAATAGCAGTTTTCTGCCATCAGTCAATTATATAAACAGTGAATTAATTCCAAAAAGTGGCAGAAAAGCTTGTGACACTTCCCTGCAGCCGTTTCACAGTTTGGCTCTGTGTTTATCACTAATTACGCTCACTTGAAGCAGTGTTGAAACATTGAAAGAGGAAAGTAATGAAGTATCTTTTGGTTGCTGTGTAGTATTTGCGCTATTGTAAAGCATCTGAAGAAAACGTCAGTATGCAGGATACTGTCACAGCCAGTTGTCATCCTATTTCTTTGTTCCGAGCTTTGCCAAAATTCCATGAATACTTGGGGCCAGATTCACAAAACTTTGCCCGTCGCAGACAGGGTTTGCACCGGGGCAAAGCTTTGAAGGGGCCCCAATGCAAATGAGGGGGTGTGGACCTGCATATTGGCGCTGCCTGGGTCACAAAGCATTTGCTGTGTGCAAGGACCTCTTGAGTGGTCCCCTTACATGGAGCAAATACCACCGACTGAGAGCTGGTGGTATCCCGCGCAACCCTAGTGGCTGGCGGAGGTACTGTAGCGTCCCCTCCCCATTGCCAGTCACCGGCCTGAGAAAAAAAAAGGCTGCCGCCCTAGTAGTCTAGTGTCACTCCCCCTCACCGATCATGGCCCAATGTATATTATAAAAAGTCCCTAGTGGTCTACTGTCCCTCTCCTGGCCATTCGCTGGCCCAATACATATTTATAGAAATTCCCTGGTGGTCAAGTGTCCCTTCCCATTGCCGATTGCTGGACCAATACATATTGCAGAAAGTCCCTAGTGGTCTAGTGCCTCCCCCACTTATTACCATTCTGACACTAACAAAAAAGAAGTCCCTGATGATCTAGTGGTCACTCCCCTTTCCATATCGCCAGTCACTGTCCCATTACTAATCACTAAAAGATGTCCTTGGTGGTCTAGCAGTACCTCCCCTGTCCAGATTGCCAAAGAACTGTCAATCAATGGGTTCGTACTGTATACAGTACATGCTCCATTGACAGCTAAGTCGGCAGTCAGCCATGCTTGAAAGAGGAGGGCTGACTCCAAACGAATGCAGATTTCCAAAAATAGTTATTTTATTCCTTTGTGGATGCAGTGCAAATTGCAAATAACTTTCTTTCCAACATGTACAGGTTACGAACAGATTACAAAACAGTCTCACCGGAACCCGTGTGCTTCGACCAGTAGGTCTTCTTAAGGGGCCCCTGGGACACAAGATTGTTCCCTATTCAGGCTGAAATTAGATCGAATCAGGGGAGCTTGGGAGGAACTGTAGCAGTTCTGTCAGTGCCCATGTAGGTAAGCAAGTTGTAAAGTGGAGCCATTTCCTCCACCGCCCTTGCTCACACTTGCAGAGGCTGTTTGAAGATGACCTGTTTGGTGATACCCCCTCGAGTAAAGTGTGGAATTGGCACCAACTGCAAGTTGCCTAACTCAGTGAAATCACATACTCAGAAGGCTGATAACTACAGGCAGGGGAAGCAATACAGTAGCCCAAGGTCCAAAAGAAGAAATTAGTCAGACACCTCCCTTCACACAAAAAAGATCCCCTACCTCCTTTCCCCTATTGTGTAACCAAATGTGAGACTGCTGGAGTTGCAATCAAATTATCCTTTGTAGGGCTGAAGAGGACCAGGCAGAGGTGGTGTGGGTAGCTGGACTCTCCGAGCGGGGGTAGGAAGAGTGTCAAATGCCACGCCTAACAGGTGGTGATAGATACAGTTATGGCTCAGGCTGTAACTGTTCTGCAGATTTGAGATCTGCTCTTTGCTCAAAAAATGTTCAGTTGCTTGAGAGGTGTTGAAATAGAGACCAGGACAACCAGATCAAGTTATCTTGAGTTTTCAGTGGCACAGGTGAGCAAAATCCCAGCCGCGGAGATGGAGTTTGGCCTTTACCCCCTTGAATGTTTGGTGCGATCCCAGATCCCAGCTATAACACTGAATAACCGTGACCTACTGGCTGTCTTAGAGCTGGATGGGTCCATTGGATTTAGCAGCCTGGAGTACATGCTCTTTATCTGTATATCACAGGTACTTTATTAAAGATTGTCATTGCTCTCACAGCTGTGGCTTGGGCCCAGTCCAGTGAACTCATGCTATCTTGAATTTAAGGGCACCATCCCCCAATTTCAACTTTTGTACTAGCCAACGGTGTACTTCCACTTCAGGGTTGTTCTTTTCCAGACCCTCAGGAACCCAATTATACAGAGGTTGGAGCAGCAGGATCTGTTTTCTTGGTCATTGACCCTCATCTGGAGTTCTGCCAGCTGCTTTTTCAAATCACTGCATTAATGACCGAGGTCGACAATCAAATCTTCAGTTTTCTCCAAGTGCTTCTCAGCCACGTCCAACCTCGAGGAAGGGGCTGCTGTCGTTTCAGAGAGGTCTGACACTAGAGCTTGAAGGTGAGAGATCTGAGCTATAATACTGGCGAAACCAGCCTTCACATCATTTTGCAGGTTGGCAAGCATAGCTCACACTCGCCAGAGATTTTTCCATTTCAGACATACTGCGGCCGTCTTGAGCATCGACAGTTTGGGATCATGTGCAAGCCTCATGGCCCTGCAAAGGATCACTCATTGGCTGTATCATTTCAAATTGCAGCTTACTTCGCTGTGTACCTGGTCAGGTAGAAGCTGGCATTTACTCACCATAGACACTAATACAGTTGGTTAGCATCCAGGATTACATAGTTTTTATTGTTAAATCTATTGCTGCCTTGCAGGATCCAAACTAAGCGCTGTCCACTGTCTTGCTTAGTTCAAGCCACGCCTCCCCATTTTTTTTTCTTTTCATTGTATTTCACTCCTGAAGTGAAACACGGGGTTTTGAAGGTTGTAAAAGTAACTGCTCTCTGGCCTTACCCGCTATAAAAAAAATAAACAAACAAACTGTTGAAGTTATGTGCTATTTACCATCAGAAATGTGTGCCAGCACCCTTCTCATACATCCACAGTATGAATTCAGCATGTAGAGACAAAAAAGTCCCAAGGGAAGGTGTGTTTAGAAAATTGGTAGTGGTGGCCATCTTTTTTTTTTTTATTCATAATGAAGTGCTTCCAGTACTTTCTGTGAGAGTATGAAGAGGAAGGGGAGGATTAAGGAATTCAACGTATGGCTGGAGAAGTGGTATAAATCCAGTGGGTATGGGATAGTGGGGTGTTGGGGTGGAACCTGGGAAGAAAACAAACTATATGCAGGGGATAGGCTGCACTTGAGTGGGGAGGGAAAGAGGGGTCTTAAAGCAGAAGTTGCAGGAATATATAGCAACAAAAGTGGATTTAAACTAGCTGGGGTGGTGGTGACAGGACAGCTGGTAGGCAAGCAAGGATCCCAGAGAAAAGGACCAAACAAGCCTACCCCCTCCAAGCTAGTAGGGAAGGTCTCGGGGAAGTTGCATAGAGGGGGCATGGAGGGGAAAAGAAACAGGAAAAGGAAGAGAGGGAGACAGGATGGAGGGTGGTCTCATTGAATGCGAGAAGCCTAGGCAACAAATCAGCAGAGTTACAGGCACTCCTGGCAGTAGGGAGAGTGGACATTGCAGCCATCATGGAAACATGGGCCACCAAGTACCAAGACTAGGACCTGACAGTCCCAGGGTTCAAACTGTACAGAAAGGATTGTGGGGAGGAGAGGGAGGGAAGGGTGGCAATCTATGTGAGAGATGGGATCAAATGTACAAGGGATGAGGAGGAAGAAAGGAGTATGGAGGCAATTTGGATGTGGCTCCTGGACTCCAAAGGAAAGACGTTGAGGTTCAGGGTGGTGTACAGGCTACCATCCCAGGTAGAGAAGATGGACAGGGAGCTAGCGGATCCAATCAGGAGAGTATGTAGGAAGGGGAATGTGGTCATAGTGGGGGATTTCAACCTGCTGGGAGTGGACTGGAACATTCCGTCACCTCCAGCACTAGGAAGCAAGTGCTTCTGGATGCAATCCAGGGGTTGGGGTGGGGGGTCCTGACACAGATGGTTGCTGGACCCACTAGGCTAGGGAACTTACTAGACCTGGTACTATTGAATGGTGAGGTAGTGAGGGAAATAAGGGTAGAGGACCCGTTAGCTGACAGCAGTCACCAAATGGTGTGGTTTAACATCACAATGAGCAGAGAACCAGAGGGATCAGCAACATAAGTGGTGGATATTAGGAGGGTGGACTTCTGGAGGATGCGGGAGTTGCTGAAGGGGAGTCTCAAGGGCATAAAGCAGGGGATGGAAGTGGAGCAGAAATGGGACATAATTAAACAAAGAATCACAGAGGCGATGGAAGTGTATACCAAGCTACAGAGTAGGAAGAACAGAGCAAAAAAAACATACTGGATAAACAAGGAGGTGATGGAAGGGGTGATGGCAAAAAAAGTGGTGTACCTGAAGTTTAGAAGGACTGGGAAGAGTGTACCAGATGGTCTAGGGTAGTGACCAGGAAGGGGGGGGGGCAAAGCCACAAGGAAGCTCAGGTTAGCACAGGGAATAAAAGGGGGAGAAAAACTTTTAGATACACCAGGGAGAAAAGGAAATGGGGATAGTATAGTGAGGATAAAGGGGGGAGCTGGTGGAAAAGGGAAAGAACAAGCAGAAACACTGAATGAATACTGTTGCTCAGTGTTCACGCAGAGGAGAGGGGACCAATACCACCCTTGAACTGGGAGGGTGGGGAGAAGGTGACTGACAGCCTGATCGAGAGTAGTAGAGTATTAGAGGGTCTGAGGGCACTAAAAGTTGAGAAGGAACTAGGGCCGGATGGTATCCACCCCAGGGTGCTGCGGGAGGTGGCAGAGGTTCTGGCAGAACCACTGGCAGACCTGTTTAACACCTTCTTGGAAACAGGTGGTGTGCCTCATGACTGGAGGATGGCCCATGTGGTGCCGATACACAAAAGCAGTCCAAGGGATGAGTCGGGGGACTATAGGTCAGTCAGCCTCGCATTCATAGTGGGCAAGCTCATGGAGATAATACTGAAAGAGAAGCTGGTAGCATTTCTGGAGGACAATGACCTCCAGGATGAGAGGCAGCATGGGTTTGTTTTGGGGAGATCCTTCCAAACTAACCTTACACAGTATTATGGCTGGGTGACAAGGGAGCTGGATGGGGGCCATGCTGTGGATATCCTCTACTTGGACTTCAGCAAGGCCTTTGATTGAGTGTCCCATGGGTGACTAGGGGGCAAACTGACTGGAGTGGGAATGGGGATAAAGATGACATGCTGGATTTCAAACTGGCTATATGGTAGGTTACAACAGGTGGTGGTGGTGAGTCTCTGAGCCTAGACCAGTGACGAGTGGGGTGCCGCAGGGCTCTGTACTGGACCTGGTGCTATTTTGGCTATTCGTCTCAGACATTGCACTGGGTGGAGAGCAGGGTAAGCCTGTTTGCAGATGACACCAAAATGGGTGCAGTAGTGGATGAGGAAGAGGGCTGGAAGCAACTACAGGAGGACCTAATCAAGCTGGAGGAGTGGTCGGAGAGGTGGCAGATGGGGTTCAGTGCAAAGAAGTGCAAGGTTATGCATTTCGGGGCAAAGAATTCAAGGAGGGAGTACTGGCTAGTGGGGCTAAAGCTTGGGATCACTGAAGAGGAAAAGGACCTGGGAATAATGGTAATAGGAAGCATGAACAACACTGCCGAATGCTGGAGAGTGGTGGTGAGGGCAAACAAGATGCTGGGGTGCATAGTGCGGGGGTTCACATTCAGGTGCAGGGAGGTGATCTTGCCCCTCTACAGGCCACTAGTCAGGCTGCACTTGGGAGTACTGTGTGCAGTTCAGGAGGCCATACCTGAGGCGGGATGCCAAGCTGCTGGAGGGAGTGCAGCGGAGGGCAACGAGGATGATTCAGGGGATGGAGGGAAAGGACTATGAGAAAAGGCTGGGAGAACTGAATATGTACACAGTGGAGGGATAGGGGAAATGTGACCGAAACCTTCAAGTACCTGAAGAGAATCATCAAGGGGGAGAGGACGGGGCATTTAAACTAAGGAATGGAAGGGATACTAGAGGGCACGGGCTAAGAATAGAGGGGGGTAGATTCAAAAGGGAGATGAGGAGGCATTACTTCACAAAGGGAGTGGTGTTGAGGTGGAACGCTCTACCAGAAGGGGTGATATTAAGCAAAAATGTGGATGGCTTCAAGAAGGCATGGGACAGAGAGTGAGGGTGGGTAAGGGTGGGTGAGATGGTGGACAACTAAGGGAGATCAAGGGGGTGGGGGAAGGGAAGCTGCAACCTAGGGGAGCTAGCTGCACAGTCAAGCAGACGTTGATAGACCAGGCGATCTGTTTCTGCTGGCACATTTGTATGTTTGTATATATGCACAGACAGAAAGAGTCAAATGATAAGCTACATTGGTATACTCATACAGGTTTTGTAACAACCTTTCAGTATTTTACCATACCTTAATCTCCTTGTCTCCATGGTGGCCATCTTTTAAAGACTTGAGTCATTATTTATAAAATTATTAATAAAAGCTGTTTTAAAATTATCTGTAAGAAGTAAATACACGCTGATGATAAATCTAATTAAAAAAATTATATGATGACTTTTTAATAAATACTTCTCTAAGTTTAGCGTTTGTATTAAACTTACAGTTTAGTTCCACATTAAAGTAGTTTTTATTTCTTTATTTTAGGTCAGATATATGTTTGGAAATGGTGGCATCACTTTCTGTTTCATCATACTCCAGATGAATATGAATGCAGCCATCTGCAATATTCTTCCTGCTCTGTGGTTAGGCACACATTGGATATTCTAAGATTCAGGTTCTGATGTTCTGAACACTGTTATGGATCATTAGGCGCATTCTCCAGTAAGTATGACAAATCTCCCTGGCTTATACTTTGCACACTATTGCCATTACCTATGAAATTCCAGTGGAGATAGATGAGGGCCAAATGATTGCATCAAATGATGATCAAGAGGTGTGCACTTGAAGTGCTTTCAGAGATATCCTTCAAGCCAAGCTGCTTGACAGCATTGAAATAAAATTATTTTAAACATTGGCAGCTGCATGAGTACTATCTGCATAATTCTCTAAATTCTATGGAATTTTGAAGAACACTATTTAAGGCAGCAAAAAATGCTAAAATATTTTTAGGTAATGATACCTTTGCTGGGCTAATAAATCATTTTGACATGTGAGCTTTCAAGACAATTTAAGTCCCTTCATAAGGTGGTTAACATCAGATAAACATACTTTTGAGGTCATGAAAACTTGCTAAACCCATTTTTATCCTAATAAAGCTTTGCCTAAACATTTAACTTGATTGGACCATTATAGGGCAGTACTTTTTCCTTCAGTATAGGGAAATGGAAAAAAAGCTTCATTCATGTTAATTTAATAAGACCAGCCTATGTTTTAGATGCTTTAACTGAAGAAATACTTTAAAGAGAAAGGGTGGCAGGAGATTCCCAGTGAGCTGGTAGTAGGGAAGAACTCATGAATCAATGGTCTTCTTTACTCTCTAAATCGCTATCTACCTACCTATCTACTGACAGTATCGGTCTGTCTGTCTATCTACTGACAGTATCTATCTATCTATCTATCCATCTATCTGTCTATCTATCTATCTATCTATCTATCTATCTATCTATCTATCTTTTCTACTAACAGTATCTATCTATCTATCTATTGGTAGTATCTATCTATCTATCTATCTATCTATCTATCTATCTATCTATCTATCTATCTATCTATCTATCCATCTATCTAAAGACAGTATCTATCTCTGTCTGTCTGTCTATCTACAGACAGTATCTGTCTGTCTCTATCTCTCTCTGTCTTTCTGTTTGACTATCTATCTATAGACATGGGCAAAATCTGCAAATTTCATTCTGCAAAATATTTTGTGAAATTTGAGCATTTTGCAAAATATCTTGTGGGTGTGAAATTCTGCCAGCGAAATGCAGAATTTCACCCATGAAATTCAGAATTTTGCCCACGTTATGGCAGAATTTCACCACTTGTGGGTGAAATTCTGCCATTTGTGGGTGAAATTCCACATTTCCCACCCACAAAATATTTTGAGGAATGTGCGAATTTTGCAAACTGTTTCACGAGGTGAAATGAAATTTCACCGCATTCTCACTTAACCATCTATATGTATATATTCTTTGCAAAGAAACTGCATAATGCAACATTTAGGGTTCTGGTTAAAGCAACAAAAGTAGGGAAATATAACTTTAGGGTTTCCAACCCTAAAACCACACCCGCCCTAAAACAAATCAGGGGTGGTGTCTTCCTTGGTGTTGCCAACCCTAAAGCTCACTCCATAAGGTGTGTATGTTTGCAAAGGGTATAGAATGGGGTGAGCGTTAGGGTTACAACACCAAGGAAGACTCCACCCCTGATTTGTTTTTGGGGGGGTTAGGGTTGGAAACCCTAAAGTAACATTTCCCTACTTTCGTCGCTTTAGCTGGAATTCTAAATGTTGCATTAATGCAGTTTTTTGCAAAGAATTTACTTACTTTTTGAGATAGTATAATCATATCCTTATTTGCCTGTGAGAATGCAGGGTCCAGGCCCTGTGCTCCCATCCATCCATCCATCCGTTTTCAGAAAGTGTAATCATATCCTTATTTGCTTGTGGGAGCACAAGGCCCTTTGGGCCCTGTGCTCCCTTCCCTCCATAGATGCGTATTTGTGTGTTGCTGTGGAAAGAGCACTGTGCTTCCATTTGTATGACAACAGCAACCAAATAATCAGCATACCCTTCTTAATATCCCACCTCATGAACCCGGTAGTAAAAATGTTCAAATCCCCACCAAAACATCATTTTGTGCCACCGCTATATCATTCTGCACCAGAGGTGTGAAAAACATTTTGGCCAAGATTTGAGAATGACAGCTGTCATGTTCATGAGCTAGTGTACAGAAATGGCTATGCTGAAAATTTGGGGTGAAAATATTTAAAATTATGTAAGTAATGAGCCAGCAGGATGCACATAACTTTGCCATTCTAAGATATTATGACCCCAAATTTTCAACATACTCTTCTTTAGACCCCTCCTTGTGAACAAGGGCAGTGAAAATTTTCAGATCCTGACTGAAAGGGGATTTTGCCAAGTACAAAAGGAGTAAAAAAGCAGCGCACTAATGCAAGGGGGGTGCTCTCTGCAGGGGTTGCAAAACCCAAATATTCAAAAGTCCAAAAAGTGAGAGCACACCACAATTCTAGCTATTTAGCTCGATTTATTGCCAAAGTATTCACGGCCAGGAACCCAAGTAACTGCAAAATTGCCTTTTTGGGCAGGATTTTTGAAATTTCACCAACATTGCTCATGAGATGGGGTCTCAAAAAGGGTATGTTGAAATTTGGTGTGAAAATATGCAAACATGACAAAGTTATGCTCCAAAGTTGAAAACCCAATTGAAATACATTGAACTGCACTTACCTTAGTTTTGCATATTGCAGTCACTGGTTCCAGCAGCAAGACATGTCTCCCGTAGCAGAGTGGATCTTCACACTGGGACATGTTTAGGTGAGTGAGGGTGCATGGATGGCTCTGGGGGGGTGGGTGCTGAGTGGGACATTGGGGTGGGGGTACGATCGGCGATGCACTATTTTTTGTAACAGATTAAAAAAATAAAGACATCAAGGGACAATTTTCTTTATTGCAGGATATTTCAATACAGGGATGGTGATCAGAAGGGGTCTACTAGACACTATGGAAATATGGCAGAATAAAGGGGACAGTGATCAGAGGGTGGGGCATGCCACTAGACACCAGGGAATTGTATTATTATAAGGATGATGGTGATCGGAGAGTGAGGGGGTGCCACTAGATACCAGGGAAATATATTTTAAGTACAAGTATGGCAATCAGAGAGTGGGGGGTGCCACTAGACATCAGTGAAATGTATTATTATTATTACGGCGATGGCGATCAGTGGATGGGATGCCACTAGACAGCAGGGAAATACAGTATATTGTAAGTAAAGGAACAGCAATTAGAGGGTGGAGGGTACCACTAGACATGAGGGAAACTTATTATTATAATGGGGACTACGATCGTAGAGTGGGGGGGTGCTACTAGACACCAGAAAAATGTAATAATAATTATGGGGATGTGATCAGAGTGTGGGGGTACTGCTAGATACCAGGGAAAGGATTTTTCCCACACAAATAAGGATTTTTTTTTGTGATTTGTGATACGAAAAAAGAATACTTTTTCTATCAGGAGTCATGTCTAACTGGGCTACAGTGACTAGTGGGGTCCCTCAGGGCTTGGTGTTGGGCCCTTGTCTCTTCAATATTTATATAACATCATTAAATATACCAAATAATGATATTTGGGTGATGAAATCTGCAGACTGCAGAATCTGAGCCATAACAAATGCACAAAAAAACACTACTGATTTGCAAGATGCACTTAACACCATACAAACATGGACAAAAAAGTGCAAGCTAGAATTGAACAGTAATAAATGCACTGTTATGCACTAGGGCAAAAGAAATAATAACTCATCTTATAAAATAGAAACCACCAAACTCAGAATAACAACTGAGGAGAGAGATCTAGGGGGTCATAATTAGTGCAGATTTAAAATTCAGCTCTCATTGTAATAAACTCGTAAAAGAGAATAACCAGATATTGAACTGCATATTGAGACATATAACCAGTAGAGATAGGAAAGTGGTTATGCCCCTTTACAATGCCCTGGTAAGGCTCAACCTGGAGTATTGTGCTCAGGTGTGGGTCCCGTATAAAAAAGAAGACGTCCACAGTTTAGAGCATATCCAGAGAAGAGCAACTAGGTCTGTCAAAGGGCTGGGAGATATGTCCTATCCTGAGAGGTTGCAGGAGCTGCATCTGTATAGCCTGCAGTATAGAAGAACTAGGGGGGGACTACTGTATGATATTTAAATTTATACATGACAATGCACTAAGAGCAGATCTAGGGTTAATCCTGAGAAAATCAAAATATAAACCCAGGGGACAGCCTTTCCAATTAGCATCTCAAAGATGGCAGACTCTTCCGTGAAAGCACTGGTTTAGCCAGAGAGTGATATCTGGGTGGAACTCATTGCCAGCAGAAGTGGTAACCAGCACAACTATGGACTCCTTCAAACATAGACTAGACAGGTTTATTTTGGGCAAATAAAAGGTAAACAGGAATATTGATAAATATACAACTCTAATGGCAAGCATTATGGTCACAAGTCTAACTAGCTTGAAATTACCTATGAACCTATGAAAAAATATTTATAATCTTAAAAAAAAATTCAAGAGATTCCACTAAGAGATAAGTGCAGAATCCAGCTGTGAGGGTCCCGATAAGCAAGCTACTGTACACGTGTTGGTCCCCCTGTCATATGGCATTTTTGTACATTTTCCATTTAAAAAAAAAAGATAGCGGCATACGAAATGGATTCCCCAAATGAAAACTTCATACAGCTATTTTTGATGCAGACTGAGCATTCCCAGAACCCGAACTTTTAAAATTTAATAACTTGGGACCAGATCAATAATTTTTACCAACCTACCAAAGGAAATCCTTCTGAGGCAAGCCCTTTCTACCCTGAAAATTTCATACCAAAATTCCAAACTATCTGGGTGCTACTTGATGGCAAAACAAACGAGCAAAAAAAAAAGCATTTTTTTGCATTTCTTCACTATCCGCAGTTCAGAATCCGCATATCTGACTGGTATTTCTGTATCAGTATAAGTATCTATTTATTTATTATATTTTGGTAACTGGGTAGACTCACTGAGACTTGTGTCCGTTTTTCAGGAATGACCCGGGGATAAGTTACAAACAATGTCCGTGATTCACAAATGCCTACTTGTCATGCAGGGGCAGCGCGTAGGCATTCCAATGACTGAATGCTATGCACAGGTTCCCTGCACAACCCCTGCAGCACTCTCCAATAGGCATGATAGTTCCCTAAGCTTTGGATCCCTGGCCGCCTGTGGGGTGCCATGCCAGGTGCAGGATGAGGGTATGTCAGGGGGGTGCCCACATTCTGCACCAGTCACTAAGATGTAGAGTGCTGGGTTTGGGGGGCACAACATACATCAGGGAGTACAAGGCATATCCATTGCATGCCCCCAATGGATGGCAGCCACCGGCCATGGTGTGACCAGGGGGGTCACCCCCGATGAAGCCCCAGCCCATTGAACTGACAAGGAGGCCTGGGAGCAGCGGGTTGGGTGTGTGCCCTGCTGTGCTTGATGGTCGGACTTGCATCTCCCACACATCCCTCCTCCCGCAGTGCAAAGGATTCACTCAGGGACCCAAGATGGTCATCCCATTGGATGCCTTCCTGGGTCCACGGCTCTTCACCTGCCTGTCCCCCATTGACCTGCATGCTGGGGGAGGGTGGGGCCATGGACAAGTGGCCACTGATAGTGAATTCTGGTTGGTACACACCTGGCCATGGGTGTGGAACTGCATGGGTGGGGTATGCGCATTTCATGCATGAAATGCACCCCTTAGAAAATCGCAGCCAATAAATGGAATTCACATTTGTACATAGAGTTCGTAAGAAGAAAGTCAGCCATGCAGTTTCACTATGTATAATATACAGTACATCACATTAGGTTTGGGGATACAGAGGCTGTTTGGCTCGGCATAGGCTAATACTGATACAGAGGATGCAGGTACAGCTGTTTTTAAGGGGGGTGCTTGTTAAGTTACTCCTTGAAGGACTGGTAAGTATGGCTTTCCTGGATAGGGACTTGAAGCTCATTCCAGAGTAGGGGCACTCTATGCGAGAAGGACCACTGGCCAAGAGAGGTTTGTGTTCTGGGGATCTCAAACAGGGGGATGTGAGGAGGAGCAGAGATGACTTCTCATGGGCTTGTAGGACAGTACACCTGTAAGACTAAGAAGACAACTGTTAAGCAACTTGTAGGCCAGACAAAGAGTTTAGGAATGGAGGCACTCTTCAAGTGGGGACCAGTTAAGGGAGGCAAGCACATCGCAATGGTGCTCTGTATTCCCTGCTCCAGACACAAACCTGACAATTCTGGGGTACGAGTTTTTTAGTTTAGTTAGCTCTGCACCCTTCAGGGAGGATAGGATTGAGACCCAATACAGTATTGTTGGCAGAAGAACACTGCTGGCTACAGACTGATGGGTTTCATTAGTTTAGGTAGGCCTTGAGCCTATAGAGCAGCCCCAGCTTTTGAATAAGGAGCTTAGAGGCAAGTTCAATGTGAGTCTTAATAGAGAGCCCCCTGGTCAAGCCAAATGGCAAGATATTTTATAGTGTCTACTACTGCCAGCCGTGTGTCTGAGGAGGTGACAATCTGCAAGAGTTCACTTTGGTCAGGACTCAGCTTTCTGGATCCAAACAGCATGGCCTTGCTTTTATTGCCATTGAGGACAAGTTGGCTGAATACAGACCAGGATTCAAGGTTATAGACATCATTGTTTAGTTCAGTTTTTACATTGCTCAGGTCTTGGCCAGATCGGTATAAGCCCATGTCATCTGCATACAGGATAACTTTGGCATTTTATTTATTTATTGAAATTTCGGAATTTACCGTATTATTATATTTTATTATATTTATTATTTTTAGTAATATTTTTATCAGCACAGTATGAAGCTCATTGACAAATGACAAGAAGCACATAGGCCCCAGGACAGAGCCTTGGGGTAATGATTGCTTTCGCTCTGAGACAGCTTCTAACCACTGACAAGAGAGTTGGTTTAGGCCCAACCTTCTATATTCAGATAGCAGCAGATCATGGTTCACTTAATCAAAGGCCTTTAGTAGGCCAAAGAATATAGCCCCATAGGGTTATTTTGCTTTAGATCCTATGTTGTACACACAAAGTAAATTTAATTGGTATGCTAATATTTTTATTATTATATTTTATTATATTTATTATTTTTAATACTATTTTTATTAGTCTTATTGTATGTAGATTGCCTCTATGTTGTCTCATTCTATGTACGTTGCCATTATGCTGTATCTCAATGTCTGATGTGGAACCTTTATAAAAGAGCCTTGGCTCAAAGGTGTTATCCGAAATCTAAATGAATAAAAAATAAAAAAAATATATATTTTTATTAATTGTAGCTGAAACTAGAGTTTTGGAAAAATATTTTGGCTTGCACTGCTGGTTTAATAGTTATTTATTTGTTAGTAATTTTGTAACATGAAAGGCACACTGAACCGAGGCTAGTTTCCAGGTGTGACTCAGGGGAAGGGGACAGGGATACAAAATACATAGCATATACACAGTTCACAGTTACAATAAAGTTCAAGGGGCATAGCATGATGAATACAGGTACAAGTGCAGAATAAATAGGCCAGGCACAAAATAACAATTAAGCACCTCAGCCACACCTGTGCCAAGGTAGGATAGCAATTGCAGGGGAAATGTCAGTGAAAGGGAAAACAGGAGAAGGAGGGGAAGGGAAGGAGTTTCAGCAGATACCTGAGGGAGCCAAGGGAGGCAGTGAAGTGGAAGGATGTGGGGATCTGGTTCCAAAGTGTGGGAAGATAATTGGAAAAAGGCTGATTGCTCAACAGAGGAGTGGGGATAGGTAATGGTGAAGGTGCAAGGATCCCTGGAGTGCAGGGAGCAGCAAACAGAGGGAATGAGGGAGAGCAGTGATGAAAGATTACAGGGAAGGGACCAAAATCAATATTTGGATATGAAGGAGGCACAGTGGATCTGGTAACGTGAGGGTAGGAGAAGTATGGATAAAGAGGAGTAAAGTGAGCAATGATGAGTACGAGGTGGGGGGGTTGGTAGCAAAGCAGCAAAAGGAATTGTGGAGGGCGACCATTCTAGCAAGAGAGATGGTGAGGTTGGTGCCATAGTTGTCACAGGGACCTCCGTTTAATGTCTCATCTGAAATAATGTGTTTCAACAGTGTAACACTCCAGTACTTTGTGTTAGGACAAGTTCCTGGTGTGAGATTAGAACTCATAATCTTCCAATCTTCTGGCCATAGAGGCAAGTGTGCAAGCTACTGAGTGACTTGACACTGGATAACCTTACCATGGTACATTCCACTTGCTCACTGATGTATGAGACAGTTTTATTAGGAGGATGCCTCAATAAACCAACAGCAAGCTAAAGAGATTTTCTCCTCTTGTTTACTGAATCCAGTATTTCCCAGGTACTGTAGGTAGAGATCAAACTCTTTTTATCTGATGTTTTCTGTATAGATTTTTATCAGCTTTTTCCCTGTTTTCTCCCTGTCCTCATGCTCCGTGCATGTGCGCGCACGTGCTATGCCCTGGGAAGACCTCCTGCTACATTGCAACCCCTCTCTCCTATGCTACCCACTGGACCTCCTACCAGTGGCAGCTGAACTATGGGGGAGTGACAACCACCCTGGGAGAAGAAAGTTGCCTTTCAGCTCCTCAATCCTGCTGCCCTCCTTCTGCCGGCTCACTGACATCTCTCTGACATCCCAAGGTCATTCCTGAACCCAGGTCGCTGGCATGGTGTGAAGTAAGGTGTTCAGTGCCTCAACCCTCAGCACCACCAGGCCTGCCCTTTATCTGATGTTTTCTTCAGTTGCCTATGTGAACTGAATTGTGGTGGTCTCAGTCCAGCTCTTATTGGACAGATTTCCCACATTACAAAACTACTAACACAATTGCCACTCTCTAGTTAGCACCATGAGTGATGATCTTATATGAAAGGCCAAGGACTGAGTGGCCATGGAATCAAACTACTTTCCCACCTATCAGGTGCATCCTCCACGATAAAGTGGAGGCACATGGGGGGGAGGGCAGTGTTGAGAACCTTGTTTTGCAACCACTTGTGCTGTGCCTTTCAGGTTTATAAATAAGTCTCCAGTGCTGTTAATCTGGTGTCCTCTATGGGCACTAAATTGTATTTTCTCTGTCTGAATGCAATGTACGGCACCTAAATCTCAGGGATAAGGCACTCTATAAATGATATGTGACTTGACTAAATTCCCTACAGATATTTAAAACACAAAGAGGGATGGTTGGTTAAAGCTCCAGTTAGGGATGAGAGTATGTATACTCAATCCTTCTACTTAATCCTGCTCAGAAGAGGCCAGAAGGGGAAGGATACAGATTCATTTCAGTACAGCAGCTGCTCATTGCTGTTTTTGTTTTAAGCCTAGATTTGTGTACTTTTAGTGGTGCTGCTTTCCTTTGCTGACTTTACTTGGGATTGTTTTGGGGCTGTTGAAAATTTAAAACCTAGTTTGGTGTGCTTTTAGTGGTGCTGTTTTCCTTTGTTGTCTTTACTTGCTGCAAATTTTCATCCCCTCCCTCCCCTGACCCCCACTGTTAATTGAATGCCCTGTTAAACCTGATTGACAGGAGCCAAGCACAGGGAATAGCAGGGGTTGTGAAGTAGAAGGGGCATAAGAAAAAGGAAGCCGCCTTCAGCACAAGTGTTGTGACTCATTTTTTGTTATCGTTTCCTTCTTTAAAAAAAAAGTATCTGAGGATTGGCGGCAGGATTTTCAGGACAGTAAATTAATAAAGAGAGAACTACAAGGAGAGCTTCAGTAACAGAGAACTACTGGAATAGCAGTATAAGTGCAGAATAATGTGGGTAGTGGTGCAATGCAGTGGATGCAGGGAAGCCAAATTCAGACAGACCTTCTGGATGCTGAGGAGCTGCCCTATCTGCAGGCATCTCTCAGGACTGTGGGACAAGTTAGCCAGACTCAGAGCCAAAGTAAACTGGGTTAGGAGTACCTTCACCTGTATCCAGAGACCACCCAGTTCATTGCCACTGCCTCAAATGATGCTAAGAATGAGGAGCAGTTAGATGGTGGTGGGCTTGGGGAGGATTAGGGTGGTTGAGCAGAGGCACATCCCAAATCCTATTCCACTCCAGAACTCATATGCTGCACTGGCAAATGGGGACAACCAAGCAGAGGTACCCAGAGAAGTGGAAGAGAAGGATGTGGAGGTGAACTGAGGAGGCGACCTCAGTGGGGAGAGCAGTGGACCCCGGAGGAGGAGGAAGTGAATCCTGGTGGGGGACTCTATTACAAGAGGGATCTAGATAGGAACACATAAGAGGGAGGACAGGGAGATGAGAGGTGCCTACCAGGTGCCACGGCATGGAGGGATGGGAGGAAGATCCTGGGGATTGCCAGGAAGGCAAGACGGGAGGGTGAGCTGGATGTTGTTATCCACCTAGGTACTAATGACCTGGCAAACAGGGAGCCTAAGGAAGTTCAGGAAGAGTTTATAAAATTGGGGAGGGGCCTCAAGCAAGTAGCTACATCTGTCACCTTCTCGGAAGTACTACCTGTGAGAGGCATGGGAGAGTATAGAGGCACACGCACCAAGAGCTTTAACACATGGTTGAAGAACTGGTGCTGCAAGGAAGGGTTTGGATTCATTGGTGACTGGGGACCCACCTGGAGGGATGGCGGCTTGTTCAAACCTAATGGCCTGTATCTGTCCTGGAGGGGAATCCAAGCACTCAATGATAAGTTTAAATGCTACATGGACAAGCATTTAAACTAGCCAAGGGGGGGTGGCAGGCCAGCAAGGAGGGTACCTAATTTCCCACCCTCCACAGCTAGCAGTGGAACCAGTGAACAGGAGGGGATATCTCTACAAAGCAGTGTGCGAAAGATGGAGATAAGCACCCTAGAGGTGGATAGGCAGAAAGGGGGCAAAATTCAATGGAAGGGCAAACAGCAGGGAGAACCAGGGATAAAGGACAACCAGGGAGGGTGCTGGAGTAGAACAGATAAACGGTCCAGGGAATTTACATCATGGAAAGCCATGTGTGCCAATGCCAGGAGCATTAGCAACAAGATGGAGGATCTGGAGGCTGCCATGGTGCAGTCGGACCTGGACATTGTGGCCATCACAGAGACCCGGTGTAATGATAACCATGACTGGGAGATGGCCATACCCAGCTACAACATATTCAGAAGAGACAGGGCAGGCAGGAAGGGAGGAGAAGGAGGAGGAGGAGTGGCACTTTATGTGAAAGATGGCATAAAGGCCACAGAGATCCAGGAGGAACAGAATGAGGGAGAGATACTGTGGGTTAAGCTGGAAAGAAAAATGTGGTCAGCCATCCACATGGGTGGTCTGTAGACCACCAGCCCAGGAGGAAGAAACAGATAGGGAGTTCATGCTAGCCATCCAAACTATGGCAGACATGGGGAAGGTGGTGCTGGTTGGAGACTTCAATATTCCAGACATGGACTGGAGCCTCCCAGCAGCAGCATCAACTAGAAGCAGCTTTATCCTGGACTCCCTTCTAGATGCCTTCCATAAGCAACTGGTCATGGAACCAACTCAGCAGAAGGCAATACTGGACCTCATGCTCTCAAATGGGGGCAGTGTGATGGGGTAACAGTGGGAGAGCACCTTGGGAACAGTGACCACCAGTCACTGTGGTTTGAAATCACAGAAGGAACAGAACCAAACCACACAAAAATACATATCCTGGATTTTAGGAGGGCAGACTTTGGGAAAATGGGGAGATGCTTGAAAGAGGCACTAATGGGAATGGAGAGGGAATCAGGGGTGGAGGAACAGTGGGCAATATTTAAAACCGGGATTACAAGAGCAACAGAATTATGCATTAAGCAGGTTAGCAAGGGGAAAAAGAAGAGGAAGCCATTATGGTTTTCCAAGGAGGTAGCGGAAAAAGTGAAAGTGAAAAAGATTACATTCCAGCAATACAAAAAGACACAGACAGAAGGGGACTGGTAGAAGTACCAGGAGAAGCAAAGGGAGGCAGGGAGGACAGTAAGGGAAGCCAAAGCTCAGATAGAAGAGCGCATCGCAAAATCAGTGGGCAGAGGGGACAAAACCTTTTACAGGTACGTAAGTGAAAAAAGAAGGGCAAAGGGAGGGATAGTGAGACTGAAGGGGGGGACGGGGGCTGTGTGGAGGATGACAACAGTAAAGCTGACATATTGAACAGATATTTCTGCTCAGTCTTTACTGAGGAAGAGGAGGGTAATGGGCCTGAAGGGAGTACAGGGGATGGGAATGGCGCAGAAATGGACATAAGTCCCTTTACATGGGAAAGGGTACAAAAAGAACTGGAAGGAATAAGAGTCGATAAAGCAATGGGGCCAGATGGAGTGCACCCCAGGGTCCTAAAGGAACTAAGAGAGGTGGTGGCTGAACCTCTGGCAATCCTGCTTAGTTGATCACTGGTAACAGGGGAGGTACCCAAAGACTGGAGGACAGCTGATGTGGTCCCGTGCTTCCCCTTTGTTCACACTTTTGTATAAGGGAACTACAGACCAGCCAGCCTGACCTCAGTAGTGGGGAAGATCATGGAAGCATTACTGAAGGAGAGATTGGTGGAACATCTAGTTGCCAACAGACTGCAGGACCCAAGACAGCATGATTTCACCAGGGGGAGGTCATGCCAGACCAACTTCATTGAATTTTTCAACTGGGTGACAAGGGAGGTGGATCAGAGGAGGATAGTGGACGTGACCTCTTCAGACTTCAGCAAGGCCTTTGACACTGTGCCACATATAAGGCTATTAAACAAACTGGGGAATATGGGAGTGGGCAGGACAGTAGTGCAGTGGGTGGGTAATTGGCTGGGCAGCAGGACACAGAGAATGGTGGTAAATGGCTGTACCTCTACAGAGGGAAGAGTTAGCAGTGGGGTACCACATAGAGCAGTGCTGGGACCAGTCCTATTCAACATCTTCATCAGTGACATTGTGTAGGACCTAGAAGGCAGAATTTCCCTGTTCACTGATGACACGAAGTTCTGTAACAGAGTGGACATGCCAGATGACGTAAATGGAATGTCATGAGGAGAGACCTGCAGAAACTTGAAGTATGATCAAGGGTTTGGCAGTTGAAATTCAATGCAAAGAAGTGCAAGATAATGCATATGGGGCACAAAAAACCTGGAACAACATATCAGTTGGGGGTGAGGATATAGCAAGCACCAAGCAGGATAAAGACCTTGGGGTTATCATCTCTGATGAGCTCAAGGTAGGGAAACAGTGCAAAAAAGCAGCAGATAAAGCAGATAGGGTGCTGGGATGCATAGGCAGAGCATCACCAGCAGGAAAAGGGAGGTCATAATCCCACTATACAAGACACTAGTGAGGCCCCACCTGGAGTATAGTGTACAGTTCTGGAGACCTTATCTTCATAAGGACATAGACAGGGTAGAGAAGGTTCAGAGGATGGCAACAAAGATGGTGCAGGATTGCATCACAAGTCCTATGAGGACAGGCTGAAGGACCTGAATATGTGCTCCCTGGAAGAGAGGAGGGAGAGAGGGGATATGATAGAGAAATACAGGTACCTTACAGGGAGGAACAGGATGCATAAATACACTATTTTCCAGCGAAAAAGATGTTCCAGGACTAGAGGGCATGGGATGAAGTTGGAGGCAGGGCGAGTCAGAGGAAATGTGAGGAAGAATTTCGTCACAGAACAGGTGGTTGGCAAGTGGAACACCCTGCCAGAGGAAGTGGTGGGGGCTGAAACAATCACGGGATTTAAGAATACATGGGATAGACATAAGGGAATTCTGGAGGTCAGGGGTAAGGGGCAACAGACTTCTAGAAAAACATAAAAGGAACTTACAAGCTCAAATGGGCACACTGGGTGGGCCACAGGCCCTTATCTGCCGACAGTGTCTATGTATCTGTGTACTCATATTCTTGTTCAAGAGGAGGTAGGTGGGGGGGGGTGAGGGTAGTCTTGTTAAAAAAGTCTGTTCTAAATAAAAGACAGTAAATCAGACTAGAGCAGAAACCACTCAGTCATACTATTGAATCCATCACTTAATCACAGTCATACTCTGGGAATCTGACATCTCATATCTCAGCTCACTTGGCTGTGATGCTGTTGATGTGTTTTCTCAAGAATCGGAGCCTGCAGTTGCAAAATCCGTCCTATTACACCTGTGCCCTTCTAGACATAAATGTGAAGAGCCTGAAGCTAATGTGAAATCAGCAGTCTGAAATGATCTTGCGGAAAAGGAGTTTCTTTTATAGTGTGCCCTGTTTTCTCTCATTTCTTGTTCTATGAACGGCCATGGAGTGCACGTTTTGGGCATGTATCATCCAGTAAGTGTGGCATTTTTGTTGTTTGCTGCAGTTCTGCCTTAAAATGTTTTTTTTTTTTTTTTTGAAAGCTTGGTGGCATTTTTAGATGATAAATTACTTTGTTAGTATCCACCATCTTTGCCAGTTATGGCATTTGGTAGGAATGTCTCCTCCCAATAATCCATTAAAAGTTTCTAGATTCCTTGGAAAGTAGAGAGGAGCATAAGTCAAGTACGCAGGGTCACTCTTGAAAAGCTCTTTCAATCCAGTTACTGGGCTTACTATTAAGTGTCAGCAGTATGGTGATACCTATGTCTTGAGCTGGCAGTATAGCCTCAAGATTAAAGAAACAAGCTGTAAACAAGCTTGGTACAGTCAGCAAACCAGGGTTTGATTCCCATAATCTACACTTCCATACTGTGTGACCCTATGTGAGCCACTTAACCTCCCTGTGCTCTCAGGAAACACCTGAAAATGAACTTTGACTTAATATGCCTTTTCCAACCAAACAATTGTAAAAAGAAAAGAAAAAAATGTCTAAGTCAGCTTTATTTAAATCAAGGCTGCAACTGTATCATGTAACCTTGAGACAGTCAGTATTGTCGTAGTTGCAAACAAGTGGTGCTGAAGCAGAATTTGCCAGCTGTGGCATTGCTTTCATCTCAAGGTTCCGCAGTATTGCTGTTGTCTTGATTTAACATTGGGCAGATTTAGATATGGAAGATGATGACCGCCTCAACATTCTCTAGTCTGGCTTACAGTGAACCGTCGAGGCATTGTTGAGGCTCACCAGTGAGACTATTTGGGGATGCTTGCTCTGCGATTGTTCTTTTTGTGACTGTCACATGGGTAAATTAAAGGACTTTAATCTCCAGTGTTATCATCCTGGTCTACAGGTGTTGTGAAGTTTCACTTCACCTGTGAATTTCCAGTGAAGTTACAAAATTCGCCTTCACAAATTACTTTGCGAAGTTCCCTCTTTGCAACTTTGCCTAGAAAAGTGGTGAAGTTATGTGAATTTAAGCCAATTCGCCTAGAAAAAGGGCAACTTCACCTTGTAAAAACGTTGTGAAGTTGGCACTTCACGTTTTGCGAATTTTGCCAACTTTGCAAATTAATTTGCAAAGCAAATTTTATTCACTTCGACCATCTCTATTTTAATCCTTTCTCAGCGCTACAATTCCCTGAAAAAAATTTAAATAAAAAAATAGAAACATAGAAACGTTGACAGTGTCGTCAGATAAAGGCCATTGATCCATCCAGTCTGCCCTGTTGTACCCTATGTTACCCTGGGACCTACTATTTATACAGGGTTTATTCCCCTACTCCCCCCCTCCCATTTACTCCTTACTTTACTGCTACCCCTCTGAGTAACTGTTAATTCTTTAACTCTGTCCCAGGCATACCTGAAACCATTGATGGTTTTTGCACCCACCACATCAGCTGGTATGCTGTTCCACACTCAACCACCCTCTCTGTAAAGTAAAACTTTCTTACATCCCTCCTGAATCTCCTCACTGTCAGCTTCCACTCATGTGCCAGTGTTTAGGACTCACCATTCCTGCTGAGTAGTGCCTCACAGTTTAGCTTATTCATTCCTTTCAGGAACTTGAAGGTCTCTGTCATGTCTCTCTTATCCCCTCTGGCCTAATTAGTACATGTTCAGTGCCCCGAGCCATTGCTAATAGGATCTGCCCTGTTGACCCTGAATCATTTTGAGTACCCTGTGCTGCTCCTTCTACAGCCTGTCTTTGTCTTCCCTTAGGTGGTGACTCCAGAACTGTGCACAGTATTCCAGATGTGACCTCACCAGTGTTCTATGCCAGGGGGTAGTATACCTCTTTCCTTTAGCTATTGAAACCCCTCCCACTATGGCTAACATTCTGGTTACCTTGCTGTAGGCCTTATTGCATTGGCTGGATTGTCTTATGGAGTCACGTATGATAAAGCCCAGGTCCCTTTCCCCAAAAGTAGTGTCCAGCTTAACTCTTCCCATCCAGTACTCTGTCCTGGGGCTGTAGTTTTCTTTCACCTGAATTCCACAATTTTTTTCTCATGGAAAAAGCAGCCATTTCCTGGCAACAAAAAAACTTAAAAAAAAAAGAACAAAAAAAACAAACCCTAAGCTTATGTAGTAGTAGTAGTAGTAATCATTTTTTATTCGTATACGAATAATTGGATACATTCAATTGAGCAAAGCTCATTTTCAATGAAGTTCCAAGTTGCATTAAAAAGGTTCCACATCAAATAATATAACACCAAACACTAATACAACACATATGATTTAAACAATTAACAATACAAAATAAATAAGTTTGAAAAAACAATCAATCACATTTACAACACATACTTTTAATGTGCTAACAGTTATGCTTTTCAGCAGCCCCCATAACAAGCACAGGCAACATTCTCTGACTATCACTAACTGCTTTGATACTGCCCTCAAACTCTTTAAGTATCTTGGAGTCACCATAGACAGCAACCTATCATATGGGGTGTGTAATCCCCCTACAAATGCGGGTTCCTAAACTGTCTTCCTGGGCTTGCCTTATGCCCACTGCCAGACTGGTGTCTGTGTTCTAACAGTTTAGAAGTGCTTGCATGCGAGTACCCTGTTAGCCTCCGTGCCTGTCTCTCTAAGTGGTGTAATTTTCATAGTTCATAATTAATCTGGGTGGGGACTGAGTAGTTTCAGACTCGAGTCCTGCCCGGGTTGCAATACAGCCGCTTCATTCTACCATTGCTAATTGCGCAGGGGGAGCTTTATTAGGAACTGTGATTGTTTGCTGATTATCTGCTTTAGTAATAATAATATAGTAGTTTGCCTAACATGTTTTCCTTTGCAGAATGGACTTTCTGTTAAACACCACCATTTTGGTTCTGGACTGCCAGCTTGGACCAATCAGTACCTTTGGGAACCATAAAATGGAGACTGTCCCCAGGGGTCTTGTGGGAGTGAATTTCTATAGGAATTGTAGTTTTTACTGCTTGGCGCCTAAATAGACCTGGAGGGGGAGCCCTTGCTGTGACAGACAGATGAAGCAACCAACCAAACCTTTTGGATCCCTGGGAAAGCCCCAAGCTGCCTGCAGCAGTGAGTCAGTATGGAGTTGGAGTTGAGAGAGTGAACAGCTCGAAACATTTGAGCAGCTGCTCCTGCCTAGTAGCATGGGGGAATCAGCGGGAAGGATGTGTCTGGCCTGCCTACTACCATCTTCTCAAGTGAAGAAGTCAGCAATATCATATTAGACTGGTAGCCCATGACATGGGCATCGGCAATTTGGTGCCTGCAATAACGGCAACCCAATCCCCGGTGCATGTCATCGGGGCTACTAATGGGGTAGGGCAACCAGATGGGGGGATCGGTGAATATAGCGATGGGAAGTCGCTATATGCATGTGTGGGAGGGGGAGTGAGCATGCACAGTGAAGGGTGTGAGGGATTGTGAAGGGTGGTGCCACAGTGGGTTGCTGAGCTGGCCCCATGGTGTGGTGGGTGGGTTGGCGGCTTTGGTGGGCAGGGTGCTGGGTTTGGGTCCGGGCGCTGGTGCGTTTTTTGTTGTGCCTGGACCACATTTTTTCCCCTGTTTTACCCCCGACATGCACCCCCTGGATTTGAGAATCCTTAAGTGGAGGGTGCGGGGTCCACAGCCCCTGCATAAAACATGTAAAACACAAGTCCCCAGCCCTATTTTGTTGTGATCACAGAGTCAGAGTGCCGACATAGATTTTTATACCTGCTTTGATAATAGCGATCGCCTTTAGGCTTTCACCGTTATCACACAAATACTATCAGACTTTATCTAAAATTGTTGTGATTGTGACCGGAATCCTGAATTGTGACAGAGTGAATTTCGCCTGGTGAGGACCGAAGAGTTGCCTTTGAGTGATCAGCCTGTCAGGACTTGAAATAACCACAGAGCGTACGGTTTGCACAGATACACTGTTTAGTTGCAACTGGACTGTCATGCTAACTGTGGTATTTACCTATCCTTGCTATAATTGTGCTGAATATGTAGTGTGGGTTGCGATTTGGTTCCCCACATTGTTGAATGTGCCATGCTAGCTGGAAGCTGCATCCAGCAACTTACTGGACTGTATCCAAATCATTCACCTGGTCTGGGCTTCACCATCTTGGCTCAGATTGCTGTTCACACTGCAGAGATTCATCCAACGAAAGACCCGCATAGGAATTCGGCTCCCTGCTCAACACCATCAAACAGTATCAACCACCACGGTGCGTCGTGTGGACCCTGCTTCCCCTGGCAAACCAGCATACTATCCTGAGGTCTTCATCTCATCAATCCTGCATCCTGGTCTGGATAGCGTGAGTAAACATCAGGGTAGCTCCCTGCAACAAAGCTCAAATTAGAGTGCGTCAACTGACTTAATTGTTGTTGTTAATCATCTCAGACTGAACCATCTGGCTCTGGAACACAAATTGTGGGTTAAAGTGTATGTTGTGTTTTTTCCTTCCTAAGGGCCCCCACAACAGCTGCAACTTCTGTTTACCCTGGGCAACGGTTCAGGCTAGATTGCATAACAACTGGGTACCCAGAGTGTGTGTGACTGTGCTAGAGGGACTCTTAGGGCCTGCATTGTTAATCTGATTAAATCAGAACTGAAATCAAACACTAGATTACTGCCCCACCTTTGTTCACATCCCCTAAATAAATCTGATCCAGATCTTTCTGCATTTAAACTGGCTATTGTGTACCTTTGTGGAAGGGATACTGTGTTGCTATTGCCTTTCTCCATTGCAGATCTTATTTTACAGGGGTCTCCAGGGCCAGTGCAGCTGATCTGGCGCTGGTGGTAAGTGTGCCAAGTATGGGTTTAAAACAGCATTCTGGTGTTGATTCTGGTTGTCTATTTGCTGACCAGTACAGGCCACTAGAGGTGTTGGGGAGGTAACAGTGTCCCAAAGGGCTGTACCCAGAGCAGCTACGCTACCCTTAAACCAACCCTCTGAGTGGAGGTACCCATTCACAGAACTCAGGCTGCTCAATCTGTGCCTAGTCACACAGGCAGGGGTAGTATCCCTTGGGATAACATCACGTAGGGGTTACAGGTGCATATAGATAATGTTACTAAAGCTGTAAGTATTCATATTGGTCTACTCTACAGACACAGGTGATCTTTGACCCCTGAAGCCTTAAGGATAGCTGTTCAGAGCTCTATTATTTCTATAATTGACTATGGACTGATCATCTATGGCTCTGCAACTGATACTATCCTCCGGCGTATCTCCACTGCTCTTAACAAAGCGTGTTGTCTTGTCTCAGGAGCTCACCATCTCACCCACACGTGTGACCTCTATACCCTAATCGGTTGGCTACAGTTTAAAATTGCATCAAATACCAAACATGCGTGATGGCCAAGAAAATAACCTTAGGCCTCTTGCCACCTGGAGTACATGATCTTCTAAGCCCCCCTCATAATCCACACCACATCTGAGGTTCTGAATCTCAGCTCCTACAGGTCCCTCATCACCGAATCTACCTGGGGCAAAGATCATTCGCCTACAGGGCCCCCTTTAGATGAATGCTTTCAACAGTGACATCTCCGAAACTAAGCTGGGCCCATTCAAATCCAAGCTTTGGTCACTACTGTCTACAGCTAGCACCTGTGACTGTCTCCCTTAACCACGTTTCACCAAACCTCGATTTTAGCACTCAACCTCTTTCATAGTAACTTAGCACTCTTGGCTCCTACCCCTCCCTCTGCATCCCTCCTACCCCCACCCTTCCTCACCTACCCTTGCCCCACCTCTCCTCATGTCCTCCATTTTCACCCTCCTCTCTTACTCTTCCCAACCCACCCTCCTACATCTCTTCCTACACCATGTGCCCTGTTTGTCTTGACAAAGCCTGCTGGCTGATATCAATGTACTGTATGCAATTTCCTGTGTGTGAAACTGATTAGCATAATGTGTCTTTGTTGTTTTACATTGACTGTCCATTATGATTTTGTGTCATTATGATTTTTGTACCTCCTATTTACACTTTATTGTACCGTACTTTACTGTCCTGTTTAATCTGTTGTCCTTTCTACTGACGTGGAACTTTTGTAAAAGAGCTCAAAGGTATATGTAATCCGAGACTTAATTAAATAAATAAAAAATAAACACTCAAAATTTACCACAGCCAAACAAGCGGAAAACCTACTGACAAGAAACAACAAAAAAAGACTAATAAAAATCTATTAGTGAAAGGCTGACACCTACAGTATCAGTTTTGTACTCTCTAGCACAAAACTGCAGTAGCTGTGTTTTGTTCTTTTTTTTTGTTTGTTTCAATTGTTTAACCAGTAGTAGCATACTAAGCTGAATGAATACTGTCCGTTTGCTTTGTGTTTGAATTCTCCCATCCCTCAACATTGTGAGTTGCAGCATATTCTTGGAACTCTTGCCTTACTTTCATTTCTTGCCAGGACGACACAGTTATTGAGTTAGCCACCTTCCCAAATCTGCAGTAACATCAATCACAGCTGTGCTCAAACAAGACTGCTTCACATCTGCCTTGTCCCCCTGCAGGTGTCTAGATGGAGCCAGTGACCTGGAAAGATAAAGCTGCTGCCACTTGCAAGACATTGGTTCTGCTGCAATGGACTCCAGATTTTGTCTCCTGATAGAGCTGTTGGACTGCTTCCTTGGTCAGACAGAGCCATATACCCAATTGATGATCTTGGCAAGTGACTATTTGAACACCCTACCTGTCACCTCAGTTCAGGGTCACAACACATCATAGTTTCTTTCTGTGCCTAATTAAGCCGAACATTAGTAAGACATCTTATATAGCAGCTGCAGTTATGAAACATTGGAAATCTATGTAGTTTGAATTACATTTACCAAGGATAGCTAAAATAGGATGCAGTTGTAATTGTCAGTGCCTGTGTGTGGATGTTGTTGAATGCATAATGTAGCTAGAGTGTTTATTAGCAGAACAATCCTTTTGCATTAATAAAAACTTTATTTAATAGGTCAGGTATATAAACAGTTGTATTTTAGGTCACACTTTAAGTGTCATTTTCATTGTAACTGCAGTGTAGGTAATAATTAAATACATGCAACAGGGATGATTATAAATGGAATAAAATAAGAGGTAATGTGTGTAATGAGAAGTTTACACCCCCAAGGTGTTAGATGCAAAGCTCGAGGGGTTTATTAAAACTTCTAGCACTGAGGGTGTGTGTAAACTTTGAGTTTTACACACTACACCATATTTTATTTATATAATTGCTGGGTTTAGCTTTCTGGCCACAGCACTTATATAAAATAAAAAGACATTGCAGGTGTGCTGGGTCTAGTTGGTTGTAGAAGTGAGGTCCATGGTCTTGGTCATTGCTGTGTTTTTTTTTTCTTCATCTCATTTCTGAAAGGGTAGCAATTTTTTAAAAGAAAACTTACCACCCAGTGATAGTGGTGGTGCAGTTTTAAGAGAAGGCAAGGTGCTAGTACTGGGGTTTCATTCAGGGAAAAAAAATTCCTAAAGCCAAAAATCACGGAAGAGCTACCAGAGCGCATGCACAGAGCGAGGGAAGCCTGGCACATGTTTGCCATTATAAACACTCCTTTATAATGACAAATTATGCGCCGGGTTTCCCTATGGCAGAAAGCAAAACCCATTAATTATATATAGAATAAAGCATGGGTTGGTATGTGTAACAAGAATTTTTCACACACCCGAAGTGTTGGATGCTACATAAACCCCAGGAACGAAGCTCAAGGGGTTTTTATAAGCATCCAGTACCGAGGGTATGTATAAAATTTGACTTTTACACACCACCCTATGATTTATTTTATATAATTGCTGGGGAGTGTTTTTTTCTTTTTTGCCACAGCAATGATATAAAATAAAAATATGTCACTGTTCAGTCTGCTGTCAGCACGGTCTGCGGTCTGGGGCTGTTGAAACCTTTCCTTCCTTTCTTTTTTTTTTTTATTCGAGTAAGTAGTTTTAAATGACAGACATGGCTCAAAAAGCTTCAAATATAACAGCTCGGTCTGTTTGTTATTGAAAGATTTACGTACGGCCGAGACTAGAGCGAGTGGCAGTGCATTGTTCAGCGGGATGGTGAATGGGAAGACAGACAGCTGGCACATGCATGGAGCGATGGAAACCCAGCACATGTTTGCCATTATAAACACTCCTTTATAACGGCTAATTACAAACCTGGTTTCCATTGGGGAAAAACGCTCCCCAGTCATTATACTGTAGTTACATGTTTGTTTCATGTACTGTAATTGTATTGCAATTGCAAAGTTACAGTGTAGTTAAGGAAACTTAAAGCGTTACCATATTTTATTATACCTGAGCTACTCAATACAAAAAAGACATTGAGGCAGCTGGGATGATGAAACACAGGGCAACCAAAATGATCAGTGGTATCTGGGACAAAAGCAATGAGGAAAGGCTAGAGGTCCTTAACATATTAACCCCAGAGAAGAGGAGGCTGAGAGGAGTAAATGATCGTTGTCTTCTGTATACTCAAGAGTATTGACACAAGCTTGAACAAATGGATTTGTGTGCTCTGCTGTGCTCTATCAGGACACTGGGACATCCTCTGAAACTCAGATTGGGTACATTCAGGGTTATGTTAAGAGGGCACTTTTTCAACTTTTTTAACAATGATATACATTTGTTTTATGGTGAGACCCCATCTGGAATACTGTGCTCAGTTCTAAGGAAAGTTGGGGGCAGGTGGGAGACAGTGCAGCACAAAGTAACCAAAATGATTCAGGGCCAGCAGAGCAGATTCTATGAAGACTGGCTCAGGGCACTGAACTTGCAAGAGGTCAGAAGGGAGAGGAGTGGCACCTTCAAGTTTCTGAAAGGAATAAACAAGGTATACTGTGAGAAACTATTTAGCAAGAAAAGCAGGTCTAGTGGTGGCCTGCTGGCACAGTGGCAAGGCATCCATCTGTTATGCTGACATCCTGGGTGTGGGGACAGATTCGGGAGTCAGAGGGTCAGCTGGGGGGGGAGAAGGATTGAGCATCCAGGGAACTGCTCTTCTTCTCTGGGGTGGTTGAGTGTCTGGTGCACTACGGACCCCTGATGGAGGCTGGGGGCTCCACATGCCGCTGGTGCCATCACCTATGGGGGGTGAGGCAGATGCTAAGCATCATTACACATCCCACCCCCGGGGTACCAGCATCAGGAAAAAGCCAGCCCCTGCATATGATGCCAGCTTTGCCGTCATCCCCGCTGCCTACCAGTGTCTACTGGGGGGGGTCCCGCTCCAATGGCCCTGACTCGGGGGTAAGCCAGGTCTTGCCTAAACAGTGTTAATTGGGGGGTACCTGCCTGGCGGCTCTGCCGGGGGGGGGCAGGCAATGGGGAAGGTGGGTAGAGAGTGGCTGAGCTCTGTTCGGAGGCTAGGCCCCCCCAAAATAGGCAGGTCTAAATCAAGGGGACATGAAAGTAAGCTGGGAGTGATGGTGGGAGATTTAGTAGGGATGTGAAAAAGTTTTACTTTACATAGAGAGTGGTTGAGCCATGGAAGAGCCTCCTGGCAGAGAGGATGAGATTCAAAAAACATTAATGGGTTCAAGCACAGGTGGGACAGAATAAAGCCCTAATAGTTACTTAGGGGATAGCAGTAAGGCAGGGAGTACAAGGGTGAAACCTCTTCTAGACAACAGGTCATGGTAGTAGTAAGAGTAGGGTAAACTGGGCAGACTGGTTGGACCAATGGCCTTTTTCTGTCAACATTATCTATGTTTCTATGTTACTATATATATTGGGAGGTTGATTCATGCCACTGGAGTACAAAAAGCTGCTTTTTTATAGCAGCAGTGAATGTTATGGAGAAATGTTGTTCCCATAAAATTATATTTCATTGCTGCTTTACTCTGCTTTTTTTCATTATTTCAATAAAGCTTTTTTCCCTTGGCATGTGCAGGTGGGCTATCAGCACTGTTCTTGCTCTCCCCATTCAGCAACCACCTCCATTGGTACTCACTGGAGCAGGGTCCCCTATGGATTGTCCCCTGTGGAAGAGCTGGTGGGGTGGAGGACTGTCTTTCCCCTCCTGCACACCTATTCTTGGTGCTCCAGTGGTCTGGGAGGTAGCACAGGTAGGGACATAAGTGAGCAGGGCTTCATTTACCTTGTTTTCCCAGGTCCCCAGCCATGGTGGCACATAAGCACGTGCATGTGGAGGCATGCACATACTGTGGAGCCATGGCACTTCCCTTCAATATTGCTTGTGCCTGCACTGCCAACAGGCCTCCATCTGGTGGTAGTCAGTGGCCAGCCAGATGTGCCTCTCCACTCTGGGAGAGAAGAGCAATCCTTGTGATGCTCAATCCTCTCCCCCGGCTGACCCCCAGAAACCAGGGTCCAATTCCGAACCTGGGTCACCTGGTGGAGGGTAATAGCACTACCACTGCACCATTTGGCCAGCTACTTTTCTCCTGTTTCATAAGACGCACCTATTTCCCTGTCTTGAGTGTACATTACCATTTGTTTGAGAATTTGAAATGATTAAAGGAGGGATTTTTTGAGTTAGGCTATCCTTTGGTTTGTTTTCGTCAGTATTCCCAGGTGTTTGTGAACACCCACTGTCTAACATTGCTTTCCTTGATTCAACCGAATGTGGTTGATGGAGGCAGTCGCATTGTGCTGAGCTCCGTGAGCCCTCCCTCCCCAGATGAAGAAGAAATTTTGAACTCTCAAAAACAAGGTCTCTGGATAGGAATTTCATTGTATTTTATCTGTCATGAATGAAAAGGCATCAAGACAGAAAATTCAAATCGATTTTGGACTTGTAGAGCAATTTCAAAAACAGTGAATGAACTTTGACAGTAGTGCAAAACGAAAAGAGAAGAAAAGCAGAAATGTCCCTGGATACAGGCACAGAAAACAGACTGCAGAAAATGATGGACAGCTCACAACCTGAACAAAGTAAATCTTTGAGTTCAGAGGGACAAGCTCCAAAAAGAATTCACTGAGAGATAGCTCGGACAACGATGAAGAAGGGGAGAGCAACATTGATTTGACACGTACAGCATATCCTTTGAAAGACTCTTGATGGAAATAACTGCCATGCATCAAAACCTCTCTGATTTGGTCCTGAATATGAATGGCATGAAGGAAGATGCAAATAAAAAAAACAACTAAAATAACAAACGTCCAAGCTAGAGTCCCTAGTTGTGAGGACAAAATGTTTAAAGAAGAAAAGGAGAGAATATTAAACACCAGGGGCCCGATATCCAAAAGTTTGTATAGATGATATTAGGTCTTTGCCCATGCAAAACAGGGCTTGCACTGGATCACCATATTCAAAAAGGGCTTTTGTGCGGGCAAAGAGAGTCAATGCCCATGCAAAACATAACGTATGTGTGTGTGTGGCAAGGGGATGGGTGTGGTCATGAATCTACTCCATATTCAATGGCTTTGCACTGCGCAGGAAGGGTTTAGCACAGTCCTTTTATATAGTGCAAATATCACCAAACAAAACCCTGACTTACTCTGGGCAACCCTAGTGGCTGCTAGAGGTAATGTAGCCACCAAGCTGGTTGGATGTTGGGGAAGCATACCCACCTTCTGTGGTCCATGGCATTCCCCCCTCACCCATAGTAGCAGTACAACCCTCATTGGTGCTAGTGGTTCCCCCTCTGATCATCAGCCTGTTGTAAAAAAAAATACACCCTCACTAGTGCTAGTGGTCATCCCCCCTTCCAATCACCAGTCCATTGAAAAAAATCACCCTCACTGGCATCCAGTGGTCCTCCCCGGCCACTGATCCATGGTACTGCTGGTCATAGTACCATAATTCCTGGTGTCTAGTGCCCCCCTACCGCTGCACCAAACACTCACCCCTCCCAGTCACTTTAACAGTATCCTTGGTGCCACGGGTGCACATAAGGCAACCAGTGCAGCCCTTCTCACACCCCCTCAGCTGGCCACTGTATGTCCAGGCAGGGATCATGCATCTCGTTTATATGACTGGGTGACACACCATTTCTGATTTCACTAAAATTGCTCTGCCATTCTGGACTCACCATTCCGGAGTCACTATAATAATATAGAACCCCTCAGAATCACTCAGTACTGGAAAGAGGTGCTGGAAGACTGAGTTAAGGTCCTGAATATGAGGATCCATCATCATCCAGCTCTAGTGATTCTGGGTGACACCTCCCCTCTCCTACAGGGAGCACTCCTAACAGCGGACTGGCTACTTTTAGCCCTGATGGAGGCAAAAAGGGTGGTTCTTATGAGATGCAGACAACCCACCCCTCCCTCATTTCTGACTTGGCACATGACTTTGGCAAGAATGGTCACTTTCAAATGGCTCTCGTTTGTCTCTCAAAGCAAACTTCACCTATTTATGAAAAAATGGGCTCCTTTCCTCCAGTCTCACCTCTGTTTAGTACCCCTTCTACCACCAGCCAACCCCCCCGGAGGAATGATGGTATACTTAGGAAACCATCCAGAGAGTTGAGACAGGGCATATCTATCAGAAAGAAGTCACCTCCCTCACTTCAAGGATCAAAGCTACGCTATCACTTCAGCACTGTAGCTACATGCAGAAGAACAGCACTATCCAGTAAATAAATAGACATACCTCAAAAGACCCAGGATACCCATGGCCCATACCTGTCTTTATGTATTTTAATAGCTCCAAATGACAAGTGAAAGTCTATTTTTTCCCACCTATACAAGTATTGGGCGCTATGCATTTAGGTGCAGAGGGGCTACATGCCACGTAACTTGGGCGCGTAGCCAACCCACACCCAGTGCGCCCCCCCATGCTGGATGCACAAATGGGGGGCATGCAGACCCACTGCACCTGATCCTCACCATGTCTGTAGACAGCACCATGCTGGGAGATGTTCTGGGGGCATACCAGCATTATGCAGTATTTACTAAACCACGTAGTGCTGGCTGCATGGGTGCAGAGGGTATGCCAGGAAAGACCCTGACATATTCCTCTATGTGCCCCCATGGATGCCTCCCGCCAGTCATAAGAGGACAGGGAAACTTTCCACCGTGCCACCCCAGCCCATTAGGCAGATCTGGAAGGCTGGGGCAGCTAAGCCATGACACCGGCAAAACTGTCCGGTGTCCTGGAGTGTCAGTTCCATGGGAGAGGGGGGTCTGCTGATGGATTCATGGGCCAAGGTTGCACTGTGTGGGGGTGGAGGGGTTGTTTTCTAGGACCAGACTGTCTGTGGAGTGTGGTTGCACTTGTCTGGGTGCCCACAGAGGCTATGCATGACCCAGACCTGCACCTACTGGCACATGGGATCGACTCCTGGACCCAGGATGGACATCCGATTGGATGCCTGCCTGGATCCATGACTCCACCCCCCCAGCAGCCCTGCAGAGTCCTGCATGCCAAGGGGGAGGAACCGTGGACAGGTGGCTGCCATTGGTAAATGCCAGTATGGGTGCACCTGTCCGCGGGGCACAGGGTTTGGGGTGGGGTACACGACTTTTCTGCATACCCCCGCCCACTTCATGTATAGCACTAAATGAACATATTCAGTGATCAAGAGAATCTCAAGCATTTGCAACTACTACCCTGACCTATGATCTAGATAACTTGAGTAATGGTCACCAGATACCTGCCAATACAGCAGATAAAGAAAATTATATCCAAATGTCTTCCTCCCCTCTCTCTAGGCTTATCATAAAGTAAAGAAATATTACTATGAATATGAAACATTTTAATATTTATTCTCCAGTTGCAAATATTTAAACTGTAATCATGCAGAAGTCGTAATAGCCCTATACACTGTATGTGGCAATGCTGTTGTGAGATACAGAGGCCTATATGCAGATTATTAATTTCATATGTAATATGGGCTATTAAGTACTGCACCTGTACCTGTCATTATCTGTGAAAAAAATATTCCATGAGAAAAAAAGAACTTGTAGAAACTCTTCAACTAAAAAGGATAGCTCTTGGTCTCAGGGACAATTACATCTGTCAAAATAAAAGGAGGAAATTAATGAATCTCTTTTGCAGGAACGCTAACACATCTCAGAAACCATACAAATTTCAAAATGACACAAAGAAAGAATGCAAATTCAGTCAAAATATTTTATTTCTCAAAAAGGGAAAAGATAGGAATAAATCATTGAAAATGAATGTTAGTTTGATTTTATTGTTTGACCAGTCTGATAATTACAATTTTACAAACGTCATCTAAAATACACAATATTTTCATCTAAAATACACAATACAATAAGCATTAACAAAAGCAGTGCATACATCAGACATAGCACTAATTATGAAATGGGTAGAAAGAATGCTGGCTCCGGATTGGCCAAGACCAGCCTTCAGCAGGGCCATTATCCAAGCACAACGGGCCCTGGCCCAGCTGAAAATAATATGTTTAAAAAAGACATAAATTTAAAAAAAAATTGCTCATTTCATAATCCCAATAAGGCACTCCAGGGGGTGCATTATGGTGGGCTAATGGCCCTTCTCAGGTGGTGGAAGCACTCAGATATGCCTCATGCTTCAACCCATCGGAGGTGGGCTGTTAGCCCACCATAACGCACCCACTGTCATGCCTTTTTGCTTAAATATCAAACATCTGTAGAATATGTACATCCTTGAAACTGTCCCTATATACTAAATTAATTAATGAATGATCAGATCAACATGGCATAAGTTAGCTGCTGGTTAACTTTCCTTTAAATTATCACTAAATTATCTGCAGGCTATACATTAAATTACCAACAAGACCAATACCATACCTCAAAATCAACTTCCTAGTGATCTAATTAAGTTAAAGGCTGTTTAATTATTGTCTTAAGGAAATGAAAGCATTTCCCTGCCTGACTTCAATCAGTTTCGAAGTGTTCATTCACCACTTCATGATTGTTATAATTTGTCCTTAAATTTCAAAAAAGGCACCAGCTGTTACAAAACTTCATGAAGACTTATAAATTGTCTTACTTGCACCAACACATTTAACATCCAATAGAATAAAGGCTTAATGTGCAATTAAGAAATTCTTGTATAGTGAGGTCCCAGGACTTAGAGTACTTACCTTTATCTAGTTTCTGAATTCCTAAATTCATCAGTCCTGCTGTAAATTAAGCACTTTAAAGGGTCCATCAATTAATCATTATTAAATCGCAACATTTATCAAAGCCCCTGTACATCATAAATGAACTTGTCTAAAAGTATATGCAGTAATACACAATACTGAGAAAACATAAGTAATATCATGCAAAACACACCCTTATAATGAGCATTTTGGCCACTCATGGCCACCAGTAAATGTACATTCTTAAAATGATTTGTATATACAAGTTCAGTAAAAACTATGCTCACTTGGTGCAAGTCTAATGTTTTAACCCACTCAAATGAGACAAACTGTTTTATTTAAATTCTACTCTGCACAGTCGGAGCATGTCAAAGGCATCTATAGTTTTATTTAAATGCTGGGTGCTCAGTTCATCCAGGTAAATGCCAAATAGCTACTCCCTCTAGCAATGTTCAATGCATTATATTAGCACCGTGCACAGTGAATATTAGCAAAGAAATTTGTTATCTTTCAGCAATTTCACTGAAATCTCATATACCTACAAATGTGAGGTCCGTAAGGTGTTTAAGCTGTTCTTTATATTTAGGCTCAGGGTGTCCATGACTTTGCAAACCATTATAAACACCCATCTGCCAGTTACAAATGTTACCTCACAATGGTAAAAAAAAGCCTCAAACTATTCAATCCAGGTCACCAAGCCCATGACTATTTTCAGTTCGAAGGCAGTGAAAAGGTGTTTGTTAGGATGTTAGGTTATTCTGCTCTTCCTCACGAGGAGTTCGTTTATTCCAAAGGGATACAGGTTGATACACTTGGGCCACAGTTTTCCAAGGGTCCTTGGTTCAACCTCCTCCAATAAGTACAACACCTCTCCCGCACTCCAAATCTCCATTGTACTCAATTCTCCAGGTTCAAAGGTAGTTTTATTTTGTGGTTACCTGGGGGAATGAGAAGAAAAATAAATGCTTCACTGAGCGTAATAAGTTTTATATGACTAATAAAATGCTGAAATCCCCAGCCCTAGGCAATAACAGCATACTTTTTTAAATATAAATCGGGCATTTCAGCACGTATAGTGCACATGCAGACTTCACTGTCATCATCAGCAAACATCTCCTAGCTCCAGGCTCCAGGTGAGAAAACAGGGAAAGCGAAGCATCAGCATAGTCACTCACCATTGAGTCCTCATAAAGCACAGAGTCTGGCCATAAACAATTGCCAGATCACAAGCTACCCTAAAGTAAAAGAACAGGTAGCAGAACAAGTAGCAGAAACCTCCTGGTTTAGAGTAGAAAAATGGCAGCGTGTCTCCCCAGCTAACATGGCTCCTTCTTAGCAGACCATTAAAAAGTTCACCACTGCAAATAAAATGCAAAATATAACAAAACTTTCACTTATCTTTTTTAGAGCAACAAAAAATAAAGAAGTTTGCAATAATAATTACAAAATACCCAAGCGAACACACAGCAGCAGGGAGCAGAGCAGCACCCCATCCATCTTGCTGCTCCGTCCCCACCTCCCCACCCCAAAAACCTTGAAAATGAATGTTGAAATAAGATCAGTAATTCACTTCTGTTGTTGGATTGAAAATAAAATATGGTTAAATGCATTTTAGAACATCTCTTTAATTTCTTCATAACTGTCTCTTTCCTTTCTGTCTTCCCTTTCACTGTCAGTTTCCCTCCTTCAGACATTCTTTCATGATTACTTTCTAGGACGAAAAGGGATGAGTTAAGGAATATAAATTATTCATTGTAATGTTAGGTTATGTATAGTTGTTCAATAGTTGTTTTTTTGGCTAGGAGTAATGTAAGATAACAATTGTTTTTAAACATGGAAATACAATATGTTTATTAATTATTTTATATTGAACTGCACATTCTGGAGACAGTATTAATATTTCTGAAAATTCAATAACAATTTTAATTAATAAAACACATACTTTTCTTATGATCAAAGAGAACTAGCAGGCAACAGGCACTGCTCCTTTTTATTACAATTTTATTACTGAAGTAAGGTAGTACAGAGCAAGAAAGTTGTCATCCACAAAAATAACTGAAATATCACATGGAACAAAGGCATATCATTTATAGCATGCCTATATCATTAAAAGAAAGAGAAAATTAAATTAACAATTCATTCTCATGCACTCAGTATGAAAACTATTCCACAGTTCTGTTGTTGGAGTTAAAGCCTCCCTTTATTTTCTCATGATAAATCATCTTATGATATTAAAAGCCACATTTTAAAAATATCCTTTTAGGTCCAGCTGGCAGTATCTGATTAGGTACAGACACTGCTCTGTGACCTTATGGGGCAATTAAAATGAGGTAATGCCATCTTATAAGACAGGAGGGAAAGGGCATGCCATAGGTCAATCATTTTTATTGCAAGCAGCAGTGCAGTGAAAAATGTTTTTCCAAAAAAGCTGGTTTCAGCTGAAATAAAAATATTAGCACACTTGTCAAATCCACTTTTCTAGGTACCTCTTGTGCTGCATGCCATGAGTTTTTTCTCTATCCTAGTCATTGCCAGATCTTCAATGGAATTTCTAAGACAAATGTGGTAATCCTCTTTTTTTTGAGACACAAATAAATGAAAACATTTTTAAAATACTTACATTTTTATTGAACTAAAAAAAAATGTATAGCCATATAAAACTGGAAGGTGCCTGGAACCATATACAGTGGCTAAAAAGTAGCATCAAATTTTGTTGCCCAGGTCCATAGCACTGCTGCTTTAGGGTAGCAAAATAATAGAAATTGATGTCTCAAAGAATTGGATTAGGTTGCTTGTGGAAGAACAAGCTGAAAACGTACAGCAAATAAATTGGTGAAATTAAAGATAATTACTTGTTGGTCAAGGGTTTTCTTTTTGATCATGCTTTAAAAGTAACTTGGCTCCCATGTTCATATATTCTCTGGTACAGCTATAATGACTTCATCTGCATAGTAACTAGTAGCAGAAACTGCAGGTACATTATATGTAACTAAAAATAAGATACAAAGCAAACGTTAGTGAGCTGTCATTGCTTTATCTTAAATTAGATGAGAGGGTCAAACGCTAAGCTGTAGGATCTCGGATGAACAGTGACATCATTATGTAGGTTTTGCATGAAATTTTCTTCTTTCTTACCCTGTAACACGTAGCAGCCCTACTTGTGTCTGTAATCATTATGTATATTTTAAATGAGTGTACAAAAGCATCTACTAGTAGGAAGTGGTAAGTGGTGATGCCATTGTATAAAACACTGGTAAGGCCTCACCTGGAGCACTGCATGCAGTACTGGAGACCACATATGCATAAGGACATAAACCAGGTGGAGACTGTCCAGAGAAGGGCGACAAAGATGGTGCATGGTTTGCACCACAAAACATATGAAGAGAGACTAAGTGACCTCAATATGTACTCACTGGAGTATAGGAGAGAAAGGGGCGACATGGTAGAAACTTTTAAGTATCTCAAGGGCATAAACAACGTGCAGGCAGGAGATCTTTTCCAATGTAGAAAAGATACCAGAATGAGGGGGCACAATATGAAACTGGAGGGGGGGGGATTAAGAGGTAACATGAGGATGTTTTTCTACACAGAGAGGGTGGTGAACACTTGGAATAGTCTGCCACAAGAGGTGGTAGGGGCAAGCACAGTGGAGGGGTTTAAACATGCCTGGGACAAGCACAGGGGAACATTGGGTGGGAAGGGAGTAATGAAAAGCCATTGACCACTTAGGGTGAGTGGATGCGTACATGTATAGGGCCTACAGGCAGACTGGATGAGCCTTGTGGCCTTATCTGCTGACAATTTCTATGTTTCTGTGTTTATATCTAGTAAATAGTTGTCAAATGTTTCAATATGATTGGCTTTTCCTTTGTAAACCCAGGCTGCCTAACAGTGAACACACTCAGAACAATGACTATGTGCACAGCTTCTGTCACAAAACACTCTTTGCTTTTGAACTGTACCACTTACAAATTCTTGCAGTAGGGGGAATGAGATTACATTATCATGTAAAGCTGCATTTTCAAGTTTCTTCTAATTTTGTCTCATCATTGTTAATGCCTGTGGTGGCTGTGCTCACTCTGAAGTCTTTTGCATGTAGTGCCATAAAAAGGAACCATAAAAGGTTGTAAAGCAGAGGTCATCGTGCTGTTGTACAGATCATATACAAGACCACATCCAGACTATTGTAGTCAACTATGGTGCCCATATAGGAGGTCAGATGTGGATAGAGTGGAAAGGGTGCAGTGTGGAATGACTAAACTTTTAACGTAAACAAAGAACAACTCATATGAAGAAAGAACAGATAAATTAAAACTCTTTACATTAGAACGCAGAAAAAGAGGTGACACATTACTCTTTTATGGCACAAAAAAACTACACCTGCCTCATGAACAGAGTTAAATATTTCTTTCAAAGACAACAGAAAAACAGGAGGGCACGCCCTGCAGGTTATAGCCAGAAGATTTAGAATAAATAAAAGACATGTACAGAAAGAGGGGTAAATCTCTGGAACAGCTTGCCTGAAGACATAACTGTTAGTGAAACAAAACAGATATCCATGAAAAGATTGGAAGAATACATAAATGGTGGTAAATTAAAATGCTGTACTACTCTTGACCTATAGAAGCTATTTTTTGGGATAATTGTCTTATCAGCTCCTTATGCATTAATGACATTAGAGACATGAAAGTTTTACAGAGTTCTGCTGCCATTACTGTCCTGGAGAGGAACCGTTTCCAGGATACTAAACAGCATGGGCTTGAGGCAGGGAGGTTTTGTTAGGCCAACCTGATTATTTTTTTTTGACTGGATGATGAGGGTACTGGATGGGGGCTACACCATGGATTTACTCTACTTCAACTTCAGCAAGGTTTTCAACTTGGTGCCTCACAGAAGATTGCTGAAGAAGATGGAAGATCTGGGTACAGCAAAGAACATAGTACAATTTGGTAGTAAATTGGTTGAAGGAGAGGCTGCAGAGGTTATGATTTTAGCTGTCAAATCAGAAGATAGGGAGGTCATGAGTGGAGTGCCAGAGTGATCTGTCCTGTGTCCTGTCCTCTTCAATATATCTATCGGCAACATTGGGGAAATAATCCAGGGCAAGTTGTGTCTCTTCATGAATGGCAGTAGCAGTACGTTCTGTGGGAGGGTAGATAATGAGGGAATTAGGGAGATGCATTTTGACCTGCAAAGAGTAGAGATGTGGTCTAAGGTTTGACAGTTGAAATTCAATGCCAGAAAGTATAAGGTGATGCATATTGGGAACAAGAGCTCCTGGACAGAGTACTGGATGAGAGGGGTAAAGCTAAGCACTACAGCTGAGGAAAGAGACCTAAGAGTCATCATTACTGACTCCCTTAAACAATCAAGCCAGTGCAGTAATGTCTGTAGTAAGGCAAATAGGATGCTGGAATGTACTGAAAGGGGTATTGACAGCAGAAATAGGGCTGGCAGTATAGCATAGAGGTTAAAGTAACGTGCTGTGAATTATCTTGTTACATTCAGCAGACCGGGGTTTGATTCCCACAACCTCCGCTTGCAGACTGCGTGACTGTGAGCAAGCCACTTAAACTCCCCAGTGCTCCTGGGTAACCCTTGAAAACAGGCACTTGTGCCTAGTAGGCCCTACTTGATTACAAAAGATTAATAAAAAAAATGAAGTATAACTACCTCTTTACAGATTGTTAGAGAGTCTGTATCTGGAGTACTGTGCCCAGTTCTGGAGTCCTCCCTTCAGGAAAAATAAGGATAGCCTAGAGATGGTGCAGTGAAGGGTGACCAGAATGATTCAGGGCCATCAAGACAGATCTTATGAGGATCGGCTCAAGCCACTGAACATGTACTCGATGGAGACCAGGTGAGAGAGAGAGAGAGGTGATATGAAAAAACCTTCAAGTTCCTGAAAGAAATAAACAAGGTGAACTGCGGGGAACTATTTAGCATGATCAACAGTTTAAGGACATGGCATGAGTGGAAACTGATGGGAGGGAGGTTCAATAGGGATAGGAGAAAGTATTATTTTACAGAAAGGGTGGTGGAACCATGGAATGGTCTGCCAGCTGAGGTGGTGGGCACCAAAACCATTAATGGTTTCAAGCACGGCTGGAACAGATGGAACGGTACAGTGTTTGCTCAAGATGGTAGTAGCAGAGAGGATAACAGGGAGAGGGACAGTGAGGGCTAGTACACTGTATGAACAGTAGGTCCCGGGGTTTGAGAGGAAACTATGGGCAGACTGGATGGACCATTGGTCTTTTTCTGCCAGCATGGTCTATGTTTCACTCTATTACAACAATTATCAGGGGCCCAGGGTTATAAACTGCCACCCCTGTATGGATAGTAGCCCCAGCACCTGTGCCCAGGATGACCCCACAGCACCTCCAGCCCTTCCCTTTTCCTCCAGATGCCCCTGCACATTCGTGGACTTGATTCCCCTGTTACATATATTACAAGCCCTCTTCTCCTTCACACTTCCCAATCTCTCCTAAACAGACAGTAGCTCATTATGCCCATGTCCCAGTCATGGCTGTCAGTGCACCATGACTCTGTTATGGTCGCCAAATCCAGGCCAGCCACCACCATGATGGCCTCCAGGTTCAGAATCTTATTTCCTAGACTTCTTGGATTGGTGTACATGGCTCTCCCTGCCTGATTCCCTAATGGCCTGCTTCCCTTCATCCTCCCTGCCTATAATGTTCCTGGACACTCCCCCCGACCTACCTCTTCCCTTGTTACCGTTGCCATTATCTGTCTCCTTTAGTCCTTCCTTGCTGCTTTTCTGATTTATAACACTCCTTGTCCTCTGCCTTGTCCCACCCCTATCTTCTTGAGTCCCTGCCCCAGGGGAGTTTACTCCTCTCGGGCCCTCCCTGCTGCTTCCTCTCTTTATTGATTATTTACAGAGGTTGATTCCAGCAATGATGTATGTAAAATCTGAGCTCTGCATTGATGAGATGATACCAGCACAGGGTGGAATGTCTTAGCTGACAGTTCCACGCTCAGCTCTGAGTTGAGCTTATCACTGTGTGTGTCTCCCGAATACCTTCTTATGACCCCTTTCAGTGACTCACTTTGTGCCAGTAGATGTCAAACCTAAGCCTTAGATAAATGTTACTGCAAACATTTTCCCTTTGGAATCTCATGGTCTGTTCCCACATGCTGATCTTTCTACTCTGAGTATGAGAAAGCAAATGTTTTCACAGGTGAAAACTGACATCTGTTTATTCTCTAAAATGAAATGCCGTTGACCTAAACTACATGGAGTTGTCTACTGTACCTCCATGCATGTGAAAGCTCCTTAGTAAGGCATCCATGAACAAGAAATCCCATTAGAGACCAATCCATGGGAGTTATAGTACAGGAAATAAACTGATTGGTTGGCATGTTGAGATGTGGATGGGAAGTGGGCTTCATCTACTTTCTCGAGACCCCATCCCAGTTTTTTTTTTTTTTTTGTTGACCGGATTAGTACACTAGACAAATCCTGCCTATTTTCAGGCACGATCTGGGGGAGGGGGATACAGATGGATGCCAACTGACCTTGAACCAGATTAAGCTGTTGGTGGTATTTTTAGTGAATGAGGGAAATTTGGCCAGGACACTGGGGAAATTCCCTCACATTTTCCTCCACATATTCTCCCTGCCAGTGAAGAATGAGTTGCTATATTACTCCTGATGTAAGAAGCCTCTAACAACTACCTAACCCCAGCTTGTTACACCTCCTATGCCTCATTGCTCTAATTCCAGCAAGTGACAGGGAAGCAGCTGAGTCTTCTGATGACCCACCCCAAGGAGGTGAGCATCTGAGCAGAGGCTCAGTACTCCCCTACCAGCATCCACTCCTGATGTCCTGGGTTTGGGTTATAAACCTAGGTTGCCAGCTAGCCAAAGTGGTCCACCACCACTCAATATCATAGAGCCAGCTTGCAGATTGGTACACTTTCTAAGAAATGGATCTGTTACTAAACTGAATTAAAAAATATTTGCATAGAAGTAGTAATGTCAACCAATGTTCTAAATCTAATCATATCCTTAATAGTCTGCTTTATTTTGGATCTGTTTAAAGGTAACGATTACTGTTGGCTTAAATATGTCATTTATTATCATACTAGCCCATAATTAACTTTGGCAAGTTCAATCTGAAATCTCTGCATGACATAGCAATGTCATTTTCATAGTGTCATAGCATTAATGCTGTGCCACTTGAGTAATACATCAAAAGATTACAACCAAAATTTATCATTCAGGCTGCACCACAAATTTTGAAAGTCCATCTTCCAGTTCAGTAATGAAGCAATTAGTAAAGAATAGCAGTCATTTATTAAACATTTTTCCTTTGAGGTGATGTGTCCCCGATAATAAAAGCAGCCACATTGTCACCTCTAGAAAAGACACCTGTTTATGTTAGGTTATAATTTTTCAATTCTGACAGCAGCGCCTCAGATGTTTTGCAGTAAGAGACTGCTTTTCTTTCATCTGTGTTTTGCAGTTTTTGGTTTACAGTGTTTCTTAAAGGTGAAGAGGATTTGTCTTGGGAAGTAAAGCCCCTCAGTTGCACTCAGGTCAGAGCAGGCAAGGCTTTTATGGTTGTATTGCAGGCTCCAGTGGTGCCTTACAGCTCTCACCTACAGAAGAAATCTTTTTCTACCATGAAAGCCAGTCCATTTTCTCCCTCATCTTTTAAGTCATGGGTCTCATTGAACAAGAATCTCCAACAGTAGGGCAAAATGCAGCATTGTGCATCCTGGCTGTGCAATGTAGACAAAAAGGAGCCGATATAGGACCAGCAATGTTAATTAATTCACATGAGTCCTGAGCAGAAATGCAGATATGAGTCTTCAGAACTAAAAAGCTAATGTGCTCTGCATGGTGCCACTGTAGATCAACTTTTACTAATAAATGATATTAACTCAAAACGAATGCTGAGTCCCCATGGATAATTGGGATACAGGGTCAAATTATTTAATTACATGTACACAGCACATGCATTCCAATGGAGAACTGAAAGCAACATACAATATAGCACTGTGCTCAATGCCATCCCATAATGGTAACTGTACTACTCCAGTGTCAATTACTCTGTACCTGTTGACTCTGTAACACCTGCATCTAACTGTAAAAATTTGTTGCACCTGCATCTAACTGTAAAAATCTGTTTCTGTATCTGTTAACCCTGTATCACCTGCATGTAAATGTAATAATTGTTCTGTATGTACTGATGTGGAGCCTTTGCAAAGGAGTCTATTACTCAAAGATTTATAATTCCGATTCCCTTAAATAAATAAAATAAATAAATAGCACAAGGAAAGCTATATGAATGTTTTACCTAATGCAGGCTTTCAACAAAGTGCACAAACCTTCTTTGGTGTGAACTTATGAAGGAAATAGATGGCTATGCTGAGGTAAAACACAACTTGTGAAAAATGTTTCCTGCAAATGATGTTTGCTTTTTAGGAATAAAGCATGTATCCTGCTTCCTGCCTGCACAGAGATTATTTCAAAGAGGATTCCCGTATCTTTGATTATGGTGACATTGTTTACAGTGCTGCTCCGAAGTCCACCTTAGTCAGACTGGACCCCCTCTGTCACTCATCCTGCTGCTTTGCCCTTGGTTGTCCCCCCAGAACCCACCACTGCTCCCTATAATTCTTCCCTTTCCTTACCATACCCTGATGCCAGGCACCTTGCTCACTGCACCTTTATGCCTAAATTCTGGATCAGAGCCCATCCCTATTCCCTCCTACCTCTCCTCCCTCCTGAATTCCCCTCCCCCCCACCTCCTAATCCCTTCACAACTCTGCCTTTTGCTCCTTGGCACTCTTGTTAGTAAAATCCTTTGCAGACCAAGTTGCCTTCTTCTTCCACTTCCCTAAACTGCTGGTTCTCTTCCCCCACCCATTTGCACTACTTACAGTATTCCTTCCACTCATACAAATCCCTCCTCCTTAAATTCTAATTTCTGCAGTTGACCCAGATCCTGGCTTGGGCTTTATTTATTTTTGCCCCCCCAACTCCACATCCCCTGTACCTCCACCTCTGTTGTAATTGAGAGCCCCCCCAACCTTTTTACCTCCTCCATTCTCCTCTACTGGCTGTATTCAGCGGTGCCTGCTTACCCCACAGTTTTAGCCTCCACCTGCACTTTTTGCTGAACTTGCTAATACTTTGTTCACACTACAGTTTTGCCATCATCTGCACTTCATTGTACAATTTGTTCTTGATACTCTTTATTGCTAACTTATACTGCTTTTACAATTGTAACCTGTTTGCTGCAATTAACTGTTGTAATCTCCTCTTTCTTCTGTCTCCAGGGCAAATCTGGAAATGACCTCTTTCAGCTCAGTATGTATTTCCTGGTGAATATTTTGAAATAACTAAACAAACACACAAAGTATGTCTTGCAAGCTTCCTTTCAAATTTGGACGCCCTGCACCAAGAATAATATCCATACAGTAATCCTTTGTTTCCCAATAAATGTCTTCTCAATGTATTACATTATGAGGAACATCTATAGAAGCCTTTTGACTTGAGATGTATATGAGAAAAAAATAGCTTGTGAAAAACAGCCCCACCTAGAGGCGAGATGCTGCAAATACCAGAGTCCTACTGTGCGGAGAAAACAGCAAAGAGACCTCTGTTGCTGGTTCTTGAAATTGCAATTTACTGGAGCTATGCAGAATGCAGAATTCTACTGGCAGAATTCCAGCAGAATTGCATATCTCCTTTCAAAATGCTTGTCAGCATTTTTTCTAAATATTCAGTGGAATTCCAGGAGTCATTTAATTTAAAATGCAAATTAGGTTTCCACAGATTATGTAAACCACTGATTTGATTTCCACCGTTTGTGGAAAACTAATCCAAGGTATTTGTAAAACACAAATTGCTAATCTATTGCCCAACGTGTGCTAATGGAGTTTTTGGATTTCTGCTTTCAATGTAATGCCATGGAAGTAGTCTGAATTTTCTGAAATTTTAGCAGAATTCCATTTCATCAGAATTTGAAAATTCTGTGCAGCACTACAATTTATAAAAAGCAAAGGAGTATTTCTAATCTGCATCTGTGTAACCTTGCAGAAACCCAGTTTAACTCAATATGCTTTGTATATTTTGTTTCTACTCCTTGTACTGTTGTGTATCCATGTTGATACATGTTATCTTGATAGGCAGGGTTGTGCCTGAAAACAGTCCCTGGGATCAGTGTACCAGCCTGGTTAACAAACGAATAATCACAGAAACAAACAAACCTACCAGTTGGGGAGACTACCCCTTGCAGCTGACTAGTTAGAGTGGCTTCCTTTAAGCCACCCCAGCGGTGCTGGATGCCACACCTCACAACAAGCCGGCGACCTAGATTAGGGAACAAGCCAGGCCACTGGGGATCGGCAGGGGAGAAAGAGAGGCTTGAGCACCCGGAAGACTGCTCTTCTTTCCTCTCCTCTCTTGGGGAGGGAGGGATTGTGTCTCACTCGTCAATCTCCCTCTGGCAGTGGCTGGTGGAGATGTGAATTGGGAGGCACTTTGCCAACGGACAATGTCAGTGTGAAGTGGGGTGGAGAAAATGGAGGAGAATGGAGCTGGCAGGCTCCGTGATGGCTCTCCAGCACCTGTCCTGGCTCCCTGAACATCTGGATCTCTCTCTGGGGGTAGGGGAAAGCTGGCACCCTTTCGCCTTGGGCCTGTCATGGGGAGGGGACCTGTGGGGGTTTGAAGGGAATGTCTGGTGGTAGAAAGGGGAGCCGGAGACTGAGTCCCTCTGAGGGAGGGACTGGAGCCACCTGCCAGGATCCTGGGAGGATAAACAAATAATAGAAAAAAGAGTTGCTGCCTTTATTACTCAAGTCCCAGGTAGGTCTGTAAGAAATGTTGCAATTCTTATGGAATGGAGTTCCGTGGAATTTTGGAAAATTCCACAGAATTCCGTCATTTCACATGTGAAATGGTTTTTCAGATTAATAATCTGCAGTTTATATACACTGTGGATTGTTTTTTCCACAGTCTGTGGAATAATATTCTGCGATCTATGTGATCCATGTAAAATTGTTCTCTAGTTTGCATAGAAATACTTTTCAGAAATCTATGGAATTTAAAATCAAATTCCAAAAAGCATTTTGGAAGCAGAATTTCTATTCCAGTGCCGAAAGTGAAATTCCACATTCCACGCAGTCCTAATATCAGGTTTGATTCCCAGCAAGGGCAGAAGGAGCATATCTGCCCAAGCCAAGGGGACAGATATAAACAAATTTTAATGAATTCATTCCCTCACACACATTCTGTGGCTTCCCTTATAATGCTTAGGTTTCGATGTAAAGCAAAAATACTTGTCATTTCAACATTGAGCTGCTTACTTTTTGGTGAGTTGCTCATCTTCTTCTATGCATTCACATGCTCACTGCTTACTGCTCAGTAATCTCCATTTGATTTACTTTGAAATCTGGAGTGCATGATGTAAAATAAAGGACATGCTGCAGAGGTTACCTCTACTCTCTGTTCAGTCCAATCTCTTGACCGGTAGTGCTAAATGACCTCTAGAATTATTTATATATTTAGAAATGTATTTAACAGTTTTGGCCAGGGGCACCGGTGCGATTCAACTAAATATAGAGCCACGTAAGCCCAGTGCTAAGCCACTTAACATGGCCCCAGCTGTGCTCCCGAAATAGGGCAGCACAGTTGCTGGCAGCCACGCAACATTTCTGATATTCAAATGGACCCATGCAATGCAAAAGAGCCCATCGGACATGCAAGGTACCATTTGCATGGGGAGTGAGGCTGGTTTGTGCAGTGCTGCCTCCTTTCCAATTGCCTGGTCCCAAAGAGCTATCCCTGGTGCTAGTGGTTTTTCCCTCCCTCCGATACCATTCTTGTATATAAAATAACATGTCCCTGGTGTCTAGTTGTACCCCCTCCCTCGGATCCCACTCCCATATATAAAATAACATGTGCCTAGTGGTGCCCCCTCCCTCTGATCCCACTCCTGCATTAGAAATATCATGTCCCTGGTGTCTAGTGGTTCCTCCCCCCACCTGTATCCATGCCCAATGTTATAATTATCATTCCACGGTGTCCAGTGATCCATTCCCCCACCCACACCCATGCCTGATGTTAGAATGATCATTTCCTGGTGTTCAGTGGTCCCTCTCCACACTCATGTATGTTGTTAGAATTAACATTCCGTGGTGTCCAGTGGTCCTTTCTGGCACCAATAAAAGCCCCCCAAATTTGTTAATACTCCCCCCATGGTGACAGCCAGCCTGCTACTGCTGTGTGCTGGCCATTTGCAAGTAAATCCCCTCACAACAAAGACCCAGCCTTGTTCACAAACATTGATCTATCGCCCCCAGCCCATCCCTTGGTGGTGGTTAGTGGTCCCCCTTCAACCTGCAGCACTGACAGCACACCACCCTGGTCCCCATCGCCTGCCTGTCAGTGCTGGTGAATTGACAGTGAGTGACACAGCCCTCCACACACCAACTTGGCTGTCTGCCATCTGACAGAACCAAGAAGCATGCTGCTAGTTTATAGGCAGGTGCCCTATAAATAAGCAGTGCACTCCCTGCTCCTGTTAGATGGTGGGCAGCCAAGGTGGTGTGTGGAGGGCTATGTCACTTGCTGCTGGTTCACCGGCACTGACAGGTAGGTGAGGGGGACCAAAGAGGTGGGTTGTCGGTGCCCCATGTGGCAGGGGAGCCACTAACCACCACCGAGATGTGGGCTGGGGGGGGGGTATGTGCAGATGAATGTTTATGAATGGGGCTGGGGCTTTGTTGTGGGGGAGGGCTTACTTGCAAATGGCCTGCCACACAGCAGTGGCTGGCTGTCTGTCACCATGGGGAGAGTATTGAGAAAATGGGGGGGGCTTTCATCTGTGCTGGGACAGGGACTGGGTGGGAAGAGGGACCACTGGACACCAGGGAATAATAATATAACATCAGGCATGGGTGTGGGTGGGGGTAGGGACCACTGGATACCAGGGAATGAAAATTATAACAACGGCCATGGGTGCAGGTGGGTGCAGGGACCACTGGACACCAGGGATATGGTTCTGTAGTGTCGGGATGGGCATCATGGGGGAGGGTCCACTAGACACTAGGGACTACTCTGTTTGGGTTGTGGGGACACCACAGTTCCTCTGCTAACCACTAGGGTTGCATGAGAATAAGTTGTGGTTTAGGTCACCGGTATTTACTCTGCACAAGGGGAACACACAAAATACTCTTGCATGGTACAAAACTCTAAATATCAAACTGCACAAATATTCAGGTCCCTTCCCTTCAATTTGCATTGCGCCTCCCTCCACAGTCTGCCCAGGTGCAAACCCTGATTGCCTATGCTAACCGGGTGTAACCCCCCCCCACAAATGTGGGTTCCCAAAAAGTCTTCCCTGAGCTTGCCTAAATGCTCGCTGCCAGGCTGGTGTCCTGCATTTTAACAGTTTAAATGTGACTGCCAGAGTGCCTGCATAGACTCGGTGTACTGTCTCTTTAAGAGCTGCCTGGATTGCAGTCATAAGTAATCTGAGAGAGAGCTCTGTTAAAAGATGTAACTATTTGCTGAAAATCATTTAGAGTGATAATGGTAATATAGTTTGTCTAACCTGCCTTCTTTGCAGCAAGGACTGTTTTGTTTATCCCCACCACTTTGGCCCAGGACTGCCGAATTGGACCAATCAGTACTGGTGAGACCTAAAATGGAGCCAGACTACAGGAGCTGTCTGGAGTCAGAATCTGTAGGAATTGTAGTTTTGGGCTTTTGGTGCCTTTTTGCACCTGAAGGGGAGCTCCTGTTGTGACTGACAGATGAATCAGCCAACCAAACCTTTTGGATCTTGGGGAAATTCCCAGGCTTCCTGCAGTTTGAGTCAGATCTAAGTCAGGAGCAGAAGAAACAACAGCTCAAGACAATCTCTGTGGAAAGGCCTGAGTTTTGGCCTGCATGCCTGCCTGCTGCCCCTGAGAGGGAGAAGAGAATCAGTTCAGACCGGATCCAAGTTTGTGAGAACGAAGTAAGCCACTGAGTTGTGACCAGGATCAACCTGAAGAAGACCAAAGATTTGCTGAATGCATCAGCCTGTCAGGATTTCCAGCTACCTCTAAACTCCCGGTGTATGCAGAGACTTTGCGATTGTGACCGGAGAGTGGTTTGCCTGGTATAGTAGAATCCCTTACATGTAAACGTGCTGTGTGTTTATAGTGGGTCGTGATTTGGTTCCACACTGTGTGAATTGTGTTCTGCTTGCTGGAAGCTGTATCCAGCTCAACTAGACTGAATCCACGTTCATTTCCATGGGCCTTGCCACACTGGCCCTGCTAGACTACCCCACTGAACAGAGAAAGCCATCGGCGAGAGACCTGCCTGGGGATCAGCCCCCTGCTCCACGCTTGAACAGAATGACACCTTGTGAATCGTGTGGGCCCTGCTTCTTCTGGCACTCCAGATTAACCATCTGCAGTCTCAATTTTTGTCCAGCCTGTGTCTAGTCTTGGGTATCATGAGTAACCATCAGGGTAGCTCCCTGCAACAACAGCTTAATCTAAGTGTGTCATCTGATTGTCTTGTTGTTTCTTTTCTTTCATGAACTGAGCCCTCTGGCTCCATATTACAATTAGTGTGTGTGGTGCATGTTGTTTTCTTCCATCACAGGGCCCCAACCAGCTGCGATGCTGGCCTACCCCAGGCAACGATCCTGGCTAGCCCACCTCTTCTTCACCTGGGTACCCAGAGTGTGTGACTGTTTATGGACCCTGAAGTGCATGCATAACTGTTTGATTGATACAGCCTTTAAGCAAATTAGCCTGATTACACCCCTCCCTTGTTCAAGTCCCTTAAATAAATCAGATCTAACTCTTTTTACATTTACCCTGACTGTGGTTCCAGTTAGTGCAAGAGTACTGTACTGCTGTTATTTGCTGTGTATAACCTTGTTTTACAGGGGGGTCCCCAGGGTCGAGACAGAGGAGAGCCCTGGTGGTAAGTGCAAACATTGTGGGTACTTGTGTGGTGTATCGGGGTATTGTGAAAGTGATTATTGTGTATTGTTCCGGTCACTAGTAAGGAAAGAGGGGGGTTACAGTGTCCTGGAGGGCTGTGCCCAGGTTAGCTTGACCACTACCAACCCTGACCTCTGGGTGGATGCCCCCGTTTCAGAACGCAGGCCCCTTAACTTGCTCCTAGCCAAGCAGGCAGAGGTAGTAGCCCTTGGGATAGCACCACCTAGGGGTTACACAGGCTTTTGAATATAGGACATCCACATAAAAGCAGGTTTGCATGGGTAAACTAGGATTTGTGCCCGGGCAAACTTTTGAATATCTGACCCTGATTGGAGATTATAAAAGCTCTAACATACACTGCAGGTTATTGACTCTCCAAATCAGTGAAGAACTAGCACTCCAGACTCAGAAAAATTCAGTAAGAGAGTTTTTTTTACTGATGAAAAATCAGGTACTTACATCAAATAAATCTTGACAAAAAGCATAAAATCAATACATAGTGTAACATTGAAAGCTTCCACACAGTCTTATAAGTGCAAGAAGTTAAGGACCGCTAGGCCCATCTAGTCTGCCCATAAGCCTATTCTTATTTGTGGCTTTTGATCCAACTTGGTCAATGGCTTTCTTCCTTCCTTCTCCCCATAAGGGTTCCTTTGTGCCTGTGCCTAATATTATACCTACCTCTTAGTATCATTCCTGGGCCTCATGAGCTTTTCAAAATTGGTGCATGTGTGTCACTGATTATGCATCCACTTTCATTGGTTTGGTGCTCCTTCAAAAGCATGCTTGTAAGGCATACCACGGTGACCATACATACAGTACTCTTTTGAACAATGATGCTATAACCGTGTTTACATGTCACAGGTGAGTACAGTGTTGCTGTATATTGTCTCCCTGAGTTTCGAGAATAATCAGCTTAGAGAAGTTTATGCTCCAAATGTTAGCATTTATTATGAAATGGATACAAACAATGATGGCTGCTGATTGGTCAAGAGCTGCTTTCACCTGAACCATTATCCCAGCACAAGGCCCAGGTGAAAATAGTTCCTGCTGAAATGGACTCTGCACCTGGAAAATACCCGTACCCTGAACTGTCAACTATTTGTCCCCGCATGCAGCACAACACATACCTGAAATAGTAACTCTGATCCCTCTCTCACACACATTTCATTCGATCCCACTCTGAAGAACAGCTCTTCAATACTGGCTTTTTTTTCTTCAAATCTGTTGACCGCGACTTTGAGCACTTCTTCCCTTTACCTTGATTGGTTCCATCTCACAGACCACATGCGAGATAGACCACAAAGAACTTTTTTTTAAATGTAATTGAAGAAACAAACAAACAAATAAACAAAAAAGACAGGTTGACTGTAGACTTCGAGGCTGCTTCATCTCTCTCAAGTACCTACTGCTCCCTCCAATCCATCCAGCAGCCTTGGTACTTAACAATGAGTCCTTAGCCTTGTGAATCCCAAAACCAAACACAAAATTAGAACTGTAATCCAAGACGCAGGTCCCGAAGCCCTGCTAACAGCTGCTGTACCGACTCCCGAGCATGACCCATAATCTGCCTTCCCTTTGCCGTTACTAAACAGTTGCTTATCTGCAGCACTAGTGCCGCCTTTTGAGCAGCTGAAGTAGACACCTTGCTGCAAGCTGGGACTATTTGTCTCTGAAACCTTGTTTGAAACCGGAAAAAAAGAATGTTAAATAATATGAATAGCAAAAGTTTAAAAAAAAATAAATAAATTCAGTTTACTAATAAGGACCAATTTCATAATCACAATGGGGGGAAGGGGCATTATGGTGAAATTCTTTAACTCCTGGTTAAACAATGTTCCCTCTCCCTTTCTCCCTATAATGGCCCTTCTCGGGTGGTGGAAGCACTCAGCTTTGCCTCATACTTCAACCCAAGCGAGGTGGGCCGTTATCCCACCATAACGCCCCTTCATCGTGCCTTATTGCTTAATTATCTTCCTACGCTTTTGCAGGCAAAGCCTGTGAAAGCAAAGCAGAGTAAATGTTGCTTGAGGGGAGAGTGAAGTGTTCAGGACATAATTAAGGGTATATCATGAATGAAATATAAGTTGTAAACTATACATTTTCTAATTTAAAAATGTGTAGTATTACTAAAGTTCGAAAAAGTAAAAACATTTTTATAAACTTTTTCTTAAAAATGTCAAGTAATTGTATGCAACATTGCAAAACTAATACTGTATTGATACTGTTTAAATAGTATCAGTACATATAGAACAGTATGGACAAATAACTATATTGACTGAATTGAGTCTTAAGAACCTGAATCCAAGCTTAAAAAAAAAAAAAAAATACTTTTTTAGTCCTCATGGTTCCAAAGTTAGAACTTCCAAAAGATGAATTATGCAACAATTGGAACCATTAGGGCTAAAAAAAATGTTATGTGAAAGTTTGAAGTCTGCTAAGTTGACATATCAACATATGATGTTGCTAAATCTTCCATATAGGGATGTACAAAAACATAAACAGTTCAAAAATGTTTTTAAATCCTGTTATTTTTAACAACATATTATATCAAAATATGCATAGGCATTATCAACATGAGAGACTTAAATTCTCATGGTCTGTTTATGCTGATCTGACTTTAAGTTTACATTTAAAAATGTTGAGTTTTTATGCTTAACCATTCAAAAGCTACCACTTTTTGAAATATAATTTCAAGCATTATTAAAGACATTCCCTGGTGTTTCCAATTCCCATTTTTCTGATGCACTCGGAAAAGTTTTCAAGTTTGTTTTATTGCATAAGTATATTCTTAAATATATGGAAGCATTATTAGAATAGTGATTTTTCCTATTATGTCCAGCTAGAAATATATACGGGATGGCAGCAAGGAAATTAGCTCCCACAATGGTAGCAGCTGGCATCGTTCAAGGTTTACCTACGTGTCTGTCTGTCTTTGGTTACACTGTTTGTTTTGTGTTAGTCCTTTCCATTCTTCACTTACTTTTTTTTTTAACTACTTTATTTCTCCCTTGCGCCATGCGGCCCCCATCTGACCGACTCCCCCAGCTCCGTCCCCCGGAATTACAGGGCTTACTCTCCCGGTCGGGAGGCGGTGCCTCTGGAGTTGGTCACCATCCTGCCACCGGCTACCTTTTCCCGTTTTCTCCCCTTATTCCTGAGGACCCCAGGAGAAGGACTCACGTGTGGGGAGGCACGCATGCGCCTTACAGCCCCGGTAACGGCCCTCCTCCACCCGCTCCATTGGCCTATCGCCGGCACCCTCGCTTGCACCCCCCTTAGCCTCCACCAGGGGGTAGCCGAGAGCGAGGGATGCCACCCCACCTCCCTGGATAGGAGAGCTGCCTTGCGGCCGCTCCATCCTGCTCTGCCCGCCCCCTCCGTGCCGACCTTCGATGACCCAGGCTCGCTCCCGAACCCAGGTCGCCGGCGTGCCGCGAGATTTCATTTACTTTTTAATTGTTTGAATAGCATTCATGCAAGTTTTATTTTTTATTGGGATGTTTCAATTATTTTTGTCCTGAGCCGGCCACTTCTGAAACTGCAACTTTGAAAGCAGATATCAGCAAAAGAAGCATGGCAACCTCAATTTTTCTTTCTGTCTCTATATTCGTAACCATATTCAACATCTATCAAAAAGGTTTTATGAAAATGACATGGGTTTGAAATGGTTTTATGTATAAAAAGATAAAAACATTTCCACTTTTTTTTTGGAATATCAGTTCAAGAGGGTGTCATAGTGTTGGTAATTTACTCTTTATTTTTGCATTTGTGGAAAAAATGAAGCAAGCATCATGACAAATGATGTGTCCTTGTTTCACGTTTTCTTTCACACTCATGTTGACATCTAAAATATTGCTGTTATAACCATCTGACCACTTCTGGATTTTTTCCATAAAGAGAGATTAAGTCTCACCAATGTATCTCCCCTTCCCCCTTACACTCTTTCCATTGGTTTCCGTGTCTGGCCTCTCCCCCTTGGCATTCTATCACTCTCTCCCACCCTTTCACTCCTGTACTCGTTACATAGTGACGCTACCACCTGTCTCTCTGTTACTTAACGTTTTTTAATGCCACTTCCCCCTCTTTCCCCAACAGCCTCTTGTGTGCCTGGTCCCTCTGTACCTCTTTGTGCTTCCATCCCACTGTTACCTACTGTCTCTTTCTCTCACTGCCTCCCTCCTTTCCAGCTCCCTGTACCTGCTCTCCTCCTACTCCCCCTATTCACCTATAGCATGTATTCTGCCGGCACTCTATGCCCCTTCCTCTTCCCCCTCCTCATCCTCATAGCTCCTCTCTTCCCTCTCCTCCACCCCCCCAGTACCTGCTTCCCTTCAGCCCTGAATATCTACCAACTCACACCCCCCCAAGGCACCTTTCCTCTCGATCTCATGTAGCCGCCATGGGCACTGCCAATCACTAAGGATTGGTCCTTTCTCCTAAATGGCCATTGGAAACTCCCCCTGTCCATCGCTACTGCTGCCACACTATACCCCTACCTCCACCCTTTTATATGCCCTGGGGAATCTCGCTGTCACCTGGCCCAAAAGAAAAGGCACCAGGCATGGGTATTTCACACCGGTACTCTTAAGCTCCTACTTCTTCTCCTGCTACTGTCTGGTAACATTCATCCTAATCCTGTCCCAGGCCCCTCCTCAGAAACAACCCGGAACAATCATGCAGGATCCCTCTCAATCATCTCACTTAACATATAGAGTCTCCTTCGCAAACTTGATGCTCTTCAGACTTTTGCCTGCCAGCATAGCCTGGACATTCTAGCAGTTGTTGAACCCTAGCTCTCACCTTTGGTCCCTGACCATGTTATCACCCTCCCTGGGTACAATGTTTTCTGGCTTGATCGTATAACTAAAAGAGGTGGCGGCTGCACCCTGTATCTCAAGGACACTATCCGGGGGCACTACATCAGCTACACCCCCCAAAGCACCATAGCGCAGATTCTTCCTATCAAGATCCTCCTTGGTGCTCACAACAAAGCAATCACAGTTGTCACAATCTGCATTCCACCAAAGGAGCAAGGAAATGGGCTTAACACAGTCCTGGACTTTACCAAATCCCTCTCACCTGACTCTGAAACCATCCTCCTTGGCGACTTTAATATTAACTGGTCTGCTGCAGACACCGGGGCATATAGGGACTCCATAGCGGCGGCAAACCTTACCCAGATGGTTAGCTCCCCAACCAGGACAAATTATAAAATGGGTACCAGCACCCTACTGGATTGGATCCTAACCAGCCACCCCGCCAGGATCATTAACACCGCTGTCCTCCCTGACACACTTAGTGACCACTCCCCTGTCAACTGCTTCTGGTCCAACAAATTCTTCAAGTCCCCTAAAACTATTACAAGCAGATTCCTACCTAGAGGCAAGCTACCCCATCTTAAGACCTTCCTTCGTCAACAGGATTGGTCCCCAAACCTCTCAGTAACTAATGTGAACACTGCACTTGATCACTTCATCAGAATCTTTAATCAATTGCCAGCCCGGTGGCGCTGAGGGGTGAGGTGCTGGATGCCACACCTCGCACCACGCCGGTGACCCGGGTTCGGGAATGAGCCCAGGTTAACATACTAACATACTAACATACTATTTGCCAGCAGATTAGGCCTTATGGTCTATCAAGTCTGCTCGAACCTAGATCCTTAGTTGGGTGCCGAGACCCTCCCATCCCTTGTGCTCCAGAAACCCCTATCATCCATCCTCCACCCCCCCGGGACAGGCCATCATCTGATACATCCACTTTCTGTGTCTGTCCCACCTTCTCTTAAAGCTCTCCACTGTGTATCTCTGAACCAGCTCACCAGGCAGAGCATTCCAAGGGTCCACCACCCTCTCAGTGAAAAACCTCCTCCTCTTTTCCCCCCTCACCCTTCCACCTTCCAACTTCAAACCATGCCCTCTGGTGATGCCTCCCTGCTTTAGTCTAAAGATCCCCTCCATGTTTACCCTATTTATTCCCTTGAGGTACTTGAAGACCTCAATCATGTCCCCCCTGTCTCTCCTCTCTCCAATGAAAACAGGCAGAGCTCCTCAAGTCTGTCCTCGTAAGTCAAACCCTAGCCCTCGTGATCATCTTTGTTGCCCTCCTCTGTACCCTCTCCAGGAGCTGTATGTCCTCTCAAGTGTGGTCTCCAGTACTGTACACAGTACTCAAGGTGTGGTCTAACCAGTCCATTGTACAGTGGCAGAATCACTTCCTTGCTCCTAGAGGTGATCCCCTTGCGATGCATCCCAACATCCTGTTTGCCTTGCTAGCTGCTCTCCTGCACTGCTCAGTGTTATTCATACATGTATCCACCATGACCCCTAGGTCTTTTCCCCTGTTGAGGCTTCCAGCACCTCCTCCCAGGGTGTACCTGTGTTTAGGGTTTCCCACCAAGATGCAACACCTTGCACTTGGTGATATTGAAATTTAATTTCCATGTGTGAGCCCAGCTTTCCAGGGTGTCCAGGTCCCTTGCAGGGCCAACCTCCCTCTTCTCCCTCAACTACTGCTCCCATCTTGGAGTCATCCGTGAAGAGACTCATTTCACACCTATACCATCCCTGATGTCTGATATGTATGCATTAAACAGGATTGGACCCAGGACCGAGCCCTGTGGTACCCACTACCAACCTCTGTAGGGTTCAAGAGCTCCCCACAGACCACTACTCTCTGAGTCGTCCAGCTATCCAGTTTTCAATCCATCTGACCATCAAAGGGCCTACTCCTAACCCCATCAGTTTCTCCACCAGACCATTGTGGGGACAGAGTCAAACGCCTTGCTGAAGTCCAAGAATAATACATCCACAGGCTTACCCCTATCCAGTTCTGATGTTACCCATTCATAGAACTCCACAAGGTTGGTTTGACATGATCTACCTGGCACAAACCCATGCTGCGACTATCCAGACCTCCCACCTCCTCCAAGTAAACCCCAATCGTTCCTTTAGTATACTCTCCATTAATTTTCCCACCACTGAGGTTAAACTGATGGGTCTATAGTTTCCTGGTACTTCCTTCGACCCCCTTTATGGATTGGTACCACATGTGCCTCTCGCCAATCCCTAGGTACCTCCTGTCTCAAGTGACCTGTTGAAAAGCTCCGCCAGGGTGCAGCCAGTATGTCCGCCAATTCCCATAGCACTCTCGGATGAATGCCATCCGCCCAGGAGATTTGTCTTCTTTAGGGCCTTGAGGGCAAACCACACCCTTTTGGTGGGATGGCATCATCCGCCCTCCACCTTACTGGTCTTTTTATCCTTATCCAGATGTGACACCCCTGGGGTACCTTTCCCTCCCTTTTGCTCCATTTCTGCTGCTCCCCTGATCCCACTCCCTGCCGCTTCTATCCCCTTTGTGCCTTGCTTTGTAGATATCCCATCCCCCTCCCTAGTGAACACAGAGGCAAAGTACTCGTTAAATACCTCTGCCTGGTCCCTCGCCTCTTCCACCCACCCTCCTTCTGATCGTTGCTGGTTGCTGGGGATCAGCAGGGGAGGGAGAGGATTGAGCGTCTGGAGGACAGCTCTCCTCTCCTGGGAGGGACAGAGATCCCAAGCCTGTGCTCGGTTGCCCTCTGGCGGAGGCCGGAGATGCAGCAAGCGCTGACGATGCAGAGAAGGAATGGGGGAGTGGCAGATGTCAGTAACATGCCTTGGCATCAAGGCACCAGCCACTCCCCAAGAAACAGGTAAAAACATCCTTCAGCTCCGACGGAGACAGAGCACCGGAGCTTGCCCTTGATCTGTGGCAACCCGCTTGGCACCCTCCTGACCGACGCTACTGACTGCTCGGGGTGTTAGGGGCCCACCTTGTCCCCACCTGGGGGGGTAAACTGAGGCTACTTGGGCAATGGAGGATTGTCCAGTCAGGGCAGACCGCAGAGGGATGACTCTTTGGTGTTTCCCGAGGAGACCAGAGCTGAGGGGCGGAGAGGAGGAATAAACATAAGAATTAAAAAAAAAAAAAAAACTTTAATCAAGCCTGCAACCTATATGCACCCCTTAAAAAGCACAAAGCCAAAGCCCTTTGCAACCCCTGGCTCACCGGTGACCTACTTAGGTGACTAAAAGCTCGGGACCACCTCTGGGAGGTTGCCAGAAGCACTGGGAAACAAATTGATATCACTAACTACAAATGTGCACAAAATGACTGCACCAAACAAATCCGGGAAACGAGGACTACCTATTTCAATAATGCCCTCACTAACACATGGGGCAATGGAAGGGACTTCTGGAATAACATGAAAGTCATCACCGGAAAGCAGTCTAAATCACCCACATCAGTACTCTGCATAAATGGTGTAACTACACTCGACAAGAAACTCATTGCTGATACTTTCAATGTCGCTTTCATGTACCTCAGTTCTGTACTCCCCAAAGGTTTTTTCGATGAGGGGGATCCCACTGCCTCCCCAGCCCCCACCAGTCACCCTCCCTTCCACTGTAAAGCAGTAAAAATGCATTCGGTCCACAGCTATATTACCAAAGCCATCAGCAACTCCAGCGCAAGCAGCGACTCCCTTGACCTCAAACTACTATCGCTCACCCTTGATGAGGTTCTCTGGCCACTGACCAGGAACTTTAACCTCTACCTCAACCTCAGCCAGTTCCTGGACATATGGAAATCTGCCTCGGTAACCCCAATTCATAAAAGTGGTGACAAAACAGCACATGAGAACTACCGTCCAATTTCCATCCTACCTCCACTCTCCAAGACCCTGGAAAGAATTGTGTCAGACCAGCTCACTGACTACCTAGACTAGCACTGCATCCTGTGCAAGGAGCAGCATGGCTTTAGAAAAGGTCATAGCACCTCCATGACCTTACTTGAATTTACTGGTGCAATCCATCACTCACTAGATAACAGTCAACTAACTGGGTCCACCTTCATTGACTTAACTAAAGCTTTTGATACCATCAACCATCATCTACTACTTGCCCAGCTTTGGCTAGCAGGGCTCTCACCCAACTCAGTGAATTGGTTCAAAAGCTACTTAGATAACCGGTACCAAAGAGTGAAAATTGCAGACACACTCTCAGACCCAAGACCAGTCCGGTCCGGTGTCCCACAGGGCTCAATCCTGAGCCCCCTTTTCAGCCTCTTCTTGAACTCACTGCCAGAGTCCTGTCCTGAACAACTTCTACTCTACGCGGATGATGCTGTCATCTTGGCCTCCCACCATGATCCAGTACATCTTCAAGGAAACCTCCAGCGGGTCTTCACAGCAGTCGAAAATTGGTTCTCTAAACACAAACTGATCCTTAACCAGAAAAAAACAAAGACCATGATTTTCTGCAGCACTCACAACAAATTTAAACAATGTCAACTCTCCATTAAAACCAAGCAAGGAATCACCCTTGAATAAGTCCATACCTTTAAATACCTTGGCCTCACCCTTGACTCAAATCTCTCCTATGTTCCTCACATCAGTAATGTGGCAAAGGTAGCCAACACCAGGCTGGACCTACTGTTCCGACATAGAAAACATCTAATCCCTGAAGCTTTGTCTGTCGCCATCCAGAGCTCCATCATCATTATCATTGACTACGGCCTCATTATCTATGGATCTGCCAGAAGTTCCTCTCTCAAATGAGTCTCAACCTCCCTCAATCAAGCATGCTGACTCGATACTGGTTCCCACCGTCTCACCCACACCTGTGACCTCTACTCCAAAACATGGTGGCTGCAACTTAACAACCGAATCAAATACCAAACCTGCATCACAGCTAAGAAAATCCTACTGGGTCAGGCACCGCCTTAAGTCAGCAGCCTCCTTAAACCCAAAATCAACACTGTCAACACCAGGAGCACTAAGCCCCAAATCCTGCAAATCCCCCACTGCTGCACATCCCAAGGCCAAAGGTAATTTTCTTACAGGGCTTCAAGTTGGTTTAACAGTCTCTCTGGAGACATCTCCTCCGCAGCATCACTTGGTGTCTTCAAAACTAAGCTCCGCCTCTCCCTTATAGGTACCAACACCTGTGGTTGCACCACCTAACAATCAATGGCCCCTACACTGCCTCTGACCACCCTTGGTGTCTGTTCTGTTCTCTCTACTTGCACTTACCTGTCCGCAGCCACTTCCAATGCGCTTACCTCATGTCTGTCCTGACAAAGCCCTTCGTCTGCCTCACTCTGCCCCCTCCCGCATATGCCATCCCCTTCTTCAGCCTTTCCCCCTCCAGACTTCTTCTTCCTCATGTCTGTATGTCATGCCTCACCCTTACTTCCTATTGTCAGCCTAAGTTGCTATCTGTTATCCTGTATCATACAACTAATCTGTAACCATGTAACCAGCTTGATGCCAATTGTCTGTACTACTGATGTGGAACCTTTGTAAAAGAGCCTTGGCTCAAAGGTATTTTGTAATCCTAGACTCAAATAAATAAAAAAAAAAAAAAAACAAGAATGACAACCCATGTTTTTGTTGTGGATTTTAAAGGTTTAGAAGGCCATCATGTACTGGACAAAAAATTACGACTTTGACATGGGGTTGCTGAAACACCAGGGAACATCCTTAAACTATGATAACAATATTTTTGGAAAAGGTCAGAGCATAGTGGTTGTTTGGTTTAGGGATAACACATTGTTTTCTGGTTTTAACAATTATACTATTTTGTGGGTGATTTTATCTTACAGTAGACATAGATATACATAAGATGTATTTATGTGATCTTTCCTAGGTCAGACTCAGAAAAGTCATACACTGAAATTGCCAGTGATGTAAGGTGAAACTCCTGTCTCATTCAGAAACCCCTGGAATACTTTTGCAGGAAAAGACAAAACATTATCTTCAAATGATGAAAGTGAACAGCCACAAAGAAAGAAAGAAAGTACAGGTTAAGATGAGAGAGGGGGACCCCTGTCTGGAATATTTCAAGATTGAAAACGTGTTTGTTCGGTCAGGCATTTGGGACCACTTAATTCAATTTAATGAAGGCTTGGGGCAGTATCTTTTAATGTATTTTATAAAATGGTAAAAAAAAAATCTAGAAATGTCATTATCTGAGAGATGATCGTGCATTGAATATCTTGATAACATGGGTTGACAAAAGGGGGAGAGCTCATTGGCCAAACAGCATCACCTGACTGTGGATTAAATTCACAATTTTATCCATAGTTGGGGTGAGATGCCTGGCCAGCAAGATCCCTGGGCAGAGCGGGACTTGTTATCTTTGGGGAAATTCAGCAGTGACAGGCAGCCATTACAAGCGCAGCTAAACGAGAGAGAGAAGTGCAATGGTAAGTTGACGGCTGTCTGTCAGTGCTGTAGCTAATTCTCCTGTAGTACTCTAAGTCTTGTCAGTTTACCAGTACTGGCAGCTGTACTCCTATCCCACATGGAGTGCAGGAGACTGCCAACTTGTATGTGCTGCTTCTTTCCCCAACACCCCCTGCTCCCCACAGCGCAAACAGCCGTACCACGCGGTCACAAAACATATAGTGACACACTGAGGGAGAAAAACAGAGAGACAGCACCTGCCATTTGTTCAAGCATTTGTCCTGCAGCTGTCTCTCACATATCTCCCCTATATTTGGAAGCTGCGCTGAAAGAAAGATGGTGTGTGGCTGCAGTGAACCAGCAGTCTCCTTTTGCTACGTGAAGGCACGTCCTGCAATGTGCAATCCCCCCACCCGCCCAGCGTGTGACAGAGACAGAGCAAGAGTCACAGCGTCAGGACAGGCACAGCAACATTTCTTTTGTCTCTGCTGTCTTGTTATCGGCAGCCCAATTATGTGTTGGCAGGTCACCTCTCTGACTTCTAAGTGATGTGGCTGAAGAGGAGAGGGACCGGGACATTGTAGTTGATGTGGGGTATGTTATCTTTCTGTGGGCAGCCCAAGAGCAATCACGAGCCAACAGAGAGAGAGCAAGAGTAGCAGTCTCAGGACATCTTGCACACCACAGTGCACAACCATATAGTGTTCTCTCCTTTGTCCAACAAGCATGATCAATATAGAAACAGAAAGAGTAGGAGGGAAGGGAGCAGCGGGTAGTGATAGCGATCCGATCTTCAGACAGCAGGACCCTGAGTTGCAGTTCAGATGTCCTGCTGCTTGCTTGCCCCCCTGCTCAGCGGTGGTTTGTTTCTCCAGCCATCCTGACAGAGAGACAGAGAGAGAGAGAGGGAACACACAAGTAACTGTGTCCTCCATATGCTGTTTTTCTCTGTTTCTCTGTAATCATTGTGTGCATGTGTGTGTGTGTCAGTATGTCACCGGGAGGTGAGGAGCTACAGCAATCGTTTCTATCTCTGTGATGGCAACTGTATTCTGCATGTTTGTGTGATTGGGAGCTGAGGAGCAGTAGCAGTCACTGAGGAACTGCAGCAGTCACTGAGGAGCTGTAGCAGTCACTGAGGAGCTGTAGCTGTCAGTGAGGAACTGTAGCAGTCACTGAAACAATGAGAGAGAGAGAGAGAGAGAGAGAGAGAGCTGCCAGTGTTTGTCACTGACAGTTGAGGAAAGATCAAGTGGTGCAGCATGTTTCTTTCATGTCTGGTTTCCTTCTATGTTTAATATTTACTGGCTAGGGTCAATAAACCACCGCTAGAAGACCCTCACAAACTCCAAAATTCACACTTGTGAATTACAGAGTTCAATAAACCATGGTCCTGTGTCGCACAAAGTCACACAAAGTCACAAAACTGCACAAAGCTGGTTTGCCCAGAGACAGCCTTGCCCTGGGCGATAATTTGCACAGCACAAAGTGTCACGTTAAGTCGCACAAAAACACCTTGCACAGCACTAATGTACATAATATAGCATTGTGCCTGTATTCATGTACACGCCCCCTCTTTTTGCCCCTTGCATACATTATACTTTTGCATGGCACTAATGCAGTTTGCATGTGCTATTTGGCCTTTTGAATATAGCAGACCCGCACAAACCCGGTGCAAACCAAGCACAAATGGTTTGCGCCCAGCACAAAATTTTGAATTTGGCCTCATGACTTGTGTTTTGCCCCCACTGGGCTCTTTGACTCATTAAAATTATTTATATATTTCCCCACTTCCCTCACAACAAACTCAGGATCACCAGCGAACTGCCTCAAGTAATGTACAGAACACAGTCCCATTCGTTTTATGCCGGTGGATCGCAGGTGCCAGCTACACTTGATATGTGATTGAGGCAGTTGCCATAGAAAATGAGATCACATAAATTTGGATGTTTAACATACCTGAAGCAGTTAGAGGACTGACCCGTAGGCAGGAATGGGGAGCATGAGCAATCATATAAATAAAATTATGCATTTTGGGGGGAGTTTGTATGTGTGTGTGTGTGCGTGTGTAAAACACAAGTCCTTTTCAATCAGAAAATGTTTAAAGGGGAGTACTTAATACTAAGAGCTCCACACTCAGTCATGGGGTTGGTTTCAATTTGCACTTTGTATGCAAAAACCTTTTTTTTTTACTTACTGTTTACTGCAGTGTAGTAGACTGTATCAGGCTGATTCTGCTGACGTCCAAGCTGACATTTTCTGTAACAAAGAAATCCCAGAATCCCCTGTAGCTTGCAACAGAGCAGGACTCTAGCAGTGGGAGATTCAATAGCCTGCAGTGCATGTTAGAGTTTTAAAAGCTCTAGGGCCTAATTTTCAAAAATGGGCAAAGTGGAGTGCAAAGTTTTGCTCTGTGCTGTGCCCTTGCCCAGGAGTCCAACGGTGTTATATTCAGTTGGATAGAACTCCGGCACTATCCGACTGAATATAGGGACATGTCGAATGCTTAGACAAGTAGCATTGCCCTGACGTGGATCTCTGAAGTGCAGGGAACAGCACCACTAGACCCAAAACCCTGATCTTAATATTGAGTCAATCTGGATCAAAATACTATCTGAGGTTGAGGATATTATACTGGGTATTTGCTACCAACTCCCAAGTGCAGACATAAAAACTACTGAGGGTATTATTACTGAATTAGAAAATTCTTGTGAGCTAGGCAGCACCATTTGCATGGGTGATTCCAACTTGGGCGATACATCCTGGGTATCTGGAAATGCCCTCTCTAGTTCAGGAAAGAAACTACTTTCCTGTTCTCAACAACTGAATCTCGAGCAATGTATTTTGCTCCCTACCAGAGGCAATAACATTTTAGATTTAGTTTTCCATAGTAATCACTTAGATATTCGAGATATGTGCATACTACGTACCTCCTATTTGTAATAGTGATCATAACTCCATAAGCTTTTCTCTAGATCATAGTTTTACTATGAGCAATAACTCCACAAAAATATTTCTTTATAGTAAATCTGATCTATGTAATATTAAAGCAGAACTGAATTTAATTAACTGGGATGACAAACTGGGACAGGTACCTTACTGGACTGGGTGCTCTCTAACCACACTGATCATATAACGGACACAGCCGTACTCCCAGATGCCTTCAGTGACCACTCCCCAGTCTTGTTTCATTGGTTGAACAAATTCTCTAAACCACCCGCTAGAACAATTACCAGCAAGGTACTCGTTCATGGGCATCTTGAATCACTAAAAGCTGACCTGCGTAGTCAGGACTGGTCAATGGTTTACACTACTAACAACACTGACATTGCCCTTGACCAATTCATTCTTCAGTTCAATGCTATATGTGATAGGCATGCCCCCCCATAAAAAGCGTAAAATCAAAGGCAGCTGTAATCCCTGTTTTTCTCCAGACCTTCTTGAATTTCTGAATGCCAGGGACCATCTATGGCACAGGTCTAGGTCCTTGTGTAATCAGGTTGACATCCAGAGGTACAAAGCAGCTAGAAACAACTGCACGAGGGCTATTTGTGCAGCTAAAAATCAATATTATAAGGAAGTGCTTTCTCAGACCTGGAATGATGGCAGAAAATTTTGGACTAACCTTAAAAAGGTCACTGGGAGAGACCTCAGATCTGCCCCTACCATGCTTAACATTGATGGTGTACCCTCACTCAACCCCAAACTTATTGCTAACACTTTTAATAATGCCTTCACGGACCTGAGTGGTGTCCTGCTACCTGGCTACTTCTCTCAACCCCTCACAAGTGACTACTCTGGGAAAGAGACTCAGCACCATTCTCAACCTCATTTCTACTTCAAAACCCTCTCAGCCCATGAAGCCAGGAATTACCTACTCAAGGTATTAGGGAAATCTAGATTTAGTGGTGACACCCTGGATCTTAAGTTTGTAGCCCTTACACTGGATGAAATTCTGTCACCTTTAACACATATTATTAACATGTCACTTAGTTACTCTCAATTCCCTCAGAAATGAAAATCTGCCACTGTGACACCAGTTCATAAGTCAGGGGATTGCACAATTACTGGGAACTACAGGCCTAGCTCTATCCTTCCTCACTCTCGACAGCTCTTGAGCGTATAGTGGTTGACCAACTGGTTGAATACTTAGAAAAATATCAGCTACAATGCCCGCAACAACACGGGTTCAGAAATGGTCATAGTACCACTACCACCCTTCTGGAGTTCACAGGCCTTATTCACCACTCCTTAGATCAAGGACACCTGGTCGGTGCTGCTTTCATTGATTTAACCAAAGCTTTCAACACAGTGAATCATGCCCTCCTGGTCGAACAGCTTGCCATCATTGGCCTAGCTCATGACAACATAATCTGGTTTAAAAGCTACCTGCACAATCGTACACAGCAGGTGAAGATTGGTAACACCCTCTCGGATAGCAGACCTGTCCTGTCCTGTCTGGAGTTCCTCAAGAGTCCATCTTGGGCCCTCTTTTATTTAGCATTTTCCTTAACAACCTTCCTTACTCCTGTCAGGGTCACATGCTTTTATATGCTGATGATGCTGTCCTGTTCACCAGTGATCCAGACCCTAAGGTTCTTGAATCCAGGCTACAGAGTAATTTTGTAGTCATAGAAAGATGGTTCCATAAGCACAAGTTAGTTATGAATTACATGACTAAAACTATGCTGTTCTCCAGCTCCCAAAATAGGCATAGAACTTAACCTTTTTCTATCACCAATGAAGAGGGCTCTCCCCTGGAAAGGAAAGGGAAAGGGGAAATTGTTTAACCAGGAAAGGCACACTAAGCCAAAGCTTGTTTCCATGTGTGACCTGGGAGCACAAGGAAGAAGAAGAAGAAGAAGAAGAAGAAGAAGAAGAAGAAGAAGAAGAATCAGCATTTATATAGCGTTTTTCATACAACCACAGCGCTTTACAAGCAATGCTAGACTGGTAGTGAAGTGACTGAACGTGTGGTGGCGGCCATATCGCACATCATCACCCACACACAGCCTGGATAATTGCATGAACCAGTTTATGGGAAGGGGAATGTTGGCCAGGACACCAGGAATGTTCCCTACTCTTTAAGTTAAGTGACTTGCTCAGGATCACACAGTATGCAAGTGGGGGCTGTGGGATTCAAACCCCAGTCTCCAGATTTGCAGCTCAGTGCCCTATACCACTGCACTATACTGCCTCCTAAGGGAAAGGGGAATGGGTTCAGCTCTTTAAATATCTGGGGATTACAATTGATAGTACAATGACCTATGTCTATCACATTGACAACATTGCTAGGGCTGTTAACACCTGCATTGGGCTACTTTATAGGCATAAGCAATGTTTGACCCCAGAGGCTCTTAACCTGGTCATTCATAGCTCTCTTGTCTTGCTTATTGATTACGGCTTACCAATCTATGGATCAGCTACTGAAACAACTCTTCGCCACATAATAGTTGCACTCAACAAAGCATGCCAGTTCCTTACTGGCTCAGTCTGTCTGTCCCATACCTACAACATGTACGCTCAGGCTAACTGGCTCCAATTCAAAGGTAGACTCATGTATCAAACATGTTTACTGTCCAAAAAAGCAAGCTTAGGCAAAATACCCCCTGGTGTGCAAAAGCTTATTATCCCAACTATCAACCGTCATTGCACCAGAAGCTCTACTAGCCAGATTTTCAATAGACCCCACTGTCGTACTTCTCTGGGACAAAGGTCTTTTGCCTACTGTGCCCCGCTATGGATGAACTCTCTGCACCATGACATCACTTCAGTATCCACCTTGGACTCTTTCAAGGTTAAACTTAAAGCAACAGTTAGTTGCTGTTGCCAGTTGTGACTGCTTCCAATAAACTTCCTTCTTGTGACCAGCACTTATTATAACCTTATGCTATCCTGACCTTATGCATAACTGTTCTCATCATGAATTAACTGTTCTAAGTTACTAATCATTCTCCTTTCACATTTCCTCTTGATCTCTTTCACTCTTTCTACTCCCCCCTCTATGGCTTTCCCCTTATCATCCCTCTTCCCCCATTATATCTCCTGAGCTCCCTTGCTCGCTTTAAAATGCTTTGTCCCATACCTACACACCTCTGACGAGGCCCCTGGGCTGATGCCATCCCTTACCTTGTTGATTATTAGATATTAGGCTGAGTCTGTTCTCATTTTCCTGTAAAAGGTCATTTCATAAGACCCCATCCCTTCTAATATGACCTTTTGAATTCCAGGTTTTAATCAAATACGCCCCTTGGTATACATTGTACAATGCCACATGTATAGGAACTTCTCTAGTTATACACTCTTGTAATGTTTTGTATAATTCCTTGTTTGTTTGTTCTCCATCTCATACTTTTCCAATATGTATTGCCATCTGATGTAGAACCTATGAAATGAGCTTGTTCTCAAACGTGTTATCCGAAATTTCAATAAATATATTTTCTCCTCCTTTCCTATTAAGCATAGATACTGTATTGTTCTTAAGGGATAGATATCTTCCCTTTGTATTTAAAAACAATAAAACAAAATATAAACCAAAATGGCTGTCCAAACCAATCCAATGGATTTTAAGACTAAAAAATAAAAAAAAAAACACTTACTATTCTTAAAGTCACAGAACAACGATACCTGGTCCCCCTTTCTAAAAACTCAAAAAAAAAAGTGTAAGTCTATGATCAGAAAAGTGAAGAAAAAGTGGGAATACAATCTTGCTATTTGTGTAAATAAAAATAATGGGAAATCTTTCTATTCTTATATTAATTTCCTTAAAAAACCAACCTGCCAGGTAGGTCCATTACTGCATAATTCTGCTCTTTCCCATGAATCACAACACATGGCTAACATCTTGAATCAAATATTGTGTGAAGTATTCTTAACTTAACCTGTTCATAATAATAGTAATGTTTCAGTTACAAATGAATCTATAATAACTCTATCTGAAGATATGATTCATACTAAACTCCTTTCCCTAAACAATAAATACACCCCAGTGCCAGATGAAATTAATGGCCACTTGTTGTATTTATCGACTGATGACATTTCCCGCCCCCTTAGAATGTTATTTGAACTCTGCTTACAGTTGCATTTTGTACCCAAGGAGTGGAAATCTGCATGTGTCATACCAGTATACAAGAAGGGCCCGCATTCCAACTGTGAAAATTATAGATCAATTAGTTTGACATCTACAATATGTAACTTACTTGAAAGCATTATTAAAAAACTTATAGGTCCTACCGTAGACAATATTGACCTAGAACAACATGGTTTCAAAAAAGGTAGGAGTTACCTAAGTAATTTAATGTGCTTTTATGAAAACGTTACCAAGTATTTAGACAATGATATACCATTTGATATTGTGTACCTAGATTTTAGTAAAGCATTTTATGTCATGGCCCATCAGGCTGTGGTAACTAAACTTCTTCAAAACAGTATTAATAAACACATTGTGAAATGGATAGAAAATTGGTTATCCCACAGATCACAGAAGGTACTGTACTTATCACAGGTCATTTGTCAGATATAGGATTGGTTACAAGTGGCGTCCCACAGAGGTTGGTGCTGGGCCCCCGTCTTTTTCAAATATTTATAGCTGACCTTACCAAGAACTTCTTGTCATCTACAATTAAATATGCAGATGACATCAAAATTGGCGGTCCATGTAATAATTCAGATAATATTTCTATAATTCAACAAGATTTAGACAGTATAGCACAATGTGTTAAAGACTGGGGCATGAAACTAAATGCTTCTAAGTGCAAAGTGATGCACTTAGGTTTTAATAACCCATCTTCGGTTTATTTATTAAATGGGTCTCCATTACAAATTACTAACAATGAAAAAGACTAGGAAATATTCATGTCTAATGACTTGGGATATAACAAACAAATTAATGAGGCTATCAATAAAACAAATTAAGATACCTGGTCTATTAAAAGAAACATTAAGTCTAGAAATCCAGAGGTTATGCTTCCTCTATTTAGGGCATATGATAGACCTTGCTTGGAATACTCCTCCCAGTTGTGGAGCCCATATAAAAAAGGGGAGAGTGCAGCTCTGGATAAAATCCAGAGAAAGTACACAAAGCAAAAAACTGGTCTTCATAATGTCCCATACGTTAATAGACTATAATGTATAGTGGAATGCTGTTGTGCATGAAATTCCATGCCTAGAATATGCTTGTTCTGCTGCAGTAGTGATGTCATTAAGTTGTTCTGCTGCAGTAGTGATGTCACTACTGCAGCAGAACCACTTGGAATCCTGGCACATTGTTGCTTTCCTCTATTTAATTCTGTGGTGACAGTATTCTAGAACCTCTAGAGACTTTTCAAGTCAGTTTCATTATGAAAAAGAGAGAAAAAAAACACAACACACACATTTCACATAATATTACTATACACTATAAAAAATACAGGATGAGCAACTTTATGCACAACCTGTGTGTTCTGTCAGCTCGGGGTTCTGATTCCCATGGACCTCTCGAGCTTCGCTCTTGAGGTTAGAGGGAATAAGAACCCCTCTGTGGCAGAACACACTTGTGCATAGTTACCCATCCAGTATTCTCTATGGAGGAGATAAATCTTATGCCATTATCACTTAGACATTTTCGCGGTGATCTTATCTTTATGTTTGATATAGTCCATGATCCATATTTATTTACAGAATTAGGTTTTGATTTCAAAGATGATACATACAATACTGGAGGACACCACCTTCAGATCACCAGACCTAGATTTCATCATACAAATATTTTAATACCCAGCAAATTATTAATCCATGGAATAAACTTCCCATAGAAGTTATTTTAAGCAAAACAAAGTTAGAGTTTAAAAATCGACTGGATAAAGTAATTCTCAATGGGGCCTGTATTGAACATTATAATTAAATAGGTGCGTTTATGGGCCTCCAAGCCCCCTTGCACCTTAACCACCTTGGTGTGAACCTTAATAATGGGAGGAGCACTAGGCACAATATTCAAAGAGACCCATGCAAGTGAGCCCACTGGGGGATGCAAGGCACTAAGGGACCATTTGTATGCCCACTATGGGCTTATTTGCATGGGAAGCACAGCAGGTTAATGTGGTGCCACCCCCCCAATCACTCGGTCCCATAGATGTATGGAATTCCCGGGTATCTAGTGGTCACCCCCACCCTCTGATTGATGGCCCAGCATATAAGTAATGAATCCCTGGTGCCCAGTGGTCTCCCCTCTCCATTCACAAGTGTGACATAATAATAAAGTCCCCCAGTGCCTAGTGGGCCCTGCAATGTAGGAATAAAGTCCCCCTGGTGCCTAGTGGGCCCTGTAACATAAGAATAAAATTCCCCTGGTGCCTAGTGGGCCCTGCAACATAAGAATAAAGTCCCCCTGGTGCCTAGTGGGCCCTGCAACATAAGAATAAAGTCTCCCAGTGCCTAGTGGGCCCCCCTCCCTCTGATCACCATCACAGCATGTAATGAATGAATCCCTGTTACCCAGCAGTTCTCCCACCATTGATTGCCATCCCATCATGTAAGTAATGAATCCCTGGTGCCCAGTGGTCCCCCCTGTTTGCTGGCCCAGCATAAGAATATACTCCCCGTGGTAACCACGGGACCCCTTCCCTATGATCATCAGTCAGCTAAACAAATATAGTTCCCCCAGTGCCCAGTGTCCCAACCCACCCTCTAATCCCAGCACATTAAGGGTAAGAGATGTCCCTGGCATCCATTGGTCCCTCCTGTTCCCCAGTCCCTGGCCCCTTTACGAAAACATATTCCCTGGTGTCCAGTGCCCCCTGCTCCTCACCGATTCCCAGACCCGTAACACAGATAACATCCAATCCTGTGTTTATGCTGTAACTATAATGTAATGTGCATGGCAAAAAAAAAAAATTCCCTGGTGTGTCCTGGAATGCCCACACTCTCTAATTGCTTTCACATCTCAGAAGTGTCACATTCTCTCCCTCCCCAGTGTGTTCTGCAGCCCTAAAATTATATCAGCTGGTATACTGCTGGAGTGATACATTCTTCCTCTCCCAGTGTGTTACACAGCTGTAAATTAGTGCTACATACATACAGTGTTGCTGCAGTTCGTTCTGTCTCTGTCTCTGTCTCTGTCTCTCTCTCTCTCTCTCTCTCTTAGGCAATCAAAACCCCTATTATCCAGAATGGCTGCACTGGCTATAACACTGATGGTTACCTGCTTAACACTTTATCTCTTATTATGGATCTCACAAGCTCCTTACTCCTTATCCACTAAAGCCGTTCTTTCTGACCACAGACACTTCACCTTTTCCAGTTCATTCACACTGTCAAACAGGCAACTTGATCTTACCCCTCTACTTATCTGTAAATACTACTTTGAAGTAGCAGCTTGTATGCATAAAAAGTTCTTCCACTGCCAGGGGATCCTGTCTACTGCTTTTGTACATCCTGGGTGGGATATTCAGACTGCACCAGGCTGTGGCGCAAGCCTGGGTGCAGCGCAACTGGGATTGCCAGGCGCTGACTAGGTGATATTCAAGCGGTGCTGTGGGATGGCTCAGCACTGTTGAATATCGCTTGTGTGACTGCCATTGTGCATGGTGCAGTGATACTGCACCAGCAAGTGGGCCAGAGAGGGCAGGGGGGTGCGCCAGTGCAAGTGCCATTGCACTAGGTGCATCAACCGCGATATTCAAAGTTGCCATGAAAATGGGGCCATAATGCATGCAAAGTGCAAATGGGGTGATTTGCATGTCATTATGGCCCCATTTGCATGCTGGTGCAGCCATCCCTGGCGACTTGCGCCCTGCCAGGCTGCAGCCGTCGGAGACCAACACCCCCTGCAGAAGCGGCAAAGTGCCCCACTGCCCAATCACAGGCATATGTATAAAATTTAAAATGTCCCATATCCCTGGTGGTATGGTGGACCACTGGCAGCCCAATCGCAGGCATATGTAAAAAGTTTAAAATGTCCTATATCCCTGGTGGTCCAGTGAACCGCTCGCAGCCCAATAACGGGCAGAAGTCAAATGAAAGATTAAATCCCATCCCTGGTGGTCCAGCGGTACCTCCCTCCCTCCCATTGAGCCCCGCCACCCCGCTCCCCCCCGGTCAGCGGCAGCTCCCCACCTACAAGCCACCCAGCCGCCCAGCGACTGATTACATACAGTTCAGCTGTACACCCATTGGTCCACAGCGTGGGCCAATGTGCATGCAGACCATACTGTACTACACAGCCCAGATATGTGAATGGATTCATTCACATATCTGGACTGTGTATAGGTATGGTTCTAGATGCTCTTGGCCCACGCCAGGACCAATGGGTGTACAGCTGTACTGTACGCAGTCAGTCGGCAGATGGCCGGGTGGCTTGCGGGTGGGGAGCTGCCACTTATCTTAAAGAGACCCTCCTTATCTACCTTATTTATCCCTTTCAAGTACTTGAAGGTCTCAGTCATGTCCCCACTCTCTCCTGTCCACCAGGTAGTACATTTTCAGTGGCCTCAACCTCTCTTCATATGCTTTACCCTGCTGACCCACTGTCATCTTTGTAGTCCTCCTCTGGACCTTCACCAGCATGTTACTGTCCTTTCTGAGGTAAGGGCACCAGTACTGAACTCCATACTCTAGATGTGGCCTCACCAGTGACCTGTACAAGGACAGTATAGCCTAAACTATAACAATAAAGAATTGTTAAAAAATTTAGCCAGCCCGACGGTTCAGCAGAAAGGCATCTGTCTACAATGCCATCATCTCGGGTTCGAAGATGGACTCGGGAGTTGGAGGGCCAGCTGGGTGGAGAAAGACTGAGCATCCAGGGGACTGAGCTCCTTCTCTGGGGGGATGGGGATTGCATGTCTGGCACACTGTGGAGGTTGGAGGCTCCACAAGTGGCTGGTGCTGTCACGTATGGAGGGGCATGGCAGACACTAAGCATCACTGCATGTCCCACCTCCATGGTACCAGCATCAGGAAAAAACTGGCCCCAGAATATGACACTGACTCTGCAGCTATCCCTGCTGCCTACCAGTGTCTGCTGGGTGGGGGTCCCTCTCCCATAGCCCTGACCCATGGCGGGGTAAACTGGGTCTCACCTACCCAGTGTCCATTGGGTGGGATGCCTGCCCAGAGAAGTAAGCCTGGGCATGGAGGGATGGTGGGTGGAGCAGGGCTGAACTCCGTTCGGGGGCTGGGCAAAGATTTTTTTTCTTTCATTTCAGTTTCTGCCACCTGAGGAAAAGTAAGATGGGTGCCAGGGAGCTATGAAGGAGGTGCCTGGCTAGCACAGGGACATTTTTTGTAATATGGTCAGTAGCTGCTGATAACTGTGCTATACTAACATAAAACATATGGCTAGAAACCTGTATTAGCTATTAAAAGAGCTTGATTTTCCCTACCCATTTCATAATCCTCTTCAACCCGTTGTGCTTTCCCTATTTATTTACCGAATGTATTCACTGTGCTATGGTATATTTATGTTGCCATCACAAGACCTGCCTTGTTAGTACATGCCAACTACTGTTTAATTTGTGTTTCACACTTACAAGTACAGTAAAAGAGTGGAGGAGGAAACCATCTAAATAACAAAGCAGAGTACCTAAAGTTGTGGGACAGATTTAGATGAGATGGAAGACAACTGAATATACTGTATATGTGTGGGTGGGGTGAGGAGGCAAAGAGGAAGAATATTGCAGCATGATCGTATGAAGAGCTGATTTCTTTCTAGATTGTCTTGTTGTGTTAGGTTACTGTAAACAACAAAAACAAACAAATATCCTAGCTTTAACTACAAAACGTAGTTTTTATTATGAGATTTCCTGTAAGCAAAAGGTATGGATGACAACAACTTAATTCTGACATTCCTTAACATCATTTGTAGACATTTGCTTCTTGGAAGAAAGCAACAAGCGCAACCAGCTCACTTTGTAGCCTGGCCTATGGTTTTGGTTCTATTGCTGTGATCAGCCACTTTCAATGCTGTGAGCTATCTTTAATGTAGGCCATCCATCAACAAAACCGCTAGCAAACATGTGCATTGGTTACAAATTTTTACCTTGTAGGAAGTCATAAAGCATTCTGTCAGACTACTGGGATTTTTAGTAAAATAATTGTTGTCTAGAAAAATATTAGCCTGTGATGAATTAGTGAAGCTGGGGTTTAAATGTTACTGTAATGCTGTCCTAAAGCAACCTTTTTATTTTTCTGTACAGCTCTTGCATAATTTACAGAAGCATAGCTTCTCCTTTGTATACTGACATAGAGCTGCCAGGTCACATCATTTCTGAACCTAACATTCTGCTGGAGCTTCACAGTCAAATTGAAATACTTGCCTTTAGGCTTCTGCCTTCTACCAATTTTTAAAGTACTAACTCACCACTTACAGGATCACTGAAACAAATTATTTTTTTTTCATCCAGTCTGAGGCATACACTTAAAGCAACAATATCTGTTTTATCACCATGTAGTTTTTTCAACACTATTGTTTGTCTAGTAAAAATACCAATATACCAATTTTTCTCCTCATTATCTTTCATTCCTGAACTAATGTAAGGGATTGCGAAGTTTTAAAGGTCTGGCTCCCATGCCATGCCTGCCATGACAAAATTAAACATCTTGGTACAGTGCTGTGCTGCTTACCATCAGAATCAGTAGGAGGAAATGGACAAGGAAATGATAGAAGGCATCCTTAGGATGCCAGAAAAAGGGGAGATATTGTTGATCGGGGACCTGAATATGCCAGATGTTAACTGTAGCACCTTTGCTGCAGCCACATCCAAGAGCAGGGCCATTCTTGATGCCCTACAGGGGGCATACCTCAGACAGCTAGTGTTGGAACCCACTCGGGAGGGAGCAATCTTAGACCTGGTACTCTCAAATGGGGACAGAAAGGATCTCAGATCTAGAGGTGAGTAGCCATCTGGGGAGAAGTGATCACCAAACAGTGTGGGTCACAATAAACTCAGCTGCAGAGCCAAGCCATACAAAAGCGAGGGTACTGGACTTCAGGAGGGCTGACTTTGTCAAAATGGGAGAGTACCTCAGAAAAGCACTAGCAAATAGGCAAGAAGGAGGGGTGAAGCAACAATGGGGAAACATCAAAACTGCCATCACAGAGGCAACAAGCCTTTGTGTAAAGCAAATAAACAAATCAAAATGAATGAAAAAAACACTATGGTTGTCAAAAGAGGTGGTGAGGAAGGTTATGAAGAAAAAGATAGCATTTAGCAAGCATAAGGAAACACAGAAGAAGCAGGACAGAGAACTGTACCAGTTAAAGCAGAAGAAAGCTAGGAAGGCAGTCAGAATAGTAAAGGCACAAACTGAGGAAAAGGTAGCCAACTCAGTTAAGACGGGGGATAAAACCTTTTATAGGTACATTAGGGAGCATAGAAAGACAAAGGGAGGGATAGTGATGCTGAATAAAGGGAACGGTGAGTGGGCAGAGAAGGACAGTGAAAAAGCAGGGATACTGAATGAATACTTCTACTTAGTATTCACAAAAGAAGAGCAGGGGAGGTACCTAATCCAATCAATAAAAGCACTCTGGATAGGGGGGTTGATCCCAGTTCTTTCACAGAAGAAAGGATCTGAAAGAAATCCTAAAACTGAAGGTGGACAAAGCAATGGGGCCTGACGGGATTCACCCCAGAATTCTAAAAGAATTAAGGGGAGAACTAGTGACACCACTAACTAGCCTTTTTAACAAATCATGGGAGGATGGTGCGGTACCTGAGGACTGGAGGAGGGCGGATGTGATTCCCCTTCACAAAAGTGGGAGCAAGACAGAGGCAGAAAACTACAGATCTGTCAGTTTTACCTCAGTGGTAGGGAAAATGATGGAATCACTTCTGAAGGAAAGAATTATTGAGTACCTAGAGGCCAGTGGGGCACAGGACTCAAGGCAGCATAGATTCACAGCGGGAAGGTCATGTCAGATGAATCTAATTGATTTCTCTGACTGGGTGACCAAAGTAGTAGACCTGGGAGGGGCTGTGGACATGGTCTACCTAGACTTTAGCAAGGCATTTGACACAGTCCCACACAAAAGATTAATAAACTAATTAACCAGCCAGGGAGTGGGTCCCAGGGTGATAGCCTGGTTAAAACATTGGCTGGACAACAGGACACAGAAGGTAATAGTAAATAGAGTCCACTCTGAAGAAAGGGAAGTTATTAGTGGGGTACCGCAGGGTTGAGTACTGGGTTCGGTCCTTTTTATTGTCTTTATAGGTGACATTAAGTTCAGACATATAAATATTTGAGTATGTGGCTAGACGAGTCTTTAAATTGGGTAGTCCACATAGATAGTGTAATAAATACTGTAAGGAAAAAAACTGGGTGCTTTGTACTGAGTAAGAAATACCATGAGTCCTGAGACATGGGAGAAGGTGGTTAGTACAATGATTATCCCTATATTGCATTATGGGAACTTCATTTACACTAGTGGAAGAAAAAGTTATTTGGATAGGGCAGATGTGTGTTATGGAAGATTAGCAAGATTTATTTTAGATGCCAATTGGTTTACTCATAAGTGTTTTTTATTTAACCATGTACAATGGATGAGACCATCAGAATATAGACAGGAACATTTATTAGCCTTTATGTATAAATGATAGACTGGAACTTTGCCTCCCTATATTAAAGTAAGATTACCTTTCCGAAATAGATTAGGTTAATTAAGAACAGCCCATGCCATGGAGTTTGTTGTCCCCAAATGTAATCTAGTGATAGGTGAACAGTCTGTCTTATGTAGGGGTCCCCTTGAATGGAATAAGATTCCAACTGAAGTAAAGTTCTTTAAGGGAAGACCATCTTGTTGTCCAAAATGATAAATGTATTTTCTTTTTTTTTTCTCCTTCCTACCATTGTAAATAAGATTTTATGTTATTTTTATTTAATGATTGTGTTAGGGTGTATGTCTTTAATGATTATTTGTCTTGTTTAATGTAAAATCTGTGGTGTGTGTTTTTAAAGTTTATGTTTGTACTACTTAAGCCTGTTGTTTGTACAGGACCTCATTGTAAATGAGCATAAGCTTAATTGAGTAAATCCTGGTTCATATGTCTGCATATGAATAAAAATTCTACTACTACTACTACATTGCAGGGGGACTGAAAGGAAAAGTATGCCTCTTTGCAAATGATACAAACATCTGCAACAGGGCTAATACACAAGGAGGGTGTGTGGAAAGGATGAGAAGGGACTTGGCAAGGTTGGAGGAATGGTCAGAAGTATGGCAGCTTGGATTCAGTGCAAAGAAGTGCAAAGTAATGCACATGGGAAACAAAAAACCAGGAAGAGTACACAATGGGGGTTATTAAAAAAACAGAAATGGAAAGGACTTGGGGTGATCATATCAGATGACCTAAAGGTTAGCAAGCAATGTGAGAAGGCAGTAAGGATGGCTGGGGGATAATGGGATGTATAGGGAGAGGCATCACCAATAGAAAACAAGAAGTTGTTATCCCTCTGAACAGACAGTTGGTGAGACCCCAGCTGGAGTACTACATCCAGTTCTGGAGACCCCATCTCCACAAGGACATAGACAGGGTAGAGGCTATCCAGAGGAGGGCAACTAAAATGGTACAGGGTCTGCAACAGAAGCCATACGTGGAGAGACTAAAGGAGCTTAATAATACCCTCAAGGAAAGGGAGGGGCATGATAGAAACTTTTAAGTACCTCAAGGGAATCAACAAAGTCCATGAGGGTAGCATCTTTCAGAAAAATAGATGTTCAAGAACAAGGGGGCACAATTTGAAGATAGAGTGGGGACAGCTCAGGGGTAATGTGAGGGAGTATTTTTTCACAAAGATGGTGGTGGACGCATGGAGCGGCCTTCCTGAGGAAGTTGTGGGGTCAAAAACAGTGGGGGAATTCAAGAATGCATGGGACAGACATAGGGCAATTCTTGTGAGGGGTAAGAAGAAATAGGCTGTTGGTTAACTAGGATCAGCAGCTTATCCACTAGGTAGGGAAATGGGAAGACTAGGTGGGCCGAGCGGTCCTTATCTGCCGTCAAAGTCTATATTTCTATGTTTCCACAACACCATCCTAATACATCCACAGTATGACTCTTGTATGTACATTCAACAGGTAACCTTGATGGAAGAGAGTTTTTTGTTAAATTGTGATTGTCGGCCATCTTTAATGACTCGAGTAATTTATTATAAAATTAGCTACAAACGCTGTTTAAAAAATATATGAGAAAATTAAAAATATAATTACAATGAATCTAAGGGTTTTAGGTATATATTTTTGTTTAAAAACAAACATGTATATGATGATATATTTTGTTGACAAACAAAAACAATTGCTTTAAGACTCAGGAAAGATCAAGTTCCATTTCACTCAATACTGATCAATAGTATAGCTAGTTGCATTTGTTTTACAGGTGTCTTTGATGGTTGTTTTTGTCATTATTTAACATGGTGGCATAGTATTGTGATGATGGAAGGGACTTAAGGTTCATCTTGTCTACCCCTGCCTTGTCGGTCATGATACCTGCAGAGAGAGAGGCAGATAATAGGGGACAAGGCATTTCTGAGTGGCTGTCTTCCCAGGGTGCAGTCAGGCACACACATGTGTGGGGTAGTGTGCATGCATGCTGGCATTTGTCTGCAGCCCTTCCCCTCCTGGTGTCCTTGCATGCTCTATCACCTGACCTCCAACAGGTGGCAGCCTCCTGGCAGGATGCAGAGTCCCCACCCCAAGGGAGAAGAGCTATCTCTGGGAGGCTTGAACCTCTTTCCCCTGGCTGTTCCATAATGACCAAACTTCTTCCTGAACCTCGGCTGCCAGTGTTATGAGTGGTAGCCCTACCCTTATACTGACAAACTGGCCCTTGGTTTGATTTGTTCATCCATGTGTGTCTGTTTGAAGCATTTTGACTATATCTTCCTTTGTAGTGGTTGGTCCTTTTCCCCATTTGGTTTTGGTATTTTTATTTTATTAGCAATATCTGATTTGTGTCAGAAAAGTCTGTTTTATTTCCTCTGAAGATCAGATGATGGTAATTAGATTCAATTAGGTATTTTTCATGCTTCCAGTGATCTCTGTAATTGTGCTGGGCTTGTAGTCTGTTTCATCTTTTAATTTTAGGTAAAAAATGAAGTTTACCAAATGTTAATATAGTTCAATAATTTGTACTTTGTAGATTTCTTTTGTTTCTTTTATGTATTGTGGGAATTTGTTTTAGTAGATTCATGTCAATTTTTTTACTGTATTTAGCTGTAGTTTGTTTTATTGTTTCTTTGCAGAGCCTTTCTTTCATTTAGATTTTTTTCTGTGCCAGATTTTTTTACATATTTGCTGACCTTTTGGGAGTAGGTGTTGATGGGTTGCAAAGTGCTTTTCCCTGTGGGAATGTAAGTATATTAATTAGAATTCACAATCTGCTGTTCATAAACTTGATGTCATACCAATGAATAAGAGAATCTGAAGTGTGGGTAACAAATTGTTTGGTTTCAATATCTGTTCAAACTACACATTTACACTGAAAAGCCTGAAACCCAGTGTAAAGTATCATGGGTATGCAAAGCCTTGTATGGAAGGTAGGCTGACACGGGTTTGCCGGAAGAAATATCACCCTATGTACAGACTTTTACTTCTGTTTCAGTTAAGGGTGAGTGCAGCAGACTGCAGACATGTTTCATCCTATTGAGACCCATCAGTAGTATTGTGCAGAACTTTCAAATTCTGGCAAAACAGAATTCCATGGAATTCTGGAAAATTCCCACCAATTCCATGGTATTTTGCAGCATAATTTCCATGGTTTATGTAATCTGTGGCTTAGTGCTGCATGGTTTTCTTTATATAAACTACCGATAAGTGTTCTGTGGTTTATATAAAAAGCCAGAACTCCCTGGAATGTTTAAGAAAATTCCCAAAAGCATTTCAGTAGTGCTGTGTGGAATATAGCATTCCGCCTGTGAAATTAGTGCAGAATGACCATTCCGCCAGTGGAATTTCCACCAAAATTTCACTGGTTCTTCTGAGGAATTTTACCTGCTGTGATCCGTGGACTAATATTCAACAGAACAACATTTTCCATAACCATTTCCACTGAAAATGTTGAGATCTGCAGAATAATATTCCACAGAAGATCATTTTTCCATGGAAAATCATTCCACAACCATTTCTGCAGAAAATATTGAATACATTCCATGGAAATATTGTGGAGAAAATCATTCTGCATTTTGTCTGCTGCAGAATTCCACCATTCCATTTCTGGTGAAATTCAACAGAATTTTGGTGGAATTCTGACATTTCCATGAAATTTAGTTCCACTGGAATTTGAAAATTCTACACAGCACTACATTTCAGAAATGTAATTGTCATTGCCCCTGAATTGCACCATTATCATTCTTTATTCCACACAGTTCCACTTCTCAGTGCAGCGTAGTTGCTATCCCAGCCAAATAGCAAGCCAGACCAGTACATTTCAGAAGACCCGCGACAGTCAACAAATTCATTGTTGACTGACATTACAGTGACACTTTTATGTCAACCGCATTTGTGGTTGGCATAAAGGCAGTCACTTCGGACTGTGTTTTCTTCGAGGGTCTTTGCCCCCAACCCTCAATGCGGGGGGCTCTGCACCCTGCACTCCTTGTAACTAAATTAATCAACGCCAAGCCAGAGTCGATTCAAGGAGAGGGTGCAAGACCCCCAGAAAGAGCACTGGGGTCCCATGCTGACACTACCGTGACCTGGCACTGTTGTCGATGTAGTGTCAGTCGCTGTAAAATTGTCACCATAGCAATGGCATGTCAATTTCAGACAGTTACTAAAACCTGCTCATTTGTAAGTTTGCTCTCTTTGTATCCTTTTGGATTACACATTCTGCTCTTTTCCAGTCTGCCTCTGGTATGCTACTCAAGTAGACAGGCTAGCACTGACACAATACTGAAGGATGGGACCACACACTAGTGTGCTAGTTAAAATGTCAACTTTATTGCAGGATACACCCAATAAAAATAGAGAAAGTGCCCACTGCTGAAGCGTGAAATATCAGTGTGCAGTTGTGGGGGTCTCTGTTCAATTTGCATACATCCTGCAGTAAAGTTGATATATCTAACTAATAGACCAACATGTGGTCTCGTCCATCAGTGTGGCAATGGTGCCAGACTGCTTGTTTGATTGCCACATGTTTCTGCCTTGTGCACAACCTTAGTATTCAAGTGGCTTTTCTTGGCATTCCTCTATGGTATGTTACCTCCTAATTGCCTGAAGTGTACGGTAGGTAACAACGTTTCTTGTTTCATTGAAATCGGTGGGTAATAGGGGTCAAACTTGTAATTTATTAACATTGTTATTACTAATATCATGGGTAATAACAATGCCATTATATTGCATTCTTAGTACAGGTAATAACAATATAATACAGTATAATGACATTGTTTTTACCACTGTTACTACTAATGTTTATCTGTTATGTCTTATGTTGCCTTATCTATGTGGTACCTTGTCGTTCTTGCCATGGGATACAGTGTATAGTAATTAAAAATGCAAATGGCATTTTAATTTACCCACCTAGAAATAAGTAATAACAAATAAATAGCAAGAGGTGCTAAACGAGCAGAAAAAGTACAATAGGCTACAGTGACTGAACTATGAACTAGTGGTCGAGGAATACAAGGGTATGATGAGAGGGGAAATCGAGGGGCATACATACTGCATGTTTCTTTTGAAAAATTCTTATTAATAGAGATTATGCAATAGAATATAACTTTCAGAGACATTTGTTACCTTATAGTATGTTTTCAGGAATGTCCAAGGAGGCTGGCGGCTCCTCAGGGAAGCAAGGGAATGCAGTGGACACTTCAGTATGGTTACAGTACCCAGAGGGGATGACACAGCTAAGCCATTCTGGTAGCAGTTATCATACACACTCAGTAAAGCCACACCAAATGTGTTTGTTATAGCTCAAAAGACTCATTCTCATAGGCCAAAATATTCTAAAAACACTATGTACGCTGGGTAATTAATCCATTAATGCCTCTTACTAATCTGTTCATGACAAGATCCATCATTTTGAGGATCTTGTGCTCAGAGATGAACAGCAGGTTTGATGGTGCAAAATATTTTATTAATATTAAACAAGGGAATGAGAGTCTGACCTGATGTAACTCTTGCTTCTCACCACGAACCAATTTTCTACATAGCAATTTACTACTGTGGTGTTAAGACTAATTAGCACAGATCTAAGACCTCTGACTTCAGACTTTGTATGGGTTGGTAATAACATTCATATAACTCTTCTTAGAAGACTGCCTGGGCATACTGCCAAGAAAATTGTGTCTGAAAAATCTTGTCTGATGGTTCACTTGCAAACAATTTCTTCCCCTTCTGTTTCTCAGTTACATCAGTAGCATTCATTAAAAAGACTGAGTTGATATACACCACAATTATTATATCATAGGGACCAAGTATATTGAGCACAGCAGTGAAGTATGTTGCATTTAAAAGGAAAGCTTATTAGGATTTAATGGAGTTGGGAGTCAAAGAATAAATTCTATATATCACTAATACTGGTGCAACTAAAAGCTTCATAATGAGGAAGTAGCTTAATTACTTTAAGACAGAACAATTCTTTTCCAGTGCATTGAGAGCTATCTCTTTCTCATCTTAGTACATTATGCTCGGCTGAACATTGTTCAATTGCAGTAGTTCCTTGTTCCTTTCCCATGAAAGTGATCAGATAATGGTTCTCTATGGACCCCGGAAAAATGAAATCTCAAATGCCGGGGGCTGTACTGGTGAGTTCCTCTATCCTTATTTTTGTAATAAACGTTGTATATTAACCTAGTACCAAGGGTTTGGTTATTACTATTAAAAACTAAGAGGGCATGCTCATTTTCGCAGCTGACTAAGTACTGTAGAACTGTTTTGTGAATGAGCACATGAGGACAGGAAACCTGCCGCCATCAATCCATTCAGCATATGTTGCATGAACCATGGAGGGTTGAGTTCACCAATGAATTAGAACATAACACAAGTGCAATCAGGAGTGTTATGACAAAGGATATTCGGGGGTTGGGGGGACACAATTAAAAATGAATCCACGGCACACACTAAATTCTACAATAATTGCCATCCTCAGCACAAATGGCACTTCTTGAAACCAAAGGATGCTTCCCTACCCCCCCCCCACAGACTCAGTGGTGTGGTTGCCATGTTGTGCTTTAATTGAAAATACATAGGCATGGGAAACTCTCATATCTACATTTGTAAAAGGAGGGAAGTGAACAACTTCTGTTCTATTTTTGGCTCCACCATGACTCAAAACAGTAAGACCATATTATATGACTGGTTCATCCTCCCTCTGGGCTGTTACAGACAAAGCATATTAATATGTCCTATGCAGGATGAAATGTGTGTATTTCTGTTTTTAGCCTTTGCAGAGCATGTGAGAGGCCTTTTGGAACCACACACTCTTGCTTAAAGCAAACTGAGTCAACTCTTTCATGGTGATTTGCATATACATCCCATAATGTTTGGTATTATGGGGATATGTGTAATTCTACGTTTTCTTGAAACCTGGCTTTGTTGCCAATGCCCTTTCCAAGTAACCCTTGCCTCTGTGCTTTTGTGCTGAGTTTTTTTTTTTTTACTTTTAGATTACTTTCCTGTTTTGGGCTCCACCATGACTCAAACTAGTAAGACCATAATATATGACTGTTACAAATGAGGCACACTGTTGAGTCCTGTGTAGGCTAAAACATGTATCATGAGACTTCTGTTTTTAGCCTTTGCAGAGTGTGCTAGAGGAATCAGTCTAAACTCTTTCACATACTTCCCACAATGCTTTGTATATGGGGATATGTATAATATTACGTTTCTATGAAACCTGACTTTCTTTCAAATGCCCTTTCTGGGCAACACTTGCCTCAATGGTTTCATGTTGAGTTTTTTTGACTTTTAGATTACTTTCCTATTTTGGCCACCATGACCCTAACCAGTAAGACCAAAATATACGACAGGTTTATCCGGCTGCTGGGCTGTTATAGATGAGGCACACTAATGAGTGCTGTGCCTTCCATTTTCAGCCTTTGCAGGTTGTGTGTGTGTAAGATGCCATTTAGCATCATACATTCTTGTTTAAAGTGTTACCAGTCTAAACTCTTTCATGGTGATGTGCTTTGCATTATGGGGATATGTGTAATGTTACATTTGATATAGTATGCAATGAAGAAATTTGTTGGAGGAAAAGGAACCCTAATACAATTGAAGAAAGGAGATGGATTCCTTTAAGTTCCTATCCAATGTAACCTCTGCAGAGATGCATAACTAGAGTGTGCAGAAAGTAAAATTAACCTGGCAGAACTTTACAAGATGCTTTTTTTTGAATTGTGTGATATATTCTGTAGAATTCTGAAAACCTTTTAATGTAAAAAAGGGATAATTTTTCAGTGGTTTACATAAACTGATGATTAGTTGTATGCAGTTTGCAGAAACCTAATCAGCAACATACTAATCTGCAGTTTATGTCAACCATGAATTAATAATATGTGGTTTAAATACTGCCTTTGGCATTTTGGAATTTGTTTTCTGATGGGATTCCATAGAATAAGGTGGAATTTCCAAAATTCTATGAAATTCAATTGGAAGTGGAATTTGAAAATTCCATACTTTTCTACACATAACCCATTCAGGTACTCAGAAAAATGAAGAACCATGAACTGTGACAGAGTGTAAAGGCAGTGTAGCTGGTTGAAAATGGAACCCCATGTTATAAATTTCAAGTCGTATTAAAGCACTGCATGAGAGGACATTCAGTAGTTCTTTATGGGACAGGGATCTGCAGTAAAGACACAGGATGGGATGGAAATGTAGGGGGACACATTTCAGAGCTTACTTACAAGAAACTTTTAAAATCTTTTAGAGTTCAAATTAGAACAGACAAACAACTGCATGAGTAATCTCTGAGGGCATATTGAACAGTAGAAGCAACTGATGGAAATTTTTTCGAGATTGCAGTATGTTGACTGAGAGATGGCTGGAAGTCACTTTGAGAGAAATAGGCTGAACTGAAAAAGAATTTACTTTTTGCAAGAATTTAAATCATGTTTTTTCATCAAAGGAACTGTAAAAATCACATTTTGGTTGTTACTAAGGATGCTTTGATAGTCAGTACTCAAAGTAATTCTTTGCTGTAAATGGGTTTTACTTAATCTTATTCTTGTTATGCATATATTATAGGTCTCAGATCAAATATATATTCCTCAGTTCCTTTACATGTGCTTGATGTTATTTTAAAAGTTATTCCTTAGATGTACTTTTCCAGCAGTTCCTTTTGTCCTGGTCTACTCATGTCATAAGCTTAGCATGGAAAGTAATCTTATCTCTGTATTACTGCACAGATGCTTTGCACCATCACATGAAAGGGACTGAGCTGATAACACAAAACTGGCATAATTCTGAATATTGGCACAACCTTTGCCTGTCCCAGGCATGCTTAAACCCCTCCATTGTGCCTGCCCCCACTACCTCCTGTGGCAGACTATTCCAAGTGTTGACTACCCTTTCTATGTAGAAAACCCTGGTCACATTACCTCTTAATCTACCCCCTTCCAATTTCATATTGTGCCCCCTTGTTCTAGAACTTTTTCTACATTGGAAAAGGTCCCCCACCTGCACCTTGTTTATGCCTTTGAGGTACTTGAAAGTTTCAATCATGTCCCCCCGCTGTCTCCTCTCGTTCAGTGAGTACATATTGAGGTCACTTAGTCTCTCCTCATATGTTTTGTGGTGCAAGCCCAGCACCATCTTTGTTGCCCTTCTCTGGATAGTCTCCACCTTATCTATGTCCTTGCACAGATGTGGCCTCCAGAACTGCATGCAGTGCTCCAGATGAGGCCTTACCAATGTTTTATACAGTGGCATCACCACCTTCTGCCTCCTGCTAGTAATACCTCTGCCTATGCACTTCAGAATACCACTTGCCCTCCCTGCCACCTTTGTGCACTGCTTTGATACTTTAAGGTCATCAGAGATGATAACCCCTAGGTCCTTTTTCCCTTTGGTGACAGTCAGGTCCTCCCTCCCTCCCCCAACCTGTAGCTCTCCCCAGGGTTCCCTCTACCCAGGTGCATTATTTTGCACTTCTTTGCATTGAATCTCAGTCACCACATCACTGATCATCTTTCAAGCTTCTCCAGGTCCTTCTTCATTTTCTGCACCCCTTCTAGAGTATCCACCCTGTTGCAGATCTCAGTGTCATCTGCAAACAAGAAGACCTTCCCTTCCAGCAATGTCACTAATGAAGACATTGAACAGGACTGATCCTAGTACTGATCCCTGTGGTACTCCAGCGGTCACCCCCCCGCCTCCCCAGATTGTACCCCGTTTACCACCACCCTCTTTCTCATGTTTGTTAACCAGTTCCTAACTCAGTTCATCACCTTGTCTCCCATGCCCAGACTACCCATCTTGTTAATCAGCCTTCTGTGTGGGACAGTGCTGAAGGCTTTGCAAAATCTAGGTAGGTGACATCTACCGCCCCTCCATGATTTATTTCCCTAGTCAACCAATCAAAAAAATCTTTTAGATTGTCATTTTATGCTAAAAAAATGACTTCCGAGAGCACAGCACAGTTATTTTGTTGTCAATAAAATGATAGTAGTGACATCATCATCCTACCTTGCATTTTGATTGGTCAGCACTCACAGCAGCAACTGTAGAAATGCAGTAATGGTGTTGGGGGGGAGTCTAGTTACCATAAACGTATTTATTTGAAAAGTTTTACCAGCCGGCCCATCGGTGCAGCAGTTGGATTTCTGCTTGTGACGCTGGCGACCCGGGTTCAGGAACAGACTCGGGTTGCTGGAGGGCTGGCCAGGGGAGAAGACTGGAGCATCCAACAACTGCTCGCCTTCTCCGGGGGGAGGGTGAGGATGTGGTCTGGCAACTGCTGACTCCCAGTGGAGAACAGGGGTACAGCACATCTGCCAATCGGCTGACTATGGGAGACGTTACAGATGTTGGCATATGTCTTGACATCATGACACATCATGCCCTCAAGAGAAAAAGGGAAAAAGCTCTCCTCTGCTTGACCAGATGATGTTCATCGGGTCCCCTCCGCCACCACGAGTGCCCTGGTTGGGCCCCAGAGACCACATCAGCAGCACCTGAGGGGCCAAGTAGTTGCACTGACCAGCCCCTACCAGTGCCTTTCTTCTCTGAGGAGGAGGACCCATCCAGTGAAGGGTTACATCGGATTACCCCAAGGGTGGCTGCCATCTGAGGTGGGAATGGTGGCTATGGGTGGAGGCGCGAGTGAGCGGTAGGAGGGACAAAGACCATTGATGGCCCAAAGGAGAGGCTGACAGGGGAGACAGGGAGGAGGTGGGGGGAAGAGTTTTACCAGGAAAGGCATACTGAGTTGAACCAGGTCATTTCCAGATGCATCCTGGGGAGGGGAAGAGGAATACAGTTTAATGTACACAACAATACTACATACAAATACATAATAAGAATAACTAATAACTATCATCGATACAATCATTACATAAAGCACACTAGTTACTCCATAGAGGTAATACACAAATGCACAGAGGAGCATCTGAGAGCCATAGGGAATTAAAGAGTCATTGGAGGCATAGAACAGAGGCTGGAGATACAGTAGAAAGGGTGTGAAGGAAGGTGGGAGAGAATGGATTGGTAGAAAGAGTTATAAGCTAAGAAATAGCTAGAGGAAGGAGTGAGGAGAGAACAGAGGGAGGGGTCAAGGGGGGAGTAGGTAGAGAATGGTTGGCAGACCTTCACCCCTCTGGGATGCAGACCACACAAGGGCCAGACATGGCTCGATGCACACCCAATCTGCATCTGGGTTTCCAGGACTGCCAAGAGAAGAGTTAGGGTAAAGAAGGGGAGGCTGGATTTTTCATCCCTCTGGGGTGCAAACCTCACAAGGGCCAGACATAGCTCAGTGCACATCCAGTCAGGGCACTAGTATCCTGGCATGAAAAGGAACAGTTGGATGTGATTTGAGGTGGGCAGGTGGTAGGACAGAGTACACTAGGAGAGAGTGAAGGGAAGGGAAGGGGAGCAAGGAGGGTGGGGAGGGGTGGAAGAGGAGAATGCAGAGGGGAAGAAGTGGGGAACAATAGCAGTTACTGGGGATTGAGGTGAATTTAAGCATTGGGGCTAGAGAAGTGAGGGGAGGAGGCAAAGAAGAAATGGAAAGGGGAGATTGATTAGTAAGGAGTTAGGAGAAGGTATGGGAATGCAGGGGAGATGAAAGTGTGTGTGGGGGGGTCAGTTACAGTTACCTAGAAAACCTTTCCTAGGAACAGAAAACTGTATCACTGTCAGTTACAAACAGTTGAAGCATAATAGTGATAATGTGTTAGCTGGTTAACTATCTGAATTGTCTCATGAGAGTAATGTACTCGGCCTTTGTCCTCATACTCATTCACTCAACAGTCACATCATTGCCTCAAATAGTGAGCCAACACTTTATTCACTCAACTGTCACTTAAATAAAGGCAGTAAAAGGGGTGTGCATTTAAGTGTGTTTTGCTGTACTTACAACCTGGGCTATATGGAATTGTGAAATACAGTGGAATAGAATTCTGTTAATTTTGTGAAAAATTCTGCTTAATTCTGTAGTATTTCATTGAAATCAGATTTCTGAAATTCCATAAGAGGAATTTAAACAGCAAATTTGTAATTTGCAGATTACATGAAACGGTAGATTAGGTTTCTGCAAAACACTGAAAACTCATTTATTTTTTGTGTAATCGCCAGAAAATGAATTTATAGTCTGAATGAAAAGACTTTCAAAATTCTGCAACATTAATTGAAAAATCTGGATAAACAAATTTTGGAAGCAAAATTGGCATTCTGCTTACTAGGCTACTAGGTGTTTAAGACATGAGAAGGCCGAAGCCCATCGAGGATGTCTCTCACATCCATGTAGGTATATTAATTATGTCCTACTGTCCAGTTGAGATAGTTATCAAGTCTAGCTTTGAAAATGTTGAAGTTAGTCGCTTCAACCACATGCTGTGGTAGCAAGTTCCATTGTTTAGCTGTTCTAATGGTAAAAAAGTTGTCCCTTTTTTTGGTATTCATCATAGGAATGCGTAGTCGATACTTGTGGCTATGTAAGTTAGTATTACATGGTGTGTACACTAGCCCACATTGAGTTCTCAAGACACGGTTTTTAAGTATCTTAAAAAGCTGAAGGAGATCACCCCTTTTCCTTCTTTCTTCAAGTGTTACCAAACCTGTTTTTTTTTTATTTAGTTTACTTTCTCCTGCCGTCAGCCACCCAGTTCCTCAGCCTGGTCATGGACCCCGCTTCCACTCCCATATTGGTCATGCCTCTTTGATACCCCCGGCTTACCCACCAGGATGGGGTCATGGCACCGGCTCTAGAGTGCCGCAATGACGGGAAAGGTTGATGGGCCGGCCAGGGAGCTTATTGAAGCCATGGATGGCTTCATTCAGGGTGGCCATTGGCATTTTTCCCAGTGTGTGTTGGGGAAGGGATGTGCAATGGCGACCAGTGTCTGCCCACCCCCCTGAACAATTGGCTTCGGTGTGCTCAGTACACCCAGCCTCTGCTAGGTGTCTGTGTTGTGCTGAAAACTCTACCCCCTCCCCCCCAGAGAAGGAGAGCAGTCCTGAGATGCTCTGTCCTTCTGCCCCCAGTTTGCCCTCCGATGTCCTGGGTCCGTTTCTGAACCCGGGTCACCAGCATTGCAGGTGGGCAACCTGCTCCTGTGCCAGCAGACCAGCACCAAGCCTGTTTTTAACAGTCTGTCATTGTACGGGAGGTGCTGTAGGTCAGGGTTTAGTTTGGTAACTCTTTGCTGAACTCGTTCAATAAGGTTTATTTCTTTTTTAAGGTATGGATTTCAAAACAGTCAGCAAAAATCAAGGTATGGCCTGATATAAGTTCTATAAAAGGGAATGATACATTGTTCACTTTTACTAACAAAAGTTTGTGAAATTTAGAATTCCATTCAACTTTACTAGCAACTTGGACAGCAGTGGTGGCTTCAAGAAAAAAAAAATAACCCCAGAACTGGAGGGTGGTGAAGCCCTTGTTTCCAGATGCATAGACTGAGTTTAACCTTGAGCTACACTGGCAACTATTTATGACAATTGAGATGTAGCCTTGCCACTGGATTGCCCATTCTAGTCCTGAACTGGTTCCAAGATGCAAAATGAATATTATTTTCATCATGAATTGAACAATTTTAAACCATAATATGCCCGGGTGCACTTGGATAAATTGCATACATTTATACTAGTTTGAAATTAATGGCTAGGTCAACTCTGACATCACCTATTGAGCATAAATTGGACATAATACAATACAGTGAGGCTGTGTTGTTGTTTCTGTCTTTTTAGCATTCTACTTAGGTCGAGTATCTGGTATTAGCTGCATCTGACGCCTAACATAAGGTGCGCAGTGGAAAAAGATAAGCAAACCATCTTTTTCCTGTATGCAACCACACTGCCAAGTTTATATTAACATGCTAATGTGTAGCAATTATTTAACGTAGTGAGTGAAATACTCGGCAATGCATTATTTTATGGTATGTGTATCTAATTAAAGAAACGTTTATTTGAGCAGGTTAAATATTTACTATTGAAATCTGCAAAATGAAATCAATATGTTATGAAAGAATTTCATTCACAAAATGCAAAAATGTGTTTCAGTTTTACAAATTTGAGATGAACTGAAATCATAGAGTAAGCTTTTAAACTGCCACTTCAAACATTTACACAAGTTATCTGGGTTAGATGATGAAAGAAATAACATCAACACTTCAAATATTTAATTTTGGATGCCTGGTTATACATAGAGGGACAGAGAGAGAAATTAATACCCAACTGTGGCAACAGCAAGAGTCTAGCAATGAACTATTAACTGTTAATGAGTGCTAAAACACTAACCTCTATTAATGGAAGGGAAAGGGAGAAGGAGCCAGAGATTGAATAGGTCTGTAGCGGTACTGTAGGTAGGGAAAAATGGGCAGACTGGGTGGGTCAAGTGGTCCTTGTCTGCTTTGAAATTCTATGTTTATATGTCTTCAACTCAGAACATAACAGTCCTCATTTTATGTGACTGCCACTGTACTTTCAATTCAAAGTTTTATTTGACTTTTCAGTCATTACAAAAAGATCACACATGAAATTTTACACATTAATTTTTCTTTTATAAAATGACAAGGAAAAATCTAGTACTTTCATTGCCCAAGAGACATCAGCTGACATTACAGTAAATCTATATAAATGTACGGTCAGCTGCTAAATCTCATCTTCATCCCCAGAAGAGACCTCCTTACTTAACATCACTAAGCCCAAAGTAAAAAAGAAAATCTGGTGGACGCCACATTGAAAATCTTAATCTTTACTACCACATTTTTTCAAATAAAATTATTCTTAACACAAACTTTACGCTAAAACCATACAGCTGGCATCATTGCACCTTAAAAAACATTTCCCCACAGGTTAAACAAAAAATGTTTAAATCTCAGCCCCCAGTGAGAACTCAGTGGCCCGTCCTGAGAAAAAAATCACTGTGCTTCTACATTCCCACACTAAGCATATCATTGCATCATATGATTTCAGGGTAGCACTTTTACTAAGAACACCACTTCTTGTATTTTATAATCTAAACATTTCCCCTCTGTACTCCACTGTCAGCCTCAGTAAATTATAAAAAATAGCCAGTAGCTGACACATTCATTCCTGAGCCACTGCCATTTCAGTTCACTGCACATATTTCATCTATTTCCTGTTGAAAAGCTGTAATGAAGTTTAAATCACTCACAGCTGCTCCTATTTTGATGTTGTCAGCAAACTTACAACACTAACTACCTGATGCAGTTTGAATAGATGAGTTATATAAGCTAAACAATGAAGGACCAAGGATGGAACCCTGTGGTACCCCGCTGGTGATCTCTAGCCACTGAGAAAAATTACCTGCAACATCCACTCCCTGCCACCTTCTCCTCTTCAACCATGATCACATCCACTTTATCAGTTTTATGTCTAGATTATTGCCTTGTAGCCTCTTTATCAGAGGTCCATGGGGCATGGCATCAAAAGCTTTTGAAAAATCCATATAAAAATGTCTACTGGTAACCCCATATCCATGGCACTGCTTACAGGGTTGAAGAAGTGAAGTAGGTCTGTCAAGCATGATCTGCCCTCTTTAAATTAATGTTGTATAAGGTCAGTTGAGCCAGTCACCCTCAGATGTGTGTTGATCATGTCCTTTACTGTTCTTTCTACCATTTTACTAATGGCAGAGGTGATACTTATAGGCCTATAGTTTTTGCAGTCATTTTTGGGTTCTTTTTTTTGAATAAATGTAACATTTGCTTCTTTCCACTTTATAAGTACTCTGCCCTCATCTAATGATGTATTAAATATGACTGTCAGTGGTCCAGCTAGTTCTTCTGCCAATTCTTTTAATAGGACTGGATGGAGTCCATCTGGTCCTGGTGACTCGTTTGGGTTTGAATTATTTAACAATATTTTCATGCCAGACAAATCTAATAGATTTCTTTGACTGGGTGACCAAAGTAGTAGATCAGGGAGGGGCTGTGGACATGGCCACCTAGACTTTAGCAAGGCATTTGACACAGTCTCACACAAAAGATTAATATACAAGTTAGCCAGCCTGGGAGTGGGTCCCAAGATGATAGCCTAGGTAAAGAATTGGCTGGAGAATAGGACACAGAGAGTAATAGTTAATGGAGTCCACTCTGAAGAAAGGGGGAGGTTACTAATTAGGGTACCCATGAGGTTCAGTATAGGACCGAGTCCTCTTCAATGTCTTTATAAGCAACATTGCAGAGGACTGGAAGGAAAGATGTCTCTTTGCAGATGACACAAAGATCTGCAACAGAGTTGATGCACAAGGTGGGGTGGAAAGGATGAGAAGGGACTTGGCAAGGTTAGAGGAATGGTCAAATGTATGGCTTAGATTCAATGCTAAGAAGTGCAAGGTATTGCACCTGGGAAACAAAAACCCAGGGGAAGAGTACATAATGGGGGGTGAGATACTAACAACAACAAAAATGGAAAAGGACCTGGGAGTAGTCAAATCAGATGACCTAAAGGTGGGCAAGCAATGTGAGAGGGCAGCAAGGAGGGCTGGGGGGATACTGGGATGCATAGGGAGAGGCATCACCAGTAGAAAACAGGAAGTTGTTATCCCTCTGTACAGACAGCTGGTGAGACCTCATCTGGAGTACTGCATGCAGTTCTGGAGACCCAATGTCCGGAAAGACATAGACAGGATGAAAGCTGTCCAGAGGAGGGCACTAAAATGGTGCAGGGTCTGCACCAGAAGACAATAGAAGAGACTTAAGGAGCTTAATATGTATAGCCTGGAGGAAAGGAGGGAGAGGGGGGACATGATAGAAACTTTCAAGTACCTCAAGAGAATCAACAAAGTCCAAGAGGATAGCATCTTTCAAAAAAAGAGGTGTGCAAGAACAAGGGGGCACAATTTGAAGATGGCGGGGTGGCTCAGAGGTAATGTAAGGAAGTATTTTTTCACAGAGAGGGTTGTGGATGCAAGGAATGGCCTTCTGGAGGAGGTTGTGGAGTCAAAAACAGTGGTGGAATTCAAGCATGCATGGGACAGTCATAAGACAATTCTAGGGGGTGGGAGTAGGAAGAAGTAGACTGCTGGTTAACTAGGATCTGCAGCTTATCTATTAGGTAGGGAAATGGGCAGACTGGGTGGGCCAAGCGGGCCTTATCTGCCATCACATTCTATGTTTCTATGTTTCTTTCTGTTGTTCCAAGACCCTTTTTAAATGGTCATTTGTAGTTTCTTGAATAAGTGGACTAGGAGGTAGGGGCTGATATACACTGACAAAATACTTGTTAAATTCCAGAGCCATCTCAAGTTTGTTTGTTATAACCCTGTCTCATTTGCTATAGGTCCTACTACAGGTTGGTCCTTTTTGGTACTGTTTATATAATTAAAGAAGAGCTTAATATTACTTTTGGTATCAAAGGCAAGTTTGAGTTTATATATCCTTTCTGCATCCTTTATAAATTTTTTACGTAGTTTGCATACTGTAAATCTTTATGGATTCTTGAATTTGCTGTTGATGGATACATCCTAAATTTATTATAAGCTTTTTCCATTTTTGTATTAATATTTTTATATTCTTATTAAAGCAAGATGGGATCTTCCCCTCCCCCTTTCTGTTATTTTTGTTCTTATCAGGGATATATGTATCAATGCAGTAACCTAATTTAGAGGAAAACATATCCCATTGTCTTTCAACATCTGTGTTTTCAAGGTCCGCTCTCCAGTTCCAATTCCTTATGTATGCTCAAATGTTATTATAGTCTGCCATTGTAAAGCACTTGACTCTAGTTACTCCCAGTATTTTTCCCAGATGGTTTCAATATTGAACTTGAACATATTATGGTTACTGAGTCCTAAAGGTTCCCTTGCTCTACAATCCTTTTAATATTACTTATATTAATACAGACTAAGTCAAGGGTATTTGTTCCCCTTGTGTGATCCGACACCATCTGCTTCAGGTTATAGATATTTAAAAGATTTAAACAGTCTTCTCCCATATTTGCATCTTGATTTTAAAGATTTCTACTCTATGTCTAGTAAATCAAAGTCACCCATTTATACAATGAGACCAATGCTCCAACGCACAGGTGTGCACCACTGGTTTTCCCCAATGGCTGTGACCTGTCCACGGGCATCCACCCGGTGTGCAGCACTCCACAGGGTGGCTGAGGGTGGAGTCATGGACCCAGGTGGGCATCCAGTTGGATGCCCATCCTTGGTCCGACAGTAGATCCCTTGCGTGGTGGGGGGCACATTGGCTGTGCTCCCCCATGGATGTCCGCATGGCTGGCAGTCATGGAGGTGAGAGGTGGGTAGTGCCGCTGGCCATGTCATGCCCCCGAGCAGATGGGGAGGTTCGGGGTGGTGCCACAGGTGTGTGTGTGTGTGTGTGTGTGTGTGTGGAGGGTGCCACAGCCCACCACACCAACTGATGCATGGGAGCCACAGAGGTGAGGGGCATTCATGTGGTCCTGGGGCCAGTGCCCCCATATATGTGTGTGTGTATGTGTGTTTTGGGGGGGCTTGGCATACACCAGAATGGTGAGGGATCTGCTGCATGCTGGGGTCAGTGGCCCAGGGCAGCCACTGGATGTGGAGGTGGTGGTCCCCCTGGTGTGGGACAGATGCATGGGGCATGTAGGGGACTTATGGCAGGGTTGCTCTGGCATACCAGCTGCCCCCCTATGTGCCCCAGTGTGCAGCACTACGTGGCTTTGTGCATGCCGCATAGAGCTGGCATGCCCCACGCCCACCCCCTTCATGTTGCAGGAGCTGTGGAGGAGAAAGCTGAGTGAATCAATAGGTTTGTAATAAGCCAATGTCTTCAAACCAGTGTTCTGCACTGACAATTTAATATCTACAAAAGGCAGTGTGGAGGAGGATACTTTGACAGTGTACTGAAGAGATGGATGGGCCATGGTAAACTTGTCCAAGAAGATTTGGAGGGTTTGTCTGAAGCAGGAGGTGGCCCCCACACACTCATTTATGTAGCCTTTGTAGAGGTCACGCATAGTCCCTGTGAAGGAAAGAAACAACTGTTTCTTAACCCACTAACAAACAGATGGCAAAGCTAGGACCCATTGTGGTACCCATGGCAACTCCACTGACCTGCTAAAAAAAACTGTTAATAAAAGAAAAAAGCATTAAGTTTAAGAACAAGTTCTGCCATTTGGGTTAATGTGTGTGTCTGCTGGACTTCCTGCTTATTCAAATAATGCTGCAGAGCTGTCATGCCATCATTGTGGGGGATCAATGTGAAAAGTGATTTGATATCTATGATAAAGATGAGCTGATGGGAGCTACTGAATCTGAACCTGTCAAACAACTGGAGGGCATGGTTAGTGTCTTTAGTGTAGGAGGGCAGGGATTCAATGAGTGGTCTCACAAGGCTGTCCAGACATGCTAAGATGTGGAATGTGGGGCAAGAGCAGGCAGACACAATAGGGCATCCAGGGTTACCTGTTGCGTGGTTTCTGGGAAGGAGAAAGAACCTGGATGCCTGAGGATGTTGGACTATGAGTCTCTTGGCAGAGGCAGGGAGTTCTTTGTTTTCAGTAGCAGAGGCAATGGTGGTGATAACTGGCAATGGGGTCATGTGGAAGAGAAGATTAAAACATGGTGTCAGAGAGTTGCTGTGTGGCTTCAGTGATGTGTAACTCCTTTATCCAGACCACAGCAGCTCCCCCCTTATCAACTGGTTTAGTAACAATGTCACTCCTGTGTTGCAGAGATCTGAGGGCTGCAAGTTCACCAGCTGTCAGGTTAGAGTAATAGCACCTACAATAAAATGTGAAGTTTGTGGTGCCTTTCTTACATTGGTTTATCAAAATAATCAACAGCAGCAAAATGTACTGGATGTGGAGTCCATGCAATGTGTTGTGGATTGACGTCATTGATTATTCTGGCAATGATGTCATCATCGTCTACAGGAAGAGGAGTCTCATTAGAAAAGTGAGCTGTAAGGTGTACTCTGTGGTAGAAGTGCTGCAGATTAACTTGAACCCTGGAAACATCGAGATGCCTAGCTGTGGGCCTGGAAAGACTGGATTACTTTTCCATGAAAACCATTCAGCTTTTGAAGTTTTGTTATTCCACTACCTATGGAATTTTGTGGAATTTGGTGGAATTTTAGGACATTCAATAGAATTCAGTTCCATTGAAATATGACAATTCTGCAGAGCCCTACTCATGATGCATTACACTGGGTTTGAGGCTTTAAATTGGATGTTGCATATCTAGTTTGAAGCGATGCAGAAAAACCAAACTAATGACTGAACAGCCGGCCCATCAGCACAGTGGGAGAACCACCCACGATGCCGGCAACCTGGGTTCAGGAACAAGCCTGTGTTGTCGGGGGCTAGCCTGGGGGAGGAGGTGGAGTGTCCCACTGGATAGACTTCTCCTCCCCGGGGGCGGGGGTGGATAGGCTGCCGCATCCCACTGCAGCACTGCCAAATACAGATGTGTGGGTGGTAAGGTGAATGGGACATGGGGAGGAAGGGATGTGACATGCTGCATATTGTGGGACTGTGCCACTGCACATTCAAGTTGGAGATGTAGTAGCAAAAGCTGGTGTCCCTGTGGGGAGGGGGTAGAGCAGCTGTCAAAAGGAGGGGAAACAGAAGAACAGAAAGACCCTGGCTGGCAGGATGCTTGATGTCTTCTGCAGGCCCCACACCTGGTGACTCAGGCTCTTCCCAGGTATGGATCTGGACCTTGCCATCCCACCATAAAGGGCAAGTCATGGGGGGGACTCGGGCAGAGGTAAGTCCTGAGGGAAGTCAGGGTGACAGGGCTGGAGGTTCTGCAGGAAGGAGGGTCATGCCAAAGGGAAAGGATGATGATAAACTGAATTAACAAAAAACAACAACAAAAAAAAACTAATGACTAATATAGAGATTCGCTTATGTGCCTTCCCTTCTATTCTCTGACAAGGCAGTAGCCTGTAAGCTAATACCTGAGTAGGGGTGGAGAGGGTTCTGTGTGATAATGGCGACCGCAAAACCATGATCGTCGTTAGGGTGAGTGTACATTGCCAAAAATAAAAACGGTGATGTACACTCACAGTTAGACAGCTTGCTTTTAGTATTTGCCCTCTGCACCCCTCTCATTAATAATAACAAACTCCAGGGGGGTGCATGTCGGGGAGGGGGAGAACCACAAAAAAAAAAAAAGAAAACCTTCTCCAAAAAAGTGCAAAATATTGTGCTTCTCCCCAGGCCCCGAACTCTGCACCCTCCCCCACTGTAGCCAGCTATCCTTATCACCAAGCCATGCAGTCAGCTCATTAACTTCCCACCTCAACACCTCATATATACCTTCCCTCCTCTTCTGGTATGCCTGTCACTCTTCCCTTCACCCTCTCCTTCCCCGTCACTACTCTTAGGATCACTGACACTACAGGCACTGAGACTGAATCGCTGAAATGTGAGTTGCTCAATCTCAGTCATTGTTTTCACTGGATACTGGATGGAGAGCAGACATTTCTCCTAATCTGATTAAATCCATACACATCTTAAAGAGACACTGTTAACCCCCTTAGGCCTCAAAGTGTCCCTAGTTTAAAAAGCATATTTTATGACTGTTCTCATTCTATAGATACTGCTGATGTAGCTGGTAGTTTGATTTGGATTCCTTTTTTTTCTTCAAAAGTGAAAAACTGAGCACCCACCACACTGGTGTTAGCACACAAAACATGTTTGTTTACATTTTTTGACTAACTCCCACTGTATCTTTCCTGGATCAGGAACACACCAAACACAATCTAGGCACTCATTATGCAGTGGGACTAGAGGAGACTATTGTATCATAATTTAGGAGGGCAGTAGGGTGACAGAATGGGGGTGGGGGGATGTTTGCAGAGGACCTGCACTATGGGGGGACAGAATAGCACTTCTCAAGACAGGAAAAAAAAGCTTATTTCTGCATTTTTTGTGTGAATTTCACAGGGAGCAACGGATTTCACGGCACAGAGAAAAAATTGCAAATTTCACGGTAATCATGAAATCTGTGCCTTCCGTGAATTAATTACAGCCCTGATCATAAGTGACTGCACTGTCTGATAGCATTTCTAATGTTCAGGATGTATGCAATAAGAGCAGTTCAATGATTTGAAACAAAACAAGGCTGGGTATACCTATACCTTACCATGCATTTCAGTTCTAGCACTAACGTTACAACAATGTACAATTTGAATCATCTACTTGTAATCTGTAATGTATGCAATAGTAATTACCCATAACCTACCTGTCTGTTACATGGACACTTTCACTTTGAAACCGCTACCTTGCTTGTTGTTTGGATAGTTTTGTATTGCTATTCAATCTGTTCTGTATTGGTAATCAAATGCTGATACTGAAGTGGAACCTCTACAAAAGAGCCTCTGGCTCAAAGGTATTTGTAATCTGAGATATAAATAAATAAAATGACCAGCAACATAAATGAATTTTAGAGAAGGTAAGCAATCATACAATGTGGGTTTTTAACTAGAAATAATATGATGCAAAAAAAGGTTGGCAGTGTCCTTTAAGCCCCAGCACAAAAGCTTTCCTTCACAAGATATAGAGCTATTTTAATGTCTTGAATTGAACACCCAGTCTGGTATGCAATTAGCTAGTGATTAGGTAATGATTCATTATGCAAGATTAAAGCAGTTAAAATATATTCTTTTTGTAATAATCTCTTTGTTGAATCTTCAAGCAACTGTAATATCTATGTTTTGATCTCATAATGAGAATGGTATCACTGTGGGCCTATTCCTCTGTTTCACACCGATCATAACAGTTTCAGGTTGTATGGCTGTTAAGTTGTAGTCTCCGGTTTGTGCCTGAAAATGGGCCTTTTATGTCTGCCACACATACATGGTTAACAGAAACTAAATAAATATAGATTTTCTGTTAGAGGACCGTCTGTAGGCAACAGATGTAACACTCTTCTATGTCTAGTATTGCCCTTTTATGGATGTTATTTTACTGTGATCTGATAGCATTAGGTCATTTATATAATGAGCTGACATATGGAATGCTTGCAGAAGGACTATACATTTATTCAACTATTTTATGCCACCTGACGCATCTTGGCAGATAAAACTATAGAGAGCCTTCAGCTGGCATACCATAGAAACTCTGTGCCATTTTGTGACATCTCTGAGTTCTTGTGGATGGATGCCAGTGTGCCCACATCAAACCAATGAGGCTTGGTACTAAGGGAAAATGTGAACAGGAGCCTTCCTGAATTTTCACAGCTCTACAAATTGATTATCTGGATTGAAACTTAGAGGTATGAATTTAGTGATCTGCTTTGCAATCCAGATTTCAGGAGCTTTTTCTGTATATGGGATGCTGTGCTGTAAGAGACCTAACCAGAATTGCTGTAAAAAAGATCCTTTCCTGAGAGGCTCTAGTACAATAATTAACTTTCATGATACTTGCTGACAACAGCAAACACATTTTAAGACACTATACATGTGGCTTAGATCTAGAGTCACCTAAATATATTGAGTTTTAATTCAAATAAACCAGTCATCAAATCAAAATGTTTAATTTGTCATCCCTAGTCAAATATTCCATACTTACAAAATCTCCGTCTATATACTATATTTTAAACATTTTTCCAGGATCCTGGAAATCACTTTTACTTTCTAAACCTCATTACTCAATTTTAAAATTAAAAATCAGGCAAAATGCTTCTAGAATTTCAGTAAATGCTAGCATAAAACATGGCTATTTATAAACTTAATCTATATACCAATGCAAAGTTATATTTTGCAAAGCATCACGTCTCCAGTGAGAAACAAGAGACAGTGGCTTAAATAATATATATTAGGGCTCTTCTGAGTCTGTTAACTACACTTGTATCGCTGATTAAACAAGTTGTTGCCGGGCAGTGGTATAGGACCGCATAGGCCATGTAAGCCATGGCTTGCAAATTGAGTGTGAGGGGGCTGTCATTGACCACTGATTTTGGTTACTCATACTGTCTACTGTACACCCCAACTGTGGTTATAGTATGAATATTGTACACTGTTTGAATTAAACAGAATGGCTAATGCATAAAACTATACACTGTACCACAGTATTTTTTGCTCTTAATATGCAATTCCTGAAGTGCAATATGGCTTCAACGCCTCATTCCTGACTAACATTAATTCTCCATCTAAATTCTGAAGGGCAGTTAATGCCCTATTATCTCCCCCCTCTCATCCTCCCGCTTCCAGTTCTCAAAATAAATAACTCTCTAGTTTCCGACCCTGGCTCTGTGGCCAATGAATTTAATGCCTACTACACCTCGTGCACCAAGTCTCTTCTAAATTCCCTCTTCTCCTTGCCACCTACTAGCTTTAGCCCTTCACCTCAGCCAGTGCCTACCCCTACCCCTTTTTCCTTTTCTACTATCTCCTCTGATGAAGCTCTTAGTGCCCTCCTATCCCTCAGCCCCTCTAAAGGCTTCTCTCCAGATGAGCTCAATCCTAAACTTCTCTACCTTTCTGCTCCTGCAATTGCTTATCCTATCTCCCTAATCCTTAACCTCTCCTTTATTTCTGCCCAAGTACCAGCATCCTGGAAACACGCTGTAGTCCTTCCTCTCCCCGAGGGAGGTGACACAGCCACTCCGGGCAACTATCACCCCATTTCCCTCCTTCCTACCCTTGACAAACTTCAAAAACATTTAGTTCTCTCTCAACTATCATCCTTCCTCTCCGATTCCTCCTTCTTCACCCCCTTCCAATCTGATTTTGGAAGAACCACTCAACAACCACCTCCCTCCTCAGGCTTTTTGACTCCATTCTTTGAAGAATGGATGATGGCCTGATCACCTCAGCCATCTTTGTTGACCTAGCCAAAGCTTTTGATACTGTTTCCCATCCCCTGCTTCTTGATTCCCTCTTCTCAGCAGCCTTGCTCCATCAGCCACCAACTAGTTTAAATCCTACCTCATTGGCAGTACCCAATCAGTGAGAATCCTTGATTTTGATTCCATCTCCCCTCCACTCCCCATCAACACTAGTGTCCCTCAGGGTTCAGTGCTTGGTCCCCTGCTCTTCACGATTTTTCCTTAATGATCTTCCCACAGCCTACTCATCCTCATCTATTCACATGTACGCTGATGATACTGTTTTATAAAGTTCTGGCAAAAACCCTGCTGCTGTGGAAAAACAGCTTACAGCATGACTTTAACCAAGTTCAGCTCTGGTTTGCTTCTCACTAGCTTTTTCCGAACACCAAGAAAACAGTCTCAATGACCTTTGGCACCAGGCAGAGACTCTAGGATCCCGTCCCTACCCACCTTCCACACCCTTGATGGGAACATCCTGGAGGGCATCTCCTCATTTAGATATCTGGTGGTTTGGCTAGACCAGCACCTCAGCTTCTCTGTGCATATCGATGCTATCCTGAAGAAACTGCACCCCAAGCTTGGTGCTCTGTACAGTAATTGTAGTTGCATCCCACTGACTGCATAACATGAAATTGTCCAGAAGATGATACTCTCCATCTTTGACTACTGTGACGTAGCCTATGGTGCTGCTTCCAAATCTTCCCTGACCAAGTTGGGCATTCTCTTTAACTCTTTCTGCTACTTTGCTCTCGACTCCCCTTCCTGCTCCCACCACTGTGAACGCTATTGCTCTCTAACCTTCCTTCCACTATCTCACAGACACATCTCACACTGTGCCAAACTAACCTCCAAATTCTGGGTTGGAGAGCTCCCCTCCTATCTCTCATCCTCTCTCTCCACTCCTCCTCCTCCCACCCACTCTCTCAGACCTAATGATACCCACACCTTGACAGTCCCTCACCGCTCCATACTCATTGGTCAGACTGGTTTCGCCCATCGCTTCCCTAAAATCTTGAATTCCCTACCCCCTGAAATATGACACTCCTCCTCCAACTACTCCCTTATCTCTGCCCTACACAATTACCTCTCCCTCAGCTGTTTCTGCTTTAACCCTCCTTAAATACCTATCCCCAGTTTCTGCCTTTCTACCCTGACCCCCCGGCAGGGTTCTCAACATCCAGAAGGGAGAATCAGGAAATGGCTACCCCTTCTCCTCATATTCAGTTCTTGCCTCTCCCCCTCTCTTGTCCACCTGCCCTTCTGGGTCACCCATGTGCACAACCTACCCCATCCTTTTTACTCCAACAGCACTTGCGTACTACCTCGAGCCTGCTCCTGGTACACTCATGCACTATAATGATTCTGTTGCATTATTACTGTTTTGTACATTTATATGTTCTTTTGTATGATTCTGGACATGTATTGTAACTTACCCAATGTTCCACTACTGTTTATTGTACAATACCTTGTGTTCCAACTGTTGCATAATCTTACAATGTTGTATTGTTTGTACTACCCACATACTATTGTAACTGATCATCCTTCACAACCCTATGGAACCCCCTCCTCCCAGATCGCACCATGAGATGAGAAACTTGTTGTTCAGTGTGCCCTCCTGGTGAAACAGTTCAATAAATAAAAATAAATAAATACATGTACAGGGGGGTTTAGGTAACAATTACAAGCATTTCTACAGTGGGGGAGAGGTGGGAAAGAAGCACTAAAGGGTTCTTAACATTTTATTTTCCAAGGTACATCACTGTTGGTAGGATGTTACATTAAATGGGTGAGAAAACCACAAGAAAGTGCTAATATCCCTCCATTTCCTTCAGAGTAGGGGGCAGTGTTCAGCATCAGACAAAATCCTGTGCTCCCTGTATGTTGTTCAATGGAGTCTGCAAGTCATTTAAAGTTATTGCATTGTTTTACTTACCTTCTTTTTTCATTCCACAATTTAGAAGGGGCGCTTGGTCTCATCATTCGGCCGAAACCATGATTAGCCTGGGGGAGTGTTCCACTTCTATATACAAGTACTAGAGCTGTGCAGAATGTATAGTTCTGTCACTGGAATTGGTGCCAGCCTGATTTTCCCCTCCCCTGAGGCATGCTAACACGTAGTTACCCAGCTGGCACTGCTGTGGTGGCATCCTTCTCCCTCCTGCTCCAGGGAAGGACAGCATCTCTTAGAATGTTTAACCCTTCCCAGTCTGGCCTCCAATGATTTTTTTCTGAACCCAGGTCCTCAATGTGGTGAGCAGTAGCGCAGTGCCAATGGATCAAGCCATGTTTATCTTGGAAAAAAGACATGGCTTTAGACAGTTTTCTATTTACATGGAAATGACTATGCTCTCCGTGCAGTGAGTTTCTTTCATTGCTAGCCAGTTGCAGAGTACAACAAATAAATTAAATAGTCACATTTGAAATTCTAATAGGAGTTTATACTCCCTATGCACTTAGCTAAAATTTAATATAACCTAGCAGAGAGTACAGAACATGAAAAATAAAGCAATTGTGGCATGTCAAACACACAATTGTCCCTGCAGACTTAATGAGTTGTCAGCTCTAACACTGGTTACTGGTTTATTTATTTTCCATAAAATAACTGCACTCCTGTGATCCTCATGTCTTCTATCCATTGTACAACAGCCCACACAGTATTGTCTGAAAATCAATGAAGACAAAGAAGCAGCAAAGAATTGTGAAATGGGAAAACATTTCTTGTTCTATTGGCGATTGTACAAATGACATTGCAGAATTTATTAAAGCCATCTGCTTGCCATCGACCTGAATTGCATGCACATCATGCACATGCATGTACACACACACACACACACACGCACACATATCAGGGGCCTGATACTCAAAAAGGTGCAAAGAGCAGTGCAAACATTAGAGCTGCCCCTTGCGATTGCCTGAGTGTCCAAAAATGCTATATTCAGTGAAACAGCACACCAGCACTGTTCAACCAAATATAGGGCCATGGCAGCCCTGTGCCAAGCCACTTAGTGCTGGGGAGACAAGGCTCCCAAAATAAGGTGCCACAATGGCTTGCACCAGGGCTAAATTTCCGATATTCAAACAGACCCATGCAAGCGAGCTCATTGGGCATGCAGGGCACTAAGGGGTCATTTACAAGCCCGTTATGGGATAATTTGCATGGGTAGCCCAGCAATTTAGTACAGCACCCCCACCCACTTGCCAGCTCCCAGAGAGCTATCCCTGGTGTTAGTGGCCCCCCCCACTGATCGCCAGCCCACTAGAACTAATAGAAACTTCCTTGTGTCTATTGATCCCCTGCTGATCACCAGCCCAATATAACTAATAGACCTTCCCAGGTGTCCAGTGGTCTCCCCCAGCTGATCGCTGGCCTAATATATAAAATAGACCTTCCCAGGTGTCCAGTGGTCTCCCCCAGCTGATCGCTGGCCTAATATATAAAATAGACCTTCCCAGGTGTCCAGTGGTCTCCCCCAGCTGATCGCTGGCCTAATATATAAAATAGACTTTCCCTGGTGTCTAGTGGTCTCCCCCACTGATTGCTGGCCTGATAGAACTAATAGGCTTTCCCTGGTGTCTCATGATCCCCCCACTGATCCCTGGCCCAATATAACTAATAGACTTTTCCTGGTGTCTAGTGGTCCCCACCCCCACTGATCGCTGGCCTGATACATAAAGAGACTCTCCCTGGTGGCCAGTCATCCTACCCCCCACCCACACCCATGCCTGATGGCTACTGTAATATTGCCTGGTATCCAGTGCTCTCTCTCCCCCCCACCTGATCATCCACCTGACACACAGACAACGTTTCCCTGGTGTACGGTGTATTCCAGTCCCCACCCCAATCCCTTTTATATTGAAGAAAAACTATTCCCTGGTGGTCTACTGGTCCCCCATCCCTCTCTGTGATCTGTCCGTATATTACAATATATATCTTTTCCTGGTGTCCAGCGGATCCACCACCCTGGCAGACAGTACCCCACCACCCTGTTCCCCCCATCCTTGAGCTGGCAATTGGCACAGCCCTTCACTCTCCACCAAGGCTGGTCACTGTCTGAGCTGTCAGTGAGCATACACTGTTACAGTACGCACTTATTGACAGCTCGGTCAGTGCCTGGTCATGGTGGGAGAAGAGGGCGTCAGTTACTAGCTCAAGGATGGAATGGAGGCAGCGGGGTGGGATGGCACTACCAGCTGGGGTGGGGGGTTGGGTTCCACTAGACACCAGGATAGATATATATTGTAATGTAACCCCTTCTGCAATTAGGGGTTCCCAAAAGTCTTCCTTGGGAGTACCTAAATGCCCACTGCCAGATTGGTATCCTGTGTTTTAGTGCTTTAAAAGTGTTTGTGTGAGAGTGCCTTAATGCCTGTGTGCTCTGTCCCTTTAAGAGCTACCAATAACATGGTGCTTATTTAATCTGGGAGGGGGCTGAGTGTTTCTATGCTCAAGTCCCTCCCAGGCTTCCAGATAATTGCTCCTTTCTGCTGTCACTATGTGCGCAGAGAGAGCTCTGTTAGAAGTTGTGCTTATTTGCTGAGTAGCTGTTATAATAGTAATTGTTTTAATTTTTATTTATTTAGGGATTCAGATCATACCTTTGAGCTCAGAGCTTTTTTACAATGGTTCCACATCAAACAGTGACAATGACAACAATAACAAACAGTTTATATACATTATTCGAACAGTAGGTAGCTAGTATACAATAAGGTTACAATGTCATTCATAGTACTAATGGTGATAGTACAGCATCAAGAACATTCAGCTAGGGTAGAGGACAGTGTTTGTATGTAGTGAAGGAGATAAAGAGGTGTGACACCTAGTGTGAGAGTCCGAGGAGGAGTCAAGGTGAGGGAGAGGGGAGACTGGGGGGGGGGAAGAGTGGGCGGGCAAAAGAAGTGGCTTTGTCTAGGAGGTTGAGAGGTAGTGGCAGTAGGTTGGCTATAAGGTTGATCCAGTGGAGGAAAAGGCACAGGGGGAGAGGAAGACAGAGGGATAGGGCAAGGGGGAAGAGTGGAGGTAAAAGGTAGGGGAAGGAGAGTGTAGGTGAGTGGGCATTATGGATGTTGGAGTCCTAGTGACAGTCACAAACTGTCCTAGCAAGAAGATGTTGCCTTAGGCCATTTTTGAATTGCGAGATGCATTGGGAGTTTAGAATGTGCACTGGGATTTCATTGAGTCATTGGGGACCCTATAGCTGAAAGCACACTGTCCCTGCACAGTCCGATGGAAAGGTGCTGATAGGGTCCCCCTCATCCTGCCTCTGGTGGTATAGCTGGTAGCACTTGGTGTTAGGATGCTAGAAATGCATGGGGGGTTTTACCCATTAGCACCTTTTTTCCAAGGAGACATGTTTGGAATATAATCCAGTTCTTTAGTGGCAGTCAATTGTTTCTGCTCGTATAAGGAGCAGGTGTGGGTATTTCGATCTGCAGCCATTGTGGGCCTACATGCCTTGTTGAGGGCAATGTGAATCCTTTTTAGTGCAGTGTCTATTGCTGCGCTGTAGACCACCAATCCATAATCAATGGTAGAAAGGATGGAGCTGGAGACTGAGAGACGGAGGGCCTCTGGAGTGAGATACTTTTTATGCCTATAGAGTACACCCAGCTTGGTGTTCACTGCCTTTGTCACTGTGTCGATGTGTTGGGTGAAGATGAGGGAGCCATCAATGGTGATCCCCAGGTACTTGAAGGAGTGAACTTGTTCTAGTAGCTCACTGACTTTATTGGAGATGGTGAGGGGAGGGAGCTTTTTTTGTGCTGTGGGCTGGCTGTGAGCATCCCCTTGGTCTTTTTGTAGTTTAATAAAAGTTTATGGCTACAGAACCAGTCTTCCAGCTTATAGAAGGATGCCTGCAGCTCGGAGTGGAGGGCGACTATTGATGAACTGCTGGTGAGAAGCACAGCGTCGTCTGCGTAAAGTATCAGTTTAGTGTCACAGGCTTCAGGAAGATTATTCAGGAAGAGGCTGAATAGTAAGGGCCACAGTATTGACCCCTGTGGGACCCCTAAAGATACCTCATTGGAGCTAGATACTGTGTGCCCAATTTTTACACGTTGGCTTCTGTGTGTTAGGTAGTCCTTGAACCAGCAGACAGCAGTAGTTGCAACCCCCAGGTTCTGTAGTTGAGTCAGGAAGAGAGAGTGATTGACAGTGTCAAAGGCTTTAGTGAGGTCTATGAAGACTGACCACACCAGTTTTCTTTCATCTAGTGCCTTGTGCGAGTTGTCAGTGTAGTCCAGCAAGGCAGTGGAGGTACTATGATTCTGCCTGGAGCCATGTTGGTTGGGACATAATAGGTTGTACATGTTGAGGTAATCTCTGAGTTGGGTGGCCACAATCTTTTCCAGGGCTTTAGATAAGAAAGACAGGATGGATATTGACCTATAACTGGTGGTGCATGTCATATCACCGTTCTTGTGCACTGGCGTCATGAGAACCTGTTTTTAGATCCCGGAGAATTGTGCAAGAACCAGCAATTTGTTAAATAGTTTTGTAAGTGGCACAATGATGACATCCAGTGTTAGAGATGGGAGTTTCATATCGACTCCATCACTCCCCATTCTGGTCTTGCCTAGTATTTTTTTTATGTGTTTGTAAGCCTCCTTCACTGATACTTTTTTGAAGTAGAAGACAGGGGTTGAGCCCCCCTGAAGTGTGCAGTTGGTTTGTTCCCCAGCAGGGTGCAGGTATTCAGGGGGGGGGTAGCACTCCAGTCAGGTCAGTAAACGCTGTGTTGAGAGAATCTGCGATGTGCCGTGGGTCAGTAATCATGGCATTTTTGATGTTGAGCGAGAGGCGGATCTTTTTCTCATCCTTCCCAAGAAGGTTTTTGATGTTCTCCCAAAAACTCTTCCCATTGCCCCAAGTTTTATTAAGCTGCTTCTTGTGAAAGTTGGTCTTTGCTTGGTGGATATGGTTGGTGCAGTAGTTTCTTGCAGCTGTATATCATTGGAAGTTGTGTTTGCTGCGAGAGGACCTGGCTTTTTCCCAGAGGTTGTCCCTTTCCTTCATCTGGGTGAGGAGATCCCCTGTGATCCAGCCATTAACTTGACCTTGAATTTTAATTTTCCTCAGTGGTGCAAAGATATCACAAATGTTGCTGAAGCCCTTTATAAAGAAACCCAGGGCCTGGTCAATATTAGACGCATGATCAATGGGGGACCAGTCATGCTGGGAGAGGGCACGTTTTTTCAAGTTCAAGTTCAAGTTTATTGCAGGAAAACTCCATTGAGCAAGCTCATTAACAAGAAGGTCCTGTGACATAAACACTTAAAGTACAAACACAGATAGGTAATAACAGTATATACATGAAATACACGTTACATGATACAGGCTGGATATACATACAAGGGTACCACATAGGGTGACCGCAGGTGGTAAACATTGATATGAGACAGGGAAGCGAGTTATAGGTCGCATACTGATAAATGAAACATGATGACTGGTGTGATTTGATTTAATCAACTCAAATATACAGTATTTTGGCAGCTAGAACAAACAACAGTCTACAACTGATATGGGAGGGAGGAGAGATTTGATAGAGTAGCAGTGGAGCGTAAGCAAAGATAAAGCCAGGAGTAGAAGGGGAAGGGAAAGCAGTTAATACGACAAATCAATTATACCTTACCAATGGATAAATATGACACATGGGGAAGGAAGAGACTTAATGACAGTTACAGGTGTCTTTATTTTGGCTGAACTTAGCGATTTGTAGAAGTTTATTGAAACTGTGCTAGTTAGTTTCAGTACGGTTTGTAATTGGTTCCAAATGGAGGGAAGGGCATATGCAATAGCACGTTTACCAAAGGAAGTCCGCGTCCTTGGTATGTCAAGCATAATAAAGTCAGATTTTCTTAATGAGTATGCACTATGTGAGATACTAATAAGGGAAGAGAGATAGCTTGGCAATTTCTGCAGGAGCAGTTTAAGAGTCCATAGCCCAGCATGGAGCAGGCGTCTAGTAGTAAGGGATGTCCAACCAACAGCTGCATATAAGTCACAGTGGTGCGAACGGTAAGGGGAGTTGGTAATGAACCGTAACGCACGGTGATAAAGGATGTCCAGTTTACTTAGATTTGCAAGAGTGGTGGAGGAATAGATTACATCGCCATAGTCGAGTACGGGGAGAAAAGTGGCCTGTACAAGCTTGTTTCGAGTTTCAAGGGGGAAAAGGAGCCTATTTCTGTAGAAGAAACCTAACCTTGCTTTTAACCTTCTAGAGACATCTTTGATGTGGTCACTGAAAGATAATTTATTGTAGATCCAGATACCTAGATATTTAAATTTGGTTACAACTTCCAGAGGCTCGTTTAGCGTGGTGACAATGAAGTCTTGGGCAAGAGTATTGGGGCCTGAGACAGCACTGCGAGAATATCATCGCTTTAGTCTTCTTGGCATTGAGCAGAAGCTTTGCCTTTATTAAATTATGTTCAAGTTAAAGTAAGTCCGCTTGAAGCACTCCCTTGACTTCAGATAATGATGAGCCAGAAGTATACAACACAGTATCATCTGCAAAAAGTGCAGATTGGACGTGAGCTATGTTAGCATCTAAGTCATTGATGTACAGAGAAAACAAGATAGGGCCTAAGATGGATCCTTGGGGACTCTCTTGCAACTGGCAAGGCAGCAGAAAAAAGCCTTCCGCTCTTTACTTTTTGGAATCTTCCAGTTAGGTAGCTAGAGAACCACTGGTGGTATGGTATGTGGCACCCAACTTTGCAAGGCAATTGACTAATAGTTTGTGATCAACAGTATCAAAAGCTTTGCTGAGGTCCAAAAGACTGCACCAGTTACCTTCTTAGCATCTATAGCAGAGATCCAATCATTGGTTACTTTTGCTAGTGCAGTGATTGTGCTATGATTAGCCCGGAAGCCAGATTGAGCTGGGTTAATGAGAGAGAGAAGGTGTCCAAGTGAGATTTTAACTGAATATGGATCAGTTTTTCGAGAACTTTAGAAAGGATAGGCAATATGGAGATAGGCCTATAGTTGTTTACATCGCATGGGTCACCAGATTTAAATAGAGGGAGGATATGTGCTGATTTCCAGCAGGACAGCACAGCAGCAGATGTAATGGAAAGATTGAAGATGTGGAGAATTGGGGCAGTGAGATGGGCATAGCCTGACCTTAGGAAAAAGGGTTCCAAGCCATCGTCCTCTGTGCTGGGCAGAGGAGAGGACCCGAAGCTTGCCCTTCCCCAAGACCCTACTATTAATTATGATAGGTGGGGTCTTGCCCAATTTGTCTGGCCATGTGAAAGTGACTGGGGAGTGATCATTTAAGGTGTCAGGCAGGACCTTAGGCTCAGAGATCTGAGAAGGGGAACTCGAGAGGAGCCAGTCGAGGAGGGTGTCTTTTACTGTTTTGCGGTTCTGCCTTGTTGGGCTGTCTACAAGTTGGTTGGAAGTAACGACCATGTCCTTGAAAGGCATGGATTCCCTGCCCTCCCGGCTTGTGTTAAAGTCACCTGTTATGAGAAGCTCTGTGCCCTTAGGAAGGGTAACAATTGTATCCAGTATTTTTGGGAGGCCATCCCTGGCTATAGTGGGTGGAAGATAAACTGAGACTAAAATTAGAGATTTGCCTTGCCGTCCAACCTGTGCTTTTATTGCTAGTAGTTCATGATCATCCTCGACCCTGGTAACAGGGAGGACCAAGCAGCATAGGTAATCCCTGGCATAGATAAGGACTTCTCCACCTCTCTTGCCACACCTGTCTTTCCTGAATGTTTGATATCCCAGGAGCATCACTTCATTGTCTTTTATTTTGCTTGACAGCCAGGTCTCTGTCAGACAGAATGTCAGGTACATGGTGGGACATCCATGCTTGGAGTAGGTCAAACTTTACTGTGAGGCTGCAGATGTTCAGTGCAGCTACTTTCAGGCCTTTACTCATGTTTCCCCCTGCGTTTGACACTGGTGGTGGGCCCGGATTGGCATGGACGTTACCTGATAGAAGAAGAAGCATGAATATTATTTTCCTGGCAGAGAGGTTTATGCTAATGGTGGGGCATATCTTGCACATCCTGTTCTTGCAATGGGGGAGGTGAGCATTCACCAGGGTGATCTTTATGGGCGTGATAATGGTAATGTTGTTGATAACCATGGCAGGTGTCGGGGGCCCCGGGCTAGCAGGTGGGATGCAGGTGGTTGAAAGCTGGAGCTCCCTCAACGCAGTTGGCATTGGGGTGCCATAGAGTCCTTTTTTGTCAAGAGCAGGTTCTCGCAGGGGTAGTCGTGGTCCAGCTTGGCATCTTGGGCCTGTAGCACCCACAGCGAATAGAAGAACTAGGAGGATGGAGTAATCCACGTTAGAGTAGAGGTGGCTGCACTTGGGTGGTCTAATAAGCACACCAGGAGGAGATGGCAAAGGAAAAATGCTGATGGTTGATTACATCCAGAGGAAACAATGAACTGTTGTGCTCCAGGGTCACATAATATGTTAAAATTCCTGAAAGGTGATAAACTGTGGCCTGGGCATAAGCAAGGTGTGAAATCCTTGTGTCTGTATGTTTCCTTTGATCTTCAAAGTCCTCAGAGGCAAGTACAATACCTTTGGTAGCAGGTCAGACAAAAATGTTGATAAAGTCACAAAATGTATTAAAATTCCTTTGTTCTTTAAAGTCCACCAGTGCACCTGCTTTAGAAGTGGTCAGATGAAAATGTTGAAAATGTTGATTCAGTTGCAGGACCCAGCATCACCATGTTTGTAAGACTAGTTGCAAGACATATGCTTCCTTGGGGAAGCTTCAAGAAAGTTGATTTAAAATTAAAAAGCTGATACCTGATGATGATGTTTTGCAGAAATTCAGTCCAGGAGACTTTCACTGATGTTCTGTGCAAGAATGGCGCAGGTATTCCAAGCAGAAAAACATGTAAATGAACAAAAACTAACCTACAGACACAGACAAGCACAAACAGCCACTCACTCAGCCCCAGTAGGAGGATCTTATTTGTGTTATTATTAATGTTGTTAGAGTTTGTCTAACCTGCCTTTTTTGCAGCATGGGCATTCCAATATTGCACCATCATCTCGGTTCTGGACTGCAACTGTGGACCAATCAGTACCTTTGGGGACCCTAAAATGGTGTCTGTCCCCAGGGGTCTTGTGGGAGCAAAACTTTGTAGGAATTGTAGTTTTGAGACTTTGGTGCCCAATTGGACCTGGAGGGGGAGCCCAAGTGTTGACAGACAGATGGATCAGCGAACCAAATCTTTTGGATCCTGGGGAAAGTCCCAGGCTGCTGGCAGCTAGAGTCAGTCTGAGTAAGGGAGTGGAACGGTGAACAGCTTGAGAGATTCAAGCAGCAGCTCCTGAGTAATTCATGCAGGAGAACTGTGAGAGGGCTGAGTTTCTGGCCTGCCTGCCTTCTGTCCCTTGTTAGAGAGCCTGTTTAAAGAATTGGATTGCCTCCGAAGTGAGAGAGAGAGAGAGAGAGAGAGAGAGAATATTAAGCCACTGGACTTGTGACCAGGCTTGAAACCTGAAGAAGACTGAAGATTTGCTTAACGCGATCGGCCCGTCAGGACCCTCAGATACCGCTGAATTCCCAGTTTTGCATAGAGACCTTGTGATTGTGACCGGACTGCTATCTGACTGGTATAGTGGTGATTTCTTTACTATAAATGTGCTGTATGCCGCTAGTGGGTCGCGATTTGGTTCCCCACTGCGAGATGAACTGTGCCCTGCTTGCTGGAAGCTGTATCCAACGATCTCGGACTCACATCCGAACTGTTCCTTGGCCTGGGCCTTGTCACACTGACCCAGCCAGATTACTCATGCCACAGAGAAAGCCATTGATGAGAGACCTGCCTGGGGATCAGCCCCCTGCTCAATGCTTTGAACAGGAATGACACCTCGGTGATTCGTGTGGGCCCTGCTTCTCCTGGCACTCCAGCTCATCAAACTGCAGTCTCAGTTCATCCTGCCTGTGCCCTGCATTGGGTATCATGAGTAAATACCAGGGTAGCTCCCTGCAACAACAGCTAAATCTAAAGTGCTGTCATCCGACTGCGTTGTTGTCTTTTCCTTCACGAACTGAGACCTCTGGCTCCTGATTACAAATAGTGTGTGTTGTGCATGCTTCTTTCTTCCATCACAGGACCCCCAACCAGCTGCAATGCCAGCCTACTCCGGGCAATGTTCCAGGCTAGCCCATCTTATTTCCACCTGGGTACCCAGAGTGTGTGACTATGTAGGGACTCTGAAGGCATGCATGACTGTCTGATTGATTTAGCCATTAAGCCAATCAATCTGATTATGCCCCTTCCTTGTTCAAGCCCCTTGAATAAATCAGATCTAACTCTTTTTGGATTTAACCTGACTGTGGTTCCAGTTTGTACAGAAAGCACTGTACTGTTGTTGTTTGCTGTGCCTAACCTTGTTTTACAGGGGTCTCCAGGGTCGAACTGGTGGAACCAGCCCTGGTGGTAAATGCAAGCAGTGTGGGGAATTGTATGATGAACAAGGGTTACTGTGAAGGTGATTACTGTACATTGTTCAGGCCACTAGAAGGGAAAGAGGGGGGTCACAGTGTCCCAGAGGGTTGTACCCAGGTTAGCTTCACCACTAATAACCCTGACCTCCGGTTGGAGGCACCCACTTCAGTACCCAGGCCCCTTAACCTGCAACTAGCCAAGCAGACAGGGGTGGTAGCCCTTGGGGTAGAGCCACCTGGGGGGGGGTTACAGTAATATATAGGCAGATTGCAGATAGGGAGGGGGACTGCTAGACCACCAGGGAATGGTTTCTCTTTAATATACAGGGGATCGGGATGGGGCGGGAACACACTGTATGCGAGGGAAATGCTGCCTGTGTGTGTGGCAGGTGATTGGGTGTGGAAAGGACAACTAGACACCAGGAATACTATAGTAGTCATTGGGCAAGGGTGTGGCTGGGGGTTGGAACCACTGGGCACCAGGGAAAGTCTCTTTTATATATTGGGCCATCGATCAGTGGGGGGACCACTAGACACCAGGAAAAGTTTATTAGTTATATCAGGCCAGCAATTGGTGGGGGGGGGCACCGCCACACAAGAAGCAATCCATGGTGTCCCGTAACCCCCACCCACCCTCTGATACCAAGCACTACCAAATACAAAACATTACCTTGCGTCCAGTGGCACATGCATGCCATCCAGTTCTAGGCAGCACAAGGCATAAAACATTCCCTGGCATCCAGTTGACCGCCCATAGCCCTCGATACTGCACCACATAACACATAATGTGTTCCCCAGCATCTTGTGGTACCCACCCAAAACCTTCCCATGCCCAGCACAAACAGAAATACAGCATTTCCCACATTTCCATTGGTCAACCCCACTTCAACTGATATCAGGCAGCACAGCATCAGGTACCATATGGGTACCACTTGATGCCATGTACTGTGTTAGGTGTTGTGATGCTAAGTATCGGAGGGTATGGGTAGACAACTGGTCATAAGGGAAGATTTTATGCATTTTGATGCCTGGAATCAGATTTCATGAGTGTACTACTGGATGCCAGGGAATGTTCTGTATTTGGTAGTACTTGGTATTGGGGTGGGGGGAGACAGGACACCAGGGATTGCTTCTAGTATGGTGGTATCTGGTACAACACCACACAAGAAGCAATCCCTCGTGTTCCGTACCCCCCCACCCTCTGATGTCAAGCGCTACCAAATACAAAACATTCCATGGCATCCAGTGGCACACACATGCCATCTGATTCTAGGCAGCGTAATGCATAAAACCTTCCCTGGCATCCAGCTGACCACCCATAGCCCTCAATACTGCACCACATAACACATAATGCATTCTGTGGCATCTTGTGGTACCCCACCAAAGCTCTCCCATGCCCAGCACAAACAGAAATACATCATTCCCTGCTTTCCATTGGTCACCACCATTTCATCCAATATCAGGTACAACAGAATCAGATGTATGAGTGGACAACTGGACACCAGGTAACGTTTTATGTATTGTGCTGCTTGGATTTGGATATCACTGGTGTACCACTTGACTCAAGGGAATGATTTGTATTTGGTGGCTCTTGGTATCAGAGTGCCGGGGGAGGGGGGGACAGGACACCAGGGATTGCTTCTAGTATGGTGGTATCTGGTACATCACCACACAAGAAGCAATCCCATGTGTCCTGTACCCCCCACCCTCTGATACCAAGCACTACTAAATACAAAACATTTCCTTGTGTCCAGTAGCACACACATGCCATCTGATTCTGGGCAGCACAATGCATAAAACCTTCCCTGGTGTCCAATTGACCAGCCCTAGCCCTTGATACTGCAACACATAACATATAATGTGTTTTCCAGCATCTTGTAGTACCCCACCAAAGCCCTTCCATGCCCAGCACAAACAGAAATACGTCATTCCCTGGTTTCCATTGTTCACCACCTTTTCGTCCAATACTAGGCACCACTGCATTAGGTAACATATGAGTGCAACTCGATGCCATGAACTGCGTTAGGTGTTGTGATGCTGAGTATCGGAGGGTGTGGCGGACAACTAGATACCAGGGAATGTTTTGTGTATTGTGCTGCCTGGAATTAAATATCATGGGTGTACCATTTGATGCCAGGAAATGATTTGTAAGGATTTGTATTTGGTGGCACTTGATATCGGGGTTGGGGGGTGGGGACACCAGAAGAATGATTCATGTATGGTGGGATGTGGCACACCACCACACAAGAAGCATTCCCAGTGTACTGTGGTCCACCACTGATAAAAAGCCCAACTAAATACAAAATGTTCACTGGTGTCAAGTGGCGCACACTCGCCATCAGAGTCCAGGCAACACAATGCATAAAACTTCCCTGGTGTCCAGTTATTTACCAATACCCTCCGACACCTAACATGACTACACATAAAGCAGACCCTGCCATCTTGTGTACCTACTCAAAGGACTCCTATGCCTGAGACAAAGAGAAATTCAGCATTCCCCAGTTTCCAGCAGTCATGAGTGTCCAACTTGACTCCAGGGAATGATTTGTATTTGACTGCAGTAGGCGTTGGGGGGGGGCAGAGGGAGAACGGGACACCAGGGGATTGCTTCTTGTATGGTGGTATATGGCACACCACAACACAAGAAACATTACCCTGTGTCCTGTGCACACCCCCACCTTCTGATACCAAGGGCAACCCATTACAGAACATTTCCTGGTGTCGAGAAGTACACAAATGCCTTCCTTTCCTGTCTGTTGTGTAACGCTATCCACCCATACCCCTGATAATTAGTATCACAACACATAGCACATTACCTCACACCCCGTAGTACTCCCTATGGCATCACATACCCGACGCTGACGCAAATACACCATACCATAGCTGACAATGTTACCCCCGCCATCCAAAGCACAACTACCAACAAAAGCACAGCAATAAGATTGCATTAGTCTGTTTTCACACCATAATAATGTTCTATACTCTATATCTTACTGTCCCCCAGTCCCCATCAAGACTATCACTGTCAGTTGTACTCAGAGTTTGACAGCCCCCCCACACACACATACCTGATAGCAATCCGCAACTGCCATGGGGATGCTGAGTATTTCCTCTGAAATGGTGACTCTGTATTGCTGTACCTTTCTGCCTGATACATCCTTTCATTAGTTGCGGGGGGGGGGGTTGGAGTGCCACAGATAATAGCCATGGAGTCCAAAATTTCAAGCTGTGAGATTCCTGGGAGCACAAGCAACATGAGTGCAGACGGTAGTGCCAGAGGAAGAGGGTGAGTGAGAAGTCACAACATACTCCAGGACCGTGGACTAAGTGGCAATAAATGACAAAGCACCCTCAGATGTACATTTATGTGGGCTAGGAGGAAGAACTTGCAAAACCAAAATGATCCATGTGTACCCCATCATCAGACCATACTCAGCTATAGCATGAATGGGGGCACAGAACACAAGAGAGACAAAGGGATAGCAGGCAGATGATGGGGGGGGGGGCAAGGGACATACAGACTATGTGGGAGCATGAATGAGCTTGTGTGACATGCTGTGGTCAGAATAATGAGTGTCAGGATGAGGGGAATAACTGGCCATATGACAGCATGGAACCAGAGATGATGGAGAAGCAGGCAGATGACGGGGCAGGTAGAGCCAGAGGAAGTGGGTGAGTGAGGAACTGCGTGGGAGCCTGAATGAGCTTATGGGACATATTGAGGGGCCATGGATTGTGTGTCAGTTTGGCAAGGAATTTACACACCACCCTCTGCTATCCAGCTATCTAATGGGGGACCGGAGCACAAGATAGATAATGGGGATGACAGGGCGGGCAGTGACAGAGGAAGGGGTGTGGGCGAGGAGTCGGGACAAACTTCATGAAAGGAGCATTCAAAAAAAGAAAAAGACCAACTCGTGGAAGGAGCTTACAAACCAAATAGAGGGAACAGTAAAGCAGCATATCAGATCCGTCAGACATGGAATGCTGAAAAAAAATAACAGAAAACAAAAAGGAGGGCTCTCAAAAATACACTAAGGCTGTAAATGAATTGGGGAAAAAAACAAGAAAACACACTAGAAAAAAAAAATCTCATATGAACTCGCCCAGCAAACATTGCGGCCGCCATTTTACACAGACCCTTCACACTTGGGCATAAGAAATTACATAAAATACATAATTTAAAATAACCACAGTACCTTTTCAATAAATAGTAAACCTTCTGCTTTAAGTTGTTTATGCAACAAACAGTTATAGGAAATAATAAAGGCTTTCTGGATATCGTAAACTGTATTGCAACTGGTACAAGGTACAGCAACCACTTTACAGATTGAAGGATCGCAAAATGGTGACTTTACCCACGTTTTTCACATGTTTTTCAAATGGGAAGGTATAGCTTGTTAGCCAATAAAAGGAAGCCTAAGATGTTTTATGTCCACTGAACTAATTACATAAACTCACATTTGATTGGCTGACAAGCTATACTGATGTAAAGTGATGAGGCCTCCAGATGTCCACAGGAGTGAATGATACTAATTCACTGATGCCTCCAGGCACAATCGGAGGCAATGCAGGTGAAATGTGTTGCCACCTACAGGCACTATTGGAGCCAATGAGTTAATTTAATTGGAATTAATTGGTCGTGCATGCATGTTAAAAAAATCAGACAGAAAAATAGCTAAAACTACACAAACACTTTCTTCCATGTTAAAGGTACAAAATCATGGTTTTGCAGTCACTGTAGACTTCTATTGAGACAGGGTGTTGGTAGCAACCTTCAAAGTCAGAAAGAGGCACACACAGTACATAGGAGTCATAGGAATCATAGGAAAAGTACAAGCAGGATAAGCTTATTTGTTCACCACTTTACCATTGGTTGTAACCATGTATACCCTTCTTTTTAGGTACTTGTCGAAGTGGGTCTTGAAACTATCCAATGTTGCAGATAGTACTACTGAATCTGGAAGTGAATTCCAGATGCTCGCCACTCTCAGTAAACTATGTTGCCCTTTTAGTTATTCTATATAGTGTTCCTCTGAGTTTAATATTTTGCCAATGCTAATGTGGCAATAACTCAGCTGACAATCTCCCAGTACCTACCCCTTTCCTCAATTATCACTCCACTGAAAATCACCTTCCCCGAGACCCCCCCTTACCCTATCCCCTTGTAACTAACAATGTCTCCTCATGACTGAACACTCCCCCCCCCGACGATGCCACCTTCTGATTGACTCCCCTTCTCTTTCCTTGAATGAAGCTTGTGTAATTAAGTACTAAATTGATGTGTAAAATCTCAGACTTGTTCAATTACTGGTGTGTATATGATTCAATGTTCCTTTTACTGTTAACTCTGTATTTTATACTGTTATGTCTGTTTTTAACAATTGACATCGAACCTTTGAAAATGAGTCCTTGACTGAAAGGTATTAATCCCAAACTGAAATAAATAAATAAATAACTGTATTCCTTGACCTGCAGACCTATGCATCTCCCAAAATCATGGTTATTGAAACTTTATACACAAGGAACGTGCCCCCCCAACACTATTCTGGTCTCCAGACTATATATGTTCAGTTCCTTGAGTCGTACCTCGTTGTGTTTGCCTTTCATTACTCCCACCGTTCTTGTCACCCTTCTATGGATGCCCTCTAGTAATTTGATGTCCTTTAAAAATTGCGGTGGCCTGAACTTGCTGCAGTACGGAGATATAGGATCTCATCAATTAACTATACAGAGGCAGAATCACAGCTCTGTTTCTGCTATTGATGTTTCTACTAATGCCTCCCAGGATACTGTACCCATTCCTAGCCACCTGTCTGCAATGGTTACTAAATCTGAGATTGTTGTCATGACACCCAAGTCAATTTCCTCCTCATTTTCTCTCAGTTCCTGCCCATATAACTTATATGATGGTAAAGGGTTTGTGCTATCAAAATGCATAATGGTGCATTTATCGATGTTGAGACTTAATTTTATCCTTGTTGCCCCATATTTATTTATTTAAATTTTGGTGACCGGGTAAACCCACTGAGACCAGAAGTCCCTTTTTCAGGGGTGACCCAGAATTAGTTACAGCAATTACATACATTGGAATTAATATACAAAAGTTACTGTCGATACATACAGTGGAACAGGTATTAAGCACTAACAGGGGAACATCAGACTCGCAAGGTATTAGACAGGTGCACAGTACATTTGACAAATTTTGCATAAGAGTTACATGGGAGAAAAGAAATGGCAGTAGTAGTGAGGCAAGTCAAACATGTCAATAAGCCCAGGCAGGGGGCTAGCGATTACAACTACAGAGACTAAGTTCCAGAAGGTATACTTTGAGGCCTGACTTAAACCCTTGGAGAGTAGGTTTATCAACCAGATGTGCTGGGAGATCGCTTACCATGGTTAGTGTGAATCCGAGGGATGTTGAGGGGACAGCCTGCTGAGGATCGCAAGGCATGGCACTGTACTTTAGGAGCGAGCAGCCCTTTCATGTGGGGAGGAGGGCCGAGGGTGGTGAATTTATAGGCCAAACAAACAGAGGGATAGGCCAGCTTGTGCCATATGGAGGGCCAGTGGAGGTCCGCGAGGACCTCACAGTGGTGCCTCCTGGGGGAGGAGTTAGTAGCAAAGCGTGCCACCCTGTGGTAGAGTAGGGTAAGTTTACTTAGTTCCTTCTCCTGGAGAAACTGAAGCTGGGGTCCCCATATAGGATGGAGGGGAGAAGGGTGCAAGTGGCCATGGCTCTCCGTGCCTCACTAGTGAGAGAGTTGCCCAGTCAGTAGAGGAGTCCAAGCCTCTGGTGGATGGACCTGGTTAGGGAGTCGATGTGGGGTTTATAGGACAGCTCCTGGTCCAGGAGGATCCCAAAGTACTAGATCCTGTCAATGACCGCAACTCTCTTTCCTTGGGCAGTGTTAAGCTGCAGTAGTTCACATCTGTCAGTACCCAGACGTCTGGTCCCAAACAGAACAGCCTTAGTTTTATCTTCATTCAGCACAAGTGAGTTGGAGGAGAACCAAGCTTCAAGGGCAGAGAGACTGGCCTGAAGCTTTGCATAGATGACGCTAGGTAGTGGGTTGCTACTGCAGACAACAGTGTCATCTGCATAAAGGATGAGGTTGTTAAGCCTGCAGATCCCCTTAATGTCATTCACAAAGAGGGTGAATGGCAGGGAACCCAGGATTGAGCCCTGGGGTAGCCCAAAGACCACAGGTCTAGTGCTAGATTGTGTTCCTCTCCAGCTAACTTTTTGGGTTCACTTGATCAGGTAGCTCTCGAACCAGGAGAGTGAGGGTACATCCAGTCCTAGTCGGTGGAGTTTAGAGAGGCGAAGTTTGTGGCAGACCAAGTCAAATGCCTTGGACATGTCGATGACTAGAACCCCTCATTGGAGAGCCCCGGTCCATGGCATTGAGGATGACAGATGTAAGTCGGACTAGAGCAGTGTCAGTGCCATGACCTTTCCTAAAGCCATGTTGTACGTCAGCTAGGAGTAAGTGCTGCTTAAGATGATCCTGCAGCTGATTGTATACCAATCTCTTCTGCACTTTTCCGAGAGGGCAGAGTATGGAGATTAGCCTGTAGTTCCCCACTTTGTGCCTGGGTCCTTGGTTATGGACAGGGACAATGGTCATTACCTTCCATTTACTTGGGACAGTTCCTTCAAGGAGGGACCTGTTGATAAGCAAGGTGACAAGGTAGGCGATAGCAGGGGGCAGCGACCCTCAGCAGCCTCGGTTCAAGCAGGTCATGGCCCAGGGAGGAGTTAGGGTTTATTTTGAGCAAAAGGGGAAGTACATCTGTAGGTTTGACCAATTTCAGGTGGAACTGGGGCCGAGGAAGCTCCCAATCTGCACTGCTGTTGCAAGGGTTCCCAGAGAGGACGGAGAGGGAGAGAGCCCACCACGGTTGGAGAAGGAAGCACTGAAGGCTTCTGCTACTGCAGTGGGGTCTTTGGTCAAGGTATTCCCAACCTGGAGTGCACCCTCTTGTGCTTTAATGGCACCCTTGAGAAGCAGGTTAATGTGATCCCAGAATTTCTTGGGGTCACGTAAGTGGCTATTCTGGAGATCACACAAGTACTTGGACTTTGTGTGCTTTGAAGCGTTCTTGCATTGGTTCCTCAGCTCTCTGTACTTCTCCCAGTCAGATCTGCTGCCCAAGGATTTGTAAAGTCCCCAGGCCCTGTCACGGAGCAGCATACTTTGCTTGAGGCCAAGGCTAGGCCATTTATGGCACTTGCCCAGTACCTTTAATACCTCCAGTCTTTCCAGCTGCTGCCTCATTGTCATAATGCTTTATTGACTACCCACTGTTACTGCAATTTTAGTGTCATGTGCCAACTTTTTAATCATAGCACCCTCAGTGAACTGTGTAGATGACATGTATAGATTGAATAGGATGGGTCCCAGCACCGAACCCTATGGCACTCCACTCGTCACCTGACCCCAGTCTGAAGAATGCCCATGAACTGTTACTCTTTGAGTCCTGTCCCTCAGTCGTGATCCTCCCCATTTCACTGTATCACTATCCGTTCCTCCTGTTGTCATTTCCTCCACCAATTCTCTGTGTGATACCATGTCAAAGGCTATATGATAGTCTAGATATACCGGATTGACTGGTAACCATCTATCCAATGCCCTAATCACAGGTTCAAAGAATCCAACTAGCTTTCTCAAACATGATCTCCCTTCATGAAAACCATGTTGGGTGTCGTCCCGGATGTTATTCATTTTCACATGTCTCTCTGTTTCCTCCTTCACAATGGTTTCCAGCACATTGTCTAAAATGGAGGTCAGGCTTAGACATCTATAATTTCAGTGGTCACTCCTAGAACCTTTTTTACCAATTGGTACCAGATTGGCCTCCCTCTAGGACTGTACAACCATTCCCTCATTTAATGAGCTTTCATACATATATGTAAGTGGGTCAATGAGCTGCTCTCTTAACTCATTAATTACTGTATGGTGCAATTCATCTTGTCCCTGAGCCTTGTTAACCTTCAGGCCTAGTAAGATATTTTCTTGCCTTGTTATTTACAGTTATTTTAGTGGCAGCATTTGTAATTTTGATACTATTAACGCCATTGCTGCTATTGTGGTATAGTGAGCAGAAGCATTCATTAAATCTACCATTGGCTCAATATTCAGAAGTTTGCACGGGTGCGAACTGGTGTTTGAGCAAATTGGGCTTTGAACTGGAGTCCAGTATTCAAAGGGCCCTGTTGCACTGGCAAACAGGGGTCGAACCTGTGCAAACCAAATAAGGAGTGTGCAAATAGTGGGGTGGGGACAGGAGTATCAATGCAAGCCAATATTCAGTGGATTTGCATGGTGCAAGAGGGTTTACATGGTCCTTTTGTGCTGCACAAATATCACCGATGAAAACCTCCTCTTATTCTGCACAGTCCTGCTGGCTGCTGGAGGTAATGCAGCCAAGCAGCTGGTTGACCACTGGGGGGGCACCACCATGTGGTCCGGGCCACGACTTCCTACGATCCCCAGCCACCTAATTAATAAATAAAATTTCCTGGTGGCAGGTGTTCTCCCTCCCTCCGATCCCCAACTCCGTAAATATAAATATCATCCCTGGTGCTAGTGGGATCCCTGGCCAAAGTGGGGAGCAGGAGCTGTAATGAATGAGCACGTGCTTGTGCAAGTACACACTCATTCATTGAGAGCTACGTGGGTGGCCGGCTGTGGTGGAGAGAGGAGGGCTGTGCTGGTCACCCACTTGGGATATAGGTTAGGGGTAGCGGGGTGTTGAGGGACTACCTGCAGGGGTGGGGGGTCCATTAGACACCAGGGAACATTAAGTGGGAGTGGTGGGACTATGACTACTTTTTTTTTTTATTACAGGAGATCAGAGATAGGGAGGGGGTGAACTAGATACCAGGGAAGGAATTATACTTTTTTTTTTTTTTTACATTGGCCTGCAATTGGTGGGTGGGGAGTAGGCCACTAGACACAAGGATTTTTTTTTTACATGGGAGCCAGTTATCGGGAAGCGGGGGGGTACTAGACACCAGGGAATTTATGCATCAGCAGTCTGGTGATTGGTGTGGGGTGGGACTACCAGGCGCCAGGGATTGTAATTTAGTTTTTACTTTGTGTCATGATTGGCAGGTGGGTGGGACCACTAGACAACAAGGATTTTTTTTTACATTGGGCCAGCGTATCAGCTTAATTGGGAGGGGGGAGTGGACAACCTATATGGCTGGGGGAGCACTTGACACCAACGGGTAATTTTATTATAAGGAGCTGAGATCAGCGGGGAATATTACAAAATAATACATTAAACTGTGGATGGAATAAATTCCGCAGTTTATATGTATTAATCTGCAGCTCAGTCCAAAAATCTGTGAAACAGTGAAAATTAGCGGAAGACATTCAGAAGATTCATTACTAGTGGAAGTTCGGCAAATTTCATGAAATTTCCAAAATTCCACGAAAGTTCTGCAGAAGTGGAAATCACAACTTTCTCCCCCCTCTACCTAGTGCTGGACTATGGCCTATCAGCCTATGGAGCAGCTGCTAACATGGTTCTCAACAGGGTCAAGCTGGTGTTTAAAGGGGCCTGCCACTTCACCCTTGGGGCTGATAGACTCACACACACCTGAACCTTATATTCTCAATCCGACTGGCTTCAGCTGCAAGATATAATTAAATATCAAACATGTCTAATGGGGAAAAAAGTGCTCATGGGCCTCTCTCCCCCACCATCCAAAACCACCTCCCCCCGCTTTTTACCAATATACTACCGGGAGTATGACCAGGAATGCACTACCCATTCCTTTCCATAAAACAAGCCAGGTCTGATGCTCCTTTGCCTGTAGAACAGCCCTCTGGCTGGATGAGCTGCCTGAACCCCTGCTGAACCTCCCTAAACTAACCGCATTCAAGAAGAAACTAAAAAATGTTCTCACACTCTGGTCCCTGTGTGGCTGCTACCTCTGGCACAATCTGACTACTTGATGCTCTGTACAACTGCTGGGCACTCTGTAATATATCTAACCTGGTAGCATTACCTGTCTGATGATTCTCTGTTTGTCCTACTTTGACTTACCTACTGATACACCTCTGTAATCTCTGTGGCAGGGCTTCTTGAGCCGCCTCCTGAATCCTCACTGCCTATACTATGTAACTGCTTCTGTGATGAGGAACCTTTGTAAATGAGCTCCTGAGCTCAAAGGTGTATTCCAACTGTAAGAATATATATATATATATATATATATATATATATATATACACACACACATATATATACATAAATAAATACTGTGGGGGAGATATGTTGAATGAAGGAACTAACCTACAAGGTAAATCATCATGTGCCCGGCTTCACAGGTAGATGGCCCCAGTGGGTACTATACCTGGAAAGGCAGGATTGTGATGACTACATGAAAGTTCTTCCCAGATCAGGTCCTCAAGGTCCTCCCCCAACTCACCTGGGACCAAATGTCCAGAAAAAAGATATTGTGACTCACCTTGTATAATAAAATGTGTGCCTGCTTGAATACATCATGTTTTACTGTGCTGTATCCTGTACCAAAGTTGTTTAACAAACTTGAATAAAAAAAAAAGATCCTCTTGAAATTTGGCTGGCTAAGAGACCCAAGGACTGAGAAGGCGCATATCAAATGTCACAGTGCTAGGGTCTGCAAATTACAATGGACAAGATTTGACCCTCTATAAATGGCAATTTTTAATAAAACACCAATGCAACCCAATATACAGTCACTACTGTACCTTTATTTAAAAACCCATCATACAATATATTCCCCCATTTATGATGGCAGCTAGTGTATTATGACATCGTTTAGCTAATTGCATTGTATTAATGTGTTATTAATACCTTTAAAACACATTGATACACAACACGCTACAAACCATCCCAATAACACATATAACAAGCCTCTTAATAACACAAGTAACAAGCTATCAAAGAGCACCTTTCCTCGCTGTCCTCTCTTTTATATTTAAACAGATAGGAGGCTCCCTTACTTGAATGGGAGTTCATCCATACTGATTTTAAGATGTTATCATTTGTCCCCTAAGGAAGAGAAGGGATCGTTTTTGGCCCCAAGAAGCTAGCCGCTCGATCCCTTCCACTTCCTGATTCACCTATTCATCCATGCACTTCCCTATTTTGTGATGTCACTATAGGACCAGCATGAGGACGTACCCCATGAAAGTCTATGGGGAGTCATTTAGAAAGCTATTTTCATGATTTTATTTAGACTTTTGGTACAAATTGAAACTAGTATTCAAGTAACAAGGCTCTTGGTTTTTCCAGTTCCAAGTACCTCCATTCTGCTGCTGGTCTGCAGTTCACTTCCAGTATCTGCTTTGCCCTGTTTCCAAGGCCGCTGCAATACATGTAGCCACTCTTGAGTCCCGCCCTCTCCTAACCACAAAGCGTTTCCTTACACTACACTCTATTACCATGGTGCTGCCAACTGCATGCGCTCTCAAGGCCATTACACACGTGCCACCATACTTCTCTAAGAGGAAGACTGCTGGAGCCATGTCTCCTTTTGTAGGAGGCCCCTGTGCTATGGAAATACTAAAGGTACAAGACAGGCAGCCCCTCACCACACTAAGTAAAGCAACTAACAATACATTACCACTACATTGTGGAAAAGCCATGCCCTACAGAAAAACTCTACATTCATACCACCACACTATGGAAAATGACTACACTACAGAAAAATGGTGGGCACAGCAAAGAGTGTCCAACCTAATGCATTATATAAAATAAAAGCTAGAAAAGTCCTGTGTACTCATGAAATAATACCATCTCAGTGGCTAATGAGCTAATTGCTTTATCAGCTCATTAACTTCCTCAATTATATTATTTCCTTGCACATAGCTCTTTTCTGGCATTTACTCTCTCTCTCTCTCTCTCTCTCTCTCTATACATATATATATGTATTCTTTGTAACAACACATGACAGCATGTGGGTTGGGCTCAATATACCTCAGATGTAGAGGCGAAGCCATCTTCAACTGCCTATATCCATAACACAGTATATTAAGTTTAACTAACAAACCCTGGAGTTTGTTGCTGCACTTACAAAATAAGTACAGTATTGCTATTTACAAGTAAAGGCAAGATTAACGTGACAGAAGGAAAAGGTAGAGAGTCTTCTGTTTGAAACATTTTCTCTGCTGCTGTGCTTGAGGTCTCTTACAACAGTGGAAGAGCTGAATTGAATTACTGGTATAATTTGGTTTGGGTTCCCTGAAATAAACTGCTCTGTTCTATTGCTGTGCTTGGGATGCTTTGAAACAGTAGAACAAGTGAAGTGATTTAGTATTGTAGTTAGGTTGTGGGGCCCTGAAACAATACTGAAGTACAGGGTTGTGCTGCAATATACCACAGTTCCCCACCCATCAGATTGCAAGATGCTCCCATTCCATTATGTATGTATGTATGTATCTATCTATCTATCCATCTGTCTGTCTGTCCCTATTCTGTCTGCCTCTATTATGTCTATCTGTCTACCTTTCTACCTACCCATCCATCTCTCCATATTCTCTCTCTCTCTCTCTCTCTTTCTATGTATTGTAAAATAGAGGCACCTAATTTAGCTATCTCGAGCAAGCTTCTGGCATATAAACTGTGCTGGTAATGCACTTCAGTATTAAAAGAAAACTGACCTCACTCACAGGTGTTAAACACAGCATTAAATTCTATATTTAAGACAGTTTCATCCCCCCAAAGTATTAAAGGATCCTTCCCACAAAGTTTTAAAGGGACAGAAATCAGCCTGTGTGTGTGTGTGTGTGCGCGTGTCTGTGTGTGTAGAAGGGGTTGTCACTGTCATTTTAGAAGAACAAGTCAAAGAGCTGAAAGAGCCCAGATGTCACAGGTGACACATTGGAAAACCATTTAGACATATGTCAGCCTTAATCTTCTGTTTATGGCATCATTATATTTTCCATAGCAACATCATGTGATGACATAAGCAGAGGGCTGGGGTATCAGGTGTAGACAAGAAGCAGGAAAGCAGATTCCATCAAGGGGAGAGTGTGCCTGTTTTTATGTCAATGCATAAATATAAAGAAAACATGGAGTTAAACACAGATCACAACTGGTTAGTGTAAATAGTACACTTAGATGGAATGCTTTTGAAATCACTAATACATAAGTGTCTAACATGGCCCTTGTATGATGGAGTTTGTCACAGCAGTGTTCTTTCTTGCACTAAAATAATCAGAGCACCATTGGTCTACAACGTTTCTCTTTCATCCTGCAACAACAAATTAGTAAACTTGGGACAGCACAAATATATTTTTTTTTCTTGGCAAAGTTTTGGTTTCAAAACCAGGAATTTTAAAAATTAGATTCTAGGGATCAGAATGATTTGTTTTTTGACACCCCCTAGGTGTCTGTTGCTTTCCAGTCCTCTTCAGCTTTTCTCTTGTGGATTAATGAGCAACTCCCCCCCAGTGGTGGAACTGTTTGAAAATTGGTAGAGCAAAGGATGTAAGGAGTAACCCCCCCCATTGAATGGGTTTGCAACAGAATAAGCTTTTTCTCATCCAAATGTTCTCTCTGTGAAGAACACCACCCAGCCACCCATTAAGAGCAGCTTTCAGTGCCTAGTTCCTTGATACCCACCAGAAGGCCCTGCCCTTTCTTTTCATTTTTATGTTGGCTTGCATGCACATGCAAGCAACATAGTGCAACCACATGACTTTTAGAGGTGTGCTGCCCACTCTGCCAATGCCCCGCTCCATTTTGCAGGTGGGACCACACCGCACCAATGAATGACTGAGCTGTCTATGACAGCACTTCAGATGCAGTGGCATGCATTTCAAAGGAAACCACCACTGCAATCAGCAGTGGTAACATGTACCCATTTACATATTTCTGGCATCAGCAAGCAGCAGCTGTTGTCAGCAATTTACATGTTGCTGGCATCAGCTGCCTCTCCATCCCCATGAAAGCTAACAAGGGTACCCAATCTCCCTATCAGCATGCCCCCTCCCCAGTTCATTTGCTGACAGGGTAGCCTAATCCGCTTCAGCATGATACGCTCCCCAAAAATGAGTTCTGTGCCAAGGGGGTGACTAATCCCCCTCGACTCATGTGCCCCCCCAGCACACTGTATGACTGACAAAGTGCCCAGTCCCTATAGGCTCCACTTCCCCCCCAACAAACATCTGGGTGGCATGCTGGGGGCCCATCCCAGCATGCCAAAAGTCCCACGTCTCTCTTTTTTAAACCCTTTAAAAAAAGAAACAGTCCCTTGTTGACTCTCTTGCCTCTCCCCCAACCTACACCCACCCCTGTGCACCCCACCTCCCAGCACCCCCCTCACCCCATACTTACCTCTGGAGCCTAGCGTGATGATCTTTGGTGAACCAGGAACACATCTGCACTCTTCAAAGCCGACCGCAAACTGAAGAAATGCCGGTAAGCTGTAAAATGGCATAAATGTTTTTTTGCAAACTTTGGTGTATATCTCCTCCATGTTTGGGAATTTTCGCACCAAATTTTCAACATGGGGTTCTTGGAACCCCACCTTGTGAATTCAGTCACTGTCATCTTGTTATTTGGTCCCGAAAGGTGATTTCGTGGTCACTGGGTGGAATCACCTTTCGGGACTGATTAATGAAATGACAGTGTCACTGTTCATAAGATGGAGTTCCAAAAAGCATATGTTGCAAATTTGGTGGAAAAAAAAAAAATGACTCTTACAAGCGTGCATTGTGCAGTTTCCACTCACACTCGTAACTTCGCAAATTTGTAATATTTTCAGTCCAGATTTTCAACATTGACATTTTTTCACACCTCCTTATGAATGGTACAGATATCATTTTTCACATTCTGGCCGAAATTTGTTTTTGCACTTCTGGCACAGAATAGTGCGGTCGCTGTGGGAAATCTCTGTTTGGGACAGATTAAGAAAATCACTGTGCCACTGTTCTTGAGGAGAGGTTCAAAAATACCCATGTTGGAAATCTGGTGGAAACAATCCAAAAAATGGTTGCATTACAGGCGTGCATTGCACAGTTTCTACACATGTTCGTGACTTTGCCAATTTTTCATATTTTCACTCCAGATTTTCAACATTGCCATTTTTTCACACCACCTCATGAACAGTACAGCTATCATTTTTCACATCTTGCCAGAAATGTGTTTTCACACCTATGGTGCCAGATGGCACAGTCACTGTGCAAAACCACCTTTCTGGATTGAGTAATGAAATGATAGTGCCACTGTTCATGAAGTGGGGTCACAAAAAGCCCAGTTTGCAAATTTGGAGTGAAAATACCAACAAACACCTGGGGCATTCGGATTTCCAACCATAATGCCCTACTCTGTACAGACTGACAGGCATTGGGGGTGTGACTTGGGATCATCGCCCGTAATGCACATGCCATTCCACCCCACCCTGCAGCCACTGACAGGCATCAAGGTTTGCCTTGGGATCTTCGGCCCCAGCGTTCACCCCGTTCTCCTATATCATACCCATTTCAGCATATTTCCTTATGGAATGGGATGAGTGTAAGGGCCGAAGGCCCCTAAAGCACACCGCAACACCTGGTCTTCATCCCCAGTGTTCACCCCATTCTCCTGTACCGCACCCATTTCAGCATATTTCCTTATGAACTGGATGAGTGTAAGGCCTGAAGACCCCAAAACACACCATAACACCTGTCAGTGTCTGCAGGGTAGTGTGAGATGAAATGGCATGAGCATTATGCCTGATGATCCAAAGGCACACTCCCAATGCATGTCACTCTCTGCAGGATGGGGGTGGGGCTGGCATTAGTTCAATACTTCACTGCCATTCCTATTATGCATCTCTCTAACTCCTGCACTACCAGTGCCAATTCCAGCAAGCCAACATTCGGCATTGACAAATGCTTGTTAAAGTTTGACCAGTGTGCCTTAACTCTGCAGGCCATAAACCCATCCCACCCTCATCAACACTACTCAGGCCTTCACTTTTCAAAATTCTGTTGACACACTGCAAGCCACAAGCGAAGTGTAACATGATTGTAAAAACTGATAGGGCCAGGCTCTACCACTTATGAAAGTGGCAGGGTCATGGCCATAGTATCCCCTCCTTCCCATTCTGGCACCTATGCATACACCCCTGGGTGTGTAAACAAATGTCCTGCAACCCATACATTATTCTATTCAAAATATATTATATGACATAAAAGATGAAATGTGTCTTAAAACTGTGTTTCTGTTCAGAGTTTCTTTGCGACCTCTAGGGCTCTTGAATGCCTGAAATTCATAGAAGTCAAACTAAAGATATATTTATTTTAATATATAAAATCTAAATAAAAATTAACATTAAATGTGTTCAATAAGGTTCTGGATGTCAGTTGCACTGGATTAATTTCAATGAGAAATATTTTTTGGAAGAAGACTCATCAGTAGAGCAATAATATTCCACTGTATTGAGCACAGAATTCCCCCTACCAATAAATCATTTGGGAGACAAGAGGCAGTAATTCCACAGGCCAGCCAACTGTACAAGATTAACTTTTATGTCAGTTAAGCTAATGGTAATAAGCACATATTAAAACCAATATTGTAAAAAGAAATTTCAACAGACTAGACAGGCTGTGTTACAAGTTCGTTAAGATGGAGCATGACAGGTATGGAGTAATCACTTCCTTCAAAATCTGTCAAGTTTGTGGTTTGCTTCTGAGTCCTGGACTGAGAAACATGGTTGTTGTACTGTAGACCACGAGGCAATGGAAACATCACCATGTTGATGTCTTGGGGTGTGAACAGTTCGTTAGAGTCATCACAAACTCCACAAGTCAAAACACTAACATGAGGGATCTGCGAATTTAACAGTTTTTTTTATTTTTGCATTTTGTTTTCTTCATTCGACTTAATCCCACATATATAAACAAAAAAGTGATGTCTGAAAGGCAGAGCAGCTGAAGGTCATTCTCTTGTGTTTTCTGTTAAAAGTGAAAATCTGATCAGATGTCTGAGAGTGAGACCCTGTAAAGGACATCTATTGCCTTAAAAAGTACTGTCATGCAATGTGATTTTGTTTTTGCTTTTGGCGGTATATCTATATAACAGTGACTTTCTGTACAGTCCATGGGAGCAGAATCCTTCACTCATCTAGAAGAGACACCACAGGGGAACAATGACATCATCAAGTCAAAGGGTGAATCTTGGTTTTGGCAGATTTGGATGCATAGCGATACATTTTGTTCATGCCACTGATGCAGACCTGAGCTTCATATCGTTCTTCCTCTACAGTGCTGCTGTCTGTTAGGCCTTGGCAGTGAGGGACTGTTAGAACAGCATCAACAGGCAATTTCCTCCACTGTTCCCAGAGTGGTCTGAAGGGTACACTCACAGTGTGACTAATTGTGGTTTCTGGTGGTTTGGCATGGTGTCACAGGTACTCTGAAATAACCATAAAAAAGAAATCACTTGCACTGATGTTTTCCATTTTTTAACTTCATTCCTGCATTCGGTCAAGGGTCTCATTACTCTAAATGGTGTCAAAAATGCGAATGAAATATTTCCTTTGCTGCTGAATATTCCTTGAGGAAATGTAAGAAATGTTTCAAGCAATGATGTTAACTGCAGAACCCAGCTAATGGTTTATTCCCTATGTTGGGATTTTATATCCAGTACAGTTGCCTTCAAAGCCAAATTGAGAATAAATGATTTAAAATACAAATTACATTTTGCCAGTTTTATGTTGTTTCTGTGAACCAAGAAGCTGTTACTTTCAATTACCATTAATGCTTCTCCAGTTAGATACTGAACTGCTTAATAATTACTTTAATTATTTCCAACCCATGAAAGCTGGAGTATTTGCAGAGCTATGTGTAAGTGAAAGGTAATAAGCAATGATGAGAAAAGAATTAACCTCCTGAGCACTCCTTAACCTTCCTTTTCTTTCCTTCACCTCACCTCTGTCAATTAAGCATTATAAAACCCTTTCTCCTGATTGGCTGAAACAGGTTTTCAGCCATGTCCTTGTCAGAAGATAATGTTACAACTGGCACTAATTTTGCCAAGCAAAACACAGTACATGGGCAAATCAATCCATGCCACCACTCTCCCACTGCAGCTAGTGGTATCTAACAACGAGCAGCCAATGAAAAACAGCTGAACTACCAGAGTGGTGGCACCAAGATGCAAAGTAATAAGCTCCCCCTTCCTCCAGAAGCCGTAAACATTTAATTGTTTGTTGAGTAAACTCTCAGTTCTGCTTCAGAGTGCAAACAAAACTTTGCTCCACATGCCGAATGCTGTGCACAGTCAAACATCTGACCTCTGATTCACCCGACCCCAATCAAGTAAGTGAAGCACGGTTTTTAAATCCCGGTCAAATGCAGTCCTCCGTTACCTATGAAGTGAACATGCCAGTATCTTAACTCCTGACCCGCTCCTCTGAGGATACAGTTGTATTTATCAAAAACCCCAGTAACTGACCATTTTCCTGATGACAACCATCCACTGTTTGGAAAGTGAGCGTTTCCCAACGAAGCCCCCGTACTTAACGTTTTTCACATAGCGCTAACGAAATCTGGGATTTACGAACCGGTCACTGCTAATGAATTTTCTTTTTTTTTTTTCCCTTTACTTGACACATTACAGAGAAAATAACTATCAGATAAGTGCCTGTGGATTTTTACTTCAAATATACTGTAGGGCCAAGTTCACTGGATTGCTAACAGAAGACTGCAACAGTATTGTGAGTTGAAAGTCGCGGTTTACTGACAAAATTGCGGTCAAGTTTGAGTACTGAAGCACAGGTCAGACTTAGTTTACATATAGGATAAAGCATGGGGAGGAGAGTGTGTTACGAGGTTTAACACACCCGAGTTGTTGGATGGGCACATAAACCCCGAGGGCGAAGCCCGAGGGGTTTATGAGTGCCATCCAACAACGAGGGTGTGTGTTAAATTCGAGTTTGACACACTTCTCTCCATATTTTATTTTATATAATTGAAGGGCTCCGTTTTTAAATAAACAGAGCGTGAGCTTCCAACTATCCCTGTTTCCGCAAAAAGTACTGACGAGAAAAACACTTACTTCTCTGCATTACCTCAGTTTACCAGTGAGCCTAGAAGCACAAGAGTGTGTTGGGGATGGAGGTAATGCAGAGAAGAAAAAATTACTCACCTTAGTAATTGCTTTTCTTCTCATGGAGTCTTGCTATATTAGGACCTTTGCAGTATGCCCATGGCTTTTGACTGCCCCGGAGATGAAATAGTTAACTCCAGAGAAATCTGGAGTTCCACAGCGCGAGGGCGCTATTGAAAGCTCTATCTGGGTTGTTTGAACCCAAACTGTCAGGTTCTTTACGAGGCTAAACTAACATAGCAAGTCTGTTGGAAAGCCTTACACTAGCCATTGGCTACCTACTAACAGTAGAACCACAAAAACACAACAACAATAAAGAAAAACAGTATCATGTATTATTGTTAGGATAACCCTTGACAATCACTACTAAGGCCCCCTCTGCCCAAAGACTCAAGTCCAGAGAGGGGCCCAGCTACCAATTAACAAAAAACAGAAACTATCTAGTTCCTAACCCAAGAAGAAAAGAAGGGGGGACTAGAAGCTAAACAGGCATGACACAGTGATTGCACCAATTTGCCAACCCCATACCCAAGTAGGGATTCTGAGAGGGGTAGGAAGGAGGGTTGTCCTAATATAGCAAGACTCCATGAGAAGAAAAGCAATTACTAAGGTGAGTAATTTTTCTTCAAACACCATGAAGTCTTGCTTATATTAGGACCTTGCAGAGTACACAGCAGTACCCCCATGGAGGAGGGTCTGAACCTACTTAGGAAATAGGCTCTGCAGGACAGCTGTGCCATGAGCATCTCTCCTGGACTGGACGTCCAGGGAATAATGCTTAGTGAAAGTGTGGACTGTCTTCCAGGTAGCAGCTTGACAGATTTCAAAATGGAATATCTCTAGCAGCCGCTGAGATGCAGCTGTACCCTGGTGGAATGAGCCCTCAGGCCTGAGGGCGGCTCCTTGCCAGTTTTTGATAACAGAACTGGATACAAGAGACAATCCACCTAGCAATCGACCTCCTAGTAGCAGGCCTCCCCTTACCCACATCTCCATAGGTAAGGAAGAGCTGGAGGGATTTGAATCTGTGACCCTTGGTACGATCCAAATAATAGCTAAGGGCTCTTTTTACGTCCAAACTGTGCAAGCTTCTCTCACCAGAAGAGGAGTGCTCAGTAAAAAATACTGGAAGAGAGATGGATTGGTTAAGATGAAAATCTGAAACCACCTTAGGTAAAAACTTTCTGTTAGTCCTGAGGATCACTTTATCTCTGTGGAAAGAAATGAAATCCTCTTCCACTGACAAGGCTTGCAATTCACTTATACGCCTAGCAGAAGTGATAGCCACTAGAAAAACAGTTTTCAAGTTAAGAACTTGAGATCTGCGAATCCAGAGGCTCAAAGGAGGTTGCATTAGCTGGGCAATGCAAATATTCAAGTCCCATGCAGGGTTGGTTCCCGAAAGGGAGGATTAGTATGAAGTAACCCTTTGAAAAATTTTGCAAACACAGGGTGAGAAGAAAGAGAAACTGGTTTTCCTGCAGAAATAAAAACTGAAACAGCTGCCAAATGAACCTTTAAGGTAGCTGGTTTGAGGCCTAAGGAATTTAAGTGGACCAGGTAGTCCAACAAAATAGGCAGGTCAGCTGATTCTGGGGTGATTTACCTCTCAGAACACCAAAATGAGAATCTCTTCCATTTAGAATTATAAGTGGATCTAGTGGAAGGCTTTCTGGAGGCCTTCAAAATATCCAAGACACCTTGAGAAAGGTGTAAATGAGCAAACTAACTCCTCAAGAACCAGGCCTTGAGGTGGAGGGAGTTGAGATCCGACACACCTCCCCTGTGCACAGGTCAGCAGGTCGTGAGCCCTGGGCAAGGTCAGGGAGGGTGGAATGATAGAGACAGAAGAGAGGTACCAAGGCTGCCTGGCCCAGTCTGGAGCAATCAGAATCACCCTGCAAGGCTGAGTTCTGATTTTACTAAAACCCTGAAGAGGAGAGGAACGGAGGGAAAGCATAGAGGAACTTTCCTCCCAATCCAGCTGAAAGGCATCCAGGGGACTGACCCCAGAACTGGGGCCTGCAGCAAAACAGGGAAGTTTGTGGTTGTCTGGGGCTGCAAAAGATCTATCTGAGTAGTGCCCAGCTGGCAAAGATTGACCCCAGCACTTGAGGGTTCAGAGCCCATTCGTGATGGCCCTGAGAAATCCTGCTGAGGGCGTCTGCTAGGACATTGTCCTTCCCTGGGAGGTGAACCGCTATCAGAGAGGTGTTCAGGGAATAGGCCAGAGACCACAACTTCATTGCTTCGGTGCACAGGGCTGAAGAGCGAGTGCCCCCTTGCTTGTTGATGTACCACATTGTTGTGGTATTGTCTGTCCTGACTTGAACAACTTTGTTCTGGACAGTTTCTGAAAAAACCTGGAGAGCTAGGAAGACAGCTCTGAGCTCCAGCAGATTGATGTGAAGCAGAGATTCCTGAGGGACCAAACTCCCTGAGTTGAAAGGTCGCCCAGGTGAGCCCCCAACCCAACAGGACGCATCCGTGGTGAGGGTGAGGAGTGAGGGACAGGAAGGAATGGGACCCCGAGGACAGGTTGCTCCGATCCAGCCACCACTGGAGAGCTAGGATCAGAGTCTTGGTCACTGGGACCAATTTGGTAAGGGGTCCTCCTTTGAGACCAATAGGACCTCAAGTGGAACTGAATGTCCCTCATCTGAAATCTTGCCCTGGCACAACAGCTGTAGAGGCAGCCATGTGCCCCAGGAGTTGCAGAAAGTGCCTTGCTAGTCGAGAGACCTGCATGGTGAAAGAAGATGCCAGGGCAATGAGTTTGTCCACTCTTTCGGAGGGGAGGAATGCCCTGGCTAACTTTGTGTTCAGCTCTGCACCTATAAAAGTTAGTACCTGAACTGGTTCGAGAACTGACTTTGGAACATTCAGCAGGAACCCCAGAAAGATGAGGAGTTCCTGGGCGATTTGCAAGTGGGATTTTACCTGCTTTGATGACTGACCCACAATGAGCCAGTCGTCCAAGTAGGGAAACACAGCTATCCCTTGTCTTCTTAAGTGGGCCACTACTACTGCTAGACATTTTGTGAAAACTCTTGGAGCAGAAGTGAGTCCGAAGGGCATTGCCCTGAACTGGTAGTGGCCCGAGGGCAGTTCGAACCTGAGGTACTTTCGGTGAGAGGCCCTGATTAGAATATGGAAGTAGGCATCCTTGAGGTTCAGGAAGCTAGCCAGTCCCTGGCCTCAAGGATGGCAAAATCATTGCTAAAGTCAGTATTTTGAATCCTGGTTTTACAAGATGCTTGTTCAGAAATCTTAAATCCAAGATGGGCCGCCAGTCTCCTGTCTTTTGGGGTCAGGAAGTACCTTGAGTAAAGACCCTTGCTCTGGTGGCAGAGGGGACCTTTCCACTGCTTTGCAGTCCAAAGAGAGGAACCTCCACTTCTAGTGCGAGGGTTTCAAAAGACTTGAGGGGAAAGTGCCTGGCTCTCATCTTGGGAAACTGTTTGAAACTGAGAACCAAGCCTTGGCTTACCACCTCCAGAACCCATTTGTCCGAGGTTAGGGACAACCAGTTCTGCAGAAATAAGCCAGTCTGCCCCCACCGGTACAGGAGAGTCGGCCCCAGACACCCCGTCAAGGTGCCTGCTTGCAGGAGCAGCTTTAGGTTGGGGAGAGGGCCTGCCTGTGCCCCGTCTGCCTCTGCCTCTGAAAAATCCTCTCTGCGCAAAAGCAGAAGAAGCCTGGAATTGGTAAAAAGGCCTATTGTAAGGCCTGCTCCTACCCCTGGGGGCATGCCTATGTTGAGTGGCATGCCTCTCCTTAGCTTGGGCACTTTTGTAAGTAGTTCTGTATTCATCCATCTTTTTCATGTAATTTTCCGTTTGTTCTCCAAACAGAGAATTTCCTATAACAGGAAAATCTATAGCCTTTGACTGGGTATCTTGGGACAGATTAGTGCATCTGAAGCCATGCCAACCTACAGAGAGCTACAGAAGTGGCCATGACCCTAGAGGAAACATCATTAACATCAACAGCAGCATGAAATTGAACTTTAGAGGCTTCAATGCCATCAGCAGCCACCTGTTCCAACTCACTAGCCAGCTGGCCATGGGCCTGCTTGGCCAACTGCAATATAGTGTCCCATCTAGATTTCTGATATCTAGCCACATAAGCCATATAATTAGCCTGTCTGAGTCCCAAAGAAGCTGCCACATACTGTTTTTCAGCCATGGCATCAATCTTCCTGGAATCCTTATCAGGAGGATGTAAGCCAGGGAATATTAGCTTGTCACAGGCTGCAGCTTGCACCACACCTACATGACTACACTGTTCAGTGAGGAAGTCTGTATTAGGGCCTGACAACGATACCTTCTGTCCATTTTTTATCTACAGGAGGGACAGAAAAGGATTTTTAAAATCTTAGTGGTTTGCCTCCTAAATGACTTATGTAAAGGAATAGACAACCTTCTAGCCTCTAGAATATCCATCATTTCCACATAGTCAGGCTCCTCTTGCTCATCCACAGCCTCTTCTAAGGGGAGCTGGAGAGTTTCTGCTACTTTCTTATAAAATCTGAAATGAGATGGGGACTCAGACAATAAAGGGGGAGACTCAAAGGGTCTGTCTGGAGAAATGTCCAGTTCTATTGGCACTTCCAGACCCTCCCAATCACAATCATCAAAATCTTCCTCCCCCTGCTGTGGTTCATAAAAATCCCCAACATCATAATCCTGAACCACTGGACCTGAACGAGACCCCCTTTTTCCAACCAGAGAGGGTTCAACAAGTCCCTGAGACAAAGACTGGACAATCTGTATGGCTTTAGCTATTTCTACAGCAGAAGGAGAGACAAAACTGGACTCCACACTAAGAAAACAATTTTTAAAGCAAACTGATCGGTTCAGAGCGAACCGCTAATGAGTTTCCACACAGACTAAAATTATTTTACTTACGGTTACCAGATAGAGCTTTAAACCGAAAACCGCGGTAATTTTAAACACTTTCTCGGTTAAATGAACCGATAAAAATACTTTAAACCGCAAAACGAACCGAAATGAAGGAGCTGGTCTCCGAGCGCCTGTTCAGTGAGAGCGGAGTAAAGAATCTGACAGTTTGGGTTCAAACAACCCAGATAGAGCTTTCAATAGCGCCCTCGCGTTGTGGAACTCCAGATTTCTCTGGAGTTAACTATTTCATCTCCAGGGCAGTCAAAAGCCATGGGCATACTGCAAAGGTCCTAATATAAGCAAGACTTCATGGTGTTTGAAGTAAGTGTTTTTCTCGTCAGTACTGTTTGCGGAAACAGGGACAGTTGGAAGCTCCTGCTCTGTGACAAGGACAATTTAACGTTGCGCTATGTTTAGTCTCGAGCGCTTTGTTGTTCAAAGGGAGCGCATGAATGCCGTAACACCTACTCAGGTGTTACGGCATTTAACATACGGTTTTGGCAATGGGAGAAAACGGAGACCATTAATTATAAAACATTAAATGTTTGGGGCTTGAGGAGGAAGAGGAACCTTACATACACGGGGTGATATTTATGCACTGTGTATCTCAGGAATACACAGGAAACCTTCTTCTGCCAAAAAACATGTTTTAATAGGGGACTGTTTTTTTACTGTTTGACCTTTTGAAACCTCGATTATAATATTTCTGACCTTTTTTTAATAATTACTTAGGGGCCCATTTTATAAACACAATACCACACTCCGAGCTGTGGGTTATGTCCTGATAAGATCATGCTAAGGTGCATGAGGAACTCGGTGCAAGTGCCTCGTGCCTCATAACACACCTGGGCGTGCTTTTATCAGGACATAACCCACACCTTGTCATGTCTTATTGCTTGCTTAAGGCATGACAGGGTATATGTTACTGTCTGATAATGGCATGACTTCGGGGAAAAGGCATGGGCAAAGCTGAGTGCTCAGAGCACCTGAGAAGTGCTGTTATCCCACAGTTATACAAACTCTGGAATGCCTTACTGCAATTATAAACTATCTTCCCTGATTTTTAATTTAAGAACCATGTAATGAGATTCATAGAGATGAACAATTCTGACCTGTGCTTGCTGTGCTGGAATGATGCACAGTCATGTGCTGAGATTCCACCAATTGTAGCACACAATTTTCCCAACCCATGTTATAATCTTACTTATCCTCCATATGCATGACAATGGGCTGCCACAACCATTTGTGGCTTGTACAGCACTTTGGGACACAGATTATGAGAAAAATGAAACTTCTTTACATGACTTCCTAGTCGTGGAAAAACTCTTCAAGTCTTCATGTTTAGAAATCTCCCATGAATATGTAAATTCCAAGGCGAGTAAAGCAATATTGTTGCTTAATGTAGAAACCTGACTTTGAAAGGAAAGCTTCCCTATCGGTGCTTAGAGGCTGTCTAGACCTAGTGCTTCTTAATCTGCAGAATACTCAGTGAACGGGTCTACAGGTTATATTTATTAGCTCATCTTTTCTGATGCAAGTGAATCAGGCCTTTGTGATGTCTGTTCCACTGCAGATTAGTGAAATCCCATAAGACGGTACTGCAGCAGCATCAATAAAATAAACTGCCTGCTTGTAACATTTTTGACTAAGAGACTGCATTTCCCGGTGCTCTTATCGAATATATAGAGTTACTTTAATTAAGACAAGCATGCATTTATAAGCCTTTTGATTGAATAACGGTAATGTCATACCACATTTTCTTCATGGCTACCTTCCTCTTCCTCCTTCCCAAGAAGGTCCAGTAATCTATCTTTAAGCACCTGCAAGCACAAAAGTAGTGTATAAAGAGCACACAACAGCTGTAGTAGCAAAAATAGGAATGATAATTATAGAATTTAAATGGTCAGTATAGGGTGAGGCTTGGATAATTTTAACAGTCCAGCATACCACACCTAATGGGTTCTCCATATACAACAAAGCTGCACTTGGGAGACAAGTAAATTTGAATATAATAGGGAAAGGATTTTATATTGTTACTGAATTGTATGGATTTCTATGGAAGATGGAGGCAAGGTGAAGCAGTTTATATCAGATGTAGCATTGTGACAGAGGGTCTTATATGATGAGATCCAGTTACCTCCATTCTGGAAGTCTCTGAGTCTCTGAAATAAAAGGGGGGTGAAAGGTGTTGCCGTCCAAGATAAAAAAAAAAAAACATTAGTTGATGTCCTGTTTTGACAGAATGGAAGTCAAAAATAGTTGATTTTCCTGAAATAAAAAAGTGTTTTTTTAGCTGTAATAATTTTAAATTAAATTTGAGAATTTGATCTCTTAAGAATTTTGACTTTCAGATTTTGGGACCAGAGAAGTATTTTGTTTTCTCAATTCTGAAAGGACTTTCAGAATTTGGGCCCGTGACAGTAAAAGAAAATTAATTGAACCCACAGACAGGCCTGCTATAGGCAAACGTTCAAAACATACGGGGCCCTTCAGCATAATTACTGTGGTCACTGATGATCTGTGCCTGCCCACTGTCCACATGGCCACTGGAATTTCTTCAGCTTCTGTCTCTCCCAGACAAATGCACTGAATCAACTTGAGCCTGCAAAGCTCAATCATCATCATTGAGGCTGGCAGTATAGGGTCTAGAGGTCAGAGGAACGAGGTGTGAATGAGCTTGGTACATCCAGCAGCCCAGACCAGAGTTTGATTCTCACAACCGCCACTTGCATACTGTGCAACTCTGAGCAAGTCACTTAACCACCAAGTGCTCCCAGGTCACCCCTGAAAACAGGCACTTGTGCCTAGTGGGCCTTACCCAGTTAGCAAAGACTAAAATAATAAAATATATAAAATAAATCAGGCATAGAAGATATAGACACGAGGGCCTTGGATTTATCCTCTAGTAACACTACACATCAATTATCCTATTGCTCAGCCCCAGATAGTAGAGATCATATACTGAGGAGATCAATCAACCAAGTTACTTGTTACAGTTTATTAGGCAATCTGCTTTGTAAGGGTTACAGACACTGCAGCAGTCTGTACAGTATATTCATTTGCAGACAGCCTCTGTGTCCTGATCTACACCCTGCTGACAATTCTAGTGCTATCTAGATTCAAATGGATCATGAAAATTCCTCTGCAGCAGAGCATTATTAGTTTACAGTGCATGTCCATCATGCAGACATAATATTGTGTGATTCAGAAATGTTAAACAAATTGAGCTCCTGGGAAGGGCTATTGGAAAAAAGAGGAGCTGCTGAGTTCCTTTTCATTTGTGAGTTGTCTGCGTTTTTTATTTTTGTGTTTTTATTGAGGGGGTAAGGTGATTTTATTTTATTTAACACCCATCCCAGGGGCTTGGGACCCTTTGCATGAAAATACAATTAACAAGCAGTAATTTAAAAAGCATATGCAGTACGCAATAAAACCACATAAATTAATAACTGACATTAAAAATCATTAAAGGACAGTGTGAAAAAATACATTTTCTTAACCTTCTTGAAGACCTCCCTGAGGAATTGCTATGAATACATGGAGGTAGAGAGTTCCACAGCTGAGGCACTGCCATCACAAATGCCCTACTGCCTGATAATTTAAGGTGGACTTGGGGAAACTCCAACAAATTCTCCCAGGTGGAGTGCAGGGAGCAAGGTTGCGTATATGGACATACGGGGTCTTTTGTTTCCTCTCTCTTCCCCACTCAGCCCCCCCCCCATCTGTCGAGTTCCCCAGCCCCATCATCATGACATCCACTGGGATTTACTGCTGCCATCTTCCCACAAGGCTGCCCCCCTGGTGGCATTGGAGGGGCTCCCCAACCCCCACCATGTAACGGATCCAGTTCTGGCTGCATGTCCAACTGGTTGGGTGTAAGGCTTGCGAGTGCTCAGTGCCATCTTGCTGCCGGCATTTTCCCTCCTTGTACTGTCCCCTGGGAGGTGGGGAGTGCAGTATCATGATAATGTATGTCATGAGCTCCTGCACAATGTGCATTGGTGCCTGCCATGCTCCCCCTGCATGTTGGCCCAGGCCATACCTCTCAACCTCCCAACTTGCCAGTGTGTGACAGAGGGCTACAAAATGTGTGACAAATGGCAAAAATGTGGGAAGCCTGATTTTTCACAGCGTGCAGAGTCGCGCACTGTGGAATTTTCACGTAAAATAAATAAAACTGATTTTACCACAGTAAAACTATTGTGTGTACGCTTGGCATGTGGTTTGTGTTGCAAATTTAAGAGAAAATGAAAATGTACTGTGTCTGTGTGTCCTTAATTAAAATAGTGATAAATGTGTGTTAACATTTTATTGATTTAATCTATAAATATACCGAGTCGAGCAGTAGTCTGAGAGAGTTAATAATCAGTATTTATATAGCGCTTTTCATACATCCAAAGCGCTTTACAAGCAATGCTAGACTGGTAGTGAAGTGACTGAATGTGTGGTGGCAGCCATATGAGTTCTATGTATATATAAAAAAAAAAGAATTAGCAGTTTGATACACATTATATCCCAAAGTGATTTACAAGCAATGAGAAACTAGTAGCAGAGTGACAGCAGTTGCACATCAGCATGCACAGAGTCACAGTAACACACAGAGAACTGCATGCACCACCAGCGACTGTGCTGGGCTGGCAAGTAACTTAGGGCAAATCTGTAGGCAAGCCCAGCCTGAACTGCCTTGTGCACTGCAGACCCATCCAGACCCAGACCCATCCAAAGGCACCAGCCAGGCAGCAGAGACTAGGTTGTCTCCCTCCTCCAGAGCTCAAACTCCCAGTCCCAGGCTCATTCCCATCACTGCTGCTTGGCTGTACACAGGCTCACTCTCACCACAGATTTCAAAAGATTTTTTTTTTTTTTTAATTAGTAACCCCCCCCCAAAGAACTGAAAAGTTGGCCTCTCACTGTACACATGCACATTCTACTCTGCCAACAAAGAGTTAAAAACGGTACAAAAGGACAGCATTGCACACTCTTCGGGATGTTGGATCAGTGAGCAGGAGTGAGCACTGGGCATCCAGCGGTGGCCCCGGGTGGGTCCAACTCAGACACATAGTCTCTACTGGAGTGCTGGGGTGAACCAGGTGGTCCGTCTGTTGCTGCTTCAGTGCCTTCTTCCTTGCCCTGGCCCCCCTTCCTTCCCAGCTCAGGCAGGCTGTTCTGCTGCACCACTGAACCAGTGACTCTGTCTCTCTGACTTGGGAGACAGGCAGACAGTTCAAACTCCTCCGAGGCTCACTCCACCATGCGCTGAGGGTCTGGCGACCAAAACTTCCCCAAACTGTGAGACAATTAATTTCTCAGTCTCACCTTGTGTGATACTGAGACGAGGCGCATTTCCTCAGGCTCTGGCTCCTTCTAAGCTCCCATCTAAGCTCCTCTGTGAGTGCGGCGGCTGACAGGCTGCTCCGCTCTTCCTGGATGCACTGCTAACGCTCTCAGAGTGATGTGTTGCGGTGGTGCATTGTTCCTTCTCTCTCCGACTGTCCTTGGGAAATTCTCACCGAAGCTATGGTTCCCCCCTCCGGCCACCTAGCTGATTTATTGTATGGCAGCGGATCTGAGGGGGGACCAGCCAGGCAGTCAAAGAGTTAATCTGGGAGCAGGGCAGAGGCTGATGGAGCGAGGGCGGGCTTCAGGTAAGGGGTGGGGGTGAGCACTCCATTGGTCAGTGCACGAAAGGAAACCAGGAAGTTTTTAAGTGTTGAGGGAACAATGACCAGCGCATGGTTTTCGGCGTTCGACGCGGAAATAAAATGTGCTATGCGGGACGGCGGTACAGGCTTATTGGGACAGGCTGAAAACGGTACATCACAGAAAATCCGGTGCAGTTGAGAGGTATGGCCCAGGCTGCCTTTCCATCAGCTTCCACTAGAGGTCAGGCCAGCACTGAGCTCTGCCTACCCTCTCCCCCAGAGGAGGACAGTGGTCCTGCAGATGCTCAATCCTCCTCACTCCAGCCGACCCTCTGATGTCCTCAGTTTGCTTCCTAACCGAGTCATCCGGGTTGCAAGCAGTAGTGCTGCTGCTGCACTGACAGGCCGGTGACATAGGTGGTCTTTTTTTTTTAACATGCTTTTTACCACCACCAGCTGCCTGGTGCCTCCACCCAGTCATAGACCCCTGCTTCCACTCCCATATTGACCTCGACTCCTTGATCCCCGTGGCTTACCCCCAGGGTGGGGGTTGTGACTCTCACCCTGGATGTGTTACTCTCCCCTCTAACCTGGATCCTAAATCTCTCACTAACCACTGGCATTTTCCCTCAATGCTGGAAAGCTGCGGTGGTCACCCCGGTCTTTAAAAGTGGGGACAGAACCTGCCTGGCCAACTACAGGCCAATCTCAATTCTGCCCCCCTCTCCAAGGCACTAGAGAGGATAGTATACGATCAGTTAGGTACGTACCTTGATAAGTACAACCTTCAATGCCAGGAACAGCATGGCTTTCGGAAGGCACCTAGTACTTCAATGGCATTGGTTGAGTTTACCAGTAATATCCAAGAAGCACTTGATCGAGGGCTCTTGTTGGGGGCCACTTTCATCAGCCTCACTACGGCCTTTGACACGGTCAACCATGACTTGTTTCTCACACAACTCTTTAACATTGGTATATCCTCTGTCTCTCTCTAGGCTGGTTCCAGATTTACCTCTCTAACAGGACCCAGCAGGTCAAGATTCTTGACATTCTATCTGACCATTGACATGTCAACACAGGGGTGCCCCAAGGTTCCATTTTGGGCCCCCTGCCATTCAGCCTGTTTCTAAATGAGCTCCCCAAAGTCTGCCAGAGTAAGATCATTCTATATGCAGATGATGCTGTTCTCTACATGTGTCACTTTACTCCGGAAGAGCTGGGAAAAGGCATGCAAGATGACTTTACTGCTGTGGAAAAATGGTTCCTTCAGTCTAAGCTCTTGCTCAGCTACACTAAGACTAAAACAATGTTGTTTGCCTTCCATCAAAACTGTCATAAGTCACAGCACCTCAATATCTACAATAACAAGTTTGATACACTCAAAATGGTCAACACCTTTAAGTACCTTGGGGTCTACCTTGACAGCTCTCTCTCCTACAGCCAGCACATAGACCATTTTGCTAAGGCAGCTAGTGCCAGACTAGGTCTGCTCTACCAGCATAGGCAGTGCCTCACTGAAAGTGCAATCAAGCTTGCAGTTAACAGCTCCGTGCTCTCTATCATAGATTATGGACTGGTAGTCTACCGAGCCGGTACCAATACAGCACTTAGGTGAATCAAGATTGTCTTAAATAAAGCCTGCAGACTAGTCCTGGGTGTGGACCATTTAACTCACACTTATGAATTATACTCAAGCACTGGTTAGTTAAACTTGAATAGCAGAATTCAGTACCACGTCTGTCTATTAGCTAAAAAATCCAACCTAGGTTTTGCTCCCCCTGGAGTGAGACAACTGCTAAGAAACTCCACTTCCTCCAGACAAACTAAGGGGTCGAGTAAAGCTGCCTTCATTATCCCATTCCGCCGAACCTCACTAGGGCAATGGTCCTTCGAATACAGGGCCCCCTGCTGGCTAAATTCCCTTAACTCTGAGCTGATTGAGGAAACAAAATTACGCTCATTTAAGGCCAAGCTGCTGCAGTACCTGGCCACTCATAGTTACTGTGACTATGTCACCTGAGCCTAATCCTACTGTTATTGATAGCTTATCTGTCCTGCATAGCACCCATCCCCCCCACTTCCTCCCCTGCCTGGTGTGACCACACTGAGCACTTACCCCATGTCCCTCTTTATCCCTCCCGGCTTCGCTCACAAATATTAATCCCCCAATATTCACCCTCCCCCGGCTTCCCCTCACCTCACTCCCCACTTTAAAACCCTTTCCTTATCCTTCTCTCCCACATTACCCGGCCCTGCCCTATCACCTACTTACTTAACCCTGGTAAATTCCTATCCAGTCCCACCCTCTGACTACTCAACCCCTTATTCTGTCACCCCTTTGTCTCTGCCCCACCCTCCCCTGCTCTCATCTATTCTGCCCCCCCCATCTTTGGACACCACCACTTCTGACTCTCCATAACTTTACCTGCACGCTCTAAAGCTCAGCTACCACTATAAATTGTTTGTCCACCTTAGGTATGCTCTTAGTACTGTTATAATAAAGTTGACCTCTTCTACCTGATGTATTTTAACTGTACTTGCTTGTATCTGTATCTGTATGTGCCATAATCTACTCGCCTGCTGTATATACCCCTATCTGTTTTGTAATGTCTATGTACGTTGTCTATTGCCTTATGACACGGAACCTTTGTAAACAAGCTTTTAGCTCAAAGGTGTTATCTAAGATTCCAATAAATAAATAAATAAAACAGTGCTGCAGACGATAGGATAGGTCGAGGGGCTGGCCTGGGAGTTGATTGAAGCCAAGGCAGGCTTCATTTAGGGCGGCCTTAGGTGGTCTTTTATGTAGCACAGATCCAGGTCATGCAGAGCCTTGAAGACCATCAAACAAATTTTGAAGTAATTGATACACCATCTGACCAGAAACCAGTGCAGATTTCTCAGCACAGGTGTGATATGATGAAAAGTGCTTGTGCTTGGTATCCACCTGGCCACAGCATTCTGTACAAGCCAGAGACTGTGCATCAGACCTCCAGAAAGCTCTGGGTACACAGTGTAACATTAATTGAGTCAGGATGGCATGCAGGCATGTGCCATAGTTGCTAGGTCCTCATACTGAAGAGAAAGCTTCAGTTGGGTGATATTTCTCACATGGAAAAATCTGCAGCAGACAACAGCTGTCACCTGAGATTCCAAGGACAGTCTGCTGTTAACTTCTATGACCCTAAACTGGTTAGCCCTGTCCAGAGCTCTGAGGATGTTGCCTCCCAAGGAGTTCATGATGATATCCTTCATCATCATTGCCATCTTATGTAGTCCTGGTTCTATGAGCAACCACCAGCAAATTAAAAAAACACAACACAAAGCTGGAATCAGCAGAACGTAGTCAAACTGACCAAACCTCCCTATCCTGGGTTAAGAACTCCCCGAATAAGACCTGCAGACTGATCACAGGCCACAGCAGACTGACTCACACCTGCAAGTTGTACAGATCTGCAGGATGGCTAAACCTGGATGACAGACTCAAATATTATACCTGCATCCTTGGAAAAAAGATATCCCTCAAGTCAACCCCCCTGGTCTTGACTCCCTGGTCTCCATAGCACCCTCAGCCCATGCCTCGAGAATTGCCACCAGGTCTGCCTTCTCCATGCCCCACTGCAGAACATCACTGTGCCAAAGGGCCTTTTTATACCGTGCCCCCCCCATGGCTCAATGAACTCCCAATTACCATCAACCACCTACCCACCATCACCCCTTTCAAACTGGCCCTTAGGAACCATCTAATTGAGCAGTCCAGGTATGACTGCTTCTGATACGAGCCACGGCCACTTGTTTGGAATGTTTTTTCCCATCCAATCAAGTATCTCAGGCTACCTTGTCACAGTTGTTACCTCCTGTACATGAACAAGGTTCTCTTTTAAACCCTGAAGTTAGCCCTGTGTGAAGCTCCTTGTATTGACTAGGGCCCCTGGCCTACTGTACCACCCTGAAATAATTGTAACCCTGATTGTATAACTCCTGTACAACCAACTGTAAGTGTTAACAATGGCCCACTGTGGCTTGCTGTAACTCATTGTGTTTACTGCTGTATATATGTCTAATTTCTTCACACCTATTGTATTAATCTTACTTCCATGTACTTTGTTGTAATTGTTGTCCTAATGTCCCAACGTGGAGCCTTTGCAAATGAGTTCTTGACTCAAAAGTTGTATTCTGAATCATCAAATAAATGAAACAGTCTAAAACTCTTGCATTTCAAGTGGTTCTGTTCTTAATTATGAAGGATATCTACATGAATACAGATGCTTTGTCCCTTGCGGTTCGTCTACAGTTGGGCCTTATTCTTGAGCCAAAATACTAATCCCTTGCTTAACATTGCAGTAATTTACACAGTAACAGACTGTGATGTCACAAGCCATTGATGATGACTTCAACTCCTGACTGTGCCTTAGTTGCAGCTGAAATGTAAGGGACAAAGGGCAGCATACTGAACTGGGCTTGCACTGTGCAACAGGGATATCTGTGCTCAGATGGTAGTTCGGCAGTTTGCATGTCGATCCCTGACTCAGATACGGCTGCTTGTGTAGTACAAAGTAGTTTGTGCAGCAGTGGAATGGCGGGGTGCGGTACATGCAATGAAAGGCAGAGACATGCATACAGGGCACTGTGGTATATTGGAATCCTGGACAATGCACTAACAGTCTATGCAGTGCTACAAGTTAACACTTCAGAAAACCACATTTTAACATCATCCAAACAGTGCAGACCACAAAAAAACGTGCCAGTACCACATAAAAAACAGTTATTATGCCATGGGGATGGATGTTGGTTGTATAATGGAGCTCTCTGCAGTATTATTGGTGAAGGGTGGTTTACTCTGATGTGACACCCACACAGTTAATGGACCTCAGTATGATGGCATACTAAAGTGGTGGAATTTGAACGAACTCATTATAAGTGTCATGCTGGCCTCCTTAAACACAACACTATGTTTATTTCACTCTGGCAAAGGTGGTGTGCATCCATGTCTTGTCCTTTTTACAGGTCTACCTGGATTGCTCTGTTGAACTACACAGCCCACAGTCTCCATCATTCTGTGTGGAGCAATGTATCTTAAAGGGAAACAATGGAAAAGATAAAGCTTTCCTCAGACACTGCAGACACTCTCAATTAGTGCTTTCAGACAGTAACAACTTTATTTAATGATTTAGAACAGCTACTCACAACTTCCACTTCCTGTTGCTGGCAGCAGCCATTTCATGAGCAGCAGTGAGCTTCCTGAGCTCACTGTATGCTAATATGCCTGTTTGACCTCAGCTATTGGTTGGCAGCCAGGACATATTAACATAAAGTGAGCTCAGGAAGCTCTCTGCTACTCATGAAATGGTGGCTCCCAGCAATAGAAAGTGAAAGTTGAAGGCCACTGTTTAAATTACTAAAAAATCCATTAGAGTTATGTGTTAAAAAATGTTACCGTCTGAAAACACTAATCAGGCATTTTTGTAGTGCCTGGGTAAAGCTGTGCCTTTTCCACTGTTTCCCTTTAATAATGATGTGTAGATGGCTGGTAGCAAAGTAATGATACGGTAAGGATGTTGTAAGGATGTGTTAGGGCCTCAAATGTTGAGTAGTGTCGTTAGCATTTTATGTACCAACATTACAGTTCTGTGCTGAAGCATTAATGATTTTGTGCTTCACAAACTACCCAGCTTGTGCTTTGTGTGGTTAAAACTGGGCTGAGCACTTCAACATGCCTTAGGGATTTGCTCTGTACTGCTCTCAGAGGGGTATACTGGATATAGGGTTGCCACCTATCTGGTTTTAGACAGTATAATCTGTTTTTTAAGGTCCTTATCCGGTCATCCGGTTTTGATTAAATGCAGTCCGGTTTTCGGGCCATTTTGAGTGCTCATATACTCTTAAAACTGATGTACCAAATCATCCACTGTTTTGGCTTCATTGCATGTCCAGGTTACAAAGAAGTTCTGATGTCACAGTCATTCAGACCTGCCTTTGTTTGTGAAACCAGACTGTCTGGGAGGTGTAAAGTATGGCCATTAAGGTTATTAGCAGTAAATTAACCTAATCTTTTCCACTCTGCATTTTAAGTATGGTCTGTTACTGCTATGACAGGAAACCGCTTTTACACCTTTATGTGCTGTCATGTGTTTCTTTTTGTTTGTCCTCTAGTCTGGCATGTTTTGACCCGTTTTTGTTAAATTAATAATCTAACTTTTATTGCCTTAATCACCACATTTGCTCTAATTTTTTTGTATTGAGCATTCCATGATATTGGCTACACGTTTACAGGTCATTCAGATAAACAGCAATGGCATATCTGAAATTGTGGAATGTCTTAGAGATATAAAAAGAAACAACAGTAGCTGGTGAGGTAAAGGGGAACACAGTGCAGTATTAAGGGTACCACAAGCATCGATAATTCAGTTATCAAAAAATTGATCAAAGCATCTGAATACATGACTGACATGGAAAGTAAAATGGGAGAGTGTTTAACAGAGGGCTGAGCAATAAGCTGTGGATGAGCTTGGCATATCCAGCAGACCTGAGTCTGTTTTTCTTTGTGTAACCAGGAGAGATACACTAAGCTGAATGCTTGTTTACAGGTGCAACCTGGGAACATAAGGAAGTTAAATGACTTGCTCAGGGTCACATAATATGCAAGTGGGGGCTGTGGGATTCAAACCCAGGTCTTCAGGTTTGCAGCTCAGAGCCTTAAACCACTGCGCTATACTGCCTCCATTTGATTCCCACAACCTCCACTTACATACTGTGTGATCCTGAGCAAGTCACTTGATTTTCCTGTGCTCCTGGGTCACTCCTGTAAAATGGGCTATTGACCTATGGGAGTTAACCTGGTTGCCAAAGAATAAAAATAAATAACTGAATAAATAAATCAAATAAATAACAGTATAAAAATGATTTCCTATCACTGATAATGTGTATTCCAACATTACAAATGGCTTTCGAGAAGGAGCGATATACTCGCCAGTCATAAAAGGGGGTGGAGCCAGAGGTGGAGTGTGGGGTGTGGTTTAGCATCTGGTTTTTAGCTCATTCAAAGGTGGTAACCCTAACTGGATACCTGATAGGGCCTAGAACACTATTAGTGGGTCTCTCCCAATATACCTTCTGAGATCTCATGTGCACATTTGTGCACACTAACTGACCTGGGTGCCTGAGTTTGCCCAAGTCTGGAATATGGGACCCAGCGCATCATGATCCAGATTTCTTGTTGATGTATTTAAAAATAAAGTAAATATTTATTATTTACTGCCACTTTAACAGGTTTTAGAAAGTTTTATACCTGTATGTTGCTGATGGCAAGAGTAATTTTTTTTTGCTAGTGCTGATGATTGTACCTATGACAGTTTCAGATGGACTGCTACTGAGGCCAACATTTTCTATTGATCCACATGGCAAATGCAACACAAGCAGACATAGTGAAACCATCACCAGACTGCCTGGTAAATATGCTACACTTTTGCCACAGAGGATCACCTGGGTGACAGTGGTTGCTCTGGTTCATTGCCCTTGCAATTGTTGGTCTATCAGCTCAGACTGCAACCAAGCGGGTCGGCTAGTGCCAACCGTGAGAGTGGTGTTTGCCTCAAGGCCACCCAGTAGGGGCAAAGTTCATTTGGAGGAACAGGGCCCTATGCAAAATATCCCCAAATATAATCAGTGACTTGAGTAGAAACATAAAAGAACTTTTCTGTGTCTGATTTTTTTTGCACTTGTACGTACATCTTCCAAATTAACAAGGCATACTGAATTCTAAAAGCTATAAAAATAATAGCTTTTCCATCTACATGCTGTAGTTGTGGATTTCTACAGCTAAATCTAACTCTTGCAGATCCATGCTTTAAGAAATCATTGAAAGTTCCAGCAGAGTTGTCGAGTATTTATGCAAATGGACTGCACTTGGATTGAAAGAGTTGCCTTTTAAGGTGAAGCACTATGCTTCACATCCACATTTTCCACTCCCAGTTCCTGCGCTAATTGGCCACTACTTACATTGTATCACTGAGTAACATATTTTTTTGTGCAAGGATGAATGTTTCATTTTAAGACTTCTAAGCAGAGCATCATTTTTCACTCAGTAAAGCCATTTTGTGGACAATGCCATTAAATGTTTATGCACTTGAGTTCATACTGCTCTTCTGTTCCACATTATGAGGGACATATATTTCATTTACCTTTCAAATGCCCTCTGTTCCACATATCCCAAATTCTATACTAATATTGTTAAAGCGACTGGTAATAATGGTAGTTTGCTCACCTGGTAAAGGTGATTATGTGAGAGTATATTCATGGCACCAAGTTCTTACCTATCAGCCTATCAGATGAACATAATAACCCTAAGGTAAGAACTTGGTGCTATGGATATACTCAATGCATAATTTTCAGAATCAGCCTACCACTCTCACACATAATACCTTAGAATGGCATTCGTGCAGTCCAGCTAGGCTGTTGGCATAATGTTCTGATCTTTCTTCGGTTTGGAATCCACTGCACTATTCTTTTGGTGAAACATGAATGGTGCACAAATGCCACCTTGCAGTGCCTGATCAAGCAACTCAGTCCTCAAATTCAAGTTACAATGGGCCTGGATGTCAGAAGGTCAGATGTTGGGAAGCTGGAGGAGTTAATTCAGAAGAAACTTATGTGAGTGAGGGAAGCAGTGGGGGTTGAGGTCAGGTGGGAAATTACAAAGCAGGGTGTTGCAGAAGAAACTAGCTCTTGTTTGAGGCAGGTAGGAAAGAAAAAAAAAACAAAAGACCAATGTGGTTCTTAAGGCAAGTTGTGGAGGCAATATGGGTAATGAGGGCAGCTTTCAGGAAATACAAGGAAAACCAACAAACTGTAAATAGGGAACTCTACATAGAAAAAGAAATCAAAACTAACAGAGTAGTAAGGAAAAATGAAAGCAGAGTTCAAGTTGAAAAGAGCAGAGGGTGTAAAGGACGGGGACACCATTTTCTTCCACTGTATTAAGGAACACTCAACAATAAAGGGGGAAATCATCAGACTGAATGAAAGAGGGAAAACTGAGGACGATAAGGAGGTAACTATTTGAAATGACTACTTCTGCTCAGTTTTCATGAAGGAGTAGGAGGAGTTGCTCCCAGAGTGCGTGATTCTAGCCAGGGGGAAGGTACATGGATAAGAGATGGAAAGAATCACAGTGGAGAGGGTACTCAAGGGGCTCAGGACCCTGAAGTTGGGCAAGTCAGTAGCCCCCAGATGTTGTGCATCCTAGGATGCTAAGGCAGGTTGCCCAGTTCTTGATGGAATCATTAACTGGCCTCTTTAGCTTCTTTATAGAAACAGTGGTTGCCTCAGCAGATTGGAGGGTGGCTAATGTGCTCCCTTTCTATAAAGGTGGGAGTACAGAGGACTCGGGGGGGCTACTAACCACTTAGCCTGGCCTCAATCCTGGGGACATTGCTAGTAACCATTATAAAAGAGCTTATAGTAGACTGGCTGGAGGCCAGGAGACCAACATGCTCCAGGACATGAAGCAGCATGGGTTTGTGTCAGACAGATCATGGCAGACAGACTTGACTTCTAAAAATGGGCCATGAAGGCAGTTTAAAAGAGCCCAGCAGTAGACATATTATATCTGGACATTAGCAAGGTCTTCAGCTCTGTGCCACAGAGGAGACTTGTGAAAAAGCTGTGAAATCTGGAGGTGTGTAATTTATTAACTAGGGAGATTAAGAACTGAGTGGAGGGAAGAACTCAGAGTAGTTTTCAGTGGAGAATACATATGGATTAGAGACGTCACCGGTGAGGTACAACATGGGTTGATTCTGGGGCTGGTTGTTTTCAATAAATTCATTTGCTGTATACTGTACAGGAGGCACTCAAGTTTAAAACCATTTCCTCTGCATATGATACCAAAATCAGTGGCAGTGTGGATACAATAGAAGGAATGTGAGAAATACAAAGGGACCTGGACAGACTGTACAAGTGGTCCAAGCTATGGTAACTCAAATTCGATCTCAAAAGGGTAAAGTCATGAACGTTTTCAAAAGAAATCCAAACATAGAATACTGGTTGAGTTTTTGTTATTCTGTGTTTATATGCCCCCTTCTCTCCACCACCCACTCTCCCTCAGAAACCCCTAGATGCCTGGCTTTCCTGGATCCTGAACCCTTATGCTGAACCTGCTGAGAGAGAGAGAGAGAGAGAGAGAGAGAGAGAGAAAGCAGCCAAAGCTTCCTTAAATCAAGGAGGTTATTTTCTAGACTACACTGAATTGAATTATTACTTTTTCGATCTGTGTAAGTAACTAGCATTGATACTGTTTTTGGGGTTGACTTTTCTTAGTTTAACTTTAATTTGCCAGGGAGGAACTGTAGCTGGGAGATATTTGCAGTAATTTGTGACTAGACCTGTTACTTAACCTCAGTGAAATAGGTGTCTGTTAAGGGGAGGAGCTGAAAGGGGCCTAGCTGAACTGTGGATTTAAAACAGGAGTTGTTTGTGGTCTCTGTCTGCTGAGACAGAGAGAAAGAGAGAGAGAGAGAGAGAGAGAGAAAGCAGCCAAAGCTTCCTTAAATCAAGGAGGTTATTTTCTAGACTACATTGAATTAAAGTACTACTTTTTGGACCTGCGTAAGTAACTAGTATTGATTCTGTTTTGGGGGTTGACTGTTCTTAGTTTAACTTTAATTTGCCAGGGAGGAACTGTAACTTCGAGATATTTGCAGTCATTTGTGACTAGACCTGTTACTTGACCTCTGTGAAATAGGTGTCTGAAAGGAAGGAAGGCACTCCCCAGGGTGAAGGGTCAGAGTTGTAGTTGATTGTTTCTGGATGGCATAGGTTTACTCTCACCCGCCCCAAGCACGTAACTTCCTTTATAGCAGGGTTCTGACATCACTTCCCCAAAACTGCTAACAACATACACCTGTTCATATCCTTAAAGGCACAGCACACTGAATAGGGGGTAGAGATACTCACAAGATAGTACACATTAAAACAAGAACAAACAAAAAAGAAAAGAAAAGCATCTGTAACAGGAAGGGACACAGACATGTGGGGGTGGTGCAATGCACTGGCTGTGAAGCAGCAGTCTTCCAGGAGACATTCTAGAGACTGCATTGCTGCCCTATTTGCAGGCACCTCTCTGGTCTGAGGGAGGAGGTTGTTCTTCTCCATGCTGACCTGACAAAGATTCAGGAAACCTGTTCCCCCACCCAGGGACCACACAGGCCACTACCACTACCTCAGAGGTTGCCAAGAAAGAGGAGTGGTTGGACCACGGTGGGCTTAGGGAGGGTGAGGGTGGTGGAACAGAGGCACATCCCTTCAGTTGTGCCTCTTCACAGTTCATTTGCCACTCTGGTGGAGCATGGCTCCTCTATGGAGGCACCCACAGTGGAGACCAAGGAGGATGCTGGGAACCTCCATAATGGAAACCCACAGGAGGGTGGCACAGAACTGCACAGGGGAAGGAAACTACTCCTGGTGGGGGACTCAATTATTAGGGGGTAGAACTGGGGGAGGTGAAAGGGAGTTAAGGTGCCTGCCTGGCACCATGGCATGGAGGGACAGGAAATGAATCCACAAGATCGTGGGAGCAGCTGTAAGGGGGAGTGAGCTGGATGTCATTATCCACCTAGGGACGAATGACCTGGCTGAGAATGTGATCAGAGCAGTGCAACAGGACTTTGTGGAGTTGGGGAGGGGCCTTAGACAAGTAGCACACACGGTAACTTTCTCGGAAGTGCTACCTGTCTATGGCATGGATGAGGCTAGGGTACTCTGCACCATTGGATTCAATCAGTGGTTGAAAAACTGGTGCAGAGCTCAGGGAATTGGCTTCACTGGGGCTGGGGCTCCACCTGGAGGGATGCAGGCCTATACAGGCATGATGGTTTGCATCTATCCAGGAGGGGAACCAGGATCCTAGGTGGTAGGTTTAAATGCTTCATTGGCAAGCATTTAAACTAGCTAAGGGGGAGGCACTGAAAAGGAGAAGGGAAATCCTAGCCCCCCCAAAAATCAGGGTAGTTAGTGAGGTAAACACCAAGATAGAGCAGTCGATAAGGAGAAGGGCAGGGGTAAATGGAAAAAAGATGAAGGCAGTAAGGACAGGGATGGGGCAAAAAGAAATAAAGCCATAAAAATGGAGGGTAATGAGTACCAATGCCCGTAGTCTAGGTAAAAGCTCCCAAATGGTGGCCTTGATGGAAGAGGAATGCCTGGATATCATGGCAGTCACAGAAACATGGTACATAGAGAACCATGACAGGGATGTCAACATACCGGGTATACAGTCTACAGGAGGGACAGGAGGAAGACGAGAGGAGGAGTAGCTCTCTATGTAAGGGAAGGATCAAGCAACAGAGCTAAAGGGTAAACAGGGAGGAGGGAGGCATTGGGGTCACCCTGGAGACTGGAAATGGCTCCACAATCCACACAGGGTTGTATTCAGACCCCCATCTTAGGGAGGAAATGGACAAGGAAGATAGAAGGCATCCTTAGGATGGCAGATAAAGGAAATATTGCTGATGGGGGACCTGAATATGCCAGATGTTAACTGGAGCACCTTTGTTGCAGCCACATCCAAGAGCAGGGCCATTCTCAATGTCCTACAGGGGGCATGCCTCAGACAGCTAGTTTTGGAACCCACTCGGGAGGGAGCAATCTTAGACCTGGTACTCTCAAATGGGGATGGAGAGAGGATCTCTGATCTTGAAGTGGGTAGCCATCTGGGAACAAGCGGCCACCAAACAGTGGGGTTTACGATAAACTTAGCTGTAGAGTCAAGTCATACAAAAGTGAAGGTACTGGACTTCAGGAGGGCTGATTTTGTCAAAATGGGAGAGTGCCTCAGAAAAGCACCAGTAAGCAGGCAAGAAGGTGGGGTGGAGCAACAATGGGGAAACATCAAAACTGCCATCACAGAGGCAACAAGCCTTTATGTGAGGCAAATAAACAAATAAAAACAAAAGAAAAAAACACTATGGTTCTCAAAAGAAGTGGCGGGGAAGATAAGGGAGAAAAAGATAGCATTCAGGAAGTATAAGGAAACACAGAAGGAGCAGAACAGATAACTGTACTAGTTAAAGCAGAAGGAAGCAGGGAAGGCAGTCAGAATACTGTAGCATAGGCCCAAACCGAGGAAAAGATAGCCAGCTTGGTTAAGAAGGGGGATAAAACCTTTTATAGGTACATTAGGGAGCAAAGAAAGACTAAGGCAGGGATATTGAGGCTGTATAAAGAGGAAGGTGGTTGAGCAGAGAGCTACAGTGAAAAAGCAGGGATACTGAACTAATACTTCTGTTCAGTATTCACAATGGAAAAGCAGGGGGAGATACCTAATCCAGTCAATAGAAGCACTCTGGATAGGGGGGTTGATATTAGTCCTTTCACAGAAGAAAGGGTTCTGAAAGAACTCTTAAAACTGAAGGTGGATAAAGCAATGGGGCCTGATGGGATTCACCCTAGAATTCTTAAAGAACTAAGGGAAGAACTAGTAACACCACTGACTACCCTTTTTAATAAATCAAGGGAGGATGGTGTGGTACCTGAGGACTGGAGGAGTGCAGATGTGATTCCCCTTCACAAAAGTGGGAGCAAGACAGAGGCAGGAAACTACAGACCTGCCAGTTTCACCTCAGTGGTATGGAAAATGATGGAATCAGTTCTGAAGGAAAGAACTGTTGAGTACCTAGAGGCCAGTGGGTCACAGGACCCTAGGCAGTATGGATTCACAGCAGGAAGGTCATTTCAGACAAATCTAATTGATTTATTTGACTGGGTGACCAAAGTAGTAGACCAGGGAGGGGCTGTGGACATGACCTACCTAGACTTCAGCAAGGCATTTGACACAGTCCTGCACAAAAGATTAATAAACAAATTAGCCAGCCTGGGAGTGGGTCCCAGGGTGGTAGCCTGGGTAAAACACTGGCTGGACAACAAGACACAACGGGTAATAGTAAATGGAGTCCACAGTGAAGAAAGGGGGGTTACTAGTGGGGTACCACAGGGTTCAGTACTGGGACCGGTCCTCTTTAATGTCTTTATAAGTGACATTGCAGAGGGACTGGAAGGAAAGTATGTCTCTTTGCAGATGACACAAAGATCTGCAACAGGGTTGATACAAGGTGGGGTGGAAAGGATGAAAAGGGACTTGGCAAGGTTGGAGGAATGGTCAAATGTAAGACAGCTTAGATTCAATGCAAAGAAGTGCAAAGTAATGCACCTGGGAAACAAAAACCCAGGGGAAGAGTACACAATGGGGGGTGAGATACTGACAACAACAAAAATGGAAAGGGACCTGGGGGTAGTCATATTAGATGACCTAAAGGTGGGCCAGCAATGTGAGAAGGCAATAAGGAGGGCTGGGGGATACTGGGATGCATAGGGAAAGGCATCACCAGCTGAAAACAGGAAGTTGTTGGCCCTCTGTACAGACAGTTAGTAAGACCACATCTGGAGTACTGTGTATAGTTCTTGAGACCCCATCTTCGCAAAGACATAGACAGGGTGGAGGCTGTCCAGAGAAGGGCAACCAAAATGGTGCATGGTCTGCACCAGAAGACATATAAAGAAAGACTAAAGGAGCTTAAGACGAATAGCCTTGAGGAAAGGAGAGAGAGAGGGGGACATGATAGAAACTTTCAAATACCTCAAGGGAATCAACAAAGTCCAAGAGGGTAGCATCTTTCAGAAAAAGAGATGTGCAAGAACAAGGGGGCACAATTTAAAGATAGAGGGGGGACAGCTCAGAGATAATGTGAGGAGGTATTTCTTCACAGAGAGGGTTATAGATGCATGGAATGACCTTCCTGAGGAGCTCGTAGAGTCAAAAACAGTGGGGGAATTCAAGACTACATAGGACAGACATAAGGCAATTCTAGTAGGGGGGGTAGGAGGAAATAGTCTGTTGGTTAACTAGGATCTGCAGCTTATCCATTAGGAAATGGGCAGACTAGGTGGCCCAAGCAGTCCTTATCTGCCATCAGATTCTATGTTCTATCTATGCCTATGCAGCTGCTTACCTCAATGCTGCCTTAGCCCCCCCACTGGGGTAGAGAGGAGCTTTGTTCAGATTGCGTAGTCTTCATCAGGTAGATAGCTGCGAGGTCCAGGACCAGTTCCCTTCAGTCCACTGGGGTCCATCATCCTTTGGGCAGTGGGCCCATTTTCTTCATTTTGCCTTCAAACCCCTCTGACACAGGCACTGTAGGAAGGTCCCAGGTGCATGTGCATGCTGAGCATGCTGCTGCGCCAGACCCTCAGTCTGCATCAGTCCCTCCCACAGTGCCGTCTATTACACTACCACCTGTGGTCAGCTGGGTTGCAGTATCATAGTGAGGACAGCAACCCACCCACTCAGAAAGAGAAGAGTATCCTCTCAGATACTCAGTCCTTCTCCCTCAGGCTGGCCCACAACGATCCAGACTCATTACTGAACCTGGGTCATTGGTGCCACAATTAGTGCTACTGCTGTGCCAGTGGGCTGGTACTGATTGGGAGGGGGTTGATGGTGGATCAGACATCGAAGGAAAGGAACCTGGGATCCTTATTAATGAAAGTCTGAAGTCTCTTACCCATACCTAATGCCATAAAGCTGCAAGGAAAGCAAATAGGATATTGGTGTGTATAGGGAGAGGTGTTGAGACCATGTAAGAACAGGAGAGCGTGGGTGGAAACCGATGAGGGGTAGAGGTTCAAGAGGGACATGAGAACATTTTATTTTACAGAAAGGGTGGTGGAGCCATGGAACAATCTGTCAGCTGATGTGATGGGCACCAAAACTATCAATGGTTTCAAACACATCTGGAACAGAGTGAAGGACTTGTTGGTTGCAATGGGCAGTAGAGCGGGGAGTAAGGGGTTGGACATTTTTAGTTAGAACCCTGTATGAACAACAGGTCCCAGGTTTGTTAGGAGTTTATGGCAGCCTGGATGTAACAGTGGTCTTTTTCTTCCTTCATTGACAATGTTTCTCTGTTTCTATGTGTTTGCTAGTAGAAGGTAGGAGATGATTCTGCTTCTGTATATATCCTTGCTGGAACCTCACCTGCAGTACAGTGATCAGTTTTGGAGTTCACACCTGAAGAAGTAAAGGGTATGCTTGGAAACTGTTCCCACGATGGTCATAAAGATGATTCAGGGGAAGCAAAGAGAGATATATTAGAAGAGGCTGGAGAGGCTTAATATGTGCACATTAGACATCAGGTGGGAGAAGGGTGACATAACAGACACCTTTAAGTACCTAAGGGCTGATAATATAGTGGACAGCAGTACCCTGTTCCAAGAACTGAGGGCAAAGTAACAAAAGGCCATAGAGGAACATGGGCAGGGAAGCTTTAGAAGTCTAATGCTCCATTTATCTTAATCATCATTTGATTCTCTCTCTTGTTGAATTCTGTGTGGAACAGTTGAGAACAGAAGACTGAGAATAACCTCCTTAATTTTATGCAAAATGTGTACATTTTAATTTGATCAAAAATTAGACATGGCATAGACTGAACTTTTGAGGTGACTGGCCCAACCCTGTGGAACTCACTACTAGGATCTTTGAGGGAGGTCTCCTTATTGGAGGCCTTTAAGCAGGGCCTGAAGTCTCACCTGTTTAGGGAGGCCTGTGGATTATAAGGTAGGGCCTCTGACACACTTGCTACTATCTGATTTTATTTATTTTGTTCTAGCTAACTTTTTTCCCCATTCCTCCTTAGTCAGCCCCTATCTGCCTTGCAGCCCTCCCACCCCTGTCACTCATTGTCCGTGGAGCTTAGAGTGCTGCTGCCTTACAGTGCCTCTTGGATCCCCCCCTCCATGGCGGGGCCTCCCGGGTTTCCCAAGCCCAGAGGGAGGCTATTTTATGGGATGTGGCAGCCAGCAGCCCAGTGTACAGTGCAGAGCCTGTGAGGCAGTATGGCATCATTCCACACAACTTCAGCTTTTTCTGCCATTTTCTGCTCTCCCCTTGGGTGCCCTGTGGTTGTGGACTGAGTGGGCACATGCATGTGCATGCATTCCAGTCAGGAAGTGCCCCTTCCCTTGTGGCTCCATTTGCTTTATAAGCGGAGACCACTATCATCCCTCCCCAGAGGAGGAGAGCATCCATTAGGACACTCAGTCCTCCTCCCCTCGGTTAACCTCCAAATTACCTTGGTCCATTCCTGAACTCAGACCACTGGCATGGCGGCAGGAGAGGTGTCCACACTTCAGCCCTCCACTCCAATGGGCCATGTCCTTTGTTCTAGTTAACTTCATTTTTTTTGGTCACCTGCCTCATTTATTTTAGTTATTATATGGTGAAGAATTAGATTGTAATAAGACGTATGTTTTATTTATCGGTTTGTTCCTTGACCTATGTACAGCGCCCTGAGCCCCAGGGAATAGGCGCTTAACAAATTACATTTTACTTACCAACTTTTTTTCCTTTCTTTTTCTTTCCATATGCTGTTAATTCTCTTTGGGGCCATGGTAAGGGTAGGCTCCCTTCTGCCAGCTGCTGCCACTCCCTTCCACCATCCTATGCCTTCACAGGTGTACCAGTAGTGAGGACCCCCCACGGTTTGTCCCCCATGGTGGAGTCAGGAGAGGGAGGTCTAAGCTCCCCCCAATGCTCATAATCCAGTTCCTTGCTCCTGGCTGCCCTAGTGATGCAGCAGGTGAAGGTGTGGCCAGTGGGCGTCATACGTTCTTGCCCTGCCCATCCTTTTTCCTCCAGTTATCTTCCTTAGTTCCCAAGGGCCATGGCAACAGATCTTCACACACACATGGAGGTGTGCGTGCATGCCAGAACTGGTGGCCCCACTCCACCCACCCTGGTCTTGTGCCTGGTCCCCCATCTGTGTGACACTGCCACTGAGCCTCCACTCGGTGGCGACCAAGTGCTGACTAGATCAACCTTCCCTACTTGGGAGAGGAGAATTACCTGCTGGCCACTTGATCCTTCTCCCAGCCCTCCCCCTCTGGTCAGCCCCTGGCAACCCAAGCTCATTTTCAAATTTGGGTCACCAGCATGGGAAAGATAAGGTGTTAAGTGACTCACCCTCTGTGCCACTGGCCCAGCTTTGCTTATTTAGTTAAATGGCAAACTTACTGACTCTTGTAAAACTAATTGGGGTCAAGCAAGGTTGCCTACTTGTCTCAGTTTTGCTTAATGTCTATAGTAATGAAATTCTAATTAAATTAGCTTACTCAAATCACCCTTTCCCAAACATTCATAATGAAAATATACAGTCGTTAGCTGATGTGGATAATCTGATTATGTTCTCCCTAACTGCTACATGCTGTCAACGCCAGTTAAATGTAGGGGGAGAACCTTGCAGAAAAAAAATAAGTTAGAAATTAAGATTGAGAAAATAAAGATTTTGTGTCTTGGCCAAGTAAAATATCATGTATCCTTGCATACTGCTGATCAAAAAATTGAAGCCTCAAAGTATACATATTTGGGTCTCCATAATGAATAAAAAAAACTATCTTGGAAAAATCATTTGGAAACACTTATCCTGAAATTGACAAATGCACTTTCAGGAATTTTGAGATTTTATAGGAGGTATGGGAAATACTTAATTATAGCCAGTCCAAAGGGAGGACTAGTTTACTAAACCCATAGATAACATTCATACTATGTATACTTTCAGGCCACTAATCCACAGCATTCCAGATTACTGCCCCACTGGTCTAAGATGCCTGCATATATTCTGAAATTTATTTTGCCACTTGCAGAACAAGGCTTTTGGATGTCAACATTGTGAAGGGGCACATACTGAGTCATACAACTGCTTGCAGAGCTCCTGGTCCCAGCTGAACATGCAGGGCTGGAATTCACTATCATTGGCTTGCCTGATCCACAGCCATGTAATTCTATACATGGGGTGGGGCCAGCTGGGAGGGACTGGACCTGGGCCAGACTGCAGACTTTCAATTGAAAGACCTAGTTGCCTGCATAGTAGAGGAGCAGGGGACCATGGGATATGTCATTCCCCACTGCTGAATAGTTATTTTTTTTATCTAGTACTAGAAATTGTGCCCCACAGCTGTCATTCTGTCCTGGGGGAGGTGGGTACTGCACATGTTGTACTCTGTCAGCCCAGTGTCGGCATACCCACTCCCTGCCCTGACATGCCACTGCCCAGTTATATGAGTATAGGCATGGATGGGCCTGGCAGGGATTTGCAGCAGGGATGACTGGTTGTGCATCTGCAGGTGTCTTTTGGTCACTTGGTATGAGCATCCAGGACCTCCTTGTGAATGAGCTTGCTCAATTGAATCTTTTTCTGGTGAAATAAATAAATTGAAAAATATACCAGCCCTATACACCATGTATGATGGCACACAGGGCCATGTATCATTAACACAGGGCCCATTACGTATAAAACAGGGAAAATAAAATACTGCATTTACACTTACTATTGTATTTATGGGGCCAGTGTGATCTAATCATTAGAGCAATGGCTTGAGAACTGGGAGATGGCAGGTTCAAACCCCACTAGAGCCAAATAATCACTGTGTGATCTTGGATAAATCACACTTAACCTTGCAGTGATCCAGTCCTCTGTGCTGCAGAAATGGGTAGAAACAGGACTCCGCTGAAAATAAGATGGTGCATCTCAGCAGGAATGTTCTTTGTAAATAATTTGCATTAATAAATTTAAAAATGTAGGTTTGGGGTTTCAGAAATAACCTGTGTGACAGTGCTCTGTTTATATGAGTGTCTTCCTGGGAGGAAGACAGCAGCAGAAATATAAGAATACATTCTCATTCATCCACAGTACAAAGACATAGAGGGTTGGAATCCTGCCAAAAGTTGAAAATTGAGGATACAAAAATACAGCTAATTTACAAGTCTAGTTCAGTTGTGCTGTTTCATTAATTATAGAAAGAACTGTCATTCTGAGATAAAAGAGTTACTGCATAAAATCAAAATTCCTTAAAGGGGAAGGAAGGATGGTGATCATCCTTCCTTGTGTAGTTTGAAAGCCCCTGAATATCTTATTCGTTCCAATAGTGCTTTAAGAAGTCCGAATTTTCTGTTGTGTAACCGTGATACAGTCTGGCTACCATGGAAGAATTAAGAACAAGCCTTTAGGCTTTCCAGTAGCCAACAGCATTTTGGATATATTAAATTTGCCCTATACTGATACTATGCTGTTCCAGTTTTTTGGAATATTGTGATGTCATGCAAGGGAACGCTGTATCTGACTACATTGTTGTTGGGCACAGCTTTCTTATATGTGACATTCCCAATTCCTCATAAAATGGTGGCACCTATAATTAATAGATGTCACTGTGAATCACCAAAACAGATGGCTGTTAGTGCTGTGCAGACTGTGGCATTCCACCAGAAGAATGCATGTGGAATGGCAGTCACGCTTCTGGAATTCTTTTCAGAATTTCTTTTTGAATTGCAAAAAGACTTCTTTGTAAATGACTGCACAGTGTGCAACAGTGTCCCATGGCTTATGTAAACTGTGGAATCATTTTCACAGATTGCAGAGAAGGAATCCACAGTTAATGTAACCCAGATTACTAATCAGTGAAAAGCATTCTGCTTTCAAAATTTTGGAACTTCACCACCAAGGGAATTCTGCTTAATTAGTCAGAAGTTTCAGAGATTCTGCAGAATTCCATTCCCTCAGAATCTAAAACCTTCACATAGCACTAATGTAATTGGTTAATGGTTTTCTTATAAATGTTAATGTATATACATACTTGGTATTTATTCTATATTTAATTTTTAACTTTCTAGTTCAGATGATCCTTATGGTATAGGCAGTTTATAGTATTAAGATTATTGATTATTGATATTAAGTACCTGTTTATTTATTGATAGGCTACTCAGATTTTATTAGGGTTATAATGCATATATCTGTGCTTTACTATGTTTTCATTTCCTCTGTAACTTATTATTTTAATTATCTAATAAAAAAATGTTATTGATAAAAAAACTAGTGCAGGCACAAAAGGGTGACAGAAAACTCCCACAGTAATTTGACTCAGAAATACTACTACTTAGCATTTCCTAGCTCAGGTAATTATCGGCACTGGAACTGCTATGAACAACTACAAAGAGTACTGACACCTAATGAGACTGTCACGCAGTGACAAGGACATAGAGAGGTCTTTTATAATTTACTCAGCTGTACAGTATGCCACTTTGGAGTTGCTCAGCATTGATGCAGAATGAAGGAAAGCCAGGCCTTCCATTGTGCTATGGCTGACTTATTTATATGAGGACAAACAGTAAAGATTAACATTAAAAACAGACTGAAACAGAAATTATTAATGCGTGAAAGTTGGGAAGGAAGGTAATTGGAGTATAGCTAGAGTTTGTTACATGTGTAGTTTGCTTGTTGCCACTGTAACGTACAGTAGATGTCATTTTAGGGACAAGCAGAATGGGTTTTAAATAAAAGAATATCCCGCTTGACCCTGAGTGTAAAAGCAAGTGAAAGTGAAAACTGGCAACTTCAGTTTGACTTTGATTTGGACCCCCTTATTTAAACTGTACTTCAACACTTCAGCCGAAGACTCCTTAATATGAGGTCTAGAAAGCAAAAAAAAAAAAAAAAAAGGGCCGAGAGACACCCCTTTACAACTACGCACTTCAGTCAGTCTCAACCTCTTCCACCTTCCACTGGCCCTCCAGTCATTTTGTTGTGGGGGAACAAAACAAACAAAATAAAAGCTCAGACAGCATCTGGCACAGTGCCAGGGGGACAGATTTTTTTTTTCCCTTAAAAAATCTGGGTGGGGGAAGAGAGTGGAACATGGATGGCATTGGTGAAAAGGTAGTTATAGTACTTGTCTAGACTACCAGAAGGGATAGAGCAGGTTTGTTTTTTAAATTTTGGGCCAAAGGTCGAGGTAGTCGACAAAAATGTTGTCGAATGACCATACAGCAAAACCGACATGTCAACCGCATTTGCAGTCGGCATACGGTTTCTAAGTTAAGGACATGCTTTCTTCCCCTGAACCCCCCACTTGGGGGCTGTGCCTCCCTGCATCCCCTCACTAAATATAATCAACTCTGAGTTGGAGCTGATTAGGGAAGGGGGTGCAAGACCCTCAGAATACAGTGCTAGGGTACAGCACCAATACCACAGCAACCTGATGCTGTAGTTGCTGTAGTGTCGGTTGCTGTCAAAATGTCACTGTCAGAGGGGTATACCATCAGAAGTGGCCCAAAAGTTGGATTGGGCTGAATCAAAAGGTAAAAGTGCCAAATCTGGCACATCGCTAAATAAAAAATTGGCATTAGCTCAGCTTTATCTGAGTGATTCTAAAATTTAAAACCAAAAAGTACTACTTGTTAAAAATATTCTATTCAAAATATGAGGAGCACACTCACCATGAAAAGCAATCCAGCACTTTGGAATATAAAATAATGTTTACTTTTTGTTATTAAAAAGTTTACTGCTTTTTTTTCTTAAAATACAGATTGTCGTGGCACTTTACAATTGTTTCTAAACATATGGATACAGCACTATAACATTCTAGGAAAGGCAAACAGTCTTATACAAATCCAAATGACATGGATAGAGACTGATACTTCCTGGGTATTCTATAATGTCATTTCTGTTCTCTAAACAAGGAACATATAAAGTAAACAGGTCAGGCAGAGAGTACAGTTCAGGTATGGTAAAATTCAATGAGAATTAGTGCTGGATTGTATCACTTCCTATTAGATGATGTTTGAAAGGAGGGATAAATAGTTCATACTAAATCACTTAGCAACAACTCTGCAACCTACTGTATATTTTAGCTACACTTAGAAAACTTCTTCTTATAGTTAAGGAAAGGGGCCCAGATAGCTTGAAATGTTTTTTATTGTCCTGACACCAGATAACAAATTCTTTCATATTCTGCCATGGCTGCTAGATTTTTATACCACTTCCCAAAAGTGAGACATTTTGGAGATGTCCACGTGGCCAGAAGGAGTCTTTCAAGGGATAGGGAAGCTGCCAGAATCCAGTTAATGACTCTTTTAGGGAGATGTTTTATGCTAGAGAAATTCCCTAAGATAAGAAGGTCAGAAGAAAAGGGAATTTTGTTTTGAAGTAATAGTTCACAATTACTGTGTACCTTACGCCAGATACCAGTAACCTTAGGATAGTCCCATGACATGTGAATAAAACATGCCTCTATTTATATTACATTTCCAGCATTTATCATTAGGAACGTATTTATTTTCTTGTAATCATTGAGGGGTGTAGTAATATTAGTGTAAACTCTAGAATTGGAGGGTTATCCCTTGCACCTCTCTGCTAGTGTAGTAAGCATTTAGCCACAGGCTGACCGGTCTTTGTTACTAATGATTTGCCCTTAGTCTTTTTTCCATTTCATTTTTGCTGATCTTGTTAGAGAGAGATAGGAGGCCAGATTTTCAAAAGAGGATGCAGGACTTACATGAAAACCTGTACACAACCCTTTTTTTTGATGTAGCAGCACCAAACACCTTTGCCGCAACTGTGCCCGATTTCAGTAGGTTGGGTGCAGTTGCAACAATTTACCCAATTCATGGCAGCCTGCACCAAACATTTGGTGCAAGACACGTAAAACAGGTACCCAGGATTGCTGCAAGCTAGAGCAGTAAATAGCTGGTCTAACATGCAGCAGTCGGCACATGGTATAGAAAATCCCGATCGCCAACCGGGAGAGTGCCACAGCCTCTGTGAGCCATACGTTCAGCACACTTGGGGCTTGTGGCATTTACCTTCTCTTGAATATCTGGCCCAGGAGCTTCACTAGCAGTCAAAAGCTTGTATAGCCAGGATGCCCCTTTTTCATATCTAGCAATTTGTTACTCTGTTGCCATTCCTTATCCAAAGGTGGTAGCTTGTAGTTATCATCAAGTACTGCTTTTCAAAAGTAATGTTTTACCTTCAGTATTTGTATCTCTGTCTATTAAATCACTTACATTTGTTATTCCTAATTGGGTCCATCCCTTGTTGTCTAGTAGCTGTTTGTCTGTTGTGATTTCAGGATTTCCCCAAAGTGTTTTGAGATGTAAGGGAAGCTGAGAATTTTTTTAGAAGGTTCTGTGCTTTTTTATGATTGCGAGAGAGGTCATGACACTTGGATTAGTTCTAACATTCTTTGTAGGTTTTATAAATAAGAGGTCAGTTAGTTCGTTTGGAGCTGCAATATATTAGTCTACTTCTCGTCAAAGAGGTCTTGTTCTTGCTGAGGTGGGAATATATATCTGTCAGCAGCTTTAGAGCAAGAATGCAGTGTGGTTCCTCTCCCACAATGGAAGCCCAAAGCTGCCCTCTTTCCAGGGTGCTCTGAGTTTAGATAGGGAGACCCTAGGTGGTTTGGCTCCCCAGAGGAATTTTCTCATTAGTTTGTTATGAGTAAGAGTTTATATGTGTTTGGTACCACCAGGAGGTTCTGAAATAAATAGAAGAGCTTGGGCACCACCATCATTTTGACTGCATTAATTCTTCCCCAGTGGACATATTGAGATTAATCCATGTATTCAGATCAGTTTCAGTTTCTTGAAGTAAAGGGTCCAACTTAAGATAAATCAATGTGTTTAGATTATTAGGTATTTGCATTCCTAGATAGATCGCTGATTCAGGAGTTCAACATTCTTTGTCTAAGCACTCTATATCTAGTTGTGTTTCTGCCTCATCTGAAATAAGCTGTGTCTGAGTCTTTTTCCAGTTGCCTTCTAAACCTGATATTTTAAATAAGTGATTTGATTTAGTATTCAGAACTTTAATGCTTACTTTTATTCCAACAAACTGCACAGTGCATACTGCATTGCTCTTGCAGGTTCCCACTCCCACCAGCTACATTTTGTGTTGTCACATGTGAGGCCTCATCAGAGCTCTGTGAGTGTACTCCTCATTTTTTGAATAGACCATGTGAGTTTCAAAGTTTAAGCACCTAACTCTTGATGCATCCTTTTGTTGCATGGTACTTGTTAAAAATAGTTTGTTTACAAAAGAGTGAGACAAAAGGAGAATGATTAATCAGTGCACACTGTAATTAGTATATGATTACAATGCAAGTGTATGCAAATTATTAAGTTCAAACATGTGGTTGGAAAATAAGAACATTTTGGGTTAAACTGGTTCTGACTAGAACTTAAAGAGGTTTGCTCAGCCCTAGTTTTCTTATTACCGATGCAATTTGTTCAGAACATTTATGCTGAATGGTGATACTCATTTTGTTCCTCTTACCACAGTGGGCTGTGTGGAACATGGAATTCCACCAGTGGAATTCATGCAGAAGGATAATTCTTTTCTGAAATGTTTTTTTCAGAATTCTTTTTTGATTCTGTTGAATTCCATAAAGCATTTCAATGTAAACTGTGGTAATTAATCCCAGGTTTGTGAAAGTGAATCCGTGTTTTACATAAACTGTGGAATATGATTCTGCAGTTAACATTTTGCTTGTAAAATTTCATAATTATGCTTCTGATGGAATTCTGCAGAATAAAGTGGAATGTCTGAAATTCCATGGAATTCTGGTGGAAGTAAAATTTGAAAATTTGCACAGCTCTACTTGACATCTGATGATAAAAAAAAGTACCACAGCAGGTTACTTTCTTCAGTTTTGAAAAGGCACCCTTCAGTATAGCTAACATTACAGTGATCCAGAAGGATGGTGTATCTAGAAACAGATGGGTTGCATTTGTCATATTTTTCCTGTTTTTCATTGCAGACTAAATATGCTGCTCTTCAACTGAAGCCATTTCAAGTCTTACCTCATAAATATAGTCGAATAATTCTAGTATTGTAAGTATGCTAGCACCGATGAATAATCCCATCTGACCTCCTATGTCACCTGAAAATGTGAAAAGATAACAACATTAATTTTCATTTTGTGCTACTAACAAGTTGCAGCAAGCCTAAATGTGGCCCTTGACCCTGAAAGAAACAATTACAGCCGGAGGAGTGTGCTGTAATTGACACATGAGGTACAGATGTGACACAATTGAAGAGAAGAACTCGGTGAGTGGGTGAGCAAAGTGATACTGCTCTTTATTGTCTTTGCTAGCAATCTTGAAGAGCATTTAAATAAACTAAAATACTAATATTGAAAGTGCTCTGGTTTGAGCATGTTACATTCTGGATGGTTTGTTAATTAGGGAGAAATGGGGTCCCTCTCCATTTAGTATGCTCCCTAATTGACTATCAGTGGTACCTCATGAGTTGAGCTGTATAAATTTAAGACTATATCTAGCTTTGAGAGTTGTTTGACGTTAGGAACAGTGAGAATGCATGCTTTATCCCACTTCTGTATTGCACAATATAATAAGGCAAAAGCTTGGCTTCGGAGAGAAGGCCTGAGAGCTGAAGATGGCTGTTGTGCTAGGCAGGTCACTGTCAGTTCTATTTTGAGAACTCTACATCATTAAATACCGTGTTTTAGGGTATTGTGGTGCAATTTTAAATGCATGTTACCTTAACCTAGTTCAAAGTAGTAGTAGGACTTGTTTTAGTGTAGTCAATGTGCTAGTGAGTCAGAATAGGAGTCATCTTTTTTTTATTTTTAGAAAGGACTGTAGTGTGGTGTTTAGCAGAATACACAAAAAAGGGGATACAGCACCCACAAAAAGGAAACAACAGCACACGGCGATAAGAAAAAAGCTTACCGTTTATTGAAGCAAACGTGACACATCTACTCACATAGTCTATATGAGTAAAGTGGTCATCATCAGGTTTCAGGTGGTGAAACTGCACTGGCAACGACTAGTGATGCAGTAGTTTAGTGGCTAACAGTTTGCTCAGTGGCTACCAAGCTTCACATGTTGACCTAGCAAGTTAGTCGCTAAATTACTATGTCACTAGTCGTTGCTGGTGCTGTTTTTCTGCTGGCAATCTGGTGATGATCACTTTACTTATATATAGTGTGTGGGTGGATATGACACATTTGCTTAAATACATGGTAAGCATTTTTTCTTTTTACCGTGTGCTGTTGTTTCGTTGTTGTAGGTGCTGCATTCCCTCTTTTTGTGTTTTGTATCTAGCTTGATTTTAGCAGCACAACTTTTTTCCTAGTGCTGCCCACAGTGTTGTTTGTGTGTGTTAGCAGAATAAGCAATTTAAATCCCTTTGCAAAGAAACATCATTGTAGCATTGCTGGCTACACAAACAGTTCCAGCAGCTCCAGTGTTACAGTGTGTCAGTGTAACAACATCGGGAAGTTTTGGTGGGCTGTTTTAACAGCCTGTCTAAACTGTGGCCCTATACAAGCAGACAATGTTGTGGCAAACTAGCTTCTGTACTTCGCTGTTACCTGCTGTATGCTGGAGGAGTCAGACAGTCTGAGCGGCTGTAGTGGAGTCAGGACCTGAAGTCAGGACATCTGGGTCAAAGGTCGTGGAGTGGAGATTGTACAGAACCACAGGTCATGCTGGGAGTCATATGGTGGAGTGCGGAGTCAGTGAGTGTGGCATTCTGGGATGTGTTGTTTGTTCTTCTGCCTGGTGTCTGAGATGCTGGGAACCATGAGCCTTCGGAACTGTTGCAGAACAGAGTGTCGGTGTGGCCAGTGACAGAAGTCTTGCCAGATTTGTGGTGGAGAGATGCTGGAAGAAAGACAGCTCTGTACCTGTAGCAGCAAGTGAGATACTGGAGATTTGACGAATTTGACCTGGTCTGTGGAGGGGCTCGTTCTATGTGGGAGCCACTATCTCACCATAACATAAGAGGAGATTCATGCCTTGTGTATAGAGCATTCAATGACAGTGAGTTTTGGGAAAGTGTTGGACTGGATAGAAAAATGACCAACAGAAATAGGAAATATATAAACCTAATGAGTGAGGTGGCTGGATAAATCAAAGGGCTGTAGCAATGTGGAATGCCCTTCCTGGACCATTAGTGTGTAGCACAACCATGGGTGCCTTTAATTAATCTCTAGATAATTATTTGGGCAGTACTTGTACTGGACAATACCACTAACAAGCGACGAGCCACCATTGGCTAATGATGACCGACTCGGATACTCTCTATGAAACTTGCTGTTCTGTCTGTATTACTCTGCTCAGATGCTTGCAAAAGTGTTAATTAATCTTTGTTCCAGCTCAGTGGCTGAGAGTTGGATCTGAGTGAAAATGCTCATTTTACGTACCCTGGGTGAGAGCCAGAGAGGCAATGCTTTAGCACCTTAACTGTTCATTATACATCTGGGGATTTCAGAGCACCGCTTTAGGTCTGGGGCATGCAGTTCTCACTGTGTAAAAGCCAGGGGAATAACATTCATTATGGGCAAACTCATTCTGCCTTGGACTTTGTTCAGAGTCTTGAGCTCTGTGCACTGGACAATTGTGGAACTTTCATTGCTAGACATTATTTTTCTTTTTGTCTGCGTTACACCACATTACCACCTGTTTGCGTTTTACATATATTATTGATGGAGTGTGTGAATGTTGGAGTCAGAAGTGTGTAATGTGAATGACTGGAGTGTGTTTTGGTGGTGTTAGTGGTATGTGTTTAAATGTTTTAAAGAATTTTATTTGGAGTAAGCGGCGTGTTTCAGGGGTAGTTTGGGTGACTTAGGGGATTTTTAATTGTTTTAGAAAAGAGGTGGGTTGAGTTGGAGGGGGAAGAGGTAGGTCTGTGCTACCGTGCAGAACTCCATCCTTAGGGGGGAGTTTGGGTGAGCTAAATATCTGACCAATGGTGATATATGTGTGTGTTCAGGGACCCTCAAGCTTAGTAGCTCCCTGCCCCAGCTGCTGACCTCTACCCTTTTGATGACCCCCTGTCAGTGGTGGTGTATAGGCACTACAGGGGAGTGAACATGATAAGGAGGCAGAATGGTAGGTGGCAGGGATTAGCAGTTGCTAATGAGAGGGCACCATAAGGGTGGTGAGGACCGGGAGATGCCCTGAGATGAAATGGAAACTAGGCAGAGGCCAGGCATGATTGGTTCCCATACCCAGCACTCCCACAGGACTGAGTGAGCAGGTAACCATCAGGCCAACAACCTCCACTTATCCCATTCATGCAGTGTTGAGCAATGTGAGATCAATGAGAAACGAGACCACCATTTTGTCAGACTTGATTTCTATGGTTGTTCTGACTTGCCTCACAGAAACTTGGCTGGGTGATGATGCTGGTCCAGTTTTGGATGCAGCGATCCTGGCTGGGTTCTCTGTGGTTCACTATCCATAGGGGGATCATGGTTGGGGATGGGGGGGCATCTGCTTTTAGATTTGAGTCAAACTTTGCTGTGCAGCCAGTGGTGTTACCTGGTCATTTGAATGTGTGGACATGCATGGGGGTCCTGGTGTAGGTTGCAGGATCCTTCTCGTATACCAGCCTTTGGGGCATGAGAGGAAATTCCTGCAGGAACTCACAGACTTCCTCACCGAGAAGGTATTGGAGTCTCCCAGATGGTTGTTTCTGGGTGACTTCAGTTCCTGGCTCGATAATGAACTCTCACAGTTTGGACAAGATTTCCTCCAGCTGATGAAATCACTGGGCCCTGCACAATTTATTACTGCTGTGACTCATATTAACATACTAAATTGCCAGCAGATTAGGCCTATCGGTCTATTGCGTCTGCTCAAGTAGCAGCCCTACAGTCTACTGACTGTGACTCATACACATGGACATGCCTTGGACTTAGTACTCTCACTGGGGCTCAACATTGACAACCATGGGATTGATCCGGTCTGTTGGTCGAAACACTGCACAGTCAGGTTCTAATTTGGGGCCTCCCCTCATTGTCTGCCCCCAGTGGAGATGGTCTGTTACCTCCTGTAAAGGAGCTGTCCCTAGCAGGAGTCCAGGCAGTGATGGACCTCTGGAGAGTGATGGCTGCTTGTGAGGCAGAGTCAGGGGAGCCAGTGGTGGCCTATAACAGGGCTCTAACCTCAGCCTTTGATACTGTTGCCCCAGTTCGTATATGACCCAGGATGTCTCCCTAAGGATCCCCATGGATGGACAGGAAGCTTAGGGAGATGAAGGCCATGGGTCAGAGGTTTCAGCTTTGTGGGTGGAAGTCCAGGACCAATGAGGACAGATTGGCTCTGAAAACTCACTGTGGTCAATATCAGATGGCAATCTCCCATAAGAAGGCAGCATTTCTGTCCAGAGAGATTGCAGCAGGGAAGAACAGATCAGCTCAGCCTTTTCAGACCATAGACAGGCCATTATATCCTGCCTGTTTTCAACTGAATAAGCCAATTTCATCCCCCAGGTGCGAAGAGTCTGATCAGCTCTTCTCTGACTGAGAGTCCTAGATCAGATCTGGGATAACCACAACTGGACTGTCACAGTCCAGCAGAGTAGAGCTGGTGGTCACTGGGGGCACTCCTCCTGTTTGGGATAGGTTTAGGCCTGTAATGGTGGAGGAAGTCTGTGAGGTGATCTCCAAGTTGTGGCCACTTGTTGTGAATTGGACCCAGGTCCAACATGTTTCCTAATGAGCAATGTGGGTGTCCTGGGTTCAGTATTCACTAAAATAGTCTGGTGCTTCTTTTCTGAGGGATCCTTTCTGAGTGCATTGAAAGATGCATTGGTGAGGCCCCTTTTGAAAAAAAAAAAAAAAAAACATCTCTGGACCTGGACTGCTTAGTGATTTCTAGACCGTTCCATTTTTGAGAAGGTTGTGGCTCTGCAGCTTGAGACACACCTTATGATATTTAACATCTATGCGCCACTCCAGTCTGGATTTAGGTGTAGGCACAGTACGGAGATTGGTCACTGTGAATAATGACCTACTCTGGCTAGAGATTGGAGTGAATGGTTAGTTCTCATTCTGCTTGATCTCTCTTAAGCATTTGACACCATGGACCATGGGTTGTTGTTGGATCACCTAAGGGAGTATTGTAGACTTGCTGCCATGGTCATCAGCTCATTTGAGCCTTTTTTCAGAGATAGGATGCAGAGGGTGGTGACAGGGAATTTCTCCTCACTCCTGAACACCCTGTTCTGCGGCATACACCCAGGCTGGATCCTCTAGCCTGTGCTGCTTGCGGTGTACATGCTGCCCCTGAGAGACATCATCAGATGTTACAGTCTGGGTTTTCACTGCTATGCAGACAACGCCCAGCTGCACTTGTCATTTGCACCTGGGATGCCTGGCATGGTTGACCTACTGAATTTGTGCTTCGCTGAGATTCAGAACTTGATGTCCTCCAGCTGGCTTAGACTAAACCAAGGCAAGATGGAGGTATTAGTGATTGAGCCTGGTCAATGGCAGTGTGCAGGGGCTACAGTGGAGATGACTGGTCCTGTGCTTGGTTCTTCCAGTTTTGTGGCCTCTGCTGACATTAAGAATCTGGGCATCATTCTGGATAAAGACTGACACTTGAAGCCCAGGTGTTGTCTGTAGTCTGGAGTGGCTTTTACCATCTTTGGAACATCACCTGGATTAAAAGCTTGATCCCACCATATGACCTGTGCTCACTGGTACATTCCTTCATAACTTCCAGACCCAATTACTGTACTGTTCTGTATCTCAAGGTTAGTTAAGGGTTTCTGTGATGCCTGCAGCTAGTGCAGAACACAACAGCGAGGTTACTGATGAGTGTCTTGAGGTCTTGTTAAGTGATCCCCATCCTGCATGACACGCACTGGCTGCCAGAAAAGTGGCAGACCAACTTCAAGAAGGTCTTTCCACTGTTGTAATAGTAAACAGAGTCCACTCTGAAGAAAGGAAGGTTACTAGCGGGGTACCACAGGTTTCAGTACTTGGTCTAGTCCTTTTTAATGTCTTTATAAGTGACATTGCAGAGGGACTGGAAGGAAATGTATGCCTCTTTGCAGATGACACAAAGATCTGCAACAGGGTTGATACATGGGGGAAGTGGAAAGGATGAGAAAGGACATGGCAAGGTTGGAGAAATGGTCAAAAGTATGGCAGCTTAGATTCAGTGCAAAGAAGTGCAAAATAATACACCTGGGGAACAAAAACCCAGGGGAAGAGTACACAATGGGGGGGGGTAGTAACAACAACAAAAATGGAAGGGGACCTGGGGGTAGTCATATCAGATGACCTGAAGGTAAGCAAGCAATGTGAGAAGGCAATAAGGAGGGCTGGGGTGATACCGGGATTTATAGGAAGAGGCTCACCAGTGCAAAACAGGAAGTTGTTGTCCCTCTGTACAGACAGTTAGTGAGATCCCATCTGGAGTACTGTGTGCGCTTCTGGAGACCCCATCTCTACAAGGACATAGACAGGATGGAGGCAGTCCAGAGGAGGGCAAGTAAAATGGTGTAGGGTCTGCAACAGAAGCCATACAAAGAGAGATTAAAGGAGCTTAATATGTATACCCTCGAGTAAATGAGGGAGAGGGGGGACATGATAGAAACTTTCAAGTACCTCAAGGGAATCAACAAAGTCCAGGAGGGTAGCATCTTTCAGAAAAAGAGATGTGCAAGAACAAGGGGGCACAATTTGAAGATAGAGGGGGGACAGCTCAAGGGCAATGTGAAGGAGTATTTTTTCACAGAGTGGGTGGTGCATGGAATGACCTTCCTGAGGAGGTCATGGGGTCAAAAACAGATGGGGAATTCAAGAGTACATGGGACAGACATAAGGCAATAAGGGGGTAGGATGAAGTAGGCTGTTGGTTAACTAGGATCTGCAGTTTACCCAATAGGTAGGGAAATGGGCAGACTGGGTGGGCCAAGCAGTCCTTATCTGCTGTCAAAGTCTATATTTCTGTGTTTCTGTTTACTGAGCTAGAAAGCCCTACACAGACTGGGCTGGGTTGTCTGAGTGAACTCCTGTCTTGCTATTGCCCTTGTTGCCTTCTCCGCTCCTCTGAGGTGGGCCTCCTAGCAGTTCCCAATGCCAAGCTTAAGACATCCAGGGACTGCACTTTTGCACTCGCCAGCCCTACGCTGTGGAACTCCCATCCCAGATCCCTGAGGGAAGTTCCTTCGGTGGAGGTCCTAAAGAAGGGCCTCAAGACCCACTTGTTTAGAGAGGCTTTTAACTTTAGTTAATCCTCACTGGCTGTTTTAGTTGTAATGCAGTATTTAATTTATTTATTATAGATTATGTTTTTATCCATCTGTTCTGATATTATATCTATGTGTCTTAAATGACATTCAACACTTAGAACCCCTGAGATTGGGGCTCAACAAATAAATCTGCTCCTCCTCCTCCTCCTCATTGGGAGATTCCTTGATGTTGGTAGCCCTGCTTACCCATTTAGTCTGAAATCTGGAAAATAAAGACTTCTATTTAAAGTGCGGGAAGAGCAAACAGAAAAATGTTTTGAATGGATTGCAGGTCTATTTTGAGCAACACTGAATTTGTGCGGTGTGCTGAATTCTGATAATGCTCTGTGACTCCACCCTAATCCATGGTATGCGCTTGTCCCATTTGTACACTGAGCATGTACCCAGGAGGAAGGTGGCAGAGCAAGTGGCCTCATGAAGCATCGTCATGGTGCTGCTCACTTCACCCCCCCCCCGGTCATGCACTCAGTTTATAAATGGAACAAAGCCTGAAGCACAGGTTATGCACAGGGATTCATCTGAGCTACCCTGATAATTTAGTTCCACTACTGTTCCTCAATCATGGATCAGAGGTCATGGGCTTATTTCAAAATAATATAGGGTATGGTGGGGCCTTTAGTGGGTGGGCAAGAGAGGAGAAGGATCTTAAGCAGATATGTCAGCTTCTATTTTATTTCAATAAAAACAATGTACGGAAGTACAACGATTTTCTGACTTAGCTAGACTGAAGATCCTGTACTATTATTCCCCTCCAAAATGTGAACTGGGCGTTGAGGGTTGAAGCTATTAAAATTCTATATTTTGGGGGCTGGGGTGGGTGGGCTGTAGTGGGATTAGATGAAAGATGATGCTTTCTCTTGGCACAGTGTCTGTAGCCAGCACGATTTTTAATGCCATGTGATGTACAACATGTGTGTGTGTTTAGGAAAACAAGGTGAGGGTGGTTCAACTGATTGCCAGTTTGACTAGTCTGCACCAGTTGAACCAGAAGTTTGAAAACAGCCCCCAGTAGTTTGCAAGAGCCTGAGGGAAGCATGTTTGATTCTCCAGCAGAACCAAAAGTGTAGCTCTAATTAAAATAATCTTTTCATGTGGTTCACATGCTAGTTTAAAAGTAACTCAATGCTGCAAAGTATGCCTTAAACAAAATTTTAAAACTGGTTCATTTATATGCTGCAAACAGATTGGTCAAAAAATAATCCAACCATACTGTATTTCTTATGCCACACCTTGGATGTCATAGCCCCTATTTTCCAGCTTTTTATTGCAAAAATTAAACCTACTTTACAAGGCCAAACACCCACCCTCGATGTGCAAAGCATAAATTTAGGTTGAGGCAGACAATTTCCTAATTTTGAGTTTCAATTTCAAATGTGAACCATTTTTGCAAAAAAACATCTGATAAATCAGAAAACAAATTTGCATTAACATTTTAAATTTATTAATGACTAAGTGGACCGGCTCCATGGCGCCGAGTGAAGGGGTTCGCTCGGTACGCTGGCAACCCGGGTTCGTGCCCCGAGCCCGGGTACCAGGAGCGGAGACCGGCAAGGGAGGGGTTCTATAGTGAGGACCTGTGGGCGGATTGGTGGTGAGCTTGGGAACGTGCTGCCTCAACATGCCCATGGCACACCCCCGCCTCAGGAATACCCTGCGTGCTTATGCAAGGCTGAGAACTGCGGTAGCCGGGGCATAGAAAATGGAAATTATGCCCAGTTCTGACCAGATGATGAGCACCTTGGCCACTGCTACCCAAAGCCCCAGAGCCAGCCTGGATCCAGCCCCGCAGCACCTGGGATGCAAAGTCGGCCACAAAAAGGCTATTCCCCCCAGAAGAGAGGGACCCTTCCGGCATAGGGATATGCTGGGCTACCCAAGATAGGCTGCAATTGGGGCTGGGGGCAAGTGGCAGGAGGTTGGAGGGAGGCAGAAAGGCAGTGGCGCTCCGAAGGAGTGGCCAGTCGGTGTATGTGGGAGGCGCAAAAAAAAAAAAAAAAATGACTGAGTGGATTTTTTGCCTCGGTTTTAAATGTTCTCTGTGAGCATGACCTGGGATCCAAATTTCAGATCTCTGGAACTGAAAGAAGGTTGGGGAAGATATTAATGTTTGAAAAGCAGAATCTTTGTGGTATAGAAATTGGCAGCAAGGAAGCAATTGCATTATTATTATTCACAGTCAAAATGCAAGCCACCAGTGTAGCTCTGGCATCTGTAACACAAAAGACAGCAGGAGGAGTCTGTTGCAACAGTGGAATACAAAGCTTCTGGTTATTGGAATAATGACCCACTCACCACTAAATATATTTCCAATATTTTATGTCTACTGCTAGTTCCATAGAAAAACCAACTTTTCATGAGAATCATTTCATCAGGGCTCCTTAACGTGTTCTCTTTAAATCATATATATTGGAATTTTCCATGTTTCTTCCCTTCATCTCCTTGTTAGACTTCATATAACACTTTCCACAATTCTTTTAGTAGCGGCTCCCCTGTGCCTTGTTCACCTTAATTATAACGGTGTGGTAGCGCCCCTATAGTTAGAGTTGAGTAGGATGTTCAGTATTCAACCCCTAACTTTGCACCTTAATAGTTTTGGTAGCTTTTGACGAAATCAGCTGAAATTCTGCATTGATTGTCTAGAAGGCAAGATCTAAATTTGTGGAAAGTTTTGTAGTGGCAGCTTGTATGGTTTCCAAGAACTGCATATGTAATTTTTCTGTAGATGTCTAATTTTTTTCCTGTATTTAACATGGGAATTTTTTTTTTGCCCTCACCTATAGTCTACAAAGAATGTATTTTTTTCCCAAAATTCTCAGGGTACAGGCATGGTGACCTAAGGTAGTGCCTTTGATAGGTTTCCTGAAAAAATGTTAAACAGTTGTAGAGTTACAAGGCTTTGAAGTTTTGTGTTTTTCGGTTCTGAATCTGAACATGCTCAGTAAGGTTCTTATGATTATGTCCTGATATGACACCGAAAGTTCTGTGTCAAGACTACTTTTGGTGACGTTTATTTCTTAAGTTAGTGGCCAGAAATACCTTTTCTGAGCACTCCAAAATCCTGGGTCTCCAGCTTAGTGAGAGGAGCAATTGACCCACGTTCCCTGTATGAGATCGGCGTGACTTTCTTGACTCCTGCAGCCGCAGCTGGAATTTGTGCTGTGAGCTGCTCCAAGAGCAGTGAGCCATAATTTCCTTGGTGTCTAGTGGCATCCCACCCTCCCTTCACTGTCCCCTCATGTATTTAATGTTTCCCTGGTGTCTAGTGGCACCCCCCCTTCCCATTTGCTGTCCCCTTGTATATATTATATTTCCCCGGTATCTAGTGGCATCCCCCAACCTCTGATTGCCATCCAATTATGTATGTTTCCCTGCTGTCTAGTGGCACTACCCACCCTGTGTTCACTGTCTCTTATGTATATTATGTATTTCTGGTGTCTAGTGGCACCCCCACTCTCTGATCATTGTCCTCTTATGTATATTATGTATCCCTGGTGTCTAGTGGCACCCCCCACTCTCTGATCGCTGTACCCTTATGTATATTATGTTTCCCCAGTATCTAGTGGCACCCTCCACCCTCCGGTCACTGTCCCTTGTTTTATTTATTTATTTATTTAAAGGTTTAACCAAGAAGTATATACTGAGCTGATAACAGCTCACTTCCAGATGAGTCCTGGTGGTGAGAGGAGGGGGAGATATCTAACAATATAATAATAAGGTAAATATAAAATAAGTAATACAAGCAGAATCAAGAATGTAAGGCAAAGAGTAAATGAAGGTAAAACTAGAGCATTAAACACTCTGAATATATATATAGAAATAAAATAAAAACAGAATATCAAGAGCGGGCAGCACTAGAGAATAGAGGAAAAAGGAGGGGTCAAAGGCAATTGCAAGAAGGACAACAAAAGCCAATAAGAAGAGACTTTATGGAGTGGGAAGAAGAAGAAGCAGAATGAATAGAAAGGGGTAGGGAGAACCAAAGTTTAGGAAAGCGGTAAGAAAAAGCAGATTGACCAATAACAGATTTTCTAGGAGGGATATTAGGAGAATGGAAAGTATTGTAGCGAAGAGGGTAGGAGGAAGAAGGATGAGGGAAAAGAAGGATTTTGAGATAAGAGAGAAGGATGCCAAACCAGAATTTGGACAAGAAAGAGACACAATGGGAAAGGCACCTAGCATCAAGAGAAGGGAAAGAAAGAGCTGAGTAAAGAGAGCAGTGCTGAGTACGATAGGGACAATCTAAGGCAAATCGGGAGCAAGAATGAAAAAGGGGGTCTAGTCTGGCAAGGGAGGTTTTAGGGACACTACAGTAGAATAAATCACCTCAGTCAAAACCTGGAAGGATCATTTTGAGTACAATTTCTCATTTTGAGTACAATTTCTTAGCAGGCAGGGAGAATACATCACGCTTTGTAATTGTACAGCACTTGCTGTAAGAAGAAGCTTATGGTGAATTGCATCAATGTGTACAGAGAATTCAAGATGCCAGTCAAGGCAGATCCCAAGGTACTTAAAGGAGGAGGCAGCCTCAAGTACAGAACCATCAAGGGTTTAAAATAGGGGAGGAGAAATAAGTTTGGCAAGCCTCTGAGGGGTACCAAAAGTCATATAGAGACCTTTTTTTTGGCATTTAGAGACAGTTGGTTTGCCTTGAACCAATGCTAAAAGTTGTCAAAATCTGACTGAAGTCTTATGTATATTATGTTTCCCTAATGTCTAGTAGCACCCCCCAACCTCCAATCACCAGCTCCTTAAGCATATTATGTATTTCAGTATTTCATAACTTCACTAATTTTCAATATTTTGACTCTAAAATTTCAACATAGCCATTTTTCCACACCACCTCACAAATGTAATGGTATTGTTTTTTAAATCCTGGATGAGATGTCTTTCTGCATCTCTGGTGCAAAATGACATTTTTGCCAATATACTATAGATGCTACATGTCATGTTTATAAGGGCAGTCATAAAACATGTGGGGTCAAATTAAAAAAAAAAGAGTGAATGTGCTGAAAGTGAATGTGTAGAGGGAACATGTAAAGAGTGAATGTGCCTGGCCCTGCACTTTTGTAGGTGGACAGATTCTTCCCATTGCCCTGCACATCTGCACATGTTCACGTAGATCCCAAAGAGATTTGTGTCACTGAGGATACAATTCGACCAATTGAAAAAGAAAGGAAAGTCTTTGCAAAAAACATTGTTAATGTACCAGTTCCATGAGCAAATAAGGTTGGATGTGATCTATTTTCGTCAGACAGGGCCCACAGGTTGTTGGCAACATGTGGGGACACACATTTCTGTACATTGAAACACTGTATCTGAATGGGGTGAGCATTAGGGTTGAAAATCCCAAGAAAGACCCCACTCCTGATTTGCCAAGACTTAGGACAGCTAAAACCATAAGGGGGTGTGGGGTGGGGTGAGAGTTAGGGTTGGAGAACCTAACATGACATTTCCCTACGTTTGTGGCATTAAGTTACCCTAACTTGTGCATTAAGGAAGTTTTTTTTCCAAAGAATGTTATTAATGTTTGACTTACTCTTTAGCTGTAATTAGGTTGCCTAAGTGCTTCCACAGCAACCACTTAATATCTTTAAACTGTAGCTTTCAGCTGAGGCTCTTCAACCTAGCATTGTTTGTTGCGCTGCTGCTGCAGTGACTCAAGTCTGTTTCACCATATAGGCTTGAGACACTGCAGGAGCAGTGCAACAGACAGCACTAGATTGAAAAGTTGGAGTTGAAACTACAGTTTAAATCATTAAGTGGTTACTGTGGTTACTGTGGGAGTGCTTAGGCAACCTAATTAAGTCTAAAGACTAAGCCAAACATAAATAATATTTAGGTGAGCAAGGCACAGAGTATCCACAACTAAAATAATTGTGGCAGTGCGATATGAAGTCTAACAAGGAGCTGAAGGAAAGAAACAAAGAAAAATCAAACATACATGATTTAATGAGAACAAGCTAAGCAGCCCTGATGAAATGATTCATGAAACATTGGCTTCTGTATGGAACTAGCAGTAGAAATAAAAATATTGGACATTTATAAAATGGGGAAAGGATTTCAAGCAATCTGATTGGTTGTTAGCTGTGCATTAGATGTGTCTAATGCACAGCTAAAACTAGAACCCCCATTTAGAATACAGAGGCCCATTTTATAAGAGCAATAAGCCACTCCGGGGATGTGCATTAGACAGTTCTAATGCATGGCTAGGGGACTGGACGCACTCGGCCTGTGGCCTCTTGCCTCTTGCCTCACTGCATCCCCCCTAGCCATGCATTAGAACTGTCTAACGCACACCCCATCGTGTCTTATTGCTTACATATTTAGTGGTGAATGCACCATTCTTCCAACCAACAAGAAGATTCTTATTATTATTACCACCATTTTTTCTGTTAGTTCTAATATTGTTACTTTGTTATTCATAATTTCTGGGTCATCCTTCTAGGGACAAGGACACAGTCACAAAGCTGTGATATTATCATGTAATCTAGCCTGCCTCAACATTCCACTGGGCAGTTACCAACCCATTGCATTATTTTCCCATGGATGTGAACAAATTTATCACACTAATAATTGCTTTTCTTAAAATTAGAAAAAAAAAGATTTGCCCTGCCTTAAGTAGGTTTGAGCATTCATCACGGCATGTAATCATAGCACTATGAATAATATTTTTTTTTCCAGAAAACATACAGGCTCATTTTAGACGCATGTTCTCATCAGAAAGAGAATTAACAGGTCTTCAAGTCTGAAAACAGCAAAGTAACTCAGCTCAACGGCGTATGAGCAAGGCCACTGGTCTCTGGTTCTTCCTAGAAATCCTAGCAAAATTCAGGAATTTGGACTGCCTGTACACTGGTAAAAAGAAGGAATTTTGTGTAATTTTGTTTTATTCCAGATCAGTACATTTATAGAACTAGTATTTTTCTTTTAATTGCTTCCTGTACTATTTTCAATTGCCTTCATTTAATGCTGTTACCAAGCCTTCTTTTATTCTGATAATTTATACATATAATAAAAGAATGATGGTAGGATCCTGGAGAAATCTGGAAATTAGGCTAACAATCATTATAGTAGTTTCAAGAATTTCAAATTTTGAACATGGCTGTTCATTACTTTAACCATAGTAAATCAGTAACCTTGCATATGAGAAATAATGTACCTTTATGAATTCAGCAATGGCATAACTGAACATTTTCTGCTTGAAAAAAAGTAAGCATATTAGAGCAACAGCACTACCCATCATATTTTCCTATACTAGAAGACTATTCTTCTAGAGAGTAAACTTTCTGGTGGATCCCAGTGACAATGTTGGAACTAGCAGAAAAAGAAATTACTTTACGTACAGTATAATAAAATGTCTGCCTTCTATGTTGCTCCATGTTGTCACTGGGTTATTAAAACTGCTGAGATGAAATAAGCAGCACATCACATTCTAATCGGGAGGAGCAGAATATTCTTAGAATTTATAACTTACTTGTCTTTGACTGCCACTTACAGCATTTTAAACCCAAAATATGCTGCAGTGGGGTTCAGAGTGTCTAAACGATAAAGTTTCCCAAACAACTGCAAGGCAGACTAATACTAGCTTTGTACAATATGGACATTAATGTTTCTGATTTTGTTGCCCATGATGCTTCAGGAGCCCAGGTAGGATGCTTTCTGATCAATGCTGTGGTTCCAATTGTTTTGCTGCCACTTATGCTTTTGCTATGCATGAAATGCACCAGCTACACAGGGTGTCTTTGAAGCCATCTGTCCTTTTTTTCTTTGCAATAAAGAATCAATAAGTTACCTGACCGACAAAACAGAAACAGCATTCGTAGGCATGTTTTGACCTCCTTGTGAACATCTAAGCCATAGAGCTATTTTTCCACGTCCTTGGTTGATTCATGTAGACAGAATGGAAAGAATAATCTAAGGTTAACAAGAAAAAGCTGTAGGAACTCGGGTAGAAAAGAAGGTGTGGTTCACAGCTCAAGCTTATCCTGATGAAACAAAACTAAGGAGGCTCTATACATGAGAGCCTGGAGTTTTCAAATCCTTTCTGCTGAACATATAGCTTCTAGAAAGTAAACCTCAATAGAAGATGTGCAGGATTTTCAAATGGCTTAGATAACTCCAAGCCCAGGGTGCGCCAATGATACAGTGCATGCAGCGATCAAATGGGATTTTCTATCCCTTGTGGCAACTGCCACAAGTTACACCAACTTTTTCTGGTCTGACTTGTGGCAGTCCTGGGGGCCTTTTTTACTGAGCTTGTGACAGATATTTGGTGTAAGCTGCCATAACTCATGAAAACTGTTCTAACTGTGCCTGAGATTGTGAAATCAGGTACAGTTGCGGCAATGGGGTATGGCACACTGCCAGAACCCAGGTGTCATGCTACAGGGCTTGGCACAATTTGAAAATCTAGCCCCATACCTTTTGAAACCTATAATAGTTGAAAAGAGTATACAAACACCAGGAGAACGGCATGGAGATTTTACGGAAGTACTGGGCATCTCTAGGTCGATATGGACTTGCTGTCTGCTCAAGGATTCTGTTTACATCACCATGGAACACCAGTAAGGAACTCTGAAAGAGTTTCAGGACTGCTCACAGCACAGTGACCTGAGCTTCCCAGCTTCTGGGTAGAGGATCTCTGTCTTGGCAGAAGACACCAGGAGAAAGGACTGCTGTGTGACTGGACTTCTCTGCTGGGACTAAAGTAGCAGAACTCTTGCGCTTGGAACTTTAATTTAGGGTGGAAAAAACTAACAAACAAAACAAAAAAAAAGTATGTGTTCGTCTCTGTTAACTGAACTGAATGGTTATCTGAACAGTAATCTAGGTGTAAATCTCAGGTGTTTGAAAGGACTTGATAGCTGTGAGGTTTAAATTACTTGTAGAAAGATCTAGTAAGTAGGGAGAGTGGCTTAGCTAGAAGGAAGCTACATTTAAAGACTGCCTTAGAAAGATTTTGCTAGTAGCTTGGTAGAAGACACCAGGAGAAAGGACTGCTGTGTGACTGGACTTCTCTACTGGGACTATATTGCCCTCCACCCTCCCACCAAAGCTAGTTCTACTTTTATAGGCACAGAATTTGACTGACAACAGGAACTTCCTGTTTGGGAGCAGGAAGTGAGTGATCACAGAGCCACCAAAGACCCACCATCCTAGAAGGGCAAGAGTAGCTCTCTGGCCCCCTCTAGCTGCTGGAGGTCTGCTTCTGAGCAAGTAAGGGGTCTACTAAGAAATATAGGATATTCTTGTCTCAGAACAGGACAATCAGGAGCTTAAAGGGCACACAGGCAGAAAGTAAGGAGAGAGAGAAAAAAAAGAGGAAAGAGTATGAATTGCAAACAGTTAAGGGGCCAGAAATAAGACATGATGGGAGTGGTGCAGTGCAGTGGCTGTGGAGCAGCAGTCTTCTGGGAGATGTTCTGGAAGATGCAGTGTTGTCCTATCTGCAGGCACCTCTCTGGGCTGAGGGAGGAGGTTGCTCATCTCCAGGCTGAGTTGACCAGGATTTGTGGGGCCTCTTCTTCCATTCAGCGACCACCAGTGCCACTGCCATTGCCTCAGAGGTTGCCAAGAAAGAGAAGTGGTTGGACCACAGTGGGCTCAAGGAGGGTGAGGGTGGTGGAAGAGAGGCGCATCCCTCCAGTTGTACCTCTCCACAATTCCTATGCCATTCTGGCAAAGTGTGGTTCCTCTATGGAGGCACCCGCAGTGGAGACCAAGGAGGATGCTGGGAACCTCCACAAAGGAGACCTACAGGAGGGTGGCAGGGGACCCTACAGGGAAGAAACAACTCCTGGTGGGGGACTCCATTATTAGGAAGGTAGAACTGGGGGAGGAAGGGGAGAGGGAGGTAAGGTGCCTGCCTGGCACCATGGCTTGGAGGGACAGGGAGCGAATCCTCAGGATTGCCGGAGCAGCTGCACAGGGGAGGGAGCTGGATGTCATTGTCCACCTAGAGACAAATGACCTGGCTAAGAAAGAGATTAGAGAAGTGCAGGAAGAGTTTGTGGAATTGGGGAGGGGCCTTAGACAAGTAGCATGCATGGTAACCTTCTCGGAGGTGCTGCCCATCTATGGCGTAGGAGAGGCTAGGGTGTTCCGCACCATGGGATTCAATTAGTGGTTGAAAAACTGGTGTGGAGCTCAGGGATTTGGCTTCATTGGGGACTGGGGGTCCACCTGGAGTGATGCAAGCCTATACTGGCATGATGGGCTGCATCTGTCGAGGAGGGGAACCAGGATCCTAGGTGATAGGTTTAAATGCTTCATTGGCAAGCATTTAAACTAATAAGGGAGAGCACTGAAAGAACAGGAAATCCTAGCTCCCCAAAAAAATCATGGTAGTAAGTGCTGTAAACACCAACATGGAGGTGTCGATAGGGAGAAAGAGCTGGGGTTAAATGGAGAAAGTGACAAAGGCAAGAAGGACAGGGATGGGCAAAAGAGTAAGGCCATCAGAATGCAGGGGTAATAGTACCGATGCCCATAATCTGGGCAACAAGCTCACTGAGCTGGTGGCCTTGATGGAAGAGGGATGCCTGAATATCGTAGCAGTCACAGAAACATGGTACACAGAGAAACATGACTGGGATGTTAACATCCAGGGGTACATAACCTACAGGAGAGAGAGGCAGGGGAGGGGAGGAGCTCTTTATGTAAGGAAGGGATAAAGCAACTGAACAAAAAAGTAAACAGGAGGAGAGAGCACTGTGGGTCACCTTGGAGACTGGAAGAGCACCACAATCCCACAGGGGTTGTGTACAGACCCCATTGTCAGGGGAGGGAATGGACAAGGATATGATAGAAGGCATTCTTAGAATGGCAGAGAAAGGGGAGATACTGTTGATGGGAGACCTGAATATGCCAGATGTTAACTGGAGCACATTTGCTGCAGACACATCCAAGAGCAGGGCTATTCTCAATGCCCTACAGGTGGCAGGCCTCAGACAGCTAGTTTTGGAACCCACTCATGAGGGAGCAAGCATAGACCTCGTACTCTCAAATGGGGGCAGTGAGAGGATCTCACATCTAGAAGTGGGTTGCCATCTGGGAACAAGTGACCATCAAACAGTGTGGTTCACAGTAAGCTCAGCTACAGAGTCAAGCCATACAAAAGTGAGGGTACTGGACTTCAGGAGGGCTGACTTTGGCAAGATGGGAGAGTGCCTCAGAAAAGCACTAGCAAACAGGCTAGAAGGAGGTGTGGAGCAACAATGGGAATCATCAAAACTGTCATCACAGAGGCAACAAGCCTTTGTGTGAAGCAAACAAACAAATCAAATGAAAGAAAAAGCCACTATGGTTCTCAAAAGAGGTGGCTGTGAAAGTCGGAAAAAAGATAACATTCTGGAAGTATAAGGAAACACAGAAGGAGCAGGACAGAGAGCTGTACCAGTTAAGGCAGAAGGAAGCAGGAGGGAAGTCAGAATAGCAAAGGCCCAAACTGGAAAAGATAGCCAACTTAGTTAGAAGGGGATAAAACCTTTATAGGTACATCAGCGAGCGTAGAAAGACAAAGGGAGGGATAGTGAGGCTGAATAGAATGAACGGTGGGTGGGCAGAGGGGGACAGTGAAAAAGCAGGGATACTGAATGAACATTTCTGCTCAGTATTCACAAAAGAGGAGGGGGAAGTGCCTAATCTAATTAACAGAAGCACTCTTGATAGGGGGGTCGATCCCAGTCCTTTCACAGAAGAAAGGATTCTGCAAGAACTCCTAAAACTGGACAAAGCAATGGGGCCTGATGATATTCACCCCAGAATTCTAAAAGAATTAAGGGGGGAACTAGTGAAACCACTGGCTACTCTTTTTAATAAATCATGGGAGGATGGTGTGGTATCCGAGGACTGGAGGAAGGCGGATGTGATTCCCCTTCACAAAAGTGGGACCAAGACAGAGACAGGAAACTACAGACCTGTCAGTCTGACCTCTGTGGTAGGGAAAGTGATGGAGTCACTTCTGAAGGAAAGAATAGTTGAGTATCTAGAGGCCAGTAGGGCACAGGACCCAAGGCAGCATGGGTTCACAACGAGAAGGTCATGTCAGACGAATCTAATAGATTTCTTTGACTGGGTGACCAAAGTAGTAGACCAGGGAGGGGCTGTGGATGTGGTCTACCTAGACTTTAGCAAGGCATTTGACACAGTCCCACACAAAAGATTAATAGTCAAATTAACCAGCCTGGGAGTGGGTCCCAAGGTGGTAGCCTGGGTAAAACATTGGCTGGACAACAGGACACAGAAGGTAATTGTAAATGGAGTCCACTCTGAAGAAAGAGGGGTTACTAGTGGGGTATCACAGGGTTCAGTATTGGGTCCAGTCCTTTTTAATGTCTTCATAAGTGACATTGCAGAGGGACTGGAAGGAAAAGTATGCCTCTTTGCAGATGACACAAAGATCTGCAACAGGGTTGATACGCAAGGAGTTGTGGAAAGGATGAGAAGGGAATTGGCAAGGTTGGAGGAATGGTCAGAAGTATGACAACTAGGATTCAATGCAAAGAAGTGCAAAATGATGCACCTGGGAAACAAGAATTCAGGGGAAGAATACACAATGGGGGGGGGTAGTAACAACAACAGAAAAGGAAAGGGACCTGGGGGTAATCATATCAGATGACCTTAAGGTTAGCAAGCAATGTGAGAAGGCAATAGGGAGGCTGGGGTATACTGGGATGCATAGGGAGAGCATCAGCAGCAGAAAACAGGAAGTTGTTATCCTCTGTACAGACAGTTGGTGAGACCCCATCTGGAGTACTGTGTCCAGTTCTGGAGACCCCATCTCTGCAAGGGCATAGACAGGATAGAGGCAGTCCAGAGGAGGGCAACTAAAATGGTGCAGGGTCTGCAAGAGAAGCCGTATGAGGAAAGACTAAAGGAGCTTAATATGTATGCCCTTGAGGAAAGAAGGGAGGGAGGGACATGATAGAAACTTTTAAGTGCCTCAGTGGAATCAACAAAGTCCAAGAGGGTAGCATCTTTCAGAAAAAGATGTGCAAGAACAAGGGGACACAATTTAAAGATGGAGGGGCGGTTCAGGGGCAATGTGAGGAAGTATTATTTCACAGAGAGGGTAGTGGATACATGGAACAGCCTTCCTGAGGAGGTTGTGAGGTCTAAAACTGTGGGAGAATTCAAGAATGCATGGGACAGACATAAGGCAATTCTTGTGGGGGGTAGGATGAAATAGGCTGTTGGTTAACTAGGATCTGCGGCCTATCCTGTAGGTAGGAAAATGGGCAGACTAGATGGGCCAAGCGGTCCTTATCTGCCGTCAAAGTCTATGTTTCTATGTTTCTATGTTTATCCTCACCTGTAGAAAATGTAAGATTTTTTGCCACTCAAGCCTTGTGTGTCAGACCACCACCTGTCTGGCCACCTGTTGAAGGTTATCCAAGTTATGTCGCATCTTATGGACGTAGGCTACTTCTTCGAAGACATGACAATGTCTATCAACTTATTTAAATAGTATAAGTAAAAGTGAGAGAGTCTTCCACTCAGTTGTCTAGCTGTAATTGAGCTAGACTTGGGTGGAACACAGGTCGCTGACTCAGGAAGTTCAGATAAAGCTGAAGTGGGATGGCTCCCAATTGCCAAGTTGGTTAGATATGAGACATAAGGTCTTCATGACCACTTAAGAACTATCAAGAAATCTTCCATGAGATATAGATTCATAGATTTATAAACATGTATAGGCAGAAAAGGACCCTCCTGGCCCATCGAGTCTGCCCATTCCCCCCTCTACTTGGCCCCCCCCCCCAAGATCCCCCTCCTCTCCTTGACAATCCCTTTTGCTTGTCCCAGGCCTTCTTGAAACCCTCCTCTGTACTGGCCTCTGTTCTAGGGCTCAACCACTGTCTCTGTGAAGTAACACTTCCTAATGTTACTGCTAAACCTTCCCCCCTCCAATCTCAATCCATGCCCCCTAGTTCTTGTATCTATCTTCCCTGCAAACAAGTTCTCCCCCACTTTTTTGATCCCCTTCACATACTTGAATGTTTCGATCATGTCCCCTCTCTCCCTTCTTGTCTCCACAACATACAATCCAGCTCCTTTAACCTCTCCTCATATGCCTTTCCACTTAGCTGTTCCACCATTTTGGTGGCCCTTCTCTGCACTCTTTCCATGCCATCTATGACTTTTCGTAGATTGAGCCTCCAGAACTGTACCCCATACTCCAGGTGTGGCCTAACCATGGAGCAGTAGAGTGGCATCAGCACCTCCCTCCTTCTGCTGGTTATCCCCCTCCTTATGTATACCAGCATCCTGTTAGCTTTGCCCATTTCCTTGCTGCACTGGGTCCCCACCCTAAGGTCATCAGTGATTATAACTTCTAGATCCTTCTCCTGCCTGGTTGCAGCCATCATCTCCCCCCTAGTATGTACGTGGTATTTGGATTCCTCCTCCCCAAGTGCATCACTGTGCATTTTCTGGTGTTGAACTTTAGCTGCCATGTTTCTGACCACCATTTCAATAATTTTAGATCCTTCTTCATTGCCTCCACCCCCCACCTTGGGTGTCCATCCTGTTGCTGAGTTTCATATCATCCGAAAAAAGGCAGACTTTCCCCTGAAGCCCCTCTGCTACGTTGCTGACATAGATGTTAAACAGAATGGGCCCCAAGATCGACCCATGGGGGACCCAACTCATAACCTTTGTCTCCCCAGAGTTCACCCCATTGACTACCATCCTTTGGCTTCTACCCGTCAGCCAGCTCTCCACCCATCTTGTTATTTTCTGCCCCACCTTCAGACTCCCCAACTTTTTGACCAGTCTTTTGTGGGGTACCGTGTTGAAGGCCTTCCCAAAGTCCAGGTAGGCCACATCCACTGCCCCACCCTGATCAACCACCCATATCACCTCATCGAAGAATTCTATCAGGTTCTTCTGACATGACCGACCCGAGTGAAGCTATGCTGCTGAATGTCTTGCAGCCCCTTCTCTTCCAGATAGCTGACCACCCTTCATTTCAATATTGTCTTCATTACTTTGCCCACCACCGATGTGAGACTGACTGGGCTGCCGATGTTCTGATAATCGCCATGGTTCCCTCACTCAGGAAATCCCACTGAGGCAAGAGCTGCATAGTTCCCAAATGTCAGGTGGGCTAGATTTGAGATCCACTGCCTTTTGTTGGAATTGAATCAGGTTTTCCACATTTCTGGGACTTACTCTCAGAACTGAGGCAAATACTCTAGTGCATGTGATAGAAAATAGCACAGATTCAGGACTTAACATAATTTCATGATTTTCAGAGCTAAAAGTGTGACAAATTTGAATTAGCATCACAAAATGATGCAAACGTGAGTTTCCATGAAAAAATAATGCAAGTACATTGATTTTATCGAAGCTCAAGAAAAAAAGCCTGAAAATGGACAGCAGGTGAAAAGACAGAGTAAAGCAGCAAAAACATCTTTGTCTCTCCAAAGATAGCCAAGTCATAGACTACCCTCAAATGGCCACAGACTATTGTAATATGTGCTCCAAAAATTCTAAACGTGACCTTAGAAAATAAACAAACACGCAGCACTAAGGGAGATAGACTCTTCTTAGGAGACAATACACCCCACCACACCTAAGACATCAGACTAGAAGGCTGATCACATATAGCAATGTTTTGGTTTTTTTTTTTTACATATTTTTGCCCACTTGCTGGCCGGGCTCAGTGGCAGCATACCGCCAATCTGTAGCGCCCATCCCCCTTTAGCAAGGATCATGCTACATGGCAGTGGGTTAGTTTTTTTTTTTTTACATAGTTGCATCAGTGACTATGTGGTCCCTTATACCACTCCAGGGGATGCAGGTGCAAAAGACAGAAGTCCAGGTAAGGAGCCGTGCTGAGGCATGACCTCCTCCAAGTGCCTAACGGCATCCTTTCCCTCCTGACACCGTCCACTAGTCGGAGCGGCACCCCACCCTCCACAGGAGAGGAGAACTACCTAACGGTGGCTTGATCCAACTCTTGCCCCCAGCTGACCCCCGATGATCCAGGCCCATTTTTGAACCCGGGTCACTGCTGTAGTACGAGGTGTGGCATTCAGCACCTCAACCCTCAGTGCCACTGGGCCAGCCAGCAATGTTTTTATACCTATCTGACACCCTTAATTGATTTAGGTTGGCAGATTTACACAGGATCAAGGGCCAAAACAGCAAGAAGTCAAAGAACTGCCAAAAAACATGCATGTTTTGAATTCAAAAAGATTGCTTGCTAAGGACAAACAGAATTTATCTGCCGCAAATTACTAAAGGGAAGAAAAACAATGAAAGCTGCAAAGCAAAGATGAAGATGAAGAACCTCAAGAACTTGCATCTTTTCCCTTAACTGAGACAGTTCAAACTGGCTGGCAACTGCCCAATGGAAAGCTGATGCAGCTTGGGTTCTGTGGTGATGTCACAGCTCTGTGACTTGGTCAGTGTCCCTAGTAATGTGACATAATTACCATGTAGTTAGGAATAGCCCAGTTACAGTGTGAAATGACACATAAAAGCTCAACTACTGTAATCACATAATGAAAGAAGCTATTCCAGTTTTGGTACTGCTGCAGAAGTCTGGCTGTACAATGCTGGTTCAACAACTAAGTTGTCGACCGCCATCACAGCGATGGATTTATGTCAACCGCAACTTGTGGTTGACATAAATCTGACTGGAGACCCCAGCTGTTTTTTCATAGGGGGGCTTGGCTCCCTGTACCCCCGTGTGGGGTGTTGTGCCTCCCACACCCCCCAATCTCTAGGATTCCAACTCCGAGTCAGAGTTGGATCGGGGAGGGGGTGCAGGACCAGGAGAGGGAGAGTGCCTGGGTTTCAGGCAGTCTATTACAGCAAAAACAACAATGTTGTTGGAATTTACATTTTCACTGTAATAGTGTCAGCGTTCTGAGGGCATACCCACAAGTCATAACATAACATGTGGCTTTAAACCATTGAACACAACTAATATTCCTAAACATTCATTATCAGTATTGCCAATTACTTACCAAGTAAGCCAGCTACCTCATAAGCTTTCTTCTGCTCAATTGTTTCATAATTTAGTGCCTCAAAAAATATGTCCAAAATAAGAATATTTCTCTCTGTCAGTGAGAAAATGGAGTGTTAATGCATTTAATACATTATTTTTACATTAATAATGCTGGATGCCAGCAAAAATGTACACATTTAATCACATGCTCTAAATTTTAATCACAGGCTCTAAAAACATAGACTGCAAGTAGAATACCATTGTTACATGGTTCCCATGTATAATTTGCCACTATGCAGCTCCGTCTGCTGTCAAGAGTGGATAGTAAGCTGTCCTGGTGGTGACGAGAGTTGAGGCACTGGATGACACACCTTGCTTCACACTGGTGTCACATGTTCAGGAACCAGCATGGGTTGCCGGGGGTTGGTTGGCGGAGGGAGAGGATCGAGCATCCGAAGGACTGTTCTCTTCTCCCAGGGAGGGAGGACTGTGCTCCACCAAGTGACTGCAGCAGGTGGAGGCCTGGTGGTAGTGCAGGAAGGGAACTGCAGAAGAAGAGACATGCTGCAGGACAGCGCAGTGTGCGCGTGCCTCTATATACACACACACACACACACGCGCGCACGCACACACACACACACACACACACGTTGACAAGCACACTCCAGCATGAGGACAGGAGGAATAAAATAGAGGAAAATGGTGGCAGGACAGGTGCATATGAAGCCCACCAATCCACCCCTCACCCAACGCATCACCAGGACCAGGAGGCTTAAAACTGGATTTGTGCTTCAAGTAGGAAGTGTGCCCTCCCCCTCCTAACCCATCACATTGGGAGAATCCATGGTGGGGGTATTCTGGCTCTCATGTATGTCCTGAGAGATGCAGGACAGTGGGGATTAGCAGGGCAGAGCTGAGGGGAGCCCAGCCTGTCCTGGCTACAGGAGGATAAACAGATTATAGAAAAGAAAAAAAGAAAGAGTGGATAGGAAGCTATTGGAGGGGACACAAGAGCAAACAGATAAATTGGGGTCAGTAGGCATCGGAGAGGTTGTTGTTCACAGCTTTGTTTTTGTGAACAACAAAACAAAAATGTTTCTTTTTTTGTGTGGTGGGGATATCTCTTTAGACGTCTGTCCAGGACATCTTGGTTCATCCCTCCAAACTGGCATCTCCATTGCTTGTCCTTCACAGCAGGGCCCCAGCTGGGTTGGACAACAGGGTGTTCAGCTTCAGTATCCAGGTCCAGGGTAGGAGGTACAGTAGAGCTATGAGGAATTTTCCCCTTTTCAGGGACTCCACCAGTGGAATGTGAACAATTCCAAGAAAAACTTCCAAGGAATACTAATAAGCTGGCATGTTAATTCCTTGTAACCCCACAGGGATAATTTAATTCTGCAACAGCTTTAGCAAGAGGTTGAGGAATTAAATTACACCGACTTTCATGGGAGGTTTGATCTTTATACTTTAATACTCATCCCTTGATGGAACTTTTGCTCATGTCACCCCCTGTGGCAACAAGAGTGGATATGCTAACATCATTACACTGGTGAAGATTTCACAGAGGGACTGGGAGGCATTCATATTAAGCAGACTCTCTACCACTGCTGGCTGCCCAGATCTTCCTAGGCCATGTCTATTTGTTAGGTTCAAGAATCAAATCTGAGTATTTCAGATGCTTTGTAATGGTTCTGGACACTGGTAAAATCAGAACACAGTGGAAAGGAGAAAGGAACAGGTATGGTTGCCTTCAGAAATGTCCTGGGCATTCTACAGTGAACTGCTGTTTTACTTCAGGCAGTTCTTTCTTTCTCAGTGAATCAGCTGAAATGACCAGTGTTAACAGTACCGTTGTGCAAGTCATCATGTTGGCTAGGTCTATTACAGGTAGTAGGATATGCTCCCTTCTGACAATGCCAGGATTTGTTTTAAAATGCACTTTAAGGTGGGGATGGACCAACCTTTTCTGGATCTAATTAGAACCCCAAAGGTTGTAAAATATTTCTTGATTTCAAACTGTTTTTTCAGCCTAACTATTTTCAGTAGTGATTTAGTTACATAGCCATTTAAGGTTAGGTATTCTAGGTCCATCGGGTCACCCTACCCCCACTTCATAAGCAGAAATTTGTCCATATTCTGAGTAATACATACTAATTTATAGGGCTTCCTCATCCACTCTAGCACACAAGGTACAGTACCTTGTGGTTCTCTTGGTAAGCAATTTGTCCAGAGTTACATTGAAAGCCTACACTGTACAGCAGTGCTATGCAGAACTTTCGAATTCTGGTGGAATGCAATTTCCTGGAATTTTCTAAACTTCGCTGAAATTCCTCCGAATTTCACCAGAAACATAAAGGTAGAGTTCTGTGGTAGAAAAATGTGGAAACATAATGATAGAGTTCTGCAGCAGAAAAATGTGGAATGAGTTTTTCTGCAACATTTCTGCCAAATTTTATTCTGTGGATTTCAATATTTTCTGCAGAAATAGTTGTGGAATAATTTTCTGTGGAAACAAATGCTGTTCCGTGGATCACAGCTGGTGGAAGTCTACAAAAGAACCAGAGAAATTCTGTCAGAAATTCTGTCTGTGGAATGGTCATTCCACGTTAATTCCACCGGCAGAATTCCGCATTCCACACAGGACTACTGTATAGCCACCATCTTCACTGGTAGACTGTTGCATGAGTTCACTGCCATCTTAGAGAAGACATGCCTTTGAACATTTTCCCTGAATATGCACCTCGGAGTTTACGGACACGTCTCCACATCCTGCTGGAGGACACACGTGCACGTTATTCATTTTATATCACATCTCTTTACAGCCTTTCTGATTCCTTGTAACCTGTGTTATGGCCACCTGATAGGCATATGGTGCACATATGATTTCTGTAATCTGATCCTACTGTCTCGCCCTGCATTCCCTGTGTTCCTTAATTCTTTCATGTGCCTCACCAAGGCTGGAATCTACCTCTCCCCCACAATTTCAAGCTAATTTTAAGATAGGAAAAAGCCATTTATTCTTGCATTGACTTTATGTGTTTGTTAATCTGCTACAGTTGTGAGTTCTGAGTTGCGGGGCATATCTCCACATCTTTCTGGAGAACACTTGAACATTATGGGCAAATTACTCATTTGCATTTTGGGCTCTGCATTTTTGAGCTGGACAGGTTATAGTGGTTTCAGTTTTATAACCAGTTCTGCCTTTCCCCTCGTTATGCCGTTCCATCAAGAGTTATTGCCCCATGCACAAATGCATCATGTTTATTATGAGACTTGCACTTTCCATGCCTGTATGACTTAAGAATTAATGCACGTAGTGTGTAAACCTGGGCACACATATTAGTTTCAGGAAAAGAACAAGGCTTGTACCTTGTATATAATGCCCCAGTAAGGATAGGGGAAATTAAAAATCTCTATTTGAACATTTCTGAAATTCTGTTACAGTGCTCGCTCCTCTATCTGCCCCTCTTTATCTGTCACCCTCACTAGTTAACAGCAGTGTGGGTTCCTTTCCCATTTTCTAGAAATGTTATCCCTTCTTTAACTGCCACCCTCTGTTGTCTGCCACCCTCTTTTATCCACCAAAATTTAGGATGTACAGAGATTGACAGACAAAAGGAGCACTGTATTAACATTTGCAAAAGAAATACAGATTTTATTTACAAATTCTTCACCAAAGTTCATATTTTCAGAACTTTGCAGACTTACAGAAGTTTTTTCCACAAGTTCTACCCTTGGTATTTTTTTTAAATCAAGGGCCCAATTTTTAAAAGAGTTGATTCGCCACAAGGGTCTTGTGGCAGAGAGTTTGACACATGTGGCAACTTACGTCAAACTGTGGCACAAATGAAATGTTAAAAGGTAGCTTGCCGCAATCCCCCTGCCACAAGTCCCTTACAGCGATGCAGGAAAGTTGCGCCAGCTCCCCCGGCGCACCTTTGCGCCCATGGGGGGCTAGTTTATGGGGCTTGCTCCACAGCTTTTGCGCAAGCAGCCGTAAAATGAGGGCACTGTCACAACTTGCATCCAAGGTTATAAAATCTGGCACAAGTTGCGGCAAACCCTTGGACGTGGGTGCGGCAAACTTTGCTGGGATGCAGAGCTTGGTCACAAGCCCTGCATCCCCATTTGAAAATCAGGCCCCAAGTCTGCAAGATGGAAACAGTATGCAAACATTTCATATTTGCGTTTGTTGAGTTCATGAAATATGCTGATCTGCAATTTCCCAAGGTTTGAACAGTATGAGTAAAAATAAAATACATTACATGTATGGTTGTGTGTGTGTGTGTGTGTGTGTGCTTGCATATTCCTCAGGCTATTTCAGATCAGGGCAGACAGGAAATCTGGCTTATAAAGCCACAGAATTTAACATGATAATACAAGTAATAGGAACAATAAGGCAGCTACAGGAGCATTTTTGCAGTAACTAAAAGCTATCACTTCAATTGGTATGCCGTTAGGGAAGGAATTATTGTATTTATCATCTGAAGAAGAGCTGGGGAACTGCTTGTTTTCTTGTGGAGTGTTATGCCCCTGTATAAACATGCTTTTGTAAGCCATCATTCACTTGGGCAGCCCCAAATGAAAAAGGCCTTCTCAACAAAGACAGGTGACGGCACTCTTACTTACGAGATGTATTTTTCTGACTTGTTATATTTCTTCTCCAGGTACTTGGCAGATGTCTTGCTGGGAATTTTCACCATGGAGAGTTCTTTGTTGTATCTTGTTAAATTGCAGGGTGTCCTACAGAGACAGTTATCGGCATCCTTTTCTGCCAGCACTCCTAAGAAAAATACAACAAAAATTGCAAACATGCCGTACTAAATGATGCTAGTAAATATAACTACTTGCTTGTCTTTACAGATGTAAGTACCACCAATAATGGTGTTACACAGCAGCTTGTACTAAAGGAGGTGCTAGAGTGCTCTCTTCATCAGAACCAAGGCCTTTTATATTTATTTTTTTATTTCTGATAACTGGGTAGGTGCACTAGACATAGAAATGCCTATTTTCAGGCACGACCTGGGAGGGTACAAGTCAGCTATAAACAACAGTGGTCAAAATACAGGGCAATAAAAGAACAGGTCAGAATGGAGTAAAACAAATAACAGAAATAACAGGAAAATTGCACATGTCTATGCATATTAACATAAGAGCAGTTGTCAGAGGCAATAGAGACAGCATAATACACATTAAATGAGAGACAACAATCACTGCAAATAGGAATGTATAGTTAACATATAATTACATATGAGCAAATGATCAAATACAGGCAGAAATAAACACCAGGCTGAATAAGCATATCATGTTATGAACCCCAGGTTAGGAGAGGGAGTAGAAGCAGTTATACAAAGCGATAGGTCGAGCAGGGAGTGTGAAAGGACATCTAGAGTAGAATGAGTAGAAAAGAGGATTTAAGTACATGAGAAAGGTAGATGTGTATAGAGGGGAGGACAGCAAGTGAAGGAGGATGAGAGCAGATATTTCATCCACTTGCTGTAGGCCATCATTTAAATATGCACTTTGGTGTTCCATTATGTTTTCTCAAGCAAAACTTTAAAAATACATATTTTATTTTAGCCATTTCTGCAGCACAGATTCTTCAGTTGCTGGGCAAACATATCAGTTGCTATTAACCACAGTCAGGGACAGAAACATTCCCAAGTGAAGTCATTGTGTCTGAACTCACTTAGGTTTAAACATGTTGATATGTATAGTAGTCTTGGTAGACAAAACAGTTTCTTAATTTAAAAAAAAAACAAAACAATCAGTTGTGGCCCATCAGTGCAGCAGTAGTGTTATCATTTACTATACCGGTGACCCGAGTTCAGGAACGAGGTTCAGTCATCAGGGGCTAGCTGAGGAGAGGAGGATCGCGCATCCCTGGGAATGCTGTCCTCCTCCAGGGAGGGAGGGCAGCCAACTCCGCTGCTATACTGCCACCTGGGTGACCGCAGGAGTTGATGCAATTGAGAGTGGCAAATGGAGAAGGAGAATATCAGCTGGAGCTGTGCTACACATGCTAGCATGAATGCATGCTTGTGCTGCCTTGCCACTAACATCCTGGGAGAAGGGACATAAAGCGGAAAGAACCCAGATGATGCCAGCTGACCACAGGCCTTGCACCTCAGGCATCACCTCCACATATACATCTGTATCAGAGAGTGAGGGAGGCCTCTGCTGCCCCTGCCAGAGTGGGTCAAGCTCTTGGGGAACCTTGGAGATGAAGGTAAGTCCTGGGAGATACCGGGGGGAGGGGCTGGGGTGGTTGAGCAGATGGGGCCCTACCAGTGCTGTCAGGTGCTTAAACAGCAGCAGCTGAAACAAAAGTCTGTTTTTACGTTTCATTTCTTAAATATTTTTTTCTTTTTTGCCTTTGGCTAATTAGAAGCTTTTCTACTCAATAGCTAAGCAATAAGACACTTCAGGGTGTTAGTTGTTTTGTCACAGCTGCACACCCAGGGATGTAGTAAGGCACAAGGCTGCAGTCTGAGTGCCTTTAGCCCCTTAAAGTGCACTTGTGACACCACAAACAAAACCCTGGAGTGTCTTATTGCACTTCTAAAATTGTAAATTGAAATAAAATGGGGAATTTCATAAAAAGACAAACAAAACTGTAAACTACTTTGGAAAATGATATAGAATAGCCCCTCATCCAATGAATGTCACCACTGAGTGCTGGCAGATGTTATAAGGGATTTCTGTTGTTGTAATATTCATTGCTTATTTCATTGCCCCCTCCCCCCCAACCAGACACCTTTGTTTGCTTGTTGTTTTTTTTTTATGGGGATTGTAATTTTATTTTATTTAATGTTATAGTGCTTTTAAGTTGGTGGGATTTGTTTGCAGAGAGCAGAAGTGGGAGGAGGAAGGCACAGCATGGTCTGAAAGTGAAGGGCGTGCAGCCGGGGAGGCATTATGGCATTTTCTCTAGATACAGCCTTGTTTTGTAAATTTTCTGTGAGTTCCGCTGGCAGGTCAGTAAGGCAGTGGCAGGATTAGTTGGAGGATGGACAGAAGTTTTGAAAACCAGAGCAGGTGGGGAAGAAAGACTTTTGTTGGCTGCACCAGTTGGTGAAGGAACTGCTCTGCTATGTGGTGCCCCTTTGTGACTGCTTTTAAATTGAATTTTATTTAGTTTTAAACAGGATCTAATCACTAGGCAATACTTCTTTTCAGGACTGGCCTGTAGTTTTAGGATTGTCCCGTGGAGCATGTGTAGAGTATGTATGATCAGGGGAAAAAATGCATCTAGTGAGGGTCTAACAAATTGTGAGTGTTTTTAAAATGGGGAAGAAATTCTTTAGTATTTTGATGTTTGGGAGCCAGAAACAATGGTGACAGCTTGTAAATTAATAATGCAGTGAGTGAGCATGCAAGTGGGTTGTTGGCACGGGGATTTGTTTTTGGCACTGCGTCCTGATTGCCAGAACCTGTTCATACCCATTGGTTGTGCTGTCTCAATCCAGTAGGTATGTACAAGTTTTAGCCAATCAGAAACATTCATTCTTAGGGCCCATTGTATAATACTAGGTATGATATATAGAAAAGCACTTGGTCTGGAAGCTGAAATATGTAAGTAATAAGCCACAACAGGGTGTGCATTATAGGATTTTAATGCATACCACAGGAGTATAGTAAGACACAAGGACAAAGGCCTTACACCCCTGGGAAGTGCATTACAATCCTATGAAGCACACTCTGGCATGACTTGTTACACTTATAAAATGGCTCAAGGTACACTTTTTGGGAGGAAAATGAGATTCAGCACCTGATCATGCATTTTATAGAGATTTAATGCACCCTCCCCCTTGCACCTAGATTCCCCTCCTCCACAATCCCAAAACAATTACTCCAACCCTCCCCATCCCCTGTTCTGACAAGGTCAACTGTGACAGCTCTGATAATTTGCCTACTGAAATTGAAGCTCCAGAATATATGATATATTGTGTAACCTATTAAGTTTGACACATTTGTATTCTACTGTATTTATAATTAATGGGCTTCCCTTTTTGCCATAGGGAAACTGTGGTGTAATTTGCTGTAATTAAGGAGTGTTTATTACGGCAAATACACGCACGGTTTCCCTCATTCTGCGCACATCCAGCCTGCAGTTCCTTGCTCTGTAACCGCTCACCTCAGCTTGCCTTCTCGCTCCAAGTGAAACCGCCAGACAAGCAGAGCTCGGTTGTATGTTATTTTTTTTTTATTTTAAAGTCAATGGGGGAAAAGAAAGCACTTCTTCAACTGAATTTGTTTTTTAATTCAGACGGGCTGGATGTGTACAGTGGCGGAAAACAGAATCAGAGCATGAGCGCACCAGAAGGGCTAGTGTTTTATATAATTGCTGTGGCAAAAAAAGGGAAACCCAGCAATTATATAAAATAAAAAATGGGATGGTGTGTGGAAACTCGAAGTTTACACACCCATGAGGTGTTAGATGCTGTAATAAACCCCTCGAGCTTCACTCTCGGGTTTATGTAGCATCTAACACCTTGTGGGGGTGTGTAAATTACTTGTTACACACACCACCCCATGCTTTATTCTACATATAACGGTGTACTCTGCATTGTATTCCAACTGTCTGTTTCATCTATAAATGTTCTTTGTTATGACGTGGGCCATGTGGAACCTTTGTAAATGAGCTTCCAGCTCAAAGGTATTATTCCAAGACAATAGATAAATAAATAAAATTAAAAAAAAAAGGTCAGGTGATGTCTCTCGGCCAATGAAATCTCTAGATTTGTTCTCACCATTTTGTAGCTAGTGTTATTTCCTTTCATACCTCATGTGCACTGTGACCTCACCCATTTTATTTTATGAATTTGTTTTAGAATTGTTGGCCAAGAAATGCACAGAGCCACAGTTCATTTCCAGCTGCCTCCCAGGAGCACAGAGATCTTATGCAACTTGCTTAGGGTCGCAGAGTGTATAAGTGGAAGTTGTTGATGTCAAATCCACATCTGCTGGGTCACCAGTACCACCATGGATCACTTCTTTTGTGCAATTTGAGGTAAATGGAACCTTTTTAAAATTGTTATGGCAGGGATTCAAACCCTGATCTCCTGGCACACAGCCGTGTGCTCTAACCACTATGTTAGGCCCTATACACATTAGAGCTGAAGATCTGCACCGGTTTAAAAAACGTTTTTTAAACTCATCACAGCATCCCGTCCAGATCAATCTTCAACCGAGTTTTAACTCTGTCATACCACAGCCGACTCCCGTCTGCATCTGCCTTCAATATTTGTTTTTTAAAACAGGTTCTCCACAACCCTTAACACGCTTCCTGGAGGAACAATATGCAGACACCCATCCACACTACAGGGTAACACCCTTTCTCTCATAAAATCATTTTTAAAAATGGACTTGAGACTAGCTTGCAGCAGGTTTAAGCACAGTTTACTAACACGCTTTGAAACCGTGCTTAAATGCGGACGGGCGCTGTGTTTGCGCTAGCTAAAATGTTTTAAGCACCTTAAAACATTTTAACTAGCCTGATGTATACAGGGCCTTAGTCTGGCTAATCTTCTGCAAGCTTGGGGTTCGATACATCTCTGGCACAAACTGATCTTAGATCAGTTGTTATGGGCACAATCTACCTGCACCAAGGTGTATGTCAATACTGTGACTAAGACCATGCTTCAATCAATCAATCAATCAATCACTTTATTTAACCAGGCATAAACACCATTGAGCAAGCTCATTTTCAAGGTGGTTTTGGGCATTAATACAATACAGTACACTTCATAAGATTACAATTACGGTGGACAACGGTGCAAAAAAGTGGTCTGACGTGCATTCTAAGAATATGAGAACTGGAAACTGAAGGAGTGCATTTCTGATACCCTAAGAATGTAAGTGAGACCACTGTTGTAACAATAAGAGTGGTCCCAGTGATGGTATTAATATAGTATTGATCCAGATCGATCAATAATATATTAACATGTAGCCCCCCTCAGGAGCTATGTAATGTACCTTTAAGAGTATCTACTGACGTCTACTGTAGGTTGTGCCAGCTTTTTATGCCCATGGAGGACTGGATCAGCTGTTCTGACTTGACATTCCAAAGGGGATGAGTCGGTGGCCTTTGCTGAGGGGCAGTGCTGGTGAGTCAGAGTTGGTAGGAGGCTAGTACCTGGCACACTGTGCCAGTTCCCACTGTTCTCTATGTTTCTCAATAGAGCCTGGCATCAAGAAAAAGTACTCATTCGTGGAGGCTGCCATTGAAGAGAGCCCTTGAAAGGGGTGCCCCCTCTTCAGCAGGAGAAAAAAAGACAACTGAAGAAAGAAATAAAGTTCTGTCTGAGAGGAAGTGGTCCCAGGGAGTTCTGTGGGCAACAGATGTGAGGTGATGTTCACTCTATTTTAATTTAAAGTGATTGAGTTGACATTCAGCAGTGCCCCCCTCCCTAAAAGAGGAACAGTGGCTTTCAAGTTACAAAATTCCTGTCAGACAACAGGAATTTACCTCAGAGTTCAAAATGTGGGCCGGATTGCTCCTAAAAGGTCTTTGTAGTGCTAGTGTCCAGCAAATTAGATGCCCAGTGGGCGAAGATTCCCAAATTTTAGAAAGGGAAAATGGTAGTGAGAGACGTGCAAAGGAACAGACTCTGTGGGAAGACAGGGGGTTGGATTTTCAGCCTGTCCAAAATCAATGCAGGTGCAGGGAAAATCTGCCACAAGTGGGGCTTCACTTGATTAGTTGCGGTTTTCCACACTCACACCGTATTTTCAAAGTGGGAGCTGGTTTATGACTGGCTCCTCAATTTAGGGCAGCTTGTGTCCATTTTTGTGGCAGAGCTGCACTGAAAAGTTACACCTGGTGGGACCAACCATAATCTCTCTCACCCGCCGCCTGTGCAGAGCATGGGCTGAAAATAGAAATCTCTGCTGGTGCAGAGCTTTCATGACATAACAGTGGGTGTGGCACTGGATGTCACCCCTGAATGTTTCGAAAATCCAGCCTTGAGTGTGTTTAGAAGTCTCTCACAGGATCGTGTAGTGCTGCACACTGTCAGTGTTGGATCTTTGAAGTGTGCAAAGTGTGAATTAAATGGAAACAAGCATTTGTCAATGCCGAATGTTGCTTGCTTGTATGTGCTGTGTAGGTATTTGGAAGTCAGTGGAGTGCAAATATTGAAAATTTGCAAACTTATGAGCATGCGTAGGAACTGCGCAACTCACACTCGTGAAACAGTAATTTTTAGGAAGTTTGTTACCAAATTTTCAACATAGCCATTTTAAGACCTCTGCTCATGAACAGTATCACTGTGATTTTCTTAATGTGTCCCATACATTGATTTCGCACACCGACTGTGCCATTGTGTGCTACATGGGCGGATACATGTTGTGGGCGAGATGTGAAAAATGACAGCTGTACTGCTCATAAGGAGGTGTGGTAAAATGACAATGTTGAAAATCTGGAGTGAAAATATTGAAAATTCGTAAACTTACGAGCTTGAGTAGTAAGTGTGCAATGCAGGCTCATAAAACAGTAATTTTTAGGAATTTTGTCACCAGATTTTCAACATAGTCATTTTAAGACCTCTGCTCATGAACAGTGTCACTGTGATTTTCTTAATGTGTCCCATACAGTGATTTCGCATACCGACTGCACCATTGTACGCTACATGGGCGGAAACATGTTTTGGGCGAGATGTGAAAAATGACAGCTGTACTGCTCATAAGGAGATGTGGTAAAATGACAATGTTGAAAATCTGGAGTGAAAATATTGAAAATTCGTGAATTTATGAGCGTACGTAGGAAGTGCACAACACACACTTGTAAAACAGTCATTTTTAGGAATTTTTCCACCAAATTTTCAACATAGGCTTTTTGAGAGCCCACTTCATGGAAACTGACAGTGTCATTTCGGTAATCAGTGCCAAAAGGTGATTTCATGCAGTGACTGCGAAATCACCCTTCGGGCCAGATTAATGCCATGACAGTGAGAGCATTCATGAGAAGGGGTCCCAAAAACCCCATGTTGAAAATTTGGTGCAAAAATTCCAAAAAATGCCTGAGATATGCAGCAAAGTTGTAAAAACCCTATTTATTACATTATACAGCTTACCGGCATTTCCTCAGTTCGCGGTCAGCTTTGAAGAGTGCAGATGTGTTCCTGGTCCACAGATTGTCACACTGAGGTCCGGAGGTAAGTATGGGGTGGGGGTGGGGGGCAGGGTGCGAGTGGGTGGGCGCGGTTGGGGGCCAGACAGCGAGGGACCTGCTTGTATTGCAGGTTTTTTTTTATTTTAAAAACAGGAGGATAACACGGGACGTTACCATGCTGGGGTAGGCTCCCAGCATGGCACAAGGACACTGTTTGGGGGGGCATGGAGCCGACAGGGGATTGGGCACCCCCGTTGGTGATAGCATCTGTTGCCACGCTGGGGTGGGCTCCCAGCATGGCACCTTGTACTTTCGGGGGGAGGACAGTGAAGCCGATGGGGGATTGGGCACCCCCATCCCGGCTATACAGTCAGGGGGCCGAGCATGCAGTGTGTGTGTGTGTGTGTGTGTGTGTGTGTGTGTGTGTGTGTGTGTGTGGGGGGCTGCGCATGGGCAGGTGATATCTTATTGCTGCTCACTGAGGCGTAGCTCCCCCTTTCAACTGTACGCCACTGCATTTTAGACTGCTGTCATAGACAGCTCCAGCAGTGATTGGAGAACTGGGGCCGCACCTGAAAACACACTGACTGAATTGGAAGAGGGCTGCCACACCTCCGAAAACTCTGATGATGGCACTATGTTGCTTGCACATGCATGCAAGCAACATAAAAATGGGTCAGGACATGCTCAGGGAGTCCCAACCCATTGCTGCCTGGGGTGGTGGACTCCAAGAGTTCTAGTGCCTCCATTGGGACCAGTATGTGGAAGTAAAAGTACCCCGCCAGGGTTGAAGCAACCCCAGAGTAAAAGAAAATGATCATCCTGTGTGACAGTGTGACAGAGAATAGACTGCACCGGCTGAAATATGTGACCAGAAGTGTGAAAATTTAACATCTTGGTGTATAAGCTCAGGTCAGAGGAATAAAGAATCCTGCTTGTTTTAAAACCTGTTTAAACATTTGCCTTTGTTATATTTCCAGGTTCTGCTTATCCCTTCCCTCTGCATTTCTGTTGGCCCTACCGAGTATCAGTGGAGCCCTGAAGGTCACCTCAGGATTGAGAGTTCAAGTTAGTGGTTTTTCAGTTTCTTTGTGTGAGGCCCCTCCCTGAACAACTATTCCAACCATATACCCCTAGATGCAGGAAGGGTCACTTTACACACATTTTAAAACACCTTTCATAAATGTGCCCTTTTCCAGGGCAGCTTTGCATAAGACCCTCTTAAAGACCATGTGTGTCTCATGCAGAGAAAAGGTGCAATCTGATTGGTCAAAAGTGCTCTCTTAGTCTGTAATATAAAGGAGAACAGAGCAAGATATGACTGCATCCAGGCAGAGTACAGTGCCATACATCACCCCTTGCACTGTCACGTAGAAAATCTTCTAATTAACAAAAGGGAAAATAAAAAGTGTGTCAGATATAGAAAGTCACAGCTGACTACTTTTAGAAGTTAGTATTAATTTTCAGACCATGCACTAGCTCTTTAATGCAAGTTTAGCAGAAGGGCTTTGCAAATGAAAGTCATGGATAAGGGAGGATTTTGTGCACAGCCTTGTGTCATATCCAGGTAGAATCACTGCATTTTTATTGACATGGGAAAACTTTGAACCTAGAAAAAAAATCAATGCAAGGATTATACCTGGGAAACGCATATATTCCTCCCTTATCCTGGCAGTTTCCTTGCAAACGTCTTGCACAAAACCAGCAAAAATATGTCTGCTATGCCTCAATTGATCATTAAGGTTTTATCAGTATGGGGTAAATCACACATAAGCGTTGCTATATGAATGAGTGAGTGAATGAGTGAGTGAGTGAATAGTGAGTGGGTAATGCTTTATTACTTTCACCCTTCTTGCAAACCCTCAGAGTGCTTTACAGGATTTATGTAATACATAAAAACATACATGACTGTGCCCATAAACATTCACATACAACTAGATCTGTATCTTTTAATTGTTCAACAAAGTACAGGGGCCACTAAACTAAACAGACTGTCTATATTTTTGATATCTTTGTAGAGAAGGGAGGCATTCTCTCTACAAAGGTAGGTCTACGAGGAACCTGTGGCTTAACTATTTAGTTACCTTATCACTCTTGTTTTATGTTGGCTCACACTTGTGTGCCAGCCAACATACTGCAGTATTAACAGATTTGGAGGTGCGATCACTCTGGGCGAATGCAGGGCACGCATCAGTAGGTGCGTCCCTCAATCCCCAATAAGGCAGCATGCAGGCCCAACACCAGCAACACATAATGTTGTGAGCACATCTAAAGAAAGGTCCGCTGCAATGAGAGTAAAGCGTCCCTGAATCCCCAATAAGGCAGCATGCAGGCGCCACACCGCCAACACAATGTTGTGAGCACACCTAAAGAAAGGTCCGCTGCAATGAGAGTGAAGCGTCCCTGAATCCCCAATAAGGCAGCATGCAGGCGCCACACCGCCAACACATAATGTTGTGAGCACACCTAAAGAAAGGTCCGCTGCAATGAGAGTGAAGCGTCCCTCAATCCCCAATAAGGCAGCATGCAGACCCAACACCAGCAACACATAATGTTGTGAGCACATCTAAAGAAAGGTCCTCTGCAATGAGAGTGAAGCATCCCTGAATCCCCAATAAGGCAGCATGCAGGCGCCACACCAGCAACACATAATGTTGTGAGCACACCTAAAGAAAGGTCCGCTGCAATGAGAGTGAAGCGTCCCTCAATCCCCAATAAGGCAGCATGCAGGCCCAACACCAGCAACACATAATGTTGTGAGCACATCTAAAGAAAGGTCCGCTGCAATGAGAGTGAAGTGTCCCTGAATCCCCAATAAGGCAGCATGCAGGCGCCACACCGCCAACACATAATGTTGTGAGCACATCTAAAGAAAGGTCTGCTGCAATGAGAGTGAAGCGTCCCTCAATCCCCAATAAGGCAGCATGCAGGCCCAACACCAGCAACACATAATGTTGTGAGCACATCTAAAGAAAGGTCCGCTGCAATGAGAGTGAAGCGTCCCTCAATCCCCAATAAGGCAGCATGCAGGCCCAACACCAGCAACACATAATGTTGTGAGCACATCTAAAGAAAGGTCCGCTGCAATGAGAGTGAAGTTCATCATGCAGTGGCACCTCCTGATGTGCCTTTCCTGGTGAAGCATTCTAGAAACATGGCGGCAGTTACTGCTGCCACAATGCCGACTTCGGGGGTGCCCAATCCCCCTGTCAGCATGCCCTGACCCAGTTCATGTGCCAGTGGGGGAGACCAATTCCTGTCGGCATAATGCCCCCCCCCCACATTTGTAGTGTGCCGATGGTGTGCCCAATCCCCCATCGGCTAGCCTCCCCAAACACTCAGGTGGAATGCTGGGAGCCCACCCCAGCATGCCAAATGCCCCTGTAAAAAAAAAAATCCAGCTTTTTTTAACCTATAAAAGAAGAAAATGGCCCCTCATGATCTGTCCTGCTCCCTCCCCAACCCGCGCCCACCCTCTACGCACCTACCTCCCACCCCCTCACCTTACTACTTCCCTCCGGAGTCAGGGCGATGATCTTTGGTGGACCAGGAACTCGTCTGCACTCTTCAAAGCCGACCGTGAACTGAAGAAATGCCGGTAAGCTGTATAATGGCATAAATAGGGTTTTTCCAACTTTGGTGCATATCTCGGTCATCTTTGGGAATTTCTGCACCAAAATTTCTACATGGGGTTATTGGGGCCCCTTCTCATGAATTCAGTCACTATCATGGTGTTATTTGGTCCCGAAAGGTGATTTCATGGTCACTGCACGGAATCACCTTTTGGGACCGATTAACAAAATGACAGTGCCACTGTTCATGAGATGGGCTCTCAAAAAGCCTATGTTGCAAATTTGGTGAAAAAAAAATCCCAAAAATGACTGTTTTACTAGCGTGCATTGCACAGTTTCCATGTATGCTCATAACTTCATGAATTTGTAATATTTTCACTCCAGATTTTCAACACTGGCATTTTTCCACACTTCCTTGTGAACAGTACAGCTGTCATTTTACATATCCTGGCCAAAATGTGTTTTCACACTTCAGGTGCAGAATAGCATGGTCACTGTGTGAAATCAGTTTTTGGGACAGTTTTAGAAAATGACAGTGCCACTGTTCATGAGGGGAGGTCCCAAAATACCTATGTTGAAAATGTCTCTTCAGGGTGGGGGTGGGGTTGGTGTCAGTTCCATACTTCACTGCCATTCCTATTATGCATCTCTAACTCCTGCACTACCAGTGCCAATGCCAGCAAGACAACATTTGGCATTGACAAATGCTTGTTTTAAACTCATCTTAGTTGAGAAAAAGCAAGGATACACAGGCCAAACACACCATCTATATACATCAGTCTTGCATGTACCTATAGCTGTTTTACTGTGTACTGTAGTCTTATTGATACTTTAGCTGCAGCTGTCTTGCTTCAGTTTTAGAGAGAAGTAAAATATAAGCATTTTGCTTCAGCAGAAGTCTACATAATTATCCAGGTTCAGCAGTGTGTGAAATTCTATGGAACAGTGTTCCACATAATGAGGAATTTCACTGATAACATTGTGACTTTTGCTGAATGCTCATGACAAGAAATGTAAAAATTCCATCATGTAATATGGCAGTCTCTGAGGCACTCTGCTAGCAGTGTTTTTAATTCCACCCTTTTCGACTGTTTCGTACACCTGGTTATCTAGATGACCCCACCTAAACGAAAATGCTTAGTGCATGGAGCAGGGTGTTGTAAATGTAACAGGGTCTTAGATCTGTTATGAATATATATTACACTAAACGGGACAGAAAAACTGTCCGTTCATTCGTCAGCTCCTCACTGGGTCAGATTTTCAAAGATTGTTGCAGGGCCTGCATCAGGCCTGCAGTCACCCCCTTGCATCCAATTTTATAATCTCAGATGCGGTTGTGACACTTGAACCTCTTTTATGACAGCTAGCAGTTATGATTGGCAGAGTGCTGCTTCCAGGAGGACCCACCATTGACACATGCCAGACCACAGAAAAGTGGTCTAGTGGGCACAACATTGACGCATGGGATGGAAAATTCAGATTTTTTTCCCCCCAAATGTCTGGTGTAGCATTTCTTTGATGCACTTGGAGCTTGTGACAAAAACCTCTGTTTGAAAATCCAGCCCATTGACATTAATAGCAGCAAATCATTTTATTCATTAACACAAAACAGCACCGCTGCTTTCAATTTAGTAAGGGAAAGATTATGCTCCCTTACTGAATTGCATTACTAGTCTTAGCGAAAAATAATCCAAGCTCAGATCTGTCAAGAACAAACATTTTCTGTGGGAGCCCCAAGATTGCAAAATGATCTCTCATTGGACATCCAGACTGCCCCTATTGCTGACAGCAAGCAGTATAGAAACCTAACTCTTTGGACAAACTTTCCTGTATTGATTCCCACTTGATGCATAGGAGCCTCTAAAATTTTTTTTTTTTTTGTTAGTTATTTAACCAGGACTAGCACACAAAATAGAATGATCCTTTTTATAATAGAAGGATATTGCATCCTGTGCTGTTAATATTTAGACAGTGTACATGTTTATATGTTTCTGTGTTCTGTGGTTGTATTTTTTTTATGTGTTTTAATGTTGAATTTGAAAAGCACCTTGGACCACAGTCGCACAACAGTAAACCAGATTATCAGCACTCCAGTAGGAAACCAATTTTCACAAACAGATCACTCTCTCTTGGATTTATCTGTCTTGATAGTAGGAGGTAACTTCAGAAACACACAAGGCAGAAGGACATGGGAATTGAAATATATTAAACAATTTAAATCTAACATTTCTGGACTGAATCGAGACATCGGTTTCATGACACATTATGGTAAACTGTAATTCTTTTTTATTGTGTACTAAATCATGTCATTATTTATCACACTTTGGTCCTGTATTTCTCTTATTATAATTTTTTTTCTCTGAGTTCTGCCTTCTTTGTTTTTTTTACCTATACCTCACATCCTCCCTGCTTCTTCCACTAACTCCTTAGCTCAGTCCCACCCACTCCCTCTTGTTTTCACATCTCTGTTTATACTACCTCACACTCTGTGTATCTAGGCCTTTGATCTTTTGTTTCTCCTAATTTCTTGATTTCCTCACATCTTGTAGGCATCTCCTGTCTATTTTACCCTAAAGCTAGCCTCTGATCTCAGATCCTATCTGCATGCTTTTGTCTTCCCTTTAGCTCCCTTTCACCTCCTTCTGACCTGTTCTACTTAGCTCCCCCTTCCCATTTCTTCTCATGTTTTTATTTTGCATCTTAGACTTTCATCTCTAGTCCCCTTTGTCACCTTCCTATTTCACGTCCTGATTTTTAATTGCTCCACAGTGGATATAAATACTGCTTCAAGTTCAAGTTTATCGCAGGAAAGACTCCGTTGAGCAAGCTCATTCACAAGGAGGTCCTGAGGCACATACACATACAGTTCGCAATTACATAGACAGGAGATATAAAATGTAGAACAAGAAAGAAAAAAAAAATATAATACAAGAGGCATACACAATAGAAGTCCTTATGCTATATATGCAGTACATTCCAGCTTTAACCTTGCCCTAAATTATGCAGCACATTTCAGCTTAATAAGTAGAGGGCCAGTTGGTACCTAGGAAGTTGACTTGGCATTGGGGGCCTAGTAGCACCTACATATGTCTTTTAATTTAGAGATAGCTAGTGTTTTGTAGGAGTTAATTGATATGATACTGGTTAGCTTCAGCATGGCTTGTAGTTGGTTCCAAATGTTTGGGAGGGCATATGAGACAGCTCTTTGGCCAGCTGTGGTATGTGTCCTGGGAACATCTAGTAGGATAAGGTCGGATTTCCTTAGGGAGTAGGCGCTATGTGAAATGTGTATGAGAGATGTTAAATAGACTGGCAGTTTGTGGAGTAGTAATTTGAGGGCTCAAATGCCAGCATGCAGGAGGCGTCTGGTGGCAAGAGAGGTCCACCCAACTGCTGCATAAAGATCACAGTGGTGGGTCCTGTACATAGAGTTAGTAATGAAGCGAAGAGCACAGTGATAGAGTATGTCCAGTTTAGATAGGCTCAAGGTTGGGGAGGAGATAAAGATAATGTCTCCGTAGTCAAGCAAGGGAAGGAATGTTGCTTGGACAAGTCTTTTGCGGGTCACAAGAGAAAAGAGGGTCCTATTTCTAAAGAAGAAACCCAAGCATGCTTTAAGCCTCTTTGATAGAACCTCAATGTGGTCATTGAAGGAAAGCTTGTTGTCTATCCACATGTCTAGATATTTAAATTTAGGTATTACTTCCAAGGATTCACCTAGGGAGGTAACTATGAAGTTTTTAGGTGGGGTAGGTAGGGCACCAGACAAGGCAAGTCACGAGAAAATCATTGTCTTGGTTTTTTTGGCATTTAAGAGAAGCTTGGCATTGATAAGGTTGCTTTCTAACTGGATAAAGTCAGCTTGGAGTGCTTCCCTGACTTCAGTTAAGGATGAGCCTGATGCGTACGAAACTGTATCATCCGCAAAGAAATGTATGCTAGAGTTCTTTATGTGGGAGTCAAGGTTGTTGATGTACAGGGAAAAAAGGATTGGTCCTAGGATGGAGCCTTGAGGAACTCCTCTGGCAATTGGAAGGGGGGCAGATAGTAAGCCATCAGCTTTGACTTTTTGTATCCTTCCTGTGAGATAAGTGTTCAACCACTGTAAGGTAAGTGGAGTGGCACCTATGTAGGCAAGACAGGTGATTAGGAGGTGATGGTCTACAGTGTTGAAGGCCTTACTGAGGTCTAGAAAGACTGCACCAGTAATCTTCTTGGTGTCTATAGCAAGGATCCAGTCATTAGAGACTTTAGCCAAGGCTGAGATGGTACTGTGCTTCGACCTGAAGCTAGATTGGGCCAGGTTTAGGAGTGAGCGCTTCAAGGTGATTTTTTAGTTGGTTGCATATAAGTTTTTCCAGCACTTTGGAGAGAACAGGCAAGATAGAGATAGGATGCTAATTGTTTAAGTCACAAGGATCTCCTGATTTGAAGAGAGGAAGAACATGGGCAGATTTCCAGCAGGATGGAACAGTGGCTGTGGCAATAGAGAGGTTGAAGATGTGAAGGATGGGGGCTGTGAGCTGGGCATAGCCTAACCGCAAGAAAAATGATTCAAGGCCATCGTCTCCTGCACTTTTCTTGGTGTCAAGGATAAGAATTATGTCTTTGACTTCTTTATAGCTAAACAGGCACAACTGGAAGGGATGAGGTGGAGTGGCATGTGTAGTATCTGGGCTAGTGTTGCTATTCACTCGGCTAGCGTATGGGTAGGAGTCGAATGCCAACCCAGCAGTGGCAAAGTGAAGGTTAAGTTCTTCAAGGATTCGCAGTTTATGTTGCTCAGTTTTGCTATTCACCTGAAGAAGGGACCTGTGTGGTCCTGAAAGCTTGTGTATAATTCTATCTTTGTACAAGACACTTGTTGGTCCAATAAAAGGTATCAAACCTTCCATCCTCTCCTGTAAAGCACATTGGACAATGGAAAGTCCTTTTTAAATAAAAAGTCTATCTCTCTCTGTCTGTCTGTCTGTATGTCCATCTGTCTGTCTATCTATCTCTTGCTCTCTCTCTCTCTCTCCCCCTCCCTCTATCTATCTATCTCTCTAGCTTCATTTTTATGTTTGCTTGTGCACATGCGCAAGAAACATTATGTGGTAGCTTAGGACAGAAGTGGGTTGTGAAGGTGCGGCACTGTGGTAGCCAATGCTGGCACTGCATTGTTGGGTTCGGCAGGGCTTGGACAATGCAGGGCCAGTGTCCTGATGACACTGGTTCTGCAGAGTGGCACCAAGTTGTAATGATTTTGCTGCTGCAATCAGGGGCTGCCTCATCATTGCAGCATCAGCCATTCCGCTGCAATGAGGGAATGACCCATCATTGCAAGGTGGTACCTTGCCTGGTGTAACATTACCAGAACCCTGGCAGTTGTATGCCACCACCTCAAGGCTCATAGGAAGCTGACGGGGGTGCCCAATCTCCCTGTCAGCATGCCCTCAACCCAGTTCATTTGCCAATGGGGAGCCCACTCCCCGTTGGCATAATGCCCCCCAGTTGTGTGCCGAGGGGGTGTCCAATCCCCCTCAGCATCATGTGCCTCCCCAGGTTTCTGTACTGATGGGGGGCCCAATCCCCATCAGCTTCAGTCCCCCACTTCCCAGTTCCAGTTGCCGATGGGGGAGCCCACTCCCCATTGGCATAATGTCCCCACCCCCCAATTTCTGCTGTGTGCCAAGGAGGTGCCCATTCCCCCTCGGCATCATGCATGCCCCCCACCTGTTTCTATGTTGACAAGGGGCCCAATCATCATTGGCTGGTCTCCCTCTCACAAATGCAGGTGGTACACTGGGAACCCACCCCAGTGTCAAACAACACCTCGAAAAAGAAATCTGACCCGCGTTTTCCGTTTGAGTTTTTTTTTCCTGTAAAATGAGAAAATGGTCCCTCGAAGTATTCCGGTACTCCTCCCCCAACCCGTGGCCACCCTTTATGTACTCTACTACCCCACACCCCTCCTCACCCCATACTTACCTCTGGAGCCCAGCGCAACAATCTTCAGTGGACTGGGAACAAGTCTGCACTCTTCAAAGCCAACCGTGAACTGAAGAAATCCTGGTAAGCTGTATAATGGCATAAACAGGGTTTTTTCAATGTTGGTGCATATCTCAGGCATTTTTGGGAATTTTGGCACCAAAGTTTTAACATGGGGTTATTGGGGCCCCTCCTCTTGAATTCAGTCACTGTCATGGTGTTATTTGGTCCTGAAAGATGATTTCACGGTCACTGCGTGAAATCACCTTTCAGGACTGATTAACAAAATGACAGTGGTACTGTTCATGAGGTGGGATCTCAAAAAGCCCATGTTGCAAATTTTGTGAAAAAATCCAAAATTACTGTTTACAAAGTGTGTTCGCGGTTTCCACGCCGTCAGTAACTTCATGGGATCATATTTTCACCAGATTTTCAACATTGGCATTTTCCCCACCTTCTTATGAACAGTACAGCTGTCATTTTACACATCCTCACCAAAATGTGTTTTCGCACTTCTGGCGCAAAATAGCATGGTCGCTGTGGAAAATCAGTGTTCGAGACAGATTAAGAAAATGACAGTGAGACTGTTCATGAGCAGTGGTCCTGAAATACCTATGTTGAAAATTTGGTGACGAAAGTCCATAAAATGACTGTGTTACAAGCGTGCATTGCGCAGTTTCCATGCACCCCTGTAACTTTGCAAATTTGTAATCTTTTCACGCCAGATTTTGAACACTGACATTTTTTCACACCTCCTTATGTACAGTACAGCTGTCATTTTTCACACCCTAGCCAAAATGTGTTTGTGCAATTCCGGTGCAGAATAGCGTGGTCGCTGTGGGAAATCAGTGTTTGGGACAGATTAAGAACGATCAAGTGAGAGAGGGGGAGTGAGCGAGCTCAACAGAGCTGTGTCAGGACTTCTGCAGATTTCTTTGTGGACAGAAAAAGGCACCGACCCAGGCAGGAGTCCAGTACAAAAGGGCAGCCTGCAGCGCCGGGAGAAACACAACGAGCGAGCGAGAGAGGGGGAGTGAGCGAGCTCAACGGGACTGCTGCGGATTTCTTTGTGGGCAGAAAAAGGCACCAATGCAGGCAGGAGCCCAGTACAAAAGGGCAACCTGAACACTGGGAGAAACAGAATGAGTGAGTGAGAGAGGGGGAGTGAGCGAGTGCAACGGAGTTCTGTCGGGATTGCTGAGGATTTCTTTGTGGGCAGAAAAAGGCGCCAGTGCAGGCAGGAGCCCAGTACAAAAGGGCTCCCTGCAGCACTGCGAGAAACCAAACTAGCTAGTGAAAGGGGGGGTGAGTGAGCTCAACGGAACTCTTTTGGGACTGCTGCAGATTTCTTTGTGGGTAGGAAAAGGCACCAATGCAGGCCGGAGCCCAGTACAAAGGGGAAGCCTTCAGCACTGGGAGAAACAGAATGAGCAAGTGAGAGAGGGAGAGTGAGCAAGCTCAACTGAGCTCTGTCGGGACTTCAGAGTTGCCCACCCTCCCGGCCAGGGTCCTCTGTGGTCCTATATTACAGCAGGATCTCTGGGGTGGAGACAAAGCAATGACTGGATGCTTTTAGGATTGCTGTAATAATATAGATTTAGTTGTTCTGTTTATTTCTCTAACTGAGCTAAGTACTGAGCTATACTGTCAGGATTGCTGTAATAATACATATTTATTTGTTCTGTATATTTCTCTAACTGAGCTGAGTAATATTTGGAGTGCAATAGGATTTCTAACTGGGCTAAGTGAAACTATATGAGGGCTGAGAACAAAATGTATGGTAGCTGAGGGGAGAAAAACGGACAAGGAGGCTGTAGGATTGCTACAGTAAAACAGTATCTAAAAGATGAGATTTGAGACTGAATTAACCCGGTTGGCAAGGGGGCAGTAGGGGGACTAGTGTGGGGGGAACAGGAATTTGAGTAAATAGGGGCCTAACAGTTGTTGTAGGGTACACAGACTGGGAGTAAGAGCCTGTAACATAAAATAGGGGCCAAAATGGGGCAGGTGCCGCATGTCAACAGGGCAGGCATCTTTGGAAGGGTGGTGGGGTGTATAGAGTGAGGGTCCTCCATGATCATGGACTGAGCTTGGAGGATGGGGGGTGTATGGTCTGTATACAACTGGCTAGTTTGAGAGAGGAACTGTAGAGGCTAGGGAGGAGTCTAAGTGGCAGGGCAGATGAGTATGGTAGGCATCCTGGCTGGGGGGGAATAGGAGATGGCAAGGGGGGATGGGGGAAGAACAACTAGGGACTGAAACTGACCCAGTATCAGAGGCACTAGCAGAAAAGAGAGGAGAAGGGAGGGGGTGCCCAAGGTTAGGAGGGACCTCCTGATTCAGGAGGAAGAGACCACAAGCAGTACCAGGGAAAAGAGCAGATGGCTGCGGGTAGGGAGGGACCAGGCGTGGGACCGGGAGCTGGGCACGGAGGGGATCAAGTAGGAGGGGAACCGATAGGGGAAGAGATGTAGGAGGGGTATCAACTAGGAATAGATTTGAGCCTCTGCTATGGAAGAGAGAGAGGGAGCAGGAACATACTGGGGGGGGGAGAACAAGCGGGGCATGAGAGGGATGGCAACAGGTAGGGGAAGAGATAGCGAGGACGAAAAGGTAGAAGGGGGGCTAGAAAGGAAGGAAGGGAAGGGTGACTGGAGGAGAGAAGGCTACGGGAAGAGGGAAGGAGGGAAGGATGGAAGGGGCATCACTATCGGGGTCAAAGGGAATGGGGGCTCTAAATCGACAACAACGGGGATAGGAGAGGTGTTGGAAATCAGCAGAGGAGGAGGGGAGGCCAACATGGGAAGCCCAGTAGGAAGTAGTGAGGCTGGGAAAGGGTTCAAGGGGGATGGGAGGAATAAAGCAGAGAAAAGGGGTGAGGCGGAAGTAGTGGGCACAGATACAGAAGTCACAGAGGGTGCAGCTGGTGGGGGTCATGGGTAGGGAAGAATGAATACCGGGGTGGTGGAAGGGCAGTAGAAAGGAAAGGGGTAAGGGACGGGTACCATCCTGGGGATTCTGTACTGAAAGGGGTGAGATGGGGCAGAAGGGGGAAGGCATAGCCGTATTTGGGTTGAAGCTATCCTCAGGTTGACTGCAGGAGGGCAGGCAGGCACTCGCTCAAGTGGAGCAAGGGGAGGAAAACTCATTTAGTGTTGCATGTGGTAGAAATGACTTATGAGGAGACTGTGGAAGCAGTGAGGGGAGTTTCGAGGAGTTGGGCAGGTAGTGTGAGGGGGTTGGAGTCAGTGGCATCCTCGGAGGCACTCCCGGTACCATGTGCAAGCATGGAGAGGAATGGTAGGGTCAAGGAGTTCAATGAGTGGCTGAGGGATTGGTGCCACACCAAAAATTATGGCTTAGTGACTAAGTGGGGTAGGGTCTAGAGGAATAGTGACTTGTAGGCAGGGGACAGGCTACACTTGAGCATGGAGGGGAGGGGAGTATTAAAGGTGGGATTAGAGTGGTATATCTCTACTAAGGTGGTTTTAAACTACTGGGGGGGGTGACCAAAAGACTGAGGTTGGTAGACAGTTCCGGACAGGGGAGCCTAATGAGCTCACCCACCTAGATATAGGTAAAGGTGGAGGTGTAGTAACCCCAAGAGGGAGGGGCAGAGTGGTCTGAGTGTAATACAGAAGGTACCACCACCCAGTAAGAATAAGGAGGAGAAAGGGCACGGACTACCGGGAGGAGGGACACAGGCCAAGGAGAAGAGTGAGGAGAAGGAGGGGTACGGGTGGAAGGTGGTCTCTCTCTCAATGCAAGAAGCCTGGGGAACAAAATAGCAGAGCTTCAGGCACTGCTTTCAGAGGGGAAGGTGGACATTGCTGCAGTGACAGAGACTTGGGCCACAGAGCACCATGATTGTGACTTGGCAATGCTGGGATACAGGATATACAGGAGGGACTGTGGGGTTGGAGGGGGTTGCACTCTATGTGAGGGAAGGGATCAAATGCATAAGGGATGAGGGAGAAGAGAAGAGGACAGAGGCACATTGGGTGCAGCTTCTGGACTCCAAGGGCAGAAAGCTGAGGCTGGGAATGGTGTGCAGACCACCAGCCCAATCCGGGGAACTGGATGGGAAGTTCACAGATCAGATAAGGAGGGTGTGTAGAAGGGGGAGTGTGGTGATATTGGGGGATTTTAACCTACCAGGGGTTGACTGAAGCACTCTGGCCACTCGAAGTACCAGGGAGCAGGTGCTCCTTGATGCATTCCAGGACGGCCTTCTCACACAATTGGTAAGTGGGCCTACAAGGCTTGGTAGCAGTCTGGACTTAGTACTGGCAAATGGGGAGGCAGTGAGGGAGGTAAGGGTGGAGGTCCCACTAGCAGGTAGCAACCACCAAACAGTGTGGCTCATTCTCGCGCTGGTCAGGGAGACAGGAGGCACTGGCACTAAGGTGGTGGACTTTAGTAGGGTGGACTTTGGGAGCACGGGTGCAATACTGCAAGGGAGACTCCAGGATATAAGGCCGGGGATGGATGCAGAACATAAGTGGGGAGTCATAAAAACTGGGCTAACAGAGGCCACAGTAACCTGCACCAGAGCCAGGAGTAAGAAGAATAGAGCCAAGAAACCACGCTGCCTGAACAAAGAAGTGCTGCATGGGGCGAGGGCAAAGAGAGCTGCATACCAGCGGTACAGGAGAACAGGGAAGGGAGAGGCTAAGGAGACTTATGGGAGTTGGTCAAGGGAGGTGGCCAGGAGGGTGAAAAAAGCTAGAACCTCCAGGGAATTAAGTTTAGCACAGGGCAAAAAGGGAGGGGAAAAATACTTTTTTAGGTATGTCAGGTAAAAGAGGAAGTGCAAGGAACATATTGTGAGGACACAGCGGGGAAGGGATTGGGTGGCAAAGGGGGAGGAGCAAGTGGAAATTCTAAATGAGTACTTCGATCCATTTTCACTAAGGAGAGGAATGGTCCACTACCAGCATGGGCTGGGGGTGGTGGGGAAAGGAGGGGAGGAGGTGAAGGACAAAGTGATCACAGGGAGTAGGGTGCTAGAGGGGCTGAGGGCAATAAGGGTAGACAAGGCACCAGGTCCCGATGGCATCCACCCCAGGTGCTGAGGGAGATGGCGGAGCTTTAGCTGGAGCTGGCAGATCTGTTCAACACCCCATGGAAATGGGTGTGCCCCAGGACTGGAGGGTGGCCCATGTGGTGCCCATATACAAGAGTGGGCCTAGGGAGGAGCCAGGACATTATCGGCCCATCAGTCTCATGTCCATAGTGGGTAAGCTTATGGAGGTGATACTGAAGGAGAGGCTGGTGGCATTCCTAGAGAGTAATCCCCTCCAAGATGGGCGGCAACATGGGTTTATCTCAGGGAGGTCTTGTCAAACCAACCTAATAGAGTATTATGACTGGGTGTCAAGGAAGTTGGACAGGGGCCATGCAGTACATGTCCTGTACTTGGACTTCAGTAAGACCTTTGATACTGTGTCTCATGGGAGACTGGGGGGAAGCTGACAGCAGTATGGGTGGGAAAAAAGCTGGCTAAATGGATAGAGAACTGGTTACAGGGGAGGGTGCAGAGGGTGGTGGTGGTGGTGGGGAGCTCTCAGCATCTAGAGCAGTGACAAGCTGGGTGCCTCAGGGGTTAGTGCTGGGCCCAGTGCTATTTGGGCTCTTTATCTCCGATATAGCACACAGAGTGGGGAGCAGGGTTAGTCTGTTTGCAGATGATACCAAATTGGGGGCCGTGGTGGATGAAGAGGACAGATGGGAAAAACTGCAGGTGGACCTAACCAAGCTAGAGACACGGTCAGTGGAGTGGCAGCTAGGATTCAATGCAAAGAAGTGTAAGGTGATGCACTTTGGGGCTAAGAACCAGAAGAGGGACTATTGGTTGGGGGGGGGTGAGGTTGGGGATAACAGAGGAGGAGAAGGACCTAGGGGTGTTGGTAACTGGGAGCATGAACAACTCGGACCACTACAGGAGAGCAGCAGCAAAGGCAAACAGGATGCTGGGGTGAATCACAAGGGGGTTCTCATCCAGACACAGGGATGTGACCCTACCACTCTACAGATCATTGGTCAGATCGCACCTGGAGTACTGTCTGCAATACTGGAGGTCATACCTGAGAAGAGATATAAAGTTACTGGAAGGGGTGCAAAGGAGGGAAACAAAAATGTTAAAAAGGATGGACGAAAGGCATATGAAGTTGGGCTGAAGAAGCTGAACATGTACACACTGGAGGAGAGGAGGTATGTGGGGGTATGACTGAATTGTTTAAATACCTGAGGGGGTAAATAAACCTAGCACTGAGGGGGTGTTTAAACTGAGAAGTGGAAGAGAGATGAGGGGGCACGGACTAAGGTTGAAAGGGGGACGTTTTAAGAGGGAGATGAGGCACTACTTCACTGAGAGGGTTGTGTCTAGTTGGAATGCACTGCCAGAGAGGGTGGTAACATGTAGGACAGTCAATAGCTTTAAGAAGGAGTGGGATAAAGCAAGAGGAAGAGTTAGGGGGCAGGGACTGGGGCAAGCGGGGGAGGAACTGAGGTGGGAGGAGGCTAGGATACCTGCAATCTGGGGTGTTAACTGCACACTCAGGCAGACTTAGATAGACCGATTAGTCTGTTCTGCTGGCAGATTCGTATGTATGTTCGTGTGTAAAATCACAGTGACTCTGTTCATGAGCAGAGGTCCTAAAATGCCTGTGTTGAAAATTTGGTGACAAATGTCCATAAAATGACTGTGTTACAAGCCTGCATTGTGCAGTTTCCACGAACCCTCGTAACTTTGCAAATCTGTAGTATTTTCACTCCAGATTTTCAACAGTGGCATTTTTTAAGACCTCCTTATGAACAGTACAGCTTCATTTTTCACATCCTGCCCGAAATATGCATTTACACATCTGACGCAGAATAGCGCAGTTGCTGTAGAAAATCAATGTTCGGGACAGATTAAGAAAATCACACTGAGAGTGTTCATGAGCAGAGGTCACAAAATGCCTATGTTAAACATTTGGTGAAATAATTCCACTAAATGTCTGTTATGCGCATGCGTTGCACAGTTTCCGGATACGCTCAGAAGTTCGAGCATTTTTAATATTTTCACTACAGATTTTAAACATTGCCATCTCTTCACACCTCCCTATGAATGGTACAGCTGTCATTCTTCACATCCTGCCCCATCTGTGTTTTCGTACATCTGGCGCACAATGGGATGGTCACTGTGGGAACTCAAAGTTCGGGACACATTCACAAAATCATAGCGCCGTTGTTCATGAGAAGAGGTCCCAAATGCTTCTATGTGGTGGGGGTTACAAAAAGGCCATGTTAAAAAATTTTAGTGCAAATACCAACAAACGCCCAGGGCATTAGGGTTTCTAACCATAACGTCCCACCCTGTACAGACTGACAGGCATCAGGGGTGTGCCATTGGATTGCCGACCGTAATGCTTATACCATTCCACCCCCACCCCCCACCCTGCAGCCAGTGACAGGCATCGATGTGTGCCTTGGACTCTTCAGCCCCAGAGTTCACCCCATTCTTCTATATTGCACCCATTTCAGTATATGTCCTTATGGAGTGGGGTGACTGTAAAGCTGAACACCCCAAGGCACACCTCAACACTTGTCGGTGTCTGCAGAATAGGGTGAGATGAAATGGCATGAACATTATGGGAGACAACCCAAACGCATACTCCAGTGCCTATCCATCTCTGCAGGGTGGAGGTGGGGTTGGCGTGAAGTTCACTACTTCATAGCCATTCCTACTCTACATCTGTCTAACTCCTGCATTTCCAATGCTAATACCAGCAAGCAAACATTCAGCATTGACAAATGCTTGTTACCTTAGTTATTTTCTTAGAATACAAAGTAAAAATATCTGAGGCCTGTCACTGCAGACTCCAGATCAGCTGAGGTGGATGTTTGAAAAAGATGCCTACTCCTATTGGTCTAGAGTTGGTGGTGGGGGGCGGGTGGTGCTGGGCCTAGACCATTCTGACTTTAATCCCCCAGAAAATAATTACTGTAAAAATAACTTTTTTTAAATCAAGAATAATGCAGTTCTGCAACAAAGCCTAGTTACTCCATTCATGACTCCCAAGTAGGAGTGCCTTTTTTATGAATAAGATGAACTGCTGCTTTAAATAGACTTAGAACTGGTTGAAATGTTAAAAAAATGGATTATCCCTGATTGGCCCAGATGGTTACAAAAAGGCAGTTCTGTAATCACGAGACATCAATAGAGATGTGGTTTATGCCCCTGTCAATGGACTGATGTAGTCCTTCAATGATGTAATAGTCCAACTGTGACATTAATGACACTGCTAATTTTTTAAATTTCCAAAAACTGGTTTCCTCATTCTGCCTGCGATATCCATTCCTATTTTGGCCATGCCAGGCATGCCATGTGCACAGAAAATCTGTCACATGATCCGCAGTCTCACTGCCAGCTAGCAAAGGCTGAATGGCAGTGTGGCTGGGTTGGCAGATTAAGGGTGGGTTAGGTTGCAGCTGATGCCAGCATGAAACGCACATGTTCGCTTATTTATTTATTTCAATTTAAGATTAATACCTTTGAGCCAAGGGCTGATTTACAAAGGTTCCAAGCCAGACAAATACAATACATGACAAAACAAAACATTGCATCATAATGGTTACATAGCAAATATAATAGGTGCTGAATCAGCAAATTGGAAACATAGTTACAGCAGGGAAGTGGTAACAATGACAACACTGCCTGAGTGTGGTACAGTGCTTAGAGAAGTGCAGAGTGCTGTCAAGGGTAGGGAGATCCAGCCTACTGAGGAGTATTGAGAAACGCAGACTGAGTAGTCCTTGTCAGGGGGGTAGTAGAGAGGAGGTGTGGTGGGGGTAAGGGAGTATAGACAGGGAGGGGGTCCTAGGCTACTGAAAAGTAGTGTGAGGAGAAGCTAGAGTAGGCTTTGTCAGGGGTGTGGCAGAGAGGAAGTAGGGCCAGGGTGTGTGAGGGGTGTAAAGACAGAGGAGGGTGGGGGGAGCGAGGGAGAGTGGAAGGGGGAGGGGCTAGCAAAGGTGGTGGGAGAGGGGGGAGTGGCTAGGGTGAGTGGGCCAGGATTAGGTAAAACAGGCACAGATATTTTTGCAGGCTAGGTGGGAGCAGAGTCCAGATTTGAACTGGCGGAGCTTGTTGCATGCAGTTAGAGCAGTTGGTAGGTCATTGATCCATTTGGGTCCCTGGAAGGAAAGAGATCTCTGAGCTAGCGTTATGCACTTAAAAGGCACCTGAAGACCCCCCCCCAGGCGCACTTCTAGTGTTGACGGCAGGCTGTGCAGTTTTAAATAGACTACAGGTTGACCTAGGCGTAAGTCCTAACATTGATTTTCTTTATCAGCAGGCAAGTCTGGTGACCCTGAGGTGGAGGGGGAGCCATCTGGTCTCATTGTCAAGGGCGCATGTATGGGTCAGATGGTCGGCCCCCAGGACCAGATGGCAGGCCTTACTGAGGATGGTTTTGACCCTTTTTAGAGTGGTGTCAGAGCCGTCCCCATAGATCACAAGGCTGTAATCAATGGTCGACAAGATCGAGCAACATGTGACAAGTTTCAAGGCATCCGGAGTCATGGAGTGTCTTTGGTGGTATAGAACACCCAGTTTTGTATTCGCGGATTTGACAAGATGGTTGATGTATGTAGAGAAGATGAGGGTGTCGTCCAGGTGTACACCTAGGTATCTAAAAGTGCAGACTTGTTCCAATATATCTCCTTTATGGCTCCATATCAGCAGCTGGCCAAGCTGTTTCTTGTTCTGTGTTACTGTGAAGAGCATGCCTCTCGGCTTTTTATAGTTGAGCATGAGTTTATTTTGCGTGAACCATGATTCAAGCCTATGGAAGTTTGCTTGCAGTTCAGAGATGACTGTGGGCTGATTTCTGCTGGGTACTGAGATGACGGCTTCATCATTACTGTTCATAATACTGTTTAAACGAGCTCCAAAGACATGTGGGAAGGGTGTTCTGTGTATCACTTAACAGCCATAACTCTGGGGACAAAAACAGGGGTAAAATGGCCATTGGCCAGGCAGATGACATACTGTCTGCCCCTGTTGTCCATCCTTTCCAGGCTCCTATTCTGCTCCTGGACTTCACCTCCACCATGGACAGCTTAATACTAGGAGGAAGCTGCCAAAGGGACTGACAGGCACGCCCCACCTTATGGGGCTCAGTTAGAAATGACAACATAAAAGTGTGCTCTGGGTGGCCCAAGGAGAATCCAGGCTGTCCAGAAGAGGTGCCTTGATGGATAGGATGTGACGCTGGCAGTAACAGAAGGAGGTCCAAGTCAGATGGGCCAGGTGTATAAAGAGAATTGAAAAAAAAAAGTTGAAAGGGTTGTGAAAAGGCATCCTTGTAGAAAATCACACACATAAAGCAAGAACTGCAGGAACTCAAGAGTATCTCCAATTATGCAACATTTCTTCTGCATGTGCAGATTTCAGGCTTTTAATAATTGGGCTCTGATTCTCAAATAGGAAAGGTTTAACCAGTCATTGCTCAGATGTGCACTGATTACACCTAACTGGAAAACAAAGGAGAATGCAGATTCTGTGTACTGCTCTGTACCATATCTACATCTCTGAGTTAGAAACACGGGCACTGCCTTGACGTAAATGTCACAAATGTGCTGCAGAAGCTTAGCGCCGAGCTCCTTGAATTGATTTTCTAAACACACCGTTGGCTAGAATGCACTTGTTTAATCCAGCTGACCTTGAAAATCAAACTGATGGGAATTACTGTTCGTCATACTGTCTGAATGAGCTCCAGACTCAGTTCTCATGGGGAAGGGGGAGTTCAGTGGTTCTGTTCTTGAAGTTCAGTATGGTGAATTGAGTCTTTTAACAAGTGCTACTCTTTTGATAGTTCAGGTTTTATTTATTTATTTATTGCAGAGTTTAACCAGAAAAACACACTGAGCAACAAGTTGCTCATCTCATGGTGCATCTTGGGGGAAGGGGTAGTAGATTATATAGGTAATATAGTAGCAGTAAAAAAACCAAAACCAAAAACTCAAAGATATAGACTGTCTACATGAGTACAAGGGGGTTACATGGCCCTTGACTGAGCATTTCTAAGAAATGCTATAAATACGTACCTAGTAAAACAAACAATCTATATGCAAGGACAAATAAGGTGAACTGTGATGCGCGGGACAGGATACGTGTGAACTAGACTGTTTCACTGTACACATGGGAATTGATAAGAGCAGCTTGAGGGTTGGAAGTTAAGCATGGCAGGGGTGAGTTATAGGAAGAGGAGCAGTGCCTTGTAGGTGCAGTCTGAGCACCACTCCTTTATCTCTGTAAAATTTAAGGGCAAGTGCAGTTTGAGAAATAGAAGGTGTGCAGGGCCAGTGAAAGGGAAGAGAGGGACGAGGAGTGCCTAGTAGGAGGGGGAAGAGAGTTCCAGAATTTAGGGAAGTGGTAGGAGAAGGCAGCCTGGCCTATGGAGGTGGATCAGCAAGGAATTGCCAGAGTGCAAGAGTCAGCAGATCTAAGAGAGAGAGAGAGAGACAGAGTGAGAGAGAGGCGGGAGGAGCAATTAGAGAAGAGGAGAGCTAAAGGCGGAAGAGTCACAAGCCAGAATTTTGAGGTGTATTTTGCACAGTGAGAGTTGTCTATCTTCCAGAGAGGGAAAGTTTAGAGAGTGGTACAGGGGTGCAATGGTGAGAACAGGAGGGAGAGTCAAGAGCAAAGCGGCAGAAGGCATTGAAGAGGGGCTCCAATCTGGATAGGAAAGACTTGGGAGCAGCACTGTGGACTATGTCACCATAGTCTGAGATAGGGAGAATCATTTTCTGAACAAGGTCGCAGTTGGCTGACAGAGGTAAGCAGTTTTGGTTCCTGTAAAGGGTGCTGAGCTTGCGGCGCAGTTTTTTCAGGATAGCTCCGACATGTTTAGAAAAGTTTAGGTGCTAGTCTAGCCAGACACCCAGGTATCTGAACTAGGAGGAGGAGGATTCCTCAAGTAGTGTGGTCCCATCAAGGGTGTGGAAGGAGGGCAGGGAGGGTAGCCGAGAGAGTCTTTGCCTTGTGCCAGAGGTCATGGAGACCATCTTCTTGACGTTGAGGAAAAGTTGATGCTAACTTAACTAGTGCTGAACATTATTGAAATCAAGCTGAAGGCTGGCAGTCACATCAAGTGCTAGTGCTATGCCTTACATAATTGACAAAAGCAGTATGTTATGAAAACAAATGAATCCTTTGACACCTGTGAAAATAACTATTGGTCTACCTTGCTTTCACAAATGACCAGTCATTCCAGTTTTGTTTCCTTGAGTTAAAGTTCAGTGTGTACATCCTTTTGTACCACTTACTACCCTGTCTCTTTAAAAATGTTCCTAACAAGGCTGGCCCAGTGGCACAGAGGGCCGAGGTGCTGCAGAATGCCTTACCTCCTGCTGCACTGGTGACCCATGTTCAGGAATGAGCTCAGTTTGCCGGGGGCTGGCCGGGGGTCATCGGAATAGGACTGAGCTGCTGCCAGGCAGCTCTACGCACCTAGGCAGGGGTGGTATGCCTTCCTGGATCTTGGCTGCCACCAGGTGGAGGCCTGGTCATAGCAGTAATGCTCAGGGGACCAGAGAGACATCTGGGAGGGTGGAAGGAGGCCACAGTTCCAGAGCGCGCATGCCTCCTAGCATATGTGCTTCCTTGCCGTGACGCAGCTCCGGAAGGAGTGGGAGAAAATTAGGTGGAAAAAGAGGAGACCAGGCTTAATGATGCCTTGCTCAAGGGACCACAACCCACCCTGCTGCTGCAGGACATTGGGGGGCTAGTGGAGAGAAGTAAGGGATGTGAGATGTTACCTGGGTTGAGGCTTAAACAGCCACCTGGTCAGCCCTGGAGGGATAAAAAGTTTTATAAAAAATGTCCCTAACAGCCAAGAGCAACAGCACTGTGATACATGTAGACAACTGTTATGGCAAATTAGATGAAGAAGCTTCAGAGTTGAGGGAAATCCTTTTGGTGATAAAATGGGTGGGATTTTTAAAGGGGAGAGCACTGGTGCAACTTCCAATTATGAGCAGTGGCAGCATTCTCCGAGATGGGCCAACATGTTTGATTGCTATTTTCAAATGTGTAATGCATTTGCAACTGTTTGCTTGCTTTGTAGTCCCTTGCTTCAAAAAGTGATACATGCACCATTTTGGGGGCGTGGGGGGGGGTGCTATTGCCAGAATGTTGCATAGTTGCACCAAATGTTAGACCAACTTTTATGTGGTCTATACGCCAAACTATTTATGTTGCAACTGCAAGAAACTGAACTCAAATCATGACACACTACTTTGGAAATCCTGACCACTTTCTTTCAAGTCTTGATAATTCTTGAACAGTCAGGGGTGGTATACAGTACATTATATGAAGGACAGTAAAATTGCTGAATGATGATTTGTGGAGAGTCAATTTCTTCCATGATGTTATCCCTGAAAATTCTCACAGGTGAAACTAATGCCCACAAAACAACCTATTTATAACCATAAACATAAATGAAGACATTTTATAATTGCATAAATCCATTTTAGGGCACGTGTCACTGGGATAGTGTCACTTCTTGGGTAGTTAAAGGCACTCGGCCTGTGGCCTCATATCTCAAAATGCATCTGAGGTGGGAAGTTAGCCCAGCCCAACACATGCCCTGGCATGCCTTATTGCTTAAGTAGCTACAGTCTTCAAGCATAGGTTCGGTGTGGCTTTGTGTGGATTTGATCCAGAAGGTCATGGATTTAAGTTTCAACTGGGGACTAGAGGTGCGTGAAGTTGGTACACTTTGCTTCAAGAATTAATTTGCAAAGTGTTCCAATGTCACCAAGTGCCAACTGAGTTATGTTTTTGGCAGGTGAAGTGGCACTTTTGCAAGTGATGTCATGCAAATTCAGCTGCGAAGTTGCCACCTCGTGATGGCTTCACCTGGAAAAAGTGGCACTTCTTCAGGAAAACCCATTGTGAAGTGGTGAAGTGCAATGTTTGAGTGAAGTGGCAACTTAATGAAGGCAGATGTAACCATTTTGCCGGAACTTTACTAAAGAAATAAAACTTTGCCACATCTCTGTTGGGGACTAGGTCTCTTTCTCCATTCTGACATGGTTTCCAATGAAAGGTCAAAGTATTAACTGGTGCAAGCACCACAACTGCAACATTGGGGTACTCTTTGGTTGAATTATGTTTAAGTAATAATGCTTGACAGGGTGTGGGTTGTGCGGGGTAACCTCACGCTTGAGTGGTTGGGCACGAGGCTGCAGGCCGTCCTTCTGGGACGTTGGATGCACTCGGTCTGCAGCCTCGTGCCCAACCACCCAGGCGTGAGGTTATCCCAGCACAACCCACACCCTGTCATGCATTATTGCTGTTATACAATGACTCGTTGTTATACAAAATAAAAAAACATTTAAAAACTGTTTTAGTAGATTTTTAGTGAGGCAATAAATCTCTGTTTCTTAAGAGAAGCTACTAACAATCATCCAGCAAATCAATACAGTGAGGTTGTGCTCAGATAACCTCACTGGTTACAAGGGCAGACAGCCAATCAGGTTCCAGGATTTTTTATTGCCATTGTGTAATTAAGCAATAAGGCATGACAGGGTGTGGTATATCATGGGATATCGTCATGCCTCGGATGATTGGGCACGAGGCTGCAGGCTGAGTGCGTCCAACCACCCGAGAAGTGACTATGTCCCATGATATACCACACCCTGGAGTGACTTATTGCTATTATGAACTGAGTTTCCAGTTTTATAAATAAAAAAAAAATAAAAAAAAAACAGGTTTTAAAACATTTTATGAATGAGTTTTTGGGTGATGTAGGAGTACATTTTGAAAAAATAGTTCTCAGACAGTAGAGAGCAAGGAGGCTGGTGGTGCTGGAACTCTTTTGAAGTTGTGATCATGTAGCCCGATATCATCATGGCTTCAAAGAGCTCTCGGCCAATCAGATTCCTCTATTCACAATCCTCAATCCATAATACATAATATGGAAGTAATGCAAATTGAAACTATACCTTGGTTACAGAAATTGCTGTTCCCTTCTTATGGCTTCATATACATCATATTGTTTACAGTAAGTTACACAGTTGTAATTTTTTGGGATAACACCATGTTGCATGAACTTTGCATACCGGCTAGGTAGTGCTGCCCGGAAATGGATAAGGTTGTCCTTCAGGTGAGATGTTAAACTGAAGCCCCTTCTGCGCATGACTGGAAGATGTTCTGGTTGAAATTACAGATCACATGGTACTCTTCAAAAAATAGGGGCATGCTCTATTGCCCTGGGCAACTTCAGTTTCTCTATACAACAGGTTCTGATGCAGTTGTGGATGTTTGTGTATGGGATGTAGTCGAGGCGGCTTTGTTGGTCTGTATCTAACTCAACAAAAAACCCGAAAAGTCAGCCTGCAGGGAGCAGTGCTGTTTGTGTGTCAAGTAAATCAGCAAATCAGCACTCCAGTAGACACAAAAAGTGAAAGTGAATGAAGATTGTAAGTTGTAACTTTAACTCGTGCATTGTTATGTACAGTATGTACTGTAAGACATGAACTATGTTACACAACGTACCTCTACTCTGTGCTTGTAACCACCCATAACAACCAGGTCACTCCTGTGAAAGGAGAATCCCAGGCATGGATTTTCAAAGTATGGATGAAGGACTTGTAAGCCATAGGACATGATGGGGTGTGCATTAGACACTTCTAACACACAGCCAGGGGCATAGCAAGGCATAAGACCGCAGGTCAAGTGCCTTCAGACCCTGGCTGTGCATTAGAAGTGTCTAATGCACATCGCTGAAGTGTCTTATTACACTTATAAAATGGGAATCTATTTAGCATGCATATAAATATTAAAATTGTGTGGTTTAAATACCAAAAAAGTACATTTTTAAATGTATTTTGAGTTAATATAGTTCTGTGCCTTCATGAGCATGATACATTTCTTTTTTTACTTCAGAACATTTATCCTGATGTAGCCTTCATAGCTGTAGTTGTTTTTTATGTTGCTTGCATGCATGCACAAGAAACATGTTGTGGCAGCTTGTGGAGGTGCAGCACTGTTGTGGCCAATGCCCCCACTGCCTTGTGAGGCTTGGCCCGCTTTCCCCAATGGGGTGGCAAACTGCTGCTGACACCAGTTCAGCCAGTGTGCCACCACCTTGAAATGTTTTAGCCGCTGCCATCAGGGTCACCTCGTCACTGCAGTGTTAGCCATTCCGCTGCAATGAGGGAGCGACCCATCATTGCAAGGCGGTCACTTGCATGCCCTTGACGCAGTTTGCTGATAGGGAGCCCAGTCCCTGTCAGCATAATGTCACTGCCTGAAAGTTTCTGTTGTCTGCCGAGGAGGTGCCCAATCCCACTTGGCATCATGTTCCCCCCCATTTTCTTTGCCAACAGGGCACCCAATCCCCACCAGCTTCAGTCCCCCTTTCTCACATGAATTTGCCAATGGGGGAGCCCACTCCCCAATGGCATAATGCCCCCCCAATGAATTGTGTGCCAAGGTGGGTGCCCAGTCCCCCTCGGCTCTTCTCCCCCCCCCGAATGTGCCGACGGGGGTGCCCAATCCCCCCGTCAGCTACAGCCCTCCAAAACACTCAGGTGGCACTCTGGGAGCCCATCCCAGTGTGCCAAATGTCCCTGTAAAAAGAAAAACTGTCCCGTGATGTTTTTCTTTTTTTTAAAACCCTGTATAACAGAAAATGGTCCCTCGTCGAGTCCATGGCCCCGCCCAGAACCTGCATCCATCCTCTGCGCACCCTGCCTCCTTACACCCCCCTCACCCCATACTAACCTCCGGAGCCCAGCACGATGATCTTCGGTGGACCGGGAACATGTCTGCACTCTTCAAAGCCGACCGTGAACTAAAGAAATGCCGGTGAGCTGTATAATGGCATAAATAAGTTTTTTTTCAACTTTGGTGCATATCTCAGACATTTTTGGGAATTTTGGCACCAGATTTTCAACATGGGGTTATTGGGACCCCTTCTCATGAATTCAGCCACTGTCATGGCTTTATTCGGTTCCAAAAGGTGATTTCGCTGTCACTGCATGTAATCACCTTTCGGGACCAATTAACAAAATGACAGTGCCAGTGTCAGTGTTCATGAGGTGGGCTCTCAAAAAGCCTATGTTGCGAATTTGGTGGAAAAAATCCAAAAAATGACTGTTTTACGAGCATGCATTGCGCAGTTGCTACATACGCTCATAACTTCGCGAATTTGCAATATTTTCATGCCAGATTTTCAACATTGGCACTTTTTCACACCTCCTTATGAACAATACAGCTGTCATTTTTCACATCCTGGCCTAAATGTGTTTTTGCACTTCCGGTGAAGAATAGTGCTGTCGCTGAGGGAAATCAGTGTTTGGGACAGATTAAGAAAATGACAGTGACACTGTTCATGAGCAGAGGTCCCAAAATGCCTATGTTGAAAATTTGGTGATGATAGTCCATCAAATGTCTGTGTCACAAGTGTGTGATGCGCAGTTTCCACGTATCCTTGTAATTTAGCAGATTTGTAATATTTTCACAACAGACTTTCAACACTGGCATTTTTTGACACCTCCTTATGAACAGTATAGCTGTCATTTTTCACATCCTGACCAAAATATATTTTCGCACTTCCGGCGCAGAATAGTGTGGACGCTGTGGGAAATTAGTGTTTGGGACAGATTAAGATTGAGTGAGTGAGGGGGGAGTGAACAAGCTCAACTGTGCTCTGTCGGGACTACTGTGGATTTCTTTGTGAGCAGAAAAAGGCAGCAACACTGGCAGGGGCCCAGTACAAAAGTGCAGCCTGCAGCACTGAGAGAAACAAAACGAGCAAGTGAGGGAGGGGGAGTGAGCAAGCTCAACGGAGTTCTGTCGGGACTGCTGCAGATTTCTTTGTGGGCAGAAAAGGGCGCCAACACAAACAGAAGCCCAGTACAAAAGGGCAGCCTGCAGCATCGGGGGAAATAGAATGAGCGAGTGAGAGATGGGGAGTGAGCGAGCTCAGTGGAGCTCTGCCGGACTTTACAGTTGCTCACCTCCCGCCCAGGGTCCTCTGTGGTCCTATATTATAGCAGGGCTCTTGGGTGTAGACAAAGGCATGATTGGTTACTTTTAGGATTGCTGTAATAATACAGATTCAGTTCTGTTTATTTCTCTAACTGAGCTAAGTACTCAGCTATACTGTTATGATTGCTGTAATAATACATATTTATTTGTTCTGTTTATTTCTCTAACTGAGCTGAGTAATACTAGGTGTGCAATAGGATTTCTAACTGGGCTAAGTGAAACTATATGAGAGCTGAGAACAAAAAGTATGGCAGCTGAGGGGTGTAAAATGGACAAGGAGGCTTTAGGATTGCTACAGTAATATGGTATCCAATGGATGAGTTTTGAGACTGAATTAACCCGGTTGGCAAGGGGGCAGTAGGGGGACTAGTGTGGGGAGGAAACAGTAATTTGACTAAATAGGGGTCTAACAGTTGTAGTAGGGTACAGAACCTGGGAGTAAGAGCCTGTAACATAAGATGGGGGCCAAAATGGAGCAGGTGCCACATGTCAATAGGGCGGGCATCTTTGGAAGAGTGGTGGGCTGTACAGGGTGTGGGTCTGCCATGATCCTGGACTGGCCTTGGAGGATGGGGGGAGTATGGTCTGTAGATGACTGGCTAGTTTGAGAGAGGAACTGTGGAGGTTAGGGATGAGTCTAAGTGGCAGGGTAGATGAGCATGGTAGGCATCCTGGGGGGGAATAAGGGATGGCATAGGGCGACGCAGAAACAACAACTAGGGAGTGAAACCGACCCCAGTATCAGAGGCACTAACAGAAAAGACAGGAGAAGAGAGGGGGTGCCCGAGGCGAGGGGGGGCCCTCCTGATGGGGAGGCAGAGACCACAAGTAGTACCAGGGGAGAGAGCAAATGGCTGTGAGTAGGGAGGGACCAGGGGTGGCACGGAAGGGAACAAGTAGGAGGGGGGAACCAATAGGGGAAGACATGTAGGAGGGGTATCGACTAGGAATAGATTTGAACCTCTGCTATGGGAGAGAGAGAGGGAGCAGGAACATACTGAAGGGGGGGAGGAAAAGCGGGGCATGAGAGGGATGGCAACAGGTTGGGGAAGAGATAGCGAGGACGAAAGGGTAGAAGGGGGCTAGTAAGGAAGGAGGGGGTGGTGACTGCAGGAGAGAAGGCTAGAGGAAGGGGGAAGGATTGTAGGGGCATCACTATTGGGGTAGAAGGGAATGGAGGCTCTAAATTGACAACAGCGGGGATAGGAGAGGGGTTGGAAATCAGCAGGGGGCAGGAGGCGAGGTCGACATGGGAAACCCAGTAGGAAGTAATCAGGCTGGGAAGGGGCTCAAGGGGAATGGGAGTAATAAGGCAGAGAAAAGGGATGAGGCAGAAGTAGGGGTACAGATACAGAAGTCTCAGAGGGTGCACCTGGCGGGGGTAAGGGGCAGGGAAGAATGAATACTGGGGTGGTGGAAGGGGCATTAGAAGGGAAAGGGGGTTAGGGACAGGGGGAATACTCATCCTGGGGGATTCTATACTGAAATGGGTGAGATGGGGCAGAAAGGGGGAAAGGCACAGCCGTATTTGGGTTGAAGCTGTCCCCAGGTTGACTGCAGGAGGGGCAGGTCAGGCACTGCTCAAGCATGCAGCAAGGAGGAGGAAGAAATCTCATCTACTGTTGCATGTGGGTACAAAAGACTTGGTGGGGGAGACTGTGGAAGTAGTGAGGGGGAGGTTCGAGTAGTTGGGCAGGCAGTGTGAGGGGGTGGGGAAGTCGGTGGCATTCTTGGAGGTACTGGTGGTACCATGTGCAAGCATGGGGAGGAAGAGTAAGCTTGAGAATTTCAATGTGTGGCTGAGGGATTGGTGCCACACCAAACATTATGGGTTAGTGACTAACTGGGGTAGGGTCTTGGGGGGGAATAATGACTTGTATGCGGGAGACTGGGTACACTGGAGCAGGAAGGGGAGAGGAGTATTAAAGGCAGCATTACTGCCGGCCCACTGGCGCTGAGGGTTGAGACGCTGGACGCCACACCTCACACCACACTGGCGACCCGGGTTTGGATGTGAGCCCAGGCCACCAGGGGTCGATAGAGGAGGGATAGGATTGAGCATCTGGAGGACTCCTCTCCAATCCCAGTGAAAGTACACAGCAAAATTGAAATCCAGAATAAATGGTGTTACAAACTCACCGATATGGCACAGCTTCTTAGAGACACAGGAGAGCAAGGCAAAACTGAACACATGTGTGTCTCACTGCAGTTACCACCAGTACCATGAAGTATCATCGGCAGCACTTCGGGAATTTGGCCAGGCATTCTATTTTATGTGCCGTGAAAGACATACATTAATAGTCAAATAACTGTAATTGAAATTGATCCCGCCCTTGACTGCCTCTCAGTCCTCAATCTGAACATCTCAGTTATCCCTCTGTCTCTCTCCCTTCTGCTGGCGCTCCATGATGCATTTCTCTACCTACCATGATCACTCTCCCCACTTACTAGTGCTCTGTCAAGTGCTGTCTCTACCGTTTCTGTCCCTGACTACCAGTGCTCCACATTCAGCAAGAATGAGAGTAGGTTTTTGATGGAGTGTAGTTTTTTTATGCATTCTAAATGTAGTGTGGGTAGGTGAGCAGGATCCTTAAATTGAGCGAGTAGAGGGGCAGGTGGGTGTGTGGGCAGGCAGGCTGGAACAGACATAAAGGCTAAGGATTAAAACAAACGTTTGTTGTCCCAAAGTCATTTTAATTGAGTAAAAATTAGGATGCAGTCAACATATGGCACCTTGTTTGTGTATCCTGGTTTTGTATGTGTGAGGCAGGCCTGGTTTAAAAAAAATGGCAGCTGCTATAATCCTAAAGAAAATAAACATTCTGAATTATGCTCATTTATGTCATTTCTTGCTGCATCCAGGTTAGCAGCACTTGTTTGTAACTGTGCATTAGATACTTATAATGCACTGCTACTGACCAATCCATCAACCCTTGAGTTACCTTAAAGTGTATATGTATCTATGTATCTGTATATTGGTTCTGTTGCTGTGTGCTCTATATTTTTTTTTCCAATCTAGATGACCCTGTCATATACACTGTTCCTATTGTAAATACCATCAAATTTTGCAAAGATTGTTATTATTTTTTTTTCTGTATCATTGGATTTCTGTACTACTGGACATTTGTGAAAATGAGCATTTTTGCTCACATACTTTCCAGTATAAAAATAAAATTGAATTGAGGATACAGGATTTTCCCTTCCCATTTTATAAGAGGTAGTCATTTCGCTGCAGCTGGTCCACTGCAAATGCACCAAGATATTCGTATGTGATTTTCAAACATTTTGACACATCTGCACCAATGTGTGGCACAAAAATGATGTATGTGTCATTTTTGATGCATGGTTGTGACAGAGATGTCATTTTATGTGGCCTAGCAGCCACGTCGCAAGTACCACAGTTGTGTCAAAATAGCTCTGCCATTCTTTGAAATCCTAGCCCTTTATCTCCTTCAAGATTTTACAAAATATAAATAAATAAATAGAAAATGATAAAACTGTGCAAAGCCATGGACAAAGGACAACAAACCCACAACATTTTACCTTTTTATACGTGGTTTTGCACAGTTTTACCGTCAATAAACTTTTCCTTTTTGTACCTTTTGAATTGCAGAGTTCATGTATGTGCAAAGCCACGTGGGTTACTTTTCTTGCTGTATCTACCTCATTGCTTTGTAAAATGCTTTGAGATGCTATGTGCATGAATGGAACTCAATAACTGCATATTCCATTCTGTTCTGTTTTATTCAGTTATATTCCGTTCTTTTCTATTTCCGTACTTCTGAAAATTGTTGAGTAGAAGAACATTTGATAAGGGTTATTATACAATGGCAAGAAACAATCTGGGACTGTGCTTGGTCAATTTGGGGCTGAACCCATGGCGTTATCCCAGCACAACGCCACAGGTCTACTGGCATCATTATGGCCATTCATCATCCTTTTTTTGCATCTCTTCTTAAGAAACAAAAATATTTTTCCACTCTAATAAAAACATTCTTTAAAACTATTTTTTTTATTTTATATATAACAATGAGTCATTGTATAATAGGAATAATGCACTCCAGGGTGTGTGTTGTTTGGGATAACGCCACACCTGGGACATTGGACGCACTCGGCCTGCGGCCTCGTACCCAACCCCCCCAAGGCATGGCATTATCCCAGCACGACACACACCCTGTCATGCATTATTCCTTTATTATTCACCAGTGTGATAGATATGTACCCTCTATGCCTCCCTCAACTGGCTCACCCTTGAAGGCAGGTTCCAACTTAAAATGATCTCTTTCCTACACAAAGTTCACCGTAACCTGCTGCCAATCAGTGTTAACTCCCTTTTCCCCTTATCGGTTCCCAAGCACAGCACAAGAGGGGTAGCCTGTCATATCTTTGACACCCCCTTTTTACTGCACCAAGCATGTGCAGAACTCCATCACATACAAGGGCCCTAAGTTTTACAATAAACTGCCCCCTGCACTTCAGGCCTGTAGTTCAATTTGCTCATTCACCTCCTCCGTCAAGGACCACCTCCTCCAATCCACCACCGGTGTCTGCCCCGGTAGGTAATCCCCCTGAATGTCCACCAACCCTTGAGTTACCTTAGAGTTTATATGTATCTGTATATTGGCTCTATTGTTGTGTGCTCTGTATTTGTATTTTTTTTCTAATCTAGATGCTCCTGTCATGTACACTGTTCCTATTGTAAATACCATAACATTTTGCAAATATTGTCCCCTATGCACTATTGAGGTGGAGGTATGTGGAATCAGTGCATACCCCACCCATGTAGCTGTGCACCCATGAACAGGTGCACACCAGCTGGTATGCACTACCGGCTGCTACCTGTCTGTGGCTCCACCCCTTTGGTAAGCAGGACTCGGCAGGGTGGCCAGGGATGCAGACCCAGCCGGGCATCCAGTCGGATGCCCAGACCGGGACACAGAGTGATCCCTTACGCAGTGGGGTGCGCGTTGGCAGCGTGCCCCATGGAAGACCTATGTCCAGTGGCTGTGGTAGAGACAGGAGGGCAAAGCCACTGTCCCTCCCATGATGTGGCCTTGGAATGGGTCCCAGTGACTGGGTAGGGGGTCTATTGGCAGTGCTGGGGGGGCACTGTACCCCATCACATGCCAGAGGGCACTAGTGGCAGGGGTTGACTGACTGTGCCATGTGGGGGACAGCTTCCATGGGTCGGTGCCCCCATGCGGTGTGTGGGTATGGTGGGGGGAGGGTGCCTGGGAGGGGCTGAGCACCTATGGGTGCTGGGTGGTGCTGGGTGGTCATGGGGAGTTCTGGCCACAGTGGTTCCAGTGGCAGTGGGCTATCTGCCCTGTCCGGGGTTGTGTCCAGTTGTGTGCATGGAGTGCATAGGGGGCTTATGGCAGGGTTCTCCCTGTCATATCCTCTGCCCTCCTCCACACTCCTGTGGCCAGCACTAAGCACCACTGTGCATGGCACGTAATGCTGGCATGCCTCTAGCCCATTCCTGTGTGGTGTGGTCCACAGCCATGGGGGATCAGGTGCATTGTGTCTGCATGCCCCCCCCTTTGTGCATCCCACATAAGGGGCACAGTGGGTGCAGAGTGGCTATGCACCACAGATATGTGGCGTATAGCCACTCTGCCCATTAGTGCATAGGGACCATTGTTTTTACCGTTTTCTCTGTATCATCACAGTTCTGTATCACTGGACATTTGTGAAAAGGGCCATTCCATTTTGCTCACATACTTTCCAGTATAAAAATAAAATGGAATTGAATTGAATTTATACCGGATGTATTGTTATGTTTATGTTTATACAGTTATTTCAGTGTTCTAGTCTGTGTATATTGAGAAGGCAAATTCTGATGTCTTTATATTTCACCCCAACTGGTCTTGTGTAAAATTGAGTTTCAAATAAGTTAAGTATTTCTAGATACTTACTTCAGATATTGTTTTCATCTGTTAACTGGATCGGAGACATCAAATATTCTTGAAAGTTAAAGTGCTCTTTTTGGTCTGCTGCCTGACTGTCTTTTATGATTTTCTGATGTTTCTTCATCTAATACATCAAAGTACATCAGGGATATGTGGTGCTATCTAGTAAATAAATACACTATATTGAAGCCTTGTGAGGGATTGCGCTAAAGAGGGAAGCGTTAAAGAGACAGTGGGACTAGAGCTGCTAGTATGTGTCTTTAACAAATTTCAGGCACCATATGTAAAGATAGGGGACTGGGCTGTCCTTGAATGGTACTACAATTTGTACCCCAGTATCATGAGTCAAGAATCAGAGTGGGTATCTACTAAAAACTTGTATTTGGGGATACATGGCAATACCATGAAGGGGGATTTGTTCTACAGATTAATCGGCTCCTGGCATGCTGAGTACCAGCAATCAACATTTTGTTTATATTTATTTTGTGTGTAGTATGTAGAGGAAGGAGTTGGGGAGGGGGTGGCCATAACCCTGGTCAAATGGGTAGGGCTGGGAGTTTTTTTTTTATTCATTTTTTGCTTTATTGTTGCAAACTGAACCAGCTCAGAACATGGTGAACTTTGCCTGGTTGACAGTTGTATGTTCACATGGTTGATTTTTGGGAAGTTCTCACAACTCTAGTTGATAGGTATGTTAGTTTTCTTTACTTTTCCAGGTAGGCTATTCCACACATACTGCTCATCCTCTGTGAGTAGCAATGATTTCTGATTATCCCTTTATCCTTCTTCAGCCCCTACAGTTATTTTTGGGGACTGTGTCTCACCTTTGGTAACAAGAGGCTGGAATGTATGCGTTTGGGTACAAATGTAACCTTCCCATTTGTTGTATTTCTTTTTGAAAGGAAGCTTGAAATTTAGAGTTTACTAATGGATTGGTTGGGCTTGATCGTTCCTGCTAAGATGTCATCTAGATGCTATATAGAAGCTGCATAAAGCATGTACCCTCTTTGGGCATTATATACTGTACATTGAATCTGAAAGGCCTATGGTAATTACAAGTCACAGTACAACTCTGGATTACAACAACAATAACGAATGAAAAATAGCAACTCTGTACATTACTGACCTAAGGCAGGTTCCGCACATTCCTTATATTGCTCAGGAGTGCAGTAAGGTGCATCACCTAAACGGGAAAAAAAATAAAATTAAAATAATGAACAAACTAGGATCATCATACAGGAAAAAGGTTTCCAAGGACATATTTTGCTGTGCTGCTACTACAACTGGGAGGGCAAGATAATCTAGCAGTTAGAACACTGAACTATGAAACAGGAGATCATTGGGTCCAATCTCACTACAGCTACCAACTCACAAAGATTATCTCATTATGGCTACCAACACAGTGCAACATTGATCAAGTCACCTGACCTCCCCATGATTCAGATCTCCAGACTGTAAAACTGGAGTGGCAGAAGCTGCACCCACCAAAAATTAGATGTATTACAGAGAGAGTCACACAGGATGTGTACATAGAGGCTTCTTGACTTTAATTTTCCATAAAGTGGTGGCATTCATCATGTTTCTAATCTCCAAAGGTCATAATTATGCTGATGCAATTTAAACTAGTGATGTGCATAACAGTTGCCCCCCAGAAGAAGCCCCCCCCCCATGCACACTTCTGTGCATTTTTTAAAATCTACACTTGTGGGAAACATTGTAATATTTAAATAAAAAAGCACTGGCAAAATTGCACATGACTTTTGTACAATTTCACAAAAAACTGCTTGACTACAAAATTGGCAATTACATACAATTTTGCAAGAGAAATAAGCAGATCACCCAGTGCTAGTGGTGAGACTGGAAACTGTGTCTCTGGGTTCAAAAAAGCCATGTGCTATAACTACAAAATGCAATGCTGCACTACCTGCACTGAAAATAATACCATCAACCTTGTGACTCTCTTCAAGTTCAAGATTGTTGCAGGCATAAATCCATTGAGCAAGCTCATTCACAAGGAGGTCCTAAGACAAATATCAGGAATACAAGCAAGTAGCAGCACAGCATACATACATACAATCATACATTATCCAGGTAGCAACAGAGAATATATGCATACATAATACAGGCAGTGATAGTGGGTACAATGTGCAAAAAAAGAAAAAAAAATACAGGAATAGCAGGATGAGATTTATACCGACATGGAATACAGTAGATAATGCAGGCATAGTAAACAGTAAATGACAAATGCCGCGAGTGAGCAATATGCACATCAGGAATAATAAAATGGAATAGAGTCGGGTAACTGGCAGAGGCTGAACTAAGGTAATAGATGAGGTGTAATGGCTTGAGGAGGATACCAGTTACATAGAAAGAAGGCCACGAAAGAGAGTACATTTAGTACTGGCGTATTGGTAGTGCAAAGCTGGAGTACAAGAATAGATGGGGAGGGGAGAAAGGGACTCAACGATAGGGAGGGATGAGAGGGGGAGTAGCAGAGTGAGGGAGAGAGGGAAGAAGAAGAAGGGGTGGGGGGTGTTGTGGTAGGACTGAAGAAGAAGAAGGGAGGGTTAGGGGAGATGTGTTGTGGTAGGACTGGGGTTGTGTGGATAAGGGACACAGCACCGACAAGGGAGCCATTGGTTACAGCCTATGAGAGTTGCATATTTCTTTAACTAGTCTCGTGGTTAGGGTTTTAAAGGCATTGACAGATGTGAGGAAAGTAAGTTTCAGGGCAGAATGTAGATTATTCGAATCGGTAGGTAGGGTATAGGAGATGGCAGTTTTGCCAAAGGACGTATGAGTCCTGGGGACATCTAAATACAAGAAAACAGACTTCCTGAGGGAGTAGGTACATAGGGTTATGTGGACAAGGGAAAGCAAGTAGTCTGGGAGCTTTTTCAAAGGAATTTTTAGCATCCAGATGCCCGAGTGTAACAAGCACCTTGTAGCAAGGGAGGTCCAGCCAACGGACACATACAGGTCACAATGGTGAGTTCTAAATGGAGCATTAGCGATGAATTGTATGGCTTGGTGATAGAGGACATCCAGTTTGTGCAGACTGGTGACCGTGGCGGTTTTGTATATTAGATCACCATAATCGAATAGGGGTATGAAGCTGGGCTGGACAATGCTTTAAATTTCTAAATAAAAATGTTTCTTGTTTTTCCATGCTATGAACTTACAGTTAGTTCTAGATTTTCATGGTTTTAATACTGCATCCATGCTTGTCATTGAATATCTATGGAAGGCAATTCGCCACTGGACTACAACTGGATTTAATAATTGCTCCATGCTTGCTCATGGAGTTCCATGGAGATTCCATGGAGTTCCAAGAGTTCCACTGTTCACCCATGTGATTCTTACAAAAAAAGTGTGAAAAATATTCCATAGGCTCCCTTGCAACAAGCCAGTTCACTCTGTGCTTCACAGTTCATTTGTTATGCTACTTAATTAGCAAAATTGCCTTGAGGCAAACAGGTCCTACGGCAAAGGAGGAAAATGTTAATATAATGTGATGTCACTAAATGAGATACTTAACATGTTATTTAGATAAAGTGCACCAGATACTTTAAACATGACACTTTATGAACTGTTTTCGGGGTTGCTATGATTTAGACACTGCAGGTTTACCAGTTTTATGAATTTTTTTGGGATATGATGACAGTCATCATTTTGAGGTTTGGTCATGAATGCTTTTTACATTTAAAGAGACAGATACTTTATGTCAGGTATAATGATTACTTCTCAAAGAAACAGATGCCAGATGCCATTTCCTAAGATTTGTTCTGCCTGCATTGCAAGATTGGATATTTTTATGCGTCAGTAAAAATTTGAGCTGTCTTCAGCCATTTGATAATAATGAAACTTGTGTGTGGTTCACTCATTTGAGTGCTGCCTCATGTCTTTGATGCTCCGGAACATTTTTTTTTCAGTTCTTCAAGTGACCTAGACAAACTAAGGTGCTAGGCTGACCTTCAGGAGCTGGAGGGTGGAGCCTCCTGTTTAGCTCACACAATTCAGCTGCAGTTTCATGGCTTGTCTCCAGTTACCTCTCTTCACTCTTTATTACTGAGGATATCTGCATTAAAACTTGATGTCTGTGTATCAGTCATCCTCTCCTCTCATCGATTTTCCCTTTACTGACTCATAATGCTCTGTTTCTAAGTCATTGCCAAAGCCTCTGATTGTGATGTCACGAACACAGCAGTATGACATCAGCAAATGAAAAAGCATTTTTAATTATTTTAGTCTTTGGTAACCGGGGTAAGGCTCACTAGGCACAAGTGCCTGTTTTCAGGGGCGACGTGGGAACACTGGGTGGTTAAGTGACTTGCTCAGAGTAACACAGTATGCAAGTGAAGGATGTGAGAATCAAACTCAGGTCTAGTCTGCTGGATGTACCAAGCTCGTTCACACTTCATTCCTCTAACCTCTAGGCTATACTGCCAACCCATGGATCCAATGATGTCTGAAACAGAACAAATCCCCTTTTCATACAGATGTCTTCAGTAGTGAAGCATGAAGTGAGATAAACACAGAACATTATTTAAATATAAGCTGAATTGTGTCTAAATATTCCATCTTAAAAAGTTTGAACATTTTTAAAAATTTTCCCGGAACCTTGAAAATCATTATATTATGTGTGATACACCTCTACACAATTCACTTTTAACACAAAGGAGTTGAATATGTATCCCACCTCAGTTGTGTGAGTTTGTTAAAGGGAACATAATCCCTTTTTTTGCAGTTTTTTATAAAATTGGAAGTGGGTGCATGTGTGAAGTCTGTTTAATGTATGTTTGTTTTAAAATACCCCTATGTTTTGCTCAGGGTCCTTGTTAGCGCTGTTATTTTTCTGCCCAATATTAACTTTTTAATTTCTTATCAGCTGTAGAACCCAATGACATCAACTGAGCAGTAATCTGCAATGAATCCTTCCATACAGTCTTCCACTGAACTGATGTCACTAGGTTTTAGAATGGATAAGCAATTAAAAAATAAATATTAGGAGGAAAATATCAACATTAACAAGGGACTCTAAATGAAGAAAAAAATGTTATTCTAAAGCAATCATATGAAATAATAAATTGGGAATATTAAACAGATTTCACACATGCCAAAATGTCCAATTATATTAAAAAAATGTAAAAAAAAAAAAAACAAAAGAAAAAAAACAAGGTTTCTGTTTATTTATTTGTTTGTTTTTGATTCCTGGTAGGTGCTCTAGACATAGAAAATGCCTATTTTCAGGCACAATCCGGGAGAGTACAAGTCAAGTACAGTCAATACAGAGGAGCATAGGTACTCTAAATACAATCTACAGGATCAACTGGCAGGGAAACAACAACCATCACAGTAAGTATAATACAACAGTAATGTACAAAAGTCTTAAACATAAATATTAAGCAATAGCAACGTACAATAAACAAAGGTAATAATACGAATCAATAAATTGTCAGGGGCTCAGTAGGTAGCACACTCGCCTCTGAGGCCGGGAGATCAGAGGGCTGTGGGTTCAGTTCCCACATCTGGCACTTGGGTTAATATCCCAGTACTGACACTGTAGTGCAGCATGAGGGGGTGCTGCACTTCTGAGGTGCCGTCTTTCGGATGAGACGTTAAACCAAGGTCCCATCTGCCTGGATTGGTGGTAGTTCAGGTGGATGTTAAAGATTCCCATGGCACTTATCGAAAAGAGTAGGGGAAGTTTATTAAACAAAGAAACAAAACATCACAAAATAAACAAAAAAAACTGTCAATAATTGTTCATATCATTAATAACAGTCAATATATGAATATACAATTCATAGATGCAATGCAATCATTCAATATACATTTGATACAATCAAAAGGGAAAAAATCTCCAAGGACTAGCTAGTTTTTCTACAGTGTATTTACAATGATCTTTTTCTTTAATTTTAAACATCCCTGCCTCAACTTGTGAAATAATAACTGAATGTAAAACTTGCTTTTGCTGTAATATATACTGACATCTGGCCTGCCATAAAAAATACTGTACCAGTGAAAAGAATACATTTAAAGTGCTTTTATGGTATTTGCTCCAAGCCCCTGTATAATCCCCTAAGATTAAGGTACCATAAGAAAGTAAAGATAAATATGGCATATTCCAGTGAAAAGCAGCTGCACTCCAAAACAATTTACTCTTCGGACAGTCTAGAAAAAAATGAAACTGGCTTTCTTCTAGATTAATACATGTGGGTCTAAGACAATATCTATCAGTTTGTGGTTTATATTTTAGATTGCCTCTGACTCCTAATTTCCCTTGAGCTGAAATCCATACAATATCCCATGTCTGCACAGGTAGTCTAAAATCCGTCTGTTTATGTAATGCAAAAAGCATTCTAGTAGGCACACAGTTTGGAAAAAGAAGTGTTACCTGTTGAACTTCATACACTATATATGTATAAAAGGTTTTCCTATTTAGAGGAAATAATTTTTGGAAAGATACTTTCCACTGATGCAGTTTCTTTAAAGACGAAATCCCATAACCAGGAAGATTATCCGACCCCAATACTTTTGGAGGTACCAAAGACCATTTTGTAAAATACCGATGCCAGAGGAACTGTACCCAATGTTGCCATCGTAAACTAGCTACAGACCATATAAAATTAAAGGAAGAAAACAAAAAAATAGAGTGATAAAAAACCACTGGATTCACCATCTGCAACCCCCCTCTTTTAATAGGAAGATAGGTAATATCCCTTTTTACGGGGTTCAACCTATTACCCCATAACATTTGAAAAAAAAATACTGTTTAATCTTGTTTCTAAATGAACTGGTGGTGGATAAAGGTAACTTAGATATAGAAACACTGGCAATAGAAATGTTTTAATAATCAAAACCCATTTTTTTTTTACCAAATTTCCAATGTTTCCATAGGTTAATTTTACTTTCCCCCAAGTTTAGCTGCTGTTCCCAATTATAGGTGGCCATATCTCTATGTCCAAACCAGATACCCAAAATTTTTGGGGGGTAAAACCGAAAAAGATATACCTAAACAGTCATTCAGATTAGGATACGAAGAATCTAAGGATAACACAAAACTCTTATCCATATTGAGTTGCACCCCAGAAAAATGTCCAAAATAATTAAAGACATCTAATGCTTTTCTCAAAGATGTGACATCCGCTACTAAAAGAGTCACATCTTCAGCATAAGCTGTCATTTTTTCTGTTTCTAACTGAGGAGCGGGAGAGAGTCCAATTATACTTTGACCCCAAGTAATTCTCCTAATAACAGGATCTAATACAAATACATACAATAGGGGACTTAATGGGCAACCTTGCCTGACCCCTCTACCTATACTAATCTCATTTCCAAACAGTCCATTAACTATAGGAATTACAGCCGCTTGACTATAAAGCAAAATAACCCACTGTACAAATTGCTTAGGAATGCCATATTGTAATAATAAGTAAAAGAGATATGAATGGTTAACTTTATCGAAAGCTTTAGTCTGATCCAAAGCTGCCACTAGGCCTGGATGAGTATTAAGTTTACTGCTCTCAAAAAGATCTCGTAACAAAAATAAATAATGTTGAATTTTTCGAGAGGGAATAGCACACATCTGAGCAGGATGAATTAGAGACTCCGCTACCTTTATTAGGCGATTATGCAGAATTTTTGCTAACATTTTGTAATCACTATTAAGGAGACTAATAAGTCTCCAATTCGACAATAACTTCTTATCTCCCTTTTTGTAAAGAAATGTCAGAACAGAAATAGTAAAATCTTTACTAGGGAAATCAGCAGTTAACATGTAATTAAATACTAGTGGTAAAAAATACCTCGTATATGTCACACATACTTTATAGAAATCATTAGGGATGCCATCTAATCCTGGAGATGTTCCTCTATTTAAATGTTTAATCACTTCTTCAACTTCCTGTGTAGAAACAGGTTGGATTAAAAGTTGTTTCATGGGTTCCTCTACCTGAGGTAATGTGCCTAAAGACTGAATTGGGAAAGCATCTGTTGAAAAGCTGTTGCTATCAAAAAAGAGTTTCTCAACATGCTTTTGTATTACCAGTGACATTTCTACATCTGTAGTAACTATATTTCCATTAGATTTATATAAACCTGACATCATTGTTTTCTCTAGCCTTGATTTACAAGCCTGATATGGGTCAGAAGCAGGCTGTTTGTGCGTTCCAAATCTAAACTCCATTTCCAAAGATTTAGCCCTATCATATTGATTTAGTTTCATTTGTTGTTTTATCTCAAAGATTTGTGAATTGTATTTTGCATGATCTTTTGGGGGAAAAGACATAAGTCTATAAAGCTGATTTCTATACTCTAAATATTTTAAATAATTAGAATTAGCTCTGTATTTTCCCCAACTGATAAATAAATCCTTTATTTTTAATTTAGTGTTTAACCACCAGTCATACACATTATCGAACATATAAATAGTGGAATATTTAACTGCAAAAAATAACTCTAATTTCTGATAATAATCTGATATCTCTAAAAAGGATATGTTTAGGCTCCGCCTTTGTATTGTGGACAGCATCCTAGGAGGGATGCCAGCTAAACACAAATCACTAACAAGAATGTGATGATCAGAAAATTCTGTAGGTTTCACTGTACTAAAATTAGGCTTAATATATTTGGATACAAATATCATATCTATCCGAGTAGCATATGTATGTCTATAATATGTTGCCCCCTGATGTAAATGTAAACCACTATAGACATCTGAGAGTCCTGTATCCCCTACAATGTTTTTCAGGGCATGTGCGTCACAATACATCTTTTTTCTAACGGTCCCAAAATATTTTATATCAATCTCACAATTAAAATCTCCACCCCATATAATGTGCCTTCTAGTATAAAGAAAAGGTTTGATTTCCTCAAATAGTTCAATCTGAGTTGAATTAGTTTGAGGTGCATAAACATTAATAAGACGAAAAACAAAATCCCCTAATGAACAATCTAAAATTAGAGCACGACCAGGTCCTTACATCCATTAATTTAGTAATTTTGAAATTAGTATTTTTAAATAAAATCCCAATCCCATCAGCAATATCCGACCCAAAAGTCCAATAAGATGGCTCCCAAACCCAACATCTTTTCAATTGTTCTATTTCAAAAAGAGAAGAAACCCTGGTTTCCTGTAAAAAGATAACATCTAGCTTTAAAATATCTAAATAAGCCAAGATAGAAATCTGTTTTTTATATGCCTTTAGGCTACATACATTATAAGAAGCAAGTTTTAAAGTGGCCATAAAAGGAAAATTCAAGGTCAAGGTCCCCCTTTCTGACTAAGACTGACTTTCCGTTTTTTCCCTTTTTTCCTTTTTTCTCCTTTGCTAATTCCATAGTCCTACTGTCTTCGTCTTCAGTGGCTAACTCCGACCTATGGGAAATGTCGGATTCTAAATCAGACTCCCCTGCCTCATCCTGCAAAGGTGCAAAAATGTTATCCGTAGGGATTGGGCCTATAGTGGAATGTCTAAGAGAAGCCCTAGTAAAACGCCTCCCCTTCACGGTCTTAAAAGGTGGTGGCATGGATGTAGGGGGAACCTGTTTCTCAGGAACCAAGGGCCTATTTAAATGTACAACCCTTTCTGCAGGTGTCTGGGGCCTAGTCATGGACACGTCTCCCTCCTCTACTACTGAAGGTTCAGACACCATTGTGGAATCGTGTTGGTTTACATCTGTCCGTTGTATAACTGGAGGGGAACTCCCCACGGAGTCCTTCCTCTTTATTTGAGCTCTGAGTAATAAATCATCCTGATCCCAGCCTTCAGAGTGATTCTGTTTTGCCCATGGGCACTGATGAAAAGCGTGCCCCTTATCATTGCATAAGTTACATTGGAATATATTGTCACATAAGTTCATGGAATGTCCAAACCCCCCACATAAGGAACATTTCAACATGTCACAAGCACTACTGATATGAGTTCGTGCCCCACACTTATAGCAGGCTCATGGCTGACCTCCATAAAAACAAACCCCTCTATCTTTTCCCAGAAAAAAACTGTTAGGAAGATGGATAATATCAGAATTGACCTGAAACAGTTTCACCTTAAATTTCCAGCCACCCGTCCATATACCTTCTGTGTCAAGTATAGCTTCAGGGGGACCTAAAATGTCACATCTGTTCTGAAGCCAGTGATATATGTCACTAACACTGACTCCTTCATTACGGAACATTATAGCTACATAACGAATCTGGGATCTGGTAAGCGGAATAGCGTAAAAGGGAGTCCATAAAGGGGTACTTTTAAGAGTAGTATATTTCTCCCAAAATTTTTCCAAGTGAGCATTAGCCTTGAAACTGACATCAAAAGAATCTTCTCCCGATACTTGCATCAACAGATAGACATCGGCAGGAAAAAAACCCATAGAACCTTTTAAAAGTTGTTTTGAAACGTAGTATCTATCAGGGTGCTCAATTAAACCTCCTTTATAACGTAATCTAACAGCATTCCTTCATGGTGCCTTTTCTAATTTGTTTTTAAACAGTTCTGACATAGGTATTTTCCTAGATTGCTGAGGGTTAGGAATCTCACTGTCAGAAGGTTTAATACCTGCTTGCCCTTGCCCACCTCCCTGTCGTCCCTCTTTGGATGTGCTTGGCCTCGGAAAGGCCAACACACTATCCCCTTCCATTAGAATTGGTTTAACAGGTTGGGCCCTGTCTAGAAATGAAAAGTCAATACCTGAGCTCAGGGTTTTTTCCTTGGTGGCATGCTTCGCTATTTCTGTGCTGCCTGATACGGCTTTGTCCCAAGATAAATCAGGGATCCACTGTCCGGAATCTGTATGCGTCCATCCTGATTCACTAAGTGCTGTAGTCGCCGACCAGTCCTTTAAAAAACAGTCCTTTTCCTTTTGCTTTTGTGAAAGCCCAAACTGTCGTCGCACCATTTGTGACGTAGAACAGGAAGATTGTACGACGTTCTCCTCCGCATTCAGCTCCCTCGATACAGCTTCCGAAATAACACACTGATCTTCAGCCAACTCTGAGTCTTTTAGACCAGAAGTAACCGGGATGTTTCCCGGACTCCCACCATCCAGTGCCTGAAACATAGCATCGCCAACCGTATGCTGTGCACTCTCCAGTACTGGAACTCTGCCAGCCATCTCCGGTAAATTCGTTGATAATGCAGGTAAATTCCTGATCTGTACCTCGCTGTTTTGTAACAATGAAGAGTTCTCCAAAAAGGCAGTTTCAGCTGTAGACAGACTCATAGCCTTCTCTAGACCATCCAGCTCCATGCAAAGTTTCTCAGGATCTGCCATTCTGCAGACTGTCGTCAGCAGGTCCCACTACTGGCCACAATGCAGCAGCAGAGTAGGGGAATTTCCCCAGTGTTCTGGCCAAATTTCCCTCATTCACTAAAAATACCACCAACAGCTTAATCTGGTTCAAGGTCAATTGACATTCATCTGTATTCCCCTCCCCCGGGTCGTGCCTGAAAATAGGCAGGATTGGTCTAGTGCACTTACCAGGTCAACAAATATAAATAAATAAATTAAATAACTGCAGGACAAGTAAGCATACCTCTCAACTGTCCCTGATTTTCAGGGACATCCCTGATATTGCCTCAGAATTTTCCTCTGTCCCTCGTAAAATTTGCATTTTTGTGACAGAACAGTGGGGAGTAAAATCACAAAATAATGTCAAACATTAAAGTTATAGACTTGTTCTTCTTCAGAAAATGCATCTTAACACAAATTCCCTCATTCTATCAGCTTTCTAAGAGGATAGTGACAATTTTTAAGATGTGTCCTTGATTTTGGATCTTTGTCCCTGATTTTTTTAAGCCTTGTCCCTGATTCATGAGGCAAGAGGTTGAGAGGTATGCAAGCAAGATAAAACTTCATGGAAGAGCAAGTGCATAACTGTTAGCTGAAATGCCCCCAGGTGGGAGGAGGAAAGTTTAGGTAGCACTGAGGGAGGGAAAAAGTATAGGTAAGACAATAGAGATTAGTTAGGAAGAAATGGACTTAAGGCAGTAAGGGCAAAGGAGCAAGGCTTAGAGCAGGCCCTGTATAGTGGGAGAGGTGCCAGGAAGAGTTCTGGGTGGGGGGGAACAAGTGCAGGGGTTGGTCTGTGGGAGGTAACAATGTACTGTAGCTGGCACGTAAAGCTAGTATGAGTAGAGGCGAGGTGGATGTCGGTAGGTTAGATGTTCCAATGTAGAGGTGCAAAATGGGAAAAGGCTGGAGCTCCCATAGCTGTCTTACATCCAGGGACTTGAAAAAGTATCTGATCACCATAGTGGGGTCTTTGTGGAATCAGGATCTGAGCTAGGGTAGGGGGAACACCTGAGCGAGAGATGCAGTCAGTCAGGGTGCCAAGTGAGTAGAGACACTTTGCTGAGGTGGAGAGCAAGTGAAGGTTGCTGTAAAGGTGGCAGTGATTGGTCCAGTGATGTGAGGCCAACGCAAAATGACATATGCTATTATATGTGGTGTCCCATTTGTCGATACTAGCTTTAGTGGCACCAATATGTGTAACAGAGCCATATGTGAGAGCAGGAAGATGTATGCCCCTTTCCTGTCAAATATATGGAGTCATGTTTTGTGTGTAATATTGAACAGAATTTACAGTAATGGTTCAGTATGTAGCTCTTGAGACTATAAAATAAGATATTTGCATCACTGTGGCATGCATAGATTCTTTTTTTTAAACTTTCTCTTTGTTTGTGTATGTCTTCTATCTGAGCCTTTTTTTCCCCTTTGGGGATTAACAGTCAATACAGTTGGTAGCAGACAGAAGCTATTGGGGTTACAGAAATATACAATGTATCAGAGTACATTCTGCAGTGGAATTAAAGTGGATGCCATTGAGGAACCATGCTGCCCCTGTAGCTTTTAAATTATACTGTAAAGAAAATATATACCAATAGAAGGGCCCAAACCCTTGCCTAGAAATAATGAGGGTTCTTGGGCCTGTGCTATTAAGGGTCTACAATGGAACAGACACAAATAAATATACCTCCATAAAGCAAACATACACATGAAAGGGTATCGACCTGTGTTGTTTCTTAACACATTATCATTTAGTCATGTTTCCAACTCTGCTACTTGGTCAAGAACTGTGAACCCCTCTAATTCTTCCATAAAGGAAATGAAAGGAAGCCATTCAGTTGTGTGTTGTTCAGTCCTTAACCCAAGTCAAGTGGTAGTACACTACTTGCAGTTCTTTGCATTTGGCTACCGATAAATGCTTTTTCAGTAAATATTATTTATTGCCCTGTCTTATCGGATATAGGCCCCGATATTCAGAGTTGTGCCTGGCATGGCACATGTGGTGGTGCAGTGCAACTGTGTTGCACTAATGAAACTCAGGGATATATTCAAAAGAAATGAGCAATGGCGCATTGCCTCTGAATATATCAGGTAACGCACACTGTGCAGATACGATGCACTGGCACATCCCCCCCAGACAGGGCTGAATACCAGGAATGGGAACTGCGCCAGCGCAACCGAGTTACACTGTGCGCAAATTCCTGATATTCAGCTGGCAGTATAAAAAAAGGGGGCAATAATGTATGCAAGGCACAAATGGGGCCATTTGCATGTCATTATGGCCCCATTTGCATGAGTTGTGCAGGGCAGGCCAATGAAATGCGCTTGGCGCCCTGCACAGCATATGTTGCTGCCAGAGCGGGTCCAGTGGCACCCCCCTCCCTACCTGTAGCCCTGATCGCCATATACTAATAATCCAAATCATCCCTGGTAGTCTAGTGGCACCCCCTGCTTCCCCATAGCGGCAATTGCCATATAATAATAGTCCATATTGTCCCTGGTAGTCTAGTGGCACCTTCTCCCTCCTTGTAGCAGCAATCACTGTATAATAATATTCCTTATCATCCCTGGTAGTCTAGTGGCACCTCTCTCCCTCCCCATAGTGGCGATCACCATATAATAATATTCCACATCATCCCTGGTAGTCCAGTGGCACCCCCCTCCCTTCCTGTAGCGGCAATCACTGTAAAATAACCCTGTAACTATTCCCTTGTAGTCAAGTGGCACCCCCTCCTGCCCAGTAGCCTGATCACCAAAAATAAAATGAAAATATATCCCTGGTAGTCCAGTGATACCCCCCACCTCTCCCAATGCTCCAATTCCTGAAAATGTACAACACTGTAATTCCTTAGTAGTCTAGTGTTCCCCCCACCCCTTCCATAACCCCGTTCACCAATCCTACATTAAATCCCCCTCCCTGGTGGTCCAGTGGCACCTCCACCCACACAGCACCACGGCCCGCAACACCCCGTCAGCGGCGGACAGCAACATACCGCCTGCATACCTCCGTGGCTACCCGCGGAACTGACAGCTACTGTGTAGGCTTGCAGTGCATCCTTCTGTAATAGTCATTCAGTGTGAATGCTATTACAATATACACTACAAGCCAATAATCCACACTGGGACCAATGGGATTACAGCCCATATAGTAGCTGTCAGTCGATGAGCAGCCGTGGAGGTATGAGGAAAATATGATGCTGCTGCCTGCCACTGACAGGGGGAGCTGGGTGAGCGGGGGGTCCTGTGGTTGGGGTGCCACTGGACCACCAGAGAGGGACATAGAGATCTGCGAGATGGGGTTATGGGAGGAGTGAGGGACCTAACTTACCATGGAACTCACAATGTTTACATTTACAGGAATCGAGCATTGGAAGAGTGGCGGTACCTTCTGGAATACCGGGATATATTTTCATTTTATTTTCAGTGATTGGGCTACAGGGCAGGACAGGGTGTCACTAGACTACCAGGGAATAGTTGCAGGATTATTTTATGGTGATTGCCACTACGGGGAAGGGGGATGCCACTAGACTACCAGGGACGGTGTGGAATAGTATTATACAGTGATCAGGGCTACAGAGAGGGAAGGGGTGCCACTAGACCACCAGGGGTGGTATGGGGGCTTCCGCACAGTGTACTGAGTGGGCAGGTGGCCACCCACAGCTGGCGGCTGCTGTGTTGCACCTTGCAGTACAGCAGCTTGCCTGTGGGTGGCCACCATTTGAGACTTTTTTTCAGGCTTAACTTTTAGCATCGGTATGTAGCGCATCCCAGGGTTGTGCAGGCATACGTGCTGCACATCCTGGGCTGAATATCGGGATGTGCGGCATATGCATGGGCACATCCCCTGGGGATGCGCCTCATACATTATCTTTGTGCCCCGGCTCATCGGGACTTGTACTGCACAAGTTCCTCTGTTGAATATTGCCCCAGGGCACATTTCTGGGGTTGCGCTGGCACAGCTCAGTTGCGCCTGGTGCAACCCCTTTGAATATCTAGCCCATAATATTTAAAATGAGGCATTGTGTCGCTAAAGCACTTTCAGTTTACTACATACCCATTTTAGCCCCCAACCCGAATCATCAGTATTGCAGTAAATCAGAATTTTGGTGGAACTGCTTATTTGTCAAACTTGCCAACAAAACCATTGCAGGATTTTGTACTTTTGACCCCTAGAACTTCACAACTCTTTAGCGATTTTTTTACAAATGAGCCTTGAGATCCTGCCAGATAGAGCATGCATGCCAAATTGCAAGTTCTTAAATCAAAGGAAGGTCATGTTATTAGCAGTTAAATAGTTCTGAGCTGTTTGCAAAATTTACACCAACAAGTAACTTGTACCTTGAAATCTATTTAACCCAAATTTCTGCACTTGTGACAGGCTCTGAAATCCTGTAACAATACGTGTGAATGCCATTTTTCAGGTTCCTAGCTCGAAGAATGGATGGGTTATGAGGAGATGAAAATCACAGTTTAACAGATGTGGTTAAGGTGACATTTTAGAAACGCGTTGCAGAAGTTGTGTCTGCAAATTTCATCTTGTCCCAACATTATGTCTTATTTGAATTAGAACTGCACAGTATGTAGCTTTCTGCTGCTAGAATACTCACTTTTTGCTCCTAATTACCTAAAGGGGATTTTAGGTTTTGACTTCTAATTTATGTCTTTATTTTCTAGAGTATTTAACTAGAAAAGGCACAATAAGCTGAAGCTCATTTCCAGGTGCACTCTGGGAGCACAGAGAGGTTAAATGACTTGCTTGGGGCCACACAGTAAGAAAATGGAAGTTGTGAGTTTCAAATCCAGGTCCACTGGAGCTTTTGCTTCATGGTGTGGTGCTTTAACCCTCTAGGCTATACTGCCACCCTGATTTAGTTGTCTTACAGTTAGCTGGCTAAAAGCTAGTCATCTGGCGTTTCAAATACTGTTGAATGTGCTTTTATAGAAACATGCCCCTAAGGGTATGAAGGTAATCTACTATATAAAGTTTTGGTTAATTTCAGAAATGTGCACAAGTGGGTCATTGGCCTATTGGGTATAAAAAGTAGAAGCTGCATTCAAAAAATAATAGGTCATGTTCCGCATTTTCTTCTGATCATCTTCCCCAATGCTGCCCTACTTTCAAACCTAGTAACTTTTTCAATGCCTTAGCTTAATTCAGCTTATCTCTCTTTGTTCATCAGCTTTGGGACTTAAAAATTTCTCTACCTAGAATTTTCTTATAGTATTTCCATTTATTCAGCCTTTGTGTGATGAGAACTCTGCACTTACAGTCTCATTTCATCCAGTTTGCCCCCAAATGACTTACAGTGGCAGTCAGCTTACAATGACTCATGGCAATAGTACCCTACATTGTACTAAGGTAGTGCTCTAATTCCAGCACATCAGTATTATCACCACCAGACTATCCACTTTAGTATTATTCAACTATTTGTATTTATTTATTGAATTTACAAAGTTTTATTAAAAAAAGCATACTGAGCTGGTAACAGTTCATTTCCAGATGTGTCCCGGGGGAGGGGAATATGGAGGGAAAATACAGAATATTACGGTGTGGTGATAAAGGGGGCCATTCTGCAGGCAACAAAGTCTTGCATAAGAATGGTAGTGAAAGGTCAGGGAACCAGTGAGTGCCAAAAAGAAGGCTTTCACCAGGCACAATGAAAAACAAGGGAATGAAGAATGAGAAGAGTACCAAATGAGAACATGGGAAACCAAGAGGGTTGTCAGAAAAGCAAAGGCAGACAGAAAGCAGCATACTATGGGTGCAGGGGTCAAGGGAAGGGAAAAACAGTTCTTTAGATATATTAGGGAAAAAAAGAAAGAAGGGAGGAGGAATTGTAGGTTAACAGAGAGAGTTAGGGTAGTTGAGGAAGATGGGCAGCAAGCAGCTGTTTTATGATTCCTTCTGCTCTGTATTCACAATGAAAGACAGAGGGCCTCTGCCAGAGAATGTCATTAAGGCAGCTGTAAAAGGGATCCTTGAGATGAGGCAGCAAGTATTTACCAGTGAAAGGATTTGGAAAGGGCTAACAGCCCTAACGATGCGTAAGACCCAGGGACAGATGGATTCATCTGAGGGTGCTCAAGGAACTGGCAACAGACCTAACTGAACCCCTACTAGGCTTTTCAGTAACTCTGTTTAGACAGAGTAGTTCCAAAAGACGGCAGGTTAATGGATGTAGTCCCACTCCATTGGGGGAGGGAGGACAAAGAGCAACCGAGTAACTAAAGACTTGTCAGCATTACCTCTACTGATGGAGACACTAGTCAAAGAGGACTTCGTGGACCTCCTGGACAGTAAAGGACTCCAGAATAGCAAACAACATGGACTCATGGCAGGGAGGTCTTGTCAGACCAATCTGATAGTATTCTTTGACTGGGTAACGAGGGTAGTGAATAAGGGCCATACTGTGAACATACTCTACTTCGATTTCTGCAAGGCTTTCGACTAGGTGCCTCACAGATAGTTGCTGAAGAAGCTAGAGGATCTGGATGCAGTGAAAGACACGGTTAGATGGGTGAGAAACTGGTTGGAAGGGAGACTGCAGAGGGTTGTGGTTAACAGAGTCAGATCACGAGAGGGAGAGACCATAATTGGGATGCCACAAGGATTGGTCCTGTGTCCAGTCCTTTTCAAATGTTCATCAACAACATGAGAGAAGGAATCCAGGGCAAGATTTTTTTTTTCCAGCTGGAACTATGCTGTGTGAGAAGGTAGACAGTGAGGAAGTGGTTAGAGAGATGCAGAGAGATTTACAAAGGCTAGGGTGGAGGCTAAAGGTTTGGCAGCTGAAATTCAGTGCCAAGAAGTGCAAGGTGATCCACACAGGGAAGAAGAACCTGAGGACAGAGTACTGGATTGGGTGGTAAAGCCGGGCATGACTTCTGAGGAAAGTGACCTGGAGGGTCATCATCAGTGACTGCCTAAAACAATCAAACCAGTCTAACAAAGCCTACAGTACAGTAAAGCAAACCGGACGCAGGGGTGTATAGGAAGGGGTACTGACAGCAGAAGGAATGAGATATCACTATGTCTCTATAGATCACTGGCAAGGCCCCACCTGGAGTACTGTGCTCAGTTCTGGAGTCCTCACCTAAGAAAAGATAAGGTTAAGCTGGAGACAGTGCAAAGTAGGATGAGCAAAATGATTCAGAACCAGTAGGGTGGCTCTTATGATGATCAGCTCAAAACACTGTGTGTGAGTGTGTGCATGTGGAGGGGGGGGGGTGGTAAAGACTTGCAAGAATTGTGTGCTGTGAATGAAGGTGGGACATCCAGCAGCAGACAATTCCAAATTTCCCAGTGCCGCCACTTGCGTAATGTGTGACTCTGAGCAAGTCAGTTAACTTCTCCAGTGCTGCTGGGTCACTCCTGAAAACAGGCCTAGTGGGCCTAAACTGAACGTATTCAGCTCAGCAGGGATACTGGGCTGGCACACTGTGAAGCACTGGCTGAGAAAGTCACAGTGTAACCATCCCAAAAGAGCAGTGTCACTAGTCATTTCTCACATAAGCAACAGTCAGACATGGACCATGTTTTTTTTTCATGTAGTCCTGTCAAATAAAGACTTGTGTGTTGCATCACGTTTGAAACATTTTGGAGGGAGGGGGCAGCTGGCAGTTGAGTATCCCCTGTCTGTACAGTGTCACTGGCCATTTCCCACAAAAGGGACAGGAGGATCATATTATTTTGTTTAGTCCTGTCAAATAAAGGCTCGCAACACTTGTGAAACGTTTTGGAGTGAGGGGGCAGCCCGGCAGTTACTGTAAGTAGCCTCTGTCTGCACAGTGTCAGCCGCCATTTCCCACACAAGCAGGAGTCGGGACAGGAACAGGAGGACCATATTTTGTTTTTGTGTAGTCCTGTTGAATAAAATCTTGCATCACATGTGAAACATTTTGGAGGGAGGGGGCAGTCCGGCAGTTGAGTAGCCTCTGCCTGCACAGTGTCACCAGCATTTTCCCACACAAGCAAATGTCAGACAGAGGCACAACCATAATTTTTTTGTGTAGTCCTGTAGAGTAAAGGGGTTGTGTGATTACTAACAGCTGGTCCATACTAGCTGCCATGCTATTAAACTGTTTTCTACAGAATTTAACCTGTTTTCCTTTACATTATACTTTAAAATGAAGGTACAAGCCACGTTTTATGTTGAATGAATGTTGGTCATGAATCCAAAACTGAACCCAGAACCAAAACCAGAGGTGATTTGGCAAATTCAAAACCAAAACCTCCACGGTTGTGCACACCTCTAATAGAAACATAAAATTTGACTGCAGGTAAGGATAGCTTGGCCCATCCAGTCTGCCCATTTCTCCCTACCTACACCACTACCACAGACCATGCCTGATCTACAGCTCTTTCTCCCTCCCTCCCTCCTTCCTTTCCACTATGATTCCCATGTGCCTATCCCATGCATTCTTTAACACCACCACTGTTTTCACCCACACCACCTCTGCTGGAAGGCTACTCCAGGAATCCACCACTCTTTCTGTGAAGATGTACAGTACTGCTCACATCTCTCCTGAATCTACCCTCCTCCAGCTTCATAGCATGTCTATTCGTTCTTGATCACATTTTCTTCTAAAAAATACTCCACTCATATGCCTTATTTATCCCTGTGAGGTATTTCAGGGTCTCTATCATATCCCCCTTCCTCCTCTGTTCCACAGTGTACATGCTGAGGTTCTTTAGTCTCTCCTCATGGGGCTTTTGAAGCACACCATGCACCATTTTAGTTGCCCCCCTCTGGACCACCTCCACTATGTCTATGTGATTTTCAGAACTGGACACAATACTCTAGGTGAGGTCTTACCAACAATCTATACAGAGGCAACACCACCTCCCTTTTTCTGTTGGTAATAGCCCTCCATATGCACCCTAGCATCCCACTCACTCTCCCTACTGCCTTCTTGCACTGCCTGGCCACCTTTAGGTCATTTGATATGATTACTCACAGGTCTCTTTTCCTGCTTGATGATCATCAGAGCCACTGCATTCATTTAGTACTCCACCCATGGGTTTCTGTGCCCTAAGTGAATTATTTTGCATGTTTTTGCATTGAAACCCAGCTGCCGCACCCTTGACCACTCCTCTAGTTTTCTCAGGTCTCTGCTCATCCTTTCCACCCCTTCCCCAGAGTGTGCTCCATATTGCAGATTTTGATGTCATCCACAAAGAGGCAAACCTTCCCTTTCAGCTCCTCTGCAATGTCACTAATACATACATTAAAGAGGAGTGATCCTAGCACTGATCCTTAAGACACTCTGCTGGTCACCCTCCCTTCTTTGGAGTGAACTCCATTTACCACCACCCTCTGTGATTTATCTCCTAATCAATTTTGTATCCAGTTTACCATGGACACACTCCTAAGATGCCCAGTTTGCTTAGCAGTCTCCTATGTGGAATGGTGTTAAAAACCTTACTGAAATCTAGGTAGGTCACATCTTCCACTCCACCCTGATCTAATTCCTTGGTCACCCAGCCAAAGAACTCTATCAGATTTGTTTGACATGACCTTCCCCCTGTGAAACCATATTGCCTCAGTTCTTGTAACCCACTGGATTCAAGATAAACCACAATCCTTTCCTTCAGCAGTGATTCCATTAACTTTCCCACCACTAATATTAGGCTGACTGGCCGATAATCGCCAGCCTCCTCCCTTCTACTACTTTTGTGTAGTGGGACAACATCTGCCCCCTCTAGTCCTTTGGAATCACTCCTGTTGCTAGTGAGCTGTTAAACAGAACTGTTGGAGGTGCAGCCAGTAGTTTCCTCAGCTCCCCCAATACCCTTGGATTCACCCCATGGCTTTGTCCACCTTCAGATTAGCCAGTTCCTTCTTGACTTTCACCTCCAAAATAGGACTCCATTACTTTGCCCACGACTAAAGTGAGGCTGACAGGCCTGTATTTTCCTGCCTCTTACCTATTTCCACTTTTGCTGAGCAGGACTACATCTGCCTAAGTCCCACGGTACCTCCCATGTTTCGAGTGTCAGGTTAAACAGGGTTGTCACAGGTGCAGCCGGCTCCTTGCTGAGTTTCCTTAGTAACCTGTGGTGCATCCCATCTGGACCCATTGCTTTGTCTACTTTTAACTGTTTCAGCTCTCTTAGGACTCTTTCCACTGTGAAAGGGCTAGTGTCCACCTCCCGACCCTTTATGCCCTTGTCCTTTATCAAGGGCCTGTTTCCTACCCCCTTCTTTGTGAATACTGAACAGAAGTATTTGTTTAGTATGTCTGCTTTTTGGTGGTCCCCTGTACCAAAACCCCCTTCCCCTTTCAGTCTTATTGTCCCTCCCTTGGACTCTTCTTTTTGCTTATGTATCTAAAAAAAGTTTTATCACTTTTTTTACTGTTCTGGCTATATCTTCCTCAGTTTTTGCTTTTGTGTTTCTAACTGCCTCTCTGCCTCTCTTTGTTTCTCTTGGTATTTCTCCCTATCCTCCTCTTTCTGTGTTCTTTTGTACTTTCTGAAAGCTAGTTTTTAGCTCTTACTTTTTCTGCTACCTCTCTAGAGAACCATAATGGTCTCTCTTTTCTCTTGCCCTTGCTGTCTTTCCTGACACAGAGCTTAGTAGTGTTTTCAATTCCCTCTCTTATTGTAGCCCACTGTTCTTTTACTCCCCCTTGTTTCCCTACCCTGCCAGGGTGTCCCTGAGGCATTCTCCCATTTTTTTTTTAAGTCAGTCCTCCTGAAGCCCAGAGTCCTCATCTTCATGTGGCCTGATTCTGTCCCTGTTCTTATATTAAACCACACCATCCAGTGATCACTGGTCCCCAGGTGTTGCCCCACTGTGACACCAGCAATGCTGTCCTCATTTGTCAGTAGTGGGTCCAGCAATGCCCCCTCATGAGTGGGTTCCCTAAAAAGTTGCCAGAAGAAGACCCCCTGCAGGGAGTCCAGGATGTCCCTAACTTCAGGTCATTGCTGCAGTGGGGAAGCTTCAATCTACATCCAGCAGATTGAAGTCTCCTACTAGTAACACCTCTCTCTTGTGAACCATCCTGTGGATTTTATTGCAAATTCAGCAATGTTCACCATTCATGGAAAAAAAAATAATTCACAATGTCTTGTAATTTACTGAGTCTATGGCTGAAACTATTTAACATTATAACAGTTATATAGGAAAGATACTCAAACAGGCTGACATTTGGCTTTCATCTGATTCACTTCCCTAGTCTTGTTTCAAAATCCTCTGGCCATGCAAGTGTACCCTTTAGCCGTAGTTTTGAAGCAGACTTTCAGGAAATGTTTTGCTGTCACAAACACTGAAACAATAGATGTGAGTAAAGGTGCAAATTGTTCCATTCATCTATATAGAGTACTAAATGCATTAATTTGTTTATCAAATTTCTCCTTGTATGTGCACTTTCATTCTGAATGGATTTTGATTCACACATCTGAGGATTTTGGATAGTTGTGCTGATTATAATCTTGGATGTGCTTGTGAGGAAGTTGGTGACAGTGATCTCTCACTTGATAATCTACTACCCACAATTCTCACATGCAAAGCCTGCAAAATATGTGACTAACATTCCTGACAATAAGCTGATGTAACAGGTGGAATATATTTAAATAGTTACAGCGCCTTCAAATACACAAAAATCCTTAAAGCCAGAATAAAACAAGGGAGGCTGTGCCTTTTACATGATTGTATGATGTAGCAAAAATATACAGGTATGATCTGAAGCTTTTAATGTGATTTTAGAAATTTTTATACCTGCACACATAGAAACTGCTGGCAGAAAAGGACTTCTTGGACCGCTTAGTCTGCCCTAAAGTGCCTATGTACTGTGCTGCCATAGACCCTAACTGATCTCCGGCCTTACTCCCCAGCCCTATTACTAAGGTCCCCCTGTGTCTATCCCATGCATGTTTGACTCCTGTTACCATTTCAGGACCCACCACCTCTGCTGGGAGGCTGTTCCAGATGTCCACCACCCTGTCCATGAAGAAGTATTTCCTCACATTCCTCCTAAGTCCCCTCTTTCCAGCTTCATATCATGCCCCCTTGTTCTTGAGCATCTCTTTCTGTGCAAAATGCCACCCTCCTGTACCTTATTGATATCTTTGAGATATCTGAATATTTCTATTATGTCTCCTCTTTCTCTCCTTTCCTCTAGAGAGTACATATTTAATTACCTGAATCTTTTCTCATAGGGCTTCTGATGCAGGCCAGGCCATGCACCATTTTGGTTGCCATTCTCTGTACCGCCTTCACCCGATCTATGTCCTTCTTGAGATGGGGCCTCCATTATTGAACACAGTACTCCAGGTGGGGCCTCACCATCAATCTGTTCAGGGACAAGACTACCTCCCTCTTTCTGTTGGTGATACTCCTCCCTATGCACCCCAGCATTCTACTAACCTTTCCTACTGCCTTATCACACTGCTTTGCTACCTTCAGGTCATCAGATATGATGACTCCCTATCCCTTTCCTGTTCTGTGGTTGTTACCACCTCCCCCCAACTGATACATTGCCCTTGGGTTTCTATGCCCCATGTGCATAATTTTGCACTTTTTGGCATTGACGCCTAGTTGCCAAGCTCTTGACTAGTCTTCCTGCTTTTTCAGATGATCTTCCATCATTTTTTCCACTCCCCCCTCAGTGTGTCCACTCTGTTGCAGATTTTGTGTAATCTGCAAACAGGCATACCTTCCCTTCCAGCCCCTCTGCGATGTTGCTACTAAAGACATTGAAGAGGACCGGTCTCAGAAATGACCCCTGAGGCACCCCCACTGGTTACCTTACCTTCTTCTGAGTGAACCCCATTTACCACCACCCTCTGAGTTCTATTACGTAGCCAATTTTGTACCCATTTTACTATCTTTGGACCCACTCCCAGGCTGCCCAGCTCTGTGTGGAACGGTTTTGAAGGCCTTACTGAAATCCAGGTAGGCCACATTCACTGCTCCTACCTGATCCACCTCCCTGGTAACCCAGTCAAAGAACTCAATCAGGTTAGTTTGGCAAGATCTCCCTCTTGTGATCCATTGCTACCTCAGATTCTGTAATCCACTGATTATAAGATATTCCCAATCCTTTCTTGTAATAGTGTTTCCATAACTTTGCCCACCACTGAAGTCAGGCTTACAGGTGTGTAGTTTCTTGCCTCCTCCTTATTCCCACTTTTTTGTAGTGGGACCACATCCACCCTCCTCCAGTCCCCCAGGACTTCCCCTGTATCCAGTGAAGGATTCAACAGGGCCGTCAGAGATGCAGACAGCTCCTCCTTTAGTTCCTTCAGTATCCTTGTCTATGTTTAGTTTCACTAGTTCCCAAAAGACTCTCACCTGAGTAAAAGGGCTAGTGTCTACCTCCCTTCCCTTAATACCCTTTTTCCCTATCTGTGGCCCATCACCTACCCCTTCCTTCATGAATACTGAACACAAGTGCTTGTTCAATATGTATGCTTTCTTCTGGTCCTCTTTCACACACTCCCCTCTTCCCTTTTTGGTCTTACAATCCCTGTCTTGCTTTTCTTCTTTTTACTTATGTACCTAAAAAATGTTTTATCCCCTTTTTTACTGACTTGGCAATATTCTTCTTCATTTGTGCCTTTGCTCTCCTAACTGCTTTCCCTACCTCCCTTTGTTTCTCCTGGTAACTAGGGATGGGTGGGTTCTAAAATACCTGACCATCAAGAGAACCCGCAGGTACCCCAAAAGTACCCAACACCCCCGTATGAAAACTGAGTAGTTGGGTTGGGTCAGGTGGTCACTACCTGACCCATTCTACTACCCAATTATCCAACCCTGACCATAACAAAAATCATGTAAAGACTGTTTTTTGGGGGACTATTACACTGTCTGTTAGGTACCTGTTACACCCATGGGGGAATTACTGAGGCAGGTATGAGAGGCACAGGCTCTCTTAGCAAGCCTGCTGCTGTTTCCAAAAATTGTACCTATGGTGGGCATTGCTGAGGCAGGTATGAGAGATGCAGCTGCTGTGCGTGAGCCTGCTGCTGTTTCCAACAATTATACCCATGGCAGGCATTGCTGAGGCAGATATCAGAAGCACAGGTTCTCTTAGCAAGCCTGCTGCTGTGTCCAAAAATGATACCCGTGGAGGGCATTTCTGAGGTAGGTACGAGAGGTGCTGCTGCTGTCAATGAGCCTGCTGCTATTTAAAAAATATATATACCTATGGTTGGCATCAATCAAACTTTCGTAATATAAACTGATGACTGACAAAAGAAACTACAAGTAGTACTAGTGTGGTACATGTGACTGGCATGGTGTCAGTGGTGATGGTTCCATTTGTTTCGTACACAGCCTAGGCATCATATTCAGTATCACTGTTTGCAGGCTGTTGCTCATTTTCAGGGTCAGGCTTGCATAAATTAGTGTTTGTGACAATTGGAAAATTGTCAGCTTTCATTCTGAGAAATGTAAGCCGTTCCACATTTTCAGGACTTAGCAGTGCTCTGTGGTCAGGGACTACTCCTCCAGCTGCACTAAATATGCATTCTGAATATATGCTTGAAGGTGGACAACTGAAATACATCATTGCAAGATTTGCTAGATCTGGCCATATTATTCTCTTTTATCACCAGTACAGTAATGGTGCCTCCTTGAGACAAATCACAGTATGGTCTGCAAAGTACTTCAGGATCATTGTGCTATGTGAGACGGTTACCAGGCTGGCAGATGAACCTGCTGCACTTTCTTTCAGGATACCAGTCCATGTTGTTGCAGGTGACTCAGAAGTGATTTGCCTTTCTGACCCTGAACACAGGATGCCTGAGAAGTACTGTAGCTGTAATGTCCTTTCCATTACTGATGACACTGCTGATGTGCTATTGTCTGTACCAGAGGTGTACTGGGATGGTTTGGTGGGGTTTGACTGCTGTACATCAGTTAATGGTGTTTGTAGGGCAATGTCACATTTGGTTAGCAGGAGGTCTCTCCAATACTAATGAGTCTTCCCCTGCAGGATGGATGGCTTCAATGCTCCACTTGAAGCAGGGATCAGCAATGTAGCCAACACATAGATGTCATTCTTAAACATGACATTTATTCTCTGATCAACAGTCTGAGACTCAGGTCATCTGCCAGCTTAACAGCAGTGGTGTCGTCTTTTGACTGAAAGTCTTTCTTTGTGCCATCAAGGAAAATGTAAAGAAATCTGATTTAAGGAAGAATTTGACTCAGAGTTGCAGTGTCTGCATTGACATCACATGTGGCAGCCTCAAATGGCTCTAATAAAGTGACCTAAGATTCCTCATGTGCCCACGTCACGGGTTATCGGAATACAGAGTAAGCCATTTCTGGAATTGATTTTGCAGCTCCTGCAAAATATTTACAGCAGTGTGGTCTTCTTCAAAAGTGGTGGCACATAATATAGCCTGCTTCCTACTACTTATGGTACAGCGGGCATTATTACTTTCTGACTGAAAACTTGCCCAATGAGCTGTAACAGTCATGTAGTCAATTGTTTGGTTGCTGGTCCATGTATCTGTGGTTATGTGAACCTGCTTCACCTCAGAGTGTTTCAACGGTTTAGTGACCTCACTACACACCAAGTTATACAACTGTGGAATAGTCTTTTTTGAGAAATATGTTTTACAGGGAATGGTGTAAGTGGTTCAAGTTTAGTTCATGAACTGGAGGAAACCTTTCTGGGCAACAGAAGCAAAAGGGAGCTGACAATTGGCCAGCAGCTTTGCAATGGCACTGCTTAACAGCTGGCATGTTGGATGCTTATAGGTAAATTTTGATGTCCTCACAACACTTCCTTTTAATGTTAGTTGATGAGCATGACAAGATATTTTTAATTTGAAGGGGAATGCAATTTTCATAACTTTTTCTCATGGAGTACTATTGTGGGATTTTGCAGTACTTGATAGTGTCAGAAGAAAACAATCCTTGTTTGTCTGGGAAGACTGCAAGGACACATCAAGTGATTCAATGTCAGTTCCTGCTTCCAGTCCATTGTCACTATGGTCACCGTCACCACCACCTCCCCTTCCGACCATACCCTCCACACTGTCTGTTGTCTTGCCCCACCCAGTTGGATGTTTTGCCTTTGCATGTTGTATCATTACTGATGTTCCAAAATGTTCCACTTTGCCACAACGACTGACACTCTTTTTGTGCAGACTGCATATAACTTGAGAGCTGTCTGCAGGGTCAATATAAAATAAATTACACACTAAAGATTTAACTTTTGTGCATTGTACTACAATGCCTGGCACTATGTCTTGTTCAGGCAAGGGACCCGGAGGAAATCCCATACTGCCATGTCCTTGTTCACATTACTTTTTCCCTTTCATGGTCATCTTCTTATTCTTACATTTAGCATATGATTTCTTTTTCCTCTTCTTGCCTGTCATGCCCCACAGTGGGATCCTCTAAACCCCTCATCGAAACTAGTACCAACCTCATTGCTACAGGATTCAGAAGAACTGGAAGTGCTGTTATCATCAGGTGGGACATAGCTGGGACTATCCAATTCCCAGTCCCCACTATCACCACCATCTTTATCAGCATTCACTGCCTCAGCAGCTGGGGGGGGGTATATTTGAGGAGAATGCCTCCCCTCCTTGCATGCTGCTTCAGCAGCTGGAAGCCTCCTGTCACATATGGCAAAACATTCAGTACCTCTCCGAGCAACTCCTGTCACTTCTTTCTGAAACTCTACTATCATTTCATTGGTAACATGCTTTTTCGGTTCAGAAAGACATTTAGTGCCAGTCGTGGTGATGTTATTGTTATTATTGTCGCTATATTCTTCGTTAGTGCTGGGATTCATATTGTCTGCATCATTTTCAGGTGCATGTGCAGCAGCACTGTGCTTCCTTTTATTAGACGTAGTCTGGGAAATATGAGACATAGTAAAGACAGCCGTCGCTTTTGCTGTGCCAGAGACGTCACACACAGGGTAGCTGTGACATGGCTCAGGGCACCTACCAGGCTAACAGACACCTTCTCCTTCCCATTCTGTCTCGCCACACAAGGCCAAAACACCCTCTCCTACAAAGGAGCTACACTGTTCAACAGTCTTGCACCTGCCATCATTGAGTGCCCCTCTACGGCTTCCTTCAAGCATAACCTAAAATCACACCTTTCTCAGGCTGCCATCTGCATGTGTCCCAGTTGATGATATTCCCTTTAGGGTGCTTGTTTCTCCTCCACCTAAAAGCTGAATCTTGCCGCTTATATCAAGGAGGCAGGATCTCCAGGTCTAAGAATGCCAAGTACCTCCTTTACCACTGCACTTATTATTGTTTTTCTAAATTTCTTCAGTGTCATATTTGTGCTTAATTTGTCTTAATTCTGGTTTCCTTGTCTCCCCAGTTTGTAAACCCGTGACTGTATTGCCTTAAATTACGTAACCTCCTGTTGTACTTGTCCAAAACTGGATGCTTGTGAAAATGAGCAACTTTGCTCACATGCCATTCCAGTATAATTAATAAACTGAAACGAAACTGAAACTGAGACAATGTGATACAGCCTGAATGGCTTTCACTATACTGCAGAGAGACACGAGTAGCTATGTCATAGACAGGGCTGGGGCCCCTAACAGACAGTGTGTAATACAGTCAAAATGGCTTTATGCAGAGACACAAAGTAGCTATATGTCACACACAGGGCTTGGGGCACTTAACAGACAGTGTGCAATATAGCCGAAATGGCTTTATGCAGAGACACAGAGTAGCTATATGTCACACACAGGGCTCGGGGCACCTAACAGTGTGTATACAGCCAAAATGGCTTTATGCAGAGATACAATGAATCTATATGTCACACACAGGGCGTGGGGCACCTAACAGTGTGATACAGCTGCAATGGCTTAATGCAGACATGGAGTAGCTATAAGTCACATACAAGGCTTGGGGCACCTGACAGTGTGTAATACAGCCAAAATGGCTTTATGCAGAGACACAGAGTAGTAATATGTCACACACAGGGCTCATGGCACCTAACAGACAGCGTGTAGTACAGCCACAATGGCTTTATGCAGACACAGACTAACTCTATGTCACACACAAGGCTCAGGGCACCTAACAGACAGTGTGTAATACAGCCAAAAATGGCTTTATGCAGAGACACAGAGCATATATGTCACACCCAGGGCTCAGGGTACCTAACAGACAGTGTGTAATAAAGGTGAAATGGCTTTATGCAGACACAGGGGACCCAATTTTGAAACTGGGATGCAGGACTTGCGACCCAGCCATGTGTCCCCGTAAAGTGTGCCGCACCAGCGTCCAAGGGACTCAACACAACTTGCAACCGATTTTCAAACCCTGGATGCAGCTTGCTACAGTGACCACAATTTATGGCAGCTTGTGCCAAAGCTGTGGCACAAGCCTCATATACCTGCCCCCTTCGGGCACAATGTTACACCAGGGGGGAGTTGGCAGAACTGTGGTGCATCACTGCAAGGGACTTGCAACAGAGGGGTTGCAGCATGCTTTTCTGAAAATTGCACTGTGGCACAGGTTTGCTACAAGTCACCACTTGCTACATACTCTCAGCTGCAAGTCCCTTGTGCCTGCAGCAACTCCCTGACAATCAGGCCCAGAGTAGCTATATATGTCATACACAGGGCACCTAATACACAGAGTGTAATACAGCTGCAATGGCTTCATGCAGAAACACATAGTAGAGGATACACACAGGGCTGGGGGCACCTACCAGACACTTATACAGCCTAATGGCTTCAGAGCCACAGAGTAGCACTAGATGTGACACACAGAGCTCAGGCACAGGTATAGTAAATAAAGCTGTACCCTTTCACTAGAGACACACAGGCTCAGGGCACCTGTTGCCTTATCCCCCCCCTCACCCACTGAATCACTCAGACCAGTCCCAATTTCCCTCCCAATCCCTTCCCTTCCCCCTTCAGTCCCGAAGTTCCCTCCTAGCCTCCATGTGATTTGTGACTTTTTTAATTAATATTGCTTTTTTTGCCATTTTCTTTGGGGGGGGGCTCAGTAAGGTTCAGCCATGAGCGCCGAGTTGCCAACTGATTGCTCCTTCTCCTCCAAGCTGCGACCATCTTCTGCAGCGTGCTCACACAGTTAGGGAGCTCAGACACCAGCACTGACCAATTGGATTGTCAGGCTGCTGTCATGTTCTGCTGTCCGGTGTGAGAACCCCACAGGCTGCCTCTAATGCCTGATTGGAGGACTCCACAGGCTCTGAGGAAAATGCCTCTTTTTTAAACTTTTTTTATCACTCGCTACACACCCCATTATCTGTGGCCACAGTACCTGACCTGTGAAATACCCCGTTATGTCAGGTAGGGTAGTAAATTGCCCAAACTACCCTTCCCGACCAAAAAAAGGAGATACCCGACCTACCCACTCCAGCTACCCAAAGGGTAGCCCATCCTTACTGATAACACTCCCTATCCTTGTCCTTCTGTGTTGATTTGTACCTTTTGAATGATTGCTTTTTTGCCTTAATACAGTAAGAATAGCATTCATTTAAAAGAACAAACAGTTCGTTTGATTTTTTAGAACCATATGTTTATTATTTCATAAAGCACATATAGCATGTACATTCAAACATAGATGTCAGTGTCCCTCCAGCCAAGCCTTCAAAAGAGAGTACCCCACTCTTCTTTTTTTCATATAGGTGTTTATCTTACCGCTGCAGGCCACAGTTGCTTGTCTGCCAACCCTACCGGACTATGGGGCCGTTTGGGATCTTGAACATGTTACGTGTCCCGGTGGACCCCCGGAGCTGGCCTGGAGGCATCATCCTGCTGTGGCCCATGATTTTCCACATTTTCTCCCTTCCCCAGTTACCTGGGGCCCAGTCAGAGAGGCGTATATGCGTGGAGGCGCGCATGCGCCCTCTTGCTCCAGTGATGGCCCCTTCCTCTCACCTCATTGGCCTAGCACCTTGGCTCCCTCAGCTTGCACTGCCCCCTGGCATCCACTGTGAGGCAGTCAAAAGCTGAGGGAAGCACAGATCCCTCCCTGGAGAGAAGAGCTGCCTGTTGGCAGCTCAATACTGCATCGCTCCCTCCACCCCGTGCCGACCTCCGACAGGCCGTGCTCATTCCTGAACATGGGTTGCTGGCATGGTGAGAGGTAAGGCATCCAGTGCCTCAGCCCTCTGTGCCACCAGGCCAGCTGCATCACACTCTTCTTTTCCAGGCTTCCATATTTACTTGCCCTTAGGTTGCTAGGAATTGTGTCAGCTTGCCTTTTTTGGCTGAACACCATACCGATGAGTGTAACCTATCCCTGTATCTTGATTGTATGCATGCTGTTGTACACAGTACTGTATCTTACAAAATGCCCTTCACACATTGTATATTATGTATTATTTCCCTTGCTCTGTTTATTTCCTCATACTACTGCTTGGCTATATGTATTGCACCCTGTTGTCTTGCTATTTGTAAACTGTTGTGATGACCTCCTATGTTGTAACCTCCTGGATTGTGCCTCAAAATAGGCAAATGTTTTTTCTAGTGTACATGGTAAATAAAAACAAAATAAATAGATCATAAGGTATATGCATATCACATTGCAGGTGCCACTCCTCTTAATACTTCTAAAATAACTTAGTTTGTGTCATTAAGATAAATCTTTTTGCAAAAAATCTCTGCATGTTTCAGTGACTTTTTCCACCATTTTTCATTGACCCTGGAGGACATGATTAGTGGTTGGGTTACTGTAAGTTAATCTAACCCTAGGGTCATAACACACAAGACAAGGCAGAGTGTTACATACTCCTGGGGTTAGGGTAATAATGATAAACCAGCCCCTGGAGTGCCTTAATTCCCTGGACATTAATCCCTGTCATAATGCAGATGTAACATTCCCCCTGTTTATATGGCAGCATTTTCTTGAAAGTGTTTGATCTGCATATTATGGGTTATAACAATGCTGTAAATTAATTCACATAAGAAAGTTTGTGAATGATGTTAATACTGTTTCAGTCCTGTAACTCGAGTTCAGTACTGGATGTTTACGGTCCTTTGGAATATGTGCAACACATAGGCATGGTGATTAAGGGTTGTTCCCCCCCCCCTTAATATATAGTGTGAGTTACCCATCATTTACTAGTACTGACTACCTACGAATGAATATTGATGATACTGGTTGTTATGAATATGCTAATGTTTGTTACCTCTATGAATGCATTTACTTTGATTAATGTGTTTATATTATACAAGATGTTGTTTTCTACTAATGTGCAATGCATGCTTTTTGATCTATGTGTTTATATTACATATTGTATGAGAATTTTATGTATACATTCAGTCACTTGGGTGCTGCAATAAAACTGCCTACTACTATTAAACTGCAATTTTTAATGAATGCTTTTATACTTAAAATTCCAATTGTTATATTACTCATCAAGTTTTCCAGCCATTATAACCCTTTAGATTCATGTGAGCCAATCAGAATGCTCCTTATTTAGACATTGTTTTAAAATGTGGAATATTAAGATGGCTTTTCCCTCCATTGACATTATAATCCTCTGTTAGTGACATCAAAATCTGTTGCTGAGGAAAGGATTCTCCGTTGTTTAGACTAGTGTTAACCGATCATTGCAACAACTTAATACAAGCACTGGGATTACAACACCATCAACCCATTGCTCAGTTGGTTTGCAATTCCTTGCTAGCACCTACAAAAGTTAGGAAAGGGGCAGGGCTGCCTTGCAAATGGTTGATAGGGACACGCACAAAGGCATAACATCCCTTGCAGGCCTGGCTGCAGACACCTGTGCATTTATTTGGTAACAGAATGTTAAAAGCCAGCTGTAACAGGCAATGCAACATTGTGACCTGGCACTGAAACCCAGATTGGGCCAAGTTCATGGGGGTGGGTGGGAGGGAATGTACTAGACCACCAAGTAAAGGACAATGCTAGAGATGGGAAGAGGACCACTGGAAAACCACGGACACATATGGCTGTGGGATCAGGTTGGGGGGGTCCACTGTACTACTGGTGACAACCATAGTGGAGGGAGGGGAACCACTGGCTCATCAGGGTCACAGAAACATCATTGGGCAATGGTGGGGGACATTTCCAGTTGAGATACCTGTTATTCTAGCTCTGCGTCCACATCACAGCACAACACTATGCCATGCAGCTTGCTCACGGCCATGTTAGGACCTGGCTAGAGGCACACACAAAGTGGGCAGGGTTACCACCTTTTAAGAAGCCAAAAGTGGGACATTTCTTACTGAAACATGATTTTTCGGAGGATAGTACGTAACCACGACCAATGCAACAGACTTGTTTTCTCTATATAATCAGAATTAAGGCTAAGTATTGTATTTTTTTAGTTGCTTCTATTGTTTCTTATCATTTAAGGTATTTTAGTTAAGGTATTGTAGTTTTCTGCAACATTTAGTGGAAAGTTAGAAAACATTTTTTCTACTACAAAATCAGGACATGTAGTATTTTTCATGTTTTTTTGCAGGACACTGCTGCCCAAATCAGGACTGTCCAGCGAAAATCAGGACAGGTGGTAACTCTAAAAGTGGGGGTTAACAGGTGGCAGTGTAAGCACCTATTAACGTGGATCAACAGTTTGCACTGTGTCACAGTTGTGGGGGTGGATTAGGGGGACATGTGCCTCCTTTTGTATATGTTACTGTTGCACTGCAGGAAACAGCTGTGTGAAATGTGGAATTTCAGAAGCAGAATTCATACAGAATGGCAATGCGGATTCCAAAATGCATTTTGGTAATTCTCTTTGTATTGCGTGGAATTCCAAAAAAACATTACTATGTAAACTGTGAACTAACTTTCTATGGATTATGTAAATCATGGAATAATTCTCCATGGATTATAGAATAGGAATCTGTGGTTTATGTAAAACATTCCACTTTTGAAATTTTGGAATTCTGTTTCTGACTGAATTCCACAGAATGAGGTGGAATTTTCCCAAATCCTGTTCCACTGAAATTGGGAATTCCACTGAGCACTAATAATAATGCTTCTGAAGAGCACCGATTTTGCACCATAGCCTGCTACCAGTAGTGACATTCTGTTTTAGTAGATACCTGCTACTTTAAGATAATTTGGGAGGGAGTTGACAAGCCTTTTGTATTTTTAATAAGAACTGAAAAAATCTCCTCATTAAAGACAGTCTGACAGGTTAAAATGAAAACTAATAATATGCATGTGATTAGCATACCATCAATATTCAAATCTATGCAGAATATTAAGTGTGGGAACAGGTCAGAAAACAAGAACTTTTTGAAAACATTTTGGGTTCCTAATAGAACCAGAAATTGTTTTTTTTTTTGTTTTTTTTCCCTAACCATACTACTGCATCTACAGCAAAACTGTGTTCTGGTCTGGGGATACAAGTTGTGGGAAATGGTACAAATGTTTTTCATACAGACTCAGCTGAGATGTAACAATAGTCAATGAAGCAATTTCAGGCAATTCTGCACTAAAAGCTTCCCATCTGTATTCCTGGAGGATTTTTAATATGCTAGAATGGTATTTAATCCAGCTGACCTTTTGAAAGACCAGAGTGCATGAATTTTTTAAAGATTTCATCTAATGAAAACTATTACTCAGTCATAAGGCATTTTTATAATGCTATATCGTATTCCTTAAACTTAAAAAAGGAAAAAAAAAACAGATCCCATCATTTGGTTTATTAACAGTTAGCCACTGGCAGTATTTGGGCCATTCTGAAAAATCTTCCACAGCTTAAAATGGCCATAGTCAACCCTTTTCAGTATTAAACAAGCCTTTGTTACACAGACTATAAATCTGACTAAACATTAAACATAAAGTACACTTCTTTTTAGCCTGCTCCTTTAAGATTATTTGGGAGTTGGCAAGCCTTTTGTATTTTTAATAAGAACTGAAAAACCTCCACATTAAAGACAGTGTGATAGGTTAAAATGAAAACTAATAATATGCATGTGATTAGCATGCCATCAATATTCAAATCTATGCAAAATATTAAATATGGAACAGGTCAAATCCCATCATTTGGTTTATTAATAGTTAGTCACTGGCAGCCTTTGGGTTATTCTGAAAAATCTTCCACAGCTTAAAATGGCCATAGTCGACCTTTTTCAGTATTAAGCCTTTGTTGCACAGAATATAAATCTGACTATAGATTAATTCCAACTGGGAAACTTAGTTTCCATTTTTTTTTGTTTATCTATCCCCTCTGCCGACCAGCCCTCATCCCCTGGTCTCTTCAGCTCTCATCCCCCTTGTATTCTCTGAGACTTTCCTGTCCAACTCTTCCCCCAGGGCTCCCCCCGGTGGAGTCAGCAGGTCCCCCCTCAAGCCCCACTGGGAACAGGATCCAGTTTGTGCGGATGTGCCCAGATAGCTGGGTGCAGGGCCTGCAGGAGACCAGTGTCATCCTGCCAATTGATCTTTTTTCCATTTTCTCCCCAGCACAGAGGGAGGGCATGCAATGACACCAACGGCTGTACTGCCTCTACTCCCATACATAGCATGCAGGGTATCTGCCCTGCCTCCACTCCTGTGTGTAGCATACAGGGTATCTGCCCTGCCTTCACTCTCATATATAGCATGCAGGGTATCTGACCTGCCTCCACTCCCATACGTAGCATGCAGGGTATCTGTCCTGCTTCCACTCCTGTGCATAGCATGCAGGGTATCTGCCCTGCCTCCACTCCCATACGTAGCAAGCAGGGTATCTGCCCTGCCTCCTCTCCTGTGCATAGCATGCAGGGTATCTGCTCTGCCTCCACTCCTCCCTTGTGCAGTCCCAGGGTGCTGATCCCCAGCCACTGCATGGGTCCAGGCTAACACCAGGCACCAGTTTCACCACTCCCAGGAGGAGGGGAGCAGTCCCTGGGATCACCACCGGCTGACCCCCCCAACTCCCGAGTTCACTTCCAATATCAGGACATTGGCACTGCAAGCAGTGCTGCACTGGTGGGCTGACTCATTAATTATATTTTGTAAAGGTATCCTGGCCTTATATGCCAGCATGACTAGGCTTTCCAAGAAGCCAGTAAAGATGATATTTTGCTGCTTAGTGGGAGCATACAAAATGATGGCTTGCAGTTATTTGGGAGCCTACAAAAATGGTATATTTCTGTTACATGAAAGCCACAAAAATGGTGGATTGCTGTTATGTGAAAGCCACAAAAATGATATATTTCTGTTATGTGAAAGCACAAAAAATGGTGGATTGCTGTTATGTGAAAGCTACAAAAATGGTGGATTGATTTTATGCAGGAAACTAGAAAACTGGAGGATTGCTGTTATAGAAGCCCACCAAAATGGTCTCTTTAGAAAAACACATAGAGAAAACTGTTTTCTATTTGATTGGGATTTATAACCAATTTTAGTTAAAATACATTTTCAGGTCTGAGTGGCATCACATTGTCCGTTTAGGATAGCAGCATTTTAGAAGGGTGGCTGATCTGAAAGGTCTTGAACATGCATGGCGGATTTGGTTCCAGACTGCACTACAGATTAGAGTCACTCTACACCATGAAGGGCTCTTGTCAGTAAATTTTTGTTAGTACATTTATTTATTTATTTGTTTGTTTGCTTTTGCTCACAAGCTAAGTGCACTAGGTATAAAGATGTTATTTTCAGGCATTACCTGTAAGAGTACAATACAATGCAATGCAATGCAACACAATAAAACACAATGCAATGCAATGCAACACAATAAAACACAATACAATGCAATATAAGACAATGCAATGCAGTGCAACACAGTAAAACACAATACAGTGTCACACAATGTAATGCAAGACAATGCAATACAATACAAACAGTGGCAATATGATAATACAAACAATGGCAAAAGAACATTACAAGATGTTGTAACGTAATCACAGTTTATAATACTTACAATTATAAAAAACAAACAAACAGAGAACAGTAAACAATAGGAGCAACTCTAGTATAACCAAAACCATCCTAGATACAATAGATAGCAAATATGGGGGCAACCTTGTTATCTGAGGTAGTAAACAGCAGCAGTACATGAAGTGCACCATGTGATACAAGTTCACTTAACAAATGGTAGCAATAGTAGGGCTGTGGGGAAGGTTGAAATTCCAATAGAACAAAATTCCAACATTTGGCAAGCAATATTTTTGTACGGATTAATGACTTACAGTTTACAGAAACTGTGGATTTTTTTTTTTTTGCAATTCATGGAGGTTTACATGATCCACAGAGAATTATTCTGCAGTTTACACAGAAATTAGAGCTGTGCAGAATGTAGAATTCCACCAGTAGAATTAGTGCAGAATGACCATTCTGCCAGAATTTCGCTTGTTCGCCTGTGGAATTCCACCTACTGTGATCCGCAGAATAATATTCCGTGGAACAGTAATTTGTCCACGGAAAATTATTCTGCAACAATTTCCACAGCAAATATTGAGATCAGCAGAATAATATTTCACGGAATGGTGATTTTTCCATGGAAAATCATTCTACAACTGTTTTATGTTGCAGAATTCTGCTATTCCATTTCTTGCAGAATTTGGTGGAATTTCAGCAGAATTTTGAATATTCTGTGGAATTTCATTCTGCTGGAACTGCAAAACTCCATACAACACTAACAGAAATACTTTTCAGAATTCTGCAGAATTGAAAATGAGATTCCAAAAAGCATTTCGAGAGCAGAACTGCCATTCTGCACAATTCCAATGGCAGAATTCCTCAGTGTGCACAGCTCCAATCACTAGTAAAAAGATAATTAAGTACAGGAGCAAATACTAGAGAATAGTATGAATTACTTAAGGGCCCTACAGAAATGCAGGTGATTGGGAGCACACCTTGCAGTAGAAGACAGGGCGTTTCAGTATTTGGGAACATAACAGGCAAAAAGCAAGTGGACCTCTTCCTGTGACACATCTGCATTTTTGGAGTAGAGAAGATCCCCTGGATCTCAATCAGTAAGTTGCTGTGGGATGTTACAAGTGGTCAGGTAGCACACCTAGGGGTTCTGATCAAAAAATAATTTGTTTGCAAGGCAGACAAGAATAAAAGAGCAATTTCCAGCTGGGGATAGCCAGCCCAGGCCCGTCTAGAGCAGAAAGTGTTGGATAAGTCATGGGGTGGCCTGAGCGAAGAGACAGATACTGTTGTATGTCACATCCCACTGTGAAAGGTTTACTTGTGCCAAGGTAGGCCAGCAGCCTGTAGGTAAGACCTGGAAGCAGTGCCCCTTGTGCAAATGCTAGGGGTACTTAGGGAGAGTATATATGACTAACCCTGTGGGCCATGCCCAGTTTAGAGTTGACAGATTTATAGACTAATGCAATATGAAGGGAGAAATCCAGCAAGGGGTCTAGTGTGATTGCAGAGTATTTGAAACTGCTGACTTCTTCCAGTAGGGAACCATCAGTACAGGGCAGGAAGAGACAATCCATGCCTTTCTGAAGTTTAGACCTGAAGCCAAATGGCACTGCCTTCATATTTTTACAGTTTTAAAGTTGTTTGTTATCAGTCAACCATGATTCACTGCAGACAAAGCAATCAAAGAAGTTAAACTGCATCTCAGAGGTATCAGCAGCACAGTGATACACAGTAGGACCAGCTCATCATCATACATCAATATGTTACATCTGCTAACGACAATATTGAGAAAGTTAAAAATTCAATGTGAACTGAAGGGGACCCAGTATTAACTAATGAGGAACGCCAATATTTATATCAGTTAAGTTGGATATAAAGGAGTTTAACTTGGCTTGCTACTTTCTAGCATGCAAATAGAGACCATTTTGTGGCATTAGAAGAGATACCAAGGGAAGTTAGTTTTGAACAAAAAAGTGAGAGATCAACCAGATCAAATGCTTTGACGCCATCTTGCAAAGATCTTCATTTCATTCACATCAAAAATGTATAAAGTCTCCGGGCCTGCCCACATATAAATCATTTAGGCTATTCCAACTTCCACTGGTGCTAGCATTTTTAAAATAGACTTTAGAAGTGGTAATCAAGGCATTTCTCACTAAAAGGAGAAACCCCAGGGGAATGTATATGCTTGAATTGATGGGAAGTGCTGTCTTTGTGTGAGAACAGTGACATCTGGTAATTCCTGTAAGGGATAAGGGCTGAAGAGGCCCAGAGAAACATGGGGATACATTTGGCAAGCATGTTTCCCTCCCCTCTTCCAGATCGCTTATGGGTAACAGTGGCAGAATCTGCTTTGTTGCTCAGACACTATGGGGGCAGATAACTATCACTCCAAATCAGTCAAGCAGATGACTGAATTATGCTGTTGTTACTGTGTTACTAGATGGCTGTAAACCCTACCCCTAGACCTTTCTTTCTAAAAATAAATTGCAAGCATGAAATCTGCTTCCTTGGTGGCTACTGCACTGACCTGTGACTACCATAATGATCCCTTTTTGCTCAGCTGACAGCAGATGTGTACAGATGTTGACGGCTAGAGCTGGTGGCAGCCATACTGTCCAGCGCTACAGTTTCATATGCTCATGGGCTCAAATCTAGACCCTGATTTCTGTCTCCTGCAGTTTTTACAGACAGGTGTGACCATAAAAATGCTGTGTACCATTGATGAACCACCATGCCAAGTACGCAAATTTAACATATTTATCCATTTGGAATCTTCACTAACCTGGCATGTAAACCATCCGGCAGTTGCAGTTCTCCACAATGTATTTGGTTTCACAGTCTATTCTGCATGCTGTGATGCTGTAAATTGGGAAAAAATCCGAGTCCATTGGTGAAGACTGGCAGTCTCCCCAGGGAGGAGGCAGGTACGTGAGCTGCAAAAGAGAAAAATACTGATTTAATAACATACCATCATCTTTCTTAACTATTTCCTTTAAAGCCTGTGTACTGCAAATCAAATGTCCATACAAATCAGATAAGAACAAGCATTTGTCAATGCCGTATGTAGTCTTGCTGACATTGGCATTGGTAACGCAGGAGTTGAACAGATGCATAATAGGAATGGCAGTGAAGTATGAAAATGACGTCAACCCCACATCACCCTATAGAGACTGACAGGCACTGAGGTGTGCCTTTGGGCATCGGCCATAACATTCATGGCATTTCAGCTCACCCTACCCTGCAGTATGACAAATATTGTATTGTGCCTTGGGGTCCTTGGGCCTTACACTCACCCCAATCGGCCATAACGCTCATGGTATTTTAAATCATCCTATCCTGCAGACACTGACAAGTGCTGAAGTGTGCCTTGAGGTGTTCGGCTTTTCGGTCACCCCATTTCATAAGGACATATGCTGAAATGGGTGCAGCATAGGGAGAATGGGGTGAACTGTGGGGCCGAAGAGTCCAAGGCACACCTCAATGCCTGTCAGTGGCTTGAGGGTGGGTGGGGGGATGGTATGGCATGAGCATGACAGCCAGCAATGCAAAGGCACACCCCCTGATGCCTGTCAGTCTGTACAGGGTGGGATGTTATGGTTAGAAACATTAATGCCCTGGCCGTTTGTTGGTATTTGCACTACAAATTTGCAACACAGCATTTTTGTGACCCTCACATCATGTAATTGTTTGGGACCTCTGCTCATGAATAGTGGCACTGTGATTTTGTTAATCTTTACTGAACATTGATTTCTCACAGCGACCGCGCCATTCTGTGCCAGATGTGGGAAAACACCATTCGAGCAGGATGTGAAAAATGACAGCTGTACCATTCATAGGTAGGTGTCAAGAGATGGCAGTGTTGAAAATCTGTAGTGAAAATATTAAAAATGCTCGAACTTACGAGCATACATAGAAACTGCGCAATGCACACTAGTAACACAGTCATTTAGTGGAATTATTTCACCAAATTTTCAACATAAGCATTTTGTGACCTCTGCTCATGAACACTGTCACTATGATTTTCTTCATCTGCCCTGATCGTTGATTTCCTACAGCGATCGCGCCATTGTGCGCCAGTTGTGCAAAAACACATTTTGGGCAGGATGTGAAAAATGACAGCTGTACTTTCAAAAGAAGGTGTACAAACTGACAATGTTAAAAATGTTGAGTGAAAATATTACAAAATCTCGAAGTTATGAGTACACGTGGAAACTGTGCAATGCACACTTGTAACATACTCATTTTGTGGACTTCTGTCACCAAATGTTCAACATAGGCATTTTAGGACCTCTACTCACAAACACTAGCACTGTGAGTTTCTTAATCTGTCCCAAACACTGATTTCCCACAGTAACCATGCTATTCTGTGCCAGTAGTGCGAAAACACATTTCAGACAGGATGTGAAAAATGACAGCTGAACTGTTCAAAAGGAGGTGTGGAAAAATGCCAATGTTGAAAATCTGGCATGAAAATATTACAGATTTGTGAAGTTACGAGCATGCGTGGAGACTGCGCAATGCACGCTCATAAAACAGTCATTGTTTTTGATTTTTCTTACCAAATTTGCAGCATAGGCTTTTTGAGATCCCACCTCATGAACAGTGGCACTGTCATTTCGTTAATCAGTCCTGAAAGGTGATTTCATGCAGTGACCACAAAATCACCTTTCAGGATGGAATAATGCCATGATGGTGACTGAATTCACGAGGAGGGGTCCCAATAACCCCATATTGAAAATTTGGTGACAAAATTCTGAAAAATGCCTGAGATATGCACCAAAGTTGAAAAAAATGTATTTATGCCATTATACAGCTTACCGGCATTTTTTCAGTTTGTGGTCAGCTTTGAAGCGTGCAGACATGTTCCCGGTCCACTAAAGATCATCACGCTGGGCTCCAGAGGTAAGTATGTGGTGAGGAGGGGGAGCTGGGATATGGAGTGGGTGGGCGCGGGTTGGAGGAGGGGTGCCATGGACAGTGAGGGACTGTTTTCTACTTTACAGGGTTAAAAAAAGTAATAGACATTGTGGGAAGGTTTTTTATTTTAACAGGTACTTTTGGCACACTGGGATGGGCTCCAAGCTTGCCACCTGCATGTTTTGGGGGGGACTGGAGCTGAGGGGGATTGGGCACCCTCTCAGCACACAGAAATAGGGGGACATTATGCACTGGCAGAATTGGCACCCCCGTCCAGCAAATTAACTTAGGAGGTGGCATGCCGACTGGGGGACTGGGTACCTCCGTCGGCTTTCTGAGGGACTGTGAGAGGTGGTAGCTGTCCCTCAGCTTCAGTCAGGACTGTGTGAAACTGACGGGGAAGCCGCCACCATGTTCCTTGACAGGGGACACCAGATGAGACGAGGCAAGCAGTAATTGGCTGCTGCAATCAGGGACTGCCCCGTGGTGCTCCCTGATTGCAGTGGATAATTTATCCCAAGGTGGTGGCACATTTCTCTAACTGCTGTCATAGACAGCGTGCTATGCCATTGGTGCCACAGAGCCCGGCCACAAAAAGCAGTGGCGCCATTGGCTGCAGGAAGACCACACCTCCAAAACCCGCTTCTCCACTGAAGCAACCACAATATGTTGTCTGCACTGCATATACAAGACAACATAAAAAGTAGGATTAAGCTCAAAGAAAAAAAGTAATTCTTGTTTGACTAAGAATGCTCATTGCCATACTAGTCTTTAGTTTGGAAAACTACATACGGTAAGAGGAATTTTGATTAGCTAAGTTTGCATTTTTTGTCCTACTTGTGTTTCTATAGTGTAGTGGTGTTTTTTTGGTGGGAGAGTGCTTCCCCCCAGTTCTGTTCCATAGTGTTGTGCCCTCCTATAAAGGAGGCATGGCTGCAGCAATGTGTTCTTTAATGCATATTCAGTATTGCACTGGTGAGTGGTATAGCACGTGCAGTAAGGGGTGGTGGTCAGGAGCATTCTACAGTTGAAAGTCAGCAGTTAGTAGCATCATGCGGTCAGAAGTGGTGTGTGCTCCAGGAATTGTAGTTAGGCGGGGCATTCAGGTGGAGCTTTGTGGCATAGTGGCTATGAGTAGCTTGGAGCAGGAACAGCATGGAGGTGGTAACAGGAGCAGCATGGGGGCAGGAACAGCATGGAGGTGGTAACAGGAGCAGCATGGGGGCAGCATCAGTATGGAGGTGGTAACAGGAGCAGCATGGGGGCAGCATCAGTATGGAGGTGGTAACAGGAGCAGCATGGGGGCAGGAACAGCATGGAGGTGGTAACAGGAGCAGCATGGGGCAGGAACAGCATGGAGGTGGTAACAGGAGCAGCATGGGGGCAGCATCAGTATGGAGGTGGTAACAGGAGCAGCATGGGGGCAGCATCAGCATGGAGGTGGTAACAGGAGAAGCATGGGGCAGGAACAGCATGGAGGTGGTAACAGGAGCAGCATGGGGGCAGCATCAGTATGGAGGTGGTAACAGGAGCAGCATGGAGGCAGCATCAGCATGGAGGTGGTAACAGGAGCAGCATGGGGGCAGCATCAGTATGGAGGTGGTAACAGGAGCAGCATGGGGGCAGCATCAGCATGGAGGTGGTAACAGGAGCAGCATGGGGCAGGAACAGCATGGAGGTGGTAACAGGAGCAGCATGGGGCAGCATCAGTATGGAGGTGGTAGCGGGGCAGCATGGGGGCAGCATCAGCATGGAGGTGGTAACAGGAGAAGCATGGGGGCAGGAACAGCATGGAGGTGGTAACAGGAGCAGCATGGGGGCAGCATCAGTATGGAGGTGGTAACAGGAGCAGCATGGGGGCTGCATCAGTATGGAGGTAGTAACAGGAGCAGCAGCATGGGGGCAGGAACAGCATGGAGGTGGTAACAGGAGCAGCATGGGGGCAGGAACAGCATGGACGTTGTAACAGGAGCAGCATGGGGGCAGCATCAGTATAGAGGTGGTAACAGGAGCAGCATGGAGGTGGTAACAGGAGCAGCATGGGGGGGCAGCATCAGTATGGAGGGTGTGACAGCTGATCTGAGTTTGGAAGCTTTGAGGGACATGGCTGTTTGGTAAGTGTGATTGGAGAGGAGTGTTGTGGAGGGAGGTGTTTGGCTAGTCACAGGGTTTTAGGTTAGGTAAGGTTATGTACAGTAGGTGAAGTACCTGTGTTTTTGTGTTTTTCTATTCGGGGCTGTATTTGTGAGAGGTCGTGAGGTTCTTATGGTGGTTGCTACATGTGTAATTACAGTGACTGTTACAGATGTAAATAAGATGACTGATACAAGTGCTAATAAGGTTGCAATAAGTGCCTGGTAGTTTGTTTTCTGTGTTAATATGTAATTACAGTGTTCTTAGGTTGTTAGTTAACAGATAGTTAATTGGGTACTACAGGTACTGTAAATGGCATTTAATTGTGTAGGTATATAACTCTTAATTGTATCAGCGTGGCTCAGTTGGTAGCACATCCGCCTCTGGACCAGAAGGTCGTGGGTTCTTGTCCCACACTGGGATTGGACTTGCACCTAAAAATCGCTGGCATCCGAGTGCAGTATTGGGGGGTGCTGTACTGTTGGGGTGTGCCATCCTTTGGATGAGACATTAAACCGAGGTCCCTTCTGCCAGTCCTGGTGTTGTCCTGGTGGGTGTCCAGGTGGAAGTAAAAGATCCCAGGGCACTCTTCGCAAAGAGTAGGGAACATTCCCGGTGTCCTAGCCAACATTCCCCTTCCCATAAACCGGTTCATGCAATTATCCAGGCTGTGTGTGAGTGATGATGTGCGATATGGCTGCCACCATACATTCAGTCACTTCACTACCAGTCTAGCATTGCTTGTAAAGCGCTTTGGGATGTATGAAAAGCGCTATATAAATGCTGATTCTTCTTCTTAATTGACTGGTTGGTACATGGTACTTAATTGAGATGGTATAATGTAAAATAATTGCTTTTTTTCTATGAAAAAGTTGATCCACTCATGTAGTATATATACTTATATACATAATAATGTGGATTTGCTACAGTATAAGGAACAGGCATATTATATTTTTCTGTCCACATTGTGTGCTGAATATGGGCTTCATTTCATCCATGCATTAGTTTAAATAAAGGCATCTGGAAGAGCTTTCATTTCCTAGTAGAAAATAAATTATGAAAATTGTGCTTCAAACATCACTTTATCACACTGACAGCAGAAATATTCTTCACTCCTGAAAACCTTCAGATTCTGCATTCATTACCAACTCACAGAATGTGAAATGTGTTGCCTCCCAGTGCTTAATACACCGCAATGACATCCATATGTATTTAAATGATTATATCATTTATACAGCTTTAAGCTATATCTATTTTGTGTATTGCAAAAATGTGTGCTCACCAAATATGTTATGTAAATTCCTTTTATATATTGTCTCAATAATCATATTTATGAAAACGAAATCCAATTTTCTTGCAACCGTGAACAATGATAGGTGATGACTTCAGCACAAAACAGACACTAGCCACCAGGATTACTAGTTGTTAAGCATTTTCCTACAAACAGTTTCTATCCATTTTAAAAACAAAAGCTACATCTCTCCCTCTCACTCTCCACCTTAGGATTCTACATAAGGACATGGGAAAATTGTTTCCAAATCCTCATTCGCCCAAATCAGCCTGGTTCTAATATTTAGAACGGAACAGAACATACTGTACCATTAAATACAGTGTAAGAGGTCCAAAATGTAACATAGTTTTTGCATGCAGACTACTACATTTCAAAACATGTGAGAAAACAAGGACTTCTGTAGGTTCAAGTTAGAATCCAGATAGGGTCGCTCAGTCTTAATTCTGTATTTATAAGGCAGTGCAACTTATCTATTAGGGACACTATTGGCAGCACAGAATCTGACCTTTATATAAAGTCATTCTTGACATGTTCTTCTGGTTTCCAGGACATTTTATATTATGCAATAGTAAGGAATACATAAACTTGTTTTGCTGACAGCTCTTAAAAAATACAGACATAACAGTTCAAAAAGTTTCCAGTCCCAGACCTCATAACAAACAGTAAGTCTCTACACTGCATTTCTCCTTAGATTCGCTTGCTTTAGATGGCCGATAATTACAACATAGCAGACATTCCTAAGGTAAATTGAACTATTTACTTATTAACTTGGTTTTGTAACCTGTTAACTTAAAGTTGAAATTGTGATTGTTTAATCTCAAATAAAATTTACTGAATTTAAAGACTAGTTAGGTCAGCTGGGAAGACAACTTCTCTTCGCATCCTATTTCTTGATGGCTTACCCCTTGAGTTAGTGACTTCCTTCAAATTCCTGGGAGTTACCCTCAGGCCCACACTGACTTTTTCTGATTACGACGGACTCACTGTCCAATGCGTGAACCAGAAACTAGGAGTCAAATACAGACTTGAGGATTATATGACTGCAGAAGTCAGGCTTGCCATTGCCTAAAGCACATTACTCCTCCTACTGGACTACTGCTCTCCTATCTACATGCAAACCTTATCCTCAGGACTCTTCAGATTAAACATAACCTACAACAACATCTGCAGGTTCACCCTGATGGCACCTTACACCACGCATCACTGATCCATCTACCTCCCCAATCAGGCACACTGGAAAACAACTCCAAGGCTGCCTAGTTGATAATTCCATCAGAGGAAAAGAAATGCCCCCCCACTCAGGCCAAAACCCTGCCATCAAGGGCTTTGTACCTCCTCTAGTCTAAATGCTAGAGCGCCCACGTCACCACTTGTATAGGTCAGAAGGCATTCTCTTTGGCTGACCCAAATCATTGGAACAGTCTATCTGCTCCACTATGGACTCTGGCCTTACACCCACTATTCAGATCCCATTACAAGACTTCCCTTACGGTGACAGTCACCTATAAATGCCCCCCTATTTGATTGACAGACTCCATCCAAAGGGAAGCCAGAGTGCCTTAATCAACTCTGGAAATTGTTGCTTTTGATATATTGTCCCTAGAAATCATTGTTACTGTAATGAAATATGAAGGGCGCTATGCTGCCACTCATCCCCTGTGTACTTGACTTGATTGTACTGTGATCACTTTAGACCCAGTTTTGCACAAGTCTGTACCATTTATATCGTATTACTTAATATGTCACTTATGTGTTGTAATTACCTACTCACTTTCACTTTATGTTTTGTACCAGTTTCCTTTGCACCATGTTCTTGTGCCATCTTCATGGCCTAGGTTATGCTTGAAAATGGTCTCTTGGATCAGCACACCCATCAGGTCAATAAATAAATAAATATGTACATACATACACGCATACTGTACATCAGTCAATCAATGAATAAAATAATGACTGTGTCAAGTCTTTTTTGAAATTGTATAATACAGTAGCAGTAATATATACCAGGGTGCATCATTACATGGGATTTCATCATGTCTTGGAATCATGAGTTATGATGATATCCCATGATATGCCACACCTTGTCATGCATTGTTGCTAAATTATAAACTAGATAGGAGAAATCCTGGAAGTTGATTGACTGAAGCAGTCTTTGACCCACAGAGGGATATGAATTCAAGCTGGGAGTAAGAAACATGGGTAGATAAATTGTAAAGGATTAAGACCCTGGTTTGATACAAATTCCTTCAGTAATGACAGGAAATAGAACTCCAAGATTGACATATTGAATATAAGCTGAATTGTACCTAAATACAGTAGTACATTTTTAAAAGTTTTTATTGAGGTGCCAGTAGAATGTAACAGCTCAGATTGCACTCAAAGATTTGTACCAGTACTATTAAGACATGCATTCTTACCTATATTTTATACTGAGTAGAGCAATCTTTCTTGCACAGTTCTTACAAGGTGTCATTATGTACAGTACCTTAATGTTTAAACACTTCATTGATCACTGCATGTTTCTTGACTAGGATAAGCACAGGATTTTTTCTTGCACTATTCTTTCAAGCATATAATATAGCAGTATTTTGTACCACACTACATTTTAAAGCAGCAGTACTACCTAACCAGGAAGTGATCTGTTACCATTGTATGTAGTGCCACAAAAAATATGGCAGCCGCAGATAGTACTGCTGCTGTCAATGCAGCAGGTGGCAGAAATGTAAACAAAAATAAAGGATAACTGAGCAAATCACAGGGTGATAGTACAATGCCAGTGGGTAACAGTACCAGGTACATGATCAGCAGAGCACAGGGAATAAACCGATGAAAAAATGCAGATTCTTTTTACATAGTACTGCTGCTTTAAATGAGCCGGGCTAGAGTCACAAAAAATTGCAAAGCACATTGCACAGTGCAAAAGGATGTGTTGCACTTTGCAACTGCCCAGGTATCAAAGGTTGCTATTCACAGTTGGATAATGCAACTGCACTATCCAACTGTGAATAGGGTCAGGACAAGTCAGTGCTAACTCCATTACCACTACTGCTATCACTACCTCACCCGTGCCACCCCCACATGCAGCCAGGACTATGAATCCGCAATGAACAGTGCTGGTGTGCTTTTTGGAATACACTAAGCAGCCATGTAAATGAGCTCATTGGGCATGCAAGGCACTATGTGGCTATTTGCATGCTCATTATGGGTCCATTTACATAGGTTGCACTAATGCTTAGTACCCCCCCCAGCTCGAATGTAAAATTATAAGTTTTCCTGGTGCTTGTGGTCCCCCCTGATAATCACCAGTCTGATTGTACATGATAAGGTTCCCTGGTGCTAGTGCCCCCACTGATTACTGACCTGAGTTGTAAATATATAAGTTTCCATGGTGTCCAGTGTTTCTGCCCCCACCCGATGCCTCGCACAATATGTACAAACATATTCCCTAGCCAGTGTTGGGTAAGTTACTTTTTTCTATTATTTTTGGAAACTTGTTCCAGAAAGCTCTGTTCAGTCACTAGCAAGGATGGAGAATTACTGGAAAAAGTAATACACCTTACAGTTACAATCACTTATGTCTTTTTATACAAAAGAAATATGTAACTGTAACTGATTACATTTATTTGACAGTAACTAGTAACTAACCTATTACTTTTAAAAATGTAATCTGTTATAGTTATTTATTATTTTTGTGCTTTTGTATAAAAATAAATAAGTAACTATAATTGTAAGATGTATTACTTTTTCTAGTGCTTCTCCATCCTTGCTAGTGACTGCACAGAGCTTCCTGGAACAAGTTTCCAAACACAATAGAAAGTAATAGAAAAAGTAACTTACCCAACACTGTCCCTAGCGTCCAGTGGTCCCTCCCCCACCCTATCACCCACCTGATAAGTAAAAACATATTCCTTGGTGTCCAGTGGTCCCGCCTGCCCACCCAATCACCTGCCTGATGTCCAGACACTGTTTTCCTAGTGTCCGTTGTATCCCCAATCCCGAGCCCCTGTACATGACACTTAATGCATTCCCTGGTGTCCAGCAGACTCCCCCATCCCTACCCCCTGTATATTATAATAAAAACATTCCCTGGCATCTAGTGGACCCCATCTCCCCCAGTATGTAGTGCCCCACCACCCTGATCCTCCCATCTCAACCCCCAGCTGGTGATTGGCATAGCCCTCTCTTCTCCACCACAGTTGGCCACCAACTAAGCTGTTAAGGAGCACGTACTATTACAGTACGCACTCACTGATTGACAGAAGTGCTGTCAATCAATGACTGCATACTGTAATAGTATGCACTCCTTGACAGCTCAGTCAGTGGCTAGCCATGGTGGACAGTGGAGGGCTGTGCAAGTCACAAAACTGGGGTTGGGATGGAGGCAAGCAGGGTGGTGGGGCGCTACCTACTAACATGGGGGTTGGGGGTCTGCTAGATATCAGGGAATGCTTGTGCTATAATATACAGAGGATCCGGGATAGGGAGGGGGGTCTGCTGGACACCAGAGAATGCAGTAACTATCACACACGTGCAGCTGGGATGGGAATAGGGGATACAATGGGCATCTGGGAAATAGTGCCTGAAAATTGGATGGGTGATCGGGTGAGGGAAGGGACCCCTTGACAACAGGAAATATGTTTGTACATATAAGACAAGGGATTGGGTGGGGGAAGGGACTGCTGGACACCAGTTAATATGTTTGTACACATCAGGTGAGGGACTGAGTATTGGACAAGGGATCATGTGGATGGTGGATCACTGGACATCAGGGAAATGTATATATTTGCAACTGGGCTGACAATCAGCTGGGGGGACCACTAGCACCAGAGAACGTTGTCATTTTATAATCAGTCTGGTGATCGGCAGGTGGGGGGTGGGAACTAGCACCAGAGAAACCTATAATTTTACATTTGGGCTGGCGATTGGTGGGGGGTGTGGCCAGGTGTAGGTGAAGGATAATGCAGACAACAGCAGATTGGTGCAACACACCACAGTGTGGCTTTATTTTCTTAAAAAAGTCAGGATAAAATAATTAACTCCAAAATAAATAAAACAAAATTCTTTCCAGAATTGCAGGTGGTTCACTTTCCTCAGTGACCACCAGGGACAAACTTAAGCAATGGTATTATATTCCTTCTTCAATACATCAGTTTGCAGCAACGGACTATGCACATCATTCCTCTGCACTTGTTCAGCACCTATAACCCACTGATCTATCTTTCCTGTGGAAATGAACTATCCTCTATATTGGTCTTATGTGTTTGAGTGATAGGGAGCTCAAAAAGAAAAAAAACAACAACAAAACAAAACATGATAGACAAAGAACCTCCGTGCAAAAGCATTGAAGCAAGGATTACCCAAAAGGGCCTTGGGAATAAAGCCAAGTTTCAAAGAAACACAAAATCACACATACCCCCATAAAACAAAGCATCATGGGATGTATATGCAAATCACCATGAAATGTTAGGCTGGTTCAGCTTCAAGCAGGAATGCATGATGCCAATTATTTCTTTTAGGCATGTTGCACTTTATTTCTGACTGCACTTAATAATAATAGTTTAAACAACAACAGTTTATTTTTATCTATCACTCTAACTGTATCAAACCCCTTCCCTTGCAGGATTTGCAGGGCACTGTTTTCAAACAAAATGAAGTTTCACTTTAAAAAGCACCTTGAACTTCATTAATGCACTGCCAGCACATTATGTCTGAAAGTACCTTATGCACTTTATCTTTCTTCATATAAAGCACATGTAGTTCTTTATTAAGCAGCCAGCAAGCAAACTTGGCATTTTATGAAGGTATACATATTTATTCAAGTTCCAGCCTTCTTCCTATACACAGGCAGCTACTGTATTTGCTCATAGCCATACCTGTTATTTCCTTAGAAAGGCATATGGCTTCTGGTGAGGGACAGAATGGTGAATAAGAAACAAAGAAAGGAAGAAAAGAAATTTAGGGAGATACAAAAAGACTGTCATAGGTGGCCAACCTACTGATGTGTTAGAAAAAGAACAGGATAGTTTTCTAGAGGTACTGTTGCAACATATTGTACAGAAGGAAGGGGGAGAAGATAAAAAAAATGTCCCTAACTGCTACATCAATTTCCTGGGTAGAGCACAGTTCTACCACAGGGGGAACCACTAGCACCAAGGAATACATATTTGTGGTATCAGGCTGGTGATCAGAGAGGGGGCACTGCATTACCTCTGCCAACCACTAGGGTTGCACAGGATAAGGCAAGGTCTCAGTCGGCGGTATTTGCTCTGCTCAAGAGGACCGGGCAAGAGGCCCTTGTGCGGAGCAAATGCTTTGTGAATCAGACAACGTTAATATCCACATCCCCTCCCCCCTCATTTGCATTGTAGCACCCTCCACACTTTGCTCAAGTGCAAACCTGATTTGAGCATGCAAACCAGGCTTTTTGTGAATGGCAGCTCAATGCAAAACTCATTTTGCTGTGCCCGGGCAAAGTTTTGTGAATCCTGGACCAGATTTCTTGACTAGTGTTAAAATTTAAATCGTGCTCTTACAAAAACCTTGTTGTAATAAAATTATGTTATAGCAAACAAAAAAAAGGACAGTTTGTGTATGTGATAAAATTTTTGCACAGTGTTGGAAAGAATGTGCAGTTAATTATCCTGTTATTCTTACAAATTATGCATGATCTGTCATAAACCTAACATTTTTTTAGAAAAGCATCATTTTGTGCATAATTTTTGCACCATTATCCAGAATTTATAATTGCATAAATATTGCACTTCTAATTAATGTACTGGTGTGATATATTATACTGCTGTGGTAGCACTAGTATAGTTAGGGTTCAGTGACATGGTTTATGTTAAACCCCTAACTTTGCACCTTAATAGCTTTGGCAGCGTTTGACTAAATTAGCTAAATTATTCCATGTGTTGTCTATTAGGTGAGGTCTGAATGTGTGAAAGTTTTGTGATGGCAGCTTGTGTGGTTTCTGAGATCCGCATATGTAATTTTCTTTTAAGTGCCTATTTTTTTTTCCCATACTTAATATGGGTGTTTGGTCTTCCTCTCACCTACAGCCAACAAGGAATGGAATTTGTTTTTGAAATGTTCAGGGTAGAAATGTACTGTGCCTTTGGAAGGTTTTGTGAAAAAATATTAAACAGCTTCAGAGTTAAGGATTTAAACATCTCTTTTTTGCCGTTCTGAGCATCCTCATTAGTTTTTTTTTGATAAAGTTCTGATACAACATGAAAAATTCCATGTCACAGACTATTTTCTCACCACTTGCCCATCCATCCATCTATCTATCTAGACCAGGATGCCCACTCCCAGTACTGCTTCTTTCTCCCCCTCCCCTTCAGGTTGCCTGCCCCCCTTCCCAATATTAATATTAGCAGACCAGGGTGCCCACCCCTGGCACTGCTTCTGTTGATCCCCCTTCCCTCCAGGTTGCCTGTTCCCTGATTCCAAAAATGTACATGGCAGTAGTGGGGTGCCCACCCCTGGTGCTGCCAAACAGAAGACCAACACTGGGGTACCCAGTCCTCTGTGTTGGAATATGTCCTCTGAAATAAAGAAAATGGTCCCTCAATTATTTATTTTTTACCTATAAAAAAGAAAATGGTCCCTTACCGATCTGACCCGCCACATACCCCACCCACCCCACGCTGACCTCTCATTCAGAATGAACCACCTCAAAACCCCCATACACACTCACTCACTTGAACATGTCCCATGCTGTAGATCCACTCTGAGATTAAAGACATGTTTTGCTGCTGGAATCGGCGACTGCAATATGAGAAAATCAGGTAAGTGTGGTTTAATGAATTTCAATGGGTTTTGAACTTTGATTTATTTTATTTAGTTTTTGTTGAATTTTGTCATTTTCAAATATTTTTGCACAACATTTTCAACAAGGCATTTCTGAACCACACCTCAAGACCAATGGTGGTGGAATTATGCAAATCTGCCCAAAAGGCGATTTCATGGTCACTTTGCAAAATCACCTTTTGGGCAGGATTTGAACATTTTCACCACCCTTGCTCATAAGGTGGGTTCATAAGAAGACTATGTTGAAAATTTGCAGTCAAAATATGTAAAGATGATGAAGTTATGAGTACACATTGAAATTTTTCTACGCTCGCTCATAACTTTGATAATTTTGAAAATTTTGACCCCAAATTTTCAACATAGCTATTTTTTCACACATCACCTCATGAAGGTGACAGCTGCCATTTTTCAAATTCTGGCCAAAATATGTTTCCACACCTATGACACAGAATGACATTTTGGTGGGTTTTTGAAAATGTTCACCTACCGGTATCATGAGGTGGGATAATAAGAAGGCTATGCTGAAAATTTGGTGTTCAAATGTGGTAAAATGACCATATGAGTGAACATTGCAGTATTACAAGGATCACTCATAAAGTCTCTAATTTTCAGTATTTTAACTCCAAACTTTCAGCATGGCCATTTTTTATACCACCTCATAAATGTGACAGGCGTCATTTTTTTAAATCCTGGGGAGACATGTTTTGTACTTGTGGTGTAAAATGACATTTCAGACAATATACTATAAATGCCACGTGTCATGTTTGTAAGAGGAGTCATAAAACAACTATCTTGAAAATTTGCGATCAAGATCAAAATAAAAAAAACATAATTGTTTAGAAACTTTGTGCGTAGTGCCAGTCTTCACCCCAGCAAGCATGCTTTGTGATCCCACGCTAGTGCGCTGAGTTTGAGGGCAAGCTCAGTGACTGAGCAACATGGGTTGAGGATGCTGGGATGGCACTGTTATGTGACACCATCCACCCCCAGCCTGGGAATGGAAGTTGCAAGGTTGCCTGCACAGGACAGGTACCATATAGTGAAAACAGTTCTTCTCTTGGCATAGGGCCCTGCACCTCTGCACCAGTGAGTGGCAGAGGGCCCTGTGCATTGGCTGACAGATGGACTCTTTGTTCTGTGCATCTGTCTCTCTGCCCACATGCAAGCACAGGGACCAAAGGTCACTGCACTTCCATAGTTAACCAGATAGTCCTAGGAATTATTGACATCAATTGCTGCATAGAACAGCAGGGCCTGCAATGGCCCTGCACTTCTGTAGGTGGATGGAATCTTCCCTTGGTGCAGAGTTCAAAGGGCCCTGTATGTCTGCATTTGTTCACATAGGTCCCAAATGGACCTGTGTGAATGAGGATATGATTCCACTATCTCAAAAAGAAAGGTATTTCTTTGCAAAAAAACTTTGTTAATGTACCAGTTAGGGTTCAAGTTAATGCCACAAATGTAGGGAAATGTGGCATTAGGGTCTCCAACCCTAGCTTCTCACCCCCACTCCAAAGCAGCAAAAGGAAAAAAGCATTAGGATTTTGTGTCTTCGGAGTCTAGTCAAATCAGTGGTGGGGTCCTTGGGGTTGTCTATCCTAATGCTCACCCTGTTCCCTGAACAAACAACATCAGATGCAATCTCCATTCTTCACACAGGGCCCACAAGGCCCTGTGTGAAGAAAGCTACAATAGATTGTGTTGGCAATATGTAATGTTATATGCTTCTTTACCTTTGAAGAGTGCATCACCATGAGGCAGTGGCTTGCAGTTGTACCATCTGCTCCAGACAGGAGGCTATGGGCTGATGGTGAAGGCTGAGCACTAGTGTTGACAATCCAAAGGAAGATCCCACCTCTGATTCTCCAAGACTCCAGAAATCCCAAACCCTAATGCTTTTTTCTTTTGCTGCTTGGGGGGGTGGGGAGTGGGGAGTTAGGGTTGGAAACCCCAACACCACATTTCCCTACTTTTATGGTGCTAATTTGAACCCTAACTGGTGCATTAACAAATTTTTTTGCAAAGAATATCTATACAGTATATACAGTTATTGCACTGTTATTAAGATACAGAATCACATGTATTATTATTGTATTTCTACATAACAATTATTTTCTACTTGAGGCATTGGCACTGATGGTTTGGATTTTAAAGTTTAATGCTTTTTGGTACACAGGCAAACAATTTCTACAAACTAAAGATACAACAATTGGAGCCACATTAGCCCCCAGTTATGCCATTTTGTTTATGGGACACAGAGGGAATTGGGGGGGTTCTGGACCCAGAAGTTAATCATTGCTATAACCATATTGTTATATTGAATCACGCTATTGATGACATCTTTGTGTGGTAGTACAGAGAGATTGAATTGACAGAATTCATTAATTATTTGGAAAGTACAAATGGCAACCTGTGGTTTTCAGTCTCACAGAGACAGACAGAGATTAGCTTTTTGGCATCATGATTATTTAAAGATGGAGAGGGAACAGTTTACACAGATCTGTACAGAAAGCTGACAGATTACAACACCCTCTTCATTGCTGCAAGCTGTCAGTGTCATCTGCACCACACAATGAGCAGCATCCATTAGTGCCAGTTTATCCCAATAAAGTGTAATTGTAGCAATAAATAAGTTTATAAGGAGAGGCAGATGAACTGGAGGTATGTCTCAGGGACAGGGGCTACAGGTAAGCCCCCATTTGTAGGGCAGGGGAATAGGTGGATATTAGATACTGTTAATAGGAACCAAGGGACATTAATTGTATTACTACATTTACATCTTGTTCAAATGAGGTGAAGGAGATAATTTATAAACTTTGGCCACTGGCAAAATTGGATCCATCACTTTTGGAAATAGCTGAAATCCTCTGAGGATGGTATTCAAGAGAGGGAGCAATTTAAGGAATGATCTTGTCAATTCCATAGAACCAGGTTCACTAAAATAGATCTGGACTTCGTTGTTTCCTCTTCTGGATGGTTGCCACATTTGTGGCAGCTGTAAATGTTGTAAGGTTGTTACAAATGCCAAAACATTTATCCATCCAAGGAGGAGTAATCAGGCCAGTATTTCTGGCTTTATTACTTCTAGTACAGATGGCGCTACAGTATTTATCTGGCAAATTTGATCATGTGGTAGTTACCTCATGGGCAAAATGGTAAAACCCATGAAGGTGAGAGTAGGGGAATATTTATGTGCCACTAAAAATGGTGATCTTGAAAAAGCCCTGGCTGGCATAGCATGTAAACAGAAGTGACCCTGCTAGGCACCAACTTAAATTCATAGATATTGAACGGCAAAAGAAATTGATCAGAGGACAAAACTATAATATGGCTCTTGGGAGATAAGAAAATTATTGGATATTTGAATTGGATGCAATATATTGGAAAGGGTCAAATAAATTAAAAGGCTTAATTTGACTTTAACAAATGGGAATACAGTATTAAACCCCTCTAACTACTGCATTACAATATTATGATCAATAAGATCATAAGCTTTCCTATAATTGACTAGGATGGCTTTCACAAATCCCCCTTCATCCCAAGCTTTCATGCACAAATCCAAAACCTTTATGGCAGTCAGTGTTGTGAAACTGTCCTCCAAGGATCCAAATTGGTTCACATAGAACTGCCCAAAATATTTCAAAAACCCACCCAGTAAAAAAACCCTTGCGCATTTTTGACACGACACTTGTTAGGGAAATTGGCTGGAAATATTTTTCAAGAACCTGGGGGTGGGGACTTTTTGGTAGCAGAAGTATCCTTCCTTGTTTTCACTGAATTGGGAGTTTACTTGTTTTTAAAGAGCTAGTGGACTGCCTAAAACTAATATTCATTTTTAAAAGCAGTCAGCCATTACCTTTTATATGTGAAGTACTTTTTCTTTTATCTTTGGGTAATTAGAAGATTGTTTACCTGATGTTAGTAGGTGCGATGTATGGAACGGCACTGTGCCTGGCAGGTGACATATCTAGCTTTGTTTCCCCCCTCCCCATTACATATTCAGTGTTGTGACCTCACTGAATCTGACATAACTGCTGTTTAGGAACAGCCACTCAGTAGCTGCCAGGTTAGTCATTTGTGATGTCACTGTCAGTGAGATCACAATGCTGACGACGCAGCTGGGGGAATCAGAGATAGATATGTCAGCTGCCGGGCTGAGAGCTGTTTCACATATCCAGCACAAAATTATCACATAGAAAACTTTCTAACAAGCAGAAGGAAAAAGAAAATACTTCAGAAGTAAAAAATTACAACTGAGTTCTTCTTAAAATTTCCATTATTTTCCTGTCTGTCTGTTTTGGTTCCACTAGCTATCAACCTTGAGTTATTTTATTTCTTTAGCTACTTCCTTAACTAAGAGTAGGTATTTTTCAGGCTCCTCTAAGGTCCCAACAGGTTTCTTTTCTTCTGAGTATAACGTTCTACTCACATTATACACTTTTTTAACGAAATCATCCCCAAACCTTGGTCCTTCCCATTACCCTCATTTCCAAATTTCACTGCCCATTTCTTCACCTATCACCACTGCTGTTTGTCTTCCAAAAACTCTCTTTTCTACTGCCACCACTTTTGGGGGTCAGAATTTTTTAAGTCCTCTTTTTTTTCTTTTCATATATAGTTTCTCCTGAATATTTTAGTCTCTCTAGTTACCCGATTATGCAATTTATTATACCCAGTTGCAGCTCCCCTCTTTAAGGCCCCCTTGCCTATCTTTTATCAATTTTTTAAAAACTCTCAGTGATCCAGCGCTTGTCACCACCACTACCCACAGTGTCCTTTATTGGGTCAAGCTGATCAACTGTAGTCTGAATTATGCTAACCACAGCTTTGCAAGTTCAGTCGGTAGACTCCCATTTCAACCAGTCATCTTTTAGTTTGGCAGCAGTAGCATCCGTCACCCTTTCCTTTTTTCCATTTTGCCATTTCTTACTGTTACAATCTGTTTTTTCTCTTTGTCTCAACCCTTCCAAAAAAATGTGATGTTACAGTAACTACATTAAGTACGGGTGTGACGATCCTATTGGGGCAAAATTTCTGGTTCTTCATATCATTCTCTTAAATTTGTATGGACGATATCTAACACATTTGGCTCCAGTGCCCTCTTGAACCACCTGTTTCAAATTTTGACCTTGGCTTACTCTCTTTAATGGTGATTTGTTAACATTCCCCATCATAATTATCTCACAGACTGAATACTTCTGTATGACATTTATACACTAATGTATGTGCTTTACCATAGCATTATTACTATTAGATGGTGGGTGTCAAATAGTGCTGTGAGGAATTTTAAAATTCTGGCACAAAGAAATTTCACAGAATTTCCAAAATTCTGCTAAAATTCTGCTGAATTGTACTAGAAATGGAATGACAGAATTCTGCAGTACAAAAATGCAGAATTAGTTTTTCTGCAACTTTTCCACATAATTGTGTTCCGCAGATCTCAATATTTTCTGCAGAAATGGTTACCGAATTATTTTCTGCAAAAAAAAAAAAAAATGCTGTTCTATTCCATGGATCATAACAGGTAGAAGTCCGCAGAAAAACCAGCGCAATTCCTTCAGAAATTCTCCTGTCGGAATGCTCATTCCTTGCTAATTTCACTGGCAGAATTCCACATTAGTGTCAAACCCACTGATAGGGGCCTACAGTTCCTCAGCAGGTGTGGCATCATAATTTCAAAAAGCAATGTTTCAGACTCTTCTACTTCCTTCCCGGTCTTGATTTCTTTTGTACCAAACTGAGTCTTACATGTAACGGGCTAACCTTCCACCTTTCTTTCCTTTCCTGTCCTTACTCCCAGTTTTATACCCTTGCTGGAATCTATATAGCATGGTTTGGGACATGTGGGCTGCAGAAGGTTTCTGTTATCACCCCAATTTACACCTCAATTAGTTTTGGAACCCCATTTAGCCCATCGGTTTTCATAACTAATGACCTTTCATTAGTGTTTAAAAAGGTAGGTGTCCGGGCCCAACAGATTGCACTTGCACTAAATTTCTTTCCCTCTTTTTGCTTTTATTGACCCCTAAAAAAAAACTAGCCTACTTGGGCTATGTGGCTGGGTGTTTGTGTTTGTCTCTGTCAATAGTTTAGTTTTGTGGATTTTCATGTGTTTTGGCTTGAAGGAACTAGACCATTCTTGGATATGTGATCTATGAAAGTTTCCTGGACTAAGAAACTGGAAAACATCACCAGCAGATATTGGGATTCTCATTATAAATCAACTTTTTTGGAAGCCATCATAATCAAAGTAAGTACAGCTAAGAAATTCTACAAGCTCTGACCTGGAGAGTACAAACTGAATCCACATTTCCATCTACCTTGTTACTAAAGGGAACTGCATGTCTTTGAGAACCATTCACAACTATTTAAACAAAGGGAAGACACTGACAAAGGGTTTTAACTTCCTGCATATGCCCCAGGCCAGTGTTCCAGGAATTTAACACATCCTTTGTCTTGTTACTGTAGATCAAACAGTTTACTGGTCATTTTCCTGTGGATTTGAATATTTTACATCATTTGGCAATGGGGAAAATCCTCCCCCTGTAGGCACACCACCGAAATTGATCTGTCCCTGTTCATGTGTGAGCCTTGGGCACATCTAGCCACATTGTATACAACTATTCTAAAGTTGCATTTTTGACATTACCACCTGGCATACTACTGTTCAAAAAAGAAATGCAACCTCCCTCTGACTGAATTCCACCTATGCACCCTGAAACTTGTGCTCCTCCTCCTGCTGCCATCAGGGACTGCTCACCCTAACCCCGGACCAACACCTCCAACCAAAACAAACCAGCAGGCACTCTCTCAATCATGTGTCTGAACATCTGCAGTTTACTTCCTAAGCTTGATGCACTGCAAGCCTTTACTACCCAACACAACCCGGATATTCTGTCAGTAGTTGAAACTTGGCTCACCCCAAAGATTCCTGACCAGGCAATCACCCTTCCTGGCTACAATGTCTTCCAGGTTGATCGTAAGTCCAATAGAGGTGGTGGGTGTGCCTTATATGTGAAAGACACTTTCTGAGGACACCCCATTGATTCCAATCTTCCAGCAACACCTGCTCAGATTCTTCCCATCTGACTCCTATTAGGTGCCCACAATAAGGCCCTCACAGTTGTCACTGTTTACATGCCTCCTAAGGAACAGGGACCTGGTCTAACCGCTGTCCTTGACTTTGTCAAATCCCACCCATTGGACTCCGAAATCATCCTTCTTGGTGACTTTAACATTAATTGGCTCTCAGCTGAAGGTGGGTCATTTAAGGACTCCGTTATATCAGCTAACCTGACTCAAATGGTTGACTATGCAACCAGAAAGAACTACAGAACTGGGACCTGCACCCTACTCAATTGGATCCTAACCAACCACCCCTCTCGGATCACGAACACCTCAGTCCTCCCTGACACACTCAGTGACCACTCTCCCATCAGTTGTACCTGGTCAAACAAATTCTATAAGTCCCCTCCAAAAATCATCACCAACAGAGTCCTACCCCGTGGTCAGCTACCCCACCTCAAATCACACCTCAGTCTGCAGGACTGGTCCCCCATCTTCAAGGCAACAGATACTAATACTGCACTGGAGCAATTTATTCACATTTTCAATGAAGCCTGTAATAAATTTGCCCCCCTCAAAAAGCGTAAAGTTAAATCGCTCAGTAACCCTTGGCTGTCAGGAGACCTCCTAAAAAAAAACTTAAATCCAGGGACCACCTCTGGGAACTGGCTAGAAACTCTGGTAAGCAACTCGACATCCAGAATTATAAACGGGCACGGAACGACTGCACCAAATCCATTCGGCAACAGAAATCTGACTACTATTAAAATGCCCTCACTAACTTCTGGGGAAATGGGAGGGATTTCTGGAAAAACTTTAAAGATGTCACTGGGAAGCAGTCAAAATCTTCGCCGAACATACTTAACATAAATGGGCACACTACAGTTGACTCTAAAACTATTGTGAACACTTTTAACATCACTTTCACTGACCTTAGCAGTGTTCTCCCCCTCTGACTTCTTCCAAGATGTGTCAACTCCCATCACCCCAACTCCTCCACCCATGGCTGTCACCCACCTTTCTACTTTAAAGCACTAAAGAAACATCAAGTCCAAAACTACATTGTCAAAGCCATCAGCAAATCTAGAACAAGCAATGACACACTTGACCTCAAGCTACTGGCCCTAACGCTTGACGAGGTACTTGGGCCCCTCACCAAGATCTTTAATCTCTCTCTCTTTCCTCTTGCCAATTCCCAGACAAATGGAAAATGGCCACTGTTTCCCCAATTCACAAAAGTGGTGATAAGGCTGACCATGCGAACTTCCGCCCTATCTCCATTCTGTCTCCCCTATCGAAGGCACTGGAACGTATAGTAGCGGGCCAACTTACCGAGTAACTGGACAATTATAATATTCTCTGTAAACAGCAACATGGCTTTAGAAAAGGTCATAGTACATCCTCTGCCTTGCTCGAATTCACCAGCTCCATTCACAGCTCCCTCGACAATGGACAACTAACTGGTGCTATTTTTATCGACCTGACCAAAGCCTTCGATACTGTCTACCACTCCCTCCTGCTGAGCCAACTAAAAAATACTGGTCTCTCCAATGATTCAATCTCTTGGTTCAAAAGCTATCTTGAAAACCGCACCCAGCATGTAAAAAATTGGAGATGTGCACTCTGATTCCAAACCTGTCCTCTCTGGAGTCCCCCAGGTTTCAATACTGTGCCCCTACTCTTCAGCCTGTTCCTTAACACCCTATGAGACTCCTGCACTGAACATATCACCCTGTATGCCGATGATGCAGTAATCCTTGCCACACACCAGGACCCGAAGAAATTGCAAGAAAATCTCCAACTCGGCTTCTCCTCGGTTGAGAATTGGCTCACAAAAGCACAAACTGATCCTTAATCAAAAAAAAACAAAGGCCATGATCTTCAGCAGCTCCCATAATAATCATAAGCACTTCCAACTCTCAGTTATCACCAGACAAGGTGCCGCACTGGAACAGGTCAAAAACTTTAAATACCTTGGGATCACCCTTGACCCTCACCTCTCCTACACTGCCCACATCGACCATGTCGCCAAAGCTGCTAACTCCCGGCTAGGCCTGCTATTCCATCATAGGAAACACCTGACACCCGACGAAGCCCTCGCTGTCGCTGTCCAGAGCTCCATCATATCCATCATTGATTATGGCATTATCATTTACGACTCTGCTACAACCACCGCACTCAAACGTGTATCCACCGCCCTCAACAAGGCCTGTTGACTTGTCACTGGCTCCCAATGCCTAACTCACACCTGTGACCTCTATTCTCAAACTGGATGGTTGAATCTTGCCAATCGAATAAAACACCAAACTTGTATTACTACTAAGAAAATCTTGCTGGGCCTTGTCCCCCAGAGTCTGTGCCCTCATACAACCGAGAATCCACACCCGACATACCAGGGGATCGAAACCTCAGGTTCTGCAAGTCCCGCATTGCCGCACAACACAAGGCCAAAGATCCTTTGCTTACCAGGCCACTAGTTGGTACAGCAGTCTTCCCAGCGACATCTCATCCTCACTATCACTCAGCACTTTTAAGACTCGTCTCCGCCTAACACTCACTGCCTCCAACCTCTGTGACTGTTGTGGCTAAACATGTCTTTTGGTTTCATAGCTGAAGATGCCCTTTTTGGATCCACATCTACTCCTGCACTTTGCCAGCACCCCCCCTGCTATCTTCACCTCCCTTGCTGGCCCATGACAAATGCCACCTGGCTGCACTACCTCTATTTTTATCCGCCTTCCACTCCTCCTCTCTCTGTCCCCCCCACCTACCCCCCCTTTTCTCCCATCCACTTAGTCTCCCTGATTTCATCCTCCTCCTTTCCCTTTCCCCTTCCCAAAGTTTCACCTTATTGTTCTTTTTTCATCTACAAGACTATGTGTTCTTTTTTATTTTATAAACTGTTATCTTTGCTTATGATTGTCTCAATTGTACCAATGACATGGAACCTTTGTAAAAGACCCTCTGCTCAAAGATATTTGTAATCCTAGAACAAATAAATAAATAATAACTTTCATCTCTCCATTTGGTCTGTTTTATACAAGTGGTATAGGCCACACTCTTGATTTCATTTTCCCAGATGAATTTACACAATTTACAATATTTAAATTACTCACACTCAGTCCCCTCACCACTGTTTGTAAACTCCTATCTTTGGCAACTATAACTGGAATATCATACATTTGCTCACTACTCACTGCACACAGTCCAACAATAACATTAGAAATTAAAATGAGGAATGGCCATAGCAAACTGATCTTCACAAACTAGGAACATAAAAAAATAGAATCTGATGACAATTAAGGATCGCATCCCTACCACTTTCTCTGGGAGGCATCATTGTGTCCAGTAGCTAACAGAACAAAGGGTCCATATAATAGGTCCCTCCAAAAAGAACCAGGGGTCCTGGCCTCCATGTTGTCATAGAAACATAGAATTTGATCGGAGATAAGGACTGCTTGGTCCACCCAATCTGGCCATGTTTTCCCTTCCTACAGTGTCTCCGCAGACCCTACTTGATCTCCAGCTCTTCCCCCCACTTACTTTCCACTAAGATTCCCTTATACTTATCCCACACATTCTTAAACCACACCATTGTTTTTTCCCCCCACCACTTCCACTGGAAGAATGTTCCAGGCATTCACCTCTCTTTCTGTGAAGAAGTACTTCCTCACATCTCTCCTGAATTTACCTCCCTCCAGCTTCAAAACATGATCCCTTGTCCTTGAGCATCCTTTCTTCTGAAAAACACTCTCCTCCTGTACTATATTTACTCCTGTAAGTGGTATCCTGTGATAATAGCAAGTAAATATCGGTGACCATTAAAATGGCAACTTATATTTGGCACTATTATCATGGGTGACTGACAAGGGTAATGACTCACTGCTACCACAAAGGTAAGGGAGGGTGACCAGAAAGGGAGAATAATGAGGGGAAGGAGAGGGTTAGGGAGAGGATTGTTGGGCTATAGTGTGGCTGCTGCACTGAGCCAGCCCTGTGGTGTGGTGGTGATGGAGGCTAGCTCTGGTGTAGCAGGCACTGGGTTTGGGGCTGGGGGCCAGGAGGGTAAGAATTTTGCCCCTGTCTGCCGCCGTGGGACTTAATTTTTTTTTATGCGGACTGTGCCCCCTCCCCGATATGCACACCCTGGAGTTAAGAATTTGAAATCAGGGGGGTGCGGTGGCAAAGCCCCCCCCAAACACTTTATTTTGCTGGATGTCAGTTAGCTGGCAAGTGCATATCACTGATTTGCTTTTTGGTGATATACACTTGCCATATTAGTGATCGCGATTTTGCATTCACTATTGTGACATAGAGCCCCTGTAAGGTATTTAAGGGTCTCTATCATATTCCCCCATCTCCCTCCTCTCTTCCAGAGTGTACATAGTGAGGTATTTTAGTCTTTCCTCATAGGGCTTCTTTTGCAGACCCCTGCACCATTTTTAGCTGCCCTCCTCTGGACTGTGTCCTTCTGGAGATGTGGTCTCCAGAACTGGACACGGTACTCTAGGTGAGGTCTCACCAGTGATCTATTCAGAGGCAACATTACTTCTCTTCCTTCTGTCCATGATACCCCTCCCTATGCACCCCAGCATTCCACTGGCCCTTCCTACTGCCTTGTCACACTGCCTGGCCACCTTTAGGTCATCAGATATAACTACTTTCAGGTCTCTTTCCTATTTGGTGGTAGTTACTACCACTTCTCCCATTTCTTATTCTGCCTCTGGGTTTATGTGCTCAAAGTGCACAATTTTGCACTTGTTCACAGTGAAACCCAGTTGCCATACCCTTGACCTCTCCTCGAGTATTATCAGGTCTCTGTGCATTCTTTTCGGCTTTCCTGGAGCATCCACCTTATCGTAGATTTTTGTGTCATACACAAAGAGGCAGACCCTCCCTTCCAGCTCGTCTGCACTGCCACTTATAAAGACATTAAAGAGGACTGGTTCCACTACTGAGCCCTGAGGCACCCCACTGGTCACCTTCCCTTCTCTGGAGGGAACTTCATTTATCACTAGCCCCTGTCGCCTATCTCTCAACTAATTTCTTACCCAGTTTATCACCTTTGAACCCACCCATAACCTGCCCGGCTTCCTTATGAGTGTCCTAGGTGGATTGGTGTTCACCACTCCATCCTAATCTATTTCCCTGGTCATCCAGTCCAAGAAAGCTATCAGATTTCTTTGACATGACCTCCCCCCATGAATTCATGCTGCCTCAAATCTTGTAACCCATTGGATTCAAGATACTCTATACTCCTTTTCTTCAGCAGTGTCTCCATTAACTTCCCCACCACCAATATCAGGCTGACTGGCCTATATTTGCCAGCCTCCTCTGTGCTACCACTTTTGTGAAGTGGGACTACTTCTGCCCTCTTCCAGTCCTTTTGAAATACACCTATTTCCAGTGAGCTGTTAAACAGGACTATCAGAGGTGCAGCTAGTACCTTCCTGAGCTCCCTCAGTGCCCTTGGATGCACCCCATTTGGTGCCATTACTTTGGCCACTTTCAGATTTGTGAGTACCTTCAGGACTCTCTCCTCTGAAAAAGGAGTGTACCTTCCTCCCTCCAATGCTCCTATTGCTTTTGTGTGGTCACTCCCATTCTCCTTCCTCTGTGAACACTGAACAAAAGTATTTGTTCAGGATAAAGAACATAGGACTTCACTATTAGTGGGATAGGTCAGCACCACAATTATAAAAAGAAAGACCCAACAGTCTTGAAAAATGCAAAACTTAATTAAACATGTATCACAGAGGAATTAAAATGCTCACCCACATATCACACACAGAGAAGGCAGTCACATTTCAGGCATGTGAGAATGGCCACTTAGTGAATTGCAGACAGCTATATGCTGTATCGTCTGCTGAAAAGTTGGCCCATTTTATTTATTTATTTATTTTTGTTTAAGCATTTGGTAACTGGGTAAAGCACACTGAGCCGAGGCTCGTTTCCAGGTGCAGCCCAGGGGGTGAGGGGAAAGGGAGTTTACAACTGAATAAAATACATAAAATAGATACATGAGATTTTTATATACAGTCACATATGTTTTTTTCAAAGGAGTTATTTACCTTCTGTTGCATATATATAGTTATAATTGTAAAACTATTGCCTGAAACAGCATGTAAACAAGCCAGAACTGGGCAAAAGAAAGCATTACAAACAACTTGTAAGTGGTCTCCAAGAAGCCATAGCTTAAACAAACAAACCAGTGGCCACACACCCGTCGTACATGCTGTTCAGAAGATGGAGCATGCACTTACATATCAACTTCAAGTCATTCTCAGAGCATACAAAGCACCTCACCTGTGCAGTTTAAAAGGATTTCTCTTAAAGAGAAAACCCATTAAAATATTACTAAATGCCCGGTGCACATACATAGAAAAAAAGCAAACACCTAAGTGATTTTCAGAAAGTTACTCCAGCGTGAGTCTTTCCAGAGTTTTACTTGAAGTGCATTGATCCCTCTTGGTTTGATTGGCGAAATTTATTCCACAGTTATTTATAATTAGCAGCATAACTTGTGGGCTCTGCTGCTCTGTATACTTGCCTGTTTGCACTACCTGTAGCAGCGGGATGACTTGAAGGCACTGTGACTAGGCCAATTCGACGATTTATTTGTAAAGTAGTGGCTTGACCTACTCTGCCCTGCATCCTGTACTCCAGCCTCTCTATCCTTTTTACAGCAGTGGCATGACGTGATGGCTCTGCCGTTCAATTAATATTTGTTGCTTTATTCACAAAGTAGTGGCATGATTTGCTGGCTCTGCCACTATTAATATTAATGTGAATTAAAATCAACAGCATGGCTTTTCGGCTTTGCTATCTAAGTGCTCTTGATTGATTCAGAGACAGTATGCTATGCTGTCCCTATAATGATTTTAGATCCCACTTTTTCTTGTCATGTATTTATTTCCTGCATTGATCACTACATGTGTTGTACTTTTTAATGTATTTTGCATGTGAATTGCATTTAGGTGTTTGCCTTTTTTCTATTTATGTGCACTGGGTGTTCTGTAGTATTTTTAATGGGTTGTCTTGTTAAGAGATACCTTTTTAAACTGCATAGGAGAGGTGCTTTCTATGCTATGAGGATGACATGAATTCGATATGTAAGTGCATACTCTATGTTCTGAATGGCATTTCTAACAGGTGTGAGCCACCAATTTGCTTTTTTAAGCTGTGGCTTCTTGGAGACCACTTAAAGCTGTTTGTGATACTTTCTTTGACCCAGATCTGGCTCTATTTATATACTGTTTCGGGCAGCAGTTTTACATTGGGATAACTTTTCAGCCGAAGATAAAGCACACAGCTGTCTGTGATTCATTAAGTGGCCCTTCTCACATGCCTGAATTGTGACTGCCTTCTCCATGTATGATAAGTGGGTGAGCTTTTTGATTCCTCTGTGATACATGTTTAATAAAGGTTTGCATTTTTTGAGACACTGGCTCTTTCTTTTTATAAATGTGGTGCTGACCTATCCTACTATCAGCGGGGTCCTGTTTTTGATCTGAATTTAGGGTTACCACCTGTCCTGATTTTTGCAGGACAGTCCTGATTTGGGCAGCTGTGTCCTGCAAAATAACATGAAAAATACGAAATGTCCTGATTTTACAGTAGGAAAAATATTTTCTAACTTTCCTCCAAATGTTCTAGAAAACTACAATAGCTTAATTAAAATACCTTAAAATGGTAAGAAACAATAAAAGCAACTAAGAAACTACAATACTTAGCCTTAATTCTAATTATATAGGGAAAACAAGTCTGTTGCATCGGTCGAGGTTAGGTACTGTCCTGCGAAAAATCATGTTTCAGTAAGAAATGTCCCACTTTGGGCTTCTTGAAAGGTGGTAACCCTATCTGAATTTACACTCCAAGGTATATGCATGCTGACATTTTAGTGTGGTAGCCCCCAAGTCTTTGAACTTCATTTGTTCAGGATATCTCCCTTTTCCTGGTCCTTCTCTGAATATCCCCGCCATTCCCTTCTAAATCTTACAATTCCTCCCTTGATCTTTCTCTTTTCACTTATATACCTAAAAAATGTTTTTCCCCCTTTTGTTACTCCTCTGCACTCCTTACTGCTTTCCATGCCTCCCTCTGTTTCTTATAATACACCTCTCTTTCCTTTTCCCTCAGTGTCTCCTTATATCTTCTGAATGATAGCATTTTAGCCATTACCTTTTCAGTCACTTGTTTAGAGAACCGTAGCAGTCTTTATCCTCTTGCTTTTGCTCACCTGCTTTGCACAGTAGCTTATTTCCTTCACTATGCCCTCTTTTAGCTTTGCCCACTGTTCCTTCACCCCACCCAGATCATCCCCCCCCCTTGGTAGATCATCATTGAGGCATTTACCATCTTTATAAAATCTGACCTGCTGAAGTTGGGACTTTCACCCTTGTGTGGCTCAGTTTTGCTGCCATCCTTATGTTGAACCACACTGTATGGCGATCACTGGTCCCCAGGTATCACTGCACCTTGATGGCTGCCGCACTGCCCCTGTTAGTGAGCTCCAGGTCCAGATTTGTCCCATTGTGAGTGGGCGCCATGACTAGTTGCTTGAGGAACACCCCATGCAGGGAGTCCAAGATGTCTCTGCTTCTAGATAAAGCTGCAGCTGGGAAGCTCCAATCTACATCTGACAGATTGAAGTCCCCCCAACAGCAACACCTCCTTCTTTTCTGCCAGTTTGCCAGTAGCTTCCACCAGTATCATATCTAAATCCCCGTGTTGGATGTTTTTAGATCATGCCAGTGCAAATAGCAGCTCCATTTTCTGTCTGCAGGGTTGCCCATAGAATATTCACTCCCCTCTGGAAACCCACTTGCCATACTCTTGACCACTGCTCCACAGTGGTAGCCTGCAGGTGACTCCCACCAGTCCTGTGGGAGCCACTCATGCAGAGTACCACTGGGAGTGGTCTTCCTATTAATGGGGTGTAGCCCCACCTCCTCCGATGATGTCAGTCTTGCACCTCCCTGTCAGCCCCAGTTACTGCCACCACACCAGACTGGTGTTAGCTGTAGGGAGAAGGGCTCTGGAAATACAAGCTGCAGGAGATAGACGGCTCGATGGTGCCCTCAGCCACTGTGAAAAAGTCCATTCTGGGCAGCGAAAGGGCATTGGAGCTGCTCTTCTCTTAATGGGATGTAGCAACACTGAGTTGAAGGAAACCAGGTTGGAGACAGGAGCTGATTTTGTCAAAAAAGGAGAAGAGGGCGGATAGGGCAGGGTGAGAGAAAGTTTAAAGAAAAGCATAGCTGTGTATCATCAGCATAGAAACAGTATTGAAGTTTAGTTAATTACCATGCCTGGTGATGGAGCCTGACTGCACAGCCCAGTGTTAAAGCAGTAACACTGACTGTAACACTGGAATGTGCAGCTTCCCTGTGCCAGACAAGTGAATTACCGTAACTGACTTGTGGAGGCCACAGTAATGGAGAAAGGGCAGTGGTACTTGAAAGTAGATTTGTCAATGGAGAATTAGATGTTATAGCAGTATAATGAAAACAACCTCTAGACAGAGTGTCCATGTTACCCAAAAAGCTTTATTATTAGTTGTTTTTTTTTTTTGTCATCCCACAGGAACCCTGATTCTGGAGAGTCCCTTTATGACTGATGAAAACAGGACTTGTAATTGTCATTTATGTTTTATCATAGTATCAATTCTAGAATAGAGTAACCAAAAATTATTCAGGGCCAGCAGGGCAGGTACTAGAAAGATTGGCTTAAGGCCCTGAACATGTACTTGCTGGAGACCAGAAGGGAGAACTGAAATATGATAGAGACCTTCAAGTTCCTGAAAGGAATGAACCAGATAGATTGTGGGAAAGAATTCTGCAGGACAGGAGAATCAATAACATGGGGACATGGAAGGAAGCTGGTGGTAGCGGTGGTGGTGGTGGGAGGGTGGCAGGAAGATTCCGGAAGGATGTGAGCACATTTTATTTTACAGAGAGTGATCAAGTTATGGACCAGCCTACTAGCAGAGTTGGTGGGTGCAAGAACCATTAATGATTTCAAACACAGCGGAACTGAGTAAAAGGCTTAATATTTACACTAGGAAACAGTAAGACTGGGGGAGGGAGTTGAGGAATAACCCTGACTAGACATTAGGTCCAGGGAAGAATAGGGTAAAACAGGGCAGACAGGATGTACCAATGATTGTTTTCTGCTTACATTTTCTATGTTTCAGAACTGACAGCCTCTGTGCTTTTCAACACATCTTGGCAATGCTAGGGCTGATGTAGTGTCTGTCTTGGAAAGGAAAAAAAATGCTACACTGAACAAAATGATTTTTATTGCAGTACATTCTAGAATTTACTGAGAGTAGATGGTATCAGACAGGAACAAAAAAATCTGCATTGAGCCATAGATGTTTGAAAAGCAGAAAAAACTGGGGAAACTCAGCAATGAATGATAATTGTCTAATAAAAATAGATGGACCAGTACAGTTATCAATTTATACAGCCATAACTATAATAATACGCATTGGATAGCATGGCAGTAATAAGCATTCTGACTGCAAGACATTTTCAAAGGGCTGTCATCATTTTGCTTTACTTCAAGGAAAGTCTGCACAAGAAATACAAAAATATAGTCTATTTCTAATTGACCTTTAAAAGTCACCATGAATGAAAAATTATTTCAGCTTATTATATAAAGCATCATAGTATAATGACTTCAATTCTAGTGCGATTAATTTTAATATTTCAAAATATTATATCGTTAGCTCTTTTTACATTCATTAAGTACCAGGTACGGTTGTGCAGATACTATTTATTCCTTTTGATATTTTAGACAGAACGGGATTAACACACTGCAGATGGTGAAGCACAGTGAGAGAAGGCACAGTCCAGAGATTTTAGTGCCCGCTGCTGGTGCTAAGGAGCAAGGTGTAGCCAAATGTCTTTACACCTTGGAGTATACATTGAATACCTAGGAATACGTTATCTGCAGTGACAAACTGCCTGGATTGTGTTAATTGCTTTGAATTTCTTTTCATAATAGCAATAAAGAGGACAGTAATCTACTCCGTCTTCTCCATGGTGGTGTACCTTTAAGCAGAGGAGACCTAGATGCAATTACCTGTAAATCTTGCACCTGCTTTTGAGCAAGTGAATTGCTGTTTATATCCTTGTGTGCTTTCAAACTTGTCTGTAACTGTTATTGCCAAATGGCTCAGGTTTGGCTCAAAATGGGCAAACTAAGCCCAGTGCTCCTACCCAGTTACCAAATATGTAAATAAGTGAATAAATAAATAAACAAAATGACATAACCAGTTAGTTTCAGAGTAAAACATATACTGATGCTTGTCTTTGCAACAGGAGATTCCAGCCGTATTGGTGCTTGCAAAACAGAAGAGGATGGAAGGTTTGATACCTCTTATTGGACCAACAAGTGTGTTGTACAAAGATGGAATTATACACAAGCTTTCGGGTCCACACAGGTCCCTTCTTCAGGTGAATAGCAAAACTGAGCAACATAGCAGTATTTATATCCACTGTGGAACAATTAAAAATCAGGAAGTGAAGTAGGAAGGTGACAAAGGGGACTAGAGATGAAAGTCTAAGATGCAAAATAAAAACATGAGAAGAACTGGGGAGGGGGGCTAAGTAGGAATGGGTCAGAAGGAGATGAAAGGGAGCTAAAGGGAAGACAAAAGCACGCAGCTAGGATCTGAGATCAGAGGCTGGCTGTAAGGGTAGAATAGACAGGATATGCCTACAAGATGTGAGGAAATCAAGAAATTAGGAGAAACAAAAGATCAAAGGCCTAGATAAACAGAGTGTGAGGTAGTATAAACAGAGGATAGGCTCTGATTTGGCTCTAGGTGGAAAATTCATGGCTTGCCCACCTCTAGCCTCCCGTCTTTGGTTTAACCAGAGAAGGTCATGTGTCCCAAGGAAAATGAGCACACCTGTTTTAGACACAATAAAGCAGTGATACAAGACTATAGGAGACTGTTTGCCTGGGGAAAGTGACAAACCATTAGACCCTAGGAAACGTTTCTGGTCCCTGAGTTTGCAAAACCATTTCTTTTGTTGTTGCCTTTTTCCCCTGTCCAACCCAAGAGAAGTTCTGGCCCACATTAAGGAGTTTAAAACATGAAGAGAAAATAGTAAAAACCTGTAGGATGAACTTTAAAAGAGTGTCTACACTCTGCTTAGTGTTTAGATTTGAAGAGGAAACTACAGAAACCTGACAGTGTTATAAGGTAGATCTGAATTGGGGAAGGGGTGGGGATACCAGAAATCCTGAGAATTTCCCCAACAGGATAAAGTATTTGAACGATCATCTTTGCCAAGATTATGAAGGCTTTTTTGAGATTCAGGATTTGGGGTAGAATATTATATAAAGGTTTCAGATTTCTGAAACCCAGGTAATTGGAGAGAGGCTGAGTGGACTCTTTTTCCAGTGCAGGTTGCTAGGCAGCTAATTACGTGCTTAATGTAGAAAGTCAAGGCCTCATTACAAGTATTAATCAGCTAGAGGAAATGTGTCCAAATTTGGCCTGATCTGTTTTATACTAGTGAGCATTCTTGATGAGATATGGTGGAATGTTTTACTGTATACTATATGTAAGCAATTACCCATGACAGGGCAAGCATTTCTATAGAAATAATGCACACCCTGGCTGAAATTAAAGGCATGATGCCAACAGCTGAGTGTTTTTTCAGCACACCTTGGAAGTGCAATAATTCTCAAGGAATGCACACTCTGAAGTGAGCTGTTCCACATATAAAATGAAAAAACATTTTATTTTTTTAATGGAAAAGGTTTATTTTTGCACACTTCAGCTGTTGCTAGATAGATTATGTTAGGTTGGTGACAACCATACATTTACTAGGAGGCAGTGATGGTCAGATGATGTGTGTCAACCAAAGAAGGTACCAGGATTCTGGAGAATTCTGAAGTTAATTTTATAAACCCAATTAAGGGGTGTTAAAAAATGGTTAATCTAAACCTAGACAGAAGGACCAATATAGGTTGAGGGGTGGTTATTAGTGGTGTGTGGAATTTTCAAATTTCAGTGGAATGGAATTCTGTGAAATTCCACCAAATGTCATCAGAAGTGGAATGGCAGAATTTTGTGGTAGAATAATGCAATATGAGTTCTTTGCTACTTTTCTGCAGAATTAAATTCCATGCATCTTGAAATATTCTGCAGAAATGGTAGTGGAATGATTTTCGTTAGAATCATAGAAAGATACAAGTCTGTTTAGTCAAAGACCTTCATGACTCACCCAGTCTAAAATGAATGCTCCATCACCCATATACCTATATAAGACTAATTTAAAAGATGCTAAGGAACTACTTTGTGTTACTTCAGCTGGCAAACTATTCTATGGACCAACTACTCTCTGGCTGAACCAGACTCCACATTTATTGGTTCGGAACAGCTCTCCTCTTAGCTGTAGTCCATGCAAACTAGTTCCTCTGTTAGGCACGTTTCTGATCAAGCCAAGACACTTGAAAAGCTCATCCCTCTGGAATGCATTATACACCAGGCACATATCTCCCCTATACCTTCTATACTCTAGGGAATAAAGGCCCAGTTCCCTCATTATCTCCTCATATGTTTTGCTTGTGATAGAGCGACTAGATTGAGTTGCCCTCCTTTGAACACCCTCCAATAATTTTATACAACCTTTTGTGTGTGGTGCCCAGAACTGAACACAATGCTCCAACTGAGGCCTGACCAGTGGCGCCCTATACAGGGGAAACACAACCTCCCTATCCCTGCTGTGAATATTTCTTTTGATACAACCAAGTATCTTGTTAGGCCTCCTCATAGCCTCTAGACACTGTCCCTCTGCTGTTAAACCATTAGTGACAATTACTCCTAAGTCTTTTTCTACACTTTTTGCCTGCTTCAGGAAAATGTTATTCCATAAATTGCAATTCATGGATCATGATCATAGCAGGCAGAATTCTGCAAAATGACCAGCAAACATCCAATGGAAATTCCACTGGTCATTCCATGCTAACTCCTTCAGCAGAATTCCACATTCTACACTAGTGGTTATCAAAGCATAGCTCTGTCCTCAGAGAAGTCACAGTGTTCCTGCTTTAGGAATATAGAAATTGTAGCTCTGTTCCCGAGCATCTTAGAGAATTCCTGCTTTAGGAATATTACAATTAGAAATTGTATCTCTGACTTGCAAAAAGAGGGTATTGAGCTGACACCCTGAGTAGTCTGTCTTAGAGGAAAACTACTTGCAAAAATTAAAACAAATGCATTTTGCTTTTGTTTCTCTGATTATCACTGGTGTTCTGTTCCCTGTGTCAGTGGCAACTTTTTTTCTTCCTTACTTTTCCCTCAAAGTTTTATGGCCCTTGAAGGCAGCAATGCAGCCTTCTTTAATTGCCTTTGATCTGCTGACATTTTCCCAGAATACCACTGGGAATTATGTCAATTAGACCTTGGACTAGAATTAAGTGCCCAGATTCCTAGTTACAATCCAGTCACAACATCCAGCTACAACTGCTTGTAAAGTTAATTGCTCTGAAAAAGAGTTTGCCGTTCCTCCTCATTTGAAGTCAAATTTCTTTAAGCTGGGAGTGTTGTTATTAGAGATGTGTGGCAATTATCTTTGTAATATGCTTTTACTGGGTGATAATAAAGATAATACACCTTTGAATGTCATAGGTCTAATTGACACAATTCCCAGAAGCATCCTGGGAAAAATTACAACAGATTAAAGGTAATAAGGGAAGCCTGTATGGTTACCCAGGGGCCATAAAATGGAAAAAGTAAAAAAAAAATGACACAGACACAGGGAACAGAACACCAGAAACAATCAGAGAAACAAAAGCAAACAAACAAACAAACAACAAAAAACAATGCACAATATGTGTTTTTATAATTTTGCATGTAGTTTTCTTTTAAACCTGAAGGACTAAAGGGGAAGTTTTTGTATATGTGAGATGAAGTTGAATGTTTGTAACTTTCTCATGAATAAAATTTCTGTAAAGATTTTTCGCGCCAGAACTGAAGTGGTGTTTAGCACCTCCATGTGACCACTGCTTACACTAAGACCAGAAATGTCTTTATTTGTCTAAATTAGATGGTGGCCAAATAGGCCATTTGTGATGCAGAGAGTGACTATACTAAAAATGTGCCCCACTGAGTGAGAGACAAAGGAGCACCAGGAATAACTGCGGTGCTTGGGAAAATTAACACGAACAGTAAAAAAATACAAGGTCCAGCACCCGTAAAGCAACCATACGAAAGTACAATACACGTTTATTAAAGACCAACACTAGGCACAATAAAAAACTGACGTTTCACTTGGCCGACTGCCAAGCTTCTTCAAGTCTGAAGAAGCTTGGCAGTCAAAGAAATGCGTCGAACCCCAATAATATAATGTTAGTCTTTAATGCGATAATAATACCGTATAGACTTTCTATGACCCTCTTGAAAAGTGACTATCCAACCTAAAATGAGCTTTCAGTTTAACAAGAGACTAACTATTCTGTCTAATAATGATCAAATGGAATGGAAATAAAGTAAATAAGGATAATGTTGTTCTTTTAGCACCAGCATAGCACTGTCTAATAGCTATCACTCTGAGTGAGTAATTCATAATTATACAATGGCAAGAAAATTTGCTGGGCTGTGATTGATCAGTGCCCACCTTCACCAGTGAGGTTATCTCAGCACAACCTCACTGTAAGAAGGTCAGGCACATACAGGACCACATCTCCCAACCCCACCCCCCAAAAAAGCACTCCTTGCAGTGACAGTACCTTGTTAACTTCCCCACTCATCAGCTGCCCACGAATATTGTTGCTGACTGCCTTGTCAGCAGTTTCACTTTAAGTCTCCCGATACAAACAGTAGTCAGACAACTGTATCGGGAGAACAGAATACACACATTTTCAAATGAAGCCTACCGGTTTTACAGTTCCCCGCTTCAAAGTAATAACCTAATATGGCATTTCCTCTTCCCTTCAGCTGCAGTGTGAGCCTTTTCAAACAGCCATGCTGCTGCCCATGTCACAGAATGCTTGCTTTCTCAAACAGCTGCACACTAATTATGATCACCTTGAGAAAGACTAAATAAATAAAACTAAACACAGAGTCTGTCACTGTAAAAAATTCACTATGACAGTACGTGCTATTGGCTTGCAAGTAACATCTGAAATCCCCATAGTGATGACAAAGTTCCTGAACACCTCATTGGTGCCTTCAAGTGTATGGAACTCCCCCCCCCCCAAAAAAAAAACTGCTTCTAACACCCTTAGGAAGAGTCACAATCCAGATGACAAGACATCGTGGTTGTAGAAGCATATAAGATGAAACACAGTTAAGCCAGCACCACCAACCAAAAAAAACACACAGCTCCACCTGCTGGAGAAATAGAATAGGGACTATTTTGTATATACATATGCTCCCACAGTCAAAAATAAAAGAAAAAAAATATTTTTAAAGTATTTTTTGTCTTATTTTTATTATATTTACAGACAAGCCATTGTATAAAAGCAATAATGCACTCCAGGGTGTGGGTTGTGCTGGGATAATGTCACTTCTGGGGTGTTGGATGCACTCGGCCTGCAGCCTCATGCCCAACCACCCAGGCGTGAGGTTATCCCAGCACAACCCACACCCTGTCATGCATTATTGCTTAATTCACCTATGTCAAAATGCAAAATTCCCTTAATTTGGCATTACTAAAAAATATATTTTGTGAAAATCCATTGTGCCGTTTAACAGTCTGATAGGAGTTTGAATCAGTTAGCAAGAAGGGCTTCATTTCTAGGTAAAGCCAAATTTCCATCTCATCTTGAACTGTGCCTGAAACTTCCTCCATGATAAATCCAAAATCCAATTCATAATCTGATTTTCTGTCCACTAAGGATGGTACAGCCTTCAGTCTCTGGTAATTGACATTTTTTCTTTGTTAGTCAGGATCCAGACTAATCATGATGAGTCAGAAATTGAACAATGGAGTGGCAGCCCATCCCCACTTGCTTGATTCTGATGGTTTCTGGATGTGAGGTGATATCACTGCCCCTATGCTGTCTCTTTTCTCCATGTATTCTCTGGTCTTGGCTAGTGCCTAGTACTGGATCTTGATTTCATCTACTCCATCATATGTTAAGAACTCTGAAACAGTGGCATGCAGCAAACCTTTCTCTTTCTTTTTATGGCTGCATAGCATCAGAGTTATGCATACTTATTGCTATCAGAAGAAGGAGTCTGACTGGAATTCCTAACATAGCAGAGCTGCAGTCTTATGGTGGCATGGAGTTGAAGCACAACTTCCTGGAAATCTCTCTGTGCCCTCCTCATTCAGTAAAACATGTTTTCTTCTTCTCCCCCTTCCTCAGCCCACTATTTTCTTGTATCATGGCTCCTGACAGCCCCAACATTATGGATAGAATGAATGTCTGTCATCTCTGTGTTAGGATTGATTTACAGTAGTTCTACAGAACATTCTTAGCGTGTATGACTCCTTCCACTGGCAACTGAACTTAGTATCAATATTTAAACAGCAACCCTGATGTCTTGCTCCTAATACACAGTAAGCAGAAATGTTTTGACAATAGTAAAAATTGAGCCAAGGTCCTAAATATCCAGTAACTTTCTTTCCTTCTGACTTCCTTTTCCCACCCTTCCCAATTGAACTTCTATTCACTTTCTGAATTCCGAAGAAATTTGTATCATGTTTTCCTGTGTTTACCTTTTACATGCTTCCCAGTTTCATGCTGTTCCTTCTGTGATTGTCTAGTCTTGACATGCTTTTCGATGTGTACTTTATAGTAATCCCTATGTAAGATGTCACACATTTGCACAATAAGATAAATACAATATCCTCACTATCACAGCTGCTGTTTTCAATGCTGAATATTTTACCTTTATTTCTAGGATGAGCAATGCTAGTGTTGTGGGCCACGTATTCACAATGTGTACATTTGCCACACAATTTATTAGCTTTTGGCAGTGGTTCTATCAGTGGTTGATTTGCATTCTGTTTGTACATCGATCATCTCTCTTTGACATTTTTGTCACATCGGTACACAATATTTGGGGCTGCCAGAATGATGTTTGCTAACATTTGGTCCTTCTTTGAAATGTCCCAATGTGTTTTGACTACATCTGTGAATTTTTTAACAGTTGTGTATATGGTAATCAATCTGGATGAATCGACGGTTTGAATCCCACCATGTTGTGATTCATTGCTTCTTTATGCATTTTGTAAAAGTGTTTTTCTGTCTGCAACATTAACTTCCATTTTTGCTTTTGCTATTGTTACTGCCTCTTACTCTCGCTGTACAAACCTAGCAATTTGTTCACTCCATCTAGTTTGCAAAATATTTTTATCAGTGTGGGTGTGTTTAACCCGCAGTAGTTGTCCCTTTAGATAAGTACTGATAATACAATAATCATCTGGACGGGTCCTGTGGAAAATTGCAGGAATTTGTAATATTTTGGAAGATACTTATCCTGCATTGAAATTCAAACTAAACATTGGAAAACATGAAATCAGCTTCTTAGATGTAAGATTATTTAGGGCAAAGAACAACAACATTACATCTGATCTCTATAAAAAAGAGACAGGCCAAAAAAGCTATTACAGGCAAGCAACCGTGACCTGCAGCACACAAGAAAGGCTATTCCAAAGGGACAAGTACTGCTGGTTAAAAGCACCTACACTATTGAAAAGATTTTCCAAACAAGACAGAGTGAACAGATTGATAGGTTTGTGTAGTGAGGGTATGAGGCAACAACAATAACATAAGCAAAAATGGAAGTTAGTATGGCAGACAGAGAAACACTTTTACAAAATACATAAAGATACAGTGAGTCACAACATGGTGGAATTCAAACAGTCCATTCACCCAGACTGCTTACCACATACACAAGTGATGTAAAAAATTTACAGATGTAGTCAAAAGGCTTTGAGACATTCTAAACACAGATTAATTATTAACAAGCATCATTCAAGCAGCCCCAAATATTGTGTACGGATGTGCCAAAAATGTTAAAGACAGGATAGTAAAATCAATGAACGGGGTGTAAATCAACCACTGTCAGAACCATTGCCAAAAGCTAATAAATTGTGTGGTAAATGTACACAATATGAATACATTGTCCAGGACACTAGCATTCCTCATCCTAGAAATAAAGATAAAATATTCAGCAATACATACAACAACTGTGACAGTGAGGGCATTTTAAATATCTTATTGTGCATATGTGTGGCATTTTACATAGGGATTACTATAAAGTATGTATCAAAGAGAACATCAGGGACAGACAATCACAGAATGAGCAGTGTGTGACTGGGAAGCACGTAGAAAGTAAACACTAGTGCTGCGCAGAATTGTCAAATTCCAGCAGAATGGAATTTCACTGAATTTTCAAAGTTCTGCTGCAACAGAATGGTGGAATTCTGCGGCAGAAAAATGTGGAAGGAATTTTCTGCAACATTTCCACATAATTCTATTCTGCGGATCTCAATATTTTCCACAGAAATGGTTGCGGAATGATTTTCCTTGGAAAAATTGCTGTGCCACAGAATATAATTCCACAGATCACAGCTGGCAGAATTCTGAAAAGAACCAGCACAATTCTGGCAGAAATTCCACCAGCAGAATGATCATTCCATGCTAATTCTGCTGGCAAAATTCTGTATTCCACACAGCATTAGTAAACACTTACAGGAACACATGATACACTTTTTTTGCAATTCAGAAAGTAAGTAGAAGTTCAAGGTAGACTGGAAAGAGAAAGCAGCAGGAAAAAAGTTACTGAATATTTAGGGCCTGGGTTAAGTCCCACCAGGGATGACTAATTCTATAGAAATTGTGCACTTACTGTACGATATTAAATACTAGTAAAGGTATTGGGGAGCATTGTGCATATGTTGGAAAAATATTTGGATCTCGATGTTTGAGTCCTGCAGTTATGAACTGTACTGAATGAGGTTTAACGATTGAAAACAGCAAGAAGTGAAATTTAGTTTTCTTTTTTCTTTTATGCTCACATTGGATAGTATATTCTGCATGAGGCTTTACAGACTTTACTACTAGTGTTGCACACAGTTGCATCAGCCAGGATGTAAGGCCACTGTATTAGTATAGCACAAAATCCTGCAGTATGAACAGTGTAATTCAATGGCAGAGCTAGTGGAGACAAAACAGTTAGACAGGAAAATAATACAAATTTTAAGTGGTAGTCAGTTGTAACTTTTTATTTCTGACGTATTTTTCCTTTTCCTTTTGCTTATCTGAAAGCCTTCTATGTGATAATATTGTGCTGGATGTGTGGAACAGCTCTCAGCCTGGCAGTCAACATATCTAACTCTACTGCCCCCCCCCCCAACTACGTCATCAGCATTGTGATCTCACTGACAGTGAGATCACAGGCAAATGACCTGGCAGTCACTCACTCGCTGTTCCTTAGTAGCAGTGATGTCACAATCAGTGAGATCATAATCCTGGTGATGTAGTGTAGGGCAGTAGAGCAAAATATGTCAGCTGCCAGGCTGAGAGCTGTTCCACACATCACACCCACTAATATCAGGTAAACAATCTTTTAATTAAACAAAGGGAAATGAAAAAGTACCGCAGATATAAAAGGTAATGGCTGGCTGCTTTTAAAATCTAATATTAGTTTTAGGCAGTATACTAGCTCTTTAAGCCGTTTTTTACTGCTGCATTTTGCGACATGTCATTCATAGCAAGTTATTGTGTCACACTGTGGCCGGCTCAGCTGTGTGGTATGGGTTAGGGGTGAAGTACAATGCAGTCTATAGTCCCCTCCCTTCTATATCCCTCCTCAGATTAATGCATTAGCAGCAGTTTTGGCTCTGACCAGAATTTGTTTATAAATGCTGCCAGCAAACACTGTTGTGGATGACGCCAGGCATACATATCCAGAGTGGTAATTTCCTTAATGTTCATGAAGGCTGAGAACTGCTATGGCCTGACTTAACAGATCACTGCATGCCTACTGTGAGTTTCCACGGTAATGCTAGTATTTAAATAAGCATTTGTCAATGCTGAATGTTCCCAGATGGTATTGCTGTTCTACTGGATCTTGTCTGTACATGTTGTTACTATATATTTACCCGGGATACAGCAGATGAGTTACAATATCTCATTATCAGTGGTGTCCTGCTTTGACACATTGTTAGATTGTAATTACCCAGGATACGGCAGTTGAGAGGCAATATCTACTTTTAAGTGGGCTTCCACATTTAGACCCCAAATGTCCAACAATCTTTTTATGACCTGACATTATGATCAAGACAGGTGGAATTTTAAAAATCCCATCCGAAAGGTAATTTCGCTGTGCAACTGTGACAACAAGTTTTGGAGGGGGATTTGAAAGAATGACACCTGCCATGTTCAGGAGGTGGAGCAACACAAAGGATATGTGGAACATTAGGGGGCCAAAATCTGCAAAAAATAAAGTTATGAGTACATGTTGGAGCAATTTTTTTCTTCCTAACTTAGCTGGTTTTTCACATTTTTAACCCAAATTTTCAACATAATCTTTTTATGACCCACTCCTGAGCATGACAGGTGTCATTTATAAAACAATGGCTGAAATGTCATTTTGGGCCACAAGTGTTAAAACACATTTTGGGTAGGATTTGAGACATGACAGCTGTCACATTCATGAGGTGGTGTCAAAAAATAACTATGTTTAAAAGTTGGGATCAAAATATTGAAAATTATCACTGTTATGAGTGCACATTGAAAAATTGCAACATAGACTCATAACTTTGTTGTTTTCTCATATGTTACTCCAAATTTTCAACATAGGCTTCTTATGACCCCACATAGCCTTCTTATGAGCCTACCTCATGAACAAGGGCGGAGAACATTTTCAAATCCTGCCTAAAAGTGATTTTGTATCACAAGTGTGAAAACACATTTTGGCCAGGATTTAAAAAAATGACAGCTGTCACATTCCTGAGGTGCTGTGCAGAAATGGCTACGTTGAAAATTTGGGGAAAAAAATTGAAAATTACCAAAGTTATGAGCTCTCATTTGTAAATTTCAACGTAGGCTCGTAACTTTGTTGTTTTTTTTAAACATTTTTGTGCCAAATTTTCAACATAGCTTTCTTATGACCCACCTCATGAACAAGTGCAGAGAAAATTTTCAACTTCTGCCTGAAAGGTGATTTCACGCAGGGACTGTGAAATCTCTTTTTGGGATGTAAAAACACATTTTGGCCAGGATTTGAAAAGTGACAGCTGTCACATTCATGAAGTGCTGTGAAGAAATGGCTGTGCTAATAATTTGGGGTAAAAATACTGAAAATTACCAAAGTTATGAGCCTGCGTTTGCACATTTCAATGTTGGCTCATAACTTTGTTGTTTAACATTTTTATGCCAAATTTTTAGCATAGCCTTCTTATGACCTAACCTATGAACAAGGGCAGAGAAACTTTTTAACTCCTGTGTTTGGGTAATCTGTGGGTGAGAGGTGCTCTGAGAGCTACAGTGAGTGAATGGATGATGAGTTATGTGGGTGATGGGATGTGTTTGGGTAGTCTGTGGGTGAGATTGCGTGTGTGAGGTTAACTAAAATGGTGCGGAGTCTGCACAAAAGCCCTATAAGGATAAACTGAAAGATCTCAATATGTACACCCTGGAAGTGAGGAGGATATGCTTGAGACTGTTGAATATCTAATGGGGGTAAATAGGATACAGGAGGGAAGCATTTTTCAGAAACAAAGGTGCTCAAGAACAAGGGGACATGCTATGAAGCCAGAGAGGGGAAGATTCAGGAGAGATGTGAGGAAGTACTTCTTCACGTAAAGAGTGGTGGATTTCTGGAACAGACTTCCAGCAGAGGTGGGGGGGTGAAAACAGTGGTGGGGCTCAAGAATACATAGGATAGGCACAAGGGAATCATAGTGGAAAGGAAGAGGGGTAGGGAGAAAGAGCTGTAGGTCAAGTACAGTCTGAAGTAATAATATAGGTAGGGAAAAATGGGCAGACTGGGTGGGCCAAGCGGTCCTTATCTGCTGTCAACGTCTATGTTTCTGTGTTTCTATATTTCTATGTGAGGGGCTTCTTAGGGTGATAGTTAATGTGTGTGGAAGGGTCTGTGAATGTGTGAGGGGGATGAGGTGGTGGGTGCTGAGAGGGAGGGTCTGGTTGGGGGACAGTTACAGGGGCACCAGCAACAGACATTGGTGGATAGTTTTCTTTGTTATAGCTGGCATCTGCAACAGTGGGGCCCTTCCTGTATGTTTGAAATTCCTCAGCAGGCTGATCATGACAGATCAGCTATGCTTGCTGGGCAGCGCAGATCAAAGAAAAGAGCTGACTTACATTTGGGTCAGCTTTTTCTTTTCAAATACATGACGTTTCTGCCCAGCAAGCCTAAACTATGTTATGATCAGCCTGGCTGAAGATTGGTGTGGCAGTGACATGCCCCTTGCAGACCACTCTGCATTGCACTGACAGTGTCACACCCCCTCAAAAGGCACTGTCATAGCAAGATGTTCGTTTGCGCGTGCACACATGGAGAAGATAAAAATGGGCAGGAGAAATATTGCATTGTTATTGGTGGAGTCTGATAATACACTCCAGGGTGTGCAGTTACACTGTACTAATGACTGCACTCCTTGGATTATTGAATGCACTTGGTTGCAACTTGTGCCTCACAACCCAAAAAGGGTGTATGGTTATAACTGTACAACTGCACAACTGTTCATGTGTTATCAATGACATTAATTATGGTACTGTGAAATAAATAAAGATCTGGCAAAGTTTGCCTTCACCAGTGAAGATGTAATGAAGTCCCAGGCATTCTCCTTTATGTACAGCTTGCAAGGTGACCCCACTTTGCCATATTTAGGGTACTTCATGAAACTACAGTATACAGACAGAACTCACCAGTGAAGTAAGTGCAGCTTCACAAAGGGAAAAATACTGAGAAGGTCAGATGCTGTGCAAAAAGCTGATTACTTGTTTACATTGCTGCAAGAAGTAAGAAATATATAATTTCTATACATTATACTGAATTCTTTGCTTTGGTCTAAATGAGGAATCATGAGTTGGACAACACTTGAGGCATTAATAGTTATTTCATTGAAAAAGGTACCCTCTGTTCTTGTGTGGAAACAAAGGTCTGAAATCCAGGTGCCACCCCGAATCCAAGCTCATGGACAAACGGAGGTTCGTGCTGACTGTGGATTTGTACTTTAACTCCTGCTTCAAAGGTAGTTTCCTCTGTAAACAGATAACAAAAATAAAACAGATAAAAATATCAGTCATCAGTTATGAAAGATTCCTAAAATTGTGGAGCATATATTGATTTTTACTCTCTATTTTTGCCCTTATTTCTCCGAGCCAGCTGCCAGGTCCTCCTTCCATCTGCCCAAGTGCATCTGCCCACTGTAGGAGGCCTCCAATAGTTCAACCTGACACCAGCCTGTGCTTGACATCCTCTTGAATCCCTGACTGTAAACCACAGCTTGTCCCCTGTGGGAGAGACTCCTCAGTTCCCCAAACTAGGATGAGGATACTTCACTTAATGTTGAGGTCTTGGAGAAGGAGCTGGAGAGGCACAGGAGGAGTTGGTAGCCTTTCTACTGTGGTGTTGGGTGGCTTCATCTGCCTGGAGCTACTGGGGTATTTTTCTTCCTCACTAAGCCCTGTCTTATCCCTCCCCAGATCATGGTCCTGAGAAGCAACCCAACAGAGCATCAATGAGGGCCTTCAAAAAAGAGAGTGAGCTCCTCCCTACCTTGAAAACTCCACTGCTGTCCCCACTGTGGGTGTGTGGCACCATCACATCACTTGCCAGGTGGGTGGATGTGTGCTGACATAAGGTCACTCCAGAGAGATCACAGTTTCCTCTGCTGTGACAGGCCCTCACCTTTGGCCACTAGGGGGCATTCATGCAGCCAAAAAAGGTGGCAATACTCCATAAGAGGCATCAAAGATGGGTGGAGTATATTTCTAATAGCCATTCATTTAAAGAAGTTTTTTTTAATGTGATTCATGATGCAGTCATGCATTTCAGTTATTATTATGCATACAAATATTTATAAAACAATAGTTGCAAATTGAAGTATATGATTGACAGAGCCCAGTGCATAATGGTCTGTCAATGGCTGGAAATTTTCTTACAACAAGTAAAATAATTAGAATTAAAATTATAACAGCAATAATTTAAAAATGAACAATGAAAGTGAATAAAACATTAAGGCACCTCTGATGTTGGCTTTTTGAGAAGGGGTCTCAAGACTGCCTTCTTTAAGGCAGCCAGGTAGAAGTCTTTCCTCAGAGAAGTGTTAACAATGCCTGCTATAGTCAGGGCTAGTGCTCTGCAAAATTATCAGATTGTAGCGGAATGGCATTCCATGGAATTTTGATAAATTCCACCAAATGTTGCAGAATTCTGTCACTAGGGGAATTTCAAAAGTTTGAAAGTGGAATGTTTTTTATGGGTTAGTAATTGATGAGTTACATAAATCATGGATTCTTTTTCTGCATTCCCAGAAAATTATCCTGCAGAAAGTTATTCCACAGTTTACATAGAAATGCTTTTCAGAATTCCATGGATTTCAGATAGAAATACTGAAAAGCATTTCAGTAGAACTGCTATTCCATACAAAATCTTTTGACAGAATTCCACATTCTGCACAGCTCTAGTCAGGGCCAGTTTCACCCCCAGCCTTCTCATGCTGGGGTGGAACCAGAATCAACCTAAAGGTGGTGCAGCATAGCCCAAGAAACATCAGGATAACATCACCATGTCCACTTGGTTAAGGCTGCTCTAACACATCAAAATCTCCCCTTTCTTCTACCTCTATTGTTCTGGATAAGAGCAGTGGAGACTACCTGGTCCCGGATACTGGCAATCTTGATGTTAAAGAACAGATTCAATCATCCACACTTCTCTAGGGATGCACTGTCCCTCTCTGGTTGACATGTCAGTTGTAATAACCTGTACACACTCTGCAAAAGTGTGAACGACCTGCTCTTCTCCACTGCTATGAGAAAAAAATGGAATATTACCCTCATAGCCTCCTGATAGCTCTCATAATGAGTCATAAGGACAAGTTTGTTGGCCTCCACTCTGGATCACCTCCACATGCACTCTATCTGGTGCTCCAGTACTTTCAGATTCATTTTAATTATGTACATATTTATTTGTTCATAGGATGGAGACACTGGCCTTAGGGACCATTTTTAGATAAGAACTGATCCATAAAAATAGCAAAACCATACAATATCAATAGAACCTTATAACAGGGAACTGTCAGTCATGTGGAGACAAAGTACAAAAATATAACACAGCAGTCATGAATCCAGTTGCCATACAAATTGAGATCAACTCCATTGTGACAGCAGAAGGAATTAATATGCTGAACAAGAAATACTACTGATAACAAAGCTTGTCATGCAACCTAGGAGTGCTTTAATGAGATGTCATGGTGCACCAGACTGGTACTGGGTGCTGATTGTCACTGCTAAGACCTCAATTTATGCCTCAGTGGCAGTAGTGGACCCCCAGGAGGCCAGTACCTTTGTCAATAAACCATAAAAAATGGATGAACCTCAAAATCAAAGAAACAGGTTAGCATCTCAGATCTTGTAGACAGGGGACCATGGGTGGGTTTTGAGGGGGGATTTGAAGAGGGATAGGGAATTTATGAGACTCAGACAGGAAGGTTGTTCATGACAGCAGGGGCACAGAATATCAAAGTCTTGTAGAAGGATACATCCGGCACCCACCCCAACAGCTGAATTTGTTTGTTGTGATGTATTATGGGTGCTAGGGTGGGGTGGGGGACAGGGTGATCATGGGCACAATAAGGGAAAGTGGGAAAACTGGGTTCTGGTCCAGTAGAGAGAAAAGATAATTAATGACTTTGTGATCATTCTGCACTCACTCTGTCTTTCTTGTTTTGTATGTATCTATCTAAAACCTTACCCAGTTACCAAAGAATAAAAAGAAAACAACTTCTGCTTCCATCTGTCTTCCTGTCTCTCTGCATTCATCCATCCATGGTTACAAAATGATTTAATGGGGTAATAAAATGTCTAAAGTGGTAACTTGATTGGAAGCTTTTGTGTTAATGACATTTCATAAGAAGCAAGAAAACTGCCAGACAATTAGTCATTTACTTTGAGAAAAAAATACGTTGAACACTGATGCCTTAATGTCTGATTGCAATGAGCTGTTGATCCTAATTAAAATGCTTTATTACTGCATCCCATTTTTGTCATTTCTATAAAATACATTTCAATGATTTTGAAATGTACCTGCTGTCTAACACACATTTTGTAATAAACACACATTGTTCCCTGCTTTGTTAAGTTTGGGGAATTTTAGTGTACGATAAACCTTTGGCCCCTCATGTCTTACACCAAAGTTTCATGAGGAATTTCTGGCATGTGCCCCTGAATTAGAATATAATCTCTAAATGCTAGTGCATGTAGAGGCTTAGCAATACAGGAAGTTCTTCAAAAAACAGGACTGAGACACAGAGACTCAGGGAACTAGGAAAAGATTGGGTTGGCTGGAAAGTGAAGCTTTTTTGGGTCCTCGTGAGGCTGTCTCAGTCATATCATATGGCAGTGTTGATTCTGCTCAGGAGGGAGAAAGGAAACACAAAGAGGCTCAGGTCAGCTTTGTCCTGCACCACTACAGTGGGAGTCACAGACAAGCCCCAATAAATCCCTAGATATGTTGGGGATAAGCAACAAGCACCGTCGGATACATTTGTCATCAGTATGAGAAGAAATATGCAAAGTGCAGAAACTTCGCTTTATGGAAAATTTGACACGTTATCTGCAGTTTGTGGAGTTCTTTTGCTTTGCAAAATTCACACTTATGGTGACAATCATTTCTGCGGAAAGATTTTCCATGGAATACCTTTACCATGAAAAACTGTTCTGCAGAATGTGAATTTCTCCCCCCAAGTGCCCACTTTGTGAAAACTTTACAATGTATGAAGTGTGCACTTGGCATAAACTTTGCTGATGAATTATAACTTTACAACATCTCTAAATGTGAGTTATGGTGACCTCATATGACCTTTTGAGTATCAGTGTAAAGCATAGCCATAAGTGAAGTGTCTCAAGGTCAACATGATGAGTATAAAAAAATGTACCCAAACTCTGCCATTGTTGCTTAGAGTATGGGTTTGGAATTTACTTATGAACATACAAACATATGAAATTGCTGGCAGAAAAAGGCCCACACATCTATCAAGTCTGCCCAATTGTGCATCTCTTAGTTTCATATCACTACAGCTGCCCCACCCCTACCCAAACCCCTCCCTTCCTCCTCTTTCCCTTTTCTTCCCCTTGGTGTTCTTGTCTGTACTAACCCTGCCATTAACTTGATCCCAACCCTACTTAAAGATATCCACTGTCCTTTGAGCAGTAACTCCTCCAGCAGTATGTTCCAATCCACCACCGCTCTCTGTGTGAAGTAATGCCTTCTCATCTCCCTCCTAAACCTTCCTCCTTCCAACTTCAGACTGTGCCCCCCAGTGATCCTTTTCCCATTTAAGTGGAACACGCCTCCCTCCCTGACTTTGTTTATGCCTTTAAAGTACTTAAACTATCATGTCCCCTCTTTCCCTTCTCTCTTGTGTCTGATTGGCTGGGACTCTTTCTAAGGGGGTACATTAACTTCCAACAGATGTTGGGAAATATGTAGTACCTTGCCAACCTGCTGTTTTTCCAAAAAAAATCACTGTGCCCCATAGAATGTTCAGAGCCATAAATTCCACCATTTTGTTTCACACTATGTGTGCAACAGATGGACAGCCAGGCCAAAGGAACTCTAAAGTATGTATACACATAAAAGCACAAAACCATAATTCCACATTTTATTTATAGCTGTACCTTCAGTTCTGTATAGTTTATGCTAACCACTGCCATTCTGTCAAATCATACTCCCCACGGCTGCCCTGCTAGTGACAGTCTTATAACTCCAGTGTTGTCACTGTAGTTCCTGACTGCGATCATTGGCACCCTGAAACAATGAAATTTATGACCATGCACCTTTCCTGAGAAGTTTAGCAGTCCTGACCACATTACCAATGGTACACTGGTGCATTGGCGGTGGTGAAGGGGAAGGTTCAAGAAAGAAAACCAGTGAGCGTGGAGGTGCACCAGTGGCTGGGGTGGGGTGGGGTAAGACAACAGTAATAAATCAATGTGTCACAAAACAGAAAGGGCTGTAAAAACACTGCAGTTCATGTCTACTTCACAAGAAAACCAATATTTAATTCATTTTTATTCATTTTTTTATTTCTGTTTTTTTAATGTTATATTAAAAAATATTATATAAAAATGTCACATATAACTTATTTTCTAAGCACAATAGTACCCTCCAGGATGGGTGGTATGAACTGGTGGCCCATTCAAGAGTGACAACCTGACAGTGAAACCCCAAATCAGACCATTACAGCACCAGTCGTTGTAATGGTCTGTTTTCACTGATGCTTTTCTCCCGGTGTTCTGCCCCCTTCCCAGAAAAACTCTGACCTGGAGTTAATTATATTGAAATGCTGGGGGTGGGGTGGAGTGGGCATAGCCTGCCCACAAAAAAACGCTTCCTTTTGTGATGGCACAATATCAGTTTTGGTATTTTGCCATCACTGTGTGGGAGGTTGGCAAATTTACTGTTGACTACAAGTGGTGCTTCCAGTATGAACTATACCAGATCTTCCAGGGGGCTATAAGACCCTCTGGCTGTGATGCTGGGTCTCATTATGCCCATGGGTGCTCTGGTATAGCCTAGTATCAGCCATCCACCTTGTCAGACATTATTACTTACAGTTATGCAGTATATTGTACTTTGTTATTTAGGTATCATGTGGTCAATTTAGGTATACTGTGTGTACTATTGATGATTTTAAACAAAAAGTAAGAGTTTCAGGGTCAAGCAGTGTGAAGCCGAACACCCAGATTTCTGCTAGAGGGGTAAAGAAGTGGAATGGAAGAAGCATTAGGTAAAAATAGTGACAGGAAAAGTCAAATGACATGAGAGGATACGCTTTTTGCCAGGAGGATCATCTCATTTTAAACAACACTGAAAAAAATTAAGTTGGATGCAAGATTTTATTTTATCAAGACTTACAGTAAAGAGAGGAAATACTGGGCACAGTCTGACAAGGAATTGAAAGAAATAAAAACATAGAAGCTGTCAGCAGAAAAGGACCTCTTGGCCCACCTAGTCTGCCCTAAGGTCCCTATTTACTGTGCTACCATAGATATGACTTTATCTCCGGCCCTACCACTCCCAGCCCTGTTGTTAAGGTCCTCCTGTGTCCGTCCCATGCATGTTTGAAACCTGTTACTGTTTTGGTACCCACAACCTCTGCTGGGAGGCTGTTTCAGGCATCTGCCACCCTTTCTATGAAGAAATATTTCCTCACATTCCTTCTGTCTCCCCCCGTCAAGCTTCATATCTTGTCCCCTCATTCTTGCGCATCTCTTTCTGTACAATATGCCACCCTCCTGTACCTTATTGATACCCCTGAGGTATTTGAATGTTTCTATCGTGTCTCCCCTTTCACTCCCTTACCAATGTACAGTTAGTAGAGCAATGCAGAATGTGGAATGCCACCAGCAGAATTCTTGAGGCATGGCAATTCAACTTCAGAAATGGTTTTCAGAATTTTTGATTCCACAGAATTCTATTCTGAAAAACATTACAATTTGAACTGCAGAATAATAGTCCATGGCTTATGTAATTCATGGAAAATGAATCCACAGTTTATATAAATTGTGTGATGCCATTCCATGGCTAACATTTCATTTTTGAAATTTTGGAGTTCCCCTTATGATGGAATTCATTCCATGTAGTTAGGAGGAATTGTCGAAATTCTGCAGCGTTCCAGTGGAATTGGAATTTGAAAATTCTTCACAACTCTTAGCAGTTGGACATCATTGGCATAGACATGATGCCTGAGGTTGAAGTCACAGGTGCTGCAGCCCAGGAGTGAAGGCAGATATAGAAGAGGAGGGGACCAAGTACTGAGCCTTGAGGGACACCACAGAGTACAGGCTAGGGGAGGAAAAACCACCACCAGAGGCTAGTAAGTCACAGTTGGAGTGAAAGTACCAGAAATTCCTGCACAACACTGTATACACCTCATAGAACATCCATGTATAAGTCAGACAGTCACATATACCAGACATTTTGCAACAGCCTAAAGCTGTTTCATATAGAGCAGCATTATAAAAAATATTGCCATAGCGAACTATGGTCGCTGCCTATACCGGCTCCCAGTAAACCTCTGTAGCACTAATTTGCAACATGAAAGCAGCTGTCAATTGGGTGTTAATAAGTTAATTTGCTTGTGTTTAAAAGCCTTTTAGCAAGAAGTCTTAGCTTCTTTAGCTTGGTAGCTTACCCTCTGAATTATCTGATGATGCACAGTATTATCTTCTGGCAAAAGAAGTGGTCTTACCTTAGCCTGCAAAGTCTCCATACTTGATAAAATAGGAAAATGACTGAAACATAGTCTTACTATCCTAGCTATCCGTTTTGCAATCCCGAAATCAACACTTAGTGATTTAATAAAACTGAAGGACACCTGCTGTCAGAGTGGCACTCCAACCAGAGTCCAGAGTGAATGAAGAAGAGGGAAAATAAAGACAGCAATGTGTAGGAGGCACTCTCACACTGGATTGCAAATGCAAGGATTCCTGGTGGTGATGAAGTCCTTAATCTTTTGAAATCCATGTTCGTAGATGCAAAAAATGAAACAATATTTCTAGGAGATCTAAATATGGATTGGCTAACACCTAAATCACATGCCCTCAAATCCCTTTGAGACGAACTAGGTCTTGGGCAATTAGTCAGTGAACCTACTAGGAATAACATTCTAAATACTACCAACAGTTCTATCCTTGATGTGGTACTAACCACCCACCCACCCACATAAAATATTTCACTCAGCAGTGTTTCACAATGACATGAGTGATCATGGGATTGTTGCTTGCATAAGATCTCAAATCAAGGCCCACCCGCAGCCCATCTTTATAACAAAACGGTCTTTTCACAAGTTCAGTGCAGTAAACTTCCTATATGACCTGGGCATGATCAGATGGCAAGACCTCTACCTAGCCAACGATGTCAATGAGACAGCTTACACCCTAAATGACATTCTTACTAAAATAATGAATAAGCATGCCCCTTTCATCAAAGTAAGGGTACGGAACAACTCCAACCCCTGGTTCACCTCAGATCTTAAGGCAGCCCTCATAGTCCGAGATAAGCGCTGGGCTAAAGCTAGACATTCCAAAGAATCTTTAGATTGGCAGGCCTTTAGAACAGCCAGGAATACCTGTGTGAAAAGTATATGCTCTGCTAAAGCTAACTATTATATCTCTACCCCAGAACAAGCTAAAGGTAACCCTCATAAAATATGGAAGACTATCAAATCCATAGAAGGACGGCCCACGGCCCCCTCCGTCCCAGCAAAGATAGTTGCAAGTGGCAAGATTGAGGAAAACAAGTCCCTAATCCTGGAGGAACTTAACTCCCACTTTGCCACAGCTGGATTAGCTTTTGAATCATCACCTTATGCTGGTTCTGCGGTGACCCAGCATACCCCACCCCGTATCTAGTCCTGCACCTAGCCCCTTCCATCTGCGCGAGATAACTTACAAAGAAGTAGAAGATTCTCTTCTTAACTTAGATACCAAAAAAAGTGCAGGGGATGATGGCTTGGAACCTTTTTTCCTAAGGTTAGGATATGCCCATCTCGCTGCCCCAATTCTCCACATCTTCAATCTTTCCATTACCTCTGCTACTGTGCCGTCCTGCTGGAAATCAGCACATATCCTCCCTCTATTTAAATCTGGTGACCCATGCGATGTAAACAACTATAGGCCTATCTCCATATTGCCTATCCTTTCTAAAGTTCTCGAAAAACTGATCCACATCCAGTTAAAATCTCACTTGGAAACCTTCTCTCTCATCAATCCAGCTCAATCTGGCTTCTGGGCAAAACATAGCACAATCACTGCGCTAGCTAAAGTAGCCAATGACTGGATCTCTGCTATAGATGCAAAGAAGGTAACTGGTGCAATCTTTCTGGATCTAAGCAAAGCTTTTGATACTGTTGATCACAAACTATTAGTCAATTGCCTTGCAAAGCTGGGTGCCACATACCATACCACCCAGTGGTTCTCTAGTTACTTAACTGGGAGATCCCAAAAAGTAAAGACGGAAGGCTGTTTTTCTGCTGCCTTGCCAGTTGCAAGAGCAGTCCCCCAAGGATCCATCCTAGGCCCTATTTTGTTTTCATTATACATTAATGACCTAGATTCTAACATATCTACGTCCAATCTGCACTTTTTCGCAGATGATACTGTGCTGTATACATCTGGCTCATCGCTATCTGAAGTCAAGGGAGTGCTTCAAGCGGACTTTGCACAACTTGAGCATAATCTAATAAAGGCAAAGCTTCTGCTTAATGCCAAGAAGACTAAAGCGATGATATTCTCCTGTAGTGCTGTCACAGGCACCCCCAATACCCTTGCCCAAGATTTCATTGTTACCACGCTAAATGAGCCTCTGGAAGTTGTAGCCTAATTTAAATACCTGGGTATCTGGATCAACAATAAACTATCTTTCAATGACCACATCGAAGACGTCTCTAGAAGGTTAAAAGCCAGGTTAGGTTTCTTCTATAGAAATAGGCCCCTCTTCCCCCTTGAAACTCGAAATAAGCTTGTCCAGGCCACCTTTCTCCCCCTACTCGACTATGGTGATGTAATCTATTCCTCCATCACTCTTGCAAATCTAAGTAAACTGGACATCCTTTACCACCGTGCGTTACGTAAGCAATAAGCCACGACAGGGTGTGCGTTAGACAGTTTAACACACAGCTAGGAGGCGTAGTGAGGCACGAGGCCAATGGCCGAGTGCGTCCAGCCTCCTAGCCGTCAGTTAAACTGTCTAACGCACACCCTGGAGTGGTTTATTGCGCTATGAAATGGCCATCTTCGCTCAACTGCATTTGGTAGGTTAAATTTCCAATTTTAAGTAGAAAAAACATGTATGTTTGTGTCACTTTAATAAAATAGTTCCTCCGCCTAAGTGTGCTGTGTGTTTTTTGTTTGCATTGAAGTAATTTTGTCCTACAAAGGCTTCTGTACTTTAGTAGGTCTGGTTGTCATAGTAGTAGCCCCCCATGCTGCTGGACAGAAATAAGATAGATTGCAGCTGTTTCTTTCTTTCTTTTTTTTTTAATTAAAAAACCAAAACTCTAGTGAGCAGGTGGGCTGATAGAGCGAGTGGGTGTGCTGGTACAGAGATCGCGGAGGTCTGGTAATGATAGCAGTAGCCCCATGCTGCTTGTGGAGACAAATAAGAGAAATTGCGCTGTTTCTTTTTTTTTTTAATTTAAAGACAGAGTGAGCGAGGGGGCTGATAGAGACAGCGACTGGGCAGGCTGGTACAGAGATCGCGGTTGTTCCGATTTTTTTTTTTTTTGGTAGATGAAGGAGCGTCCGGGTTGGGAAGACACATCGCAGTTGTTTATTTCTTTTTCTGTTAAAATTCAAACAATTGAGTTTAAAGAGCGAGCGGTCGGGCTGGTGAAGAGATCGTGGCTGTTCCGTCTTTTTTTTTCACTGAGGCAAAGTGAAGAAGCGCCAGAGGTATTTATTTTTAACAGTTCGCTGGCACCACTTCTGGCACGAACAAGATGGCTGCGTTTTGTTTTGCTAACATTCTAAAGTGGGCAGCATCACCTATATAAATGCTCACTGCCCAGTGTTGGTCCTTTTTCCTGTGCATCAGAATGAATATCACATCCCTAGCAGCCAATGAAAGCTCTTAATTTATGGTGCCCATTTCATAAGGTTCATTACCAACTCCCCTTACCGTTCGCACCACTGTGACTTATATGCAGCTGTTGGTTGGACATCCCTTACTACTAGACGCCTGCTCCATGCTGGGCTTTGGACTCTTAAACTGCTCCTGCAAAAATTACCAAGCTACCTCTCATCCCTCATTAGTATTTCACATAGTGCATACTCATTAAGAAAATCTGACTTTATTATGCTTAATATACCTAGGGCACGGACCTCCTTTGGTAAACGTGCTATTGCACATGCCCTTCCCTCTATTTGGAACCAATTACAGACAGTACTGAAACTAACTCCAATCCTTGACTACAGCGCCCAGGCGCTTACGCTGAAACTAACCCCTGACCCTTTAAAGGGACCCCTTTATCTGACTACTGCATATGTGCCCCCCAGGGACCAAACGCAGGCCATTGCCTATCTTACAGAATACCTTTCCTCACTACCTCCTTCCGCTGATCAAATTCTGGTGGGTGACTTAAATGTCAACTGGCTCAGCCCCTCCTCCTCCTCCTCTACCCGTGACTCCTTTTCTGCAATAGATCTAACACAACTAGTTACCCAACCTACCAGGACTAACCCCAAGAGAGGCTCCAGTACCCTGCTTGATGTGGTACTCACCAACCGCCCTAATCGGATCCCCAATGTACAAGCCCTCCCAGACTCTCTCAGCGATCACTCCCCCATTCTATTCCACTGGTCATCCTCAGTCCCCAAACCCATAGCACAGTCCACATGCCGGCGGCGTCTAATACCTGGTGGTCTGACAAAACTTAAGGAACTTCTGTCCCAAATTGACTGGTCTCCTATACAGGCAACTCCTGACATTGTCACAGTTCTCTCCTTCTTCACCCGAACTTTGCCTGTGATATCTTTGCCCCAATGTCGACTCCACCGCTCTAAAAGGCAGAATGCCCCTGGGTAACCCCAGCTTTGATCCACCAACTCAAACATAGGGACAACCTATGGCACCATGCCATTGAGACTGGCCGCCCAGTGACAGGCAGTTATATGCTGCCACCCGAAACAAGTGCACTCGGGCCATCAGAAAGGCCAAGTCTGAGCACTATCGGTCCTCACTCACAGCCTCATGGGGGAACCCCAGAACCTTCTGGGATAACATTAAACAGTTAAATGGGAGTGCACACTCCCCCCACCACCCAGATCAACATTAATGGCGTGATCTCTTCAGACCCAGCCCTCATAGCCAACCACCTCAACACCTCATTCACTGACCTTAGCCCTATCCTCCCTACAAATTTTTGACCCTCCTCCCCAGCGCCTGCGTAAATCTTTCTCACCCTTATTTTCTCCGCCATGTTTCTGCCCAAGAACTTAGGCCGCACCTTGTCACTGCCCTCAAGAGTAATAATGCGGGCAGTGACACCCTGGATCCGTGTATCCTACGGGCTGGTCTTAGATCCTTACCCGATCACGTGCCTCATCAACCACTCTCTTTGCCTGGGGAAGGTTCCAACTGCCTGGAAAGTCACCACTGTCACCCCTATCTTTAAAGGTGGTGATAGGACTGTGGCTGGAAACTATCGGCCAATCTCCATTCTCTCTCCTCTCTTCAAGGCCTTGGAAAAAGTGGTAGCCTCTCAAATCTCTGACTACCTCTCCACCTACAATGTCCTATGTCCTGAGCAGTATGGCTTCTGAGTGAGCCACAGTACCAACACAGCCCTCCTAGAGTTCTCCAACTTTCTCCACTCCTCCTTAGACACTGGTTCTCTGGCTGGTGAGGTCTTCATTGACCTCTCTAAAGCTTTTGACACTGTCTCTCACCCCCTTCTGCTTGATGCCCTTAGTCTCTGGTTTTGCTGCTGGGCCTATCTCCTGGTGCACCAGTTATCTGTCTGACTGCTCACAGCGTGTACAAATTAATGGGACCTACCAGACATCTGTCCCATCTTTTCTGGGTTCCCAGGATCTATTCTGGGCCCTTACTATTCTCCTTACCTTAACACCCTTTCACGATCTTGCTCGGGAACATTCTATTGTATGCTGATGATGCAGTCATCTTTGCCTCAAGTCAGAACCCTATTGCCCTCCAGGACTCACTGCAGAAGTCCTTCGCTGAAGCCGAGGGCTGGTTCAAGGAACATAGATTGGTGATAAATCTTAAAAACAAAACCATGTTCTTCACTCATCCTCAAAACAAGTCCTGCAACTTCAAACTCCTCATTCAGTCTGGGTCCTCTTTCCCACTCGAACAAGTTTGCTCCTATAAATACCTAGGGATCCATTTTGACCCTCCTCTCCTTCCATGGACACATAGCTGCCTAGCCACTGCCACTAATATCCGATTGGGCATCTTACATCGGTATTAACACTGCCTCCCCAGAGGCTCTTCTCGACTCGCAGTCACCTCCTCTATCCTGTCCCTAGTGGACTATGGACTGCCGGTGTATGGTGCTGCTGATCAGACCGGCATCCATACAAAATTCGCACTACTCTGAATAAGGCCTGCAGGTTAATTACTGGGGCACCTAGGCAACACACACCTGTCTACTAATGCTAAAGCGCTGGTACTTGATCTTGACGAGTGCCTCAAATATCTGACCTGTACCCTTACAAAAAGACCTCCTTGGGCTATCCCGCTGGATTGACCACCACCATCCCGCTCTGTCCCACTAGTTCATACTGGACCTCTGGGAAAACCTCTCTGTTATCCCTAGAGCTAGGACCTCTCACGGCCAAAGAGCCTTCAGCTTTAGGGCCCCTCCTGGTTCAACACACTGCCCCTCCATGTCCGAAGCTCAAACTATATCGTGCTTCAAAACGTCCTTACGGAACCACCTTGTTAACACCCGAAGCTGTAATTGCCACTAATCAAAGCCGTACTGAATACTAATGACAAAGCTTACTACTAAGCTGCTAAGTACAACATAACTCCGGTATTGTTTGCATCAATCCTACCTGTACCAGCTTGTTTGTATCTATGTCTTAAGTTACTGTTATACTGTGTTGTACTGTTATACTGTGTATTTTCGTTTGTCTTACTGTGACAAGGTACCTTTGTAAATGAGCCTATGGCTCAAAGGTTTTCCAAACTGTTGTCTAAATAAATAAATAAATAAAATAACTAGCACAGTTTCAATAAACTCTTACAAATTGCTAAACTCAGCCAAAAGAAAAGACACCTGTAACTGTCATTAAGCCTCTTTCTTCCCCATGTGTGCCATGTGCCTCCATTGGTAAGGCATGATTGCTTTGCTCATAATAACTACTTATTGATTGCACTTTCATTCATATTAAGATATTATCCCACTATCTGGCACCTGGCTTATATCTGCTACCTTGCTGCAGCTACCCAACTACTGCTTTCCCTTTCCCTTTCCCTTCTACTCCTGGCTTTATCTATGTATACGCTCCACTGATCACACTATCAAATCTTTCCGACCCTCCTTATCCGTTATAGTCTGTTGTTTGATCCATCTGCCAAAATGTATTTATTGCACACACCAGTCACCATGTTTCAATTATCAGTAGGTAATTTGTAATTCGCTTCCCTGTGTTACATTAGTTGACTACCACCTGCGGTCATCCTATGTGATGTCCTTGTATGTATATCTTGCCTGTATTATGTTATGCATGCTTTATGTATATACTGTTCACTATCTATTTATGTATGTACATTGTGAAAGTCTATATGTCACAGGACCTCCTTGTGAATGAGCTTGCTCAATGGAGTTTTCCTGCAATAAACTTGAACTTGAACTTGAAGGAGCTGTAAAGCTCTAATCAACAGCCCCTTACTGTTGCAAAAAAGCCCAGCAACTCACGGCAGCCTTGACAAGCCTGGTTTAAACCAACTGATGGCTGGTGAACAGGATGGAAGCACCATCATGACACTGGCTAAACAAAAATTCATGGAGAAAACAGAACATGGACTCTGACAGTGCTACAGCTTAGCTACATGAAGTGCTGCCCTCTGTGGATTGAAGATTATGCCCCACAGGAGATTTTTAATGTGGACAATAATGGCCTCTTCTTCCATTGTGTTGGCTGTGGGACACTGTTCTTTAAAATAGACAACTCGATGGGCTTGAAGAAATCTACTAAGTGTATTTCTGTGCTCCTTGCATGCAATATGTCAGGCACAGAAAAAAAAGACCTCCTGGTAATCAGAAAATCTGCCCAGCCACAACGCTGCCATGGCATTAAAAACCTTCCTGTGCTGTACTGTGTGAACTGTACAGCCTGGATGACCGGTGACATATTCACTATGTGGCTGCATAACTTGGACAGAAAGCTGTGGTCTCATAAGATTGCCCTGATCTTAAACAACTTTAGTGTCCATTTCCATTTCAGTGGTCTTTGGAACATAAAGAAGACTTGGAAACAAAATGGCTGAGGTGCAGACACTAATGACCAATGGGGAGCTGGACATTGCAGGCATCACAGAGATATGGGCCACATCAAACCAAGACTGGGACCTCACAGGCCCTGGGTATAAAATGTGTAGGAGGGACAGAGTGAGGAGAAGAGGTTCAAGAGTGACTCTGTACATGATGGAGGCAATATCCTGTACCAGACAGAAAGGGGCAGATGGAAAGGCTGAAGCATTATTGGTACAGGTACAGTCCACTGGGGGAGGAAGCTAAGGATGAGGGTCACGTACAGACCACCATCACAAAATGGCAGGCAAGGGGGAGATAGTAATAACGGGGGACTTCAGTCTGCCTGGGGTGGATTGGAAAATCCCAGCAGCCTCCATCACCAGGAAGCAAGTACAATGTGTCATGAAAGCCCACTAGGGAGAGGGCTGTACTGGATGTGATCCTGTCCAACTATGCACATGTTCAAGAAGTAAAGGTGGAAGCACCACTTGCAGGAAGTGACCACCACAATGTGTGGAGTGGTTTCACTTTGACATAGGCAGAAGGATGGTCAGGACCAAGATGAGGGTTTTGGACTTCAGGACGGATGACTTTAATGGGACTGGAGAAATTCTGAAAGGACACTTTGCTGGGATCAGAAAGGAGGTGGAACAGAAATGGACCATGATAAAGGAGGGCTTGATGGAGGCTTTTAATGAGTGTGCCAGAATTAAAAGCAAGACACCTAAGGCCAAAAGGCCAAGCTGGTTGGGAAAGGAAGGGAATATTGGGATAAGGGAAGAGAAGGCAGCCTACTAAAAGTACAAACACACTCAGAATGAGGAGTCAAAGGAGGTTTATTAGGGTGTCGAGCAGAACGGTTAGAGTGGCAAAGGCGGCAAGAGAGGTGCAGCTAGCACAGTGAGTAAAATCAGGTGAAAAGGCCTTTTTCAAATACATAAGGGAAAAGAGGGGTATTAAAGATGAGATTATCAGATTTTAAAAAGGAGGGGGGTTGGGCAGAAGGAAGTGAAGAAAAAGCAGAGGTGCTTAACAAGTACTTCTGCTTCATATTCACTAGAGAGAAAGACGGAGCAGTGCTGCTAGGGAACAGGGGTGTAGCGGTGAGGAAGGTGGGAGTCAAGGATGGCATTATACATGTGGACAAGGTGCATAAGGGCCTAAGGGTCCTGAAGGGGGACAAATCCCCAGAGCCAGATGGCAAGCACTCAACTGTCCTTAGATGACTGGCGGTGGTGCTGGCAGGCCCACTTAGCAGACCTGTTTAACACCTGGCTGAAGTCTGGATACGTGCTACAGGACTGGAGAACTGCATATGTTACTCTCTTCCATAAAAGTGGCACAATGGATGAAACAGGGAATTACAGGCCGGTCAGCCTGACGGAAAATGATTGAGACTATCCTGAAGGAAAGACTGGTGAACCTTTTCAAGGACATTGGGCTACAAGATGAGATGTAGCATGGGCTTGTGTTGAGGTCCTGCCAGACTAACCAGATTGACTTTATTGACTTTGTGACCAGGACAGTGGACAATGGCCAAGTGGTTGATGTCCTGTATCTGGACTTCAGAAAGGCCTTTGAATCTATGTCTCATAGGAGATCAGTCAAGAAGCTGGAGGACCTGGGAGTGGGGGCCAAGCTTGCTAGATGGGTCAAAAAAACTGGCTGCAAGACAGAATCTAACAAGCCTTTGTCAATCCTGAATGTTTGCTTGCTGTTATTAGCATTGGAAGTGCAGGAGCTAGACAGATGGAGAATAGGAACGGCAGTGAAATATTGAACTTCATGTGAACTCCACCTCCACCCTGCAGAGATGGACAGGCATTAGGGTATGCCTTTGGGTTGTCGTGCATAATGCTAATGCCATTTCACCTCACTCTAACCTGCAGACACAGACAAGTGTTGAGGTGTGCTTTGGGGTGTTCGGCTTTGCAGTCACCCCATTCCATAAAGACATATGCTAAAATGGGCACAGTATAGGAGAATGGGGTGAACTCTGGGGCTGAAGAGTCTAAGGAACACCTCAATGCCTGTCACTGGCTGCAGGATGGGGGTCGAAATGCATGAGCATTACAGCCAGCAGTCCAAAGGCACACCTCTGATGCCTGTCAGTCTGTACAGGGTGGGATGTTATGGTTAGAAACTGTAATGCTCCAGGCATTTGTTGGTATTTGCATTACAAATTTTCAACATGGCCTTTTGTGACCCCCACCTCATGAAAGCATTTGGTGCCTCTGCACACGAACAGTGGCACTGTGATTTTGTTAATCTGTCTCGAATGTGAATTTGCTACAGCAACTGTGCCATTCTGCGCCACATGTGCACGCTCATAATACAGTCATTTTGTGAAATGTTCTCATCAAATTTTCAACATAGGCATTTTGGGACCTCAGCTCATGAACAGTGTCACTGTGACTTTGTTAATCTGCCCCGAATGCTGATTTCCAACAATGACTGCACCATTGCATGCCACATGTGCGAAACACATTTTGGGCAGGATGTGAAAAATGACAGCTATACTGTTCATAAGGAGGTGTGAAAAAATGGCAATGCTGAAAATCTGGAGTGAAAACATTAAAAATTCTCAGAGTTACGATCGTGCCTAGAAACTGCTCAACGCACGCTAGTAACAGTCTTTTTTTGGAATTTTTTCACCAAGTTTGCAACATAGGCATTTTGAGAGCCCACCTCATGAACAGTAACACTGTTGTTTTGTTACTCAGTCCTGAAAGGTGATTCCACGTAGTGACCACGAAATCACGTTTCGGGACTGAATAACGACAGGACAGTGAGTGAATTCATGAGGTGGGGTCCCAAGAACCCCATGTTGAAAATTTGGTGCAAAAATTCGCAAAATGGCCGAGATATCCACCTAAGTTGAAAAAAACCTATTTATGCTATTATACAGCTTACTAGCATATCTTCAGTTCATGGTCGGCTTTTGAAGAGTGCAGACATGTTCCCAGTCTGCCAAAGATTGTTGCGCCAGGCTCCGGAGGTAAGTATGGGGTGGTTGGGGGTTCAGGGATGTGGGGTGCACGGGGGTGGGTGCAGGTTGGGGGAGAAGGCACTGGACACAACGAGGGACCGTTTTCTACTTTTCAGGTAAAAAAAAAAATTTAAACCATTGCAGGAAGGTTTTTCTTTTTTTGCAGGTAGATTTGGTACTCTGGGGTGGGCTCCCAGCATGCCACCTGCGTGTTTTTGGGGGGAGACTGGAGCTGATGGGGATTGGGCCCCCCATCAGCAAAGAAGACAGGATCTGTGTTTGGGGGGGAATACATGATGCAGAGAGGGATTGGGCACCCCCCTTGGCAAACAAAATGTATGGGGGACATTATGCCAACGAGGAGTAGGCTCCCCCATCAGCAAATGATCTGGGGAGCGGGTATACTGATAGGGGGATTGGGCACCCCTGTTGGCTTTCATGGAGACTCTGAGATGGACGACGACAGCTGTTGCCATGTTAATTGCAATGTTAAACCAGGCAAGGCATCACCCTGCAATGATGGGTCACTCCCTCATTGCAGCAGCAAATTTGTTTCAAGTTGGTGGCACACTTGCTGAACTAGTGTCAGCAGCAGCATGCCACTGCATTGGGAAAAGAGAGCCAAGCCTCAGAATGCAGTGGGGGCATTGGCTGCCACAGTGCTGCACCTCTAAAACCCCGCTTCTCTCGTAAGCTGTCACATAATGTTTGCTTGCGCGCATAAACAGTGGCAGTCAGAGGGGAATTTTTGGAAGCTTGCCAGTGGCCAGTGGTGTTCTCAGGGCTCAGTGGTTGGTCTAGTGTTGTTTAACATCTTCAACAGTGGTAAAGTGGATGGAATCAAAGGTAAAATCTGCCTGTTCACACAAAGCTCCATGGGAGGATGGACATGGAGATGGGAAGACAGGAACTCTGGGAAGACATGACTTGGTTTGAGATGTGGTCTAGCATTTGGCGACTGCAGTTCAACACTAAACAGTGTAAAGTTATACACTTGGGGGTGAAGAATCCAGAGACCAAATACTGGTTAAGTGACGTGCAGGTAACCAAGTCAGAGGATGAAAAGAACCTGGAGATAATCATCATGAGTTATCAGAAGCACTTGCCACACTGCAGGAGAGCAGCAGCAACACCAAATCAGACGCTGGGCAGCATAGCCAGGGAGATTCCTAGCAGGAAATTGGAGGTTATACTGCCACTGTACAGGACCCTGCTGAGATCACACCTGAAGTTCAGTGTGCAGTTTTGTTTCCCTTATATTAGGACGAATGTTAACATGCATAAGAAGGGGTATCACTAGCAGAAGAAGAGAGGTGGTGATGCCGTTGTACAAAATGCTGGTGAGGCCTCATCTGGAATACAGTGTTCAGTTCTTGAGGCCACATCTCCGCAAAGACATAGACAGAGTGGAGGTGGTCCAGAAAAGGGCAACCAAGATGGTGAACGGCTTGCATCAGAAAGCATATGAGGACAGATTAAAAGACCTCAACATGTATACACTTGAGGAGAGTAGGGAATGGGGGGATATGTTAGAGATCTTCAAGTATCTTAAAGGCTTGAACAAAGTGCAGGTGGGTGGCATCTTTCAGCACAACAGTTGCACAAGGATGAGGGGACACAATATGAGATTGGAGAGGGGCAGGATAAGGGGAAATGTGAGGTAGTTATTCTTCACAGAGAAGGTGGTGGATGCTTAGAATAGCCTACCCCAGGAACTGGTGGGTGCTAACACAGTGGGAGGATTCAAACGTGCATGGGATAAACATAAGGGAACCCTAGATGGGGTGAAGAGGGTCAGGAGCTGCTGATGCAGGCAGAGAATAAGGGCAGACTAGGTGGGCCTAGCGGTCCTCAGCGGCTATGAACTACTATGTTACTATGTTGGTGGAGATGGTCTAGAGAAGGGCAGCCAAGATGATCAAGGAGGTCAGCAGAGCAACACCTACAAGGAGAGGTTCAAGGGCTCAACATGCACTCTCTTGAGGACAGAAGGGGGAGGAGGGATATGACTGAGATCTTCAAGTAACTTATAGGTATTAGCAGGATGAATACTGAGGGCCTATTCTGCCTTAGTGGGAGCAAGTCCACTTGGGGGCAAAGTCTAAAGCTTGTAGGGGTAAGATTAAGGAGAGGGATGAGGAGGCACATTTTCACTGAAAGGGTGGTGGCCAAGCAAAATGAGTTGACAGAGGTGATCTCCCTGAGAATGGTGGACAGCTTCAAGACAGAATGGAACAGAGTAAAGGGGAAAGTTGCCAATGGCGAAGGGGGGACTTGGGACCAAGAGGGGGTCTGGGGAGGAGTAGGTCTCTCCGTAGACGTGAGGGACCTGCACACTCAAGCAGACTAGATAAACCACAAGGCCTTCATCTACTGGCATATTCATATGTTGATATAAAATTAATATTTTTGTCCCCAAACACAACCTGCATAGTGCAGCCTTTAGATCAAGGAATAATTTACAGCTTCAAAATGCACTACATGTGGCATATGAAGGCAAGAATGCTGGGACTTCTCGACTCAGAACACAAACTTACAGTGGCTGCTTGTGTAAAAAAAAACAAAAAAACTTTCTGGAGGCAGTCAGTTTAATGAGTCATGCATGTCAGCGTGTCACTATGGAGACCATCGTAAGATGCTTTAACAAAGAAGGATTTGCACCTGGTGAGTCAGAGTCTACAGGTCAAGACACTGCAGACTCAGAAGACACAGCACCGCCACCCACAGGTCCGACCGTGGATGAAGACCGTCAAGGAGGGCATCAACTTTGCCAAGTGCTGTGACCAGAAGGATAAGAGGAAAAAAAATCATTGGCAGAGAGAGTGAGTTCTTTGACAGGCCAAAGGAAGAAAGTCTGACAGAAACAGATTTTTGAAAATGTTTACCATTGCGTAAAAATATATATATATAAAAATGATTATATAATAGCAGATTAACATTTTAGAATTCCTTTTTTTCCACAAAGGTTTTTATCCTACTAGGCAGGGCTGGATGGCTTATCAGCCCTGTCACCATGTCCGATGGTCATCCTCTTATCTTTGAATCTGGAAGTAGATTCCCTTGTGGATTTCCCCCATGGCGGAGCAGAAGGGGGAAGGCTGTCCTCCCCCTGACAAATGATCTAGTGTTGTCTTGGTACTGGAGTGGCAGGGTGAACTGTCAGGACACTGGCAGGGCTTCACAAAGCCCAGGCCTCCATGTTTTTCACTTTTTCTTCCCCATGGCCCATGGATGTGTAATAAGCACAGTGAGCATGTTCTGCCTTGGTGGAGTTGCCCCTGATGCTCTGAACGTGCGATCCCTTCCCATGGTGATTTCTGATCTATTTGTCTGCACTGTAGGGCTGTGTGGAATTTTAACATTCTGTGTCTGCTGGAATTCTGTGGATTTTTGGAAATTCCACCTAGTTCTCTGGAATTCTGTCTGAAGAAGTATTGCAAAACCCCAACACTGCAATCTCTTTTTTTAAACTGTGGATTAGTAATACACCATTTACATATGTTTAAATAAACCAGAAATTCATTTTCTACAGTTTTCCACAGATTATGCATGGAAACGCTTTCCAGAATTCTGTGGAAATAAAGACATTCTAAAATGCATTTTAGAAGAGGAATTGTCATTTTACACAAATTCCACTGGCAGAATTCCAAATTCTGTACAGTTCTACTGCACTATGGCAATGATCTATAGCAACAGGTGCTTTTCAACAACAAACAATAAATGTTCCTTGACAAACAAATCAATAAACAAATACTTTTATTCCATCATATCCAAGAATTAAGCATAACATTTATGAGTGGGAATGCTGTTTACTAACAGATAGAGACTCAGAGACTTTACAAATTAGTTAGGTACTTTGCATGTCTTGATTTTAGGATGCTTAACGTGATTTACCCGTTTTCTGTACAACACTGACAGCTGGCATCAGCAGACCTCAAATCTTAGACTATTCCAAAAATGTTAAATTTCGGACCATTCTTCATTACTAAAGACATTGGCCCCTATGCATGAATGGGTGGGAAATACATGCCTGAAGCACATACTCTGCCCGCGTAGCTCTGCACCCACAGACAGGTGCGCACAGGCCAGTATTCACTAATGGTCACCACCTATCCGTGGCTCTGCCCCCAATGCTCAGGTCCATGCAGTGCAGCCAGGAGAGGAGTAGTGGTCCCAGCCGGGCATCCAATTTGATGCCTGCCCTGGGCTCTGAGTGGATCACTTGCGCAGCAGGGCATGGGTCCAGGTTCATGAATAGTGCCATCGGATGCCCGGACCAGCACAGCTGCATTTGTCACAGTCCCCCTTGCCCAGTCCTATGGGCACTGTGGCCCTCACTGCCCAACACATGGCAGCCCTATCCCCGAATGTCCAGGGGCACACCCCACCCCAACACAGTGCTGCCCCATCCCTGGTCCTGACAAGCACCCTCCCAACATATGATGGCAAAGTCCCAGCGCTGTGCAAGAATCCCCCCACGCTACATGTCCCCGACCTTGGCTGCTGTGAACCACCCCCTCCACAGCTGGGCATCCACAACTGGGACAGTGTCCCATACTGCAATTCCTACCCCCTGGCCTGATCCCAAATGCCCTGCCCCACCACTGTAGGGTCGGTGGTCCCCCACCCCTGCAGCACCGACAGCCACCCGAGCCCCCATACCATCCTGTCAGTGCCATGGCTAGAACAGTCGGCACTGCCTTCTCCTCACACTTCCATGGACGCTGCCATCTGACTGCCGCTGTGAGCATGCTGCCTATTTATAGGGCACGCCCCAACAGCAGTCTGACAGCTGGAGGCTGTGGAGGTGTGAAGAGGGCTGTGCCACTGTTCATTCCTAGCAGCAGCACTGACGGAAGGTACAGGGGCTGGGAGGGTGGGTTGTCGGTGCCGCAGGGGTGGGGGGGACAATTGACCACCATTGGGGAGCGGGGCACTAGGGCCGGGTCTTAGGTTGTTGTGGCTGAGGCACCTGTGTGTGTGTGGGGGGGTTCATATGGCACTACTGTGGGGCACAGTCATATATCCATCTGGGGGGCTGTTGGTAGCATACAGGGGGACCTGGCAACCACATGCTGGGGGCTGGGGTGTTTGGGCCATGCATAGAGTTGTGCCATCTTGAGGTAGGGCAGGGAGTGTCTGCTGCCAGATGGGTACAGGGCTGGCATGTGTGGGGGGGCTAGGATCTGGACTGGGCAAGCAGCCAGTCATGTTGGGGGGTCCCTACCTCACCCTGGGACATGTGTGGGTTTCTGTTGTGTGTGGGGCTGGGTGCATAGGGCGCTTACAGTAGGGTCTCTCCTGGCATAAATGGTGTCCCCCATGCCCCCCGGTGTGTGGCAGTATGCACCTTAATGCATGACACATAGTGCTGGCATGCCCTTGACATGCCCCCTGCCTGCACCCGGCACGGGGTGCATATTGGTTGCGTGCTCTTTGTTGTGCATCCCATGGGGCGCAATAGGTGGAGTGGCTGCATTCCATAGATACGCGGGCATGTAGCCACTCCACACAATCGTGCATAGGGCCCATTTGGCAGAAAATATGCTCTTTGTCCCCTTAGAGTTCCTTTGGTCATCATGCTGCTTCTCCTGCTTTGAAGTAATATTTAGAGCTCTGTGGAATTTGGAATTCCACCAGTGGAATTCATGCAAAATGGCAGTTTTGCTCTCAAAATGCTTTTCAGTATTTGTTTTCACGTCTGCAGAGTTCTGATAAAAATTTTTAAGTAACCCATAGAATATTATTCTGTGGTGGTAGAAAATCAACCCACAGTTTATGTAAACAATTCCATGGTAAATATTCTTCTTTCAAAATTTCAGAATTCCACCTCTGGAGGAATTAGGTGGAATTTCCAAAATTCCGTGAAATTTCAGAGGAAGTGGAATTTGCAATTTCACACAGCTCTAGTCCTAATCCTTTGCTATGACATCACAATCTGTTGCCATAGAATATATTTTTATGTCACAAGTAGAATATTGCAGCAGGGCTAAGATCCTGTTTTCATGCAAAATGTATACAGTATTTTCAGAAAGGAATAATCAGGAAATTGAAATTTGTGATTTTTTGTGTAACTGAGTTCTGCTGTTGTCAACTGTGAATTTTTTTTGCTAGAAATCAGAAAATTCCTTTAACTGTTACAGCCATCCCTACAGGCTAACAACAATCACTGCTGGGGTTCAATACTTAACTAAATGTTTAGATTGCAGAAAGCAGGTGTAGCTTAACACTTCTTTTTAACATAGCCTTTGGATGGCTGATTTTACTCAATAATGAGCCTTAAACCATGCAGCAAGCGTTTGCTGAGACCAAACTTCAGTTTATAATGATTTGAAGTGTGGTTCTTTTTAATCATATAGCAAATTGCCTAAACCCAAGTAATTTGCCAGATGATTAATATTCAAAGAAAAAAAATCTTTGCTTATATTGTTAATTAATAAACAACAACTGTTTCTACTACCGTAGAAGTAATTTGTCAGGGTTGAATTACTCTGCTTAATTCTCCTTACCTCACAGTCATGGGGATAAATGTGAAGTTCTTTCATTAATATTTGCTTGTCCATGTTCACAAAGAAATTAATCACTAATAGTGCTAGATAATAATGTCTGATATTTTTTTAAATTTTTCATGTTGACAACAGGTGTGTAAAAAATATTAAAAGTTTATCCCAGTCCGCCCAGTGAAGCAGAGGGTTGAGGCACTACAAAGCTCCTCGCCTTACGCTATGTCAGTGATCCGAGTTTGGGAACAAGCTTGGGTTGCTGGGGGTCAGCGGGTGGAGGTCTGGGAAAGGATTGCACAGCCACCTTGCAGCTCTCCTGTCCTGGACTTGGGTGGTGAGCTGTCCTGGCTCATGGCTGCCACCAGGGGGAGGCCTCATGTGCATGCTGATGGAAGGGAAGCTGACATAAAGTCAGGTGGGTGGAAGGGGCTGGCGGTTCCAGAACATATGTGTGCCTTCATACGCATGTCCCATCTGAGTTTGCTGTAGCCCTGGGAGAAAAACAAAGGTGGAAAATGGAGGGGGTCCAGGTTTAATGAAGCACTGCCCAAGGTGTCACAGCCTGCTTTGCTGCTCCAGAAAGGGGTAATGGGGACTCTGGATGTGAGTCTCCAGGGACAAGAGAGGATGGCCCCCCTGGCTCACTCCATGGGTAGAACATTTGTGGTGGACTGCCCCCCCTCCCCATAGGAAAGGAGAGAGGCAGGAGGCTGGCTGATGACACCTGGGGATAGGGCTGAGCAGCCACCTGGTATGCTCATGAGGGCAAAATCCTTGATGAAAAGGATCATCACATCTTGATTGGGTTTCTGGCTTTAGCTCCAGCATTTTTTTTTGAGTGATCTTTTTACCTTCCTCCTACACACTCTGGTGTCCGCCTCTCCTTTGGGCCTCCTGGTGCTCCATGCCCCTGGCAATCCTCTTCAGGAGCTCTCCCTCACATACACATATTGCAGCCAATCCCCTGAGTTTCCCTGGTGTATCCCATCACTGGGCGGGTCCCCCTCCTCTGAGGGGGAAGGCACCAGGTGGTGAGGAAGCCCAGCACACTATATTTTCATGGTCTGGGGTACTGCTGTGTTGGAGGAGGCTCCTGGAGGTTCTGGCAGCATGGAGAATGGAAGCCATCATCCAGTAGTGCCAAAGCTGTTTTCCGGCTTTCTTTAGTCCCTCCTGCGCCGCTATGTGCAGTACCCCTGGTCTCCACCAGTGGCCACTACAGAGCCAAGCTACCCCAGCCCTACCCAGGAAAGGAGAGCAGTCCTTCAGATGCTCAATCCTCTCCTTCCCCCTGCCAGCCCCTGGTGCCTGAGTCCATTAATGAACCCAGGTTGCTGGCGTGGTTCGAGGTGTGGCGCCCAGCGCCTCAGCCCTCTGTGCCACTGGACTGGCTTAGCCCCAGCATTATAATTAAATCTGCAACCTTTACAAATGTTTTCAATACTTTGGAATGTTAAAACGAACTAGAGAAAAAGGCAACAGTTGGCATATTTTAATATTATAAGGACACCATCACCCCCATAGACTGATTTTGGAATAGGACTAGATAGGTCTGCTTCATGGGAGATTTCTGCTTTGAGTATCACACCTCATGCTGTCATGTACTGTAGAAAATGGCTCACTTTTGCATTGACTTCCATTAATTTAGGGGTAAAGGGGTGAAAAAGGGCAAAGAACACCTGGCTACCTTTAAACATTATTGACATTGTCTGCTGCTTCTGGTGCTTCTAGCTTTTTTGTTTGGTTGCCAAGGGCAATGCCAACATGCTGGTGATAGTGTTGGGAGAAAGGAGGGTTTAGCTGAACTAGCCATTCAAGAAGCTGCATTTGGAGTCTGCTTTGCTCGCTATATGAAAGCAGTTACAAATTTGTGTATATGTTTATCTGTTTTCTGTAGTTACTGTATAGCTTGTCTTACACTATTAAAGAAATCCAGTGCCTGATTGTACTGTAAATACTGTATTTTATCATACTGGAATTTAACACATTGTTTTAACTCACATTTTATACACAATTTGTGGTATATCCACACTGATGGTTTTGGATGTCTTATGGGGTATTTGGCCCCTTTATAACCACTTATCTAAATCATCCTCCCCTGAGGTGGTTAGCCTTTGAGAAGGCACAGCAGTCAGCTGGTATGAAACTTTAGGGCCAGGATGTCCAAAGATCCTGTACTGGGTCCACTAAATGTTTGCTCCAGCAGCAAACTAGTGCCTAGTACAAACTACAGGTACATTGGAACCTGTGAAGCACAGTGCATGTTCCAATATGTCAGCCAGGCACTATCATGATAGCACCTGCAGCCCCCAGCCCCCTTCCAGCCACAGGAGGTATATGGCCTAGGATCTAAGACGCTGGCATGACATCCCCCACAGCAACATCCTCGACAGCATTGGAAACCCATCAACACTCCTGACACTGATGCATCCCTGCAATGACCGGCAACAACATGACGCCCCACACACCCCCATGGGGGGGGGGCTGTGCCCTCCACACACCCTCTACTTTAAATATCTAACTCCACATCACACAGACAGTGGAGTTAGATATATAGCCCCCATCACTGCAAAGTCCATGAAGGTGAAATCCCCATCACTGCCGATATAGGCGCAGTTGGGGTTTTGCTGTGGGGGTTTGCTGTGCTGGTGTCACCTTAGAGATGGCATACCATTGGCCAATAAGGTTCTATGAGCCCTGCAGGAACAATCTGGCTATTAGTGCCCATTAATGGTGATTACTCCTCTGGAACAATCTTCCATACCCATATCTTAATATGCAAATGATCCCATAGTACTAGGAAGGTGCTTTGGGGTCATTTGCAGCCCATTACGGCCTCATTACAGAGTTTGTGCCCATCCCACAGTGCCTCTCAGGGCTGCCAAAAGCTCATTTCCTGAGGTCCAGTGTTCCCTTCAATCACCCTTCTGTTAGTGTTTAAGGCATTCTCTCACGTCCGTTGGCTCCCCTGCCCCCAAGAGCCTGGTGTTTCATAATGTAAACATCCCTGGTGTCCAGTGGCCTCCCTGCCCCTGATCACCCTGCTGTTTAAACATATAAATGTTTATTTAGTCCAGCGGTCCCCCCCGATCACCTGGCCATTTCATCATATAATTTTCCCTTTTGTCAAGTGTTCCACCTACCCCTGAACATCCAGCTGCTTCATAATATAAATTTCCCTGATATCCAGTGGCCCCCCCACCCCCATCATGCTACCATTTCATAATACCAATTTCCTTTTCTTACAGTGTTGCCCCTGCCCTGCCTCGATCACCCTCCCAGTAGTCATTAAATATTTTCCTGTTGTCTAGCAGTCTCCCGCCATCCAGTACGAAAGGTGTCCCCCAGTCTGACCTGCCCAGCCAGTTCCCTCCACTGCCTTTGTTCCTACTGGCCTCTCACCCACCATAGGTGCACTCCTCGCCATAGGGACTGGCTTAGTCCCTTCGAGCACCTCTTTGGCTAGCCTGAATCTGAACGAAAGGGTACAATCATGAATCTACTGCAGAAAGAGCTGAATAAGTCCAAAATATGCAGACCTCTCCCTGCTAGTATATAACCTGCATGTCTTATACACACATAACCCTTGGCAGCAGCAAAAAGGTAGGTTTTACTGTGATTCATTATTTTTTAGTTTAAGCTCCCCCTCTGCAAAAGAGAAAAAAGTAATTGACATCTGCAATAAATTATTCACTGCTTCATCCCCCACTCCAAAAAGATTCAAGTCATCTTTCAATTAGTAGTAAAGAATTTTATTTCATCTTTGTCCAGTCAATATTTAACTGAGGTGCCTGAGCAATGGGATTTTTTTTTGTATTCTGTAGAATCAGGTTCTGAGTCTGAACTTGAAGCGTCATCTACCTTTTTATGCCTTTTCATCATTCCTCTATTTGATCAGGATCAAACATAGTAAACGGTTTATTGTTCCATATTATTCCCCCTAAGGGATACAGGAGATAAAACATATCGCCCATTGCCTTCAGATTCAGATTTAAGCCAAAAATCAGTGTCACCTAGCTTGTGTTACTGGGCAAACATTTGGATGTACGAAGACTGCTGTTTTCCAAAAAAAAAAAAAAAAAAGACTCCTTTTGATTATGCAAGTTCTTATCTTTTAAAGCAAAAGTGATCAAACCATAGGTTTCTCTCTTCCATTCTGATCTTCCTGTTACATATGTTTGATATACTTCCCTGTGTGTGTGTGTATGTGTGGGGGGGGGGGTGCTACATAGCTGGCAGACTGGAATTTGATAGGCTGTCCTTGTTTAAAGCATTTGGGTATGCTGAATGACCACCTCAGAATTCTTATCAAATTTAACAATAACATCAACCAGCTTTTCATAACTTTCCACCAATTTCTGGCATATAGAGCTGTGCAGAATATAAAATTCTGCCTGTGGAATGATCATTCTGATTCTGTGGAATTTCACAGCATTTTCATGAAAACTCCGGAATTTCCCAACAATTTACATTTCAGTTATTTCACTATCATTTTATATGTATGCATTCAAATAACAGTGCATTTGGAACATGCACAGTACCCTATGGTTTACAAGAGTGTACAAAATTTCAGAGTTATAGATTGAAAGGGAGCAGAGTTATGGGTGGCCAAACATTTAATCAAAATTTAATTTTCAGTTATTTTGAGATCATTTTAAATTTATTATCCAAATTTCTTCACAATATCAGGATATATAGAAGCACATAGAATTGCTAATGTGCACCATGTTTTAAGCCTCACACTTCAATGTGAGCTGAGTTATAGGTAGTCAAATATTTTACCAAAATTTGGATTTATGTAATTTTAGCATAAATTTGATAGCATTCATTGAAATGTTACAAAAATTGACAGGTATAAAGGTTATCACAATATTTGTATATGCACTTAGTTTCAGATTTCTAGCTTTAAATGAGACTCAGTTATAGCCTGCCAAACATGTTGCCAAAATTTACATTTTGGTTAGTTCCTTCTAATTTTAAAACTACATATCCAAATTTAACCAGAGTCGAAACATTTAAACTACTATACCACATGGCCAGTTCTGAAAAAAATCATTTTGCAGCTTTAAATGTGATTGAATTAAAAGTAGTCAAACTTTCACAACATTTAAAAATTTAATTTTGTAAGAATGTAAACTACAAATTTATAAACCCCTGAAACTTTAAAACTAGAGAATGCAATACCATTAAATTTGGCATGTTCTTAGACCTTACATGGAAACTGTGTGTGCCAATTTTATTAATTGCTTGCTGAGAGAAACTGCAAAATAAAATATGCACTTAAAGTCAAATCCCATGAGTCATTGTGAAAATTGTAGAATTTCATGAAAAAAAAATCCATAAAACTGGAATTTTCTAATTTCGCTCAGCCTTATTTGGGGGGTTCTAATTAAACAATAGGGGTATAAGAGGCAGGACATGCAGAGAATCACTAGGTTCTGTAGTTCAATGCACAGTTTCACCAAGAAATGGACAGCTGAGCTGGGTAGCACAGCAGTGGTAGACCCCCAGGTCAGAGCATGAAAGCACAAAGCGTCAACAATTTCTAACCTGAATACTTCACTGAAAGGGTGGTGGAGAGATGGAACAGTCTCCCTCAGGAAGTGGTGGAGGTGGCCACGGTTCAGGGATTCAAGAATGTGTGGGATAGGCACATGGGATTTATCAAGCAAGGACAAAAGAGGGGACTTGCAGCATCTAGGGTACCTTAAGCATTAGAAAGATGGATAGGGCAGACTGGATGGGCCACAAGGCCCTTATTTGCTGACAACATCTGTGCAGTATGTAATCTGTGCATCTGTGTAAGGATCACATCCAGTAAATTTATGATGCGGGGAGCCTGGAGTACATGCAAGTCTAGGACTCAGAGATAATCACAAAAATGTAGCGAGGAAAGGCAATGTCTTGGACAGCAGGAAGAAAGAATTATGGCTATTTCAACAGGGTAGGTTGATAGGAAAAGGAGTAGGTGACTCACGTTTTAAGGGAGTTTGTCACTGTAAAGAACAAAGAGGATATCAGTGGGATCAGTAGTTCTACTGCATCAATCTGGCTATGCCAAAAGAGAAGGGGGGTTGGGATAGTCACTCAGAGAGGAACAGCAGGACTACAAAATGCTAGCTTATCAAATGAAGTAGTGATATGTGCATTGTTAATGTTGAATTCAACAAAAAATTCTGAATGATTCCTCTACATTATATGCTATCATAAATATGTGAGAAAATGTTACTAATTTTTTTTATGCAAATTTAAAACTGCTTAACCAATTTATCCAGCTGTGTTAGACACCAGGATACATGCCAAATGTTAACTCTTATGCATGCAAGGGCAGAGAAGTTACAAACATCCACATGTTTGATAGTTTTTACAAAGTGTTGCAACTATTTACATAGTAAAGTTTGAACCCCTGTAACTCAAAATCTCTTATCTAATTCTCTCCACATTTTGATCATTCTATAAGCATTACAAAAAGGCTATTTGTACTAATTTACTCATGTTTAGCTCCAAAGGTGCATGAGGTATATGCAGATTATTATTTTTCATGAAATTTCCTGAATAAAATCAAATGACAGATTTTGAGCACACATAATTTTGAGACGATGCATCTTATTGTCATGAAATCAGGAACATTGTTAGAACACCAATCATCAAGAAATCATGCCAAATTTAAGATCTCTGACTCAATAGGTGGTTAAGATATATGCAGATAAAAATGTTCATGAAATTTCACACAAACAATAAAATGACAACTTTTGAGCACCTATAATTTTTAAACTATCCATCTGAATGCCAGGATATTTGGCATGTTAGTGGGCATGTATGGAAAGAGTATATATTCTAAATATCAGAGCTGTAGCTTAAACTGTGGCTGAGTAATAACGCAGTTACTAAATTTTAAAAATTCCATGAAATTTCAACGAAATTCCACAACATTTTGCAGAATTTTGCAAAATTTAGTCAAAATTCCATGAATTTGGAATGTTCCCATTCTGCACAGCTCTACTGACATATCAACAATTGTCCATTGCAGCATGTGCTCCAAACCTTTTGAACCAGGCCATTGACATCCACAAAAAAATATTCTCTGCTGCCAAGGGTTATGTGTGTGTAAGACATACAGATTATATACTAGCAGTGATAATTCTGCATATTTTGGATTTATTCAGGGAGGTCTGTTTGTGAAATTATTATATCAATGTAATGCTATCACTGCCATTATTGTTAGTGTAATTAGAAGTATAAACATTCACCAGTTCTACCGGTTTTGGCCAAATGCTCCATCTTGGGAAGGCTTGTTCCTAAACTCTAATGCCTATGTAAAGTTGTTGCTGCCATTTACAGTATGTTACAGTAGTCAGAATTTTTAGACTCCAGTTTTCATCTGCGATTTTTCTAGAATCTCCCATCCCTGTGGATACTAATTAGAGATTACCTTAGTTAATTCACTGTTTTCCCCCCCTCAAAGCACCTTGCTACTATGTTGCCTGCTAAATCACCTGACCTAGTGGGCCTAACCCATATGTGCCATTCTAGGGGTCAAACGGGCTTGTTATTAGCAATTTTATATACTTTACTGTTTGCCTGGGCTGACTCCCTACTTATTACTAGACCTGCTACCTGTCTGCCTCCATCCACTCCTCTCCAGTCCCTCCCCATTGCACTGCCCATGTAGCCACATACCTCCCCCTATTATTGTCACTCTATGGATTTTACAACAAAGGGGTACTTTATATGTACCCTTAAACTCATCTCAGGCCTCTAAGGTTTTGCCCCTTTCATAAATGTTCCTGGCTACCTAACAGCCTGGTTGCCTCCCTTCTGCTCACTGCTGGGGATGTTGAAGCCAACCCAGGGTCCCCCAACATCTTGCACACAGACCACTCCTGGTCCAGCTCCAAGGGTCTAAGGCTGTTGCATATCAACATACACAGCCTCAGGCCTAAAATGACTGAACTGGAAGTGTGGGTGGCTCTCTACCATTCTGATGAAGTGTCCGAGACCTGGCTAAAACCCTCTATCCTCCAGCATAAAGTTGCCCTCCCTGGTTACATCACTATTAGGAAAGGTTATTTAGAGAACAAAAAGGAGGAAGAGTTCTACTGCACAGTGGTGGAGCTAGTGGGAGGCTGGGGGAGCGGTCACCCCTTCTGGCTCACCCAGTGTGAGTAGTGGTGCCCTGCCACCATCTTTCTTCACTGTTTAGTGCCCATTGTGGAGCCTGTGATTGACTGAATGGTCCGACCTGGCTCCCAAATGCTCTCAAACCTGGCTCTGCCACTGCTACTGCATACTTGCAACACCCTCAGCATCTCCTTCCTGAACTGGATCCTTGTCAGTAGAACTGACAGGATAAAGTCTTCTGGTGTTCTAGCAGACTCACTGATCAACCACTCTCTGACCTTTTGCACATGGAGTAATGACTTCAACAAGCCCCCTCCAAGAGTCATCCACATCTGCAACTACTCTCAACTTGAGGAAATGGCCTTCCTTACAGATTTTATGGTGGTAAATTGGTCTACTATAGGAAAGCTAAGCAACGTCAATGCTGCACAGAACTATCTAATATAAAACCTACTCAGCATAATAAACAAACATGTACTGATGGTTCACAGAAGGATAAAGTCTGTGTTCCCAGTGGCTCTCCTCAGAATTGCGGGCCCTAATGAAGAATAAAGACAAGGCCTGGTATTCTTACAGAGCTTCTGGCCAGCTCCCTGAGCAAGAAAACTACAGGGCATTATAGAATCACTGCAAGTCCAGTCTCAGGACAGCTACTGAATTGTATCTCAAGAAGCTTCAGTCCCCCAACCTACAAAACCTGAAGCAGTTTTGGTCTCAAATCCATATTCTCCAGAAGGGCAAGACTAGTCCACCACTCCAAGACATACTATATAATGTGAAATCAACAAATGATCCTGCCCTTGCAGCTGAGGCTTTTAATATATTCTTCACAGATCTGGCCCGATTTAAACATGCCTCACTGGATACCCCCTCTCCCTCCTGCGTTGCCCTGTCTCCCCTAACTGACACCCACACCATAGGCTTGAGTTCCACTTTAGTCTCGTCTCTCACTGGGAAGTCTTACTTCAGCTCCAGAAAATCAAGACTTGAAGGCTCCACTGGCCATGATAAATTAGAGCCCAGATTGCTCAAACTTGGTGCCCACATCCTTGCTGCCCCTGTAACTGCTCTATTCAATATGTCCCTACTGCATGGTGAGTTCCCAAAGTGACTGGAAGGTTGCCGATGTTATCCCCATACACAAAGGTGGTACTAGGGAACCAGTTAAGAACTACTGACCCATCTCCTTACTGTGTACCCTATCCAAAATACTAGAGTGGTTGATCTACAACCAGATCCAAGAATATGCTGAATTACACTATTTGACTGCAGCTGTCCAACATGACTTTTGCAAGTCCCATGGGACAAACACTGCCCCAGTTCATCTAACAACTGACTTATTTGAGGCCCAGGGGCCAGATACACAAAAAATCGCAAAGTGCCATGCACAATTTTGCATTGTGCTTTGCAATTGCCCAGGTGTGTAAAAAAGCTGTTCATAGACAGATAGCTTATGGTGCTTTCTGACTGTGAATAGGGTTAGGCAGAGGCAGCGATAACATCATTACAGCTACCTCTAACCCCACTAGCACTGCCTGACCTGCAGCCCTGTGAATGGCGCCGTGATGAATAGTGACAGTGCACTATCTGGTATTCACAAAAGCAGCCATGCAAGTGAGCCCAGTGGGCATGCAAGTTACTAGCTGGCTATTTGCATTCCCATTATGGGCTCATTTACATGGGCTGTGGGTGTTGCAGTAGTGCGCTTCCCCACCAGACCCTGCCCAATGCAGCTGTAGTCAGTGGTGGTGTAGTGGTCCCTCTCCGATCCCCGATACCGATCCGTGTCTCGTTAATTCAAATGAAATATCCCTGGTAGTCTAGTGGTCCCTCCCTGATCACCCTCCCAGTGTTTTGTTTTAAATATTCCTGGTTGTTCAGTGGTCCCTCCCCTGATGTCCGATCACCATCCCAATCTAAATAACATATTTTCCCTGGTGGTCTAGTGGTCCCTCCACCAATGTCCGATCACAGTCCTCATCTACATAACATATTTTCCCTGGTGGTCTAGTGGTCCTTCCCCCAATATCTGATCACCGTCCCCATCTAAATAACATATTTTCCCTGGGGGTCTAGTGGTCCCTTCTCCCTCCTCCAATGTTCAGTTGCCATCCCCATCTAAATTATATGCTTTTCCTGGTAGTCCAGTGGTCCCTTCCCCTCTCCTCAGTCACGGATCACCCTCCTGGTAGTTTTCCCTCAAATATCGCTGATAATCTAGTGGTATCTCTCTCCATCCATGATCCGCATTCCATGAACTATGAAGAAACATAACCCTGGTGGTCTAGTTGACCACCCACCTCTCCACCCTGTCTGGTAGTGATCCACCACCCTGTTCCCCCCCAACTGGTGACCAGCACAGCCCTCCTTTCACCACCATGGCTGGCCACTGACTGAGCTGTGAATAAGTTAATACCATACAGAGTTCACACTCATTCACAGTGAAGCTGTTAATCAATGTGAATCAGTGCATACGCTATATGGTGTGCACTCATTCATGACTCAGTCGGTGGCCAGGCGTGGTGCTGAGAGGAGGGCTATGCTGGTCACCAACAGGGGGTATATGAAGTATGTTCTGATAATGACCACTTAAGCCTTGGGAGTTACAGCTTAACAGGATTACAGGACTTTTTTGAATTTGTCTGCACCGGCTGGTGAAGAAGGCCTTGCAGAGGTCTATTTTTAGCCAGGCTTAGAAAAGTGCAGAATTCATGACGCTGGACTGGGTTCAGGAAGTTTGTCTCTGTTAAAAGTGTTTTCAAACAAACCAACTGTTTAGTTGCCTTTACTCTGCCAACCAATTGCTATACAGTGTTTCTATCTATGTGTTTTGCTGCTCACCATACATGTTTATAAGTGATATTTCATTATATGCATTATTGGTGATTTTAGATTGCCTGCACTTCAGCAGTATTTGCACAATAAATCAAAACTTTGGTGAGACTTTTTAGTACACTATGCCTTATTTATTAGCAGTGCCTACCCCCTCACAATTTAGTGAGACTGCTCTCCTTCTACAAATAAACAAATGAATAAATAAGTCTGGTCTCAGCAGACACCATGGACATGCCTTCTGAGATATTAACAACTCTCACAGTGGACTTGCTGAGGAATTTATCAATTTGACTTCTTTTTTGAGCATTTCCTTCCTCATCAAATAAGGTACTAGTTTCTTTATATTTCTTTTTTTTTTTAAACTTCTTTGGGTGTTGAAGAGGAGGAATTTTGTATTTATATGCTGTATATTTTGTACACCTTCCCCTGCTTTCCAGTTGATCATGTTTTCATGGCCAACAGAAAAGGATGTCCATGGGCATATTTATGGTCATCCCTAATCTGCCCCTGGGCTTTGTCCATGAACACTCCATCCATGGTTTTTCCATGACTTAAGGACAAGATTGTTCATGACTGAAGCACACATGCCTGGCAAAACCACACAATCAATAGAGACCAATCAGGAGAACTAAATACAGTATGTCTTCAATTTGTCAAATGCTAAGATAATGTCTTGAATTATTTCACATAGCAGCTGTAATTGTCCATAATCTAAACAGAGCTTTTAGAGTCCATGCTTGATACTGGTTTTCATATTTTGTTTTGTTTTTTAATTATAATTATAATATTAGTCAAATTTATTCTCTTTCTATCCTGTTTAAGATTATATCATGGATGGTATCCTGGTTAAAATATAAACATTGTTTTTATCAGATTAGTAGTTCCATATTTTAAACTTATCTACCCTTATCAAGAGACCATGTTAATTAATAAATTATATTGGTTGCATCTGGCTACAGTTCTTAGCCTGAGTTGTTATAGAATTGCTATAGAATTCTTCAAGCATGATCTCCATGTATTGTGGCATTACCCAGTGTTTGCGTGTGGTAGTGTGTGTGTGTGTGTGTGTGTGTGTGTGTGTGTGCGTGTGAATGTGCGTGCGTGTGCCTGTTCATGGCTTGTCCAAAGTCACAAGATCATGGGATAGCAACCAAATCTGTATAATTTATTTCCATATCAAAATGCAGAAGTTGGCACTTTAAACTAATATAAAGAATTGTGATATGTTTTGCAATTTATGACAAAAATAAGGTTTACACGAGAAAATAATTACTTGAGAAAAAAAAATGAATATGGGAATTCACCACATCTTCATAGAGATTCATTTTATGGAGTTATAAATAGCAATTAGGCCATTCTATCAGTGTTGAATGAAGAGAGACTTCATTAGAAAGAGGAATACCAGCAGCAAATTGGCAATGAGTAAGTAAATGAAAGCTATTTCAAAAGCATGTGTAGATAATATGTACAGTATTCATTTACAGAATGTTAAGGGTGTTGAAAGAATGAAATGACTATAGAAATTTATTTTATAACATGGGAAATGTTTGACATCAACAACAATGGATAACCATGAATGACCATGGTTGCCCCCTTTTTTAAATTTAATACACTTTTTACCCCTTTCACTCAGGTGGCACACATTGCCTGTGCCTCTGTCCCCAGCCCCTTTCCCACCTTCCCTGGGACTTACCTCCACTGCCTTTTCCTTCCTGGCTCCCTCTTCCCAGGTTTGGCCATCAGAGGGATGCACTACACTCCCAGTGGAGTTTAAGCTCGGTTTGGTGGTGGGAGACATCGTCGGAGGTGTGGTGCCTGTGGAACAGAGCCAGTGTTCTCCTGCTCACCCAGCATTTTCTGATTTTTCTCCTTCCCCCCCAAGACATGACCCAACCCCTGTGAGCATGCACATGCACTCTAGTGCATGATGATGCATGCTCAGGCAGTCAACAGCTTCTCTTCCCATCCTCCTGCAGCTCCAGCTTGCATCATTACCTGTGGTCACCCAGGTGGTAGTAGTGCAGTGGAGACTGGCAGCCCTCCCTGTGGAGGAAAGCATCCTATGAGATTCTTCACCTTCCTCGCCCCGGCTGGACCGCCAATGACTCAGGCTTGTTTCTGATTATACAATGGCATATGAAAATCCTGTAACCTCATTGGTCAAAACACATCACATGACCGTGGTATATCCTGCAATAACCCACGGCTGAGAAATGGCATTTATAAAAAAAATACTTAAACACATTTTAAATTTATTTTACACATGAGTCCATTGTATAATTGCAATAAGGCACTCCAGGGTGTGGGTTATTGGGGAATTTACCCACTTCTTATGTGGTTAAGTCACTCGGTTGAGCCTTGTGACACACCACACAAGGCGTGGGTAAATTCCCCAATAACCCACACCCTGTCATGTCTTATTGCTTAAATCTGAGTCACTGGCATCATGAGAAGTAGTGCTACTGCTACACTGATGGCCAGGCACAACCATCTTCAACTTGAATAATTGTCAGACTCTATTGACCATGGTCATCCATTGTTTGTCACTGGGCCATTTACCATCAGTGGCTGTTACCACGTTTTGGCAAAATAATGATACATGCAGACAAGATTGTTGCATACATCATTATAGGGCTCCCATGATGCCAAAGGTACTGGCAGATTTACACAATAGTTAGACAACATTTTAGGTGATGTAACCTATCATCACAAGTATCGGGAATGTGGCACAAGCATGTCACAAGTCCCCAGTGCACAGCTGAAAATCCAACCACAAACTGTAATGATTCCAAGGAGGTATGATAGGACCTTTGGACTGTTGCATACAAAATAATAAAGAAGTACTATGAAGACTGATTTAGTTTAAGATGTTCCCCTATTGGTCTCATCCCCTAGCAATTTTGGAAATAATCATTTTTTACTTGGGGGGGTGTTGGAGGTGTGCTGATAGACATGTTTTACTAGGGCAGATATTGTACCTTGGTCTAAAAGTTGTTCATATTTGGAAAAAATGTGATAGAATCTAAATCACAGATTTTAGGTCACTGTTTGTCACATATCCCTATTATATTTGTTCTGGGGCTCTATCGAATGAACAAAATTTAGACGAAATGAACAATCATCGATTCTATCAGCTGCTGTGGTTGCAAAAATTTTTTTTTTATCCAAATGGAAAGAAAATTCTCTTCCAACAATAGCTGAAAGATTTAACTTTATGGGAAAATTAGCTGCAAATGGAAGAGTTAGATTCATTCTTTCCAATAAATCAACTCCATTTAATAAGATTTGGGATTCCTACTTATGGTTCCTAAAACAGCAGTGCAACAAAAATGTTCTTCCAAAAAGCTAGTTTTAGAGGGGTGTGGCCAACTGGGCAAGATGGCGGACACTGTCTAGTACAGCACTGCATGGGCTAATCTATTAAAAAGCAGAGAATGGTATAAAACGGTGACTTGTACCCTGAAAAAAAAACGTCTATGACTACTACAACTCAAGCGGCATCTACTAAAGTAAATATGAGGCAATCAAACTTCAGTTTCAAGTGCAGAAGAGCCAAGAAGCTGTAGCACTGCACCACAAGATAGCACGGGGCCTTCAGCCAGGGACTTCATCATGAGGTACAATGACAGAGCTCAAGAAATCAATTGCTGGTGTACCAGATATGTTGTTTAAAATGCAAACAGAAATGAAGGCGGGCTTTGAAAATATTATGGCCTAGATCACCCACCTCCGATCTGTGGTTGCTGGTCTCTCGGAGACTTCTGCTGCACATTCCTTGAGGCTCGAAGAAGTTGAGAAATGGCTCAGTGAGGCAGTGGATCTATTGACTGACTTAGCCAGGGAAAGAAACAACCTCAAAAAACAGCTACTTGATGTCCAGCAAAAGACCAACGACCTTGAGGACAGGTCTCACCGGTCCAACATTAGAATCATTGGTTTACTAGAGGGCTTGGAGAAGCAGAATCCAGGAACAGAGATCCATCATTGGCTGGTGTAGCATTTGAAACTGAGGGACCCTGCAGTCAACTACGAGGTTGAGTGAGCACATGGTACGGAGCCTAAGCAGTGTCCCAGTGAAAAACTGTGCCACTTCCTAATTAAATATCTCTGTACACCAACAAGGAACGCATGCTCCGTGCAGCCAAGTCAAATGGTTTGGTGAATTTGGACAATGGCAGAAAAGTGTTTGTGGTGCAGGACTACAGCAGGGATCTACAGATACGGTGTCAGAAATTCAACAGGGTGAAATCCACTCTGCATCTCCATGGCTGGGAGTTTGCACATCTTTACCCATCTTGGCTCAGAATTAACCGTACAGGTAAAGCTCCTCATTCCTTTGACACCACACAAGAAGCAGTGTTTTGTTCAGGAAGAGGAGGCTGCTACAGAAGGTTGGTCACAGACCCACTCCACAGCACCTGTTTAAAATTTGTAAATACTTAACTGCCATCCATGAATGGATCAGTGCTTCTCCCTTAAACCCTAGGCCACGGCCATGTAGTGGAGGGTACCTTGCCTGCTCAACCTGCCTAGCACTGCTCACATGATCATGTACCCAGAGGTTCCCTTAGCTGCTGTTTGGATGATATAACACAAGTATGTGTCTCTTGAGTAGGACTGATAGGGTTTGCATTTGGGGTTCAGGAGCAGCTGATTCAGTTATATTAAGCCCTTTGAACTGATCCGTGGTACCGAAGCTATCAGGAGGGACAGTTGCACTTTGGGATTGTTTGGTTGATGTCATGGGAGCATGGTTCTTATACCAGTCTGCTTACTATTCTATGTTCAATGGCAGATAGCTATGTGTTCAGTGTGCTCAGAGACCCTTAGGGCTTCCTACTGCAGCACAGTGCATTATAAAGTGATCTGTTCTGGGGCAGAGAGGATTATCTGCAGTAACTGTCATCCCACCAGCACAACCACAGCAGCAACTGGCCACTGCACAAGCCACTTTAATTTTCCGTGCTACCAGAGGGGCTTCTGAGTCTTCAGTCACCAATCATCTTTAGCTTATCTCCAGTTGCTGGTCCAGGACATTGGGGGCATGTGAGCCCTTCACTGTGTTTGTGCGAGTTCACTCACTAACTCTGAACAGCTGTGAAGGCTTCCTGGAATATCTGAATCATGCCTAAAAATGCAGCTCCTCTAAATTCCAGTGCTTGCTTAAGCTGAGGTTCCTTGGCTCTCCTTTTTGTACTACACTCATACTCCAGACTGTGTCCTGGGACACAGGTAACAGTGGGGGAGTGCACTGCATGATTATGGGAAAAGAGATGTCTTCGCATTCAGTATGCTTGGCATCCCTTGGGATGCTTGCTCCATTAAGGCACTCCAAAAATTGTTCTGTTGTATGTGGTCTGTCTTGGGGTAGAGGGGATTATCTGCAATGACCCCACTCACATTACATCAGTGCAGCTTCAGAGGCATCCTATCAATGTGCAAACCATCTCAGCCCATCACATTTTTGGAGGGACTAGGGGACCTTCAGTCACTGTACAATTTCAGCTTACCTCTAGACACTGCCTCAGTGTGATGGGGCATGTGAGATCTTTTATGAAACCGAGTCAGTTCTCATGCAGACTCTGAATAAACATAAAGCCTTTTTGTAATATGTGCACCCTGTCTTAAAAAGCAGCACTGCTGCACTCTTGTACCTACTCAGCCTGGAGTTTCCAATCTTTTCCTCCTGTATCATACCCTCATCTTCAACTGTGTCTTTGAAGCACAGGTAACAGCGGGGTGGGGGGTAGGAGCAGCTGTACTGCAGGAACATGACACAGTCACTTTGGGAGCAATCTAACTAAAACATACAAGCTGACCTTCTATTAGTTCTATATAATCTTACAGTATGTGCTGATGAAGGTTCTAGCCATGTGTGCTTGGGGGTAGCGGTAGTGGGGGGATAAGCTTCCTTGTATCATTACATCAGATACTGGCCCTTTAAGGGATCTTATAGGTGGTATGGGGGTAGTTAGAGTCAAGCTTTGAGGGGGAAGCTGAAATTGCCACCCTTTATCTGGATAGGGGGGAATTGCCACCCTTTTTCCAGATTGGGGGGGTGCTCAGACTCCGCCCACTCCGCTCAGATGTTTCATCTTTATCCTACCTAAAATGTTCATGTACATGCATTATGATAAGAACCTAGCCCAGTTTTGCAATATTTGCTTGCCATCACCAACAGAGGTGAAAGGGTTGGATCGACTAATATGTTGATCAGAAGGTCTACCTGTTTGCATACAGTGTGTTACGTATTAGTTTTCTGTGTTAAAATGTTCTTTGACAGTTGGGGAAAATGGGGAGGGGGAAGTTCTGGGAGGTGGAGGAGAAATGGGGGATGAAACGGGGGGAAGATATTTTAATGTTTCTGCTAATGTTCTTAAAATTGCTTTATGGATAATACAGATATCTTAAAGGTATTCACAGTATACAGGTTGTAGAAGCATCAATATATACTGATTGAAGTTAGGTGTGGCGGATCATTCCAGAATATAACACTAATGCTGCCGCCCTGAAAATCACTACTAGGAATTTTAACGGACGTAAGAATGAGGCAAAATGTAAAAGGTTCAAACTGGGTTAAAAAAGCTGAAAAACAATATAGCCCTCTTACAGGAGACACATATGACCCCAAATGAGGTTGAAAACATCAAGGGAGCATGGGGAGGCACCAGGATAGCAGCTGCGCACTCCGCCAGGGCGAGGGGAGCAGCAATCTGGTTGCCTCATGGCTTCCCAGGAAGCATCCTAGATTCCTACACTGACCCTGGAGGCAGGTATGTCTTGCTGCAGGTACGGATCAACATGAGTGGCTACTTAACAATAGGATCAGTTTACGACCCCCAATATCAAGGATCTGAAGTTCTACCACAAGCTGCTCTTAGACATGTCCCCATATCAAGTTCCATGGATCTTGGGGGTGACTTCAACTGCGTAGGGGACACTATCCTAAACAGATCAAATCCCATGCCTGTGGCAATATAAAAAAAATGCCCACGCCCTCCTTGAAGTTGAGAGCATCTGCTCCTTAACAGATATATGGAGGCACCAAAACCCCACCGGGAGGTGTACAGTTTCTACTCCCATTCCCACCAACGATATGCAAGACTGGATAGACTGTTAGCCACCTCCTTCCTTGCTCTAGAAATTGGTTGACTTAATATGAGCCATCCTAGTTTTAGACCATGCTCCTCTCACAACCCAGCTCCATACAGTGGTGGCTGAACCCTCCCCATGTCCCTGGAAACTAGCTCCTGTGCTCTTAAAAGATAAATCATACATACTCTATATGTGCAGCTCTATATTAGAATACTTATCTAACAATTAAAGGGGAGAGACCACTCATGCTACTAGGTGGAGGAGTTGAAAGCGTTTATCAGGGAGCAAACTATCTCCTATGCAGCATATAGAAAGAAAATAGAAGACAGAGACCTTGTCTTCCTCGAATGGAAAATCCAGGAATTTGAGAGGGCGCTCATGATTCACCCCACTCTGGGGCTGTACTATAGGTTACAGCAGCGAAAGTGAAGATACAACTCCCTCAGATGTAGCCAGCTAGAGCGCAACTTACTTTTGGGAGAAGAGTGGCCTTATTTTGATGGTGATGCGGGGTGGGTAAGTTATTATCCTTGCACCTTAAGCTAGAGAGGGGAAAGCACTATATAGGGTATTAATGCCCCTAATGGCAGTCTTACAACTGACAACCATTCTATTGGGCAAGCTTTTGCGAAGTTTTATAAGGAATTCTACTCTCCGGAGGTTTTGCCTACATCATCACAGATACAGAGTTTTGTACACAAAGCTTCTTTCATACCACCAGAAGCCTTGGTGTCTCTTGATAGGGAACTTGAAACCACAAAGATTTCCAGTGCTATTAAACAACTGAAGGGAGGTAAGACACCTAGTTCAGAGGGTTTATCAATGGATGTTTTCAAGATCTTCCTCATAGAACTTATAGGACCCCTACGGGATGTCTATGAAGAGAGTATCTGTGGGGGAGTGCCCCCACCCATGCAGTCAGCAATCATAACTGTACTCCCTAAATCAGGCAAGGATCCTGCATTGTGCTCTTTCTATTGCCCGGTTTCCCTGCTTACCTCAGACTACAAAATATTGGCCAGAATTATTGCAGCCAGGCTCTTTTTACCAACCATCATCCAACCTGACAAAAGTAGATTTAATCAGGGGAGACGGGGAAACATAACATTCTAAAACCCCTTCATATAATCCACTATTGGGCGTTATCTCATAAATCCCATGATGCAGTAGTCCTTGTTCTGGACACGGAGAAGGTGTTTGACCATGTGGAGCGGGGGTATATGTTTGCAGCTCTACAGGCATATGGAATTGGGCTGTACATGCTAGCCTTGATAAAACACCTCTATACCCAACCTGCTTCTCAGATACTAACTAATGGGTCCCTCTCTCCGGGATTTGAATTTCAGTGTAGGACACATCAAGGTTGCCCCCTCCTCTCCCCCACTATATGTACTAGCATTGGAACCCTTGGCGGCAGTTATTCGTAATCATCCAGGTGTGGTGGGCTTCAGTGGATAGGGAGAACATAAAATTGCCCTCTTCGTGGATGATCTGCTCTTATACCTCCCAAATCCATTAGAGAGCCTCCCACATATCCAGGCTTTATTGCAGGAGTATTCCTCTATCTTAGGCCACAAAATAAATTGATCCAAAAGTGAGATACTACCCACTGGGGACAAAAATAGACATGACTTGGGCGGCAATTCAATGGGTGCCCAAGTGGTAAGCAAGAATAAATATTTTGGGGTTTATCTCTCTTCCCATGTCTCTAAACTGTTCTCCCTGAACTATGAAGCCCTCCTCACCAAGACTGTACAGGAGTGTGATAGATGGATGGACCGTCTTCTGACTCTTCTGGGTAGATTTGCTACAGTCAAAATAAGCATTCTGCTGCAGTGCTTATACTTGTTCCAATCTTCATCGATACATGACCTGAACAGGTTCTTCAAGCACCTAGACAGCATTATGCATAACTTTTTATAGTGAAAGAAAATGCTAGAATTCATCGGAAAATTCTACAACAGCCTGCCTCGCTTGGAGGTGTTGGCCTACCAAATTTTAAATTGCTTTACTGGGCAACCCAAATGGCATTCCTCCCAGTGGGGTACTCCCCAGTGTCCATGACTTGGCTAGTTCTGAAGGGAGAATGAGAGGGTGGGGACCTTTGGAGGGACCTGCTTTCCACCACACTGACTTCCTCTGTCATGCAGCTTTATGAGGGCAGGAGACTGCTCTGTTTTAGCAAGCTTCAGACGCAGTGGTCACTCTCACCAGAGGAGCTCTTCATATACTTGCAAGCACACCACAGACTGTCTAATTGATTTACCTCCTATCTGGTGTGTCCAGCTACTGATCCATTTGAAGAAGAGTTGTATCAGCCACAACTTCTATCTAGGCTACTGTCTGTGTACTATGGCATCTTCTTGAAAGGAAGAGTGGATTCCTATCCCATGCTTTGAATACAGAAATTATGGGAAGCTGATCTGGGTACATATCTCACCCCTGAAATCTGATATGATGGCATTCAGCATGTTTAATAACTGTTCATGAAGCAATAGGTTTAGGCAGACCCAACTTAACATTTTAAACAGGACTTGTATCTCTCCCTTGAAGATGTATACCCTTGATTCAGCGAAAATGCACATGTCCCAAATGTAAGGTGAGGGAGGGTACGTTTCTCCACATGACACTTATATGTCCTAAGATGCTAGCTTTTTGGAATGAAAAGCATAAAATTATTGCAGGGCTGCTAGGGATTGCACCATTGGAATTCTTATTGGGTGCTGACTTGGTTTGGTGGCTGCTCAAATAGGACCTTATGATTTGGTCCCTTGCCCTCATAAATGCTCATAGCTGTAGCACTCTCACCCAATGTTGGCTTCCTGGCAATCCCCCAACAATATAGCAATGGGCTAATAACTTCTTAAACTGCCCTAAAATCTAAAACAAACCCAGAGAGTGGTATCAGGTAATGGCCAGCATTTTGACTGAGTTTGGCACAAACTGGAAAGGGTGCAAAAGGAAGGTCTCTTTCCTGGGTAAGATCCTGCAACTTGTGCTCTGTTACCATATGTAACCACCCAGTCCCCTGGGGTTACTATAATCCCATCAGATTAGCCCTTGGAAAGTAGTGGGCTGCTGGTAAATGGCTTCTTAGGAGCTCTTTACAGATGACATCATTGTTTACTCAGCTAGACTGAGCAGAGAATGGATTACGTCATTTACAATTCTCACAACATCATAAGCCACTTTGGAATCAGCTGCTAGGGGCAGTTTAGAATGTTGAGACAGGAGTTCAGAGTAGTTGGTAGTCAACAGTGGTGAGAAGTGGATCTCTGAGTAAGCAACAGTGGTCAGAGTGGGGAAGTGCCTGCCAGTCTCTTCTGAGACTGGGTGAAGGACCTCTGGCAGTTCCTCACCCTAGTGTGTGAGGCCCAGCAGTACCAGAAGATGTGGTGGAGACCGTTTGCCTACAGGACCCAAGTGGGTCATTTCCACAGAGAAGTAAGAGGGACTTCAATTTCTGTGGATCCAAGGGGCAATCCCCTGAAAATCCTGAAGAGTGTCAGCTGCCCAGAAAGAAAGAGTGTGCAGTTGAAGCTATGACAAGCTACCAGTAAAGGGAAGAGGTGTTTTTCTTACTGCTTCCATGTCTGTATCAAAGAAATAAACAAAACTGTGAGTACTGGTTCATGGGACTGTTCTTAGGGGTTGGTCTGAGGAGTATGTGCCCAGAGATAAGGCTAGAGTGCACCTGTCAGGGCCCCTGCATTACCACAAAAATATGCTGAATGTTCAGTTTTAAAATTTGGGATTCCTTTAGCATTTTGTGAGAAATAAAGGCTCATTTGGTGTAACCCAGAAGGAACGGCAGAGACTGGTTGGAGCCAGATTGGGCATAACCCCAGTTTAATCCTCATTCAGGGCAAATTGGTTCATGTATGAGCACCAGATTACCCTGGGCATAATCTCAGTAGGACTTTGTGAAATGTTTTTTCAAGTGTGTGGCAACTCCCACAAGGTATGCACTTATTGGAAAGTAAAAGTGCAGAGATTCGTAGTACAGAGGGATGGACAGTTTGAATGTGTTTGTGAGAGAAAGAACTTACTAAAGCCCAGAACAGTCTGTTGTTCTGGAAAAGAAGGTTTCTTGTTCCTGTGTGTACAGTGACAAACCTGGGGAACCACCCCATTCTGCTTTTGCCATCTGTTTCAGAATTAAGTTATATTGTACAATCCCATCTTCAGTAGTGGATATTACGTCTGTGTTTCCTGAGTGTAAATTGTTATGGGGCCCCCTCAGAAGTTAGACCTAGCATAGCCCTAGCACCTCTCTCCCAGAACCTGTAGTAAATATAAATGTTATTTTGTACCCTAACCCCCAACCCCTTTACACTGCTGAGCCAGGTATTTGCTCCAGTGCTAGGGGTGATGCCTATGGTTATGCCAACTTGTGGCCTGTTGCCTTGTCTGTGTACAAGTTGGGGGGAGGTCCTGGTTTCCAGATGCTGCTCTTGGCAGGGGTAAGGGTTGCACATATCTACAGTCTCCATTAAGTGTAATCCTAAACCTGTGAGAAATTATCTGGTTGCTCCAAATTAGTAATTTGTGCTCAACATACTTGAAATCAGTTGTTTATCTCATTATTTGTATACCTAACAATATCACATGTATAACAATCCATGTGCTGTTTGGCCATTGATTCAATGTCCACTGTTTGTTATTGTTACATTTCTTTTTATTACTAATAAAAATATTTTACAAAAAAAAACCCTAGCTTTAGCTACAAATAATAAATATATTAGCATACATGTCAAATCTACTTTTCTAGGTACCTGTTATGCTGCACACCATAATTTTTTAATTATTTTTTATCTTCTTGATCCTAATCCTTGCCAGGTCAGTGGTGATCTGTCTAAGCCAAATGTTGTGGCCATCTGAGATAAAAATAAACACATTTATCAAATGCTGAAATGTTGGTGGAATTAACACATTTTACTACCGAATAAAATTGGGAGGTGCTTGGAATCTTTTTATAGCGAAAAAAGGGAGGGTCATTTTATTTGTCTAGCTTCCTCGCACTGCTGCTTTAAGTAAAGATGATAATTCAGTAGCAGTGAGTGCTGTTGATTAATGACAATGACTCACTATGACAGGGTAACTCTCAAAAAGATAGGCATGACCTTACTCAAATGGCTTGCATTCCTGATCTGCATTTTCATGTTTATTTGCATGGCTTCATTACTGCAAGTTACATGGTTGAATTTGTTTTGTTAACTTATCCATTTGAATGTTTGATGTATTTGTAGTGATGTTAAAATGCATGATTTTATTGTATGTTTTTACTTAAATTAAAATGGATAAAGTAAAAAGAAAGATGATTAAGTACCGAGAGGTTAATTGATTTCTTTAAGGTAGCACAGTGAATAAATGGTTTTGATGGGGTCCAACCCTCAGTTTGCAGGATCACAACTCTGTGTTGATACTTATTAGATTTTATTTAATTAAAATATAAAAAAATCACACACTGAGTTGCAGTTCAATTCCAGGTGTGACCTAGGGGAATTGGACCAGGGGAAGGTATCTCCAGCCTTACAGGACAGGCTGGATAGATATCAGAGCTTCTCCTGTTGCAGTTTCTATGTTTCTATATAACGGAGGAAAGCACCAGTTAAAGTCAATACTGTACACTACAGAAAATATCCAACTATGAAAGAGAACACACTCATACAGCTATCCAAAAATGGGTAAGGGTACATCTCACTAGATAACAATATAAATTAATAGGGCCTCTGTGGGGTATCTCTTATGGTATAGAAACATAGGAATAAAGACAAAGATGGCAGAAGAAGACCAATGGTCCTTCCAGTATGCCAGTAGTTCTCTGTAAAACCTGAGGACCTATTGTCCAAGGAAGGTACTAGTCCTCACTATTCATCCCCCATTCTCCTCCTGACTAGTACTGCCCTGAGTAAGCACTATACACGTAACTCTGTCCCAGCCATGTTTGAAACCATTTATGGTTTTGGCACCCACCACGTCAGCTGGCAAAAAACATGATCTTTTCTCATATCATTGTTTCCACCTAATTTCGAACCAGGGACCTTTCATGTGTTAGGCAAACATGATAACCACTGCACTATGACACTTTAACTTACTTAAATAAGAGACTCAAAGCATAAGATTTGGGTGAGAGGACCGCAAAGCTGAGTAGGTCACGCTGCCCAAACCTTATGAATGGAGCCTCTTATACCACAACAGATACTCAGTGGAGGATCTATTAACTTATTATAAATCACCGGAGTTAGCTAGAGTGATTTACAAGTGACTTATAATATATTGTATGTATTATTTGTTTTTTAATTTTCAAATTGAAATAATGTCCCCCTTCCCTTGGCTGAGATGTGGAATGCTCCACTATTAGGATTCCTGCACGAGAGATAATTGCATGCAGGACAAGAGGTACAGTGACTCTGTGCACTGATTGAGTGAATCACATTAGTAATTTATAATATACAGTACAAACAAGCTATCAAAAGCAAAACAAGTTCATACAGTAAAAGTTCAGAAAAATAACCCAAATTTGTATCAGCAGCAGCAAAAAGAAAATCATTTGTGAATGCCGAATGTTTGCTTGCTGGTATTAGATTTAGAAATACAGGAGTTAGACAGATGCAGAATAGGAATGGCAGTGAAGCACTGAACTTCACATGAGCCCCAACTCCATCCTGTAAAGATGGACAGGATTTGGGGTAAGGTTTTGAGTCATCACCCAAGACGGTCAAGCCATGTCACCTCACCCTATTCTGCAGACACTGACACGTGTTGAGCTGTGCCTTAGGGTGTTTGGCTTTACAGTCACCCCATTCCATAAGGACATATGTTGAAATGGGTGCAGCATAGGAGAATGGGGTGATGTGTTGGGACGAAGAGTCCAAGGTACACCTCAATGCCTGTCAGTGGCTGGGGGGTGGGAGTGGGAGTGGGATGGCATAAGCAGTACAGTTGGCAATACAAAGGCACACCCTGTTGCCTGTCTGTCTGTACAGGGTAGGCCATTATGGTTAGAAACCGTAATACCTCAGGCATTTGTTGGTATTCACAGTGCAAATTTTGAACATGGCCTTTTTGTGACCCCACCTCATGAAAGCATTCGGGACCTCTTGTCATGAACAGTGGCAGTGTGATTTTGTCAATGTGTCCTGAAAACTGACTTCCAACAGTGACAATGCAATTCTGCACCACATGTACGAAAACACAGATCAGGCAGGATGTGAAGAATGACAGCTGTACCATCCATAGGGAGGTATGAAGACATGGCAATGTTGAAAATGTGTAGTGGGAATATTAAAAATGCTTGCACATCCGAGCATACGTGGACACCACACAATGGATGTGCGTAACACAGTCATTTTATGGAGTTTCATCACCAGATTTTCAACATAAGCATTTAATGACCTGTGGTCATGATCAGTGTCACTGTGATTTTGTTACTGTGTCCTGAACGCTGATTTCCCACAGCAGCCATGGTATTTTATGCCAGAACTGCAAAAACACATTTCAACTGGGATGTGAAATATGACAGCTGTACTGTTCATAAGGAGGTGTGGGAAAATGGGAAAATCTGGAGTGAAAATATTACAAAGTTATAAGCGTGCGTGGAAACTGCACAATGCACACTCGTAACACAGTAATTTTATGGACTTTCATCACCAAATGTTCAACATAGGCATTTTAGGACCTTTGCTAATGAACAGTGTCACTGTGATTTTTGTAATGTGTCGTAAACAGTGATGTCCCACAGTGACCACGCTATTCTGTGTCGGAAGTGCAAAAACACATTTTGGCCAGGATGTGCAAAATGACAGCTGTACTGTTCATAAAGAGGTGCGGAAAAATGGCAATGTTGAAAATATTTATTTATTTATGTAGTTTTTGTTGACCAGGTAAATGCACTAGACAAATCCTGCCTATTTTCAGGCACGACCCCAGGAAGGGCGATACAGATGAATGCCAACTGACCTTGAACCAGATTAAGCTGTTGTCTGTTGAAAATATGGTGGGCAAACATTGCAAATGTGCAAAGTTACGCGCATGTGTGGAAACTGCGCAATGCACGCTCGTAACACAGTTTGTTTATGGACTTTTGTCACCAAATTTTCAACGTAGCCATTTTAGGACCTCTGCTAATGAACAGTGTCAGTGTGATTTTCCTAATGTGTCCCGAACACGGATTTCCCACAACGACCGCGTTTGTCTGTGCCGGAAGTGTAAAAACACATTTGGGCTGGGATGTAAAAAAATGACAGCTGTACTGTTCATAAGGAGGTGCAGGCAAATGGCAGTGTTGGCAATCTGGAGTGAAAATATTGCAAATGTGCGAAGGTACAGTACGAGCGTATGTAGAAACTGCGCAATGCACGCTCATAACACAGTCATTTAATGAACTTTTCTCACCAAATTTTCAACATAGACATTTTAGGACCTCTGCTAATGAACAGTGTCACCTGTAATTTTCTTAATCTGTCCCAAACATTGATTTCGCACACCAACTACACCACTGTGCGCTACATGTGCAGAAACACATTTTAGGTGAGATGTGCAAAATTAAAGCTGTACTGCACATAAGTAGGTGTGGTAAAATGGCATTGTTGAAATTCTGGATTGCAAATATTAAAAATTCATGCAGTCATGAGCGTGTGTAGGAACTGTGCAATGCACACTCGTAAAACAGTCATTTTTAGGAATTGTTTCACCAAATTTTTGACATAGCCATTTTAAGACCTCTGCTCATGAACAGTGCCACTGTAATTTTCTTAATCTGTCCCAAACATTGATTTTGCACACTGACTGCGCCATTGTGCGCTACATGCGTGGAAACACATTTTGGGTGATGTATGAAAAATGACAGCTGTACTGCTCATAAGTAGGTGTGATAAAATGGCAATGTTGAAAATTTGGAGTGCAAATGTCACAAATTCGCAAACTTATGAGTGTGCATAGGAAGTGTGCAGTGCAGGAGCATAAAACAGTAATTTTTAGGAATTGTTTCACCAAATTTGCAACATAGGCTTTTTGAGAGCCCACCTTATGAACACTGGCACTGTCATTCCATTACTCGTGCTTGAAAGGTGATTTCATGCAGTGACCTTGAAATCACCCTTCGGGTCCAATTAACGCCATGACAGTGACAGAATTCATGAGGAAGGGTCCCAAAAACCCCATGTTGAAAATTTGGTGCCAAAATTCCAAAATATGCCTGAGATATGCAGCAAAGTTGAAAAAACACTATTTATTACATTATACAGCTTACCGGCATTTCCTCAGTTCGCGGTCAGCTTTGAAGAGTGCAGACATGTTCCTGGTCCACCGAAGATCATCGCACCAGACTCCAGAGGTAAGTATAGGGTGAGGGGGTGTGGGGAGGCCGGGTACACAGTGGGTGGGTGCGGGTTGTGGGGGGGGGCTGTCAGACCACGAGGGACCCTTTTTCCTTTACAGGGAATAAAAAATAAAAAAGACAACGCGGGACAAGTTTCAATTTTACAGGGGCATTTGGCACACTGGGGTTGGCTTCCAGCATGCCAAGAGGCTCTTTTTTGTGGGGGAGCAGCTGTAGCCAATGGGGATGGGGCACCCCCGTCAGCACACCAGAAAATGGTGGGGAGAGAACCATCATGCTGACAGGGATTGAACACCCCGCCAGCAGGCAACAAAACTGGGGGGGTCATTTTTTACATCATGCTGATGGGGAGTGGGCTCCCCCATTGGCAGACAACAACAGTGGGTGGGGGGGTTACATCTTGCCAATGGGGAGTGGGCTTCCCCGTCAGCTAAATAAAACATTGCGACACTGAAACCGGCGGGGATTGGGGCCCCCGTTGGCCAACAAAGACTGTTTGGGGGGGCACATGCTGCCAAGGGGGATTGGGCACCCCCTCAACATGGGAGGCTGCCTAATACTGTTTGTGAACGTGGCGGTAAGCTGCCCACCATGTTCAGAAACAGTATTAGGCTTGCTAACATTCCGCCCTGCAATGATGGGTCGCTCCCTCATTACAGCACAATGACTGATGCTGCAATGATGAGGCAGCCCCTGACTGCTGCGGCGAAAACATTAGAACTTGGTAGACTTTTTGGAGACCAGTGTCATCGCACACTGTGCCTCCATTGGTCCACCAGTGCCAAGCCCCCAAATGCAGTGCCTCCCTTGGCTGTAACACTGCCGCGCCTCCACAACCCGCTTCTCTCCTAAGCTGTCACATAATGTTTCTTGTGCATGCACGCAAGCAAACATAAAAATGGAGAGGTGAAGAGGAAAGTTTAGCTGGCCAAGCTGAAAGAGCGATAGTGAGACAAATAGACTCTAAACGTGGTTTGAATGAAAGGAACTGTGAAAAGAGGGAGGTTGTTCCAGAAAACAGGGAGGAAGATGGAGAAGGCAGATTGACCAGCAGAGGGTTTGAAGTGCAGGATAAAGAAGATACAAGTATCATATGTTTCTAATGCTACAAAGAAACAGAAAATGACAACAGAAAAAGTGAACCCGATTCCTACCTATCCCCTTTGACCTAAAGTTGAATGCAGTTCCTCTTCGGAGACTTAACCCTCAGATCCCCTACCCAACTCTATTCAGCTCACCACTTTTTCATTTCTTATTCCCCCCTTTGGTGCTTCAGTTCCTCAGTATCTATCCTACCTAACCTTGCATCCATTTATAGACCCCACCTCTACCCCCTCCTTTGGAAATCAGCTCTAATAATCCACCACCCTTTTGGTGAAGAAGAACTTTCTAATGTCTCTTTTAAATCTCCCCCAGTCAGTCTCCACCCATGTCCTCTTGTCTCTTGCCACTGTGTCCTCATTCCTGGTAAATACTATAGGTCCTCACTATCAAGTTTGTTATCCCACTCAGGAAGTTGTAAGTCTCAATCATGTCTCCCCTTTCTGCCCTGGTCTCCTGTTATCAGGTATAACTAAATAACACTACAAGGAGTGGAACCAGGTCACTCATGATATCTTAGGAAGATATGAGAAAAGCTGGTATTCACAGGACATCAACTTCTGATATCACAACTTTTATAAAGTTACTCTAAAAAAAAGTACTTTGAAAGTCAGTAAGAGAAGTAATTCACCACATGCACTGTTAACACTACAAATCTCAAGCATTGAGCCAAGGAGGAGAATGTTGCCAGGCAAACAAGCCAGGAGCTGTCAATAACACAATAGCATAATTGGCACACTGAATTACTCAATAATTCCCTGCCAAGATCAGATGATGAAAGCAGGGGAAATTATTGAAGAGCATTTTCTCTTCAAAGGCAACAACTTGCTTAAAGCTGAAAGTCTCAGCATAAACAAAAGTAGCAGCAGTGGTGGCATATGCAATTTTTTTTGAATTAGTCTTTACATTGATTAAAAGCATGAAGCTTCTGAAACAGACAATGCTGTGAATTCAGATGGAAAGATCCACTTGATAAAATCAAATGGAGAAGGGTTTACGTTTCCATTGCAGTGTTACAGAAGTATGTTTTGAAACAGAGTGGAGAACGAGAGATGTTTTGAAAAAAAAAAAACTAGACTCACAACATTGACTGGGAAAAGTCTGAAAATAAATACCTGTGATCTTTTGTTACCTGCTGCTTTTTATTTTAAAGTAAAACTGTAAATGAATAAAGCACCCTCCACAGCTGTTAGGTACTGTATATCGCTGACTAGGGTTTTCCCATATGGGGAAAAGACCGTGGAACAAGAAGGTTCTGAGGTGGTACAGTAGGTAAGGAAAAGGGGCATACTAGGTTCTATACTAGGTTGATAGACATGGAAAGGCATTAGCCCATCAGGCCTGTCTCCTGGGCTCAGTGGAGCCAGTTTAAGCCCTAAGATTGAAAAGGTATTTGTCCAGCTTGTTTTTAAACATATTCATTGAACCTGCAGAGACCACCTTGTTAGGCAGTATGTTTCAAAATGTAGGTGTCCTATATAAAAAGTATCCCCTCCTGCTTTTCCTTTAGTGTTTTCCATTAGGATTTGTTTGTCATAACATCTTAGGTTAACGTCTCCAGTATTAAATTTCAAATCCATGCTGTCCATTAATTCCTCATCCATACTGATCTTGTACATTTGAAGCATATCGCCTCTATGCCATCTGCTTTCCAGTGTATAGAGTCCCAGTCCTCTTAGTCTATCCTCATACAGCCTGTCCCTCAAATTGGTCACCATCTTGGTGGATCTGTGCTGCACTCTCTCACTATTGTCTATGTCCTTCCTCTGGTATGGACACCACAGAGTAGAACAAAAATCTAGGTGCAGCCTTATGTAAGTTTTGTAAAGTATGAGTACATAGTTCTTGTCTCTTGATAGGAATGCACTTTTGATACATCCTAGGATTTTGTTCACTTTCTTAGTAACCTTATTGCAGTGTCACCAAAACCAAGGTCCATAGTGATCAGTTCTCCCAGGTCATTCTCAGATTCTACTTTCTTTAATGTTTTACCTATTAAGCAATAGTTGTTATTATTGTTGTTGTTTCTGAGGTGCATGACAACGCACTTGTCCAGATTAAAACTCGTACCATTTGAGTGTGCCCATTTATCTGTAACCTCGAGTTCTTTTTCTAAGCTGTTTATCTGCTCTTTAGTTTTTACTATTGCCCCCAGTTTTGAGTCATCAGTGAATTTCACTCCCCAGTTCTTGGTCTCCCTATTCAACTCAGAAATAAATGGGCTGAACAAAACAGGGACCAGCACTGACCCCTTAGGTGGGCCAAGAAGTCCGTATCTGTCGACAGCTTCTATGTTTCTATGTACATTTTCTTATTACCTTACATTACACTTTTAATAGCATATTCTTATTGCTGCAGGCATGTATTTAGGTTTGGAGTTATAGCACAAAAGGAATATGTTATTGAAAGCATATTGTAAGGTAATAAAAAATCTGAATCATACGGAAAAAGGAGGCACGTGTAATGGCAGTGGATGGTGATTCATTTGTCTGCCGTTTTATATTAACAGATGGAAGAACTTTTGAAAATTATAATACTTTGACAACGTTCAGTCAGAATCAAATGTATTTTCTGTATTTTTCTGATCTTCCCCATTATTCAACCCTAATGACATTTGCATTCAATCTAGATCTTTGTCCCTTAGTCTTCATCTGCTTCTGCTACTTGCCTACATCAGAAATGATTGTCTTCTACTTGTGACATGATATTGTTTACAGCATTGGATTGTGGTGTCACAATTAAATATTGTAACTTTGTGTGAAGATAAGCAGCAGAAAGAGGAAAATTCAAAGAGAATATTTATATCAGAAGTTGTGGTGCAATAAAATGAATTGTAAGGGAAAACCCTAGCTGGGGGGCATACCTAATGGGTGTAGAGGGTGATTTATTTGTGTGCAGTTTCCTTTAAAATAAAAGGTATCAGGCGACAAAGGATTACAGATAATCTTATTTTCAGTGGAGTTGTACTGGATTTTAAAATTCTGCTTTGGCCAGAATTTCACAAAATTTTGGAAATTCTGCTTAATTTTGTGAAATTCCGACAGAAGCAGAATTCTAAAGTTGTTGAAATCTGAATTTTTTTAAAAGTGTGGATTACTAATTTGTGGTTAACATGAACCATGGAATAGTATTATGTAGTTTACATAAAAAAATAATTATTTTTCCGTAATCTGCAGAATAATTGTCCATAGATTACCTAATCTGCATAATATTATTGCAAGGTTTACATAGAATGCTTTTTTGGAATTCCATATGATTAAAAAATAAATTCTGAAAATCTTTTTTGAAGTGGAATTGTCATTCTGCATGAATTCTGCTGGTGGAATTCCACATTCCTTGCAGTTCTAATTTTCATACTATTCCTAGTCAATTTTGTGAGTATTTTTTTCTTTTTCATTGGGCCAAATTCTCATGGGACTATTGCAAAATTGGTGCAAACCAGTTTTGTAAATATCCCTTGCTCCTGGCCCTCTAGAACTATGCTCAGAGGAGGGTTAGGAAGCTCTTTCATGCAAACTGACAGCAGAGTTCACTTCTGTGGAGCAGGGGGTGGGATCAACATGCAAATGTCACACAGTTCCATAAGCAAAAGCATGGTGGCACAATGGCACTGGGCACAGTACTTTATCACCACACCCCTAACTAAGAACTGTTAGGAGGTGGTGGCAGGGGATGCAGAATGCTGCAAGTAGTATGCATAGATGTTAGGGGAAAAGAGACCTACTTGGGATAAATTCCTAAACTGGTCACTTGCATGGGAATGTGGCTAGGGAAGGGGGTTCCACTGGACATGTTTTAATGTAACACATTCAGGACCCACTGGATCACTAAGGAGGACATTTTGGGATAGCACAAGAGACTGAGAGAATCACCACAAGCAACCCAAAGGAACAGGTCTGGGGATGGGAATGTATTTTCCCCACTAGGGTTACCACCTGTCCTGATTTTCGCAGGACTGTCCTGATTTGGGCAGCTATGTCCTGCAAAAAAAAAAAAAAAACATGAAAAATACTAAATGTCCTGACATAATAATAGAAAAAATATTTTCTGACGTTCTTCTAAATGTTGCAAAAAACTATAATACCTTACCTAAAAGACCTTAAAATGATAAGAAACACTAAAAGCAACTAAAAAACTACAACATATAGTCTTAATTCTGATTATTTAGAGAAAACAAGTCGAATGCATTGGTCAAGGTTACATATTGTCCTGCAAAAAATCATGTTTCAGTAAGAAATGACCCACTTTGGGCTTCCTAAAAGGTGGTAACCCTAGTGCCCACGTGCTGCCCCAAGCATATGTGTGGACATCACCCACGCCATGAGCACACATGCATGCAGTGATCACATGCACAGTTACTGGTCGCAAATCACGTTTCTGCACAGTAGTATTTGGGCACCCTCATTTTAATTTTGTGATCTACTGGGAGGGTAGCTCTGCCACTGGCACAGATCAACACTTCTCAGCATAACACTTTTTTCAAGGTGTTGCTGAGGATCACACTTTTAGACCCATTTTCCATACTAAAAAATGGCAACTGAGAATCAAACCTCCTTTGTTCCTTTAAATTCTCCTAGTAATAAGCATGTGAACAAACAATGCATGTAATGCAAGAAACATGAGCAGACTTGTGTCCAAAAATATGTTTTTCAAAGTTTTGCCAGAAGCAGCAGTATTTATATTCATACCTTCCAGAACTGTCACAGGTTCTTTGTGCAGAACTAAATTTCCCTTTACATTTCATAGCATTGCATTCTACAGCCTGCTCTGGAGTCATTCTATTAATATTTAACAAGATAGAACAGCCATCAACTTACATTACAACCCAATCATAACATTTCCTCTCTGCGAATGAGGTTTGTGAAATATGTGAGCCTCCACTGAATAGAATGGATGCTTGTGTACTTGTGCAGTGATGTCCCAGAACAAACGACCTCAGATATAGGTGCTGCACTCCTTCAAAACTATTGTCTTGTATGTTACATAAAAGGAATGAATGAAGGAAGGGCATTTGTTTTTATAATGTGCATTTCAGACAAACTGTATCCGAAAGTGCTTTGGAAACATGAAAACATAGCATCTAACGGCAGAAGGAGCCTGAAGGCCAATTAAGTCTGCTTATAAAATGGCACTGGAAAATCAACAAACATGACTGGCTGAAGCATGTCACATGCATGTTCATTAAATCTCTATAAAAGCACAGTCAGGTGGCGAATCTAATTTTCCTCCCAAGATAAACTACTTTCTCCAGGGTGTGTATCATAGGATTGTAATGCATTTCCAAGGATGTAAGGACACTTGGCCTTCAGCCTTGTGCTTTACTACATCCCTGAGGCATGCATTAAAATCCTTAATGCACACCCAGTCATGGCTTATTACTTACCCATACTAGACTGCCTCACACCTCTGACCTGCTGTACCGGTGGGTTGTCTCTTCCTCACAGTCTCTTTACAACCAAGAGGAGGAGACAGAGGAAGCAAGTGAAATAGAGGACTATATTTGCAATCATTTTATTATGTGTATTGTGTCTAATATATGTAATGTTGTTTACTATGTGCTGGATCATTATATATAAGTTGTAATGTAACAGCCACTCTTGTCTCACTCACCTGGGCTGCCTTGAAGCCCTCAGGGTCCTCCACGTACCTCCCCAAGGAGCCGAGCCTGAGTTCTGGCCAGATCTCCAATGGTGACTTGGTGCCTCCACCTGGGGCAATGGTATGGCGTCCTTTGGGAAAGATAGGTTACCATCCCCCAGGAACAATCATATATCTCCTTAGTGACTGACCTCTCTGGCACAGTTAGAGCAACATTCCCACCCCGAAAAAATGGTAACAAAGCACAAACACTTATATAAGATGGCAAACCATAACCCTCTTTATTTAAAATGATCTAAGACAGAGGAGGTGAGGGCTACTCCCTTGAGCCTCCATAAAATCAAGCACACAACCCAGTGAGAGCTCTCCTCCTCCCCTGGGTGCACCCAGAACAATCCCAAATGGTGGGCACCTCACTGTTCTCAGTTGCAGGCCTGCAGTCTCTTGTTGGAGCCCTTGCACAGCAACACAGGTTCAGGGAACATCAGTCTGTCATTGGGGGAAGGGCTCTTCCACAACCCTCCTAGCTGATGCAAACAAAGAATCCCCAGAGCTGCATCTCTGGGTACTCACAGCTTCCCCAGGAGGATGATGGTCTCCCTGATTCAAGGATATGCACGAAGGGTGGAGGAGACACTGTTCTTCACCTGCCTGGGCTTTCCAGCTTCACCTGAGGGCCTTTGTATACAGTATTCACCAGGCAGGCCTGTTCATCCTTGTATCTCTCTGGTCTGTTCTGCAGCAGTGGATTCACACTGAAGACATAGGGCAGATCAGCTTCCCCTTAGCCAGACCTGAGCTAGTGGCCACCCAGCTTCCAGGGCTCTCCCCTGGCTGGAGTTCAAGGGCCCCTGCATGGAGCAGTCCCCAAAACACGAGGCTCACTTTAACTGTCCCTTCCAGTCCAGTCAGTCAGCCGCAGTCCCCTCAGGGAAACCTCCTCGTCTCCTTCTCTCTGCAGCTCAGTCTTTCTCCTCCTCCTCTTCTTGCTTCCTGCTGGGGGGGAGCAGTAGCCAGAGAGCCTACATCCCAGCAGGCAGCCTCTGTAACTGCCTTTTCTCTTGGTCCCAGTTTGTTTGTCTTTTTCTCCCAGCTCTCGTCTCCCCTCCTCTCAGTCCTCTCTCCTCTGCCCCTCTGCAGGTAAGCCCATTTTGGGGGGCGTACAGTAATTTATATATAGCGTATGATGGAATGCTGTTCTGCATGGAAACCTATGCCTGGAACAGTGTTGTTATGCTGCAGTAGTGACATCATGATGTTGTTGTGCTGCACTAGTGATGTCATAACTACAGCACAACAAGATTGAACATTTTTGCACGTGTGTAAGTTTGTCCTCTGCAATTCAGGAAATGGCCATGGTGGTGAGAGGTGGCCCAGGAAATTAGCGTGGATGAAGAAAAGGTACAGTAAGGACACAAGCTTGGCATAATAGGTGCCCATACACTACATAAGACTGTGTATGTGCTATCATACACATACAAAGTTCTGTTTCGCTCTTGAGGCTTCTGTGGCAATGTGACCTCTCGAGCTGCACTCTTGAGGTCTCTTGTTACCACAGAAACCTCTTGGTAAAACATAGCTTTGATGTGTATGATAGCTCATACACAATCATCTATGTGATTTACTCCTGTTACTGACATGTGACTGGTGGGATGCCATTGTAAATGAATTGTAGTGAATAGCTTTATCTCATAATAAATTGATATTGAAAAAATAGCAAATTGAATTGAAAATTAGACAAACAAGAAGATTTAATGTGTATAGGAACAGACTAGACAATGATTACAAAGAGGTTAAAGCAACAATATATAGTCAGCCTGGAGGTGCAGAGAGCTGAGGCACTGCAGTGTGCCCTACCCTTCCCATGCCTGTGACCCAAAGAGAACAAGATCAGATTGCCTGGGGTTGGCTGAGGGTGAGGGCTAGGAGAGGATCGAGATTGAGTAGCTGCCTGTTAGCTCTCTTCTCCTGGGTTGGGGTAGTAAGCTGTTTCAGCCCCTGGCTGCTACCAGGTGGAGGCCTGGTGGTAGCACTGATGATCAGGTGGTTGGAAGAATGCTGGGTTGGAGAAATGGGGCTGGCGCTTCTGAAGCACATGCTCACCTCCATGGTCACGTACCCTCCTTGTTTGCTGTAGCCTTGTGGAGGGAGATAAACCTTGGTGGGAAATAGAAGGGGGACCAGGCTTCATGAAGCACTGCCCGAGGTGTTGTAGCCTACCCTGCCACTCCACTGGGGGACATCTGGATGAAAGTCTCTGGGGGGGGGTGGCCCTCCCTTCCCTGGCCCCACAGGGGGAAATCTATGGGGGGGCTATAACCCCAGATAGAGAGAGGGAGTAGGCCAGCTGACAGCACCAGGAGACAGGGCTGAACAAGCTGCCTGGCCAGCCTCAGGAGTATAAAAACCTTTATATAAAAAAGCAGCAATATATGTTAGTCAGGGATACAATTCATCATATCATATCTTAAAAAAACAGCTGTTGGTGACATCCTCTGATTCATGCCGTGTATCTGTAAATTTCTCTAATATTTTTAGTAAAAAGAGATTCTAGCCATATTGGTCCTTGGAACATATGAGTCAGTGGATAGTTTAATACCTTTTAATAGACTCACATATAGATATACATATACATATATATATATATATATATATATATATATATATATGTATACAAAGATGTTCAGTACACAAGCTTTCAAGAACCAACAGGTTTTGTAGTGTGCCACTCTTACATCCAAGCAAGAGATGGTGCAGGCAGCAACAACACCTCTTCCCCAAAGGACACCAAGGGTCCACAGTACGTGGTGGGCTCTAGTCAGTGGGAGGGGGGGGCTAAGGGTCCACTCAGCAAGGGATGGGGGCCCTGGGGTGGTGAAAGGGAACCAGTTTGCTTGCCTGTGTGACTCAGCTGGTCTGGTTTCTCCAAAGAGTTCAGAACCTGTTATCTCTCAGGATACCAGGTCTGTCCCCAAGGTGACACCCATGATGAACACAGAGTCCAATGGGAAGGTAAGATCTAGAAAGGCACTAATGGTAGAGAACTCCATCATTAGGGTACAAAGGAAGTAGTGGTTGCAGGGAACCAGGTAAGCAGAACAGTAAGATGCCTTGCAAAATTATCAGCTGAAAGGGATGCACACAGTGTGGTGAGGATTGTCAGAGGCATGGCAGAGATGGGCTAGATACCATTATCCATCTAGATACTAATGATATGGCTAGAAGACTCTTTAGAGATGTGAAGGATAGCCTTAGGAGGCTGGCAGGGAGGCTCAAACTGTTAGCAATTTCTGTATCTTATTTATTTATTTTTATTTATTTAGATTTTGTTAACCGGGTAAGCCCACTGAGACCAGAGTTCTCTTTTTCAGGAGCGACCCAGAATTAGTTACAGAAAAAGACATTTAGAAGCAGTTATTTACAGTAGTTACATTTGTTACACAATTATACATTAGCGACATTATGCTGGGGTAGAAGTCAGGTTCACATTCAGGCTCAAGTATTATTTACAGTAGTTACATTAGTTACATAAATGTACATTTGCAACAGTAAATAGGGGTGGTAAACAGTTTCATAATCAGGTCCATATTAGTAATGCATGACAATCGAGTTTTACCCCAATTAGTATGGAAAGTAGACAACACCATTAAATTGACATCATAGTTTTGGAGATACATCCAAGGAGAAGGGAGGTTCAAAGCAGTGCAGTGGCCATGAGACCTGGACTAGGGAGCTAACGGTTACAGCCACAGAGACTGAGATTGAGAAGATATAGTTTGAGTCCAGATTTGAACTGGGTAAGGGTGGTTGAGTCAGTCAATCTAGCTGGTAGAGAGTTCCATAGGTGGGAGGCAGCAAATTTGAAGGAACGTTTGCCTTGGTTGGAGCGTATCCTAGAGATGTCGAGGAGGGTGATTTGCAGTTAATAGCAGGGTTTGGATTTGTTCTTTGGGGGAGAGTAGTCCACTAAGATGGGGAGGGGAACCTAGGGTAGTGAACTTGAAGGCAAGGCAAGCAACAGGGTAGGCTAGTTTGTGCTGAAGTGTGGGCCAGTTTAGTTCCTTAATCCTTTGAGAACTGAATATGTGTGAACGTATATAGATTCTGGATGTATATATACGTCCATAGCCTTCTAAGGGTTAAATGCCTCACAATGATGCCTCCTAGGAGAGGAGTTAGTGGCAAAGCGAGCCACTCGGCTATAGAGTACGGAAAGTTTATTGAATTCCATCTCATGAAGGAACTGCAATAGAGGAGCTCCATATAGGATGGAGGGGAGAAGATTGCAGCAGGCAATTGCTCGGCATGCAGCCGAGGATAGAGAGTTCCCCAGATGGTAAAGGAGGCCAAACTTTTGGTGGGTGGACTGGGTTATGGAGTCGATATGGAGTCGATAGGTCATTTCTTGGTCAAGATGGATCCCAAGGTATTTAAAACTGGTCATGACCTCGACTCTTTTTCCTTGGTTTGTGCAGATCTGGACAGCTGACTTCTGTCAGAGCCCAGATGTCTAGAGCCAAACAGTATGGCTTTAGTTTTTTCTTCATTGAGCTTAAGGGAGTCTGCGGAGAACCAGACTTCAAGAGCTGAGAGACTATCCTGCAGTTTTGTGGAGATGACGCTAGGTTGGGGGTCACTGCAGCATGTGACAGTATCATCAGCATACAGAATGAGTTTGCTGAGGGGGCAGTTTCCCTCAATATTATTGAGGAAGAGTGAGAAGAGCAGAGGGTCCAGGATTGAGCCCTGGGGCACCCCATCTGGGTCCAGACTGTGTACCCTTCCAGCGCACTTTTTGGGTACGGTCACTCAGATAGCTCTCGAACCAAGAGAGTGAGTGGTGATCCAGTCCTCTCTTCTCTGTGGTCTGGTCAGTTAGGTTTGGAGGTGAGTGGAAGTTTCTTCTGATCACATGCTTTAAACTCATGGCTGAAGGAGTGGTTCAGGGAAAAGGGATTTTGGTTCATGGGAGTTTGGGAGCACACCTTAAGAGACAGAAGGCTTAGACAAGTAGGATGACCTACACACCTCTGAGGGAGGTACCAGGGTATTAGGCTGCAAGTGCATTGGCATACTTTTAAAGTAGCATTGGAGGAGGCCAATCTGTTGCTGTTAGGAGTGCCTACTGAAATGATGGAGGCCTGGATAGCCTCCTCTTAGCACTATTAGATACAAAGGGAACAACAGGGCACAAAAGGGTCAAAACAGAAAAGAATACAGGAAAGGGACAGCATGCAATCAAGGAGGTTGTAGGGCATATGCACTAGGAGCAGTGCTAAGGATGATAGTAGAATGAAAGGAGTCAGACAGTGAGAGGAAGCATATAAAATAGAGAGCTGTATTTTCTAATGCTAGGAGCCTGGGAAATGAAACAATTGGCCTGGAGGCAGCAGCAGTAGGAGCACTGTTGGACCGGTGGCAATCACACAGACATTGGCAACCCAGTACCATGACTGAGATCTGACTATTCCAGGGTATTCAATGTTTACGAGCAACAGGGAGCAAGCAGGTGGGTGGGGGTGGGGCAATATTATACATAAAGGAAGGGTATAAAAGTCATGGAAGTCGAGGTTAGTGGGGAGGGCAAGTGCATGGAGACAGTGTGGGTACTGGTAGTCATGGACTGAGACAGCAACATCAAGGGCTAGATTCACAAAACTTTGCCTGGTGCAAACCCGGTTTTGTGTGAGCAAACAGCTTTGCAAAGAACTGGTATTCACAAGAGCCCGATTTGCATGCTCAAACCGTGTTTGTGCCAGGGCAAAGTGTGGAGGGGTTTGCAATTCAAATGAGGGGGAGGGATCTGCATATCGGCATGGTCCAATTCACAGATCATTTGCTCGTGCAAGGGCCTTTTACGGTTCTCATTGCACTGAGCAAATGCTGCTGGCAAAGACCTTGCATTCCTCACTACCCTAGTGGCTGGTGGAGGTACTGCTGCACCCCCCCGCCAATTACTGGCCCAATTGAAAAAGAATACTACCCGGGTGGTAGTGGTTCCCCTCCCACCAATCACTGTTAGCCACCCAATATTAAAAAAAAATAATTCCCTGGTGGTAGTGGTACCCCCTGCCGATCTCTGATTGCCACCCAATATTACATAAACTAATTTCCCTGGTGGTAGTTCCCCCACCATCGATCTCCGATTGCCACCCAGTATTAAAAATATAATTTTTCCCTAGTGTCCAGTGATCCCTTCCTCCACCCACACCTATGCCCAATCTTTATTCAATATTCTTTGGTGTCCATGGTCCCTCCTCCCACCCACCACCATGCCTGCCTATGCTGAAAAATCACCCTGGTGGCTAGAGGTCCCTTCACCCACCCGCCATCATGCTCAACTTTATGTTTAGCAATCCCTGGTCACTAGTGGTCCTTTTCCTCACCCGACATGCATCCAGTTGATTTTCTAACATGTCCCTGGTGTCCAGTGGTCCCTCTCCCACCTGCTGCCATGCCTGACTATGCTTAAAAATTACCCTGATGGCTAGCAGTCCTTCTCCCAACTCATTCCCATGCCTGGCTATGTTGAAAAATCACCATGGTGGCTATCGGTCCCTCACCCTCACCCGCCACAATGACTGACTATGTGGTAAGTAATCCCTGATAGCTCTCAGTCCTTTCCCCCCACCTGACACCCATCCCATTGATTTATAACATATCCTTGGCATCCAGTTGTTCTTCCCCCCACCAGATGCCCCCCCCAACATGTTCTTGATGGCTAGCATTCCCCACCACCATGCCCTACTATGTTGAAAAATCACCCTGGTGACTAGTGGTCCCTCCACCACTCACTGCTATGCCTGACCATGTGTTAAGCAATCCTTGGTGGCTAGTGGTCTTTCCCCCCAACCGACACCCATCCTGTTGATTTTCTAACATGTGCTGGATGTCCAGTGGTCTCTCCCTCCACATAATGACCCCCCCAAAATTTTTAAACATGTCCCTGGTATACAGTGGCCTGTCCCCCCACCTGCTGCCATGCCTGACTATGTTGAAAATCTTCCTTGTGGCTTGTGCCCCCACTCCCCACCCACACACACACATGCCCATAAATAGAGTTAGTATGCCTTGGTGTCCAGTGGTCCCTTCCCCACCCCCAGTGTGACAAGAACCCCATACAAGGTGCCTGCTATTGCTGCATGGAATTCCCCACCCTAAACACAGGGCTCTGGCCCCATACCAGAAAAGTGCTCCATGCCCTTCACCTCTCTGCTCATTGGTGGTAGTGGCCCCTCTCCCTCCAGCAGCACCGACACTCACCTCCCCAGTCCCCCATACCTTCAGGTCAGTGCCATGGTCTCCATGACAGCAAGTGACACAAACCACCACTCTCCACCTCAGCTACCTGTTGTCCAAATGGTGCAGTGAGAGCACTGCTTATTTATAGGGCCAACTGCCCTATAAATAAGCAGAGTGCTCCCAGCACCATTCAGATGGCAGGTGGCCAAAGTAGAATGTGGTAGGCTGTGCCGCTCACCATCATGGAGACCGTAGCACTGACCAGAATGTGCAGGGGACCAGGGTGGATGGGTGTCGGTGCTACGGGAGGGAGGGGGATGCTACCAGTAATGAGCGGAGAGGCGAGGGGCATGGAACACTTTCCTGGTAAGGGTCAGGAGCCCTGTGTTTTGGGAGGGGGAAATTCTATTCAGCATCAATAGGCACCATGTGAGAGGTTCTTGTCACACTGGGGACAGGTACAGGGACCACCGAGCACCAGGTCATATTAACTTTATTGATGGGCATGGATGCGGCTGGGGGGTGGGACTGCTAGCCTCCAGGGAGATTATTGAACATAGTTGGGCATGGCAGTGGGTGGGGGATGGGAATGTAGCTACCAAGGTGATTTCCCACCATAGTCAGGCATGGCTGTGGGGGCACTGGGCTCCAGGGACATGTTGAAAACTTACATGGGGGTCAGGTGGGGGGGACCACTGGACACCAGGGACATTTTAGAAAATCACTGGGATGGGGCTTGGGTGGGGGAAGAACCACTAGCCACCAGGGATTGTTTAACACATAGTTGGGCATGGTGACGGGTGGAGTGTGGGACCACTAGCCACCATGGTGATTTCTCAACATAGTCAGGCATGGCAGTGGGTGGGGAGGGACCACTGGACACCAGGGACATGTTAGAAAATCAATGAGATAGGTGAGATGGGCATCAGGTGTGAGGAAGGACCCCTTGTCACCAGGGATTGCAAAACAAATTGTTGGGCATGGCAGTGGGTGGGGGGGACTGCTGGCCACAAGGGATACTTCATAAAATGTTGGGATGGGCATCGGGTGGGGGATGCCACTAGCACCAGGGATAGATCAAGTCTGGGCAATTTTCCACACAGAGCAGGCTTGCATATCATGCAAATGGGCCTATAATGGGCATGCTAATGGCCTTTTAGTGCCTTGCATACCCAATGGGCTCATTTGCATGGCTGCTTTTGTGAATACCGAATAGCACAGCTGTGCTATCAATTGCCCAGCCATATTCCTTGATCCGGGTCAGAGCTGTGCTAGGGGAGGTTTGCGCTGTGCTACAGGGGTTAGCACTGGCTCAGCCTGCCCTAATTCACAGTAGGAGAGCATGGTGCACCATCCAACTGTGAATAGCAAGTTTGGACTGCTGGGCACATGCAAAGTGCAGCGCAATATTTTGCTCTGCGCTTTGCTAATCTTTGTGAATCTGGTCCCAGGACTGGAGTGGTGGATAGATCACCACACCACTTAGAAGGAGGCAGCTGATAGGGAACAAAGGGGCAAGTTCAGAAAGGCAGCAAAACAAGGGGAGGTGCTACTGATGGATGACTTCAACATGCAGATGTTGATTAGAGGATCCCAAAAGCAACAATTTCAAGAAATCAGCTGCTTGTATAGGGATTCCTTCAAGCATTCCTGATACAGTGGGTTGAGGAGCCTGCAAGGGAGGGAGCCATCCTAGACATATTCATATATTTTTTCATTTGTGTTTATTTACAGGGTAAAGACCACTGGCACCACAGTATTTTTACAAGATCAACCAGGAGGACAGTACATCAAATATACACACACACCATGAGCAAAAGTACAAGACAGTAGAACAGTTTAAACAATCACATTAGTAAAACATGTCAAATAATCATACAATTGTAAAAAGTTACAATAAAAAATAATAAAAATTAGACCAGTCCAAATAAGACTTTTTTTTTTGGTGTGTGTGGGGGGGGGGGGCGTCAATGCGTGTCAATGTGTATGGAAGTTTATTCCAGACTTTAGTTGCACCAAACAGGAAAGACCTTTGCCCAGTAGATGCATGCATAAAAGGGGCAATAAGTTAGTTTATGTTTGAAAACCTAAGATTTGAATAGCACTCCTGCAATGCCAGGCACTTGGCAAAACAGCGTGGTTGATCTGAATTTAAAATTCTACTCAAGAGACTTGTATTAATGATTTTTGCATTTTGTTCATATGACAACCAATTTAATTGTGCAAATTCTAAACAACAATGGCCTTGAGTGGGTTTCAGAAGAGCAAACCTGCCAATCTTATTAAACAATACACTTTGTATTGGTCCTCGCTGATAAGGGACCTTAGCCATAATCATGCTAATATAGTTAAGAAAATGAAGCATATTTTGTTGTGCTGTTGCAACCCTGGTATCAAAATGAGAATAATTTTTAATGTAATGCAGTGGTCTAAGTTTTCTGTGAACTTTTGAGGTAACATTTCAAATATGGAGCAAATGATAATGAGGGATCCAAATATTAGAATGAGTCCATGAAAATAAATGAAAATAAAGAACCACATCATCTGCAACAAGAGAAATCCTAGAAATAAAAAATAAATTTGAAACTGAATCAATAAAAAGGTTAAATAATTAAGGGCCTAAAACTGAGCCTTTGGGGCAACACAATAAATATTTCTTAAAACAAACTTACTAGCACCCAACTTAACTGTTTGAACTCTGTTGGTCAAAGTATTCCAAAACCCATATTTAAAATTTATACAACAAAATAACATGGCCCACAAGACTGAATATCTTGGTCAGATCCACAGAAACCACACTGGTCCTGTTCCCATTATTAAAAGGCTATGCATGTAGTTCAATGGGATGAGCAACCAGCCACGCCCCCTTTCTGAGCTATATAAGTAGTTCCTCCCAGCCTCCTTCTGAAGCATTTTCTCTTTGCCAGCCAGAGGCTCTGCTGGTCTGTCTTCTCCTTTGGGTCCTGCTGGGGCTCCCCCAGCATTGCTTGGTGCTTTGGACTCTGCTTGGTTTGTCCTGGATTGTGTTCCTGTGTGTTTCCTGCATTGGTTAGTATTTGTTTTGCCTCCAGCTGCTGTGTGCTTCTTTGTGTGCTTGTTTTCCTTTTCTCCTGTGTTTGTGTTATTCCTTTTGCATTTTCTTTTTGGGGGTGGCTTTCTGGTTTTTCAAGCATCCTGTTGCCCTTCATTTGTATGGTGTTAATCCTGTGCCTGTGCTCTCAGGCTCCCGTTTACTCACCAGATTTTGCAAACCCTCAGTTCCCTGCATTGTTATATGCTTCAGCTCAGGCTCCTTCTTCCCTGCCTAGAAATCCTCAGTTTTCCTGCAATTGTTATGTATGCTTCACTTCACACTGCTGTTTCTCTGCGGTCTCCTGTGCTTCCACCTTTATTGTTTGCACCTGGTCCAGGCTCATACTGCTCAGCTAGTTGCCGCTCCCTGTTGGGCTATGTTTGTTCTACATATCTGCTCTTAATTCACTCGGTGCTAACTACACTCAGCCAACTGCTGCATTGCTATACTGAAACATTCAGCTGTTACATTAACTTTCTGGTCTTGGCTTATAGCTGCACGCATTTTAGCAGCATGTTTCTGAATTTAACTATTTTGAACCTTTCAGTCATTAATTTGCTTCCCATGTTCACATTACTCTGGCAGCTTGCTACCCTATGGCTCTGCCCTTAACTAGGACCTTGCCAGTAAAGGCAACTCTTTTGGGGGTTCCTAACCTACCAACATTACAGTTGCTATTTGATCTCATGGTGCGCAGCATGTGGTTTCCCTGTTATTCCCATGGTGGGGGATTGTGGTGTCATGGTGGTGCATTGTGGCTCCAATTCGCAGGAGCATGCTTTTATGTAAGCACTATGATTTTGCCTTACTCCTTTGCCTACAGTGCTTTTCAGCTATCCATGCTAAACATATTAACCTCACAGCCTACATGGCTTTCATGATGTGCATTGCATTCAATTATTGTGTTGCAAATGCTCCTTACTGGAATAGCCTACCTCCATCTTAATGGCATTTCAGGTATTCATGCCAATCATATCAATTCACTATTCATGCTGAAACCATAGCAATTGTAACCCCAGTCCAGTATGCCATTTGTATCTGACAGTAATACCAGGTGGGCTGGGTTCGGGGAAGAAAAGGTCACTCGGCACAAAGGCTAGGTTTGGCTACTCTGCACAGCGGCACCCAAGTAACTTCGAACACAGGAAGCAATAACTGTAATGTCCAATACCAGAAATGGGATTCTAAAGTGTGGCTTTTATTCACATCCAAACAGAAAAAACAAAACATAGATGGACCCCCATGGGGCTACACTCCTGGTAAAGCAGATTAAAAGAGACCAGAACACATCCTCATCACTTTAGCCCTCAGGCTCTACCACACACTGGGCACACAGCCCGGACTTGTACGCAGCTTTGGTTTACACAGCCCAAACTTGTACACTGTTCTGGGTTTTCCCTGGCTCAGCTCCCTTGCCAGCCACTTGGACACCTTCCATACTTCATGGAAACATTTTCTGGTGGCTCCCTAAACCACCTAAAAGCACCATGGCTCCATCAGGGAATCTTCCTTTCAATCCCACATCTGGGTGCTTTCATCAGGCACTGGCGAAGTACCTGACAGAAAGCAAAAGGGGTCTCAGAGCAAATCCGTAGAGGTGAATTTGGTTACTACTGAAGGGGGTCTTCCACCTCTCGCTCCCACAATTCACACCCGGCCATTTCTCTGGACAGTAAACACCTCATCCTTTAGCACTGTGCTGTGTAGATTTTTGCTAAATGTATTTCACATTCCATCTACTTGCATTGCTTCCCATTTGTGCTGGACTTGAACATACTTATAACATGGCTTTGTCCATTACTCTAGACCCCCCCACAAAGTTAAGCAGTCCAATCCCCACTTTCTTTCCCATTTGTGCTACCCTTGAACATACTTATAAGTGGCATTGTCCATTCCTCTAGACCCCCCACTGAGTTAAGCAGTCCAATCCCCACATCTTCCAACTGTACTTGCCTGTCTTTTCCTGACCCCACAGTAACAGTCCCTTTAATTTCCTTCTGTTCAGGTGAAAACACTTGGCCCTTTTTCAGAGCGAACTCACCCTTTGGTTGCAGGTGCCCCACAGGCATTTCCTCCACAAGGAATCTTCCTCTCAGAGCTTCTGGTGCCTCAACACAACTTGAACAGGCAGCTTCTTTCCCTTAGCTGGACCGGGGGGTTGCCCCTGGAAAACAGGCAAACACTTTCCCCTCATCCCCTCAGGGATGGGGCTCTTAACCATTGAGAGCAGTCTCCACCACTTCAGTTACCAGTTCCTGTCTTCCTCTTCAGGTGGAAACACACACCTTACCAAAAGTAGCTTTTAAACAGAGCTTAAAGCTCTGAGAGCCTGCACACACTCTGCTGCACTACAGTATCTCTAAGACTGCACACACACTGGCTTCAGATTCCCCAATGTTCTACTCTAACCTCCAACTGCAGCATTCCAGTGTGGCTTACGCAGCTGCAACAGTTCTAAAATGATGTCATCCCTCAGTCTCAGCTGAGACTGAGAACAGAGTATTACAGTGAGAACTTTATTTAACTGAAGTTTCATAAGCTTCCTTCCCTGCCCACCACTAGGTCTTACTGGGATTCTAGTAACCCCGGGTAACAGGCAGGTTACACTATCATCTATGAAACATTATTGATTCAGTTACGCAAAATCTTATTGATTCAATCACTTGCAACACATCCCCTCACTGCCTAAAAGCCTCTCACTGCCTAAACACCTACCTTCTATGTCACCATCAATTTGGCTTCTGTAATGGAACTGGTTGGCTTGTTTTCTGCTGGTTGTTACTACTATCAAACCACCAAATGCTGAGTCGCACTGCAGTCTTCTACCTCACCTAGTACCCACCTTGGTAGTTGTTGTGTTGCAGAATTCACTCACAACCTTTCAAGGCTGGCCTCCTCATTAATATCTGCAGTCACTGGATTCGCTTGGCCTCCTCATCAGTAATCGGCTACCCAATCTACAGACACTGGCTTCGCCTGACCACTTCCTATCTAGCACTCAAAGTTGGTTCATGCTCTCATTCATAAATCAGAGGCATACCAACCAAGTCCATTACCTTTTCTGGCTCAGGCCGATGGTCTTGTTCTGCACTCATGAAGTCTGCTTCTTGAGCATGTGAACCTTGGGATGGAGTCCTACTCATCTGGCCCACAGTGGGAATGTCCTCGCTGCAGGTGGAGCTTTAACATGCAGTCATATGGTGCACCTCTTGATGCAGAATTTAAGACTTTGACTGCCAAGGGGTGGGGCCCATACAGCTCAAGAGTGCTCCTTTTATCACCATTGCACTTTCAAAAGCTATTCCCCCTATGGCCACCTTTGGTTTACCTGGTTTGTTTTAGTTGGTAGGCTGGCTGAGTGCCTTAGCAGTTGTCTCTCTCCTCCTAACACATTTGAGGTCCACTCTTGCTTTAGAGTACCCATTATTGCAGAGGCCTCTCGCAACCCTTCACAGTGTTCCCACTGGAGGGATCATGAAAGCGTTCCAACAAATTGGAATATTTCCTCCCTTTGCTTGGGTTTCTAAATTGCAGCAGCAGAGCTGTCACTAAATAAACTACCCCAGTCTGGAGGGAAGGTGACCTAGGCCTTGGATCCCCAGAGGTTTCCTCCTTTTAAAAGGGTGTTTTTCCCTCTCCTCTGTGCCAAAAGTCATAATGTGTAGTTAGCTGTTTATAGTGTATTCCCTAGTTTCCTTAGGTAGGTTTCTGCTGTTGGATGGAGATGGATGGTGGCCCTACTCGCTGTTCCCTCTCTCCTTAGGAAGCCCCTGATGTCATCAGTGCATCCCATTTTATCAGTGCAGTCCTGACAACCTGTGCTTTGTGTTTAATCAAGCTGTCTCATTGCTGTCAATCTGCTTCTCTGCCTTATAGTCAATGTTTACTGCTTAATGTTCTTTTTGGGGCTCCTTCCTAAGGTACCTCTGGCCAAGGGAATCTTCCTGTGGCACCTCTAAGGGTGGAACCATCTTGGAGGGTTCTGTGCCTTGGGTCCCCCTACAGGGTGTTAATTTCCCATGTAATAGAGAGTGCGAATGGCCAAACAGTTATCACAATTGCACAAACATAGCACTACTCTGGTTGTGTAGGCTGGTTGAATTGAAAGGCTATGCCATAAATTCAATGGGGGTGAGCAACCAGCCACACCCCTTTCCTGAGCTATATAAGCAGTTCTTCTCAGCCTCCTTTTGAAGCATTTTTTCTTTGCCCATCATCCTCCCCTCCTCCTCCAGCTGCACACCTCTTTCCTCAGGGGGCTCCTTCCTAAAGTACCTTTAGCCAAGGAAATCTTTTTGCGGCACCCCTAGGGGTGGAACCCTCTTGGAGGGTTCCTTGCTTTGGGTACTCCTACAGGGTGGTAATTCCCTGGGGATAGAGAGTGTGACGTGCTAAACAGTTATCACAGTTGCACAAGTCTAACATTACTCTGGTTACGTAGGCCTATTGAATCCATATTTTTGTACAAGTCATTCATTAATCTGCCCAAGGTGGTGTCTGTCCTGTGGACATTTTCAAACCCATGCTCTCTGCAATACTCCAACAGCACATCATTCACCTTTCAGATTACTGCCATCTGCACTTCAATGCTTTGCCTAGCAGTGCCTGGTTCATGCCCCAGTTTTGTTCTAATTTGCACTTTTGTTACTTGTTGCTCTTTAGATGCTGATTGGCTCATCTTGTTCATTTTGTTGCTACTTAATTATAATATAAGGTTAGGACTTATTGTACATGGAAAGCAACCCCTTCAAAAATGTTGTTTTGTACATTCTAAGTTGTCATGCATGTTCAAAAATGTTGTTCTGCACGTTCCAAATCAATTTCAGCTGGGTCCCTGCTTGCTCCGTCTCTCATTGCACTGTAGCACTTCACTCAAAAATGAAAGTAAAAGTCATGGCACCCACAGTATGTTCAAAAACATAAAAAAGTAAGGATTTCAGTCATTCAAAACCATATATTATAAAAAATAAAGTATGGGTGACCATACATAACTTGCCATGTGTTTCTATCTCAGGGTTGACATAACAGCATCGACCTCTCAAGCTTAGAACTGGAGATCCATATACTGTTATCTCAACCCCTCAGTAGAAACACAGGCTTGTTGTGTATGGTGAGCCATGTCACAAACTCGCTCAGCCATTCAGCCCTCTACTCCCAAAGTGCCAACCTCTGAATGTAAGATTTGTGTACAGTGAACAGAACAAGGTAACCCTCTTGTCTGTTTTGTGGGTTCAAGTCACCTTAGTCTCAAGCTCTGGAGGGATTCAAACTGATAACCTCTTGTTAGCGTACCCAATTATCAGGATCAGATAATTCTGTCTTCGGGGGGCCAGATATCTTTGCCGATGGGCACCCAACCAAGTCTTTTAAATGAACCCTTAGAACTCTATGCAAGACTTTAGGGAACTCTATCTGTTTCCCAGTTTGGTATATCAATAAGAACATACACAGTGTTACTTATAACCTTTAAAAGCTCCACTTAAAATAAAAAGAAATGTCAAGGCACTCCAGGCAGTTTCTGTTGTAAACTATATCTTTACTTTAAAATATCAAAATAGAACAATAATTACAGAACAAAATATATCCCAACACATACAGCCTTAAAACAAATAGTTAAAAGTGCAGTTCCTACAATGCATACATTCAGACTGGTCTAATCTAATATATGCTTACTTTCTTTCAGTGCTTTGATGGTCTCTCTTCTCTCAGTCCGAAAAATTGTCTTGTGTGTGTTTTTCTGTCAAGGTTCTCTCAGCAATTAAACACAGTTCTGAGCCAGCCCTCTTTGAGGTCACATAACTCCACCTTGGTGTAACAACATCTATATTTTATCTCACAGGATGTCCAAATAAAATATAAAAAAAAACCATAATGGATGACCTCACTGCCTTTCCTCCCTCAAGTTAACCAGACCAAATCAGTTTGTACTCTGCTACACATACATCGCAAAAGTTTATTTGATCTAAGTCACTGTATTCAAAGCAAAAGTGTATTTGCTTCTTTAATTTCATCTGGACCTTGGAATCTACACCTCAGAGGTCTCTCTGATGTAATTCAAGGGTTCCCTGGGAATGTATATTGGACCTTCCAAATTTGTCTGGGTCCTCCTTGGCCCAGACATTAACCTCTCTTCAATGTCCATTCTGGCTTCTCTCTGACACCCCTCCCTCTCAAGTTCTTCCTGACAACTATTGCAAGTCAAAGGATTTTACCTGAGGGAATTATGAGTGGCTAATCTTATTTCCTGGGATGAAAGCAAATTGACAAGGTAATTGCACCCCTGATATCTGCAGTTTAGCTATGTCATGTCCTTTGAACTTATCCCTGGGGGATCTTGATGTGTCAGTTCCAGTAAGACAGTAGTATCCTCAAACTGACCTTCTCATTACATATTTTATATGTAATAAAAAAATTGATACAGCACTCAGAGCTGGCTGTCTACATCACAAGCCATACATTATTCTTTATGCTTAACTTATATTTTTGATTTGTATAACCAACTGTTGTAACTTATTGCTGTACCTCCTCATCCCCCCTTCCCCAGGACACATCTGGACATGAGCTATTTCAGCTCAGTATATCTTTCCTGGTAAATCTTTTGAACTCAATCAATCAATCAGTAAAATAGTAAATAAAGACATAAAAACAGCACTGTCATTCATGAACAGGGACAGCATAAGAGAGATCACAGTACAGGACGTGCTGGAATCCACAGTACAGAACTGATAGGAATCACCATTCAACAGACCATGTGGTTTAATTAAGCAATAATGCATGACAGGGTGTGACTGTAGTTGCAGGATTTATCCACACCTCATCTGGTGTGGCATAAGGCCACAGGTCAGATCTTCTGCTGCACTTGTGCAGAGTGTGAAAACTCCCTGCTGTCTATCCAGTTTTTCCTATTGAGATACTTGAATGTCTCCATCATGCCCCCTCCCTATTATCCTCCAACATCTACTAGTGCCATGCAAGTATAACATTCTGCAGGCAGAACTACTGCAAAAGTTGGAATTTAATTTTCATGACATTTTAGACTGTTCCAACTTATAACAGCAGAATAAATAAAATGTATGTGTTGTGGATTGATGTGTGAAATTACAAATGGTATTCAGCAGAACTGGTCACTCTTGTTACCTATAGAACTGTGGAATGACTGCTTATATTGTGGGTTGATAGATTGTGGAATGAAATTCTGCAGTTCATAGTATCATGATGCAATTCAGCGAGAAAAGTTTGCAGAAAGTGACACAAATTCATGGAACATATTTAGAGGATTTGGATTTTGCCAAAGTTAGAATTTTGAAAAATATTTTGCAATTTATGAAACTTCAACAATTTTTTGTGAAATTGGAATTCACAGTTTCTACTCTGCCCAGCACTAATGTCTGCATATGGAGGTCACCAACTGCTCCTTGTATGACTTCCCTTGCTGTCCCTGGATCATTTTAATTGCCCTTATCTGCACTGACCCCAGCCTTTCTCTATTCTTCTTCAAGTGTGGGCTATAAAACTGCACACAATACTCTAAGTAAACAACAATACACAGTAGAGTATTAGTTATTATGTGATAAATGCATGCCTAGATGTATAGTAAGGCACACATCTTGCTGCCCCTAGAAGTGCATTTATTACAGCATAACCAACACCCTGGAGTATGTTATTGCACTTACAAAATGGTTTTGTGTGTAGATTTATTTAAACTATTAAATTTTTTAAAATAAAATCCTGCTCATTTTGTAATAAATAGTCCCCCTGCTAGATACTTAACACTAGTGGCACTGTGCCAAGTACTGGTGATATGCTCTGCAAGCGGTTTCAATAAATGCTGCTGGCTGCCATGGTGTCTGTTATGTGAGCACTGTGTGCTGCAGGGTGAGCAAGAGTCCTGGGGAGGCAGAGAGAGTGAGCAGGGTTGCTTTGGGCCAGAGGTTTCAGTGACCTCTGCCTGCTGCAATACTGACCAGTGTGCAAGCACTGCAGGCAGGAGGAAAGGGATCAAGATCACTGGGAGAAGCTGTTCTCACAGTACAAGGGGTTGTTATCTTTTTTGGGTATTGTGATGTTTGTACAGCTGGTTCTGATTAATCTATGCTTTTTGTAATATAAAAATGTGTTATTGAGTGTTTCTCATGAGACATGCTGTTTCAGCTAAAAGATAAAAGCCAGGAGATAATTACAGGGCAGAAGAGACTTAAAGTAAGGATCTCCTGTTTATCTAGCTTAATTGTAGCTGCCAGCTGCTAGGCTGGAAAATAATAAACTTTTATGATGTTTAGAAAAAGAATACAGGTTATGTCACTGTAGTGCAAAGTCACAAAAGGTTCTTTGATGTCCTTGAGAGAGGATGCTGCTCATGGATGAAAGAAAGGACTTGGAAAATTACAGACTTAATTGGGAAGTCATATGGGGAAACAAGTTTTTTCTGCTGATGTCACCTATTAATTTACCTTCTGACACAAGGCATCCTGATTGTATAATTTTTTAATAAACAGAGAAGGAACTGGGTGACATCATGGAGAAGGCAGGGTTAAGACAGTGTTTTAATTATGCTGTAACAGACCTTTACAGACACACATGTTTGGACTCTGAAAAAATAAACATCTACAGCACTATAAGAAGATAGGAATACATTAGGTAGACAGGTCTAAGTGTATTATTGGTAGGAATTTGCACTTTAAAACCTTATTGTTTCAAAAGATTGTATATTTTGTGATATATGGTTCTGTGTTTTACATTTTACATTTTTATCTATTTTAAGTAAACCTCTATTTTTAGAGACTACCTGGTGTGCCTTTGAAATTCTTACTTTGACAAGGGAAGCATATATGGTTAAAGCTGACACTGTACAAAGCTTATTGGTTTTACCAAACTAGGAAAAGGTAAGAGTTTATTCTGAGGTCTTGCATAGAGTTTTTAAGGGTTCATTTTGTACACCTGGTTAGGTGCCCGTAGGTGAAAGATATCTGCCCCCCCCGAAGAGCAGAATTATCTGAGCCTGTACATTGGGTATGATAGCAAGAGGTTCACAGTTTGAATTTCTCCAGAACTTGAGACCAAAGTTTGATTCGAACCCACAAAACAGACAGGAGGGTTACCCTGTTCTGTTAACTGTTCAAAATACTGTGCTCGGAGGTTGGCACTGGGGGAGGAGAGGGCCTGACCTGCTGAGTGGGGTTGTGACAGGTATAACAGTAATAACTACCATCCCATCTCACTAATTAATGCAGACTGAAATATTCTAGCCAAAATACTTGCTAACAGATTACATAAAATGATCCATTGCCTTGTACAGTCTGACCAAGTTGTTTTTTTTTCAAGGCAGGAATAGTGCAGATCTTTTAAAGAAAGTTCTGCATATCATACATGCTTCTAATAATTTATCACCTCACACTATTCTATATTCACAAGATGCTAACAAAGCATTTGATCGTATAGAACAGGGATATTTACTGTATGTGCTAAATAAATACAACTTTGGAGGTTATTTCTGTAGGTGGATAGGTGCCATGTGACACCAGCAAAAATGGTGCGAGCATAAGGGTGACTACACATCGCTGAAAGTCAAAATGGTGATCAGCACAATGCTGACCTCCACAATGCTGCTAGTGAACTCTATGGGGGAGTGAATTTTACTTACATTTAATGTGGGGGCAAGCCCCCTGCACCACCAATTTTGTTATAATCAACTCCGGGGGGATTACAATATGATAATGGGGAAAAGGGGAAACTCAGGAGAGGGCAAAAAAAAAAATAAAAATAAAAATCCTACTGCCAGTCCTGAACCCAGGTCTGCCACACACCGAGGTAGCAAGTTTAACTACTATACCGGACAGCCAGCTTGGGACTGGCTTGACCAGCATACCCCTCTATACTACATCATGAGTACTCCCTCCAGACACAATATCACTACAGTTGCTATGTGCTATTAAGCGCAGATAGCCCATTTTACAGCCATCATTTTGACATCACCCATATTCACTCCCTGCAATTCATTCTCCCATATCATGGGTTACCGGTGGATGAGTGTACTGTACTCGAAAAATATCTGTTTGAGTTAGGGTGAATGGTATCTTTTTAGAAAAATGTTCTATATTCAGAGGTACCCTTCAGGGTTGTCATCTGTCCCCATTAATATTTATTCTCACTTTAGAACCTTTGCTTATTATAATAAGATCTACCCCTGCAATTTCAGGCATTGTACTAGGTCAAATAAAATGTAGGGCTATGGCTTATGCTGACAATGTGTTATTGTCCCTAACATATCTTTTCACTTCTTTGCTTCCCTAATTTAGACTCATTAAACATTTCTCTGACTTTTCTGGTTTTAAGATAAACCTATACAAATCTGAAATTCTTTCACTTAGTAGTACAATGGACCCACACATTCCGAAATCACATAAACTAAAGATGTATATTTCTAACATCACATTTTGGGGTATTACATTGTTAGCAAACATAAAACAGAATACTGTATGCTAACTTCACCTCTCTTTGGGGAAAGTGGAACTAGACCTCAATAGATGGTGTCCAATGCTATTGTCCTTATGGGGTAAAATTCAAGCCACAAATATGGTGCTGATTGCAAAAATTTATTATGTACTCTCTCTCCATTTACAGATCCCAACAGTTCTATTTGTCAAAATCTACTCCCTACTATGCAAATTTATTTTGGGAGGATGAGCCAGCATGTATTTTACTTGTCAAATTACAACAATCTTGAAACAGAGGTGGTTTTGGCTTTCCCAAATTTAGAATAAGGCATGACATCTTTATGGTCACACTAGTGCCGTGTGGAATTTTCAAATTCTGGTGGATAAAATTTCCCAGAATTTTTGATATTCTGCCAAATTTTGCAGAAAATAGAATGGCAGAATTCTGTAGCAGAAAAATGCAGAATACGTTTCCATGGAATTTTATTCTGCAGATCTCAATATTTTTCACAAAAATGGTTGCGGAATGATGTTCTGTGGAAAAAAATGCATATTCCACAGATCTCAATAATTTCCATGGAAATGGTTATGGAATTTTTGTAGCAGAAAAAAATGCTGTTCTGCAAAATATATTATTCCATGGATGACAGCAGGCAAAATTCCACAGAAGAACTGCAAACATCCGGTGGAAATTGTGCTGGCAGAATGGTCATTGTGTGCTAATTTCGTCAGTGGGATCATATTTCACAGCTCTACATCACACAGAGCATTAGATCCTTGTGGCAATAAAATAAAGAAATTACACCAGGTTGGTTCCATATTTAGAACGATTAGAATAAAACTAAAACAAAAGGAATGCTATTTTGTACAAATCATAAGCAGAACGCAATAAAAGAACCTTTTGAGATTTGCACTGCAGAAGGTACAAGTTTAGAAATGGTGACAGAGTTTAATTATCTAGGAATAGTGTTGGATAGTCAGTTAAGTTTTGAAACACGTATGGAACAAGTGACAGAACAATTACATCAAAAACTCTGTGCTTTGTATGCAGTTGGGGACTTTTTAAGAAATTCAACTAGTCATGCTATAGCTCAGACTTGCCTTGTTCTAGTACTAGAATATGGGAATATAGTATGGGGGGGTTATCAGAAAAAAATAACAAAACAAAGGATTTGTCTAGACGATGCAATCTGTAGATTTGTTCTTAGGACAAAGCAAAGAGAACACCCCTGTAATATGTATAGAAAACTTGATTGGTTGACAATTGAACAGAGAGACATGCTTCAAATTACATGTTTTATATTCAGCACATTGCACTGTGCATTGGATAATACAATAAATGATATTTTTGAGCAGAAGACAACAAGAGCATTAAAATCACAAGACACCATAACTACAGAAGGATAGCATGAGGAACCTAAAAAAATAGGTACAGTTTCAAGACATCCTTGAAAAGGTTTGTCAAAAACAATGTGCAGTGCAATGTAAATTATAATTAGGGGTTATACAAGATGTTTCCCATTATTGGTTAAACTAGTTACAGATTTTAGTTGTAATACTAACCTTATAAAGTCAATATTTGTTCTGTAAATAACATCAGTATGCAAATTGTTACTGTATATACAATTGTGTTTTCCAGTGTGCCTCCTGGATTGTGAATATGTGAATGGTATATGAGTAATTGTAAAGTTATAGTGTTACTGTATAGTGAATTTTACCGAATGTATTTTTTTAGTTCCGGGTTGAGCCTGTAGAAAGGCCATGTGGTCCAGTGCTGTTTACCTGGTTAACAAACTAAAAATGAAAAAAATTAAAGGGTGCGTACCCTAGAGTATCTTTATTTATGGAGCTTCCCAAACCATTAAAATCACATCCTGTTCTTAGTTTCACCACTAAAACATTGAAGAAAATCTCAAGACTGTTAGAATGGAATCCAGCCTCTTCTCCACATTGTCCTTTATGGGATAAAAATTTATATACATTTGAGGGCAAATGTCTAGAATGGAAGACATGGAAATATAAGGATATCCACTTTCTGAGTGTTCTGAATCCTTTCATTGCCTCTTTTTTGCCGTTCTCACAACTCTCCCAAACATGCTACCTATCCAAAATAAAGTTTAATTGCTACCTGTAACTGAAAGAGGTATTAAGCATAGCCATAAATGCAATGTTATACTATCACCTCTACATACCCTAGATAAAATATTCTCCACTAGCAAAAGATACAAATGATTTATAAAATGATTCTTGAATCCAGGGAAACCCCAATTGATCTTAGTATTGTCTGTGAAGAGGCATACATTCACCTGGACCCCTCCCCTATGACACACACACACACACACACACACACACACACACACACACACACACACACACACATATATATATATATATATATATATATATATATATATATATATTTATATATATATATATACTGTATATATTAAAGAGGACCGGTACCAAAACTGATCCTTGGGGCACTCCGCTTGTGACCTTCCTAACCTTTAAATGCTCCCAATACAGGATTATCCTCTTGGTGCCCCATTTCAGCCAAATCCTTACTTGCCCAATTATTTTATCTGCCACTCCCAGGTCACCCAGATTTTTAACCATCCATCCATGTGGGATGGAGTCAAAGGCCTTGCAGACATCTAGATACTGGGGCTCAGTTTTCAAAGAGCCATTAGACTGCTGCAATTTGTGACAATCTAGGGATGTGGCAAACTCTGGGTGCATCAGAGACCTTAAGCCCAATTTTGTAAATCAGGGGACCCTGCACCAAAGACCTGGGAGATGCTGCAGCCGAAGGGCTGCATCAAATATTGAGCACACCTGCAGAGGGTTCCATAGGGCATGAAGGGGGGCATGGCAGCAGCTACAGGGAGCAGAGGAGCCACCTGTCAGAGGTGCCCTAGGGCATGTCACACAGCCAAGGGGACCAGGTAGGGAGGGTTAGCATCCCGATCCTATAGTGACACGGCCCCAGGTGGAAGCAACTCTGGCACCTGCCCCACAGGACTCTGGATTCTGTGGGGAAGGTGCCAGAGCCGTGTTCACCAGGGGCCATGTCATAAAAGGATCATGATGCCAACCCCCCACCCAGTCCCCTTGGCTGTCAGATACCCCCCTTAGTGCCCTGGCATCCCCCGTTCCCCACCTTCCCAGTCTCACAGCTCACTAACTGCCCTGCCAAGCATTGGTACAGGTCCCTTAGACCACCTTCAGGCCGGTCTAATGTGAGCCCCCTCTTGCGGCCACAGCAGGGCTTACAGAATCCCAAATAAGGGAATGGTGCAGCCCCACCATGATGGATGCCTCCTAGTGACCTGGCACATAGGCATATTTTCTGCAAGGGTGGCACAAAGAAGCTTTGCTGCACAGCATCCTGATTTTGCCATAGCTGGCATTTGAAAATCAGGATCACCGCAAATTATAATGCAAGATGCCACTTGCATTATACCCATTTGGCACAGGTACCTTGTGTCATAGTTTTACATTTAAAAATCATTCCCAGGGTGTCTGTACACCACCTGTCCCTTATCTACAGCTCTTGTCATCGACAGAATTTAGTCTGGCCTTTTTAGCATGACATTTTACTAGGAAACTCATGCTGTCTGCTATCCTTCAGACCATTTTCAACCAGTCACCCTACCAGCCTCTTTGTTTTTATTAATTCCAATAGTCTCCATCTAAAGACATCAGACCGACTGGTCTTTAATTGCCCCAACTGGTCTCACCTCTGACTTTTGTGCAGGGAGACAACATTGGTGCACCCCTGCAGGATGACACCCCGACGGCAAAACACAAAAAAAGATCATTACGGCGACATTCGCTGTAATGGTCCTTTTTTGGTGCTTCACTTTCTGCCACTGTTCCACCGCCCCCAGACCAACTCCAACCTGAAGTTGATAATCCTAAAGTCTGGGGGTGTGGGGGGGTGCAGCCTCCCACAGAAAACACTCGCTGCATGGGCAGCACAATACTGACATTGGTATTGTGCCATCGCTGTGGGGGAGGTTGACATTTTCACTATCAACCTCCCTTGGTGCTTCCAACAACATCTGTTGCCCTCCATTCCCCGGCACCTCCCCCATTTCTAAGGAGCAGTTGAAGATCTGCCAGTAGTCCCACTAGGACCTGCCTCTTCTCCCTAAACACCCTCAGATGCAACCCATCTGGATCTATTGATCTATCCCTTTTCAATGCCTGTAATCCCTTCAACACCCTCTCCTCCATGGTAGGCTGCACATTGGCACTTGCTAAAGATCCCCTACTAGTTTTGATACTGTATTCTGACAGTGGGCCCTTGTCTTCAGCCATACTCACTGAAAAGAAGTATTCATTTAGAAAATTGATATCCCCTTCTCATCATTTTCCTACCCCTCTTCCAGAGCCTGACCACCCCTTCCCTGATTCTGAATTGCTGTGAAATATATCAAAAAAAGTATAGTCACTCACTTTAACTCCTGCTGCTAATCTCAACTCCACATCAGCTTTCAGTTGCCTCACTGTTCTTTCAGCCACTCTTGAAGATCTTAAGAAGTTTAGAAGCATAGAAGTTGATCACAGAAAAATTCCACTAGCTTATCATGTCTGCCGGCCCAACCTATAGCATGCTGCAAATACCCAAGTGGTTACTCACTCTCCCATTTCATCCTGCTAGCCTCACAAGTCCCATATGTCTTCCCTAACCTTGCTTGAATCCCTCCATTGATTTGGCACAAACCAACCCCTTCAGCAGCCTCTTCTACTCATCTACAGCCCTCTCTTTAAAGAAAAGCTTTCTGATGCCTTTCCTGAATCTCCCTTCCACCAGCTTCTTTAAGTTCCCCCTTGCACCCATCTTTCCACTCATTATGAACCGCTCCCTGGTGTCTACCTTATTTATCCAATATAGAAACTTGAAAGTTGTAATCAATCCCACCATTCCCACCCTAGCCCCTAGTGTAGACATGTTGTGGTCCTCGAGCATCTCCATGAAGGATTTCTCTTGGTGACCCTGAATCTCTGTTGTTGCCTTCCTCTGCAGTGCCTCAGCCTTATCCTTGTTCTTTTTGGAGTGCAGACTCCAGAACTGTATGCAGTACTCCAAATCTGGCTGCACAAGTGATCTGTATAAGGGCAGGATTACCTCCTACCTTCTGCTGCTGATCCCCCTGCCTATGCACTAGGGATGGGAGAACTGGTTTGGATAAGTCAAAACCACCCAGAACCTATGCCATTTTCTGTAACAGAACCTTGTCAGAAACTTTTTCAAGTTCTAATAAGGTTCTGATAATTTTTAAAATGTTTATTTTGGAGCTTAATATACTTCCCCAGCAGTTCATTATATAGTGAGAATGCTGCTGCTGGTGGTGGTAGAAATACACAAAAGGAGGCTCAAAAGTACCTATAGTACCACTTCAAGTTGTTCTTAGATCCCATTCCTTTCACTGACAATAGCTTACAGGTGGCCAAAAGTAGGTGAACAGTTATTATATTTTCAGCTAAAGTGTTCTAAAAGTTCTAATAAGGTTTGGATAACTATCAGAACCATTTATGTCTTATCAGAACCTTTTAGAAGCTTAGAACCTGTGTGGTTGTCTCATCCCTACTTTGCACCCAGCATCCAATATGCCTTCCTCACTGTTTTTTTTCCCATTATGCTTATTGCTTTAAGTTGTCTGCTACTAAGACCTCTAGAGCCTTCGCCTCTGTAAGCATGATGTCAGCGTGGCTCAGTTGGTAGCACATCCGCCTCTGGACCAGAAGGTCATGGGTTCTCGTCCCACACCAGGTTTGAACTTGCACCTAAAACACTGGCATCTGACTGCAGCATTAGGGGGGTGCTGTACTGCTGGGGTGTGCCATCCTTCAGATGAGATGTTAAACCAAGGTCCCTTCTGCCCATCCTGGTGTTGTCCTGGTGGGTGTCCAGGTGGAAGAAAAAGAACCCAGGGCACTCTTCGCAAAGAGTAGTGGACATTCCCAGTGTCCTAGCCAACATTCCCCTTCCCATAAACTGGTTCATGCAATTATCTAGGCTGTGTGTGGGTGTTGATGTGCGGTATGGCTGCCGCTACACATTCAGTCACTTCACTACCAGTCTAGCATTGCTTGTAAAGTGCATTGGGATACACTGTGTATGAAAAGCACTATATAAATGCTGATTCTTCTTCTTCTTAATTGTTTCTAACACTACATCTCCTATTCTGTAATAGGTATTTGGGTTCCTGACCCCTATGTGCACACCTTTGCGCATTTTTTGAATTGTATTTTAGTTGCCAGATCCAGCCTTGACCATATCTTCAGTCTCGTCAAATCTTCCATCAATATCATGATCCCCTCATCACTGTCTACTCAAATGCAGATGTTTATTTCATCTATAAACAGGCACATCTTCCTTTAGGATCCCTTCAATGAAGTCACAAATAAAGCTAATGAAAAGTACTGGCTCAGGCTCTGCAGAATGTTCAAATTCTATCAGAATGTAATTGTGCAGAATTTTTGAAAATTCTGTGAAATTCTGTTGGTAGCGGAAATCTACCATTTTGCATGCAAAATGTTTTTTGTAGATTAATAATCCACAGTTTACATAAACTGCAGATCTTGTGCCCGCAATTCATAGAAAAATATTCTGCAGTTTGCATGATTTGTGGAAATTATTCCGCAGTTTACACAAAAATGCTTTCCAGAATTCTGCAGGATTTAAAAAGGAATTCTGAAAAGCAGTTCAGAAGGGACATTGCTATTCTGCAAAAAATCTGATAGTGGAATTCTGCATTCTGTATAGTCCTAGTATTCAGCCTAAGACTGATTCCTGGTGAACCCCACTGGTGATTTCCATTACCTAGGAGAATTTTCTATTAATGATGTTACCGAGTTGAATTTTCTGTTAACTTCTTTTTGTGTTCTCCCACCCAGCCAGTTCTGGATCCAGCAAGTAAGATTATCTCCTACTCCCAGATCTTCAAATTATTTTAATCATTCCCCTGTGTGGGACTGAGTCGAAGGCTTTGCCAAAGTCTAGATACTGTATGTGCACTACCTGTCCTTTGCCCGCAGCCTTTGTTACCCAGACAAAGAAATAATTTGCCCCTCACTGATGTCAGACTGACTGATCCATATTTCCTGATTCATCTCTGCATCTGTTCTTCAGCAGGGATACCACATCAGCTGCCCTCCAGTCTCTCAGTACCACTCTTGTTTCCAGAGAACAAGTGATGAAGACTGCCAGTGGGGTAGACAGCTCCCCCTGCATTTCTTTTAGCACTCTAGGGTGCAACTCATTGGGGCCCATTGATTTGTCAGTCTTCAGAGTGGGTAGACCCCACAACACCCTCCTTTCAGTGATCAGCTCTATGTTAAATGTTACCACCTCCCCCTGCCCATTTGACCTTAAGACCACCTTCTAATAGTTGCCCATTGTCCTCTAACATGAATACAGATAAAATAATTTAGAATTTCAAGATCATGAGATTGATTAGGGTCTATGGTGATACTGTAGGAAGGAAAAACGCGCAGACTGAGTGGGTCAAATGGTCTTTATCTGCTGTCAAATTCTATGTTTCTATTTCTACATTACTCTCATCCACCACCACTCACCCCTCTCACTTCTTCAGTCTAACTACCCCCAACCCCTTGGAACTGCAGTTTGATTAAGTGTGGCAAAAGGATACCTTTTCCCACTTCTTCGCCCTTTCCACTATCCTCACCGCCATTTACGATTTTGCCTTTCTAACCCTTTTGTTGGCGTCTCGTATCTTAGTCTTTTTCACTTCCCTGTTTCCATCTAATTTGTTGGCCTTGTATTTTTAAAAGGCATTCATTTTCTCCCCTATTACATCCTCCAGCTCCTTTATGTGCCAGATTGTTTTTTTCCACTCCTGTTTTTGCTACTGCCTTTATATAGAGACGTGTTGCTTCAAAGAACCTTTTGTAAATCAGTCCCCATTTACTGACGACCACCACTGCTGCCCACACTCGCCAGTTTCTTTTTAACCAGTTTCCTCATTCTACCAAAATTTGCCTTTCAAAAGTCTAATACCATAGTTTGTATTCCAGAGGGACATCAGAAAGCACTTTTTTACTGGCAGAGTGGTGTATAAGTGGAACAAGCTGCTGGAGGAAGTGTACAGGCCAAATCAGTGAACAGCTTCAAGCAGGAATGGGATATGCATATAGGATTACTTACTAAAAGGGTGGCAGACAAAAAGGGGAGGGATGGCCACTAGAGTCAGTGCAGAGTAATTAGGTAGGGTGGGCTGATGACAGACCTTTTTTGCTGTCATTGTCTATGTATCTACAGTATGTATTTTTTTAATGACTATATCAAGGAAAGTAAGTGTTTGATCTCCAAGTGTCTAGAAATGCGCAGCACCATACTATTCCACGGTCTAGGTCCTGATATGCCAGTCAGGTTAAAACTGGGACAATTTTATTTACAAGTGTGCAGTGTACATGTATTTTAAACACAGTTTAGAAGTGATAAAAAAATACCAGTACCATAGCTGGCATTTGATTACAGATCCCTGCTACTTCATTTCTCCCTCACACTGAGTTGTCAAACTACGACAATTTTACCCTTCAGCCTCACGTATCCTAGTGTTTTCAGAAACCAAAGAACAGGACTTTTTAATCAGGGAGTTATCTGGAGCTGGAAGCAAAGTTTTTAAATCAGTACAGCGTTAAGAAGCTCCCTCTTTGATGTCTAGTGTTGCTCCTTCATTGTATAACATGCTGTTGTTGCTCAGTTTATTTGAAATCAAAAAGTGTTCTCCTATCAATCAAGACAAGCCTGTGGCTAGCAGGGGTGATTAGGAAAACGATACACTGAAGGAAAGTGCCTTTTTTTTAAATAAATAATTTCACATAAAAATGATAAACATATGAAAAAGAAGTGTTTGGACACCTGTCTACTGCCTGCCAAATATCTTTTCAAGTATGAGCAGAAAATCTTTCCACACATTCTCCTCGTAAGTGCCTCTTAACCCTTATGCAAATGAGATAATTCACATCCCAGTCATGAAGCAGCTGGTGGTACCAGATTTACAGTCATACTCAGCAGCACTTTACATGCAGTGTATGGGTCTTTCTCACATTATTTTCCACTGTGAAAGAGGCATGCAATTCATGTGAAACGTGCTGCTTAATAAGGCCCTCTATGATGAAATCAATGTTGGTTGTTGGCAATAAGGAACAAGTGTGGAGTGGGCTTCATAAAATCTTTTACTTTTTTTCAGCATCTGTTTTAGAAAAAAGCTTGTTTCTTCATCTTCTGTAAGGAGACAAAATTCCTTCTGTGAGTTATATAAAAATGCATTTTATGACTGCATGGGCAGAGCTTTGCAAGCATTTTGGGATCACTGAAGGAGAAAAGGGACCCTCAGCAGAAACGGTCCCTGTCTACTCCTTCAGTGATGTGGTCTGCGGCCCACTCCTGGTGTCTCCGTCTCCTACTTCCTCTGCTGACAGAGCTCCCCTCTGCACTGCACGGTCCCCCCTCCACAGGTGCACATCTTTCTATGTTTTCTGTAATTGCAGAAGTGATGACTGGTGTGCAAGATGGCGGTGCGAGGAGCAACTTCTAGGCAAAGCATGAGTATGAAAAACAGCGGACATAATTTCCATTTCATATCTGCCAGATAGTGTCACTATCCACTCAGTAGCCATCCTTAGAAACCCCAGTTTTATTTTCTTTATTTTGAATAATTCATCCGCCACTTTATTTTCTCCCTTATCCCAAAAACCTCTCACTTGCATTTCATCATTGCTCCTTCCCTCATTGCTTATTCACTTCCTGCCAGCTAGGCATCACCCTCCTCAGTTTTCCCATTTGGATAACTTCCTTAAAGGGAAACAGTCAGAACAAAGGACAGCACACGCAAGTGTAGGGCTGGTCCTAATGTGACCGTTGTGTGAAAAAAACATTTTAGTTTACTTGCTGTTTATTGTAGTATGATAGATTGTATCAGACTTATTTTACTTAGTTCTATGCTGACATCTGATATTATTACAAATCCCAGAATCCCCTGCAGCTGACATCAGAGCAGTAGGCAGCAGTAGGAGATCCAATAGCTTGTAGTGCATGTTAGAGCTTTTATAGTCTCTGATCAGCTGTTTTCTTGCTTTTCTTCAGGGGCTAAGTACAGTTTTCTTTGACAACACTTAGCCCAGGGAGAACAGCAGGACCAGCAAACAAAAGATCAGAGCTTATATAAACCCTAACATGAACTGCAGACTATTGACTCTTCCACTGCAGCTACTGCTCTGATGTCAGCTGAAGGGGATTCTGGGATTTGTTGTAGCAGATAATGACAGCCTAGAGCTAAGCAAAATTAGTCTTATACAATCAGCTATATTACAGTAAACGGTCAGTAAACCAAAATGTTTTTGCATACAAAGTGCACATTTGGACTATCCCCACACTTAAGTGTGGGCAGGGGGGGACTTAATGCTGACTGCTTGTCTTTATACTGGTATTTCCTCCAGACAGCAGCAGCCTTGCATGGGGAAGTTAGCATCTGTAAGCAGTCAATCAGAAGGGACTGAGGGTGTATCAACTGGAGGAGGATGAGGGGACATGTCCTCCTCAATTTTTTAAGCCGCCCATCATGTCCCCTCAACAGTTTCAGCTTTACTGAGAACGTGAGAACCACACTGTCTGCTGCAGTATCTGGACCTTTCTGAAACTCACATCCCTGATTGCTGGATTCTACTTGAACAGAGCATGACAAGTCACTTACCCTTACCCCTACCTCATCATCACTTTGTCATCTCTTCTTCCGGTGCAGGAGGAGGTAAACAAGTAGAGTGGCAGAGGAGACTCAAACCCTGTTTGACACCAAACCAAACTAGGTAGCAGATGCTGAGCTGTTTTTTTTTTCGTCTGCAGGTGAGCTGCCTTTGTTCCATTTTCCTGTGCCGTGTGTATGGAGCTGGCCTGCTTCTGGAGTAGAGTTGGACTGTACCTGCACCATAATCCTGTTTAATTAGGTATGGGGAGAGGGGGCTGTGGGTACATATGAAGATATTGATTTTGGTCCACAGTGCCTCAGATTGCACTTTTTGACACTGGCACAGCGGCAGGAGCTGGGTTGCTGTGGGAAACATTAGTCAGAGGGGGCTTGTGATCAAGTTGGATGGCATGCTGTGGAGTCATGGTACGCCATTCACAGCTGGGCACCCCTTAGAGATTTAGTACACCTTAATATGAATCTAGGCTGAATTTAATGGCTAAAACTATGTTCGGTACTCCTGTAAAGTCGAGGTGCTGATATTCAGGTTTCCCTATCTGCTCTGCAAATGATCACCGACCTTTTCTGTTTTTGTCTTTTGGAGCATGTGAAATAGTATGTTTAAAATATGGAGTGCTCTGTGCTATCTTTGAGGTTAAGGGGTTGCTAGAAAATGGGTATTAAAACTTGTCAGTGATTTTCATTTGTACTGTTAAAATTGCTGTTGGCAATAGTGCATATTTTTTTGGCTTTGAAGAAGATTATATCAAGTTGCAGATGTAATTACAGTTCTTTAACTAGTAGTTGTGCAGAGCTGTGTCTTGCCAAGTCTTTGTTTTGTTTCAGTCAGGAAATAGCTGCTGATGGCTGTGGTTTTAGTACTAAAGCTAAACATGGAAAATGGACTGCACAGTTATGTGGCTTGTTTAGAACAACTCATGCAATCTGAGTTTAATGTTCATTAGTCAGATACAAAAAAATAAAACATATATGTCTTTATTTTAAAATGGCACAGTGAGGAAATTTGTAAATCTAGTGGATAAAGCAGCAAAGAAAGAATAATAATGTAAATTTCATATGTAGTTTTTAGAAGGTTTGTGTCTCTTGTAAAGGTTGCATTTGCCCATGGAGATGTTTTGAGAACACAGGGGGCAGGATTCACAAACCCCATGAAAGTCCCGTAGCTGTGGCAAAACTTTGGCACCAAAGGGTGGCCACTTGCGGAGCCACTGGGGTCCTGCAGTGATCGGTATTCACATAGAAGGAGACGGATTACGACCGGCTCCACGACTGACGGCAGCTTGTGGGTGGGGTTACCAGGGGGATTGCTGCAGCTGCAGAGTGTTGCTATGGCCAGTGGGAGCAGCCATAACACACTCCGCAACTGCTGTGGCTGTGAATCGCATGCACCATAGCTGCAGGCAATTTCAGTCCACCACTGGAGTTGCAGAGTGAGACTTAGCTCCTAAACGGTTTGTGAATCCTGCCCAGGGTCATCAAGTAGGTCTTAGTGTGTTACAGCAAAAATTAAATGTCTGATTGGCTCAGCTGTATTAATATAACCCATAGATTTTATAGTTTATTGTAGAATAGGACTGGAGACCATGGCAGGGTTCTGAGTGGTTATGTAGTATAAGCATCCCCCCAAAGCTATAGCTCTTCAACATGTTTTCCTCTGCTGGCCAGCTGAACTACATCTTCAGCAGATTTAGCAGTGGGACTTCCATTAGTACTGCACAGTGTGCACACTGACCCTCTACCGTCAAATTTCAAAGCATAAAATAAGTGGGTTTGCATCATTTTTTGCTACCCAAAACATGCCGTTTGCTAATCAAGCACAGCCTTAATTAGCAGAAGTTGATGAGCAACTGATATCCCAGTTTTAGGATTCCAGAAGGCATGGGATAGACACATGGGGATCTTAGAAGTAAGGCAAGGGAGGTGCAATCCGAAGACAGAGGAAGGTCTGTGGTGGAACTGTAGGTAGGGAAAATAGAACATAATAGGTGAGCCAAGAGGCCCTTATTTGCTGGCAACTTCTATATTTCTATGTTTCTATGGTCCCAGGCCCGTCTCCAAATCAGTCAGTCATGACTTCATAAAAGCTGCCTCCAGGGTTCCTTCATGAAATCGTTTCTTTTTGGCTTGATGGCTAGTCTGTTGAGACCTGTGTGGCAGGATGTTTTACTTTTGATAGTTAACACCACACATCTGAAGGGTTTTGTAATTCCTGTTTCATTACTGAGTACTGTGTTTCCATTTTTCCAAACTTTACACTGTGGAGAAAGATTTACTATAGAGAGATATGTTTGCTGTCCAAGTCAAAAAATTTATGTTACATGTTTGAGATTGAAAGTAACTTTTTCAGTAATGCAGTGGCAGGGGTAGAAGCATTAACGTTTATTTCATCTGAGGAATGTATGCCAGCTAAGCATATTTTTATGTGCCTGTGATTTTTTTTTAGCTGGGGTTGAGAGGTGTGTGTCACTGTATTAATGTGTGGCCCAAGGTACTGTCAATGGTGTGCGTGCGTGTGTGTGTGTGTGTGTGTGTGTGTGTGTGTGTGTGTGTGTGTTGTGTGTGGAGGGGGCAACAGAACTGTAACAGAACAACCTGCACTTCTAACAAGTGTTTCCCCAAAAGACAACGCATAGCCAAACCTCCCTTGTTTCAGTGCCATGTGATTGAAGACTGGAAAATGAGCCCTCTCCCACCCCTCTTATTGTGGCAGCAGGAGTAACAGTATAGTACTAATGAGGCACAGGTGAACAGCAGCAGCAGCTCTGCTTGTCTCGCTTCCTCAGACCATTGTTATCTCTCTCTCTCCTCCGCTCCAAAGATCTAGCTCTTGACCAAGTCTGTGGGATATTTTGGTCATGGTGGCTACCCAGGAATGGACCAGGTGATAATTCAGTCGAGCTGCAGTGTTATCCCATACCTGATCACTGCAGCTGCCTTATGGATCGGAACTACTCAGCAGCTCCAGTTTTGGGTGAGTGGTTGTGTTGGTGGTGAATGGTGTGGGCACAAACAGCCCATCAGAGCCATGCCCCTCCCAACCTTTTAGCCATGGTTGCACCCATGAAAGGGACAGCTCTCCTGGTTTGTTCATGTATGCTGTTAACTTCAGGGGCATATACACCATGCATATAGATGCACAGCATACCCTTGTCCCATATTAGGAGGCCCATGGAGGGCACTTACTAGTATGGTTCCCATCCCCTGGACTACCAAATGATAGTCATGGAGAGGCAGATGCTGCTTCTACAGTGGGGCCACCAGGATGCAGCACAATACTGCATTTTTTGATAAAGGACCAATGTCCAAAATGCATCAAGCATGCAATACAGTATGTGTGTTGCGGAATAAACATGGACTCTATTTGGTATTTTTTGGAGCCTGTGTGAGCTTATTGGTTGGTGAGTGCCCATCTTCACATGAATTGTTCTGCTATTGTTTGGAGAACCACCCTTCCCAGTGCAGCCTTTTATTTGGTGCTTTTTTACTGCAGAAATCTGCAGCTGAGTTATTGCAGGAAACAAGGCAATTTCAATGGCAGTTACCGTCTTTTGTCATGCAGGCATATGTGACACTAAATTGCATCCTGGTAGGCTCTACTGTACTTTGACAGGGGCCTTGTATATCTGATCAAATTTAAATGAGCCTACTGTCCACCTGATTCATGATCCCAGACTTTGGGCACTATCCCTGGTCATCCACATGAACCAGTAGGTCATTAGACCAGCCCCATGTCTTTTATACGCAGTTATCCAGCAAATATAAGTCTCATTAATTATTCATGAGGCCAGAATGCTTTCTGTTTAATGACTGGACCAAACACAATCACTCCAAAATGCCCACAACCACTCAATGAACTGAACTGCAGTTCACATTCATAATTTGAATCCAAATTGCAGAAATCAAAGTAAAGTGTGTCCAAAAGGCTGTTTTGTGTATTAATGTCTTTCAGAAGAGTTCAGCTACTTTTGTGCAGTATCTAGTTTATTGTATTTAAGATGTATGTGTTATGCTATTTTTTAACAATTGTATGTATTGCACTGTTTTTTTGATATTGAAAAGGTCAAAGACAGATCAATTAATAAACTAAACTGAAACTAAATAAAAAAATAAAACAAACATTTTGGTAGTAGATTTATAATCACAATCATACCCTTACAACCAAGCATGTACAGGTTCATAGTGCCTGGCCTCATTATTGCTTAATTATTATCTTCTAGCAGTTTTTCAGGTAAAGCTAGGAAGAATAGAGGTTGCTGTGAAGGGGTGGGGGTGGGGTGAAATGTTTGCAGTGTGATTAAGGGCAAAAGCTGAATGAAAATTACATTGTAAACTACACTGTTTCTAATTTAATAATTTGTAGTATTACCAAAATTCAGAAAAAGTAAAAAAAAATACATAAAAGTTGTTTTTTAAATTGTCATTTTATTTTATGCATCAGTACAAAAACAACAATACTGACACAGTCTATCAATACAAAAAAAAATAATATCACTACTATGCACTTGCTATTTTTTGACTGTGTCACAACTAAAAACAGGTATTGGTAATCTGCTCAATAAGGTTAAAATGGTATTGATACATATGGAACAGTATCAACACATAAAAATTGTATTTACTATATAGGTCTGATTCTCAATAGTATGACTCCAAGCTTTCAAGAAAAAAAAAATTTCAGCCCCAATGGTTCCAAAGTTAGACCATTTCAAATATATTTTCTTGAAAATGTAATTATTTTGGAACCAATAGGGCTAGAAACTTCATTTTTCTTACATGAAAGCTTGGAGTGGGGAAAGATGACATATTGATACCTACATCTTCCATATATTGATATATAAAAACTAGAAGTGGTTGAAACATTTTTTTAAATCTTGTTAGTTTTAACATCATATTATATCAACATTTATGGACATGCATCATACATGGGTACCATATTGTTGTTAATTAGACTCCATGCTTTCATTAAAAAAAAACTCATTGTATGAGCCCAGTTATAGCTTTTGAAATTTCATTTCAAGCATTATTATTATTATTATTATTAAATTTTGGTGACCGGGTAGGCCCACTGAGCCCCGAAGGTCCCTTTTTCAGGTTTGACCCCAGATAACAATACCAGATATGATACAGGAAAAAAAAAGACAAAAAAGAACTTTTGTATACATTGTCTGTTACATCATGAGGTGGTTACAGGAACAGTGGATACAGGCATGGTTATCATCACGACACAGTTTGAATTGGTACTACTTTGTATATTGTTATACAGGAGGCAGCATATGACCCCAAGTGATCAGACAGCAGAGGGGGGTACTTGGTAGGCTCCACTTTGAGAAGGTGTGTTGCAGAGGAAGGGAATATCTTAAGAACCTTATGTGCCTTGGCAGTGGCATGCACTTGTGGCCAGTATATGGGACTTGAGCCTGGTGCGGAAGTTCATGAGTGAGGAGGAGTCCTGGACAGGGGGGAGGGAGCTTGTTCCATTGGCAGAGGGCTTGGGAAGAAAAGGATCTACCGCCAGCATTGGTCCTTACTCTTGGGACTTCTAATAGTGTTCTTTCTGAAGTCCTTAAGTTCCTTGGGTTGTGCTTGATGGTTATGGTTCCGGCTATGCTTGGTGGAGTGTGGGGTTTGAGAAGCTTGAAGGCCTGGACAAGCAAAGGGTATTGGAGGTGAGCAACCAATGAGGGCCAATGGAGCTGGGCCAGAGTGTCACAGTGGTGATGTCACGGGTGGTCTTGAGTAGCGAAGCAAGCTATTTTATTATATAGGGTTTGCATCCTGGTTATCTTTTGCTTTGCCATGCCCTGTATTATCGGGGCCGCAAAGGTCAGGGTAGGGAGCAGGACACTTGTAGCAATGGAGAGCCTGGCCTCAGGGATGAGCTGGTCCCTGAGTCGGTACAAGGTACCGAGTTTGCGATGTAGGGTCCTGGTGACCTGGTCCATGTGGTACTTGTAGGTGATATTCTGATCCAGTGTTAGTCCTAAGTATTTTAGGGAGGGAACTACATTAATGCTTTTGCCAGAGAGTGTGGTTAGATGGAGGGATGAGGACTTGTCAAGTCCCAGGGATCTTGGCCTGAATAGCATTGCCTTGGTCTTGTCAGCATTGAGTACCATTCTGTTCTCGCATAGCCATGTCTCTAGGGATGTGAGGTCCTTTTGGAGGAGTGGGCCTAGTGCAGCCACATCACATAGGGGTCGGAAGATGACAGTATCATCAGCGTACTGAAAAACCGAGCTCTCCCCACAGTAGGTGCTTAAGTCATTGGTAAAAAAGAAAAATAGGAGGGGCCTAGTATTGACCCGTGAGGTACTCCCTGTTTTAGGGGTAGTGGGTCTGACATGGCCCTTTCCATGTGACCCTCTGTGCCTGGCCTGATAAGTAACTCCCAAACCACTTGAGGGCATGATTGTCTAGGCCAACATTTTGCAACTTCTGTAGCAGCAGATTGTGGTCGACGAGGTCGAATGCCTTGGACAAGTCTATAAAAACTGCACCTGTGGGTATCTCTTTATTCATTGCCCTGAGCACTTTGTCCAAGAAGTTAATGAGGGCAGTGTCAGTACCATGGTTTGTTCTAAATCTGTGTTGGGAGGGGGCAAGGAGCTGATGTGCTTCCAGGTTGTCCCTGAGTTGATTGTAGATTACCCTTTCTTGCACCTTGGTGAGTGTGCAGAGGAGGGAGATTGGCCTATAGTTGTTTAGTTTTCCCCCGAGTCCCCCTTTGTGGATAGGGACTACATTGGCGTGTTTCCACTGGTCAAGGACAGCTCCTTCCCTCAGTGATCTGTTAAGAAGCATGGTTAAGGGCCAGGATAAGGAGGTAGATCCTGTCTTGAGTAGCTGAGGGTTGATCCCATCTGGTACCCCTGATCCTTTAGGTTTCAGGGTCTTTAGGAGGGTTAGGACCTCAGTGCACTTAGCCAGTCTCAGGTGGAAAGAGGGTCATTCCATGTGAGGTGATTCAGCTGGGCTTGGGGACAAAGACAGGGGAGACTGGCATATCTTGTAGACCTCCAGATCTGAGAAGTGCCTGTTAAGGGCAGCCGATATTAGAGAAAAGTCAGTAGTGAGCTGACCTTTGATCTCCATGGGGCAGGATTCAGGCTTCTTGCTGCCCTTGATCAGGTCATTAACATGATGCCAGAATTGCTTAGGGTTGCCTAGGCTAGTTTTCTGGAGGTGTGTGATATACTCTCTCTTAGCAAGTTTAATGGCTCTCTTGGCTTTGTTTCTTAGGGCTTTGTGTTCCGCAAGATCTGCCGGCGAGGTGGAGAGCCTAAGCTTTTTCCAGGCTTTTTCCCAAGTAGCCATTAGGGCTTTAAGGGAAGGAGAGATCCACTTGTAACAGCTGCCTTTTGCACTCAGTCTCTTCATAGGAGTGAATAGGTTAGCAGCTGTACTTAGTTCATCCTGGAAGTATTGCAAGGCCTCAGTAAGAGTTGGGAGGAGATTTATGGGGCTCCAGTCCTGGCTACTTAGGTAGTGATTGAATTGCACTTCTGAGAATTTGGAGAAGTCACGGGCAGAAAGGATTCTTGGCTGGACCTCGGGAGGTCTGTTCTTCCATATACAGAAGATCGGGGAATGGTCACTCAAGGAGTCTGCCAATGTGCCCGCACACTGTATATTAGTGGGGTTTGACACCAGAGCCCAATCCAGGGTGGTGTGGTTCCCAGTTTTGTAATTCAGTCTGGTCGGTTCAGAGATGACCTGTGTCAGACCTACTTCATGGGTCAGGGACATCGAGGCCTGACCGGGGTCCTGGGCCCAGTTAAAGTTGAAGTCACCCAAAATAAGTTGCTCCATAGCTACCTCAAGGGCCAGTGGATTTGTGATGGCTTCGAGGGATTGGAGGGCTGATTTTGGTGGGTGGTAGACACGATCAATTGTTAATTGTTTGGTGTGTCCTAGGGTTATCCTGATGAATATACTTTCTCCTTCAGCAGGAAGATTTGTCTGCAGGGTTAGAGGTGACACGGAGAGGTCAGCCTTTGTATAGATTAGAACCCCACCCCCTTTTTTGGATTCTCTGTCCTTGCGGTACATACATATATTTTTGGAGCTAGCTGGAAGATGTCAGTTGTCATGTTTGAGAATAAATAATTTTTTTTCTAGTTTCTAGCAACAATCTATTCACTTAACTATTATGTATGTGCTCTATAAAAAGAATTGTCTTACCAGACAATTTTACTTCCCAGAACAGACAATGACTATCCCATCAAACTACTGTAACAGTTGTATTTGGCAATCGAAGAGTGGTGGCTCATATAATCCTTTTCCAGTTCAATAAGAACAAATTATAACCTGTCTCTCCATCTAAATTGATTACTTGCTCTAGACCTAAATGTAAACTAAAGCCTGGATCTTTAATATTTAAATACTATGCTGCATGAACATGAAATAATTTGCAAAAACATTAAAGCTACAGGAGTTAATCTTTTGAAAAGTTTAAAATGTTGATTGTTAAGCTCTTGGAAAGTGCTATTGATGATTAATGCTGGACAAAATGTTTATGATGCTTGTGAAATTGCACAAAATTGCAGATGTGGCATGTTCACAATTTTCATGACAATATGCCAAAACCTGGCATAATTTCACCAATCCTTTTTCCAGATGGTACTATCTCCCCATAAATTATGCATTTTAAAAAATGTGAGTCCTTAAAAATGCACAATTTCAGCAAATAGGATTTTTTTCCAAATTGCAAATTGTTTTTAAATGTGATTTAAAAAACTAATAATTTTAACTAAAATTGCAGAATTTAAACACACTGTTTAGTTCACAGAATTGTTTGAAATTACATGAAATATGTTGAATGTCTTGAATGTCATAAAAGAAGCAGAAAACAGATTTGCCTAAATTCACCCAGCACTATTAGTGGTTTATTTTCTCTGTTATACATTTTTGTAAAACCATTTGTGTATTATATGGCATTATATTCTGTTATGTACTGCATGGTTATATTTTAAGTGTTTCCTCTGCAATTATTTCATCTCTGAGATACAATTGTAAAATAGGATTACACTCTGAACTTGCCTTCCTTTAAAAAAAAATCTTAATTTGAATGTTTGGACAGCAAATAAAGTAACAAGAGTATCCTATTAGACAAAAAACAAAAAAACTAAATGGTTTATGGGATGGCCCTTAAAGACTATATGCCTGTCTCTAGTCATTAGTGCTGGAACATAAATGCCTTGCACATACTATACAATTGAATACTTTGATGAACAAACTCAGCTCAGCTTTTCTGGAACTATAGTACAAAGGGATTCTGCTGGTGCTCAGTCTATCAGATGCCATTCAGAATAGACCTGAAGACTTATCTCTTGTGTATTTTGCTTTGGTTGATTGTACTCAATGCAAATATTGTTCTCTTCCTGCCTTATAAATATTGCTTTGATTTGTGATGTTTTGTGTTACTTTACCCCTTCCTTCCCCCCAGGACAGATCTAGAAAAAAGTTGCTACTCATCTCAGTATGTCTTTCCTGGTGAAACATTTCAAATAAATAAACACATAAATACATACATAATCAGGTGATAAATGCTGGTGTGTTTCTCTATGAAAAAGAAGAGCTTACTTGAGAGTACTGTGTTATTTCAATGTGGAGCAGTATGAATGGGGAGACACTTAAAATGAATTAATTCACTTAAAATAGAGTTGTTTAATATATTGTACAGAAACAAGTGTTCTTTTTAAAGGAACATCATATCAGCTATAGTCTATATAAAGGCAAAATTTGTTGTGCTACAGATAGTGCTGTGTGGAAGAGGAATGACATTTTTGAGGAATTTATGAAATTCCACCAAAAATCTGCTGAATGTCACTGGAAACAGAATGGCAGAATTCCATAGCAGAAAAATGTGGAATGAGGCTTTCTGCAACATTTCTGCAGAATTTCATTCCACAGAGCTCAATATTTTCTGCAGAAATGGTTGTGGAGTTAATTTTAAATGGAAAAAAATGCTGGTGCGGATTGCAGCAGGTGGAATTCTGCAGAAGAACCAGAGAAATTCCAGCAGAAATTCTGCTGGCGGAATGGTCATTCCATGATAATTTCACTGGTGGAATTCTGCATTCCACACAGCCCTAGCTACAAAATATTAAGAATAATGTATCCAGGATATTCCCAGCTGAGATAATCTACAGTGTTTCTCAGTTTTAGAGCAATCCTACATCTACTAAATTTTACATCTGGGAGTTAAATTAAGAGATGTCAACTGACTTACACAATATCATGTACAGTATTACACTTCTGGCTATAGCTAGATTTGGGAAATGCCAAGAAAATTCCCATGGTCCAAAAATCACTGTTATAAGCTAACCACTTTATATGTAAAATTGCTTTTATTTTTCATTTCTCTGCTATTGAGGTCTTTAAAGCTTGAAGGCAATTGACAGCCCTTTGATTCGCAATTCAGGATTTTTTTTTAGAAGTCTTTTAAGTGTAAAATATATTAATCCTGATGGTCATAATCCAAGGCATGTATTTCATGCTTCCAACAGCTGTGCCTAATGGACCAGGAATGCTGGGAAATAGTTACCAGTCTCCTTGCTGCTGTCAGTATTGACCATTTTGAAGCATAACATATCACCTGACAAACTTCAAGAAATGGAATGCACACAAATCCTTCATAACCTCTTATTTGCTGTTGCAGTCTTCCTGGGCCTCAATGCTGATGAGACTGTTCAGTCCCAGTTAATTGATTTTGACAAGTTGAGTCTAATTTTACTGATGATCCAGCCACTGGGATGTTCTCAGCAGATGAAACTCACCCTGACCTTTTCTCACTGCAGATCTTGCCTAATTCAATTTATTCTTTTGCTCATTAGGGGAAGATTTAACTTACTGTGAAATGTAGATCATTTTACACTTTACTTCTAGTGACATCTTTGAGCCTCCAAGGTCAGGCAGAAGGCTGATTACTGAAATACTCATCTGCTCACAACACAATTGCCTTGCTAAGCAAGCTTAATACTGTCAGCAACAGAAAGATTCTATCATTTAAGGGACCATGGAGAGGCATGATGCATAGCCCTCAGTTTCTATTACCACAAACATATTAATGCATGTAAGTAGGTAGTATAGTATGTTATGTGCTATTCTTGATAATGAAATGTAAAATTCTTTGTTAGAAGAAACTTACAGGTTTAATATGCCTAAATGAATGTGATCATATGATGGAAGCAATTAAGGCTTAATGACACTGCCAGTTATGGATCAATAGGGAAAAATAACAATTCCTTCCAATGCACAAATAAGTGGAGATGGGCTGATAGCAATTAAGGTCGCCTGAAATCACCTAGTAATGCCCTTTGTAGTTGGATAAGGGTTAATGAGGAATCTTTGGCCCATCCAGTGTTACCTATCCATCACTATCTATTTGCCCAAGGGAGCAACTGGGAGACTTTTTTGATGCAGATAGTTGACTAGATAATTAGTATATGACATAGAGCAGTGCCAGATGATGTAAAACACAGGATACATTAACATTCTTTGCAGAAAAACTGCATTAATGCACCAGTTAAGGTTCAACTTAATGCCACAAAAGTAGGGAAATATGATGATAGGATTTCTAACCTTAAATCCCCTCAATGCAGCAAAAGGATAAGACCATTCAAGCAACCACAGACTGCCATCATCAGGTAAGACAAATAACATACAACTGTTTCCAGATGACACTATCGCAGTAGCACTGATGTGCTACCTTCATGGATTTCTATTTGTGGCATGCACACTGCAAGACAATCATGACATTCCTTCTTTGTGCTGAAACACAGGCTACTGCAGCCAGAGATACAAATCCGTGATACCAGATTACAAGAATTCTTTTGTCTGCAGAAGTACATTCTCCTATGGGCCAGCAGTTCTGTAGCCTCCAGTACTTATGTACACTGTAAGACATACACACACTTGATGGGCTTGTGCTTCTGCAGCCACAGGTGTAAGACATACCCACTGACCTCTGACTGCAGAATCACAGGTGCCACAAAATCTATGATACCAAAATTGCAACAGTACTTCTGTCTGCAAAAGCACTGGCCCCTGAAGGGCCTGTGCCTTTTCAACCACAGGTGTAAGACATACACACCAACTTCTGGCTTGAGAAAGAGAAGGCCCTTGTGATGCCAGCAATTATGCAAATAGAAGTACTTTCACAATGTGGGTTTCATGAGGTCAGTAATGGATAGGGTTGGGCAAAAGTGCAATTTTTCACCCCCATGGAACTTCTGCAGAAATCAGGGAACTTTTGCGGAAGTTTCCGAACTTCCACTTGTGGCGCAGCGGAAAACTTCCGTGAAAGTTGTGGGTGAAATTTCACCCAGTGTCAAATAAAATAAGCCTTAGTGGCTAGTTGCCCCTTAACCCACCCACCCCAGAGGTACAAAATTAAATATCCTTGGTGGATAGCTGTCCCTTCACCCAGCGGATCACCCACCTGGCTTTCAGAAAAAAAATCTAATTTTAAGTAGTGACCCCCTCCCCACCATCTTCATTCGTACTTAAAAAAAAAAGCCTGGTGGTCTAGTGGTTTCCCAATCCAGATCCCCATCCCCAATCTACAGTCCCATATTATTTCTCTGGTGGTCTAGTGCTTCCCAGACCCCTACCCCAGCAGGTGTCCCACCAACCCCGCTCCCACCCCATCGTAAAATGCAGCAGGTGGACCGGCACAGCCTTCCTCTCTCCACCATGGCCAGCCCACTCACTGAGCTGTCAATGAATGAGCCCATTCTTATACAGGAATGTGCTCATTCATTGACAGCTCAGAAATGGGCAAGCAGGAGGAGAGAGGAGGGCAGTGCCGGCTCTGCCCACTGCACTTTACGGGTGGGGTGGGAGGGCTGGGGTGGTGGGACACTTGTTGAGTGGGGGTTGGGGACACTTGACCACCAGGGAAATGATATGGAACTGGGGTTCGAGGATGGGGAGGGGGGTCGGGAAACCACTAGACCATCAGGCAATTTGTTTTTTAAAAGTATGGATGGAAATGGGGGAGGGTTACTATACTCTTTGGGGAGTAAATGGGTGGAGGTGAGGGACCACTAGCCACCAGGGCATTTCATTAGGCTGTGTGGGCACTGTTGGGCAGGGGATGGGGGAGGGAGCGCTACTTTAAAGGAAAAGTTTTTTTTGTTAAAGTTGGGCGGGTGATCAGGTGGGGGGAGGAACCACTAACCACCAGGGAATAGGGGTATTTTTCTTGTTTTCTTGGAGGGGCAGGTGGGGGAGAGACCACTAGCCACCAGGGATTACTGGGCATTCATTCGGGAAGCTTTTTTTCTAAATATAGGGGAGGCGGAATTTCTGTGACAGTTTGGAAATGGATTTTCAAACTTTCACAGAAGCGAAAGTCTGACTTGTGCTTCAGTTCAGCTGGTGAAAATTTTTTTTTGCACACCCCTAGTAATGGATCCAGAAATTGTTCAAGGGTAGCAGTTTTCCTGCTATACAGATGCATACAGAAAAGCATGCACTAGTGGATCATACTGTCTAGTAAGATACCTCATACAGAGTGCATGCATACCTCTGGCTGCAGAAGTTCAGACCCCTTGGGGCATTCTATCTACAGGAAGGCAGGCCCCCATGGAACATGCGCTTGTGAAGCCACACATACTCATGCATGCTGTGTGACATACACACACTCACTGGTGTGGCTGCTTAAGCATAGGCCCCATGTGGTCTGTGCTTATTCAGCCACAGATACAAATCCATGAAGGTAGCACATCAGTACTTTTGCATTTGTGTAATCTGGAAACAGTTGTACATTGTTTTTCTTACCTGACGATGGCTGTCTGTGGTTGCATGGCTTTATCGTTTTGCTGCTTGGAAGAGTTAGGTTCGGAAACTGTAATGCCACATTTCCCTAATGTTAACTAGTGCATTAATGTAGTTTTTTTACAAAGAATTTCCTTTATTCTTGAGATAGTAGAATTGATCCTCATTCATGCAGGTCCCATCAGATCTTGTGTAAACAGATGCAGACACACAGAACCCTCTTCATCTGTCACAGAAATGCAGGGCCCTGCAGCAACAGATATCAAGAATTCATGGGGCTATCTGGTGGACTGTGGAAGCGCTGGGCCCTGCACTTCCTTTTGGCCACAGAAACAGATGATCTGCACAAAAAGCACTTCTGTCAGCCATAGGATAGGGACCTCTGGTACTACAAGATGTAGAGGTGCAGAACTGTTTGCCAAGAGAAGAGTTCTTTTCACTATATGGTACTTGGGCCCATGCAGGCAACCTTGCACCTTCCTGTCCCAGGTTGCAGAGTGGTGTCACATGACAGTGCCATCCCCCCAGCCTTAGCCCATCCTGCTGGCTCACCGAGTAAACCCCTAAACTCAGCTCACTAGCACGGGATCATACAGCACTACCCACTGGGGTAAATGCTGGCACTACACACATTTGTTAATAATAATAATTTTTTTTTTATTTTGACCCCACTTTTTCAAGACAGTCATTTTATGACTCTCCCTTATAAACATAACATGTGGCATTTATAATCTACTAGCCAAAATGTTATTTCATACCACAGGTATGAAAACATGTCTCATGCAGGATTTGAGAAATCACACCTGTCACGTTTATGAGGTGGTGTGGCTATGTTGAAAGTTTGGAGTCAAAATATTGAAAATTAATGAAGTTATCACCGGCCCGGTGGTGCTGAGGGCAGAGGCACTGTTCGCAGCACCTCGCACCACGCCAGTGGTCCGGGTTCAGGAGCGAGCATGGGTCGCTGGGGGCTGGCAGAGAAGGAGAGGGATTGAGCATCTGCAGGATGGCTCTCCCTCTCCTGGGAGGGGGGTTCATGACAGTTAGTGCCCAACTGCCCCCTGGTGGAGGCCGGGGCAGAGATGCACACCGTACTCAGGGGTGGAGTCAGGGGCAGATGCCTGGATGGGAGCACCTGTGAACATGTGCACGCTCACGACCGCTGGTGTCTTTGCATGCCCACTGACTCTGGGGAAGCTTGAACAGGGGAAAAAGTGGTGCCTCCTGTGGCTTGATGGCCGTCCGCGAGTGTTCATCGGGACACTGGCATCCGAGCTGGATCCATTCTGGGTGGGGAGTTAGAGGGCTCCCTGCCACCCCGCTGTGAGGAGTAGGCTGCATGGGCTATATGGGTGCCAGTGGTCCTGGATGAGACTGATGGCATCCGGATCCCAGCTGACAGGGATGCAAGCGAACAGCTGGGATGCAGCGAGGCGGCCACGGGAGGATAAATAAAATCAACCAAAAAAAAAAAGAAAATTAATGAAGTTGTGAGTTCACGCTTAACCTGGTCATTTTACCATAATTTTATATCACATTTTCAACATAGTCTTTTTATGACCCCACCTCATGAAACTGGTAGAGGAACATTTTCAAAACCTGCCCGAAAAGTGATTTTGTACAATGATTTCAAAATCCCCTTTTGCCATGTATTTGAAAACTGTCAACTACCTTGTTCATGAGGTGGGGTTCCAAAAAGGCCATGTCGAATGTTTGATGAAAAAATATTGAAAATTAGCAAAGTTATGAGTGAATGTTTAAATATTTCAGTGTTCACTTATCATTTGGCTATTTTACAATATTTGTACACCAAATTGTCAACATAGCTTTCTTGTGACCCCATCTCATGAGCACGGTAGGTGAAAAATGTAAAATCCTGCCAGAAAGGTGATTTTTTACAGTGAACACAAAATCAGTTTTCAGAGCAAATTTGAAAAATTTCACTTCCCTTGTACAAGAGGTGGGGTCCCCAAAGGGCCATATTGAAAATTTGGTGTACAAATATAAAAAAAATAAGAATGTTTCTAGCCCATCAGTACAGTTGTAGCATTACCGCTCATGATTTCAGTGATCTGAGTTCGCTAGCAAGGTCAAGACATTGGAGGGCCAGCTTGGGGGGGGGGAGAAGGATCAAGTGCCTGGAGGACTGCTCTCTTCCTCCAGGGAGCAGTATTGCAGGGCCCAGGGTATGCCTGGCCCCTAACGGTAAGCTGGGTCAAAAAGGCACCCAGGACTGCCACAGAATGAGTAGGAGGGGTGGGCAGATGCAAATGTATGGCAAACAGGTGCTTGGATCATGCATCATGGCGCCATTGCACAGTGTGCTCTTTGGGGAAGGAAAGTAGAAAGTTGTCAGCAGCAGGATGGTGCTTGGACCATTGCAGGCCTCACACCTGACTAGCTGGGCTTGGTGGTCAAATTACAGGATCGGGTTCACAGTGGTGGATTGGTGGATCCCACCAACCCCACTGGCGAGCAAGCCTTGTGGGTAATGGCTGGTGATTATGTCCTGGCGGATGTCAGTGTGATGGGGCTGGGGGTCCAAGCTGATGGGAGCTGACCGAGACGTGGGAGAAAAAATTGACAATGTTATGAGTAAAAGTTCAAACCCCATTGAAATACATTAAACCAGGCTTACCTTATTTTCTCATCTGGCAGTTGCTGGTTTCAGCAGCAGGATGCCTTTTTTATTGAATACTGGATCTACAATGTGGGGCAGTTTTAGATCCGTGAGGGCATGTGGGGGTGGGGTGAGGAGGGAGGAAGGATGCTGAGTGAAGTGGCTGGGGGTTCAGGGGCTCAGAATGGCAAAGGACGGATTTATTTATTGCAGGTTTTATCATAAAAAAAGATCAACAAGGGATGGTTTTCTTCATTTCAGGAAGCCTAGCTGACATCACTATGGACTGGGCACCCTGATACTGTTTGGAAGCACGGGGCGGTGGGCACCTCAGCACTGCCACCATATATTTAGGAAGGTCAGTTGGCTACCTGGAGGGGAGGGGGGTTAAGACAAGCAGTACCAGGGGTGGGCACCCTGGTCTGCTTATTCATATAAAAGGCAACATTGGGAAGGGGGGTTTAACTACACCTCTTTGGCAGAACCCATTAATCAAAGTGGGGGCATCTAGTATACTTGGAACCCTGGTGAAACAGAGGGATTCATATCCTGGCTGACCCGTGGCAAATGGCCACCATGCACTTGGATTCTTTTGAGAATCTCAGGGCCCAATTTGATCTCCCAAAGTGAGACTTCTGGAAGTACCTCCAGATTTGGAGTGCCATTTCAGCCTGCTAGTAAAGACTTCCTCCCCAACTCTTCCCAATTCCCCCTCCCAACTTGCAGGTATGGTTGACCAGCCCTAGGAGTAGGGCTGGTCTCAGTGGTCTTCTCTATAAGTGCATACTGCAGAAGGTGCATAACTGTAATATTTCCAACTTGCTTAACAAGGAGATTTGGGTCAAATTAGTAGTGAGATTGGCCTGCTAATAGTGAGATTTTGTAACGTTACCAGTTTGTCCTTAAATAGTGACAAAAACAAGAAAAAAAAGCATTTTAAAAACATTTACTATATTTTATTTTGTCAAAAATAAGCACTAAAAAGAATCAACAACTGCTGTAGTTATACAAAGTTATCAGTTACATTGTTGATCACTGATTTACTTTTTATGTGTCTTTGTCTGCCAAAAAAAACAACAAATAGATATTTTTGACAGAATTTTACTTAAGCAGGAGATTTTGCTTCCCAGGAGGGAGGGCTGGAGCTCAGTCAAAAAAAAACAAACCAACAACAGGAGTCTCCAGGCAAAAACAGGAGATAGCACACATATGAAGGTGGCTGATCCCAGTATACCACACTGTCAGCGACATTTCAACAATGAGGTCCTCTACAGCAACAACAGTGCCACGTCATTGTAGGGAACCCGCTGGAACCCGGCACTGTCTGTTGGGGGTCCTGCACCCCCACGAATCAGCTCCGACTTGGAGTTGACAACCCCAAGTGGGGAGTGCGGGGGCACAGCCCCCCATGTGGGGGATTCAGGGGTGAACCACACCCAAAGAAAACACTTGTTTTAATACAAAACTAGAAGTGAAATGCAGTCGACCTGCCGGTTTCGCTGTCTGGTCATTTGACAAACATTTTGTCGACGACCAGTGGTAGATCCGCTAATCCCTTAGATGGGGCAAGTTATAAATGGTTACAGACATTGTGACTAGACATCTCTAAGGCATGCTGGGACCAAGGCAACATGCTCACAATGCTTGTCTAGACACCAAAAGCCTCCTCATCCAGAAAAGATTATGCACTTCTGGAATCATACTCCTGCCAAGCTGAAATTGCTGGGGCTCACAGATCATGACCGGTGCTGGAAATGTGAGGATCCAGATGCACATTCCCTGCACATTTTATGAAATTGTCTCAAAGTTCAGCCATATTGGGTACAAATGAATGTATGTTGCAACCAGATCTTTGGTGGAACCCTTCTGCTGCCACCCAGTTATTCATCCTGTGCCTCTCTGACCCTGTTTCCCCCTAGGATGCAGCTACACTGGCTTCTGATGGTCAATGTTGAAGTCAAACATAATTCTTCAAAAATGGAGGTCCAAGGAGATACCCTCGATTATCCAGTGGTTAGCTGCAGTCAGAAACTTGGCTACTTTGGATAAAATGTCACACTTCACCAAAAAACTATAGCCTCTTAACAAAAGGAATGGGCCCCCTTCTTCCCCTTCCAGTATGTGGTCCAAGGTCCTGTATGAAGACTTGGAACAACCAGACTCTGGCCTGCTGATAACTCTATGTCTGTACAATTTCTGTTGTTTAGATTGTGCTTAATAACTTGTGTGTATCTCTATGGTCATATGACTTTGCTAAAGTGTGACCTGCATTGTGAATGTTCGGTTCAGTTTATTTAAATAAAAATGTATAAAAACAACAGTTTGTTACACTTTATATACCATAAAAACATCTATCACTTCATACAACATTTATCACACAATAAACAGAAGTTTACATTCACTAATATCAATAATATTATCCAAAGAAGAATTTTGCCAATCTGTAGATCAATTTTATAGTATCCATTTTTAAAATATGGCTTTTGTAAAACTCATAATTCTTGGCCATATGCAGTGGGAGCAGGGAATCAAGACATTTTTCCCTTTGTTCAGACCAGTTATTTCAATCAAATAAAATATGCATAATATCTGGTTTTGAAATATTCTGGCAAGAGCAGCCTCCATTTCGTATTTTATAATAACATTTGTTTAAATAATAGTAAATGTTTCCCATGCAGGCTAACCTTACTTTACATAACATATTTCTATGTCTACTATTCTCACACAGAGCTAAGTATTTTTCTTGCCCCCAGTTCAGTTTAACCCTTGAGTATGTACCTGTAGAGTCCAACTCATGGATATTAGTGAAGTCTACTTGCACAGCTACATCCTTAATTCTTTCCCTAACACTGTTTAAATAGGATTGTAAATTCTCTAGTGTTGAAATACACCAAAGCTCTCCACAGCCTATATTTTTTAGGGTTTCATTTAATTTATAGAACCAGCATTTCCTTATGTCCCATTTAAGAATGTTGTTAGTAAATTCTTCCCAACAAATCTTGGGTAGTCTATCATCATTTTATTTTTATTTTTATTTAGCTTTTGTTGACCGGGTAAGTGCACTAGACAAATCCTGCCTATTTTCAGGCACGACCCGGGGGAGAGGGGATACAGATGAATGCCAACTGACCTTGAACCAGATTAAGCTGTTGGTGGTATTTTTAGTGAATGAGGGAAATTTGGCCAGGACACCGGGGAAATTCTCCTACAATTCATTTATATCATACTGCCCCAGTAATTTGCCTCCCTTATCAATATTTTGGTATTGACAGAAAGCATACCTGATTCCAATCTAAGAAAGGAGGATGGTGTATCCCACAGCAAATTCAATGTTACTCTTAAAAACTGATTTTGGACACATTCTATATTTAACTTCTCTATAGATAAGCCCCAGATTTTGCTACCATAGAGTATTTGTGTCATTAATTTGGCCTCAAAAGTTTTCTGTAAAGCCGTAAAAGAGTTATTTGCAAAATTGTTTGTGAAATTTCTTATTGCACCCATAGTTTTGTATAAATTGTTTTTAAGTTCTGCTAGATGTGGGTTGCATGACCACTTTGAATCAATCTTTATCCCAAGAAATTTAAAATTATCTTACTTCTTCAAAACAGTTCGCATCAATATTCCAGATTTCCTCTTTTATTTTTGCCTTTCCTAGAATTAATATTTTAGATTTATCTATATTCAATTCTAAGTCCAACTCAGATAGCGAGTCCAAGGCATTAACCAGACCCCTTCTAAGTCCCAGGGGAGTCTGGGAAATAATAATTGCATTATCCACATATAATATTTGAATTTTCTCTTAATTATAACTGGGGCAAAAGTATCAGTTTTAGACATATTGAAAATAAGTGTTTCTATATATAGATTAAACAAAATTAGGGACAGTAAACAGCCCTGCTTTACTCCACTGTTTATGGCTAGTTCCTTAGACAAGGCAACATATCTCCTATACCTAACCTTAGCTGCTGTATCCTGGTGCAAAAGCTTTAAAATGGCCAACAAATCAGGGGCAATTTTTAGTTTAGCTAATATATCCCACAACTTCCCTCTGTTCACTGAATCAAAGGCCGCCCTTATATCCAAAAAGACTATAAAGGGTGCCTTTTTTACAGTGACTATACTTCTCCACCAAAACGTTCAAGGAAAACAGTAGATCCAAAGTACTAAACCCTTGTTTAAATCCGCACTGGAATTTCAATAGTAATTTATAATCATCTATCCACATATGTAGTCTTGTTAAAATTAATCTAGAAGACACGTTCTGCACAACAGGTAATAAAGTAATGGGCCTATAGTGTTTTTGGGTCATGTTTATCTCCCCTTTTGTATAATGGAACGATGATTCCTTTATTCCAGCCATATGGTAAAACTAAATGAGTACAGACTACTATAAATACAGGAGTAAGTATTTTTGGCCCAAATTCTGGGTTATGTAAAAAAATCTCTGCAGGGAGACATACACTCCTGCTGCTTTATTTTGTTTCTGAGCTAAAATTGCTGACTCTACTTCCTTTACTGTAAATTCCAACAGATTTTCCCCTAGAGAAGAAAATCATTGCAAGAAACTATTTGAGGACTGTCCATACTTTCATTTGTGTTTTTATATATTTTGTTAAAATGGTCAATCCATTTGTTAGCACTAATTAAACCATTCATGTTGTACCAAACATTGTTCGCATTACAACCACTAGCTACCATGGTCCAGAAGGTCTTGGAATCATTCCTTAGAATACAGTCTTGGAGCTCTTCCCATAATTTCCTTCCATATTTTCTCTTTTTGAAATCCAGCAACTTTCTATATTCATTTCTTGTTTTATTTAGTGCCACCAACACTGTACCAGATTGCATTCTGGATCTAATTTTCCCAACTTTCTTAATTTCTTTTCTAAGCCTATAACATTCTACATCAAACCACAGCTTATCTGCTTCAATCACTTTGCTTCATTAGGTCTCTCATGGGAGTTTAGTTCGTCCACAAAAAGTTTTGAGCACAGCATCACATTTTTTATTATATTCTTCCCATTTTCCTGATCATTTCCTAAAATACCAAATATTGTTTACAGGATTTCTTCTTTCTCAATTACTTCATCCACCACTACCTTTGTATACTCATTCCACTGAATTTTTTTCCCAAATTTAATACACATGTGTTGGTCTGCAATGTGACTGGCCTCCTTATTTATTTTATTAATATTATATGCAGTATATATTGTGCACATTACTGGGAAGTGGTCACTGTCCCACATTTTTAAGACCTCAAATTTTTCAACTGTGTTATATTCACTTGGCTCTAGTACACACAAATTCAGCACAGCACCCCCTTTCTTTGTGGGAAAAGTATAATCTCCCACCCAGTGACCTCTTGTATGCCCATTCAAGACTCTTAGACTGAACTTGTTGAAAAACTGTAAAATAGTTTAACCATTATTTGTTAATAACTTATTTTTTGAATGTCTTACAGGATTGTTAAAAACATCATCTAGGTCCCAATTTATTGTTTGTTCTTCTAGGAGATTACCAATGTGAGCATTAAAATCACTTGCTAATAATAATTTACTCCCTTGGAGTCTAAACTTCATAGACTCCAAGCTGTCCCCTATCATTTTAATCACTTTCTGATTCTCTTACAACTTCAAACCAGGAGGAATATAAATATTAAATATGATCCAAACATTTTTGCCATATGCAGTCACAATATATAGATAAATAAGGGATATGCAGCGGTTCAGTGTGTGATAATGCATTTATCTTGTACAGTTTCCTGTGACCTCAAGTAACCTCACGAGTGCGAAGGCACAGTGGAGAGATACTGAAGGTCACTGGAAACTGTACAAAATAATGCATTATCACACACTGAACCACTGCATATTCCATTTATGCAACAGGTTTAGATGTTGTGTGAACATTTTGATTTTGGTAGGTGTAAATAATTTGTCAAAAGGAAAGAAAATTGAATTTTATGCTGTTTTTGCTAATTATAAAAACAAAATGGTATCTATATATGAAACACCACTCATTTTGTAGATATTTTGAGCTGAACATTTTACGTGCTCACAGTACCATGCTATCATTTTTGTTTTAAAGTTATTTATATTTGTTTGTCAAAAAGTAAACAAAAATTACATTTCTTCTGTTTTCTTGCTAACCATATACAATATACAGGGTTTATATAAATGAAACAGTATTCATTTTGTAGATAATTTTGTGCTGAACAATTTTCGTGCTCACAGTACCATGTTATCTTTTTCGTTTTTAAGTTATTGACATTTAAATATGGTTAGTACTGGTTCTGAGGCCGAACATTCTAAATGAATTCTGAAGAGAACTGTGTAGATAAATGAGCTAGTGATGTAGTTACTGTGTGGATAAATGGGTGATGATGTAGTTACTATGTGGATAAATAAATTTATTACCATAGTAGCGAAGATAAATGGTTTTATTCTACAGTTTTTATCCTGACCCCTGTTGCATAAAATTTGTTATAAGAGCCAACTTCAGTTACCTTATATTCTATGCTAGTATCAACCAGGATAATCAAAACTCCTTTTAACCGTCCATACTTTTCCCCCATAATCTGGTGAAACCCAGGCATTATAATTTTCTATCATTTGCTCATCAAAACTTTTCATCCATGTTTCTTGTAGCAATATAATAGTAAATTGTTTTAACCATTGCATGCATTCTTTATCTAAAAGCTTGTTTCTTAATCCAGCTATATTGCAGCTAAGAAATTATATTTTAGTCATTGACTTTCCTCTAGTACCCAGTCAATTATTTCCATCAGACAAACTTATGGTTGAATTGCTACTAACAATACTAATCAAGGAATTTTCATCTTCCATTAATATAGATAGCTCCAGGGATTCCTCTTCCTCCAAAATTATACTACTGTTTATCCTTTTGCCTAATTATTTTCTTCCTCTTCTCATTACTATTTCTTCCTTACCCCCCCCAAAAAAAAATATGTATCGTTTCACTTGGCTTTATATATACTGTTATCCGGGGCTGTTTAAGGGATTGAACTTCCCCAATTCCACCACTCTTTTTGGAAGGGTTTTTTAATAATTTTGGGTCTGCAGTTTTTTCTGGGGTTGGCCTTATTGTAATATCAACTGTTATGCCAATGTCAGAAAATTTCTCTTTTAAAGCAGTTAATCTTTTTATTTTTATTTTCTCAGCATTAAGGACCACACAAACCCATCCCTTAAATGGGCTGGCCTGATATCTGTATACTGACTTGATATCCTGCCAGCTAAATGTACTACCTAAAAAACCTTTACACAGGTTATAGGTTGTCAAGTTAAGAATATAATTATTTTTCAATTTTACTTTTGGCAGACCTTGTATATACAAAGTGGGTAATAAATCACTTGAAGCTATCAACCGGTCCTTTTTCTCCTCTAATGTTTCAACTAGATTATCCTGTTTCCCCTTGAAATAATCCAAGTCCTTTTCTGGTTTTATTCTGAAATTGAAATCTTTTTTTTCTTAACTATACTATCCTTGGCTTTCTCCTACTGTGCCTCAAACTCTGCTGCAATTACACTATCTGTTTGTTTTCTCTTGTCTTTCTTTGTTAGGTCTTTTGTTCTTTTTCTTCACTTAGAATATCTCTTTTGCTTTTTTCACTCTCTAATTTATTATCACCTTTTCCAGAATCCATTCCCATTTTCTCTAATTGATTTTTCCTTTCCTTAAGCTCCTTTAGCAACAGATTTATTTCTTCCACTTCTTTGTTGGAAACTGATTCCATAATTGCTGTAATACTTCACCCTTCTTGATTTCCTATTTTATTCTGCCCATCAGTTTGCACCTTATCTGTCTTTGATTGGAGATTCTCCTTTTCTGCTGTTGGCACTAAGGATGGTTCATCTATTTGGACCTGTGACTTCATGTCTTTTCTATGATTTTAGAGATTTTATTTTTCTGAGACATAAAAAATCCACAAAAGCTCTAGCTATAGTAACCAATTCCAAGAGTTGTGTGTTCCTATAACAGATTTATTTCTTTAACTCATTAATTCTGAGTATTAAATTATCATTATCCCCACTAATCCTGTTTTTGCGGGGTATCTCCTCGTCTTTGAGGTCCGTCTGTATATGACCCAAATACTTTTTCCACACAGAGGTGGCAACTTCTTCAAATTATCTAAACATGTAGTTTTTGGCTCTAAATTACAACACTGTGTAGATGTAGATAAAATAAGATTCAAATTATTTGAGAAAAGATCAATTTTTTTGATATTTGTAATTCTGGTAAAGTAATGCTTCTAATATTTCTAATGGTCTCCCCACCTGCTGGAATTGATCTTACAGAATTGGTTTCAGAAACTGTTCCCTCATTCTTATCTACCCCTAAGAGGCAATCAGTTTGAGCGGTTTGATGTAACTCCAGAACCTGATTCTCATCTACCATTAAATTAGGCACATCTTCAATGAGATCAGATAAATGTAATTCAGAACCTATTTCATTTGATTTGTTCCCATTAGGATTATCCACTTTTATTTGTAATGATCTCCCTATTGTTTTTTCCCTCCCACCTATATGTACCCACTTCATTTGTTTAGCAGAGGCTTCTTCTAAACTCCTAATTCTTTTTAGAAGTGGGTGTATAGAGGTCCGTGACTCTAGAGACTCAGACCCAACAGGGGACAATGTCAGTTGTGGGACAAAATATTTTTTTATTACTTTTTTATTACCTCTTAACTCTATTTGATTAGTTGGTGATTGCAAATACCCTAGTGTTCCCTCTACCTCTCACTCGCCCCTCTCCCAGCCTGGCTCTCCTATCTTTTCCTATAATTTCCTATACCCCTTTCCTCCCCTGTGCTCATCTCTTCCCTGTCATACATCTTGTATATATATATATATTTTTTTTTATTTATTATACCATGTACTGTTGTCAGCTGTAAGGTATTTAGCGCAATATTTCCTGCTGTATGACAGCAGTCCTGTGTCTTCATTATGATGGCCTTAAACACATCCATCAGATTTTTACCTCTGACCCTGCCAGACCAGCATGGAATCATCAACCTACAGCTGTGGAAACTGTCTATGCTTTAACATATATATATATATATACACATATATATATAAATATATATATATATATATATATATATATATATATATATATATATACATTTTGTATTGTTTTCCTTTTAATGATTGTTACTCTCCTGATTTATGCTTTTACCCCCTGAATTTATCTGTTTTTGTACCTTTCAATGGAATATCTCTATTCCCCAGGTCGCCCCTGAAAAAAGGACATGACTGTCTCAGTGGACTCACCTAGTTATCAAAATTCAAATAAATAAAATGCAATAAATATTCTTGAACTGATGCCACTTCTTTGGACTAGCCAGCCCCATTGGAATATATTTTTGAAAGTATCAAGAAGCCTGGTAAAACTATCACACAGCTGTCACTCCTCAGACACAGGAGAGGAGAAAAGCTGTCAGAATTCTTGGTGGGCATGGGAAAGACAATGCAGAAGGCATACTGGGAGGGCAGTCTGGCCACTTTGCATATGGACAGAGTATGTACAGAACAAATACTCGAAGGAGCAGTGTACTTGGATCAGACCCTGATGAACCTTCTGCTGAGTAATAGGATGAACACAAAAGCAACCCATTTATGGAGATGTGATCAACAAAGTGAGGGAGCAGAAGAAAGATAACTATTTCTGAATATACTTTGGACTAACACTCAGACAGCAACCACTACATTGATGGGGAGTGCACCTGTGTTGGTTCAGGAAGGCTTTGAAACCAAAGGGCTACTGGCATAATTTGAGAATTTGATTTTGTTGGTCATGGAAACATGGGCAGATAGATGCCCATGAGCCAAACATAAACCTGTAAACTCAGCTGAGATACAAACTCATATGGATATTACCCCCCCAGGAGGTGAACGTTTGACCTTGCCATAGGCCCAGGGGATATATTGAGCAGGAACCCATAGGAGCTCAGTTCCCCCACCTCTTACAAAGCTGAATTAAAATTCCTTCCTCTCCTGTCATCTTCCTCCTTCAATACTATATGAGGATTCCACCACCTAAATATGGCATTTCTCCCACCTACAAATCTAGAGGCAATAATCCACCCACCTGAACATTTCAGATTTTAGCCCAGACCTCAATACTGGAGGGATGGATTCATGAGTTATTGATGTGGAAAGGAAGGTCATCAATGGAGAAAGTGTCCCAGTGCTGAAGATTTATGGAGGGTTAACAAGTAACTCATCCAGATGCTGGCAGTGCAGGCAAACACTAGCATGGCTCAGTAAGGGAGCACACTAAGCTGCAGATACTGGCTGCTCCCAGCAAGCAGTCACCAAGTCAATGGTCAAGTCAACCAAGGAATTTCCAGTTACACTAATTATGCTAGTGGGACCTTTGTCAGTAATCCAGGTCATGGCTGACTGACTACTTGATTATGCTGTTTCAGATGGAGACTCCTTAGTGACTCTTAAAGAGTACTATGACAAGTACCTGTCACACCAAACACTGCCACCACAGCAGAGACTTGATGAATGGGGATTGAGTGACAAGGCATCCCTTAACTCAGATGCATCAAGGTATGGATTGGTTTCCCAATTAAGGTCAGAGTCTATGGGCTGATGGAAAACCTAGCACTGGTATGTACAGAGCTGAGAATGTATGACCACATCCCCATGTTAATAGGAAAAAATATGCTCATGGTTAGATAGGACAGCTGTACAAAGAAAGAGAAGCCCAACAACAAGGATAAGCACTGTTTGTGAATGGACTGGTGAGGCAAGCCTACCAGACACAGTCCCATCATTTCCATCCAACACTGTATGTACCATCAGTGGAATGTTGAAAATGAAGGAGGATGTGATCAACCAGATACTGGTGACTGATGCTCCTGAAGAACTTGCTTACCAGAGGAGCTGTTGGTCAAGCCCATAGTGTTACCTGTGCATGTATTTCCCTATATCAAGGGGGTACCTATGCAATTGAAGAAGTGACTGCATGTGACATCACAGTGAGTAAAGGGAGAACCTTGATCTGGATATACTGTGCAGACATGGCAGTGATAAGCCATGCCCTCAGCAGAAGAAGCAAAACAAGCTATTGATCCTGTATTCTGCAGCTATTTTTTTGGAAACTCACTGCTACATGAGGAAAGGAGAATGAAAGGTAGGAAGGTGCAGAACTGCAGGCCAGAAAAAGGGTAATCAGATTTGGGAGATGGTCAAAAATCAAAAATAAGATAAAAATGAGGCTTCCAGAAAAGTAAGGGAAAAACAGAAAGTAAAATAAAAAGAAATGCTTAATTGCCATAGAGAACCAGAATTGTGTTACTCTAAAATGATTTTCACTGCAAAAATGGATTTACCTCTTGTTGTTCAAACAGTGATCTTATGTTTAACAATAGGCAATCAACCCAGGCTATCCAATTTTAAAACTACTTGTTGTTTAAAGTTTTAACATTGGGGGCCCAATTGCTGGTAACGCTCAAGGTCAGCACAAAACAGATGATTTCCTCTCAGTTATGTCACTATGCAAAGCTGCAATAGCCAAGCTTAGCCTTACACAGCAGGGAGAAGGAGTCCCCCACAACACCACCACCACCACAAGTGCAGCTCTATGCAGTTGCCAATTCAGATGGTAGCAGGTGTTATCCAGGATAGCATCATCTAACATCCTGGTGACTAATCATAGATGTGACATAATGCAGTATTATGATATGCATTGAGTCCTGTGCAAAGCACTAAGTCTCTATTGACAACCTCCACTATATCCTCATCAGTTCCAAGTACTAATCGATCTCTAGTTACGGCCACATCACCTGATGTTGCTCCTGATCAGACAATGTCATCCCCTTCCACTAGTGCCCAGTCCAGACTCTGATCACTTAGTACCATTCTCGCTGTCCTGGATATCATTCCTCCATCAACTACAACCAGTCCCATGTTGATTTTTTAAAATACTTCACTCCCACAGGTCCTAAAACAAGACCTTCCTCAGTTCCTGATGTAATCCCCTTCAGTGCCAGTGCATTAGGGATGTTAGAACTCAATGACATTCTGGGTTCTGGTTCTAGTATAAAACATTTGAAAAAGTTCTAGGGTTGAAATTTTTTAGAACTTCTTAGAACTGTGAATGACAGCTTATAGTATACACTGCAAGCCTATTGGTTGACAGTGTCAACCAATGGGTTTGTAGTGATTTCAGTAAGCTGTCATTCATTGACAGTTCAGTTGGTGGGCAGCCATGGAGGTGTGTGGAGGGCTGTGCTGCTCACTGGCTGACTCAACATGCTGGGATAGGGGGTTGGGATGAGATGTGGGTGTCTGAGTGGGTGAGGGGATGGGAGCCACTACACTATTGGAAAGAGGGCAGGGAAAATTATTTTATTTGAATGGGGATTGGGACGGGGGATACTACACTATAGAAAAGAGGGCAGGGGACAGTATTTTATTTTATTCAAATGGGGATTGGTTGGGGAGGGGGACACTACACTATGGAAAAGAGGGCATGGGATATTATTTTACTTTATTTGAATGGGAATTGGGATGGGAGTGGGGGACACTGCACTATGGAAAAGAAGGCATGGGATATTATTTTATTTTATTCAAATGAGGCTTGGGATGGGGAGGGGGACACTACACTGTGGAAAAGAGTGAAGGGGAAATTATTCTTCTTTTTATCCAAATGGGGATCAGGATGGGGGGACACTATAATATGAAAAAGAGGGCAAGGGAAATTATTATTTTTTTATTTGAACAGGGATCACAATGGGGAGGGGGACCACTACAGTATGGAAACAGGGTAGGGGAAATTATTTTTTTTATTATCTGAACAGGAAACAGATTGAGGGGAGACACTACACTATGGAAAATGGGCAGGAAACAGGATTATTTTTTAATTGAACAGAGATCGGGATGAATGAGACTGGGGTTTGAGGCTACACAGCACTGGGCTGGGGGGTTGCTGGCCACTGGGCACATCCCTGCTGAATATATGCAACTGCAGCCAGACTGGCATGCAAATAGCCCTTTTGTGCCTTACATGCCTAATGGCCACATTTGCATTTTCCTGGTTGAATATCTGGAATTTGGGCCTGGTGCATCTGGATACATGCTGAGCATCCCCATTTCAGGTATTCAAGCCATTCCCCGGGATGCACCGGTGCATTGTCTGTAGCCCCTATTTACGCTGCCTGCTAGCATTGCTATGTTCAGATGAGATGCACAATCACACATCTCATTTGAATACAGCATTTTTTTATTGCACCGGACCATTTATTTGGGCAGAGCATCTAAATGCACCAGCCATCCCCAGGCTTTGAAAATGGGGGCCTAGATCATCACCAACATTCTTCAATGAAGTGTGAAGGAAAACATTTATTTACATTTGTTAACCTCAGCTACTTGCTTCTATCACTTTTAAATAAGTAACTCAGAAGTTCCTATGTGTTAAATTTTTGTACTTAACACAAAGTCAAGGTACTGCAATCTAATGACTTTTCTCTCCTCCCCGAGTCCCTTATGTAAATATTTTTATTCCAAAGGTTTTACCATGAAAGGCATATTGAAATACTGGTAGATTCAACTGTGTGGCAAAGTAGCACCCACTACCTCCTTAGGCCTGAAAACAGTAACTGTTTTAGCCTAATCTGAGTTTTAAAAAGGAACACTCTACATTTTGGGAAAAAGTGCTACCTCCTTAACAAAGTTGCTACCTAAATTTTAGATCCTTCCCTAGTAGGGAGAATTACTGTCAATATGCAATAGGTTAAGAAAATCAACAACTGTGCAAAAGGCAAATACAAAATTCAAAGAAGTATGATACAATAGGTTGGTGCGTCATTTCACCAAAACCATTCGGGTTGCAAGACCACCGCTAAAAAGTAGTGATTAGTCATCATTGATGCCCATCATTACATACAATTGAGTAACTAGTTTCTAAAAAAGTGCACACACAAGGTTTGCAAATCTAAATTATAGGGCAGGGGTCTGGGGGCTGCCTAGATTTCCAGAAAATGTGGGGGTTTTGGTGTATTCTGCTGCATTTTGGGTGTCATTCGTAATACAATTTGCTACCTTCCTCTAGCCCAGTAAATTGCACCCTAGCCACTTCCCCAGAGTTCCCACAGTCCAACATGCATGAGACAAGCAATAATGTAATGGGCACGCATGCGAGGAGTGAGGGGAAACCTGGCACAGGTTTGCCATTGTAACCAGCTGATTATTATATCAAATTATAACCGTATTTCCCTATAGGAAAAAAGCTCCCCAGTTATTACATGAGAATAATACTTAAAAATAATGAAACAGTGCACAAACCACAAGCATTTTGCATTTTGCTACAAGTTTTATTTCAGAACACCATAGGGATCTTTGACTAACGCCCCTAAGAAGTGCCTCATTAGGAGGCTTTGTCAGGGAGCAGTGTTGGTTATTATGCATTTTATGCACAAGTGCAGTCAATCACATGGTCCAATAACATCTGAATTCAAAACCACCAATTACCATGGAGAGAAAAACATTTAAAAAAAAAGCACTTGCAATCAAATACATCATCACTCTGTAGAAAATTTGTTTTGTAAAATACACATGGTTTTTGTGTTTTAACTTCATCTCCAGAATAAACCCACACACTGCAGGTTCACTTTAATCTTTTATACTTTGTATAGTAGTATCAAATACCTGTCATTTAAAACACATCTGTCTGAGAGGCATGATGGACTTTATAAGTACAATTGAAGGGTCTGAGTGGTCAGAGAAATACAGATGGTTACCTACTGTGTAGCCCCTCCTTTTCCTGTTCTTCTTCCTTTTGCCTCAGGACTGGGTGTCTATTGAATAAGGAGTCCCCTTGAGATTGTATTAGGAAGATGGCCAGGGAAGGGTGGATATATTTGCTTTAAAATCAGCTTCTTATTCATTTAATCCTGTAATATAATCCATTTAGAGCAAGGGCATCCTTCACTCTCAATATGACTCCCAGTAATTTTTCCAATGAAAGACCATTTTATTTTCATGATCAGGTGTGCCCCTTTAATTTTTTTTACTACACTAATTTTCCATTGACTTTGATTGCAGTCTGTTTTAGCTGTTTGTTCACAATATCACCTTTTTGGAATAAAGGATCATTTGCCTAAATGTTTGATTAAGAAAAGTTATCTACAGACTCAGTTGAGAGGAACAGCTATAATACAGGCTTTACCTGAGTTGTGGTGGCTCACTGCCTCGCTCTCTTGCTCTCTACACCCGACTGGAGTTTAGTCCTCTTCAGTCTGGACTAGTACTACTCTGGTGGTGACTGGGTGATGCTACAGCTGTGTCAGGCTCTGACCAGACTGACTGTCCATCTCTCCTGACTTTCTCTTTCTCTCCTCACTTTGTCCCTGCCCCTGATTCCCGAGCAGTGACTGGCCTCCTGATCCTGTTCTCTGGCCCCTGACCCTCCAAGTGATGGACTCACACCCCCGCTGACACTAACAGACCAACAATGCTGCACACTTGAAAACTTCACATACAAGCATGACACTAGTGCAGTTTTGTTTTTGGCACCTTGGTGACAACATCACAAGCCGATAATATGACTGTAAAAAAAGTTATCTTGCAATTGGTTGGGACTGGGAGGAGGACTGGATGCTGGGGAGGCAGTGGAAGGGGGCCGCAGGCAACAAACTGTAAAAAAAAGATGCCCATTCATAGAAACATAGAAACATAGAAGTTGACGGCAGATAAGGACCGCAAGGCCCATCCAGTCTGCCCATTTCTTTTTCTACCTTATAAATGTGCCATCGGCCTTTGCTATGTCAGTGACCTATCTATTCATAGTCATTTGTATTGCTCCCTTATGCCTATCCCATGCCTGTTTGAAGCCCTGCACTGTATTCATAGCCACTACTTCTTGTGAGTAAGCCATTCCATGCATCTACCACCCTTTCTGTGAAAAAGAATTTCCTCACATTCCCCCTTAATCGGCCTCCCTCTAATCTCATGCTGTGTCCTCTTGTCCTGCTATTTTTCTTATATTTAAACATGTAGACTCTTTCACCTTGTTTATGCCTTAAGGTGTTTAAATGTCTCATATCATCCTCTCTCCCTCCTTTGCTCAAGGGTATACATATTGAGCTCCGTTAATCTGTCCTCATATGTCTTGGGATGCAGTCCCTGCACCATTTTGGTTGCCCTTCTCTGGACTGCCTCAATTTGGTTAATGTCCTTGTGAAGGTGTGGCCTCCAATACTGCGCAGTACTCAGATGGGCCTAACCAATGTCTTGTACAGAGGGATTATTACCTCCCTCTACGACTTGTGATACCCCTACTAATACACCCTAACACCCCCTAGCCTTACCTACTGCTTTAGAGGTCTGCTTGGATGATTTCAGGTCATCAGTGATGATGATGCCCAAGTCTCTTTCTTCCTTTGTGACTGCTAGCAACTCCCTCCCAGCCTATAAGTGGCTTCAGGGTTTCTCTTCCCTATGTGCATGATTTTGCACTTCTTTGCATTAAATCCCAGTTGCCACTCTTCTGACCATTCTGCTAGTTTATCCAGATCTCTTCTCATTCTGCCCACCCCATCTGGATCATCTACTCTGTTGCAGATCTTGGTGTCATCTGCAAACAGACAAGCCTTACCCTCTAGTCCATCTGCTAGGTCACTAATGAAGATGTTGAATAGGACTGGCCCCAGGACTGATCCCTGAGGTACCCACTTGTGACTTGCATCTCTTCTGACTGTATACCATTTACCACCACTCTCTGTTTTCTGCCAGTCAACCAGTTTGCCACCTAGTTGACCAACTTGACCCACCCCGAGCCTACCTAGCTTATTTATCAATCTTCTATGTGAACAGTGTCAAAAGCTTTGCTGAAGTCAAGGTAGCGACATCAACTGCTCCCCTGGTCCACCACTCTGGTTACCCAGTCAAAGAAATCTATGAGATTAGTTTGACAGGACCTTCCTTTGTAAACCCATGCTGTCTTGGATCCTGTGCCCCTATGGATTCAGGTGTTGCACTATCCTTTCCTTAAGGAGTGCTTCCATAATCTTGCCCACTACTGAGGTAAGACTGACCGGTCTGTAGTTCCCGCCTCCTCCCTGCTACCACTCTTGTGGAGTGGGATCACATGAGCCCTTCTCCAGTCTTCTGGGACCTCTCCTGTGCTCAGAGACTCACTAAACAATTCTGCTAATGGCTCTGCTAGTTCCTCCTTTAGCTCCTTAAGTACCCTGGGATGTATGCCATCAGGTCCCATTGCCTTATCCACCCTGAGCTTAGCAAGCTCTTGTAGGACCCTTTCTTTGTGAAGGGAGTAGTGCTCACCTCCCTCCCCTGTGTCCATGATGCTGAGCTGTGGGCCCTGCCCTACCTTCTCTTCAGTGAATACTGAGCAAAAGTATCTATTTAGGATAGATGCCTTTACAGGGTCCTCCTCCTCACATGCTCCCTTTCTCCATTAAGCTTAGCAATACCCCTCTGGACTTTCTCCTTTCACTAATGTATCTATAGAAAGTCTTGTCACCTTCTTTTACTGTTTGTGCTAGTGTTTCCTCAGTTTGGGACTTTGCCTGCCTTGCTGCCTTACCTGCTTCCCTTAGGGCAGTTTGGTATGCCCCTATCTTCATCCGCTGTGTTCCTTATATTTTCTGAAGGCCAGCCTTTTGGCTCTGACCTTTTCTGCTACTGTATTTGAGAACCAAAGTGGTTTCCTTCTTTTTGCACTTCCTTTTCTGTCTAACACAATGGGATGTTGCTTCCAATGTGCTTATCCTTAATGCTTGCCCACTTTGCCTGTACCTCCTCACCTGTGTTTCTTTTTCCAGGGCTAGCTTAACTCTGTTGGCCATCTTATCAAAGTCAGCTCCTCTGAAGTCCCATATTTTGCCTTGGAATGGGATGATTTAGATGTAGTAGCCAAATTGAACCATACCATGTGATGGTCACTGGCCCCAGGTGACCTTCTACCTGGAGATCTGTGATCCTTCTTTGTTAGTCAGTACTAGATCTAGGATAGCCCTGTCTCTTGTGGGTTGCTGTACCAGTTGTTTGAGGCCTCCTGCAGGGAATCCACTATGAGTCTAGTTCTGGCAGATGTTCCTGCTGGTATTGACCAATCTGTATCTGGCATGTTGAAGTCTCCATTATCAGAACCTCCCTTTAGCTGTCATGTTTTGTATATCTTCTAACAGTAATGTGTCTATGTCCTCCCTCTGGTCTGGGGCCTGTAGACAACCCCAGTTCTTATGGCTGTCCCATTTCCTGTTTCAGGGTGACCCACAGTTCTTCTGGCTCCTTATGTGTATTCTGAATTTCTGTAGCTTTGATATTTTCATTAACATACAGGGCCCTCCTCCCCTTTTGCACCTCGGTCTCTTCTGAACAATACATAGCCAGGTACTGAAGTCTCCCAAGTGTGGTTACTGGTAAACCACGTCTCACTAATTGCTACTATGTCCAGTTTAGCCTCTGACATTATTGCCTGCAGGTCTGGGATCTTATTTCCCAGGCTGTGAGCATTTGTGTACGATTTTCCATTGGCCAGATTTTGGTGTGTTAGTTGTTGGGTGAGGTTTGGCATTACCCCTGTGCATCGTATGGGGGAGACAAACCTTTTTCTTCCCTGGTGATGCAAATGAGCGGCAAACACACTGAATTCCAGTTGACCACTAGCTGAGGGAGGTGTTCTTCCCATTCAACGTATGAGGTGCTGCACCCCTCTCCCATTTGCTGGTTTAAATATTCTGCAAAGGCGTCAAACTTCTGCCCAATGCACTGACTCCTCTTTAGTCAGATGCAGTCCATCAAATTTAAAGAACTTTCGCTCCCAGAACTGTTGCCAGTTCCTACAAATCTGTGTCCTTTTTCCTGGCACCAGTCCTTGAGCCATGTGTTTAGCTCCCTATCTCCCCTTCTCTGACCTTCCGTCCATCTGCTCCCTTCTCCCAGACTGGCAGGATCTCAGAGAAGGAGATGCCGGACGAAATAGATGATAGTTTGTCACCAGCCTAGTCAGGTGTTCCTTGGTCTCCACAACTGACCGGCTGGCGAGATCATTAGTCCCTATGTGTACTAGGACATCAATGTTTTCTCCTGCTTTGTGAACAATTTTAGCAATGCGGTCAGTGTCTCTCCATGCTGATGTACCTGGAGACATCTGACCATCACCTAGCTGGAGATGGGTATCAACTCCCGAATCATGGAGTCTCCTATGATCAGAAGTTTTGGATTTCCTTTGTGCTTGTTTAGTTTTGGTTCCTGATTTGGGTGAGTATTGTTGTGCTAGCTCCTGTGCGCAGTGTCCTGCTCTGCAGTGTCTTCTGCCTCTTTATTTGATTTCAGAGATGAGGCAGATACCTGTTTATAGTGTTTATATGGTTTTTGGAGGTAATGTGTTGGAGAGCAGAGAGTGATGGGGCACCTGATTTGCTCCTCCTAACCACCTGCCAACCTCCTGGACCAACTACCCTCTGCGGTTGAGGTTTTCTGTTGGATGCTGGGGAAATGGCGGGTGGTTCTTATAATGTATTTCCTCTTCAATATGAAATTTGAGGCATGCAATCTCTGCCCATGCTGCCCGGAGCTGAGACCTAAGATCTCCAAAGGCCCAGCATGTAGGACAGTGTCCTAAATCCTGTAAGAATGTCCTACTGAAAATTGTTCCACAGTACCTGCAGTTAATGAAATCCATTCCAAATAAGTTGCTGGGTTTGTAACCTAGTCAGAGTAATTAGAAGAAAAAAAATGCAAGTAATGGTTTAATTGTGCTTTGTTTAACTTGTTATAACAAGTTAAATTACTAGTGCCCTGTAAATGAGATCACCTTGTGGAGGCCCCACTGATCCGCCCTTCCTGCTCTGCCACAGGAAATGTCACAACTGTGGTACCCTATAAATGGAGTGTAGCGTGGGTGGTTGGGGATGGGGTGGGTGGCTGGGCCCTTCCTGCCTAAAAGAAGAACCACGGACGAAAGAACAAGGAGGTAGAGCAGAAACAATCAGTCAACAACAAATGCAGTAACCCTGAAAGCTTAACCTAATGTTAGATAAAACTGTAAAACCTGTAAAGCACCACCTGTAATAATTTAGAGAAGATATACCCTGTAAGAAACACTTTGCTCCAGAGAAAAATAAAGCAGTAACAGAAGATATACCTTGCAAAGACAATTTGAATCAGAAGATTACAGCAGTAATCTGTTAGACATACCTGTAGGCACACTTGTAATAATGCAGAAGAAGGTATACCAGCAACAACAATTTGAATCAGAGAAAAAATAAAGCAATGAAATGTTAGCAACAAACAGTAGCAATCCTGTGAGTAAAAAATAAAAACACCACCACACAGTAAATCTGCTTAGCCAAACTAAGTCTTAATCCTTCTCCCTTGCTCTGGTAAGTTTCTCTACTCTGCCTTTCAAGCAGTCTTAGAAGGAAAGAGCTCAGGTGAAGCTAGGTGCCTTGGCCAGCAAACCAAGTCTTCACCCAGTCCTTCCCCTATAGAGACTTAAGAAAACAACAAACAAAAAAAAAGGTTGAACCCTTTAGTGTTCCAAGCTCCAATTTAGAACTTAAACACCAGAGTTTGAGCAGGAGTCGAATCTTCTTAGAACTACAGTAGTTCTGACAACACTACTATACATACTTCCCCCTCATGGCACCCCTAGTATCCAGTGATCCCTCTTCTTTCCCCAGCTTATCCAGTTCTCTTCCCCACACCCAGTTTACATGGTTCCTGTTGCTAGCCTTGCTTGTAGAGCAGAAAGCAGCTAACCAAAAGAAGCTACATTTTCTTACTAATTTAACACTTATATCTGAGCAGGAGTCAGTGTCTGTTGAGATTAAGCAGACAGATACTATATTAGAAGTAGAAGGTGTCTTATTTAGGGTTAAAAAAAGAAAGAAAAGAAAGAAAGTCAGTGTGTGTTCTGTACTGGGAAAGGTACTGTATCAATTAACTTTGCTAAACCAGTAGAAGGAGAGAGTTCTTAATTGTGGTGTGGCTTAGACACTATAAAAGCAGGTGACTCAAATTACAACTTCCTGTTGCTAGCCCTTTTTCTTACTAATTGTCCTCCATCCCACCCTAAGCCAGTTCTACTTTTATAGCCACTGGATTTGACTGTCAACAGGAACTTCCTATTTGGCAGTAGGAAGAGAAGGATCATAGAGAAACATTGGTTTTGTCAACCCTAAAGGAAAAAAGTAACACACTCCCCCCCCCAGCTGCTGGTGGTCTGACACTGAGCAAGGAAGAAGGAGGCTACTGAAGAATATAGGAAGTTACTGTTGCAGAACAGGAAGGGTGAGCATTGTAAGGAGAGGAGAGTGTAAGCATACAGAGATACAGGAGAGGAGACACAAAATAAGACATGATAGGAGTGGTGCAGTGCAATGGCTGTGGGGTGGCAGTGTTCCGGGAGATATTCTGGAGGCTGCGATGCTGCCCTATTTGCAGGCACCTCTCTGGTCTGAGGGAGGAGGTTGCTCATCTCCAGGCTGACCTGGATAGGATTTGTGAAACCTCCTCCCCCATCCAGGGACCACCAGGGCCAATGCCACTGCCTCAGAGGTTTGCCAAGAAAGAGGAGAGGCTGGACCAGGGTGGGCTCAGGGAGGGAGAGAGTGGTGGAACAGAGTTGCATCCCTCCAGCTGTACCTCTCCACAATTAATTTGCTCTTCTGGTGGATAGTGGTTCCTCTATGGAGGCACCTGCAGTGGAGACCAAGGAGGATGCTGGGAACCTTCACAAAGGAGACCCACAGGAGGGTGGCATGGGACCCCACAGGGGAAGGAAACAACTCCTGGTAGGGGACTCAATCATTAGGGGGTAGAAATGGGGGAGGAAGGGGAGAGGGAGGTAAGGTGCCTGCCTGGTGCCACGGCTTGGCGGTACAGGAAGCGAATCCTCAGGATCATGGAAGCAGCTGCACGAGGGAGGGAGCTGGATGTCATTGTCCACCTAGGGACAAATGACCTGGCTAGGAATGGGATCAGAGCAGTGCAAGAGGAGTTTGTAGAGTTGGGGAGGGGCTTTAGACAAGTAGCGCATACAGTAACGTTCTTGGAGGTGCTGCCTGTCTATGACAAGGGTGATGCTAGGGTACTCCTCACCAGGGAATTCAATGAATGGTTGAAAAACTGGTGTGGAGCTCAGGATTTTGGCTTCACTGGGGACTGGGGAGCCACCTGGAGGGATGCAGACCTATACTGGTGTGATGGTCTGCATCTGTCCACAGGGGGCACCAGGATGATAGGTGAGAGGTTTAAATGCTTCATTAGCAAGCATTTAAACTAGCCAAGGGGGGATGCACTGAAAAGGAGCAAAGAAATATCCAGCCTCCCCCCACGAAACACTGTAATTAGTGAGGTAAACACCAAGGTAGAGAAGTCATTAAGGAGAAGGACAGAGGTAAAAGTGAAAAAAGACAAAGGCAGTAAGGACAGAAATGGGGCTAAAAGGGGTAAGGCCATGAAAAAGTGGAGAGTGATGAGTACCAATGCCCATAGTCTGTGTAACAAGCTCCCTGAACTAATGGCCTTGATGGAAGAGGGTTGCCTGGATATTGTGGCAGTCACAGAAACATGGTACACAGAGAACCATGACTGGGATGTCAACATACCAGGATACACAATCTACAGGAGGGACAGTGAGGGTAAAGAGGAGGAGGGCTCTCTATGTAAAGGAAGGGATCAAAGCAACAGAACTAAAGGGTAAACAGGGAGCAGATGAGGCACTCTGGGTCACCCTGGAGACAGGAAATGGCATCACAATCTGCTTGGGGTTGTATACAGACCCCATCTCAGGGGAGGAAAGGACAAGGAAATGATGAGAAGGCTTCCTTAGAATGGCAGAAAAGGGGAGATATTGTTGATGGGAGACCTGAATATGCCAGATGTTAACTGGAGCACCTTTGCTGCAGGCACATCCAAGAGCAGGGTCATTCTTAATGCCCTACAGGGGGCATGCCTCAGACAGCTAGTATTGGAACCCACTAAGGAGGGAGCAATCTTAGACCTGGTACTCTCAAATGGGGACAGAGAAAGAATCTCAGATTTAGAAGTGGGTAGCCATCTGGGAACAAGTGACCATCAAACAATGTGGGTCACGATAAACACAGCCATACGATCAAGCCATGCAAAAGCAAGAGTATTGGACTTTAGGAGGGCTGACTTTGGGAAAATTAGAGAGTGCCTCAGAAAAGCACTAGCAAACAGGCAAGAAGGAGGGGTGGAGGAACAATGGGGAGTAATCAAAACAACCATCACAGAGGCAACAAGCCTTTGTGTAACGCAAATAAACAAAATGCAACGAAGGAAAAAAATGCCATTGCTCTCAAAAGAGGTGGCAGGGAAGGTTAAGGAGAAAAGGCTAGCATTCAGGAAATATAAGGAAACACAGAAGGAGCAGGACAGAGAACTTTATCAATTAAAGCAGAAAGAGGGTGGGAAGGCAGTCAGAATAGCAAAGGCCCAAACCGAGGAAAGGATAGCCAAATCTGTTAAGAAGGGGGATAAGACCTTTTATAGGTACATTAGGGAGTGAAGAAAGACCAAAGGAGGGATACTGAGGCTTAATGAAGGGGATGGAATATGGGTAGGTTGTGACAGTGAAAAAGCAGGGATACTGAATGAATATTTCTGCTCAGTATTCACAAAGAAAGAGGAGGGGGAGGTACCTAAACCAAACAAGAGAAACACTCTGAAGACGGGGGGGGGGTCAATACCAGTCCATTTACAGAAGAAATGGTCCTGAAAGAACTAATAAAATTGAAGGTAGACAAAGCAATGGGGCCTGATGGATTCACCCAAGAATTCTAAAAGAACTAAAGGTAGAACTAGTGACACCACTGACTACTTCTTTAACAAATCATGGGAGGATGGGGTGGTACCTGAGGACTGGAGGAGGGTGGATGTGATTCCTCTTCACCAAAGTGGAAGCAGGACAGAGGCAGGAATCTACAGACCAGTTAGTTTGAACTCAGTGGTAGGGAACATGATGGAATCACTTCTGAAAGAAAGAACTATTGAGTACCTAGAGGCCAGTGGGGCACATGACCCAAGGCAGCATGGATTCACGATGGGAAGGTCATGTCAGAAGAATCTAATAGATTTCTTTGACTGGGTGACCAAAGTAGTAGACCAGGGAGGGGCTGTGGACATGGCCTACCTAGATTTTAGCAAGGCATTTGGTACAGTCCCACACAAAAGATTAATACACAAGTTAGCCAGCCTTGGAGTGGGTCCCAAAGTGGTAGCCTTGATAAAAAATTGGCTAGACAACAGGATGCAAAGGGTAGTAGCAAATGAAGTCCACATTGAAGAAAGGAGGGTTACTCGCGGGGTACCACAGGGTTCAGTACTGAGACTGGTCCTTTTTAATGCCTTTATAAGTGACATTGCAGAGGAACTGGAAGGAAAAGTAAGTCTCTTTGCAGACAACACAAAGATCTGCAACAGGGTTGATACACAAGATGGAGTGGAAAGGATGAGAAGGGACTTGGCAAGGTTGGAGGAATGGTCAAATGTATGGCAGCTCAGATTCAATGCAAAGAAGTGCAAGGTGATGCACCTGGGAAACAAAAACCCCAGGGGAAGAGTACACAATGAGGGGTGAGATACTGACAACAGTAAAAATGGAAAGGGACCTAGGGGAAATTATATCAGATGACCTAAAGGTGGGCAAGCAATGTGAGAAGGCAGTAAGGAAGGCTGGGGGGATACTGGGATACATAAGAAGAGGCATCAATAGTAGAAAACAGAAAGCTGTTATCCCTCTGTACAGACAGTTGGTGAGACCCCATCTGGAGTACTGTGTGCAGTTCTGGAGACCCCATCTCCGCAAAGACATAGACAGAGTGGAGGATGTCCAGAGGAGGGCAACCAAAATTGTGCAGGGTCTGCACCAGAAGACATACGAAGAAAGACTAAAGGAGCTTAATATGTATACCCTTGAGGAAAGAAGGGAGACAGGGGACATGATAGAAACTTTCAAGTACCTCAAGGGAATCAACAAAGTTCAAGAGGGTAGCATCTTTCAGAAAAAGAGATGTGCAAGAACAAGGGGGCACAATTTGAAGATAGAGGGGGGACGGCTCAGAGGTAATGTGAGGAAGTATTTTTTCACAGAGAAGGTTGTGGATGCATGGAACAGCCTCCCTGAGGAGGTCGTGAAGTCAAGAACAGTGGGGGAATTCAAGAATTCAAGGGACAGACATAAGGCAGTCCTAGTGGGGGGTAGAAGGAAGTAAGCTGTTAGTTAACTAGGATCTGCAGCTTATCTGTTGGGTAGAAAAATGGGCAGACTAGATGGGCCAAGCCATCCTTATCTGCCATTAAATTCTATGTTTCTATGTTTCTATGTTCCAAGTGGGTTAACTGAAAACATGCCTCCTCCTTTTTCAAAAGAAACATAACTTTTTTGATCCAGGTCCTTATAGTTTTGGCTTAATGGTACAGTGTTAGTTAGTTAGTTAGTTCATTCATTTCAAAGTTTTACCAGGAAAGAGTTACTGAGCTGGTAAAAGCTCATTCCCAGATACATCCCGGGGGAAATGGGAATAGGAAGTACACAATATAGGAATATCAAGGTGAAGATAACAATAATGCAGGAACAACAGTGATAGACAATACAGTGCAATATAATACAAATACATTACAATAAAAATAACAGTAAAATAAAATAGTAGAAAAATATATAACAGTTATGTGGTCACAATGAATTGGCGATAGTCTTAACATAAAATACCGTAATGACGTAAACAATGTATTAAGGTACAAGTGTAAATAAAGTACTGGGAGCAATCCAGAAAGAGCAGTGTGATACCACCAAGCCTATGAAGGCGCTGGAGTTAACAGTGCCAGTGTAGTAAGGAAGCACAGGAGCTAAACATTACCATGTGAGTCAGTGAAATGGAGCAGTTCAAGGCCATACAGAGTGGGGGCTGGGGGAAGGAAACTGATCACAGCCAAGGAGGGAGCATAGGGGACAGACAAACAGTGAGGAGGGAGGAGGGTAACACAGGGGCTGGCCATTGAGAACTGTTACAGGATGGGGTAGTAAAGTCATAGAGAATGGACCTGAAAGAGGAGAGGGATGAGGCTGAGTGGAGAGACAAAGGAAGGGAAGGCCAGAGATATGAGAAGGCTGCTTGGCCTGTAAAAAGTTCCCTGTAGGGCAGAAAGAGGGAATGAAAAGTAATGTTACGGAGTGTAGGAGGTGGGAGTGGGGTAGGATAGGAGAGTGGAAAGGTAGGGAGGGATAGTGACAAACCAAAATTTGGAGGTGAAGGAGGCACAGTGGATGAGGTAACTGGCACCCAGGGAGGGGAGGGAGAAGGAGGAGTACAGAGAGCAGTGCTGAGTTTGAGGAAAGCAGTCCAGTGTGAATCAGCAGAATGAGTGGAAGAGGGGGTCCAGTCTGGTCAGGGTGGACTTGGGAACTGAACTGTAGACAATGTCACTGTAGTTGAAGATAGGGAGGATCAGATTCATAACTAGCTCCTGGTAGACAGGAAGAGGGGATGCAGGCTTTGTTTCTCTAAAGGGCACCCAGTCTGGGGTGGAACTTAAGGTGTATGATGTCAGTGTAGAGCAAGAAGTTCAGGTGAAGGTCCAACCAGTGCCCCCCCCCAGCTACTTAAAGGATTAGACATACTCAAGTGCAGTATCATTAAAGGTATAAAAGGAGGGAGGAGAGAGAACCTAGTGAGCCATTGACAGGAGTTAGAAGTCATGAAGACCGTTTTCTTGGTGTTGTGGGATAGACGGTTGGATTGGAACTAGTGCTGAAAACTGTTGAAATCCCTTTGAAGACAGCAAGGTCAGCAGCAGTGGCACCAGATGAAAACAGTACAGTGTCATTGGCATATATGGGGATGAGTAAGTGTTCCAGAACAGAACCTTGGGGGACACCGGAGCAGATAGAAAGTGAGGGGAAAGGGTGTCTTCAATATGGATCGCTTGCAACCTGCCTTCAAGGTAAGAGCCGAACCAGCTGATTGAGGAGGCTGAAAGCCTCACCACCTTAAGCTTGTCCAGAAGAAGGGGGTGTGACACTGTTTTGAAGACTTTGGCCAAGTCGACAAAGATGGCAGAAGTGAATTGGTCCTGGTCCATATCGGGCAGACATAAGTCAGAAAACCAGAGGAGAGAGGTAAAGGTGGGCTTGGATTCCTGAAACAAGACTAGAAGGGAATTAAAAAGGAGGCATCATCAAGGGTAGAGGTGAGTTGTGAGAGGATAAGATGTTCCTGGAGCTTGACCAGGATAGGGAGGAGAGAGAGGGGACAAAAGTTACCAAGAAAGAGATGGAATTACCCCTTTCTGGGGGGGGGAAGGGTGACAGTAACCTGTTTCCAAGCATCAGAGACAGCGGTACAGGAGAAGGAGAGATTAAGGAGGAGCATAATAGGGAAGATGATGAGTGGTGCAGAGAGGTGCAGAAACTTGGGATCAAGGCCATCAGGGCCCGTACCCTCAGAATTAGAAGGGCATTAAGAGAGGCAGAGTGAGTGGCTGGAGAGAAAAAGGAGAGGGAGAGAAGAGGGAAGGAGAAGGGAAGGGGAGGGGGAGGACAGAAAGGGTGTCAATGGTGAAGGAGTTGAAGGAGGAAGTGATGGAAGCAGGGTCAGTGACATGGGAGTTGCCAACCATAAGGATGAGGGGGGGAATGGTTTGGGGAAGAGAAGATGGGTCAATAAGTGTTTGGGTTTTGCAAGCCTGGTAACTTCAATATAGGCATTGAGAAGGGCCTGGTAATTTAACAGGGTGGCAGAGGAGCTGGAGATTTTATAGGATCACCATACTAGGTCATGAGCAACAGGCAGGCCAGCACCTCGGCAGAGATTGAGGAAAGGTGGGAGTCCCATACCCTGGCTTTCCTGAGGGGGGCATGATGATTCCAGACAGCTATAAATTTGTAATAGAAAGATTGGAGTGTGGAGTTGATGTCAGTGGCTATAGAGATGTGGAACCAGTCAATGGTTGACACATTAGTGTGGAGGGAGGATATATCCAGAGACCTGAACTACTGGAGGAGGATAATTTTAGGGGGCTTTGGGATGACGGATTTTGCTCATGCAGCAGACCATGTGATGATCACTGAGGTCATCAGAGAGGATACCTGTATCCACAATATGGTTAGGGTGAGAGCAGAGTACCCAATCCAGAAAAGTGTGGTTCAAGGATTTATAATTAAGGTGGGTAGTGTCTGAAATTAGTTGGGTTAATTGGAGGTATTTAACATTTGTGACTAAGTTTGTGCCCCAGGGGAGATCCTGTTAGTGCTAAAATCCCCAAGTATCAGCAACTCACCAGAGAAGGAGTGTGAGCAGATGGAGGAGAGAAGTTCAGTGCCCATAGCAGGGGACAAGCCAGGACAGCAGTAAACTCTTGCTATGAAAAGAGGGGCTATACAGGGAAGGGTGAGTTTCAAGATGAGCATCTCACAAACAGATGGGGAAGAGACTGATCGCACAGGCACAAATTGGATGTCAGCAGACAGGAAGATATCAACTGCACAGCCTCTCTTGAAGTGATCCTGTCTAGCTGTTTTGTAACCCAGTAGAGACACTGCAGAGTCCTGCATGTTGTGAAAGAGCCAATATTCAGACATGACAAGAACATCTGGCTGGAGGTTGATCTTAAGGGGCTGAAACAGATCCAGTTTCAAGAGCAGGCTATGGATTTTTAGGTGGGCAACCCATGGTTGTTTTGAAAGCTGCATAGGAATGGTGGGGGTAGAAAGGGTTGTGGACAGGACCAGCATTAAGCTCAAAGTCACCAGCCACTAGAATTAGCAAGGTTACATGGAGTTTATTGGAGCTATGGAGCTGCTTGTTAGGAGAGGGCAGGGTGGGCAGCATGGGGGAGAATGGGAATGAGAGAGCAGGAGGCATAAGAGAGCTTCAAGGTGGAATCATTGAGCAGTTAGAAGGCAGCACCCAGGGGAAGCATGGGAGGAGGCAGGGATGAGGACAGACAAGTGGAGGAGGAAGAGGGTGGAGGGAGTTGAAGAGATGATGGGAGGGAGGGAAGGGGCATTGTATTTTTGAAAGGAGGCAAGCAAGGAGGGCTAGGCTGTTGAGAAGCATGGTGAATGAGCCTAACAGTACAAAGGAACACCTGAGGGGTAATGGGTTGGTCTTACAGTCTAGGGAGATGGGGTGGGGGCATAGAACTGATTCAGATAGGGAGGCTGTGCCGAGAATAGATCTGACCTAAATAGGGAGGCTGTGGGGGGACTAGGCCTGTCACAGATAGTGAGGCTATGGAGAGCATAGGTCTGACCTAGAAAGGGGGCTATGAGGAGCATAGGCCTAACCCAGAGATGGGGCTTATGGGGATGCCTCTCAACCCCCTGCCTCAAAAGTCACCAACAAAATCAGGAACAATGAACAAAATCAGAGACACATCTTAAACAAGCATTTGTCAATGCCAAATGTTTGCTTGCTGGTATTAGAATTGGAAATGCAGGAGTTAGACAGATGCAGAATAGCGAATAGGGAGGCAGTATAGCGCAGTTGTTTAAGGCTCTGAGCTGCAAACCTGGAGACTTGGGTTTGAATCCCACAGCCCCCACTTGCATACTGTGTGACCTGAGCAAGTCACTTAACTTCCTTGTGCTCCCAGGTCGCACCTGTAAACAAGTTTTCAGCTTAGTGTGTCTCTCTCCTGGTTAAAAAAAAAAAAGAATAGGAATAGGAATGGCAGTGAGGTACTGAACTTCACACCAACCACACCTCCACCCTGCAGAGATGGACAGGCATTGGGGTGTGCGTTTGGGTTGTCGAACATAACATTCATGCCATTTCACCTCACCCTAGCCTGCAGACACTGACAAGTGTTGAGGTGTGCCTTGGGGTGTTCGGCTTTACAGTCACCCCACTCCATAAGGACATACACTCAAATGGGTGCAATAGAGGAGAATAGGGTGAACTCTGGGGCTGAACAGTCCAAGGCACACCTTGATGCTTGTGACTCGCTGTGGGGGGGGGTGGCATGAGCATTGTAGTTGGCAATCCAAAGGAACAACCCTGATGCTTGTCATTCTGTACAGGGTGGGACGTTATGGTTAGAAATCCTAATGCCATGGACATTTGTTGGTATTTGCACTACAAATTTTCAACATGGCCTTTTTGTGACCTCCACCTCATGAAAGCATTTGGGACCTCTTCTCATGAACAGTGGCACTGTGATTTTCTTAATGTGACCAGAACTTTGAGTTCCCACAGTGACCGTGCCATTGTGCGCCAGATGTATGAAAAAACAGATCGGGCAGGATGTGAAGAATGACAGCTGTACCATTCATAGGGAGGTGTGAAGAGATGGCAATATTGAAAATCTGTAGTGAAAATATTAAAAATGTTCGAACGTTTGAGCTTACGTGGAAACTGCACAATGCATGCATGTAACATGTCATTTAGTGGAATTATTTCACCAAATTTTCAACATAGGCATTTTGTGACCTCTGCTCATGAACACTGACACTATGATTTTCTTAATGTGTCCTGAACATTGATTTCCCACGGCAACTGCGTTATTCTGCGCCAGATGTGTAAATGCATATTTCGGGCAGGATATGAAAAAGGAGGTGTGAAAAAATGCCAATGTCGATAATCTGGAGTGAAAATATTACTAATGCGCAAAATTACGAGGGTGAGTGGAAACTGCGTAATGTACACCAGTAGCAGTCATTTTATGGACTTTTGTCACTAAATTTCAACATAGGCATTTTAGCACCTCTGTTCATGAACAGTGTCACTGTGATTTTCTTAATCTGTCCCAAACACTGACTTCCCACAGCGACCGCGCTATTGTGTGCCAGAAGTGAGAAAACACATTTCGGCCAGGATGTGAAAAATGACAGCTGTACTATTGATAAGGAGATCGTAAAAAATGCCAATGTTGAAAATATGGAGTGAAAATGCTACAGATTTGTGACTTTACGAGGGTGCGTGGAAACTGCACAACGCACGCTCGTAACGCAGTCATTTTATGGACGTTCCTCACCAAATTTTCAACATAGGCATTTTATGACCTCTACTCATAAACACAGTCACTGTGATTTTTATGTTTGCTTGCACGCATGCACAAAAAACATTATGTGGCAGCTTAGGAGAGAAGCGAGTTGTGGAGGTGCAGCACTGTGGCAGCCAACAGCGGCACTGCATTTAGGGGCTTGGCACTGGTGTACCAATGCAGTACCAGTGTCCTGATGACACTGGGCCCGCAGAAGTGCCACCAAATTGAAATGTTTTTGCTGCTGCAATCAGAGGCTGCCTCATCATTGCAGCATCAGCCATTTTGCTGCAATGAGGGAGTGACCAGTCATTGCAGGGCGGTACCTTGCCATCCGCATGTCCCTAACCCAGTACATTTGCCGATGGGGCAGCCCTCTCCATGTCGGCATACTGTCACCTCTTCCCCATTTGTTGTGGGCTGAGGGGGTGCCCAATCCCCCTCGGCATCATGTACCCCCCCAACAGTCTTTCTTTGCTGATGGAGGCCCAGTCCCTGTCAGCTTCAGTCTCCCCTTCCCAGTTCAATTTGCCAATGGGGAAGCCCACTCCCCATTGACATAATGTCCCCCCCAATTTGTTGTGTGCCGAGGGGGTGCCCAATCCCCCTCGGCTCTCCTCCTTCCACTTGGTACGTGCTAATGGGGGTGCCCAATTCCCCATCGGCTACAGCCCCCCTTAAAAAACACTCAGGCGGCACACAGGAGCCCACCCCAGTGTGCTAAATGTCTCTGTAAAAAAAAAAAAATCTTGCAATGTTTTTCGTGTTTTGTTTCTTTATTTAAAACCTGTAAAACAGAAAAAGGTCCCTCGCTGAGTTAGGCAGCCCTGCCCCCAACCAGCACCCTTCCTCTGTGCACCTGGCTGCCCCACACCCCCCTCACCCCATACTTACCTCCGGAGCCCAGCGCGACAATCATCGGTGGACCGGGAACATGTCTGCACTCTTCAAAGCCGACCGTGAACTGAAGAAATGCTGGCAAGCTGCATAATGGCATAAACAGGGTTTTTTCAACTTTGATGCACATCTCAGGCATTTTTGAGAATTTTGGCACCAAATTTTCAACATGGGGTTATTAGGACCCCTCCTCATGAATTCAGTCACTGTCATGGCATTATTCGGTCCCAAAAGGTGATTTCATGGTCACTGCACAGAATCACCTTTCGGGACTGATAAATGAAATGACAGTGCCACTGTTCATGAAGTGGGCTCTCAAAAAGCCTATGTTGCAAATTTGATGAAAAAAATCAAAAATGACTGTTTTACTAACATACGTTGCACAGTTTCCATAACTCATAACTGCTAATTTGTAATATTTTCACTCCAGATTTTCAACATTGCCATTTTCCACCTCCTTATGAACAGTACAGCTGTCATTTTGCATCCTGGCCAAAATGTGTTTAGCACTTCGCGCAGAATAGTGCGGTCACTGTGGGAATCAGTTTTGGGATAGAGGAAAAATTTATTTATTTATTTAGCTTTTGTTGACCGGGTAAGTGCACTAGACAAATCCTGCCTATTTTCAGGCACGACTGACAGTGACACTGTTCATGAGCAGAGGTCCTAAAATGCCGATGTTGAAAATTTGGTGATGAAAGTCCATAAAATGACTGTGTTACAAGTGTGCTTTGCGCAGTTTCCATGCACCCTTGTAACTTCACAAATCTGTAATATTTTCACGCCAGATTTTCAACACTGGAATTTTTTCACACTTCCTTATGAACAGTACATCTGTCATTTTTCACTTCCTGGCTGAAATGTGTTTTTGCACTTCTGGCACAGAATAGCTCGGTCAGTGTGAGAAATTATTGTATGGGACAGATTAAGATCGAGCGAGTGAGAGAGGGGGAGTGAAGAGCTCAAGTGAGCTCTGTTGGGACTGCTGTGGATTTCTTTGTGGGCAGAAAAAGGCACCAATGCAGTCAGGAGCCCAGTACAAAAGGGCAGCCTGCAGTGCCGGGAGAAACAGAACAAGTGAGTGAGAGAGTGTGCGAGCTCAACGGAGCTCTGTCGGGACTACTGCGGATTTCTTTGTGGGCAGAAAAAGGTGCCAACACAGGTAGCAGTCCAGTACAAAAGGGCAGTCTGCAGCACTGGGAGAAACGGAATGAGCGAGTGAGAGAGGAGGAGTGAGTGAGCTCAGCAGATCTCTGTCAGGACTGCTGCGGTTTTCTTTGGGGGCAGAAAAAGGCACCAATGCAGGCAGGAGCCCAGTACAAAAGGGCAGCCTGCAGCACCGGGAGAAACAGATGGAGTGAGTAAGAGAGGGGGAGTGAGCGAGCTCAATGGAGCTCTGTCAGGACAGCTGTGAACTTCTTTGTAGGCAGAAAAAGGCGCCAACACAGGCAGGAGCCCAGTACAAAATGGCAGCCTGCAGCGCCAGGAGAAACAGAATGAGCGAGTGAGAGAGGGGGAGTGAGCAAGCTCAATGGAGCTCTGTCGGGACTGCTGCAGATTTCTTTGTGGGCAGAAAAAGGTGCCAATGCAGGCAGGAGCCCTGTACAAAAGTGCAGCCTGCAGCACCAGGAGAAACAGAATGAGTGAGTGAGAAAAGAAGAGTGAGCAAGCTCAATGGAGCTCTGTCGGGACTGCTGTGGATTTCTTTGTGGGCAGAAAAAGGCATCAATACAGGCAGGAGCCCAGTACAGAAGGGCAGCCTGCAGCACCAGGAGAAACAGAATGAGTGAGTGAGAGAGGGGAGTGAGCAAGCTCAGCAGAGCTCTGTCGGGACTGCTGCTGATTTTTTTGTGGGCAGAAAAAGGTGCCAATGCAGGTAGGAGCCCAGTACAAAAGGGCAGCCTGCAGCGCCGGGAGAAACACAACGAGCGAGTGAGAGAGGGGGAGTGAGCAAGCTCAACGGAGCTCTGCCAGGACTTTAGAGTTACCCACCCTACCGCCCAGTGTCCTCTGTGGTCCTATATTACAGCAAGGTCTCTAGGGTGGAGACAAAGCAATGATTAGATACTTTGAGGATTGCTGTAATAATTCAGATGTAGTTGTTCTGTTTATTTCTCTAACTGAGCTAGTACTAAGCTATACTGTTATGACTGCTGTAATAATACATATTTATTTGTTCTGTTTATTTCTCTAACTGAGCTGAGCAATACTTGGAGCGCAATAGGATTTCTAACTGGGCTAAGTGAAACTATATGAGAGCTGAGAACAAAAAATATGGTAGCTGAGGGGTGAAAAACAGACAAGGAGGCTTTAGGATTGCTACAGTAATACAGTAATACAGTATTTAATGGATGAGATTTGAGACTGAATTACCCCAGTCGGCAAGGGGCCAGTAGGGGGACTAGTGTGGGGGGAACAGGAATTTGAGTAAATAGGGGCCTAACAGTTGTAGTAGGGTACAGAACCTGGGAGTAAGAGCCTGTAACTTAAGATGGGGGCCAAAATGGGGCAGGTGCCACATGTCAATAGGGCGAGCATCTTTGGAAGGGTGGTGGGGTGTACAGGGTGTAGGTCCGCCATGATCTTTGACTGGGCTTGGAGGATGGGGGGTGTTTGGTCTGTAGACAACTGGCTAGTTTGAGGGAGGAACTGTGGAGGTTGGGGGGAGTCTAAGTGGCAGGGCAGATGAATATGGTAGGCATCCTGGCTGGGAGGGTAGGAGATGGCAATGGGGGACGGAGGAAGAACAACTAGGGACTGAAACCAACCCCAGTATCAGAGGCACTAGCAGAAAAGAGAGGAGAAGGTAGGGGGTGTCTGAGGTGAGGGGTGGCTACTGTTGGGGAGGAAGAAACCACCTGGAGTACCAGAGGAGACAGCAGATGGCTGTGGGTAGGGAGGGACCAGGGATGAGATCAGTGGTGGCACGGAGGAACAAGTAGGAGGGGACCGAGGGGGAAGAGATGAGGAGGGTATTGACTAGGAATAGATTTGAGTCTCTGCTATGGGAGAAGGGAAGCAGGAACATACTGAAGGGGAGGACAAGTGGGGCATGAGAGGGATGGCAACAGCTAGGGGAAGAAATAGCGAGACGAGAAGGGTAGAAGGGGGCTTGTAAGGAAGAGGGGTGATGACTGGAGGAGAGAAGGCTACGGGAAGGGGGAAGGATGGGAGGAGCATCACTATCGGGGTAGAAGGGAATGGGGGCTCTAAATCGACAACAGCAAGGATAGGAGAGGGGTTGGAAATGAGCAGGGCAGGTTGACATGGGAAGCCCAGTGGGAAGTAGTCAGGCTGGGAAGTGGTACAATGGGGATGGGAGGAATAAGGCAGAGAAAAGGGGTGAGGCGGAAGTAGGGGGTACAAATATAGAAGTCACAGAGGGTGCAGCTGGCGGGGGTCAGGAGTAGGGAAGAATGAATACTGGGGTGGTGGAAAGGGCATTAGAAGGGAAAGGGGGTATGGGGTGGGGTACTCGTCCTAGGGGATTCTATACTGAAAGGGGTGAGATGGGGCAGAAGGGGAGAAAGGCACAGCCATATTTGGGTTGAAGCTATTCCCAGGTTGACTGCAGATGGGGCAGGGCAGGCACTGCTCAAGTGTGCAGCGAGGGGGAGGAAGAAACTTCATTTACTGTTGCATGTGGGTACAAACGACTTGGTGGGGGAGACTGTGGAAGTAGTGAGGGGGAGATTTGAGTAGTTGGGCAGGCAGTCTGAGGGGGTGGGGGAGTTGGTGGCATTCTCGGAGGTAATCCTGGTACCATGTGCAAGTATGGGGAGGAAGGGTAAGATTGAGGAGTTCAACGAGTGGCTGAGGGATTGGTGCCACACCAAAAATTATGGGTGAGTGACTAACTGGGGTAGGGTCTGGGGAAATAGTGACTTGTAGACGGGAGGGCAGGGTACATTTGAGCAGGAAGGGGAGGGGAGTATCATAGGCAGGATTAGAGGGGTATATCTCTATTAAAGTGGATTTAAACTAGTGGGGGTGGGGTGGGGCCAAAAGACTGAGGTTAGTAGAAAGGTCCAGACAGGGGAGCCAAATGAGTTCAGCCCCCTAGATATAGGTAAAGGCAGAGGCATAGTAACCCTGGGAGGGGGCAGGCACAGTGGTCTGAGTGTAATACAGAAGACACCACCACCCGGTAAAAATGAGGAGAAAGGTTGCGGACTACCGGGAGGAGAGACACAGGCCAAGGTGGAGAAGAGTGAGGAGAAGGAGGGGTATGGGTGAAAGGTGGTCTCTTTCAACGCAAGAAGCCTGGGGAACAAAATTGCAGAGCTTCAGGTGCTCCTTTCAGAGGGGAAGGTGGACATTGCTGCACTGAAAGAGACATGAGCCACAGAGTACCATGATTGGGGCTTGGCAATCCCAGAATACAGGATATACAGCCGGGACGGAGGGGTTGGAAGGGGGGCGGTTGCACTCTATGTGAGGGAAGGGATTAAATGCATAAGGGACGAGGGAGAAGAGGAGAGGACAGAGGTGCTTTGGGTGGAGTTCCTGGACTCCAAGGGCAGAAAGCTGAGGCTGGGAGTGGTGTACAGACCAACAGCACAATCCAGGGAACTGCATGGGAAGTTGGCAGAGCAGATAAGGAGGGTGTGTAGAAGGGGGAGTGTGGTAATAGTGGCGGATTTTAACCTACCACGGGTTGACTGGAGCACCCCGGCCACTAGCAGTACCAGGGAGCAGGTGCTCCTTGATGCATTCCAGGATGGCCTTCTGACACAAGTGGTATGTGGGCCTACAAGGCTTGGTAGCACTCTGGACCTAGTACTGGCAAATGGGGAGAGGCGGTGAGAGAGGTAAGGATGGAGGACCCACTAGCAGGTAGTGACCACCAAACAATGTGGCTCATTGTCGTGCTGGGCAGGGAGACAGGAGGCATGGGCACTAAGGTGGTGGATTTTATTAGGGTGGACTTTGGGGGGATGGGAGCAATACTGCAAGGGAGACTCCAGGATATAAGGTCGGGGATAGATGCAGAACAAAAGTGGGGAGTCATAAAGACTGGGCTAACAGAGGCCCCAGTAGCCTGCACCAGGGCCAGGAGTAAGAAGAGCAGAGGCAAGAATCCATGCTGGCTGAACAAGGAAGTGCTGCAAGGGGTGAGGGTAAAGACGGCTGCATTCCGGAAGTACAGGAGAACAGGGAAGGGAGAGGATAAGGAGGCTTTCGGGAGTTGGTCAAGGGAGGTTGCCAGGAGGGTGAAAAAAGCTAAGGCCTCCAGGCAATTAAGTTCCGCATAGGGAATAAAGGGAGGGGAAAAGCACTTTTTTAGGTATGTCAGGGAAAAGAGGAAGTGCAAGGAACATAATGTGGGGAAAAAGTGGGGAGGGGATTGGGTGGAAAAGGGGGAGGAGCAAGTGGCAATTCTAACTGAGTACTTCTGCTCCATTTTCACTAAGGAGAGTGATGGCCCACTACCAGAATGGGCTGGGGGTGGGGAAGGGGAGGAGATGACGGACAAAGTGATCACAGGAAGTAGGGTGCTAGAGGAGCTGTGGGTAGTAAGGGTGGACAAGGCACCAAGTCCCGATGCCATCCACCCCAGGGTGCTGAGAGAAATGACGAAGCTGTTGGTTGAGCTGCTGGCAGATCTGTTCAACACCTCCCTGGAAACGGGGTGTGTGCCCCAGGTCTGAAGGGTGGCTCATGTGGTGCCCATACACAAGAGTGGGCCTAGGGAGGAGCCAGGAAATTATTGGCTGATAAGTCTCACATCCATAGTGGGTACGCTTATGGAGGCGATACTGAAGGAGAGGCTGGTGGCATTCCTAGACAGCAATGGCCTCCAAGATGGGCGGCAACACAGGTTCGTCTCAGGGAGGTCTTGTCAAACCAGCCTAATAGAGTATTGTGACTGGGTGACAAGGGACTTGGACAGGGGCCATGCGGTACATGTCCTGTACTTGGACTTCAGTAAGGCTTTTGATACAGTGCCTCATGGGAGACCGGGGGGGGGGAAGCTGATGGCAGTGGGGGTGGGATAAAAGCTGACTAAATGGATAGAGAGCTGGTTACAGGGGAGGGTGCAGAGGGTGCTGATGGAGGGGGAGCTCTCAGCACCCAGAGCAGTGACAAGCAGCATACCGCAGAGGTCAGGGCTGGGCCTGGAGCTATTTGGGCTCTTTATCTCTGATATAGCACACAGACTGGGGAGCAGGGTTAGTCTGTTCATACATTATACCAAATTGTGGGCAGTGGTGGACGAAGAGGATGGATGAGAAAAACTGCAGGGGGACCTAACCAAACTAGAGACATGGTCGGTGGAGTGGCAGCTAGGATTCAATGCAAAGGAGTCTAAGGAGATGCACTTCAGGGCTAAGAACCACAAGAGGGGCTATTGGTTGGGGATCAGCGAGAAGGAGAAGTAGCTATGGGTGTTGGTAACTGGGAGCATGAACAACCCAGCCCACTGCACGAGAGCAGCAGCAAAGGCAAACAGGATGCTGGGGTGCATCACAAGGGGGTTCTCATCCAGACACAGGGATGTGATCCTACCTCTGTACAGATCATTGGTCAGACCACACCTAGAGTACTATGTGCAATACTGGAGGCCATACCTGAGGAGAGATATAAAGTTACTAGAGCGGGTGTAAAGGAGGGCAACAAAAATGTTAAAGGGGATGGAAGAAAAGGAATATGAAGTTAGGCTGAAGGAGCTGAACATGTACACACTGCAGGAGAGGAGGGATGGGGGGATATGATTGAAGCATTTAAATACCTGAGGGGGTAAATATACCTAGCACTGAAGGGGTGTTTAAATTGAGGCATGGAAGAGAGACGAGAGGGCATGGACTAAGGTTGAAAGGGGGACATTTCAAGAGGGAAATGAGGAGGCACTACTTCTCTGAGAGGGTGGTGTCTAGTTGGAATGCGCTGACAGAGGGGGTGGTAATATGTAGAACAGTCAATAACTTTAAGGAGGAGTGGGAGAAAGCAAGAGGAAGAGTCGAGGGGCAGGGGCTTTGACAAGGAGGGGAGGAACTGAGGGGGAGAAGCCTGGGGCAGCTGCAATCCAGAGTGATAGCTGCACACTCGGGCAGACTTACATAGACCAATTGATGTGTTCTGTTTGGTAGATTCGTATGTTCATATGTATGTTCGTATGTAAAATCACAGTGACTCTGTTCATGAGCAGAGGTCCTGAAATGCCTATGTTGAACATTTGGTGACAAATGTCCATAAAATGTGCTACAAGTGTGCGTGATGCAGTTTCCACGCACCCTCATAACTTTGCAAATCTGTAGTATTTTCACTCCAGATTTTCAGGCTTGGCATTTTTTCAGACCTCCTTATGAACAGTACAGCTGTCATTTTTCACATCCTGCCCGAAATATGCGTTTACACATCTGGCACAGAATACCACAGAATACAGTTACTGTGGGAAATCAATGTTCATGACAGATTAAGAAAATCATAGTGACAGTGATCATGAGCAGAGGTCACAAAATGCCTGTGTTGAAAATCTGGTGAAATAATTCCACTAAATGACTGTGTTATGCGCATGTGTTGCGCAGTTTCCACGTACTTTCGGAAGTTTGAGCATTTTAATACTTTCACGATAGATTTTCAACATTGCCATCTCTGCACACCTCCCTATGAATGGTACAGCTGTCATTCTTCACATCCTGCCCAATCTGTGTTTTCGTACATCTGGCGCACAATGGCACGGTCGCTGTGGAAACTCAAATTTCAGGACACATTGACAAAATCACAGTACCACTGTTCATGAGAAGAGGTCCCAAATGCTTTCATGAGGTGGGGGGCCACAAAATGGCCATGTTGAAAATTTGTACTGCAAATACCAACACCTGCCTGGGACGTTACAGTTTCTAACCATAAAGTCCCACCCTGTACAGACTGACAGGCATCAGGGGTGTGCCTTTGGATTGCTGACTGTAATGCTCACGCCATTCCAACCCCACACCCTACCCTGCAGCCAATGACAGGCATCGAGCTGTGCCTTGGACTCTTCAGCCCCACAGTTCACCTCATTCTATACTGCACCCATTTCAGAGTATGTCCTTATGGAGTGGGGTGACTGTAAAGCTGAACACCCCAAGGCACACCTCTACACTTGCCAGTGTCTGCAGGATAGCTTGAAGTGAAATGACATGAATGTTATGGGCGACAACCCAAACGCATACCCCAATGCCTGTCTGTCTCTGCTGGGTGGAGGAGGGGTTGGCATGAAGTTCAACACTTCACTGCCATTCCTACTTTGCATCTGTCTAACTCCTGCATTTTCAATGCTAATACCAGCAAGCAAACATTTTGCATTGACAAATGCTTGTCTTAATCTGTCCCAAACACTGATTTCCCACACCGACCGTGCTATTCTGCGCCGGACTTGCAAAAACACATTTCAGCCAGGATGTGAAAAATGACAGCTATACTGTTCATAATGGGGTGTGAAAAAATGCCAGTGTTGAAAATGTGGCATGAAAATATTACAAATTTGCGAAGTTACGGGGGTGCATGGTAACTGCGCAACACACACTCGTAACACAGTCATTGTATGGACTTTCATCACCAAATTTTCAATATAGACATTTCAGGACCTCTACTCATGAGCAGTGTCACTGTGATTTTCTTAATCTGTCCCAAACACTGATTTCCCACAGCGACCACTCTATTCTGCGCTGGAAGTGCGGAAACACATTTCAGCCAGGATGTGCAAAATGACAGCTACACTGTTCAAAAGGAGGTGTGGAAAAATGCCAGTGTTGAAAATCTGGAGTGAAAATATTACAAATTCTTGAAGTTACGAGTGTGCTTGGAAACTGTGCAGTGCACACTCATAAAACAGTCATTTTTTAAATTTTTTCACCAAATTTGCAACATAGGCTTTTTGAGAGCCCACCTCATGAACAGTGGCACTGTCGTTTTGCTAATCAGCCCCGGAAGGTGATTCCACGCAGTGATCACGAAATCACCTTTTGGGATGAATAACACCATGACAGTGACTGAATTCATAAGGAGGGTCCCAATAACCACACATTGAAAATTTGGTGCCAAAAGTCCCAAAAATGCCCGAGATATCCACAAAAGTTGAAAAATAAAAACATTTATGCCATTATACAGCTTATCATTATTTCTTCAGTTCGAGGTCCGCTTTGAAGAGTGCAGATGTGTTCTGGTCCACCAAAGATCGTCGCTGGGCGCCAGAGGTAAGTATTGGGTGGGGTGTATTGGGAGGCGGGGTAAACAATGGGTGGGCGTGGGTTGGGGAGGTGCCACCAAACTCAATGAGGGACCGTTTTCTAGTTTACAGGTTTAAGAACAATTTAATAACATCGCGGGAAGGTTTTCTTTCTTACAGGGACTTTTGGCACACTTGGGTGGGCTTCCAGCATGTCACCTGAGTGCTTTTTCTGGGCGGCTGTAGCCGATGGTGAGTGGGCTCCCCTGTTGGTAAATGAACTGGGTCATGGGGCATGCTGACAAGGGGATTGGGCACCCCTGTCGGCTAATTCTTCTCAGTCGGACCGGACTTGTTTCAGACAGTCAGGAGGAGGAGACTCAGGAGTGTTTTTGTGAGTGTATTAGATAGTCAGGTGGGCGTGGCATTATAGACCAGTCCAGGCAGTATTTACATTTTATTCTAAGTTTTGTGAACAAACTCTCTGTTACGTTTATTCATTTTTATGCTGCTCGTTGTCACTTGTGAGTTTGCCCATGTGATTATTAAGATAGCTAAGAAACTGTTTGGAGCGGTGGTGCCATGGCTGCCACTGTAGAGTGGCAGGGGGCACGGGAATGATTTAAGTTGGGGTTGGGAGCTGGAAAACCACCACGGCAGTGCAATGGCATCATGGTCTGCTGGCCCTGCGGGGAAAACCGGAGCAGTCAAAAACAGGGCTCTGAGGCGACGGCTAGCCATGTTCCTGGAAATGTTACACCAGGCAAGGTACTTCCCTGCAATGATGGGTCACTCCCTCATTGCAGCAGAATGGCTGATGCTGCAATGATGAGGCAGCCCATTACAAGTTGGTGGCATTTCTGCATAACCAGTGTCATCAGGATACTGGGACTGCATTGGTTCAGCACTGCCAAGTCCACAAATGTAGTGCCAGCATTGGTTGCCACAGTGCCGCACCTCCACAACCCGCTTATCTCCTAATTGGCCACATAATATTTCTTGTGGATGCGTGCAAGCAAAGATAAAAATCACCGTGACTGTCCATGACCAGAGGTCATAAAATGCATAATATCAGGCCATAAAGATGTTAGAATACATTGTTCAGTGATAAAAACATTTAGTTATGGAGACCTAGACTGTAAAACTATTGCCTGGTGTAATTTTATGATTCAGATCTCACAGAAACATAGAAACATAGAATTTGATGGCAGATAAGGACCACTTGGCCCACCTAGTCTGCCCATTTCCCTACCTAATGGGTAAGCTGCAGATCCTACTTAACCAACAGCCTACTTCCTCCTATGCCCCACTAGAATTGCCTTATGTCTGTCCTATGCATTCTTTAATTCCCCCCACTGTTTTTGACTCCACGACCTCCTCAGGAAGGCTGTTCCATGCATCTACAACCATCTCCATGAAAAAATACTTCCTCACATTACCTCTGAGCAGTCCCCCCTCTATCTTCAAATTGTGCCCCTTTGTTTTTGCACATCTCTTTTTCTGAAAGATGCTACCCTCTTGGACTTTGTTGATTCCCTTGAGATACTTGAAAGTTTCTATCATGTTCCCCCCGGCCCTTTCCTCGAGGTTATACATATTAAGCTCCTTTAGTCTTTCTTCATATGTCTTCTGGTGCAGACCCTGCACCTTTTTGGTTGCCCTCCTCTGGACAGCCTCCACCCTGTCTGTATCATTGCGGAGATGGGGTCTCCAGAACTGCATGCAGTACTCCAGATGTGGTCTTATCAACTCTCTGTACAGAGGGATAACAACTTCCTGTTTTCTATTGGTGGTGCCTCTTCCAATGCATCCCAGTATCCCTCCAGTCCTCCTTACTGTCTTCTCACATTGCTTGCCCATCTTTAGGTCATCTGATATAACTAGTCCCAGGTCCCTTTCCATTTTTGTTGTTGTCAGTATCTCACCACCCATTGTGTACTCTTCCCCTGGGTTTTTGTTTCTCAGGTGCATTACTTTGCACTTCTTTGCATTGAATTTAAGCTGCCACACATTTCAACTCTTTTGTGCAAAAATGCCAAATTTTGGAGGGGCAGAGGAAATGTGTAATACAAAATCAGGGACAGTTCAGAGGTATGATAGAGGAGTATAGGCCTGACCCAAGCAGGGAGCTTAAGGGGAACACATACCTGACCTAGACAGGGAGGCTATGGAGAGTGTTGGCCTGACCCAGGTAGGGAGGGAAGGGGGAGTAAAGGACAGAGAATAATAAAAAGCAACACTAAGGTGCAAATGGAGGCAGTTACATGAAAATATTAAAATTCAATGAGACCTAAGGAAAAGCAGTTGTAGATAGTTAACTAGCACAAGGCAGTACAGAGCAGTGCATTAACCAAGAACACTGGGAGTCAGCAAAACAAAACCTGAGTATAAAGAAGGTACTGGGGAGGACCCTAGGGACCACTAATGAGAGGAATATGCCACTTGCCACTTGGTGTTTAAGCAAACTTTGCTAAGCAATTGTTTCCAGGGTGGATACTGGGCAGAGTCCACTTGTGTCCTGGCATCTCCCCTCTGGTGACTCCCCTCGAGAACTCTGACTCTTACTGGTCCACTCATGGTGGAACTCTCACACAAGACTGCTAATGTGAGTGGAGAATATGAAGAGGGAAGAAGGCAGTCCAGTGGGTTAAGACCAACTCCAGAGTGAGTGCTTGGTGCTCTAGTTGATGCAGAAACAGTCTGAAGTTGCTTTCTATACTTGCTGAGGCTGGTGACTGGATGGGTGAGCCAAGTAGAGTCTGACTCATGGCCACCTGCAAGATGATGACTTCTTTATGGCTTGGGCCATCTGGTGGGCAAACATCAACAATAATAATAAAAATATTGTGTTGCTTCAAAAGACATTTCTTTTCAAGTGTTACATTTAACAAATCAGTAAATTGAAGTTTCATTATTTTGTAAAGCAATTTTTGAAGAGCTGGATTGCTAGCTTTGAACATCTATGAATTGGTAAATCACTAGATGAAGAAAGAGAATGTTTCTGTGCCACTAAAGCTAGCAATTATGGTGTGTTTAGCAGCAGCAGTCAAAAGCACTCCCTACCACTTTGGTGACATTTTCTTGCTAGATTCCTTAAGTTAAAGTAGAAAGACTTCTGTGATCTGAGGGTTTTTGTAATATAAATTTCATAGATTCAAGAACACCCAGTACTACTGTCTGTCATGACTGTAGCTGATTCCAGTACGTTAGGTACTAAGGACTAAGAACTCTCCACCTTAGGAGGAGGCCAGCCAGTGTTCTTTAAGGTTCTTGAGGGACTACTGCGGAAAGTGGCACCTTCGAACACACGCCACTCAGTAACTTGATTATTTGCACAAAAGCTTCCAGCTAAGCTACAGGGGTTTATTTTCACAGTGTAGGTCACACTCCATGGCTGCTCTCAGGTATGAGGCAGATGCAGCAACGCTTCCATGGGCTCCCATTTATAGTAAATGAACCCAGGGGGCAACCTCAGTAATTCGCATGCTTCATGTTTTCTGTTACTGACTGATGAGTAGTGTAACCCCCCTGCAAATGGGGGTTCCCAAAAGACTTCCAGGAGCTTGCTTGAATGCTCCAAGCCTGAATGGTGTTTGGCATTTAAGCTATTTATCAGTGAGTGTTTTTAGAGCCTCTGGTACTGTCTCTTTAAGAGCTGTCTGCTTGCAGACATAATTAGTTTATATGGGGGGACTGTGTGCTTCTCTGAGTACCACTCGAGCTGCTGCTAATTCACTTCATTTTTGCAGTCACTAGGAGTGCAAAGGGAACCTATCTGAAAGATGTAACTGTTTGCCAGAAATTATTTAGAGTAATAATGAAATTACAATTTGTCTAACCTGCTTTCTTTGCAGTCAGAACTGTGTCTGCTAGTTCCCATTCTAGTTTTGAACTGCTGAACTGGACCAATCAGTGTGGGGTAAGCTAGCTCTAAAATGGTGCCTTGGACGAATCAGAACTTGGACTCATAATCTGAGCCAGCCACAAGAGGATTGTATGGGCAGTGACTCTGGGAGATGTAGTTTAGACTTCAGTGCCTTTTTGGACCAACAGCAGCAGTCTATTGTGAGTGACAGCCAATCCAGTCAAGAACTGGGAGGAACTCAAAGGAAGTGCCGGTTTTGTCGGTTGGAGTTTCAGTTGAGCTTTGGCAGTGAAGAAGGAAGGAGCCCTGTGCTTTTCAGTGTGCAGTTTTAGTCAAAAACGGTGTAAGGCCCAGAGTTCCAGTCTGCAGCTTGTGTAACAGCTTGTTAGGACTGAATCCGTCCTGTGAAAAGAATCAAAGGATCTCTGAAGAGTAGAAACCAGGCTCACCCTGTAGAAGACTGGAAGAATTGCTGAAAATTGCACTCGGTCTGTCAGGAACTGAATCTGTGTGTGTTCTCCGGGTATTGTGCAGTAATTGCGATCGGGATACAGATGCAGCCTGCCTGGTATAGTGCTTTCTTTTATATGGATGTGTGAAGAGGTTTGTGTACCTCAAGTGAGCCCTACTGACATTGAAGGACTCTATCTTATTTGGAGGTCGTGAGTACTAATTCAGGGTCGCTCCCTGTTGAATTGCCACATTAAATCCAAATGGAATTACTGTACTGCTGACTGTTTAATTCTCCTTTTCTCTGTGTGAAAGGGCCCCTACCAGCTGCCACCCGGTTTGGACTAGCCACTAGGGCTTGGGTACCCAGGGACAGTAACTGATAGGGATAGGCCTGTGCACAGAGCCATAGGTAGATTATTAGAGTGATAAGCTAATTAACCTGATTTCCCCTGTCCTTGTTATATCCCTAAATAAATCAGAGCTGCTTGTTTCAGCAAAGTTATACTGCCTGAGGTATTTGTCTATGTTAAAGTACTGTACTGTGATTGTTGCACTGTATCTCATTTCCAGGAGGTCCCAGTGCCGGAACCAGACCTGGGGGTAAGTGTATACTGTGAAGGTAATTCTGATATATTGTGTGGGCCACTAGTGGGAAGAAAGGGGGGTTGCAGTGTCCCAGAGGGCTGTGACCAAGTTAGTTTAACTATTGCAAACCCTGACCTCTGGGTGGAGGCACCCGCCATTGGATCCAGGCCCCTCAACCTGTTAGTGGCAAATCAGGCAGGGGTAGTAGCCCCTGGGATAGCGCCATCTAGGGGTTACAGTAGCATTCTGGTACACATGGACATTTAAGCATTTTGCTAGCTGCATCACAGAAATGTTATAAACTGCACATTGATGAATATTTGCTCTGTCACAGACCTAATCAGCTTCAAGTTTTGAGGGACTCACATCAAGGATCAATCCTCAAGGGGCACTCATGGGTACTTTCACACCCCATCCTTGCTTACAGCCTCCAAGGATTTCCTTAAGTCAGTTTTACAGGGACCCTAGCAAGGGACTCCACAAACAAGCTGTACCTTAATTCCTTGGCAGTCCCTATTCTTGACAGCAAAACAACACAGGTTGCTTGCTGCTGACTTCTCTCATTTCTCCTTCTAGATTCACCCAGCTGGGTGATCCACTTCTTAGTCACAGGAGGGTTTCCTTTCTGTTTTCAGGCTTCCGACATGTCACCTCCGGAGACATTTGGGCTCAACTTCAGATTTAGGAAACAGAAGTTGGCCCTGGTACATCAGGGACCTACAGTGTGGGCCAAACAACCCTGCACACAGACACCAGTGCCTCCATTTCTGAAGCTCTGCAACTTCTGGAACTCAATAACTATGGCTCCACCCCTTATATTACCTGCAGGCAAAGGGATCTGGCACTCAGTCAGAGGTCGTTGACAAAACTGTTAACCCATTACTTACACAATGGATTGCACATTTACATGTCCTATATATGTTCTGTGTTACACTTAGCCATAAAGGTATGCCCAGGGAATGGTTTAAGAAAGCAATAACCCATGACAGGACGTGCATTTCTAGAGAGTTAATGCATGTAGTGAGTGAACTGGAAGGCAAGAGGTCAATGTCCGAGTTCCTCTCAACGCACTCAGGAAGTGCATTAATTCTCATGCAGTGCAGTCCTGAACTGGTTTATTGCACTTATAAAATGGAAAAGTTTATTTTAATGGAAAACTGTTTTATTTTTTGTGTAGTTAGGCTGTTGCTAGGTAGATTATGTTACAGTAGGTTGGTGACAAATCATGCATGAACTGGGTGTTAAGCAAAACATTCAATTTTATCTGGGCATGGTAAGCACAGAAATTTATCTAGCAGATAGATAAACATGTGGAGGGGGTTTTGATGGTCAGGAAACCAGCTCAAGAAAATAAAGCTGTGACTAGTACTTAACATTTTGTTGTAATTGGTGTATGTGAGTAAGGTGGGAATTATATAGGGAAAGAAAATTTAATCATTTATTTTCTTACGTTTTGAGGGAGTTTCATTTTTAGGGCTTTGCTGACCTTTTTGGAGACAATAAAGGTAGTGGCCATGTTTGTAATGGCAGCAAGGATTTTTTTTACAAAAGGGGTTGATATGTTAGTGTGCTGTGTCCTGATTGTCAGCATTTTTTTAACCATTGGTAGTTGCCTCACAATGCATGACAGTGACCAACCTCCTTCATAACCCATGTTAAACCAGCTTCTGCAGTTCATTAATATTATTATTCAACTGAGACACTTTCAAAAAACGTTTTTCCTGTTTTGTATGGTTCTAGGATTAGAGATGAGACTTCCTTGCCATTAATATGAGTCCTTTAAAATCTTTGTAACCAGTCCAATTGCTTTATTCTAATACTGTAGTTTTTTTTTTTGTAATTGTCAAAATCAGAAGTCTAATCAGGTTGATTCCACTTTCTGCCATTTGTTCATGACTTTCAACCTCCATTTTATCTTTCCTCAGTACCTAGGTGTACAATCATCATCTTCATGCCTGGTGGTCAAGTTGTTACTACACCAGCAAGTAATATGATGGCAACCATTTCATGCAGTTGAACAGTGTAAGTCTCCTAAATGTCACAAACCACCTAAAAACTAGGGATAGGCAGATCAGTGGTGACCTGATTTTGATTATGATTTATGATTTGCCAAAAGCATACACATTCTAGACTGGACCAGAACAGGTCTGTCACAGATCTAGACTGGATCAAATAGCAAAATCAGGTTGCTTCTACTCCTAGTTAATAAGCATTCCACCTGTTAAGCTTGGATGTGCACCCATATTCAAACTAGAAGTAGTCACTGCCATCACAGCAGGAGGTGTAGACCAGGTGGACCTTAAATCCCTTCCATTATCATGATACTATGATACTATGTAAAGCAGAGTCAGGTCACAAATGACTCTGATTTCTAGAGCTGAATTAAGGTGGGATGGTGTAGAAGAGGATTGGTGATGTGTTACAGACCTGATCTGCCATCTCTACAGAACTTTTCTGGTAACTGCTGGAGAGTGTTAAGTGCCCAGTGGCTACCTGGGCACTGGCGCTTTTACTCTTTAGTCTATACAGCACTTTCAAAGACAACAACAGTAATGACATTCTCTTACCTGTTTCTCCCCATATTGGTAAATATTCATCCTGCTGTATGTCTAGCATGATTTCCAGTCCATTGCCAGTCCCACCTTTGACTGTAGTAAGTAGCGGTCTACTCTCTTGTCCTGAATTAAATGTGTAGCACTTGCCATATCTTGTAAACACCTTAAAAAATAAGAACAACTGTTATGTAGAAGGTTCTCAGTTTCTTTGTTTTGTAGGTGTTTATTTTGAATACTATAGTCACATTACCTTATGACTGTGAGATTTATAAAATCATGACCTAAAATTAAGGCAAATCCCTTAAGAAACAGCTGACATCTCCAGAAGACCTTTGAAAAACAGACTATTTAGACACAATCCAGTTTATATTTGTATTTATCCTCCCAATTATTTATTACTAAGGTCATCTGCGTGAAAACAGGGTCTTAATTCCTTAGGACCTCAGCTTTACATGTTGCTTATTCCTCACCTGAGGTATCATTACTCTGGTTATGACATCACATTTATTCCCATGGCTGCAGATTGTGATGTCGCAATAAAACATTGTGACTTCTGGGGAATAAGCTGTAGGGATAGATGAGCTCATTATCTTCATTAAAGTTTCCTCAGTTAAAATAGTAGGGATGAGAAATCTGTAAACAAAAGGGTGATTTTCAAAGCCTATGCCTAGATGCAATTTTATATTGTACAACTTTGGACAAAAGCCAACTTGCCCCATGTCCAGTTTTCAAAGCCATGACATAACCTAATTCCAGTTTTCAAAACTCTGACTTAGTTACGTCCAGTTTGCAAAGTTCAGGGGCCAGATTTTTGAAATCCCCAGAAATCAACGCAAGTGCGGGAAAAGCTGCATGAAGCACACAAGTACATAAGAAAGGCCTGCTCCAAATCCAGAACAAGTAGTGACACGCTAGATCTAAAAATCCTGTCTCTCACCCTGGATAAAGTAATTCACCCCCTTGCAAAAATTCTTAATCTGTCACTTTGCCAAAGTCAATTTCCCAACAAATGGAAATCTGCCATAGTTACGCCAGTGCACAAAGGGGGGGACAAAACCTCAACAGGAAACTATCGACCAATATCAATACTCCCTCCCCTCTCCAAAGCACTTGAACGAATAGTGGCAGACCAACTCTCTGACTACCTGGACAAATACAATCTACTCTGTAATCAACAGCACGGCTTTAGGAAAGGACATAGTACAACAACAGCCTTACTTGATTTCTCTGGAGAAGTCCACTCAGCCCTGGACAAAGGGTGCCAAACAGGTGCAGTCTTTATCGATCTTACAAAGCTTTGACACAGTCCGTCATGGCTACTTACCTCCCTACTTTCTAACCTAGAGCCTGGCGAAGGTCCTTGTGCTTGGGTAAAAGTTACCTGTCCAATCGGTCACAGGCTGTAAAATCTCTAATGAACTCTCCGACTTCAAACCAGTTCTCTCGGGTGTACCACAGGATCAATTCTTGGACAGCTCCTCTTTAGCCTGTTCCTTAACTCCTCCCAGATATCTGCCAGGAGAAAATAATCTTATACGCTGATGATGCTGTAATTCTCTCTTCCCACAAGGATCCAAACTCCCTGAAAAAGCCTGCAACTTGCTTTCTCTAGTGTTGAAAGGTGGTTTCTGGATAGTAAACTTGTGCTAAACCACAATAAAACAAAAGCCATGCTCTTCTCCAATCACCAAAACAAAAATAGGCATACTCCACTCACCATACAAACCTCTGCGGGAATTACACTGGACCAAGTAAATACTTTCAAATACCTTGGCATCTTTTGACCAAGGGCTCACCTTTGCAACCCACATTGACAACACTGCGAAAACAGGGAACCAACGCCTTGGAATACTATTCCGTAACCGTCAATTTCTAAATCAAGCAGCATTGAGAATAGCTATACAGAGTTCCATAATCTCAATCATTGACTATGGCCTTATTATTTATGGCTCAGCTACCGCCACTGCTCTAAGGCGTATCTCAATCACTCTAAATAAGGCCTTCCGGCTCCTCACGGGGGCTCAAAGACTGACTCACACGTGTGATCTGTACTATGAATCAGGCTGGTTGAACCTATCAAATCATCTTATTTATCTCACCTGCACAATGGCAAAAAAATCTATCTTGGGACTGACTCCATTATGTATTCAAAACCTACTCCGACTGAATCCTGGCTCACGATCCTCCACCAGATCTGAACGCCAACCTTTCCTGGTTCTGAGATGCCGGACTGCACAGGGACAAAGATCTTTCGCATACAGGGCCCTGACATGGTTCAATGCACTTAGTCCACCTACTCTATCCTCAACCTCGCTTGAAGCTTTCAAATCCATGCTCTATGCCCACCTCACCACCACTAGCAACTGTGATTGCGCTAGATAAAGACTACTACTCCTCATATCCATCCTCACATCTGAGGCCTCTTCCTCCCTGACTAATGAACCCTCTGGTACCTCTACTACTTCCTGTCTCCCACCCAAACTCACTCCCCCCTTTTTCCTGTCCCCTCTCACTTACTCTCCCGCTCACCACCTTCCCTCCTCTCTAGCCTCCTTTTGCGCCTAATGATCACCCTCCCCTGGAAGTTTCCTTAACCTCGAAATTGTCTACTCACCGAACCTGTTATAGCTTGTTTTCTATGAAACTTAAAAATGTTACTGCCTTAAACTGTTAATAGCAAATTTATGATGTAACTTTCCTGTCTGGTTTTACCTGTAATGTGTATCGTGCTTTGTTAAATGTTCTTTGTGACGTGGAACCTTTGTAAAAGAGCCCTGGCTCAAAGGTATTAATTCCTAGACTAATAAACTAAACTAAAAGCTGGCGCAAGTGGGTTTTCACTTGCAGAGCTGCACTTTTTCCTGCATGTGCTGGATGTTCAAAGATAAAGCCGTTTTACAGCCGGTTCACAATTTATGGCTGCTTGCAGCTGGTTTGTGCTGTAGCTGTGCCAATATGTTATGCCTGATTGGACCAGGCATGACATCCTCCATCGCTGTGCCTGCCACCTGTGCGCAGCATGATTGGAATGTTCACAGGTGCAGGGATGTTTTACCACAACCTGTGGCTGCAAAGTGGGACTTAATCCCAGAACAACTGAAAATCTGGACCCAGAGGTAAATGTGCTTAGGCACAATTTTAAGACTGAGTACAAGCTGGTCTATCATGCATATCTATGTCCTGCATTGTTTTTATCCAAACCTGGAGGTAAACTAGAAATTCTGTAGATAAGTCCAACTTTTGAAAATAGCTCCAGTATAGAACATAACTAGGTGATCCACCCATTTTATGACTTTTAGTAATCCCAGTCAATATATGTAATGTGAGCTGAATGTGTGTGTGTGTGTGTGTGTGTGTGTGTGTGTGTGTGTGTGTGTGTGTTGTAGTTGTTTGAGTTTTCTCAGAGTGTCTGCACCTTTTTAATGAAAATTTTGAAGACCAGAGAACCTCAGACTGACCGGGTACCCATTAAGTTTACCCCATCTTCCAGGACTAGAGAACTCATGACTTGCATGTCTAAGGCATTATGAAATTTCATGAGTTTTTTCCCCTGTCTCTGGATGAAGCAACTTCCAGTATAACCTTTAAGACAGCACAATATACATCTCTGGAGAAGCAGCTATTAGGCAAGCAATAATACCCGACAAGGTGGGCGGTATTGGGCAATACCAGACTGCCCGGGGTGTAATGAGGCCCAACGCCATAGGTGGAGGGCCTTATAGCCCCTGGAAGGTCCGGTATTGCCCATACCACCCACCCTGGAGGGTATTATTGCACTTAGAAAATGGGCATCTGTGGTACTTTTATGTGGGATTTAGTAAAATTTAAAAATAAATAAATAGAGTGAAATACAATTAAAGTTCTTGTGTTGTAAAGTAGTCCCTCCTTTTTTGTGCTGTTCCATGTCTCGTTGCCACCCTCCCCAGACAGCTATTCTGTTCTCCTCCCCACCACACGTGCAACAAGATTCTCAAGTTTCTTTTACAAAAGGACAGTTTTCTGTGTATGTTACCACTTTCTTTTTCCCTGTCTAGTTAGAAGTTTCCATCTTGCATAACCCTGCGACATAAAAACAGCAGGTGCAGAGCAAAGACTAGGATGTGGGAGCATACCGGTGTTTCAGTTTAAAATTTGTAGCTGCCGCCAAAACTGAGGAATGACTTTAAGTATTTGGTCAGGAATCGGGATGCTCGATCCTTGATAAGCATGTGGCGAGACTGAGATGAGCTCAAATGGACGGCGGCAATAACAGTGGTAGAAAGGAGAGTTTTTTTAAACATTATTTTTACAGGTTAAAGTAAGGGGGAGAGGCAAATGGACTGTTGTTTGGGCAGTATTATCTCGCTAAGCGAGAGAAAAAAATGGCGGCAATTTGAAATCGGGTGCCCAGTCATTCAACCAATTATGAAGCAGCCTAGGCACAATAATTACAGTGATGAATGTGGTAGGGTTGGCATGGCTGGCACTTTTAACTTACAGGGCTCTCACTGTAAGTTAATGTACCCCATGCCAGCCAATCAGATTTCAGTATTTTTTTCCCCATTTTCTAATCATCATTATCCTTTTTTAATCTTCCTTAATGACCTGCCCTCCACCTGTGTCCCCATGCATATTTATATGCACACTGATGACGCAATCTTTTACACCTCTTCCCCTCCTCTACGGCTTTTGAAGGTACACTTCAGCAGGACTTCCAGAATGTTCTGTGCTGGTTTGACACCAACCAACTCCAGGTCAACACCAAGAAAATGGTGTCCATGACCTTTGGCACCAGCCAGAAATTTGCCAGACTGTCACCTTCCCCTACCTTCTCCACACTGGATAGTACCCTACTTAACAATGTCCCTGCCTTTAAATACCTCGGTGTGTGGCTTTATAGTAAGATTGACTTATCTGCCCACATTGGTGCCATTCACACCAAACTCTGCACTAAATTAGGTGTCCCGTATCACAACAAGGACTGCCTGTCCCCCCAGATCTGCCAGGAGCTGATCACCAAAATGGTTCTCCTGGTCTTTGACTATGCATACATGATCTAAATCACCACCCCCTCCTTCTCCTTCTCCTCCTCCTCCTCTCGTGCCAGACTGGACACCATCTGCAATGCTTTCAGCCATTTTGCTACAAATTCATCCCCTTATCCTTAGCCATTCTAAAGTTAATTTTTGGCCCCCCTGCTGCTCTGCCTGTGCCTGAGCTGTAAAATCCTTTAAATTCTACCTGCTCTTTCTTGTCTCCCCAGAGGAGGACCCTTGCTGAGCGCCCCCCGCACCGAGCGCCGAGGCCAGTCTTCGCCAGCGGGCGGGCGGCATCTCCAGCCGGCGCTCAGCTCCACAGAGCCGGAGAGACCCTCCAGGGAAGGTACAGGCAAAGGCGCAATTTTATGCCCACCACCATCCCCCTCTTCTAGACTTCTTAAATAGACACTTTCCCGCCAGCGTTATTAAAACCACGCCCGCTGCATCCTGTTAAACCTATAGCCTGCCTTATACTCCTCATTGATACTACACTTTCGATTACCAGAGTACTACCTATGCTATCTATTCTGACGCCAAAACTAGACTGGGTTTCCACCTAGCATCTGATAAGGCACACTGCCCTTGCCATCTTATACTCCGCCTTTATTCGAGTCCAAACAATTCTTGTATCTCACTGTTTACCGAACCTCCTATCCCATTGCTAGACTAAACACCCTCCTCTAATATCTGATTAGGCTCCCAGTATGAGCTAAGTATACCACCTTTATAATATATGACACAGGCAACTACTGTGAGCAAATCATAAGACATTACCTACAAAATCTCTGATCACCTTCATAATGAGGAACTTTCTTTGGAGCCTCCTTATACTACTACTATTACCTGAACTAAGTAAAAGATGCAGACATCCACAGGATGCCAAGCAGAGTGCAGATACCACATTCTCGTTCTGCTGCAATTCTACAGCAGCCCCAAGAGATTGGATATGTACCTATGACCTTCCATTGATACGATGCTACCCATTTATTCTTTTCTACGGAGGGACACAGTCGGCATTGCATTTGTTTGGTGTCTGTCTCCAACTGTATACAGAACAAGATCCCACGACTATCTCTGTTAAAGTTTTAATCCTTTCCTTTACAAGAGGACAAAAACGAATCTGGATGGCAAATAAGAATTCCACAGAATAATAAAAAAAAAAGAAATAAAAGGCATCTATAAGAACTTATACCTATCTCTGGCGGCAACTATGAAACTACTGCTCCTACTAATATGCTCAGGGAATGTGGAACTTAACCCTGGGCCACCAGGACTATCACTGCACCTTCAGAACTAGCAAAGATTAAAGGACTAAGCCTTCTACATATTAATGCATGTAGCCTTTTAAAAAATCACATTGCTCCAAGCCTGGGTTAGCCACTACACGACATCCTGGTAGTCTCTGAGACATGGCTTAGACCTGATACACCGACAGAGATATAAACTTACTTAACTACAAACATTCAGAGCTGATAGACGGACAAGAGGAGGAGGGGTAGCAATATATGTAAAGGCCAACCTATCTGCAATTTCTCTTGCCTCTTACTCTATGGCAAAGAATTTGAGTGCCTATCCCTAAAATAACCCTTTCCAAAAATATCTCACTGCAGTTGATTGGCTGTTACAGACCTCCCTCTGCTGGCCTTAAGATACTGTCCTATTTGGGTGACTTGATTAAACAAGGGAATGGAGAAACCATAATTATAGGGATTTAAACCTAAACTGGCTTTCTAAGGCAGCTACACCTCTAATTTCATTCTGCGACATGCGCTTACACAGCTTATAAATGAACCTACTAGAATGAACAAAAGAACCCAAAAATAGCACGCTTTTGGATGTACTATTAGTGAGTAAACCTTACCTCTTTTCACATACTGGAGTTCTGTTTAACGACATTAGTGATCATTGTACTATTGCGGCAATTAGGTCAGCATGTAAGATTTCATCCCCCACAAAATTCTTGTTGAGGAGATCAAAAAAGAACCTCAACATTGAGGCATACCTGGACGATATTAAGTACTCCACAAGATGGCAAGAATTCTATCTAGCGAACACAATGGAGATTGCATATGGTGTTCTAAATGACATCATCACAAATGCTCTAAACATTCATGCACCAGTCTATAAACTACGTATTAAAAATAAAACCTGTTGTTGGTTTAATTCTGACCTTAAATCCACCCTTCTCGAAAGGGACAAGCTTTGGAAAAAAGCCCCGAAAAACTAAATTAGCCTCCGATTGGGAGCAATTCAGAAAAGCCAGGAATCTTTGCACCAAGAAAGTACGAGACACAAAAGCTGCATATTACATGACTGAATTAGACTCCTCATACTCCAGCCCTGCCAAGTTTTGGAACACTATAAAAGATATAACTGGCCATGTCCCAAGTAACTCACTCCCAACAAAACTACAATGTGGAAACAGAACCATCAGTGACAAAATTGAAGTATTGGAAGCTTTCAATAATCATTTACAACTGCTGGACTAGCATTCGACTCTCTCCAGCCAACCAAATGAGAGTACATCTAGGGATTAAGAATACTGAAGCAAGAGTGACTGACTCCATTTTCTCCTTCACTCCAGCCACGCTGAAGCAAGTCAAGAACTAATCTTACAATTGGACATAAAAAGAGTGCAGGCGCAGACTCCTTGACCCATACTTTTAAAAATTGCCATACATGTATTAGCAGTGCCAATAATGCATCTGTTTAACCTTTCTACAGTCTGAGTCATCCCATCAATCTGGAAAACCGCTCAAGTGATTCCTCTTCTGAAAGCCGGGATCCCACAGACCTTAATAACTACAGACCAATTTCCATTCTTACTGTGCTGTCTAAACTACTTGAAAAATTGTGAGCACCCAGCTAAGAGAATATCTAGAAGCCAACAATCTTCTAAACCCAGCACAATCTGGTTTCAGAGCAAACCACAGCACCATAACAGTCTTTGCAAAAGTCACCAATGATTGGCAACTTGAATTGGATAAAAAAAATTGTGTATGTGCTGTCTTCTTAGACCTAAGTAAGGCCTTTGACACGGTTGACCATGACCTGCTCCTCTCCTCACTAAGGTCTATTGGACTTGACACCAATTCCATTAGTTGGTTTAACAACTATCTTACAGGAAGAACCCAGCAGGTAAAGGCCGAAGGAGAAATATCCCCACTTAGACCACTACAAAGAGGAGTACCACAAGGATCTATTCTTGGCCCTATCCTCTTTGCCATATATATCAATAGCATTGACACAAATCTTACCAAAGCCACTGTACACCTGTTTGCTGATGATACAGTACTGTATGTCAGTCACCCTTCTCCTACAACAGCCTGCAAAGAACTACAAGCAGAATTGACCTACTGCAACTCCAGCTGCTGGAAAAAAACTACTATTGAATGCAAAAAAACTAAGGCAATGTTCTTTTCCTCACAGGTGCAGGCAAAATACTCAATCCCAATCGATCTCCTAAACTATCCACCGCACTTGGTGAAAATCTTGAATATGTCACAAAATTCAAATACCTGGGGGTATGGCTAGATAGTAGATTAGACTATCTAGAACATCTGGAAGAGCTACTGAAAAAGCTTAGACAAAGACTTGGACTTTACTATAGAATAAGGCACTTCCTTTCAAGTGATTCAAAAAGAAGATGGTCCAGGCCACATTCCTCTCAGTTTTAGACTACGCTGACTTCCTATACAATCACTGCCCTACGGTATGCTTGAACAAATTAGATACACTATACCATAGAGCTCTGAGGTTTATCACAGACTTACCATACATTACTCACCACTGCTTGCTATACTCACGTTGGTTGGCCCTCACTTCAATATAGAAGGGATAGGAATGCATTACTATGGACTTACAGAGCAATATCACAGCAGCTTCCAAAATATATCTCAGACTGTTTTCCACAAGCCTCATCAAGTAATTATGCATTAAGAAGCCTGAACTTCATTACTCTTAAAGTGCCTAAGTTCCACTCTCGACATGGCAGACATGCTGTTAGTTATGTGTTATCCACCCTATGGAACACAATGCAAAAGGCACTGAAAGTGAACAAGCTCATATCTATTACAGCCTTTAAATATCTATACAACAAAATATTCAAAGAAAAATGTAACTGCTTCCGTCAACATTAGACTAACCCTCCATCTTTCCTACCAGCTGGACGACTATTCAAGGTAGCTCCTCAGCACCCTCACGAGCAGTTGTTTCACATCTCATTAACCTTTACTACAATCCTTCCTTCTTAAGCATTATATACTTAGTCTCCTTATACTTTCAGTTTTTTACTTCCCCAGTCCATCCCCCTTCCCCTTGACCTACTATTGATCCCTCTTTGACACGGCCCTTTCCACTCCTACCCTTTCACCACCCCTGGCCACAACACTCTGTATACACTCCTTTCATCCCCCCTGTCACTGCTTCAGCCGGTATTTGCCTCCTACAAATTATTTCCTGTAGATATATCTTCCAGATGTCCATACAGCTCATCACCCGAGCTCAAAAACTTTCTAATAATTCCCCTGACACATTTAACCTTCGCCAAAAAGTGCAAGTTTCTAAAATATCCTCCACTAACAAGCTGGCTACTTAATGAATCATGTATATATCTTGGAGTTGTTGTTTTGTATTCATTTGCTATCCTTTCAAAGTTGTGTATTCTTTTTATGTTATATGTCATACAAATTGTATCTTGACCCTACCAGGTCCATCTTGCAAATGAGCATTGCTCAATGATGTTCGCCTGGATAAATAAAGATTTGATTTGATTTGATTATATTCATCACTGCGCACTCTACTATTCCCTTTCCATCATCCCTCTCCCCCCCCATGCCATCAACACCACAGTGCCTCTTTCATATCTAAATCTTGTATGGGTCCCTCCCCTCCCATTTCTCCTCACTCCTCTCCCTTCCCTTCCTCTTCTCACTCTCTCCACTCTAGGAACCCATGTACCTTCCCCATCACCCACTCTCACACTACTGCTGGGCAAGCTGCCTTTTCCTACCACCTTCCTTCCTTCTGGAACCTGCTCTCCTCTACTGTCTGGCCTTTCCTCCTGTCTCGGCCCTTAGACACCAACTAAGGTGCCTTCCTGGTCCTCCTCCTGACTCTACTCTCCATCTCCTACCCATCTTTAGCAGTCTTCTCTCTGTACTTGACTGCAGCAGAGGCAGACTTCTGTCAGGCTATGGCACTACAACCACCTTCTCAGGCACTACACACTTTATTTCATAGCTGGGGAAAGGACAACTAGATTCAAATTCATAACATGAAAAGGTGACTTGAAACTTCTTATAAATCCCTCTAGCTAACTCAAGTATTTTAAAATAAGTTAAGAGGGCCTCTGTAGGGTTCTCAGACTCATACTGTGTACCATAAGATACTCTTGTGGGGAGGTCTGAACAGCCCAAATGGCTGTGCTTTGCTTTACAATCCTCTGAGTAAAACCTCTTGCTCAGAGCCTCGTATACCTTAAGAGACAACTCACAGAGGCCCAGTTAACTTATATAATTGTCATTGTGTTTTAGAAGGATAACCCTTTAAGCATCCCACCATGTTTGTGTGTAAATAGACAACATCTTGCGGAGCTCATTCGAAGTCTTTCTGCGGCTAGGTCACCCAGGCTAACGTCTCTGCTGTTCTTTCTGAAGAGCCTTTGCGTTGTCTATGACCTCAAAATAGACTGGGTCTGAAGTTTATTGTCTAAGGCTCTTGCAAACTTGTGTTGATAGTATAGAGTTGATGAAAACCTGGGAGACAAATCCAGGATATAAAATATGGGGGTGGGGGGGATGTTATATACATGTAGAATCTAATTTTAGAAAACTGAAAACAATGGCCCACTAGAGAGTTTACAATGAGAAGAAAGGAAGTTTTCAGCTAAAAAACAAATAAAGCATTACTAAAGATATTCTTATGCAGACAAGCTTGTGCAGATTAGTTCTTCCATCTTCAGCAATTCATCCCAATCCACTGTAGATTTATTTTTATTGCATCTGATATTTATGAAGTCTAGAATATTCTTCTTATTTATTGTATTACTTTATGATGGTTATTTTGGTTTTCCTTTTGTCTGATTTTATAATTGATCTACCTTTAATGTACAATTATTTTTAATGTCACCCTGAGTCTCAGAAGAAGGGTGCCAGATAAAAAAAAAATACTACTGGTACTACTACTACAAGTAGTGTGCCAAAAATACATCAAGGGTTGTGAAGGAATAACACATTTATCACCACACATGAGTGGCAAGACCTTTATAACTTATGATTTTGCTACTCATGAGATATGGAGCTGATCACTCACTAGTCACTCATAGAGATGTTACAAGTTTTAATTCACCAGGGAAGTTGGTGAAAATTTCCTGGCAGGCATGCCATCTTCACCAGTACATTTCTATATGAAAAAAAACTTAAAACTACATAAAATCCCTCCCTCCTACCCACTGTGATGTAACTCCATCCCTCCCACCTTTCAAGCACCTTTAGATCTGAACCCCTTCCTATCCCCCACTAGCATCTTCTTCTCCTCCCCCTCTGCCATGGAAAATATATATAGCTAAGTGAAGTCCTCCAACAGTACAAAAATACCCTCCCCCACCCGCACACCAAACACACTTGCTGGCCTCCCCCTACTCAACCTCACTCTATTGCACAAGAAGACTCCCCTGTGGCCCCACCACAGTTCCCCCACACCAGCACTCAGATACTATCTGCTGTAATAAAGAAAACAGTTCTCCCTTGTGAAGCATCTTCTCTGTGCAGTGTTCATCTTGATAATGGCACTGGTGAATTAATGGTGACGTGTATGATTCTAGTAAAAACATTACTGGCTGAATTTTCAGCCAATTAGGTTTTACTATGAGCAAACACAGCACTATTTGCCATTTATCATGCACCAGCATAATTAGTTACCAAGGACACTGAACAGAGCAGAGGCTCTGCTCCAGGAGACTATTTCCTTTAATGCAGCAGGTTTTTTTTCCTGAGTGCTGGTGGGTGTTAGATGGTAGTGGGGGCCAGAGGGGGTTTATTTGGGGTGGATCTTCTTGTGTAGTAGGATGTGGTTAAGTGGGGCAGGGGGAGTGTGTTTGGTGCACAGGTGGGGTATATAAATATCTTTCTGGACAGTCAGAGGACTTCATTCTGATATATATTTACCTTAATGGGGGGCGAGGTGGAAAGAGGGTGCTAGAGGGGGCTTGGGAGGGGAATATTATGAGATTAAAAGTGTTTGGGAGGTGGGTGGAATTACACCATAGTGGGTAAGAGGAGATAGTTTATGTAACTTAACAATAGCAATTTGCATTGTTTCTGCTTGCAGATTGCACAAATTTTCATGGCGTAACTATGTGAATTGCTAATTAACCCATGAATTAGAAATTTTTATAGGTCTGCCACACAAATGTAAGCAATCCACTGGTCAACCAAATATGTGAATTGCCATCATCGGCATAGTGAATGTGTTGAAATTCATAAATTTTGTTTATAGAGTAAATTCTGGAAACTTCACACACCACCAGTCACTCACTAGTGGATATACTATAAATGTATTATTCCACTGCAACTCATTATAATCTCTATTTACACAATAAACATAGAAATTAAAGTACCCAAATAAACAAGATATTTTTGTTGATGGTGCATTTAGAATGAGACTATCATTATATTCTTCACTTTGCTGACAGTATAGTCTAGAGGTTAGAGTAACAAGCTGTGAATGAGCTAGGAACATCCAGCAGACCTGGGTTTGATCCCACAGCCTCAGCTTTCATACTATGTGATCCTGTTAAGTCACATAACCTCCACAGTGCTCTCGGGTCATCCCAGAAAACAGACATTGTGCTTAGTAGGCTTAAGAATATTCTCACTGTAGATGTACCAACAACTGATAGTCCCACATTAGACCTGTCACAATGGAATGCTTAAGCAATGGTTGAGCAGCTTGTCGAAAGTCTGATGAAATCACAGTGCCCCTGTACTGCACTTAAACAAACTGGTGAACTCTGAACAGTTTAAACTGAACATGGAGGCATTTTGTAAACTGAAAACACAAAGTCTGGTCAGCAGATATGCAATTCATTATCACTCATGGAGGGTATGGGGGGCCTTTATATCTCTATTGTGGCTTTGCCATGTATAGGTCATAGTCATGACCTCTAGACCTCTGTGGTACAGCAGTCCTAATTTCTGTGCAGGGCTTCTAGACTGCTGTGTAAAAGGTGTTCATTTCTGATGCATGAATTGTTCTCTTCTATGGCAGAATGTAGTCAACCCATTAGCTAAGACATTTATTTAAAATAGAAGCAGTGCTGGAGCTCCAGATTGCCTCGATTACAGAATCTGCTGGCATGTTTTATTTATTTATTTACTTATTTATCATCTAGGAGTAATAGCTTTGAGATAGAAGCTCATTAAAAAAGGTTCCACGTCAACAAAAACCCATTAACAGGTAGTGAACAGACATTGTGGATACATAGTAGAATACATATTTTGCATACAGGGTAGAAAACAACATATTAATCATCAGGTTTATACATATTCAATGAGCACTGATGAAGCAGTCAGGGGTTAACTTTGTTAGGAGGGAGAGAGAAGTATGGGAGGTAGGAGTAAGCAGGAGTAGGAAGAGAGGGGGTGGTAATGAGCAGTTGAGGCAGTGGTAGGAGAGAAGGAGACAGGTGATTGGGCAGAAGGGGCAGGATAGTGAGGAGAAAAGGCAGGATGTAAGGGGAAACTAGGGTTGACAGTAACAACTACTAAGCGAGGCAAGGTGTTGGAGGAGTTTTTTCTTAAATGGTCTTAGTTTAAGCTTGTTGATTATAACATGAGGGAGATCATCAAGCCAACAGGGATCTCTGTATGCAAAGGAACTTTGTCCTTGAGTTGTGTGGCAGAAGTGGACTTGTAGTGAGTTTTTAGCCATTCCTTTTGTCACATGAGGGTTGGATGCTAGGTTTAGGAAGTTTGGGATGGCTGCAGAGGTTAGACCAAGATGTTTTTTTTCCCCTAGGAGGCAGATCTGGTATTTCGCTCTGCCCCGGTGGTTTAGCCACATGGTCTGGGCACATAGGTCACATGTGTGGTTTAGTCTGTGTGCACCTGTGAGTAGCCTACAGGATTTACCAGTATTCAATGCCGTACTGACTCATTTAAGGGTTGTATCTGTAGCTGCACCATACACCACAAGCCCATAATCACTAATGGAAAGGACAGAGCTTTTTATAGTGAGCAACAGTATATCAGAGGTCATATTAAGATGGTGTCTATATAAGAGACTGATTCTAGTATTAATGACCCTATCTACATGGTCAATGTGATGGGTGAAGGATAGTGTGCCATCGAAAGTAATGCCTAGGTACTTAATGGTATTTACCTGTTCTATCAGAGCTTGCTTGTTGTGAAGATTTGTCATTGGATAGGATGTATGTTTATTTTGAAGGTTTGCAAACAGCATGGGCTTGTTTTTGCAGAATCAAGCTTCAACGGTGGCAAAGTTGTTTTGGAGATTTGTTTCCAGTGCATGAGGATCTGGGTTATTGGAGAAAATGACTGCATTGTCTGTACAGAGGAGTACTTTTTCAATGCAAACTAAAGGAAGATGGTTGAGGAACAGACTGAACAAGAGGGGACTTAAGATAGACTCTTGTGGTACTCCCGTGCTGACTTGCCTACTGTCAGAGAGGGTATGATTTATTTTTACCTGTTGCGTTCTGTTACTGAGGTAGCTTTCAAACCATCCAACAATCTCAGGTGAGAGTCCAGTGACGTGGAGTTTGCTGATCAGTATGTTGTGATTGACAGTATTGAAGACTTTAGTGAGGTTGATTAGGTAGCCTATGGAAAAGAGAACTCACCACAAAGTTTGGACAGCAGTTGGAACAAGTCATGGTTTCTTCTCACCCATCATGAAGCAAAGGGCAAATCCTAAGTCAGCAAAATGTCCTTATATTTAAGCCATCATCAAGAGGATTAAAAAGTTAGTACAAACATGTCTCTACCAGCTGACCAGGAAAGAAGGACTAGGAAAGGCTTCCTGTTTTAAGCCTCATCCGGGGGGGGAGGGCTACAGATGCAAATCAATTATTATTGGACGAGGTTCATCAGTTCGTGGATTTTTGAATGGGGAAAAGTTGGCTATCACACTGATTAAATTCCTCTACTCTTTTCAAGAAGTTCCATGATATTTTTAATATCCACTTAAGTCACCACATGAACAGGCAAATGGGACCTCTATTTAACATCTTATTTAAGAGATGGGTAATGTCAATCATGACATCAAACTCCAAGCATGGAGGAGGAGCTTCAGGATAAACAAGGAGAGAAAGGAAGCAAGACTCTATGCAAAACTATATATTTTATAGAAGATCACCAAAAATAACAAATTCTATGGCATTACCATAAATTCTCTGGCATGGTGCATGTTTTGTGGTCAGTTCTGCTTCCATGGGGCCCTGGTTATTTTTCCCTCTCCACTCTTGGACATTAGTTGCACATTTTCAGTCAGATCATTGTGTGTATAGTATATATAAAATAAATAATGGGTTGGTATAGTAGAAAATATATCTATTGAGGGGGCTAACCAGATCATAAAGCTATGAGCCTGAAGGGTGAGTGGTTTTATGATTGGGTTTGCCTCCTTGATGTTTTTTTTTGCCACATATACCATATTTACCCATCTGTTATTTAATACAATATATTTCGATGGTTACTGTTAGTTTTGATCACAATTGTGTATGTAACCCCCTTGTTCCTAGGGGTTACTAGAATCCCATTTAGAATCAGTGGCAGGCAGGGAGAGGCAGCTTGTGAGATGCCAGTTAAATTTATTTCATGGTGTCATTTTCAGTCTCAGCTGAGCTGGAGTGATGATGTCAGTTTAGAATTGTCACAGCAGCGTAAGCCACATTGGAATGCTAGCTGGGAGAGTTAGCTGTAGAATGTTGAGTTACAGTTTAGTAGTCTGTAGAGTGGAGAGTGAGGAAGAGGCTTCTGCTGGGGCAGCTCCTCACATTTAGCTCTGACAGAGAGCTACCTGTGTAGATTGGGTAGTTTGTTCTCACCCAAGAAAAAGAACATAGAAGACCAGAGAGTGAAGTGGTAGAGACCGTTCAGAGAGGGCTTTCCAGTGCCCCATCCCCAGAAGGATGGGGGGAATTCCAGGATTCAGGGGCAGTCCCCTGGTCCATGCCTGGACTGTGTTGAAGCTGCCTAGATTCATCTGCTCTGTGAGTACCCAAGACTTTGTGTGAAAAAAGCCCTGGGGCACCTGCATTCCTGTGGTGAGTTTTTCTCTGACAAACGGACTCTGTCACCAGGACTGTTTCTGTTTAATAGTGTCTGCCTACTATGGAGTCCAGAGAGAGACTTGCCAAGTACAGAACTTTTAGTTTGTTTCTGTTTAAAAGTGTCTGCCTACTATGGGGTCCAGAGAGAGACTTGCCAAGTACAGAACTTTTAACTTCAGGATACCTCAGAGGTGTGAGAAAGTAGTATGTTAAATGTGAAAGACATTTCAAGATAGCATCTACAAGAGTGTCTGAGAAGGGTGTTATTAACCAGATGAATGGCCGAGTTTAAATTTGGAAGCAAAATGTGGGAGACCCCCCCATCTGGAATAATCATGTTTACCTCTCTGGGTTCAGTTTGGGCACCTTTGTTTTCTCTCAGTGCATTTGGTCAGTGCCTGAAGAAAATACCCAGATGTGGGATTTTGGATTTTCTGTGAGCCTGAGGGTGCTCTTTGGTGGCCAAAGGTGCCACCAGTATTCCTCATGAAATATGGGAAAGTCTCCTACTACTGGCTGAGGGTGTCTATTCAAGGGAAGTGTACCAGTTTGGGCCGAGTGTGCCAAGTTCCATTCAGAACCTGAGGGTTCACTGTGTGTGTGCTCTTGTACCTCAGTAATCTGCATTACCAGTGGGAGTAGCCTTGTGGGGGTCCATCTTCACTTTGTGATTATTCTCTGTGTATATGAATAAAAGCCACACTCTAGAATCCCAACCCGGTTTGGACAGTATTGTTATTACTTCCACCGTTTCTGGATTTACTTGGGTGCCCTTGACCAGAAGTACAAACCTAGCATAATGCTGAACAAACATTTTCTCCCAGGGATCCAAGCTGATGGCCATGATAAATGGTCCCCCCAGGTGTGAGCCAGGTAGTTGCCACACTTGGTTTGCCTGTATGAGGATGGCAGGCTCCGAAGTAGAAGTATTGGTAAACTGAACTGTTCGTAATGACAACCCCCATCCCTCTCATTGGTGCCATGTGTGAAAGGAGCAGCCCTGCTAGTTGAACAAGTTCAAGTTCAAGTTTATTGAAGGAAAACTCCATTGAGCAAGCTCATTCACAAGGAGGTCCTTTAATAAAGATAGGTAGTTACAGATTGCATAATCGAAAAAACCAAGAGGGGTCGGTGGGGGGAGGTTACAAAATGGAGGCACTGCTGGGGATGTATTTGGAATTTTGGAGAAAACAAGTGATGTTTGCACAGGTTATGGCTAGTGTTTTGCCTGTATGGCAGTTGGTAGCCCAAAATTGGAAGCTTTGCACATAAGGGATTTGCCAGAGAAATGCCATCCATATGTACGGCTGTGTGCCTGCTGTGATTGTTTTATTTATTTATTTATTTTTTAACCAGGTATAGCACACTAAGCTGAAAGCTTTTTTACAGGAGTGACCTGGGTGCACAAGGAGGTTAAGTGACTTGCTCAGGGTCACACAGTATGCAAGTGGAAGCTGTGGGATTCAAACCCAGGTCTGGTCTGCTGTATGTCACCAGATTTGCAGCTCAGAGCCTTAGACCACTGCACTATACTGCCTCCTAATGTGATTGTGCCAACATTTACCAAGGAGTTGTAAAGCCAGAGTGTGTGTGCCCCTTGTCCTGCATCAAAAAGAACATTTGCCAGCTTTAATTTTCAAATTGTGACAAGAAAAAGTATTGTGAACTGCGGGAAAGAAAGAGACATTTGTGTCCTAAATGTTTCAAATGCTTGCTGTGTGAGCTGGGGGAGTCGCTAGAGAAATTGCCATGAGAAATGGTTAAAAATGGTGCTCTCGCTGTGGAGTTACAGTTGAAAAGAAAAAAGTTGTTTTGCAGTTTCAATTTTGCCTGCTTGACGATCGCTGTGGAGGAGAAGAGCATGAGAAGAGAGACAGGCTCATTTGCATGGCGTCGAGTGATTGGAGAGACTGTGATCAGTCCCACCTGTGTTAGAGAGGGAGAGAGCGAGTGGTGTGCGAGCTGGTTAGCCAGGAGGATGGCGCGGTGACTGCAAATGTTGTAAAAGTTTAAACAACAGACTTTTCTGTACTAAATCAGGCTCAACCCATATTCCGGTTGACTGGGGAGAAAGCATGGTGTTCGTAGGGACAATCGGCAGGGTCACAAGCCTATTTCAACCCAGAGGCCTTCCAGCATCTGCTGTAGGCCGAGAATTTCCATTGAAAAGCCAGCTACTGATTCAATGAGTACCATTCAGCAAAACTGAGCTCAGACTGTGTGTGATTTTTCTAAAGCCAGCTGGATCTGTGTGTAAACAGTGTGATTGTTTTTGCAAAGAATAACTGTGTAAAGTAATCAAACCCAAGCAAGAATTCTGAGCATTAGACTGTGAGCATGTGTTATGGATTCAGCAACAGTGTAATTTTCTGAGCAAACAGAGAGACTGTGAGTTGTATGAGAGGCTGCAATGAACAGGCAATCCTGTTTACGAAATACTGTGGCTTTAGTGACTTTAAGCAAGTAAAACTGATTGAAAGCTAAAGGTAAAGTCCTAGAAAATCATATAGATGTGCTGAGGAAGCAAAACAGTGCAGTCTGGGCATTTTGAGTAAAATTTATCAGTATGCAGTAAATCGGATGCGCAGTGGCTTGTGTCAAATATAAATTGTTGATGCATCAGGAGTGCTGCCATCGCCATTACAAGGTGGGGTAGTAATGTAAACACAGCAGCAGGGAGCCATTTTGTGAGACTGTTCCAAGTAGAGTGAACTCAGTGATAACAGTGAACTTTTGTGTGCTTTTCTACAGTCATGGCTTCAGGACCATCCCGCTACCTGGATCATGCCCAGGCTATGATAGTTGAAGCGGTTACCAAGCTGAAAGAAATAAAGAAATGTTTCTACAGTGGACGTTTGCCTCCTTATGTTGCAATTCCCGGATACCCTGTGAGAATATGCATAATGTGCCTCAAGGCTGGAAGGGATATTTTCATGATTCCTCACTGCTCAGAATGCTTAGAGAAGAAAGGTCTAACTAGTGCACCCAAGATTCGTTTGGCTCCCACGTGGACAAAGCTTCAAGATCCTGCAAGTAGCAGCACATAGCACCAGGTTGAACCTGTTGGGGGAGGCCCAGCAGAGTGAGGCACAAAGGAAGAGGGTGTAGATGTACTGGCAGAGCAAAGTCCTCATGGTGTCTCCACACCTCTGTCACAGATGGACAGTGTGGAGGGAGAATCAGTGGATCCATGGAGAGAGGGTCCTAGTCCTAGCCTCGTGGGAGAGGATGAGGTTCGAGAAACCTTAGATTGGGAGGTGTCTACCTCCATGCCAAGTGAAGAGTGGACTGTCTTGGGAGTGAGGATGACTACTCACTCCTGGGCCCAGGTCCTAAGTGAGGAAGAGGAGGAGGAGAAGGAGGGAGCTATGTATCTTTATGATGAAGGTGCTAGTCCACAGCCTCAGGCTCTTGCCTCGGAGGAACCAGAAGAAGAAGTTGGTGACTGTACAGCCCTGCCCCCAGAAGGAGGGGTCAGGGACCAGTTCTATGTTGCTCTGAGTATGCAACACTGGCAGAACCAGGACTGGCCACCCCACAAGCCAGGCCGGGGGTCGCAAACTGATGAAGAGTAGTAAGGAGGAAAGACTGGTTCATAGAAAGGCAGCTGAGATCTATGGAATGTCCTTTCCTACCTTTCCTCGGAGACTCTGGGAGGAGATTGATAAAAACAGGAGAGCCTGGCTAGTGGAAGAGGCAACCAGAAACCTGCATCCAAGTGCAACTCAATATGTCAGAGACAAAGTTGTCAGAGACAGACTTAAGTTTTGGAAGTTGGGCAGGACAACTATTAATAGGCCTTGTATGTATTATGGACAAAAAGGGAAATGAGACTTTCCATAATGTGAATTGTGAGTGCCCAGACGGGGTAAGAATTCTTGCACCTGACCCATTGTGGTACTACCCTCAAGTGCAAGTGGCACTTAAAAAAAACAGAAAAGCAAGGTGAAATCACAAATGGCAAATTTCAGTTAATTTGGGAAAATTGCATGAAGTGCTCCATGGAGGCAAATTTGGCGACTTCACCACGTATTTGCCCAAGAAGTAAAACTTTGCTGCATTTCTAGTCATTGTAAAGTGGAGGGAAGAGGAAGATGACATGCTGCAGGTGCATGCTTTTGAAAAGTGTTCCACTAAGACTGGTGTGAGAGAGAGTGCAGGGAGACTGAGAGAGACAGATGGGGAGAGGAAGGTTGTTCCATAGTGCTGGAAGGCTGAAAAAGAAAGGAGACTGGTGAGTAACAGAATTACAGTGAGTGATATAAAATGAACAAGCAGTAGATGATCAGAGGGAATAATAGGATAAGACAGCAGGGCTTAGGAGACAAAAGAAGTAAGAACAATGGCAAGCTAGTATTTGGCCAAGTATGAGGAACAGTGTGAGAGACACCTGACCTCTAGGGAAGGGAAAGAAAGATTAGTATAGAGAGAACAGTGATGAGTCAGAGATGGGGCATTCATTTTAGCTTGAGACTCCATTCCATACTGCATTTGCTTTGACTGCCTTTTGAAACAGCTTTCTCAACAGGTTAATTCCCCTCAGGGTGGGAAGAATTTTTCCATGGAAATCTTATTCGTTTTAGTGACGATCATGATCAGATACTACATCAGTGCTTCTGGGTATACCAGGATTTAACAATTTGGGACCAAAGCCAGTATTACAAATATTATATGCTTTATACAGAGGTACTGTATATCTTCGATTAGAAACTGCAGCTTATATTTCACTTATTTTTTTTTCCGTGGCTTCTAATTGAAGGTGGCTACTGTTTGAGGGTGGCTTTTATTTAAACAGCCACCAAAAGCGGTACAGTACTTTATTTCAGTAGTGTTCCCTTGCCAAGCTACACTTGCGGTACCTGAGCTGAAGTGGCTGAGAATGTGTTGCAGGGGAGAGGGATCCCAGCACTGAAATGCCAACTGTGTGTATTTATTATGTAGCAGGAAGTTGGCAGTCGGTATGTTGACATTTTGCTTGCACCATTTCGGTGTTCTGCTTGCTGCATTTCATGGTGCCAGAAAATAAAATAAAGACTGACTCTGCTACAAATAAAGTAAACCGATTATTTATTTATTTTATTTATTATTTAGGGATTTGGGTCATACCTTTGAGCTCAGAGCTCTTTTACAAAGGTTCCACGTCAAACAGTGACAATGACAGCAATAACAAACAGTTTACATACAATACTCGAATAGTAGGTAGCTAGTATACAATAAGGTTACAATGTCATTCATAGTACCAATGGTGATAGTACACATCAAGAGCATTCAACTAGGGTAAAGGACAGTGTTTATATGTAGCGAAGGAGATAAAGAGGTGTGACACCTAGTGTGAGAGTCTGAGGATTACAAGTACTATATTCAGTTTATTTTACTCTACTACAGCTAAAGATTAAGTTTACTTGGACACTGACATACCGACTGTGTGTAACACAGAAATCGATAGCAGATAAGGACCACGAAGCCCATCCAGTCTGATCATTTTATTCTACCTTATGAATGTGCCATAGGCCTTTACTCTATCAATGGCCTATCTATTCATATTCATCAGTATTGCTCCTTTATGCCTATCCCATGCCTGTTTGAAGCCCTGCACTGTATTCATATCTACCACTTCCTGAGGTAGACTGTTCTGTGCATCCACCACCCTTTCTGTGAAAAATAACTTCCTCACATTACCCCTTAATTGGCCTCCCTCTAATCTCATGCTGTGTCCACTTGTCCTGCTATTTTTCTTATATAGAAACAGGTTAGACTCTTTCACCTTGTTAATGCCATTTTGATGTTTGAATATTTTGATCATATCACCTCTCTCCTGCCTTTGTTCTAGGGTATACATATTGAGCTCCATTAATCTGTCCTCATATGTTTGCTGATCCAGTCCCTGTACCATTTTGGTTGCCCTTCTCTGGACTGCCTCCAGTTTGTTAATGTCTTCGTGCATGTGCAGCCTTCAGTACTGCATGCAGTACTCCAGATGGGGTCTAACCAGTGTCTTGTAAAGAGGGATTGTTACCTCCCTCTTACGACTTGTGATACCCCTAGTAATACATCCCAACATCCCTCTAGCCTTACCTACTGCTTTAGTGGTCTGCTTGGATGATTTCTGGTCATCTGTGATGATGATGCCCAAGTCTCTTTCTTCCCTTGTGATTGCTAGCAACTCCCCTCCCAGCCTATAGGTGGCTTCAGGGTTTCTCTTCCCTATGTGTATGATCTTACACTTCTTTGCATTAAACCCCAGTTGCCACTCTTCCAACCATTTTGCTAGTTTATCCAGATCTCATCTCATTTTGCCCACCCCATCTGGATCATCTACTCTGTTACAGATCTTGGTGTCACCTACAAACAGACAAACCTTACCCTCCAGTCCATGTGCAATGTCACTGATGAAGATATTGAAGAGGACTGACTGCAGGACTGATCTCTGAGGTACCCCACTTGTGACTTGCATCTTTTCTGACTGTTTACTGATTGCCACCACTCTCTATTTTCTGCCCACCATCCAGTTTACCAACCAGTTGACCAACTTCTGACCCACCTTGAGCCTACCCAGCTCTGTAGCGAGAAGTTGATGGTTGGTAAATTGCTGTTTTGCTTGTTGCATTTCAGTGTTCTGCTTGTGGCATTTTGGGGTTCCAGGAAAAACTATAAAATACTGAGTCTGCCACAAATAAAAACTAAGTTTATTGATTACTAGTACTGCAGAGGAAAGGAGTTTAGTGAGATTTAGTAAGAGGCTAATGAACACCTAAATGTCAACTCTGTTTCAAGTCACCACTTGAATACTAGTTGCTGCCTCTAAATGCTTAATGAGGGTGGCTTCTGTTTAAACATTTTAATTCTCAGAGTGGCTTTTATTTGAGGGCGGCTAGTAATCGAGGGCAGCATCAAAGAGAAGATGTACAGTAACCTGTATTTTTATTTCTGGAGTAGAGCCTCACTATTAGGAGACGTGCCCCAAATAATGGGCAGGTTGTTCTTGATAGCTCATCGGGATAATGACCAGGATAAACTCATTATCCTCTACAAGCTGAAAAAAATCCTAAAACTGCAATCATCTGGGGTATTTTACCATCCAATGATAGATAATGACAGCAGGAAATTATATTTAATTCCATTAATGGTACAACTAATTGGGATAAGTATTTATTTATTTGCTCAATGAATAAAGTCATTGGCAAATACAACTCCCTTTTACAGGAGTGACACAGGCACATTTAGTACATGCTTGCATTAATGAAGTCAGTATGTACTATGTAGGAACACATACGTTAGAAATAACAGATCAGTTATCAAATTAATTATAGCATGCATGAATAAAGTTAACCCTAAAGTGTTCTTTCTTCAGCTGTTTAAACAATTTGTTAGCAAAGATTTACTTCAGGCCAATAGGGTTAATGTACACTAGAGTGGATCTATACCAGTTAAGGGCAACCCTCAGAGCATTAACAATATGGTTAATCACCTCTTATCCTTTCTATCACCAGCTTTGTTTGTGTATGCATGCTCCGTTTCTCTTGTAAAACTTGTCAACAACTTTCAGAAGTCTACCTTTGTCATACTTCTCTGTACTGTAAACACATGTATCATGCCCATCCAGTCTCTTCTCTTTCGAATCAGATCAGAATTGTCAAATTCTCTGGTCGCCCATACTTTAACCCCTCCAGGCGCAGATCATCTTTCTTGACCTACTGTACACCAAAGTGCTGCTAGTTCTCCTGTGGTTTTCACTGGAGCATACCTAATGGAACCCCCACAAGGTACTTAACACCTTTAATTAAGTAGCAGCTTCAGAGCACAAACATCAGGGAGAACTGCAAAAATATCAAGAAAGTCAATAATTCCTCAAATGGGCCCATTCTCAGTAGGGTTCTCCTGTCTTGAGCCTATGGCCAGTGACATAGTTTTAACCAAACACATGAGGCTGCTGTCTAGTGTTCCAGGACAAAACAAGGGTCCCACTGATAATATAGACCATCACAAAGGATATCCCAGAAGAGAGGCATAGATGCTTTATAAAGGGGCAAACCATAGGCCACATCCAGATGGCACATTGAAAAAAGAGAAAGACATTAAGGTCAGATTATTTAATTGGTCAGATTTAAACTGATTAGCACAATCTGATTGGTGGCCATGAACACTGTTTGGCAAAGCCTGAGAAAGACAAGGATCAGATAGCAATTGAGATGAAAAGTTGAAAAGAGAGAGAGAAAGAGATAGTGAAAGAGACAGAGAGTGAAAGAGAGAAAAAGAAGGAGAGGGACTGTACAGCCAACAGCAACTGTATAAGCTAATTGATTTTTTTTTCTTTTCATTCAGTCAGGTAGTCAAGTTCAAGTTCAAGTTTATTAAAACATATGTATAGACATACAAGTCATAACATAAATACATGTAAACACCAAATAAAACTCATATAATAAAGTTATCATTAAATAATACTAAACCAGTCAAATACCCCTCTCTGAAAAAAACCATACAGATGATTCTGTAGTACCCAACTACGTAAGATCACTCCACCAATTTACTCAATGCTCTGTGAGCAAAACATGCTGTGGCAAATGTTGTTGGCTTCCATTCAGAGGAAAGCAAATAATTACCCACCTTGTTTCTGTTGTACTGTACAAATCTTATCATACCAAGTGGTTCAAGCCATTTTTGTCTTTCTGCCTTTAGTAAAGGGCAGTCTAATAACAAATGTAATAATAACTAATATCTAGTAACAAATGTTAGATAGATATTCTACATTCTGAATTACATTTACAGATCATTTTACCTCCATTAATTTTACCTCTTCTGTACAGAGAGTAACCATTTTCCAGAATCCCTAATCAGAATCTGAATTGTGCTGCTGTATGCATTTCTGTTTTAGAAAATTTAAGATACATTACCTTTTCCTGTATAATTTAAATTTTCTGTACAGTGTGAGACCTGGAGTAAGGGATGAGATAATCATCAACTCTTCAAGCAGACAGTGGACTACAGTTCAAAATCAATCTAGCCTCTGGGTGAAATCACTGGGAAAATGTATTAATAGAGTAAGGAAGAAAGAGAAACTACTGTACCTATCTTGAAGAATAACCCTTCAGACCCCATGTATTAAAAGAAAAAAGTTATGGTGGTCCCATACATTTCACTTTACAAAGAAACAGAAAAATCCAGAAGAAAAAAGACCAACGGCTCATTACACTTGCCTCCTGACATATAGACAGTTTAGAATTGGAAACATCCACAAACTCTGAAAACATAGAGCCCCACAAAGGCTACTTACAGTAGACCTCTGCCTTTGGGGGAAATCGTTGCAGAATAGAACTCTACATGTGTATGAAGCATATAGATCTCTATGGTCTAGGTAGGAGGGTCATGCAGCTCTACACTAGCAGTCAGCTTACACTAGAGAAATCATAGTCAGTGCTGCCAGGGTAATGACTGCAGAAGGTCATTCTTTGTAAACCTGACATTACCAGTGGTGGGTAGGGTACTGTTAAAGGAAAATGAAGCTCTGGGAGATATGGAACTGTGGGGAACAAACCAATAGAATAAGTACTAAAACAAATCTTTTGAAATGTGTCTGAAATGCAACAACGTCTCACTTAAAAATCAAAGTAGGTTAGCAGGTCCATGTGATTATCATTAAGCAAGTAAATAAGAGATTAACCAGTCTATACTCATGCTCACAGTTGCCAATTATACATTTCCTAATACGACCATCTAAAATTAAATCTTTGCTTTACTAAAGTGAAAAATGTAATTCAAATGCCTTGGATCTATTTCCCAGTTGTTCAATCTTTGGGTCTGTGGCTTGGAAAAAAGTCATTTGGCGAACTTGGAATAAGGTTACAATAAATTGCTATGGAAACAAGTTTCAAACATGCATACCCTAAGGCTGTGATCTTCCAAAGCTACTGATATTTCCATTTTGTAATTTACAATTATTCCTCTAACATATTGAACACTACTGAATGTGCACATAAAAGTCAATTTGCTAAAAAAAAAAAAGTGGACTATCTGTAATACAAATTAGATAGCAGCACAGCATACCTCTCAACCTTTTGTCCCCCAAATGTGGAACATTGCCTGTCAAAATGTGGAACAAATGGGCAAAATGTGGAACACTTACTCAAATCTTTACCCAAGAAGCTCAAAACACCATTAACATGTTGCATTTATGTTCAGAAAGTCTGTTATTAATTGAATAATATATTTTTTGCATCATTTACTATGGATTTTTGCTTTAAAATGTTGACTTTGAATGTGGAACAAGTCCTCACAATGTGGAACAGGGAGCTTTTGTGAAGTAAAATGAGGAACGTTCCTCGTAATGAGGTACAGTTGAGAGGTATGCAGCCCAGGGTTTGGATTATGTTAGCATGGATTTTGACATACTGTATAATCCTACAGGCTGGTCATGAATTAAAACAAAATAAATATTTTTTTTATGAAAGGGTATTTCAGTATTTATTATTTCCCCATCTGCAGTGCAAATTTATGACATGATAGAAAATCACATTAGTATTCTGAGGCCCTTTTGTACTCGCCACTGCTCCCTCTCCCCCTCCCTATCCATCCTCCTCATACCCTCACTCACCAGTCCTACGGTGCATCCTTCATATCCTAATACTGATTTGGGTCCCTTCTCCTCATACTTTTCCTCACTCCTCTCTCCCATCCCCCCTTACCTTGTGCTCCCTCCGCTCCAGGGATCATCACACTTTCTCCATTCCACAACCCCGTTCCTCTGCTGGACAGTCAGCCTTCTCTTATCATCTTCCCACCTTATGGAACCTGCTGCCTCCTCCCTCTACCTCCCCTGGCTCCCTCAGGCACCAGCTTAAACTCCTTCCCTTTGTCCAGACTCCTGTACTCTCTACCTTTGCACTGCCATCCCTCTTCCATGCTGGTTTCACTGTTGATACATTATTACTGCTTAATGTGTCTTGCTACTTTATTTTACACTTGTATTTTGTTAATTTTTGTATTTTTACTGCATTTTATTTTGTACCAAGTAATGTGAATGTGTAGTGTCTTATTGTATTCTTCTGTTCCCTTACCCTCCAGGGTGCACCTGGAAACAAGCCTCAGCTCAGTAAGCCTGTCCTGGTTATGCCTTTTAAAACCAACCAATCAATAAATAAGTAAATGTGAAGCTAATTTGGTCCAAACTGTAGATTTTATAACACTTTACGATGACGCATGTAATTATTGCTTGTTTGAATGAGGTCCTCATTTACTGTGCTTACAAAACTACTTAGATGAGCACAACTGAGTAAATTTGAAATATGTGTCTAATACAATATTCACTAGAGTGTGCACACTCTGCAAGCTAGCCCCTATTATTACCCAGTTTACTGCCCCATGACCAGATAGTTATGTAGTTGTCTCTGCAGAGAAAACTGCCTTGTGAAACTGTATCTTGGTGCATGATCCATAAACACTTTACATTCCTTTTATAGGTCTCTATCTCTTACCCTCAGGGCCACTTCCTGTGTAACAGTATCAATAAAAGGAGATCCACTCACTCTCGTGCCAAGGTAATATTAAATCCGCCAAACAGAAAAAGAGGAACCAAGACCAAACTCTGAAATCTTACCAATTTGTTTATTCAGTGCAGTGAAAAGCATTCAAATACATTCCTCACACAAGCAATACAAAGGGTGAATTAGCACTACTAAATTAATCTTCCCTGAAGAGGCACGAATGCATGAAACCAGTTGGGGCAGTTAGTGGTGCTGTTACTTCACCCTTTGTATTGCCTGTGTCTGGAGTGTGCTTAAATGTTTTTGCACTGCACTGAATAAGCAAACTGGTAAGATTTCAATGTTTGGTCTTGGTGTCGGTTTTTCAGTTGGTGGGTCCACTTACTGTGTAACCCTAAGCAACTCATTTAACGTCCCTATGTTTCAGTCCTCCCAGCTGTCAAGTTAGTAGAAGATGGACCCCAGAGAACATGACATTTCATATCTCAGTTAAATAAGACTAGGCTGCTTAATGTTAACCCCTTAACTTTGTACTTTAATAACTTCACCTCTGTTTGATGGTTTGGCATACCAATATGCATGTGCAGTCTCAGGGGTAAGGTTTCTTGATGTGCCAAGTGTTGTTCCAGCCAAATCTATTGATTTGGGAATCTGGATAGTGAAATAAGTGAAACAATTGGGGGGGGGGGTTGCTGTTTTGTTCTTGTCATCACCTAGCACCCATACAGTTTGAAATTTCAGTCTGATATTTTCACAGTAGAAAGTTCCTGGCCAAGAGGGGTGCCTTTTGTTGATTTGGTGAAAAAATATTAATCTGTGCCAGAGTTACAAATATTAGAAATGTAGATTCTGAGCATGCTCAGTATGCTTTTCTGGATAGCTGTTTCATACAAAGAAAAGAGTTTGTCCATATAAAAAAGGATTCTGTTTTATATGGGGGAGGGGGGTGATCCTTTCTTGTGAGAAAAAAAAACTCTTTTTATATGACCACCATTTTGTTTCTTTTTTTTTTAAAACATTCGAAAACCCATAAAAATCATATAATGGAAACATACCAACACATGTATCCTGCTAATCGGGATCACATTAGCTGGATTCTGCAGTTAGCTTTTGAAAGAAATGACAAAGAAATGTGTTTTTAACACATTTTAAAAATCTTTTTTTGTGACACTATTTTCTTTTTTTGTATGGTCACATGAAACAAGAATAGGGCTATATGGAACAAGATATATAAAAAATTATTTGGAGTTATTTTTATTTTCATATTGTTTTTCATATGAAAGAACCTTTTTTCATTATAATGACACAGTCTCACAAAAAAAGATTCCTTCATATAAAAAAGAATTTCAACTTAGTTTTTTTCATATTCTTTTTTTGTATGAAGGACTCTTTCTTAACATAGAAACTGTGGACAGATAAGGACTGCTAGGCCCATCTAGTCTGCCCATAAGCCCTGTACCTGATTACAGCTTCTGACCCTCCCTCTGCTTTATCTCTATTTTATATAGATTACGTCATTCTCATGAAAAAAAGATTCCTTCATGCAAAAAAAGAAATTCAACTTAGTTTTTTTCACTTTCTTTTTTTGTATAAAGGAATATTTTTTTTTTGTGAGAACAACACAATGTCACAAAAAAGAAGACTTCATATGAAAAAAGAATTTGGACTTTGTTTTTTTCCACATTTCAACTTTAACAAGCCATAACTCCATCAATATTTGCAGTTAAGGGACAATCTATATAATAGAAGAAAGGTTTTAATAAGTACTACAACACTAACACATAACACCCCTTCCCCAAAACAAAATTTAGGGGCCATATAAAAAAACCAAAACATTAAAAAATAAAAATTCCCATATAACATTGTAACTTTAACAAGCCATATCAATAACTGGCTTTAATGGACAATGTATATATAAAAAGAAGTTTTAATGAGTAGTACAGCACTAACACATGATCCCCTAAACATTAATAGGATACACACTGCACCCCAAAATTACCTCCAATAGTTACCATAGTGCCAAATCCACAGTGGAAGTCCTATCATCATCACAAATGCATCAAAGGTGTATCTAACCTTCCACTACAGCCATAGCATATTTCAGAGCATACTGACAAAAATTTACTAACCACTGGCAGTTAAGAGGGACACTTAATATATTATTTATTTTAAAGTGAGCCTCATAAAAAATAATTAACATCAAGCACATGAATTGCTTTCTGAATGCATGGAAACACAGGGCCTGGAGGGTAGCATCACACATGAGCTTGTATTGAGTGCCAAATATGAGCGACTCAATAATACCACTCATATGTAGAGCGAGTAGAGAAAAATAGCTCTGTATCACTATAGTGAGTGTAGAGCTGAGGGATACATGCTACACTCACAAGAGAGAGGATAAAGGAAAGAATTTGGCCAAGCCCTGCTAAGCTGGCTGTGTGGTGTAGTTGCATGAGCCACTGCACCTAGAGCCTTTGGTGCCAGGTTTGGATCCTGGTACAGGCAATTTTTTTTTCTTTTTTACTTCCAGAGGGAGTTGCTACATTTTCTAAGTCCGCTCCCTCTGGAGTTGAGAATACTTATTTTGGGATGGGGGAAAGTCCCCCAAATAAAGAGAAGATGTAGTGGATGTTTTTAGAGGACCATCGCTGTTTGCGGTGGTCTTTCTAAAGGGAAGTCGCCCTTTTGATGTGTACAATTGTTTTCTCGTTCTAATGAGTGGTGCAGTAGGGAACTCACCCTTATCACATAAAACTGGCCTGGAGGTCCCTGCACTTCCACAGCCAACTGGATCGGTGCATCTATGGAGGGATGGAAGTGCCCCTAGGCAGATAAATGTGTTCACACAGGTCCTGAAGGGGTCTGTGTGAATAAGGATATGATTCTACTATCTCAAAAAGTAAGGAAATCCTTTGTAAAAAAACCACATTAATGCATCAGTTAGGATTCGGATTAAAGCAACAAAAGCAGCAAAGATATGGGAATGTGGTGTTAGGGTTTCCAACCCTAACACCCCCCCATCCTCCATGCAGCAAAAGGAAACAAAATTACAGTTTTGGATGACCAGAATATTGGTGACTCAGGGGAGGAGTCTTCCTTGGGATTATCAACACTAGCACTCACCCCATTCTCATATAGTCTGCTCATCTGAGTTTATTTGCTGATGGAATGGGGATAGCATTAGGGCTGATAACCCCAAGAAGATCCCACCCTGATTCATCAAGACTCAGGATGGTCAAAACTGTAATGCTTTTTCTTTCTGCTACTTGGAGGGTGGGGGTGGGGTGTTAGAGTTGGAAGCCCTAACACCATATTTCCCTACTTCTGTCACTTTAATCTGAACCTTAACTGGTGCATTAATGCATTTTTTGTTTACAAATTATTAATAAATATCTATCTATCTATCTATCTATATTGTATAAATCTATTTGTATCTATACAGTTGCACCAATGGCCCAATGGTAGCTTTTCACACTACTAACTGAGTAACAAGCCCTTTGGGTTCATGGTGTATCATCTGGTTAGCCTCCAAAGAGAGGTTTATTTCATGAGTATAGCACACTTACCCATCCTTTATGTTATATAATACATATGGATGGTGACTTTTTACCTTTAGAATCCATTTGTAATTATTTTTGGGCTTGCTTTTTCAGTTTTTTGTCCAACTGTTTTTCTGTAGCGTAGTGGTGTTTTTATTATGCACATTGTTTTGGCCCAGTTGTCTTTTCATAATTTAAAGTCTCGCTATTTAAGGGTGTGTGGCTGTGGTGGTTTGTACTTTTGTTCAGCATGGAGTGTGCAGTCGGTGTAGCTTGTGAGCTGTGATTAGAAGTTGTGTTTAGGTTGCATATTGACAGCATTGTGTGTTTGCAGATGGGACCAGGACTGGTGTAATTTCCTTCACTGGGAGCAGCAGGAGCAAGAAGTCACCACTAGAAAGATGGAGGGGGGATGGCAGCAGCTGACAGTGGTCAGAGTCTTCAGCAGCAGTATAGAAGGCATTGCATCTAAGAAGAGTCCTGGCTTATTGAGTCATATGCATGTTTGGTGAGAGATAGAAGGGAATTCTTGATTACTACGAGTTGCTGTTATTGTTTTTTTCTTGGTCTGGATAGTTGTTTTTTTTTCAGGAGTGGGAGTCTCTTAAAGTGGTTTACCAACTTCCCCCGATGTCATGTTTGCAGATCATCTTCCCTTCATTGAGTGATGCAAAGCTCAGCTGCCCTGAAGTTAAGTATTAAATATATTCAGATGCTTAGTTTGTTAACATTTTTGTGCCACAGTTGTCTCTGCATGTTTTTTTCTTTGTCTGAAGTTCACACATGAGCAGTGTATCCACATGCTTGAGTGACATCAGCACAGGGAAGGTGTTCCCACTGCACCTTTCTCACTGCTCGTTCATTCATCTTTCCTGGACCAAGCCTCAGTGAGTGCAGATCCAAAACTGGACTGGCAAAAAATGACAGCAATGATGACTGAAACTGTTTGTTATATTGGCAGCTGTTATACTTGCTTTTGGGATTGCAGAAGTGGTGATTTCTCCTGATTTTCAATTTTACTCATCTGACTAAGCTCTGTGTCCTGGGTCCATTGGTTCTAGGAACATCACAGTCTACATTGCTTGAGTACAGTGTTACAGTTTTAATAAGTGCTGCAAGTACATAATTATAACAAGTCTGTATAAAAAATTTTTTTTAACTGAGTGGAGCTGTAATCTGCAGCATATTGGGACACAAAAGGACGACTTTTGAACTGGGCAGATCTATAAATTAAAGTAAGCTTTTCAGTATTGGTACATAGAGGTCTGCGTTTAATGGATGACTTTTTCAACAGTTCAGAATTATAATGTGCAGCAAGAGTATAAGCACTGAGCTGCACAGTCCAATCCCAGGAGAACAGTGCAATAAACTGTATTTTTGGCAAGTGCTGCTTCCAGTGTGATTGCTTCAGTAAACTGCCTTTGCTATTGCATTTCTGATTGTCACTATCATTATAGACAGTTTATATTTTTTCTCATGCTCCTGTGTTTTCTTGGGCTCATTTGGTGTTCTCATGCAAGCACCATAACACTGATCACCAAAGTATGCTTAGATGTGCATGAATAAAGGGACATGGTGCATTGAATTGTTTCTCCAGCCTGCCAGCTCCTCATTAAGTTTATAAATGAATGCAATAAAATCAGTTATATACTGTACATAGTTTACAGTGTATCTCAAAATTAAAAACACTTACTTTTTTAACATTTTAACATACAGTCTTTATTTATAATTAGGATTATAGCATTATTGTATGTGCTCCGGAGCATCAGCAGAAGAAGAGACTGCAGTTGCCATCCTCTTCCGACACTGTGGTACCAATGTACGGCTTCTATGGTGTTATATTGCAAAGTGTGCTAGTCAGTTCGGCATACTTAGGGAATAATGTCTGAACCAAAATATGGGCTACACAGCTGTGAATGCAGGGAGTCTACACAATGCACCATGACATCGGTAAGGCATGGGAGACAGTATAGTGCAGCATCTGTTGTATTTGCTGTACACTTTAAGCATATGCATCAGAGATCCACTGTAATGGAAAAAATGGGAAAACACAAATGGCTTGACACAGACCAAAGTGGTAATGAAGTACAGTATGGTGATGTAAGTGAGGAAGGGTGGTTCAAATACAGTCCAACACTTGAGTACCTACTGCAAGGATATGTCCCTTTTTGTACTGGACCAATCAGACAATACTTAAGCTATCTAAACATAAATGCGGTCTCTTTCTCCATGAGAAGGGTATTGGCAGTGTCATTTTTAACCTTGGGGGGCCGGGGATGATCTCCTACTGTACTGTGTATTTTTTGCTCAATTCATAATGCACCTGGAGGCACGCATGTAGTGGCAATAAGCCAATGCCAGGATGGTATTACAGATGCTTATGCAGACACTAATGACAGCTGCAGTCTGTATAGTTCCTGAGCACTTAGAGGTAACACAAAGCTGGTGCAATAATTTGTAGTTTTAAATTTATAACATGCCGTAAACAGGGGAACCGGTGACTTCAACACGTTACTCAATCACTGATACCTCTAAAGGGGAAAGTACAAGCAGGCCCCCCACCCCAAACACACACATACACAGAGAAGAAAGCTATAGTGTAGACCAGTTGGCACTAGGGCAAAGACAGACCCAAGCAGTATAAATAATTTACAGATGATAAAAGTTCTATGCTGCAGCATTTTTCTAAGTGTATGTGTGCAGCTGGGGGGTTTGGAGTGGTTGGGGTACAAGGTGCCTGCTTGTACTTTCCACCCTGTGCTCCATCAGAGTGAGTGATTGATAAATCAATTGGCAGGAGGTTAGTACTAACTAGTACCAGGTGAGAAATTTAGACAAATTGTAAGCCATTTATCATGCTCAAGCAATGCCACCAGATCGAGCCATGCTCTCAGTGTCAAGCTGGAGTGGCCAACAACTCATTAGCATAGGGAAAGCAATCCCCCCCAAAAAAGAAATATAAAAACCCAGGGTACTATCACTAGCATTTGTGTGGGCACATTGATGCTGGGAGTAACAGAACACACACCAAAATGACACCATACCTCGATTTTGCACAGTAAAATTACAGCAATATTGGAACCAAACCGTAGCACTAAGTAGCAAAATATAATATTAACAGTCCGTGTTACTAAGTCTGCTCTCACTGCTGTACTGGAATGGATTGGGACTACTGCTGTGACTGCCTGAGCTACTGCCCACATCATTCTTGCTGCTGTCATAGGGTCATCCCTATGGGGATCTACTATGCAGTGGCTGTCAAATTGTGGCACTATGTCAGTGTCTGAAAGATCACTGTTAGTGCAGGACAACATAATGCTTTCATCATCAGACCCTGAAAATGAACTGTTTGACATTGCTATTGTTGTGCTGCATGCTGCGACCAAGAGCTCTGTTATCAAGACAGAATTGCTGTGACCAAGAACTAATTTTAATTGCAGAGCACAGATCTCCCCTGTGGTGACATTGCAAAGGTAATGAGTGTCAAAGGTCACCAAATACAGGCTCCAATACACAAAATGACACTTCCTGGTTTGTGAGGGTGAAAACCTGATTTAATTTGCTAATATAGGCTATGCATCTATCAAAATACATTGAGAATCAGTTCTATATGCAGTCACCTTGCAGTATATGGCGTTCATATATCAAAACTTGGTAAATTGCTTTAAGTGTCTTGGGGTGAGTCTGTTAATTACCATGAGAATTTGTGTAATTATTTTTGTAGGATTGTTAATTGATGTGCTTACTGGCTTAGTTGGCATTAATTTGATTGTTTTGGTCTTTGTAATACTGTTGAATGTTGTTTTGGTCTTTGTAATACTGTTGAATGAGAGTTTTACCTCAGTGATACACAACTTTAAAAAGGAAGTTATACATGGAAATACATTGTAATGGATGCTATGATGAAAATTAATAAACACTCATAAATGTTGTAGAGGCATAGGTCAGGAAGCAAAGGCAAAACAGGCGAAGTTGCAAAATTCACAAGTAGTATTTTATTATTATTAATAACAATAACAAAAAATAAAGTTGTACTGGATAGCGTTTCACAAAGGCAGTACCAAAAAAGTCCTTCCTCTGAGAGTTTCTTTTCTTTTCAATTTAAATCTGAGTCTTTCTCTGTCTAACCCACCAAACAAAAAATGTTTCTATTTTTATAAGATATTTTTGCCTGGTAGTTTAACCTCTGCATCCTGTTCTTGTAAGTTTAATCTCCTGCTTTTCAGAACATGCAATGAGACTTTTTTCATTGATCTTTGATCTTCCTGTGACCAGCCTGTAGGGTACATTAATACTCTTAACAGGTGCAGCCAATTAGGACATCCTGTCAAAGGGCTGATTTCCCACTGACAGTTCTGTAAATGAGCTTGTGAAGGTCAAAATAGATCTCATGGTCAAACCCCCTGAGCTACAAATTGTCTTTCCTAATAAACCTAAACAGCTTTCTACATACATTTGCAAACCAAGGGACCTCAGTTTCACATAAAGATACACATATTTATTTTTTTTTTACCACAGAGAAGCAAGGGGAGAAAGAAAGAATAGAAACAGTAAGTAATGGATAGGAGATGATGGGGAAAACAGTGGGACCATCAAAGTGGCCATTTCCTATTTGCCCCCCCAAAATTTGATTGTGCAATCAGATAGGCAACAGCCAGACAAACTGCAGAATAAAAGAGGATAACATAGATCCATCCTTTTAAAGAGCTGCTGACTCCTTGATAAAAACTTTGAAAAACATAATATTTGATCACAAAGTAGTTTACATTTCTCATTAGTGCTGTTTTTCTTATCCACATTATTTATTACTGAAGTCAAATGCATGAAACATTTTTTCCTTGAGGGTTCATCAGCTCATATGATGTCATAATACTCTGCTTGTGACATCACAGTTATTCCCATGGCAATGGCCTGTGATGTTGCAACAGGGCATTATGACTTCAAGAAAGGAACAGCTATAGAGGCAGATGAACTCTAAGGAATAAAGGTTTTGTTTTTGTGGGAATTGATTTGGTAATAAATAACAGAGAGGAGAGATCTATAGACAATATATGAAATACAAGCTAAATTGTGTCTAAATATTATGCTTTCCAAAGTTTTCTCAAACATGTCAGCTGTTCTTTAACACTCTATGCATAACAAATGGGACAGGGTCTTACCCACCCCTGTCTCAATGAGGTCTGGGCAGGCAGAACCGCTTAGCTTCACTTTGTGATCCTCTTGCCCAAACCTCAAGCTCAAAGTCTCTTATACCATAGAAGTCACCCTTCAAGGGCCCTGTTAACTCACAGTGACAGCAAACCGCATGAACACTAAAGCACACTCATTCCCAAAGGTACTGAGCTGGACACATTGTGATGAGGTGTCCATCTTTGGAGATGCCATTGCCTCACATTTGCAGGTTAAAAAGACTGAGACATACTATATCACAAGTTGTCTTTTTATGCATTTCTTAGAACATTTTGTTTGGAAATTCAGCCAATGTTCTGTTTTAACTTTGATGCAACTGTGCACAAAAACCATGAAATAAAACTGAGCTACAGCCATTATAAATAGTTTTCAAATTCATTTTACCTTTGTTTATGTCTCTTAGAATTTTGCTGACAAATGCTTCCTGACATGTTACACATCTCTGGAAGCTGCCCGTGGTAAAGTTTATACATATCGCAGAGGCTTTTGAAATATTTAAAAGCCTTCATATGAATGATTGTTGTTGCATTCTAAACAGTGTTGTTTAGCATTTTAGCTGAAGTGTTTGTAATAAACAGTTCTGAAGGGAAGTTCTTCTTTTTACGACTTTTTCATCCTGAGCTAATCAAATTTGTCAACGAAAGATTGAACTGAAACCACTGTAAATGAACCCTTCTCTTTCAGTTTATCCAATTATGGTGGCACATAAACTGTGTATATACGTTTACTTTATGACTTTCCTTTTTCTAATATAATTTTATAGTCAAAAAGGATGTTTTCCTTACAAATATCAGGTACACAGAGCTTCATTCTGCTACATATCTACAGTATCTATCTATCTATCTATCTATCTGTCTGTCTATATTATACAGTGGATATCTGCTATAACAAATAGGAAGATTTAAGACTTTCAGTATTGTATTTAGTGTTAGACATAAATGGTCTCATACACAGTCCGAAGTCTAAATCCTTACCAACATGGTGCCTGATCCTGTTAGATCTGAAAAGCTAAGCAGGGTCAGGCCTGGTCTCTAGTCAGATTGGAGACCTCCAGCTTAAACCATGTGCTGCAGTAATTGGTTGGTAGCTCCACAGGGGGACTCTCCTCTTGACTATAATTAACCATATTTTTGCTTCAGCATGGTGTTAGGAGGACACTGTACAGTTCTGAGATTCCACCTTTCATATGAGCTGTTAAAATGAGGTCCACTTTACCAGTGGTGATTCAGGTGCACATCAAAGATCCCATGGCACTTTGCAAAATCAATATGGGATTTCCCTTATCCTTGTCAAATTTCCACAACTCACTAAAAACCACCAACAAAAAGTTGTGATCTTACACCAATTTCAGCTGTGGGACATGAAACTCATCCCTCTAGTACCTGTACAGATCTCCAGTCTAGCAGCTGACTAAACTCTGTTTCGGTAAAGTAAAGGTTTCAGAAGAAGGACTGTAAACTGGTGGTAGATTTACTTTTAAACTCAATGCACATGACACATGTTGCTGTGCTGTTGAAGGTTAGATAAAGGACAGTGGACCGAAGAGATAAAAGAAAATCCCTGCCATAAATGCTGTAATCCTTGGAAGTAATATAGATGCCCATGTTCAGAAAATTGTAATGCTTGGTCATAAGGACATTTTTAAAATCAAAGAGAGAGTGGAGAGTTCTGAACTACACCTATATCACCTGGTAGAATATTTTCTAGAAAATATCATCAGAGGTTCACAAAAAAAATCTCAAGGTTTTTAATATAGACACAAAACCTCAGAACCTTGCACATTTGATGTTGCAAAGGAAACTTAATGAAAAAGTTTCCAAATGTTGCTAGAAACCCTGAAGAGCTTCTTTGTTCCAAAAACGTGTATCATTCAGATTTATAAATTCAACACTATCAGTTTAAAATTAAGGACTTGGTGGCTTATTCATATAGACGGTCAGCTCAGAAGATTGCAAGTAGATGTATGAATAATTTTTAGAGGTGTATCTATGGTGTACAGTATATAAATATTGACTGAAGTCGAAGAATAAAGTGAAAAATATTAACTGCAAGGGTTTTATTAATCACTGTCACAACTTAAAAAAGCTTCAGTCTTATTAACAACTTGCTTTAACTCAGCCCCTCAGGCTTTTCATATTGAGCTGTAAGTGTGTCGTTTTTCTTTTTCTGCAGTCTTGACAGCCTGCTTTCTCCCCTCCTGGGAGCCATTGTTTAAACTATGTCCCCTCAGGGCTTTGCCATGCAGCTACAGGAGCTTAACCTGGCTCCCAGTCAGGAGCTTTAGAGACCACTGGGGTTTTAATTTAATAAGATTGTCCCTCTGAGTTGTCCTCATTGCCACATGAGCAGTATGCATGTTGGTGGCTCCTGCTGCAACATCTTTGGTAGCACTGGCTGGGCTGCTTTGGCTGCATCTACAGGTGTGCCACTCTATTGGTGGTCAATAATTAAGCTATTTATCAGTGCCATTCACTATTGCCTTATGCTATGGATTCAGACAGTAATATTTGAGACTATTTACAGTCACATGACTGGCTGTTATCCAATGGGAGAGTTCCATTTTAACCCAATGTTTAATACACTGTATTTAAATTGATGTTCAGATTTCAAAGTTGAAATTTCTAAGATCAATGAGGAAATACAGCAGAAAAAAGCTGAAGCTCACATTGACTTTGGATGGGGCCTTGCCCTTTGCATTGATGAAGTGGGATACATCTCAAATTAGAATAAAACGTATTAGTGCACTTGTTTTGATTAAGAAATGCTTCTAATCTAATATGGGACATGTTGTTGACTCAGCACTGTATGGGGTACTTAAAGGTCTGATGCATAATGAATGTCTGTTCAACAGACACGAAGATTTATTTATTTATTTATTGAATTTTGTTGACCCGGTAAGCTTACTGGGCCTAGGAGTCCCTTTATCAGGGCAACTGGGGGAGGGGGGATACAGATGGTAAATAACTGGAATTGAACCAGATTAAGCTGTTAGTGGCATTTTTAGTGAAGATGATGACAGAACCTCCAAACCCTACAGCTGGAAGAGTCCATAACTTGAAACAAAATGATTATGAGCCTGTTCAAGATAATTATAAGGAATGACAGTATACAATGGTGGGACATGATAGAAATGTTCAAGTACCTCAAGGGACTCAACAAAGTCCAGGAGGGTAGCATCTTTCAGAAAAAGAGATGTGTAAGAATAAGGGGACACAATTTAAAGATAGAGGGGGGACAGTTCAGGAGTGGTGGATGCATGGAACTGCCTTCCTGGAGAAGCTGTGGGGTCTAAAACAGTGGAGGAATTCAAACATGCATGGGACAGACATAATGCAATAATAGTTGGGGGTGGCAGGAAGTAGGCTGTTGGTTAACTAAAATCTGCAGCTTATCCAGTAGGTAGGGAAATGGGCAAACTGGGTGGGCCAAGTGGTCCTTATCTGCCGTCAAAGTCTATGTTTCTATGAGTTCAAAATACTTTTTAAAACCTTTTAATGAAAAACTCAAAAAAAAAAATACTATGCATCATCATCATCAATTTTTATTGTTCAGCAATGCTAATACAATTTATAAATTACAATCAAAAAAACAATCAAAAATGTTGATAGGACTATGATATGTGGTGAATACTATGCACCACATATCATAGTCCTATCGAAATAAATGGAGACTATTGTGTTTTGGGGCTGCTGCTGGTGTGTACAGTACATCCCCAAATCTGATGGTACCAACCATACTGGGGGTGATGTTAAGTTTGCAAGTAATCCTCAATGGGATATTGCAAAGGCATACATACCATGTAGGATGAATGAAGTTCAGTCTTTTCAGATATGCAAATAATACTGTCATTGGGGCCTATGCTTTAATGTGTGGGAAGGAATTCTGTGCCAAAGTCAGGTATCCCACCCATGGAGCTCTACACCTGTGGACAGGTGTGCACCAGCAGCATGCATGACTTCCAGCCACCTGTCCATGGCCCTGCCCCCGGTGCATGGGAATGCACAGGTCTGTGTGGGATGGCTATGGGCGGAGCTGCTTATCTGGGCAGGCATCCAATAGGATGCCCATCCCGGATCCCTCAGTGGATCCCTTACACAGTGGGGGGTGCATTGGCTGCACTCCCCCATGAGTGTCCGCACAGCCAGTGGCCATGGAGGTGGGATATGTCACCTGCCGTGCCATGCTTCTGATCAAATGGAGAGGTACAGGGTGGGGGGTAGTGCCATGAGGGTGTGTGTGGGGGTAGTTTGACACAGCCCACCACACCAACTGGAGCACGGAGAGCCACAGAGGTAGGTGGGGGGATTCTGCAGTCCAGGGGCTGGTGCCACCATGAGTGTGTGTGTGTGTGTGGGGGGGGTGGCATATATGGGGACAGTTGGGGCTAGGCTGGGTTCTGGGGTTGGTGGCATGTGGATGTGGCTATTGTGGTCCCCTTGGTGTGGGACAGATGTGTGTGGCACACACGGGGCTTACAGCAGGGTTCTCCCTGACATAACCTGTGGCTACCTCCGCACCCCTGCAGCCAGCACTATGCACCACTGTGCATCACGCATAGTGCTGGCATACCCCCCACCCACCCCCTGTGTGTTGCAGTCCACATGGGTGGAGGATCGGATGTAGAGGGGCTATGCACCCTGTTTTCTGCATTCCACATGGTGGGCATAATGGGTGCAGGGTGGCTATGCAACAGGGATAGAAACATAGAAACATAGAAGTTGTCGGAAGATGGGGACTGCTCAATTCATCAAGTCTGCCCTTGGCTTCCTACTCCCCTACTTAGCTGCCTGTTTGTGTATCTCACAGTGTCTGTCTCATGCCTGCTTGAATTCCCCCACTGTCTTGACTCCCACCACCCCCTCTGGCAGGCTAGTCCATGGTTTCACAACACGCTCTGTGAAGACGAATTTCCTCATATTGCTTCTGAACATCCCTCCCTTAAGTTGAAGGTTGTGTCCTCTAGTTCTGCTGTAGTCCTTTACCTGAAAGAGGTTCTGCACCTGCACCCTGTTGTTGCCTTTAAGGTATTTGAATGTTTCTATCATGTCCCCACAATTCCTGCATTCTTCTAGGGAGTATAATTAGAGGTCATCCAGTCTTGCCTCGTACAGTTTCTGATGCAAGCCCTGCACCATCTTTGTTGCTCTTCTCTGTACTGTCTCCAGCCTATCTATGTCCTTCCTGAGGTGTGGCCTCCAGAACTGGACACAGTACTCCAGGTGAGGACTGACAAGGGACAGATACAGGGGCATGATTACTTCATTCCTTCTGCTCGTGATGCCCCTTCCTTTGCATCCCAGGATACCACTAGACTTTAGTGCTGCCTTTTCACATTGTCTACTGACTTTGAGGTCATCTGATATGATCACCCCTAGGTCTCACTCCTGCCTGGTAGCCACCAGTTGCTCCCTTCTCATTGAGTACAGTTTCCCTGGGTTACGCAGTGATGACGCGCCACATAGCCACTTCGCACAGTTGAGCATAGACCCCAGTAGGAGTAAATGTCCAAATGTGGCAGCTTATTTGGTGCTCACAGCTCTGAAAGGTGCTTTACCCAGCACTAATATGAAGGGGTACGCTTCATGATAACAAGGTAAAAATGTTGTCTCACAACACTTCTTGAGATGTAAAATCAAAAAAGTCTTGACCTCCTTGGTCAGTTGTTTGGTATTAGAATGATAGTCCCAAAGTTGAGTAGGTATTTATTTATTTATTTAGGGATTTGGATTATACCTTTAAGCTCAGAGCTCTTTTACAAAGGTTCCATGTCAAACAGTGACAATGACAACAATAACAAACAGTTTATATACAATACTTGAACAGTAGGTAGCTAGTATACAATAAGGTTACAATGTCTTTCAAAGTACCAGTGGTGATAGTACAGTGTCAAGAGCATTCAACTAGGGTAAAGGACAGTGTTTATATGTAGCAGATATACTTTTCCCCAAAAAGATCTCACCTCTTGGTTTCAACTTGAATAAAACTTACAGTTTTATTTTGGAACCACAATCCAAAATCCAAGTCCACTAAAGAGCCCCTGCAGCCAGATAACTGTGACATAACAGGTGACTAACCTGGTAGCTACTGAGTGGCTGTTCTGAAGCAGCAGTGATGTCACAGTCAGTGAGATCACAATGCTGATAATGTAGCTGGGGGGAGGGGGAAAAGAGATAGATATGTCAACTGCCAGGCAGAGTGCTATCCCACACACTACACCTACTAACATCGGGTAAACAATCTTCTAATTAACCAAAGGGAAAAGAAAAAGTACCTCCGGTATAAACATAATGGTTGACTACTTTTGAAAACTAATATTAGTTTTAGGCAGAACACTAGCTGTTTAAGTTTTAGAAAGGCATATCCAGATTTTAAATGTCACATTTGTGTTTGGCAGGAAATCCTCTCCAAAAGGGTGGCATACCATAGATGAGCATTTCCTCACAAAATAAATTTCCTATATTCTTGCTTCAACAGTAGAAAGTCTTAGGAGAATTCCTAATGTAGGTCCCTCTTTAGAATGCTCCAAGAACAAGATATGCACTGAAGAACTTCCTGTGACACCATCTACAGGGATGACAGTGTGAAGGCAGGACTCTCTACTTCCTGCCAGTTTAATCCCTCCAGATTAACTTGAATCAGCAAATTTTACAACAACCAGGGTACTTATGGAGCAGTGCTCTGATGGTAAGGAGATTGTGTTAAAGGTTGTGCCAGTGCAGGGTACGGAGAGAGAGAGAAGCACTAAGGGTAACAGAAGCATAGGTTCATAGGTGTTGGTACAAGTCATGTAGCTTGTGCAAGCCATAATTTGACTTGCCACATATCAGTGGTAATAACTGCTTTTTCTATCGCCCATATAATCATCCAATAATCTTATGAAGGGCTCCATGTCTGGAGCTATTACCATGAATTTTGGCAAGGCATTCCATACACTTACAACTCTTTGATTAAATCAGTTTCCTTGTCTAGAGGTTTTATAGAATTCACCACTTAACTGATATCAATGGAACCATGTTACTCTATGTCCCTCCTTTAACCCTGATGATTCCCACATTATCTTGTTTTGAAGGGCCTTGTAGCCGTAACAAATGTCCCCTCTAATCCTGCTGTATGTTATTGAGTACAACCCAACTCCTTCAGTCTATCCTCATATATTTTTTCTTATAAGTTGCAAACTTTTTTAGTTATGCTTCTCTGAACCCTCTCCACTAATTTTATGCTTCCTATTTTGGGGAAAGTACTAAAGGGGCACCATAGTCCAGGATAGGTCTGACCAATGAGGTAAACAGGGGACTAAGGACTTTGTGGTCTCTACTCTTCATATTTCTCAGAATATTACCAACTATCCTGTTTCCTCTCTTTGCCACTTCCCTGGCTTGACTGTCAAAATTGAGTGTATTAGTTATGATTGCACCCAAATCCCTTTCATTCTCAGTGCTAGCAACCGGTATTACTTTATTACCAATAATGTATGCAGCTTTATCTTTTTATTTATTTTTTTCCAATTGTTTAACCAGGTGAGACACACTAAGCTGAATGCTTGTTTACAGGTGCAACCTGGGAGCACAGGGAAGTTAAGTGACTTTGCTCACGGTCACACAGTATGCAAGAGGGGGCTGTGGGATTCAAACCCAGGTCTCCAGATCTGCAGCTCAGAGCCTTAAATCACTGCACTATACTGCCTCCCTTTGTTGTTATACCCGAAATGCAGCACTTTGGATTTCTGTTCATTGAACTTGAGTTTATGGCGATTTGCCCATTCCTCCAATAGCTGGATTTGTGTTTGAAATCTCTTGCAGATTCCATATTATTTATTATAGGCCCCATCTCCATGTCATTTGCATACTTGCAGAGCCACATCTCTTGATGTTCTCATGGTTGAAACAAAGCTACTGAATTAGGTTGGCCCCAGAATTGAGCCCTGGGGAACTCCACTTGTTACTGACCCCCCCTTCTGACACAAAACCCCTTTTGCTGACTCATAGTTTTCTATTACTGAGCCATAATTTAACCCATGCAACAAGACTTGCACCCATTTGCGTTTCTATCAAGACTTTTATCAGCACCTTATGAGATACTGAGTCGAAGGCTTTAGCATTATCCAGGTATACCACATCTACCCGTAGACCCTGGTCCAAAGTTATGCTAATTGGTTCCAAAAAATCCAGTAGATTAGTGACACTGGATCTACCAGGTACAAATCCATGTTGTGTGATATCCATAAGCCCCTGTTCTTTTATGTGAAAATCAGTATGTTACTTTATGAAACCTTTCATTATTTCCCCAATTATAGAAGTAATACTAATAGGGCGGTAATTCTCCACATTTGTTTTATCTCCTCTTTTTTAATATAGGGATACTATGTGCTACTTTCCATTCTGGTATTACAGTACCTTGTACCAGAGAAATGTTAAATAGTACTGAAAAAGGGCCAGCTAGTTTGGTTGCAAGCTATTTTAAAAATCTAGGGTGAAAACCAACAGGCCTGCATGATTTATGCACACATAGGTTTTTTAAATTTTGTCAGTACCTCATTTTCTGAGATGGTTCTAACACTGTTCCTATTTGTCTCACAATAGTCAGACTCTGGTGGGGCATCTTGTTCTTGAAAAACACTGAGAAAATAACTATTGAATTTGTTTGCCGTTTCTGTTTCATTTTCTATTACTAAATCTCCTTCTCGTAGAGGTCCTAGTTGCTTCTGACCACTCCTCAGGCTCCCTACATAGTTGTAAAACTGTTTTTTGTTGTCCTTTTTAAGGTTTGCAAATTTCATTTTAGCATCTGCTTTTATTCTCTGGATGTGTATTTTGCATTTATTTTTTACCAAGTTTCTGTGTGCATCAAGCCTTTCAGGTGTTTTATACTTTTTATATTTATAATATGCTTTTTTTTTTGTTCTTAATCAGGTTTTTATTTGATTATTAAACCATCTTGGGATGCGGCCCTTAGCATTGCACTTCTCTATAGTTGGTACATATTTTTTTAAACAATGCTGTAATTTGTTCTTAATCACCTCCCACGTATCAACAAGTGGTAAACCATATAGTTCTTTTTGTCCAATCCCATGCCTGTAATTACTGTTTTAATTTATTATAATTTTGTATTAATACAGTCTTTTACTATGGTTTTACCCATCACCTTCCCCCACGTATCCTTGATTGAGAATGTTACCATATTATGGTCGCTGTTCCCTAAAGGGTGAATTACTTTTACATTATCAACAATATGTTCTAAGTTGCTGAATACTAATTCCAGAATGTGTTGTTCTCTCGTGCCTTTATTCACTAACTACTCCAGATTTTTATGCAATAAAATCTCTATCATCTTATTTTCAATTGGATTGGTTCCTGTTAGGTTATTCCAATTTATTTTGGGGATTCTAAAATCTCCCATAACAATACAGTTTTCACCAGCATCTATGTTTTCAATTACATCCGGAAAGCACAAGTGATCTGGTTCCAGTAGCATGGCACCAGCACCTGAGCAGCTCAGCTTAGCTCCCCAATCACAGACTAAAGCCAAGAAGTTCTGTCGCCTGCTGGATCAGTTCTGTCACCTGCTGGATCAGTTATGGCCATTCTGGGATGAAACTAAGCAAACTGTAGCCTCAGTATAAATAGATATTATGCATCTGTATATCAGGAATAACAAGGATGCCACTAAAGCTCTGTACTAATGGGTCAACTGCACAGGTAGACTGTTACTCCAGGCACTGAAATGTATAACACAGTTGGAGGAATAACATGAAGATATTGTAGGTGGGATTCAGGGGAGACATCTTTGACTCTAAGGGATTACAGAAGAAGCAGAAGGCCTACTGATTGCTACATCTGTTCAGCTGGTATTTTGACAAGCACTGATTAGAGATGTTATGAAGTTTTACTTCACCAGCAAAGTTCCGGCGAAGTTGTGAAATTTTCCTTCATGAATAACTTTGCAAATTGCCCACTTTTGTTACTTCACATTGAGTTTCCTTGTGAAATGGCATAAATTGTCCTCTTTGCCACTTCACATTGAGTTTTTCTTGGGAAATAGCAATTTTTGAGGTGAAGTCAGGCAAAGTTAAAGCAAAGTTATGGCAAACTTCATCTTAATGTCCCCTGAAAAAGTGCCACATTGTCTGCCAAAAACTTTGTGAATTCAATACTTCGCACTTCACAGATATGGCAAACTTTGTGAATTGTTTTGCAGAATGAAGTTTGCCAGCTTTTGCCCATCTCTAGCACTGAAGCTCCAGAATGATGTTGTGTTAGATTTGAAGAGGCTACATTGAGCCTTGGGCCCAAACAAAAGGGCCAGTGGCTAAAGCATGGTCAATAGTTACATGTTTTCTGAAATACCCAACTAAGCACTGTATTTTGGCATACTGTAGGTGTGGAGGAGGAAGGAGCTTAAACATGACACATATTGCATATTTATAGACAATGATTACTTACCAGTGGACTTGGCAAAAGGAAAAGAACACACCATTATTTCCAGTCTTGACATCACCAAACCTTAAATTTCAGATGCCCTACCAATCATAAATTGGAATGTTCTTTCTGTCTGGTGCAGAACTTTTCCATATAGCACTGAACACACTACGGGCTTTGCAGGACAAGGTATTCACAGTACTGAAGCCACACAGATCTGCGGTATCTTACAAACAATGAGCAGACAAAAGGCTAAATTGGGTCATTGCAGCATTGAGAAGAGACCTGGTGAACTCATTTCTAGAAGGCCCCAAAATGTGAACAATTTATTTTTCTATACACAGAGTATCACAGAATTAGAGAGTGAGGCATTGCAGATACACTGGCCACAGCCATGGACACAGCAAATATTTATTCTTATTTTAGGATCTAAGGCTTCCACCCCATTGTACTGTAGTGTTTCTAAATTAAAGTTCAGTACACTTTAAAAAGCAGACTGTGTTGCAAAGACTGTAGTTGGCTGTTACTGTTGTTTACCATTTTCTGACTTATTTAAACAGATGTCTAGCTGTTGTAATTAATAGCCTTTTGGGCTTATAAATGAAGACTCGCCATACTCTAGTTAACCGTTGCAAATTAACCATTAGCCTGTCGAAAACTGGATGACTGAATAAAGGGTCAGTTTACATACAGTTGGGGAGCATTTGCAAATTTTTTTTTCTTCTCACAGATCTCTTGCAGTACCTCTCTTCCTGGATTAAATGTGCTTTTCCTCACTACTATTGTTTTTGGTCTTTAGATAAAACAGGACCTCCTACACATTATAGTGGTGGGAGGTGGGCATAGTTGCTGATGTATATTTAAGGGGAGCAATTGCTTTAAGCAATAAGGCATATCAGGGCATGGGCTATCGGCAGATTTACCCACACCTTGTGTGGTATGTCATGAGGCAAGCTGAGTGACTTAACCACATGATAAGTGGGTAATACCCCAATTACCACATCCTAGAGAGCTTTATTGTAATCATATAATGGTTTCATGTGTACCATAAATGTAAAAATGTGTTTAATTACTTTTTGTTTTTCTTTCTATAAGTGCCCTTTCTTAGCCATGGGGTTTGAAAGGTTTACCCATGGGGTAGAGACCTCAGTTGACCAGCAGCAGGATTTTATATGTCCATTTTATCATTTTCTTTAATCTGCATGATTGCCTGGCTGATAATTAAAATAAACAGATCAGTGGTATGGTGAGTAGTGATTGCATATAAGCCCCATGTGGGTAAGGAGGGGGTGTTCTCCCAGCCACAAAAGATGCAGTTCGGCATTTTGACCCATTAGTCTCTCACCCAGCAGTGTCAGTGTCAGTGGTCCTAATACATTAACACTGACCCTGAACAACACTTCAGTTGTCTCCTTGGGTTATAAAGACAAGAAATGTCTTTCTGCTCTTTTTTTCATATTCTTACAGGAAGGAAAGTCTAAGTTCAGACTGGGAGAGCTCCTTAATGAATAATAGAAATGGATTGCTATTTCTAATTGTAGCAATAAGAATGTTTCTTATCAAAGGTTTTGTTTTTTTCTCAAGCAATGTACATCGCGAATGAAGGCAGGAATATAGCCAGCTGTCCCTGGAGTGCCCCTTAGTGGAGATTAGGGGAATGCCAGGACCGTTATAATCAGAAGGCTAGTGATATGCTAGTGTTTGTCTCTTCTTCCTGCTCTTTGCTTTGTATGGGACATAACTGGATGACCTGAGCACAGATTAAAAAGCAGGTGGAACCAAAACAGACAGATAGAAAAAAAATCTTTAAGAAGTAGTCAGTTGTAACTTTTTATTTCTGAAGCATTTTTCATTTTCCTTTTGCTCATTAGAAAATTTTCTGTGTGATAATATTGTGTTAGATGTGTGGAATAGCTCTCAGCCTGGCAGCTGACATATCTGTCTCTAGTCTCCCAACTACATCATCAGCATTGTGATCTCACTGACTGACATCACAGGTGACTGACCTGGCAGTTTTTGAGTGGCTGTTCCTAAGCAGCAGTGATATCACAGTCAGTGAGGTCACAGTGATGATGATGTAGTGGGTGGAACAGAGCTATATATGTCAGCTAGCAGGTAGACAGCTGTTGCACACCTACTAACATCAGGTCAGCAATCTTCTTATAAACCAAAGGGAAAAGTACCTCAGATATAAAAGGTAGTGGTTGAGGGCTTTTAAAAACTAATATTAGTTTTAGGCAGTACACTAGCTCTTTAAGTTCTCTTTATCCTGTGTGACCTCAACATTTTTTGAATTGATTCCCAAGTATCCTTCTGAAAAATGGTTTAAATGGATGGGGCTAGAAGAGGCTGTGGCATTGACTAATACTATCTGTAGCCTGTTCCGCTACTTGCTCCCCACCTGATTCCTAGAGATTGGAATTATCCTGTCCTATTTTATCGATTGAACTCCACTTCCTTGTGTAGGTACACAATAGAGGCCTGCTACAGTTCAGTAGAGTTGTGCAGAATGTGAAATTCCACTGGTGGAATTTGTATGGAATGGGATTTTGCACCAAAATGCTTTCTGGAATTTCTTGTTTAATTCCACAGAATTCCAAAAAGCACTTCAGTGTAAATGGCAGAAACTTATTCCATGGATCATGTAATCCACAGAATAACAAATCAATGATTCACATAAACTTAGCAATGCAACTCCATAGTTAACATTCCACTTTCAGAATTTTGGAATTCTGCTTCTGATGGAATTTCACGGAACTAGTCTAAATTTCTGAAATTCAATGGAATTCCAATGGAAGCAGAATTTGAAAATTCTGCACAGCTCTGTGTGTTGCACATTTCCTAGCAGTCAGGGATCACTGTGATCTCACTTTATCATCCCTGGCTACATAGGAATGCCTTGATATGGCATAAACCTTCAAAGGATGTACAGCTTGGAATGCCGGTTGATTTCAGTTTACATTGTTAATGTTTGGTTTGTTGTATTGTAGAAGTTTACAGACTAATGGTACAATGTTACCATAATCAGGAGGCACTCCTAAGTAGAGATGGGTGAAGTCAACAAAATTCGCTCCACAAATGAATCCATGAATTTCACACAATTTGTGGAGTGCAGATCGATCCATGAAGTGTGAAATTTTGCCATGAAGTGTGGAATTTCACCCATGAAGTGCAGAATTTTGAGGGTGAAATTCCACACTTCATAGCAAAAACCTTGCATGTGGCAGTGCAAATTTCATGATTTGGACCAATTCAAAGTTGCTGAGGTCTTGGAAAACTTCACAAAGCTCCATGAATGTGAATTTTCACCACTTTGAGGCAACTTCACCAGTGAATTAAAACTTTGCCACATCTCTGCTCCTAAGAGAGGACTGCAAGAGAGAAGGGATGATAGTTCTGGGTAAACAGTGCAAGACTTATATCACCATGTATTTTGGATGACCTGAATACAGTATTTATTCTAGTAAGGTGAATGGTCTGGGGAGGCCAATTAAATGTATAAAGCAATTAAGGAATCTAAAAAGGTCTAATCTGATTTTATCCTTTTATAAGAAATACATGTCTGAAGAGGAACTTACTAAGTTGCAAAAATGTTGTTTTTCACATGTTTTGGCATCATTATACCAGAATGGTAGATCCAGAAGGGTCACAATTTTGTTCCCATCTACCACCATGCTCCATATTAGCAAGCTGGAGGGAGGTATCCAAGGGTGGTATATGATGGTTTCTGAAACCCACTACATGACACGTACTCCTGTATTGACTATTTTGTATAAGAAAAGAGGATATGGGCAGAGTGCAAGCGTGTGAGATATTCCTGATAATGCTTTTGGATCATGCCCATGTTCTCCTTACTCTTAATATAGGGTGTCTGCTTAAACAAACCCATTGGAGATGCATATTGGCAGTGCAACAAAACTTGCCAAACAAATTCATCCTACCTTGTTTGCACTATAAAAGTTTCTAGGCATCTTCCAGTTTTTTGGGAGGTAAAAGTTTCTATCTCCACCAAAATCCAAGTATTGTAAACATGTTAAAAACTGTTTTTCTCAAGAAAAAGGATGGCCACCACATTGGCTTTGAAATAGCATTGGAAACCAGGCAAGAGTTAGGTTCTAGAAAATATAATAAAACACATAGGGCCAGATATTTAAAAGTTTGCCCTGTGGGCAAAGTGATTGCATACAGTTTGCCTGGTGTTTGTGCCCATGCACACTATTCAAGGAGGGCAGGATCACACTTTAAAAGGGATAACACCCACGCAAGGATCAATGCACAAAGAGATGGCGGGGACAGGGATATGGGTGCAGTGCAATATTCAGAGTGGTAGCACTGCACAAAAGGAAAACCACAGGCCACTTTGAAGTGCACAGTTACCACCAAGAAAAGACTTAACTTACTTTGGGCAACCCTGGTGGTCGTCAGAGCCACTGCTGCCAAAATCCAAGTTGGTGGTTGAGGGAGTACATCTGCTCCTTGGTCTAGTGGCACCACACACCTTCCAACCCTGTCTCCATAACCCACACACATTCCCTGGTGTCCAGTTATACTCACCACCCTCTGATTTCAATCCCAAGTAAATAATATTCATTCTCTGGTGTCCAGTGGTACTCCTGTCCTCTGATGCCCATTTCCATTAAGTTGTAATTATTTCCTAGTGTCTAGTGGCATCCCCACCCTTCAATCCCCATCCTGGCTAAGTTGTAATCATTTCCTGGTATCCAGTGTTATTCTCTGTCCTCTGATCCTCAGCCCTGTATTATATTAAATAGTCCCTTGTGTCTAGTGGCACCCTACACTCTCTGATCCCCAGCCTCATATTATATTACAGCTCCATGGCATCTAGTGGTACTCCTCACACTCTGATCCCCAGCCCCATATTATATTAAATGGTCCCTGGTGTCTAGTGGTACCCCCAACCTCAGACTGCCATCCCCGTAACAATGTACTATTCCTGATGTCTAGTGGCACCCCCCCAACCACTGATCCCCATACCCATACAATCATAAGCAATCCCTACATCTAGTAGGCCCCCCTGCACTGGTGGTACTGAGCAAACCACCCTACCACTCCCTTACCATGTACACCGGTCATAGATCCAGTACGGCCACTGGCACAGCCCTCATCACACCATGTTGACCAGCTGCCATATGGACTGACAGGGAGAGCACATACTCTGTATTGTACAGTAAATTGAGCATATGTACTGTTAGACAATAAGTATAGGCAGTGGATATTCAATGGTCCACATCATGTGTTTCAATGCTTCCAAGAGGGTATGGTAATGATATCTAAAAATCATAAACATACAATTTGCAATGACCTGTTTTTTTCATTATGTCTAAGTGAGAAATTATTATAAAAAAGTTAATAAAATACAGGGCTCATAATACTGAATTAAAATGTACAATTATCTTGAAGCAAGTACACATAATTCTATTACTGGACCATGCAATATCTAAATCATATTAAATACTTTTACAATGCAATTTAACTGATACTACAACAATTAGGAATCTGTGGGAACCGGATTTTCACTTAAAGATAACTGAAGAGGAACGGGTCAACAACACATGGTCAGAAATATATAGAACCCCATCCTCCCCAATGTGAATGGTATTTCACTGGAAGTTACAGGTTCATGATTTCCAAATGCCTTTGATATGAGCCAAGCACCAAGAAATCAGAAGAAATAGCTGCTGGGAAAATTGTGGGGACACACACCTGACTCATAGTCATATCTTTTTATTATATCCAATATTAAATACATTCAGTGAATCCTTACAAAAACATTTAGAAATAATTTCAGTTGAAGGTACTTGGAGTTATACAATTTTATTATTAATGAATTTTACAGAAGATTGCCATAGCTCTGAGACCCTTTTTTGTTAAATATATCTCCAGAAGTGACTAAGTCTATTTTGGTTAATATTAGATGATGTATTTATCATCATCTTTACGTTGTTTATGTATCTTTATAAGACAGCATGTAAAATCAGGGGTTACTGTACCTTTATGCATAAATATATGTGTAAACATTTTCAAACATAAGAAGTAAAAGAATGTCTATTACTTGGACTTGGCTTAGAAAATGTATGCCAACTATTGCACAGTGGCAAGACGGACTCCATGAGATACATAAAACTATAAAAAAACAGCTACCATACAGAATAAAATGATTACATTTCAAACCATACTGGCAAAGTATCTATATTATATTCTTCAATGCAGAAATGATTTGGCCCCTTAGGATTATCACTGATAACTCGGGGGGGGCTTGTGTCTTTCTTTCTCTCTCCTTGACATGCAGTACGATATTTCCCCTAATGGAGTTTCTTTTCTCTGATGATTGAATACTGTGAGGTACAAAGAACACAGTTCAACGGGATAAAATCGCAATATATTAGAAATATGTAATACATTCTGTAGATAATAACTGCTACATGATCATGACAAATGGAGTGATAATCTTTTGAGTTATTTTCCTCTCATCCCTAATTCGCAGGACTGAAGCTCCAGTGAATTACGACTTCATGGCAATGAAAGAGGAAGATTACCACTATCTGTTCATGATGATCAGGTAGTGAGTAGATTACCTCTTTTATATATATATATATATATTTTTTTTTAAGTTAAGATTGGGTGGGCAGCGTTGCCTACTCTGCTGCCACCAAGAGGGTAGAAACACAACTCCTTTCTGTTTTTTTTCCTGATGTATGTGCCTCAGTGACATGTCCATGAAGGCAGAACAACATGACATGTTCAGATAAGTGGAATAACCTGGTGAAACTTTCAAGAGTGTAAGCTCAAGGTTAAAATCCTAGCGATTGTAAACTATTTATATTTTGTATGCAGTATAGAGCTTTACATATGTAAGGGTCTATGCCTTTTATTTCTATAACAAAAAAATGAGAGCTTTTTGATAAGTTAAAGTAGGCAGCATTGAAGCCTCTACAGAATCAATAGATGCATGAGTGGATATGTATAGGAGGAAAAGTAATAAGCATGTTGACAATTAGTACTGTAATTACCTTACTTGTGAGTATGATAATTATTGCTAATGTTTTTACCACACCATTTATGCTCTGTAATCTAGAAGTTATATGCATGTATTATAATACATGAGCTATTGCACATTGTCTGAACTCTCGTAAATTTAAACTGCATACAAGCTCAATAAACCTGAAATCTAAAACAGGAGACACGCATTGCAGACTAAAAAGAAAATGAAGGCCTCAGCTGGAACAGAAAAGCATCTTGGGAATGACAATCATGCATAATCAAGGGTACATATCAAGTGGGGTCCAGTGCATAAGGAGAAGTAGTTTACAAATAGCAAGATGGAGACAGATGGCACAAGTACTTGTCTCTGCATAGGACCCTCATCTGTCTGCAGTCTGACACTATATATATGACATTCCAGCTAGGAAAAAAATATGACAAAACCTTCACAATATTTACCTGCATTTGTTTGTGACAACAACAAAAAAGATGTCTGGAGCATGTAAAAAGTTTGCCTTTCCTTCTTTGATTGATTAGGTCCTTTAAAGTCTCTAAGGAAAGATCTTTACTGACAAATGTTTTTCTGTTATTTTATATTCCAGTCTGAAATTATTCTCAGAAAAAAACTTAAAGAGTCTCTTCATATTAAAATTCTGCCGGAAACCATCATTAGTAAAACAAATGAAAACATTTAAATACAACTATATATTTTCATTGTTATAGTCTTTCACATTAACCTGTGCTGCAATGATAAGGTAAAAGAAGTAAAGGAACAGAAGAGCATAAATATCTTATATCTGATTGTTGGAATAATAAAGTGAAATCTCAAGACTCCTATCATCGTTCCCATTCTCCCTCTAAAACAAATGATGCCAGAATAAACAGGAACTGCATGAATACTAAACAGCCCTAGCTGTGGTGATATGTCAACTTTTAATCTAGTAAAATGCATACAGTATTGCAAAGCAGAGCTGAAGAAGTGAGTGGCAAGGAAAGAAGTTTATCAATCAAACAGCCATCTTATAGTAATGCTTTGCAGCTGCATTGGAAATATGTTTAGGAATAGCAACACATGTGGATGTTTTGATTCTTCTGGCTGCTTTCATGTCTATTACCCTATATACAAGATGATAGCATAAAAAGAGTTCCCTCAAATCAATGGCACACTTCTTTCTATGATGTTTATGTATTTTATTTAGTTTTTGTTTACCAGGTAGGTGCACTAGCCAAAACTGCGTATCACCCCTTATGGGGGACACCCCGATGGCGAAACACAGAAAAAGACCATTACAGCGACATTCATGTTAATGGTCCTGTTTCTGTGTTTCTCCTTCCCCCAGTGTTCTGTCCCCTCCCCGGACCAACTCTGACCTGGAGGTGGAATCCTAGAGTCTGGGTTGTGGGGGACACAGCTCCCCACAGAAAGTAGCGAAGCAAGAGGCAGCACAATACCTGTGTCAGTATTGTGCCTTCGCTGTGGGGGAGGTCAGCGTTCTCGCCAACAAGATATCTTGGTACTTCCCCCAAAACTGACTGTATTCAGGCATGACCCAGGAGAGTACATACAAAATTGACAGACTAATACATACCATGAATACAGTTGACATACAAGTGGATAAGACAGTACTAGGAATAATACAGATAATCAAGCATCATAACATAGTAGGAACATATCTCATTATGAGGGGTATAGCAGGCAATGCAGACAAGAGACACATTTAACCAGAGATACAATGTACAAAAGCATTTCAGGAGTAGTATCATATGATAGCATGAGGGAAGGCGATAAGGAGGGGGGTAGAGATAGGAAGGTGGGCAGGGTGGCATTACGTTATATATGCACATTCCAGGATGAGCAGAGTGGAGGGCAGGAGTTAGTCAGAAGGGGGTAGGGGTAGTTAGGTGGGGTCAAAGCAAGTTTAGGGATCCTTGGATAGATGGTGACATAGCTCCTTTTTGAAGATTAGGTGGGAGCTGGCTTGCCTAAGAGTTAGAGGGAGGGAAGCAAGCAACAAGACACCTCAAGGTTCATTATCATCACACTTAGGACATACAGTATGGACACATAAACTAAAGCTAGTCACCTACTGCCATCTCAGGCATGTCAATGCTCCACTACAACACCACCCTGCTTGAGAATCATTTTGTAATTATAGTATCATATTTATATTGGTTTTCAGATACATCTGTGCAGAATGCAGCATCCTGCCAATGAAATTTGAGGGCCATATAGCTGTACAGAGTTTTCAAATTCCACTTTCAGAGAGTTCTATGGAATTTTGCATGTTCTGCCTAATTTTGTGGAATTCTGTCAGAAGATAAATTCTAAAATTTCAGAAGCAGACATGTATGTACAGAATCATATTCCACAGTTTATGTAAACTGTGGATTCGTTTCCTGAAAACTTGTTCTGTAGATTATGTAATCCATGGAATATTATCCCGAGGTTTACATAGAAATGCTTTTCAGAATTCCACGGAATTGAAAAAGAAATTTCAAGAAGTGTTTTTGAAACAAAATTGTCATTTCGCATGAGTTCTGCTGGCAGAATTTTGCATTTCATACAGGTGGAGTGGAATCACAATTGTGCTTCTGAACTGCTTTTACCAAATTTCTTTTTGAAGTTTGTGGAATTCCAAAAGGCATTTTTATGTAAACCTTGAAATAGCTTTCTGCAGATTATGTAGTAGTAGTAGTAGTAGTTGTAGTAGTAGTAAATAATTTTTTATTCATATGAATAATGGAATACATTCAATTGAGCAAGGCTAATTTTCAATCAAGTTCCAGGCCAAGTAAGGTGCATAAGTTATACATATAGCAAAAGTAACATATAACAACTAGACAAGACACATTCATTTAGTAAGAAAACAGCAGCACCAATTAACAATGTAAACTGCAGAATAATTTTCTGTGAATTGCAGCAGAGGAATCCTTGGTTTATGTAAAGTTACTAATCCACAAAAAGAAAAATTCAGATTTGAAATTTCACAATTCTTTGGAATTAGGACACATTTTCTGAAATTCTGCATAATTTTGTTCCACTGCAATTTGAAAAGTCTACAAAGCACTATTTTCAGGGTTTCAAAACTAAAGTTAACACCTAGTCTGGTGGTGTCAGTTGTACTGTATTGTGTAGTGCTACTAGCTAGAGGACCTGGGCTCCAACCCTTATTCTGGGTCAAAGGAATGTTTGGTGTTCTGCAGAGGTAGTGCATTTAAACTCAAAGGGGATGGTCAATGGGAGAGTATGAGGGGGGGAAAGAGCACCCACTGTGCCAGTGTATCCAGTGGTTGTTGGGTATCTTGTGTAGGCTAGTTTACACTGCTGCCTTTGTACTGTTGCAGCCTGGGTGCACAGGTTGCAGTAGTACAAAAGTGGTCATGTGGACACTTACCATGGTATGGTAAATTGTCTGCTAATCCTTTACCTAAGCCAGTGCAGAAGTGTGGATGCATTCTGGAGTGAGCAGCTTAAGCAGCTTTGTGGCTAGACCGTGCTGCTCACACCAGTTTACAGTGCACTGATGTCCCTAAATTACTGACTGCTCTGAGAATGGTGGCTCCTCTCCAGCATGGCTTGTTACAGCAGTGAGAGGGGCCATGTAAGCACTCTGCAGGATCATCTCAGACAGTGCTGGAAGCAGCAGCACTCAGGATTGGAGACATCACATCATTAGGGTGAACAGGCCTAGTGACAGCATGAGTGACCATGAGCTATAAGCCAAGCACAGCCTACAGGATGGCTACTAAGAGGTGCTCCAGTCACAGGAGGGGATGGATCACAATGAAAGAGAACTGGGAAAATATACACAAGACATGCCAGATGATGACCAACACAAAACCACCCTCCAAGACTGTGACATGGCAACAAACTACAAAACCAGCTTCTCTGTGGTTGCTGACTGGGTCTCCCCATACTAGGACAAATTAGAAGCACCCAACAAACAAAAATGGTCTGGTGAACAATCCCTCCCCCATAGTAAATCTAAGAAGTTAAAATTATTATTTTTTGACTTAAATTGGCTATTTTCTTATGTGTATCTCCATGGAAAAGGGGTTTTCATAGTCTTCAGATTAGAATTCCAATGTGAACAAGCCAAACCATCAGATGTTAAGGTGGAACCTCAAAGTTTGGTCCTAACTATGAAACGCTTGCAGTGACTACTCTTCTATAGAGTGCATTGCCTAAACTGTCTACTTTAAAGTAAAGTGCTTCCACATATGTAATTCACATGTGATCAAAGGGAGCATGGTAGAGGAGTACAACACAGCTCCCAATTTGTAAACACTTTCCAAGACTAGCATGTGCTACCCTTGTTTTATTCACAAAGCTCAAATAGCATTCTGTTTAGGAGTGCTAGTGGTTCACATTGGAATTCTAATCTGAAGACTAAGAGAACCTCTGTCCATGGAAAGTAGCCAATTTATACAGAAAAAATAACTTCTCATATTTGCCATAGAGGGTGTGGTTGTGCATTGGACTGTGTTTGTTTCTTTGTTTGTTTGTTTGTTACATGCCACAAAACTGGTATCACCCATCATCAGAAATGTGATGTGAAACATGAATACAACAAGGGCATAGCATGCAAATTAGAAGCACCATCTGGAGTTTCTGGTGATGGTCCCCATGGGGACATTGAAATGCCTTGGCGGGAGAGGGGTATAGATTAATCAGAAGAAATGAAGTGTGTGTGTGTGTAGGCATAGGGCAACTGGTGGGAGCAAAAAAAATCGAAACCTACAAATAAGAGACTTGCCATTTTGTTTCAGTGTATAAAGGATTTAAAGGTTGTTTTTTTAACATAGTGCATACAGAATGTCTTAAGAGAATGTTGTCAAAATGCATCAAATGATGGAGGACTTCTAGAGATTTATTAGTGATGGTGTATCAACCAGAAATATGTAGTGATCACAACTAACAAAGGTCTTCCACTCCATTTGTGAGTGACATTCTTATGATCCGTTTGTATACCGATGTGATGGCAACTAAAACTATCAACACATGACCACACCGTAGTTTATCACTCTACAATCCTGGTTGGCTGTAGCTAGGTCATGCTATCATCTTCAGGGAAAGGACGATGATGTAGTTGACTAAGGCTGGAGGTTAGAGATATTCCTTATTTATATTCAGATAAAATATGAGACATTCAGCCAAGGTCCCATATGCCTGCTCTAGTGGTGGTTCAGGTGGATATTAAAGATTCCATAACACTTTTTTAAAAGAGTAGAGGAATTTACCCAGTATCCTTACCCAAATGACCTCCATTACACTAATCCAGGAACAGATTAACCGTGTTCTTTATCAGTCGGTCTATACCTGTATCCCCCCACCTAGGATGAGGCTGAAAACAGGAAATGCTTTCTAGCCCTCCCTTCCCAGTCACAAAAGCAATAATAAATATTGTGACCCTGGGCATACTGCCACCCCAGTGCAAATAATGAGCTGTCTGTATCCTAAACTGTTTATAGAGCAAACACACATCCTATTCATAGAACAATGAACATGTTTGTTTTGGTCCATACCATTAACAATGGGCTTAAATGCCTCATATGCCTTGGAGGAAATAAAAAGTGAAAAGGATGCCATGGAGGTATTTTGAATAGTGCATTTGCATTCCTTATACTTATTTTTCTAAGTCAAACTATGACTTCCATTTCAGTGATTTAAAATAGAGTTAATATCTATTTGTTGCCATGGCGATGCACAATATTACATGTCAAAATCATTTCTATGGAGTTAAAATATGAACTATTAGGGGCATTTTTCAATAAAAGTGCTATAATGTGTATTTACAGGCTAAATATTTTGGCACACTGTTATTACAGCCAATGCTCATACCACCTTAAGTATGTGGCACTTTCATTTAAATTAAATGGAGCAAAATGGAATAATACACTGTACACAGTTGTAATATCTGTTTTACGTTATGACTGCTTCATATTTTCCTGTCAAAGCCACCAGAACAATTGCTTGCAACAACATAGTTTAAGTCAGTTGTTACCACAACACAGTCAGATGAACATATCCTAGACCCCTAGATGGCACTGTGTAACAGGGGTGCAGGGTACACACTCAGACACAATCTAAAAAGCAAATTCTTTGCCTATCCCCCCCACACCAAATTAAAACAGAGATGAACATTGATCTATAAAGTAGAGCTAACATTTTACTGATTGACGTGACAGTGTGCAACACGGTATATATACAATGTAGTTTCAGAAGGTGCAGTATGCATATATTAGCAGAGACAGCATATGGCAAGAAAGGTACGAGAAACAAAACTGGCTAAATAATTATCACCTACACTGTGGGAGAGAGAGGTTAGAGGTAGGAGCAAGAATTCTGTAGGCTTTGAGGGCCCAGGTTTAAGAGAGAAAAGAGAGGAGTCTAAGTGACCTAAGACTGAGGTTGCTCAGAGAGAAAGGCAGCTATAGGAAGAATGATGATGTGAAGTTACGTTAAACAAATCTGATGGAATTCTTTGACTGGGTGACCAGGGAACTAGATCATGAGAAGGCAGTGATTGTGGTCTTGCTGGACTTCAGCAAGGCCTCTGACACTGTGCCATACAGGAGGCTAATAAAGAAAATTGTAAGGCTGAGAGTAGAATCCAAAGTGATGAGGTGGCTTAGAAACTGATTAAAGAATAGGAGAAAGAAGGTGGTGGTAAACATCACTCACTCGAATGATGGAGGAGTGACCAGCAGGGTGCCAGAAGGCTCAGTATTGGGACTAGTCCTCTTCCATGTCTTCATAAGTGACATTGCTGGGAAACTGGAAAGAAAGGTTTGCCTTTTTGCAGGGTGTTCCATCAAAATAGCAAGTAAATATAACGACTCGAAAACAGTGAGGCAAATACAGTGCTCATCATTTGAGCGATGTGGTATTTACAGCACATGTTAAGTTTAGTGCTGTTGGGGGTATTGTTCTTGTGTTGTATGTTTTAAGGCACACAGATGGCTATTTTTAGCTAGGGGAGTCAGGCGTGCAGACCCCCATAAGTGACTTCTAACGGGGAGGGAGGTTTCACTGTTGTTGTTCGGGGCTGTGTTGCAATGCTCCATTATGATTGTCATTGTTTTTGAGTCACTCACATTGCCCCATGCAATTTCACAGGTGCAGTTTTCTCGTGGAACGTTTTTGCAGATGATACTGACACCTGCAATAGGGTGGATACTCAGGAGGGGTGAATAGAATTAGCAGTAATCTTGGAAAGCTTGAGGAGTGGTCTAAAGCATGACAGCTGGTGTTCAGTGACACAAAGCGCAAGACCATGAACCTAGAGCATAGGAACCCAGGCACTGAGTATGGGATGGGAGGTATTGACATTTACTAAACATGAAAGGGACCTTGGATTTATCATATCTAATGACCTCAAGGTGGCAGGGCAGTGTGACAAAGCAGTGGGTAGGGCAAGTGGGATGCTGGGGTGCAGAGGGAGGATATATTCAGCAGAAAGGAGGTGGTATTGCCACTGTATCACTTGCTGGTGAGTCCCCACCTGGAGTACCGTGCCCAAGTTTGGAGGCTGCTGCTCAGAAAGGATACAGACAGGGTGGAAACAGTGCACAGTAGGGGAACTAAAATGGTGCTAGGGTTGCACGAGAAGCCCAATGAAGAGAGACTGAGGGTTCACAACATGTACACCCTGGAAGAGAAGAGAAGAGAAGAGAAGAAGAGAAGAGAAGAGAAGAGAAGAGAAGAGAGCAGAAGGTGACATGACAGAAACCCACAAGTACCTCACAGGGGTGAGCAAGGTGCGGAAGGGAGGTTTCTTTCAAATGAAAAGGAACACCATGATAAGGGGGCTTGTGATGAAGCTGGGGGGTTAAGAAAGATGTGAGAAAATATTTATTTATTGAAAGTGTGGTAGACACCTTGAAGAGACTGCCAGCAGAAGTGGTGGAGGGAAAAACAGTGTGGCGGGGGGCTTCTAGTGTGCATGAAATAGACTTGGGGTGTATTGCAAAACAGGCAGTGAAGAGGGTGGATTGCCAGAGATCAGTTAGGGTCTGCAGAAATAGGTTAGGCAAAAAAACATCTGGGCAGACTGGGTGAACAAAATAATCTTTCTCTGCTGACAAATTCCATATTTCTGTGTTCAGAAGAAATACTGAAACAAGGGAGAAGGAGTGAGTGAGGGATAGCCCTCTTTTTATGATTGCTACTATTTATTGATTGACAATACAATCTGACAGAAAGTGGGACTCAATTTTTAATTAGAAATAAAGAAATTATGTAAAAACAACATTAGACACATCAAAATTTGTTGGAAGGCACCTGTTCACTTGACTGTTCTCTCACTGCTATTTCCTATTTTAACGTATTTTGTTTCCTTGGTGCTATAACAGCTTTTGTATGAACATATCTGTTGAGAACGTGGGGATAGTGGCTGTTTCAGATAAACAATGCCGCGCAGAGGCCTATTGCTCTGCAGAGCCAGGAGAATACTGCAGCCTGCAAAAGTCAGACATATTACTTGGTTTGCAGCTTGTAATTACGTTTTACCATTTTTATTGCAACTTTTATTACACAAAATGACTCCTTAATGACTTTATTGCTAGCAAACTGGTCCAAACACTTTCTCTGTGGGAGACTGCATTAGAAGGAGCAACACAGGATGATATGCTTGCCTTTAGCGATCTTGACAGGAAAAGGAATTGCCTGAAGTCATATCCAAAAAGGGAAACAAGAAAATGAGATGGAGTAGTTTTCATCTCACCTTATATGCCCTCGAATACCTTTTTATTTGAATATGTCATTTCACTGAACATATGGGTCAGCCAGATACACCTGATAATGATTTTGGAATGTACAGTTCCAAGCAGCAACATTATTTTCTATCTGCTTTTTCTTTTGTATCTGCCTTTCCCGTCCCTTCCTTTTCTTTTCTTTTGTTTTCTTTTCATTTCTTTTCTTTTTTAACCAGTTCACCACATTGAATACCACCCCTAGTCATAATTCCTTTATCAGTCCATGCTTCACATGTCAACGTCCTTGCTAAATTCCAGATAGGCCATGTTCACTGCCCCCAGTCTATTTCCCTGGACATCTAGTCAAAGAAATCTATCAGATTCATTTGGCATGACCTTCTTCCTTTGAATGCATGCTATCTGTGATCTTAAAGCCTGCTGGATTCAAGATACTCCACCAGTCTTTTCTTTGGTAGGGTTTCCATTAATTTCCCCACCACTACAGCAAGACTGACCAGCCTATTGTTGCTAGCCTCCTCCCTGCTGCTACTCTTATGTTAGAAGGACCATGTCAGTTCTTCATTCCTCCACAACCATGCCTGTTTCCAGTGAACTGTTGAACAAGGTTGTCAGTGGGGCAACTAGTAACTCCTTGAGTTCTTGTAATATCCTTGTGTGTATCTAGTCTGATCCCACAGCCTTGTTCACCTTCAGAGCTGCAAGTCCCTTCTGGACTCTTTCCTCTGAAAATGGATTTATGTCCACCCCCCATTCCTGCTGCACCATGATGGTCCATTCTCACCTCCCTCCACAGTGAAGACTGAGCAGAAGTTGTTCAGCATGTCAGCTTTTACTTGGTCCTGTTCTGCAGTTTCTCTCTTCCACTCTTATAATCCTCATTATTCCTCCCTCTGTTTTCCTCTTCTCACCTATGCATCTGCATAAAGTCTTGTCACCATTAACAACTTCTTTGGTGACCCTTTCCTCTCTCGTTACCTTTGCTGCCCTCACCACCTTTCTTGCTTCCCTTTGTTTTAATTGATGAACTTCCCAGCCTCCTCCCTCCGTGTTTCCCTATACTTCATGAATGCTACCCTATTTTCTTTCACATTTTGACCACTTTCTAACAGAACCACAACAGTCTCTTTCTCCTTCTGCTTTTAATGCTGTTTTCCTAAAAACAAGCATTTCCATCATTGTTAAAAGAAAGTAAATTTTTTTTAATGTTACTCTATCCATTCACTTCAGTCAAGACCCTCTCTGGTATCCAGATTTCTTTTTGAACATAATGTCTAAATATTTTAATTTATATGGTATGTATACCGATAATAAATATGCAATTTCTTCATAATATTATATTTGTCCATATCTGAAATGTCTTCTCATAAGTATTTATGTCCCATTCCTCTGAACTATAGCACTAATATATTTCACAGTATGTGAACACATCTAAAGATAATGATTAATGAAATTGTGCCTGTGAGCATTTCAATTCAGTGGCTTCTAATATCTGTTAAACACATTAGCAGACTGCACTATCTCCAGTGCGATTTGGATATGTGCATTATGGGTATGAAAAATGATTCACAGAATCAACACCCCTTCCCAAAGCCCCTCAGATGTAATGTTGTTTCTAGAACATAAACAAATCACAAATCTCGCCTGCTGAGTTTGCTATCCAGGGTCCTCTATCTTTCATATGTTAATATTCAGAAACATATAAATATGGGAGTATGTTTATGCAGTGGGCAGTCACATGTATGACGCATACATAGCCAGCCCATGCAGTAGTAGAGTAGAGCTGTGTAAAAGGTAAAAATCTGTGCCGGACTTCATGCCCTATGGCAATCCTGCTTCTGAAATGCTTTCTGGAATCTCTTTTTTAATTTCGCAGAATTCCCAAAAGCATTTCTATGTAAACCTTGGAATGACATTCTGCAGATTACGTAATCCATGAAATATTGTTGTGCAGTTTGCTGCAAATGAATCTGCAGTTTACATAATAAGCAGAAAAATATTCCATGGTTTATGTAACCTGCATGTTACTGACCTGCAGTTTAAAAAAGAATTCTGCTTTCAGATTTTAGAATTCTGGGTCTGACATAATTTGACATAATAGAATACCAACAGGTACAGAATTTGAGAATTCCACAAGAGAGTAGTAGATTTTAGTTAAGCAATAAGGTATGTGCAGGCGCTAGAGTAACAGTCTGTTAATCACCCCCTTGGGATGTAATGTGGCACGAGGTGCAGCTAAGTGCCATATTGCCACAAGGGGATGAGTAACTGACTGTTAATCTAGCCCCTGCACATACCTTATTGCTATTATTACAATTGTGAATAAAAAAAAACATAACTTGTTTGATTTGTGAGGTACATTTTATCCAGCGTGCCCATTTTTTAGTTAAATAGTCCCTCCGCCTTTTGTGTATGGTAGACAAAAAGCATTTGTCTGTCAAAAGCTGGTAAACAAACCTATTCTCAGTTACCATAAGATTTTCCTTAGGCAGATCTATAACATCTTTGTCTGGTAATGATGCTTACTCTGTAAAACTGTGCCAGTTATTTAAACTGGAAAACGAGTCCTGCTAGTGGTATTTTTAATTGTTTTTTTTTTTTTCAAAATGTCTGATTTTCAAAGAGCATGCACGGGAGCTGTTCTGTTCTACAAATGTTAACACGGACAGTTGCTTCAGTCCCACTGTAGCAAGATCCAATTCTTATTAAGCTGTATAGTCTGAAAGCAGATGCTTTTTTGTCCCACTAGATGATGCTTATGTATGCATTTATTTATTTATTTTGTAAATGAGCAGTGTAAGTGTCATTACCAACAGTTTTAAAATCGGGACTTTGGCGAGGAGCTTGTGCATTGCAGTCTAGTAAGCGGATCAGCAGACTGTAATGCACATGCTCCTTGCTAAAGTCCTGATTTCAAAAGTGTTGGAAATTACACATACACTGCTCATTTAAAAAAAATCATCTAGTGGGACTGAATATCATCTGCTTTCAGACTTAATACTTTGTCTATATGGCCATGGACAGAGGTTCACAGAAAGTATTGTATGTTAGAAAACATACATCATATGCTCCTTGTAAAACAGTTCAAGAAGAGATTAAAAATACCATTTGCAAGACTCATTTCTGAAGCTGGTCTCGAAGTGACACGGTCCAAAATATATTTTTGCTTTTCAAAAAAATCAAAGCTCTCGAATAAGAATAGACTACACATATTGGCAACTACCGACCCATCTCATTTCTCTCCCCCCCTCATCTCCAAGGCTTTAGAAAAAATAGTGTTGAACCAACTCACCAACTATGTCACCAAATATGACCTGCTCTGTCCTGAACAATATGGCTTCAGGAGGGGACAAAGTACTGCTACTGCCCTTCTTGAATACACCATCTTCATCAACAAAGCCCTTGACCAAGGACACTTGGTTGGCTCTACCTATATTGATTTAACCAAGGCTTTCAAATCTGTCAGCCACATGCTTCTCTTAAAATACCTGCCCCTCTTGGGACTATCTCTGGAACCACCACCAGGTTTAAAAGCTATCTGAATGACAGAACCCAGAGGGTCAAGTTAAACACCACACTCTTGCCCAGTAAATCGGTTCACTTTGGGGCCCCCCAAGGCTCTAGATTGGGCCCATTTCTGTTTAGCATGTTCTTGAACACCATCCCAAAGGCTGGCTTGGGTCAGCTGATTCTCTACATTGATGATGTGGTCATATTCGACCGTCACCCTAACCCTTTTCTCTTCAAGCCTCCCTGCAGCGCTCTTTCACTGAGGCTGAAGCCTGGTTCTCAGAGCACCGCCTTGTCATGAACTATAAAAAGACCAAGGCCATGCTCTTCACCCACAGACAAAACAAACATAAAAACTTTCCCTTCACCATCGTCAACTCCAAGGGCTCTCCACTTGACTTGGCACCCACCTTTAAATACCTAGGCATCACCCTTGACTCCTCTCTCACTTTCCACAAACACATCAATCTCCTCTGCTCCGCTGTCAATGCTAGAATAGGGCTCTTGTATATGCATAGGGGTTGTCTGCCTCAAAATCCCTAAACCTTGCTGTGACATCCTTGGTGCTCTCACTTATCGACTATGGGATTGTCGTCTATGGCTCCGCTGACCCTACCACCCTATGCTGTATTAAGGTCTCCCAAAATAAAGCCTGTAGACTTGTCACAGGATGTGATGGTGGAACCATACCTGTGAGCTCTACCATTGCACCAACTGGCTTAACTTTGATGGACGGCTCAGGTACCAGACCTGTCTCCTTGCCAGAAAGCTCTCACTCTGCTCCTCTCCCCTGGGACATTGCCATTTTGTGCAGCGCTCCACCCAACCCCAGACAACTCAAGCTCTGTCTGCCCTTTCTTGCAATTTCGTTGCAGGACTTCCCTGTGCCAACGCTCCTTTATACACAGGGCCCCCCTTTGGTTGAATGAACTACCTCCTGCTATCTCTCTGGAACAGCATTTAGGTCCATTTAAATCTTGACTCTGCTTGGAAATTCTTGCCCACTCCTACTGCGACTGCGCCTAGTCCCTATTTGCAATGCAGACACAAATTACCCACCACTTTTCCCAACTTACCCTTTGACCTGGAGTCTGCCCCTACCGCTTGACCCTGCAGAAATTGTAACCAGACTGTTGTTTATTGATCACTGTCTTTTGATACTGTAACTATTGTTGTTTACTGCTCACTGTCTGACTTGGACTGGATCTCTCCACCCTTGAAGTTGTTATTTGTCCTCTTTCAACATTGTAATATTGCTCTGTTCTTGTCTTACTTGTACCATGTTATGTTATTTCATTGTTGACATGGAACCTTTGCAAAGAAGTCCTTGACTCAAAGGTTGTAATTCCAATTCTTTTAATAAATAAATAAATATTACAAAAAGATACAGAACTCTGATCATCTGTGGCAGGTGTTTATTTATACTGAAATAATTAAAAAAAATCTACGTGTTACGATAGTTTTATTTAAGTTATGCTTTTCCTCCTGAAACGTGCTTAACAGCACCACCAGTGGCTTTCACTCTAAAATATAAACAGTTACACATGATCGCAGCAGTCAGTCTGGATAGAATTCATTTTAATGCTGTGTAAAGTATATGACAGATGCCAGGAACAGTAATTTTTGTCATAAGAAATTTTGAACATCAGATACAATTACTGGAACTTCATTCATTGGTATGTATAAAAAAAACATCTGCAGTAATCAGGCTGTAGATGGTAGGGTGATGTGGGTTGTAATGTAACCCTGCTAGAACTTTGGCAACCAATCAGAGTAGGAGAATAATTCTTGCCTTATAATATCAGACTTAAATGCTCCTCTAGAGCAGAGATGGCTTTTACCTCAAAACTACAATGATGCAGTCATAAAACATAAACCAGAAAGAATGATAATTAAGTATTAAATCTTACTCACAGCCCTACAACCATGACTCCCGTTCCCTGTCCCACCATGATTTGCTCCTTCTCTACCACCACTGCAGTACCTTACAGTAAATGACATGCCACAAACTACTGCTTGACAAAAGGGCTTAATTGCCATTGAATTGCAATTTTCCCTGCAGCATACTGCAGCATTGCACCACATCCTGGTGGGCTCTGCTGTAAATTGCCCTACTGCTGTTTGTAGTGTTCTAATTGTCCAGGTCATACCTGTGAAAGGGGACCTTTTCCCCAGTGTGCCTACCCAGAAGACAAAAATAAAATAATAAAATTAATTTCGCTGGAGTGGTCTTTGACCCCCTGATTGCCTTAGTTGCAAGCAACAATGGACATTACGGAAAGCCAAAGAGGAACCAGTTAAGCACATGCCCACCAGATCACCCTTCAGTTGCGTGCAATGTACAGACACAATCCAAACTGAATACCAAGAGAACACAAGCAATTATGTAACACAGCTATTGTTTAATTTTAACCTTTGCACATCCTAACAGTGAGACACTGCGTACCACTAATGTGAGAAATTTTCTTTTTTTTTTTTTGCATGGTTCTATAGCAGAAATGTCTGGGAAAAAGTGACTTAGTATATAGGACAGAGCAGAAATACACAGACAAAAGAAGACAAGAAGTATGCAGTAAGACAATCCAAGGTATATAATTATGGGTCAATAATCATATGCTTCCAGTGTATTGCTAAGCACAATGCAATTGTGCTAAGGCTATGTGGAATGCAGATTTCCGCTGGTGTAATTTGTGTGGAATGGCAAGTCCACTTCCAAAATCCTTTTGGGAATTTCTTTTTTAATTCCATGGAATTCCAAAAAGCAAAGGTCATGTAAACCATGAAATAATTTTCCATAAACTGCAGAAAAAGAATCCACAGTTTATGTTAAACTGGGGATTAAGAACTCATGGAAGCCATTGTACTTGCAAAATGCTGAACTTGTGCTAGCGATGGAATTCTGTGAACTGTTCCAAAATTCCACTGTATTCCATTCTGTCAGAAGAGAAATTCTGCACAGTACTAACCTGCACCAAGTGCCTTTAAACACACAAAAGAAAAGTGCAACTGCTAACTATAACTACTTGCACAGAGCACCTACAGGCCAAGCTACAATCATCCTTCCAGCAACTGGAGACCTGGTTCTACTCCCAAAGGTTGCTACCAAACTACAAAAAAAAAACAAGATGATGCTCCTTTCTAGCCCCCATCTAAAAAGGAGATGCCCAGAACTAACAATCACAAATCACCTGACTTCCCCACTGAACAGGTTAATTCCTTCAAGTACCTGGGTGTCACTGTGGATGATACCCTCTCGTATGTTCAGCACATTGACATGGTGCTGCAAGCTGTGAACGATAAATTAGGGATCCTGTTTAGGTACAAGAAAAGCCTAACTGTTGAAGCCCTCCAGCTCTCAGTCTCCTGCTCTGACTCCTTTACCTGAGTCCGTATCCTCAACCCAGATACCCCCTTGTCTGTCTGAGCTTTCCTCTGGTTTTACTTACACTGGACCCCCACCTGCCATCCCTTGCCACCCTCCTCTAACTCCCTCCAACTCCCTCCCTCCGTACTCCCCAACACCTCCCTTTCTACCCACTCTCCCAAATATTCTCCTTCTCCCAATCCTTTCTCTCTCTCTCTCCCTCTCCTCCTCCTCCTCTCTCTCTCTCTCTCACACTCTCTCTCTCTCCCTCTCCTCCTCCTCCTCTCTCTCTCTCACACACTCTCTCTCTCTCTCCCTCTCCTCCTCCTCCTCTCTTTCTCTCTCTCTCTCTAATCTCACCCTCATTCGCACTCTCCCCCCTTTCTTTCTACCCTTTCCTTCTACCCTTTCTGATACTCTACCTTGACAGGTCCCCTCTGGGGCAACTATGCCGTACGTTGCTAATTGGGAATCTTCTTCCGCTGTTTAATTTCAGTTGTCTAGGTTACTCAAATATATTATTTATCTATATTCTGTATTATATAGCAGTCTTATGTTTTTTGTTAATTGCCAAGTTTTTGTTATGTCTCTGCTGTTTTACATCCTGATGTGGAACCTTTGTAAAAGAGTGTATACTCAAAGGCTGCATCAGAATTACCAAATAAATAAATAACTACACATCCCTGAAGAGCCTTATTGTACTTATAACATGAGTTCTACTAAAAATGCTTTCTAAAAAAACATTTTTTAATGAGTTTTAATAAGAAAAAATTATTTTCTGTATGACCAATGAGTAGAAGACAAAAACATAGTTTCAGTTGAGGCGTACTGATTCTGTAGCTGAACCTGATGAAAAGTTAAACAAGTACAGGAGTATAATTATGGTCAGATAATTACATTCTTGTATTTGCCTTTTAGCCATTGCATTTGCTAGAATCTTTGTTTCTGTGTTATAAATAGGTATGAGAGACCACAGAGATCATCAAGTTTTAAATGGATCTGGGAGGAGATGAAAGTTATATGTGAAAATGATTGGAAGGGTTGACCTTAACGCTAAGATGAAGAAAGTATGTCAGTAAAAGAAAATATATTTATGAGAAGATATCATGGGGCAGAGGGTGTTTGCTGAGCTCCCAGCCATACTTTAGGTGTAAGAAATGATACATAGTTACATAGAAGCTGATGGCAGATAAGGACCTCTTGGCCCACCCAGTCTCCCTATTTATCTCCACCTAGTATGAGGTCTGATGCACAAACTCTCCGGAGCATCCCCCCTTACCTCTAGGAAGCACTTGTGTTTGCCCCCTCTCCTTCTTGAATCCTGTGACCATTTTAGCCCCTACCACCTCCTATGGTAGGCCATTCCCAGTGTCCACCACCCTCTCCATGAAAAAATACTTTCCCATGTTACCTCTGATTCGTCCCCTCTTGAACGTCATACTGTGCCCCCTTGTATTGGAATATCTCATCTTACTTTGGAAGATGCTCCCTTCCTGTACTCTGTTTATACCAGTGAGGTATTTGTATATCTCTATCATGTTCCCTCTCTCCCTTCTTGCCTCCAGGGATTAGGGAATGCATATTTAATTCTTTTAGCCTTTCCTCACAGGTCTTCTCCTGCAGGCCCTGCACCATTTTAGTTGCCCTTTTATGCACTGCCTCCACCCTGTCTGTGTTCTTTCTCAGATGGGGCCTCCAGAACAGGATGCAATACTCCAGGTGTGGTCTCACCAGTGTCTTATACAGGGGCAAAATGACCACCCTCCTACTTGTGATACCTCTTCCTATGCATCCAAGTTTCTGGCTAGCCTTCCCTGCTACCTTGCCACACTGCCTAGCCTCTTTTTGGTCATCCAAAATTATAATTCCCAGGTCTCTTTCCTGCTTTGTGACTGTTGGCATCTCCCCTCCTAGTTTATAAGTTGCCCTTGAGTTATTGAGCACTTTTTTTGCATTGAATCCCAGCTTCCATGCTCCAGACCATTTCTCCAGTTTTTTAAGGTCCTCCCTCATCTCTTCATCCCTCTCTGACGTATCCACCCTATTACATATCTTCATGTCATCTGTCAATGGGCATACCTTCCCCTCCAGCCCCTCTACAATGTCCCCAGTATAGACATTGAAAAGGACCGGCCCCAACACTGACCCCTGTGCACCCTGCTTGCTACCTCTTTCTACCCAGATGCTCCTCATTTACCACCACCACCCCCTGACTGCTGCCAGTAAGCCAGTTCTCTACCCATAGTACTTTTTTAGGATCCACTTCTAGGTTACATAATTTATCAGTCTTTTATGAGGGACAGTGTTAAAGGCCTTTCTGAGTCCAGATAGGCCACATCCACGACCCTCCCTGGTCCACCACCTTAGTCACCCAGTCAAAAAACTCTATTAGGGTTGTCTGGTGGGACCTTCCCATTCGTAAAACCATGTTGTCATGGGTCTAATAGGCCATTCATATTAACTAATCTTTCTTACAGCAAAGATTTCATTATCTTACCCACTACTGAAGTCAGTCTGACAGGACTGTAATTTCCAACATCATCCCTATCACCACCTTTTTGCAGTAGAACCACATCCACTCTTTTCCAGTCTCCTGGCACATCCCCTGTCTCTAGCAATAGGCTGAACAACTCCATGAGGGGTGCAGCCAACTCTTCCCAGAATTCCTTTAACACCCTGGAGTACACTGCATCTGGGCTCATCGCCTTGTCAACCCTTACCTTCTTTAACCCATTCAAGGCTCTTTCCTCTGTAAAGGGGCTAGTGTCTACCTTTCTGCCAGTTATGCCCCTATCCTGCATCTCCTGCCCTGCCCCCCCCCATGAATACTGAGCAGAAATACCTGTTCAGTATATTTGCTTTTTGTTGGTCCTCCTCTACATGAAACCGCCTCTCCCCTTTCAGCTTCATTATCCCTCTCTTTGCTTTCCTCCTTTCTCTAATGTACATATAGAATGTCTTGTCCCCTTTCTTAATTGTCTTGGCTATAGTCTCTTCTGTTAATGCCTTTGCTCTCCTAACTGCCCTCCACACCTCCCTTTGCTTTTCTTGGTAACATTCCCTATCCTCCTCCTTCTGCGTTCTTTTGTAGTTAATGAAGGCTTGTCTTTTCACTCTTACTACTTCCACCACCTCTCTACTGAATCAGATTGACTTCCTTCTCCTCCTGTTCTTGCTTACCCACCTAACACATAGCTTGGTTGCTCCATCAGTACGATGCATTAATACAGCCCACTGTTCCTCCACCCATTTTTTCTCCCCCAGTTCTGCAAGGGTTTCCCTCAGACATGCCCTTATTTTCTTGAAATCTGCCCTCCTGAAGTCCAGGACCCTTGTTTTGGTGTGGTTAGGTTCTGGCTCATTTCTTACATTAAACCTCACTGACCATTGGTTGCTGGTCCCCAGGTGGTCTGACACCTTTATATTATTGACACAGTCTCCGTTTGTTAGTGTCAGGTCTAGCACCGCACCCTCCCAAGTGAGTTCCATTACCAGTTGCCTGAGGCTTGCCCTCTGCAGAGAGCCTAGGATGTCCTTGCTCCTTGAGGTTGCCAAAGCTGGAGGACTCCATTCCACATCTGGAAAGCTGAAGTCCCCCACCAACAACAACTCTCCTGAGCTAGCCATCATTTGTGTTCCCTGCAACAGCTCTCTATCCTCTTCTTCTCCCTGTGCTGGAGGTCTACTTACTACCCCCATTCATATAACTGACTCTTTTGTCTTTTCTAATGTAACCCACAGTACCTCCACTACCCTGTTCCCCCTTGTATTTCTGTAGTCGTTATGCAGTCCCTTACATAAAGAGCTACCCCTCCCACTGCTCCCTTCCCTGTCCCTACTAAATAGAGTAAAACCAAGTATGACCTAGTCCCAGTCCTGATGCTCCTTGCACCGGGTTTCCGTGATTGCTACTAGATCCAGGTCCTCCCCTACTATGATGGACTTTAAATATGGGATTTTATTTCCCAAGCTACGGACATTCAAACACATGGCCCTCTGTGTGTTTTTCCCTCCATTGGTATCATCCCCTAATTTATTCTCATTCCCTACTATTGTGGGAGTGCCAGCTAGGTTCCCACTTTCCTTGATGACCCTTTCATTCTTCCTAGCCTCATACTCCCCCTTTAACAGTTTAACTTCAGGACCTTATCCATATATCCTTTTAGCTTCCCCCTAAGGACTCTCGACCCCATCTCACTTAGGTGTAGTCTGTTCTTAGCAAAATGTCCCTCATCCATCCATCCATCCATCCATTTCCCCCTCCTCCAAGGCAGACAAACCCCTCTACCCTGCACCAGTCCCTCAGCCATTCATTAAAGTCCTCTATCTTCCTTTTTCTCCCTGTGTTGATGCAGGGTACTGGAATAATATCAGAGATTGCTATAGAGCTACTATAATTACTATCCTTTATAAAATGGGCAAGGGATTTCAAGCAATCTAATTGGTTGTTAGCCGTGCATTAGATGTGTCTAATGCACAGCTAAAACTAGAACCCCCATTTAGAATACACAGGCCCATTTTATAAGTGCAATAAGCCACTCCGGGGATGAGCATTAGACAGTTTTAATGCACGGCTAGGGGACTGGACACACTCGGCCTGTGGCCTCGTGCCTCACCATGTGCCCCTAGCCTTGCATTAGAACTGTCTAATGCACACCCCATCATGTCTAATTGCTTACACAATACTCTGCCAGCTCCTTGAATCTCTGCTGAATGGTAACCCATTATATGAGCAAGTAGATTTGGGTGAAGGAAAAAGAGCAATACAATAATAGCGAAGGTGGGACGGGCGACTGTGTTTATTGAGTGACGGTACAATGAGTGAATGTATTGTAGCGATTCACCAGTGTGAGAACAGTAGTGAGCAGTAAAAGAGAAGTTTCTATGAGGCTGGGAAGTGTGCTGGCAGTATCGCACAGAGGGTTAGGTGGATGGATGTGTGCGGTGCAGTGGGACGTGGGATGGGGTTCGATTGCTAAAGTTGCTGCTGTTTTGCCTTTGTGTAAGTGTACATTTTTTTTAAATATTGCAGCCGCTTTTTCTCCCCATCCTGTGTTTCTCCCTGTCCCTGAGTCCAGCACCCCCTGTAGATGATTAGATAAATTACAGTGGGTGCGGGGGCATTGCCCTCCACATAAAAATATAACAGTATGTCACTCCTGGGGAGCATAGTGAAGACCTTCGCTTATATTGGTCCTTGCTGTAGTGCATGGTGGTGTTTTGGTGTTCGCCAATGTGCACTCTCTTATGTTACTGCCTCCTGAATTTCATTGCTGTTATTACATGGTACCCTGCTGGACAACCCCCACCTCATTCCCCACAAAATCTTTTGTTCCCAGGTGAATAATCAAGTGAGGTTTACCCCTTACCTGTTTTGCCTTTTTCATAATCCCAGACCCTGCACTTCCAACCTCCATCCCTGGTTCACAGATGACTGATCTCCTGTGGTTTTGTCTCATTTCCTTATCCAGTCTATGCCCTTTATGATGGAATGTCCAAAGATCACCATTTTTTCTTCCATCACTGACTTGTTTTTGCCCCTATGGCTGCTCTAGATGAGCCCCCCCCCAAAAAAACTCTCTCTTTCCTTCCATTTATCTATACTGAGCAAACTCCCATATTGCTTCATTTCCTTCACTACCTCCAGTATTTCACATTTTCCTTCTTGGCCCCTACTATCCCCTGCTGCACTCACTTCCCTGGTTTCTCCCACAGTCCCTTTTGCCCTTCCATCTGTGCCCTCTTTCTGTTCTTTATTTCTTCCCTTCCTCCTGCTATACTTACCTCCCCTGTTCTTTTATAGTTGTTTTTTACCTCAGGATTTTTTTGAGTCCCAACTACCTCATGCTCCCCCAAGTCCTCCAAATCTGCTAGTACCACAAATCTATTTGACGCAGGTCCCTTTACCCCAGTGGAAGCTCCCTCATCCCTTACCCATGCTGTTTTGCAGTTTCCATATACAGGTTTCCCCCTCCAGTTCCAGTTTCTCCTTACTTCCTTTCATTCTCCAATTCCTGTGTCAACTGGTCTATGTGGATCTGCCTCCCCTTCCAAAAGCCTTTGTGCCTCCTCTGCCTCGACCCTGTGCATGACTCCCCCTAAGTCAGCAGTATCCCCAAAGTACACCCTTCTCCCACTGCCAAACCCCCATCCACCTCCCTCCCTTTCTGTTATCCACCTGGGCCAGTTAAACTCTGCCTTCAGCTGCCCCAGGTACCTGCACACCAGGCAACCCCCTGCCCTCCATGTTGCATTCAAGAATCCTGCCGCCCCACATCCATTACAGTTGAGTATCCTCCCTGTTTGTTCCCTTCCCCCATATTCCCCAGCATACCTCCAATCCCCACCCCTAGCCCTCCACTGAGTGTGCCAGCTAGAGTTCCACATCCCCTCCTGCCAATTTTTACCAAAACTACAATGTTATATCAGTACTAATAATGTATAATGCACTAACAGTTTATAAGCCTACAGAAATACCATGACCCTTATATTATACTAATATACTATTGTACTAATATATTATTATACACTGATATACTAATATAATCCTAAGTGAAATCTCTAAATCTCAAACTGTAATAACAGCATATAAGCTTACATAAAGGCGTCATCAGAATATGATGTGACCTGACTGGGGATTCATTGCACCCAGGTCCACTGACTACCATCTGGGTGATTCACCCACAGAGCTCCAAGGTCAAGTAGTTAGTTTTTGCTTTCTGGGTCCATGGCTCAAACTGCATACTCTGCAGATCAGAATATGTACTGAAGATGGAAGTATGTTAGCCCTTTGGCCTTTTAGCTTAGCTGATAGACCACCTTCATGGTATTCAGGAAGAATTAAATGTATTTCCCAGTTAGGCTGCATTCCTTCATTCTCACTACAGAGGGACAGTGTAGCCTTGTTGTTAGAATGTGGTGCAGTTAACCTGGAGACACAGATTTTAATCCTACCTTCACCATTTATTCACTGTTTGACCTTGAGCACTCCCCTTAAAGAGTCCCTGATACTAATGAGAAACTAAAAAAATTACTGTTTATGCCCAGTTCAACTTATGTTTCATATTTTTTCTACAGTTCTCACCCTCATGTCTTTATTACTAAGGATATTTGCATGAAAACTGGATCTTTACTGTATCTTCTCTGGATGCTTGCCTACACCCAACATAACAATTCTGTTTTATGTCATTTCAATCTGTTGCTATGGAGATGATTTGGATGTCATAAATGGAAGAGTATGATATCCAGTCTCAAGCAGGATGAGCTGTTGCTGTGTAGAGGATAGTGGTCCTGTGTTCAAGCAGATGTCCTCAGTAATAATGAAAAAGGGCTAAACATTATAGAAATATACCAAATATAAACTGAATTGCATCGAAAATTAACATAGTTTAGAGTTTTCCCACTGGTGTCAGGGGCTCTTTGAATTCTCTTTGGTTGACTTCCTCTCGCTCTATCTTCCTCTCAGTCTTTCTTCCTGTCTCTCTCCGTCACTCTCTCTCTCTCTCTCTCTCTCTCTGTATCCTTCAGAGATGTTGCAAAGTTTTACTTCACTGGCAAAGTTCCCGAAAAGTTGTGAAATTTGCCTTTGGGAAAACTACAAAGTGCTCATTTCTCCACTTTACAACGAGTTTTCCAGGGGAAAATACACTTTTCGGGTGAATTCATGGTGACATTTCAACTTCACTGGCAAATTTGCATGACTTCACTTAAAAAGTGCCACTTCTGCTGAAAACATTACAATATCTGCACTTCACAAATCTGGCAAACTTTGTAAATTAATTCTCAAAATGGAGTTTTCCAGCTTTCGGACATCTATACTCTCCCTCTTTATCTCTGCTTAACATTCCTGAGCATTCTATAAGCTCCCTCTGTCTCACTTAGCCTCCCTGTGTACCTCTCCATATCTCAACATTCACTGACCAACACAGCCAGTATAGTGTTATGCTTGTGTAACTGTGTTAGCTTTGATTGTGGCCATTTGCACTCTATTCCAGAAGAATTACCACCCTGTAGGGGCACGAAGCAAGGAACTCTCAGAGAGGATTCTGCCCCAAGAGGTGCCATCGGATGGTTCCCATGGCTAAAGTTACCTTAGGAATCCCCCTAAGGAGAGAGCGCTGCCACTGGAGGAGGGAGGAGGAGGGGAGGATGGTAGGGCAAAGACAAAATGCTTCACAGTGAGGCTGAGAGAACTGCTTATATAGCTCAGGAAGTGGGAATGGCTGGCTGCTTGGCCACTGAATTACAGGCAAGCCTTTCAATTAAACTGTATAGCACTGGGCCTTCAAAATAATGGAGCAAATGGCCAGAATGTGTAGCACTTTTATTATTTTAAAGAATAACACATTTCAGAATACAGTAGGTGGCTCCATATGTTTAGTGTTAAAGACTGTTTCTATCAAGTTAGTTTCATTTTTTAACAGTTTGTGTCCAGAAATAACACTAACATTATGTGGAATGCCAGTAAAAATTTGTGGAACAAGAGCAAATTTTTTTTTTTTTTTTATCTCATCTAGGATTACAAATACCTTTGAGCCAAGGCTCTTTTACCAAGGTTCCACATCAGAGACAATACAATACATTGATACATAATTGGGCAAAGTGCATTGGACTACAAGACAGGTGATAAAGCAAAATAAAGCAGCAGATTTAACATACAGTTGCAAAACTTAATTATAGGTACAAAATGCACAGAACCATGAACAATGCATAGCAGTTGAGAGGTTTGCCTCCTTGTGCTTACCCCCCACACACACACTCACTCACTCAACTCACTCTCTCTCTCTCTCTCTTTCTTAACTTTCTAGAGCTTTCCTTAACCTCCCCCAATCTGTTCTTGCTTCCTCGTAGCCACCTACAAGACATTACAACTGTTTATGACTTGCAATGCACATGGGGACACTGCACATGAAAGGTGCTATTCAAAACAACATTATTTATCTTACAGTTTTTCTAGTGCCCAGCAGAGGCCAATACCCTACAAGCAATTTGCCTCAGTCTAGACTGAAGTGAATCCCTCCCATTCAAATTAAATTATACCTTCCCATTAGGAAACTTAAATGTCTACATTATTACACTGTGTTCTGTCTTCTAGAACATTTTCATTTAAGAAACCATTATGACTTTGCTGCACTATTCACAAATTTGCCTTCATTAATACACATTTTATCCACATTAAAAACATTATCATGGAGCCATTCAGCACATCTATGCTTTGCCCTAAAGGTATCTTGCAATTCACTGTTTGTTATATGCCTTTAAAGAGTAGCTGACGCCTTCAGGAGAACTTTAACAAAAAATAATATTTAGACATAGTTCAGCTTATATTTCACATTAGTTCTCTGTTTTACCTCTCCGTTATTTATTACTGAGATGATTTCCATGAAAACAGTATCTTTGCTCCTGAATAGTTCATCTACTTCTGCTGCTTTCTCTCTACCTGAGGTCATAATGCACACTGCTTGTGATATCACAGTTACTCCCATGGCAACAAATTGTGATGTCACAACAGAGGATTATGACTTGTAGTAGGGGGTAAGCTACAGAAGCAGAAGAACTATACGGGATAACCATCATGTATTCATTAGTGCTGTGTGGAATGGGAATTCCTCCAGTGGAATTAGCTTGGAATGGCAATTAAACCAGAGGAATTTCCACCGGAATTTCGCTATTTCTTCAGCAGAATTCCATCTACTGTGATCTGCAGAATATTAAGCAATTTTTCCATGGAAAATCATTCCACAACTGTTTTCTTTGACAGAATGTCTCCATTCCATTTTTGGCGAAAATCAGTGGAATTTAGGTGGAATTTTGAAAATTCTGTGGAATTTCATTCCGCCAGAATTTGAAAATGCCACACAGCACTAGTATTTATGCCAGTTTCCTCAGTAATAAATAAAAGAGAGGAGAAATCTACAGAATATATATGAAATGCAAGCTGAATTGTACCTAATGATTATATTTCTAAAAGTTTTCTTTGAGGTGTCAGCAGCTCTGTAAAATGGGATATCTTCATTCAGTGGAGGGACCCCAAATTAGAGGAGCTGCTCATAAAATACAAATACGTTTCCAGTAAGTATAAATCTAGCCAGTGTATCCCTCCTCACAGTTATTCTTTTACTGTAAGCAGTGTTGGAATTACACTTCAGCTTTGGGAATTATCAAGGCTCATGGGCACTTGTCGTTATAAAAACAGGAACAACACCCTTTCCCATTTGAACTCCGTGGCAGTGGTGCAGGTGCTATAGTGGTTCACTTCAGAGCTATGGGGCAAGAGCCCTCCCAAGCCCCCCACCCCATAATTCTAACACTGCTTTTAAGATTTCTGCAACCCCGCCTATTCTGGTCCATTCATTTTTGTATGCATCCATGACTGAGTTAAATACTGTATAAAGAATATTATTAGGCATTGCTTCAGTGAAGTCTGGAAAAGAGAACTTTATCTTCAGATAAACTACTAATTGATAAAACATATAGGTCCTCCATGTTTTTCCACATTTACTAGAAATTACAAACATATTGTGCCATGTTAGTCAGAGCAATGACCAGTTAGTATAAAATACGGTAGTAGTAGAATTTTATTTTTATGAGGCATGCCTCGAATGCTCAGAGTGCCAGTACAAAAAAATCAAAAATAAGAAAAATAAATAAATCGACAACATATTCAAACCAATGAAACAAATACGAGAAATAAATATAGAGAATAGTACTTAAAGCAGCTGTTCATGATAGTGGTGAAAATGTCGACCTTTGTTTTTTTTATTTTAATTTATATTATCCCTTATCTCCTGACTCGTATAAAAGTCTTGTTAATCATTTTGAGTCTGCTTGAGCCCTTTTTACATTGGCTGTGCTTGCACACCCAATGTTTTGTGACAAGGATAGGGGATTTCGAGGGGGGGGGTATCACTGCTGAGCCCATTGCAGTTCACAAAGGCAAGGGCTCAACAGTCTACACCAATGACCACGGGCTGTGGTCCTGATATCACTCTCTGCTTGTTGGGCTGAAACTTTGTATATTTCAAAAGACCAAAGCCGCTCCAATCAGCGACAGCTTCGGTCCTTTGATTTGCATGAAGCTGTCAGCAAACAGCTCAGCAGCTTTCAGATGCAAAACCAGTATCACTAGACTACTGGCAGGGGATGGGTGGTAGCCTCGAGTAGGTCAAAACTGAGTGCACAAGACAACCATCCAGCAATTGGTCAGGGATTTGGGTTTGTTACTAGTTAGATTTAACCCTTCTTACAGTAACGAGCAGTACATACTGTACATCTACCACAACTAGTTCCACATGTTAGTAATCTATTACCAGTTCCCCCCTCAAAAAAAGAAACAACTCTTTGATCAGTTTACCTTTAACCTTTCTTTCTGCCAGTAAATGCTTTACTGTTGGACCACCTCATACTCACAGATAAACAGAAAACCTTGAGAAGACCGAGCAGCGGACTGGTCACCAGCAGGCCTTACCAGTTGGCTCCACCTGAGATGGATGGGTTACTGTTGCCCAGCTCTTTATTTCCGTTACAACACCCTTGCCTTATCAAAGTGGAAAGGATACTGCTCCTCATCCATGCTACACACACTGCGGGACTAACAGCAGCAAAAAGGGTCACCCTGTCACAACGTTTCTCCTATCTGTTGTCCCACCTGGCTACTGCCATCTTGATCTTCTGCTCCTAGTGTATTAGGTCAAAGCAGCAGCATGTTGGATTCATGGGGGGCAGTAGGCTGGTGGGCATATATATCGGGTCCTCTGTGACAGTTTGCATAGTTCAGTGGTAGTAACCGAGAATTACCCCACCTACCACCACCATGAGCAGCTTTGGCTTTGCCCCGGGGGCCGAGATCGGCAGCAGCAACAGCATCCTTGATGAGGGTTTGGACAAGCTCAACATGTCTCTTGGTAAGGAGGAGCAGCGGGGACTGGGGATAAGGGAGCAGGGAGGCAGGCCAAGGAGGAACAGCAGCCACAGGCAGGTAAAACAGAAAGGAAAATATGTTTCCCAGAGATGGAAGTTCTTTGGGCCAGGGGCATTTTTTAAGCTCTGAAATTTGAAGTCCAAGGTTTGAGTCCCACAGCTGATGCACGGTGTGACCCTAAGCAAATCCCGTGACCTTCCATACTAGTTGCATCCTTAAACTGCATCAATCAGACTGGTATCTCCATGCATTTTTTACTATCCACCCACAACTCTATGACAGACAGTTGTTCTTCTGTGCCTAAGCCATTGTCATTGGGTTGGGGTCAGAATTGCAAAAAACAAGTTGTTTAATAAGCAGCCAGTGTTCGGCATTGACAAATGCTTGTTTCACATTTGAAATAATAAAGGAAATACATTTTTTTAATATGGCTTGGACCAGGTTTTTATCAGCATTCATTGCTCTTTTTGAACACTCATCATTTAACATCATGTCTGTTGTGACATAAATGAACTAGCATGCAGCAGACAGTGCTCCCTGCCCTTATGGGTCAGTAGGTGTAAAAAACAGCTGGGAAATACTGATGAAAACCAGCTCTGGGCCATGTTAAAAAGGGTTCTCTTTTTATTATTTCAAATGTGAAAAATGAGCTAAAGATGGCTCAAAATGAGGACAGAAGGGTATCATACAAGACAGGAGGTATGGAGCAATTTAAAATAAAAAAAAGTATATGTCAAAATGTTCACTGCTATGATGCACTGCTGCTTTAAGCAGGTGTATGTAACCAGACTTTTATACACACCTGAGGTGTAGGATGCTACATGAACCCTGAGAGCAAAGCTCAATGGTTTTATAAAAGTATCCCATACCAAGGGTGTGTATAAAACTCCGTGTTACACACTCTTACCTTTGTCCTGTTTTTTATAATAACTGAGGATTTTTAATAGGGGACAAGTTTAGTGAGACAACAGAAATGGTGTTTCAGATACCCTTTAGAGTCATAATCAAAGTGTCCATTTTAAGTTGCTGAAATGGTTTGAAACTAGGGTTACTTTGCAGTTTTGGATGCTGCTTGGTTCTCTCAGCAGTTCTGGGTTTCCATCGTGACTGCTAGGAATATTTAATAAAGTCTAACAAAAAAATGATAGTTTTTTTGACACATCTGTGAGAACAGGGAGAGAGGGTCAAGTGTTAAAAGTACAGTGATGGACCAACAGCATGCTCTGCAGAAATATGAAAAAAAAAATGTACTGGGGTGCTTTTATTTTGGCTTGTACTGCTTATACTGTTTGCTACTATATTGCTGCTATATTGTGTGATGAAGGAGTGTGTTATGTGAGGAAATTAATATTTTGTAAACAAGTCAGAATTGTGCTACTGCTTTCATTAGTGCAAGCCTGACTGGCGCCTCCTGGTCACACATGAGTGGTTGTAACCAAAAATTACAACATGGTTATTTAAACATTAAAAATGTTGGCCAGTATTTATTACATGGATTTTTACCGGATGCTGTGATTGAACGGATGATCTTAAATTGAGCTTGTCACTACTAAGAAAACTTCAAAAATCATACCATTCAGACGCAATTTAGCATATATGTTATATATATATATATCATCTACAGTTCTTTACACTTTGGTTTCATTACTATTTTCATTATTAGGTTCGCTTGCATGGAAACATTATCTATGTCTCCTAAAGTTCCATTTTTGGTGACATTTTAAGTGCAGTCAGCCTACTGTGGCACTAATCATTTTACAGGTGAGCCCCAGTGGGATTAATAGACAGCTGCAGTGACTCGAGTCATGTTGTCCGAGATTTAGGACTTAGAATATTTAAATCCAAGATATCTGCAGTAGTCCGTGTGAAATGCCGATTCAGAACAATTCCATCCAAGAACAGCTCATCCTGTGCTTACTCTTTCATGCTCAAGTGCACTTCGAAAGTCAGGGGTTTCTCTTCTAATTTGAAGAGAATATAAACATCCCTCAGCAGTTTGTCCTGTGATGTAAACTGCAGTCAATGTTCATTAACATGCAGTCCCCTCCCTGTGTCTAGGGTATACAACTGGAATTGCTGGGGAGGGGAGCATACAGACAATTTGCACTTACGTGACCTTCCAGGATTGGGATGACCTCCCAGGAACACTGACACTATCAGGGTGGTGCAGGGCTACAAAGTAAGGGGTTAGAAACACAACAGACCCCAGACAATAATGGAAGGTCCAGACAGGAGGAGAAGCCTAATTTTGGATCTATTTTATATCCAAGCTCATGAGCAGATGACTTCCAGGTAACCACGAATGTTTCTATGTAACTGTAATTTTTACCAAGTCTATTCTCAAAGTCCATATTCCCATTTGGGAGGTACACACAGTGTTTCTAAACTTACATCCTCTTATAACACTATTGTAACAGTCCAGAATCAATTTAGGGGCTACAAGCAACCCAATGGGGTACAACTCTGAGCTCTCATACTATAATGCCATGCTGAGATGTAATTTTATCCTCCCAAAGCAGACTTCCATAGCTCTGCTGTGGTACTTGTGATTGATGTATACAGGGGCTAGATCTAGCCCCTCTGCGAATATCTCTAATGTCTGATTTTAACCTGCAGGTGGACTCCTTATGGGCATATTTACCTCATCAGTGTCTCAGTAACTTCCACCCTGGCATATGTATTGACACAGCAAGAGGCACTGGACTCCAGAGAGCTGCCCATGGGCCTCCAGCCATCCTTCCAACCCCCAGATTTAGTACCCTGTGCTGACTGTTGGCCAAAAGAGGGTCCACTGTAGCCCCAGAATGAGTTCCCATTTGTCCACCTCTGTGTTGGCTCATGACCGCCAACTACAAGCCCTTGGATCTACTAAATGCTGCACTACTGATCTGCATAGAGCAGAAATGCTGAATCTCATGGTGATTGCCCCACAGTTTAGAGTGGGCATGGGAAGGCCGTCACTACTCGGGGGTCCCAGTTTCCACAGGTATTGCCTCCCACCCTCTCCCAAGTGCTGACGCCCATGGGCAGAGGGTCCCAGGGCCCAATCACTCTTACAGGGTCAAAGACATTCCTCTCTTACCCGGCAGTAGGGAGGGAGTGCACCAAGAGGTGCCTAAAACAGTCATGTAGCTCAGGAAAAATACAGTTCACCTCAGCACTGACAATACAGTTAGCAGCACTTTTTTACATCTCTCTGAAGCAAATATCTCTCTCAGTCACTTATTATTCTTTTTCAAGGTTTACCCCCACTGGGTCTCTCTGGTAATAGCAGCCACCATAATTCCAAAAGGATTTGGGTGGACTCACTGGAATCAGGAACACTTGAAGGGGTCCATAACACTAGGCCCTGTCCATACTAGGGATCGTAAAACATTCCAGACGCCCTGTAACATTTTAAAATCAGGGAACACAGTTCGCGTCCACACTGGTAATGTTACCGAACCATGTTTCAAATCCGTGTTTAAACCTTGACACAATCAGGGTCTTAACACGGTTTTGAAAATGGTTTAAGTGAGAAACATTTTCACTTACCAGTGTGTATGGGCGTTCGATCTGTGTTCCCTGCAGTGATCCTCCTGGTGCCCATGATGCAGCATTTGATCTGCACTGGCAAGCGAGCTGACAGCGTGTTAAACACGCTTTCATTTGTGGAGGTGTGGACAGGCAAAGAACCATGTTAAGACACGGTCCCGACTAGTGTGGATGTGACAGCATGGTAAGCCCTATAAAGGTTTAAAAACTGTTAACAAATTATAATTGTAAGTGTGGACAGGGCCACAGTATCAGGACGTCATCTCCATTTGACTGATGCAACTGCTGCTGCTCTCCAGCTACAACTAGCTGTCTCTTCCCCTTTTGAACTCTGGAACAGACACCCTGACACAGCCTCCCAAAGGACTCAGAGGGTAATAAAGTACATATAGTCTCATTCAGTGAAAGAAGGGCCAGCACCAGAACAAATATCAAAAATATCAAATATTGAAAAAGCAATTCATTATATTCGCTGTGCATGCACTTGCAGCAAACACTTTGTTAGCAGTGGCTTTTGAGAGGTGTGACACTGTCAGTCTACTGCAGAGTGGTCTGCAAGGGGTTTGTCAGTGTCTTACCAATCATCGGCCAGGCTGATCATCACACTGTTCTCGCTTGCTGGGTTGAAACTTTGTGTAGTTCAAAGGAGAGAGCTGACCCAATGAGAAGTCGGATCTTTCCTTTGATCTACATAACCACAACCCAGCAAGCACAGCTGATCTGTCAGGATCAGCCTGCTGAGGTCAACTTACACCCTTCAAAAGAGAAAACCATCCATCAATATCTGTTGCTGCTGCCGCCTTCACTGTCCCCCTATCCAACCCTTCCACTCAGCATCAACCACCCACATCCCCTCACAAACATAAAACCAACACTGGGGGTGCCCAATCCCCAGGGTCACCACCTGAAATAAAGAAAACTGTCCCTTGTAGTTTCTATATATCTATCTGTCTGTCTGTCTATCTAGCTATCTGTCTGTCTGTCTGTATAGCTGTCTGTCTATCTATCTATCTATCTATCTATCTATCTATCTATCTATCTATCTATCTATCTATCTATCTCTCTCTCTCTCTCTTCATATGTATACATATGTACCTTGTACAAAACAAAACCATCCATCAATATCTGTTGCTGCTGCCACCGTTAGTCCCCCACCTGACCCTCCCACTCTGCACCCACCCACACCCACAAACATAAGAATGACACTGGGGGATGCCCAGTCCCCCAGTGTTGCCACCCGAAATAAAGACAAACATCCCTCATATGTTTTTTTAACAGTATAACCTGTAAAAAAAGGAAACTGTTCATCGATGTCTATTGCTACCACTGCTGTTAGTCACCCAACCTGACCCTCCCACTCCAACACCAACCCCCTCCCCCCACCAGACATAACACCAACACTGGGAGACCCAATCTCCAGTGTTGCCACTATGAAAATAAAACTGTCCTTGTATGTTTTGTTTTGTTTTTACAATATAACCTGTAAAGAAGAAAACGTCCCATCAATGTTTGTTGCTGCTGTGACTCCCCACCCGACCCTCCCTCAGCCCCCAACACTCCACCCCAAGCCCTTACTTATTCATAGGGGTCCAATGCCATAATTCTCTCTGGACCTCAGACATGTCTTTACACTTCAGTGCTGGACATAAAACTGAAGAAATCAGGTATGTAGTTCAATGCATTTCAATGGGGTTTTGAACTTAGTGGTGTAACTTGGTCATTTTTGAATATCTTTGCCCCAAACTTTCAACCTGCCATTTTTGGGGCCCCACCTCATGAACAATGGCAGTGAAATTGGGAAAACCTGTCCCAAAAGGTGATTTCATGGTCACTGCATGAAATCACCTTTCAGGCAGGAGCTGAACATTTTCTCTGCCCTTGTTCATGAGGTGGGGTCATAAGAAGGTTATGTTGAAACTTTGGGGTAAAAAATAAACAAAAAAAAATAAAGTTATGAGCCTATGTTGAAATTTACGAACACAGGCTCATAACTTTGTAATTTTCAATATGTGGACCCCAAATTTTCAACACAGATATTTAATCACAGCACCTCATGAATGTGATAGCTGTCATTTTTGAAATCATGGCCAAAATGTATTTTTGTACTTGTGAAGCGATACAACCTTTTGGGCAGGATTTGAAAATTTTCTCCACCCTTGTTCATGAGGCGGGCTTATAAGAAGGCTATGTGGGGGTCATAAGAAGACTATGTTGAAAAGTTGTGGTAAAAATATGAGAAAACAACACAGTTATGAGTCTGCATTGCAATTTTTCAATGCTCACTCATAACTGTGGTAATTTTCAATAGTTTAACCCTAACTTTTCAACATAGTCATTTTTTCACACCACCTCATGAATGTTACAGCTGTCATTTCCCAAATCCTACCCAAACTGTTCTTTAACACTTGTGGTGCAAAATGATGTTTCAGACATTGTTCCATAAATGACACCTGCCATGCTCAGAAGGAGTGGTCATAAAACGTTTATGATGAAAATTTGGGGTGAAAATGTGAAAAACAAACTAAGTTGTGAGGAAAGGAATTGTTTCAACATTTACTCATAACTTTCTTTTTTGCAGATTTTGGCCCTTAATGTTCAACATATACCTAGTGCTACCCCACCTCCTGGCCATGGCAGGTGTCATTTTTCAAATCCCCTCCAAAACTTGCTTCCACAGTTGCATAGTGAAATCATCTTTAGACTGGGATTTAAAAAAATTCCATTTGTCTTGATCATAATGTCAGAACATAAAAAGACTGTTGGACATTTGGGGTCAAAATGTGGCAGCCCACTTAAAAGTAGAATATTACCTCTCAGCTGCCCTATCCTGGGTAATTATAATCTAAGAATGTGCCAAAGGAGGACAGGATACCAATGATAATGAGACATTGCATCTCATCTGCTCTATCCAGGGTAAATATATAGTAAAAATGTGTACAAGTAAGATCCGGTATAACATAAAATACTAGCAGTGAACATTCAGCACTGACAAATGCTTTTGTATTTGCAGGGTCCATAAACTGTAAAGTGCCAGCTGCAAACAACTGTGAGATAGGAAACAGCAATGCTGAGAAATGGTTGACCACACCAATACAGGCATCTAATGATCACGGCTCAGGCTTAGAGTTTCAAAAACTTCAAAAGCAAACCAATACAGCAGGTATGTTGTAGTGCAGGAAGCTGAATACAATTCCAATACTTGTGCAAACAGCTTGGTAGGAGTATCTCCAAAAATTCAACCACTCCAGAAAAATAACAAACCGGAGATACCCCCGAATGGGCTCTTCTGTATGTGCGGGGGCACTTCTGGTTTGTTATTTTGCCTGAAGTGGTTGGATTTTTGGAGATACTCCTATCAAGTTTGTTAGCTCAAGTACTGGAACTGCATTCAGCTTCCTGCATTATGATGCACCTGCTCTATTGGTTTGCTTTTGAATATTTTGAAACTCTAAACCTTAGCTATGATCATTAGATACCTGCATTGGGGTGGTGAGCCATTTTTCAGCATTGCTGTCTCCTATTTCACAGTTGTTTGTGGCTGGCACTTTGCATTGTGTGGACCCTATTACTGAAATGACTTACTTTTTAAACATTCAATGTTTTTGATATTCGTTCTAGTGCTGGCCCTTCTCTCACTGAGTGAGAGTTAATGCACTTTATTACTTCCGCATTCTCGGCATGTGTGCACAGAGACTAAGTGAGTGTGTTGAGCTTCCTATCTTTTTTGCTTTGTGACCCAGAAGTTAACTTTCAGGCCTCATAGACCTACATAATGAGGCAGAGCTCCTTATAGGGGCTACAAATGTTATGCACATGCATTTAGAACCAGTGTACCTGGGATGCCTAAAACAATAAATTACTTTAATTTGCTGATGTGGGAGATGAGGTACAAAAGTACACGAGGGTGTGTTTTTGAAAAATGTTAGTTTTTTTATTATTCTGATGGAATTATATATTACACATTCATTCCCATGTCTTTTTCTAGTCTACTATACATTTTTTACAGAAGCACTGCATGGCAGTCTGAAAGATTGCTTTATTGAAGACTGCTTGAATTAAAAGTGGCTCTCTTGCAAGCAAGCAAGCAAATGTTATTTGATATAGCACCTCACTCCAAAGGCTCCAAGCACTGGGTATACACATACAATAAATGAGTTAAAACATTTATAACATGTGAGAAACAAATTGCCAACAAATACAGAGGTACCGACAGATACACCATCACTAAAATGAGCTTTCAAATACTAGGGAGGAAGATGAGTCTTTAGTGTTCTTTCAACTAAAACCAAAATAGGTAAAAATGCAGAGAGAAGGCAGAATGGGAGCAAGCACAAGAGGGATATGTAAGAAAGACATGGGAATAGGAGGGGAGTTATTAAGAAAGGAGTCAGTAAAAACTGGAAAGCCATGTGCACAAATACTCACAGTCTGGGAAACAAAATCCTGGACCTAGTGGCCCTGATGGCTGAGGTGGACCTGGACATTGTCATTGTTACCAAGACATGGTTCACGGGGAACTATTTATTTATTTTAATTATTTATGGTCTCAGAATACACCTTTGAGCTAAAAGCTCATTACATAGATTCCACGTCAGGTAGAAACAACATACATAGGAATAAACAGCTTGGAAACATGCCATCATTATATCTCTCCTGAAAGGAGGAGACTCCTCCAACCCAGGCAACTATCACCCCATATCCCTCCTCCCCACCCATGCCAAACTTCAGGAGCATCAGGTTTTATCTCACCTCTCCCCTTCCTGGACTCCACATCTTTTTTCACCCCTTACCAGTCTGAATTCTGTAAATCCCATTCCACCTCCCTCCTCTGACTTACTGACTCCATTCTTTCCGGCATGGATCAGGGTCATATTATCTCAGCCATCTTTGTCGACCTGGCTAAAGCCTTTGACACTGTTGCCCACAACCTCCTCCTCATTGAGCTTGCTGCTGCTGGACACTCCATCCCTACCACTAACTGGTTCTGCTCCTAACTTGTAGGCAGGACACAATCAGTTAGGACTGTCAGTTCCACTTCCCCCTCCCCTCCCAATCAGTATCAGTGTCCCCCCCAAGGCTCTGTCCTTGGGCCATTACTCTTTTCAGTTTTCTTAAATAACCTCCCTACTGTCTGCACCTCAGCATCCATCTACATGCACGCTGATGACACAACCCTGTTTGTCTTTGGCCCCTCCCCCTCTGATTTGTTGCCCAGATTACAGCTGGACTTTGATAATGTTCAGCGCTGGTTCCGCACAAATCAGTTGCCTCTAAACATCAAGAAAATGGTCTCCATCACCTTCAGCTCAAGGCAAAAACTATCCAGGTTTGCTGATCCACCCCCTTTCCATACTTTAGATGGGTACATCATTGAAGTTGTCTCATCTTTCAAAATACCTCAGGGTCTGGCTAGACAGTTACCTTGACTTTTCTGAACATATGGATGCCATTTACAAAAAACCTCATCCAAAACTTGGAGTGCTGCACTGAAACAGCAGCTGCAGCCCTCTGCAAGCACGCAGAGCCATTGTGCAGAAAATGATCCTACCTCTATTCCACTGTGGTGACAAATAGTCAACAGCGCTGCTCCTAAATCCACCTTGTCAAGAATGGACATACTTTTCCATTCTACCTTGTACTCACCATTGCACCCCCTATACCTACCTCGCCTTCCCTTCACTTAAAAACAGATGCCTGGTCCAGTGCGCCACTTTCATAGCCAAATACTGGCTAGGCTGTCTCTCTCCCAACCTTTCATCTGTACTCTCCCAGCCCCCTCCCACTTCCAGTGCCCTTCACAGCTCCACCTTCTGATCCCTTGCTCTCCCACCCAGATCCTCCTCAGCAGGCCAAGCTACCTTCTCTTACCACTTCCCTAAAATCTGGAATTCTCTCCCATTACATATCTGTTCTGCTTTCTCCTCCATCTCTTTTGCCCCTCTCCTGTCTAATTTCACCTCACCCTCTTGTAACTGCTTCTGACTCCCAATTATTTCATTTCCTGCTGCTCCACTAACAGTTTTCTCTCTTCTCCCCAAGCAGCTACTCCACCCTACTCTCCAGTAACTACTACTACCCCCTCCCCCACCCTACTTCCCATTTAAGCTGACCAGGTAACCAGTACATGGACTGAGTGGGCACCCCTGCATGACAAATGCCCTGCCTTCCACTCTCTTCCCCAACTATTCTGCATTTTGCTATCCTGTCCTGTTAACCTCGAAGTGGACTGGGGCTCTGCCTGTTCTATCCCTTGTGGGGTTATTATCCCAGAGGGATAAAAAGTCTGCCTCATCATCTCTCCACTCCCCCAAACACTCTTCACCAACCCCCTCCTGCTACCTACCCAACCTATTACTCTACCCATGCCAACCTTCAGCCACTCCATAATCCCATTTGGCTCCTCTGTGCATTCTGGGTCTTATTATTAGTGACCTTATTTATACCCCTCAGAAATGTGTGTTTGTATCATATTGTCTCTCTCTCTCTCTCTCTCTCTCTCTCTCTGTTTCACTTTTCCTCATATGTCTGATCTTTCTGACCTGGTATCATCTTAGTGACCCTTCTCTGTCCATATATAGGTATGTCATGGAGTAAACCATAGTCATGTGATTGGAGTCCGTTACCTTTAATTACAGTACAGGATTTTATACAAACCCTTTTATGATAGGTGTACTGAATGCAGTATGTCATCAGTGAAGTTATTGTAACTCTGCTATCTGTATGAACCTTTTTCTAGGTTTGAACCTATTGTATACTGTGTGTCACTGATACTACTGTAATTGGGCTCTACGGTGCCAAGTCAACAACTAGCTTGTCGACTGGCATCGCAGCACCAGGCTCCCTGTCAGCTGAGAATTGCAGTTGGCCAGGAGCCACGCACAGCAGAGTCTGTTGCTTTCTTTGGGGGGCTTTGCCCCCAGAACCCACCATGTGGGGGGGCTCTGCTCCCCCACATCCCCAATACTTAGGGATACCAACTCTGGGTCAGAGTTGGTTTGGGGAGGGGTGCAAGATGGGGGACAGTGTTGCCGTGTCCCAGGCACATCCCCTACAGTGACTTGGCACTGTTGTCAGCAGCGATGTATGTCACTGTAGGGGTTTCACTGTGGGAAGTGTATATCCAGTAATCATTCCACGTCTCTCTGTACAAAGACTTGTCTCTGCATAATGTTGCATCTGTATGTGTGTGCCATCTATATGGTCTGGGTCATGCCTATAAATGGTCCCTGGGACCAGTGCATTTACCTGGTTATCAAATACATACATACATACATACATGCAGACATACATCAATCAATAAATACATAAATAAATGTTGTGGCACAAAATGGCAGCTACATTTGCCTATATAAATCAATGTTCTAGTTAATTCATTGCTTTGTAAAGAATTTTGATACTGCGTTGTATTGTATTGTATCATGTTCTGTTCTGATCTATGCAAATGGAAAAATCAATCGAGAGAGAGAGAGAAAGGACAGTTAGATGGTTTTGTTGCAGTATTAGCTACTGCTAAACAATTTAAATCACAAATTGTAGTGAGAAAGAAATAATGTGACCTTCTGGGAATTGAACCCTGACCCCCAAGAATACCATCCTGGTGCTCTAACCAGTAAGCTAGTGACTCACATGATTGGACCTGGTGTTCCTGGACATACTTCCTTTCTCTGATATTGCAAGTGAGACAGAGAGAAAGAGAGAGAGAATGAACAATTAAATGTTCTTCCTTATGTTCAAAATCCCGAGGAGAAATAAACACACATGCTAAAGAGACCTGGAACCTTGGAACAGTTTCTTTCACATCTGTGGAAGAGTTTCATGCTACGCCAAGCAATTAAATGTACCACTGATATGCCTGTACATATGGACAGGGAGCTTCCATGTATCTTTTAAAGAAGCCTTTTTGTACACTGTTAAAGCAATCATTAAGGTTTTGTTTGTGTTTAAAAAAGATGACCTCCTTTAATAGTAACATGGGAAAGCTATGCAATCTTCCCGAAGCACATCAAAATATATATTTTTTCCCACACCTTCTATTTTTAAACCTCTGTGCTAATTGATGGTAAAGGGAGTGCTTCTATGACTCAAGCATGCACAATTCATGAGGAGCGTAGCTGTTGATACGTGGCAGTGAAAAACAGCAGTGTATTGCAGGGACACATTGAATCAATGTAGATAATTCAGCATCATTTACTGAGTCTTCACCTCACTGCTCTGCATTCAGTTCTGCACCTGCATCTGGACACAACTGATTTCATGATTTTATGAAACGGGAACATGCTGGTGGCACCAGTCAGTGGCCTAAAATGCTAGCAGCTACAAAAACTGTGTAGATCGTGTGAATAACCAAGTCCCAGCAATACCATCAATATCTAAACCTGTGACAGTTTAAATAACATTTTGTCTTTGGGAGTGCATTTTAGTTTTCAGGGCAGGGGAGTGGGTTGTGTTGAATAAAGAAGACCACGGGCAATGTTATCAGTGCCCATCAATAGCACAAGGCCTAACTTGTGGAGGATTGTTGCTGTTGAGCTCATAACTTGGAATATTTTTTTTGCGGGGAAGGGAATTCCAAGTTGCATGTAGGTTTGTGGCTTTTGTCACATAAGTTCTAAATTTAGCACTATAAATACTACTGAGAGATCCAGTTCACATTTGTTCAGAACCTGCACCATTTTCTATAAAAGAACATTTGTCCATGCATGTCAGAGGGTTTCATCCCACTGAAATGTTTAAACTGAAGGCATGAGCCCATAGTAGTGTGAGGACATATCTTCAGATCTTGTGATTCATGATTTTTATGTCACAAATCCCACCTTTCACAAATGACAAAATTGCAAATTATGTGCTTATTTCTAAATTATGAAGAAAAAAAACCGGGCCACCATTTTCCCCTCTTGACTTTGCCAGGAAGCTAGACTTACTGTGCCCTCCAAATTTTACACCCATATGCAAAACCCAAAGTGAATACAGCAAAAGTATTTCGGTATTAAAAACTTCACTTTTTACACATCTGCTGTGCAATTCAACACGAACAGATGAGTTGTAATGAAACAGCTGGATAAAAAGCTAAGCTAAAAAAATACTTTGAGGGATCTGACTGGGGTTTAGCATGAGTGAGGAGCTTGGGGCAGGACAGACATACTGGCAAGTTTCTGTACAACAAGAAATACCAGCACTCGCCTTTTCAAAAATGTTACACATTCTAAAAAATGGTTGATTCTGAATTTCAAGGGTATTATTTAATCTTGGGATGCTGCTGACAAACAAACCCCTCAAGTATCGCTCTTGTGGCTTATTACGTTGCCAGAACACTTCAACTGAATTATACCCTTGTAATTCACAATTTTATCAATTATTCTATATGCAGTGTAAAAGGTAACACAATAATGCCTTATGACTGTATGTAATTAAACAGCCCCTGGAAAACAAAGTGCTCTTCAGATGTAGTACTAATGTGATGCCCAACAGCTGTGAAGGAGGCAGAGATCCCAGCAGGAAGAATATTTCTACCTGCATTTACAGTGAACAAATCCAAAGGTCACCATCATTATATATTAGACACTTGAAATGCTTAGTAGCACCCATTGTCAGTACAAATCCTCCTCTGGGATTTTGCACAAAATATTTCAGATAAACACATGTCACCTCACAGTACGTGAAATGCTGCAAATGTTGATTTCAGCTCACAATTTGGTCACTTCCATTATTGTTGCTAAATACAGGTCATGGCAGGGCTGCTCCTACCATTGTTACTTATTATAACTCACTGTAGTGTCACTCCCATTACAGCTGCGTGGAATGGTAATTCTGCCTCCAAAACGCTTTTTTAGGTTTGCTTGCATACACAGCGCACAAGAAACATTTTGAGGTGAGTAGAGCATTGGAGAGGTGTGGCAGTGTTTGGGCAATCCAACAAATGCTTTTGGGGCACTTCCTGTGGCCACCAGTCAACAAGGAAGCTGCTGATGATGGCAGTTTCAGAACGAGTGCTGGACTTTAAAGAAATCTGCCACACCAATCATGGACAGTTTCATCATTGCAGTGACAGATCTCCCCCTTTCCTGGCAACCAGGCACATTCCAGCCATGTGCATTACAGCGCACAGTAATGCACATGGGTGGATTTATGAGCAACTCATTTGTCAGTGTGCCTTTCCCAGTGAAATAAATAAATGAGCCCCACCACAGCTTTGCATAATTGGCGGCTTCTGCCACCCACCACACACTCCCCCCAAAGCCGACATCAGGGTGCCCAATCCCCATGTCGGCATGCCCCCCCCACTATTGTGGCACACTGGGAGCCCACCCCAGTGTCCCAAAGTAATTATCTTTTCTGACACTGGGATGCCTCTCCCAGTGTTGTATGCACTCCCCATGCCCCCTTTTTCAGCCAACCTCAGGGTGCCCAATCCCTGGGTTAGCATTGATCCCCCCACCTCCACTAGTCTGGCACACTGGGAGCCCACCCCAGTGTGCCACAATTTAATTTTCATAGTATATCACCTGTAAAAAAGAAAACTGTCCCCTGAGGTCTTTTTTTTTTTTAAACCTACAGAAAAAGAAAATGGTCCCTCATCGTCCTCGCCACCTCTCTCCCATCCCGACCATCCCTTTACACACCCCACCTTTCCTGCACCCCCCCTCACCCATACTTACCTTTGGAAGTCCGGCGCTGCAATCTTCAGTGGACTGGGAACATGTCTACCTCTTCAAAAGCTGTCCACAGACTGAAGAAAATCACGGTAAGCCCTATAATGGCAATCAATGGTGGGTTTCAACTTAGGTTGCTATTGCAGCCATTTTTGGGGAGTTTTGGTTCCAAATTTTTAACTTGGGGTTCTTGGGAACACACCTCATGAAGACTGGCACTGTCATTTCATTTCTCAGTCCTGGAAGGTGATTGCACAGTAGCTGTGTGGAATCACCTTTCAGGATTGATTAATGAAATTACAGTGCCACTGTTCATAGGGTGGGGTCCCAAAAAAACATGTTGCAAGTTTGGTGAAAAAAATCTGCATTGTAAATGTGCATTGCGCAAGTTGCATGCACGCTTGTAACTTCACCAATTTTTAATATTTTCACTCCAAATTTCCAGCATTGCCATTTGTTCACACCTCCTTATGAACCGTACAGCTGTCATTTTTTGCATCCTGCCTGAAATGTGTTTTCGCACCTGTGGTGCAGAATGGTACAGTTGCTGCGTAAAATCAACATTTGGGACAGACTAATGAAATCACAGTGCCACTGTTCATGAGGGGAGGACCCCAAAAGGCCATGTTGAAAATTTGGTGAAAAAATTCCAAAAATTACTGTGTTATGAGAGTGCATTATGCAGTTTCTACACATGCTCATAACTTTGCCACTTTTTCATATTTTCACTCCAGATTTTAAAAATTGCCATTTTTTAACACCTCCCCATGAACAGTATGGATAACATCTTTCACATCCTACCCAAAATGTATTTTTGCACCTGTTGCACTGAATGGCACATTTGCTGTGTGAAATCACCTTTCAGGATTTAGTAACATAATAATAGTGCCACTGTTCATGAGGGAGGGTCCCAAAAAGCCTGTGTTGAAAATTTGGAGTGAAAATACCAACAAACACCTGGACATTAGGGTTTACAACCATAACGTCCCATCCTGTACAGACTGACAGGCATTGGCAGTGTGACTTGGGGTCGTCAGCTGTAATGCTAACACCATTCCACCCCCACCCCCACCCTGCAGCCACTGACAGGCATTGAGGTGTGTCTTGGGGTCTTCAACCCTAATGTTCACCCCATTCTCCTATACTGCACCCATTTCAGCTAATTTCCTTATGGAATGGGGTGAGCGTAAGGGCCAAAGACCCAAAAGTGCACCCCAATGCCTGTCAGACTCTGCAGGGAGGGGGTGGGGTTGGCGTTAGTTCAATACTTCACTACCATTCCTATCGTGCATCTCTCTAACTCATGCAGTACCAATGCCAACACCAGCAAGCAAACATTCAGCATTATACAATGGCAAGAGAAAATCCTGGACTCTAATTTGTCAGTCTTGAGCTGAACCCATGATGTTATCCCAGCATAACATCACAGCTCTAGTCTCAGCCTCACTGTGAACCTGTAGATAAGCATTTTATGGAGCATTTTCTGGATTGTTTCATCTTCTCTTAAAAAACAAAAATATTTTTCCTCACAAAAACATCTTTAAAATTATTTTTTTTATTCTGTATAACAACAAGCCATTGTATAATAACAATTATGCCCCCCAGGGTGTGTGTCGTTTGGGATAATGTTGCGTCTCAGTTGTTGGACGCACTCGGCCTGCGGCCTCGTGCTTAACCACCTAAGGCATGATGCTAACCCAGCACGACACATCCTGTTGGGCATTATTGCTTAATTGACAAATGCTTGTTGAAATTTCCATTTACATTCTGTGGAATTTTAAAAAGCCTTTCTATGTAAACTGCAGAATAATTTTCTGTTGCTTATGTAGATTAAGGAATAACTCTCCATGGATTGGCAAATGCCATCCTCAGTTTATGTAACTGCAGATTACTATTCCAAGAAACGCATTCCGCTTTTGAAATTTTGTTATCCCACTACAGTCAGAATTCCATGAAATTAGGCAAAAAGCCAAAATTTCATGGAATTTTTTCTTTTTTTTTTTTATTTGCTTGGGCAAAGCATCTTTACCCATCAGTCTTTCATCCCTCCATGCTCTGCCCCACGCTGCCACCATGGCTGCCAGCATCCTAAACACCCCTGGCTTACCCCCCAGGGGTGGGGCTTCTGTAGGTGTCCCACTCTTCCCTACAGAGACAAGTGGATGGCCTGGGACTGGGAGCCCAGGTGGCAGCGTGAGGTCTGCTCCATGAGCAAGATGCCATTGAGTGGAGGTGGAACCTTTGATTTTTACAAGGTATACCTGCCTGAGAGGTATGTCATGCAATGATGTAAGGCGTACCCTCCGTGCAATGTCTAACATGCCTCCCCAGCAAGCCAGCACTGGTAGTTACTGATCCTCGGCCTCTGCTGGAGATCAGTATTAGACCATCATGCACCCCCCCCCCAGAGAAAGAGAGAAATCACTACAGACTCTCCACTGTTCTCCATCTGTCAGACCTCTGAGTCCTGGGCCCATTCCCAAACCCAGGAGGTCACCATCACAGCCAGAAACCTCACTGCTTTGCTGGTGGGCTGGCGTTTCATTGAATTCTGTTCCATCCCAATTTGAAAATTCTACACAGCCTTAACTCCCACCTCTGCCACTGATTGCAGTTCACTGCAGTGTCACCTTCACAGGTCACAGCTCACTATGATCTCACTCCCACCTCTGTTACTGATTACAGTTCACTATGGTTTCACTTCTGTCTCTGTCACTGGTGACAGCTCTTTGTGGTGGCACTCCTAGCTCTGTCATGGGTCACATCACACTGAGGTATCACTTCATCTCACTTCTGTTCCTCTTTACAGCTGACTGTGGTGTCACTCCCACCTGCCAGTGACCGCAACTAGCTGTGACCTCACCTATGCCTTTGTCACGGACTACACTGCTCACTCATGTTTAAAAAAAAAAGCAAAGAGAGATCAAGCAAATCCGAGCTCACTTGGATCAGGAGGACTAAAACAGCAAAGTGTAAACCTAACGTGGCAGACCCAAGTACAAAAAGATGCCACAGTTTGATATGCAATTATAGTGTGAGGGGACCGCTCCTGACCAATCTGAATGCTCCTTTCCTCTGTATGTTAGACACTCTTATTCTTTAAAAAGTGATTCACGTGCATCTGCCTTGGAAATGAGCAGATATGGGCAAATATATTTCTAAATTTAATTTTTGTATATTATTGATTGTTACCGCTGCTGAGAACACTATTACGGTTGTCAGAGTGCTGGCACTTTACCTAGGGTGTCACAACTGCTCACCTTAGGTAAGCAGTTCTCATACCTAAGAATGTGTATAAGACCATCTTTACAACTGTAAAAGTGGTCTCAGTAGTGCTATTAACATACAAACATGTATACCTATTGATTAAGATATATACCCATTGATTAACAGTGTTTGTAACATGGAAAAGAAGAATGGCCATTCCTCATTGGGCAAAAGACAGCATCTGACCGTGGATTAATTTTCAATTAATCCAGGGTTGCCCTTTAGAGCTAGTGTCTGTGTTAGGGAATCGGGTGTCTTCGTGAGCACACCCTGCTGCAGACGACACACATTGCCGCATTGTTATAGAGAGCGAGAGCAAGACAGAAGGAGCCATGTGCCTAAAGACCCACACACAGACATATGGAGCAGCACAGCTGCACAGTCACAGGGAGCTGTTTGTGGCCACAGTTCTTTCATGCACAGTACAATCCTGATGTTTCAACATCGTGCTTGCCATGTTACAAGTGCATTAACCCACTCAAGAGCATGGGTCTACTTGAGAATTACCCAACTGCCCTCCACAGGCATGGATTAATTCTCAAGTAGACCCATGCTCTCTTGTGGGTTAATGCTTGTGTATTTACCATAGACTGTGAGGGGATATGATAACAGGTATTATACTGGTGTAGTAGCATAGTTAGGGGTATACTGTCATAACAGTGATTGAAAGTGAGCGACTCAAATATGAGCGACTCACTTTCAGTGCCTGTTATGTGGGTTACCCCGTAAGGGTAGCGACGGGCAAAGAACAGGGTGAGAGGAAGAATGGGATGGAGACCGGAAGAGGAGGGCAAGTATGTCAGGGGTAGTGCAGTGGTAGCCTGCTGGGCTTGTGCCATGGTGGAGTGGTGAGGGTGGCTGGCTACAGTGGGGAGGTTGCAGAGTTTGGAGCTGGAGAGGGACATAGTATTTTGGTGTTTTTTTGTCCAGGAGTTGTTGTATTTTTCCCTCCAGTATCTCCCCCTTCCCAAAATGCACCCCCCCCCGGAGTTGGTGATCCTTTGTAAGGGGAGGTGCAGCCCACTGCAGAACAACCATTTCCGTGTTTGCTGTATTTCCTTGCTGGGAGTGTACATTGCCTTTTTGTATTTTTCAGCGATGTATACTTGCCGTAACGGTGATCGCTATTCCACAATCGTTGTTATGACATGGAACCATAGTTAGGGTTGGTACAGCACTTCAATGTTAAATCCAAAATGTTGCACCTTAATAACGATGACATACTTTGATGAAATATCCTGAAATTTGACATGTGCAGTCATTCTGCCAGAATCTTGAGGCATGAAAAGTTTCATCATGGCATCTTGTATGGTTTTTGAGATATAAAGTGGTAAAAAATGGAAAAAATCCCACACTTTTTTCCTGTTGGTTAACATGGGATTTTTTGGCGTCATCTACATCCCAGATGGAATGAAATTTTTCTCTGCTGTTTTCAGGGATGATGGAGTCTGTGCCAATGGTGTGCCTTTGGGATCTATGACACTGGTTCAATAAAACTTTTGTCGACCGGCATTACAGCGATGGCTTTATGTCGACTGCAATAATAGTAGGCATAAAGCCGTCAAGTAAAATGTTTGTTTTTTATGGGGTGTTTTACCCCCCCCTGTGGGGCTCTGCCCAGGGACCCCCCATATTTTAATATAATTAACTCCAAGTCAGAGTTGATTCAGGGAGGAGGTGCAAGACCATTGAAGCAGTGTTGGGGTCCCTTGGGGCCGATGGTTTCAAGTAGCTGCTGAATGAAGGTCTCAATAGACTCATCAGCAGCACTTAATTGTTCACCACACAGTTTCAGCTGCCGTATCCTATGTCTGCACTTAAAGCGAGTTTGTCAATCCTGGCAAGCGCAGAATTGATCAGAACTGCCAAGGCACTGGCGAAACTGGAGTGCCTTCTCTTTTAAAACTGGTCCTGAAATGGGGTTCCTTTTTCACATTCCTGTTGGAACCACATGTAGACAGCAGCATCTTGCTACTTGTCATTGCAGGACTTCATGTTTTTACATTTCTCTGACCCTACAGCAGTGTCCATGCAGCTTGTCTTTGGCAGGCTTAATGTCACTTATCATCGACTTACCAACTCCAGACTCATCTGTTAAGAAATCTGCATGCTCTCCATTCTTCAGTCTCTCCACAATCCATATTTTCTGTGCTACAGTTAGCACCACTCGCTTCCGTTTGCCTGAAGGGGACTCCATTGTTGTTACTGATTTGGACAGCTGACAGTAACCATTTATGAGTCATCATCAAGAGTCTCTCCTCCTTAAGTCTGTGAGTACAAGCAGTTAAGCAATTTTCTTTCAACAGGTTAAAACATGATTGCTGTAAATCAATTGTGAATCACTTGGCAGTTGAAACACTGGGGACATCACCAGGGTTCATTAAATAGAGTGTCAGATTTAGGAGAGTCAGATAATTGGGGGAGGGCTAGGGATTGGTTAACATGGGATTTCTTGCCATCATCTACAGCCCAGACAGAATGAAATTTTTCTCTAGAAATTTTCAGGGATGATGGGGTCTGTGCCAAGGTGTGCCTTTGGGATCTACGATGCCAGTTCGACAAAAATTTTGTTGACCGGCATTACAGCAATGGCTTTATGTCAACTGCAATTGTGGTTGGCATAAAGCTGTCAAGTAAAAAAATATGTTACCATTTTTGAATTATAATGATTTTTGGGATAGCTGCCAGACATACATGTAAATGAAAACCGTTCAAACTGTTAATTGTAAAGGATTTACTGTTTGTAATCAGAGAAATACTATTTGTGATGTTAGCCATCTTGTTTTTTTTTTTTCTTCCTGTTTAGCAAAGTTTTTCTACCCAAGTACTGCCTGGTAACTAATGAACAAGACCTGTAATTAGCTCTCCTTCACATACTCTGTTGGATTCTTTTATTACTATTTTAAAATTAACACTGCAAATATCAGCTAGTGTGGTGAGAATAATTTTGCCTGTCACTCACTTAGATAAGGATGGTTCGATCAAAAAATAACCATTCGCAGTTCATTACAGTGTGAACTTCACTGTTTGAACTGAAAAGACTGCGAACAGTAAAAGTCCATGACGGCTCCCTGGTGTCTAGTGGCCCATGACCCACAAATTTCCATTCCCTGAATGAAATACTATGTCCTTGGCAGTCCAGTGGTCCCTCCCCCTTCTCCCATTCTACCATTACCCTCCACGAATAAATAAAACATATTCCCTGGTAGTCCAGTGGTCCCTCCCCCATTCTCCAATCACCATCCCCACATAAATTAAATATATTCCCCGGTAGTCCAGTGGTCCCTTCCCTGTTCCCTAATCACTGTCCCTGTATAAAATACATATTCCCTGGTAGTTCTGTGGTCCCTCCTCCCTTCCCAGTTCTCTGATTACCGTCCGTCTCTGTCCTGAAATGATAGATTCCCTGGTAGTCCAATGGTCCCTTCCCCATTCTCCAATTGTTATCCCCATATTAAATAATAAATTCATTTGTAGTCCAATGGTCTCTCCCCATTCTTCGGTCACTGTCCCCGTATTAAATAGTACACTCATTGGTAGTCCAGTGGTCCATCTCTCCCTGTTCTCCAATCACCGTCCCTGTATTAAATAATAAATTCATTGATAGTCAAGTGGTCCCTCCCCCATTCTCTGATTGCTGTTCCTGTGCTGCTGTTATATGTCCCTGGTGTCTACCCCCCAACAGTCTCCATGGCTTTAATAAAACCATACCTCAGTGTTTTTTTTTTTGCCTTGCAAAAAATAAAATGGTCCCTTGCTGATCAGCCCCCCTACTCCCGCCTTCCACTCAGCACCCACCATCTCATACCCCCAGTACACCCCCACAACCCTTACTCACCTGAACAGGTCCCAGGTTCGAGATCCCCTCTCCCTTCAAAACACTTCTTGCTGCTGGAACCGGTGGCTGCAATATGAGAAACTAAGGTAAATGTGGTTCAATGTATTTCAATGAGGTTTTCAACTTTGATGCATAACTCAGCCATTTTTGGACATTTTGACACCAAATTTTCAACATGGCCTTTTGGGAACTCCACCTCATGAACAATATGAGTGACATTACCCAACTCCAGCCTGATAGGTGAGTTTGCAGTCACTTAATGAATTCACCTTTTGGGCAGGATTTGGAAAATTGTCCTGCCGTTGTTCATGAGGTGGGGTCATAAGAAGACTATGTTGAAAAAGTTTCAAAATATGTAAAAATGACAATGTTATGACCATTCATTGTAAGTTTGCTGCACATGCTCATAACTTTGGAAATTTTAAATATTTTTACCCTAAATTTTCAACAGAGCCTTCTTATTACCCCTCCTCATATATGTTACAGCTGTCATTTTTCACATCCTGGCCAAAATGTGTTTTTGCACCTGTGGCATGGAATAGCATTGTAGTTGTGAGGAATTACGTTTTGGTGGGGATTCAAAAATGTTCTGTACTGGGTTCACGAGGTGGGGTAATAAGATGTCTGTGTTGACAATGTGGTCACTGTCATTACATAAATGGAAGAGCAGGGCCCTTCCACAGCTACATGCATATACGCATCTATGGAGGGAAGGAAGCGCAGGGCCCTTTGGGTCCTGCGCTCTCACAGGCAAATAAGGATATGATTACTCTATCTCAAAAAGTAAGGAAATTCTTTGTAAAAGATCTATGTTAATGCATCAGTTAGGGTTGAGAATAAAGTGACAAATGTAGAGAAACATGACATCAGGGTTTCCAAACCTAAAACCCCTGCCCCCCCAAAGCGAATGGGGGTGGAGTCTTCCTTGGCGTTATCAGCCCTAACGCTTGCTGCATTGTATGCACTTATGAAACATACACCCCTGTCTAGAGGGCTATGGTACCCACTCAGGGTGCTGAAGCATGAGCAGACTTGATAGACCAACAGGCCTACTTTGCTGGCATCTAGTATGTTACTATGTCTCCATCACATTATAACTATTCTGTTGCTGCAGTGGGGTGCATGTTAGGGTTGACAACCCCAGGGAGGACTCCACCCTTCATTCATTTTAGGGGTGAGGCAGGGGTTTTAGGATTGAAAACCCTAAAGTCATAGTCCCCTATGTCTGTCCCTTTATTCTCAACACAAACCGATGCATTAATGTAGGTTTTGGCAAAGAATACATATATACAGAGTAGCTGTGAATACAGCAACCTGATTTACCTGATCAGATGTAAAAAAATGCAGAGGTGCCTATCATGTGGGGAAATAGGTCAGATCCTTAATGCTTGGATATATTTTGCAGGTTCACAATACAGCACCCAGAAATACAGGCACCAGTGGGAGAACACTTCTCACACATAACACACTCCCTACAGAATTTGACACTGCCAGATTTAAAGGACAGTTTTAAAGATATTCAGGGAAGGTGACTGGATGGAATAGAGCTAATAGAATTCTTCAGAACTCGCTCATGGCCAGTGTCACAGGTTTTCAGTTTTTACTGGAAAACCTCATAACATTCTAGAATTTGGACTGTATGCACACCAGCAAAAACAAAGAATTTCATTGAATGTGGTATTTTATACCAGGTCAATGAGACTTCCTGTACTGTTTACATTTTGCTTTATTTCTTTGCAGTATATTGAATTTTCTTTTGCTGATTATTTATACACATACTAAAAGACTGACAATCGAATCCTGGTAAAATCCAGAAAGTATACTAGCAATTGCCGGTGCTATCCTGGAATTTTAAATCTTGAAAATGCAATGTAATTACATCACAGTAAATCAGTTGCCTCATGCATGACTATGAACTAAAAAAAAAGACATGGGATTATGACCCATTACAGCTTCTAGACTGATTACCAATACACTGAAGCCAAAATCAGTCACTCCGGGAATGATGAGGCACAGACAATATTCAATCAGAACCCAAGAAAATCTGAGCACAATGGCCACACTACTAACCAGACACAAACAATTGTGTAAAGTGTTAAAAATACTTTAATAGCTTACTGAAACATGAGAATGATTATACTCATAGACAACAGCAGTATAAAAAGTGTCAATGTTTTGTGTGGAAGCATGCACTATGTCAAGGTGTGATAGTGCCTCCCATAGGCAGTGTTTATATAGCGACAGAATTAAAGTGTTTAAAGAGCTGCTGACATAACAAGGAAAACTTAAACACTGTATTTAGGTACAATTCAGCTAGTATTCTATATACCTTTTATAGATTTGTTTTCTGCATTACCTATTAGTGAGGACATCTGTGTGAATATATGATCTTTAGCCCACAGAGGTCATCTGCCTCTATAGCTTACTCCCTACTTCAATTCATAATCCTCTCATAATCCTCTGTTATGACATCACAGTCTTCTGCCATGGGGAGTAAATGTTATGCCTCAAGTTGTGCATTATGACCTCAGGTAGGGAATTAGCAACAGGAATGGATGAACTCTTCAGGAGTAAATATTCTGTTTTAATGCAAATGACCTCAGTAATAAATAATGGGGAGGAGAAATACAGAACTCATGTGAAATACAAGCTGGGCTTTGTCTAAACATTATGTTTGGCTAAAGTTCTCCTGAAGGCCTCAGCCATTCTTTAAGTGCTATTACTAAAGATCACGAATAATTCATTAAAACAGTACTCATTTAATTAGTTGTAATATATGGATTGTTAAAATAATACCCCCAAAAATCATATAAAAAAATCCCTGTAATACACTGCTCTCTTTCCCATAATACTACCCTTCCTCAAATGATAATAGTATTGTTCACTGCTGATAATACTATTGTTTGTGCTGATAATACTATTGTTTCAGCTTCAAACTATAGCATTATCACTGAAACTCCACAGTGCATGTGCCAGTCTCCCTGCCACACAAACACGGTTGCCATGGTGCCACGTTCCAGTCTGTGTACCCAATGTAATAACATGCAATGCCATTGGCAGACTTTCTGAGTAGGCGGGCAAACCGAATGCAAAAACATGGCAGACGTTTACTCTTGCTTAGCGAGTTACAGCCAGTTCATTTCTTTGCTTTTATTTCCTCAGAAAAGTGGATTACCTGCCAAACGAACAAAGAAAGTAAATGGTAGGACTACCAAATTAAAGTAAAAGCTTTCATCACAAATATGGGTCAGGCACAACTTCAATACTGTGGGTGGTCAGCCGAGAGTGAGCACATCTTCAGTGCAACAGGCGGCCAGCCCAGTTCACAGAATTTAAAAAAGCAGCACATTTTTCAAATCAGATCCATATATTACAGCAAAAAAAAACCCTAAGTCCATGATATTCAGTAGCAAACAACTTGGTCCAGATAGGCACCATCTTCTCAAACTCACCACCATCAGTTGTGTCAACCTTGAGGTAATGCAAACATTTAAGTAGCTTGGAGTTATGTTGGATCAATATCTGTCCTTTGAATCTCAGGCAGATATTTTGGTCAAAACTCTTCATCTGAAGCTTGGCCTCCTCCACAGACTGTCCTTGCCTCTCCTCCGCTGCTCATTTAGAAATAGCTAGCAGTACCCTTTTGCCTATTCTATTCTATTCTATGGTTCCTTGATTGTGCAGCCCACCTGTGAACCTCTTCTGCACAAATTTATGACTCTTTATAACAAAATCATGCACTTTGCAGCTGGTACCCTATCTAGGGACCACCACTGTATGTGTTTGCTTCTCTACAGTGGCCTATTGAAGCAAGAATACTTTTTCCCTTGCTCTGTCTAACTTATAAATTACTGAGACCTACCACTCCTCCCAGTCTTGCTGGATTATTGCAGCTTAAACAATACACTAGGCCCCGGAGATCCCCTGCTAGCTCCTTATTTGACATCCCTAAGCTTCGATCTGCTACTGGAAAGAAGTCCTTCTCCTTCATTGCTCCTATACTGTGGAACTCCCTACCCCATGAGCTCCATATCAGTCCCACCCTTACACAATTCAAGAAGAGGCTCAAAGCCTTCTACTTGGTTTTAAAACCTTGCCATTGATATCGCTGACCTTACTTTATACCCATTGACCCAACGCTCATTTTGACTTTCTTATTTGAATTTATCATCTGTTGTCTGTAACTAAAACTTTTGTCACCTATATGTACATAGATTATTTTACTTTTGTTAATGCGCTATTAATGTAATTTTCCTTTTCATTGGTGTAAATGTACTTTTTCACTGTATGTAACTAATCCCAGATCACCCCTGAAAAAGGGACTTTATTGTCTCAATAGGCCTATCCAGTTACCAAAATTCAAGTAAATAAATAATATTTCCAACTACTGGGTTAAATATTTCAAATTAAAGGCTATTGAAATTAACACAAAATAGTCAATGCCTAAATATAAAAGTCCAAATGGTCAGGTTTTGTCAATTAGTAACCATAGAAACCCCGTTTCACCTCATTGCACTTGCTGCTTTCAGTTGTCATGGCAAACACAACTCACTGGTGCCAAAGTGTAGCATTCATTCTCCGGTGGTGGGATTCAAACAGCTGAAAATGACCAATCCAGTTTTGTTTAAAACACAAAGCTGGACTCCAGCTAGAGGAGATACGTACAAGAGGAAGTTGCTAAGGATATGATCACAATAAATGCAGTAACATACAATGTAAGCCATACATCCATATACTGTACCTGTAAAACTAACCTACAAATATATACAAAATCCATTAACATGTAACTAATGCATTAAGCAGAGGTTACACTTACCATAGTAAAGCCAGAGGTACTGTTGTGCAAATTGAGGAATTCCGCCAGCAAAATTAGCATGGAATGGCCATTCCACCACTGGAATTTCTGCCAGAATTTTGCGGGTTCTTCTATGGAATATCACCTGCTGTGATATGTAGAATAATATCCCACAGAACAGCATTTGTTCCACAGAAAATCATTCCACAACCATTTCTGTGGCAAATATTGAGAGTGACAGAATACAGTTCTGCAGAAATGTTGCGGAAAATCTCATTCTGCATTTTTCTGCTGTGGAATTCTGCCATTTCATTTCCAGTGAAATTCAGCTGAATTTTGGCAGAATTTTGAAAATTCTGAGAAATTTTGTTCCACTGGAATTTGAAAATTCCACACAGCACTAGCCAGAGGGTAACCCAAGATCTCCCTGATGTTCAAACTATAGTAGATTATCTATTTTTGGCTGTTCGAATCCCACCACTGGCAAATAAATGCTACAATCTAGCACCAGTGAGTTGTGTTTGCCATGATAATTGTAGAAGTCCAACAAGAGGAAGGGAATTGCTTCTGTATTCACTAACTGGCAAAACCTGACCATTTGGACTTTTGTATTTAGGCATCAACTATTTTGTGTTAATTGTGATAGCCTTTAATTTTGAACTATTTAACCCAATAGGTGGAAATACGTGTATGTTGTTTTTAAAGTATGGTTGTGAGTTGTACTGTTTGTATTATGTTGATAGCATCTTCTATAGCTAATCAATTGATCAATGTTTTAGTGAATCTTTCACATTTTTGGTAGCGTCACTTAAACAGTTTAGTGTCTGTCACTATATAAGTAGTGCCTATGGGGGGGCACTATCACACCTTAACAAAGCATATGCTCCCGCGTGAAACATTGGCAATTTTAATGGCTGCAGAGGACATTGCCCTGTTGTCCTTTTGCTATTACAGCAGGAAAAGGGAGCTCTTCTGATTCCTAATGGACTATATAAAATGAGAGGTTTTTGTGGTATTACTCCACTTTCAGCTAAGCAGTGTTTCAAAGCACTATTTTGTGTACTATGCTTCAATCTGGTAAGAACGGTCTTTCAAGAAAGATTCATAGCTTATAAACATGGCAGCAGCAGACAGCCCTGGGACTATAATGTCAAATGTGACGTGGAACCTTTGTAAAAGAGCCCTGGCTCAAAGGTATTAATTCCTAGACTAATAAACTAAACTAAACTAAATGTCACAGAATGGAATGTTTATGTAGTAAATCTGATGTTACAAGGCTCACTGAAGATAAGTTAGAGAACCCCTAAACACATTTCATTTAAGTTACAATTTTTTTTATGTTTGCTTGTGCGTATGTGCAAGAAACATTATGTGGCAGCTTAAGAGAGAAGTAGATTGTGAAGGTGTGGCACTGTGGTGGCCAATGCCGGCACTGCATTGTTGTGCTTGGCAGTGCTCAACAAATGCAGGCCCAGTGTCCTGATGACACTGGTTCTGCAAAGTGCCACCAACTTGTAAGGATTTTGCTGCTGCAATCAGGGCCCACCTCATCATTGCAGCATCAGCCATTTTGCTGCAATGAGGGAGTGACCCATCATTGCAGGGCAGTACCTTGCCTGGTGTAACATTACCAGGCACATGGCAGCTCTATGCTGCTGCCTCAGAGCCCCATGAAAGCTGAAAGAGGGTGCTCAACCCCCCTGTTGGCATGCCCCTGACCAACTTCATTTGCCAACGAGGGAGCTCACTCCCTGTCGGCATAATGTCCCCACCCCTAATTTCAGCTGTGTGCTGAGGGGGTGCCCACTTCCCCTAGGCATCATGCATCCCCCACACACATTTCTGTGCTGATAGGGGCCCACTCTACATTGGCTTCAGTCCCCCCTTCCCAGTTCCAGTTGCCGAGGGGGTGCCCAATCCCCCTCGGCATCATATGCCCCCCACATTCATTTCTGTGCCAATGGGAGGCCCAATTCCCATTGGCTTTGGTTCCCCTTCCCACAAATGCTGGTAGCACACTGGGAGCCCACCCCAGTGTAAAAAAACACACCTGCAAAAGTCAAAAAATGACCAACGTTGTCTGTATTTTTTTAAACCTGTAAAATGAGAAAACAGTCCCTCAAAGCGTCCTGTGCCCCTTCCCCAACCTGCACCCACCCTTTGTGTACCCTACATCCCCACACCTCCTCACCCCATATGTACCTCCAGAGCCCACCGCGGTGATCTTTGGTGGACCAGGAACACGTCTGCACTCTTCAAAGCTGACCGTGAACTGAAGAAATGCTGGTAAACTGTATGATGGCATAAATAGAGTTTTTTCAACTTTGGTGCATATCGCAAGTATTTTTGAGAATTTTGGCACCAAATTTTCAACATGGGATTATCAGAACCCCTCCTCATGAATTCAGTCACTGTCATGGCATTATTTGGTCCTGAAAGGTAATTTCACGGTCACTGCATGGAATTACCTTTCAAGACAGATTAACAAAATGACAGTGCCACTGTTCATGAGGTGAGCTCTCAAAAAGTCTATGTTGCAAATTTGGTAAAAAAATCCAAAAAATGACTGTTTTACGAGCATGCGTTGTGCAGTTTACAAGCATGCTCGTAACTTTGTGAATTTGTAATATTTTCCCACACCTTCTTATGAACAGTACAGCTATCTTTTTACACATCCTGGCCTAAAGGTGTTTTCGCACTTTTGGCGCACAATAGCACAGTCACTGTGGGAAATCAGTTTTTGGCACAGCATAAGAAAATTACAGTGACACTGTTCATGAGCAGAGGTTTAAAAATGCCTCTGTTAAAAATCTGGAAACGAAAGTCCATAAAATGACTGTTACAAATGTGTGTTGCGCAGTTTCCATGCACCTTTGTAACTTCGTAAAACTGTAATATTTTCACGCCAAATTTTCAACACTGGCATTTTTCACACCTCCTTATAAATAGTACAGCTGTCATTTTTCATATCCTGGCTGAAATGTGTTTTCACACCTCCGGCGCTGAATAGCGCAGTCACTGTGGGAAATCAGTGTTTGAGACAGATAAAGATTGAGCGAGTGAGAGAGAGGGAGTAAGCAAGCTCAACTGAGCTCTGTCAGGACTGCTGCAGATTTCTTTGTGGGCAGAAAAAGGTGCCAATGGGGGCAGGGGCCTAGTACCAAAGGGCAGCCTTCAGCGCTGGGAGAAACAGAATGAGGGAGTGAGCAAGGGGGAGTGAGCAAGCTCAACAGTGCTTTGTCGGGACCGCTGCAAATTTCTTTGTGGGCAAAAAAAAGTGCCAACACAATCAGCAGCCTAGGACAAAAGGAAAATCTGCAGCGCCGGGAGAAACAGAATGAGTGAGTGAGAGAGGGGGAGTGAGCAAGCTCAATGGAGCTCTGTTGGAACAGCTGTGAACTTCTTTGTGGGCAGTAAAAGGTGCCAATGCAGGCAGGAGGCCCATTCACATATCTGGAATGTGTAGTATGGTATGGGCTGCACACCCATTGGCTCATGCTGTGGATCAATGGGGCGTACAGACCTACTGACTGTGTCAGTCAGAGGGTGGCGGGGCAGCAGGCAGGTGGGGTGCGGTTGCCCGCCGCTGACCAGGGGAAGCGGAACATTGGGATTCAGTGGGTGGGTGGGGTGGAGGGTCCACTGGACCAGCAGGGATATTGCTAGGGTTTATTCATGTACTTAGCCTGTGATCAGGCTTGCAGGTCCACTGGACCACTAGGGATATTGGAGATATTTATTTATTTTTTGACAAATTCCTGTGATCGGGCACATAGCGGTCCACTGGACCACCAGGGATATTGGGGATATTTATCTATTTTTTTACAAATGCCTGCGATCGGCCACACAGCGGTCCACTGGACCACCAGGGATATTGGATGGATTCTTCTTTTTTTTAAATGGCCACGATTGGGTTGTGGAGCACATTGCCGGCTGCAGGGGCATCGGTCCCCGACGGCTGCTGCCTGGCAGGGCGCCAGGCGCAAGTTGTCGGGGATCGGCGCACCTGCATGCAAATGGGGCCATAATGACATGCAAATGGTCCCATTTGCACCTGGCATACATTATGGCCCCATTTGCATGTCAAGTATTGAATGTCACGGTTGCTGTGCATAGCGCAATGGAACTTGCACTAGCGCATCCCCATGCTTCACTCTGGCCACTTGTGCTGTCGCAGTGCCACTGCGCCATGCACACTGTGGGTGGCCAGGGTGCAATATTCAATGATTCTGAGCCATGGCACAGCTCCGTTGAATATCGCCCAGTCCACACCCCTGCACAGCTAAGTTGAGCTGTGCCCAAGCTTGCACCACAGCCTGGCGCAGTTTTAATATCTGGGCTGGAGTGTTTTTTTTACATTTAGATTTCAATAATCTTTACTGTGCCTGTGCTCTCTAGTCATCATGTTTGAGGTAGAGGAATATAACAATTTTTTTTTTTTTAAACTTGTTCGTTAATGCACATGACAATGTACAGTAAACATAGTATATTTGATCATGGTAAGAGCATTAATACATGTAAAACCCAATGCTTTAATCATTAAAGTTTTTGTTTTTGGGTACTTATACTTATTATCATTCTAGTTGCTTTACAGGGTTAAATCATCTCATCTTTATATCTTCTACAGTTCACCAAAACAGATTGCAGTCCAATGAGTCCAGCTGGGGCCTATAAAGTCCAGTAGGTCTCATGGTTGGCCCTATAAGCAACTTATTAAATAATATGGTTATCAGTCATATATTCATACCATAAACTGTGAATTATTAACTATGCTGCACATTACTAGAATCTAGTAGTGTTATCATGCTCTTATGTACCAGAGAACAATAAATAAAATATGAGATTCAACCCAGCCACCTGGGTAGTGTGCCTCCCAAGCTTCGTTATTGGGTGTTTAATTAAAGAGCTAGTGTACTGCTTGGGATTAATAGTAATTTTCAGATGCAGTCAGCTATCACTTCTTATATCTCAAATATTATTTTATTTTCTAATTGTTAATTAGAAGATGTTACACTTGGCAGTACTGGGGTGATGTGTGGAGTACCACTCTGTCTGGAGGGGGAAAAAAAGTCAGTTCTGGTCCTCCCACTACATCATCAGAAATTAGACCAAACACCTTGAGGCACCATAGTCCTTGCAGCCTGAGCAGTGACTTTCACAAACTACCAATCAAAATGCAGGAAATTGTGACATCACTAGTAACCAGGGAGAGCCAGTCCCTGCTGCTTCATGTGAAACTGAAACCTGGCAGTGAGAAATGGTTCTCATTGGTTACTAGTGATGCCATAGTCAGTGTGGTCTCAGTGTTGATGTAGTGGGAGGAACATAACTGACTTTTTTATTCCTCCAGATAGAGTGCTGCTCCACACATTACCCCAGTACTGCCAGGTGGAAAATCTTCTAATTAGCAAACAAAAAAGGAAAAAATACTTGAGATATAAGAAGTAATGGCTGCCTACATCTGAAAGTTACAAGTAATTGCAGGCAGTTTCCAGGCAGTACACTAACTCTTTAATACCGATAAACATTAATGAGTACTGATGAACTCTAATGAATTCTTGGAGCCCACCACTGAGGGAATATCAAGGCGACTGAAAATGTCAACTATCTGGCTACCACACTGCACAAACTGACCTTCAACCTGACCCTACCATAGCCCAACTCCCAACCCCAACCCTCACCCCTCCTCCGCATGCCAGGGCCTCCAAATCTCTAGGAACTTATCCAGGCTTTTAGCCTGAGGGTGGATGTGATGCACTCCATCACTTCTATTTCCTCCACCTTCACCCTCCTCATTGCCAATGTGGGGAGTTCTGAGGAGAGCCACTTCAATGTGACACATTTAAGTGCAGCCACTGGTACAGCCGTGTGTTTTGTTTCAACCTAATGATTAAGGTTCTATCCAGGTGGCCCAATATCAATGCAGAGAAGGAGAAAGGAAAGGAAACTGTCAGTAGTAACTGCAGGCAGGAATGTATTTGGTGCCAGAATGGTTATAAAATGGTGCAGTTCCCAAAAAATGTGGAAATGGGATCCTGTTAGGTCACAGCCACGCCAGCACAGTGCAGTGTGGGATATGACAAAGTGCCACATGAAGGTTGGGGTCCTGAAAAAGCATGTCAGTACCTTCTAGTGGAATTCACCCCAAGACAGTGAGGCAGTGATCCTCCATCCCTGTGCTAGACACCCATCTACTCTGAGGTCATAATATTGGTGTGGGAATCCTGTATCCATTTAATCTTATACTGTTTGCATATGTTAAATTTTTAGTGAAGCATTTTAAATAAGTGTTTAGTAAAGAGATGGGGTGGTAGGATCCGTGCTCCAGCAGGTCTTTGTCCGGTTTTGGTAGGATGGAGATCTGGGCCTGGTTCCAAGATGGTGGGATCGGGTGGCCACTCTGCAGTATGTGGTTGAAAGCCTCCTGCAACAAAGGCAGTGTTTCTGGTAAGAAAACCTTGTAAAATTCTGCTGGATAACTATCTGGGGTCAGAGTTTTAGCTGATTTTAGCTGCTTTATTTGGGTTGTAAGTTCCTGCAGGGTGATCAGTGCTCCCAGAATACCATTCTGGGCTTCTGTCAGGGAGGGGAGTGGAATATCATCCAGGTAATTCTGGACATTGTCACTGTGTGAGGGGCCTCTTTCAGCACTATAAACAGATTTATATTAGGCAGCAAAAACTACTTGCCATGTCAGCTGGAGAAGTACAAAAGCGTCTGTCTGAGCCGGACCTTAACTTTAAAATGGTGCGGTTAGCTGCCTCCTTTTGTAGTTGGGCAGCTAGTAATTTCCTGGCCTAGTTTCCATGCTCAAATAGCCTGTGTCTAGCATAATGCAGGGAACCCTCCACTTTAAGGTTTAGTAATTGGTTAAGAGCTTTACGTGCTGTAGTTAACTTCTGTTGAAGCTCATCCGAGAGATGGGACTTATGAAGACTTTCTAACTCAAAAATCTCCCTTTCCAAATTCTGTTGCTGTTTAGCCCTGCCTATTTTTAACCCCACCACGTACACAATTAATTTGCTCCACAGATAGGCCTTGAGAGCATCCCAGTACACTACGGGGTTGGAGTCCCCGGGCGGGGGGGGTTACACTGCTGGAATACTTTTTATTTCTTCTCTTACCAGGACTCTAAGATCATCCTGATTTAAGAAGCTTACATTCATCCTCCAGGTAGAGTTGTGGTATGATGACCTGAAGGCCATCTTCATGGTGACAGGGTATGATCAGAAAGGCCTATTATCCCTATTTTTACCAATTCTACTGCCCAGGCCCAATCCATAGGAACTAAACAAAAAAAAATCTAGTCTGGAATATTCCTTATGCCTGAGTAAGTAGTAGGTATAATTCATTATTAAAGGATTCATGTACCTCCATACAGCAAGTAAACAATATTTAGAGATTGCCCTAGTCAGTGTTAGAGATGCACGAGATTTCTTCCCTGGATGTGTCCCTGATTTGTCTAACCGTGGGGAAATAGTAGTGTTGAAATCCCCCCAATGATTACCAAGTCGGTGGCAGTCACCCCTGCCTCCAACAAAACCTTTGTGAAAAAGGTACCTGGACCTGTTCTTCATTTGGGCCACACAGATTCAGGATGATAGATGCCTATGCCCCCAGTTCCCCTTTTAGAAGCACACAGCGACCCTTTGGATCCTAACAAACTTCATGCACCTTCAGTGGCACATTTTCCTCGACTAAGATGGCCACCCCCTCTTTTATGTGGTTGCCCCTGGCAGTGGGAGGCATATACCTCCCCCACCCACACCCTTCGCTATTTGGCTTGCTCCACAGGAGTCAAGTGTGTCTTCCGCTAGAGTGCCACATGTGTTTGTAACTCTCAACTCTTTCAAGAGTCAAGCTCTTTTAATGGGGCTATTTAAGCTTTTAACATTGCAGGAAGTAAAGTGTATTTGTGTCATATAAAGTTAAGCAACAGAAAGGTCAGAGTGCTTCAAGATTCCCTTGACCCCACCCCTAGTGGCTGTGTCCATAGCGCATGTGCAGCAAAACCTTAGCAAATAACTGTACTGTGCTCAACAAATCACAGAAACATGTGAACAGTAAACATAAATAACTCTTAATAACTGCATTTTTTTTGTAATCTATTACTGCAAAACTTGATGTTCCCTTCAAGGTGGGAAACCTCCATACCTCCCCTTGCAAGCAGTAGCATGGAAAGAGCAAGAGGTGCAAGGTCACTTACCAGACATGACCTAGGTCTGACCATGGTTAGATGGGATGCAGTCAGAAAGAGGAGGGGCCAAGAAGCCAGTGTAAATGGAAGACACTCAAACAAAGAGGCACAACCCACTGGCCAACACTAGAATATCACCCATTTGCCACCCAACAGTTATGTGGTGAAACAACCTCTAGATGTGTTTTATGGAGGTGGAGGGTATAATTAGGAGTGAGTAGGCTTGTCTGACTGTTCGAGTAATATTTTGTGTAGAGTATAGAGGATCTCTGCTACTGTATTGACTGCCCTACTCATCCACTCCCTTCCTTCCGAATCCCTCCTTCTAAAAGTCCTCCCCATGGCCTTGTTTCCTATGAAATGACCTCTCATTAAGCTCCTAGATTCTGGAGCGATATAACAAGTGGTTCATTCTGTATGCAGGTTCAGAGACTCCTTTATATAGCCTTCCAGAAATCGTGGACTGCCTAAAACAAAACCAGTATATATCCGAACAGTAACAACATATATGATCTGCGCTTCTCCAGTTCAGCTATGCACTGCTGAAAACATAGAATGGAAACAAACAAAAAAAGATTAGGCAAATAGCCAATACTAATACCCAGAAATGTCAGGTTAACCCCTAAGAGGTATGTCCATCCTGGTATAACAGTTCTTCTCTAATAGATTCTTAAGTATAGTGGATGCAACTTCTGCATTTTACGGAGTCAAACTCTACTTTACTGCCCCAGTGTCCCCACAGTCAACTCACTGCCTCAGCAGCTGAGGAGCCAGAGGGTCGCTCATCTGTGTGCCCTTGTTTCTTCCTGCTGCCATTGAAAGGAGTCACTCTGTGAACCCATTGCATTTTGTTCCACAGATCCGCTGAGCATTTCTTGCCACTGTAGCTCCATAGCCAGAAACATTGAGCAAATCTCTTCAATCCGGATGTTGTGTCCCAGCAAAAAGTCCCAGGCAGCAGCTAGATCCTCAAAGCACCGAGTTTCCTCTGACAAAACCACTCTCAGCTGTGCTAGGTATTCTAGGAATGCCTTCATTCTGTCTTGCTTCAAAAGTTTTATAACTGCCAGCACATTTTGACATTTTGCCATCATCATCATTGGGGCAAAATCATGTTCAAAGAAAAGTCGTCTGTCACTGAAAATAACTTTCTTCCTCTAGCAGGCCATCTGTAAGACTTTTTTCTTCATTCTGAAATCCAGGAAGGCTAATATAATCGGTCTCAGTCTCACAGCCAGATCCCTGGGGGGAGCAGCCAGCACTCTATGTGCTCCAATAATGTTGAGAGGTGAGTCGGATGGCCAGTTTAACAGTTCTTTAAGTAGGCTTTCCATGAACTCATGCATATTGCCACTCTCCGTCTTTTCTGGTAAGCCATGTATTCGAATATTGTTTCTACAGTGACGATTCTCCAATTCCACTATTTTACTTGCTAACTCTTGTTCCCCAGTGTGCAAATCAAGAAGCACCATATTATGCAGGTGAGAAAGCTGGGTATATTCAGCAAGGCAAGATTCTACTGCTTTGGTACACTTCTCTACTGCCCCGAGGTCTTTACAATTGTCGGCTACAAGTGATTCCATTTTTTTGTAATGTCTCTCCTATTTTGTGTAGCTGATTATGGAGCTGCTTCGACGTGATGGTGAATTCTGTTTCAGTCTCACCACTGATCAGAGGCACTTTGGAGGAGCTGGGCATGGTCACAGCAGGAGGCCCATCAGTAGTATGCTTCCACTCCAGAGTTTGTTGTTTAGTGGTCTTCTGTGGTATGTTTGCTGCAAACTCTTTGAGCCTTTGTCTAGTTGATATCTGTACTGTTGTTCCCCTATACTTCATCTTTGAAAAATGGCATTGGGATGCCAGGATGGTGTTGGATGTTCTGTGGGGGGCTCAGAGCTCCAAACCTGAGTGGCCATTAGGGACCCTGACGTCACCAGAAGTCCAGAATATAAAGACGTTGAGGACATACTGTACATTTAAACTTTGATATTGGTATCTAACTTTATGCATTTGAGCCCACAGTATCCAATGCTAATCAGTGTGAGGGGGCACAAGCTGCATCTGATTCTGACATAGAGACTGACAGTTCTGTTTCAGATGACACAAATCAGAGGCTTATCTTGGATTGGTTAGTAGTTTGAATTATTAATACCTAATCATTGTTTTATCTGTAATCTAGGGGTCATTGTCATATCTTCTGTGATAGCCCCCCCCCCATTATATTGTACAGCAATTAATTGACCTATGCTGCATCACAAATTGTAACTGTATTTTTTAATATCTTTGTATTCATTAGATCGGAACTATATCAAGTCATACTGTTTATTGCATGTATGTGAGGTGGTGGTTCTGCAGAGGTGCCCATGTGCACCCATTGTTATCATAATTTGATGGTGCTTCATTTTAGTTTATTAGGGACTTTGTTTGGATATGATTTCATCTTGTGTTGCAGTACAAGTATGTTTGTACATTTTTTTGTCATTGTATATGTTACCTATTCTGGTGTGTGTGTGTGTGTGTGCACGCGCATACTGTGAGGGTGGTCCTGATTATCTGTTCTTGTACTGTCTGTCATCTGTGTGACCACATGTGGATGTTCAGGGACAGGGGTAGAAATGGCATGAGCCCCACTAGCCAAATACTTTGAAAAACAAGACCATGACCCTGAGCATGCGCGTGACGTTACTGTGGACGTGACATGCATGCTCAGGATCATGGGCCTGTTTTTCCAAAGTGGTAAAAATAAGACTTGCAATGCTCTTCATCATTCTTACAAAGATCCCCATACTTAGAAGAGCATTTTTTTTAATTTTTGTTCAGGAAATTCGCACACGTGCAATGAATGTTCACATTGAGAAGAGGCATCGAGATGCGGAAGATTGGCCAAACAATAAGGTAATATGCTTGGTCCAAGCTAAATATTTTTAAAATTTAGGTAACAGATCTTACTGTTACTCATACTGGAGCACATGAATAGTTTATTTTGCCATATATATTGTTACAGGTACACTGGTCACACAAGTTCAGAATAGCTGCTGAAAGTGTCCATTTAATGTGTGCACTGCTCATGCACTGCATTGATAAAAGTTTACAGAGAGCTGCAAAGTACAGTAAGCTGAAACTGAATAGCAGCTAGAAACAAACCATTAGGACTCTTTTATTAATTCATTGCAGTCAGCAGTGCATACGTTAAGCAACTCACTGAAAAATGATAAACCAGTGAGTTGGAGGGACAGTTTAATGTGACTTGTACTGTATGTTATACTGGAAAATAGATGCATATATATGTATTAGCCAGTGTGTGTATCACAACAATTAGAAAGTGCAGTTAGATGGCTCAGTGGTTAGTACAACAATTGCTAGAATCCCCCACTATCTAAATCAGTTTCAGCCTTATGCATGTCATTGCTGATTTCAATGAGGTGTCTAGTGGCAACCCCCCTCACCCTCCAATGTCCCTTGGAGTCTGAAAAGAAGAAAATGGTCGCTCAATGTCTTTTTCTTAATCTGTAAAAATGAGTGTAGACAGTGCACTGCTATGTTATACTGGACTATACAGTATATGGATATATTTGTATACTGTATGTATTAGTCAGTGTATGTGTATCACAACAATTAGAAAGTGCAGTTACAGTAGGTGGCTCACTGGTTAGTGCAAAAATTGCTAGTCTACATTCCCCCACTATCTAGATCAGTTTCAGCATTATGCATGTTATTGCTGATTTAAATGAGTTGTCTAGTGGCAACCCCCACCCTCCGATGCCCCTTGGAGCCTGAAAAGAAAAAAATGGTCACTCGATGTATTCTTTTTAAATCTGTAAAAATGTGTGTAGGCACTGCACTGCTATGTTATACTGGAATATATATGCATATATATGTGTATTAATCAGTGTGTATCACAACAGTTAGAAAGTGCAGTTTGGTGGCTCAGTGGTTAGTGCAAAAATTCCTGCATTATACATTTCTCACTTCCCACAATACCATTGTTTTGCAGCCATATTGGCTCTTCCTAGAGTTTGTGTATACTACTACTGTCTGTGAGTATAGTTGTTCTTATGTTTTAGTAAGTTATTAGGTATTTTTGGAACTCAGAGTTTTGTGTCTGTAGAGTCTTGTGGCCATTGTGCTCAGATTATGTTGGGTTCTGATTAAAAACGCAGGCTTTCAAATGTTTATGGATTAACCAGGTCTGACTATATCTACTTTTTATGGTTCTTTTGCTGTGATCAATGATTAATTCCTTATACTTATTACAATCAACAAAACTTTCACACACATACTGAAGTTTTTTTCCTGCATTTGAGTTTCTTTAGTTTGCAATTCAATATAGCACTTTGTTTCTGCATACATTCATCAATGTGTTTCTATGTTTACACAGCACATAAAGAAAGGACCATTATAGTTTTGAAAAATAACATAATAAAGCTCTGTTTGTGAAATAATGGTATCACCACAACTTTTTTTAATCTGAAGCACTGTACTCTCCTACTAACACAACAAAGCAACACGTCACTATCTGCATGCTTTTTTATTTCATTTTGGATGAATTAACAATGGATGGTTATCATTAGTTTCCCCGTATTTGCCATTTATTTGAGAACGGTGTTTAACATGCAAATTATTTTCCTGTAGAAGTAGTTTATTTTTCTTAAACTACAGGCTTTAATTCAATTATTGTTTCCTCTTTAATGGCTTTTTATTAACTTACCATGTGTTTTAATTTGACATAATGGTAGTAAGTAATATCTTAGAATTTTGTGAGGTAGTTTATCTTACAGGTGCAACTTGAGTTCTAACATAGAATACAGAAGCATTGTTCCAACCATACTGGAGCTTAACAAGGACATAACCTACATCATACAATTCTAAAAGTATTGTTACCATCTGTAGCTATTCAGAAACAACCACAGAGTTTACTGAAAGGCTGGCGAAGATGAAAAATCAATAAATATGATTCAGTGTGTGAAAAACACCTTCTACAGAAATTACTGGCTTGCAGGTCAAATGCAATTTCCTTTAACTGTCTCATAAAAGTGTCATCTGTGCTGCTGGATATTTCAACCTGTCAAAATGTTTGTGCTTAATGAGATGATCAGGCAAGGAATCATGTATTATACTAATTGTCCAATTATCGGTTATGTAAGACTTTTGTGCCTCCATCTGGCCACATTTATCTTTGTTTTAATAATGAGACAAGTTGTTCCTCCCCTTTTATAGCAGGGATGTTAATCAAAGGCAAGCCAAAGGCCTGCCACTATTCTACTGCAGCTAGACATAGCCCATATCTCAAATGAGCCAAGGGTGGGACCCTCTATACTAGAGTGTGTAGGCCACTTTGGATACATGGTTTTTAAAAAAAGGCTTCAAGAGAAGACATGGTAAGTACTTTTGTACCAGCTCAAGCTGCTAATATACAGTATGAATACTGCAGCACCTTTTGGGGCTCTACATTTCTGCTGTATGCAGCTAGGTTTACAAATAAAATGCTATACCTCAAAGACAGTGTGCTCAAGTAAGACTAGAGCACATGTTAATGTGTTGGGTAACGTTGGCTTAGAAAATGGTCTTTTTATTTCCTGGCATCTGATTGGCTGGTACTCATTCTGCAGGGGTACATTAACTTTCACTAGATGCTCAGGAAATAAAAAGTGCCAGTCCCACCCAACATGATTACCAGTATCACAGTGCCAAGAAATTCTAAGCATATTCCAAGGCACTATGTTTTACTCTCACTTAGCAAGACCCCAGTTATTGACTAACCACCTTTCTGCATTCCTCTTCACATTCCTTCTTTGCAGTTTTCAATTAAAAAAAAAAGTTTATTCAGCACAGCGCTGTTACAAAGTGCCATGAATCCTTTTGACAGGTCACTCACTTATCATCTTGCCTGCCTCTTTCATCCCTCCAGCTGCCTGCAGCAATGAGCATTAACCTAGTGAGTGCAGACCCCACCCAGACAGTACACCCAGTACTATCTTTCATAACGTTAACCTCACTGTCCCCTAACCCAGCTAACCTCCAGCTGTAGCTTGCAATTTAAAAATAAAAAAATTAAAAAAACTGTCATGAGAAAGTAAACCGCTACAGCGCTGTCCTCCTCTCACCTCAGGCAGTGTCAACAGTGCTTATTTGGCCATCCTTTGTAGTAACAGCTACAACAGTCTCTGCTCTTGATCATAATAGCACTGATGGCAAAAAAATGTCAAGAAAGAAAGAAAGAAAGAAAGAAAGAGAAAAAGAAAACGTTTCCATGATGCCACTTCCCACTTGCTTACTTCAGGGTCTTTCAGTGATCACAATTTCTGGAGGCTAGGTGATGTCGGTCACATAGTAATCACCACTTATGGCCACTGCATCTCATATCCCTTGGAAAGGGTGGGCCTTGCCTTGCTTATACCTGCATACTAGTTTTGATACATGTTTTTCCTTTTTCCTTTTAAAGCTAGGATGCCCCTTTTTCTGGCTATGTTTTAATTATTATCATTTTAGCTGCCTTCTGAGTTAATCCAGCCTCTGGAGAAGTGGGAAGGATGGGGGTCATGGGTGGGTGTGGTGTGGGGAGGGTTGGAGGGCATTGTTAAACCTATAGCTTGATTGGGAAGTCTGCCTGTTCTGGATTACTTTTTTGTAAATGTCTGTTTTTCATGTACAATTAATCCAATATTTGCTTTCTGGTCAGTGATTTGTATTTGGTATATTAGTTCCTACTTTAATGTTCAAGAGTCTTGTTTTCCTTTCAAGCTCAATAAAGTTCATTGAATTTAAAAAAGTGATCACAATTTCCAAATGAAAGAAATACATAGTCAGCAGTACAGAGCCCTTTACTAGCTACAGAGCCTGTTACTGGAAAATACAGTAGATGCAAGGACTATTTTACCAAAATAGGACTAAAAATTCATTTGTAATAATTTTTTTATAGCATTACTTTAGGTTTTTTTTTGTAATCCTATAAAAAATGACACATGTAGCCCATTTTCTAAGTGCAGTAATACACTCCAAGGTGGGTGGTATGGGCAACACTGGACCTTCTAGGGGCTATGAGGCTCTTCACCTGTGGTGTTGGGCCTCATTACACCCCTGGGTAGTCTGGTATTGCCCAATGCTGCCCACCCTCTTGAGAGTTATTGCTTGCTCAAACTCCACTAGAGGCAATTACTCACTGTTTGACCTTGAGCAAGTCATTTGACCTCCCAGTGCTTCATTCCCTTCCAGCCATCTGGGCCAAATAAGGCCAGACAGACAGACAGATAGATAAAGACATACAGATATACATGCATACAGACAGGTAGATAAATAGACAGATATCAACAGACAGACAGACTGTTTTTATTAAAATGGTTTTGACATGTTCTCAGCCAGTGATCCAGCTGAGATCACCAGAGCACCAAGAACTGGGTAGGAGACAGGCAAAAAACAAAACAGATAGAAAAATAATAAAGAAAAGGAAAGAGGGTGATCATATCTTAAACATATTTTTCATATTTTTCTTAAAAAACAAATAATTGTCTTTTAATATTTTTTAAAATGGCACAGAACAATGATTGTTTCTATTTGGTAACAGGAGCATGTTCTATAGGAGTGACCAAAGTACTGTGTTTGTGTGGTAACCCACAGAACGGGCACCCCAATTCCTTTTCCTGAGAACTAAAAAATAAAAACAACAGTAACCTTTTTTTTTTTTGTTAAACCACGGAATTTAATGTTGTGTTCATGGATACCATCAAACCTCAGTTGCAGTTAAAAGGACAGGAACTAGTCTTTCAGGGGTTAACAGGGTCCTTTCAAGCTGTAGTTTCATTTTTAACCAAGGTTAAGCGAGCAAAGTCCCTGCAGTCACCTCTCTAAGTAACTCTGACATGGCTGTGCTCAGCACATCTTCCACTGCAGCCATGAAACATTTCATGCTCTCCATTAGTGACACATACAGCACACTAATGAGGGTCTTTTGCACTTGGGCATTCTTCACAAAATGTACCAATGGATCTGCCTATTTAGCCGAGTAGCACTGGCTACCCCCTTGAGCCAAACAGCAGCAGCTGTGAGTTATAAAAAGGATAGCAATCCTACTCCTCTGTCCCATGGATTGCACTTCCAAACCTGGCCCCAAATTTCTTCTCCTGGTTTAACTACTGTATGTGATCAAAGCAGAAAAAAAGGTACTGGTACTGTGTATGAGATAATGATAAGGGTATCTTTTACTGGAGTGGTACTTAGGGTTGAGTGACAGGTTCTATGTTAAACTCCTAGCTTTGCACTTTAATAGCTTTAGTAACCTTTGACAAACTTAGCTGAAATTTTCCAAATTTTCCATGAACTGTTTAATAGGCAAGGTCTAAATATATAGAAAGTTTCATGATGACAGACTGTGCAGTTCCTGAGGTCTGCATATGTCATTTTCCGGTAGATTTCTAATATTTTTTTGTTTTGTTTTGCTCTCATGTATAGCCTACATGGAATGGAACTTTTTCTCAAAATGTTCATGGTGCTGTGCCAAAGCAGTGCCTTTGGAAAGCTTTGTGAAAAAATATTAAATAGTTCCAGAGTTGCAAGGATTTAAAATTTTGTTCTTTTGCTGGTCTGATCATGCTCAGTAAGGTTTTTTGGGATAAAAAACAGGAATTGGTCACCTCGATTATCGATAGTGCGTTGGGTCAGCAAACAGCCAATATCCAACAGTGAGGAAAATCCCATCCCTATCATTAGCACCAAGGATCCAAAGCTAACTCCATATTATCAGAGTAAACAATTTAAGGTCAAATTGTCATCATTTACACAATTGTCTTATACGTGCTCATTCCATCACCCACAGCATAGTTCCCGTGACTAGTCAATTGTTATCGATTTCATTACAATTAAACAGTTATGTCCCCTGTATGAAGAAACCTAGTATTCTCAAAGACTTCAATTAGACATATCACTATTTCTCAAAGTCCATAATCAAGTCTATTATTAGGTCTTTCATCAGTTAATTCTTGGTCTGGTGTTTCTTCTTATGTCTATTCATTAGTTTAATAGTAATGTTTTCTGGGGACTGATGGTAATATGATGAGCACAGCAAATCTAATTCCCAATTGATAGGGATAGAAAGCTTGTTAAAAAAACAAACAAACAACACAATTCATTATATTTTTACCAAAAGCATTTTATACAAGGTACTTGGATAGTTCCAATGATAATCTGCCATTTACCGTAAAATCAAGTCTAGAAAGAATATGTTATTTGGATGTTGTTGTTAAGCTACTAGTATTTATATCAGTGAGGGGTGAGTGTTTAACTAATCCTTGAAAAAGCACCAACAGGGGTGCGAAGCGCCATTGGGGAAGTTCTGTATACACTGTGGGGTACTGTTATGAATATATGATATGCATTTGCTGCATTTTAATATTTTTTTTAATAAAATATATGTTTTAACTCCAATAATATGGAGTGAGCTTTGGATCCTTGGTGCTAATGATAGGTGCGGGATTTTCCTCACTGTTTTTTGGGATAACATTCTGATACAACATGAAAAATTCCATATCTTTGACCATTTTTGTTTTTTCACCACTTGCTTCTCACAACACACACACACACACACACACACACACACACACACACACACACACACAATTTTCATGTCATGATAGCCGCCACCCTCCCAAAGTAAAAAACATGGAAAATACATAAAAAATCTGTCATTTTAAAAAATAAACACTTGACCCTAGCTAAACAACACATGTTGAGCTAGATTCTGGTGTTTGCTCTTTAAAACAATGGCCAGGAAGACCTTTTCTGGGCACCCAAATATCAAGGGTGCCCAGCTTAGCAAGAGGACCCATTGACCTGCATTCTCTGCATGAGAACTGCAGGACTTTCCTGAATGTTGATGTCACAGCTAGACTTGTGCTGCCAGTTTCAGTTGAAGTAGTGATCCAGCAATCTATTAAAATTTTTCATAAGCGGACCGGGGTGCCCACCCCCAGTACTCCTTCTTTCTTCCCCCTTCCCTCCAGGTTGCCCTCCCCCCTTCCCAATGTTAATGTTAGCAGACCACCACTTCTGTTGATACACCTCCCTTCCAGGTTGCCTGCTCCCATTCCCAATATGTATTGTACATGGCAGCACTGGAGTGCCCACCCCAGTGCTGTTGAACAGTAGCCCTACACTGGGGTGCCCAATTGCCAGTGTCAGAATATGTCTCCTGAAATAAAGAACCCCATTCCTCAAATAATCTATAACAAAAGAAAGCAGTCCTGCACTAATCTGACCCCCCCACACACACCTTCACCCACCCCACCTCAAACTCCTACTCAGCACCCCCAGCACTCCCCCACCCTCCCCACCCACCCCACATCCTAACTCACCCGAACATGTCCCAAGACATAGACCCAGTCTGCAGTTGAAGACATGTCTTGCTGCTGAAACCAGTGACTGTATTATAAGAAAAGCAGGCAAGTGCTGTTTAATGTATTTCAGTGGGGTTTGAACTTTTTTTTATAACTTTGTCATTCTGAAATATTTTTACACCAGATTGTCAACATGGCCTTTATGGGATCCTCACCTCATGATCAATGGCCATGGAATTATACAAATCTGGCCCAAAAGGCAATTTTGCAGTTGCTTTGCAAAATCACCTTTCAGGCGGGATTTGAACATTTTCACCATCCTTGCTCATGAGTTGAGGTCACAAGAAGATTATGTTGAAAATTTGGGGCCACAATGACAAAGTTATGAGAGTATGTTGACATTTCTCTAGGTTCACTCATAACTTTGTTAATTTTCAATATTTTGACCCCAAATTGTCAACATAGCCATTTTTTCACACCACCTCATGAACATGACAGTTGTTGTTTTTCAAATCCTGGCCAAAATGTGTTTCCACAGCTGTGGTGCAGAATAACACCTCAGGCAGGGATTTGAAACTTTTCACCTACTGGGATCATGAGGTGGACTGATAAAGAGTCTAAGCTGAAAATTTGGCTTACAAATATGGTAAAATTACCAAGTCATGGGTTAACTTTATAATATTACAATATTACAATGTTCACTCATAACCTCACTCATTTTCAATATTTTAAATCCAAACTTTCAACTTAGCTGTTTTTCCACACCACCTCCTGAATGTGACAGATGCCATTAATTTTTTAAATCCTTGGCAAGACATGCTTTTACAGTTGTGGTGTGAAATGACATTTTGGGCAATATGCTATAAATGCCACATTTTACGTTTAGATGGGGAGTCAAAAAATGACAATCTTGAACATTTGGGGTCAAAATAAGAAAAAAATTACAATTATTCAGAAATGTTTTGTGTAGTTCCAGTCTTTAGCCCAGCGGGCATGCTTTGTGATCCTGTGCCAGTGAACTGAGTTTGGGGCAAGCTCAGTGACCCAGCTACATCGGGAGAGGGTACTGGAATGGTACTGTTATGTGGCACCCCCCATACTGCGAATGAAGGCTGCCAGGTTGCCCGCATGGGCCCAGGTGCCATATAGTGATGATAGCTCTTCTCTTGGCATAGGGTCCTGCACCTCTCCACCTGTGCATGGCAGAGGGTCCTGTGCATTGGCTAACAGGTGGACTCTTTGCCCTGTGCGTCTGTATCTCCAGCCACATGCCAGCACAGGGACCAGTGGGGCCCTGTGCTTTCACAGCCCATCAGACAGCCCTATGAATTATTGGCATCCATCACTGCATGAAACTGCAGGGCCCTCAGTGTCTTCCCTTGGCAAGGGCTCCATGGGCCCTGCATGTCTGCATCTGTTCATGCAGATCCAAAACAGACTGGAGTGAATGAGGATACAATTCCACTATCTCAAAAAGAAAGGAAATTCTTTGCAAAAAAATGTGTTAGGGTTCAAGTTAATGTCAAAAAATTAGGGAAACGTGGCATTAGGGTTTCCAACCCTAACTCCCTACCCCCAACCCATCCACCAAGCAGCAAAAGGGGGAAAAATTAGGGTTTCAGGTCTCCAGAGTCTTGGCAAATTAGTGATTGTGTCTTCCTTGGGGTTGTCATCCCTAATGTCCACCCTGTTCCCTGAACAAACAATGTCAGATGTGATCTCTTTTCTTCAAGGCCCTACATGAAGAAAGCTATAACTGATTGTGTTGGCAGTATGTGGTGAGACATACTTCTGTACCTTTGAAGAGTGTATCACTGTCTACGAGGCACTGCCTTAGAGTTGTACCGTAAGTTTCAGACAGGAGGCTACAGGCTGGGGGAACGGTGAGCATTAGAGTCAACAACCTCAAGGAAGACCCCACCCCTGATTCACCAAGATTACAGAGACCCAAAACCCTGTTTCTTTCCTTTTGTTACTTGGGGGTTTGGGGCTAGAAGTTAGGGTTGGACACCCTAATGCCACATTTCCCTACTTTTGTGGCATTAACTTGAACCATAACAGCTGCAGTAACAAAGTTTTTTGCAAATGATATTAAATATATCATAATTTGTGGGTACCAGTGTGCACCCAGTTTTATTTATGCACCTGAAATATTTAATGCCATATAAACCACAATAGTGAAGCTCTGTGTTTTATTAAGGTTTCATACTGTACACCGAGGGTGTGCACATAAACCCAGTCTACTCACTGCTGTCATATATAATGTTATTGAATATGTAGTTTCAGAAAATAAAATGGAGGAAAAAAATATTGAAACAGAAAATAGTAGGCATCAACTGATTGTCAGTGCATATGCTCCACATTATACACATATGTAAAGTCACATCCATGCATTATGGATCATTTTGGCCACTAAATGCAAGTTAATATTGTGGCTAACCAATAATTGTATGCAGACTTCATTTAAACAGAAGTGTCACTGTGACTGGATAATTAAAAAGCAGCATGCTACATCAACTAGTACCACCACACACAGACCTTTTCAGCATAACGAAGTAAAGGGCAGGGCTTTAACCTCATAAAAGGCAATCACTGGTAGCACACAAATACTTGGTGCTTACTGTTCAGTAGTTATTTCCAGTGACCCCAGAGGCCATGAGGTGCAGGCAGGCAGCAGTTGCAGGTGGGCAGAAATACTAGGAGTCAGTCCACCATTGGTGAAATATGGGTGTGGCAGATGCAGGATGCAAATGGCAGGCATGATTGCGTTGCAGAGTGGGCTAGTGGTCCAAGAGATCTTGACCTAGCTTGCCAGCCAGAAGAGACAGAGTTGTGGCATTGGATGCTGACTGGATCTTGATTTGTCATGCACATCCTATGTTTGTTGCGCTACTTCCTTTGTCATTAAGTGTCCCACATCATGACTTTTTCCCCACATTTTGAGGTTCAGCATTCCCATTTTGATGGTGAGAAACAGAATTTGTCAGCAGATAAGGATCGCTTGTCCTACTTAGTCTGCCCATTTTGTCCATGCCTGTACTGCCACTGTAGACCATACCCAAGCTCTGGCTACTCCTCCCAGTTTTCCTACCAAGATTCCTTTTGCACCTATCTCATGCATGCTTGAAGCCCTCCACTGTTTTTGTCTCCACTGCCTCCTCTGGTAGACTGTTCCAGGCATCCACCAAACATAGAAACATAAAATTTGATGCAGATAAGGGCCATTTGGCACATCCATTCTGTCCATTCCTGTCTACCTTCTATATTCTTAACATTCTTCATTACACCACTCTTTCAGTGAAGAAGTACTTCCTCACATACCTCCTAAATTCCCCCTTCCAGCTTCATTACATACTCTCATGTACTCGTGCACCTTCTCTTCTCTTCTGCAACATTTCTTCCCTCCAGTATCTTATTCACTTCCCGTGAGGTACTTATTAGTCTCTATTATGTACCCCCTCCCCTGCCTCTCCTCCAGGGTGTACATATTGAGATCCCTCAGTCTCTCCTCCTAGGGCTTATGATGCAGCCCCTGTACCATTTAGTTGCCCTCCAGGTATGACAGGGAGGTTCTTTCGGTTCTAAATTTTAGAACCACCCTGATTCTAGTGAGTTTTTGTTTTTTGTTTACCTGGTTCAGCCCACCACAATGTTTTGCATATTTAATAGCTGAACTAAACATGTGCCCAAACACATGGGGATTTCAGAGCACAGATACATTTGAAAATTGAGAATCTTTATGTAAAATGGTGATATCCCACCCACAGGGCATGGGTTAGCCCCTGTCCTGGTGGTTAATACCTGTATTGTGCAACTAGAGTGAATGCTCATCAGTCAGTCAGCCTCCAGTTTGACCTTGAGAAAGTAGATGCAGATTCTGTCACTGTAAATTGACCGGGGTACTGTTTAATATGCAACTTTCACAGATGCTTTTTGGAATTTCAAATGTGTTGTACACTATCAGCAGAGAAAGGAAGGTGCACCTGTTTACATATGCTATAAAATATGCATCCTTAGGTAGTTAGCAGCAACAATGATCTTAGTCAACAGCATCTTTAACAAATAAATGAAGTAGGAATCTGCTGATTATTTCTAGCCAACATTCTTTCATTCAAAGCCTGCTAGCCTAGAATCTCATGATTTCTAAGTTACTAAGCCAAACAAATGAGTTACATTTGTGATGTTCATACACAAAACTGCCACAGTGGACAGATCTGCACTTCACAAAAACAGCATACCAGAACATTTCCAAATACTCAGATATAATCTTTAATTTCAATGACAGGAGCTAAAACTCCATGTCCATAGGCAAGGTTCAGGTACAGAAAATATTCTTGCTAATGTGGTCTCTATGCGGTTTCACTAAATTGCAACTTGCTAACATGCCTGCTGTCCGTCGTGCCTCCTGGAGCCCACAAATCACCCTGCTATGTGCACTCCTTGCTTGTCCTAACGAGATAAGCCACTGCAACTGTGTTTGTAAATTACTTTCTTTGCAGATCATCTGTGTCTGAAACTCTTCAAGAAATGAATTCTCATTAAATGGTTTGAAATGATGGATCTTAACAGAGTATTTTCAGGAGGGGAAGGCAGTGTAGCATAGTGGTTAGAGCATTTAACTGTGAAACAGGAGACTGCTCTTTCAGAACCCACTGCTGCTACTGACTCTTGGAGGGATATTAAACAAATCTGATGACTTCCCTGTGCTACAGTTCTCCCTGCTGTAAAACTCGATAGAAGATAGGCTGGACCCCAGTCGAAATATGATGTTACGTCTCAATTGCCCTGTCCTCTTTTTCTGATTCAAAGTAGTTGCATTACATTGTTTTGCAAGACCTGCTCTGATTTGCAAGTAAATCAACATGGCTGCCAGACATATAGGACTCTACTCTGTAACACTTTTAATGCCCTTTCTATACATATGTTCTATGTAAGGTTTTAATAAATAGGCATTTGCTGCAAAACATTCACGCATCTATACTGGCAAAAACAGTGTAACTCAAGTAAATCAAGAGAGGTTATTAGCAGGGGTCTGTTTTCACAGACTCCTGTACTGCCGGCTCTTTTTCCTACCACAAATAAAATCTACAGCACACGTGTAGTCCCAAAACATAACGACAGGAGGAGGATGGGACTTGTTTGTTGGTTAATACCTCTAACTTTAAACTGCTGCTACATTTCTCAATACAGCCAGAGACTACTGTAGCAGCTGATTCATAATTCCCATCATGAATCTCAATTTATTGATTTCAAGGAACTGCTGAATTTCCCAAGGTGTGAAACAGACTCTATAGAGATTGGTTACTGCATAGATCAAAATTTTGTTTTGACAGAGGAAGACCACTTCTTTTTGTGTTTGACCAATCTGTCTCCTTGCAATGTGTGCAGAGGGTGTGGCTTGACAACTCTTTACAGCTGCATATTGAGCAGCGTGGGTATATTGCAGCAAGCTTTGATGAAATTACAGACTGTACAAGGGGTATACTGCTGAGCATCTTCCGCCCCATGGAGCTTTAATTATTCTGATGTACTTCATAATCCCTCGTTTTCCAGCCAGCTGCAATGCATTGCTGCTCAGTTTGATACAAGAGCAGCATGTTATAATTGAGAAGTGGGCTGATGCTAGATTGCTGCTCTAAAGAGGAGTTGCAGATAAAAGTTGTTTTGGTACTCTGGAGAACAGAAAGGTCAAGTGGGATGTAATATACTGTTGGTGCATGCATGAATGATATCTGATTAAACAGCACCGCATCCATATAAAATGGTCTTTGTTATCGTCTGCTGTTAAGCTGTATTAAGATTTTACTGATTAATCCCCAGTATTTTTGTTGCTTAAAAAGGGGATGGCAACACTAGCTTATAAATTAACTTCTGAAAATTACTGAATGGTGATCCTAGAATTTCTGGGTTCATTTTTGAAAGCACTATATAGGAGTCCTAAGAAAGTGGAGATGGCTTCTTTTTGGTACTTACTTCTTCTGCTGTTAATTTGTTTCCCAAATTCTCAATGCTGTAATCTTGTAATGGGATTTTTTGCCTGCTTCACATCCCATACAGATGCATGCAGGAGGTGGTTGGGGTATTGGGGGAGGTGCTGGAAGTTGAGGATGTAGATATGAGTGGAATGGTGTGAAGTGGAGTTAAGAGTTAAACAAATTCCATCTTCACCTCTGCTGCTTAAGTTCCTCATACAATATACAGTATGCAAAAGTAGAATCCAACAACTTATTCACAGGGGTCTTAAGCAAAATGAGGACTTTTGTGAAACAAATAGAGTTTGCAGTGTCGCCTTAACAGTGTTCCAAGCCTGGATCTGTACTTCCAGCTCCATAAAAGCAACTCAAAAGAAAACCAGAAAGAATCAATTCATATTTGACATTCTGGCAAACATGGGGATGTAGCACCTATACAGCCACCAACACCTTAAGAAGAACTTTGAAAAAAACATTATTTGGACACAAAGCAGCTGATATTTTGCATTAGCTCTGCATTTCTTATCCCCACAAGCCTGGGTGCAGCGCAACTGGGCTGCGCCGGGGTCAGGACCAGGCGACATTCATCGGTGTGGCACAGCACCATTGAATATGACAAGGGTGGTGCACATACTGCCTTAGCGCAAGCCACAGAGGAGGAGCATGGGGATGCACCAGCACAAGTGCCATTGCGCTAGGTGCATCACCCGTGATATTCAGCAGAGGGCATGCAAATGAGGCCATAATCCATGCAAGGCACACTGGGTGTCCTGGCAAATTGTGCCTGGCACCTTGCCAAGCTGCTGTCATTGGTGGTTGGCTCCCCCTGGTGGGCTATTATAGCCCCCACCGCATGCCTGATTGTGGGCAGTAGTAAGGATACATATTATCCGATGCCCGATCACGGGCAGTGGTTCTGAATACAGATAATCCTGGTGGTCTAGGGGAACCCCCTCCCAACCTCCATGTATGCCCAATCATGGGTGGTAGTAATAATAATATAAATATATTCTGATGCCCGATCTCGGGCAGTAGTAAGGTTAACTATGAACCTATGTCTGATCGCAGGCGGTAGTAATAATAAATATATTCCGATGCCCGATCGAAGGCAGTAGTAAGGATAACTATGATCCTATGCCAAATCACAGGTGGTGGCTGGGCAGTACGTGAGTGGGGTGCTGCCCCTGCTGCTGATGATGGGGAGGTGCTGGGTGACGGGGACCTCTGTGGGTGGGTGGGAAGGAGGGTACCACTGGACCACCAGGTTGATCTCTCATGTTACTACAGCCTGTGATCGGGCATAGGATTATATTTATTCATACTACTGCCAGCGATCGGGCATACAGGGAGGGAGGGGGGGTCCACTAGACTACAGGGACTGTCTATAGTCTTACTACTGCCCACGATTGGGCATCAGAATATGTTTATTCTTCCTACCACTGGTGATCAGACATGGGATCATAGTTATTCTTACTACTGCCCACGATCAGGCATACAGGGAGGGAGGGGGTCCACTAGACCACCAGGGGTATATTTATTCTTCCTACAGCCCACGGTCGGCATGCAGGGTGGGGGGGGCCTGGGTGCTTGTGGACATTGCTACTGCTGGGTGGGTGGCCACCCATGGCTGGTGGCTGCTGTGTTGCGCATTGCAATACAGCTGCCTGCCTCTGGGTGGCCAGCATTTGAGCCTATTATTTACGGCTCAACTTTGGGCACCAGTGTGCGGCGCATGTAGGGGTTGCACCATCATATGCACTGCACATCTCAGGTTGAATATCGGGATGTGACGCATATGCATGGACACACCCCCTGCATCTGCACTGCATACATTACCAATGCACCCTGGTGCATCGGGAGTTGCGCTGCGCAACCTGCCCCTTTCAATATCATGCCGGGGCACATTGGGGTGTTGCACATGGTGCAATCCTGTTGTGCCAGGTGCAACCCCTTTGAATATCCTGGCCAGGATGTTTGATCCTTGAGAGTTCATCAGCTCCTATTGCTTCTTCCCAACCTGATATCATAATACCTTGTTTGTGGCATCACAGTTATTCCCATTGAAACAGACTCTCATGTCACAATGGTGCATTATGGTTTCAGGTAAGGAATATGCTATATAGATGGATGAACTCTGAGGATGAAGATCTTGTTTTTATAGGAATTTCTGCACTTATAAATAACTGAAATGAGAAATTTATAGAAGACATATGAAATACAAGCTGAACTGTGGCTAGATATTATGTTTTCCAAAGTTTTTCCAAAGGTGTCAGTTGCTCTTCAAATGTGAATAGATGGCCAGCCAGTCAGTGATGTGGTACAGCTACCATTCATGGCATCAGTGACCTGGATTTGGGAATGAGCCGGGGTCACTGAGAGCCAGCTAGGGGGAGGAGAACTGAGCAGCCCAGAGGATGCTATTTTCCTCCAGAGAGGGAGAGTCACTGCCTATGCCATTCTACTAACACAGTATGATACGCCCACTGTGGCCCTTAAAGTATGTTTTGATGAACTCAAAGCATAAGTGAGCACATTCACAGGTATGCCTAATAGATGGTGGGCATTCTGTGTACATTTGGGAGTTTAATTGCTGTCCCTGCATATATTGCATTGGGAAGCCCATGAGTATTGCTCTGCCTCTGATGTTGTGCACTAGAGATGCCCAGAACATGTTCTCACAAATGTTCCCAAAAAACCTGTCTGGTTCTAAAATTTAGTACCAAAATCAGCCTTTTTAATTTTATTTATAATTTTTTATTTTTAGTAACCAGGTAAGGCTTATTAGGCACAAATGCCTGTTTTCAGGGGCAACCTGGGAGCACTGGTGTGGTTAAGTGGCTTGCTTAGAGTCACACAGCATGCAAGTGGAGGTTGTGGGTATCAAACCCATGTCTGCTGGATGCAGCAAGCTCATTCACAGCTCATTACTCTAACCTCTAGGTTAAACTGCCAGCCCCAACCTGTTTTTAAGAAGCACAGGTTCAATACAGTGGTAGCCAAATATACATCCCCATTAATCTTTAGATATACTCAGATGTATTCCAGGAAATCTCACTGAAATAAATGGAGATTTCCTGTAACATATTTAGATATGTTATCTATCTGTCTGCCTGTCTCTCTCTCTCTCTCTCTCTCTCTCTCTCTCCATCAGCTATCCATCTATCTATTTTGAATGTTTTTCCTGGAAGAACATAATGAGCTGATAAAAGCTCATTTTCAAATTCAGCCTGCAGACACGACAGCATGAAGCAAACAACTCACAGAGCAATAATTTATCAATACAATGGTGAAGAACAACAACAATAATATAAAATGCAAGTAAACAGCTGAGAGTAATCAAATTAGGATCTTGAAAAATAAAAGTGTATAATAAACAAAAAGATACAAAGTAATAACAATAATTGCTCAGTTATGAAGTAAACGCTAGATAGTGAGCAGTGCAGGGGCAGTGTCACTGAAGAGCCCAGGCAGAATAGAAGGGTTTTGGAGCAGTAACAAGAGTGGGGTGTGAAGTTACAGGAGAGGGTTTTAGGGGATGAAGGAGTGGAGGCAGAACAAATAATATAGAGAAGGATAGACCAAAGTTTGGAGAATCTAAAAGTGAATACAGCTTGAACAGCTGATGGCTTAGAACAAGGGCGGTTGAATGAATGAGTAAGCTGAGTGGCAACCATATCACAAAGGGGCACAGTCTTAAGCTGGAGGGTGGAAGGTTTAGGAGGGAGGTCAGGAAGCACTTCTTCACAGAGAGGGTGGTGGATACTTGGAATGCACTGCCAGAAGAGGTCATCTCGTTGAATACAGTGGGCAACTTTAAGAGAGGCTGGGATGGACATAGGGGGAAGGTAAGAATCATGGGTAGGGAGGATGGGAGGAGTGTGAAGGGAGGGAAAGGACATTAGTTCAAGCTGTGGACCCTGCAATACGAGCAGACTTGATAGACCAAATGGCCTACTTCTGCTGGCTTCTTCGAATATTCGTATATTCGTATATGAGTTTTGAAGGGAGTAAGAGGAGGATGGGTTAGGAACTAAGGTAAGAGTATACATAGATAGATAGATAGATACAGATAGACAGACAGACAGACAGACAGATATGGATGTGTATATATTATAGATATAGTTAGAGAGATGTGAATATATGTAACCCCCCCCCCCGGGGGTTTGGGGCATTAGTCAGTGTACTAGAATGTACACTGTAGGGATTTATCTTGGGATATTTCAACTCACACTCTGACAGTGTTAATATTTTTCTGCCCCAGACAGCTGCTGTATACTGGAGTACCTTGGGGGGCAGGCCTTGCTCGTGGCCAAGGAAACACATAGATGATGAGGTGAGAAGTTGGTGGCAGAGGAGTAGGGTAGATTGCCCACTTGGAGAAGCTGTTCAGATTCTCAGGAAAGGGGTAAGAAGAAATGTGGGGCTCCAGGCATGGCAGCAGCCATTTCATGAGATACCCTAGTCTAGGAAAGGTGGTTCCAGTGGCCAGCGGCATGAGAGATGGGTGGCCACAGTGAGAAATACGAGCCTATGTTAAGGCTGGAGCCAAGGGAGAAGGGTCAGCCCTGCTGTACCATCTGAGAGGGAGCGCCAGTTGAAACATCCACTGGGGATGTGTGACTCTAGTTCTTGGGGACAGTTGTCCAGAAGAGATATGTGTATATGGAGTTTCAGTGAGAACAGAACCCACTGCCCCAAGCTGAGAGGCTGGCAAGTTCCAAGCAGAAGGGAAAAATGAGTCTTGTGGGGGGGTTAGAGGCAGATATAGCCCCATGAGATCATTGTTGATGCTGCCTATGGATAAGTGAGCTGCCTTATCTTTAACGGTCATCTGGACCATGTCCCTCAATATGGACTCAGGGTGCATTTTGTGGAGAGTGCTGTGAAGTGCATTCTTTTGTATTGATATTTCTGGCCTCATAAACTGATGTGATGACCTCGGTCCCTGTGTGTGACATGTTCCCACCTATGAACTGTTATTAATTTCTCAGTTCCATGGAGGTACACCATTCTATTTTATTAAATGGGATACCATCAGTTTATTGGAAATGGGATGTTGTCTCAGTTTTTTGACTGACTGTTTTTGCCACTGACCATCTGTCCTCTCCTAGCCCAGCACCCTGGTGAGATAGCATCACTCTGCCTTCAGAGGAACCTGGAAAGTGTAGGCCACCTTTTGCAGTTTCTGCTGTGGTCACCCCCTCCCTCAGACAGTTACCACCACCATACCCCTAGACATCAGGAAGGGGGTGGACTTCATATATATGCTGTATATATGTGTGACGAGCATGTAGATAGAAGATAGACAGACAGACAGATAGATAGATACATACATACATACATACATGTATATATTCATACATGCACAGACAGACAGACTGTCAGGTAGGTAGACAGACAGACAAACAGACAGGCAGACAGACAGACAGATGGACAGACAGGCAGACAGACAGACAGACAGACAGACAGACAGACAGACAGACAGATAGATAGACTGTGACTTACCATATGTTGGGCTGACATAGTAGACTGAATTGCAATATGAGTACCTATGCATGCCACTAAGATGCAAATCTGCACAGATTACATGATTTGAAAATAACCTTTTAGATCCTTTCTGGGTTCTAACTGGAAAATGTTCTCCCCTTCCTCTACTACACACTACAACAAAGTAGGAACATTAATAAACATACTGCAAGTTGACCCCCCAGGTACTCCAGTTCCTAAGTTGTATCATAGTGTGTGTGCTAATAGAATTTAGGGAGCTACGCTTATCAGTATATTATAAAAGTAAGTCAAGCACATTCTTCAGGTGAGAGAATGGGGAAGCACAGCAAGAGCACGGTGCTGAGTACTGATAGCTACTTGTAGGGCACTTAATACAAAGCTAAGTTGAAAAAAGTATGTGAGTTCCACGTGGAGTAAACTTGGAGTAATCTGACAACACCGAATGTGGTGAAGAGGTGGTATTCTTGCTTCTTTTGTACAAGAAAGCTTTTTCATGTCCTCAAGACTGTACTTAGACTGTATATATTATAGCCTCCTACTGTATCCACAGTATCCTTAAATCAAAAGCCTGAATATGGAGTAAATGCTGTATCTTACAGTCACTGGAAACATTTTAGGCAACTCTTTGCTGGTTGTTAGGGAAAACACTACCACTAGAGAAAGGTTTCCTAGCATGAGATAAAGAACAGCCCTAGGATTTCCTAGGACTGCTCAAGCATATAGCCCTTTGATAAGTTTAGACTTTTTTTGAGTTTAGGAGTTCTTGGACTCCCAACTGTCCTACGCTTTTCTCATAGAGTGGGGAAACATGAATTTCCAAGAGGGAGAATTTATCCTGGGAAAGCCATGAACTGTTGTTGTGGTACTACCAAAACTCTCGGAGAATCATCAGAGCATGCTGTATTCTTCGATCTGGGAGTCCACAATACTGCTGAGGAGAAATCACCAGTGAAGCATATCCCTTAAGACAGTCATTTAAAACATGTGCAAAAATGTTATAATCCATATTCAACAAAACAATAGGCCTCCAATTGTTAATACTAGATTTCTCTCCCTTTTTATAGATGTAAAGTAATAAGCCTTCGGAAAAGGAAGGAAGAATCATATCAGAACTAAAAAAAATGCGCATACACTATTTCTAAGCCAGCTGCAATCTGCTGACAAAAGGTTTTATAGAACAAGTGACGGATACCATCCAACCCAGGTGCAGTATTATTAGTCAGAGTCTTAATAGCATGTAGTATTTCTGACTTTGTAATAGGGGCCTGCAATTTAGTGGTCTCAGCCGGAAAATCAAGAATACATACTGACTGTAAAAAATGTCACAATGTAACTCTCCTGAATAGAAGTATGTGGCCGAAGAGATTAATAGTGCCTCTTTAACTCTTCCAATTCCTCTGGTGAACTAACCCTCATCCCTTCTGAGGAAATCAGGAACTCCATGTCCATACTTTCCCTAATTGTTTTACATGCAGAAAAGGGGTCCCCCATGGGAGTCTTTTGGGTGCTGTTGTCCAGCATTGCGTGAAGTATCTTAGCACTGTCATATTGATAATTGTTCATCTAATCTTTTACAGCAGTAATTTGAGATGCATAATCCTGTGTAGAGATATTAGCCAAAGTATAAAGTATAAAGTCTTTGCAACTGTTGTCTGAGAGATAGATATTTCGCGGAAATTTGTTATTGCTCAATGATTCGCCATACTTCATAAACCAAACCTTGATGTTCCGTTTTGTATCAGTCCACCATTTCCCTTTATCAGAATATAAAAACTCCACAGATAGTCTAGCTGTCAGTAAGGCACCAATATCTCGGAGAACTATGGGATCTGACAAAACCAAGGTATTAAATTTCCACCTACCATGCTTAGCTGAATAGCCAACCACCTGGTCAAATGAGAGAGTTAACATGAGGTGATCCAAAAATTCAACTGGAGTAATGGTCAATACCCCTTTAGGGAGAGTTGGGGAAATAAACACATAATCAATAGTGGATGTATATGTATTCCATAGATAAGTAAATTTTGGGCCTTTTACATGATAGTTGTGACAATCAATTAAGCCAGCTGTGCCAGCCTTGTGTGCCAAAGCATAAGAATCGCAAAAGACTTTCTTGCCCTCCTCCTTTTTCTGTTTTTTATCCTGAACAATACTACAATTAAAATCCCCACAGAGAAAAACTTTATAATTTGTAACCAAAAAAGGCTGGATTAACTTCATATGGCAAACCTTCTCTGCTTTAACTTGCGAGTTGTAGACATTAATAAACCGGCAATTAATACCTTTCCAAACACCATCCAAAGTGAAAACCCTCCCTGGAACTAAATCAATCAGTTTATGTAAAGTAAATGAATAAGAATGAAACAGTATTCCCACCCCATCAGCAGCCTCCATTCCAAAGGACCAATAAGAAAGGCCCCAAACCCATTCTTTCTTAAAACTCCAAATATGCTCCTCTGTATACATCCAAGTGTCCTGAAGCAAACTAATATCCAATTTTGCATCATGCAGGTACTGAAATACTGCCTGTCTTTTAAATGAATTCAATAAACTATGAACATTGACAGATCCCAAGGAACCAAAAGCCATTCATGAAATTTAGAAAAAGGGATCTAATTCAGAAAAGGCTTACTATTTTTTTTCCTTTTTTTCCTTTTCTTTTCCTTATATGCCCCTTGCTCCATAGAGCAAGTCCCCTGCTCTGTGAAGGATTTCTGAGAGTCAGAATCCCCCACCTCCATTTCAGAATCACCCCAGGACGTAAATAAAGCAGAGTAAGAATTTTTTGTTTTCACTGGGGAGGGAGGGTGGGAGGAGGTTTGGGAGAGAATGGGGGGAGTTGGGGGGAAGGATGAGGGGCTGATGGGGGATCAGGAGGTATTGTCTTCATAGACCTAGAAAACCTTCTACAAGGTAAAGGATCTTGGGCGATCAGTCCATGCTTCCCATCCACCTCCTCGACCGGTTCTGAGCAACTGGTAGAGATATTGGTGGCAAAGACTCAGGGACCAATGGTGGACCCATCATAGAGTTCTGTAGTGCTGGTTGTACTGACGGCTCCTCTGGGAGCAAGGTGAGATCTACCATCTTAGGTTCGGGAGGAGGGAGGGGGGTTCCTGAAGGGGAGCCGACATAGAGGCAACCTCAACAGTAGTCGTGTCCTGTGCCTGCTGTTTGAGCATCTCTGGACTAATACAGGTTGCTTTATTTTGTGCTGCCCATGGGCAGTCCCCAAAAACATGACCATACTCTTTGCAGAGATCACACCATGTGTGATTTGTGCATTGCATTGTAACATGACCAATTTCCCCACAATTACTACATCTAGGCTTGTCACATGAACTCGAGAGATGGGTTCGAGAGCCACATTTGTAGCATGCTCGTGGCTGCCCTGCATAAAAACACCTCCCCTGAGTCCTGCCCAGTAAAAAGGAATTAGGGATGTGTTCAATGCCAGTTTCAGACTGTCAAAGTTTCACCTTATACTTCCAACCACCTGTCCAAAACAGTTCACTATCAAGCATGGCCTCAGGTTCCCCCAACACATCACATTTCTGAGAAATCCAGTAAGTGATATTCTCTACATGAACTCCTTCATTCCAAAACATGACAGAGACATATTTCGCAAGAGGTTTAGTCAGCAGGATCACGACAAAGGGAGTCCATGTAGGAGAAAATTTAACCTGCCCATACCTTTCCCAAAACAAATCTAATGCATATGCTGTACGAAAGTGCACATCAAAGTTATCCTCCCCTAAAATATTAATGATGGCATAAACCTCTCTTGGAGTAAAATGCAGAGAATCCTTTAAAAGAATTTTCTCAACGTGATACCTATCAGGCCTATCTTTCAAACCCCCTTTATGATGAATACGCACAGCATTCCTACAGGGTGCAGCTTCCTCTTTAACTTTAGAAAATAGGTCAGACAATAAAGGTTTATTATCAGAGTCTGCACTCTTAGAAACATTCTGTAGTGGAGGAAGATCTCAAGCTTGTGTTCCATGTGATTGTAAGGGTGGGAAATCCTGAGAAAGTCTGGTAGTGTCAGCCCCCCCAGGGAGATCTATTGGGGGAACCAAAGATTTAGGTGTAGAAATTGCTTCCTGTTCTACCTGTGGAAAATTAGCATGTTTAGGCTGTTCCAGTACATGTGGTTTCCACTCCGGAGAAGCTTGTGAGAGAGGAAATGGGGAATCCCAATTTGGGTCAGGAACCCAAATACCTCCAGAAAATTGTTGCCAACCTGCTCCCTTCAATGCCTTCTGAGGAGATCATGGATCACAGGGAGATGCATTTGCCATTTGCATGGTAGGTGGCGCTGTGGCCAAAGATATGTCCGGTAGTTCAGCAGGCTGTTTATGTGCAGAGGTGAAAACAGACGTTTCATTTTTAAACTTAGTTTTACTCTCTTGCTTTGAGCCAGCTCCTGTAAAGGAGAAGTCAATAATCCCTTCTTGACAATTTTTCTCAGTTTGATACACCACAGGCTGAGAAGGACCCACAACCACCAGTTGTTTGAAAACAAAACCAGCAGACCTAATAAGCTTAATGATAGGAGCCGCCGCATCCAAAGTTGTTGTAACAGGAGGGTCTAGATTTGCACTCGCTCGGTTCCTAAATCCGTCACCTTTGAAGCTTGTACTGCACCAGGAATGGAAAGAACTACAGGCTGTTGTCACACACCACTATCAGTGTTTGAACTGCCAGCCCATGAAGCCTTTACTGTCAAACAACTTAATACTGACTCACCCGGCCCCATCGGGGCATTAGCTCCTGCGGTTTCAACCAAGCGCTTGACAGGCGGGGTCTCAGAGATGACAGGGGAAGCTGCACTAGAAATTCACGCTGCGAGGCGCTCACTCTCCTGTCCATTGCTCATCTCCTCAGAAAATACCACGTCTGTGATTTCTTGTTATTAATCCTCCAGATTGCAAATCAAATCAGTTTCCTTGTCCACCAAAAAAGGTTTGCTCAAATCCTCAGTGGAAATGTAGACATCAGCAACGTCCTCATCTGAATCTTGACTTAAATGTACCGCATCCTTATTTTCAGCCTCTGGCTTGCCCATGAAAGGAGAGGAGGTCTGCTCTCCCTTCTCAAACACATCTGCACTCTCCAGCTCTCTGGCCAGAGTGGCCATCCTGCAAAAGGACAGCAGGTCCTGTTACTGTCAGATTAGGGGAATTTCCCCGGTGTCCTGGCCAAATTTCCCTCCTTCACTAAAAATACCACCAACAGCTTAATCTGATTCAAGGTCAGTTGCCATTCATCTGTATCCCGCTCCCCTGGGTCATGCCTGAAAATAGGCAGGGTTTGTCTAGTGCACTTACCCGGTCAACAAAAACTAAATAAATAAATATGTATGAGGGATCCCTCATTTGCATAGGTGCAGCACAATATTGTGCAAGTCTACACTGTCAGGGGTGCATGGCGCATATGTGTCCTTTGAATATGGACACATCCCTGACAGCCAGCACTCTTCCAGGTTAGCGAGACACAAATCCAGTTTGTGCCATGCTAACCATTTGAAAATGGGGGCCATTGTCTGTTAACTCCCAAGACTGACATAGTTATAGCTTGTTAAAGTTGCAATGTTATCCTATCTGAATTGTAACTTTTATATTTTTTATGTTTTTTGCATTGCTCCGAAAAAAATTTTTTTGGGAGGGCTTATATATTAGTGTTGTAGTACTCATTAAGACCTTTATTTAGATATTTAGATTGCCCTTTAGTTCAAATATTGATGGAGTTATGGCTTGTTAAAGTTGAAATGTGGGGAAAAAACTAAGTCAAAATTATTTTTTCGTATGAAGGGATCTTTTTTCATGAGGTTGTGTTGTTCATATGAAAAAAAAGATTCCTTCATATGAAAAAAGAATGTGAACAAAACAGTAAATCCGAATTCTTTTTTGGTATGAAGGGAATCTTTTTTTTTTGCATGTCCCTATTCTTTTCTCGTATGGTCATATAAAAAAAAAATTGCCATGAAAATAGATTTTAAAATATGTTAAAAACACATTTCTGGGTGATTTTTCCCAAAACTAACTGCAGAATCCAACTAACGGGGGCCCGATTTGCAAGATGCAGTACATGTGTTGGTGTCTCTGCAGGATATCATTTTTATGGGTTTTCAAAATAATAAAAAAAAAAAAAACAGAAACAAGATGGTGGCGATATGAAAAAAGAATGTTTTCTAATGAAAAAAGATCACCCCATATGAAACAGATTCTTTCTCCGCATGGGCCAAATTCTTATTTTGATATGAAACAGCTATCCAAAAGACTGTACTGAGCATGCTCAGAACTAACATTTCAAATCCTTATAACTCTGTAACGGATTAATAGTTTTTCACCAAACCAGCAAAAGGCACCACTCAGATCCAAGCCCTTTCTACCCTGAAAATTGTAGAGCAAAATTCCAAACCATCTGGGCACAAGGCAAAGACAAAAAGCAGCAAAAAAAAAAATATAACTTTTTTTTTACCCTTTTTTCATTATCCAAATCTTGGAATCTACACATCCAGCTGGAATGAAACTTGCAAGTCAAGAGGCCTTGCCCCCAAGACCGTGCATGCAAACTTTTGCTCAAAACTGTTGAACAGTGATGAAGCTATGAACGTGCAAAATTAGGGGTTTAACATTAAACAGCCTGCTCAACCCTAACTATAGTGGCACTACTGCACCACTATAATATACAGTAATATAAAATCAGCTTCTTTCATAAACAACATGCTTTTTGTGTGACACAAGGTTCTATGAGTTTTTTGTACTCTTTTGGCATCTAGTGAAAGCGCTTATGAAATGGACTTACCTTCAGCTGTTATAATGGGCCTGGATGCCGAGCTGTGTGTCTGGTTGGCTGGAGTGTAACTCTTGATTAGAACAGCTTTGTGGAGAAATAATTCATGTTCTAAACCATGAATTATTTCTTTGAAGGATCCTAAGCATAGATTGTCAGTTTTTGAAAACCCCAATGAAATAGGCTGATCAAGTTTATAGAATAATATTCCACCGATTACGTAATCTGTGGAATATTATTCTGTAGTGTGCAGAAAATGAATCCTCTGTTAACATGTAGTGTTGAATACTATTCAGTGGTTTATGTAAACCTCTGATCACTAATCAGCAGTTTAAAACAAAAATTCCACTTTTGGAATTGTGGATTTCTGCTTGTTTCAGAATTCTATAGAATTAGGCAGAATCTCCAAAGCTCCATGGAATTCTGGCAGAGTCAGAATGTGAACATGCTGCACATCTCTATTTATTTATTTATTAAAAGTTGCATATAGAAGCTGTTCCAGTGGCACTGAGAGTTGAGGAGCTGGTCGCCACACCTCACTCCATGCCGGTAACCCACATTCGCGAACAGGTGCTGGCCACCGGGGGTCAGCAGGGAGGAGGATTGAGCATCCAGAAGACAGCTCTCCTTCTCTGGGGAGGGGGGACTCCAGCAGTTGGAGCTTGCCTGGTACCTAGCAGAGGCTGGGGACTGACACATCGATGCCGAAACACAAGGGTTGGGGTGTGATGCAGATGCTAGATGGGGTCATGCACGGGAGCGTGTGTGGTGCCATCGCAGGTGTCAGTGCATGTGCTGCCCCTGAGGGAAGAGAAAACACAGAAAATAGCTCCTGGTGGATGACGGGGGAGCTTACAGGCCCTGCACCCAGCTAGCCATGGTGCAATTCTGGATCCAGTTTCAGTGGAGGAGGCCCCCCTCCACCACCCCACTGGGGGGGGGTAAACCCTGGGAGCATATGTGCCGGTTGGTGGACACTGGGGTTATGGGGCTGGGGCTCACCCTGATTACAAGGGCCGTAAGAGCAATAGGAGCATAACAAATAAAAAAATTAAAAATAAAAGTTGCATACAGGATAGATTTACTTAGCCTCAAAAGAGTCATTCATAAGAACATCCTGGCACAGAAGTGCAACAAGCTACAAGAAAACAACCTAAATACAATACAGTACATACAAAGTAAAATTCGACATGTTTTGCAAGTTATAGCTATAACCCATTGAAGTGTTGATGGTATTTTGCAAACGTTTGGCAGAAGTGGAATATGTACATTTTGCCCAGCCTTAATACTGATATGTAAATTATGTTAACCGTTGCTATGCTGCCTGCATGTATACACATCCTAAAAACCTATACGTTCTAAATCTTCTGCCAGCCTAATGGTTAATAGTGATACATTGTAGAGGGAGAGCCATCCCTTTTAAGGATAACAACAACAACAAAAATACTGTATTTTATTTATGCAGTTCATCTAAACCTACATTAATTTCTTCACTTGTGCATTGTAAGAATGAATAAAAACACAATCAAGCACACGTTGAGCACCCCCCCCCACACCATCTCAGACCTAATGCAACACATGGGCAAATGTAAACTCTGCTTTTATAGAAGGGATTTTTATCAATGGCGGACATTCATTGTGTCTATACAGAGCTTCAGTTAGTACCCCCTAAACCAGCTGTACAATGGCATAGGCTGAAATGCTGAGAAGTACTGAAGTGTGTGTGTATTATGCTCAAAAAGGAGAAAGACAAAATAGACATTGTGATACCTTTTATTGGACAAACAAATAATTTTCAGTATGCAAGCTTTCAAGCCTTACAATGTCCTTCTTCAGCTAAATTAACATATTCACAAAAGAGAGGAGACCCTTAGGTTTATGGCAGGGAGGCCACTGACTATTAGCAGGTCTCTGTTGTTAAATAATGTTACCCTGGTAACCGAGGAGTCAGGATGAAATGTGTCTCGATGTTGTGGGGTGGGGAGAAGCACAGAGAAACAAATATATATTCATCAATGTAGGTGAGAGTCAAAAATTACAGATAAATGACTTATTTTAGCCACTGAAGAATGCTAAATAAAAATATAGAGAATACTGGATGGGCAACCATGCACAACCAGCCTGTGCTGCCTCAGAAGGATTCTGATTACCTCTGACTCAAGATTAAAGCTCGAGAGGTCCAAGGTAATCAGAACGCCAAGGTGGCAGCTCAGGCTGGTTGGGCATATGGTCGCCGATCCAACATTTTGTATAGCATATAGGTGGGTGGTCGGGTTGTTCTCGGAGTTTAATAAACTCCAGATGGTCATCTGGGATGTGAAAAAAACACTGTGGCCATCACAGCAGTTCACTTTCATTGTCAACTGCTTGATGTACACGAGGTGGTTGTTTCCATTTAAAATTGAAATCCGTGCAGTGTCTAGAGGTTTCCACAATGCTGTTGTGCCACCAAAGGGTATACTCATATTCCATGACCTGTGAAAAGTGGTACAACAGCATTTTGAAAGGGAGGAAATGCTATACATAAAAATGTTCTACAATACATTATTAACTATTTATTTTAATGTTTTGTGGGTCATCAGCATTTATTGCCACCTTATGTTGGTCACAGAGACACTCTTAACCAATGGGAGAACAGATTGGACAATACCTCATGATATTACAATGGCTTCTGCTGCACTCAAAACAGAGTAGTGAAATCAAATAGAAAATGGGTAGCATATAATAATGGCGATCCCTTCCCCAGCGCATTTCAGGGACGGCTACATGGAATAGGGCGGCTGGATAGGGGGTTGGCGAATATAGTGACTTCCTGTCACTATACATACACACGCTGGGGGGGGGGGAGCAAGCACACACAGGAGTGGACGTGAGGGGTTGTGCTGCAGTGGTTGCCGAGCCAACCCTGTGGTGAGGTGAGTGGGTTGCTGGTGCTGGTCAGCAGGGTACGAGGTTCGGGTCCAGGCGTTGGTGCAATTTTATTGCGCCCAGTTGGAACCTTTTATATGTTTTTATGTTTTCACCCCCCCAACATGCACCCCTCTAGAGTTGAGAATCCTTTACTAGGGGGCTGTGGGGCTGGGGTGGGGGGTGCAGCCCCCACATTAAAAAACTGAGTCCCCAGTGTCCTTTGCTGTGCGCCGAGGTATTAGAGTGCTGAACATTTTTTTCAGCACTTTAACTTAGTGATAATGGTAATCGTCTTTAGGCTTTCGTCATTATCACATAGATCCCAGAAAATGTTACAGCTTCATGAAAAGAACTAATCTGAAAGCTCCACTATTTAAAATGCATTCTATAAACTGGACATACAGTGCGCTCACTTGGAATATGATACTAGTCATACTTGTGAGAGAGAAGTACTTTCAAACTCTCTCATGGCTCTGCCATTCATGAGTTATGGTCTCACCCCACACTAATGAAGATAAATAGCATATTCTGAGTCAGGCCATTGTGCATCCCAAACATATCTGTAACATAGAAATGCATATACATGCCTGCTGGACCCCCATATCAAAGTTCCAAAGAGTTTCAACTGAAGTACTGAAGCTAAATTAAAGTCGGGGGGGGGGGCACATTAAAGTAAAACCAAATATGTGAACGATCACCTTCTCTAAGGACGTACCTGAAAACATGTTAAATTCAGATTAGAGTGCCTTGTTAGCCAAATCTTTGAAAAAAATATTTCAACAACCTAAAAAAAATATCATTTGATTGTTTATGGTGTGAATTTCCAACTGCACTGAAAATCAGGATTTTTCATATTCAAAAACCTATTACACTGCCTGGACCAGTGGTATGGCAATGGGGTGTTATACGGCCACAACCTGTGAAATCAAGGTTTGTATTGAAGCCATAGATTTCCTCACTGTGCCCGGCTGGAAGCTGAACCAGTCACAAAGACCAGTTCCTTGGGAGGGGGACAGAGAAAGAGCAGGTCACCTAAGGAGCAGCATTGTCAGTGACTGTGAAGGCAGCTGCTGGCAGTCACCCTTCCAACTTAAAGAAGGGTGCAATCTGATGAACTGGATAGGTTCAAAGTGTCGAGGTACTGTGTTTCTGGTCATCTTTCATGTACCATTACATTTTGCATATTTTAGTAAACAGACACTCAGAGCATACTCTGGAATGTAGCAGCTATCTTTTGCATTCGTACGCATCTGATTTGGGAGTATGGGCTAGCATGTATTACTGAAACTATGGTTACCCTGAACATTGGGATCAGGGACATGAGGAACTAGGGAAGAAAAGGGGGTGCAACGAAAAACAACAGGATTCATATAATAGTCATGGTTACTGTGTTCAACGAGAATTACTAATACACACTTTTTTTTGGTCAACATACAGTATGAAAGCACATTTGATTGAGGGGGGACTTTACCCAAAATATGTCCACAGAAATAAACCTACTGTTCTATATATAGTGCTTCTACAAGCAAGTTCCAACACCAAGTCATATGTTCTGGCTTAAATAATTGATGTTGTACAGCAGGATAAGTCTTCCTAGGTAGTTTCCTATTAACATTTAATGACCTGTCAGACCACATCATGTCAAAGTGCAGACAGAGTGCTCCACCTGCACATTGCGCAGTACCTCTTGAGCTTTACTCTTGAGTCAGAGGTAGTCAGTACTGGAATAGTAAAAGTCTGCTAAATACATAAGCTTATTTATTAAAAAATTGTGGCTGATTTAATACGATCTGATAGTTTCTTCTGTTCCAGGCTGTAACACTGACCATTTTTATAGAAGTTATATTCGGCTCTGATGTAAACAGTTTTTGTTTTTGTATACCTGTATGAGGGGAGCTGCCTAATCAATGCAGGCCATGAAGTAGCACCATCTAGTCATGATGTAAGAGACTGCGGAGCCCTCCAGTGTTGAACTAATACAACCACAGCACCCAACAGTGGTGAGAAACAGATGAAAGATAAATTCTTGGTCTAACTCCTCAGGGCATGAGAATTCTGTTTTTGGTTACACTTAAATTAAGTGTCTGTTTCAATGTAACTAATCATTAAATACATGCAGCAGGGTAATTACACTGTAGCAACATGTTGGTTGCTTTGCAATTACACTGCAGTTATAGTTTAATTATATGGTAATTACAGTGTAGTTAACTGACAAAGAGAAATTCTGTTTTTCATGTTAACCTTTTTAGAATTCTGTTTTTTGCTGGATAGTTAGAGCTGCAACCTTGAGAACTCAGGCTCCCTGGCTTGATCTCCAGCTAGGGCTCTTAGGTGGATCTGTCAGCAAATGGGACAGACATAACAGTTATCAAGAACTATCACATCTGAAGCTGCCCAATGGTCTAGTAGAAGCACTTCACTCCTGCACAGCACTGTAAGGTACTTATTTATTTATGCTCTTTATTAAAAGCTATTGTTGCACACTATTCTGGTGCCATGTGTACTTGTTTGTGATTATCCAATTTACGGCAAGCTTATGCCAAATATTTGGCACAAGCTCCTTGAAAGGAATACCCAGGACTGACATAAGCTGGACCAGCAAAAAGCTGGTCTAGCTTGTGACATTTGCCACACAGGATAGAAAACCCCGATTGCCGTTTGGGTGAGTGCCCTATGCTGCTTATACTGCATGTATTTAAAAAATCAGGCTTATGCCATTTGCAAGAGTTAGAAAATCCAGTCCCCTGTTTTTTTTAAACTGTCTTGGTTGGTTTTCTTCTGTGATTGGAGCATCACTTGTCACTGGCGAGCCTCATCTCATCCCACCTCCACCAGTGGGCATTGCTATGAACACTGGTAGTCAGAAGAGCAACTGGCATAAGGGAAAGGTTGTAGGGGATTAAGGATCAACAAGGGGGTATCTTTCCAACCATATTATGCCAGTCAGTTCTGTCATACCTCACTTGAAGGAGAACAAGAAACTGCAGAAACATTTGTGGTTTTAGAACTTAGATTACTATGCTTACACAGTGCTTTAGGCAGTTGAATGACAGCCAGCCTTGATTACTAATGCAGCTGAGCGCAAACAGTACATGGTTATTTGTACAGTGCATTCATAAATACAACATTGCATGACTGTTAAAGACGTTTCAATCTGACTGAAAGGTGGTGCATGGAAAACATAGCCTGTTAGTGGGTTTAGGATGTCCATTTTGATGAGGCTGCCTACATCACATAATAAATGTCACTCGCGTTGCGGGATATCCTGACTTTCTCATTCTCCAGCTCCTTTTTTTGGGTGGGTGGGGGGTTAGTATGAACCATTGTAGCTATTTGTCATTGTCCATTGACCATGTGACTGTGTTATTTATAGTAATAAAAAAGGAAACCAGTGGAAATGAATCCCAACTAAATGCAAGCTGCATCAAAACTATTCTGGGACAGAAGACTATAATTAAGGCATGTCGTAGAAAGCATTTCTGTTATTAGAGCAGCCCCATTTTCAATGCGTGCCAATTCCCAAGCTGTTGTCACCAACTCCTCACATTGCTGACTGTGTCATGCAATCCTACCTATGTTAGGTACATGTGTGGCACAGTAGGAGGAAAGCATGCTAAAGTGGGCACGGTAAATTCAATTAAAAATGTTTTCTCTGTAAGTATGGATGCCCTCCCTCTAGCCGTAGGGGGTGTAGACATTTTATCAATTTCTGTTTTTAGAATTCTTTAACCTGCATATTTGTTCTTCTTTTACAGGCAATGCAGTTGATTGGTTAGAGCATAAAGCTGTAAAACAGAAGTGTCTGCTTTTAATCCCAGCATAGCCAGGGGCTCACTGTTTCACCTTGGGCATTCACTATAACTTCTTAGTGTTTCAGACTTTCCAGATGTTTGAGAAAAGCACTGCAAACTAGTGGTCAGGGCATAGAGCTGGAAGACGTATCACAGGTGTGAATTCAGCCACAGCCACTGGCTATGATGTGACCTTGAGTAAATCACTTGACTGCCATGTGCTTTATATCTCCCAACAATAACAGAGGTATATGGCTCCACTGGAAATGTAATGTTCATCTCACTTGAGCTTTCCTGGGTAAACAAATTCTACAACAAAATAATTTCAAAGTTGTTCCTTTAATGAGTGGTAGGGCTGCTGCTCATGATGCTAAGGACCCTGGTTTGGGAGTGTGCCAGGATCACCAGGGTTCAGCAAGGAGGGGAAGGAGGATTGAGCAACCCAGAGGACATTCTTCTCTTTTAGGGATGGAGGGAAGCTGGCTCTGCTGTGATACTGCCTCCTGGGTGACAACAGGCAACTGGGCAGTCAGAGCCTCTTCATAGGTGGGAGAAGGCTGGCTTGTACCATGCTACACACGAACACCATCACCACTAGCATCCTGAGGGCTGGGAAGAACAGGAGGAAGCATTCAGAACAGTCAGAGTGAAACATGGTGAAAAATGGAAACAGAATTTGTCAGCACAAAAGGACTGCTTTGCCCACCAAGTTTGCCCAAATAGTCTCTGTTTAGTCTGTGTTCGCAGATCCTAACTGGTCACCAGTGACCCTCCCTCCCTCCCTCCTCCCTTCCTATTTACTAATATTCCTCTGGGTCTATCCTATGTATGTTTGAAGCCCTATACTGTTTTCAGCTCCACCACTTACCCTGGCAGTCTGTTCTAGCTGTCCACCACCCTTTCAGTGGAGTAGTACTTTCTCACATCCTTCTTAAACTCCCCACTTCCAGCTTCATTGCAGCCCTCTGGTCCTGCTAGCCTCATGCATGCCTTGCACTGGTGACTGAGGCACCAACCCCAGTTAGATCCTGAGACACATGGGGTCAAGAGGCTCCCCACCACACCTGCCATGGGGATAGGGAAGTCATGCAAGACTAGGTGTTAGGTAAGACTGGGAGAAGATGGGTGATGGGGCTGGGGGTGGTCAACCAGAAGGGATCCTGTCCAGGTCAGAAGAGCATAGATGGATAAAAAAGAATTAATTACCAATTTGATTGCTTGTTTATGGATAGAGTCTACCCTCATACTATAGAAACACAGCCTCTTGCAAAATTTAACCAGGGCTGAACTCACACCCCTATATTTTATAATCTTCTATAAGACTAATATTTGTAGTGCATTTGTAGAGAACAGCAAGAAGAAGGATGTGCTGTTAGAACTTTACTACTCTACTGGGAGTAAATAACTAGAACTCCACTACTGGGACCTTCAATGTAGGGTAAAAACAAAAAAACAAACAAAAAAATAGTGTGTTTGTCTGAGTTGGGTGAAGTGAATTGTTATCTGTGCAATTAGCTAGGTGAAGAAGGAAACTGTAAATTAGGGGGAGTGGCTTAGGCAAAAGGAAGCCAGGTGTTTTGAATTTAAAAACTGCCCTAGATAGTTTTTGGCAGAGAACAGCAAGAGGAAGGAGGTTATGTTAGAACTTTATTACTCTACTGGGACAATATAGACCTCCCTCCCTCCCCTTCACCCCCACCACCACCCAAGCCAGTTCTACTTTTATAGGCACAGGATTTGACTGACAACAGGAACTTCCTGTTTGGAAGCAGGAAGGAGTGATCACAGAGGCACAAAAGACTCACCATCCTAGAAGGAAAAGAGTAGTACTCCACCCCCTTAGCTTCTGGAGGTCTGACTCTGAACAAGTAAGAAGAACACTACTGAGGAATATAGGAACTTCCTGTCCCAGAGCAGGAAGATCAGGAGCTTTAAGGGAACGCAGGCAGTAGGAAAGTAGGGAGAAAAAAATAAAAAATAAACAAAGAGAGGAAAGATTAAGTATACAAAACAACAGTTAAGGGGCCACAAATAAGACATGATGGGAGTGGTGCAGTGCAGTGGCTGTGGAGCAGCAGTCTTCCGGGAGACATTCTAGAGGATGTGGTGTTGTCCCATCTGCAGGCACCTCTCTGGGCTGGGGGAGGAGGTTGCTCATCTCCAGGCTGAGTTGGCCAGGATTTGGGGGACCTCCTCTCCCACCCAGGGACCACCAGGGCCACCACTGCTGCCTCAAAGTTTGCCAAGAAAGAGGAGTGGTTGTACCACAGTGGGCTCAGGTAGGGTGAGGGTGGTGGACAGAGGGACATCCCTCCAGTTGTTCCTCTCCACAATTCACATGCCATTCTGGCAGAGTGTGGTTTCTCTATGGAGGTACCCGCTCCGGAGACCAAGGAGGATGCTGGAAACTTCCACAAAGGAGACCCACAGGAGGGTGGCATTGGACCCCACATGGGAAGGAAAGAACTCCTGGTGGGGGACTCCATTGTTAGGAGGGTAGAACTGGGGGAGGGAGGGAAGAGGGAGGTAAGGTGCCTGCCTGGCACCATGGCTTGGAGGGACAGGGAGTGAATCCTCAGGATTGTGGGAGAAGCTGCACGGGGAGGGAGATGGTTGTCATTGTCCACCTAGGGACAAATGATCTGGCTGGGAAAGGGATCAGAACAGTGGAGGAGGAGTTTGTGGAGTTGGGGAGGGGCCTTAGATAAGTAGGATGCACAGTAACCTTCTCAGAGGTGCTGCCTGCCTATGGCATGGATGAGGCTAGGGTGCTCCACACCATGGGATTCAATCAGTGGTTTAAAAACAGGTGCAGAGCTTAGGGTTTTGGCTTCACTGGGGACTGGGGGTCCACCTGGAGGGATGCAGGCCTATACTGGCACAATGGTCTGCATCTGTCCAGGATGGGAGCCAGGATCCTTGGTGATAGGTTTAAATGCTTGCTTAGCAAGCATTTAAACTAGCCAAAGGGGGATGCACTGAAAAGGAGCAGGGAAATCCTAGCCCCCCCCAAATCAGGTTTGTAAGTAAGGTAAACACCAAGAAAGAGACGTTGATCGGGAGAAGAGCTAGGATAAATGGAGAAAAAGGCAAAGGCAAGTAAGGACAGGGATGGGGCAAAAAGGGGTAAGGTCATCAAAAAATGGAGGGTAATGAGTACCAATGCTCATGGTCTAGGTAACAAGCTCCCTGAACTGGTGGCCTTGATGGAAGAGGGATGCCTGGATATTGTGGCAGTCACAGAAACATTATACACAGAGAACCATGACTGGGATGTCAACATACCAGGGTACAAAATCTACAGGAGGGATGGGGAGGGTAGAAGAGGAGGAGGAGTAGCTCTTTATGTAAGAGAAGGGATCAAAGCAATGGAACAAAAGGGTAAACAGGGAGGAAAGGCAGCACTGTGGGTCACCCTGGAGACTGTAAATGGCACCACAATCCGCACACGGGTTGTATACAGACCCCCTTTCTCAGGGGGAAGAAATGGAAAAGGAAATGATAGAAGGCGTCCTTAGGATGGCAGAAAAAGGGGAGATATTGTTGATGGGGGACCTGAATATGCCAGATGTTAACTGGAGCACCTTTGCTGCAGCCACATCCAAGAGCAGGGCCATTGCTCAGACAGTTAATGTTGGAATCCACTCAGGAGGGAGCAGTCTTAGACCTGGTACTCTCAAATGGGGACAGAGAGAGGATCTCAGGTCTAGAAGGAGTTTATGTGATAACGGCGAACACCTAAAGGCAGTCACCGTTATTACTCAGTCAGAGTGCCGAAAACATTTTTAGCACTCTGACAACCCTGACACCTCAGAACAATGGTTCCAGGACAGCATTTTACTGCTTTCTGTGGTGGAGCGTGCCCCACACACTCCTCGGGGGCCAACTCTGCAGCACCCCGTAGTTATGATTCTCAACTCCAGGGGTGTATGTTGGGGTGAAAGCAGGAAAAAAATAAAGGTTTGGGCCTGGCGCAATAAAACTGTACCCGTGCCTGGACCTGAACCTGGTATCTCTTCCACCGCAACCACTAGCCAACCCCCGACACCATGACACAGCTCGGCCAGACACTGCAGCATAACCCCCTACAGCCTCTCCACCCCCTCACAGCCCATGCTCACCGTGCTCGCTCACACCCCCCACACGTGTACACATAGCAACATCCTGTTGCCCAGTTCACCCACAGCCTCATCTGGTCACCCTAGCCTCCAACATCAACTGAGGGATTGTGCCGGGAAGGAGTCACCATTACGGACTATAAACTCAGCTGCAGAGTCAAGCCATACAAAAGTGAGGGTACTGGACCTCAGGAGGGCTGACTTTGCTAAAATGGAAGAGTGCCTCAGAAAAGCACTAGCAAACAGGCAAGAAGGAGGGGGTGGAGCAACAATGGGGAAAGATCAAAACTGCCATCACAGAGGCAACAAGCCTTTGTGTGAAGCAAATAAACAAATCAAAATGAAAGAAAAAAACACTATGGTTCTCAAAAGAGGTGGTGGGGAAGGTTAGGGAGAAATAAGATTGCATTTAGGAAGTATAAGGAAATGCAGAAGAAGCAGGACAGAGAGCTGTACCAGTTAAAGCAGAAGGAAGTGGGGAAGGCAGTCCGAATAGCAAAGGCCCAAACTGAGGAAAAGATAGCCAACTCGGTTAAGAAGGGGATAAAACCTTTTATAGATACATTAGGGAGTGAAAAAAGACAAAGGGAGAGATAGTGAGGCTGAATAAAGGGGAGGTTGGTGGGCGGAGAGGGACAGTGAAAAAGCAGGGATACTGAACGAATACTTCTGCTCAGTATTCACAAAAGAAGAGGAGGGGGAGGTACCTAATCCAGTCAATAGAAGCTTTCTGGATAGGGGGGTCAATCCCAGTCCTTTCACAGAAGAAAGTGTTCTGAAAGGACTCCTAAAACTGAAGGTGGACAAAGCAATGGGGCCTGACGGGATTCACCTAAGAATTCTAAAAGGACTAAGGGGAGAACCAGTGACACCACTGACTACCCTTTTTAACAAATCATGGGAGGACGGTGTGGTACCTGAGGACTGGAGAAGGGTGGATGTGATTCCCCTTCACAAAAGTGGGAGCAAGACAGAGGCAGGAAACTACAGACCTGTCAGTTTGACCTCAGTGGTAGGGAAAATGATGGAATCACTTCTGAAGGAAAAAACTATTGAGTACCTAGGGGTCAGTGGGGCACAGGACCCAAGGCAGCATGGATTCACAGCGGGAAGGTCATGTCAGATGAATCTAATTGATTTCTTTGACTGGTTGACCAAAGTAGTAGACCAGGGAAGGGCTGTGGACTTGGCCTACCTAGACTTTAGCAAGGCATTTGACACAGTCCCACACAAAAGATTAATAAACAAATTAGCCAGCTTCAGAGTGGGTCCCTGGGTGGTAGCTTGGGCAAAACATTGGCTGGACAACAGGACACAGAAGGTAATAGTAAACAGAGTCCCCTCTGAAGAAAGGGGGGTTACTACTGGGGTACTGCAAGGTTCAGTACTGTATCCATTCCATTTTAATGTCTTTATAAGTGACATTGCAGAGGGACTGGAAGGAAAATATGCCTCTTTGCAGGTGACACAAAGATCTACAACAGGGTTGATACACAAGAAGGGGTGAAAAGGATGAGAAGGGACTTGACAAGGCTGGAGGAATGGTCAGAAGTATGGCAGCCTGGATTGAATGCAAAGAAGTACAAAGTAATGCACCTGGGAAACAAAACCCAGGGGAAGAATACACAATGGGGGTGGGTAGTAACAACAACAAAAATGGAAAGAGACCTGGGGGTAATCATATCAGATGACCTAAAGGTTAGTAAGCAATGTCGGAGCAAAGGCCGATGGCACATTTTTAAGGTAGAAAAAGAAATGGGCAGACTGGATGGGCCTTGCGGTCCTTATCTGCCGTCAACGTCAACTTCTAATGTGAGAAGGCAGTAGGGATGGCTGGGGGGATACTGGGATGTATAGGGAGAGACATCACAAGTAGAAAACAGGAAGTTGTTATCCCTCTGTACAGACAGTTGGTGAGACCCCATCTGGAGTACTGTATCGAGTTCTGAAGACCCCATCTCCTCAAGGACATAGACAGGATGGAAGCAGTCCAGAGGAGGACAACTAAAATGGTGCAGGGTCTGCAAGAGAAGCCATACGAGGAAAGACTAAAGGAGCTTAATATGTATATCCTTGAGGAAAGCAGGGAGGGGGGGACATGATAGAAACTTTTAAGAACCTCAAGGGAATCAACAATGTCCAAGAGGGTAGCATCTTTCAGAAAAAGAGATGTGCAAGAACAAGGGGACACAATATGAAGATGGGGCAGCAGCTCAGGGGCAATGTGAGGAAGTATTTTTTTTACAGAGAGGGTGGTGGACGCATGGAACGGCCTTCCTGAGTAGGTTGTGGGGTCAAAAACAGTGGGGGAATTCAAGAATGCATGGGACAAACATAAGGCAATTCTTGTGGGGGGTAGGAAGAAATAGGCTGTTGGTTAACTAGCTTATCCAGTAGGTAGGGAAAAGGGCAGACTAGGTGGGCCAAGTGGTCCTTTTCTGCTGTCAAAGTCTGTTTCTATGTGCAGGTGGAGCACTTGCTTTACCTCCTCTAAAGGACAACACCTCCAAGTTCCAGCAGCCTCTGTTGCTTTACCATATTAACCTGACAGTGTACTGTCTGGGAGACATTGGAGCCCCATATTCAAAAATGAGCAAAGTGGAGTGCAAAGTTTTTTTTCTGCACTTGCCCATTGCCCAGGACCCTGAGGATGCTATATTCAGTCAGATGGCACACTGGCACTATCCTACTGAATATAGGGGCATATTGGTGCAGCGCTAAGTCGAATAGCACAGCCCCGACATGGATCCTTGCAGTGCAGGAAATAGCGCCCCCAGGCGTGATTGCACCGGTAGCTTCCAGCATGATATTCAGACGTCCCCATGCAAATGAGCCCATTGGGCACGCAAGGTGCTAAGGGGCCATTTCCATGCCCCATTATGAGCATATTTGCCTAGGAAGTGGTGACAGGTGTGTGCGCCTCTGTGACTGACTCTGCCCACACCCTGATTGCCCGGTCCCATAACAAGCTGAAATTTCCTGGCATCTAGTGGTCCTCCCATCCTCTGATTGCTGTCCCATTATGGGAAAAATGTATCCCTGGTGCCCACTGGTCCCCCTCTTTCCAATCACTGTCACGCTAGTTGAAAAATATATCCCTAGTGCCCAATGGCCCTCCATGTCTCTCTGATCACTGTCACATAGTGATTAAAGGATGGCCCTGGTGGTCCATTGTCCCCCCACACTCTGATCACCAGCCTGTAGTGTTTAGAAAGTATCCCTGGTGCCTAGTGGTCCCCCCACCTTCCAATTGCTTTTCTGTACTTTGTAGGATGTATCCCGGTGGCAAGTTGACCCCCCACCCTCCAACTGGTGACCGGTATGTTATGTGATATATCCCTGGCATCCAGTGGTCCCCTCAGTCTCTGATCGCTGGTCCTGCAAAAAGTCCTGTGTGCTATGGTGTCCAGTGCTCCCCTGTCCTCTGTGCCCAAGCACCAGTGAACTGAAAAATGCCCTGGTGGCTAGTGGTCCGTCCCATGCTCCAATCACCAAGGTGTCCCATGATATGGGCGACTCAATTTGAGCACCTACAATAAGGGCAACAGTGTAAAAACAGTGTACATCTGGACTGCAACCCCCCTCCCAGGCATTTCACGGTCTCAGAGTTTGTTATTAAAAGTGAAGGGGTGTGCATGGGGCATAGTCCCCTGCATATACTATTCTGTCAGAGGTGGGATCACGGTTCTAACAATTGCTAAAGTTGGTGTGCACTGTCGTTGTCTTCGGAGCTTTGTTTCTGCCGTTATGCGCCTCACCCTTATGTTTTTGCCAGTATCACACAGACTAGATTGCCAGCCCTGTATTATAATACTGATGAGAACTGAAGGAAAACATGCAGTTTGCAAAGATAACTATAACTGAAGAAAATGACTCATAGCCTCTGGCATCTAATGGTACCCCCCACCCACCGATCCCTGTCCCCATACCAGTGTAATCTGTCCCTGACTGCCAACCCTGCCCATCCCCTGTACCTAAAGTGCCAGTGCTGTGGCTGAGAGATGGTGACTGGCACAGCCCTCCACTCACCTCCTCAGCCAGCCGCCATGTGACAAGTCAGGGAGCATGCATCCTATGTATAATACAGGGCATGCATCCTCTGTACTGTACAAGAAGCGTGCAGCATACGGTTATTATTTTTGCAAACTGCAGGGTTTTCTTTCAGTTCTCATCAGTGTTGTCATAAAGGGCCAGTGATCAGATGGTGGGAGGGACTACTAACACCAGGGCTTTTTTCAGTTCACCAGTGCCAGGCACAGAGGATGGAAGACCACTGGCCACCATAGCATACAGAAGATTCTGTAGGGATGGGGATCGAAGAAAGGGGGACCACTGGATGCAAGGGATATATCATGCAAAGTGTTGATGCTGATTGGAGAAATGGAGGTCCACTAGCCACCAGTGGTACGCCCTACAAAGTACAGGAGGGTGATCTGAGGGTGGGTGGGTGGGACCACTAGGAACAAAAATACATCATAGATACTATGAGCCAGTGATGAGAGGGTAGGATGGACCACTACACACCAGGGATACATCACAGACACTATGGATCAGTGATTGGAGGGTGGGGGAACCACTAGGCATCAGCGATATTTCATGGACACTACAGGCCAGTGATCGGATGGTGGGGGACCACAGAGCACCAGGGACATTCTTTTATCATTACAGGACAGCAATCAGAGGGAGGGCGGGCCACTGGGCACCAGGGATATATTTTTTCTATAACGGAATGGTGATCAGATGGGGACCACTAGGCACCAAGGACTTATATTTACTTACTGGAGCTGGTGATTGGAGGGTGGAGGGGACCACTAGGCACCATGGAAATATTTTCTATACCAGGACCAGGGACTGAAGGGTGGAGGAGAGGTTGCTCTACACAAGGGACTTACTGTTTTAAAGATGCCAGGGTTTAGGGGGGGTAGGGGGGTGCCACTGTCAATGAGGGTTCAGGTGTGCTCCCCCATGGCCAACTTAGTTGTTGGCTGCTGTTGCTCCAGGCAGCCACTAGGGTTGCCCAAAGTAACTGAGTCTTTTTTTTTTAATTCAATAAACTTGATTAAACTTGATTACAAATCAGCACAGCATAATCATAAGAAAAACAAACATCACTTGAAGTACAGTTCAAAAGACAGATGAGATGATCATTAGCCTAGTTTTCAAGAGAAGTAACAATTACAAAGAGGATAATACAGAATATGTAGCCTTTCCAATCATGCTATAAAAGTGCCCCCCAACACATTCCTCCCCTTCTCCACCAACCCAAAACAAAATACAAAACAAAACCATCCCCCCACCCTCCCTCCCTCTTTCTCCAGAGATTGAAGTGATTCCAGAGACAATAACAGCAATTGCACATGGGATGTAGGGAAAGAGAAAAAACAAAACAAAACAAAAAATAAGTAACTGAGGCTTTTTATTGGCGATATTTCTACGGAGTAAAGTGACCACGCTAAACCCTGTTGTACAGTCAAATGTGCTGAATATCACACTGCACTGATTTTCCTGTCCCGTCCCTCCCTTTGCCTGCTGTATACATTTATTTTGTGTGCACTAATCCTGTCTGTGCACACAACAGTCCCCTCTGAATATTGCATATGGGTGCAAACCAAGGCAAACACGGCACAATCACTTTGCCCACAAGTTTTTAATATCGGGCCCCAGATTTGTTCAGATAATCAAGAGTTCGGATAATTGTGGGGATCCATTCATAAGGAAAACCAGAGTCAGCAGACAATGTCAGAATCTGGATAATCATGAGATCTGGACAAACTGGAGTTCAGATTATCGAGGTGGCAGTAGTATTAGTAGTAATAGTAATAGTCTCTGTTTGCTTCTGACATCCTTCCCGGAGACCCAGGGAGCCATTACAATATGACAATAATACATATAGCCATAAATACAGTTAACCCAACCACTTTAAAACCACAAGAATAAATAACAAAAAACTATATATAGCTTATATGACACAGTAAACAAAAGACAGGTTAACAATTTAGGATGTGGTCAGGAAGATGTTACTAATGATTCCCAAATGCTTGTTGAAAAAGATATGTTTTTAAGCCCCTCTTAAAGGCCTTCACCAAGAGGGCCTCCCTCTAGGTTCTGGGTAGACAATTGCAAAGGGCAAGACCCACTACCTCGAATGTCTGGTCCCCAGAAGCCTTCAATCTACCCTTTGGAACCACCAGAAGGCCCTCCTTGGCAAAGCGCTGCAGGCGAGCCTGCAGGTGCGAGTGCAGGAGATCAGCCAGGTAGTCTGGGCCCAGTCCATGTATGAAGTTGTAGGCTAAAAAAACCCACCTTAAATGAGATATGCCACTTCACTGGCAACCAGTGCAGATCCCACAACACTGGCCAAATATGGCACAATCTAGAAAGGCCTGTAAGTATCCGGGCAGCCGTAGGTGCTGCAGTGTACTCCCGCTAACTCCGGGTAGACAGCATTACAGTAGTCTAGCCTGGAGGTTGCAAGTGCATGTAACAGTGTGACCAGAACAACAGGAGGGGTAAAGGATCTAATCTGAGAGATATTTCACAGGTGGAAAAAGCCATTCCAGACTACAGCTGATGCTTGAACCTCCACTGTCATGCCCCTGTGCAGTATGACTTCCAGATTCTTCACCCAAGAAGAAGCTTAAATCCCAGAAGGACTAAGACAAAGCTCAGTCTCTCTCTCGGCAGCTGCCACACCCCCTCATGGCCCAGCTCAATCACTAGGACTTCAGTTTTCTCTTAAGTCTAAGCCAGCTCAATGACGTCCAGTCTTGGATCTCGGCCAGGCACCTATTCAGTACATCAACAGCACCTGGGATCCCGGGAGCAAAAAACATACAGAGCTGGGTATCATCTGCATAGCGGTGAAACCCAAACCATTAACGTCTAATAATCTTGCCCAGGGATAGCATGTAGACCATGACCAGCATGTGCAACAGAACCAAGCCTTGGGGTATGCCACAGGATAGAACCACCGGGCATGAGGAAAACCTTCCTAGTACTACCCTTTGAGTTCTATCATGGAGCTAGGACTCCAGACAGCAGATGACCTTACTGGAGAGTCCTGCGTACTCCCTGAGTTGATCCGAAAGCAACCTATGATCCATAGTATCAAATGCTGATGAGAGATCCAGGAGAACGAGAACTGACCATTCTCCTTTATCCCTTACCCTGAGCATGTCATTGTGCACCCTGACTAGAGCCATCTCCATGCTATATCTGCCTCTAAATCCAGACTTGAGAGACTCAAAGATGTTGAAAGCTGGGAGGTGTGCCTCAAGGTGAAATGCAACAACCTTTTCAATAACCTTTCCCAGAAGGGGAAGGTTAGGAACTGGACAGAATTCACCAAGAGGTCTGGATCCAATGATGTTTTTTTCAGGAGTCGTTTCACCAGTGCACATTTAAGTGCTACCGGGAACCATACCTCTCAAGTGTCCCCCATTACGAAGGACATCTCTCATTTTGCCCCTTAAAATTGCTGTGTCCCTCATCCGTCTCTCATGGAAAAGGTACTGCCCACATAAAGAATGTGCTGCAAATTCAAAGGTTAAAGCAGAAACTCTAATATTTTAAAATACTAAATCAAAATAAACTTTGTACAAGTAAGCACTATAGTTTCCACAGCAATCTGAGCTTGTATCTCCATGTTTGAGGATGTGTCCCTCAGTCTGAGGGTCTGTGTCCCTCATTGTCCCTCATTTTTGGGGTCCAAACATGTCCAGGTCCCTCATTTCAGTGACAAAAGGTTGAGAGGTATGCCGGGAACAGCCATTCTGATAGGGAGCACCGGGCAATTGCAGTGAACACTGGGCCCAGATGCTCAATACAACTCACAAGTAGTTGCATTGGGCCTGGCTCCAGGTTATAGAATGTTGGTCATAGCTCTGAGATCACACCTCATACCTCCTCCATTGTCACTGGCCACAACTCCTCCCAAGACCACAGACTGCATCCCTGGCCCACAACCTCCCCCCCCCCCCACTGCTGGGCTTCCAAGGCCCAACTGGGGTAATTCCAGCCATGATGGAGGACAGCCTATCTGAGAAGAACCAAGCAAACTCTTTGTATTTTGCGGGTGTAACTGCTCTCATGGGCTCCAGGCAGGCAGGGTGGAGAAGCCTGTCTACAGTCCAAAAGAGCTGAGCCATTCAGTTCCTCCCAGATTGTACCGTATACAGTTTAAGAATTTCTCTAGGCATGATTTGAACTTAGTGATGCAGAGGGAAGCAAACTGACCCACCACCTCCCTGCAGGCTTACACTAATCAGTGCGTAAAGTAAATAGATGATACCTAAGATATCTCTACATTCACATCTTAGTGTAAATGACAAGTATTTTATGTTATCAAGCAGCTGAATCACCAGCGTACAACAAGCACCAGCTACTAATGAACAATAGGACATAAGAGGTGCAGGCATTAGGTTAAGTCATGTGCTGTAAGCAACAACTTAGGGCTCATGACATTTCATGATAACGTCACACCCCCAAGTGTCTTTTTATGATCATAAATGTTTTTCCTTAAAATCTGGTTTAAAATCAATACTTTCAACTCTTGATTTTTATACAGTGTGTTTTTGCTCATCCCCCCACTCCAATGAGATCAAACTGGCCTCCTCCCAACACTGATACCCCACGCAGTTTCACCAAAGGGCCTGAGGATCAGCACAGGGTCTTAATATCACAAGACATTATGCTGCAGCAATATTCCGCGCTGCCAATACAGTGCAATATATTGCTTGCAGCGTAAGTCTTGTTTTTGTGGGGGCTCTGCCCCATGCACCCCCTGTTAAGGGGGGGTTGCACCCCCGAGCCCCCCCAACTAAAATAACTAACTCTGAGGGGGGAGTTAAAAGTAAATATTGCACAAAGTGTGAAAAAAAGAAAAATTCCATGTGTCTGGGACCAGGAATTGAACCCGGTCCCAAACGCACTGCCTGCCTCCCTTGCTGCTAGTGGCTCATCCCGTCAAGCCATGGCAGCTGCTTGGGTGGGTGCAGTACCGCACACAGACCCATTCGCAGTATTGCACCCTCTTACTGTCCTATACCACGCTGTTTCTGTTTCAGGGTTTTGTCATAAGCTATTAAGCATACAACATATTGACCTGGTAGGTGGGGATCTAGTAGGGGTGGGTGATTTATGAGTGGCAGTGCCTTCATCCTTGTGCCTGAGTGCCCCCTCCCCCAGTTTAAACTACTTGTAGTATAAAGCTAACTATTTCAAAAGAAGGAAAAACATTGTGACATCATAGATCACAGATATTGTGTTCTACTGAGTTATATATTTATTTAGAATTTCTGCACATTGAAATATCCTCATTTAGACTAATAGCCTAGTTTCCAAGAGGATTCTGGGGGAGCAGTAAATATGATTAACAAGTGTGTAATACATTTGGAGGCAGTACAGTGCAGTGGTTTAAGGCTCTGAGCTGCAAACCTGGAGACCTGGGTTTGAATCCCACAGACCCCGCTTGCATACTGTGTGACCCTAAGTAAGTCACTTAACTTCCTTGTGCTCCCAGGTTGCACCTGTAAACAAGCTACTGCATAGTGTATCTCTCCTGGTTAAACAAAAAAAACAACAAAAAAAAACCCATTAAATATAGATACAGACTGCAATAATATAAATGAGAAGTAGTGATGCACAATTATACAATGGCAAGAAAAAATCCTGGACTCTTGATTGGTCGGTCTTGGGTTGGACTCATGCTGTTATCCCAGTACAACATCACGGGTCTAGTCTCAGCCTCACTATGAAGCTGGAGATGATTGTTTGCTTGATTTGTTTCTGCTTGATTGTTTCATCTTCTCTTAAAAAACAAAAATATTTTTCCACACAAAAACATCTTCAAAATTATTTTTTTATTCTGTATAACAACGAACCATTGTATAATAGCAATAATGCCTTCCAGGGTGTGTGTGTCATTTGGGATAATGTCACGCCTCAGTCGTTGGATGCACTTGGCCTGCGGCCTCGTGCCGAACCACCTGAGGTGTGATGTTATCCCAGCATGACACACACCCTGTCGGGCATTATTGTTTAAATAATAAATACATATCTTATCCTTCAGATGAGCCATTAAAACATGATCCCTTATGCCCATCTGTGGCCACTGTCCAGATAGAAGTCAAAGATCCCATGGTGCATATCAAAACAGAGTAAGGGAGGTTCCCTGGTGTCATGGCCAGCGTTCCCCCCATCAATAAAACAGGTCCATGTGACCCATTCCAAGGGGCACTGGGAAATAAGCTATCACAGCTTAGTATGCCTCTCCTAATAAAAAATTACAAATGAGTAAATAATAAAATAAGCACATATTTAAAGAGAAGCAGATTAACAGAGGATTCTTAGGCAGATCATATAGCTAGAGAGGTTCCAGGATCAGGGGTAGCACTGGCAATCTGGTTGCAATATGAAGGTTAGAATTTTATAATGAACAGATAACAAGCAAAGTCAGTCTCACAGTCTGCCCAAAATTCAAACATGCCCTATTGCCTGGGGCAGATACAGGAGTAGCTATTGTGGTTTGGCAGTAAAATTGCCACAGAAAATATAAAAGGATGCTTTTTAAAACTTAATTAGATTGCAACAGCTGCTGTTTTCTGGCCCTGTGGTGGACAATAGTGCCCAAATAAAACTCATCTGAGTTCATAGGGTCTATTAAAAAAGAATTCTGACAGGTATTACCACCTGAATGTGGATGACTGCTCATATGTGTACACTTGATCTGCTAAACTATTTTGCAGTAATAGTGTAGTTAGGGAGAAATGGACAGACTGGATGGGCCTTATCTGCCATCAAATTCTATGTTACATTTACCAAGCTGGCACAATGGTGTGGTGTGTTGATGCACTAAGTGCCATGTGCACCCACCACACTGATGCTCCTGGTTCAGGAATTGACCAGGATTGCTGGGGGCCTGGCCCAGAGAAGGAGGATCAAGTGTTCATAGACAGCTCTCCTCCTTTTCGGAGGGGTGAACACAGTGAGTTGCTGCTTGCCTAACACCCAGTGGAGGCTGGATGGCATAGCATCAGTAGATGCTTCTCAGAGAGCTGGGGTGGGGAAGGCTCTTCAGTACATATGCTGTCTTCACACTGTATGCCTGCACCATGGCATGCATTCCAAATTTTGGGAACAAGAGAAAAAAACAAAGAGAAAATGCCCCCTTAGCACCAAGATGATGACTGGCAACTCCACAGGCTCTGCTCCACTACCCGTGGCATCAATTCACCTATAGAGGTTTACAAGCAGTTGGGGTAAGGCCCAGGATGGTGGGATATGGGCCTAGGGGGTCACTGTAGGAAGGGGGGTGCTCGTGGAGAAAAGGAAGATAAATAAATAAGAAAAAATGTACCATGTATGCCATTAAGTTGATTTTTTTTGGGAGGTACCCTTCTGGACCCTTCCTGGTTATCGATTGCAGCTGCTGCCACTGCCTGAGTATTTTCCACCCCTCATTGACTATGTAATATCATTCTTGTGCTGTTTAATACTCTGTGAATAAAAGTAAGTAATGCTATATTCTTGTGCTGTTATCATGCATGACCTTAAACGACAACATAGGGTATAAAGGGGTCAGGGCCAGAAACACAGCTATGTATAGAACTGGGTGTGGGAAACAAAGAGGGTTCTGGTGTGCAAATTTCAATTTCATTGCTAAACTATTGTCCAGTCGCTTTGAACTTCTGCTTGGTTTCTGAAAGCATCTATTGCCAGATGCTTTCCACCTCATCCTTTTCATGTTGTCTCTTTTGGGTTTCTTTTTCCTCCAAATACCTGCTTTGGATGCAGGATTTATGACTGTTCATATGGCTGGCAAGGGTCCACAGGAAGGTTGCTGAGGTTCACAACTGGCCCCTTGGTCTGTTCATTGTGCATCAGTGTTGCTTTACAACAAGATGCTTGGTACTAAGATTTTAATATACAAATGCAAAGCAATAAGAGCTAAATTACATAGCTTTAGATATTTATAAAACCCTGTTGTGAAGATATCTGAAAGTGGTTTAAGTGGCAGTGGAACAAATGAATATGTTGTCATCAGTGACAATGACATCCCTTTCATATGCTAAAAAGCTTCTATTTGAGAGGCCGATTGAGTAAAACCTACTCATGACATTTCAATTTTTTTCATCTTTGAAGAAAGTTACAGATGATTTTATAAATATACTTTGTCATTTTCATCTTCAAAAGATTTCCTTTAACTGAAGATTAAAAAAACATGCAGCATCAAAACAAAGGATTTTAATAATTCATGGGTTGGTTTTTTTTATAGCAAAGGTGATTCTACACACATGACAGTACCATGACAGTACTGTGCTTGAAAATGCTAAAGATGCAAAATTATTGATTTTTTACTGGCTGTTACCAGCTAAAAATTTACATTTTGCTTGGCTGCAGCTTGTGGGGCACCATTCCATCCCTTGCTCTCACTTTCACTGATTCAAGAATTCTCTGGTGTCAACTTGCAATTTGCCATCTGTGACAAGCATTCCTTGGGGTGGAGTGGTGCCTCTGTGCCCTTACTTCATCCCAATCAAGCATTCCATTGTCTTCATTGGCACAGTTTGCTCTTACACCATCAGTATCAAGCCCTATCCAATGCCATTTTCCCCCGTCTTCACCACATCTGCTGTCAAGTACTCCTTGATATCCAGTGGTCTCCCTGACCTCACCTTATCCCAGTAACGCACTCCCCAGAGTCCAAAGGTCCTCCACCCTCAACCAGTCCTAATTAAGTACTTATGCTTGTTTAGTGGTCTCCCCATACCCCATGATTGTAAAGTGCCAGTGGTGCTCTCTGCATGCCCTCATACCCTCCAAATCAAGCACTCTCTGGTGTCAAGTGTCCCGCACAGTCATCCTGTACCAGTCAAGAAGTTCCTGTTGTTCAGAGTCCCGTAGTCCCCCCCCAACCTTCAGCTAGTTAATTAATCCATGGTGTCAAGTGCTCCCATTTTCTCACCCTGTCCCAATTAAGCACACCTTACTGTCTTGTGTCCCCCACTCTCACTCTGTCCCAATCAAGAAGTCACTGGTATCCAGTGGTACCACCCTTACCTCATTCCAGTTAGGTATTTTCCTGCTGTCCAGAGGTCCCCTGTTCTCACACCATTCCAGTCAAGTACTCCCAGGTGTCATGTCCCCCATGCCCTCACTCTGGCCCAGGCCAACATTCCCTTAGATCCAGTGGTCTGCTCCCCCTCACCTCATCCCAAGCAAGTACTTTCTGGTGTCCAGTGATGCTAATGCCTTTACACTAACCCAGTCAAGCCCTCCCTGGTGGGCAGTGGTCCCTGTGACTTCATCCTGCCTCTGTCACGGACTCCCTGGTGTTCCATGGTCCCTCGTCCTATCCAAATCAAGCCCTCTGTAGTGCCCAGTGTTCCCCCACCCTAAGCATGCCAAGACATGCATTCCATGGTGTCTGGTGGTCCCCATACTTCATTCCCTCCTTGTCAAACATTCTCTGATGTTCAATGGTCCCACCTCCCAGCCCAGTCATGCATTCCTTGGTGTCCATTGGTCCCCTCACCCCAGTCAAGCAATTCCAATTTCCAGTGGTTCCTCCAGTCAAGCATTCACCCTTTCCAGTATTTTTCTGCCCCCAATCACCACATACTATACCTCTGTTTACCACCTGCCCGTGGTTTATCCAAAAAGCAAAAACGGAACTGAAAATTAGCCCATTCTTGTTGGAGTCGAACCAAAGTTACCACTGGCCTACTTTGATTGCCACTAGTTGGGGAGGGCAGGCTAGGGAGAGGCTTGTTTAGAGTTATAGGTAGATCTGTGCCTAATAGTTCTTGTATGGATTTTGACCATGTGGCCTCTGCAGATAGATACATACAGTATGCAAAACTAGGCCATTACACAGATATTTACTTCATTTTACTGAGCCAGTGATGTAATATGAAACTGTTCTTCTGTTGAGATGTGTGTGTGTTGGGGGGCATTTAACAAACATATATTGTACTACTCTGATGCCCTGATTTGCCTTCTGGGTATTAGTTAAGGTGTCAAGATTTGTTTCCTACATAGAAAATGTGGTTTACCTAACCATCCAGATTCACAATCTTGAACAAGTATGTTTTCTTGCATTTTGTCAGGCAGTATATGTTAGTAAAAGCTGATTTTGCTAAAACTGATCACATTTTTTTTTCACTAGGACATGGAACTTGCTTGACATATTAGCCACTGAGCCATTTTGCCTTTTTTAAGTAATTTAGCAGCATTCTTGTTATTACCCCTGTTATCTAGTGCCCTGTTTTTTCATGTCAAGATAGCAGGTGCCCTTTGGGGGAAAATAGCTAACATGGTGAAATGGATAAAAAAATAAAATAGGTAGTGGCTGAAAGAAAAATGTGGGGTTTAGTTAAATGACTAATTATTTTTGGTGGCTAGAGCTATGTGGAACCCGAAAGGTACTGTTTTTGCAAATTATAAAATTAATTTGCTCAGATCTCCTCATGTGAATCAAAGCTAGTTAGGCAAATGAAATACAGCACTGGATTATTGTAGTGGAGGATAAAACAGTAGCTGGTACTGATTAAAGCAAAATCTACATAAAAGATCATTCATGTAACTGTCACTGTTAAAATGAATAAAACCCCATACACAACTGTTAATAAATGTTGAACTGAGTAAATGTGTGAACTTGGTAAAAGACTACTTGACAAAAAGATGTATAGTTTTTCAATGTGATTATCAGGCCACTGTTGTAAAGGGCTTCCTTCACAACAGTACTCTAAGGATTTGTTCCTCTACTTATGAGTTCATAAATCATTTTATGAATCAAATACACCCAAGAGCTGGAACTTACAATTAGATTTTTTTTTTGGACTGAGAACAACTCTGGGAGATGAAGAAGCATAATTTGACCATGCAGAGTTTAAATCTTGATGTTTCCTTTTTAAGTTTGTGGGTTCTAATGAGTGAAAAACTGTTTATTTATTGATACACTCTTCCACTGGGAGATTACACTAACCTAGGCAGGGTGGTAGACACCTTTAAGGACAGAAACATACATGTCAAGAGGTCCTGAACAAGGGTGATTGTTCGGTCTCATTCCTGGAGCTTCAGATTCAATATTGCCAATTAACTGCACGGTGCTTCACTTGGGGAGGAAAATCAGAGGCAGGATCAAAACTCAACACATCCTGTGGGGCTCCTTTGACTGCAGTCAAGAAGAAATATGACCTAGGGTCATAATAGACATGGAGTAGGAGCAGGACAATCAGTGAGTGACCACTGTCAAGAAGGCCAGCAAAATGCTGGGCTGTATAAAAAGGGGGATGAGTAGCAAAGCAGGGGAAATACTCCTATTACTTTTCAAGTTCCTGGTTTGACCACACCTAGAGTACTGTATGCAGTTTTGGTCTCCTCAATAAACAAACATTTGTCAATGCCGAATGTTTGCTTGCTGGTATTAGCACTGGAAATGCAGGAGTTAGACAGATGAAGAATAGGAATGGCAGTGAAGTATTGAACTTCACACCAACCCCACCTCCATCCTGTAGAGACAGACAGGCATTGGGGTAAGTGTTTGGGTCATCTCTCATGACGGTCATGCCACGTCACCTCACCCTATTCTGCAGACACTGACATGTGTTAAGGTGTTCCTTGGGGTGTTTGGCTTTACAGTCACCCCATTCCATAAGGACATATGCTGAAATGGGTGCAGCATAGGAGAATGGGGTAAAGTCTCGGGCTGAAGAGTCCAAGGTACACCTCAATGCCTGTCAGTGGCTGGGGGTGGGGCGGGTGGGTGGGATGGCATGAGCAGCACAGTTGGCAATCCAAAGGCACACCCCTGATGCATGTCAGTCTGTACAGGGTGGGATGTTATGGTTAGAAACCCTAATGCCTTAGGTGTTTGTTGGTATTTGCACTACAAATTTTCAACATGGCCCCTTTGTGACCCCACCTCATGAAAGCATTTGGAACCTCTTCTCATGAAGAGTGGCAGTGTGATTTTGTCAATGTGTCCCGAACTTTGAGTTCCAACAGTGACTGTGCCATTCTGTGCCACATGTACAAAAACACAGATCGGGCAGGATGTGAAGACGACAGCTGTACCATCCATAGGCAGGTGTGAAGAGATGGCAATGCTGAAAATCTGTAGCGGGAATATTAAAAATGCTCGCACTTTTGAGCATACATGGAAACTGTGCAATGCATGTGCATAACAGTCATTTTGAGGACTTTTGTCACCAAATTTTCAACATAGGCATTTTAGGACCTTTGCTCATGAACAGTGTCACTGTGATTGCAACCATGCTATTCTGCGCCAGAAGTGCAAAAACACATTTTGGCCAGGATGTGAAAATTGACAGCTGCACTGTTCATAAGGAGGTGTGCAAAAATAGCAATGTTGAAAATCTGGAAAATATTACAAGTGTCTTGAAATTCTGAAGCGTGCATAGAAGCCCTATAGCGCACACTCGTAACACAGTCATTTAATGGATTTCCATCACAACATTTTCTACATAGGCATTGTGATTTTCTTAATGCATCCCGAACACTGAATTCTGACAGCGATCATGCTATTCTGTGCCAGAAGTGTGAAAACATATGTCAGCCAGGACGTGAAAAATGACAGCTGCACTGTTCATAAGGAGGTGCGTAAAAATGGCCATGTTGAAAATCTGGAATGAAATATTCCAAATTCGAGAAGTTATGAGCGTGCATGGCAAATGCGCAATGCACACTCATAAAACACTCATTTCTTGGATATTTTTCCACCAAATTTGCAACATAGACTTTTTGAGAAGCCACCTCATGAACACTGGCACTGTCATTTCATTAATTGGTCCCAAAAGGTGATTCTGCGCACTGACCACAAAATCAGGATGAATAACACCATGACAGTTGCTAAATTCATGAGGAGGGGTCCCAATAACCTCATGTTGAAAATATGGTGCCAAAATTCCTCAAAATGCCTGAGATATGCAACAAAGTTGAAAAAATCCTATTTATGCCATTATAAGGCTTACCGGCATTTCTTCAGTACACGGTCAGCTGTGGAGAGTGCAGACATGTTCCTGGTCCACCAAAGATCATCATGCTGGGCTCCGGAAGTAAGTATGGGGTGAGGCGGGTGTGGAGAGGCAGGGTGCGCAGAGGGTTGGTACGGGTTGGGGGGGGCCACCGGACTCAACAAGGGACCATTTTTTGATTTACTGGTAAAAAGCAAAAAACAGTATCGCAGGACTTTTTTTTTTTAACAGGGACATTTGGCAAGCTAGGGTGGGCTCCCAGCATGCCACCTAGATGTTTAGGTGGCTGTAGCCAACAGGGATTGGGCACCTTGTTGGCACATATGGAGGGGGTGCAAGAGCCAAGGGGATTGGGCACAAACAAACATTTTGGGGGGGCATTATGCTGATGGGGAGTGGACTCCCCCATTCACAAATTGAACTGGGACAGGGGACTGAAGCCAATGGGGATTGGGGCCCCCACTGGCAAATAAAGACTGTTTTAGAGGGGTGCATGCTGCCGAGGGAGTTTGGGCACCCCCTCAGCAGTGGGGGCTATATAATATTGTTTGCGAACATGGTGGTGACTTGCTGCCATGGTCACAATCAAGATTATACTAGGTAACGTTCCGCCATGCAATGACGGGTCACTGCCTTATTGCAGCAGAATGGCTGATGCTGCAATGACAAGGTAGCCCCTGATTGCTGCAGCAAAAACATTACAAGTTGGTGACACTTTTGGAAGCCAGTGTCATCAGCGCACTGTGCCTCTATTGGTCCACCAGTGCCAAGCCACCAAATGCAATGCCTCCATTGGCTGTCACAGTGCTGCGCCTCCACAACCCGCTTCTCTCCTAAGCTGCCACATAATGTTTCTTGTGCATGCACGTAAGCAAGCATAAAAAGGACACTTTAAAGGATGAAACACAGGGCCCCATCATACTGCATTGGTTAAGTGCCTGTTGATACTCTTATTGTGATGTGCACAGCATGGCAAAGAGACAAAATAACTGGAAACTACTTAGGTTCTCCCAAGTGGAGGTATTTTCAGCCGAGCTGTCTCTGTATTAGTCCAGGTGAATTCTGTCTACTAGAGAAGCCCTATACAAGGACAGGATTTACATCATGCTTGCTCTATCTATACTTTAAAAAATACTGTATGGGCAACCATTTGCACATGAAGCCTGTGTTGTGTGACTAAGTGATTTACCTAAGTAAAACTATCCTGGTACTGAAAATTATGCATAACTATATAGTGTTTTCAAAACATTATGTTTTGCAGTATTATCTTTCTGGAGTAATTTTAAGCTGTGCGACCACAAGACATATCAAAGAGAGCATATAATAAGAAAAGCCAGATTGATGTTTGAATAACTCATCTGGTTTCAAATCTGCCTCAACCAAATATTTATATTATCTTGTTGAGATCCTGTAGATTTTAGCAGAGATTTTTTTTTTTTTTTAGAAAGGGCAAGAGCCTATCATAAATATCAACTTGCCTTTTCCTCGGGTTGTCTTTTTAAAGCAGAAGTGTAATGATATTTGAAAAGGTATGCTAGCTGCCGAAAGGATAGAGACAGATTTCTGATTTATTTTTATTTGCACATAATTTTACTCCAGGCTTTTTTATTCTCTTCAGTGCACAGTTTATTCAAAACCCTACAGAATGAACAGAGATGATGTGAACTGAATGTGTTTTTTTTTTCAACAAAAGAAAGGTAGTCTCTGCTATAAGATGAGTTCACAAAGATCATAAAGAATTTTGTGAATAATTCCCAGAGCATGCAAGATAAAAGGATGTCATCTGTATGCATCCAGAGTCAGGGCACCAATAGAGGTTTTATGGATGAGATTTCCAAATGTGGTGAATGTGGACACAAATAAATGCTGCATCTCTATCGGCATCTATTTTCTTGCATCCAGGCAGCCCTTCTGCTATTTATTTTCAGAATTTGCAACACTTTATAACAAAAAGTCACAATGTGTGGCAAAAAATGGATGCAGATGCATCCCAACTAAACACAAGTGCAATTGCATCCAGATTTGGATGCAGCTGAGTCTGTTACTAGACACAAACTTTGCACACTGTTCAGCCATCTAATAGAAGGACTCAGAGGTTTGAACACATTTCTGTTTTGAAAATAGCAGCAGACACAACTTGAGAGAATCTCTTTGAGACCCCCCCCCCATATATTTATACGTACTGTTCCATTGTCTCTCACCGCTATATGAGTGCCTTCTTGACTTCTTGGATGAGAGAATAGCACATGGAAGCTGAGCAAGTCTGGCACACAATGGACTTGACAAGGCATTCATACTCATAAGACATGCCAGAAATACACACTTAAACATATTATAAATCATGTTAAATACTTCTGTTTAAAAAAAATGAAACTTCAGTTTAAAGCAGTACCACAGTGAAGTCAAGAAAAACAAAAGCTAACCTTTTCTTTTTATTAATTTATAATTCATTACTTGTATGAAACAAACATTACACGTCATACACTCAGCACAGTACATTCAAAATTGATACAAAACAGAAAGGCTTTGCAGTAGATTATCTTTAGTCTGGCCACATTTGTTACTCTGTATGGTGGTATTTTTTAAAGAAATTGTAACTATGATGGAACAATACATTTGAAACTACAGTATATGCAGTAACAAGCTATGGACACTGTGAAAATAACATTATCTGAGAAATATATTTTACTTGATGAAAAACAGCCTCTGTAGAGGTTTATGTGAGTTCAGTCATATAATGATTACCTTTATAATAACAAACAGAATTTCCCAGTGAGCAGATGAAGTACTGTAATACTTGTAACATAGTGTTTATGCAGTTAGGCAAATTACTACCTCAACTTTTAAGTATTAAAACATTCTAAGTAAGTTCCAAACTGTTCAGAAGATTGAGATGAAACTCTGCCCTTTTGAATAGAGTCGCACAAGTGATACAGTATTTTGTGTAGTCCCAAAAAAGCTTGTAGCACATGGTGACTGTGTGCCATATATCCAAAGACAGATTCACAGTTTTCTGCCTGGCAACTGATGCCATATTCAGCATCTATGTTCTGTATTTTAGAACAGTGCAAAAAAAAAAATTTGCATACTGCTATGCTAAACAGGGAAACTGTACAAATGCACTTGTTAGTAAGAAAAAAATTATTGGGCATCAATTAGCTGCGAAGAACAGGTAATCACACACTGTACCTGTCCAAATGGGCAGAATCTCATTCAGTCAAAAATCCTCTCAGGTGTCCAAATCTGACAGGTGCTCCTGATCTATGGTACCACTTCTATTATGATTTTTGGGGCAATGTTCTGGTACTCTGAAGGTCTCATTACAAATAGATAATGTAGATAATGTAGCTAGAGCTGCTAATACACGGCTTGGTCTCCTCTACAAACACAGACCACACCCAATGCCAGAAGCTTTGAAGGTTGCAGTCCTGAGCTCTGTGATCTCTGTAATAGACTATGGTCTCATCATTTATGGCTCGGCCACAACCACAACCCTTAGACGCCTCTCAACTACCTTAAATAAAGCATGTCGGCTCATCACTGGTGCTCACCGTCTCACCCACACATGTGACCTGTACACTCAGACCGGCTGGCTCCAACTATCAAACCTCATAAAGTTTCTCACCTGCTCCATGGTCAAAAAAATCTACCTTGGCCTTGCACCTTCTGGGGTCTCAACTCTGTTACAACACCGAATTAACAAACGGTGCCTTAGGAGATCCACGCTACAGCTACTGAAAGTACCCCACTGTCACACTTCACAGGGACAATGCTCTTTTGCTTATCGAGCACCACTCTGGTTCAATGGCCTCAGCCCAACCATCTCCTCTGCCCCAACTATTGGTATGTTTAAAACTAGGCTCCGGGACTATCTCACTACCAACAGCTCCTGTGACTGCCCAACTTAACCTTGTTCTCCACTTCCCTTTCTGCTCTAGTTGTCCCCCCTCTCCTCCCCTCCTCACTGGATTCTACCCTCACATCTTGGTATACCCAATGCTGCACTTTTCACCCTCTTGACACCGTTCCTACATTCCTTCTCCCCCCTACCCTCTTCCCTCTCCCTATGACTCTGGCACTTCTTATCTGTTGTCTGTTTTCTCTGACAAATGCCGCTGGCTGCCTTGTTACAATGCTACCCTTGAACTGTATTTAACTGTACTAATCTGTACTCTGTTTGCAATGTCCACTTTGTTGTAATGCCTGTCTTGATGTTCCCCATAATTTGTATTTCTCTGACGTGGAACCTTTGTAAAAGAGCCATGGCTCAAAGGTATTTGTAATCCTAGACTTGATAAATAAATAAAATAAATAAAAATAAAATAGCTCTTCCCTTTAAAAACAATGCATAGCTTGCATCACATTTGTGATCCCCAGCACTCATAGGTCAGCATGGACTACATAAAATCAAGAGCTCAGCATGGACTACATTAAATACGTTATGCCTCTCCCACATAACAAAGCTAAGGTCAGGTGAAAAGGAAGATAAAGTCTCATTCTCCCATATCAGAGTCCACTGCTGCTTTGCTGTCTGCAGGAACCTTTCTTTCTCCAATATGTTTGCTATAATTAGAAGGATAGTTCAGGGGATAAGCTCCATCAACAGCCACCATCTAGGAGTCAAGGCGTAAGTTTTCACCATGGCAGGAAAAGTCTCTAGGGTTAATAATTGCAGTAGCAAATTGAGGTAAAATGCCCTTTCCTTCTGATCCTTCTGGGACTCCTAAAATCTGTATATTTGCCATACTTGCAGTATTTTCCAGATATTCTAGATACAATTGAAGAAGTTTGTTTTCCTATATATTCCTCAATGTAGCTTATATGGCCTTCACAGCCATTTCTGTGGCTCTCCAAGCATCTACTATGGCTTCTTCAACCTTCAGTTCCGTACAATTAAGCCTCATATCATAGCCTGCAACTTTCCTGTCCAGGTCCCTCACAGCTTTAGGGACATGGATACTCTTAGGCTCAGGTACACCATCCACTCCATGCTGTGGATCTCCAAATGAGCTGGCATGTTTTGGGTCTGTGATAACCACCGCATTCTGCTTGCCAGAGTTTGAGATGGCATTTTAATTCACTTTTATCATAGTTCTCCTTAACTAATGGAATTACAAACTTGCATTACACATCCTTAGATGTAAAAATGATCTCTTGTGCAGTTCTGGTGTTGGGTGATAGAGTGAAAATGTAACTTTTTATACTTTGTCCTAAATTCTACAGGATCTTAAAACAACACAAAATGAGAAGCACATAGCTAACAATGGGTGTCAGCTTGAAAAAGCACAATGAGGAACACAAAAAGCAAGCAGCAAACTGGTGGCAGTAACAAAATAAATCAGACTCATATTAAATGCATAAATGCAGAGGAGCTCGCCGTTAACTTCCCTGACACTTTGGGTCTAAATTGTGACCCTTTCTCAAGGGGTTGTGGCCCGAATGCTACCAGTACTCTTTTTATTCAATAAATGTTTAAAGTGACAGTGCATATAAACAAGAATATTCTACAGGAACTTAGACTGAATACATCAGAACAGATAGACTGCTAATTTTGCCCCCTCAACCCTATCTTTTCATTATTTGTTTTTAAAATTTTTCATTATTAATATTTATAATACATATAAACAATCCAGGAATTGCTCATGCATACAAATCATGAATGCATATTTCAGAGAAAAAAAACTACTTTTATTTAAGTCGAACAATAAAATTGAAATTGAATTGAGAAAAACATAAACAATAAAGGGTAAAATAAAAAGAAAAAGGTAGATTACTATACTTTATATAAGCATATGGTAAATCCTATTAATTGACGTGGCATATTTTACCACAGAATTTATCAATTTTAAATGAGAGTTAAAAGTAAAACATAATTTTGTTTATATTACTAACATATACTCTATTTGATGCATATGGGATTCTAGTGGAGTTTACATATTAAACTGTAACTTAAATAAAGATATTAACTGAGCAACTATCACACACACCATGGCTACAGACAGAAAGCAGAACATGTTTTCCTCCATTAACTGTTACAGTATATTCTGTACTAAACATGTATCTTTATTCTTTCAAATAATTAATTCCTATAGTCAATAGCTATACCTGCAATCCGAAATTTAAATGTGCTATTAATAAAAAGAAAATGAAAAAGCAAAAAGAAAATTGCATCTTGAGAATAATATAACATTTGAAGGAAATGATAATTTCAATAATACAGATTAAATCTCAAGATTACTGAAAAAAACAAAATCATATCTCATCTATGGATTCCTAGCCAGAGTCTTGGCAGAAATATCTCTGTCAACTATTTTATAATCACTGGTTTATCACTTTTCAGGCATTGTTACATCCTTTGTATCAGGCAAATCTGCTTGTGCTCTGGCATTTTCAAGAGGTGCGTCTTTTGGGGAACTGTGTTTCTGACCTACAGATGTAACAGATCACAGGAGATGCATCAGATCCTAAGAGATGTATCAGAACCCAGATCCTATGGAGATGCAATGGGACTTGATGTGCAAGGGGCAAGAGGAGAATCTTCAGACTTTTGTATCACCATGGCAACTGATATATTTGTCATATCAAGATCTAAATTAGAGCCCACGCCCCCAGAACTTAATCCCTGCTGGTCCTTCCATTGACTTTTTTAAGAGTCTCATACTTTGGCTAAATCAAAAAAAGATATATTTAACTCCTTTTAATAGCATTCTTGGCTTACGTGGGTACATGACTGAAAGTTTGCCCCCCAGTTCTTGCACCACCTCTGTAAATGCCATTGAGGATTGTGTATGAGCAATCACACACAGCAAGGCAGTTGTATCATCGAGAGGTTTCCGTGATAACCAGAGACCTCAAGAGTGCAGCTTGAGAGGTCCATTACCATGGAAACCTTGCAATCATAAAACTGCCTTGTTTGTGTATGGTTACTGATACAAAATCTTTTATAGTATATGGGCAACCGCACTCTTTGATCCCCAGAACAGGTCTCCTGGTAAAAAAAGGCTTACTTCAGCACAGCTATATCAGTTTGTTCCAGCGCCACTCACTTCCTCACTGCAGCAGACTGCTTTATCACGCATGCATGACCAAGTTCAGTGTTGTTGTGCTGCACTAGTAATGTACTGAGTGCAGCACAACAACATCATGACACACTGAGTGCAGCTTGACAACGCTGTTCCAGGCATGGATTTCCATGCAGAACAGTGTATTACCATACACTATAAAAATCTTCTACTTCATGACTGGGTCTGCATAGAAACATCCAGGTAGATATATATTTTATGGTTTTTATACGTTATTATACCCTTGGTTCTGACTTGTCTAATTATTATTTCTCGGTCTGTGTCCAAAGCATGGGATACCATGAGGGTTACCAGTTCCTCAATATTTTTAGCCATAGTTTTTTTAGCAGTATCTCTTGCAGGTTTTCTCAGTCTGTGTCCAAAGCAAGGGATACGAAAATGGTTGACAGCTTCTCAATCTTTTTAACCATAGTTTTTTTGGCAGTATCTCTTGCAGGTATTCGATAGGCCTAGGTTATTCTAGGGAAGATAGTAAACTGTTCAGTAATGATTTTGTTTTATAATCTCCAAAGTCAATACTTTTCCCTTCACTTCGAGGAGAGGCACTCCTATAAACCTCAAACTGTTTCTTTTTAAAAAGTTTTTCATATTCTTGATTTCTTTTGCCTGCATCAGATTTCCCCAAAGCAAAGAGGAAGTCATAGCCTTTTAAGAATAAAGTTCTTTTATTAAGGCCTGATCCTCTTTTTGTACCAAATCATGGGAATTTTCTGCCATTTCCTAGCGTTCCCTCAATTTTCTGAGTATTTAGGATCATTAGAGCCAACTTTTTTCAAATGCTGTGATGATTCATATAAACATTTTGCTCAAAGGTGTATCTCTGAAAATCAACTAAATAAATAAATAAAGAATAAACATTTGAAAAGAATTAAGAAAGGATTATACTTTCATTTTTGAAGCTCCAGACATTTCTTGTTTTTGCTCTTTCATCCACATCAGATGGTGACTCAGACTTCACATCCCTTTTTGCTCGACCTGAGAAACTTACTGCAGTCTCCATACTGAGAGGGGAACTATCTCTCCATGACCACCAGTATGGTCTGAACTCATGAACTTAACAATGGAGCATTGATAAGCCTTTTTATCTGGGTACTCAGCATCAGAAGTTGGTAACTCAGAGTCTTGTCTTTCTTGGGCTTCCCGTTCATGCTGCATGAACCTTGTGTGCTCCTTCTTTGACAGTTTTGAGAGTGCAATAGCAGAACCTAACACCACCCTATCTGTAGTACTGGGAGCATGAGCAGAGACTATAGCGTTCGGTGTTCCTTTTCCATTGGATGATGTTGGAAAACTTTATGCTATTGTCAGAGTTCACCTTCGGTAACCGCCTGGAACAGGTAACTGAATATAACTTTCATAGAGTTAAGGTTTGCAGCAAAAAGAACATCTTTAAATCCACATTGGAGATTTATCTTTAGCTGAAGAGAGGAGAAAATGTTATATGTGTCCTGCAGCTTTGGCCATCTTGGAATGTTCCATAAAATCTACCTTTTTAAAGTGAAACAGCAGAAAGGGTCCCCACACTCAAGTGTGGGGCTAGTCCCAGTGTGCACGTTGAGTGCAAACAAATTTTGATTTAATTACTGTTTACTGTAGTAGTATAGTAGAGTGTATCAGACTCATTTTGCTTAGATCTGTGTTAACATCTTCTGTTACAAGAAATCCCTGAATCCCCTGCAGCTGACATCAGAGCAGTAAGAGCACTGGGGGATTCGATAGGGCATGTTAAAGCTTTTATCATCTCTGATCAGATGTTTTCTGTGTCTGCTTTTCTCCTGGGGCTAAGCACAGTACTATGTGACTGTAGCCCAGGGAGAACAGCAGGACCAGCAAACAAAAGATCAAAGCATATGTAAACTCTAGCATGCTCTGGGCTATTGAACATCCTACTGCTGTCAACAACTCTGATGCCAGCTGCAGGGGATTCTGGGATTTGTAGTAAGAGAAGATGTCAGCCTGGACCTAAGTAAAATTAGTCTGATACCCTCTACTGTACTACAGTAAACAGTAAGTAAATCAAAAACTGTTTTTTTCACACAATGTGAACATTGGAACCAGTCCAACACTTGTGTGCAGGGCCCTTGGTGTTGACTGTTCCCCTTAAACTGTGAAATATTTCCAGAATCTTCCATTTTTATTTGCTTGTACAATTTCCAAGTTATACCCAAAGCCCCTGGAATGCTGCAATTCTGCAGTCATGGAAATTTCCACAAAATTTGCATCATGCCACAGAATATATATAGTGCAGTAGAATTCATTATTTTTGGTGAATTTTTATTCAGCTATGCAGTTTCTCCATAGCGCCTCGCACCCTTCCCATCTCATTTCTCCTGAAGCATCTCCTCTATGCTTGGCATGCAATGCCATCAGTGACATCACATCATATTTTAGCCAGTTGCAGGAATGAATTCCACCACAGAAATGAATAAATCATACTGCAGAAATCAGAAAATGTTGCCACAGAAGCATAGAAGTCCTGCAGCAGAAATCAGAATAAAATGACACAGAGCACTATGGGCCCTGGTTATACCATAATCTAAGTATATTTATTACGTATTTGAATTTAAGTTTTTTTTCTCAAGAAAAAAATTACTCTTCCTTTGGCTTAGTAATAGCATCATGAACCTGACAAGGATTTTGTTTAGATTAAATTTAAGGAAATAGAAAGATACACAATGCACAGTACAGGAGGCATCTAGAAAATCTAATTCAACAGGTATGCCAATGTTTTTATTAGCTGTAGCCGAAAACTAGCTTTTTGGGAAAACATTTTTGTTTACTGCTGCTTTAAAATCAAAATGTTTTATGCTGTAGAAAATAATACAACCCTCCGCGCGTGAAATGAACTATGCCACCTGTACAAAGAACTTCAGAATACTAGAACTGTTTGTGTAATGGATCCTTTCATAGTTATAAGAGTCTGGAATGTTCAGAAACAAACATTATAAAATGGATTTTAAAATTTGTGAAACTTGATTGGCTGAGGGCTATCTTTACTAGAGTTGTTATCTCAGCCAAACAGCACTAGATAAAGATCCAGCAGCCTCTTTACACTAAACTCAGCACTATCCACATATCCCTGATTGTCATCCCAAACATGGCTGCCAACTTTACTCACTAATAGCTTTCGACTAGGCTCTAAAAATAAAATTGCCTTAAATCTAAAAAATAGCAATTACATGTTGTTTGCCCTCATCATTCTCTTCTTAAACACACATACATAAATAAATAAAAAAATGAAGTACTATGGTACCTTGAAAAATCCTCTTCCTATCCTCACCTGCTTACCAGGGAAATCTTTGCTGTTTAACCTGCTGTGGATAAAACAAAAGCCCTATTTCCATCTGAGGCATTCTGTTGTGTGATTGTGAGGGTGAACATTCTGCCAGTAGAACTGAGCAGAGATTTGAATTCATGTATTCCATCCATAGTAAACAGTCCATCTCTTGAATATAGGAAAGACAGAAAAGAAACAAGCTGGTGAAAAGGGAGGGAATAATGTAAAGAAGACAGAAAGGTTAGGAAACAGGTAAATGGGGGTGAACTGTAGAAAATAGAGTGTTTAAGGGCTAATTAAAAATATATGTATTTTATTCTGCATAACGGAACCTTTGCATGATGCCAATGTGCAATGGAAACTGGGTGCTTTGGCATCGATACATGTGAATGCTGTAGAGCAACGTCCTGCAGACCCCATGCAGCAATCATGAACTGGGCACAACACAGTTATGTGCCTGATCCCCTGGCAGCATGGACAGCAATGTGCTGGGGGTGGGTGGGGTGGGAGGTGTCGGGGGTGGGCTGACACTATATGCCAGTTACAAAGGAATGTAGTGTTGGCCACAGAGGGGCATGGTGCAGAATAGGTTTTGGCAGCTGGGACCCTGCCATAACCCACTGCATGCCCCCTCAGATATGGCCCACTGATTGTGGCAGAACACAGACACCAATCTTCATGATGCCCCAGCCCACTAGGCTGCTGGTGGGGGCTGAGGCACCTGATGGGGTGACCACCCAGTCAACAAAAGGCCAGGTTCATAATGGCAGTGCCACTCCATGATCTCCCCCATTACGGGTCAGCACAGACTCTGTAGTGCCATGTGCCCCCTCTCTCCACACATGCCACCCTGTCCCTGTGCTGTACATGCCCCCCTGTATACCTGGTCCCTAATGTGGTAGACAGGCCAACATCCCCCAACATCTGTGATGCCCAGACCAGTCACACATTGCAGACCCTCGATTCCGGTACCTCAACCCACCATCGGTGTCCAGTGGTGCCCCTCCCACAGCACCAACCTCCCCACAGTACCTGCAGTGATGGTGCCAGAGTTGGAGATGGCCTGTAGCACAGCCCTCTGCACACCTCTACACCCACTGGCCATCTGATGTATGAAGGGGTGCACTGCTGATGCATGACCATGTATGTCAGTTGGGTGGTGGCCATGGAGGTGCATGGAGGGCTGTGCTGCTGGCCATCTCTGACCATGGCACTGACATTGCAGGTACTGTGTGGGGGGTCAGTGTCTTGGGGCACTGCTGGACACCGATTGTAGGTTGGAGAATGCAGGTTTTGAGAGTCACCACCGCCATGTGTGCGGTCCCAGGCACCAGCAGGTTTTGGGGAAATGCCTTGCTACATGGGTGCTGGTGGGTGCTGTGTGATGGGGAAAGGGCAGCAGTTGGCCCCCATGCTCCAGGGCATCGGCAAGGGGTGCAGCACCTGAAGGGGTATTGCTGCACAGGTCCAGGTGTCCAGCAGTGCAGTTCACACACCTGGACCTCTGCCCAGCTGTCCAAGTTCTCCAAAAGTGATCCACTTGGGACCCAGAGCGGGCATCCAATTGGATGCCTTGCTGGGTCCACTACTCCCCCCCAGCTGCCCTGTATGGACCTGCATGATGAGGGGTGGGGCCAGGCACAAGTGGCGGCCGGTAGTGAAAACCGGCCAATGTGCACCTGTCCACAGATGCAGAGCTATGCGGGCAGGATACACATGCCTCTGGTGCATATATCCCACCCATTAGTGCATAGGGCCCAATATTTGAACCTGAGAAGGCATGTCAGTGCTGGGATGTGCTGGGACTATTTTGCTGGGGTGGATGACATTTTTAGAAAAAGTTATAAAACTGTTTCTTTTTTTTATTTTTGTGCATTTTTCCACCCCTTCCCCAAGAAAATGTTGCACCCATGTTATAAATGCAATTAGACACTCCAGTGTGTGCTTTGTGCTGGGATAATGGCACTTCATGGGTGGGTGAAGGCACTCTGTGATGCCTTGTGCTTCTGCCTCATGCCTCACAACACACCAGAAGTGTACTGTTATCCCATGACAACATACACCTTGTCATGTCTTATTGCTTAAATGCTTATTGGCTTCCAATGGTGTCATGATTTATAATTCAATTTCTGAACCCATGTTTGTGTTGAAAAACTTATGGGAGACAATGAAGTCCAGTATTGTGAATACAAAACTTTGAATTAGATGATTTGTTATGATGTGATAATGCCCCCTTATTGAATTATGGTACAACAAACTGAAATGAACTATAGTTAAATAGTTTATTTTTATCTTAGTTATTTTCTTTTAATCAGCGGTAAAGATTACTCCAATCAATCTCCATTGATTCTAAACCAGTCATGGCGGACATCCATTTCACGCGTCTATCACAACTGGTCTAGAGTTGGCAGGACAGGCTAGCACCATCTTTACTTCAGATCCAAAGAAAATAACTAAGGTCGCAAATTAACAAACTTATATCTAATTTCCTATGGGGTGGCAAGACACCCCGGCGGGCTCTCTTCAAACTGCAGAGGAGCAAAACAAACCGAGGTCTACAACTTCCAGATTTGCTTCTTTATCAGTTCTCCATTACATGTTCAATTCTTACACACTGGATGAAGGCTGGGCCACCCACCGAGCAGACTCAATATCCACCCTTGTGGCTCCAAATAGAAAAGACCCTTGTTTCTCCATATAAAATATCTCTCAATACTCTCATTTTTTCTTCTTCTAAGAATTGAATTAAAAGTCTTAGGAATTTACCCATAGGGATAACACTTCGTGTACACACCCAACTATGCAATACTTTCCAGATATCTTTGTTAAAGGATGTCTCCCAGCCTATATGTGGTAACCTCAATTTCAAGATCGGGGGTCTGCCCCTTCCATAAAACTTTTGGCCAGGGAATACTCAGCTTAAAGTCATACACTTATTACAGGAACACAAATTGATGTAATTCCAAACAGCTCAAGCACAGTTTAACTTCCCTAATTCTTTTTGCTTTAAGTATATCCAACTACAACATATGCTTCTACAACATTTTGGAACTGGGTCTTGGGCACAACAATTAACAGGCCCATTTCTCCTGGCTATTTCCAATTTACCCTCATCCCATCTTATCTCTTTTCTCTACCACCTCCTAAGGGATGGCATAGAGGAACTGCGAGGTGCACCATACTATGTCTGGGACCAGGTACTACCCTCAGAATCTCCAACACCACAACCATGGCCTAAAATCTGGTCACAATTATATCAAGATGTGAAATGGATTAGATACCGCATTCTACAATTTTATGTAATACGTGATCTATACTATACTCCTGCCAGACTTTACCAAATGGGGAAGCTTCCCTCAAATCTTTGCTCTCACTGCAAGGAATGTCCTGGCACGCTACTGCACATTCTATGGGAATGTAATAAAGTTACTCCCTTCTGGTCCATCATTAAGTCTAATTTGGATCCCCTATTAGGTCTATCTGAAGCCTTCAGACCAGTAATTTGTATAATAGGGGATTATGGGGACCTTTTGATTGGTAATCAATGAAAACACATGGCATTGGTATCCCTATGCACCAAAAAAGTAATCATGCACCATTGGCTGGATCAGAACATTCCCACATACACAGAATGGTTAAAAGAGACGCTTTTTGCTTTACAAGCAGAAAGCACGATTGCCCGAATAACGAAGAGGCCACAATATTACCAGAAAGTATAGGCCCCCTTACATACCTTATCAACCATTTAATGGCACAAGGCATAGAATATAACAAATTTTTAAAACCACTATTAGAAAAATCTCAAAATTGCTCTAGGCTGTCTCTAGTAATTGCATCCTGGGTTAATGAAACTATAGGCCAAAATCACTGCATACCTGAGGGGTTGGGGTGGGGGGAGGGTTCAAGGGGGTGGATGGGGGGAAACAGGAGGATGAATTAGTACATGTTTCCTAAGCTTTGCAGGGATCTGCAGACGGAATTATAGTAATAATTATCATCTCGTCAGATTTTTATGTGATTACTTAAGATTGTAGAAGCTCACCAATTTACATTACTGGCCTGAGGTAATGAAACATGCAATCTTCTCTGTTAAATGTCTGTAATGAAGGATATGTAAAATCTTCCTACCAATAAAACATAGTCAATCTGAAGAAAATAACTAAGGTAAAAATAAACCATTTTATCTCCGCTATTTTAGCTTACTGTATGATGATTTATTAAGGAAGCCTAGTTTCTATCATACTGAATTAAAAAAAAGCAGTGCCATTTTTTCTACATCTAACATAAGCTGCTGCTTTAATAACAATAATTCCATTATACATATTTTGAAGAGGAAAGAGTGAAGTATTTTAAGAAACAGTAATTTAAAGCATTGTAATGCAAAGTACAGTGAGAAATATATGTAAATTGACAAGAAGTAACATTAGCTGGCTAGGCCATAAAGTAGGCCTGATAGGAGCCAAAAATAAACAAGCATTTGTCAATGCCGAATGATGGCTTGCTGGCATTGGTAGTGCAGGAGTTAGAAATGCAAAATAGGAATGGCAGTGAAGTACTGAACTAATGCCAACACACACCCCCCTGCAGAGACTGGAAGGCATTGGGAGTGTAGCTTTGGGTCGGCCATAACGCTCACGCCATTCCACCTCACCCCACCCTGCAGAGAGCGACAAGTGTCAGGGTGTGCATTGCGGTCTTCGGCCCTTATGCTCACCCCATTCCATAAGTAAATAAGCTGAGATGGGTGCAAATTAAGAGAATGGGTTGAATGTTAGGGTGACAGGACCCAAGGCATATCTCAATGCCTGTCAGTGGCTATAGGGTGGGGGGTAGAGGTAGAATTCTGTGAACATTATGGCCAACGAACCCAAGTTATGTCCCCAACACCTGTCAGTCTCTATAGCGTGGGTGAATGGTTGGAAACCTTAATGCCCTGGGTGTTTGTTGGTATTTTCACTCCACATTTTCAACATTGACTTTTTGGGACACCACCTCATGAACAGTGACACTATCATTTTGCTACTCAGTCCTCAAAGGTGATTTCGCACAGCAACTGTGCCATTTGGAGCCACAGATGTGGAAACACATTTTGGGTAGGATGCAAAAAATGACAGCTATGCTGTTCATGAGGAGGTACATAACAATGACAATGTTGAAAATCTGGAGAGAAACTATGAAAAATTTGCAAACTTACGAGTGTGCGTAGATACGGTGCAATGCACACCCGTAATGTGGTCATTTTTGGGAATCTTTTCACCAAAGGTTCAAAATGGGCATTTTGGACCGCTCCTCATGAACAGAGGCACTGTGATTTTGTTACTCTGTCCCGGAAGTTGATTTCGCACAGCGACCACACCCATTGCGCACCACAAGTGTGAAAACGTGTTTCGGACAGGATGTGAAAAATGACAGCTGTACTGTTCATAAGGAGGTGTGCAAAAATGGCAATGTTGAAAATCTGGAGTGGAAATATAACAAATTGGTGATTTTACAAGCATGCGTAGAAACTGCACAATGCATGCTGGTAACACAGTCATTTTTTGGAATTTTTTCACCAGATTTGCAACATGGGCTTTTTGGGACCTCTCCTCATGAACACTGGCACTGTTGTTTTATTAATCAGTCCTGAAAGATGAATCTGTGCAACGACAGTGAAATCACCTTTCAGGGCCAAGAAATGAAATGACAATTATATGTTCACCAGGTGGGGTCCCAAGAAACCCATGTTGAAAATGTGAAAGTCCTAAAAATGGCTGAGATATCAACCTAGGTTGAAATCCCCCATTATAAAGCTTACCATCATTTCTTCAGTTTGCAGTTTGGTTTTGAAGAGTGCAGACGTGTCCCGCTTCAGAGATGATTGTGGCTCCCTACCTCCAAAGGGTAAGTATGGGTGAGGGGGGGTACAGGGAGCTGGGTGCACAGACAGAGGGTAGGGATGTGGGAGGGGACAAGGGAGACAATGGTGGACCGTTTTCTGCATTGTAGGTAACAAAAAAAGACTGTGAGGGAAGGTTTTCTTTTTTAAACAGGTTAAAAAAAATGCCACATTGGAGTGGGCTCCCAGTGTGACACAAATCAGGGAGGGGCACCACATCTGACACCAGGAGTGGGCATCCTGGGGTCAGAAAGGGGATATTATTTGATCAGGAAAAAAACACTAAGAAGGGGGATGCTGACATGGGGATTGGGTGCCCCAATGTTGGCATTTTGGGAGTGTGTGGCAGGCAGCAGGAGCTGCCACATTAGGTGTGCCACATAATGGGGGGATTGACCACCCCTTTGTTGGGATTGTGTGGCAAACTGCTGGAGCTGCCGCCATATGTATTTCAATGCTTCACCAGGAATGGCATGTAATGGAAGCATGTCAGATCTGCCACTGCAATAATGAGCCTATCTCTCATTGCAGCGGCAGATTCATTTCAAGTTGGTGGCGCTCTCTGAAACTGCTGTCATCGGCAGCATGCTCCTGGTTGGTGGCTGAGGGACACACCAATTAAAGCATCCCCTGGATTCGTTACAACACTGACACATCTTTGAAAGTGCTACTATCGTGCTACTACCGCAAGATGTTGCTAGCGCATGCACACATGCCAACATAAAAACTGTCCAAAAGTCTACACAGATAAAAGGAACATATCTACAGTGAGGACAGTTTAAGGCTCCTTAGTGTGGAATTGTTGTCATCTATACCAAGAAATATCTGCTAGCTAATGCTGATGAATTTTTGGTTTGCTGTAAACAAGACTTGTGCAGAATTTTCAGACTGTGCTTCCAAAGCACATGGTATTCCACATAATTTTGGAAATTCTGTATAATTCCATATAATTCCAAAATTCTGAATGGTCTTTGTGCATTTTTATTTTAACTACAGATTTATAATTCAGGGTTTACATAAATGGCAGTCTCCTACAGTTTATCTAAGCAACAGATCCGTTTTCTGCAGACTATGGAAAACAAATCAGGGGATTACATAAACTGTAGAAAAAGAATCCACAGTTTAAATTAAAGCACTTTTGGAATTCCACAGAATTCATAAAAGAATTATGAAAAGGATTCCAGAAGCAGAATTTTCATTCTGCCTGAATTCTGCTGGTGACTATCCACATTCCATACTGCTCTCCTTTTAACACATTTAGAATAGTGGATGGGTAATCATCCACAACAAAGCTGTGTTTCTATCGAGGGAGTTAATGACATCATAGATACCTCGAGAGCGAAGCTCGAGAGGTCTCGCTGATGTCATCAACTGCCTGAGATGGAAATACAGCCTTAGTTGCTGATGTTTGTCCATCCACTGTTTTATATAGTATATGGGTATTTTTAATTGATTTTTTTTCCTTACTTGTATGTGCTGCTCCCATTCCCATTGGTGATCCTGCTTGCTCCCGTTCACGCTGGTGCCACTTGTGCTCGGTCCGCCTTCTTAATTTTGCCTCCCTGGGTTGCTCATTATTAAAATCAGGAAAGAAAATAAATTTTTACAAAGGGAGCCATGTCTGAGTCTCCGTGTTCTAACTTCTGACTTCAAAGTCAGTGGTTCCGCTGCTTGGCGCTCGCTAAACCGTGCCGCCATGTTTGTTTTTATTTTTTTACAGAGCCTTGTCTGAGCCAGTCAGGTGGCAGGTCAAGGGTAAAAAGTTGTTGTACTATTGATGTGATGTCAGAACGATAGTACAACAGCTTTTTTGACCTTTGAACTGCCCTACAACAACATTTCAGCAGTTGCTGAAATCTATATACAACAGATGGCACCCATATACTATAAATGTATACAGTAGATTATGTTAAAAGTGGAAAGTTGTGTGCAAAAGCATGGGGGGGGGGTAATGTTAGGCATAACGCCTGTTGTTAGTACACCCAGACTTGAAGAAAGCACAAAAATACTCCTATAAAAGTATTGCAAAGCATCATTGGTAATACATAGGACTATCTAATGAATTGAACTGGAAAAACACATTTATCTCCACTAGGGAGTGATAAGACCCATAACTTATAAGAAGTGAAATCACAAGTTAGTTATGATGGTGTGACCACTCATGTGTGGAATTAAAGGTGTTATTTCACCCGAACCATTATGTCTTTGATGTATAAAACACTGTTATTAATGTTTTTGTTAGTGTTTGCCTTCTTTTAGCTTAAGCCACCTTCCTTTTAATTGTAAACTCTTTTTCTGGCCCATTATTATCTGCATTCTAGTTCCTGATTCTAAATTACACATTGTAAGTGAAACATCATGTATTCTTAGTGAAATAACGTGTTCTAAGTGAAACAACATGACTTATTTACACAATTTATTTTTGCTGGTTTGGTATATATGCAAGTTATCACTGAACTTCAGCTGTCTGTACAACTGTGTAATTAGGACAGAAAGGTGCCCAAGCCCTGGTGAATTAAATATACTTTACCCTGTAAAAATGTTTGCCTTAGATTTTTTTTTATAAAATGTACATATTTAGTTAAAAAACTTTAAAGATGTGTTTTTAGAATTAAGTTCAAATGAAAATAAGTTAAACACCAGCACCAATTTCACCTTTCAAGGTATGTTAATTTCCAGTGTATTTACAGAGCCATTATCCCCTGAATTTTCAATGTATTTATAGAGCCACAATCCCCTGGAATGCCCAATGTTTCACCCAATGGGCTTCCTCAGGAGCAAGGATCTAGGCTTAAATGCACACAATAATTAAAACCTTCATATAGACAACATTGTATTATCCAGTTTACATTAATTTGAGGTATATGTTACTACCTACATTCACACTATGCCACCACTGGGTATCCAAATTATGCAGTGCACTATGTTGGGCATTCCAGGGGATCGTTGTTCTATAAATACATTGAAAATAAACATTACCTTAAAAGGTGAAATTGGTGCTGGCATTTAACTTGTTTTTGTTTGGACTTTTACCACTTATCCAGCCCAGATACACAATATGAAAAAATAACATTGGAAGGGGATCCACCTATTCCCTGTTTCATATGAGAATAAGGTTTGAAGCATAGCAGAGTGCCTCAACGAGGTGGATACACTTCTGAACTTTAAAGAGAAGAAAACATTAAGCAAAGCTCATTTGAGCTGATTGAACAGGCATTGTGGTGTAGTAATTATCCAACATTTGCACTGGTGCCTTTCTGTGCTGAAATATTGTTGTAAATTCATATCAGAAGTACTTATATCCTAAAACATTGGTTCTGATAATTGCTCTATTCTGTTCTGATATGGAAAGTTTCACTGAAATCAGCACTAGTCTTGAAACCAGACAATACACATTTGGCTTTAGTGAGGCAGAACAAAATAAATTGTTCACTGCAATTACAGTTAACAAGAACTTGGAGGTGGGAACGTCTTATAGAGAACTGCAATTAAAACTAGAACAGCTTCATATGAAAGATGCAAAATTGGAATGGCATGGTATCACCTTAGTTGAATACCTTCATAACAAACTAGTCCCCAGGGGACTGAGAGTATTGGTAGAGGCAAATCAAGGTATAATATCCAAAATCTTCTTATCACTGAGCCAATTGGGTGAAACGTTGGGCATTCCAGGGGATTGTGGTTCTATAAATACTGTACATTGAAAATAAACATCACCTTGAAAGGTGAAATTGGTGCTGGAGTTTAAGTTGTTTTCATATGGACTTTTACTGCTTTTCCAGCCCAGATACACATATGAAAAAAATAACACTGGAAGGGGACCCACCTATTCCCTGTTTTGTTTAGAATTAAGTTGACAGTAATTTAATCTTCTAGGATTTTTAAATTTGAAATTATTTTAATTTTGCCTATTTCTTTTGTTATTCTCTCCTGAATCTCTAAATGTGGGAAAGATTACATTGTAATCAAATTTCAAGATACTCTACTTCAGATAAATAAAGCAGAAACATTATTCTAATTATGCAGAAAACAAGACTAATGTTTTGTTAAGCATCATAAATCCAGCTAAAGAATTGATAAACATGAAATATGTTTACATTTTAAGCACATATTCTGAATATTCAAACATATGTAAGCTCATTAGAGGATATTAACTTTAATGAAGTTAGTGTCCATACTAATTACTGGCTCTTTAGCCTTGATTTCAATATGCCTAAGTAAGCAAAGAAAGTTATTTTTATACTGTAACTCTCAAAGGAAGCACTGGATCTGCAAACATATACATGGAATGTAATGTAACATTAGATTGCCTTTACACATAGAGCTAAATAAGCATAAATGTATTATATAAACTACAGCTTGGATTGTAGTCCAGTGGACTGCAAAGGACTACCAAAATGAGGGACAAAAATGTAACTGTTTTTATGAAACCTAACCACTTTTAGAGAGCAGCCCAGTGGTTAGAGGGCTGTTTAGTTTTAAAAATACACTGTAAAAGTAACTTTTAGGATTGCACTAACAGCGCAACTGGAACAAGCACTTCTGGGGTCAGAGAGGTCAGTGTAACCCATATAAGCAGTGGTCTGTGTGAGCGGTGAGGACTACAGAGCAGAAAGCAACAGGCCAGTGGCTCTTGTGCTCCATACACCGGACGGAATCATTTAATCAAACACCTGTAACCAACTGCCATCGATCCACTCTCTATACTGAAAACTAAATCTCTGAAAGAAAAACAAGCAAAACAACAACAATAAAATAAATAAAAATATAACATAGAGATTAGAAATTGCAGACATTTGTGTGTGTGTGTGTGTGTGTGTGTGTGTACAGGGACGTTTGAGGTAGGGTTGCCATCTGTCAGGTTTTTTACCTGGTGATCAGGTTTTCAGGGTCCCTATCAGGTAATCTGGTTTTGCTCTGTGCAGGTCAGGTTTTTGAGCCATTTTGAGTGTTCATGTGCTTTTGAAACAAATTCATTCATTGTTTCAGGTACATGCCAGTTTACAAACAAGTTCTGTTGTCAATGTAGCATTTTGTTTGTGAATGCAGTCACACTGGGAGGTGTAAAGTATGGCCATTAACACCATTTGCACTTACTTAACCTAATCTTTCCACTGCATCTTAAAGTGGCATAGCAGCACAGCTGCCCCCACCTTTTGTAACAGTAACAGAGCCAGTTGTCCTCCATTTTCATTTGCTGGTAAACATTTTCATCTCTAATAGAATTTAGGCATTTTTAAATGTTTTAAATTATTGTTTTCCTGAAGAAAAAGTATGGTCACTTCTTTGGCTTTGAAATAGTACTTTGGACAAGAACAGGAAATGGAGCAGGAAAAATATATAAAGTATGAATACTATGGAATGCTAGTTACAGTATTTCCCTTGTCTCCCCCCAGATCATATCTGTAAATGAGATTTATTTTATCTCTGTATGTTTATTTGGTTAACCAATGTCAATAAGTAAATAAATAATTAGGAGGAACCTAGGAAAGTAACTTTAGCAGGCACAGTACAGCATCTTAACATTTTTATTTTACTGCTGCATTGTTCTTTTTTATTGATACAACAAATGGACTTCTAGGAGGAACAATGCATGATGAGTCATGAAAAGGGGTGGGGCTAGGGGCAGAGCTTAGGATCCGGTTTTTGCCTCATCCAAAGGTGGCAACCCTAGTTTGAGGATTGTAGTCCAGTGGACTGCAAAGGACTACCAAAATGAGGGACAGAAGGTTCCTTTATGTTAAACTGTTTTTATGAAATTTGGCCACTTTTAGAGATCAGCCCAGAGGCTAGAGGGATGTTTATTTTCAAAACTACATTGTAAAAGTGACTTTTAGGACTGTGCTAACATCGTGATTGGAGCAAGCACTTCCAGGGACAGAGAGGTCAGTGTGACCCATATAAGCAGTGCTCTGTGCAAGTGGCAGTAAACACAGAGTGGAACCCAACATGGGCAGAGGCCTGTGTCTGTCAGTATCAGCCAGTGAAGACAGTTAGGGCAGGAAATGTTGGCAGATTGTAAAGGTAAAATGTTATGAAGCAGTGAAAAACATTTACCAGCATTATGCACAAAGGATTAATCAGATTAGCAAATGGGGAGTGAGGCAATAAATGCATTCTCTGTGGAAAATTTAGTATAGAATTTGTAAATGATTTTCTAGCATTTAGCTATAAGGAACACCTTAAAATTAAGGTGCTTAAAATGAGATTACTGGAGATGGAGATAGAAAGGGGAGTGGGGACCTTAAAAAATTAAATTCTAATGAAGTTGATAAACAATGATAAAAAACAAAGTATGGGAGAAGTAGGAAAGTCAGATGAACTTCTAAGCTTAAAGAGAAAATTACCTGCTGAATTTGAAAGTGAAAATGAGGAGGAATGGAGCAAAATAAGAACAAGCATTTGTCAATGCCGAATGTTTGCTTACTGGCATTGGCAGTGGTAGTGTAGAAGTTACAGAGCTGCGTAATAGGAATGGCAGTGAAGTATTGAACTGAAGCCAACCCCACCACCACCCTGCAGAGAGTGACAGGCATTGGGGTGTGCATTTGGGTCAGTCAGGCATAACGGCCACGCCCATTTCACCACACCCCACTCTGCAGAGACTGACAAGTCACGTGTTCCTTGGGTCTTTGGCCATATAGGCACCCCATTTCATTTGGAAATCACGGTGAGATAAGATGCGATATAGGAGATAGGGTGAAGTTTGGGGTGAACAGTCCAAGGCATACCCGATGCCTCTCAGTGACTGCAGGGTGTGAATGGTATGAGCATCACAGGCAAGAATCCCAAGTCACACCCCTGATTCCTATCATTCTCCATAGGGTTGGGCAATTTAGTTGAAAAGCCTAACACCTCAGGCATTCGTTGGTATTTTAACTCCAAATTTTCAACATGTTTGTTTTGTGACCCCACCTCATGAACAGGGGAATATCAGTTTGTTAGCCGAAAGCTGCTTATGCACAGTGACTACGGGATTTAGCACCAAGAAAAATATTCTGAACAGGATGTAAAAAATGACAGCTGTATTTCTTCATGGGGAGGTGTAAAATGGCTATGTTGCAAATGTGTAGTAAAAATATTTAAAAAATGGTGAAGTCACGAAGACATAGAAACTGTGCAACGACACCCATTATATAAGTAGGTTGGGGATATTTTATAGCAGATTGTCAACTCAGGCATTTTGGTGCCTCCGATCATGAACAGTGTCACTGTGATTTTCTTTATCTGTGCCGAACAATGATTTCCCACAGCGACTACACGCATCTCTGCACTGAAAGTGTGAAACACACTCGCCATGTTGTGAATTATGGCAGCTGTACTGTTCATAAGGAAGTGTTGAAAATGCCACTAGTGAAAATCTGGACTGAAAATATTACAAGTCATGAACTAACGAGGATGCGTGGAAACTGCACAAGGCTCACTGTAACACAGTCATTTTATGGACTTTGTCACCAAATTTTCAACATAGCCATTTTAAGACCTCTGCTCATGAACAGTGTAACTGTGATTTTCTTAATCTGTCCTAAACATTGCTTTGGCTCACCAACAGCACCATTATGCGCTACATGTCGATAACACATTTTGGGTGACATATGAAAAATTGCAGCTGTACTGTTCATAAGGAAGTTAATAAAATGCACATGTTGAAAATCTAGAGTGAAAATATTAAATTTGCAAACTTACGAGCATGCATAGAACTGTGCAACGCACGCTCGTAAAAGTCATTTTTAAGCATTTTTCACCAAATTTTCAACATAGCCATTTTAAGACCTCTGCTCATGAACAGTGTCACTGTGCTTTTGTTAATGTGTTCCATACATTGAAGTTTGCACACCGACTGCGCCATTGTGTGCTACATGGGCGGAAACACGTTTTGGGCAGGATGTGAAAAATGACAGCTGTACTGCTTATAAGGAGGTATGGAAAAATGGCAATGTTGGAAATCTGGAGTGGAAATATTGAAAATTCGCAAACCTACAAGCGTGCGTGGGAACTGTGCAATGCACACTCGAAAAACAGTCATTTTTAGGAATTCTGTCACCAAATTTTCAACATTGCCATTTTAAGATCTCTGCTCATGAACAGTGACACTGTGATTTTCTTAATGTGTCCCATACATTGAGTTCAAGACAATGACTGCGCCATTGCGCCACATGGGCAGAAACATGTTTTGGGTGAGATGTGAAAAGAGGTGGAAAAATGGCAATGTTGAAAATCTGGAGTGGAAATATTGAAAATTCATAAACCTATGGCGTGCGTAGGAACTATGCAAAGCATGCGCTTGTAAAACAGTCATTTTTAGGAATTTTTCCTAAATTTTCAACATAGCCATTTCAAGACCTCTGCTCATGAACAGTGTCACTGTGATTTTCTTAATTTGTCCAGTACATTGATTTCACATGCCGACTGCACCATTCTGCGTACTACAAGGGCGGAAACACATTTTGGGTGAGATGTGAAAAATGACAGCTGTACTACTCATAAGATGGTGTGGTGAAATGGCAATGTTGAAAATCTGGAGTGAAAATATTGAAATTTCGCGAACTTACGAGCCTGCATAGGAACTGCGCAACGCACGCTTGTTAAACAGTCATTTTTTGGAATTTTGGCACCAAATTTTCAACATGGGGGTTTTGAGCCCCCTTCTCATGAACGTCTATGTTTCTATGTACCCCCTCAGACATATATACATACTATGGGATGGATTCTATACTTATGTATACAGACAATTACATGGCAAAAGACATCAAATGAAATACTACGTCTTGTTGTTTTCCAGGAGCAAAAATCAGGGATATCAATCTAATGATTCCTAACATTATCAAAATAGAGGTGAGAAAGCCACTTATGATAGTACATGGAGGAACAAATAATGTTGGAGGACAAAATGAGCAAGAGATCACCCAAAAATGTTAAACTATTAGCAATACTTTGAAATCAAACAATTGTGAAGTGATCTTTTCCAAGGTACTCCCAGTTCCCAGAAACAGAGTTAGAAGAAATAACACAATTAAAATAATTATTAGCCAGCCCGTTGGCACAGTGGTTGGATGTCCACTTGCGACGTCGGTGAACCGGGTTCAGGAATGGACTTGGGTCACTAGAGGGCCAGCTGGGAGGAGAAGACTCACATGTTCGATGACTGCTCGTCTTCTCCCAGGGGGAAGGGAGGGTATGCAGTTCGCTGTGTGCCGCCTCCTGGCAGAGGCCAGGAGCACAACAGTTTGGCGAGCCCTGCTGAATGCAATTGGGCATAGTAGATGTCAGCATGAGCCTTGATGTCTGTGGCACACCACACCTCCTGGGGGAGCAAACCCCCAAAAAACCCTGCTTCTTGGCCGGCCAGATGATGGCCACTGGCTCCTGCTGCCACAATTGCCCTGAGGCCCCGAAGCCATCTCAGCAGCTCCCAGGGACCAAACAGGTATTGTGCTGGTTGTCCTCCCTGGTGCCTTCCCCCTCAGAAGACAGGAACCCATCTGGTGAAGGGATACACTGGGCTACCCCGGGATGGCTGCAATATGAGGTAGATAGAGGGGTTATGGCAAGGGTGTCGGTGGGGTCCATGGCTGGTTGGAAGGAAAGGTGGACTGAGAACCCTAAGGAAGGAGTGAAAAAAAAAAAGAATTATTAAATGGTTATGCAAACAGTCACTAGAGGAGAATCATCAATGCATATCGCAGTGGGACATCTTTGATGGTAAATTTGATCTGTTCAGCGGAGATGGTCTCCATATAAGCAAAAGAGTCAGTAGGACATTAGGGAGCCATATCAAAAAAGTAATTGACAGCACTTTAAACTCATAACGAGGGGGGCTGAGGATAAAGTAGTAGAAAATAAACATGTCACGTCTAAAATGTTTCTAAATTTCATTTTAAGTATTTTACTAAATTGCAATTATTTTTATTATTGTTCAAGCCACTACTAATACTACACAGTACCACATTAGAATTAGTGGTACATGGAAAGTAAAGGGTAGAGAGGGAGGAAAGGCAGGGAAGGCAGCAGTGGTGACTACAGGTCAAGTCGGATGAGGATGCAGTATGGATGCAGGAGGTAGTACTGTATCTGCAGTGTGTGATGGCAGTGGCACTGTTAAGGTCCTTACAGCACTTGATTTTTGCTGCTCTTTTAGTTGAGGGAGGTGACAGCCAGAACCAAGATCTGTTATCTGAAATTTCCTCAACTCCCTCAACACCAGTGAGTAAACATGGTGGTATACAAAATATCAAAATGAGTCCCCAATGGTTAGTGGTTCTGGACCTGAGTCTGAGGATGATGCAGTGGCACAGTCACCAGTGGTTAGTGGTACTGGACCTGAGTCTGAGGATGATGTAGTGGCACAGTCCCCAGTGGTTGGTGGTGCTGGACCTGATTCTGAGATGATGCAGTGGCACAGTCCCCAGTGGTTAGTGGTAGTGGACCTGATTCGGAGATGATGGAGTGGCACAGTCCCCAGTGGTAAGTGGTACTGGACCTGAGTCTGAGGATGATGCAGTGGCACAGTCCCCAGTGGTTAGTGGTACTGGACCCGAGTCTGAGGATGCTGCAGTGGCACAGTCCCCAGTGGTTGGTGGTGCTGGACCTGATTCTGAGATGATGCAGTGGCACAGTCCCCAGTGATTAGTGCCACTGGACCTGAGTCTGAGGATGATGCAGTGGCACAGTCCCCAGTGGTTAGTGGTACTGGACCTGAGACTGAGGGTGATGCAGTGGCACAGTCCCCAGTGGTTAGTGGTACTGGACCTGAGACTGAGGGTGATGCAGTGGCACAGTCCCCAGTGGTTAGTGGTACTGGACCTGAGTTTGAGGCTAATGCAGTGGTACAGATGTGTGTGCCACTATCATTTCAGAAGAATGAGGAAGTGGAGGACCTGGGAAAGGAGGAGGAGGAGGAAATGGAGTGTGAAGGTGAAGGTGACACTGTCATCAATCCCTTATGGAAGCCTGAAAAGAAAAAACAAAGGGTGATAACAAAGTGTATGAATTTTTCAAATTGAAGGGTAGGCAACCTCTGCCACGAAAGATAATGTATGATGACAGAGATCCCATAACAGAAACAAGTGTGTGTATGGAGGCCACCACAACTGGTGCTCCACATAAATTTGTGAATCCTTGAAAATCCCTTGTGTGGAATTTTTTTTTTATTACTCATCTGAAAGATGACACTGTGGCAATATGCCAGCTTTGTCAGGCTTAAGTAAGCCACAGAAAGAAAGGGTCTCATGCTGGCACAGGTGAACACCATACCCATCTCAAAGTCAAACATATGGTTAGATGGGAAGCACATCTGCGGAAAGTCTCTGCTGGTGGTTTGGGAGGTAGAGATTTGGCAGAGGACATTGTAGAGGAAAAGACAGTTGAGGAGGAAGGCTCTATGATGCCGGTTGACAACTGTTTTGTTGACTGGCATCTAGCCAACAGGAATCATGTTGACCGCAAGTTGTAGTTTACATGATTCCTGTGTGTCTCCCAGTCCGTTTTTTTTATCAGAGGCTTCACCCCTCCAAATCCCCCATGCGGGGGGCTTTGCCTCTGCCCCCACATCTTTAGAATTATCAACTCCAGTCAGAGTTGATTCAGGCCGGGGTGCAGGACTGGAAGACAGCGTGCCCCTGTCTCGGGCACACCAACACAGTGACCTGTTGGCAAAATGTCAGTTTTGCCAACAGGGTTATAGTTCACTGTGCTGGTGTCACCTCCGTGGGATATATTGAGGAGGACTAGGTCAGTAATATTGGAGGCAGTATAGTGCAGTGGCTAAAGGCTCTGAGCTGCAAATCTGGTGACATCCAGCAGACCAGACCGGGGTTTGAATCCCACAGTTTCCACTTACATACTGTGTGACCCTGAGCAAGTCACTTATCTTCCCTGTGCTCCCAGGTCGCTCCTGCAAAAAAAACTTTCAGCTTAGTGTGCTACTCCTGGTTAAACAACTAAATAAAAAAAAAATCCCTGAAAGTGTTAAATTATTGATGAGCAGCAGCAACAGGAGCGGCAGCAGTGTCACCCTGACAGAACCTCCTCAGCCAAGTCACAAGTCTCTTCACATTGTCTTCATCTGTAACATCCTCCGAGCAACATGGTGCCCATTCAAACTTGTCACCGAAAAGCACTCACCCAAAAAAAGATCCTGCCATCTATTACTAGCATTCTATCTAAGCAATATCAATTACCTCCATATCATTTAGTGGCCCGAGAATTGAATTCTGCTTTGGCAGAGATGATCACCATTGATCTTCTCCCCTTTTCTTTTGTGGAAAATGCTGGTTTCCTTCGCTTTATGTCCAAAGCGTACCCCAAGTGGAAAGTGCCATCCAAGACCTACTTTTCACAGTGTGGATTTCCTGAACTGAAGGATGTTGTTGAAAAAGAAGTTTCACATGACCTGCACCATTCCTCCAGTTCATATAACCATCTTAGCACAGATATGTGGAGCAGCAGGTCAACAGCTGCTAGTTTATTCATATCCGTAACAGCACATTGGATAGAACTGAATGAGGGTGGTCATTACCTTGGTAGCAAATATAAGCAATCCAGTTGTAATGGAAGCTACATGCCTGGAATTTGCAAGCACGTAACACTGGCTGACAACATTTTGGCATCAATATTGGAGGAGACTGACACCTGGTTGAACCCACTATCCTTAAAGGCAGGCTTTATAGCCAGTAGTAGTGGTGCAAATGTTGTCAAGGCTATTAGTGAAGGGGGGTTTGTTAGGGTGCTCGGCTCTGCACACTGTCTAAACCTGGTTGTGCAAGAGTTCTTGTCACAATGTGACATTAAAGAAGAGCTCACCCTGTGTTGTCGAATCTGTGGTCATTTTTCATGGTCCAGAAAGGCCAGAGACCAATTACATGCACTTAAATTAAAAAACAGCCTGCCTCGGCACTGATTAAAACAGGAGGGTGTCCTGAGATGGAATGTTACGCTGTATATGCTGGAATGGATATATGAACAGAATAAGGCCTTACTGAGGTATATGTTGCTTTATACAAGCTGTGACAGTTCTGGAGCTTCTGTGTCACTGACAACAGAACACTGGAGGTTTATGGATGAGTTAATTTTGATCTTGAGGCCTTTTGATCATGCCACACAGGCAGTGAGTGGGAACATTACCTCCATTAGCCAGGCCATCACACTGCTCTGGATGCTGAGGCAGACCATTTGTAATGTCCAGCAGCAGTCTGATGCAATAGGTGACTGTAACCTGGGCATTGCCTGAACACATGCTTAATGTATTGGATCATAACAGACACTTGAATAGCATGCAAAATAAAATTTTGCCTGTGAAATTGCTGCTAAACAATCTGCAGTTTTGCCACGTAAAATATTTCGTGAAATTCTGCCATGGAATTTCACCAATATGGGCAGCTCAGTGCCGTGTAGCACAAATTCACAAACATATCATCCCTGGTATCTAGTGGTCCCACCCCCCTCTGCTGAGATTTACATAAATTTCCCCATCCCTCCCCAAAGGCTCCCTGGTGTCTAGTGGACCCCCCACTATGGCCAATCACCCACCAATATTTACATCAATTTCCCCATCCCCACATTCCCGACTCCATGGTGTCTAGTGGATGTCACCCCACCTTCTCATCAGATTGTGCCTCGCACCCCCCCGTACCCCGAATGGGTCACTGGCACAGCCCTCCACTCTCCTCCATGTCTGGCAGCCCGACTGAGTTCTTCAATGAATGAGCACATGCTTGTGCAAGCACATTCTCATTCACTGAAATGTTCGGTCAGGCTGCTGGCTGTGGAGGTGAGTTGAGTTGAGGGCTGTGCCAGTGGCCCACTTGGGGTACTGGGGGGAGCAGGGAGGGGCACTATCTGATGACAGGGCGGGGGGATCCACTAGACACCAGGGAGTTGGGAATGTGAGGATGGGGAAATTGATATAAATCTCGCGGGGGTGGCGATTCTTCAATTTGGGCCAGTGATTGGCTGGGTGGGGGGGGGTCCACTAGATACCAGGGAGTCTCTGGGGATTCTGTGGATGGGGAAATTGATGTAAATCTCGGTGGGGGTGTGGATTCTTCTGTTTGGGCCCATGATCTGCCAAAGGGGTGAGACCACTAGACACCAGGGATGATATTTTTTGTAAATAGTCTTCCTGTTGCTTGCTGCCGAAAATGGTGAACTTTCACCCATGAGCATTAAATTTTGCCATTTTATGGGTGAAATTTCTGGTTCGCAGGTGAGTTTTGCATTTGCAATTTAAAACGCTTCATGAAATGTGCGATTCACTTAAATATTTGTAAGCAATTTTGCAATTTCTCACAACACTGGTTAATTTGAATGTTATCCTGACATCTATGGAATTCAGTGCTGCAACAGTGCTTGATCTACGGTGCAAACGGGGCTTTCATCATAATTGATGGTGGTAGTCGAAAGCTGAGCATCTGCAAAGAATGCTGATCAGTCAGGTATACAGTTGACAAATGCTAAAAAAACAGCATAAGTAGAACCAGCAAGGCTCCCCTGGTGGGTGCTGGTGGTCGTGAGGGCAAGGACACCCTCCCCCGAGCTTTGCAGGACCCTGCAGCAATTTTCCAGCAGAACCAGCAAGGCTCCCCTCGTGGGTGCTGGTGGTCGTGAGGGCAAGGACACCCTCCCCCCGAGCTTTGCAGGACCCCACAGCAATTTTCCAGCAGAACCAGCAAGGCTCCCCTTGTGGGTGCTGGTGGTGGTGAGGGCAAGGACGCCCTTCCCTGAGCTTTGCAGGACCCCACAGCAATTTTCCAGCATAACCAGCAAGGCTCCCCTCATGGGTGCTGGTGGTGGTGAGGGCAAGGATGCCCTCCCCCGAGCTTTGCAGGACCCCACAGCAATTTTCCAGGTAAACATGTGGATGGACAGCGGCAAAAGAGTAATGCAATTGCAGTGCTGAGTGCCTCAAAACCTCACACTAGAAGGACTTGACTTTCCAATTACTGCCCCCACACATGTGGAGATAGTTTTTTTTTTGCCTAAAGTTGTTAAGTGTTAACAATGGTTCTGACTGAATTTCTCTCTGTGCTTTAAGAGCTTAATCATACCTGCATTCTAAAGTCCTTTATGTTTTAGTAATCTCAACATGTCAGTGACAGACTCTTAAGTGAAATCGCTGTGTCCCTTAAGAAGTAATCTGGCACCAGTTTTAAACTTCATTTATTGCAGTCTTTTCCGCGTACCATAGACACTGCACCTTACTGAGAAAACTGCTAATCCTGCCTCTAAACAGCACAAACTGAAACCCTCTGTGCCTTAGAATATAATCTTGGCACCAAAAACACTCCCCTGCTTAAATTACCTTTCTTACAATTTAAGCACTGAGCCTTAATTTTTAGTACAAGTTGTGAATTCTCCTTCTTAAAACCAACTTCTTTCAACATAATCACTGCGCCCTTATTTTTGTAGAAATCATGATTCCTGCTGTTAGTTAGAAGGTAGCCTGTTTATGAAAGTTAATTGCCTGCTGTAAGCTACAAACACTGCTATAAGTTGTAGTCGCCATTTTAATAGTCTCCTACGCAGTTTTCAGGCTAGTCACATACTAAAAGCCCTTGCCCCCTGCAATTTTTCTTGGAGTAAACTCCACCCCCCCCCCCGGAATCCTACCTGATATTTATTTCTGTGCTTTTCCTCTCTCTGCAGCAGAACCAGCAAGACTCCCCTCATGGGTGCTGGTGGTCGTGAGGGCAAGGACGCCCTTCCCCGAGCTTTGCAGGACCCCGCAGCAATTTTCCAGGTAAACGTGTGGATGAACAGTGGCAAAAGAGCAATGCAATTGTGGTGCTGAGCACCTCAAAACCTCGTACTAAAAGGCCCCGCTGACACTCTGCATCAGCTGCCCCACCGCCCCCACCACCACCCTTGGTTGACTTCTTGTTTTATAGTCTGTAGACCGTGGTGATTGGTGGTACATTTAAACCAATCAGGCAATTTCTCCATTAGCAGGTTATCAGGTCCTACCACTAGAGGCTGCTACTGTTTTCCTCCGCAAACTTTCTCACCCAGCTCCTTAATTACAGCACAGTTGTTTTTCCGTGTGTGAAACAAAAAAGAACTTCCCTTATACCCTATGTAATCCTAAAGCCTAAACTCCCTCACTTCGCCCCGCCCCTCCTAAATCAGCATCTGAAAAATCTTACTTTACCCATCTTCATGCAAAGACTCACTAGGGTCAATACAAAATCCCTCCCAAATATGGCTGTCAATATTGCCATATCTCCCTCTCTTGTTCACATAGTGACTTCATGGCTTACTCTCTTCATCTTAACCCTTCCCCTCACCCCACTACCCTCCTGTCTTCCCCATACTCATCCTAGCACCACCCCATCCCCAGACCCAAAATCGCCTCCTGTGCTACACAGCACTGTAAAAACTCCCTCATTAGTTACCCTGTCCCATCTCCCCCACCCTCCTCCTGTGCCAAGTCACCTACTCCCTGAAATCATGAGTACCCCATTACTATATGGTCAGGAAATACTGCGCTTCTCATGCTCCCATATTTCCAATAAATTTCACCATCATGCAGTCTCCTCATGGCACACTCATGAAAGGATCCAAAAGATTACTCTAACCAGGGCAGCAATCATCCTCCTGCTACTTGTGGGAAAGATTCACCCAAATCCTGGCCCCTCTGACCATACCCCATGGCAAACAACGAAACACAAAGTACTGTGACTCGCTGCCATTAATATATGAAGTCTCCAAAAGAAACTTGCCGCTCTCCAAGCCTGGGTCTGCCTCCACCGACCAGATGTACTAGCTGTTTCTGAAATATGGCTGTCCCAGCATACTCCTGACTCAGCTGTTTACATTCCGGGATACACGGTGTTCAGGTCAGATAGGCTGAAATAGGCAGGGTGGGGGTAGTGCACTGTACCTCCAAGAACACCTGCAAGGAATAAACACTGCCACCATAAGCCCTACAGAAGGCGCTCAGTCACTCACCGTCAGGGTTGAAATTGGTAACTCGGGTAAATCTCTTTACATAATGTCAGTTTACATACTTCCTCGAAACCAAAGGGGTGCCTTCACATCCGTACTAAACATAATCGACCAGCTCCCAAAAAACTCGAAAAGTCATAGCTCTAGGTGATTTTAACACAAAATGGCTTGCTTCCCAGACATCCTCCCTCAGGGATGCAGCTGCTGCCCAAAATCTATCCCAAATGGTCCTCACCCCCACTAGAGTGAACAACATGGGCCACAGCTCTCTCCTTAATCTCATACTCACAAATCATCCTGAGCACATACTAGATGTCCAGGTCCTGTCGGACTCTGTCAGTGATCACTCCCCTGTAACTTGTCTCTGGACAAATAGCTGGAAGCTCCCCCACCACCCAGGATCTCATGTATTGCCACCTAAAGAAAGGGGCTTTAAGGCATCTCCGAAACCTACTCCAAAACTTTGACTGGTCCCCACTTCATCACCAGGAGTCAGTTGATGCCGACCTGTCCTTCTTCATAAGTTCCTTCCAATCCGCCTGTGACATCTTTGCCCCCCATGTAAAATGGATTGAAAAATCAAAATTCTCCCCCTGGGTAAACCGGTTCTTGCTCGATCAAATGAAGCCACGTGATGACCTGTGGCACCGAGCCCTTCAGTCAGGTCGTCCTGCTGACCGACAACTGTACCGTGTTGCCCGCAACACATGCACATGGGCTATCCGACAGGCAAGGGCTGCTTACTATCAGACAAAACTGCCTACCACTTGGGGAAATGGAAAGAGGTTCTGGTAAAATATAAAGGAACTTAGTGGCAAGTCTTCCTCCCCTTCCCCTACCATGCTTATCATTGATGGTGTCCCCACCCAAGACGCCTGCAAAATAGCAGATGCTCTCAATATATCTTTATCTGACCTAAGTAGTATTCTCCCTCATGATTTCTTCGCTACAGATGATGGTCAGTTCCTGCCACCCCCAAGCGCTCCACCCTTTCACTTCAAAACTATCTCCACTAGTGATGCCCGCTCATATATTGCCATGTTCCGAGGAAAGACTAGGCATAGTGGGGACTCTCTAGATGCAAAACTGCTATCTTTAACCTTGATGCTGTCCTAACACCCCTCACTAAATTACTCAGTATGTTCCTGTGCCTTGGGGAGTTTTCATCTTTGTGGAAAAAGGCGTCGATTACGCTAGTTCACAAAAATGGCACCCGCACATCAAGTAGTAACTATAGGCCCATCTCCATACTCCCTCCCCTCTCAAAAGCGCTGGAGAAAATAGTGGCCGATCCTCACCGACTATCTGGACTCGCACCACCTACTATGCCAGCAACAACACGGTTTCAGGAAAGGACACAGCACCACCACCACTGCCCTACTAGAATTCACCTCCTTTATTCATGACGCCCTTGACCATGGAGACCTGGCTGGATCAGTCTATATTGATCTCACCAAGGCATTTGACACTGTCAGTCACAATATGCTCATAAACTCCCTCCTCTCTGTTGGCGTATCCAAAGAAACTGCTGGCTGGTTCACCAACTATCTCTATGGCCGCACTCAACAAGTGAAGATAAAAAGCACCCTCTCCACAAACCTTCCCATTCAGTCTGGTGTCCCCCAAGGGTCTATCCTTGGTCCGCTCCTTTTTTCACTATACTTGAACTCCTTACCTCTTACCTCCTCGGGGCGTATCCTCCTTTATGCAGATGTTGCTGTGATTTTCAATTGGCACCCTGACCCTGCACAGCTCCAAAAATCCTTGCAGGACTCCTTCACACAAATTGAAGCCTGGTTTTCCTCACACAAGCTTGTACTCAACACAAAAAAGACAAAAGTCATGCTATTCGCCCACCCACAACACAAACACAGCACGACCAAATTATCTATACATAATGCATTTGGCACCATGCTGGAACCTGTTTCCAATTTTAAATATCCAGGGGCTACCCTGGACTCCGCCCTTACCTATCATGAGCATATTGAGTCGACTTGTACTGAAATAAATAGGAGAATCAGTCTCTTATATAGGCTCAGACCATGTCTCCCTCCTGAGGCCATACCATTAGCTATCTCTAACTCCATCCTTTCCCTGGTAGACTACGGCATAATCATCTATGGCACTGCCTCTGACACGGCTCTGACCAGCATTAAACGCTCCCTAAACAAAGCCTGCAGATTGGCCACAGGCTGTGATCGGTACACGCATACCTCTGACATCTACCTACGATCATCATGGCTAAACTTCAGGGGCGACTTTTTTATCAGACCTGCTTACTTGCCAAACAGATCCAGTTGGGCCTAGCCCCCCTTGGCTGTCTCCAGCTCCTCCAAAAGAGCCTGCAAAACTCGCAAAATGCGATGCTCTGACACCGCAGCATTCCATGTCCCCTTTGTGAAGACCACTGCTGGCAAAAGGTCCTTCTGCTACAGGGCCCCACTCTGGATGAACTCAATCCCTGTCTCTATCTTATCTATTCCCAGGCTAGGGCCTTTTAAACCTGAGTTACAGAGCCACATTGTGTCCAACTCCCACTGCAACTGTAGATGAAACTTCGCAGAAAAACAAAAAAAAACTAAACAATTTTACTGCAGTATTGCTCCTGTATGTGCATCATGAACTCACATCACTGATGTTTCCAACTTGTGTGTATTATGTACTTCTCTCACCCTTGTAGTTAGCGTTCATATTCTGTATTAGAGCAGTAGCCTGTATTATGCATCTGTGTTGTACTATTGTATCTGTGTTTACTGTGTACCAATCTATATTTATGTAAGACATGGAGCCTTTGCAAATGAGTCTCTGACTCAAAGGGTTGTAATTCCTAGACCATAAATAAATAAATAAATAAATAAATATTGAGATGAAACACAGTGTGTCACTCTCACCAACAGTCAGTAAGGGAAAAGAGAGATGTGGAGATGCAACTTCGACATTATCAATAACACAACCAGAAAACCACCTCCAAAGTTAAATCCTCTAGGAGCAGTTCTTGCACAGGTTGGCGATGCAGTTTGGGAGGAGGAAAAGGAGGAGGAGGAACCATCGGAGGATGACAGACTAAAGGCAAAGCCAGATCTGTTGAGGCATATATGGAAGACCTCAAACACCTTGGAACTGATGATGAACCCCTGCAGTATTGGAACAACAAAGTTAAATACTGGCCTGCACTGGCAGATATGGTTTTTAAATATTTAAGCTGCCTACCTTCTAGTGCTAGTTCTGAACATGTGTTCAGTGCAGCAGAAGCAATCATCACGAACTGATGTACAAACCTATCCCCAAAAATGTCGCTATGTTCACAATCATTAAAATGAGTAGTGCACATATACCTCCAAATAGAAGTCATCGCTGTGGGCACCACTGACACACCAGGATGAAGCAGGGGAAGGACAGTCACCCACCCCAAAGGTAGCTCTGGACTTAAAGGATGCAGAATTCCCATGAGGTGAAGATTCAGATATTAAGTGGGACTGCTGGTGCAGTGACAAGACATCCGCTTGCGACGCCGATATCCAGGGTTCGGGAATGGACCTGGGATATCAGAGGACCAGCAGGGGGAGAAGGACTGAGTATCCGAGGGACTACTCTCGTTCTCTGGGGGGGTAGTGTCTGGCACATGACTGGCCTCTGGCAGAGGCTGGAGGCTGTAGCAAAGCCAACACTGAAACACAGTGGCAGGAGTGCCAGATGTTAAGTGGTTTGGTGCTGCCAAGTCATTGCACACCACTCCTCCCGTGGGGTTTAGCATAGCAAAAAAAAAAAATGTCAGCCCCCACAAAGGATGCCCTGCTCCTCTAGCAGTACTGCTATGCTTGTCCGCTCTGGGTCGGTGACTGAGACTTAACAAGTCCATCGAGGGAGGGGTCCTGCTCCCATAGCTCCACCCTGTGGAGTAAGCCAGAGTTTACCCTGTTGATTTCCATGGGGTTGCCCACCCAGAAACCCCATCCTGGGGGGGGGGGTAAGCCTGGGACTGGATTGTTGTCAGAGGCAAGTCCTGGCAGGATTGTTAGTGGGACATGCAGTGTGAGGCCGAGCTACTAGATGCGAGGAGATGGGGTACCAGTGCCCCCCCCCAAAAATTTGATATTGAGGATGCAGAGGGTGTATTCATTGTGGAGCATGAGGAGCAGCAGATTGGTTAATTTGAAGGACACAGAAAGGAGGAGAGTGTAAGTCCACACTCTGATCTGCACTCCTGCTACAGTCCTCCTCACCCAAGAACGACATGGGCTTCTTCCTCCTCCATCTCATGCATGTCTCTAGAAAATCCCAGCTCGTTAACCCTGTGGAAATGCCAAACACCAGCCTAACATACACCTGCTGTCATGCCTGCCCCTCTTGATGATGCCCCGCACTCGGTCCTCCTCCATCTCATGCAAGGCTCCAAAAATACCTGGACATAATGCAGCAGAAATGCCAGACATTTTGACTACTGTGTGAACCTGCTTCTGTTGTCCTGCTGCCTCCTCCAACTACCAAGATACCTAGTCCTCTTCCACCTCTGGGGCTTGTTGTGCCATTACACATTATGGCCATCATTAACGTGACTGTAGGTGTCATTAATTTTTTTTAATTCTTTTTTTTTTTTCATTTTCCTTTTACAGGTACAAAAGACCATGAGTGGGCTTAACTCTAAATAGTTTCACTCTTATGTTCACAGGTCTCCTCACCTGCAGTCTCATCCTCAGCAGCCAGCAAGCTACATTCTCTGCCCCCTCTGGGGCACCATTGTACCATCACATGACACAGCCATCACCAGTGTGAAGGTAAGTATCATTTCCAAAAGTTTTCTTCTTATACTTTTTATTTTAATTTTGCTTTCACAGGTGCAACATGATACGGCAGGGGGTGGACTAATGCCTTAATAATTTCCTTCTTGTCTTCACAGGTCTCTTCTCATCCTGTTTTGAATTTTTGTCCACGAAAGTGGTTAAAGAGAGATGCTGTGGTTGGAGACTGATACAGTGCTGCAGCGTATAGCACACTTAATTTCTGGGACTTGAGAAAATATGGCAAATGAGAATTTCATATAGTGTGCATCATTGCCATGGCCTAGGTGTGACAGAGGATGCAGCCATGGAGTTCCACCTTTCCCTCAAGGACAGTCTGCAGGTTTATAGGCAGCATCTGGTATGTGGCTTTCCTGGACATGCCTCAGCATCTCAGGTTTCTCACCTCAATCTGCAGTTATGCTGCTTCATCTCTTTTTTCTTCATTATGTATTTTACGTGTGTTTTTTTCCCATATTCGCCTGCCCCCGGTCCCGGACACGCATGCACGCATGTGGAGGCATGCGTGCACTGCGTTCCAAGATGCCCTCTTGACTTGCCACCCCTTTCCACCTGTACTGCCGGCGGACCTCCACCCAGTGGCAGTGGAACTATGGGGGAAGGGAGGGACGACCACCCTGGGAGAGGAAAGCTGCTGTTAGGTGCTCGATCCTGCTCTGCCCTCCCCCGTGCCAGCACCCCAATGACCTGAGGTCATTCCCAAACCCAGATCACCAGCATGGTGCGAGGTGTGGCGTCCAGTGCCTCAACCCTCAGTGCCACTGGGCTGGCTGCTACTTCATTTCTTAACTGAGAAGGAGGAGGATCTGCAACTAGGGTCTCGGGTTCTTTATATGGCTGTAGCACCTGGGTCTGGCTGCTTGTTCCACTTCATTCAAACGTGCACCCTTCCAGCAACTGTGCACCTCGCCATTGCTTACTCCACTGCCCACCCCCTGGCACAGAAGGACCGTTAGCAGTGCCTCTACCTCCCCCATTTCAGCTGACTTCTTGTATTCCTCCAACTCACAGTGGTGCCTTACTTCAAGGTGGGTGTGCTGCCCACCAGTGCCCATGTGTCTGCCCTGTTTACCATGCCGAACAACTGTCTGGCATACTTTTCATGTTATGGCACTGTTGCTGGTGGCATAAAGCAGCATCATAGATCTTCTGTGACTTGAGGAAAATATTGTTGTGGGTCAATGACTGACAGCGCAGCAACATGTTACAAATATAAATAATTTCTGGGACATGAGAAACAAGTGTTTGTCAATGTCGAATGTTTGCTTGCTGGTATTAGCATTGGAAATGCAAGAGTTAGACTGATGCACAGTAGGAATGGCTATGAAGTAGTGAATTTCATACCAACCCCACCTCTACCCTGCAGAGATGGATAGGCATTGGGGTATGCGTTTAGGTTGTCACCCATAATGTTCATGCCATTTCACCTCAACCTGTCCTGCAGACACCGACACGTGTTGAGGTGTGCCTTGGGGGTGTTCGGTTTTACAGTCACCCCACTTCATAAGGACATACACTGAAATGGGTGCAGTATAGGAGAATGAGGTGAACTCTGGGGCCAAAGAGTCCAAGGCACACCTCAATGCTTGTCACTGGCTGCAGGGTGGGGGGTGGAGGTGGAATGGCATGAGCATTACAGTCGGCAATCCAAAGGCACATCCCTGATGCCTGTCAGTCTGTACAGGGTGGGACGTTATGGTTAGAAACCCTAACACCCTGGGGCGTTTGTTGGTATTTGTACTACAAATTTTCAACATGGCCTTTTTGTAACCCCCACCTCATGAAAGCATTTGGGACCTCTTCTCATGAACGGTGGCACTGTGATTTTGTGAATGTGTCCTGAACTTTGAGTTCCCACAGTAACCGTGCCATTATGTGCCAGATGTACGGAAACACAGATGGGGCAGGATGTGAAGAATGACAGCTGTACCATTCATAGGGAGGTGTGAAGAGATGGCAATGTTGAAAATCTGTAGTGAAAATATTAAAAATGCTCGAACTTCCGAGCGTATGTGGAAACTGCGCAACACATGCGCATAACACAGTCATTTAGTGGAATTATTTCACCAAATGTTCAACATAGGCATTTTGTGACCTCTGCTCATGAACACTGTCACTATGATTTTCTTAATCTGTCCTGAACATTGATTTCCTACAGCAACCGCGCTATTTTGCGCCAGATGTGTAAATGCATTTTTTCGGGCAGGATGTGAAAAATGACAATTGTACTGTTCATAAGGAGGTCTGAAAAAATGCCAATGTTGAAAATCTGGAGTGAAAATACTACAAAATTGTGAAGTTACGAGGGTGCGTGGAAACTGCACAATGCATGCTTGTAACACAGTCATTTTATGGACGTTTGTCACCAAATTTTCAACATAGGCATTTTAGGACCTCTGCTCATGAACAGAGTCACTGTGATTTTACATACAAACAAACAAATCTGCCAGCAGAACAGACTAATCGGTCTATGTAAGTATGCCCGAGTGTGCAGCTAGTACCCTAGAATTGCAGGTGCCTCAGACCCCACTCAGTTCCTCCCCCGCTTCTCCCAGCCCCTACCCCCCCAACTCTTCCTCTCACTTTATCACACTTCTTCCTAAAGCTATTGACTGTCGTACATATTACCACCCCCTCTGGCAGTGCATTCCAACTAGACACCACCCTCTCAGAGAAGTAGTGTCTCCTCATTTCCCTCTTGAAACGTACCCCTTCCAACCTTAGTCCATGCCCCCTCATCTCTCTTCCACTTCTCAGTTTAAACACCCACTCAGTGCTAGGTTTATTTACTCCCTCAGGTATTTAAATGATTCAATCATATCTCCCCATTCCTCTTCTCCTGCAGTGTGTACATGTTCAGCTTCTTCAGTCTAACTTCATATGCCTTTCCTTCCATCCCCTTTAACATTTTTGTTTCCCTCCTTTGCACCCCCTCCAGTAACTTTGTATCTCTCCTCAGGTATGGCCTCCAGTATTGCACACAGTACTCCAGGTGGAGTCTGACTATTGATCTGTAGAGAGATAGGCTCACATCCCTGTGCCTGGATGAGAACCCCCTTGCAATGCACCCCAGCATCCTGTTTGCCTTCGCTGCTGCTCTCCTGCACTGGACTGAGCTGTTCATGCTCCCAGTTACCAACACCCCTAGGTCCTGCTCCTCCTCTGTGATACCCAACCTCACCCCCCCCAACCAATAGTCCCTCTTCTGGTTCTTAGCCCCAAAGTGCATCACTTTGCGTTAAATCCTAGCTGCCACTCCACTGACCATGTCTCTAGTTTGGTTAGGTCCCCCTGCAATTTTTCCCATCTGTCCTCTTCATTCACCACCGCCCCCAATTTGGTGTCACCTGCGAACAGACTAACCCTGCTCCCCATTCCATGTGCTATATCAGAGATAAAGAGCCCAAATATCACCCAGCCCAGCACTGACCCCTGTGGCACCCTGCTTGTCACTGCTTCTACATGCTGAGAGCTCCCCACTACCACCACCCTCTGCACCCTATCCTGTAACCAGTTCTATATCCATTTAGTCAGCTTTTTTCCCTTCCCCGTTGCCATCAATTTCCCCCAGTCTCCCATGAGACATGGTATCAAGGGCTTTACTAAAGTCCAAGTACAGGACATGTACCGCATGGCACCTGTCCAACTCCCTTGTCACCTAGTCATAATACTCTATTAGGTTGGTTTGACAAGACCTCTCTGAGACCAACCCGTGTTGCCGCCCAACTTGGAGGCCATTATTCTCTAGGAATGCCACCAGCCTCTCCTTCAGTATCACCTCCATAGGTTTACCCACTATGGATGTGAGACTGACCGGTTGATAATTTCCTGGCTCCTCCCTAGGCCCACACTTGTATATGGGTACCACATAGGCCATCCTCCAGTCCTGGGGGGCACACACCCTGTTTCCAGGGAGGTGTAGAACAGATCTGCCAGCGGCTCCATCAAGAGCTCTGCCATCTCCCTCAGCACCTTGGGGTGGATGCCATCGGTACCTGGTGCCTTGACTACCCTTACTGCCCTTAGCCCCTCTAGCACCCTACTCCCTGTGATCATTTTGTCCGTCACCTCCTCCCCTCCTTTCCCCACCCCCAGCCCATGCTGGCAGTGGACCATACCTCTCCTTAGTGAAAATGGAGCAGAAGTGCTCATTCAGAATTTCCGCTTGCTCCTCTTCCTTTTCCACCCAATCCCCTCCCCGCTTTATCCTCATAATATGTTCCTTGCACTTTCTGTTTTTCCTGACGTACCTAAAAAGTCCTTTTCCCCTTCCTTTATGCCTTGTGCTAACCTTAATTCCCTGGAGGCCTTAACTTTTTTCACCTTCCTGGCCACCTCCATTGACCAACCTCCACACGTCTCCTTATCCTCTCCCTTCCCTGTTCTCCTGTACTGCCAGTATGCAGCCATCTTTGCCCTCACCCTTGCAGCACTTCCTTGTTCAAGCAGCATGGTTTCTTGGCTCGGCTCTTCTTACTCAAGGCCCTGGTGCAGGCTGCTGTGGCCTCTGTTAGCCCAGTCTTTATGACTCCCCACTTTTGTCCTGCATCCTTCCCTGGCCTTATATCCTGGAATCTCCCTTGCAGTATTGCTCCCATCGTCCCAAAGTCCACCCTACTAAAGTCCACTACCTTAGTGCCCGTGCCTCCTGTCTTCCTGACCAGCGCAAGAACGAGCAACACTGTTCGGTGGTTGCTACCTGCTAGTGGGTCCTTCACCCTTCCCTCCCTCATCACCTTCCCATTTGCCAGTACTAGGTCCAGACTGCTACCATGCCTTGTAGGCGCACTTACCAATTGTGTCAGAAGGCCATCCTGGAATGCATCATGGAGCATCTGTTGCCTGGTACTGCGAGTGGCCGGGTGCTCCAGTCAACCCCTGGTAGGTTAAAATCCCCACTCATCACCACACCCCTTCTACACCCTCTTTATCTGCTCTGAACTCCCCATCCAGTTCCCTGGATTGGGCTGGTGGTCTGCACACCATTCCCAGCCTCAGTTTTCTGCCATTTGGAGTCCAGGAGCTGCATCCAATGCACCTCTGTCCTCTCCTCTTCTCCCTTGTCCCTTATGCATTTGATCCCTTCTTTCACATACAGTGCAACCCCCCTTTCCAACCCCCCCAGTCCCTCCTGTATATCCTGTATCCCGGCATTGCCAAGTCGCAATCTTGGTACTCTGTGGCCCAAGTCTCTGTCACTGCAGCAATGTCCACCTTCCCCTCTGAAAGGAGCACTTGAAGCTCTGCAATTTTTTTCCCCAGGCTACTTGCTTTGAGAAAGACCACCTTCCACCCGTACCCCTTCTTCTCCTCACTCTTCTCCTCCTTGGCCTGTGTCCGTGCTCCAGGTAGTCTGCACCCTTTCTCCTCGTTATTCTTACCGAGTGGTGGTGCCTTCTGTATTATACTCAGGCCACTCAGACCACCCCCTCCTGGGATTATTATGCCTCTGCCTTTACCTATATCTAAGGGTGTGAGCTCATTAGGATCCCCTGTCTGACCTTTCTACCAACCTCAGTCTTTTGGCCACCCCCCACACTAGTTTAAATCCACCTTAGTAGAGCTATACCCCCCAATCCCACCTTTAATACTCCCCTCCCTGCTCAAGTGTAGCCTGTCCCCCACATACAAGTCACTATTCCCCCAAACCCTACCCCAGTTAGTCACTAACCCATAATTTTTGGTGTGGCACCAATCCCTCGGCCATTTGTTGAACTCCTCGATCCTACCCTTCTTCCCCATGCTTGCATATGGTACCAGGAGTACTCCAAGAATGCCACTGACTCCCACCCCTCACACTGCCAACTCTCAAACTCCCCCTCACTACTTCCACAGTCTCCCCCGCCAAGTTGTTTCTACCCACGTGCAACACTAAATGAGGTTTCTTCCTCTCCCTCACTGCACACTTGAGCAGTGCCTTCCCTGCCCCTCCTGCAGTCAACCCAGGGATAGCTTCAACCCAAATACAGCTGTGCTTTTCCTCTCTTCCACCCTATCTCACCCCTTTCAGTATAGAATACCCCAGGATGAGTACACCCCATCCTTACCCCCTTTACCTTCTAATGCCCCTTCCACAACCCCAGTATTCATTCTTCCTGTCTCTACCCCTGCCAGCTGCACCTCTGTGACTTCTGTATCTGCACCCCTACTTGCTTCACCCCTTTTCTCTGCCTTATTCCTCCCATCCCCTTGAACCCCTTCCCAGCCTGACTACTTCCTACTGGGCTTCCCATGTTGACCTCCCTCCCCCTGCACGGATTTCAACCCTCTCCTATCCCCATTGTTGTCGATTTAGAGCCCCCATTCCCTTCGACCCCAATAGTGATGCCCCTCTCATCCTTTCCCCTTTCCATAGCCTTCTCTCCTCCAGTCACCCCTTCCTTCCTTACTAGTCCCCTTCTACCCTTTCATCCTCGCTATCTCTTCCCCTACCTGTTGCCATCCCTCTCATGCCCCGCTTGTCCTCCCCCCTCAGTATGTTCCTGCTCCCCCTCTTTCTCCCATAGCTGAGACTTGAAACTATTCCTAGTCGATAACCCTTCAATCTCTTCCCTATGGTTTCCCCCACTTGTTCCTTCCATGTCCCCCTTGTCCCACACCTGGTCCCTCCGTACCAGCAACCATCTGCTCTCTTCCTGTAGTGCTCTCATGGTCCCTTCCTCCTCCATCAGGGCCCCCTCACCTCGGGCACCTCCCTTCTCCACTCTTTTCCGCTAGTGCCTCTGATACTGGGGTTGGTTTCAGTCCCTAGTTATTTTTTCCTCATCACCCCTTGCCATCCCGTCCCCCCCCCAGCCAGGGTGCCTACCATACTCATCTGCCCTGCCACTTAGACTCCTCCCTAGCCTCTGCAGTTCCTCCCTCAAACTAGCCAGTTGTATACAGACCATACACCCCTCCATCCTCCAAGCCCAGTGCAGGATCATGGCGGACCCACACTCTGTACACCCCACCACCCTTCCAAAGATGCCCACCCTATTGACATGTGATACCTGCCCATTTTGGCCCCCATCTTATATTACGGGCTCTTACTCCCAGTTTGCATACCCTACAACAACTGTTAGGCCCCTGTTTACTCAAATTCCTATTCCCCCACACTAGTTCCCCTACTGTCCCCTTGCCAACTGGGTTAATTCAGTCTCAAATCTCATCTGTTAGATACTGTATTACTGTAGCAATCCTACAGCCTCCTTGTCCGTTTTTCACCCCTCAGGTACCATACTTTTTGTTCTCAGCCGTCATATAGTTTCATTTAGCCCAGTTAGAAATCCTATTGCACTCCAAGTATTACTCAGCTCAGTTAGAGAAATAAACAGAACAAATAAATATGTATTAGTACAGCAATCTTAACAGTATAGCTCAGTACTTAGCTCAGTTAGAGAAATAAACAGAACAACTAAGTCTGCATTACTTCAGCAATCCTAAAAGTATCCAGTCATTGCTTTGTCTCCACCCCAGAGACCCTGCTGTAATATAGGAGTACACAGGACCCTGGGTGGGAGGGTGGGCAACTCTAAAGTCCCAACAGAGCTCCATTGAGCTCGCTCACTCCTCCTCTCTCACTCACTCACTCATTCTGTTTCTCCCAGCACTGCAGGCTGCACTTTTGTACTGTGTCCCTGCCTGTGTGGGTGCCTTTTTCTGCCCACAAAGAAATCTGCAGCAGTCCTGACAGAGCTCCATTGAGCTCACTCACTCCCCCTCTCTAACTCGCTCATTCTGTTTCTCCCGGTGCTGCAGGCTGTCCTTTTGTACTGGGCTCCTGCCTGTGTTGGTGCCTTTTTCTGCTCAAAAAGAAATCTGCAGCAGTCCCAGCAGAGTTCCATTGACCTCGCTCACTCCCCCTCTTTCACTCACTCGCTCTGTTTCTCCCGGCACTGCAGGTTGCCTTTTTGTACTGGACTCCTGCCTGCATTGGCACCTTCTTCTGCCCACAAAGAAATCTACAGCAGTCCTGACAGAGCTACATTGAGCTCGCTCACTCCCCCTCTCTCACTCGCTCATTCTTAATCTGTCCCTTTCCCATAGCGACCATGCTATTCTGCGTCAGAAGGGCCCAAAAACATTTCTGCCAGAATGTGAAAAATGGCAGTTGTACTGTTCATAAGGAGGTCTGGAAAAATGCCAGTGTTGAAAATCTGGCCTGAAAATATTACAAATTTGCGAAGTTATAAGAGTGCGTGGAAACTGCTCAACGCACACTTGTAACACAGTCATTTTATGGACTTTCATCACCAAATTTTCAACACAGGCATTTTAGGACCTCTGCTCATGAACAGTGTCACTGTCATCTTCTTAATCTGTCCTGAACACTGATTTCCCACAGCGACCACGCTATTTTGCTCCAGAAGTGTGAAAACACACTTTGGCGAGGATGTGTAAAATGACAGCTGTACTGTTCATAAGGAGGTGTGGTAAAATGGCTATGTTGAAAATCTGGAGTGAAAATATTACAAATTCGTGAAGTTGCAAGCTCAAATGGAAACTGCGCATTGCACGCTCGAAAAACACTAATGTTTTGGATTTTTTTCACCAAATTTGCAACATAGGCTTTTTGAGAGCCCACCTCATGAACAGTGGCACTGTCATTTTGTTAATTGGTGATTCTAAGCAGTGACCATGAAATCACCTTTCAGGACTGAATAACACAATGACAGTGACTGAATTATGAGGAGTGGTCCCAATAACTCCATGTTGAAAATTTGGTGCCAAAATTCCCCAAAATGCCTGAGATATGCACCAAAGTAAAAAAAAAAAACCTAGTTATGCCATTATACAGCTTACCAGCATTTCTTCAGTTCGTGGTCGGTTTTGAAGAGTGCAGATGTGTTGCTGGTCCACTGAAGATCATTGCGCTGGGCTCCGCAGGTAAATATGGGGTGAGGGTGTGTGTGGGGAGGTAGAGTACACAGAGGGTGGGTGCGAGTTGGGGGAGTGGCACCAGAACACTTTGAGGGACCTTTTTCTAATTTTACAGGAAAACAAACTCAAAGGGACAATGCAGGTCAGTTTTCTTTTTTCACAGGTGTTATTTGGTACACTGGGGTGGGCTCCCAGTGCACCATCTACATTTGTGGGGAGGGTCGAGCAGGTGGGTAATGGGCCCCCTGTTGACATTCAGAAATGGGGCACTCATGATGGCGTAGGGATTGGGCACTCCTCTGCACACAGCAGAAATCGGGGGACATTATGCCAATGGGGAGTGGGGTCCCCATCAGCAACTGGAACTGGGAAGGGGGGACTGAAAGCTGATGGAATTGGGCCCCAGTTGGCACAGAAACATTAGGGGGGCCATGGTCCGAGGATTGGCCACCTCGGCACACAACTGCTTTAGTAGTGCTCAGCTCAATTCTTCGGAACCCTCGTCCCTCCTTAAAGTGGAATGACCCTTGCACTTCGCCCTGTCCTGCATCCAGCAGCTCCTTTCAGGTAGCCATTCTGGACTGTTGGGCTTCTCAACTGTCTCTGCCGGGGAGTGGGACATCACCCGAGCTGCCTCTGCAGATTGCTCTCCCATCCTACTCATGGCAAATTTCTGCCAGGACACTAGTGGCTGCAACACTAGGCCAGTATAACACCAGGAGTGGGTACAGGCCTACCCATCAACACCGCCTCTCATATTGCCCAAAAAATAGTGTTTACAAATTACAGTTCGCTGCCTTAAAAAGAATTCTGCTTCTTTTACTATTGTGCTTAGGCAATGTTGAACTCAACCCAGGACCTTGCTTCTCCATCAGACCTGGCAGGTATCAAAGGAATGTCTTTTATGCATCTCAATGCCTATAGTTTGCTGAAAAAGTTCACCCTTATCCAGACTTGGGTGAACCACACCCTACCTGACGTCTTAGTGACCTCTGAGACCTGGCTTAGGCCAGCCACCCCAGACAATGAAATCAATATCCCAAATTATTTGCTCTTCCAAGCAGATAGGCAATCAAGAGGAGGTGGGGTGGCAATTTATGTAAGGGACAAATACTCAGCTGCATGCATAGAAGCATCATACTCCCCCAAAGAATTTGAGTGCTTGACCCTAAAGATCGAACTTTCTCCTTTCAGTGCACTCTGTGTAATAGGCTGCTATAGGCCCCCTTCTGCTGGGCCTCATCTTCTGCCTCACCTCAGTTCTGTAATAGGGCTCAGTTCCTTGGAAACCATTATTCTTGGTGATCTGAACTACGATTGGCTGTCAAGTGCATCAGCTCCCTTGAAATCCTTTTGTGACACTCTAGGGCTGGTGCAACTCATTGACGAGCCTACTCGCCCAAATAAAAAGAACCTTAACAACAGCTATCTCTTAGATGTAATTTTGGTTAGCAAGCCACACCTGTTCTCTCATGTCAGAACATTTTTCTCAGACATTAGCGATCATTGTATAATCACCACCATTAGATACGTGCACAGCCCACAGTTTGTGGCAAAGTTCTCTATCAAGAGGTGCAAATGCAGCTTTGATTTGTTTGCTTATGTCCACGACTTGAAACATTCACCGTGATGGCAGAAATTCTTCCTAGCCAAAACGGTTAACAGGGCATATACTATTTTTCACTATATTTTAAGTGAGGCTTTAACTAAGCATGCACCCTTGGTTAAGGTGCGGGTCAGGAGCAGCACCTACTGTTGGTTCTCTCCTGAGCCCAAAGCTTCCCTGTTAGAAAGGGATGCTTTTTATGGAAAAAAGGCCGAAGAAGCAAGAAAAACTCAGATTGGTGTCTTTTTAGGAGAGCACGTAACAAGTGCACCAAGTTGGTCAGAGCAGCCAAGGCCACCTACTATCATTCGGAGCTAGCCTCTGCCTCAAGAAATCCTACAAAGCTCTGGAAATATTAAAAGACATGTCTGGACATGCACCTGGTAATTCCATTCCAGCAAAAACTAAGTCCGGTGGCAGTGTTATCGCTAACCAATCGGAGATAATGGAAGCCCTCAATAACCATTTTGCAATGACAGGGCTAGCATTTGATACTTCCCGTGCCAATGACCTCTGAACAGCTCAGGGCCAACCAACCCACAAGTCCCCCTCTACCGAGGAGGCCCCTCCCTTCCTCCCTCCCTCCTGCTTGTCTCTTTAAAAGAGGTGGAAGACCTACTGCTGCAACTGGACACCAGGAAGGAGCAGGCTCAACATCCTTAGAGCCATACTATCTGAAATGTGCCTACCATGTGCTTGCAGTGCCATTACCCACCTATTCAACATGTCACTCTCCTGGGTACTTCCCCTCAATGGAAATAGCCCATGTCATCCCTCTGTAAAGCAGGTGACCCTGCACGATCTAAATAATTACGAGATCTGCTCCTCCTCCCATCCTGTCTAAATTACTAGAAAAAAATAGTGTGTGGCCAGCTAGGGGTATACTCAGAATCCAGAAACCTATTAAACCGGTTCAGTCTGGATTCAGAGCAAAGCACAGCACCATAACAGCCCTAGCTAAGGTGACCAATGATTGGCTCCTAGACCTTGACAAGAAGATGCATGTCTGTGCTGTTTTCTTGGATCTTAGTAAGGCATTCGACACGATCAATCACAGCCTGCTTCTTTCCTCCCTAAGCACCTCTATCCTTGGTCCCCTCCCCTTTGCAGTCTACATTAACAACATCAATGACCTCATCAAAAAAGCCAACATCCACTTATTCGCGGACAAACTGTATTGTACTTGAGTCATCCCACAAAGGAAGCAGCCTGTGAAGACCTCCAAGCTGAATTTAACCTTCTACAATACCAGATCATAAACAAAAAGATTTTGCTCAATGAGAAAAAGACAAATGCCATGCTCTGCACCCCCTCCTTGCATACGGCAATTCCTGCTGGGGGGGGAGCTATCCCACAAATTACCACTGTTCTTGGAGAAACACTACAGTATGTAGCTAAATTCAAATATCTAGGAGTTTGGCTCGATCATAAACTTTCCTTCACCGACCATCTTGAAGAACTACAGAAGAAACTAAGGCAAAGATTAGGACTGTTCTACAGAACTAACCACCTGCTCACAAAGGAGGCCAAGATTCAACTGATTCAAGCTACCTTCCTATCTTTAATAGATTACATGGACCTGCTCTACAGCCACTGCACTGCCTCTGCACTGGCTAAGTTGGACACCCTCTACCACAGAGCTATCAGTTCATTACTGGCCTTCCACTTTCCACACACCACTGCTCCCTGTACTCATCGTTAGGCTGGACTTCCCTTCACTATAGAAGGAATAGAAACGCCGCCCTATGGGCCTTCAGAGCAGTGACCAACAAGCTCCCCTCATATGTCTCAGATTGTATTCCCCGGAGTGTGTTAGACACCTACACACTAAGGAGCTATTCCCTATTTGCCCTCCAAGTTCCAAGGGTCAAAACTCATTTCAGCAAAGCTGCTCTAAGCTCCTCTTTACCCACATTGTGGAATGGTTTACAAAGGAACTTGAAGCTGAGCTGCCCTGTTAGCCTGAATATCTTCAAGGCGCTCTACGATTGCTACATTACAGCACCCGTTTTCCTCACTGCTAGCCCACTAATTTCGCAACTCCCCCTTTCCATCCTGACACTCGCCATGTTTCTACCCCTGGCTGTCACTCTTTTCCTATTAGCTCTTCCTGCTGCACCCTTCCCTGTCCACTCCAGCCTGGCTAAAGTCCCACCCCATCCATAGTAGTGTCCCAATTATCTACCCCTCCTCCGTCATTATCATAATAAACAAGTACACGACAGCCATCGTCACTTTCTGTGGTTTTAGCTCAATTTTTCTTCCAGTCATCGGTAATATATCCCTCCTCTTCTTTACCTCTCTAACTTGCCACCCCATACACAGCCTTTTTCCCCTATATGTGTAGTTGCCGGCTGCCTCACTCAAAAGATCTCTGCTTATAACCCCTGTATGCCTATGGTTGATTGTACATCTGCTGACTTCTTCAATTGTAAAATAAGCTGTTTTTTTTATTTATTTCAACCTTGTATTGTACTGTATGCACTGTATATACTTTTTCTTCCTTGTATATTATTGCTTTTTGTATACCTGCTTCTATACTGTACTTTGATGTAGTCATGACCAGGTCCGCCTTGCAAATGAGCCTTGCTCAATGGTGCCCACCCGGATAAATAAAGATTTTGATTATTGATTGATTGAAACCTGGACCATTGTGTTTATTCATTACTCTGGCCTGGGTGGGACAGAGGGTGCACCCCCACCTTGGAGTGCTGCCATTTCTTCAAGCAGTGTTTGCTGGTTTGACAGCAGCATCGAAGTGTCGCCTCCATGGACACAACTCTGTGTCTGAGGTCCCCTATGCTGATGTGGAGTTGTGCTACTTCTCGTCTTAACTGAGATCTTGATGGAGAAGAATCTGCAGCTGGGGTCGAATGTGTTCTCCCTGGATGCAGCCCCTGAGTCCAGCTGCTGGTCACACTTCCCTCATCAGTGCCCCCCCTCCAGCAACTGTGCACCTTGCCCTCACTTTCTGCACCGCTCCCCTGTGGCATGGAAGGACCACTAGGAGTGACACTGCCTCTACCCTCTCAGCCATCCTCTTGTATTCCTTCAACTCCAGTGTTGCCTTACTCTAAGGTGGGGGTACTACCCACCAGTGCCCAAGTGACTGCCTCATTTACCATGCCGAACAACTGTCTGGCACAGTTTGCATGTCACAGCACTGTTGTTGGTGGGGTCTAATTCAAAACATTCCCAAAACAGGGATTTGCACTGCTATCTAGGGGAGGAGCCAGCGGTGGAGGCTCCTCCTCACAAAGATCAGCCAATGGTAACAGCAGTACTATGGGGAGGGGGGGGCACAGAGGATGTATGCCTTGCAGGTTCTTCCAGTGGAGAAACAGTGGTGATAATTGCAGGTGCTGTTACTTGGTGCTGCACTGAGGGTGGGAAGGTTCCTGCAGACAAAGAAGCCATTGCTGCTACATACTTCATGTTGACTCTTCTTTCAACATCCACTGCTGCTGGTGCTGCCCGTAAAGGTGTCTTCTTCAGACAGATAGGACAGTGTGTTCCATCGCTCAACAGTGTGACTGTCCCTCTCTACTCCCTCTCCTTGCTCTGACTCCCACTCCTCTCATTCTCCTCTCCATCACCACTCATTTGTATTTAAAAGAAAAGGCACAGAAAGAAAAATTAGTACAAAGAAAGTGAATTTGGAAAAGGCAGAAAAATGGGGAAAAACTGATTATAAATAATAACTAAACAAGAATTCACAGAACTAGATCATCTGAACACTGAAGTCAAAGGAAAATACAGATTGAAGGCTGTAGAAAAAAAGCACAGAGATATAAAGAAAATAAAGTAAGACTTAAATCACCGAAAAACCATCCTAACAAACTACTAAGAAAACAGAAAATGAGAAAATACAAAACGAAAACTAAAGAAATGTTGTTTTTAATTCTCTTTTCCAGTGCTCAAAAAGCATCACTTCTGTACCCTTCCACTCTCTTACACAGACTACAACGTGAAACTGAAGGATGCCGTGTGCATGGAGCTGTATCATGTGACCTGCAGGAACTGTTGCATGTGATCTACAGCCTCTTTCTGAGGAAACTTCACCTGAAATTATTATAAAGCAATGTCTAAGGCAAAGTTACATGCGAAGTGTTGATAAAGTTTTTCAAAGTGGAAGTTGCCTCAAAATGGCTAACATTGCAAAGTGCTTCAGGAAGTCAAAGTTGGTGACTTCGACAGAACATCAAGATTGAAATAAAACTTCACAGCATCTCTACGTAATTCCTGCATTTTAATTTTAATTATTTTCATGTCATTTGGTAGTTATTGCTTTCCTTTATTAGAAATTGTGTAGGAATATAATTGAATTCAATTAATTAAATTAAATTCATTAAAGGCAAATTGCACATTCAAATAATTCTCTGAAAATTGATTTTCCATATTAACTGTTTTTAATTTCTTTGTCCACCATACTCTGACTTAGCTCACTTTCTTTTTTTTGTTTCTTTAAGTTATTGGGCTATCTCAGAATTTAATTAACTCTCTGATAGATATAAGAACAAAAAAGTATAAAGTTGTCATACTTTGCATGTGCTTTGCACATCAAGTTGCTGTGGACTGCATAAACTGAACAGCCCAGAAGCTGCCTTACATTTGGAGCTGCCATTTCATGAGGTGTAATGCTGTTATAATTACTGGTTGAGTAGTTTATCAACCAGTGTATGATGTCTTTCAAATTTTGAAATAACTGGCTTATGTCATAATTCATGGAAAACCATATATTATTTATTTATTTATTTTATTTATTTATTTTATCTCGGATTACAAATACCTTTGATCTAAACATAACTCATTTGCAAAGGTTCCATGTCAATGGGATTAGGGTAACAAATAGATAAAGTTACGTTAAAATAAGTAATATACAAGCAACAACAATTGGCAATAATGAAACGTCTTATTAATCAGCAAAAGTTTAAATATTTTGATTCCAACAAGCACTGGTAATACAGCATACAACATAGGTAAGGCAGTATAATGAGTATTATGACCTGCCATTATACGCTGTTCCCTATATTATCATAATTTGTGAATATCTTCTCAACCCTACCTCACAGTTTGAGTAAACAGCCAGTGTTAGCAATCATATAGCTCTGACCGTAAGTCATGACTCACAAAATGTGACAATTGCAAAGGACAATGCTGGAAACTAAACAGATAGAGTGAGATGTCAAGAAAAGGACAGTGGGTGGGGCATGATACACTCAGTGATGTGGAGGCATGTAACACTGAGAGTGTGGAAACCTGCAATTATATATGTTATATAAAATCAGATGTGGGGAGAAGTGCATAATTAGTTTTTTCACACACCCTCTGCATATGATGCCTAATCAAACACCTCCATCTTTGCTCTTTGGGTTTAAGTGGCATCACACACCTCGGGTATGTGAAAAAAACTCATATGCACAACTTCCCATACATTATTCAATAAATAATGAATGGATGTCACTTTTCCCATAGGGAAAGGATGGCATCCCAGCCTTATACCACTGATGTGGATCAGAAGGCTGTTTTACCATTTTTCTGACATTAGATTAGTGATACAACAGGACCTGGAAGTCAAATCTTGGTTGCACAGATGCTCAATAGAAATTTTATTTATTGAATTTTGATGACCGGGTAGGCCCACTGAGCCCTGAAGGTCCCTTTTTCAGTGCTTGAAAGTGACCAGGTTCTTTGTTTTTAGATCAAATGATCAACCCTAGTACTAAAAAGAACAACAAATGATCAAACAGTGCACAAAAAGTATGAAATCCCATCTTGAAAAACTATGTAACATTATAGCTTCTTGAGATATACTATTGTGGTTTATGATGTCACATGGTTCCCTTGATAGGAAAAAACATCCTTGGTGTACAGTGTTGACCATCAATTGTTATATTGGAAGCAGTTTGGATAGTTTGTCTTAAACTGTAATATTTTGTACACATTTTGTAGTGAATTTGTTTTGTACTTGTGAATGTGAGCAGACTGACAATACTACAGTCTGAGGTCCTCCATTTAACCACATGAGAGGCATAGTATGGCCAGCCACAGTGCAAACTACCCTCCACTGCCACATCCATGTGCCTCAACCCTGATAGTGGGACTATGTATAACAGTTGATAAAGTAATACAGAATCTGTGCCCATACAGTCCTTGGCATTTCATGTGACGCTACTAATAAGGATAATAGAAACATATAAATTTGTAGACAGAAAAAGATCTGTGATCCATCCAGTATGCCTGAGAATCCTAGCTAATAGCAGCAGCATGCTCTTCTTGGTGAAGCAACATGAGGATGCCCCACGAAAGGTTTCTGTTCCCTAACCATGCCCCCCCTCTTGCCATAACTATCTATCCTTTGAACTTTTCCCATCCAGCCTTGAATCTGGTTATAGTTTTAATGTTAATCACTGTTCTCGGCAAACCACTCCATTTAGCTGCAACCCACTCCATGAAGAAGTACTTCCATGCATCCCACCTGAAACTGCCCCTACCCCCCAAAGTGTAGTTGTATTCCTTGGTGAAAGAGCTCTCATATCAAGTAAACAATTTAGAGGTGGCCACCATGTGAATCCTCATAAAGAAACGTGAAGGCTTCTGTCACATCCCCCTTTCCTTTCTGGCCTTCAAGGAATACACATTCAGGTTTTACAACCATTTCTCATATCAGTTTCGTTGCTGGTCCTGTTTTACTTTTGTCACCTTCCTTTGGACTGTCTCCAACCTGTCCTAGTCCTTCTTCAGATATGGGTTCCAGAATTGCCACAGTATTCCAGGTATAGCTTCACCAGGGACTTCTATAGTGGAACAGCACCTCCTTTCTACTTCAGGTAAAACACCTACCTATGCACCTCACAATTCTGTTCACTTTCCTATAAACCTTACTACACTGGGTGGATTTCTGGTTATTACTACTGGAAAAATGTGACCCCCTTTCTACTGTAGTATGTCCCACCCTTATTCACCAGAAAGGAGCAAGCACAAGGATGTGGTGCTTCAATGCCATAAAACTTCAGAAAAAAAACACAAAAAGGCAGAGCACACACAACCACACATACCAAGGGCACTGGTTATTAAAAAAATATTTATTTACATACCAACATATTGGAGGCCTAAAAAGCTTGATGCGCTTCAGATACTAACACATTCTTTCTCAAAGGCTAAGGCAACAGTAAAAAAGCAACAGTTAAATACTCTACTTTCAGTATGACATCACTCACAAAGAGACATTCAATTGGTTGATACATAAAGACTAAATGACACACATCTCTTGAGATGTGTGTCATTTAGTCATTACGTATCAATCAATTGAATGTCCCACCCTTACTTCATCAATATAGAAGACAATCTAATGATTATTTTCTCTGTGTGCATTGTCATACACATCTTGCCATTGAACATCAACTGCCAGATGTCTGATCATTTTTCTAATATTTCCACATCATTTTACTTATTGTTAGTCCCTTCTAAAGTATCCACCCTGGCACAGTTTAGTATCTTCCATGAAGCGTCAGATTTTCCCTTTTATACCTTCTCCTATATCACTGATGTATATATTGAAGGGTGTGGGTCCCAGGACTGAACCTGAAGAACCTCACTCATGATGTCCCTGCCTTCAGAAAATTTGTCATCAAGGTCAACCCTCTGAGTCCTCCCACAAAGCCAGTTGCCTATCCATCTAGTCAGGCATTTCCCAATCCTGATATCCCCCACTTTCTTGATTGGTCTCCAATATGGCACAGAGTTGAAGGCCACCAGATGCTTATTATTGTGGTTTATTTTCTACTAGGAACTGGACTGAGTTCACCCAACTTATTTTATATTGGTCAACAAAAAGCTGCAGCAATATCAGAAAATAGTAGGTTGGAGATCACATGATGAGCCTAGCGTGAGAGCGGGGTTGTTTCAGTGCTCTCACCCTACCTCCGTTAATTTAGCCTTTTAATTTAATTTACGATTGCAGTCCATGAACTTTGTGCACCCACCTGCTGTGTTAACTGCCAAGGAAGGCATCAGAGAGGGATCGGCCGCACTACACGCCAGGAATCGCTTAAAATGAAGCGATATGAAACCGGCTCTCCTTGCTGCATTCTACCGTTTCGCTTAGAAAAGCAGGCTAAGAAGGCTAAACAGCAAACTCATTCCTCCTCAATAGCACAGGCCTCGATTTTTCTGCCACTAATCCACTATCCGAAGATCGCTTTCTAGAAGAGATGCGACCTCTTAAAGGAGCACTTTCTGAACTGACCTTGGAGCTGAAAAACATACGAGGGGAGGTCTCTATGTTGAGGCAAAGAATCTCAGACAATGAAGCCCGTTCCACCTCGCTCGAAACCTGGCAAAGTAAAATGGACCCAGAAATAGTAAAGATGAAGCAGCTAATTAATAAGTTGCAGCAGAAGACAGAAGACCTAGAAGGCCGTTCGTGCCGGAACAACGTGCTAATTAATGGTGTGCCAGAGGGAGAGGAGGGCTCGTCTTGTATTGTATTTATTCAGGCCCTGTTAACTAAAGTAGTGGGCCCTTCCCCACACAATCCAGCGTATATTATTGAAAGGGCCCACAGGTCGCTACGGCCAAAACCTGAACCTCCAGCCCCTCCTAGGCCTATAATAATTAAATTACTTAATTATTGAGCCAGTACATCCTAGCAAAGGTAAAAGAATTACATGCCATCACTTGGGAAGGGAAAAGGCTCCGGATCACACAAGACCACCCACTAGAAACGAGGCAGCGCAGAGCCACCTTCCACCCCCATAGTATCAAAGCTAATTGCTGCAAATATTAAGTTCAGGATGGCTTACCCTGCTCTGCTCCAAATCTCGCTGGAAGGCAAGTGGCATAGCTATGAGGCTGTGGCCCAGGCTCAGGAAGATTTATCACGTCTGTTACCTTCGCTATTTAAAACCCCATGAGCCATTAGAGATGCTGAATCTAATTGTCCCTACTATGGGTTCTCTTTGGGAGGATGAATAATAATTTTGTTATTAGTTACACTCAATAAACGATGGCTACTTAATAATATTTCTGATTGAAAATCTCCCAGTTCTTACTTGTTGGTGAGAAATGTTTGCTGATGTGTTCCTTTTCGGGGTGGCTTGGCTCTTCCTGAAAAGGCAAATATTTTGCTGTTGGCTTGGTTGTGTTGAGAGAGGGAACTTGAGTGGCCCTGGATGGGTACTTTGGAAGTGAGCCTGTGTTTCTGGAGGACGTTTGGGAGGATGTACCAATGTTTTGGTGTACTACATATTCGGTCCTAGAGAAATCACGAACCGTGGATCACAAGTTCCCTTAGTGACTTATAAATGGTTTTGAGACTTTGGTTTACTTCCCTATCTAGGGACATGCATGGGGCTAAAACATCCCACTGGACAACAAATGGACACTTAGAAGAAGATGGAAAAGTGGATTATCAAGAAGAAGCAGTGCAAAGACTTACATGTTAATTTTACCCTGTCCATTCCCCAACCTCCCTTCTCTTGCCCTATCTGTCTACTTCCTACTTTTCCATTTTTCTCGTGCCCCTCTCTCCCTGCCCTAGCCCTTTTTATAAACCTTTAAGCCCCCCTCACTCCCCTTCCCTTCCCCCCTCCCTGCCTTTCCCCTTTTTTTTCTCTCAAGTTGCAGAGCGGACTTCACGATAAGTAGGGGGGTGGGGAACTGAATTGGGCCCGGACATGTCTGGCCGCGTGTACTGGAGAATAGGGGGACTCTACCTGGCCTGCCTCATAGAGATTATTAGCATTTTACTCTGGGCAGGATTTGAGCTAATGTCATGTGGAGGGTATTTTGGGAGGGATTCTAGTGTTATGCGATACGTGTTTACTTTCATTTTTAAAATAGTATATAGGGCATCACTATTTTCTTCTATGGGGGAGACAAATGCCGGGATTTTTGGGAAACTGATAGTAGGAGGTTACACCAATCATTTTATCCTTTTTGATGGGAGGAGGGAGGGTTGGGTTGTATATAGTTCTTTAGGGGTTAACCATAAAAGAAAAGGGGATCTATATCTCTATTTCAACTCGATAAGAGAAGGATTTACCATTATTGTGGGGTATAATAAGAGGGGGAAGTATCACCTTGAAGCGATTTTATTCTCCAATCTCTTATTTGGGATATTATTGTTGACTTGTTTTTTGTGGGATAATCATGGTCTAAGAAAGGGGATTGTGGTGCATTTATTACAAGGTACCAGGGCAATACCATTAGGTTGGCAGAGATTAAATGGCAGTCAACTACATTAAGTTTGTCACATGGAATGTGAGAGGGGCCCGCAGTACTCTAAAGAAAATGCAGATATTAAGACATCTGGAGTATATGCAAGCGAAGGTCTCTTTTATTCAAGAGACGCATTTACTTCCACATAAAGCGGTTAATTTGTGAAGAAGGGGTACTGGGCAGGTCTTTGCTTCGGGGGACTCATCCAAGGTTGGGGGTACAGCGATCCTTATCTACCGGTTAGTAACCTTCCAACCTATCATGATCATATCGGACCCTATGGGCAGATATATCCTTGTGAAGGGTATTCTAAACCATACAGAGGTCCTACTAGGGAGTATTTATGGCCCAGTTGGGGGGGACCCAACTTTCTTTGCCAGTCTATTAGGGAAGTTACAAGATTTCTTATCCCTCCCAGTGATACTCGGAGGGGATTGGAACCTACCTCCCACGCAGGATCTGGATAGATCCAGTCCTACACTTAAACCCTTATCAGCTGCCCAAAGGGCGCTTGCAGATTTTTGGAAACACTCGGTCTCTGTGATCCGTGGAGATCATTGAATCCAGTAACCCGGGAATTTACATTCCATTCTACAGTCCACGATACATGGACTAGACTCGATTATATCCTATGCAGTAACTCGCTTCTGCAAAATATAAGCAATGCGGGTATAGATGCTATGGCGGTATCAGATCATACCCCAGTCTGGATGGCCCCGTTGTTGGATACTAATATTAATAGGGATCCAGTATGGAGATTAAACAACCAGCTCCTAAAGGAAGATTACATTAGCACCAGGATATCAGAGATGATCCAGTGCTTCTATCTTGAAAATCAGGGTTCGGTAACTAAAGCAGACCATGAATGGTGTGTGTTGAAGTGCTGTTTGAGGGGAGAATTCATTCGCCTAGCCTCCACGCGAAAAAAGAAGACTGAAGCGAAAGCCCTTTCACTTCTCACTCAGATTAGAGTGATAGAACAATCTCTGTCTGTATCTTCTACAGCGGATACATTGGAAACCCTTCTATCTCTAAGGAGTCAATACTCTGCATTATTGCAGGAAAAAGCCGAGTTTGCTATCTTGAGAACTCGTGCAAAATATATAGAGTGTGGAAAAAAGCTAGTCATTTGCTAGCTTTGAGATTAAGGAAGTTGGAATCTTCCAGGGCAATTAACTCAATTGAGGATCTCAATGGGAGATCAAAACTAATCCTAGGGAAGTAATTTCAGTACTCAGAACTTACTTTTCATCGCTCTATAACAAAGAAATCCCTTCTCTCCCTATGGGCGAAATGCTCAATTATCTTGCAACTCTCCCCCTGCCTTCATTGGAACATGATCAGCAATTGCTGTTAATCTCTCCTATTTCTACCCAGGAGATTTTGATGGCAATAAACGATTTGGCTCTGGATAAGGCCCCTGGGCCGGATGGATTCTCCCCGAACTTTTACAAACTATTCGCCAAAGATCTAATACCTGGCCTACACCGTCTATATCAATATTTATTGACTGGAAGTATTCAGGATCCCACTCTTTTAGAGGCTCTTATTATCCTTCTTCTCAAACCAGGCAAACCTTCACATCTCCCTTCAAGTTATCGTCCTATCTCTTTACTAAACTGTGATATTAAGATCTTAGCAAAAATTCTTGCCAAAAGATTGAGCAGGTATGGGACGTCCCAATCAGTCCCGAACAGATTGGGTTTGTTGCAAACAGGTCTCCGTTGATCATCATCGTAAACTGCAATATCTCCTAAATGTGGCCCAGACCTCCCCATCTCTGATGATTTTAGTATCCCTTGACGCAGAAAAGGTGTTTGACAGGGTCGACTGGACTTTTCTATGGGCCACATTACAAGTTATGGGCTTTCCCCCACTGTTTATTACATGGAATTAGGCCTTATACGCCTCACCCAAAGCCAAGCTGTATTGTAATAGGGTCATGTCAGATTTCTTTCCACTCACTTCAGGTAGAGGCAAGGTTGCCCTTTATCTCCCTTTTATTTAATTTGTATCTCGAGCCTCTTCTTAGATCCTTAAATTCTCCCCATTAATATCAGGTATTCCATCATTAATAGTGTTGCCAAAATCTCAGTCTTTGCAGATGATTTACTTTACATCTGTCAAATCCAGTCCCATCATTAAGGCGGCATTAAGCAAGATCGAGGCTTTCAGTTTATATTCTAACTATAAGCTCAATATTACTAAAACCGAAATATTTCCTCTCAACCATCTCACTTATAGCTCAGATTTTCTTGAATTTGGAATGAAGTGGACTACGCGTTCTATTAAATACTTGGGGATACATATTTCTCTTAGTCCATCAATGACGAGAAAACTGAATTTAGAGGATCTATGGTGGAATATCCAGCAAGATCTGGTGAGATGGTCCAAGTTACCTTTGTCGCTGTGGGGCAGGATTAACACTATTAAAATGAATGTGTTACCTAGAATCTTCTACCCTTTGAATATGTTAAACTTATGGATTCCTCAGTCCTTTTTTAGGGATATTCATTCTGGAATAAGCTCCTTCCTTTGGAACAACAAATCTATCAGGAAATCTTATAACAAGCTATCCCAACCTGAAGAATACGGAGGGCTCCGTCTTCCTAATTTTCTATACTATTATTGGGCTTCACATCTTAGTAAATGTGGGAAATGGTTATCCATCGTTGAATCTCAATCCTCTCAAGGGTACAAACCATTATGGCTTCAAATTGAACTAGATCTCATGAAATCTCATAATATTGACCCGAAAGCTCTCTTTTACAGGTCAAGTAAAAATATCCCTACACCATTCCGCTCTCTACCCCTTGGAATCTCTCTGTGAGTGGTATTCCAGTTATTCAGGCATTTCAGGATCTCTCAAACCGAGGATTTTTCTCAACCTATATGCTTAAACCCCAATCTCCGTATAGGTAAATCAGTGATAACCGGAAAGTGGTTGCCATCTATCTCGGACTGTAGTGTATAAGATTTCTATTCATCTCATCATATTCTGGATATGAATGAGATTCTGGATAAATTTCAATGGTCAACCAAAATGGCCTTCAAGGCATATCAGTTACGGCATCTCTTGTATGCTAAGTTCGGGAATGCTAACAAAAGCTCACCTCTTATCAAACTTTTCTCTCAAGTTACTGTGATTGTCAATAAACCACATAGTATCTCGGAGCTGTATAGCTTATTATACAGATTTCCCGGAACCCCATCGACTCCCTGTCCCAATATCTGGAAAGACCTATACCCCGATGGAGATGCTGACTGGCAGAATGTTTGGAAGAATTTATATATTTATCATACACAAGATAGATATAGGATTACACAATACTGCATTTTAAATAATCTCTATTATACCCCGATTAAACTGGCAAGGATGAAATGGGTCACCCAACAAGGTGTCTTAGATGTAATAAAGAGGAGGGCTCCCGTTACACATTTTTGGTCTTGTCTATCAGTATCCCTCTCTGGGCACAAATAGAAACCTCATTAGACCTTTATTGGGCTTACAAGGTCTCTTTTCCCTAAGGTCTGTATTTTAGGTGATTATTCGGAGATACCAGGTGAAGGAGAAAGAGATACCATATGGCATTATTATCTATGGCAGTTAAAAATTAGTACTTAGACATTGGAAAGACCCTCGTGTTAACCTATACGAATGGTTACATGAGATGACCTTCGCTCTCCGTGTGGAGAACCTATAGCACAGGTGAATCGATGGTTACCTTCCTTTAGGAAAAAATGGGGTAAGTTAGATGCCTTGTTATTAAGGAGGCATTAGGAGATATGATGAGCTGCGGGCCCCTCTGCACCTAATATTTTCCTTTTTTTTTTTTTTTTCCTTTTTCCTTGTTTTGACTGTTACTTACGGTTTTAACAAATGATGTGTAGGTCCCTCTATTGATGGTTTACTTAGTCCCAGGTACCTGATATATCTGGTGAGCAGCTTAATATGCACCACAATATTGGGGAGGGGGGAGGGAGATAAGGGAAGGAGAATCAATTTGATTATTTTTTTTTCCAGCTTTAATGTTTGAACAATGGATACTTATTGTTCTTGTGTAGGTCCTTTATTATTAACTCTTGAGGTTTTAAGGAAGTTTTGAAGTAATGATATCACTGTTACATAAACTGTCACGATCAAACTTAATAAAACATATTGAATTAAAAAAAAAAAAAGAAAATAGTAGGTTGTGGCCAAAAGTGACCTGGGCTGGGTTTGAATCCATGACAGAACGTTAAAAAAAAAACATTCTTTAACTCACTGAGCAGTCTAATCTGTCATTATACTTTTGTTAAAATGGCAATATATAGAAAAAATGAATTATGCTACTTCTTTGGTTGGGAATTAAGTAATACCCATCAGTTATGACTAAACTCAGCGACAAAGTGGAACTACGGGGAAATTAATATTTGTTTTGGATGTTACAGTCATGATTTTCTATAAAAAAATGTGCTTTCTGTCCCTTCAACCATTACACAAAGACTTAAAGATTCAAAGTCGGCTTTCCCAGATTGATGAGGAGCCTGTATTTTATGATGATGTCACTGCTTTGAAGTGTGCTGGTCCCTAGTAGGCAAGCATGTGTAATCCGACAGTAAATGGATGCCCAGAGACAACAATGGAACTAACTGAAAGATAAACTATGGTACCTCTGATACAATGTCCTCTATTTGATGAGTTTATGTCATCACAGTTTTTGCGTTTGCTTGTGCAGGTGCAGGAAATGCTTTGTTACACTAAACGGCATTTCAGAGGTGTGTCACTGCCAAGCCCAATGCAGCTCAAATTGGAAGGGGCTCAGCAGTCCATCCCAATGACCACACATTGTGGTCATGACACCACTCGCTATTTGCTGGGTGGAAACTTTGTGTAACTGAAAGGACCAAAGCTGCTCCTATGAGAAGGGGCTTTGGTGCTTTCTTTGCACGAAGCTGGTCAGCAAGCAGCTGATCAACTTTCAGAATTTGAATTGCTGCTGCTGCCCCATCTTGGATTTCAGTCTCCCCCTCAGCTCCACAATGGCTCTATCTATCTATCTATCTATCTATCTATCTATCTATCTATCTATCTACCTATCCATCCATCTATCTACCTATCCATCCATCTATCTACCTATCCATCCATCTCTCTACCTCTCTCTCTCTCTCTGTATCTGTCTATCTATCTGTCTGCATATTAAGTGGACTGGGGTTCCCACCACTGGTACCACTTCATGCACCCCCTCACCTCCAGGTGGCTTGCCCACTTGCCCATCACATTTATATTTAATTTTTTAACATATGAATGATCCTGGGTGCCCACCCCCACTACCGCTTCTCTCGACCTCCCTCCTGGTCACCTGCCCCATTCCCCTATGAACCAAACACTGGGGTGCCCAATCCTAGTGTTAGAATATGCCTGAAATGAAAAAACACATCCTTCAATGTTTTATGAAACCCGTAAAACAGAAAATGGTCCCTCGCCCATCTGTCTCCACACCCCCACACCAACTCCAACCTGACCTCCCACTCGGCACCCACCACCCCAAACCCACACCTCTCACACACACACTCACTCACTAACCTGAACATGTCCCAGGGTGACGATCCACTCTCTGACCAAAGACATGTCTTGCTGTTGGAACTGCTGACTGCAATATGACACTAAGGTAAGCGCAGTTTAATGTATTTCAAGGGGGGGGGTTTGAAATTCGATGCATTTTTCATATTTTGGCCCCAAATTTTCAACATGGCCTTTTTGGGACTCCACCTCATGATAAATGGTGGTGGAATTATGCAAATTAAACCCAAAAGGTGATTTCACAGTCCTGTTGCAAAAATCACATTTTGGACAGGGTTTGAACATTTCCACTGCCCTTGTTCATAAGATGGGGTCATAAGAAGGCCATGTAGAAAATTCGGGGACAAAATATGTAAAAATGGCAAAGTTATGTGCATATGTTGAAAATTTTCTATGCTCACTCATAACTTTGGTAATTTTAAATATTTTGACCCCAAATTTTCAACATAGCCATTTTTTGCACACCACCTCATGAACATGACTGCTGTCATTTTTCAAATCTTGCCCAAAATGTGTTTTTGCACCTGTGGTGTGGAATGATGTTTTGGTGGTGCAGAATGACATTTTGCCAGGGATTTGAACATTTTCACTTGCCAGGTTCATGAGGTGGGATAAAAAGAAAGGCAATGCTGAACATTTGGTGTACAAATATGGCAAAATGCCTAAGTTATAACTAAACATTACAGTATTCCAACGTTCACTCCTAACTTCGCTAATTTGCAATATTTTGATTCCAAACTTTTAACATAGCTTTTTTGCATTTTTTCCACACCACCTCATAACTGTCATATGTCATTTTTTAAATCCTGGATAAGATGTGTTTAGATTTTGGCCAATATACTATAAATGGTACATGTCATGTTTAAAAGGTGAATCATAAAACAAGTATCTTGAAAAGCTGGGGTCAAAATAAAAAATTAAAAAAATTATAACTGTTTAACAAGCTTCGTGTGTAGTGCCAGCCTTCACCCCAGCAGCCATACTTTGTGATCCCATGCCAGTAAGCTGAGTTCAGGGGTGAGCTCAGTGACCCAACTGGATAGGATGAGGGTGGGAGAATGGCATTATTATGTGACATGCTCCCAGCCAGGGAATGAAATGTGCAGGGTTGTCCACATAGGCCCCGGTACCATACAGTGAAGACAACTGCCCTCTTGACACAGGGCCCTGCATCTCTCAACCCATAAGTGGCAAAATGCCTTGTGCATTGGCTGACAGATGCACTCTTTGCCCTGTGCATCTATATTTATGGCCACATGGAAGCACAGGGACCACAGGGCCCTGCACTTCCATAGCCAGCCAGACAGCCCCATGAATTCTTCACAACCATTGCTGCATGGAACTAAGTGCAAGCCCTTGAACGGTCTTCCCTTGGCACAGGGCACCTACATATGTGCACTGTGACAGGGTGGAATAAGAGCACTGTCCCAGTTGTTAGAGAAAGTGTTTAAAATTCAAGGATCTGTCCTTTCCTGTCTATTTATCTATCCAGTTATGCAAACATATTTTCCTGTAAGACCTCAGACTTGATCAAACCCGGCAATCTCACAATTCTTTGGCTCTTAATGTCTCTCAGTTTTCTCTTGCTGTCTGTTTTTCTCCCTTGCATATCTAGATCTGCTGATATAAAAATATGTACAAATCATTGTATAAAATGTAACTGATATTAGGATCACTTTTGTTTAGAAAATATAGTGTTACTGTTGAAATATATATATATATATATATATATAAAATTACATTTTGAGATGATTGCAGAAAGCTATTATAAACTCTAGAGGTTACTCAAGTGTAAATCTTCCAGCCTTTTGCAGAAGCTGCAAAAGGGGCCTCAGAAAGCACACTGTGTTCTAGCAGCTCCTGAAACTTACAAGAACAGGATATTTAACTAAGAATGGGGGTTGAAAAGACTTATAAAAGAGCTAAGCTACAACTGTAAGAGAGATTAGGAGAACAAGGGACACAGACTGAAAGATTTTTTTTATTTTACCTTTTTAAATAGCTCTACTGGACTAGTTTATTTTATGATACAGTTAGTGTAAATAAATCATTTTTGGTGAATTCCACAACTGCTCCTGGTTTTCTTATGCTTCCCGACCTGTGCCTCAATGACATGCACTATTAGTACCAAAGACCTGCACAGCACATACATGCAAGCAAATGTTTGACTTTGACAAATGCTTGTTTGTTATGGCATGCACTAGTCTCTCATACACAAATGTGCTATAATGCCTGTTGGTGAAGGTCAAATGCTTGTCTGCAGACTTCTGGCTAGACTATAAAAATGTGTGTACACCATAGAAGAGAAACCTGAAGCTCAAATAAATTTATTCTCCACTGAACTGTAATAGCTGCCACATTATGTTTCTGAAAACTCAAAAGTGCTAAGTTACTGAAAAGTTACCCTTTAACACTATCTTAGAATTTTAAGACGTTTGTTGATTGGCCGGATTATTGCCATCATTTTCCTATATTACATGCACAGCAGTTTTTCATATTCATGTAATACTTTTAAATTTAAATTGAAAAGAGAGAGAGAGTGTTATAGAGAGTCTTCTCTATAACTGACAGTGTCGAATGGTATGAGAATTATCTCTCCAGTAGATCTCAAATTACCACTATCGATGGCCGCGTCTCCTCTGCATGCCCTATTAAGTACGGGGTTCCCCAGGGCTTTATCTTGGGCCCCCTTCTTTTCACACTTTTCACAGTCTTCATTAATAATACATTAATAACCTCCACAAAATCTGCTCCAGCACAAAACAGGTCCTTTATGCAGATGATGCTGTGCTCTACTGTAGCAGCAAAGACCCAGTTGCTATGATCACAAACTGACTTTTCCAAGCTCCACACTTTGTTCTCCAATAAAGGCATGGTCCTCAACTCTAAAAAAAAAAACAAATTCATGGTGTTGGCTGGTCCAAAAAAGCCTTCTTCCCCTCACCTGACCCTCTCTGATAACCTTGGGGTGAGCACCAAACAAGTAACAGAATTTAAATACCTGGGCATCTTTCTAGACCCACACCTGTCCTTCAGCAACCGGGGGCTGCCTTACAGGACTCTGTGGTTCCTAATCCCCTCATTGTGACTATGTCTGGCCTGTTCCCTCCTCTTACCTATTTTGCTGTATGGGTCCATCATTTATGCTCCATCTGCTGCCTCCCAATTCTTCAACAAACATAGTTCCTGCTACAACAGCATTATCCGTTTTGTCACTGGGCTCCCAAGGAGGACCCACCATTGTACTCTTTACAAGGCCCTTGGCTGGCTTCTACTAGAAGATCATGTCAACACCAACATACTCTTCTTTCTTCACAAAGTCCATCTGGACAAAACTTCCTCATAGCATCTCCAGTCTATTCCCTAAGTTCTCCCCTTCTGTCATGACTGGAGGAGCTATGACCAATGTTTTCAACACCCTGTTTTATCACATCACTGTGGTGCAAAACTCTATCACCTACACCAGGACTAACGAGCTCACCCCCCCCCCCACTTCTGGCATGTACCTCTGCCAATGCCTTTCAGAGCTCCCTCAAAAGCCACTTTCTCTCTAAACACACCTGCAACTGCTCTCCCTCCACTAGTGAAAAGTAATGGCAACTCCCAATAGCCTGTACCTTGGCAGGGTTTTCCCTACTCACCTCCTGTGACAGCTTCCCTGGTGGTCACAAGAGACCATGCTTCACATGTAACTTTATATTACGTCATACTCCCGCTCATTCAGTCTGCACGGTGGCTCAACCTTCTGCAACCTTACACCTATTTTATCGGTATTATAATGAATGGCTTAACCTATGTGTTCCGTACCAAGTCTAGTAATGGACCAAGTATAGTAATGTATGATAATAAGGGCTCTCTGCTTGCAAGGAGTCTCCATCTCTACACTCGCAGGCTTGTATCTTATTTTATTAGTGTATGTGCATATTTTTTGACCTAGTTGTCCAAATCAAGTTGTACTGATATCTCCATGTATATATTATTAAGTTTCTGTATTTGTACATGTATCTTTTATTTTAATTTGACTGTTCAAAAACTGGAGGTTTAGAGCAATTTTGCTCACATACCTTTCCAGTATAAAATAAATAAGCTTGAAACTTGAAACTTCTCTATCTGTAATTGTGAGAAGAGCTGGATAGCTCACTGGATTACTAGTGGGTTAAGGTGTCTTTCACCTCTAGGTCACTGTTTTAAATCCAGCCCAGGTTGTAGTGTCCAAAAGCCATTATTACCTGTGGGCTGTTCAGTGGCCTACGGAAATGAGTTGTAGTGGTCTCTGTCCAGTTTTCAGTGGGCAAGTAGCCACAGCACAAACCACCAACACAACTGGCATTCTTTGGCAGTCTCACATAAGTTAGAGGCCAGTGACTGAATGGCATAAAGTCTGAACTAACCCCTTGCCTACTTGGTGGTCCCTCAAGGACAGGGTTGCAATATATTGGTGGGACAGTTTGGGGATGTTTGCACTGTGATCGCCCATACTTTATCTGTCATGTGCCTAAACAGAGGATTTTAGTTTCCAGTGCTACCGATCAAGCACCTTTCATGAGCACTAAAATTTCACAAAAAAATAACTAAAGTAAAAAAAAAAAATTTAAAAAAATCTATAATTGTGGGTAATGAGTTGGAAAGGCCGCCATATTATATGATATATGTACACCTATATGTGTGATTGCATTCTAAAAAGAAAAACAAAAATAATTTCATTCATAAGTATTTGGCACTACACTATTTTGCAAAGTTTTTTTTTTATCCAGGATAGCCAAACTGAGGCACAGCATTTTATTTTCTGTTGGGTGCTGCTTTTTCAAAAATTTACAGCTAAGTAGACAAAAGTAGCGGGTGGTCAGGTGTCTTACTGTAGGTCACACAGCAAGTAAGTGACTCTGGTGGTTTTGAACCTGGGTCCCAGTCTGTTCCAGGTTTACAGTTCTGCAGTCAGACCATTAGTCTACACTGCTTTCCACAACCATTAATATAAGAACAACCCCCCAACTCTAAGAGCAGATGCCATAATAATCGTTCCGTGGCTTACTGCATTGTGTGTGGACAGCAGAGCAGGGCTTGTTATTGGTGCTGGCCATCTGGGACACATGCTTAAGCTGTTAAAAACAATGCAAGTATCTTCCCATTAAGTCATTCACCTGTTTACGATCATCCATCACTGTTTTCCACTGAGGGCTGACTGCGCACTCCTCTAAATTACAGTACGGTTTTGGCAGACCTTGCTGAAGATCGTGCCACTGCTGTCACAAATATCAAAGATAATATATCTCTTCTATTTATTCCTTAAAGGCTACAAGACATTGTCCCAGTCCTGATATGGCTTCATTTTGAAAAAAGTAAAATATTTCATGTAAAATAACACCATCAAGGTCAAGATTGCAACAAAATAGGGGACTGATTGTCAAAACCAAGGGAGTCAGTTCTTGTTTTTTCACTTCATTTGAGACTATTTGGAATGACATCTGATGTGACTGGAGAGGATTACGCCCATACCTTGGTGAAAATTTAGTTCTGCGTGTAGGGAATTGGACAGTGATGAGCAAAAGGTAGCCACAGAGACAGCATAGATATTCTCAGTAGACTCTTTTTATCACTAGAGTTAGTTATCTTTCTGAAGCTCATAAAAAGGTTTCACACAGTGTTGGGTAAGTTACTTTTTCTATTACTTTCCATTTCTTTTGGAAATTTGATCCAGGAAGCTCTGTGCAGTCACTAGCAAGGATGGAGAAGTACTAGAAAAAGTAATACACCTGCCAATTACAGTTATTTTTTTCCTTTTATACAAAAGTAATACAGAAATAATAAATAGCTATAACAGATTACACTTATTTGAAAATAATAGGTTAGTTACTAGTTACTTATAAATAAATGTAATCATTTAGAGTTACATATTACTTTTGTATAAAAAAACAAGTAACTGTAACTGTAAGGTGTATTACTTTTTCCAGTATTTCTCCATGCTTGCTAGTGATTGTACAGAGCTTCCTGGAACAAGTTTCCAAAAGTAATAGAAAGTAATAGAAAAAGTAACTTACCCAACACTGGTTTCACATCAGTTTTATGACTGTGCAGAACGCATAATCCTACCAGTGGAATTTATGCAGAAAAGCAACTCTGCATCTGAAATGCTTTTAGAATTTATTTTTAAATTCCACGTAATTCCAAAAAGCATTTCTGTGAAACCTCAGAATAATATCCTGCAGATCACATAAACCTTGGAATTATGTTCTGCGGATAGCAGAAAAATAATTCAAAGTTTATGTAAAATGTAGCTTCTTAGTCTGTGATAAACATTTTGCACACACAATGTCAGAATTTCATTATCAGATTTCCATGGAATTTTCCAAAATTCTGCAGAATTCCTTTCCGTTATAATTAGAACATTCTGCACAGCACTAATCAGTTTACATTCGCCTTTCGAAACTGCCCTATACATTTATAAAAGTAATGGTACTGTGCTTCTTATATGTAAGCAATAATCCACTCTGGGGTGTGCACTAAAGGATTAACAATGCAAGCATCTAGAGCATTGTATGGCATAAGGCCAAAGGCTGAGTGTTCTTACGCCCATGGGAAGTGCATTGTTAATCCTTTAATGCACACCCCAGAGTGACTTCTTGTACTTATAAAATGGCTCATTGCAGTCAATGAGGTTTTCCAACTTTCGTAATGAGAATCAGTTTCTTACCATGCATTGTTAGTATTTTAATACATGGTCATGTGATGGCTGTCATCCAATGAGGTCTGTAGATTTATCCTTGACATTTTATAATGTACAACTGTTGCTGGTAGCAGGGCTGCTTGGTGTACAATCCAAGTAAAAGTGGAATTCATGTAAGAGCTCTGGAAATGGCATTCAGGGTTAATGTTACCAATTAAAGAGAGAGAATCTTCATACAAGGGAGACTGCCAAACTGAGTCAGTTTTGGGAGAAACTAAATGCAATACCTGACCTAGGATTTTGCAGTGGGGGGAGGGGTTGCAGAGTTTGAGACATGGGGTTTGGACTTGGTATTCACATTTTTTGAATGGGTTTTAAATCCTTTACATAATATATTATTAACTTTTTTATTGCATTTTTATTAAAAAAAGGAAATCATGCAGAGTTGCAATGGTTTAGGAATCTGCTTCTAGGGAACCGGAGGATGTCAGCAAGTAGGTTAAATGTCAGATGGGGACACAGCCACCCACTTCACCTCATTGATCCACCACTGACTGAATGCATGTATTTATTTATTTTATAAGTGTTTCCAGGGATGACATACTGTGCTGGAAACAACTCATTTCAAGATGCATCAGGGTGGGAATGGGGGTAGACAATACAGTAAGGTGCAAGACTAATAAAAATGTATTACCAGTTGTGCAGAAATACTATTCTGTGCCAAGTAATACAATGCAAATGAAGAGAGGTGCAATAGTACAAAACATTACAGATGTGCAAACCAATATTGCCTGAAAGATATATACAGACAGCAAGGTACCTAAGATAGATAAAACTGCACTTGAACTGGAACAGAGAAACATCAGCTAGGGCAGACTCTTAGCACAGTAGGCCTTGAGTGAGTCATGGGTCAGGGATGGAGGCCAGCCACTAAGATCGGGGGTTAGGAGACAAAGGTACAAACAGGACTATTCTGGAGTCCAAGCTGGAAAAAGTAGGGCATTAGTTATATATATATGTATTTTAATCTTTCTATTTATCCTCCTTACTACCCCTGTCCTTCCACTCAATCGGATCCCTTCATGCCTCGCTGCATCTCCCATATTGCCCCCAGGAGTCTGCCTCTAGAATGCTACCAGTTGCTTGGAAGACTCTTAATATCCCCGGAGAACCCCCCCGGGTAGTGTGAGAGAAGGCCTCTCCTTACCTTCCTCAAACCATAGTGTGAGCGGTTGGTGCACAGCGGAGTCTGCCCCCGAAGACAACCGGAGGATGTGCTGTCGGCTTCCAGAGGGATCATCACCTAGGAGTGATGGAGTCCATTTTCCATGTTCTGGTGCCCCACAGTCACCGGCACTTGAGGAGAGCCAATTAGGGGTGAGTGTAAAAATGCAGCTCCTTCCAGGGCTCTCGGCTGACGTCTGCCCTTCCTCACTGCTTGTCCCCAACTGCATTGTCAAATCCGGGTTCACCCGGAAGATGGCAGTATAGCAGCAGGATCTAGCATAGAACCCCCCCCCAGAGAGGGAGAGCTGCCTCTGGGTGCTCAATCCCTCTCTCCCCTGCTGACCCCTGGTGGTCCAAGTCCATTCCCAAACCCGGGTCACCGGCGTGGCGTGAGGTGTGGCGTCCAGCACCTCAACCCTTAGTGCCACCAGGCCAGCTGGCATTAGTTTTATTTAAAAGAACCATAATTCTACTTCAGCTTAGATTAAAATCTCCATTCAGCTCAAAAGAAAAAAGCACCAAGCCTGACATTTCCTCACAGTTGGAAATAGAGGTGCAAAAGCTCCCGAGGTCACAGCAGGGTACTTTGAGAAAGTCTGTACTGTCTTTGTATGTACAGAAATCTATGAAAAGACTGACATCGCCTCTCAACTGTCCCTGATTTTGTGGGTTGTCTCTGATTTTGTATCAGATATTTCCTCTCTACCTCTTGAGAAATTCCTGTTTCTGTCACTGAAGGGTTGGGATTTTAAAGCACACAAAAAAATGACTGGCATTTCAGTGACAGAGCCATTCACCTTAAGAAAATGTTCCTTTATGCTAAATAAACTTTTGTGATGAGATGTCTCTAATCTTGTCCATTTCACCTTGATCTTTTCTTCAGTGTTGTCCCTGACGTGTGCACCAAGGGATTAAAATGTACAATGTAGAGAGTAGGCTTGTTTTGTATTTAATAGCCTAGTTGGTCAGATGTACACTGCATAGGGAACAATCACACCATCACCCATAAAATAATGAAATTCAGCTACCTCGATTGGGACTGGGTGAGGGGGGTTGCCAATGGTCATTTGAGACTGCTTGGCACAGGGGTGAGGGAGAGGTAGGGCTTGGCACGTTACTCGAGGGACTACTTGCTATGACAAGAATTAACAATACTGGCTAACATTGTCACTACAAAATTGTGTGCCTGTCTTATTTACATATATATATATATATATATATATATATATATATATATATATATATTAATGTAAGGTAATTCAGTGCAAAACATTGTTAATGCATTAGTTATTTGTTTAGTTTTACAGTTTTGGGCCAGGAAAGATGCACTAAGCAAGACTTTTTTCCAAGTGTGTCCTAGGAACAGAGGGAAGTTTAATTGACTTTCTCATGGTCATAAAGTATGCAAGTGGTGTCTGTAGGATTCAAACCCAGCTCTCCAGGTTTGCAGATCAGTGCTCTTAACCAATACGCTATACTCCCTCCCTAGGATGGAAGCACGCAGCCTGAAAAGTAGGGAAATGCAATGTTAGGGTAAATAAGTACCCTGGCTCCTGGTGAATGTGTGGTGTTGCTGATGGTTCAACCAGTGATGCAAAACAGCACTGGTATTACTATGTATGTATGTTACTAATCCTCGACAGAGCTAGTGAAACTCTGATGTGCATGAGAATAACTGCTCCATTAGGTATGTAAGCAAACTGAAAGGGAAATCATGTTTCCTGGCTGCTCACAGGTTAGACATTTGGGACATCTATAACCAGTACATAAGTGCATCAGTGTTTTTACATGTAAGTTACATACATCAAGTCCATGGTAAGTTAACAGCAAAATTTACAAGATAGGCTCACAGTTAGCATGTAGCTCAGGCTGTCCCCCTGCAGTTACAGCACGGTTGGAATAACTGGACAAACATCTAAGAGTATACTGATGTATTTGAAAGGTAGTAGCAGCTATGGGGCTCTACGTGCTTATGAGGCTCAGTAAATAACAAAAGTCGGATTCCCTTTTGCCATAACAACCCTTTCATTTTAAGTAGGCACCAAAATCATAACAAATCTATATGGGTATCCCCCTTAGGGAAGACAAACCCATTTATAAAACATAATGAAACAGTATTAATATAGTACACTTCCACTCCAATATAAACCAAAACTGACCCTTCCACTCTCTGAACCAAACCAGATAGTTTAGCACAGTGGTGCAGATGATAGACAAGAAGTACAGGAACTCACACACTGGCAATTATGAAATGCAGAATGAAGATTCTCAATCTAAAGGACAGCGGTGTCAAGACACAACTATTTAATTTGACACTAGTAGATTCAGATAGAGATACTGAGGTATTTCTGGGAAAATAGTATTGTTGTACAAGTCAATGTTGTTATGGAAACCCTGATTGCAGATTACAGGTCCAGAAACTGTCACTATGTTGCTGATTTAAGAATTTCGGTTTCAGTGTCAGTAGGAAGAAGTACAGGAACTCAGTTCCTGCTGCAAAAAAGGTACAGGAACTGAGTTCCTGTGCGTTCCTATTCACTTTCATCACTGGTTTAGCATAGTAAATGACTAGAAAAACTACTGGATCTGAGGGATGGGAACAAAGTTCATAAATGGATTGACCAACTTGGAGCGGTTCAGTTTCTTTGAAAGAGTTCTGAATAGAACCGTGAGGAATTTTCAACTTCCACTTCTATCAGAATTCTGTGGAATTTTGGAAATTCTGGCTAGTTCTCCATAACACCATCAGAAGATGAATTCCTAAGTGCTGAAAGTGGATTGTTAACTGTGGAATACTATTACAATGTTCATGAAAACTGCAGATTCATTTTCTTCAAAGCATGGAATAATATTATGTGGAGTTCATAATCCTCTAAATATTATTCCACAGTTTACAGAGCAATGCTTTTAAGAATTTGTGGAATTAAAAAAGAAATTTCGAAAAACATTTCAGAAGAGGAATTTCAATTCTTCATAAATTCTACTGGTGGAATTCCACATTCCACACAGCTCTAGTTCCTTTTTTTCCTTGGGAAGAAAAAGAGCAGACTATCTTATTTTATGTTTCAAACTATATACGACATAAAATAAGACATGGGCAACAACACAACACTTAGCTGTTTCCATCTCAGGATTCTGATGAAATCCAGGACCTCCTGAGCTTCAATCTTGAGGTCCCTATAATATCTCAGTACCCCAAATGGAAACACATCCATGTTGTGAATAGCTTGCCATGCACTATTCTCTAGGGGCCCTATGCACCAGTGGGCTGAAATATGCTGGCACAGGTGTGTACTGGGTGAAACAACTAGGTGCCATACACCCAGCCCTGCTAGAATGGCTGGGATGGGATGTATGACCCCTGGGTGGCCTGACACATGGCCATATAGGTCCATGCATGAGTGAGGTAGCTGGGTAGACAGATATAAGCTTGACTGTGAGCTTCCAATGACCTGCCCCACAGTCGATCCCCTGCACCTGCGGGTGCAGGGGATCATGGGATATGGTGTGCCATCTATGGATTGCTATGTCCCCAATGGCCCACTAAACTTTTATCTACATTCTGCTCACTGCACCCTGTAGTCATCAGCTACCCTCCAAGCCTCTGTGACATGGAGGAGCACTGGGGTCCATGGCTGTGGGGTGCCATGCAGAAGTCTGGGCACTGGTTGGGGGAGTTGCACCTTTTATGAAATCCCACTGGCTGGCATAATGAAACCCCAAATACTGGAACAACAGAGTGTATCCAACATTATGAATGCACCCTAGCCAGGCATGCCCACTCCCCAACCCATGCCCAGCTCTGCCCTGGAGTTTCTTGGGATCTGCCTGAGATGACCCCAGGCAGGGTTGCACATTGTGGGCCCAGTGTTTGTGCATTTGCCAGTGTCCATTGAATGGGATGTATGTAACCCAGCTCTATTATATGTGTATTGTGGTGGGTAGGGCTGGGAGCTCTTGGTGCATAGAGCCCTATATGCACAAACTGAATATCTATATCTATATTATAGGGGCACGGTAGTGCCACTGTAGGTAGGGTTGAGTAGACATTTTAATGTTAAACCCCAAATTTTGCAGTTAAATAACTTCTCAACTGTTCAACAGATTTGCAAAAGTGTTTACATGCTTGGTCTTGTGTGGCAGAGCTATGGATGTACCTAGTTTTGTTCTGGTCAGATGTGTGGATTCTGAGTTCTGGACAGTGCATATAGTGAATTTTCAGGTGTTTTTTTCCCACTGGTGTTGCAGTGTTTTTTGATAAAACCTGTAGCGCCCAGACGTTTAGAATTTTGGTCTGAAATTTTCAGGCTACAAAAGGTCTGGCCCACAGATGTGTCTTTTGCTTGTTTAGTGAAAAAATATTAATCTGTTCGAAAGTTATTTAATTTTGAATTTTTTTAAAAATTGGTTCTGAGCATGCTCAGTAAGCACTGCAAGATAGCTGTATGAAATGAAGAAAATAATCCTTTTTTGTTTTGAGCCAATCATTTTTCATGAGGGGAAAAATCATTTTTAATTTTCCACCATCTTGTTTTTCATTTTTGTGTAAAAAAGAAATTTAAAACCCACAAAAATGATATCCTGGAGAGACACCAACATATGTATCTTGCTCATCTGGAGTCCGTTCCATGGATTCTGCATTTAACTGTTGGAGACATGCCCCTGAAATGTATTTCTTTATTTTAAATCCTTTATCATGACTTGCTTCTGCTTTTTTTGTATGGGCTTTTTTGCTGTTCATTCATACAAAAATGTTCATATTCCTGGTGTCTAATGGCATCCCCCAGCATCCGATCGCCATCTCTGTTAATAGTTAGTCTTTCCCTGATGTCTAGTGGCACCCTCTCGATTGTTGTTCCTCTATGTTTCCATGTTTCCCTGGTGTCTTGTGGCCCTCCTCTGATTGCTGTCTCCATATTATTTTAGTTTTCCCTGGTGTCTAGTTGTACCCCCACCCTCTGATTGCTGTTCACCTGTGTTTCAATGTTTCCCTGGTGTCTAGTGACACCCCCTGATTGTCATCCCCATATTCCTTTAAGTTTCCCTGGTGTCTAGTAGCACCCTCACCCCTCCGATCACCACCCCGTATGTTTCATTCGTTCCCTGGTGTCTAGTGGCACCCGCTATCCAATTGTCATCTGGCCTGTAATGAAGAAAATGGACCCTCAGTGTCTTTTTTTTCAAACCTTTAAAAAATAAAATGGTCCCTTGCTGATCTGACCACCCCACCCTGACCTCCCATTCAGCACCCACCACCCTGCACCCCCCTCACCCTCCACACAGCCTCACTCTCCTGAACAGGTCCCAGGGTGACAATCCACTCTCTGATTGGAGACATGTCTGGCTGATGGAACCACCGACTGCAATATGAGAAATTAAGGTAAGTGCAATTCAATGTATTTCAGTGGGGTTTTCAACTTTGCCATTTTTGCATATTGTGACACCAAATTTTCAACATGGCCTTTTTAAGACACCACCTCATGAATAATGTCAGTGGTATTATGCAAATCTGATCCAAAAGGTGATTTCACAGTTGCTTGAAAAAATCACCTTTCAGGCAGGATTTGAAAATGTTTAATGCCCTTGTTGAGGAGGTGGTGTCATAAAACAATTATGTTGAAAATCTGGAGAAAAAATGTATAAAAATGGCAAAGTTATGTGCACACGTTGACATGCTACTACACTCGCTCGTAACTTTGGAGATTTTAAATATTTTGACTCCAAAGTTTCAACATAACCATCTTTTTACACTGCTTCATGAATGTGACAGCTGTCATTTTTTAAACCCTGGCTACTATGTTTTCGCCTCTGTGGTGCAAAATGGCATTGTGATGGCCCGGAATCACTTTTTGGGGGGGAATTTCACAGTTTCATTACTGGATTCATGAGGCAGGGTAATAAGAAGGCTATGCTGACAATTTAATTCATGTTTTACTACAAATGCATGCACAGAGCCCAGAAGGCCCTGAGCTCCAGCAGACAAAAGAGGATATGGTTATACTTTCTCAAAAAGTAAGGACATTCTTTACAGAAAACTTTGTTAATACACTAGTTAGGGTTAAAACAACAAAAGTAGGGAAATGTGGCATTAGAGTTTACAACCCTAACACCACACCCCCACCACCAAGCAGCAACAGGAAAAAAATTACAGTTTCACCCCTCCTCTATCATCCTTAATCAGGCATGGGGAGTGCCTTGGGGTTGTCAGCACTAACGCTCATGCCATTCTTATATAGTCTACACATCTCAGCTTCTTTCATGATTGAATGGGGTGAGCATTAGGGCTGAAAACCCCATGGCACTTACTATGCTTGATTAGCAAAGACACGGGAGAGGTGAAACTGTAATGGTTTTTCCTGTTGCTGCCTGGTGGGTGAGGTGGGGTGTTAGGGTTGCAAATCCTAATGCCACATTTCCCTACGTTTGTCACTTCAACCCTAATTAGTGCATTAACAACGTTTTTTTGCAAAGATATATATACACACACACACACACACACACACATATATATTTATTCTATTTTTTTTTCTATTTCATTGACATCAGTATTTTTAACATTCTTTGTGTTTTAAAAAAGAAAGGCATTGACATCATAATCCTCCCAGGTCTAGAAGGGCCTTCCAAAAATATGCATATGCACTCATAGTTTTTGGTTGTTTGCTTGAAGAACCCACAAAAACAAATGGCCAAACTTTTGTTTGTTTTCAGGCTGCAAAATCAAAAAGGGTGAAACTGGTTTTATTTTTTTCCAGCTGAAAGCACCCTTCCTCAACTAGGACAAGGAACTGACTTTTAATTAAAAGGCTATAATGTACAGTATGGTTTGGGGACTACAGGCTCTCTACAAGCTGGCATGTCTGTCTGAAGGCTATATAAACTCATTTCTTGGCCCCTTGCCATTCCAAATGCAGACTGAAAGCTCTTATGGATGCCTAAAAGAAAAAGTATGAAATGAAATGTGAATGATCAGCAGACCATTTAGCTGAGTCATATAATCCTCTTATTTGCACTACGAGACCTACAAGGACAAAAGCACTCACTTCCACTTTTTTCTGGGACAGGTTGTTTTTTTTCCCAAAGGGTTTAAATATTTTTTTGTAGAAATCTGTTGATCATAACAAATCAATTGTAATTGATCCCAAATACAGTATTTCAAGAGCAACCGATGCTAACGAAAATACTTCAAGACACATAAAAGTTCAAATGTGAGGCAGAGTGTTCCAGCGGTTAGAATCTAGATCTAGAAATCTGTTGATCCTAATTTCAAAGTTCACCCATGCCACTGGTTCATGTGTGTGACCTTGGACAAGTCACTTGACTTCCCTGCTTTTCAGTCTTCTCAGCTATAAGACTGGGTAGAAGCAAGACACCCACCGAATCTGAGATGTCACGTCTCAGCTGGGCTAGTGTGAGGGAACATGCATGAAGATGTAAAAAAATGCAACTCGGCATTTATTTTAGATTTGTATTTATTGTGCTTCTGTACCCCCTCATTGCTTATTATTAGAGATGTGCACATTTGGCAAATTTCATTTCAAAAAGTTTGCAAAATTCACAAAGTGCAAAGTGCTGACTTCATAATGTTCGGCAAGTGAAGTGCCACTTTTTTCAAATGAAGTCATGCAAATTCACTGGCGAGGTTGCAAGTTTGTTTGTCTTTGCCTGACTTCACCTGAAAAAAAAAACAACATATGGCTAACTAGAAAAGTTTTTTTTGCGAAGACAAATTTCTCAACATCACTGGAACTCTGCTAGTAAAGTAAAATGGCACAACATGCCCACTTATTATAAAGGCCCTCTGTACAGGAACAGTGGCTTTCAGCCTTGATTCTCTGCTTGTGACATCGCAGTGTGTTGTTGCTGTGAAAGTGATATGATACTACAAAGCAGGGGTCTGTGACTTCAGATTTAGACACACTCCAGATAATTATATTTCAGAGCAAATAACCCTAATAATAAAGATTACACAGAAGAGAAATACAGACTTCATATGAATTAGTTTGTTAAAACAGCAAAACTTTGTGTTTGCTTTCCAGCAGTATCAGTAGCTCCTTCAAAATGTGTATCAACTGTTTAGAAGAGCAGAATCTGAGCTCTGCAGAACAGAGTAGAGTGTTTCTGATGAGATGGCTCACTTACAGTACTTCATTTGACATGAAAACCTGAGAAACGTCTGTAGTGTGTTCTTATCAACTGCAGAGGTGGAAAGTACACTCTTTGAGATCAACACTAAGAAGTGGTGAAGCCTCATTAATACACACACTTCCTTTTAATTTCTTCCCTGCTGATAGGGCTGTAATGCCAGCATGCTAAGAAAATGGTTTTACTTAGAAGTCTGAAGAAGACAGAAATAAGGGTTGCGTGTGATGGCCAATACAGTAGTGTTAGTTTTCCAGGCTCAGCAGCAAAGTTCAACTGTCATTAGCATTCATAGATCATATAAATATTTCCCTTTTAAAAGACTCTTACAAACCCCATTATCCTGCTGATAGTCTGCAACATCATATTCAGCACAGATGGCCAGTGCTAGAGGTGTGAAGACTGAAATAAAAATTGGAGGAGATAAAGCGTGCCTTGGCACATAAACCAGGTGGGTTTTAGGCCTCATAATAACAGATTTTATGCATGCTGAATGATTGGTTTGGCTTTGTGGTTTCAGCTTACAAATAACGTTTTTTTGTAAAACAGTAATCTATGTGTGTTATTCTGAGTGAAAATGGAAATGAGATCTGGCTATAACCATAAAGCTTTCCAACTGAATTAGGTGTTTGTACTCTAGGGTTACTTAGAAAGGGTTTACTTACATCAAGTGTCTTGAAAAGCACAACAAATATACAGTATATATGTAGAGAGAGATTATCAGATGGCAAAGTGTGTTTTATGAAGAAATATCACCACTGAGGGGTTATCAATCTCATAAAGACATGAGCCCAAAAGACAAGTGGCCTTAATGAGCTTGTTAGACTCTGAGATGGTAATATTTCATGAGTACATGGGACTCTGGCATCAGATTTTATATTTATTAAGTTTTAGATTTTGGTAAAGGCACACTGAGCCAAGGATCACTTCCAGGTGTGACCCAGGGAAGGGCTTCATGGGAGACAAAGTGCAGAAGTCCAGAATATAATAGATACACTGTTAAATATAGCACAATGCTCAAAAATGCAGTTAAGTAAATAACTACATCTGTATTCATTAGTGTAATTCAAATGTATTGACATGACTGTTTCTAACTGCTCAATTGAATTTATTGCTGTTATCGAATGTTTTTGTCAGTCTACTGATGTAGGACCTTTGTAAAAGAGCTCTTGGCTCAAAAGAATTGTAGTCTGAAATATAAATAAATAAATAAATAAATAGTCACTGACCAAAGTGCCAATGATGCAAAAGGAAGACATAGTGCAAATAATAGGCAAATAGAACAGGACACAACATACAATATGCCATAAAGACAAAATACCAGGTAACCAAGCAGCAACGCAATTGGGCAAAGGGGTGAACTGATATAAGAGGACCAGATGAAGGGGTATTATATTAGGTTGGTCTATTTTAAAGCATTTGGGTGGTTGTTAAATGTTTTTGTAAGGTAACTGTTCCATGTGTCAATGTGGTGGTTGCTACATTTTTTTTGTTGAATTTTGTTGACCTGGTAAGCCCACTGAGCCTAGAAGTCCCTTTTTCAGGGGGTGACCGGGGGGGGGGGGATACAGATGGGAAGCAACTGAATTTGAACCAGATTAAGCTGTTGGTAGTATTTTTAGTGAATGAGGGAAATTTGGCCAGGACACCATGGAAATTCTCCTACTCTTGTCCGTAGGGGGCCCTGAGATGGTTGGAGTGGTCTCAGCATTTCTCAGATTTCAAAGTGTGAGGACATGGATCTGCAGCAGTCTGAAGAACCAAGATTTGGTCAAAAATGTGATGATGTCCCAGCAAAATTGCTGGCTTCTGCTGAAAAAAATTAACATGGTATCAGATAAGGAGCAGCCCATGATGGAAGCAAGTGAAGTACTTGCTACTGATGATGGCAATACTGAGGAGGAAAAAAAAGAAAAAAACTGCCTGCAGTCCAACGATACAGGCTGGTATGGTGAAAAAAAGTTTGCTGAACACTGCAAAGGGTGTACCGCTGGAGCAATTGGAGCCTGCAGTTCATGATGAGGAGACAGATTTGTTCCCCTTCCCTTTCACAGTGCATGACTCTACCTGGTCTCCAGAGTTAGCGCTAAAAAGAGCAGGATGGGTGAAAGACTAAACAAGGTGGGTTCCCGACCCACAGATTCCCTTACCAGGCAGAATCAGTTTGTCTCAGATGGATACCTCTCTTGGTGCACAGGAAGAGAGTCAGAAGGGGTGAGATGATGCAGTGAGAGTATAGCCGTCTGCGGTTACAGCGCAGATTCAGGGTGTGGTTGCAAGTCAACCAGAAACTGCGCCAGACACCAGTTCGGAGACTGTGGGGGAGATCCTCGGGTGTACATCTGACAGTAAGCCTGGAAAGGACCCTGTGATGCCGTTACATGCATAAGATGGTGCGTGACCACAGTCAGAGACCCCAGATACGTCTTCAGCTTCTCATCATGGGGGTCCTGATAAGAATTCAGTACACAATAATTCAGATGAGGGTACTAGTAAAAAACAAGCTAGCTATGCATCTCTATTTAAAAAACCTGAGGTACCAGCAAGGCAATATTTTGTGGCCAGGATTTACTATAGGGGGTTTTAGAATTACCCCCGATTGGAACTATGTGGGCAAACACCTTATTATAGATTTGTTAAGATTTATGCCTTCCGATGTGTATGCATTCATTCATACCTCTGGAGACTATAATTTTGATGTCTCTTTTCACTCTGCTGGATTGTTAGATAAATTTTGGGTGACTTACTACGAAGTCCGCTCACACCCTGTTTGGAAGCCCTTTGTAGTTATTCCCATTACTAGGCCTACAGCAAAACTGATTACCATTCTGTTCAGGAATGAAGGGGTAAATGTCCTGGACATTATATATTGTCTGGAAAAACGCTGTACAGTGAATGGTATTCCACATGCTTTGATCAATGATAATGGTTTTTGGACAGGGGGCTGGAAATTCACGATTCAATTAAAAATGTCTGAGGACAGCATTCAACATCTTCCTAATTGCTTTTACTTCGGAAGAGACAGAGGGATCTTGTTTTATCCAAGTCAACCTCATTCATGTTATCGGTGTGGATCCTTGTCTCATTTAAACTCGGAATGTGACCAACTTAAATGTTCAGTATGTGGTACTCTGGAGCACTCAGCCTCAACCTGCACAGTCCCCCCCACTTGTAATTTATGTGGTGAAGAGTCGCATGTTTTTAATGCATGTCCTTGGGCCGCCCACAATTCTGTGGACTATATGGAGCATGACTTTTATACTACCAAATCTGCTAAAGCTAAATCCTCGGGTTCTGGCCCAAAAGAGAATACTATGGGTAATTTTCATACATTTCCAGATGCAGTGCAGAGGCAACAAGACCCTAATCGCCAGGAACCTAGACCACAGAAGACTCCCATGGAAGCCCCCTGGACCTCCACCCCCACCTAGTACTTCTTCTGTTCACCCTAATGTTTCAACTTCCTCTTCTGTTGAAGTCCCTGGTGAGACGGGAGATGTTTTGACTTTGGAATTTCAACCTGTTAGTATTAGATCAAGGTGTAGTAAATGGGCAGCGGGCAAACAATTACATCCAGTTCCAGTAGAGAACCAATACAAACCCTTACAGAGTTGGGGGGACATTATGGATCTGCCCCTGACTTCCTCACAATCTGTTTCAGTTGTCGCCCAACCTCCATTAGTGGATAATCTAGTGGGGGGAGTCAAAAAAAGGAGTACTAGAACTCAAAAAAAGAAATAATTATTCTGTACTGCTGGTTTATACCTTCGTCTGACATTTGTTTTTTTTCTTTTTTTTTTCTTAATTTATGGATACAGTCTCTTTTTCATTAGCAAGTCTTAATGTCAACAGTATTAGATCAGTATTTCCTTTATTTCAGATGAGAATGGAGATGGGGGTGCCACAAGACACTAGGGAAGCTTTCAAAAATAGGAGAACTGTGATTGCAGGGGTATGGGGTGCCACTAGACATCAGGGAAATATTGGCAATATGGGTTGGCAATTGGAGGGGTTGGGATGCCACTAGACACCAGGGAAACAGTGGCAACATACAGGGACAGTGGTCAGAGAGGTGGGGGTGTCACTAGACACTAGGAAAATATTAAACAATTTGGGGTTGGAGGATGCCACTTGACATCAGGGAAACATGATGAAATACAGGAATGGCAATTGGAGGGGTGCCACTAGACACCAGGGGAACTTGACAAAATATGGGAATGGTGATCAGAGGTGTGGGGGTGGCACTAGACACCAGGGAAACAGTGGCAACATATGGGATGGCAATTGGAGGGGTGGGGGGGTGCCACTAGACACCAGGGAAATATTGCAACTATGGGGACAGGTATTGGAGGGGTGAGAGTACCACTAGACACCAGGGAAACAGTGGCACCATATGGGGATGGCAATCAGAGGGATTGGGGTGCCACTAGACACCAGGGAAATATTAAACCACATGGTCATTTCATATGGCTATTTTAAAATGCGTAAGGAACATGCTCAAAACCATAATTCTCAAAACTTAATAACTTTGGAATGGATTATAATTTGTTCACCAAACCAGTCAAAGGCACATATGCGGGCAATGCCCTCTTCACCCTGAAAGTTTCAGACCAAAATTCCAAACTGTCTGTGCGCAAGGTGATGACAAAAAAACAGCAAGAAGCACCATTTTTTCATATCAACCAATCCAAAAAATGGTTGGAGTGAGTCACAGAAAAGACAAAAAAACAAAGAAAAGATACATTTGGCCATTGTTTTTCCAACACTTAATGACAGAATCCACCTTACGGTGTCCCAATGATCAAAAAACATCTGTTGCTCTAAGTCTACCACTCCATGTTTGTGAGTTTCCAAATATTTTTGGAAAAGTGAGAGAAAATGGCAGCATACCAAAAAAGGATTCTAGCCTCATGAAAAAAGATTCCACATACGGTCATTTCACGCAGCTATTTTGAAATGCTTACTGAGGATGCTCAGAACCCACATTTTAAAAATGTAATAACTTTGGAAGGGGATTAATATTTTTTTTCACCAAACCAGCAAAAGGCATATCTGTGGGCCAAGCCCTTTCTACACAGAAAATTTCAGACCAAAATTCCAAACCATCTGGGTGCAAGGTGATGACAAAAAAGCAGCAAAAAACAGTGATTATTTTAAATTTTTTCACTGTTTGCATCTCGGAATCCAAACATCCGACTGAAACAAAACTTGGCACATCAAGAAGAGCTCTACCTCATGAGACCACACATGCAAAATTTTGTGGAAATCTGTTGAACAGTTGTGAATATATTAAAGAGCAAAATTTGAGGTTTAACATTAAGGTGCCTACTCAACCCTAACCATAGTAGCACTGCCACACCACTATAATATATATTCTTGGCAAAAAATGTTAATGCATCAGTTAGGGTTCCCACCTTCAAAAGTTGGGAAATGTCGGGGCATGGCTAGCAGCCGACAGCATCGGTCACATTCTAGAGAGCTCCTGCACTACCTCTGCTAATAACCTCTACTTTCTCAAGTTTTAAGAGGTGGGAACTGCAGTAATAAACTAATAACATTAAGATTAGTAGATAGCAGCAGTTCATTTACAATTTTGTGGATTGTGCATTATGGGGAACCCTCAAGAAAATGGACAATCAGATTCAAGCCGAGAGAAACAAGGCAAACGGCCTGATGGTGCTGCTCAGTATGCCCTGGTGGCTGAAGATACCGGAGACTCTGAGCCCTCAAATACCACCGTTCTACAAGTGGTCCAAGCCCTAGACAGATCGATGCAAGCACTCGATGCAAAAATGGATTTATTCAACAAGCGGGTAACCGACCTGGAGACTAAAATGGAAATAGTCTCAGTGCAGTCACAGTTGGCAAAGGATTCGGCAGATAAAACCTCCGCTGCAACAACAGAACTGGTTGCTGAGAATAAAATTCTTTGGCTCCGGTTGGAGCATGTTGAGAAAGGAGCTCATCTGGCGCACATTTGTCTACTTGGTGTCCCTGAAGGACATGAAGGGGAGGACTTAAAACATTTTGTTTCTCAACTGCTCTTCACTATGTTTGATCTCTCCATTCATTACCTCATCTTCAGTGTATACTGGATTACACAGCAGAGGAAAACTGCAGATCAAGATTTAACTCGTACCATACTGATCGTCTCTGTGGGGCAACATATCAGGGACAAAATACTTCAGGCAGCAAAAAATAAAGGCCCTCTACAGTTGCCAGATGGCTCTAGGATCTTCTATTTCCCGGACCTCAGTTACAGTACCCACAAATGAAGAAAAGTCTTTGATGTGGTTCATGGGTGAATTAAAGTCCCAAGGGGTCAACCACTCCTTATTAATACCAACAAAACTCAGAATCTCATATGCAGGTAAAACCTATATTTTCACTGATCCAGTAGAAGCAGGTAAAAGACTGGAAAAGATTAAAGCAGACTTTATGCAGAGTGCAATGAACCCTGATGAGGGCTGAATATCCTAAAGTACTGTTTTCTGGCTAAAATAAGTCTATTGATGCGGTTCTTTTTTAGTAGGAACATTACTTAACTTCCCTAATAAACAAAAGGCTTTTCTCTCTTATGCTATCATAATTCTGCAGTTTTTGAACAACATTTACTTAAGCAGAATGATGGTTGTTTCAGAGGAGTGTAGACTATGTGGTCTGCTCCACTTACGGAAACTATTAGAGTAGTTTGAATTAAAACATGGACTTTATCTTAAGTCACTGGTTGACTTCATGGGTCTTGTACCCCAGGACTTTATCGGATTTCTGAACATTTAGCAAATTGTCCATGGTCTTGGCTGCATTTAGTATTTTGTTAAACTTTTCTTATCGATGCTGTATACTCAGTAGTACTTCCCCCAATTATGATGTAATCCTGGGTGAGAAGTAACATATCCTGATTTAATGGATGTACCTTTACTACTTGGTAATACTTTGATCCAAGTATGAATCTGTATCAGCTCTGATAAAACGATTTTAAAAATAAAGTATAAAAAAAGTTGGTAAATGTGGTGTTAGGGTTTCCGACTCTAACACTCCACCCCACCCTCCACGCACCAACAAGCATTGGGGTGTGACTTACGGTTGTCACCCTAACGCTCACCCCATTCCATGTGTAAGGAAGCTGAGATGGTACAGCATAGGAGAATGGGGTGAGCATTAGGGTGATCATAAGTGTACAGAGATTGTAACTGACCCTCATTTCCCAGTGGGAAGCAAAGGGTCCTCCAGGCCCTGTGCTGCTATCACCCCATAATGGTATCCATATGTCCATGTGGGAGTGCTCTGTGCTCCCATACATGCATAATGGCCACTATGCATGATCCCAATGCACCCGCAGAAACGGGGTGCATAGGAAACATATGTGGGAATGCCATGGAGCGGGGCCTGCATGTCATTCAGCATCGGGGCATGCGATAGTTACACACCCGATCCCCCAGCCGCACGATGATCAATGCACCAGGGGTGGGCTGGGGGTGTGGCAGCACTATGCACCATTCACAAAGGTGCATAGTGCAGCCCTGAGGTATTACAGAAGGCATAATTACAGCAGCCAGGGACCTGCCATCACTGCATGCCCGGACTTACACCCACCGGGTGCAGTGGGACTGGAGAATAGCTCCCCTGCTGCCCCAGCCCACTAGCTGATGGGGAGGGCTGGGGCAGCTGACCAGATGAGTGTCTGCATGGATGTGCCGGTAGCCCTGTATGTGCCATGTGCCCCCCACATGACAGCCCCATCTCTGTAATGCTCAAGCTGCACCCCCCACCCATCATGCATGGCAGCCCCATACCCCAGTGGTACACAGGCAGCACTCGCAACCACTCATGGGTGCCCAGTCCCCGGTGTCTCAGGAACCCCCCCACACGCTCACACATCTGTGCCCCATCCCCATCTGTGTGCTGCAATCCATCTCCCAGTGCCACACAGCACTGTCCCTACCCTGGCACAGTGCATGGACCCCCCCATGATCCTGATACCTCCACCCTGTATTAGTGCCGGTGTCCCCCAGCCCCATGGCACCGCACCCCATGTTAACATACCTGCCCGGTGGTGCTGCTGGCATGGATGGTGATTGGCACAGCCCTCATCACACCTCCTTGGCCACCAGCCATCTACCTGCTGCTGGAAGCATGCTGCCTATGTATGGCAGCACCCTCCCAGCAGCAGTTGGATGGCTGGCCATGCCCGCAGCACCACCAGGCAGGCATGTTGACAAGGGGGGTGGTGCTGTGGGTGGGTGGAGGGACCTCTCACCACTGGTCTCTACACTTTCAGCAGGGTGCCGGGTCGGAGGGGCATGGTTGCGTGCATCAGGGCACCTATGTGTGGTTGGGGGAAGGGGCCTCCAGGGCAACAACACGGGTCAGAGCTGTGCTGGGTCGGGGGGCAAGGGTAGCCTAAGGCATTAGGGGGTTAGGTCAGTGTGGTGGTGGGGTCTGGTATGTTATGCTGCAACAGGGTCGGTGGCCATGTGTGGAGCGGGTGGGTGGGGAGTCCTGGGACAGGGCACCACTGTGTTGGTGGTCAGGGGCTCCAATGTCAGGGCTCTGCTGTGTGGTGGGTGGTGGGGGCTTCCATCTGATGGATGGACACTGGGGCATGGGTGTGCAGGTCTGGGTGCCTGCGTTGGGCATTCATACACCTGGACCCATGCCTCACTGCACATGGGATTCACTGTTGGCCTGGAATGAGCATCTGATTGGATGTGTGCCTGGGACCACAACTCTTCCCCCGGCTACCCTGTGGAGTCCTGCATACCATGGGGATGGAGCCATGGACAGGTGGCCATTGATTGTGAATACAGGCTTGTGCATGCCTGTCTGCAGGTGCTGACCTACGTGGGTGGGGTATGCACCTTTGGCATACAGATTATGCCCAACAGTATATAGTGCCCATTGTAATTGTCCCTTATTTATGTGTGAGAGTGCAGGACCCTCCAGGCCCTATGCTTCCTATCAGTCTATAATGGTATCCTTGTGTGGGGGTGTTGAGTAAGCCTTGTGCCTTACTCCACCTTCAACGCCATAGTAACACACAGTGTCTCGTGCCTTACTCTACCCCCCCAGGGGCATAATAAGGGTCAAGTATCTTTTTTCTGGGAGGTACTCACCATACAACATACACCTTATTATAGACGAAACAGTACAGCTCATACATTGCATGCCACAGTTCCACAGTCACCTTAGTCTCATTCATTACAATTCACTCACAGCTTTAAACAGGGCCTGTAAACATGCAAAATGGCTTACTCCATATTTCAAAATATATTTGAGATGTAGCTGCCGAAATGCACCCCAGCCATTACAATGGTGTCCTATGGGAAATAACTAAACTTCAAATTCTTACAACTATGGAGCAGATGAAAATTTTCTCACCAAACCAGTAAAAGGCACATCTTCAAGTAATGCCGGTTTTACCCTAAAAATTTCTTACCCAAATTTCCATCTACTTTCGGACATACGACTGGACAACGAATTGTCTAAATGCCAATGTTATCCTATGGGAAACTAACTGAAACATTACTACATAGCACATTAATATTTTTTTCACCAAACCACTGAAAGGCACATCTGTGGGAGTAAGCCCTTTGTACTCTGAAAATTTCAGCCCAAAATTTCAAACCATTACTTTGCTATGAAATGACAAAGAAACAGCTATATAAAAGTTGTTTTGTAAATTGCAAAACAAAAATACAGTTTCAAACTTACATTTTCACAATTTGAGGCAACATACAATTGTATGTTCGCAAATTATCAAAAAGGTAGTGTTTTGTGGCAAAATGTTTCATCGATTTACAGCAAATGAATTCCGTGGATAAAATAAAGACATTTCTGGGCATTATTGTGTTTGCTTGTGCATGCAGTGCACAAGAAACATTGAGATAGTAGAGCACTGCAGAGGTGTGGCAGTGTTGTAATCAATGCAGCAGATGCTTTAATGGTTGCATCCCTCGGCCCCCAATTAATGTTGAAGCTGCCAATGATGGCAGTTTCAGAGTGAGCGCCACACTTGAAAGAAATCTGCTGCTGCAATCAGAGCAGTTTCATCGTTGCAGTGGCAGTCCCCCCTCCCTCCCAACCAGACACACAGCAGGACAACAAATTTAAATGTTAGTTCCCTCCCACTGCTGCTGCCCGCCCCGCACCCTCCATTCTACATTCCCTGCCGACATCAGGGTGCTCAATCCCCATGTCAGCATGTATCACCCTCCCCCCATTAGTGTGGCACAGTGTGTGTCAAAAAATACTTCTTTGATGTTTCCCACCGGGGATGCCCATTCCCGGTGTCAGATGTCCCCCCATGCCCCTATGTTCTCAGCCGACCTTGGGATGCCGAACCCCGGGTCAAGATTGATCTCTTCTCCAGTACTCTGGCACACTGGGAGCCCAACCCAGTGTGCCAAAATCCATTTTGTTAATATTTCACCTGTTAAAAAGAAAGCAGTCCCATGACATCTTATTTTTTAAACCTGAAAAAAAAAAAACGGTCCCTAGTTGTTCCCGCCAGTCCCCCTTCCCAACCCGCACCCTCCCTTTGTGCACCCTACCTCCCCACACACCACTCTCACCCATACTTACCTCCAGAGATCAGCAGCAGCAATCTTCTGTGGACTGGGAACACGCCTGCACTCTTCAAAGACCAACCGGGAACTGAAGAAATGACAGTAAGCCCTATAATGGCATCAATGGGGGAGGGGTTCAACTTAGATTGATAGCTCAGCCAATTTTTGGAGTTTGGTCCAAAATGTTCAACACAGGGTTCTTGGCCCCTCCCCCTTCATGAGCACTGGCACTGTCATTTTCTTCTCATTCCTGAAAGGTGATTTCATGGTAGCTGTGTGGAATCACCTTTCAGGACCAATTAATGAAACAACATTGTCACTGTTCATGAGGTGAGGTCCCAAAAAGCCCTTGTTGCAAATTGGGTGAAAAAAACTCAAAAAATGACAGCGTTACAAATGTCTGTTATGCAGTTTCTATGCACTCTCATAACTTTATCAATTTTTAATATTTTCACTCCAGATTTCCAACATTGCCATTTTTTCACACTCCTTATGAAAAGTACAGCTGTCATTTTTTTGTATCCTTCCTGAAATGTGTTTTTGCACCTGTGGCACAGAATGGCACAGTCACTGTGTGAAATCAACTTTTGGGACAGATTAATAAAATCACAGTGCCATTGTTCATGAGAGGAGGCCCCAAAAAGGACATGTTGAATATTTGGTGAAAACATTCCAAAAAATGACTGCGGTCGTTACAAGCATGCGTTGCACAGTTTCTATGCACACTCGTAACTTCGCCACTTTTTCATATTTTCACTCCAGATTTTCAACATTGCCATTTTGTCACACCTCCTCATGAACAGTACAGCTGTCATTTTTTACATCCTGCCCAAAATGTGTTGTCGCACCTGTGGCACTGAATGGCACACTCACTGTGCGAAATCACCTTTCGGGATTGAGTAACGAAATGATACTGTCACTGTACATAAGGTGGGGTCCCAAAAAGCCCATGTTGAAAATTTGGAACAAAAATACCAAGAAATGCCCCGGGCATTAGGGTTTCCAACTGTAATGCCCACCTTGTACACACTGACAGGTGTCAGGGTGTGACTTGGGGTCATCAGCGGTAATGCTCACACCATTCCACCCCCACTCCCACCCTGCAGGTACTGACAGGCATTGAGGCATGTCTTGGGGTCTTTGGCCCTAACATTCACCCTAGTCTCCTATACTGCACCGATCTCAGTTTATTTCCTTATGGAATGGGGTGAGCATAAGGGCCAAAGACCTCAAGGCACACTGCAACATCTGTCTTTGTCTGCAGGGTGGGGTGAGGTGGAATGGTGTGAGTGTTTAGGTGCACCCCCAATGCCTTTCAGTCTCTGCAGGGTGGGGGTGGAGGTAGACATTACTTCAATACTTCACTGCCATTCCTATTATGCATCTAACTCCTGCACTACCAATGCCAATAACAGCAAGCAAACATTCGGCATTGATAAATGCTTGTTTTTAAAAAATGACCCCAGAATCCAACTCCTTGGGCCTCAGTTCGGTATAAGCACGTGTTGGTGTTTACCAACACCCAGTATTTTTTTCACATTTTAAGTTTGTTTGCTTTGTTAACTGAAAACAAGATGGTGGAAGCTTGGGGAAAAAATATGTAAAAAAAAACAGTAGTTTCGAGGCTGCCAGCTAATTTTTCCCATAGGAAATAATGGGAAACTTTGAAAGTTATGAACTTTTGAATGGACTAATAATTTTTCACCAAACCTTCAAAAGGCACATCTGTGACCCAAGCCCAGCATACCCTAAACATTTCAGACCAAAACTCTGAGAAACTGCATGACAAAGAATTTGCATAAAAATGGTAATTTACACATTTTTTGACAACCTGTATCTCCACACCCGCACGTCCAACCAGAAACACATTTGCCACATCAAGAGATATTTGCTCCCTGATGATGCCTGCAAACTTTCATGTGGATTGGTGAAACAGTTGCAAAGTTATTAAAGTGCAAACTTATGGGTTTAACATAGAAGTGACCATTAAACCCTAAATATATTACATACATACACATTTGCTGCGACCCACTATGCCTAATCTGAAATCTCTTCTGAATTCTGTACAATGCTCCTTCATTTTATCTATGTCTGCATTCCCTTCTCATATTTTTAAGTCTTCTCTTGAATTATTTTCTGCCATTTGCTCTAAGACTAAACTCTGCAGTCACTTACAGTTTCTTTCCAAATGCTGCCACCTGGGTATTATTCCTAAAGGTTTCTGCCTGAAATTCCATCCTTGTTCATTTGGGTCTGAGATACATGTTTCCTCCACTAATAAACTTTTGAAAACTTTCTCTAGGAAACTTATCACGCACACCATTCTCTCCATTAAAACACAGCTGATCTCTGTGGACAAAACCATTTAAAGGGATAAGGATTTCCTGCAGCAAACAGCTCCACGTAACCTTCCTTTTATTAAGCACTGCATCCAAAACCTTAACTCCACTCTCTTTCAGTTCCACAAGGACACCAAATCTGCAAAACTCCAGTTTCTCACCCAGCAGATCAGCAACCAACATGAGTCCTTGAGTCAGACACAACCTAACAATTTGGTGTTTTGTATTCCTCCAGACCTTCCCCTGACACAAGATGAACAATCACTCCTTAGCAAAGGTCTCTCATTTGTGCCCACACCCACATATCTTGACACACCCCAGGTTCAAGTTGATCTGCAGTGCTTCTATCGTAGAGTACACATTACAGATCATTTTTCTAATGAGACTCCTCTTCCCGCAGATGATGACAGAATCACCAGAACAATCAGCGATATCTATCCCCAGTGAAGTGCATGGACACCCCCTCCAGAACGTTTTGCTGCTGTTGATTATTTTGTTAACCAATGCATGGAAAACACCACTAACTTCAATCTTCATTGCAGGCACAACCATTCCAACCTGACACCTGGTGAGCTTGAAGCCCTCAAATCTCTGCAATGCAGGAATGACATTGTTATCAAACCAGCTGATAAGGGAGGTGCTGTTGTGGTCTGGCAAAAGGAGCTATACATCACTGAAGCCACACAGCAACTCTCCGACACCAGGATTTATTCTTCTCTTCCACAGGACCCCACTGCTGACTATCAGACTGAGGTCACCACCACCATCACCTCTGCTTTTGAAAACAAAGAGCTCCCTGCTTCTGCTAAGAGGCTCATAGTTCAACCTCCCCAGACATCCAGGTTTTATCTCCTTCCTAAAATCCACAAAACAGGTAACCCTGGTTGTCCTATTGTGTCTGCCTGCTCCTGCCCTGCATCTAACATCTCTGCATTTTTGGACAGCCTCATGAGCCCCTCGTTGAGTCCCTGCCCTCCTATGTTAAAGACACTGGCCATGCTCACCAGTTATTTGACAGGTTCAGATTCAGTGACTCTCATCAGCTCATCTTCACCATGGACATCAAATCTCTTTACACAGTGATCCCCCATTACGATGGACTGACAGCTTTGCAGCATTTCTTGAATAAGCGGGAAGTCCAGCAACCACCCACACACACACACTAACTCATCTGGCAGAACTTGTTCTTACACTCAGTGCTTTTTCTTTTAATAACAGTTTTTTTCAGCAGGTCAGTGGAGTTGCCATGGGTACCAAGATGGGTCCCAGCTATGCTAATCTGTTTGTGGGTTGGGTGGAGGAACATTCACAGGGACTGTGCCTGAACTCTACAAACGCTACATATAATGACTGTGTGGGGGCCACCTCCTGCTCCAGGGAGACCCTCCAAGTCTTCCTTGACAAGTTTACCACAGTCCATCCTTTCCTTCAATGCACTGTTGAAGTATCCTCCTCTACACTGCCTTTTCTGGATATCCAACTGTCCGTACAGAACACTGGTCTGAAGGAATCAGTTTATTACAAACCCACTGACTCTCAAAGTTTCCTCCTCCACAGCTCCTTCCTTCCTAAACATGTCAAGAATGGCCTGCCTCATTCACAGTTTCTTAGACTTCACAGGTTATGCAGTGAAAAGGATGATTTTGCTGAGCAGGCCCAAATAATGCACAGTTTTTTTATCAACAGGGGATACCCTAAAAGCACAGTGGACAGAGCACTCTCCCAAGTCAGTAACATGCCCCGTAACCTTGACCCCACAGGAAGGATACTGTCACGCAAGAACAACGACGAATTCCACTAGTGCTTCCTTTCCATCAGAGCACACCTTTTCTTCACAGGATCATCACCAGTAACTGTTCCATTTTGCAAATTTACCCTAACATTGGGGCTTCCTTTACAGAACCACCTATTGCCTCCTACCACCAGCCACCTAACCTGCTGAATCTCCTAGTTAAAAGCAGCCTACCTACTCCTAACAGTTCCTCCCTACCAGGTACCAAACCTTGCAGCAAGACTCGCTGCTACACCTGCAAATTTATTTCCAGTGTGACTGAAATTCGGGGGCCTACAAGTGTTTTTCACATCACCAAGGAGTTCTCATGCACCTCCACTAATGTGGTATATTGTATTATTTGCAGGAAGTGTACAGCTATTTACATCAGAGAGACTGGTAGGCGCCTTGCTGACCATTTCGGGGAACATTACAGAGCAGTCAGGAATGGTGACACTGCTAAACCCATTGCATCCCACTTTATCGCCATGTGTCAATGACCTTTCTGTTTGTGTCCTTCAGCAGGGCTTCTGGGATTCTGACCATAGAAAAAACATGGAAGCCAAGCTGATCATCCACCTTGGCTCCCAGCAGCACTCTGGTTTAAATGATAGACTTATTTTCCACTAACCTCTTTTAGCCACCCCTTATTTTCCGTAAAGTCTGTTCATATCTGTACACATTTAATTTATTTTTCATTTTCACCATAAGTCTCCATTTCTGTCTCCTTCCCCCACATTTGTCACCTTTCAGCCTTCTTACTAGCCCTTGTTAATTAGGCCCCATCTGGGGACTTCTCTAGCTCTTTCACTCCTTTATGCTTTATCTTAATAATAATAACAATTTTATTTGTATAGCACCTTTCAATGTATCAAGGTGCTGAACAGTTTAAAAAACAATTCAAAACTCTAAATAATATCATAAAACATCCATAAAAAATCAGCATATCATCAAAATAGCATATTTATAATAAAATCCAAACATTAATAAAATAACTTAGTTATCAGAGAAGGCCATATTCCATAGATACATTTTCAAATCTTTCTTGAATAACTCCACGAGGTGCACTGTCATAACTGGCATGGTAGAGAGTTCAAAGTGGGTGCGCACAAAACACTCTGCTGGAGGATTTTAGACTCACTCTTGGGATCTCTAACAACCCCATGTCGGTCGAGTGGAGTGATCGGGGTCAGGGCAGTAAGGAACCAGGAGGTCTTTCAGATAGGCTGGACCCTGGTCGTGAAGGGCTTTGAAAGTCAATAAAATGACTTTAAAGGTGATCCGCCACTGCATAGAAAGCCAGTGCAGTTCGCGCAGCACGGGAGTGATATGACAGGACCTACTTGTCCCAGTCAATACCCGGGCTGCAGCGTTCTGCACCAGCTGTAGGCGACGGACTTTCCCATCATCACCTTTTTGTTTCACAGATTATCTCTTAATCTTGCCATTTATCACTTCTTCTCCCTGAGACTCCCCTTTTTTCTTTCCCCACATATATGTGTATCCCTCATTTTACCTCCCCTCTACACTGTTTTTTTCTCTTTTGGGGATTTCCTGAAGAAGACCTAAGGTCGAAACGTAGATTTTTAACTCTATTTTCTATTTTCAGCGTGCATTTAATATAACCATTTTGTTTTGCTTTTAGACCATATGCTGACGCAGCTCCTTGTTTTTGTTTTTTACACATATATATATATATATTTATAAAATGGGTAGAAAAAAAGTAGCTCATCTAGTGGGCAATCATCATCACATGACCATGCGTATATCAGAGCACGACCGCACACCTGCACTTTTACCCCCCCCAAAAAAAACAATTTTGCCATTTTATAAGATAGATAACCCACTCTAGGATGTGCAGTCGTGCTCTGATATATGCAGGCCTTGGGTGGTTGACACACTTGGCCATATACACACACATGTATGTGGTATACTTTTGCAGTAACACAAGCATAGTTAGGGTTTAACAGAGTATTTAGTATTAAACCCCACATTTTTACAACTTCAAAATTTTGGTGTTGTTTCACAAAATTGCACGACATTTCCAGAAAGGGGGTTTGAGGGAAGTACCAGGTAACTATAGACCCATCAATTTGACCTCGGTAGTGGGAAAATTAATGGAGAATATACTAAAGGAACGATTAGGGGTGTACTTGGAGGAGGTGGGAGGTCTGGATAGTCGGCAACATGGGTTTCTGCCAGGTAGATCATGTCAAACCAATCTTGTGGAGTTCTACAAATGGGTAACATCAGAACTGGACAGAGGAAAGCCTGTGGATGTATTATTCTTGGACTTCAGCAAGGCATTTGACTCTGTCCCCCACAATGGTCTAGTGGAGAAATTGATGGGGTTGGGAGTAGGCCCTTTGATGGTCAGATGGATTGAAAACTGGCTAGCTGGATGCACTCAGAGAGTAGTGGTCGGTGGGGAGCTCTTGAACCCTAGAGAGGTCGATAGTGGGGTACTGCAGGGCTCGATCCTGAGTCCAATCCTGTTTAATGCATACATATCGGACATCAGGGAGGGTACAGGGTGTGAAATGAGTCTCTTCGCTGACAACTCCAAGTTGGGAGCAGTAGTTGAGGGGGGAGAGGGGAGGTTGACCATGCAAGGGGACCTGGACACCCTGGAAAGGTGGGCTCACACATGGAAATTAAATTTCAACATCACCAAGTGCAAGGTGTTACATCTTGGGCAGGGAAACCCTAAACACAGGTACACCCTGGGAGGGGAGGCGCTGGAGGTCTTAACAGGGGGAAAAAGACCTAGGGGACATGGTGGATGCATGTATGAATAACTCTGAGCAGTGCAGGAGATCAGCTAGCAAAGCAAACAGGATGTTAGGATGCATCATAAGGGGGATCCCCTCTAGGAGTAGGAAAGTGATTCTGCCACTGTACAATGGACTGGTTAGACCACACCTTGAGTACTGTGTACAGTACTGGAGACCACACTTGAAGAGGGACATACAGCTCCTGGAGAGGGTACAGAGGAGGGCAACTAAGATGATACAAGGACTAAGGGATTTGACATATGAGGACAGACTTGAGGAGCTCTGCCTGTTTTCATTGGAGGAGAGGAGAGATGGGGGGACATGATTGAGGTCTTCAAGTACCTCAAGGGAATAAATAGGGTAAACACGGAGGGGATCTTTAGACTAAAGCAGGGAGGTATCACCAGAGGGCATGGTTTGATGTTGAAAGGTGGAAGGGTGAGGGGGAAAAGAGAAGGAGGTTTTTCACTGAGAGGGTGGTGGATCCTTGGAATGCACTGCCTGGTGAGCTGGTTCAGAGATCCACAGTGGAGGGCTTCAAGAGAGGGTGGGACAGACACAGAAAGCGGATGTATCAGATGATGGCCTGGCCCAGGGGGGTGGGGATGGATGATAGGGGTTTCTGGAACGCAAGGGGGGAGAGGGTCTCGGTACCCAACTAGGGATCTGAGGTTCGAGCAGACTCGATAGACCATAAGGCCTAATCTGCTGGCAATTAGTATGTTAGTATTTGGCATGCACAGTCTGGATAGCAAGTTCTTGAGAAATGGAAACTTTCATGATGGATGCTTATCCAGATTCTGAGACCTAGAAACATGAATATAAACATAAAAACTCAACTTTTCAGCTGTTTCTTTTTTTTCTTTCACCCACAGCAAAGGTGGTTTGGAATTGTGTTCTAAAACTTTCAGGGCAGAAGGGGCTTGTGCCAAGGGTATGCCTTTAAAAGGTTTTATGGAAAAAATATTAACCAGTTCTAACTACATATCTTTTTATAAATAAAGTCCATTTTATAAGTGGGATAACATACTCCAGGGTGTGCAGTTATGCACTCCTTTTGTGGTTGCTGGACTTGGCTATGCCTAGTACCTAATAACCACCTGAGCATACATTATTCCCTTATAATTACATACAAACATACAAAATTGCCAGCAGATAAAGGCTTTATGGCATATCAAATCTGCTCGATTGTGCAGCTAACAGCCCTTATACTGGAGCTGCCCCTCCCTCCCCCCTCCAGTGACCTTCCCCCTTACCCTGTCCTATCTCCTTTTAAAGCATCCCACTGTTCTACAGGATACCACTTCCTCTGGCAATGCATTCCACCCAGACACCACCCTCTCCGTAAAAAAGTGTCCCCTCATTTCCCTCTTGAACCTTCCCCCTTCCAATCTCAGATTGTGCTCTTCAGTGTCTCTCCCCCTCTTTAATTTGAAAAGCCCCTCTGTGTCCATTTTATTTATTCCCTTCATGTACTTGAAGGTTTCAATCATGTCCCCCCATCCCTCCTCTTCTCCAGGAAGTACATGTTCAACTTTCTCAGCCTGCTCTCATAGGGGAAGTCCCATGGCCCCTGGATCATTTTTGATGCCTTGTACTGCACCCTCCCCAGTAACCTAATGTCCTTCTTCAGGTAAGGTTGCCAGATCTGCACGCAGTACTCCAGGTGTGGTCTAACCAGTAACCTGCATAGCGGCAGGATCACCTCTCCCCTCCTGGAGGATATGCCTCTGGCAATACAACCCAGCATCCTGTTGGCCTTTGCAGCTGCCTTTCTGCACTGTGCTGAGTTGTTCATTGCTCATGTTATGATCACCCCCAGATCCTTCTCCTCTTCCATCTTGGCTAGTTGAATCCCCTCCAGCTGGTAGCTCCTCCTCCTTGTTTTTTTCTCACCGAAACGTAGCACCTTGCATTTCTTGGAATTGAACCCCAGCTGCCAAGTGTCCAACCAGGCCTCCAGTTTTGCCAGATCATCTTGCAACCCCTGCCACCCTTCTAAATCATCCACTACTGCTCCCATCTTGGTGTCATCTGCAAATACACTTATCTTGCTCTTGATGCCTATTGGGATGTCTGCTATGAAGATCCCAAACAACACCAGCCCCAGTACAGAGCCCTGTGGCACCCCACTTGTCACCACCCTGGGAGATGAGAGCTCCCCTCCCACCACCACTCTCTGCTGTCTCCTTTGTAGCCAGTTCACTACCCATTCCACCATCTTTTCTCCTGTGCCTGTGCCTTCCAGCTTACTACCTAGCCTCCCATGCAGCACAGAACTGAATGCCTTGCTGAGGTCCATGTACGGGACATCAACTGCATGGCCCATGTCTAATTGCCTGGTTACCCAGTCATAGTATTCCACCAGGTTGGCTTGAGAGGATCTGCCTGAGACAAATCCATGCTGTCTGCTGTCCTACAGCCCATTAGCCTCTAGGAGGGAAACCAGCCTCTCCTTCAGGTTTGTCTCCATCAGCTTTTCCACGATGGATGTGAGGCTTACCAGTCTGTAGTTCCTTGGCTCATCCTTGGAGCTGCTCTTGTGGAGCACACCCTGTTTTGTGTCATTCCTCAATTATTTATTGCACATTCTTTGAGTGTCACTGGAGAATAATGCAATCCACTCTACAGGTCATTTTCCTAGAGATTAACAGCTGCTTGATGAGACAATCATGTAATTTCTGAATCAATGTTCCAGGGTATTTATAAAATAAAATTAAGTCACTCAGCATTATACAAACTAAGCTGGCCACCAATAAATGTATCCCATATTTCACACTGATCAAGGCTATGGGTTTACGGAGCTGTATGTAAAAAAAAAGGTGATAATGAGATCAATTTGCTGAGCACATGCGGGGCTCCTTTGGGTGTCTTAAATCACTTCAGATGGGATGTATTTTCTGGTTCGTTGCTCTACAGAAAAGTAGTTACAGTAATGAAACTGTATGTGTCTTTTTAGGAGATTATTGTACTTAACATTGCCCAAATTGCAAAGAAAAAAGTTTGATAATTAGGAGGGTCACTGTATCTGCCGCTGATGATTGCTACAGTGCTCCCTCCATACAAAGTTTTGTGTTGTAATGCTGCTTAGAGACAGTGCAGCTCAGATGTTTGAGAACAGAGCTTTGAATCCAGAGGTCCAGGTTGTAATTTCACCTGTGACACTTACTCACTGTATGAGCTTGAGGAAGGCTTTTAACCTCTCTGTGCTTTACTTCCTCTCTCTCTCTCTCTCTCTCTCTCTCTCTCTCTCTCTCTCTCTCTCTCTCTCTCTCTCTCTCGCTTTATCATCTTTCTGAACTTTCCTAAACCTCCCTGTATCTTCCTTAATGTCTATATACTTGCCAAAAAGCACCTACAACTGGTTATGACTTGAAAAACATTTTGGTGTGCACTATATAAAATCAAATACTTTCTGCCCCTTGCACATACAAGTGTAATTTCCGAGAAGTGACTAGTGGTACTATTATTATTTTTCAGGAGTGTGATCTAGTGGTTGTTGCATTGCATCGGAAACTGAGAGATCACTGGTTCAAACCCTGTAAGAGCCAAATACTTTGTGTGTGACCTTGGGTAAGTCACTTAACCTCTCAGTGCTACAGTGCACCCAGCTGCAAAAATTATTAGAAGCAGGGGTCCAATAGAAATGGGATGTTGCCTCTCAGCTGGGCTATCCAAGATGAATAAATGAGGAGGCAGAAAACTGCTAAAAACCAAGAGAGGCAAAATACACAGCAACAGCCCCTGTGGTCCTCAAATGAGCAGTGCTAGTTAATACACAATTTTAGGCACCCATATCTTACTTACAGTTGTGTCACCATATTAACTGCAAAAGGAAACAATTCGATGACCATTGCAAGTACTAAGAGGACCTGCTGTGGCCAGTCTGAGAGACAATGTAACAGTACTGGTAGTGCTTAGACTAAAGAATACGGTTTATTCTTATCATGACTTCAGCAACCCCCACTTCCCACCCTACCAATTGTTAAAAATTAAACCAAAGAACAAAAACTGACAGCAGATATAAATTTATATCATGGCTATCATGATTTGTGCTGAATTTAATATCTTAACAGGTCTTGATGTTTCAGACTTCCCATTTCTTACAAGTTAAGGATACCTGCATGCTGTTATCTTTTTTTTGGGGGGGGGGCTGGAGGGGATACTGTTTTGGCACAGCTATACTGATGATCTGGCTGTGTGCAGTGGGAATGCTGAGAAATTGAACAAGTCTGTAATACTTGCATTCAACAAACCCAAATGTAAAATTCTCCATCATATTTAATCTATATAAAATGAACTTTGTGGATATGGTAATTAGAAGAGATGATAGAGGTGATGTGGTTGTGAATATTTTTTGGAAAAGAAGGGATTGAAAAATGTCTTATTTGTAAGTAGCTGTCACACATGCCACATAGTCAGGAATAATCCTAAAAGTCAATTCCTGTGCTGGAAAAGAATATGCAGTACGGAAGGAAATGTGGGCACAAAGTTTCTACTGAATTGCGAGGTTCAAAGAAAGGGGCTACAGCAACTATATTATTAATACAGCTGCTGACTTTGCAAAGTCACAAGATAAAAACTAATATATATTTAATGATGACAGTACCAATGATAATACTGTGTCTACATTTAGTGTTCATTCCCCAGGTGTATCTGAGAGTATTACAAATAATTGAGGTATATTCACCCATGACTCATTCTTAACTGATGTCTCAGGCAGTTTGCCTCATAGGGCCTGCAGAAGAGCATGTATTCATAAACACAAGGGGCCCAATTCACAAAGGATGATGCAGGGCTTCCGCCAAGCCCTGCGTCATCTGCAAATTTAAGCAGAGATGCGGCGAAGCACTTTGACACAACACAGCCCAATTCAAGACAGGCTTGTGCATTTGCGACCATTTCCACATTTTACGGCAGCTTGCCCGAAAGTTTGGCACAAGCCCTGTAAAATGGATCTCCCTTGGATGCAAAGTTAAACTAGGGGGAACTGGCCTAACTTGCTCCATCTTGCACGCACGATCGAGAATTGCGATTGTCACCAAATGTCTGCCGCAATCCCCCTGCGCCATCTGTTCGGCACACCAGGGACTTGTGGCAGATGCAACTGTTCATGAATCGGGCTCAAGTTGTCAAAAAGTGTTCAGTTTGTACAATGTAACACCATCTGGTTACAAAAAGTCCTGAAAGGTTGTTTTCCTAGTGGGGAATGTAAATTCTGCCCAGTCATTCAACCAGATAACAGTTTTATGAAACAAAAACCAGGAAAGAATATGGATATTAGATGTTTTCTCACTTATGGCCCAGTCAGGCTTCTGTACTTAGTTACCTGCTCCTGTGGTGCCTTTTACAGAGATGAAACAATTAGAATATTTAAAATATGGGTCAGACAACCCTGCAGAGCACTTTTCAGTGGCAACAGAGAATATGCCATGACTGCACATGCTTGGACTAGTTTAGAACTGGAAGCAACATATTTCAGAATGTTTGGTTTTTGAAAAGCTATTTTGTAATCAATGTAAGAGGGAATTTTGATAATGTTTTAAGTTATGAGTTAAATACTGATGGCACATAAATGTACAAAGTTTAAATGATTGGATTACATGGGTCAGTTTTTTATTTCTATGTGAGTGTTTGTATAGTGTTGTACATAGTTTTTAAATGTACAGTACTACTGCATCAAAGACTCAGTATTTTCTTCAGGATCAAGCACTCACTAACCCAGGAGGCTAGAAAACTCCTAGTCCAAGCTACCTTCTTGCCTCTCCTAGACTATGCAGACTTCCTATATGGCCATAGTACTAGCACAGTTCTCTCCAAGCTTGATATTCTATACCACAGAGCCCTTAGATTTATTTCGGATGCCCCTTATGAAGTGCACCACTGCATTCTCTATTTTTCCATAGGCTGGAGCTCCCTTAGCTTCAGGAGACAAAAGAATGCTATTCTATGGACATATAAGACAATCACTCATAAATTACCTCAGTACTTCACAAGCTGCCTAACTCCCTGCATCCCTAGTGCATATTCCCTCAGAAGTCTTACCATCTTATCTCTGGCTATCCTTACAGTTAAAACACGCTTTGGTAGAGCCTCAATAAGTTTCACTCTTCCTATGCTCTGGAATAAGATCCAGAAAACCTTAAGGCTCACTTCCCCTGTCATGTTCTCCCTCTTCAAATCCTTGTTCCTGAGGACCTTCTCTGAGGTCTGTCATTGCTTCAGGTCAAGGCCTTAACATCATGATTTATTGCTGCTTTACATTCTGGACTTAAACCACAACCATTGCCTGAGGTATCATTTGAGTCCTCCCTTCTGTCATTGTCCAAATCAAGGTCCCAACATCATGATCTGTCTTTGCTTCAAATATTGGACTTAAACCTCGAACATTGCCTGTGGCATCTGTCATGTTTCTCCCTTAGAACAGTCCTTCCTCCCTAGGCCATCATGTCCAACCATCTCCTATCTCATCTGACCTTCCCTCCCCACTCCCTATACCCCCCTCCCCTTCCTACCCCCACTTGCCAGGCCATGCCTACAGTACTTATCAAAGGACTCTTACATCTCAACCTTCTTCACACTTTAACACTAGCGGAACTGCCACTTCTGCTCACTATGACTCCTCCAATGATGTTTACTGTATAAACTTTAGCTCATTACCTTATGTCCATATATCTGTATCTATGCAATTATATTTAAATGGCACTACCTCCTGTTGAACCTATTGCTATGTTCTGGTGGAAGTATCTTGTTACATGGAATGGTTATATGTTATTATGTTGTTATTATTATTATGTAATTGTTATGTACGTTCACTCAACTTGTTATGTCTTAACCCTGTTGGCAATTGTTTTGCCCCAGGTCCATCTTGTAAATGAGCTTGTCTCAATGATGTTCCACCTGGCAAAATAAAGATTTTGATTGATTGATTGATTGATATGTGATTATAGTTTTTTTAATAGTTTGATCAATGGTCAACTCTCCCAGGTGAGTATACCTTTAAATCACAGAGTCTGAAAGATGAATAAAGATTTGAGTCATTGTTTTTGATATAGCATCAAAGAATATGAAATGCAACAGGTGGATCTACTTCTGGGGCGGGTCTCTGCTTTTAAATGCTGATTTGCACCAAATAAAGTATTTGCTCAAGATAACCGCAACACTGCCTGAAGCACTTACGTCAATGGGAGGATGAGGATTTTGACTGCTTGTGTATTATTGAGAGCACCTGGTCCAAAGTGTTGCCTTTTCCCTTTAAGAACAAGATATTATCTAACGTATACCATGGATATCTAGTCTGGATTTTTTAAATAGAGTGGATAAGGATAGTTACCAGATAGGACTACTTTACAGTTAGAAGTTCACTATCTAAGCATATTTACCTGCAGGTTGCAGGGTTTTTAACGCGGGATATTTTACATTACACTAACTACGTAATTAACTACCTGCCTGCCTGACTAACTACCTACATAACTAACAACCTCATTCATTCACTCCCTCACTACATATACCATAAAATAAGAACACAGCTGGCACTGTATCTTTGCTGTCTACAACCCTACAATAACTTTATGATGTTTGCTTCAGATGTTTGACCATCTGGCATGTATTAATACAGACACAGTAAGGAGTTCTGGCTTAAGGGTACGCTGCATAATTAGTGGCTCTTGCTGTTCCTATTATTTCATGTTGTTGACGGAAGGGAATTAGTTTCAAATTTTCGGCAAAGACCATAGCAGTTACTAAACATAGATTCACTGCTGAATTTGAATGTCTTGTCAATCTAGAACACCGCAGACTAGATCTTACATCTGGAACAACTCCGAAGCCTTTCAAACCTTGTTGAGCCAGGCCAATAATTAATTATCAAGGGTTTGTGAGAAAAAGAGATCCTACCCCAAACAGTCCATGACTTGAAAAACATCACACATACAGTATTACTTGACATTGGCAGTGGCCACAACTAGGGAATGCTTGATGTCTGAGATGCAGATTTTACAGACTTGGGTTTCAGAGTTTTGGATGGTCCAAAATTTCAAAAGGTTTTTACTCTTCTGTTTTGCTAAGAGCTCCCTGTGATGTAAAATACAATAATGCACTGAGAATGCCATCATGCTAGACTTCATTGGTGCTTCAGCTAAACTGGCAAATGTTCCAGGACTCTCAGTCCAAGCACAACATTTTCAGAATTGTTCATCTTCATGGGAATGTTTATTGCCCATATTTAGCTGTCCTGGAAGGCTAATGTAAATAAAAACATTGGATATTGCATGAATCAGCAGGCATTACTGAATCACATACATGATTCTGTTTCCAAAACTGTTCTCCCTGCATGTGCATACAATGGAGACAGTCATGATGCAGTGCAGTAACTTGCAGTGAATTACATGTCATAAAAGTACTGCAGTAAAAAGGGCTCAACTGCTATTAAATTACACTGCTCCCTGCAGCACTCTTGCAGCATTTTTTGGTATCCTGCAATATTACTGCATTGCTTCCTGGCTGGCGCTGCCATAAATGCATGGACAGCAGAAAAGGTTGTTTTTAAATAGTGGTACCAAACAGTCTTCAGATAATCTTCCTGATTGTTTAGCGAGACAATGTATTTTAAGAATAGGCTTAAAGAAGCCATCCCAGTGGTTTAATGGTGAAGTCTTAAACTCAGAAGATTCTGGTTCATGGGAGACCTTGGCAAAGCAGGTCTTAAGTATATGGCTGTCTTAGCCCTGGAGACAGACGACTAGGATATTTTATCATCTGACAATACATGAGCATCTAAGACACTGTTTGAAAGTGTTAACACCCAACAGGAGCCTAGGGGCTCCTGTTTGCACAATTAATATTTGGAGGAAATGGATAGATACACATGGATTTTTATTTATGCAAAAAGATCTTAGAATGGGGAGAGTTAAAGCTGGACTTTGTCTAACATAGTGTTGAGCTGGACTGTCTGATTCAGTTTAAATACATGGGCCAAAGATTCCTGAGATGCATTTTAGATCTGTTTCTGAGTATGGAAGATGGACATGCACAGTTTAAAGAATATTGAAGGCAGAGCTCAGAAAGGGACATGAGCTAATAGACAAGAGATGTAAAAAATGTGTGTGTTGTTGCAGTGAAAATGTTCAAATAAGCAAAAGTGTTTAATGTAAATGCTTTCAGGTAACTATGTAATCAAATAATTTAATTCTCATTGTGCATTACTTGCATTTCACAATCCTGTATTTGTCTTGTAGTCCGTACTCTGATAAGTCATGCCTGAAAATAATACATTGTATGTATAGAGCAGGAACTGGTTAACTATAACTAGCATAACTAAATACATAAACAAGTCCAGCTCCACCAAACTATTTCTTAAGTTCTCAAGCTTAATATTTAAATTGCATATGCAATGTTTTGAATATAGAGCTCCGTTTCTCCTATGCCCTGCTGCCAAGGACTCATGTGTGTCCAACAGACAGTCCTGGTAGGGAAGCTGACCTGCCCTTTAAAAATTAATAGCAGCTGCATGATGGGTAAGCCTCCTGTGGAAAAGGGCATTAAAGAACAAGACAGGCTGGTCTGTGTCTTATCATATGTCAGTAACAGCCCTAGTAACCTGGCTAAGAATATTAATTATTTACTGACATTTATATGAAGGATTAGGTGATTAATGCTCAAGTCAAGCCTTAATGCTATATTATTCCTGTCTTGCTGATGGTGATAAAAGAGGGGTAGAAACTGTCACATTTGTTATGCAACAGAAACATCTTAAAAATCTTTCGGTGAATTAGATATTTGATACAGACTTGTACTTAACTGCAAAAATGGTTTGTGTAAGAAAGCTATTTCTGGGACAACTTTAACATCTTCTGAAACTTGTGAAAGCTTTTAGAAAACAGAAGCCACTTGTCAGGAGAACTGAGGAAAAACATGGCATTAACAAGTATTCCAAGAGATTGCTGACTGGCTCATGGGACACTAAGATTTATTTATACATGGGTAGTGGGCTAAAGGGACAATGGCTGTAGAATGTTATTTTTAAGCTATTTTGCAAACTCGGAATAAAGACAGTAATTCAATCAGTTTTCTGTTTGTTTGTTTTTTCTCTTTGACTTGCCTTATTCACCCCAAAAGAGTAAATCAGAATTGTACTATGATCAGGATTTTATTTTGTAAACCTCTGTGGCCTTCCTTATACTCCAGAAAAGAATAATGAAAAAATGTGCAATGTGATCATTATTCAGGTTTTTTTCTTATATTGATTTTCTAAATCATTATGACCAGACTTATCTGCTGAGAATATTGAAAAAGGTTTACTTCATCATTACTGGTACACACTCTTCTCCAAAATCTCTGGTAAACGTATTGGCTTAGATGCAGTATTGATGTTGGTAACTACTTTTGTAAGCTAATGACTAGAGTCTACATTTTCCCTGGTTTGCAGCTGTGGAAAATAAAAGACACTCTGCATTCCATGGAAATGTGACAACCACAAAATTGTGAAGAGTTCAGGACAGTTTTTTATGAGATGATATTTTATGGAGGTTTGACTTTCTTTGCAGCTGCTAACCAGTCACAAAAATGACTGGAAGTCCCCCCTAGTGATCTTGTAAATGTACACATCATGAACTATGTCCATTCATGATATGGGTGTAGATGTTACTGTTTCCCTATACAAAAAATTGACCATCCATATATTAACAATTGCATAACATGGTGCCAGGTCAAGAAGTCAAACCAAAAAATGTGCATGAATAATTGCACAGTGTAGAGCATGCTGGGATTTAGAGCAACAGGAGTATAACAATGGTAGGGAATTACCACTACCCCCTGTCACTCTATGCACTTCCTAGAGTTGCCATGTGCTGGGTTGCCTGGTCAAGCTGCTCCTGTGGTGGAGTGGCTATGGCACTCACACATGACAGGATGGGAGACCTGGGACCATGGTTCAGGTCCCCTCAGGTCTCCCTGTGTTGCAGCTTTTCTATTATTTTTTTTTAAAGTTAAATTTTTCCCCCTCTTGGAGTATCACCTCATCCCCGAATCCACACTCCTTGGAGTTTGTTATCTAAAGTCCAGGGTGTGTGGGGGCGAAACCCCCTGATAAAAACAGAAAATCCCATTGTTTTCAATGGGCTGCACTCTTTTCTCATGGTCACTGTTTTTTCCAGTTCTATTTCGGTCAACGCCCTGTTGCCTGCTGCGTTTGTTGCTACGCATTTTTTGTCAGTGGCATTATGACCCCATTTTGTATTACACATGGACCCTCTCCTTCAATCACAAACCAGAGTTACAAACTGTTTATTCTAAAGCAAACTCACAACTGTAATTTTAGAAAGGTAGGGGAGGACTGGTTAGTATCAGATATCTAAGGATTAAGTAAAAAGTCTCCATAATTTTTTTGTCCATAGGAAGAACACTTGGTTCCTACCCCCACTAACTGGTTGTAAGAAAGGTAACTATCATAAGAACTGCAATGTGGTTTGTAATACCCCCACTTTTTTTAAGCCACAAGGATGGAACCGTGTATCAGATAAAGAGCCTTATCACAAATGGTACAAGTGCCATTTATTTGGCAGCATGTACATGTGGATTTTCTTCATGGGTCACACAAAAAGGAGAATGAAAAATTGAGCTGGGAAATGTATGAGAGCAATTATGTAGAAAAATGAAAACTATTCTCCTGCCCAACATATTGACAGGGCAGCTGAAAGGGATGCTCAGAATCCAGATTTTGCTGGGATTGAACATGTCACCCTGGGTCTGAGGGGGAGGACATAGAGAAACATTTAGCTAAAACAGAGGCATTTTCTATTTTTTTTCAAATTGTTTAACCAGGAGTGGCACACTAAGCTGAAAGCTTGTTTACAGGTGTGACCTGGGAGCACAGAGAAGTTTAGTGACTTGCTCGGGGTCACACAGTATGCAAATGGGGGCTGTGGGATTCAAACCCAAGTCTCCAGATTTGCAGCTCACAGCCTTAAACCACTGCGCTATACTGCCTCCCATTTACCAGTTTTGGATTTACTGGATTTACCAGTTGGATTTACCAGTTGGGGCAATCTTCTGGCCTGGTATCATTGACCAGGTGGAATCTGCAAAACTTTTGTAATAACTCTGGATCAGTTCAAAAGGTTATTACTGAAGTAGTTATGTTTAAAATTCTCATGTTACATATTAAATGAAATTGGTCTTTTAAGAACATGGAATAAAAGTAGGTTGTCTATTTTATTTTGGTTGTGCCTATTGGCTATGATGTATTATGTAATATCCATATATTTCATATTATAATGTTTGATTTTTGGGGGATGGACAATAAAATAAAATATACTTTTGCACTAATTAAACTAATTGATGCTTCTACAAGTAACTAGCAATCCTTGCATTATAGCATATCCAATCAATTGATATGGTATTATTGTATACCTTTGGGATGACTAGTAAGTTAAAGTTTTGGCCTAAAAAAGAAATTTGTATTCATAGCTATGAAAGCGTGTGTGACCTATGAGAGTATACTAACCATGCTATAAGAGGTATGGGAGCAGATATTATGTGTGCAATTGTTTGTAACTTCAAATTTTGTTTGTTTCACATAAGCACATGTTTTGGCTCTGCTTGTCTTTTAGAAAATGGGACTATAAAAAGAGTCCAGAAGCAGCTGGCCCACAGATGCAGCGGCAAGGAGTCCACTTGCTGCATTGATATCCTGGGTTCAAGGATGGACTCTGGAGTCAGAGAGCCAGACGGTGGGAAGGACTGAGCATCCCAGAGACCACTCTCCTTCTCTAGGGGGAGGGGGGTTGAGTGTCCAGAGCATTGTGGACCTCTGGCAGAAGCTGGGAGTACTGCTGCAGCCAGTGCCACACGTCAGGGGGGCAGGGAGGATGCTGGTCATGATCGCACATCCCCGGGATCTTTACAGCATTAAAATCACAAACCCCCACACATGACGCCAGCTTCACCACCGTCCCTGCAGCCTACCCATGTCCTGTGGGGGGGTCCCACTCCCATGGCCCTGACCTGGGGGGGTAAGCCGGGTCTCACCTACCCAGTGTCCATGGGGGGTGCCCGCCTGGCAAACCTGCCCAGGGGAGTAAGCCTGGGCATGAGGGAACATTGGAGGGAGCTGGGCTGAGGTTCCAGGGGGCCAGGCAAAAAAAAAAAAAAAAGAGTCCAGAAGGAGGAACAAGCCCCTTTGACCTGGATGCAAAACATTGGGTGTCTGTGGGTCCTTCCTTATGAGACCTGTTCTGTGCCATGTAATCATGCTATGCACTTTTATTATTCTGTAACGTAATTAAAAAAAACAGTTCTGCATAATACAATGAGCTTTAGTGTTTATTGCCAAATACAGTACTGAATCTTGCATATCTTCAAAGGCTAGAGAGCCTTTCTGAGGTTTGCCAGTTGAAATTCAATGACAAAAATTGCAAGGCTATGCACCTAAGAAACAAAAACTCCAGGATGGAGTACAGGAGAGAAAGGGTTCAACTGAGCACTACAGCAGAGGAAAAGGGTCTGGGCGTCATCATTAGTGGTGCCCTCAAACGATCAAGCCAGGGTAACAAGGCATATAGTAAGGCTAACAGGATGCTGGGGTGTATTGGAGGGAACATTGACAGCATAAAAAGGATGTACCACTACCTCTATATAGGTCACTGGTGAAGCTGCATTCAGAATACCATGTTCAATTCTGGAGTCTTCACCTAAGAAAGGACAGAGACAAGCTGGAGATGGTGCAATGCAGAGTGACCTCGGTGACTCAGGACCGACAGGACAGATCGTACAAGGATCATTTCGAGGCACTGCATATGTACCCAGCTGGAGACCAGGGGAGGGAGGAGGGTTATGGATAAAAACTTTAAAGTTCCTGAAGGAAATAAACAAGGAGAACTGTGGGGAACTATTTAGCAGGAGTAAAGTTTCAAAAACCTGAGCTCTTGAGTTGAAACTTGCTGGGGGGATGTCAGGAAGTTCTAGTATATGGAAAGGGTGGTGAAGCTATGGAACAGTCTTCCAGCAGAACTGGAGGGTGGCAAAGTCTTAAATTGTTTCAAGCATGGCTGGAACAGAGTGAAGAGATTGACGATTAGTCAGATTGGTTAATGTAAGGAAGGGAGTAGGGGGTGGACAGGATGGGATAAAATCCCACCTGGACAATAGGTCCTGGGGTACCTAGAGAACTATGAACACACTAGATGGACTGTCAGTCTTTTTCTGCAGCCATCGTCTATGTTTCTATTTTTAGTAAAATAACTGTTAACATGATAGTAGTGACATCGGCATTCAACCTTATATTCTGATTGGTTTGCACTCACTGCAGTAACTGTAACCAAGCAGAGTGCAGAGAGGGGGAGGAGTGGAGTTTCCATAAACTTACTGCAGGCCAAAAAGCAGCGTGATTAGATTTTGTCAAACATATGAAGCATAACAGTGATAATGTTCTAGTTGACTCATGATCCTTGCCATTAATGTGATTGTCTCATGAGGGTAAAGTACGCAGCCTTTGGCCTTGTACTTTATTTACTCGACAGTCACATTACTGCCTCATACAGTGAGCCACCTAGCACAGTATCACTTAAATACACACCTTCCTATTTTCTTTGTGACAATTACTTGGGACTCAGGAAATGCATCGATCCTTATAATAATATTAGAACACAGCAACTCATCCGATCATATAGTAGTTTCTACTGGAACAGTCACTCATAATACGGACACTGTACAAATTAGATCTCTGTGCCATTGCTGTAGGCATTTTTAAACTAATGAGCTGAGCAGTCAGTGGAGTCAGGCTGATGCCATCTGTTGTGATAAATGATAGAAGAAGAACAAAACAGAGAAATGCTTTAACATTGAAGTCCCATAATTGATTGTGTAAGAATTCGTAAGTGGCTTCTAATTGGCAACTGAATACTCTGACCCAAACAGATATGCAGGATGCCAGTAACTTGAAAGCTACAACATGAATACATGAGTATTAGTACCTGTGCTAGGTTCCAAGAGAAGCACAATAAAAATCTACATGAAACAAATACAATACAGGGGAGCCCACTGAAATGAACAGTTAATATAAAAACTGTACAGACCTGTTAAAATTAAAAGAACAAAAATTACACAAATAAATAAATGGGAAGTAAATATTGCTGGGTCACTGAGATTCATACACGCCCATGAAAATATCTTTCAAATGATTCCATGTGATAACGGAAACTGTGTAACAACGATTGCCGTTTGGGCGAGTCTATATCACCGAAAATTAATTTTGCCAATGTAGACTCGTGGTGCACAGCAAAAGGGTGCCAGACACTTGTATTTTTGTTTTTATGTGGGGGGTTGTGTCCCAACATCCCCCTACTAAAGGATTCTCAACTCCAGGGGGGTGCATGTCGGGGGGGGTGCAAAATTAAAGAAAAAAAATTCCCGGACCGGAGCAAAAAATGAGTGGGTGCCCAGAATCAAACCCACAACCCTCCCAACCCTAGCCTGCCACCAACCTACTATACCACATGGGCAGATTGGCAACCCACCACTGCACTACACCCCACAAACCCTCTCTTCCCTTCCACCTGTCATACGGCGTGGTCCCCCCCCCACATGCATGTAGATATAGAGACATTCTGTCGCTATATTCGTCAACCCCTCATCTGATCACCCTTCCTGCCAGGTAGCCCTGTGTAAATGTACCGTGATTGAGTTACCCTTTTTGAAAGTGCTCAATCGCAGTCACTAAATGCATGGGATACCCTTTCAGATGATACTCTGTGGTAACCTGTAGGTATACAGAGTCCTTAGCTATGGGGGGAGAGGGGTAGGAGGGGAGAAGGAAAAAGGAGGATCAGGCGAACAAGGAGGAGGCTGATGGTATGGAGCAGGGGAGCATGACAGGCAGGAAGGTGCAGGATGCAAATTGGATGATAGTAAGCAGAAAGCCAAGTAGGCAAACGGATAGGACAGATGGATTAGTAAGGAGTGGGGAAAGAGATACAGAGAAAGATACTCAGGTGGGGGAAATAAAGAAGGCCAGGACATGGGTAGAGGAGGTGGCCAGGGACAATAGTGAAGGGGCTACCTTCAGCACCCAGATTATAGGAGGTGCGAGGAGCCAGTTGAGGGGAGAATCCAGATGAAGGGACGAGGAGGGGCATGAAAGGAAGGGGAACCAGAGGGGTGAACAGGAAGGCAAGGGGGAAGTTAGAGTACTGCTATTGGGGGACTCCATGATCAGAGGCATCCAGTGAGAGGGGCAGGAGGAGTGTAAAACCTTTCTCATCAGAACCAAATGCCACCCAGGCTTGATGGTGTACAAGGCCAAGCATGAGTTGTATTCACTGGCAAGGGAATGCGGTGGGACCCCGGACATTCTAGTGCACTTGGGGACAAACGACATAAATGGAAATAGTGAACTAGAAATTCAATCAAGGTTCTGGGAGTTGGCCAGGGGTATGCCTTTCCATAGGCTGTAAGATCTCCTTTTCAGAAATCCTGCCGGTGCCAAGGGCTAGTGGGAAAAACAAGATGAAGATTAGGGAGATAAATCAGTGGCTTAGGGAGTGGTGTGGGGAATTGGGGTATGGCCTGGTGGGGGACTGGGGGGAGACCTGGGAGGATAAGGGGCTGTATGCTAGGAACAGGCTCCACCTTAATTTGGAGGGGAAGGAAATCCTAAAGTTCAAACTAGCTGGGTTCATCAGCAAAAGGTGGGGTTTAAACTTGTGAAGGGGGGAGGGATCAAAATAGGGCAGTGCCAGCAGGTACGATAAATGAGGGACATTGTCTCCACTCTTCTTGGGGGCTAGGGAGATATGGAAATGGGTCACCAGGTAGGGTGCAGGAGCTGAGAAATGGGAGCTCAAGGGGGAGAAAGGAGAGGAGGGAAAAGGGGTGGAGAGTGGTCTTGATAAATGCCAGGAGCTTAGGAAATAAAATGTCTGAGATCCAGGCGATGCTAGTTGAGGGGGAGGTAGATGTGGCAGCAGTCACTGAGACCTGGGCCACTCAAGGGCATGAGTGGGACCTAAATCTGGAGGGCTCCACTATGTTCAGAAAAGATGGGGGGAAGGAAGGGGGGTGGTGTAGCACAATTAGTCAGAAATGGCGTGGGTATTGGAGGGGTAGAGGAGGAAGAGGGGAATGTGGAGGCTATTTGCATCACCTTGCTGACACAGGGGGGTAAGAGAGTAAAGGTCAGACTGTTATACAGATCACCAGCACAGGTGGAGGTCCTGGAAGAAAGTTTGGTGGCAAATCTCCAGGGACACTGTAGATTAGGAAAGGGGAAAGTAGTGGTAATGGGGACTCAACATACCAGGAACAGATTGGGGGACTATGACATCAGCAGTGGCCAGAGAGCAGAGGCTTCTGGATGTCTTCCAGGATGCGTTTCTGACACAACAGGTGGGTGAGTCAACTAGGGAGGGCCGGACACTAGATGTGGTCCTGGTGGACAGTGATCAGATTAGGGGCCTAGAGGTGAGGGACCCGTTGGCTGGGAGTAATCATGCCACAATCTGGTTCTTCCTGGACCTGGGGGGGAGGAAAGCTTAACAAGGACAGTAGTAACAGACTTTAGGAATGCAGACTTCAGGGAGATGGGAAGGATCCTTAAAGATCGTCTGGACAGGATAAGGCCAGAAATGGATGCTAACAGCAGGTGGGGGATCATTAGGAGGGGAACACAGGAGGTTACCAGATCCTGCGCAAGGGAAATGCATAAGTTCAGTAAGGCCAGAAAAACCTGCTGGTGGACCCAGGAGGTACAGGAGGTGGTGAGGGAAAAGAAGGTGGCCTGTGGGTGCTTCAGGTGCTCAAGGAGTGAAAGGGATCAGGAGGAATATGAGCTGAAAGCCAAGAGAGTCACCAGGGTGGTGAGAGCAGCTAAGGCAAAAAAGGAGCAGTCCTTGGCCAGTGGGATCTGGAGGGGGGACAAGGGGTTCTTTAGATACATAGGGGAAAAAAGGAAAGGAAGGGGGCAGATCAGCAAGATAAGGATAGGGGATGGTTGGGCACAGCAGGTGGGGGGAACAGGCAGAAGTCTTAAATGGGTACTTTGCCTCAGTTTTTAAAAGGGGGGACAGAGGGGCTATGTCTTGTGAGGGGAGCAGGGGAAAACTGGAACAAGTGGTGGGATCGGTAGAGACCAGGGGCCCTGATGGGTCTGGGGAAAGGGAGTGGCCACCACAAACAGGTGGGGGCCCAGCAGTGCAGGGTGAAAATGGGGAGGATGTGGAGGCTGAAATCCCAGTGGAGAGAGTAAGGGAAGCCCTCTGGTCCCTTCGGAAGGAGACAGCGCCTGGGCCAGATGAGATACATCCCAAGGTGCTGAGAGAACTGGTGGATGTCCTGCTAGTCCCTCTAGTGGAGCTTTTCAACATCTCTTTGAGGACTGGGTGGGTGCCCCAAGACTGGAGGGTGGCCCATGTCGTGCCAATCCAAAAGGTGGGATCAAGAGAGGAGGCAGGATATTACAGGCCCGTCAGCCTGACATCGGTGCTTGGCAAGGTGATGGAGGGTATTGGCAAGGAAAGACTAGGGGGGGTTACTGGAGCAAACTGGGTACTTGGACAATAGACAGCATGGCTTTGTCATGGGAAGATCGTGCCAGACAAATCTTGTTGAGTTCTATGACTGGGTGACAAGGGCCCTGGACCAGGGTAGGCCAGTGAACGTCCTCTTTCTGGACTTTAGCAAGGCATTTGGTTCAGTACCCCACAGTGGCCTGCTGGCTAAGCTGAAGAAAATGGGAGTAGGGAGACAGTTGTTAAGATGGATAGGGAATTGGCTGTCTGAGCTTACTCAGAAGGTGGTGGTTGGAGGGTTAGCCCCATCCCCAAGGTGGGTTACTAGTGGGGTTCCCCGGGGTCCACGCTGGGGCCACTCCTATTCAATGCCTATATCTCAGACATTAGGAGGGGGATCAGGAGTGAGATGAGTCTCTTTGCAGATGACTCAAAGCTGGGTGAAATGATGGATGGGGAGGAGGGGTGGGTGGCCTTGCAGGAGGACCTGGAGGCTCTGGAAAGGTGGTCGGGAAAATGGAAACTAAAATTCAATGCAGGGAAATGCAAAGTTCTGCACCTGAGAGTCAGAAATCCAGGCCAGGGGTATACCCTGGGAGGGGACGTAATTCAAGTCACGGAGGGTGAGAGGGACCTGGGGGTAGTGGCAGATGTCAAAATGAACAACTCAGAGACCTGTAGGAGGGCAGCGGCAAGGGCAAATAGGATGCTGGGATGCATCACTTCCAGAAGAGGATTACCTCCAGAAAGGCAGAAGTGACTCTTCCACTGTACAACTGCTTGGTTAGGCCACACCTCGAGTATTGTGTGCAGTTTTGGAGACCACATTTAAAGAGGGACATTACACTCCTAGAGAGGGTCTAAAGGAGGGCAACCAAAATGATCAGGGGCCTGGGAGAGGGGACCTATGAGGAGAGGCTCAAGGAGCTTGATATGTATACCCTGGAGGAGACGAGGGACAGGGGGGACATGATAGAGGTCTTTAAGTACATGAAAGGGATCAATAAAGGAGGCCAAGTCAGGGTGATCAAATGGAAGGAGGGTAGGGCAACAAGAGGTCACGGGTGTAAGCTGGAAAGAAATAGGCTCAGAGGGGAGAGGAGGAGATGTTATTTCACTGAAAGGGTGGTGGAGCCATGGAATGCACGCCCAGAGAGCTGGTAGAAGTGGAGACTGTGGACAGGTTTAAGAGGGAATGGGACAGGTACAGGGGGAGGGTAAATCTGACCGGGCCCAGTACAGTTGGAACATCTGGGAATGGGGACAGTATAACTCAAGGGGGGGACACCAAAATCGGCCCTCACTGTGGGTGTTGAAAATCGAGCAGACTCGAGAGACCATTAGGCCTATTCTGCTGGCATTTTAGTATGTTAGTATGTTAGCTATAAGTCTCTAAATTATCTGTAAATAAAATCAAGGCAGCCACCATTTCATAAAATCTTGAAACAGAAAGCTATGTCACTAACAGGGGCAAATTGTGCTTGACAATGTGCGTCTTGCCCCTCAGTAACATCACTTTCTCCCTCACAATTCCATGAAATTGCTGCTGCCTTGATTTCATTGGTGTGTGAGTTAGACATTGATGTCTCAGGGCTCATGACACCTGCAGATAAACCCAACAGCTTATTTGAAAGATTGTTTCCTTGTCTTTTAGAAGGTGAGTGACCCAGCAAGATTTACTGTACTTCCTCTTTAAAATGTTTTAACATGTGTGGATATTTATATGTACTATATATATATTGAAACAGGACAGAGAGCATCTAGAAAAAGAAGACAGAAAGAAAAGAAGGAAGGAAGGAAGAACGGAAGAAAGAAAGAAAGAAAGAAAGAAAGAAAGAAAGAAAGAAAGGAAGGAAGGGCTGACCATATAAAAGCCAGTCCATCAGATGCTAATAAAGGGACACTTGATATTCAAAAGAAACATAAATGGTTCAGCAGCCAGCTTATGTACAGTATATGTAGGAGTGGTTATAAAAGCAGATTGAATTCTTATGTACTGTAAACTTTCTACGTCCCGGGGTGGGGGAACTACACCTTTTGAGGTACCTCTGAGCTCAGTCATGTGGCAAATGAACCCATCTTGAGGAGGGTTCTACTCCTAGAGGCACAGCAAGCAAAAGGGCCTGTTTGACTAGAAGTACTATGGGAAATACTGTAATGATCTTCAAATGAAAGAGAAGGAACTAGCAGAGGTGGAGGTGTGGATGGCTGAGCAAGAAAATATGAATGCAAAGATCATTGGAGCTTGCTCTTTAAATAGGGCTTGGAGGGGGCAGGACTTGAAGCCCCCTGTCCCACTGAACCCAGGCATGGCCTTTTGATTAGCTGATTCAGTGGGTAACATGTTTCTATAGGAATGGTTAAGCAGCACAGATTAAATGATTATGCACTGAGAGATCACGAGATGCAGTCAGCGAGGCAGCAGCTCTACTCGACCACTCCCGCCTGCCTCTCTCATTATCTTTAAAATACCTCTTTTTGCTGCTAGAAAGAGCATACAGTTTACCTTGGAATCGGGCACCACTCTGCTCTGCAAATTCGGGTGTAATCTCGGTAGCAATAGCGTTTACATGGAGGCTGAAATGCGTCTCGCACTTCCCCACCGTACGCCGCCCAACAACCCAGAGAAGGTCCCTAAAAAAGTCAGGACCCAAGCTCATCTCACTTCTACCCAAGGCGTGGGCCTCCAGCAATGAACTCCTTTAACTCTCGAGCTGTTCCGAGAGGAATTTAAACCCTTTAGAGAGGAGTTTCACTCTCTTGCTTCGGACTTCAAGAATTTATCGGGGACATTGGAAGAACTCTCTAAAAGAACCAGAGACAATGAAGCCCGGATTATCTCGGTAGAGAAGAAACTTGCAACCATAAACCCGGCCATGGCTGCCACAAAATCCCAAATAGCAAAACTGGAAGCAAAAGTGGAAGACTTAGAGGGAAGGAGCCGAAGGAATAATTTGATCCTGATAGGGCTCCCTGAGAAGGAAGAGGGAGACAATCCAGTGCTTTTCACTAAAAAGCTTCTCTTTAAGTTGGTAGGCCCCTCTCCTTTTGGCTCCAGATATATGTTGGAACTGGCCCACCATGCGCTAAGGCCCATGCCACCTCCAGGGGCTCCCCCTAGCACTTTTAATTTCAAGTTTTTAAATTATCAAGAATGACAGCATGCACTGGCCAAAATTAAAGAGCTGAAAGAAGTGCATTTGGAGGGAATACACTTTGGATGGCCCAAGATCTGCTACTGTCTGCTAGGCAGAAAAGAGCCTCATACAATGCGATTATTACTAAGTTGATTGTGGCAAATATCAGATTTCGGGTGGGGTACCCTGCCCGATTTCAAGTCCTAATAGCGGGTATCTGGCAATCTTTTGAGGATTCTAAGCTAGTGGAAAAGTCTTTGAAATAAGCTTTCCCTGATCTTTTTAAGGCCCGTTGAGAGCTGTTTTGTCCCACTATGGCTCGGTGCCAAGAACTTTTACAGTGCTGCGTGTTTTTCTTCCTATTCTTCTTTTGAACACCTGCAATCCGTCTGTACTATGGGCCTAAGGACTTTATATGTTGGATATAAATGTGCAGGATTGGGGGACATAAAGCCAGCCCTCACTTCTTTCTACTGGTTTGAACTCACAAATAGAGTTATGAACTTCAACCTTCAAGGTTTTATTATAGTTTGGACTCTGGCCTAAACCGGGAAGGTTATCATCTAATTTCTGATAGTAACTTCTAAACTGCTTTTTGTTGTCCTCTTGTGAAATCAGCATGAGGCTACGGGGAAGAAAGTCAGTATGGTTCTGGGAATTACCCTGAGCAAATTAATAACTGTAAAGTGATGCCCCCCCCAAAGCATTTGTTACTGACAGAGACAGTAGAAATTTTGTTTTAAGGGTCGGTTAACATTTAGATAACCAATTTACATGACTTCCTGATAATTAACCTGTTATGTTAATTACTGGGGATATTTAAAGTGTTGGTTTAGTGTGTACTTTATTAGGTTTTTCACTTTTTCACCCTGGTATACCCGTCCGGTCTACCTAGATTTTAAACCTCATGATTTTCCAAGGGGTTTTCCTTGTATTGTTTAGTAATCTTCACTCTGACAGTTTCTATAAAGCATTTTGTATTAGGGAGAGGGTGGGCGGGGCAGGGAGGAGGCTTCCATGTCATGATGGATCACGTGCCAGAATGTTTTGGGGGGAGGAGGGAAGGGATTTCTGTTTTGCTGGGGTGGTTTCTAAATGTTTTAGGGTACAATGTTTGGGGAAATATGAGGAAAGGGGGTGGAGGGGGGCAGGTCTGGCACGGCGTAGGTTCTCATTTTTGGGTGCGAAGAAAGTATGGCTTTTTACAGGGTGCATTTGAAACTTAAAGGGAAGCAGTGTTGAATGTCTCGAAGTTCTTAACTTGGAATGTCTGTGGGGTACAAAACAAACACAAACAATACAAGATCTTTAAACATCTTAAAATATTACAGGGAAATGTGATTTTTTTACAAGAGACTCATCTACTAGAGACAGACGGGAATCTTCTAAGGTGACAGTTTATAGGACAAGTTTTCCATTCTGGGTACAATACTCAAGTTCAGGGGGTTGCCATCTTGGTAGCTTGAGGAATACAATTTACCAGTGAGCTAATCCTTGCAGATCCGGAAGGTCAGTACATTTTTGTAAAAGGATAATTAGATAGGCAAACTTTAGTTCTTGGTAGTATTTATGGGCCCAATGCTGACACACCTCAGTTCTTTATACAATTACTTAAGGTACTGGCCCCATAAGTAAATATACTGTTTATACTAGGGGGAGACTGGAATCTTCCTTTTGCATCTGTGTTACATAAATCTAATGCGAGAAAGAAAGGTCCCTCTCTGGCTCAAAGAACCCTTAGAGAAATGACTTACCATCTGGGTCTCCGTGACCCTTGGTGCCTCCTACACCCCCAGCTGAAGAATTTTACCTTCAGATCGGCAGTACATGGCACCAGCTCTAGAATAGATTACTTTTTATTGAGCCAATCATTGCTGAAGGTCCTCAATGACTCTACAATTGTACTGGGTGTGATATCCGATCATACTATAGTGACTTGCTTGGCGACATTTCATGGAGACTTCTCCAAAGAGTCATTGTGGAAACATCAGTTGCTCAAAAGTGAGTCTTCTTTAAACCAAATTATTCAAGAAATAAATGACTATACTGCCCTGAACCTTAACTCCACACAGTGACCAGATCTGGAATGGATAGCCCTGAAATGCATGCTTCATGGGAGATTTATTAATATTGCCTCCCACCATAAAAAACAAAGATCCCAGAAAGCAATGTCTATATTAGCTCAGATTTGGACCTTAGAAGCCACATTATCATCCAGTACTACAGAGGCACAATGCTCTGTTCTAGTATGTCTAAGGGATGAATATTCCCAATTATTACAGAAAGCTGCAGAATATGTAAATAAAAATAAATAAAATATCTATCTGTCTATCTATCTTGTCTGTCTGTCTATCTGCAGTATATATTGTACTGTCTATGTATAAAATTCCATGCTATGTATTGGGTCTCGGCCCCCAGGTCATTTCTGGAATCGAGCATGTTGCTCAGTATGCCTTCCTGGTAAATCTCCTAAATAAATAAATAAATAAATGCTATTCTAAAGACAAGCACTAACTATATTTATCAAAGAGAGAAGGTGGGGCATCTCCTCGCCGCCTTAAGGCTTAAGAAAACTGAGCAATCCAGGCTAGTCCAGTCTATCCATTCTCAAAACAGTGAGACCCTCTGCTTGACCCCAGGAGAAATAACAGAGGAATTTGTGATGTTTTATGAGAAACGATATAGTCCCATGTCCAACCCCCTGACTAGCAAAACAATTGAGGCCTATTTAGCAACTACTTCTTTCCCCACCCTTACCCAGGGACAACAAGATTTCCTGGTTATTCCTATTAGTGACTCTGAGATACGAGCTGCTATCTCCTCATTAAAAGCAGACAAATCCCCATGTCCTGACGGCTTCTCCCCTAACTTCTATAACATTTTATTCCCCCATTTGATTCCTTGGTTAAAACAGCTTTTTTGACTGGATTCTAGATTCTCAATGTTTAGATAACATGCTGCTCCAAGCATTAATTATTGTAATTCCCAAACCTGGTAAAAATCTGGAAGAGCTTAGTAGTTACAGACCTATTTCTTTATTAAATTGCAATATTAAAATACTAGCTAAAATCCTCACTAATAGATTGAGACAGGTCTTGCCCTACCTAATTCATAAGGACCAGGTTGGTTTCATGGAGGGCAGACACTCAGCGGACCATTTCCACAAGCTCGCTCGCATCTTCTCTGCATCTAGAGACTCCTCAACACCAGCTGCCCTACTTTTCCTAAATGCAGAGAAGGCATTTGACAGATTTAATTAGGAGATTCCATTCTTAACCATGAACAGCTTTGGCTTTCCACAGAAATTTATTCAGTGGGTATCTTCCCTTTACCAGCAACCTCAGGCTTGAATATATTGCAACAGAATTTTTTCCAGAATATTCACCTTATTCTCCGGCACCAGACAAGAGTGTCCTATGTCACCCTTACTTTTTAACATTTATCTGGAACCTCTTCTGGACAGAATAAGAGGACATAAAGATATACAAGGAATCTCAATAAATAACCAGGAATTCAAACTGTCCACATATGCAGATGACATTCTCCTTCACTTGCAGCACCATGCTAAAACATTTCCTGTAGTCTTTTCATTGTTGCTGGACTAACATACTAAAATGCCAGCAGAATAGGCCTAATGGTCTTTTGCGTCTGCTTGTTTGGTCAGCCCCCAACCTGGGAACTGACCTTGCTGACCCCTCGCCTTCTCTGGCTTCTCCCTTCTCAGTTCTGGATATTCTCGCTGCATTGGATTTTGCTTCCAGAACTCTACCCCGTACCTGTCCCAACCCCTCTTGAACCCCTCCACCATCTCTGCCTCCACTAGCCCCCTGGGCAGTGCATTCCATGGCTTCACCACCCTCTCAGTGAAGTAGCACCTCCTCCATTCTCCCCTGAATCTTCCCCCTCCAGCTTCCACCCATGCCCTCTAGTTGCCCCTCCTCCTCCTCCTCCTCCTTCCTTTGAAGCACCCTGACTGCTCCTCCCCTATTTACCCCCTTCATGTACCTGAAGACCTCTATCATGTCCCCCAGAGGGAAGGTTTCCAATTATAAGGTTAACCTAGATAAAACTGTTGTTTTTCCACTTAATCAGACAGTTAGTAAAAGTGATTTGCACCCTTTGAGTCTTCAATGGAACTCCAGTAGTCTTAAATATCTTGGTTTATTTTTGACTAGATCAGAGACAATGACAAAAAAAAAACTCAATTTAGATTCCACTCTCTTCAGTATTCAGCTTGATCTACTGAGATGGCAATCCCTTCCAATTTAGCTCTTGGGGAGAATAAGTATCATCAAGATGAATGTCTTACTGAGATTATTTTACCCCCTGGCTATGTTAAATTCCTGGATACCATTGAACTGGTTCAAGAAAGTACATGCTATTATTTCCACATTTCTCTGGCTTGGGAAAAAAACCCAGACGTGCATACAAGAAGTTGGCAGCTTCTAAAGTTTGTGGAGGGCTGCAACTTCTGCATTTTAATTTATATTTTTGGTCTACTCAAGCAACTAAGTACCTAAGATGGCTTACCCCTCAAGATAAAACTGAATCACAGGTATATGTCCCGGAATGGTTGCTACTTGGGAGGAAGCTATTAAGGGATGCCAAGCTTTCCTCAGAAGCTATTTTATACATACCCCTCAAAGCCCTTCCTAAATCTATGATGGGTTCTTCAATTGCCTGCTCCCTGCGGATCCATGTGCAGTTGTGTGCCTTTTTGGGATATAGCTACTCTAAGGATCCTAGACAACCTATGTCTGGCAATCCCAACTTAAAATTGGATGGCCAACATATTCCTTTAGGATGGATAATCCACCTAGATAAACTTGAGGTACTGGACTTCTTCTCACATGGAAGATGTATAGACTCGGCCGCTATCTTGGGCAAATTGAAGTTGGGCAAATCCTCGATCTTTAAAGTCTTACAATTGTGCCACCTGCTGGTTCACTCTGTGTGGGATTTTGGTATAGACCCTGACCTGAAAAATATTCTTAAAGTAATGATATCACTTAGTGATAAACCCCATGCTTCTTCTAAAGTTTATGCTATTCTTAGGAAAAGAGCCCTGGATCCTCATAGCAATGTTGCCAATATCTGGACCGATTACTATCTGACTATGGGTTATAGATGAGAGGAGTTATGGAAGTCTATCTTCACATATATCTCGTAAGATAGACTGAGACTTGTCCAATTCCAGATATTGCACGATATATACTGGACCCCTATCAAGCTCCAGAAACTGGGTAGAGTCCCTGATAACCTACAGTATGTAGTAGATGCCGCCAGGCAGAGGGGTCTCTTTGGCACGTTTTCTGGGATTGTTCTGGGGTGCAACAACTTTGGAGACAGATCCAAGACTCAGAAGATCCTTTACTGGGCCTTGAAGGTCTATTCACTTCCAAGATATGTGTGTTGGAGGATTTTTCCAAAATACCAGTCTGGATCAGATGGTATCATATGGCCCTGATTTCTTTAACAGCCAAAAAACTGATTTTAAGCCACTGGCTAGACAACCAGCCTATTACACATTGTGAGTGGCTGACTGAACTCTTGTTTAACATCAGGATTGAACATATGTGAGCTAACCTTTGGGGCTCCATACCTCAGTATAAAAGGATTTAGGATAGTTTCCATACGCTGTCCTTGCTACATTCTAACAGTAATCAGTAGGCTCATGCTATATACAAGATTCAGCTCTGTGTATAGAGGTGCACTGACCCAAAATTCCACCTTGATATGTCGAGCTGGGGGAGGGTTGGGGGTTGGAAGAACATGACATGGGAGATATCATGTCAACTTATATCTGTATTTGTAACATGTCTGTGTTATTGTCTTTAGGGGAAAAACTAATAAACTTGAATTTAACAAAATGACTATGCACTATAAACATTGGGGGCTGATTCTCAATAAGTCTAGAATGCCACAAGCCCTGGTGTGCTGAACATATGGCTAATGGGGCTTGTGCCATTCTCCTGGCCAGCCGTAATGATTTTCTATCCCATGCACTAATTGACACAAGTTAGAGCAACTTTTTTCTGGTCTAACTTGTGGCAACCCTAGGTACCATTTTTACAGGGCTTAAGCCAAATATTTGGTGCAAGCAGCTGTAAATTGGGTAAACTGTGGCAAATGCATCTGGCATATAAAAATCAGATGCAATCGTGGCACAACCAGTACCACCAATTTGAAAGTGTCACAATGCAGGGCTTGATGCAAGCTGGGCTGAGCTTTTTGCAGTCCTGCTGTTCCTCTCTGGGTGACTATCCCCCCATCTCTTTTGGCATAGCCAGATTGACTCAGTAGAACTACTGATCCCACTGATATCCTCTTTCTTCTTTACAGTGACAAACTCCCTTAAAACATGAGTCACCTAGACCTACTTATTTTTCTATTGACCTACCCTGTTGGAATAGCCAGAATTCTTTCTTCCTGTTGTCCAAGACATTGTTTTCCCCCACTACATCTTTTTGAGTACCTCTAAGTCCTAGACTTGCATGTACACCAGGCTCCCCAGATCATAAATTCACTGTATGTGATCCTTAAATGTCCTGCATTCAGGTTGGAATTGTTGATGCTCTGTGCTTTCTTGCTCCAATCTGGGGGTCTACCACTGTTGTGCTACCCAGCTCAGCAGTCCATTTCTTGGTGAAACTGTGCATCTAACTCCAGAACCTGGTGACCCCCTGCGCTACCTGCCCCTTATACCCCTATCCTTTAATTAGAATCCCCCAGATAAGGCTGAGTGAAATTAGAAAATTCCAGTTTTATGGAATTGTTGATGAAATTCTACAATTTTCACTAAGTCTCATGGTATTTGATTTTAAGTACAGATGTTATTTTGCAATTTCGCACAGCAAGCAACTAATAAAATTGGCACACAGTCTTCTTGTAAGGTCTAAGAACATGCAAAATTTAATGGTATTGCATTCTCCAGTGTTAAAGTTTCAGGGGTTTATAAATTTCTTGTTTACATTCTTGCAAAATTACATTTTTAAATGTTGTGAACATTTGACTACTTTTAATTTAATCCCATTAAAGCTGCAAATATGAACTTTTTCAGAAATGGCCATGTGCTATTGTAGTTTAATTGATTCAACTCTGGATAAATTTGGATAGGTACAGTAGTTTTAAAATTAGAGGGAAGTAACTGAAATTAAAATTTTGGCAACATGTTCGGCAGGCTATAACACAGTCCCATTTAAAGCTACAAATCTGAAACTATGTGCATATACAAATATAGTGATAACTTGTATACCTGTCATTTTTTGTAATATTTCAATGAACACTATTAAAATCATACTAAAATTACAGAAATCCAAATTTTGGCAAAATATTTGGCTACCTATAACTCAGCTCCCATTGAATCTCGAGACTTAAACATGGTGCATATATGTATTCTATGTGCTTCTCTAAATCCTGATATTCTGGAGGAATCTGGAGAAGAAATTTTAAAATTATCTCAAAAAAATGAAAATTAAATTTTGATTAAAATGTTTGACCACCCATAACTCTTCCCCCTTGTAATCTACAAATCTGAAATTTGGTACACTTAAGTATGCCACTGGGTGCTGTGTACTTTCCACATTTGGTGTTATGTTGATGCATACTGCTAAAATTATATTGAAATAACTGAAATGGGAAATGTTGGATAATTCCACTGAATTTTCATGAAAAATCTGCAGAATTCCATGGAAGCAGAATGGTCATTCCACATGCATTCTGTGGGCAGAATTTTATGTTCCACACAGCTCTAGCTGATAGCTATTGCAGGAGAGGGGATCCTTCCCAAGTTTGGGTAAAAGGGTAATGGCCACCATCCTCATGAACAGGGGGCACTGCCTAGTGGTATTGGCTTCATCTAAAGAGGCAGCCAATTGTGGGAGAAGGACAACGCTAAAAGTATGTGAAATCCAGCTGAGAGGCCATATCCCCTGGAAGACTTACCAGCAGGCATGGATCAAAGAGCCGCTTTGAATTCTGCAGTAGTGATCAGTCTGTTTAGGGCCTGGATAATGTCTGGGGCAGGGAGGCTAAAGGGGTTGGTAAAGTGTGAGAGCTCCACCTCCACAGGGTGCATCTCCTTACTGTAGAGATGTTTATAGAAGCGGAGAAGGAGTCATTGATACCATGGGAGTCTCATTTGCTCCCACCTCTGTGAGTGGTAATAGCAACTATTCTGACTTTTTCCTGCCCCTTACTCAACTGGTATGCTAGAATACATCCAGATTTCTCTCAGGCCTCCCAAAAAGTCTGTTTGAGATGAAATAGGCCATATTCAGACTGTTGGTGTAAATAAAGGTTAACTTTGTAGCTAGTGCCTATAATGTCTGCCAATAGGTCAACCGAGGGGGAAGGGTCAGCCCTGAATTTATCTTCTAAGCCCTTTAGGTTATGCAGATGTACATGTAAGTATGCTTGCTTTGTCTGCTTGAGGTGGGAGGTATAGCTAATGCACCAACCCCAGATAAAGGCTTTTAAAGCGCCCCACAGGGTTGCCACCCACATGTCCTCTGAACGATTCATACTGCAAAGCATAAAACCAGCAGGTTCACATCACAGTTTGCTACCCAAAAAATGCTGTTTGCTAATCAAATGCAGCCTTGATTAGCAGAAGTTGCTAGTCAACTGATGTGCCACGCTGCAGTTAAAGGTTCCGAACTGCAGTAATTTGTTCTGTCAATCACAGGAAAAAGTACAGAATTATGTAATTTTTCTTGCAGTATGATACTTTTCCAGTGCAACTGCATGCTTTTTGACCGAATCTTACAGATAAAAAATAACCATTTAGTGAAATTGTTCCTCAAACCCGGCTAGTTGCTAATCAAAATTTTGTTGATTAGTAATGACTGCTAATGAAGTTGCCAAAACTAATTTATGCCATATAGTAATCTTGCATGTCCTTTGAGGAGCTTGTCAAAGGCCTCATCTTTCAGGAGGGTGGTGTTAAAATGCCACTGGTGCCTGTCAGGTTTGAGGGAGGAAGACAGGAGACAGGAAAAAGAGACAGGAGTGTGATCAGATATAATCACGGTGCCAATATGCGTGTCTATGACACCTGAGATCCAGGGGTGTGGAACTAACCAAAGGTCTATCCATGAGAAGAACTGATGAGGGGCTGAGAAGAAAGAATAATCTCTACCTCTCAGATGGATCAACCGCCAAATGTCAGTTAGGCCCAACTCCGCCATCAGGCTTTGGAGTGTCAGGGAGGCTGGGGAAGGTGGTCCAGTGGGGAGTTTGCTTCAGTTAAGAAACTCATCCAAGACAGTGCTGGCATCCCCACCTACAAGTAAGCTGCCCTCTTGGTGGGAGAAAATCAGCTGAGATAGCTGGGTATAGAAAGTGGCAGCCTATGTATTAGGGGCATATAGGTTGCAGAGAGTAACCTCTTGATTATAAAGATAACCCACTACTATAACATATGGTCCTTCAAGGTCTGAGATGTCTACCTCAGCTGTGAAGGGGATATTCTTATGAACTAGGATGGTGACCCCTCTGCTTTTGTCATTATAGGAACTACTGTATGCCAGGGAAACCCAGCCCATTTTAAGTTGGACTGTCTCATTTTCCAAGAAACGGGTTTCCTGTAAAAAGGCTATACCAGCCTTTTCCCTGTGTAATTAATCTAGAATTTTATGACATTTTATGTGGGTCTGTATGCCTTTAACATTCCAAGATAGCCACTTCACAGTATGGTTAGCCATGATAGAGCAGAAAGGTGTACAGAGGGGCAGTGAGCACAGTAGTAACACTTGCAGAGAAAAGTGAAAAGTGGAGTATAGAAGTGTGGGAGAGGGCATGCCCAAAAGTTATAATTTTTATATAAGCCCGGAAACGGGGATGAAAGTCGCTGGAACTCTCCTGAGCAGATAAGATGGAATTGGAACGGTATGCTAAACAGGAACAATAAAAAGTAAATATGAAGGAAGCCACAATTAACAATAAACAAGCACCAAACAACATCCATGAAACCTTCAAACACAAGTGGTCATTTGCAAACAGGTGGACAACAATTAAACCAAAACTGAGACGTAAGTAAACAGTTTTGGAGTCCCCGAGGCTTGGCCCATGTGTGGGAGATGAGGCCACCTAAGGTGTCAACTCAGAGCCCCTGTGCCTCCACTAAGAAAGTGGATATGCATGGCTGCAGCTGAGCCACCTCTGACATTTTGCAGTCACACTGGGTTATTATGTCATTCCACAACATAGCTCTCATGTATGGTGAAGGGGGGAGTTGTAGGCACCCAATGTAAGAAACAGGGAGGAATGCACTAAGTATGCTCTTCCTAGGTCAGAAGAAAACATGCCTCTCCCAGCGGCAACCAGGCATCAGTGAATGGGTGGGGGCCAGGAAGGTATGAGGAGAGGTGAAAGGAGAGAGTGTCCCATATTACATAAAGTAGATGACTGCCTGACTGTAAAGGATGTGCCCTTAGAATACCCTGCTTGGGGAGAGCCAAGTTCGCTGGATGCAGGAGTGCTAATGAATGACCTGGAGGGCCTCTCAGTGGTATACAGAGATGGGAGATATGCTGAGAAGAGGGAAGGTGCCTCTGCTGACAAGGTCAATTGGTGATTTATTGTAGACCCAGAGAGTTGGCAAAGACATGCCTGGAGAGCATGATCCAATCTGCATCAAGCTGCTGGATGTCAATCAGGATGAGAGGGAAGGCTCAGGTGTCAGGACAAGACCAATATTCAACAGAAAAGGGAGGGAGGAATGAGCAGAGCAGAGATCAGGTCAGCTGTCCCCAGGTTATGTCAAGGCAAGCCAAAGGGGGAGTGAAACCAGTGACCCAGTAACCCAGGGGTCACCTACGACCCACCAGGACATCATGTCTGCATCGTTAAAGGGAAAGTGCACAAAAAGTGGTCTAAAAGGTGAGCTCTGTGTGGGCAGTTGGATTAAGTGCATTAGCTGCTGCTACTGGGTTGTAGTGTCACTGGGAAGAACCTGCTCACCCTCCTGTGCTGTAAGGTGGTAGGGGAAAAGGGAGGTTTGATTAAAAGGGGAGATGGGTAGAATGGATGAAAGGAAGGGTAAGGGAAGAGAAAAGTGGGTAAGATAGAGCAAGCAGGTGAGAGTGGGGTATGGGGGATGGTCCTGGGGAAACCCAGTTAGGGTGCAGGCACAGAATGTTGGCAATGCTAATTGCACAGCCCAGGGGTGATACAATACCTTACAAAGAAAAATACAATCAGCAGGATTACATTTCTGCTAGATCAATGGTGGAATAAATAAACAGGACATTGTAAGCAAGAGCAAAGCATTGAAAGGAGACAAACAGTACTAATATATGCCCATCAGGTGTGTCTTGTTAAGGAGAACTTTGTTGTGAAGACTGAGAGCATAAGTCTATTGGGGAGCGATGACTCAGGCAAGCTTCAACTCTGTCAGCCTGGGAAAGTTCCACAGTCTGCTGATCTGGAGACAAGGTGAGATCTTGGCTTACAGAGGGAAGGAGGTCAGTGGGTTGTGTGACTGGTGACTGGGCTGATGGAAGTGTCATGACTCATAGGTGCAGCTTCTCTCAGGGATTCAGAACTAGTAACTGAATGTTCCAATTCCTGATGGGGGTCTCTGGTGCTGCTAGGAGGTACATGGCTGCTCAGTCTGTGGTTGTCTTGGCCAAAGTGGTTTGCACACTTTGCCTTAGAGGTCTGCCAGTCCACAGGGTTGGGAGGGTGGAGAAGACTGGCATCAGGAGGGTGCTGTATACACCAGTCTGCAGAAGCATAAGTGGAGGTGGTCCAAGGTGGTCCAATAGTGCTGACCAGTAGCTTCAAGGCATAGGCTTTATCTGACCAGTTCTTAATGATATACTATTGAGCCTCCTCGGGTGTGCCGAACATGTTAGAGATGCCAGTCTGATTATCTGAAAGTTTGGTGGGGTACTGGAGCTGATAGGGGATGTGTAACTCCTACAGAATCTTCGTGACTCCAGAATATCCCTTGCAGTACAGGGCTAGTTCAGTGGAGTAATCAGTGACGATATGGATGCAGTGCCCATGCCAGTGATGTGGCCCCCGGTCCCTGGCTAGGGCTGGGATTTGTTTTTTTATGTAAATCAGAGGAAGCGGGCCAGTACTGGATGGGGCCTGTCATTGGCTTTAATGACAGTGCCAAGGGTCCGATATCCTTTGTTGATTTCCAAGGGTTGCTTCTAAAACTGCTGAAGGAGATGGAGAAGCTCTCTGTTAAGAAATCCAGACACATCCTTGTTCTTGACCCCCTCAGGGAATCCAACAAAATGAAAATGGAAATTATTTTTCCAACTCCTGTTTTCAGCATCTTCAACTCGATCCCCGTGGAGGACTACCAGACATTCCAGCTCTTGTATGTGGGTTTCATATTGAGTGTCCTTATTGTCAATATAGAACAGGAAGATCTCAGTGTCTCTGACCTTGTTTTGAAGGCCCTGAACATTGTCCTCTAAAATCACTACCAAAGACTTGAAAGAATTAATTTCCTTAAGGACTAGCTGGAGTAGAGAGCATGGTTATGTCTTTAGCTAGGTCCTCACCTGCCATTTCCCACCACAGATCATAGCCGTCACTGTTTACACACAAAATTGGCCAATGGGGTAACAATTTGAGGTCCCCTGCTGAAATTAATTCCAGTAAATGTTAAGGAGCTAACATGGGAGATGTGAACGAAAATGGTGCAGATTTGAACAAATTCTGAATGAATATAGCACCGTGTGTCTCACAGCTGCACAGTTCAGCCTGCATACTGTTTTGTGGCCCACATATGCAATCAGTTTTATGAACTTTGTGTTTATAAACAGTTCACAAACTTGGCTCTTGAATTAAGTTCAAGAACAGTTGGTGAATGTTGCTGGAGGTTCATGGGATGCCACACCTCACACTATGCCAGTGACCCGGGTTCGGGAACAGACTCGGGTCACCAGGGTCGACTGGGTGAAGGAGGATTGAGCATCCCAACAGATGCTGTCCTCCTTCTGGGGTGGGTTACCAGGGGTGCTTTCAGCACCCGACACACCCATGCCTGTGGAAGCACAGGTATTACCGGCACAGGTGGCTCTCTGGAGTTGGGGAGGGGAGAAAGCTGTGAGGTGCTTGACAATGGCATGCATTAGCATGCTGCCTGTCTGGATGAACATTCTTTGCATCAGTGTCCTCAGGGAAATTGGGAGAAAAATGGGGGGAAATGAATACACCCCCAGCCTCATGAGCACAATCAAACTTGGGGGGGGGTGCCTTGGAAAGCCCTGGTGGAAAGAGTAGGAGGTGGTACGAGGCCCCCTCTGAAGCTGAGGATCTGGGCAAGCTAAAAAAAAAAAAGTTCATAAGTTGATGAACTTCATTTGTCCTGGGGCTTTTTAAACACAGGGGCCCAGATATTCGTGCAGCCCATACCATACTACACATTCCAGATATGTGAATGGATCCATTCACATATCTGGAATATAATATTATGTATAGGCTACTACAACATCATTAACTCACGCTGTAGATCAATGGGCGTACAGCCCTACTGATGGTGTCAGATGGCAGGCGGGGGGCGGCAGGTGGGGGTGCTGCCGCCTGCTGCTGACCAGGAGGGAGCAGGGTGGTGGGGATCAGTGGGTGGGTGGGGAGGGGCTCCGCTGGACCACCAGGGATATAGGAGTCTATTTTTATTTTACTGAAGTCTACAATCGGGCTGACAGTGGTCCACTGGACCACCAGGGATATAGGATTCTTTATTTATTTTACTGAAGCCCGTGATCGGGCTGTAGGGCACATTGCCACACTGCAGGGGGCGTTGGTCCCTGATGGCTGCTGCCTGGCAGGGCGCCAGGCACAAGTCATCAGGGATCAGCGCACCTGCATGCAAATGAGGCCATAATGACATGCAAATGGCCCCATTTACACCTTGCATACATTATGTCCTCATTTGCATGTGCACTTTTGAATATCGCGGTTGTTGTGCCTAGCGCATCCCCCTGCTCCACTCTGGCCACTTGAGCTGGCGCAGTGCCCCTGCGCCATTCACACTGCGGGTGACCAGGGTGCGATATTCAATGATGCTGAACCATGGCGCAGCTCCATTGAATATCGCCCAGTCAATGCCCCTGCGTAGCCAAGTTGCGCTCCGCCCAGGCTTGTGCCACAGCCTGACGCAGTTTGAATATCTGGGCCAGGGTGTATGTGATAAAAATAAACCAAAAACTGACTTTAAAAAAGATGGGATCCAAAATAAAGGGCCAGGAGTTCAACATATTGCTAATTCCTTTGAGTCTTCACAGGCTAGAATGCTTGTAGTTGTACCTGAGCTAATGACTTTGGCAAGAGAAGCCCGCTTTTGCTTCTGTTACATGCGTGAAGAAGCCTTTCTATTATTTGCTAAAATGAAGATGAATTGAAGCTATAATTTTTTGTCTCCTTGTGTATTGCAGTAGCTGGTGTTAATGTTAAGTTCTTCTGTTCAGGCTGTGTAATTGCTGAAGGTTTACGTGAAGAGGTTTGAAGAGTAGAAAATTGTTAACAGAGGAGTGCTAATGAGAAGAGGAGGAAAAATGACTTAATCAGTGTGCACTGCAGGAATGAAGAAACATAGAATGCAGTGCTTTTGGAATGAAAATAAAGAGCTCTATAGCTAGCAGCACTCTGCATGCCTGTTTAGTAAAATTATCAGTAAAGGGAGTGTGATTAGTGAGATAAATATTACACAGATAAGTAAAACAAATGTGTGTACTGCCATCCCCCTAGGTTTTTCATGAAAATGAGTTCCTGAAACTGATGACGCTATTCTGGTAAGAACTATCTTTGGAAAGCAATACTAGTTAATGTAGGCTAAAAAAAAGACTTTGAATAAGTCAAAACTCAGATAATAAACCTCAACATAAATTTTTTCCCTTGCTTCACCTGATTTTCATGACTTATGGCTTTGAATAACGAGTAGAAGAATCAGCATTTATATAACGCTTTTCATACATCCAAAGCACTTTACAAGCAATGCTAGACTGGTAGTGAAGTGACTGAATGTGTGGTGGCAGCCATATCGCACATCATCACCCACACACAGCCTGGATAATTGCATGAACCGGTTTATGGGAAGGGGAATGTTGGCCAGAACACCGGGAATGTTCCCTACTCTTTGCAAAGAGTGCCCTGGGTTCTTTTACTTCCACCTGGACAACACCAGGATGGGCAGAAGGGACCTCGGTTTAATGTCTCATCCAAAGGACGGCACACCCCAGCAGTACAGCACTCCCCAATACTGCACTCGGATGCCAGCGACTTTTAGGTGCAAGTCCAATCCCGGTGTGGGACGAGAACCCACAACCTTCTGGTCCAGAGGCGGATGTGCTACCAGCTAAGCCAGGCTGACACCTCTACACCTGAGTACATTACATCTCAGCCAATACCATTTGATATTTTAGAGAGGAGATTCATAGACAGACCATAAAATGCAGAATGGAAATGGAAATGTTTAACATACCCAAGTTATGTGCCAACCATCAGTACAGCAGTAACACAACTCCTGATGCTGGCAGCCCACATCCAGGAATGATTGTGGATCATTGAAGGCTGGTCTGGGGAGAAAGGAATGAGAATCCCAAGGGCAGCTTTCCTTCCTCAGAAAGGGGGGGAGATGCTGCTCCTCCTGCAACATGACTGCCACTGGTGGGAACCAGTCAGCAGCACAGTTGGGAGCAGAAGAAGCGGTGGGGTCACCACTGAATGGATCCACTGCTTCATTGTATGCCCGCACCAAGGAGAGAAAAACAGAAGCCCAGGAGGAAAATGCTGGCTGTCCAATGTCAGCCACCCTGCAGTCTCTCGCACAGCTGACATGACTGCCCACCCATTACATAGTGGTCCTGGTTAAGTTATGGATAACCAGTGTTGGGTATGTTACTTTTTCTATTACTTTTGGAAACGTGTTCCAGAAAGCTCTGTACATTAACTAGCAAAGATGGAGAAGTACTGGAAAAAGTAATATGCCTTACAGTTACAATTACTTATGTCTTTTTATACAAAAGTAATACGTAACTGTAACTGATTACATTTATTTGAAAGTAACTAGTAACTAACCTATTACTTTCAAATAAATGTCATTTGTTATAATTATTTATTATTTTTGTATAAAAGGAAAGAAGTTACTGTAACTGGCAGGTGTACTACTTTTCTAGTGCTTCTCCATCCTTGTTAGTGACTGCACAGAGCTTCCTGGATCAAGTTTCCAAAAGAAATAGAAAGTAATAGAAAAAGTAACCTATCCAATACTGTGGATAACCTATAAGTGCATGACTTGGTTGATGTAAGTACTGGGGGTGTGCTGCCATATGCAACCTAAGTGAAATAAAGCTCTATAGAAAAAAATACGTACTATGGTTATAGTAAGCTTCATACTGCTGTTGTAAGGAGTGAAAGAAAGCTTATGCCCATTTAACATCCCACCATTTCTCAATGGAAATATCCAGTAAGTTCCACCCCCTCCAAATATTGTCAAGATCAATTTTAAAACTGTCAAAGTTATGGCACTTCACAAGGGACTTTGGCATACTATTTCAAGTGTCAATCGTTTGTTGGGTAAAAAAGTGCTTTTTAAAGTTTGGATTTGAACAGTCTTCCCATTAACTGTAGCAAATGTTCTCTGGATGGCTGCTTATACAGTACATCCTAACTGATGTGTATCTTAACAGCAATATTTTTCAGCTTCTCGAATGGGTGGTTTTGCAAGCATCTGTTTAACATGACATCCAGCACTTGTATGCATCCCAGATGTGCAGCTAAAACAATGAATGATTTGACATTGACACCATCTGTTTTAATATCATGTGGCTTCAATGCTCACATTACAGCTCAAAAACATGAGTACCACTGTGGAAAGCCAGAGGACCTCTAACAAAAGCTGATCCGGACAAAAACTAAACTGTTGGTAACCGTACATTAACTAGGGAGCATTCTGAAGATCCCAGATGTTTGCTTTGCCTGGTAGTTAAAAAAAATATCTAATTTCACTTTTTGTCTTTTTTTTTTTCTTTTGAAGTCATTGATTTGCTTGATATATGAAAAATCTGCAGTGGTGTGTGGATACCCAGGAATCCATTGCCACAGTGCATTTGTGCTAAGGTTCTTTGTCTTTTAGATTTCATCTTGCTTTTCTTTTTTGGACTCACCATGACCGAATGCCATGAGACTATCATAGGGCTGGTTCTTCCTATCCCTGGGCTGAGATACAGAGGATGTACACTGCTGAGCCCTGAGAAGGACAAAACATGTGTCTGTGTCTTCTGTAGTCAGCCTTTACAGATTGTGCGAGAAGAAATGTGGCCACATATAATGTTGTTTAAAGCTGAACTAGTCTAAATTATTTAATCCTTGCTGTGCCGTGGACTGATATAGCAGTCTAGAATGCTTATATGTTCCAATTCTTTTGGCAACATAAGGGTTAATACTGATTTGATTAAACATCCCATGATGCTTTCCACTATTGGGGCATGTGTAATGTTGTATTTCTATATGAACAAAGAATAGTTCATTCATTCATTCATTAATCCATTCATATTATCACTGAAATGGGAAGCAGGACCAGGACTAATCTGTAACCTGTACCATCCATTATGTAAAAGAAACATTTGTAAGCAATTAAGTACTGCACTTCAGTAGCAATAAAGTGCACAGCACTAATGTTATATCATAAGATTGGGTGGCTACCTGCTGGTGTTCCTAGCAGGGAGCATCACTATAGAGTTTTCTCTTTAGTAAACTGGCCCTCTTTAGCATGCAGGTTGTAATTCCCCTTCCCATGCCTCACTCAAAAATTAGTGGTTGATCCCCCACCTCCCAGTCTGAGGGACATCCTAAAGCCAAAGCTGCAGCAAAGAACTCTCCACTCAACATCCAGTTCCCTCCTGGATGTTCCAAGCTCAAAGCAGGTCCTTTGCATGCTTCACTCCAAAAATCTGGAACAACCTTCCTCCAGAAATACAAGACTGTGGAATTTTAACAAGTCTCGAAAATACTGTCAAGTCTGTTTACCTGGGTGCTGGCACTGTGGCTCTGAGGGTTGAGGCACTGGATGCCACACCTCGCACCATGCTGGTGACCTGGGTTTAGGAGCGAGCTCGGGTCATGAGGGTTGGCAGGGAAGGAGAGAATTGAGCATCTGGAGGACCGCCCTCCTCTCCTGGGAAGGAAGGAATGGTCGATGACTCCCCAACGTGAACAGCTCTCAGTGGAGTCTGGGAGTGCTACAGTCTAGGGATCATGCTGACACAAGGGGAGGAGCCTCAGCAGATGTCCATGAGCTGGGTGTGGGAGTGTGCCCGGCCACACTGAATGTCACTGCACATCTAGACTCCTAGGGGGAGCTCTCTAAGAACAGGGGAAAACACCCATTGGCTGGAGGTAGACATTGCCTGCCCCCACATCCAGCTCTGGATCCTGCCCACTGTGGACCTGGTCTAGGCATCACCTCCCCCCGTGGAAGCACCAGAAGAAATCGCTGAGGAGCAGAAGGCGGCCCCACTCTGGGGGGATGGATTCCAGAGGGATTACTCCACAAAGTGTGTCGTGGGTGTGCCGAGGACCAGGGTACAGCTGGGAGGATTTCAGGTAGGAGGGGAACAGGTAGGTCGACCGATGGGGCCGCAGCCAGCGGTGACAGGAGGAAAGTAAAGTTGAAAAAACAAAAGTCTGTCTACCTGGGGAGGAGTCACTGTAGTTGCTACCAGTAAAAAAACCCTGGTTCACACTTGATATGTTTCCTGTCTCAGAATTTTTCTTTCCAGTCCTTTAATTTGTAATTGGTCATAATGTTTATTAAAATGTACTTACGCATTGCTTCTGGCCTGTATTTCTACTTCTGTGAACTATTATCTGCTTTATCTGTGTATTTTCTTTGTATTACAACATTGATATGTATATGATTTATCTGTTAACTAAATCCATGTCACCCCTGAAAAGGGGCTTTCAGTCTCAGTGAGCCTACCCTGTTAACAAAATCCAATAATTAAATAAATAAAAATAAAAATTAGCACAGCTGTCACTAAAAATGGAATTCATTAAATCCGAACTAGCCCAACATCATCTATTCACTTGTCTTGGATGAGAGTCATTTTGGGTTTGCATCTTCAGAGGCGGGTGATGGGTTAGTAAATGTAAATGGGGCCACCATCAAAAGGAATGATGGTTATACAATAACTTCGGAAAGGCAAGCAATTAAAGCTGATTATGGAAAGAGACATTTTTTTTAGCTGTGGAAAAGCTAAAAGGGTTGTGTAGCATGCTTGGGCCATGGACGAGCTATGGACAGTAACACCGTCAATCAGAGGATCTGCAGATCACAACAGTAAACAAATAGTCAGCATTTGGAACAGTTCTGTGATGCTTGTGGTCCTGGCATGTGACCCAGTGAACTTTTAAAGAGCCCCTGACACCATTAGAAAAACCCGGAAGAAATGTAAGATTTAGATAGTTCAGTTTATATTTTGTGTATTTTCTATAATTATTTATCTTTTTTCTTTATTACTGAGGACAGCTGTATGAAGGAGGCTTACTGTCCCTTGGACCTTATCTGCTCTTTCTGCTGTCCTACATATGACATCATAATCCAGTTTGCACCTGGAAACAAGCTTCTGGTCATGGCGCTTTTTTCAGTTACCAACTTTTAAATAAAGAAATAATTAAAATAAATAATCCCCCATTTATGGCATCATAATTATCTCCACAGCAACAGACAGTGATGTCATAAACAGAACTCTGATGTTATTGTAGGCAAGCAGCCAGAACAAATAAGGCAGGGATCCTGTTTACATGCAAATGTCCTTAGTAATCAAGAAGAATGAGAAATATGGAAGCAATATTAAAATATAAGCTCACTTGTGCTTAATATTATATGTTCTCAAAGTTGTCACAATGGTGTCAGGGGCTCTTTAAAGGGAAGCTTTATTCTCTAGAAGGAATAAAGATCACAGTTTACCATTCGATTACAAGCACTGGAACGTGCAGTAACTTCTGGGAAAATAAATAAAACACATGGGCCAGATATTCAAAACTTAGCCCTGGGGCAAAATGAACAATGCACGGCATGCAAAAATAACATGGAACCATTTGCATGCTATATTCAAAGGAATAGCCCCGGGCCCCGGGGCTAAATCAGTTGAATTTAGCGTGCAAATGATAGTGTGCAAACATGGCCTTGAGTGTAGTGCAAACATAGCCCATCAAATAAGACAGCTCTGAATACAGCAACTGGGCAGTGCAATGCAAACTACAACAGCAGCCCAATGCACACAGACATGGAGTAAGGCAAAGGTGAACTACGTGGCCAATGTGTGTGCTAGCAAAGACGTGGATGCACAAAAACTGCAAACAACAGTGCAGACCAAATACTGCAGAACTGTGCTATGGTTCTGACAATTTTGCGTGGGGCAAACTCATTTGCACAGCGCTCACACATTTGCACAGCGCTAACACATTTGCCCGGCGCTAACACGTTTGCTCGGCACATAATTTTGCTATATTCTAAAGTGCTATGCAAATGAGCCTACTTAGGCAATCTGTGGCAAACAGCCACATTAGCATGTTATTAGTGCCTGATTTGCATGTAGTTCCATGTGGATTGCCTGGTGCTATTGTAGGGTGCACACAGCTCCACCTGTAAGTTGGACTGGAACTACAGGTTGTTAGCTGCAGGCTGGGTCTCCCCACAGCACCACCTGTATGTCAGACTAGAGAAACATGTCAGTAGCTGCAGGCTATAGCTGTACACATGTAGTCCAGACCACTCCTCAGACGTGTGCACAAATAACTTAGGTGCAGAGCGTGGGATTGCTAGCCCCATCCAATAATGATCAAAATCCAAGCAATCTCTGCATTTATGTGCCAAAAATGTTGCAAAACGGACACCAACCTTCTTTTTCTTTCCACAAAGCTGTGAATTTTTATTGTATGATGTCAGGATTCACAGGGACATCTTGCTGCTCCAAAAATTCCAAATTACAGCCATTGTAAGTGCATCCAACAAACACTGTTACCCAGCACTTCAACCACATGTGTGGTCTTCCTAAGGGGACAATCGCAGTGCAACCGGTTTACAACCAGTGCAATGTTTTGAATATCTGGCTCCTGATTCCGATGCAGGAAAAAGAAGTGTACGATTGCTGCTGACTAACTAAAATGTCCCTCAACTCCACCTACTACATAAAACACGATGTGCAAATAAAGTCAATATTTTAGGGGGAAACACACTTCTGCAATGCCCCAGAGCTATGTCCTAGACCAAAGGTTATGGAGTCTCCCAGTGGTTCTTTTGGATTCTGCAACAAACAATGTCCAAACATGTTTCCACCACTGACAGACATTGGGCAGGATTTCCTTTTTTCTTGGTCTGTTTATCCTTCCTGCACCAGGTGGTCTCATCCACCATGGCCACCTCGCCCTGACTTACCCAGGACTTGCCCTGCCTGCATAATCCTCCAGGACCCCACCCTGCCAGCAGGGGCAGTAGGATTCATTACCCACTGCCACTGAACAGATCCAGTTTTGTGGAAGTTGCCTGGTTGTTATATGCAGAGCCTGTGGGTGGCTGGAGCCATCCTGCTGACCAGTAATTTTCCAAAACTTTCTGGTCCTCTCTCCATTGGTGTAGTGGAGCATGTATGGTAGGCGAAGCTGTCAGCGGGAGCACTATACATGCTGCACATGTGACACACCAGACATCTGCCACTCTACCACTTCCATGCACCCATCCTGTACTCTCCCACCAGACACTACTAGGGGTCAGGCTAATGCAATGCTCTGGGCCACCCTCCCCCCACCAGAGGAAAACAGCAATCCATGGGATGCTCAATCCTCCTCCCCTGGCTGACCTTCCAATGTCTGACTTTTGCTCCCGAATTTGTGTTCTCAGTGCTGCAAGTAGTAGCTCTACAACCGCAGAAGCTGGCCAGCTGTGGGACAAGATTTTCAAATGTAACATGGATGCAAGTGCTAGTTATGATCTTAGCCAGGAACAGTCCTTCTAGACAGAAGACTAGTCCTTCTGCTGCTTTGCCCTGGATGCCCCCCTCTCACCCACCACTGCAGTCTTTATCATGCCCTATCCTTCCCCTCTCCTACAAATAGGTGACTCTCCCATTGTGCTAAAGTCACCTCCAAGCACTGGTTGGGTGAGCTCCCTTCCTACCTCACCCCCTCCTCCCATTCCCTTAGATCAACTGACTCCCACACCCTGGTAGTCCCCCGCAGATCCACCCAAATCGGCCAATCCTGTTGCTCTTACTGCATCCCAAACATTTGGAATTCCCTCCCCCTTCAAATCTGGCACTCATCCTTTGCCTACTCCATCAGCTTTGCCCTCAATAATTACCTTGCACCTAGCTGCTGCTGCCATGTCCCTCCCTAATTCCCTTCTCTAAGCCCTGGACAAACCCTACCCCTCTACTATCATCTTCATTTTACCCTGTGCATCCCCACCCCCCCAAATTTCTAGCTGTCCTCCCCTTCCCCCAAATTGCTCCCACTTACTGGTCTCCCTTGATTTCTCACAGAATGTAAGGGACCCCTAATGCTCTCCAATGGTTCCTCTCCTACCCCCCCAAGGGGCTTGTATCTCTCATCTACTCCCATCTCCCACCATCCCTCCTATCTCCCTAGACTTGCAGTCCTCTTGCAGGGTGCTTAGCAGCCTGAAGCAATCCTACTGCATCTAGGCTTGTCTCCTCTCCTTACCACTCCCTAATCTACCTGTCCCCCTAGCCTTTGCAGTCTGCTTGCAGGCTTCTCAGCATCCTGAAGGGGCCCTACTGTGCCTAGGCATATCACCTCTCCTTCCCCTTCCCCACTCTACCTTTTCTCCCTAGCCTTCACAGTCCCCTTGCAGAGTTCTCAACATCCTGAAGGGGTCCTAATGGGTCTCGGCTTGTCTCCTCTCCTTCCTCTCCCCATCTACCTTTCTCTCTAGTCTTCACAGTCCCCCTTGCAGGGTTCTCAGCATCCTGAGGGGGTCCTACTGTACCTAGTCTTGTTTCCTCTCCTTCCCCTCCCCATCTATCTTTCTGTCTGGCCATCACAGTCCCCTTGCAGGGTTCTTAGCATCCTGAAGGGGTCCAACTGAGCCTAAGCATATCTCCCCTGGTCTATCTAGCCACTATCTTGGCTTTCCGTGACTACTAGCAGGGTCCAATCCATCCTGATCGACTATTGATTAGGCCCCATCCCCTCTGAAGGTGTGAATTATCTTCCCTTCAAGGGTTCAATTCTCCCTCCCTCCCTCTCCTAACACTCTCTTAATCCCTATCTACTGACCTTCTCCAACCCCCTTGCAGGGTATCCCGCATCCTGAAGGACCCTCTCTTGGGTTAGGTCATTTTCCCCCTCCTAGCAATAAGTCACACCTCCTCCTCCTTCTCTCTCCTCTCCTCTCTCCTCTCTTTAAATCCCTACAGCCTTATCCCCCTTTCTATCTAGCCCCACAGCCCCCTTGCAGGGTTTCCCACATCCTGAAGGTGTCTCTCTGGGACACTGCCTTATCCCTTTCTCTATAGTCCCTTCCCAGTCCCCTTGCAGGGTTCCTCACATCCTGAAGGAGTCTCCAGGGACACAACTCTTCCCCCTCCCAACACCTCACCCCTCCTTCTCCTTTTCTCCTTTTCTTTCATGTAAGCACTTGTTTAAAATTATTAACCTGGCACTTATTATTGTCCACTCTTTCTAGCTATTATGTGCAACACTGTTGTAACACTGTCTGTAACACCTGCCTTACAACTTTATGTTAATGTTGATCTTGTAACTTAATTGTTTAATGTCTCATTCCTATTGTATCCCTTTCCCCCAGGTTGCACCAGGAGATGAGCAACTTGTCACTCAGTGTGCCTTCCTGGTGAAACATTTCAATAAATAAATAAATAAATAAACAGGGCTCTGTTGTAGCGGAGCTATTTTCCATGGGTGGACATGTGTGCAGCATTTCAACTTGCTTTGCAGTAATTGTCATCCAATTTTGGACGGACATTTAAACTTGGATGTAGCTATCTAACCAGGTTAAAGAGATTTGCCATTTTCCTGTTAAAAAATGCAGCTGCCATCAGAAGGACTCAAATCTCATAATACCGCCCCCCCAAAAAAACACATTTAGTTTAGGGCATTGCATTCTTTACTACTTGATGCAGCTGTATAAAAACCAGCCCCCTTAGACTTGATCTGCTTCTACTGCTCTTCCTGCCTTAAAGTCATAATTCTCTTCTTGTGACATCAAAATAATTTCCCTGGGAATAGGCTGTGATATCATAAGCAGAAGATTAGGACTTCAAAGCAGGAATAAGCAATGCGAACAGATGACGTCTAAGGGAAAATATGTGTTAATGAAAATCTTGTAAGTTAAAAAGAAAGTATCAATAGTACTGAGTATCAAAAAGTACTAAATTGCACATATACATGCCTAACAATGTACATGCAGATGCAGCACAATACGAACACATACATGTACACAAGCCCACACATACATCTCAAAAATTAAACAAGCATACCACACTCAGTACACAAACTCAGAACTTTTAACCTGATCAGTTCCTGCACTAGGGCCTCTGGAGTCAGCAGGATCTTTTGTAAACAAAAGAGGTATTGTGAGCAGTGATTGATAAGCTTCCACTACTCCATTGTGTGATTAATTAATCTCAATGGAGTGGGGATGTTACATTTTCCATGTTCTTCATTTCTGGATCAGTAACAGTTCCATGGTCTGAAAAGCTATTCCAAGCCCTGATAGCCCTGTCACTGATATCAGTAATAACATCCACTTTTAGCAATGAACTGTCTGTCAGCTTGAATGAATGCTTCCAATGAGTTGCATTCAAACCTATACAGGCCTCAAAGTCTCAGCCAGAACTTAGCAACACAGAAACCTAGACAATGAAAGCAAAAAAAGACTAATGGTCCATCTAGACTACCTAGAGTTCCCTATCTGCCCTGTGACCTATTGTCCATATGGGGTTTATCCTTCCTAGTCCACCCCCTGCTCTCCTCCCTTCAGCCACTGACCTGAGCAGTCACCAAATCCTTCACTCCATCCCAGCAGTGCTTGAAACTATTTATGATCTTGGTATCCACCACTTTCACTGGCAGACTGTTCCACGTCTCCACCACTTCTTCCATAAAATAGAACTTCCTCAAATTGCTCTTAAATCTTGTGACCTTGGGTTCTTGACTCTATACCACTTCCCCAAAGTTCACTTTGTTTATTCCTTTCAGGAATTTGAAGGTCACTATCATATCACACCTCTCTTGCCTGATCTCTCCTGGTATCCAGTGAGTTCATGTTCAGTGTCTTCAGATGATCTTTATACGATCTGCCCTGTTGGCCCTCAATCATTTTGGTCACCATGCACTGTACTGCTCCCAGCCTGTCCCTATACTTCCATAGATGAGGACTCCAGAAGTGAGTGCAGTATTCCAGATGCAGCCTCACCAGTGACTGATGTAGAGGTAGTATTACCTCCTTTTTCTTGCTGTCAGTACCCTTCTGCTACACCCTGGTATCCTATTGCTAAAGGCCCACCTCTTCAGTCTGACTTTTTGACCATTGTCTTCCTTAGTTCTGGCCAGTCCCTTGAAGTATGACTTCTGAGAACCATTTTATTCTCACAGTATATTCATTTTATTATTGTTTTAATGAGTGTCTATTATATGTTTTAATTTATTGTTGTATTTTTTGTTCAGCGCCCAAAGCCTCTGGAATTGGGTGCCTTTTAAATAAAGTTGCCTTGCCTTACATTGCCTTGCCTTGCCTATTAGCCTTAATATGGGCATTATTACACTGGCTTGATTGTTTAAGGGAGTCGCTAATGATGACACCCAAGTCAGCTTTTTAAGTTGTATATAATAAGTGTAACAGTTTAATGTTAACAGCATAAATTGTAGTGAGAAAGAAAAAAAGTGTTCACAATTGGGAATCAAACCCAGTCCCCTACCTACTACTGTTTTGGTAGCCTGTAGCTGTACCACTGTACTAAGGTTCTTTGAAAGAAGCTGCATGCTGTGGCAAAGAACATCCAGTAGTGAGTTGCCCCCCCCCCACCCCACCACACACACACAGAGCTGCAGGGAATTTTAGTAATATACTGCCAGTTTTAAGTATTGCTTGTATTCAAACCTCAATGTGTCAGCTGGAACTTTTTAAGCTGTCTGCAACACAGAAATGTAACCCTTGCTGAAACTCTATCATTAATGACAGCAGTGACATCTAACAATTTCACTTATGCTACATACATTGTAGTGAGAAAGAAAAATGTATTCCCCACTGTGGAGCTCAAACTCAAACTTGTAAAACAGAAGTAACAGTTCAGTGTTAACAACATAAATTGTAGTGAGAAAGAAAAACAATGGCCTGCACTGCAGATTGAACCTAGGCCCCCCACCTACTACTGTTATAGTCGGCTATAGCTCTACCACTGTGCAAAGGTTTCTTGACAGGAGATGCATTCTGTGGCAAAGCACATACAGCACTAAGTGCAGACCCCTGAGACACACACACACACACACACGCACACACACTCACACACTGCTGCAGTGGATTTTAGTAGTGATCTGTCATCATTTTGGAGCTTTATTTCCCAAGTGGCATTAAACCTCAAAGTCTCAGCTAGAGCTTTGTAAGTTATCTTCAACACAGAGTTCAAACCTTGTTGAAACTCTATCATTAGCATCAGTAATGATATCTAAAAATTTCTCTCATATTACATACATTGTAGTGAGATGTTCTGGATGACTGGGAATCAACCCTAGACTTCTAAAATAGAAATAGTAGTTCAATGTTAACAACATAAATTGTAGACAGAAAGAAAAATATTTACCCAACTGGTAATCAAACCCAGGCCTCCTAATCACTATTGATCTTGTAACCTACAGCTCTACCACTGTACTAAGGTTGCTTGACAGGAAATGCATGCTATGGCAAAGCACATCCAACAGCGAGTGCAGACTCCAGTATGCAGCTGCAGTAGATTTTAGTAATGAACTGATAGTCAATTTGAAGTTATGCTTCCAAAGTTGCAGTCAAACTTCAAAGTGTTGGCTGGAACTTTTTAAGTTGTCTGCAATATAGAAGTTCAAACGTTGCTGAGACTCTATCACTAACATCAGCAATGACATCTAACAAATTGTCTCATACTATGTAATCTGTAGTGAGAAAAAAAAAAAACATTTTCCACACTGGGGAAAAAACCCAGACTTGCAACATAGAAGTAACAGTTCAATGCTAACAACATTACATGTATTGAGAAAGAAAAATGTTCACAACTGGGAATCCAACCCAAACCCCCTACCTACTATTGCTGAGGCAGCCTTTAGCTGTGCCATTGTACTACAGTTGTCTGATAGGAGATGATGCTGTGCTAAATCCAGCAGTGAATGCAGCCACCTCCCCCCTCACACACACACACATGCACACACAGCTGCAGTGGATTTTAGTAACAAACTATCTGTCTTTTTGAAGTTATGCTTCCCAAGTTGCATTAAAACCTCAAAGTCTCAGCTGGAACTTTTTAAGTTATCTGCAACACAGAAGTTCAAATCTTGCTGATGCTCTATCACTAACATCACTGCTGATGTTAGTGATAGAGCATCTTGCTGATGCTCTATCACTAACATCAGCAGTGACATCTAACATTTTCTCTTACACTACACAACTTTTAGTGAGAAAGACAATAATGTTCCAGACTGTGGATCAAACCCAGGCTTGTGTAGGTCCGAAACTTACACCAAGACCTAAAAGCCATATCACTGACATCATCAGTGACATCATGCTGCCAAATTACTCACACTATGTGTACCTTTGAACTTGACTAAATGCAAAAAGAGGAGACTGCATGACCACCACAAGCACTTAAAAACCATGCGTGTTAGTACCTAAAAAGGAAGTTCCTGATATTTACACTTTTGGTGAACTTGATAGAAGTAACTGAGTTCTGCTGATACCACCTGTGAATTTTTCTAGAGATTGGAAAATCTCTTTAATTTTGTTCTGGCATTTGTTCCGTGCCCCCTGTCTTGTGACAAAACTGTGAGCTATGAAAACTGGTTATAACTATTGTAAGTCAGAATTTTGAAAACTGGACTTAACCATGTTCCTGATTTTAACACTGAACATTGCTGCAATTTGTTCTTTTGTCCAAATTTGTACAACAATAGAAAAGTCACCTAGACACAGGCTTTGAAAGTATTTAACAGTTATCCTAATGGTGTCAGAACCACACATTTGCTTTGAAGAAAGAATCCTGACACATCTGTATTATGGCAGATGGGGGCTGATTTATTAAATTCTCATCACAGGTAGAGCTAGCTTTCCTTACAGTAGTGTAGTTCAAATTTTCAAGGTTTATGAAATGTAATGAAAAAGAAATCAACAAAATCCCTAAAAGCAGATATGTGTGGTTTGGAATGAGGGACAAAAAAATCAACAATGCAGATATTTATTCTCTCTTTGCATCAGAGCTTGACCCCCAATATTCTAAAGTGTCAGTTTGCATCATGCAAATCATGCAAGGGAGGCATATTTGTACAAGCAATGCACCCTGTCGGGCAAGCTGTGCTTATACAAATATCTGACCATGGTAGCACTGTACAAAGTGTAGAGGTGCAGCACAACAAAGCTCCCTGCTAACAGGCACCAAGAAGGAAAGGTGGATAGCACATCCCAAAGAGGATAGCGCCTGTGCTTCTGGGTGCCATTTTCAAGTGCCAGTATGCTTATGGAAACACAATGTAGGTACCTTTTGGAAATGTCATTTCTGACATTGCAAAATATGATTTCACTATTGAATAAGGTTTCTTAAACCAGAAATCCATAATAGAAAAGGCAGATTATATCATGAAAGACAATTATGTGTTTAGCTCCTGCAGTAATGCTACGGTGTAAAACAAAAACATCTAAGATATATTCAGTTAGCTAGGATTGATTATCAGAATGGTAGCACATTAAAACAGTGACTGAGGAATGGTGAGTCACGAAAAGGGTGATGAAACCTCAGCACCCACACTTTCAGGTGATCGGCCGTTCTCCACATGCCTGAGTTATGCTCCCCTGGAGTTAGTATAATAAAGAAAGGGGTGTGTGGGAGGCAAAGGCCCCCACAAGGGGGATGAGGGTGGGGGGATGAAGTCTCCTGCAAAACAAGACTTTATTCAAAGTCGTCATGCTGGGGGGATTCTCACCCTTTTCAAGGGTTGCCATTCCCCAGTCACCGTTATTACATGGAACCTTCAAAATACATAAAAACACACCTTACTTCTCATTTGGTAACAAAGTAGTTACTAAGCAACAGCTGCATGATGATGGCTATTTTTATATGCAGTATAAAAATGTATTTATTTATTTAAAAGTTGGTAACTGGGAAAGGCATACTGAGCCTGTGCTCATTTCCAGGTATGACTTGGGGAAGGAGTAGAAGGGAGAAACTACAAGTACAAATACAAATAAAAGTTAGAAATCAGCATACTAAATAGGGGAACTGGTATACACAAAGCTGTAAGTTGGATTTCCACACTACATAAGTTTTTGTCTTTAAAAAATTCCTTTCATGACCAGTGATTAACAATCTGTATGTAAATTTTGCATGTTAAAAAAGCATATGTATAGGTGGATCTATATGTAAGGAAATATGCATCTAGAATATCCTTTTACATTGAGAGGACCATATACACACTTCTGGGGCCCGATATTTAGAAAGGCAAAAAGCGTAGGGCAAATGTTTGCACTGAGCTTTGTAATTGCCCGGGGGTACACCGTCCCACAATGCTATATTCAGTCAGGTGCTACCCGACTAAATATAGGGCCATGTCAGAGCAGTGCTAAGCCAGGGAATGGCACCCTGACATGGTTTCTGAAGTTGGCTCAAGAGTTGGTAGCGCCGGAACGCTATCTGAAATTTTCAAAGGTACCTATGCAAATGAACCCATTGGGCATGCAAGGTGCTCAGGGGCCGTTTGAATTCCCATTATGGGCCCATTTGCATGGGTAGCAGAGGCAGGTAGTGCAGTGCCACCCCCATGCTAGGAAAGCTGTAGCTATTCCAGGTGCTAATGATGCCCCACACCTCTGATCGCCAGTCCTGGTGTAGATTTAGAGACATTCCCTGGTGTTTCAAATTCCCATTTTTCCGATGCTCTCGAAAATGTTTTCAAGGTTGTTTTCTGATTTATCCTATTATGTCATGACCAGCTAAGAATATATACAGGATAGCAGCAAGGAAATTAGCTCCCACAATCGTAGCAGTTGATATCATTCAAGGTGCGTTACCTAATTATCTGTGCATATTTGGTTACACTGTTTAATTTATGTTAAAGTCCTTGCCATTCTGCATGTACTTTTGAATTGTTTGAATAGCATTCTTGCAAGTTTTATTTTTTTTAATTGGGATATTTCATTTATTTTTGTCCTGAGCCAACCACCTCTGAAACTGCAACTCTGAAAACAGATATAGCCCAAAGATGCGTGGCACCCCTATACTTCTTTCTGTTTCTGTTTTCATAACCATATTCTACATCTATCAAAAAAGTTATATGAAAATGACATGGGTTTGAAATGGTTTATGTATAAAAACATACAAATATTTCACCCTTTTTTGGAAATATCAGTTCAAGCGGGTGTCACTGTATAGGTAATTTACTCTTTAGTTTTGCATTTTTGGAAAAAATGAAGTAAGCATCATGACAAATGACATGTCCTTGTTTCACAGTTTCTTTCACACTCATGTTGACATCTAAAATATTGATGTTATTACCACATAAAACAATCTGACACCTTTCAGATTTTTTCCATAAAGGGAGATTAAGTTTCACCGATGTAACATCAAAACAAGCATGACAACTCATGTTTTTGTTGTGGATTTTAAATGTTTAGATGGCCATCATGTACTGGGCAAAACCATTGTAACTTTGACATGGGGTTGTTGAAACACCAGGAACATCCATAATCATCTCTGGTGCTAGTGGTTCTCCTCTCCCACTGATCACCAGCCTTAATGTAAACTTAATCATCCCTGATGCTAGTGGTGCCCCCCCCATTGCCAACCCCAATGTTAAATGAAGCATCCCTGATACTAGTGGCCCCCACCCTGATCACCAGCTCTGATGTAGACTTAATCATCCCTTGTGCTAGTGGTCCCCTCCTCTGATCACCAGCCTGGATTAAAGAAAAACCCACGCTGGCATCCAGTGGCCCCCCTGTGGCAATGGGCACCCTCCCACACACCGTAACATTATCCGTGGTGCTGTGGGTGCATACGGTGACCAGCGCGGCCCTCCTGACAACTCCTCAGCTGGCCACTGTGTGTCCAGGCAGGGAGCATGCCTCTTATTTATAGGACGGGGTGATGTCACCCTGTCATATAAATAAGAGGCACACTCCCTGCCTGGGCATAAGGCAGCCAGCTGAGGAGGTGTGAGGAAGGCTGTGCTGTGGGCTATATGCATTTGCAGCACCACTGATAATGCTATGGTGAGTGGGGTGGTGTCCAGTGATGCATGGGGGGAGTCACTGGATGCCAGGGAGGTGTTTTCTTTAATTTGGGCTGATGATCAGAGGGGGGACCACTAGCACCAAGGATGATTAAATCTACATCATGGCTGGCAATCAGGGGGGCACCACTAGAGCACCAGGGATGCTTCATTCATCATCAGGTCTGGTAATCAAAGGGGGGGGGCACCACTGGAGCACCAGGGATGCTTCATTAAACATCAGGTCTGGTAATCAAAGGGGGGGCACCACTAACACCAAGGATACTTCATTTAACATCTGGGCTGCCAATTGGAGAGGGGGGCACCACTAGCACCAGGGATGCTTCATTTAGCATTGGGACTCGTGATTGAAGGGAGGGCACCACTAACGCCAGGGATGATTCATTCAACATTGGGGCTGGTGATCGAAGTGGGAGGCACCACTAGCACCAGGGATGCTTCATTCAAAATTGGGACTGGCAATTGGGAGGACACCACTAGCACCAGGAATGCTTTATTCAACATTGGGGCTGGTGATCGGAGGGTGGACCACTACCACCAGGGATGAATAATTCTACTTGGCAGCTGGTGATCATAGTGAGGGAGGACCATTGTTTTATGGTAGGAACTGGCAATGGGGGACATGTACCATTAGGGCAGGTATGCTTCTACAGTGGCCAATTGGCAGTTGGCTGCATTACCTGTGGCAGCTGCTAGGACTGCGCAGGATAAAAGGAGTTTTTTTTCCAGTGATATTTGCATGGTGCATGCAAACCCTCTTGTGCCATGCAAATCCATTGAATATTTGCTTGCACCAATATTTCTGCTCCCACCCCACCTTTTGCATACCCGCTATTTGGTTTGCATAGGTGCTACGCCTGTTTGCTGGCACAACAGAGCCTTTTGACTGTTGGGCTCCAGTGCAAAGCCCAGTTTGATCGAGCAAACACCAGCTAGCATTTGTCTATCAGACCCCTGGTATACTGTTAAGCACAAGGCATAGATGAGTGTTTTAACCACCAGACATGCCAATATATCCATAGAGCTGTGTAGAATTTTGAAATTCTTCTGCTACCTGCTGGAACTCTACAGAATGTTAGAAATTCTACCTAATTCCACAGGATTTGATCAGAAGCAGAATTTGGAAGTTCAGAAAGTGGGATGCTACCTGCAGAATAGCATTCAGTGGTTTATGTGACACACAGATTCATTTTCTGCATGACACTTGATGTGATTACATAGAAATACTGTTTGAAATCTGTAGAATTATAAAATAAATTTGGAAAAGCATTTAGTAAGTGAAATTGCTATTCCATGTGAATTCTGCTGATGAAATTCCACATTTCACAAAGACCTATAATCTCAAGTGTGTTATTCCTCTTATGAAATTGTCATAAAATTGTAAAAAAGGAAACTGAATTTAATGAACATTCTACAATGAGGCTGGAGGTGCCTTGTTAAGCTGCGATAGCTGCACACTCGCATGATGTTCTCAGTCAATCAGATTTCATAGATTTTTGCACCAATTTTCTAAATACTTAAAAGTACTTTATTCAGAGTATAAAGCAGAAATAGGCAAGCCTGTTCCAAATAGTCTATATGCTTCTTAGATGTATGTATTCAAATGTATTTTGTGTTATTGTATCAAATCTCTGTAGTCAATCCTTTTGTTCCCCTACCCCCCCCCAGGTGGCACGTGAGACAAGCAACTTGTTGTTCAGTGTGTCTTCCTGGCGAAACATTTCAATAAATAAAAATAAGAAAGAAAACCTGGAATCAGGCTGGTTCTAAAGTTTAGAACTGAACATACTCCCACCAAAAAAAGAAACAAAACTGTTTGAGTGGTTTAAAATGTAAATATTAATTTAGAAACGCATGAAAATGTAATATGTTTGAAAACAAGAACCTTTTAGAACCTTTCCGGGTTCTAATTATAATAAGGAGTTCTCCCATTCAGGGAATGAAAACTTGAAAAGTAACTTGTAAATAAGGGTGATGACTGCATATGTATTGATGCAAAGTCTGTTTCTGTGGATGTATATCTATCTGCATCGGCTACCACACACTGGAATAATGATATGTTCTAGTTTGGCACTTGGACCTTCAGCCACCCAGGAAGTGCAGCTATGACAGCATAATCACACAACCTGGAGTGTGTTATTACTGCATGTGAAAACAGGCCCAAAACCCCAAAAGAAAAGCCATTTTAAAAGAATGGTACAGTTAGAATTTGCAAAAACATATGGGCCCAGATATTCAAAAGGGTTGCGCCATGTGCAACAGGGTTGCGCATGCGCAAGTCCTACATTGCGCCATTCTGCGATATTCAGTAGGAGGCAGTTACGCCACTGACAACAGGTTGCGCAACAGCACAATGCAAATGAATGCATGCTCAACAGGAGGGGGAGGAACCATGCATAAACTGCGCAACCCGATATTCAGTCGGGATGTGCAGAGTTGTGCATGTGCAACCCCCAACCTGCGCCTGCACAACCTTGAGCCAAAAAAAGGATCAAGTTGAGGGCCACCCACAGGTGAGCTGCTGTATTGCAGGGTGCAACACAGCAGCTACCACCTGGCTGGCCCCAACGCCTCGGTCCTAATACCCCCCCACCAACCCGATGCGGGCATAAAGTATATGAACCCCACCCACACATCTCCTGAAGCCCGATCGCGGGCATAAAGTGATATGAACCCCCGCCCACACTCCCGAAGCAATGTCGCAGGCATAAAATAACATGAACCCCCCGCCCACACATCTCGAAGCCGATCGCGGGCAATAAAGTAACATGAACCCCCGCCCACATCTCGAAGCCCGATCGCGGGCAGAATGTATCAACCCCCAGTGCCCGATCGCGGGCAGGAATATAAAACCCCCCAACCTGAATATCTCCCTGGTGGTCCAGTGGACGTAATGCCTGATCGCGGGCAGAATGTCAAGTTACAACCCCCAAACATCTCCCTGGTGTCTAGTGTCCCCCCCACCCACCCACGAAGCCCCTCCACCCGCTCCCCCAGCAGCGGCGGGTGGCAGCATCCACCGCCTGCCGCCCGCCATCCCGCTGACTGACTGTCGGTGGGGCTGCATGCCCATTGGTGCAGAGCTACAGCCAATCATCATTCACAAATCTGACTGTCGCGTACGGTATGGGCTGCATGCCCATTGGCGTAGCTCTGCACCAATGGGTGTGCAGCCCACCGACAGTTCCGTCGGGCGCGGGCGGCAGGCGGGTGGGATGCTCCTGCCGCCGCCGGGGTGGAGCGGGGTGGAGGGGCTGCGTGGGTGGGTGGGGGACACTAGACACCAGGGAGATGTTTGGGGGTTGTAACGGACATTCTGCCCGCGATCGGCATTACGGTCCACTGGATCACCAGGGAGATATTCAGGTTGGGGGCTTTTACATTCTGCCCGCGATCGGGCACTGGGGTTGATATCGCTTTGCCCACGATCGGGCTTCGAGATGTGGGCGGGGGTTGCAGCATGTATTGCCCGCGACTGGCTTCGAGATGTGTGGGGCGGGGTTCATGTTACTTTATGCCCGCGATCGGGGTACTGGAGATGTGTGGGGGTCATGATTACTTTATGCCCGCGATCGGGCATCGGAAATGTGTGGGGTCATGTTACTTTATGCCCGCGATCGGGCTTCGGAGATGTGGGGGTCATGATACTTTCTGCCCGCGATCGGGCTTCGGATCTGTGTGTGGTGGGGAATGTATACATAGAGATACTGCCCGTGATCGGGCTGCAGGGTGCGTCGGTCCCCGACGGCTGCTGCCTGGCAGGGCAGCCAGGCGCAAGTCCTCGGGGATCGGTGCACCTACATGCTAATGGCATGCAAATGGGGCCATAAATAGATGCAAATGGCCCCCCCTGTGCCTTGCATAAATTATGGCCCCATTTGCATGTCACCTTTTGAATATCGGAAATTTGCACATGGCGCAATGGTACTTGTGCCACCGCAAGTTTAATGCTCAACTCTGGCAACTTGCGGTGGCGCAAGTTCCACTGCGCCATGCCCAGTGGCTGTGGCTGGGGGGTGATATTCAAAGGAGTTGCTCAATAGCGCAACTCCTTTGAATATCGCCCCGGCCACACCTCTGCACAACTATTTTGAGCAGCGCAGGGGCTTGCACCTCAGAATGGCGCAGTTTGAAGATCTGGGCCATGTTGTGCAGTGTGTTTTGATTTTGTGTGTGTAATCCTAGTGTGTCCTTCCCTTTGTCTGCTATTAGGAGTTTTTTAATAAATTAGCCTGCTAGTTTTATAGTAGTTTTATGGCCCCCGGGGATCACCATCTTAGCATGGTTTATTTATGTATCTGTTCTTACAATGCTGGGTGTCCCACGTGACAGTGATGTATCTGGGACCATGGAATTGGCAAGCACTGGTTTAGAGTCAATTTAGAACAGCAGAGCTTTGATATTAATTATACAATGGCAAGAACATTTCCTGGACTCTGATTGGTCAGTGTGTGCCTGAGACAGTGATGTTATTACACAATAACATCACTGTATGGATCTGGCAGATGTCAGGCTCTTATGTTTCAGAAACAAAGATATATTGGCACACTAAAAAATCTACTAAAACATTTTTTAAATAATTGTTTTGCTTTGTATATCATCGAGCCATTGTATAATTGCAATAAGGCACTCCAAGGTGTGTGTTATAGTGCAATAACGTTGCTCCTGGGGTGGTGGCTTCGCCTCGTGCTTCAACCCACCCCAGGAGTGATATTATTACACGATAACACACACCTTGTCATGCCTTATTGCTTAATTAACTATCCTTACCTACAGAACACTAATGCCAACATTTACAGTTATCTAATACTTGAGGGCTAACTGAGGACATTATTCTGCAAGAAAACAGCTAGCGTCTTTACTATTTATAGCATTGATGATCTGGGGGTGTTTTGTGTGTTTTTTATGGCTGTGTGTAGTTTGATTAAATGAAAAGTTTTAAAAGCAAAACCTTTAGTCCTGCTGGCTAGACCTGACAGAAAGCAAAACTATTGAATTAGAGATATTTAGTGGAGGCCAGAACATCAGGCTCTTACCTGTAGCACATGCTGAATCAGTGGTCCTGAACACATCACTGTAACAGGGGACAGGAGGCATTGTAAAAAAAAAGAACAATAATAAACCTTGCTAGATGGAGTTCCCCAGGGACCATAAAACTACTATATAACTAGCAGGCTAATTTAGAAAAGAAACTCTTAATAGCAAACAAAGGGAAGGACATACTAGAACTAAATGTGCAAATCAAAACACCCTGCACAGACAACATACACTTTTGCAAATTTTGACTGTGCTACTCCTTTAACTGAGCCATGTGGTTATAGTGTAATAACTCCACATGTAAATGGATGGATAATAATCTAGAGAGTTATCTTTGTCAATGTGTGTGTAATAAAAAGAGATTTTAGATGTACTGGTCAATCAAACAATGCTGTTTACTTAATTCAGTGCAAAAAGTGTGCAGTTGAAACTATACAGGGAAAACAAGGCAACCACTGCAAAACAGGATGAAACCCCAGTGATACAAAATTCTAAAGCAGATTATCAGCACACCAGTAGGACATTTTTTCACAACCAGACCATTCTCTCTCGGACTGGTCTGTCCTATTAAGAGGTAACTTCAAAATCTCACTGGAGAGGACATGGGAATTAAAATATATCAGACAATTTAACTGGAACTGCAATGGTCTAATTCGGGACATTGGATTTATGACACACTATGGAAAACTCTAATGTTGTAATGGGTTCACCACAATATATCCAAGGCACACTGCCTTAAGGGTAGCTGGTCCATTCCACTGGGGTGTCAAACAGACGAGGCATACTGATGAGTCCTGGTAGAACGAAACACGTGTCTATGTCTTCTGTTAGCACCCTTTGCAAACTGAGTGAGAGGCCTTTCGGCACCATGCAATTCTGCTTAAAGTTGGACCAGCATAACATTCTGTGATGATTTGCATATGCAGCCCATGATGCTTTGCATTGTGGAGGCATGTGTGATTTTGTATTTTCTTGAAGCTTGGCTTCCCAGCCAAATGCTCTTTGGGGTAACCCTTGCCTCAGTGTTTGCACACAGAGGTTCTTTGTCTTTCTAATGTTGTATGTTAATTTACAATATACAGATATGTTTTTTTTCTTTCTGTCCCCCCCATACTTTGAGTCCCTCACGTCAGTACTTTTCTGTATTCCTGTTCTGATACCTTTCAAATTTACACTTCAAGGCATCTATTCAGCTTCTCTTACAAATATCTTAGCACTTGCTGTTAATCATCCCCTCACAGCTATAGACCTATTTCTATTCATTGCCCACCCTCCCTTCCTGTTATGTCCCTCTCACCTCTTTGTAAATCTTTTCACTATTTTGTTACAAATTATTTCGAAACAATGTTTTGCATTGTACATAGCATCAGATTATTTTGCTTAGTTTGCTATTCACATACAAACATATGAAAATACAATGAAGCCAGATGAATAAGGCCATTAGATCTAGTGAGTCTGTTCATATTGCAGGGCCTGACTCAAAATACAAAGTTATTACCACTGGTGATATAGCAGGGCTTTTATAAATCAGACATGGATATGTTACACATGTGGTACGACTTTGCCACCTCTCTCTTTGAGAATAGCTTTATATTTTGATTCAGGCCCTTACACATCCTGTATTATACAAATATGCAGACTGGAATTGAGGATTATAGTAGAAATTGTTTCTTTGAGGAGTAGCTATGTCAGTGGCTCAGTAGGTTGCACACATACCTCTGAGTTTGGAAGATCAGAAGGTTGTGGGTTCTAGCCCCACACCTGGAACTTGGCGTAAATTCCTATACTGACACTGTAGTGCAACATGACGGGGGTGCTGTGCTCCTGAGGTTCTGTCTTTCAGATAAGATGTTAAATTGAGGTCCCGTCAGCCTGTTCAGGTGGACATTAAAGATCCCATGGCACTTCTTGAAAAAAGTATGGTAATTTCTCCACTGTAATGGCCAAATTCTCCCAATTCACTAAAAATATCACCAACAGCTACACCTGATTTGATATGTCAGTTTGCATCCTCCCGGGTCGCCCTGAAAAAAGGTCATGTCATCTCAGGGGGCCTACCCGGTTATCAAAATTCAAATAAATAAATAAATATCTGTAGACCCTCCCCCAACACACTGGATGAGCCTGAAAACAGGCAGAACTGCCTAGTCCTCCTTTCAAAGTCAACAAAACTAAATAAATAAATTGACAGATAAATGAGATAAATAACTAACTACTGTAAATCAAGTGACTGACAGTGGGTTATAACTGACAATGCAGTATTACACATTTTTGTCCATTGGGTACTTCACTTGGGGTCACTTTTTCATCCTGAGCGCCTATTTACACTATTAGCCAAGAACCAGTCTATATTTGACTCTTTGTGTAGCTCTTGTGCAGCTTTCCGTTAAAACCAGTAGCAGCTTTTGAGAGTCACCAGCTGCTTCAGCTGCAGACACTGTACAGCAGATACTGTCACAGCCCAGAAGGATTGTGCTTATCTGAGATGCATTCAGTGGTCATGGAGATAATTACAAACAGTGATGAAAAGGAGAGATGAGTGAGGTGATTTCTGAGCTGTGGCCAACATTTTGTAATCTGGATCCAGACCTGACACATCTACTGGTGGGATGGGTGGGGCATCTGTGCCCAGTGTTCACTGAGATTGTCTGGTGCTCCTTGTCAGAGAGGTGTTCCCAGTGTCACTGAAAAGTGCATTGGTGAAACCACTTCTGAGCCATCTTTGGACCTGTATGCCTTGGCAAATTACCAACCTGTTTTAAACCTTCCCTTTTTGGGCAAGGTCACTGAGGAGATGGTTTCACTTCAGCTCGAGGCACACCTCACTCTCTTTGACATCTATGAGCCTCTCCAGTCTGGCTTTAGTTCTGGGCAAAGCACAGAGACTGCACAAGTTAGGGTGCACAATGACCAGCTCAGGGTGAGGGATGGAGAAAAATGTTAAGTTCCTGTTCTTCTTGATCTCTCCTCAGTGTTTGACAACATGGATCATGGCCAGTTACTGAACCAGCTCAGGGAGTAGATAGGATTCATTAGCATAATTATCTGCTGGTTTGAATCTTATCTCAGTCACAGTACCAATTGAAAGGGTTTTACTTGCTCTCAAAGGTTCTGTGCTGTGGTGTACACCAAGGCTTGATTCTTTCTCCCATGCTGTTTACAGTGTATATGCTACCCCTCAGTGAGATCAATAGGCAGTATGGGCTGAGGTTTCACAGGCTGAGTTGGGCAGGATTCAGGGGACCTCCTCTCCCACCCAGGGACCACCAGGGCCACCGCTGCTGCCTCAGAGGTTGCCAAGAAAGAGGAGTGGTTGGACCACAGTGGACTCAGGGAGGGTGAGGGTGGTGGAACAGAGGTGCATCTCTCAAGTTGTACCTCTCCACAATTCATATGCCATTCTGGCAGACTGTGGTTCCTCTATAGAGGCTCCTGCAGAAGAGACCAAGGAGGATGCTGGGAACCTTCACAAAGTAGACCCACAGGAGGGTGGCATGGGATCCCACAGGGGAAGGAAACAACTTCTGGTAGGGGACTGCATTGTTAGGAGGGTAGAACTGGGGGAGGGAGGGGAGGAGAGGGAGGTAAGGTGCATGCCTGGTGCCATGGATTGGAGGGACAGGGAGCGAATCCTCAGGGTCATGGGAGAAGATGCATGGGGGAGGGAGTGGGATGTCATTGTCCACTTAGGGACAAATTATCTGGCTGACAAAGGGATCAGAACAGTGGAGGAGGAGTTTGTGGACTTGAGGAGGGACCTTAGACAAGTAGCATGCACAGTAACCTTCTTGGAGGTGCTGCCTGTCTATGGCATGGGTGAGGCTAGAGTGCTCCACATCACGGGATTCAATCAATGGTTGGAAAGCTAGTGCAGAGCTTAGGGCTTTGGCTTCATTGGGAACTGAGGGTCCACTTGGAGGGATGCAGGCCTATACTGGTGCAGTGGTCTGCATCTATCCAGAAGGGGAGCCAGAATCCTATGTGATAGGTTTAAATAATTCATTGGCAAGCATTTAAAGTAACCAAGGGGGAGGCACTGAAAAGGAGCAGGGGGAAATTCTAGCCCCCACTCCCCCAAAAATCAGGGTAGGTAGTGAGGTAAACACCAAGATAGAGGCACTGATTGGGAGAAGGGCGGGGTAAATGGAGAAAAAAGACAAAGGCAGTAAGGACAGGGATGTGGCAAAAAAGGGTAAGGCCATCAAAAAAATGGAGGGTAATGAGTACCAATGCCCATAGTCTAGGTAACAAGCTCCCTGAACTGGTGGCCTTGATAGAAGAGGGATGCTTGGATATCATAGCAGTCACAGAAACATGGTATACAGAGAGCCATGACTGGGATGTCAACATACCAGGGTACACAATCTATAGGAGAGACAAGGAGGGTAGAACAGGAGGAGGAGGAGGAGGAGGAGGAGGAGTAGCTCTCTATGTAAGGGAAGGGATAAAAGCAATGGAACAAAAGGGTAAAAGGAGGAGAGGAGGCACAGTGGGTAATCCTGGAGACTGGAAATGACACCACAATCCACACAGGGGTTGTATACAGACCCCCATATTGAGGGGAGGAAATGGGAAAGGAAATGATAGAAGGTATCCTTAAGATGGCAGAGAAAGGAGAGATATTGTTAATGGGGGACCTGAATATGCCAGATGTTAACTGGAGCACTTTGCTGCAGCCACATCCAAGAGCAGGCCATTCTCGATGCCCTACAGGGGGCATACCTCAGACAGCTAGGGTTGGAACCCACTCAGGAGGGAGTAATCTTAGACCTGGTACTCTCAAATGGGGATGAAGAGAGGATCTCAGATCTAGAAGTGGGTAGCCATCTGGAAACAAGTGACCACCAAACAGTGTGGTTCATGATAAACTCAGCTGCAAAGTCAAGCAATACAAAAGTAAAGGTACTGGACTTCAGGAGGGCTGATTTTGTCAAAATGGGAGAGTGCCTCTGAAAAGCATTAGCAAACAGGCAAGAAGAAGGGGTGGAGCAACAATGGGGAAACATCAAAACTGCCATCACAGAGTAACAAGCCTTTGTGTGAAGGAAATAAACAAATCAAAATGAAAGAAAAAACACAATGGTTTTCAAAAGAGGTGGCAGGGAAGGTTAGTCAGAAAAATATAGCATTTAGGAAATATAAGGAAACACAAAAGGAGCAGGACAGAGAACTGTGCCAGTTAAAGCAGACGGAAGCGGGGAAGGCAGTCAGAATAGCAAAGGCCCAAACTGATGAAAAGATAGCCAACTTGGTCAAGAAGGGGGATAAAACCTTTTATATGTACATTAGAGCATGAAGAAAGACAAAGGGAGGTATAGTGAGGCTGAATAAAGGGGACAGTGGATGGGCAGAGAGGGACAGTGAAAAAGCAGGGATGTTGAATGAACATTGCTCAGTATTCACAAAAGAAGAGGAGGGGGAGGTACCTAATCCAATCAATAGAAGTGCTCTGGATAGGGGGGTTGATCCCAGTCCTTTCAAAGAAGAAAGGGTTCTGAAAGAACTCCTAAAACTGAATGTGGACAAAGCAATGGGGCCTGATGGGATTCACCCCAGAATTCCAAAAGAATTAAGGGGCATGCTAGTGACACCACTGACTAGCCTTTTTAACAAATCATGGGAGGATGGTTTGGTACCTGAGGACTGGAGGAGGGCGGATGTGATTCCCTTCACAAAAGTGGGAGCAAGAAAGAGGCAGGAAACAATAGATCTGTCACTTTGACCTCTGTGGTAGGGAAAATGATGTAATCACTTCTGAAGGAAAGAATTATTGAGTACCTAGAGGCACAGGACCCAAGGCAGCATGGATTCACAGCAGGGAGGTCACATCAGACTAATCTAATTAATTTCTTTGACTTGGTGACCAAAGTAGTAGACCAGGGAGGGGCTGAGGACATGCCTACCTAGACTTTAGCAAGGCATTTGACACAGTCCCACACAAAAGATTAATAACTTAGCCAGCCTGGAAGTGGGCTCCAGGGTGGTAGCCTGGGTAAAACATTGGTTGGACAACAGGATACAGAAGGTAATAGTAAACAGAGTCCACTTTAAAGAAAGAGGGATCGCTAGTGGGGTACAACAGGGTTCAACACTAGGTCCAGTCTTTTTAAATATCTTTATAAGTGGCATCGCAGAGGGACTGTAAAGAAAAGTATGCCTCTTTGCAGATGACACAAAGATCTACAACAGGGTTGATACACAGGGTTGGGTGGAAAGGATGAGAAGGGACTTGGCAAGGTTAGAAGAATGGTCAGAAGTATGGTAGCTTGGATTCAATGCAAAAAAGTGCAAAGTAATGCACCTGGGAAACAAAAACCCAAGGGAAGAGTACACAATGGGGGGGGGCAACAACAACAACAGCAAAAATGGAAAGGGACCTGGGGGTAATCATATCAGATGACCTAAATGTTAGCAAGCAATGTGAGAAGGCAGTAGGGATGACTGGGGTGATACTGGAATGTATAGGGAGAGGCATCACCAGTAGAAAACAGGAAGTTATCCCTCTGTACAGACAGTTAGTGAGAACCCATCTGGAGTGCTGTGTACGGTTCTGGATACCCCATCTCCACAAGGAAGGACATAGACAGGATGGAGGCAGTCCAGAGGAGGGCAACTAAAATGATGCAGAGTCGGCAACAGAAGCCATACGAGGAGAGACTAAAGGAGCTTAAGTATGTATACCCTTGAGGATAGGAGGGAGAGGGGGGACATGATAGAAACTTTTAAGTACCTCAAGGGAATCAATAAAGTCCAAGAGGGTAGCATATTTCAGAAAAAGAGATGTGCAAGAACAAGGGGACACAATTTGAAGATAGAGGAGGGGTGACTCAGTGGCAATGTGAGGAAGCATTTTTTCACAGAGAGGGTGGTGGTGGTTGCATGGAATGGCCTTCCTGAGGAGGTTGTGGGGTCAATAACAGTGGGGGAATTCAAGAATGCATGGGACAGACATAAGGCAATTCTTGTGGGGAGTAGGAAGAAATAGATTGTTGGTTAATTAGGATTGGGAGCGTATTCAGTAGGTAGGGAAATGAGCAGATTAGGTGGGCCAAGGAGTCCTTATCTGCCATCAAAGTCTATGTTTCTATGATACCCAGCTCTACACATCTTTTGCATCTGGGACACCAGAGTATGATTGATTTTCTTAATAGTTGCCTGGCTGAGATCCATGACTAGATATCATCAAGCTGGCTGAGACTTAACCTGAAGAAGACAGAAGTACTGGTAGTAGAGCTGGCACATGGGGGGGAGTGGCAGCTACCAAGAGGGAGACATGGCTTCAGCTAGGCTCCTCTGGGCTTTTGGCTGACATAAAGGTAAAAAATTTGGGAGTCATTTTAGATGAGGGACTGACACTTGAGGCTTAGGCGTCAGCCATAGTCCAGAATGGCTTTTACCATCTGCGGAACATCAGCCGAGTTAAATCCTCCCTACCCCCGGCAATCTTGGCACACTGATGCACACATTTTTTACTTCAGGGCTTGTCTGCTGTAAAGCTCTGTATCTTAGGGTCAATGGAGGTGTTCTGCAATGACTGCAGTTGGTGCAGAACACAGCTGCTAGGTTGCTGACTTTCCTTCTGAAGACATGTCATGTCTCCCAACAATGGATGATTGGCACTGGCTGCCGGTTAAGTGGTGTATCTCCTTTAATATTGGTCCTCTAACTTACAAGGCCCTACACAGCCTGGGCCTGGGCTACCTGTCTGAGCTCTTGCACTCTCACATACCCTCACATTCTCTCCGCTGTCCTGAGGAGAGGCTCCTGGTAGTTCCAAGGGCAAGGTGAAAAAACTTATAGGGACTGGGCCTTTGAGGTAGTGGGCCCAGTCCTCTAGAATTCCTTGCCAACAGCTTTGATGGGGGCCCCCTCGGTGGAGGCCTTTAAGTGGGGTCTCAAAACTTTTCTGTTTATCCAGGCATTTGGGGACTAATTTTCCCCCATCTGCTACAGTTCCAGTTACAGTATTTAGTGACTATTTAATGATTATGTATGAATTTATTTATTTGGAACAGTTTTATTGATATTTATACTGGTTAAGTTTGAAATATGTCTTCATAATTTTATTTAATTTGCTTTGAATGTGCTATCCTGTAATGGTGCCCTGAGCTTCAGGGGAAGGGCGCCAGATATAAATAAAGACTACTTTTCACAAACAGCAACAATACTTAACAAACATCAGCTGCTGTTAACAAACAGAAACAGCGTTTCTTTACTCAAAAGGTTTAAAGAACATGTTACTCACATGGGTCTCATTTTTCAATGAGCTCCCATTAAATAACAGAGAAAACAAATACATACAGTAAGTAGAGATGTAGCAAAATTAAATTTCACCAGAATAATTGCTGCAAAATCGGTAGTTTCGCAGTACAAAACATTTTGCAAAATTCTACCATTCTACAACATTTTTCGTGGGGTGCAAAATTTCACTCCTGAAATTTGAAATTTCACCGCAAAATGCACAATTTCACCAAATTTCACCCAAATGTTGCCACATTTCACCATTTTGTGGGTGAAATTTCACATTTTGTGGTGAAATTTCAAATTTCTTGGGCAAAATTTCACATTTCACCTGTGGAATTTCACATTTTGCACCCACAAAATATTTCACAAAATGCGCAAATTTCATTAAATATTTCGCAGAATGACATTTTCTAATTCCACACATCTCTAACAGTAAGATGCAAAATACATAGAGGGTCTGATAAGTAGGTAATAAATATTGCACAGTCAACCATAAATGATTCAATAAAAATCCTATCGGCAATAATCACCTTTATCAAGTTAACAAGTAAATCAACACACAGTACCTTTTAACTAGTGCTGCAAGTTTGGGTCTACCAAAAATTTGAATAGCTGAAGCATTGTTTGCCCAATTTCAGGCCAACCTGTATATTTTGGCAAATGTGGGAACTGAAGGTCAGTTTGGTCTGAGTTGGTTGAACCAGTCAAATAAAGTCGATTGGCAAGGTGTAGTGCTGCATCATTTTTTAAATTCTGACTGAAATACATTTTGTGGAATTTTCAAAATTCCACTGAAATTCTACTGGAAATGGAATGGCAGAATTTCATGGTGGAAACATTTTGAATGCATTTTTCTGCAACATTTCTGCAGAAATTTATTCAGCGGATCTCAATATTTTCTGCGGAAATGACTGCGGAATGACTTTCCATGGAAAAAATGCTGTTCCACAGAATATTATTCCATGAAGCGCAGTAGGCAGAATTTTGCTGAAGAACCAGTGAAAGCCTGGCAGAAATTCCGCAGGCGGAATGGTTATTCTGCCCTAGTTTTGCTGGTGGAATTCTGCATTCTGCACAACACTAGTAAGGTGCAATTTTGGTTTTTATGGGAAATAAATCTCCCCAGTCTGCACAAATGGCAAAAAAGAGCTGCAAAAACAACCAAGCAGCCAACCAACCAACCACTCAAAAAACTACCTTTACACCCCCAACTGATTTGTCTGTCAGCATAGTATCAACAATGATACTGACCACTCTGCATCCTCCATGTGTCCCTCCTGGGTGTGCACTTACTACATGTTAACAGGAGACCCTGCACCAGAAATTAAGGAGGGGGGGTCTAACAGAGCAAGTTGTATTGTGATTACACTTGCCCACCCCCCTGAAACTGTGTCTGTGGAGTAAGGTAGAGGGCTTCTCTTTTAAAATATTGTATGTTCGGCCCTTGGGGGTGGGGGTTATAGAGAGGAATAAGTGTTAGAAAGATGGTGGGACCAACCTAGTGGCATGGAGGTCTGAAATGTTGGACGCCTTCCCTCCTGCCATGCCAGTGACCCAGGTTTGGGAATGGACTAGGGTCACTCAAGGGCTGGCAGGAAGAGGGATGATTGAGCATCCCAAGGACAACTCTCCTCCCTTGGGGGACACGAAGGTTTCCTGACTCGTGCCACTTGACTCCCATCTGGATGAGGCCAGGTGTCAGCACCCATGGGAGCAATAGAGATGGGTGGGGGGGAGAGTGCTGTTGAATCACACAGATGCACCAATGTGCATGTGCATGACTGTATCACAGGTTGACTCCCCAGGAACAAAACTAAGAGAAAAATGCCACAGTTCATTGGTGACCCCCTACAGGCACTGCAAACCCTACATGGCAGGCCACCCACCAAACATGACTCCATGTATGTTGTGGTTAACCTGTAGGTCCACGAGACAGGTTGGTGACAGGGCTGGGCAGATGCCACAGAGACCAGGGAAAGAAGGAGGAAAAAAGGAATAATCATAATAAAAAAAGAAAAATGGAGGGGCAGAAGCCTCTGGTAAGTGTTTTTTTTATTAACACAGTGTATGTGAGGATGGTTTGGGGGGGAGCAACTGAGCTATCATGGAGGAACGTTGTTACTATTGGCCATGTTCCAAATCATAGATCATGGATTGGGGGGGCACCTACTGAAAATGTGGAGATAGGCAAGGGAGGGGACATTTGTTTGAAAGACAGTGTTGACTCTGACACAGTAAAATAAGTTGCAATCTGTTTTATTTATTTATTTTTTTGTAAACCTGTACTGTGTGTGTGTAGAAGGTAGGGGGTGGAGGATGGGTTCGCCACCTTAGCCAGTTAAACTGATTCGTGCAGTTTGCGCCAGTTGAACCATAAGCTGAAATTTGGGCTCAAACATTTGCAAGAGTCCCTAAGACTTGAACACCTGGGATCAAATTTTTAATCTGGATGAAAATCACATATGAGTAGCAAAACCCGTGCACAAGTGGGGCTTCTCTTGCACACCTGGAGGATTTTCTGCAAGCACTGTATTTTCATGCATGGAGCTGTTTTGCAAGTGGATCTCTGATTTACAGCAGCTTGTGGGTTTTTTCGCAGCTTCATCAGAATGCTATGCCCGGTAGTACTAGGTGTAACATCCTCCACAGCTGCAGTCACCGCCCCTTTGGTTGGCTGACCAAAAGCAGGAATGTCCACAGGTGTGGAGATTTGTACCTGCACAAGTGGGCTACAATATGGGACTTAGTTCCTGGGCCGTTTTTGGCCCATTGAAAATCTGGCTTCTGAAGTTCAGTGTGTTCAATTTCCTTATAGAACTTGCAGCTGTATGCTGTGTACAGTATATTTATATGACATGAAGTTGCTGTGTGAAAGTTGCAAGGATTAGGCTAATCAGCTCTGACTTCGGCTCATGAAGGCAATGATTAAGCAGGAAACATTGCTGACTCTACTGCAAGACTATTTGCTGTCATTTCTTCTTGTTAGAATTCCGTATGGCTGAGCTAAACTATCTCTGATAGGGTCACCTTAATGACACTAGCAGGGTTTTTTTTGTGCTCACTGCTCTCAGACAGATTGGGCAGCTTCCACATGACTGAGAAGGAGTCACTGAGGCATTAAGCCTAATGCCTCTATGTGGTTAAGTCTGTCAGCAACATATGTTAGCAGGGTTTGAAAGTTTGAGCACCTAGATCAATATTTTTTTTTCATATTTGACATTAAATTACTCAAAAAAACAAACATTTTGAAAGTTGGCAATGAATTGTATTGCAGTCTGGCCTCAGGCTGCAACTTAGAAACATAGAAACATAGACCGTGTCAGCAGAAAAGGACTGGTAGGCCCATATAGTCTGCCCTACTTTCCCTTCCTATTACTACACCCTGAACCCTATTTGGTCACAGGTGTCCCTCCCTCTCTCCCCCCCTTACCTCTGGGTATTATACCCATGTGACTATCCCACACATGCTTGAGGCTCCCCTCTGTCTTCACTCTCACCACTCCTTCTGGCAGGCTGCTCCAGGCATCCACCATCCCTTATGTGAAGAAGTATTTCCTCACATCCTTCTTAAATACCCCCCAAATCTGTCCTACAGTAAGACCGATTCTGCTGCATGCTTCCCTGCCATCAAGATGTGTTTCGGCAATCCAGTAAACAGCTTGTGACAAACATTTGTGGAAAAACATTGAAAAATGAAATATTTACATACAGTTTTGCCTATATTTTACACATTTCTATATGGTTTTCCCCCTCTTTCTTTACTATTATGGGAAGCTGCTTGGAAATAGGATCATTGTTCCCTAGATATCATCTGCTTTTGTTGTCTGTCCCTATGGGATGCCATAATTGTTTGTTTATCAATTAACAAAGTCCAAGAGGGTAGCATCTTTCAGAAAAAGAGATGTGCAAGAACAAGGGGGCACAATTTGAAGATAAAGGGGGGACGGCTCAGAGGTAATGATAGAAAGTATTTTTTCACTGAGAGGGTTGTGGATGCATGGAACAGCCTTACTGAGGAGGTTGTGGAGTCAAGAACAGTGGGGGAATTCAAGAATGCATGGGACAGACATAAGGCAATTCTAGTTGGTGGTAGAAGCATGTAAGCTGTTGGTTAACTAGAATCTGCAGCTTATCCATTAGGTAGGGAAATGGGCAGACTGGGTGGGCCAAGCAAATCTGCCGTCAAATTCTATGTTTCTAAGTAATTATGACATAATACTGAGGAGACTGTGACATCCTTTTCAGACAAGCAGCAAGAACAGATGCATTGCAAAGGACGAAGATCCTGTTCCCCTGACAGATTTCCTGAGTAATATTAAGGGAAGATAAAAAACTGGAAATATAGGAAATCCATCTACAATGATGTATAATTGCCAATGCTTTTTCAGACATGTCACAGGATATTTAATCTTATGAATCAATATTGCTGAGTACTACTACTGCTACAACCAAGAATGCATGTGGAAATAGTGAAGCAAAGTATGGGAGAGCAGTGCTGCCATGCCTAATATACACATACAGTACAGCCATAGCCAACCCTTTACAGAGCCAGTGTAGTTTAGTGGTTTTAACTCAAAACTGTGCACCAGCAAATTGTAGGTTTTGCACTGGTTTCATTGTGCAACCTTGAGCAAGTCACCTGACCCACCCAGAGTTTTAGCCCTCCCAGCAGTAAAAACATATTTCATCAGGACCCCTAGGAAAATGAGATGCTACATCCCTGTTGGTCCAGCTAGTGCAAATAAATTACATAATTTCAAAAACATAGCACTTTTCAATAACTTTTGCAAATGCTAACCAGTTTAGTTGGGGACAGTTATGTAAGCATTTAGATTTCAGATTATACAGTATCTGAACAATAGAAATCACAAAGAAAGTAAACTACGTATCTGATGCTCTGTGCTTTGGAACTGATTAGAATGGATTCTGTTATTCCCTTCTTACGTCATTCTAAACCTGTTCCATAGGCTCCACAGTCATATTTCACATCCTTTTGTTAAAAGAGCAATAGAAGTGTTACAAATTGATTAGGAGCTGTGATCTGTGTTTGCCATTCAATTTTATTATACAAAGTGGCTATGGTGCACTTTCAACCAGGCAAAGACAATTCTTTTGACAGAATTGTCAGGTATTGCCCTCCTTTGCCTAGTCTATTGATAGCCTGTGGTTTGGCAATACTGAAAGTATTCCAGAAAGTTTTGTGTAGCTTTTTAACAAAATGCGTTATTATTTCCCAAAACGCAGGCAGATGGACAGACGGACAGACACATAGACACATGCATGCACGCACACACATGTTGCTAATACATGCTTTTTATATATTGAAAGAAAACCTGTTGAAGTGAAAGTAAGCTTCTCTTAGTAGACACACTGTAACAGAAAATTCACAAAAAAGTATGTACTAAAAAATTAACTCACGGAAGAAAAGTTTTGAGGCCCACATACGTCTCCCCTGTATTTACAGGAGAGAAGCATCTCCTCCCACCGGTGCCCCAGCCGATCCATGAATTCTAGACTTACGCCATCGAAATTCCTTGGTGGAAGGAAAAGTTTAAAATCCGAAAGTTTCTGGAACCATTTCTGGTTGTCATCCTTCAGAAGTTCGATCACCAAAGGGCGTGCTGTCCGATTGGCCATGAGAAGTCCAAGCCAGTTGCCTGCATAGTACAGATCAGTTTTGGTCAGCTTATAGAAGCGTATTGGGTTGTTGTTACACAATGTGATGGTAGGAAAGGCCAGCTCCTTGGTCCATTCCAAGTGAATTTTAGTGTGAGATGGAAAAGAGAGCAGGAAGAGGAACCGGTCTGAAGACCAGGACACCAAAAGTCCCAAGGATGTGCAAAAGGCCAGAAACCAGAATGCCCTGTGCTGAAAAGAGTAATTCTGAGAATAAATATACCTGACTCCATGAAGTTTGATCTGTGCAACAAATGTTTGCGTTATTTCCTTTACACGTGTGCCTTTCCTCTGCTTCTTTTTCTTAGTACTTTCTGGGTTTTCACTGGGGGATCTGTTCTCTTGCAGCCCTTCCAATGCCATGATTCCCCAGTGTGCCACTACAACAGCTGATATAACATCTTGACACTCAAAAAGAAATGTGCTGCCCCTCATTCAATCAACTGGAGCACTAAAGCCAGATAATGACAATTTGAATTCTTCAGCCTCTCCCAGTGGAGAAAACTTTCATGACATATCTTAGCATGGTGCAAGCCTCCAGTGGCTCTAGTGATCACCTTTTGCATTGAATTAAAAGGAAACACTTAGCACGCCAAGCTCCTCATTCTGTTGTTCCCCTTCAAAAACAAGTTTTTTCCCCTACAATATTCAGTTCTGTTCAGTAGCTAGAAAATGCCTTTGGATTATGCTTGCATCAATAATCACAGGCACTTATACTGCCGCTCCAGTACCAGAGAGGTTGCTGATATTAGCAGAGCTACAAGGGTGGATTTAGAGAGTAAATAAGATGGAATGCTGCCCTTTTGCTGTTATAATCCTCTAACTCCAGAAGCTGTGACAGTCTGTGGCTGTTTTTTTTTTTCTTGTCATGTCATTTTTCTCACTCCTCAGTCATTCTACTTACCCACAGTTCGGAATGTTGCTCTGCTGAGCCCTCTGTGTCTCCGCTCCAGCAGCAGTGAGGATTGGAAGCTAGCTTCTCCCGTTTCCATGCCTACAGCTGTCTCCCAGCGCATCTTCCAGCCCTGCAGTGTTTTCCACTACCGAAGGAAGCCCTTTCCCTTTTTTTTCCTCTGAACCTCTCAAGCTGCTCAAAAGACTACCATGTCATCCAGTCGTATAAAAAAAAAAGGCAGCAGCCAATAGTGCACAAAAGCAGGGAATGCTTGCACCATCAGTCTATGTTTGCTTTATTATTAATTCATACCATTGTCACCCGCTACACTACACTACAACCAATTGTACTCTGATAGCATCCATCAGGAAAGGAACCAGAGATAAATAGTCATCTTGTTTGCAAAGGTAAGAAGAAGGGGGAAAAAAAAACAACCTCCGGCTAAAAATTAAATATGCTGCTCTCTCATAGCGAATGTGCAAGCTCCCAGCAGGTCTTAGCAAAACTGATATCAAGTTAGGAGTGCCTCTGAAAAGCAGAGTTATTTGTCCAGCCTCTAGGATTGCTGTTAACAGCTGATTTGAAGGATCTATGTCTTTAAATCTGTGGCTTTGCTCCTCGTTTGTGCTTTGTTGTGCTATACAAAGGCATGACATACAGGCAGTGATTTTGATTCTACTGGGAGCCTGCTTTCTGCATTTTAATTTCCTGTCAGTTTTACAGGAACATAAATTACTTGGATTGGGATGCTCATACAGAAACAACTGCAGATAACCAGGCATCTGGGAACAGTGTGGTTATTAAAAGTTAGTAGATATTTAAAGGCAGATGTTCACAGTAAGACACATTTAAAATAAAATATAATTCCAGACCCAAATGACCGGCTTTGCTTGTATTTCTCTTCTCATTATCGTCTGATACTATATTAAAATATGTACGCTAAAACAACATTATTCTTACACCCTTTTTGGTGACATCATAAGCTGTTGCCATGGTAATGACAGTGATGCCCTCAATGCAGGACCATCACTTTGCTTCATGCTCAAGCAATATAAGAAGGTAGCATTTGGCTTCAGCAGAATATAAAATGCCTGAAAGCCCAAGCAACAGAGGCAGGTAGCATTTGAGGGAGGCTGACAAAGCTTCACTAGAACAGAAATTACCCGAAAAGAAGCTTTAGCATTTGTTTCAGTTAAACACAGAACATCAACCTATAGACAGGTGTTACATCCCACTAGGACTCGGCAGTGCAGTCCAGCCCAGCCCAGTCCAGTCCAGTCTAGTCCATGTCTTAGCCAAATACTAGGTTAACTCCGGAGGAAAAAAGGCATTTAGAACACCCAGAGGGAGCATAACAGAGTGAGGGTTTGCAAGAAGAGTATTGTGCAGAATTAATAAGAAAAGCAAGGAATGGTACCGACTCAGTGGCACAGAGGGCTGAGGCTCAGGGTGCCTTACCTCCTACCACACCAGTGACCTTGGCTCAGGAACAGGCTCAGGAATAAGATCAGGTCACCGGGAGTTGGCCGGTGGGGGGGGGGAGAGAAGATTCAGCATCTGACAGACAGTTCTCGCCTCCCAGGGTGAGAAGGCATGCCAGCTCTACCCTTGGCTGTCACCAGGTGGACAGCTGGAGGTAGCTCCCATACCTGAACTACACAGATGGGAGGGGCTGCGGCTTAGTAGCATATGTGTGCCTTCACATGAATACACTTATGTGCCACCATGGCAGGGGAACCAGGGGAGAAAAATGGGAAAAGGTTGACAAGAGCTACTTGAAGCCCTGCCTGCCCACATCCTGCACCACCAGCCCATCGCTGGATGAGAAACACCGGGTCTCCTTTCTGACCCGACCATGGGGGGCAATCCGTGGTGGATTTTGGGTCAGGTGTGGCAGGGGATGGAGGTGCCAGCCAGGGGAGGAGAGGGCAGGGCTGACAGCTCACCCATGATGACCACAACACAGAAAGTGTTATGGAAAAAAAAGCAAGGCGAGAACGCAAATCCTAATTGTTTTGTTTTGTTTGTATTAAACCACACACATGCACACTAAAATCCTTAAAAGAGGTGCAAAGCATCATGGGCATGCAAATCCTTGTGTGGGGCAAGTGGTTACTAAGAAAGCAATAGCATACAACTCGGTATGCAATAAAGCATTTTAATAAACATCCTAAAGGGTGAGGCGTGAGGTATAGCCGAGTGCTTTACACCTCTGGGCAGTGTATTAAAATGCCTTATACACCCTGAAATGTGTAACTGTGCTTATAAAATTGCTCCCTGTATAAATAAAACAATTTTTTGTAGCTATAAAACAAGATCTACACCCTAGGAGTGTATTATGGACCCTGATGCAGGTCATGTGACATTTTTCAGCCAACTGTGTTTATGGATTTACAATGGCATTTAATAATGCCTTTTTCCCTCTGGGGATGATGTAGTATTTGGCTGAAAAGACATTGACTGCACTCTATCCTGGAGGGTATCATGTCAATACCGTGCATCAAACTCAGTGCATGCATTTCAGTGTTGATGTATGCACGCAATGAAAGACAGCGTATATGACAGTTTAAGAAATACTGCAACAGCATGGAAAAAAATTCCCCAGCCCTGACAACAGTCACCAGTCAAACAATCAAAACAACATCTATAAATATCCCCAAAGCTACTAGCTTTCTGCTAGTTTCTATTTAGTCTCCAGCCAGTCTATATTAGATATAATTTTTTGTATTAGTATAAACTCTTTATAAGTTTGTTTTGAACATTGTTCTGCACATTACGGAGACACATACCTTGACTTCTCTGGTGGTTTAGGAGTTATTTGGTGTCACTTCCCTGTCTTTATTCTTCAGTGACAGCATTTCTGTAGCAAGTAGATTTTGTTTTTTCATTGCCCAGTGCTTTCTGATTGTGATACCAACCATGAGCGGTGACAAAGTGCAGTGAGAGAGTGCATTAAATGTTTAAATATGTGGTATCACAATTTATGAATTTTTTGATGTGGGCTACAGTAACATTTCTGGGATTTACAAATGACTTGGTGTTCCATGTGGCTTGACAATATTTAATCAGGACTTCAAGCGTACTGAAGACCAAATGGGGGCTGCGGTACAAGCAGGGGAAAAAATGGACAGATTGGATGGACAAAGGGGTCCTAATCAGCCATCAAATTCCATGCTCTTGTGTTTAATTTGGGTAATAGGTATTTAAATAAAAACAAATTATTCACTGGATGGGAAATTTTGAATAAGACTGCTACTGAAAAAGATCTGTGAGTCTTTTATGAGATCACAGGAACATGCACAACCACAACTTGGTTAGAGCTGACATCTCGTACTGTTTGGTAACCTTTTATATCCGAGATTCAAACTTTTTGCCACATAAACATTTTAAACCTTGCCGAGATTGTATGCGGTGAAATTGTAGTGAGCGCTAATTGCTAACGCTGATATGATCATGCTTGAAACAACTGCAATGATTTTGTTTGTGCAGATTTGACATGGATCTATTCTGTAGTACCAACAGGACGAAACACAGGCCTGAACTTTGTTGTTCTCATTCAGTAGCTCAGTAGGTAGCACGCTCGCCTCTGAGGCTGGGAGATCAGAGGGCTGTGGGTTCAGTTCCCACATCTGGCACTTGGGTTAATATCCCAGTACTGACACTGTAGTGCAGCATGAGAGGGGTGCTGCACTTCTGAGGTGCCGTCTTTCGGATGAGATGTTAAACTGAGGTCCCATCTGCCTGGATTGGTGGTAGTTCAGGTGGATGTTAAAGATCTCATGGCACTTATCAAAAAAAGAGTAGGGGAATTTCCCCTGGTGTCCTGGCTAAATTTCCCTCATTCACTAAAAATATCTCCAACAGCTTAATCTGGTTTAAGGTTAGTTGGCATTCATCTATATCCCCCTCCCCTGGGTCATGCCTGAAAATAGGCAGGATTTGTCTAGTGCACTTACCCGGTCAACAAAAACTAAATAAATAAGTTTAGCAATTGTACAGTAAAAGCTGTTTTTTTTCTTTTATAAGTTTTCATTTGGAGACTGAGGAAACCTTTCCAGCCGGCCACAACACTAGGATTTTCATGTCCATGTTTCTTTGCACTGGGTTGAAGACTGTAGGGAAGAAGAAGAAGAAGACGAAGTCATCTTTACTCTGATGAATCTGCCAGCAGAAGGTAAGTTTCTTTCACTGAAAAATGTATGAGTTTCATTTTCATAAAAATATAATGTGCCCCATCATGGCTGCAACCATGACTGAAAAGCACATGTACATTAGCCTTCTAGGTGTTAATGGGAACAATTAGCATGTTGGTCGTTGATTAACAGAGAGGCACAGCATGGCATAGCTCCAGTTACAGCACTAGTCCATGCTGTGGCCTTGTAGGATGGATGGTGCCCCCAGACATCATCTCCTCCATCCAACCTCCCCCCCCTTAACATGGAAATCCTCTGATCCAGTTGTTAATGAATTCCTCCTGGTCAGATGGCCCCTTGCCTGGCAGTTCAGCAGCCCACACTGTCTCCCTAATTCTGCATGAACTTCCTGGCATTTAATCATGCCTGCCCCCTGAGCTCTGTGTGACACCCAGCAAATGTGAACCAGTAATGTGGTCCATCCACACACTCTCAGATTTGTGAAAGTAAGCAGACTGGCAGGAAGCCGCCAGTGGGATTCCCCAAACATGGATACTAGGACTCCTACAGTTCAGCACTTTTGTTGATGGCCTGGAGGCAGGGTTCTCAAGGAAGGTAATTAAATCTGCAAATAACACAAAGACTGTGTGTGTGTGTGTGTGTGTGTGTGTGTGTGTGTGTGTGTGTGTGTTGCTTGGGGGGTAAGATTCTATGAAGGAAGATGACAGTCTACAGAGGAATGTAAATGTACTGGGGGGAATAGGACAGCAAGTGTCAAATTGAATTTAATGTGGATAAGCGTAAGGACCTTCATGTAGTGTATAGAAATCAGGCTGGAGGTACTATTTAAGCAGTAAGACATGGCAGGGTGAGTTGGATAACATCACATCTTGAGTAAGTTGAAGCACTAGGCCAAATACCAAGTACTTCCACTACTTGATAAGTGCTGTTATCTGAGTGCCAAGCACACCCTGGAGTGCCTTGTTGTAATTATAAAATAGGTCAAGTAGGATTAGTAAAGAATTTTCTTTATTCGATTTAAATAAGTGAACATTGAAAAAAGATTTAATAAAGGAAAAAGGAATCCTATTCAGCCATTATAGTTTTGCTGTTTGGCCAGTAGATAGCAGATGCTACCTTGTTTAAATACAAGTAAGTGAATTGATGTGTATTAATACAACCATGCCTGCTTTATGTAAACAGATCATTGAGATCACTAGTCTTTTCCTAGTGCTGTTGTGCTGGAATATTAGCACTGGGTTCCAAGCTCCACAGCCAATCAGGTTTCTGAATTTGTTTATATCAGGCACTGGTAGGTCTGTACTTGGAATACTGTGTGCAGTTTTAGTCACTGTAGTATAAAATGATATAGCAGTAATTGACAGAGTCCAGCAAAGGGAAAGTAAAATCATCCCATGGATGGAGAGTTTAGGCAATGGTGAAAGTTTAGACTGACTAGGAATGTTGTCCTGGGAAAAAGAAGTGTAAGAAGAAATATGGTATTTTGATTTTTAAAATGTTAATGAGATCTGGATATGGTGGATCAGGGGAGACACTATCAGCATGTTCAGGGTAGTAAAACTAGAAGACATTCCCTACACTTACAGAGAATATAGTTAGATGTCAAGCTCTGTGGAATTTTCAAGTTCTGATTCTGACAAAACTCTGCAGAATTTCAGAAATTCCATCAACTTTTGTGGAGTTCTGTCAGAAGTGGATGTTCAAAGTTCCAAAAGTGGTTTCCATCTTTTTCTTGAAACTGTACATTAGTAATTTGCAGGTTTATGTAAACATAAACAACTGAAAACGGATCTGCGGATTGCATAAACAGCGGAAAATGAATACGCAATCCAAAATGAAACACTATGGAAATTCTGTGGACTTCATCACAAATTCTGATGTGAAATTCTGAAAAGCATTTCTGAAGCAGAATTGGCATTCTGCTTGAATTCTGCTGGCAGAATTCCACATTCCAAATAGCTCTAGTTAGGAGTACTGGGAGAAGGAAGCACCGGAGAGCAGTACTCCTATGGAACGAGCTCCCGGAGGGAGCAGTGTACTGTACGTGGTGAGTGGCGAGTCTTTAAACTGAAGTGGATTCAGTTCCCCAGTGAAAGTATTATTACTGGGTACAGTACTGATTTCAGGCAGAGTTTCCAAAATACTGTTAACATAAAATTGCATGTGTGGCCAGAGATAACCATGATAAACTTTTTGTCTTTTTTTATCTAGCATTTCCTATGTTCCTATGTGACACATGCTAGCCACAGTTGGACCAAAACTAAGGTGTTTTTTTCTTTTCAGATCCAACACTTGTCTTAGCAGTAACACCCAGTCCTGGAGTCAGGTGGCCTCCACCTTCTACCACCTTGCATGCTGCTATCTTTCATTGTACTGCCAGTAAGATTGTTACAGTCCTTGTATAGGGCATACATGTACTGTACCATCTCAACTTCCTTACATGTGGAATGGGGTGAGAGTTAGGTCCGATGACCCTAAGGCACACCCCAATGTCTGTTGGTGTGTGGAGAGTGGGGGTAGTGGGGTGGATGGTAGAGTTGGTAACCCTAACACCAAATATGTATGTCTATATATATATATATATATATATATATATATATATATATATATATATAGAGAGAGAGAGAGAGAGACATATATATATATATATATATGTGTGTGTATATATATATATAGAGAGAGAGATAGATATAAACAAATCTCCAATGCTGATGAAGCCAGCCCCTACTGAAAGTTACTGCCAGAAAAATCACTAGCCAACTCATTAGAAAAGTCAGCCCCAGCTTACAGAAAAGACAAGGAGCAATTTATGGTGCTCGGCTGCACCAATGCTAGTGGGACAAAATAACTGAAACTCCTTGTAATGGGTACTGTAAGTCTCTATGGCCCCGTTTGCTTTAAGCACTGCAATATGGATGACCTGCCAGTGCTGTACAGAGCTCAAGCCAATGTGTGTGGATGACTGCAGCAATTTTTAAGCAGTGTTTTTCACAGATGTTGTACCTGTGGTCTGTAGCCATTTCCAAAATTTCGGTCTCCCAACACAAGTCATACTGCTCATGGACAATGCTGGTGCCCACCTTCATTTTGAAACCATGCGTACAGATGACAACTCCATCTACTGCATGTTTCTCTCACCAAATATGACTGCTAAATTGCAGCTGATGCACCAGGGTATCATTGTAACCCTGAAATGCATTTACAGGTGTAAACTGATTAGCAATGTACTGTAAGAGGAACTGATGATCTGAAAGTCCCTGCCTTTATGAAACACCTCAGCATTAAAGATGCATGCTACCTGCTGGCAGAATCCTGGGATGAGATTTGCCCAGAAACAGTGGTCAAATGCTTGGCTAAGTTCCAGGCACAAACACCCCCAACAGATTCTGTGGTCTCCGGCCTGCTGCTGGCCCAGCAGCAGGACGAGGCTACAGACAGCCTTATGCAAATGGCAGAGCAGTTCAAAATTGGAGATGAGATGATGGAGTCATGGATCACCTGTGATTCACAGGATGATGGTTATTGTAAGCTGACAGACCTGGATATTGTTGCGATTGCCACTAAGGAAGATGAAAAGGAGGAGGAGGCTACAGACACGACAAGGATGAAGGTGATGGAGACAACAGCTAAGGTTTTCTCAGAAGTGCATCTTATGGCTGGAGATTCAGCAGGAGTGTGATTACCTGCATACACTCCTGCTCAGACAATTATCAATGAAGGCGCTCAATAAATGAAATGCCAGCTACAAACTGCATGTCAACATGTAACATTTTAAATGAAAACCATTAAATTTCATTTTTTTAATCCTCAATAGAGTTTTTTTGTTATATTTTCTTTTGAAAGCACTGCTGTATTTAAGTAAATAACTTTTGTTGTACATATTAAGTACAGCATCTGATACAACTGCTTGCATCTATTTTTTATGGACCTTCATTATGTTCAATGGACCCTTTGTTTTATGAACCCCTCAATTATCCAAACTTAACAGATATCCCACAGTGAGTTTGGATAATCAAGGTTGGAATATATATATATATATATATATATATATATATATATATATATATATACACAGTATATGTATTGCAAAACTTTGTTAGTGCTCCAGTTAGACTTTATGAGAATTGGGTGAGCATTAGGCTTGAGAAGCCCAAGGCACACCCCACACCTGCTCCTGCTCAAGCCTAATACTCACCCAAATCTCATAAAGTCTACACATCTGACCTTATTTACAGATGGAATTGGTTGAGTGTTAGGCTTGAGAAGCCCAAGGCACACACCACACCCCACACCTGCTCTCTATTTGGTTTGAGATGGTGGGATATTAGGGAAACCCTGATGCCTCATTTTTCAACTTTTGTCACTTTGACCCTAACTGGAGCATTAACAGAGTGTTTTGCAACTTATTTCCTTACTTTTTGAGATAATATAATGTTATCCTTATTTTACTGTGGGAGTGCAGGGTCCTTCAGGCCCTGCACTCCCATCCCTCCATAGATGTGTATGTGTATGTGTATGTAGCTGTGGAAGCACAGGGCCCTCTTTGCCATGTGCTTCCATTTATAGGACAACAGTGACCAAATTGTCACCATAGTCATCTTATTACCCCGCCTCATGTACTCAGTACAGAACATTTTTGAATCCCAACCAAAACATACTTCTGTGCAACTACAACCCCATTCCACACCACAGATGCAAAAACACATTTTGGCCTGGATTTAAAAAATGGTAGCTGTGACATACATGAAGTGGGGTAATAAGAAGGCTATGCTGTAAATCTGGGTAAAAATATTTAACATTTCTGAAGTTACAATCTGACATATGCAACAAATTGTCATAACTTTGGCATTTTTTCATATTTTGACCCAAAATTTTCAACATAGTCTTCTTATGACCCCATATCATAAACCCCATAGGTGAACTTTTTCAAATCCATGCCAAAATGCCATTCCATGCCACAGGTGTGAAAACACATTTTGGAAAGGATGTGAAAAATGACAGCTGAACTGTTCATGATGTGGTATGAAAAAATGGCTATGTTGAAAATTTGGAGTCAAAATATTGAAAATTACCAAAGTTATGCACATACATAGAAAAATTTCAACAAACACGGATAATTTGGACATTTATAGGAATTTTTTCAACAAATTTCCAACATGACCTTTTTGGGACCCCATCTCATGAACACTGATGGTAAAAATGTATTATTTAGTCCCAAAGGGTAATTTGGCACAGCGACTATGAAATCACCTTCCAGGCCTGAGTAACAAAATGACAGTTGCAATGTTCATGAGGTGGGGTCCCAAAAAGGCCAGGTTGAAAATTTGGTGAAAAAATTCCAAAAAATGATGAAGTTATGAACATTAAGTTCAAAACGGCTTTGAAATACATTATGCAACACTTGTTCCTCAGTTCACGCTTTGGCTTTGAAGCGTACAGACTTGCCTTGGTTCACAAAAGATGACAGCCTACAACTTCTGGTGTAAGTATAGGGTAAGGTGGGGTGGGGTAGAGGGTGCTCAGTGGGAGGGTCAGGATGGAGATGGCGGAGACGACAAGGGACCGTTTACATTTTTTTCAGGTTAAAAAACAAGGCGGAGCACTGTTTTCATTTTACAGCATTAGTAACAGCTTGGCCACATTAGTAATACTATGCCCATATTAACCAAGTACTCTGTCACAGTAACAACAATGTTACTTAACCCACAACTCAGAATGCATCACTGAGACACCATGAAGGGGGTTACAACAGCTCTTTCTCCCTCTGTCTCCCATGCTGTTCCTTCTCTCCTTCTCTCCCAGTCGCGACTCTTGCTGCAGAGAGACAGAGAGAGAGAGAGAGGGAGACACACACACGCACAGGAACAGCAGATTGTTCAGAGTAAGGGCTGGCTACCGGAGGAAAATTCAGGTAGCTCGGGTATATGATATCATTGGCTAGGGGGCCACATACCAGAAAATAACAAGGGGAGCAGGCATATGGTGGGGGTGATGCAACTGGGAATGCACCTCAGTAGTGGGTGCTGTGCGCTGTCTCTGTCCCATGCTGTCTCTCTCTCTTTCTGTCTCTCCTCTCTCACCACTGTGCTGTTTGTGTGTGTGTGTGTGTGTGTGTGTGTGTGTTTGGAATAATCCAGTGCATCATCAGGGAATGATGGCCAGACTGTGGCTGCTAGGGGGAATATAGTGCAGAAACAGAGAGAGAAAAGACAGCAGAATTTGTCACTGACAGGGGTCCAGGGAGTTCTGCACTCAGGAATGCTGTACAGGCAGGGGGTGGCAAGCAGCAGACATCAGGCACGCATTTCATTACATGGAACACTGTTCCACTACATACAAATGACATTGGGAGAAATTTTCTGTGTCTCATTCAATGTCTGCATTGCCATTTCAGAACAGCTGCGATATCTGGTAATGGCTGCCACTTGAAACCGAGTTTCTCAAAATTAAAAGTGCGACTCTACTCACTCATGTCTCTTGACAGCTGCTTAGGCTCCTCTTGCTAAGCTGTGCACCCTGGATTTTGGGTGCCCAGAAAAATTATTTCTGGGGCTAACTGTGAAAAACAAACACCAGAATATAACTAAAGGGAGACCGTTTAGCTAGTTTCTGGTGTTTGCTTTGTAAAATTACAACATTTTAATGTATTTTCCATGCATTTTAGTTGGGGGGAACCAAGATCGTGGCTTATGAAACAGGATTTTTCCCTCATGAAAAAGGAATGGATCTCACAAGAATGAATCCTTTTTCATGAGATCAAATACTTTATCAAATATTTTACCTCTATCCTGAAAAATGAACTCCCCATAGGAAATAATGGGGACTTAAAAACTGAATAACTTTGCAACAGGTTAATGTTTTTGCACCAAACAAACACTGGCAATTCTGGACTTCCGGTTCTGATTGCCTGAGACATGGAAACCTAACCTGCGAGATCTCACTAAATAACATTCGATCCTCTGGAATCCCAATACATTTGCCTGAAATTTTGCTGGGACCCTAACTCTTCTGACAGCCTAAGATGCCTCTTAAATCAAAATATAAAGATGGGAGTTCAACTCCCCACCCAAAGCTAAAATTCCTGTTTCAGAGTGCACAGACACAGGCCTCGCTGCGTATGGAGATAGCAGACCTAATCCAACAAACTCCCATGGTCACACAAACTTCTTAAGAAGAATTCACCATAACCTCCAAAACGTTATGCAGCACTTTGCAGCAAACAAAACACTGAGCAGGCTGGAACAAAGAGCTAAAGAAGATAGACAGACTATAACGGACCTCACTGACTGCACAGTACACTTAGAGGAGGTAATGACCGAGTATACCAACATCTTGGATGTTCATAACGCAGCATTAAGAGACCTTCACCGTAGAGAAAAACTACTCCAACAACAATTAGAAGAGCTTGAAAATCGAAATAGACGCAATAACTTATGTTTGCACGGACTCCCAGAAGGTGCCAAACTGGGGCCCATGGTCCAATTCACTGGTAGTTTTCTGAAGGAACTGCTGGATCTGGAGAAGGAGAGGGACCTGGGCATAATCTGGGTGCATAGGTCTCTTGTAGTCAAGCCTAAAGATCCTAAGGCCCATCTGAGATCAATAATAACGGCCTTTGTTGACTTCAGAGTTAAGGAGGAAATTATTAGAGCAGCTTGGTCCAAGAAACAAGTCTTCTTTGGTGACACAAGGCTTTTTTTTTATCACGACTATGTTCCATAAACACTAGTGAGCAGACAAAAGGCCTACCATATAGTTAAAATAATAAGACAGGCCGGCTTTCCCGCCCAGCTTGAATATCCTGCAAAATTAAAGATCAAAACCAATGAAGGATGGCAACGATTCCCAGATACTCCAGAGGTACTTAAGTGGGCGAAGGTACAAGGCATCACAATTCCAGCAGAGGGCGCTGAAGTTATGGAAAGAGCCCTTTCTCGGGAGTCCTTGCAAGTAAAGGGAACAAAGAATTCCAAGACATCGCATACAGAGAGATCTAAAACACTGTGGGACAAAGTATACACACACTCCCCCCCCCAGCGTGAACCATCGGGTGAAACCCAACTCACAGACTTGCTACTAGAGGAGGCATCAACACTCAGTGGCTGAGTATACCTTCCTCCATTTTCTTCACGCTTTTGAAAACTCATTAACAGAGACTGAGTTATACTACCTTTCCAGTAAGGAGCTCAGACAATGTACACAGACAGAGCTAAAGGTCCCACTTTGGGGGGAGGGAAGCAAGAAGGGTCTTATTTTCCAGCAATTTTCGATTGGACATGCACAAAACATTTTCTTAGTTTTTGTTCATTTTGTAGTCAGTGCCTCCCCAGAGACTTACTATAGAAACTTGGTTAAATTCCCAGAGTTGTTTTATAAGGATCTGTGATTATAAATATAAGCTAATGAATTATGTAAATCAGCTTTGAAAGGAAAAAGTATTGAATCCTAGTCCATCCATGATCCGGAAACTCTCTCCACAGGAGTTTGTCTATGGGGTTATTCAGCATGGTGAAGGAGGGATACCAAAGAGGCACCACTAGCCAACATTTGAGATAGATTCCGGAGGGTTGAAACAGTGGGATGCGGGGGAGCAACAGTGTCCTCTCCGGCCCTGCGGGGAGGGGGGGTTCCTGGCATGGCAGGCTGTCCCAGGGGCCACTATTATTAAAGGAGATTGTCCACTTCTCCCTCATTTCGAGCTGGGCTGCAGACCTCGGATAAATGGGTCCTTCATCCTCCCTCAGGGTTTTGGGTGGTACCTCCCGAATGGACACAGAAGGTTGGAGTCTGTGAGGTTTGGCAAGCCAGTGGGTTGAGAAAGCTATGCAAACATTACAAGGGCATTACGGTCATGAGCTTCCTATTTCAGGCTAAAAAGTAAACCAATACATAAATGGCCTTTGGTGGGACTGGAAGTGAAGTGCCGAACGGCGCCCCTGACCACCCCTTCAAATTAAAAATAAAGCAAACAGAAGTGCCTGAGGAAGCAAGTTGGCACAGCCTATTAACTTGTTCCCCCCGTTATACCTCATGATGTCAAAGGTCTGCAGACTCTATAGTATGTGTCGGGGAGTAGAACCCCCTATGCTCAGGGCATACAGAGGGAGAGAGGGAGGGAGGATCTTGTCCTGGAAGGTCGGCAACTTACTCAGTGCCCTGGCTGATCTTCTGTTTCCCCTAGCCCTCTTACTTTTGGGAGGGGAGGCATGATGTTGACCCCCTTGGGCAGGAGGAAAGAGAATGGTCCTGGGCTGGTGCACGGGGCTGGGGACACCCATCCCTGGGCTAGTGGGGAGGGATAGGGACTGTTCCTGCCTAAAATTAACCCCACAACAATTGGAGACTCTAGCTAAATCAGTGAGACGATCTTCGATGGTGGGCAGATGAAAGCGTTATATTGGCAACCGACTACAGTTCAGTTGGGACTTCTCACCATTATATCGTGAGGTTCAGTTCTGATAAGGGGACTAGAAAATTAGTCCCTGGCCATGTCTCGCTGGTGTTTCCCGAGAGGTGGAATAGGATATATACACACCCAGAAGTCATTCTATTATTAAATATTTTTTTTCTGTTCAGATGTTAATGTTTAAAGAGGTTAATATTAGATTTGTTTATGCATTCCCACCGGCAGTAAAAGGGTCAATAGAGCTTGCATACTATAATAATGTGCTTTTATGGCAGACCTTAAAATAACTTCTTGGAATGTTGGAGGAGTAAATAGTCCAGTTAAGAGGACTAGAATTATACAGGAATTGCAGAGACAATGGGCCATCTTAGCCTTCCTACAGGAGACACACTTAAATCAGGTGGAACATGGGAAGTTATGTAGAGGGTTGGTGGGAGAGGTATACTCTGACGAATACCATCAACAGACTAACAGGAGGGGAACAGCCATACTGATCAGAAAAGATTCTCCCCTCATGATCACTCAAAGCCTGTCAGATCCAGAGGGGAGATTTGTGAGACTTACAGGCGAATATAAGAGCCAGAACTGTGTCTTTTTAAATCTTTATGCCCCGAATAACGAACAAGAGAGGGTTATCTTTATAACTAAAACCTTGACAGACACTGTGACAGACCCAAATAGCTTAATTTTTATTGGAGGAGACTTTAACTCTGTTCAAGATTTGGTCCTGGACAGGGTGGGCTCCAAGTCCTCCAGTCCAGCTAGATCCAGCAGAATCCTTAATAGTTTGTGTTCAGAATTGTCGCTGGTAGATGCATGGAGGTTTATAAACCCTAAACAAAGGGACTTTACTCATTACTCTCCTAAATACAAAATGTATTCCAGGATAGATTTCCTTCTGGTATCTTCCAATGTATTGCCCCACCTCATAAACACAAGTATAGGTAATATTCTACTATCTGACCACGCCACCACTTCTTTGGAAGTAGCCTCAGTTCCAAAGCCTCAAGAATCCTTGTGGCGTCTCAATGTCAGCCTTCTGAACCATGAAGAACTTAAACAATTAATGCAGCAGTCTATCAAGCAATACTTAGAGACAAACCTGGAGGGAGATACAGAGGCTGGGATTAGATGGGATGCCCTAAAATGTTACCTAAGAGGTATTATAATATCGTATGCATCTCAGTACAAAAAAAAAACAACTTAAAGAACGTTTAGAGCTAGAAAGTAACATTTCTCAACTGGAGTTAACACATAAACAAACTAGAGATCAACAAATAGAGGAAGAATTATCTAAGACCAAAGCCAAACTAAATAAAATCATAGAACTGCAGGTGGAGGGCCAACTCCGCTAAGCTAAACAAAGGTACTACGAGCATGGTAATAGAGACGGAAGATTACTAGCATGGCAGCTCCGCAAGGAGAGAGCATCTCGGGCAGCTCCTAAGCTTAAATCCAAAACAGATGGGGCTCTGCTTTGGTCCCTCCAACAGATCACAGCCAAATTCAGGGATTACTACAGGAATTTATATTCGGTAGAGAGCAGCCCAGAACATTATAGCACCATCTCAAATTTTTTGGACAAAATCCAGTTCCCCACCCTTACGGTGGAACAAAGACAAAATCTGGATGCCCCTATCTCTAACTTAGAAATATCCCAAAAAATCCAACAACTTAAAAATTGGAAGGCTCCAGGGACCGATGGCTATACAGCTGAATTTTACAAGACGTTTCCTGAGTCCTTAATACCGGTGCTCTCGAGCACATATATAGTTTTTTTGGACCTTTCCAAAGCTTTTGATTCGGTCTCACATGGGATACTAATATCTGAATTAGTCAAATTAAAACTAGATTCTAAAATTATAGGCTGGATTCAAGCTTGGTTACTAAATAGAATCCAACAAGTGTCTGTTAAGAGTTATTTATCTAATCCAGACCAGGTCACAAGTAGAGTTCCCCAAGGGTCTGTATTGGGCCCAACCTTGTTTAACATTCTGATCTCTACAATGTGTCCCCTTAATAATTCCTGCTGGTTAGCAAAGTTTGCTGACGACTGCAAAATAGGTTGTATAATAAAAGATCAAAACGATAATAATGAAATGCAAAAAACCTGGACCATTTAGTAGATTGGTCGATAGAAAAAGTCTTTTATTTAATGAGACCAAATGCAGTGATGCACTTGGGAAAATAATCCTTGTTATCCTTACAAGATCGATAAGACTTACTTGGAGCAAATTACTTATGAAAAGACTTAGGAGTTATAATTTCCAACGACTTTAGTTTTAACAAACATGCAATTTCAGCTGCCGAAAAAGGAAACAGAATTCTAAACTGCATTTTTAGAAATATTAAAAGCAGGGAGGCCAAAGTTATACTGCCTTTGTACTCAAGTTTAGTAAGACCCCATCTAGAATACTGCAGTTCAGTAGTATTACCTTACTTAATTAAAAACAAAACACTTATAGAAAATATTCAAAGAAAAACAACTAAGAAAATAAATGGATTACAAAATTTAGATTACAAAAGTAGATTAAAAGATTTAAATCTCTATTCTCTTAATTATAGCGACTCCGTGGTGATTTATGTCTAACCTATAAAGCCTTCCACAATGACTTAATGTTTGAAACTATCGGCTTAGACAGAAATATAAGTAACAAAAATACCAGATCTCATACACATGACACATGACAAAACTTAAAGGAACCCCCAATAATACTGTAAAAAGAAATAAATGGTTCTCTCAAAGGATTGTTAATCTCTGGAATAATTTACCATCCAGTGTAGTCAACAGCGAAACTATAACTATGTTGAAATCAAATATTGACAAAGAAAAAGGAGATCTTAAATTCTGTTTCCATCCATGAAGGATGGTGTGTTCGTAAAGGGTAGAAATACCTACCGAACACATATTTAACTATGAAACTATGAGCTATGGAGAGGGTAGGGGGCAGCCCCAGTTTCCTGGAACCAAGCCCAAATCTTGGTGATTCTTAAACCAGGGAAAGATCCAGAAGACTGTAGGTCATACTGCCCAATTTCACTACTTCAGGTAGACCTAAAAAATGTTACCGGAATTACGGCAGACTGGCTACAATTAGTAGCCCGCACCTTAATACACAGGAATCAAACAGGCTTCATATCCGGACGATTCCTGCAAGATAACATTCGGCAACTGTTAAAAATTATTTCAGCCCATAAGAACACCAGACGTTTTGAATTAGCCAAAAGCATGGACGCAGAAAAGGCGTTCAGCAGGGTAGACTGGGTCTTCCTAGAAGAAACTTTGAAAAGATTCAAAGTGGGGCAGAAATTTATCTATAGCATAAAGGCACTATACAGCGCTCCGGAAGCTAGAGTTAAGGTAAATTATTACCCAGACTGGGGAATATGGATGAGGGCAGGACAGTAGTGTGGTGGGTAGGTAACTGGCTGGGCAGCAGGACATAGAGGGTGGTGGTAAATGGCTGTCACTCCACAGAGGGAAGAGTGACCAGTGGGGTACCACAGGGATCAGTGCTGGGACCGGTCCTATTCAACATCTTCATCAGTGACATTGCGCAGGACCTAGAAGGCAGAATTTCACTGTTTGCTGATGACACAAAGCTCTGTAACAGAGTAGACACACCAGAGGGTGTAGACAGAATGAGAAGGACCTGCAGAAACCTGAAGAATGGTTAGGGTTTGCAGTTGAAATTCAATGCAAAGAAGTGCAAGATAATGCATATGGGGCACAAAAACCCTGGCACAATATATCAGTTGGGGGGTGAGGATATAGCATGCACCAAGCAGGAAACGGATATTGGGGTTATCATCTCTGATGACCTCAAGGTAGGGAAACAGTGCGACAAGGCAGCAGGTAAAGCAAATAGGATGCTGGGATGCATAGGCAGGGGCATCACCAGCAAGAAAAGGGAGGTCATAATTCCACTATACAAGACACTAGTGAGCCCCCACCTGGAGTACAGTATACAGTTCTGGAGACCTTACCTACGTAACGACACAGACAGGGTAGAGAAGGTTCAGAGGAGGGCAACAAAGATGGTACATGGATTGCATCACAAGTCCTATGAGGACAGGTTGAAGGAACTGAATATGTACTCCCTGGAGGAAAGGAGGGAGAGATGGGATATGATAGAGACATACAAGTATCTTACAGGGAGGAATAGGGTGCAGGAATACACTATTTTTAAGTGAAAAAGATGTTCCAGGACTAGAGGGCATGGGATGAAGTTGGAAGGAGAACGATTCAGAGGAAATGTGAGGAAGAATTTCTTCACAGAATGGGTGGTGGACAAGTGGAACACCCTGCCAAAGGAAGTGGTGAGGGCTGAAACAATCACGGGATTTAAGAATGCATGGGATAGACATGAAGAAATTCTGGAAGTCAGGGGTAAGGGGCAACAGACTTCTAAGAAAACATAAACTGAATTTACAAGCTCAAATGGGCAGACTGGGTGGGCCATAGGCCCTTATCTGCCGACACTGTCTATGTATGTATGTAAATGGCTGCCTCTTTGAGAGATTTCCTCTGATGCGGGGGACAAGGCTGGGTTGCCCCCTCTCTTCGGTCCTTTTTGCATTATCCCTTGAACCACTGGTGATCAAAATCAGGGCAAGTCAAAGTATTCATGGAGTAGAAGTGGAGGGGCATACTCAGAAGGTAGCTCTATATGCAGATGATTCCCTCTCTTTGTCTCTCATCCAAAAACCTCGGTCCCAGCTCTCCTTCAGACTCTGGACGTGTATGGCACTATAGTTGGTTACAAAATGAATCTTTCTAAATCATAAACTTTTATTCTGAGTGGGTCCCCCTGATAAGGTTTAAACAAACCTTCCCTTTCATCTGGGCGAAAAAGAACACAATATGTTACTTAGGCATTGAGGTTTCAATAGATCTGTCTCAGTTATATAAAAATAACTACCTAAAATTACTCCAGGAACTCCAAATGGACATAGCCAGGTGGAGAGTATTACCTCTGACCCTCTATGGAAGGATACAGGCTCTTAAAATGAATGCCCTACCCAGGTTTCTCTTTATATTCCAAACTCTTCCAATACAGCCTCCTTTGGAGTTTTGGGTTGTGAAAGGCAACCCAGAGGTTTATCTGGAACAGGAAAAAAAACAAGACTACACAGGAACATATTACAAACCCATAGAGATAGAGGAGGATTGGCTCTCCCTCACTCCTACTTATATTTCTTGGCGGCCTGAGGTGCAGAGTTGATTACCTGAGCTAAACAGAGAGAAAACTCAGGATGGTGTCATTTAAAGAAGACTTCTCTCAGAGGCTGGGCTCTTTGGGCTGTCCCGACGAATGACATACCACACAGCCTAATGAGGTTGGAAACAAACCCCTGGGTCAGCCAATATTTATTAATTGTTAAGAAACTCAGAAATATTACACAAACCCCAGATGGGCCAGGCCCCTTATCTTTAATACGCTTTGACCCAAGATTTCCTCCTCCCCGGTTTGATTCAGGCTATAGAGACTGGGCTATAAAATGCCTCTCCACATTTGTACAATATATAAACAAGGGGACACAATTTGAAGATAGAGGGGGGATGGCTCAGGGGCAATGTGAGGAAGTATTTTTTCACAGAGAGGGTGGTGGACACATAGAACAGCCTTCCTGAGTAGGTTGTGGGGTCTAAAACTGTGGAAGAATTCAAGAATGCATGGGACAGACATAAGGCAATTTTTGTGGGGGGTAGGAAGAAATAGGCTGTTGGTTAAATAGGATCTGCAGCTTATCCTCTAGGTAGGGAAATGGGCAGACTAGGTGGGCCAAGCGGTCCTTATCTGCCATCAAAGTCTATGTTTCAATGTTTCTATGAAGTTATAAAAAAAAACCAAAAACACTGCTAATTCTGTTACCCAGGTTCTTTCTACCACTAAAAAATCATACCAAAATTCCACACGATCTGGGCACAAGTTGATGAGGAAAAAACTGCACAAAATTGTGACTTTTTACTTTTTTACACCATCCAGATCTCAGAATCTGCACATTCAACCAGAATAAAACTTGTCACATCAAGAGATCTGTCCACAGAACAGTGCATACCAAATTTTGTGCAAATCCATTGATCAGTTGCAAAGTTATTAAAGTGCAAAATCTGAGGTTTAGCATTAAACAAGCTACTCAATCCTAACTATAGGGACCCAACTGTGCCCCTAGAAGATATGTGTGTGTGTGTGTGTGTGTGTACAATAGGTGTATGTGTAGCATGGGTCTAGTAAACCTCTGTCTACTGTTTTTTTTAGTTGTTTGTTACACCCTGACATCACAAATAGTGAAGCCATGATTGCTGTCACCAGGATCATGGATCACTAATCAAATATCAGGCATATTTTCATTGGGCGCATGCAATATTTGATTTAAGAAATTGCATGTGTTGTGTGGTAGAATAAAGGACATGCTAGTGCCTCAAGAAAGCTCAGTTAAATAGAACTTTCTGACAGCAATCAAGTCCTGGAATAAAATGCAGTCAGGTTTCTATTCTGAAGGGCATACAGTGAGAATATTTGTTTTGTCATCTGCCTACTGTATATATAAACACTAAAGTTAAAGTTTACTACATATTACAATTTTTCAAGTTTTCCCATAATATTGGAAATGTGTAACTTCATACAGCATCTATCATTTTTGTCATTACTTAAGAGAATAACTTTCAGGTGTGAGTAAAAGTTAATTCCATTTAAAGAGCTACTGACACCTCAAAGAAACTTAAACAAATAATAATTAGGTACAATTCTGTCTGCATTCCATTTACATTTTATATATTTCTCCATCTCATTATTTATTACTAATGACATTTGTATGACTATGCACAGGGTCAATGTCACAGTTACGGGTGGTGCAAGTTGCATCTTTACAGTAAGTGCTCCTATAGAACTCAGTCAGTGGCTGGCCATGGAGGTGAGAGGCAGGCTGTGCCTGTCGCCAGCTGGATGGAGTGGGGGTGTTGGGTGGACTGGCATGGCTGGGTGAGGGGTCCATTAGACTACCAGGGAAATGGGGGCGATATTGATCTATTCTACATTGCTCGGGGGGGCCACTAGACTACCAGGGAACTGGGTGTGATAAATATCTATTTTACAATGATCGGGGGCCACTAGACTACCAGGGAATGGGGGCAATATATATCTATATTACAATGATCGGGGTGCACTAGGCTACCTGGGATATGGGGGTGATATTTGCATATTTTACAGTGATGGAGGGCACTAGACTACCAGGGCTTTACTAGGTTTTGCTGCATTTATGGCTGGTGACTTGGGGTCGGGCATGGGTGGGGGCTGACTACCACCTGGGGCATCTCAGATGGGTGGGGGGAAGTTCGTGGCCAGCCTGCAGAGCAATTACTGTGGGATTGGGAGCAGGGGGTGGGCACTGTGGGGCATGCTGTGTATGGGGGGAGGGTCACTGTGCAATGACTGCAGGGCAGCTGTCGGGGCTGCAGAACCCCCAAGGGCATCCGTAAGTTATACCAGTTAATAGCTGGTGTAACTTACATTGCTGGTTCTCCTCCGGGGGTTCTTATAGAATCCCAACACTGGGGACTTCATTGCTGCCATTCTGGAATAGGGTGAAACTGCTGCCATAAACTCCCTAGAGCCATGTCGCAGGGGGTTTATGGTGCAACTGCGAGTGTAACTGCTATTTGGTGCACATGGCCTGCGTCATGTCACAGGCCAATTTGTAGAATCACGCGTGTCGCACTGCTGGTGTAAGTTGCCAGCATGCTAGCCATTCTACTCTGGCAAGTGCTGTTATGCCAGGCGAATCCACCAGAATTGGGCCCTATGACTTCAGGTAGGGAGAAAGCAGCAGGAATAGACAAGTGCTTCAGGAGCAAAGATCCTATTTTCATACAGATGAACTCAGTAATAAATAATGGGGAGGAGGAATACAGCACTAATGGGAAATTCACGTTAGACTGTGTCTAAGTATTAGGTTTTGTTAAAATTCTCATGAATGTGTCACTAGCTCCTTAATATGGATGGCAGTCATAGGTGCAGCATACACAACAGGAAAAACTTGTCACTGCCAACATGGAATTACATTACCATGACAACAGAGAACATCATACAATTCACACACGTGCCTTAAAGCCCTCTGTATATGAAATCCATGACTAAAGATTAACTGTAAATATTATACATTAACATTTCAAATAACATCTTTTTTGATATTTTAAAAATAATGTGCATAATAGGATAAAATATAGGAATAATATATTAGAAAGTAGTATAGCGTAGTGGTTAAGGGCACTGAGCTACTAACCCTGCGCCTTGGGTTTGAATCCTGTCAGTCCCCACTCACATACTATGTGACCCTGAGCAAATCACTTAACTTCCTTGTGCTCCCAGACCGCACCTGGAAACAAGCTCTGGCTTAGTATGCTTTCCTGGTTAAACAATTTCCCCTTTCTCTTATTTCTACACATTATAAAGGGATTGGCTTCCCTGTAGTATTATTAATATAAAATGAGTTCCAAAGACAGTTTAATAATGTACCAAGCTTCTCCTGAAAGCCTGATTGCATAACAAAATGTAATAGTAACCCCAATGCATTTAATCCAGTGACTGCTGCATCTTGCACATTTTCGGTTGTAGGAAACACAATAATTGCTTGGTTGCATACTGTATGAATAACATTTAGCAATTATTAGTTTAGTTGTGTTCTTTCTTTAGAAATTAGCATATGCAATACAAATTAACATAAGCCTAAACGGTAGCTAATTTTGCTTAGCACAAAATGCAAATCAGATATTGTTTAACCTATGCCATATTTATGTGAGCTAACGATAGGATAAACTTTTTGCAATTCTAATAAAAACTGGCTTGAACAAGAACCCCAAAAGCTTTTTAAGATTCTTGTTTATGTTCTCTGTTTCTATGTTGTTTTAGACCATCTTTTCAAATCTAGTAATTTGCATGTATTGGAATAATAAGTTTATGCTAATTACTGCTGCAAGTTGCATTTTAAATCACCCTAGACTTTTTCAGGGGTTCTGTGTGAGTTCTAAACTGAGGGCAACTAGCAGATGGTTGGTTGGTTAGTTGGCTACGTGGTTAGTTGGCTGCTTATTGGGTTGAGTAGTTGGTTACTCAGTTGATTTCTTAGTTAGTTGTTTGGTTAGCTGGTCGATTTGTTGGTTGCTTGGTTAGTTGATTAGTTATTTGGTTGCCTGGTTACTGTGTTGGTTAGTTTGTTTATTTAACTGAGAGTTAGTTGGCTGCTTGGTTAGTTCCTTGGTTAGCTGTCTATAACAGTAATAATTGTTCTCATCTGTAAGTGTTCAAGGTGCCTTACCAATGCAGCTAGCACAATCACAATAACAACAATTTCAACACCATACATACTCATAAAACTTTAAGTGTATAAATACATATATATATAGTATATATATATATATTTTTCTTTACAAAAAAACATCATTAATGCATCAGTTAAGGTGAATACCACAGCAACAAAAGCAAGGAATTGAGGTGTTAGGATTTCCAACCCTAATGCCTCACCCCTAGGGTTCCCACCCCATCTACATACCAACAGGTGTCAGGGTGTGCCATTGGGTTGTCAGGCCCAACTTTCACCCCATTCCACGTGTAAACAAGCTTACACACTACAGTATAGGAGACTGGGGTGATAGTTAGGCTTGATGACCCAATGGCACAACCAACGCCCGTTAGTGTGTGGAGGGTGGGGGATGGGGTAGGTTGGTAGGGGTGGGATCCCTGAGGTGGGATGTTAGGGTTTGAAACCCTAACACCTCATTTCCCTGCTTTTGTCACTGTGATATTCACCCTAACTGAAGCATTAATTAAGTTTTTTGCAAAGAATTTCACTTCGTCTTCAGATAGTATAATTGGATCCTCATTTTACTGTGGGAGGACAGGGTCCTTTGGACCCTGTGCTCCCAACCCTCCATTCAGATAGTACAACATAGTACAACAGTATCCATATGTCACGGTGAGAGTGCAGGGTCTGAACCCTCCATCAAGATAGTACAACACTGTCCATACGTCAGAGTGGGAGTGCAGGGTCCTTTGGATCCTGTACTTCAATCCCTCCATCAAGATAGTACAATGTGGTATTCACCCTAACTGATGCATTAATTAAGTTTTTTTGCAAAGAATTTCCCTTCCTTTTCAGATAGTATAATTGTATCTTCATTTTGCTTTGGGAGTGCAGGGTCCAAAGGACCCAGCACCCCCATCCCTCCATCCAGATTGTACAGAAGGACCCTGCACTCCCATCCACACATCCAGATAGTAGAACAGTATCCATATGTCACAGTGGGGAGCGCAAGGTATCTGTCTATCAAGATACTACAATTTTGTACCTTCTTTCTGTTATATAAACATCATTTGTTAATAAGAAATATCAGTAACAGTCACATCAATAAAAAAAATTGGAAGAAATGAGCTAAAAAAACAGGAATTTTGATGGTGTTAAAATAGGAAAAAAAGTGGAACTCATTAGATTCGAGCCCAGAATGTTTCAAACTGCAGCTCGGTGTCCTACCCACCACAACACTGCAGCACTGTCGCTGATTTTTGCTTTTCTGTGCATTAGTATCTGCCACTGTGGAAGTGGAGAAATATTCGAAATAAACAGAACGGATTTGTAAGCAGACCGGACAATGTTCCTAAGCAACACCACATCTTTGCAAAATGTGAAAATTAAAGAAAATGGTCAAAAAAGCACCTCTTTTGTGAAAACAATATGAAAATGTTCGAAAACACTCCCTAGCTTATGAAAATGGGATGCATCTATTTCCACAAACGGCACTTCATAACTGTGAAAACTGGAGAAAATAGTTGAAAAAGCACCTTTTTTCCAAAAACAACACGCAAATGTTCAAAAACACCAATTTTCACACAAAGATCCCCATTTTCAAAAAAATGCTCCATTTCTGAACAAAAATGCCCCATTTTCACAAAAAAGCTCAATTTTTAAACAAAAATGCCCCATTTTTGCAAACAATGCCAATTTTCTATCACAAATGCCCCAGTTTTGCAAACAAAAGACCAATTTAAAAACAAAATGACCAATGTTCGAACAAAAACCCAATTTTTGAAAAAAATATATTTTTGAAAGAATTCCATTTTCGTGCTGAACATTTAACTTTCCCCATAGGAAATAATGGAAAATTAAAAGCTTAATAACTTTTGAATGGATTAATATTTTTTCACCAAACCTTCAAAAGGCACATCTGCGATCCAAAGGTATTCTACCCTGAAAATTTCAACCCACAACATAAAGCCACTTTTGAGATCCAGGATAACAAAAAAAAATGTCAAAATATTCTGATTTTTCTGTTTTTTCAACACTTTATATCTCAGAAACCACTCAATGGATTGCCACCAACTTTGGCAGATCACAAGACTGTCTCCTAGAGATTATGCTTGCCACATGTCATGCAAATCCATTGAACAGCTCCAAAGTTATTAACCCTCACAGTTTGAACTTTAACATAGAAGTGCACTTTCACCCTAACTATACTGGTGCGACCTTACCAGTACAATAACACACATGATAGGTGCTGTGTGAATATGTGGAACTAGTCTCTACTCCATTCGTATTTCTTCTATGACTTCCATAGTTGGTAAGCCCAATGCTTAAGCAAGGTATGATGTCATGGAAGAAACAAGAATACTGGTAAATTACAGCAACTGTTTCACCTGTCCATGCTGCAGTTATTCATATTTGGTCAAGTTAGATGATCAGCACTGCCTACGTTGCTGCCACCTGAGAAAACAGAAACTTTTTTGTATCATTTTACAGGTAGCGCATGCCCCACTGATATGCCTGGAAGGGAGGGAAGACGGAATGACCCTCCCAGGTAAGCAAAACAGCCTGATGATGCAGTCTGGAAAGTAAATACTGGATTAGAATCCAGCTATCTAACTTGTATTTACATTCCATATACAATATCTAATTATTGTATAGCAAGAGAAATGGGATTTGCCACCCAAGGGCTATAAAGCCTATAGGCATATATATTATATATATAAGCATATAAGTGCAAAATGTATTGGGATCATTGGTGGTACCTGTTATTTCTCTGATGAAATAAAAAAATAATTATTCTTATGAATAAATGTAGCCCTTGTGCCTTGTAATGTAGTAAGCTAGCACTTCTTATATCTGAAGTATTTTTTTATGTTTGCTTATGCGCTTGTGCAAGAAACATTATGTGGCAGCTTAGGAGAGAAGCGGGTTGTGGAGGTGTGGCATGGTGGCAGCCAGTGCCTGCTCTGCATTGTTGGGCTTGGCAGTGCTTGGCCAATGCAGGGCCAGTGAGCCAATGAAACTGGTTCTGCAGAGTGCCACCAAGTTGTAAGAATTTTGCCGCTGCAATCAGGGGCCGCCTCATCATTGCAGTGTCAACCATTCCACTGCAATGAGGGAGCGACCCATCATTGCAGGGTGGTACCTTGCCTAGAGTAACATCATCAGGATCCTGGTAGCTGTGTGCCACCTCAGAGGTGCATAGAAAGCTGAATGGGTGCCCAATCACCCTGTTAGCATGACCTGACCCAGTTCATTTGCTGATGGGGGAACCCACTCCCCATCGGCATAATCCCCCCTCCATTTCAGTTGTGTGCTGAGGGGATGCCCAATCCCCCTTGGCATCATGTGCCACCCACATTTCTGTGCCGATGGGGGGCACAATCCCCATCATTTTCAGTCACCCCTTCCAGATTTCTGCTGTGTGCTGAGGGGTGTGCCCAATTCCCCTCTGCATCATGCGTGACCCCCACCTGTTAATCTGCTGATGGGGGGCCCAATCCCCATCAGCTTCAGTCCCCCTCCCCACAAATGCAGGTGGTACACTGGGAGCCCACCCCAGTGTACCAAACAACACCTGCAAAAACAAGAAAACTGACCCTCATTGTCTTTTTTTTTTAACCTGTAAAACAAGAAAACAGTCACTCACGGTTTTTCCTGCCCCCTGCCCAAACCCATGCCCACCCTCTGTGCACCCTGCCTCCCCACACCCCTTCACCTCATGCTTAACTTTGGAGCCCAGCGTGACGATCTTCTGTTGACCAGGAACACGTCTGCACTCTTCAGAGCTGACCACAAACTGAAGAAATGTCTGTAAGCTGTATAATGGTATAAATAGGATTTTTTTCAGCTTTGGTGCATATCTTGAGCATTTTTGGGAATTTTAGCAACAAATTTTCAACATGGGGTTACTGGGACCCTCCTCGTGAATTCAGTCTCTGTTGTGGCATTATTCAGTCCAGAATGGTGATTCCGCTGTCACAGCATAGAATTACCTTTTGGGACTGATTAATGAAAGAACAGTGCCACTGTTCATGAGGTGGACTCTCAAAAAGCCTATGTTGCAAATTTGGTGAAACAAATCCAAAAAATTACTGTTTTATGAGCTTGTATTGCGCAGTTTCCACACACGGTCATAACTTCACGAATTTGTAAATATTTCACTCTAGATTTTCAGCATTGGTCTTTTTCCACACCTGCTGATGAACAGTACAGCTGTCATTTTACACATCCTGGCCAAAATGTGTTTTCGCACATCTGGCGCTGAATATAGCGGTCGCTGTGGGAAATCAGTTTTCAGGTCAGATTAAGAAAATGACAGTGACACTGTTCATGAGCAGAGGTCTGAAAATGCCTATGTTGAAAATTTGGCGATGAAAGTCCATAAAATGACTGTGTTACAAGCATGTGTTGTGCCGTTTCCACGCACCCTTGTAACTTCGCAAATTTGCAATATTTTCACTCACATTTTCAACACTGGCATTTTTTCACACCTCCTTATGAACAATACAGCTGTCATTTTTCACATCCTGGCTGAAATGTGTTGTCGCACTTCCAGCGCAGAATAGCGTGGTTGTTTGGGACAGATTAAGAATGAACGAGCGAGAGAGGGGGAGTGAGTGAGCTCAATGGAGCTCTGTCAGAACTGCTGCAGATTTCTTTGTGGGCAGAAAAAGGCACCAATGCAGGCAGGATCCCAGTACAAAAGGGCAGCCTGCAGCGCCAGGAGAAACAGAATGAACGCATGAGAGAGGGGGAGTCAGCAAGCTCAACAGAGCTCTGTCAGGACTGCTGCAGATTTCTTTGTGGGCAGAAAAAGGTGCCAATGCAGGCAGGAGCACAGTTCAACAGGCCATCCTGCAGCGCTGGGGTAAGCAGAATAAGCAAGTAAGAGAAGGGAGTGAGTGAGCTCAACTGAGCTCAGTCGGGCCTTTAGAGTTGCCCACCCTGCTGCCCAGGGCCCTGTGTGGTCCTATATCACAGCAGGGTCTCAGGGGTAGAGACAAAGCAATGATTGGATACTTTTAGAATTGCTGTAGTAATACAGATTTAGTTGTTCTGTTTATTTCTCTAACTGAGCTAAGTACTGAGCTATACTGTTGGACTGCTGCAATAATACATATTATTTGTTCTGTTTATTTCTCTAACTGAGCAGAGTAATACTTGGAGTGCAATAGGATTTCTAACTGGGCTAAGTGAAACTATATGAGGGCTGAGAACAAAAAGTATAGTAGCTGAGGGGTGAAAAATGGACAAGGAGGCTTTAGGATTGCTATAGTAATACAGTATCTAACAGATGAGATTTGAGACTGAATTAGCCTGGTCGGCAGGGGGCAGTAAAGGGGCTAGTGTGGGGAGAACAGGAATTTGAGTAACTAGGGGCCTGACAGTTGTAGTAGGGTACAGAAACTGGGAGTAAGAGCCGGTAACATAAGATGGGGGCCAAAATGGGGCAGGTGCCACATGTCAATAGGGCGGGCATCTTTGGAAGGGTGGTTGGGTGTACAGGGTGTGGGTCCACCATGATCCTGGACTGGGCTTGGAGGATGGGGGGGTGTATAGTCTGTAGACAACTGGATAGTTTGAGGGAGGAACTGTGGAGGTTAGGGAGGAGTCTGAGTGGCAGGGCAGATGAGTATGGTAGGCACCCTGGCTGGGGGGGATAGGGGATAACAACAGGGGACGGGAGAACAACAACTAGGGACTAAAACTGACACCAGTATCAGAGCCACTAGCAGAAAGGAGAGGAGAAGGGACAGGGTGCCCAAGGTGAGGGGGGCCTCGTGTTGGGTGAGGAAGAGACCATGATGAGTACCAGAGGAGAAAGCAGATGGCTGCGGGTAGGGATGGACCAGGGTGGGACTGGGGGGGTATGGAGGGAACAAGTCAGAGGGGGAAAATTATAGGGGGAAGAGATGTATGAGGAGTATCAAATAAGAATAGATTTGAGCCTCTGCTATGGGATGGAGAGGGGGAGCAGGAACATACTGAAGAGGAAAGACAAGCGGGGCACGAGAGGGATGGCAACAAGTGGGGAAGAGGTAGCGAGGACAAAAGAGTAGAAGGGGCTATTAAGCAAAGAGGTGGGTGACTGGAGGAGAGAAGGCTACAGGAAGGGGGAAGGATGGGAGGGGCATCACTATCGGGGTCGAAGGGATTCAGGGCTCTAAACTGACAACAACAGGGATAGGAGAGAAGTTGGAAATCAAACAGGGAGGAGAGGAGGTTGACATGGGAAGCCCAAAAGGAAGTAGTCAGGCTGGGAAGGAGTTCAAGGTGGATGGGAGGAATAAGGCAGAGAAAAGGGGTGAGGCAGAAGTAGGGGGTGCAGATACAGAAGTCACAGAGGGTGCAACTGGTGGGGGTAAGGTGCAGGAAAGAATGAATACTGGGATGGAGGAAAGGGCATTAGAAGGGAAAGGGGGTAAGGGACAGTGGGTACTCATCCTGGGGGATTCTATTCTGAAAGGGGTGAGATGGGGTGGAAGGGGGAAAGGCACAGCCATATTTGGGTTGAAGCTATCTCCTGGTTGACTGCAGGAGGGGCAGGGAAGGCACTGCTCAAGTGTGCAATGAGGGGGAGAAAGAAACCTCATTTAGTGTTGCACATGGGTACAAACAACTTGGCAGGGGAGACTGTGCAAGTAGTGAGGAGGAGGAGGTTCAAGGAGTTGGGCAGACAGTGTGAGGGGGTGGAGGAGTAGGTGACTTTCTCGGAGGTACTCCTGGTACCATGTGGAAGCACAGGGAGGAAGGGTAGGATCCAGAAGTTCAATGACTGGCTGAGGGATTGGTGCCACACCAAAAATTATGGGTTAGTGGCTAACTGGGGTAGGGTCTGGATGAATAGTGACTTGTACGTGGGGGACAGGCTACACTTGAGCAGGGAGGGGAGGGAAGTATTAAAGGTGGGACTAGAGGGGTATCTCTACTAATGTGGCTTCAAACTAGCGGGGTGGTGGCCAAAAGACTGAGGTTGGTAGAAAGGTCCAGACAGGGGAGCCTAATGAGCTCATCCCCCTAGATATAGGTAAAGGCAGAGGCATGGTAACCCAGGAAGGGGGTGGGCAGAGTGGTCTGCATGTAATATAGAAGGCACCACCACCAGGTAAGAATAAGGAGGAGAAAGGGTGCAGCCTACTGGGAGGAGGGACACAGGCCAAGGAGAAGAGTGAGGGGAAGGAGGGGTTCGGGTAGAAGGTGGTCTCTCTCAACCCCTGGGGAACAAAATTGCAGAGCTTCAGGCACTGCTTTCAGAGAGAAGGTGGACATTGCTGCAGTGACAGAGACTTGGGCCACAGAGTACCATGATTGGGACTTATCAATCCTGGGATACCGGCTATACAGGAGGGAGTGGGGGGTTGGAAGGAAGGGTTGCACTCTATGTTAAGGAATGGATCAAATGCATAAGGGACGACGGAGAAGAGGAGAGGTCAGAGACACATTGGGTGCAGCTTCTGGACTCCAAGGGCAGAAAGCTGAGGCTGGGAGTGGTGTACAGACCACCAGCCCAATCCGGGGATCTGGAAGGGGAGTTAGCAGAGCAGATAAGGAGGGTGTGTAGAAGGGAGAGTGTGGTGATAGTGGTGATTGTATCCTACCAGGGGTTGACTGGAGCATAAAGTATATTTTTTTTATGGAAGGTGGTGGATAAGTGGAACTGACTGTTGGGGGTGTGCTGTTTGTGCCCAGTCATAGAAGGCATGCAAGCGAGGGTGGGGCACACATATGGGGCTGATGAGGATAGCAGGGGAAGTTTACATGGTGGGGGAAAAGTAAGTGACAACTAGAGCATTCCCATCACACTATAAGTAGGACCAGGCAGACTGGATGGGCCAGTGGGCTTTTATCTGCTGGTAATTTCTATGTTCCTATGTTTGTATAATGATGGCAAATCAATCTTATCAACATAGCAGCCGGGCCTCTTTTAAGTTGCAGGTGGAGTTACTTTATTTTATGCCATGTCTGAAGTCTTCAAAGCTGATGCAGAAAGTTATAGTGCATAAAAGCTCAAAGTGTGCTTCTGCATTTCTGCTAAAACCTTTATTTGACTCTGTTCCATCTTTTCACATGGGAATGCCTCATAATGGAAATATGTTTTTGTGAGCGGAGTCTGCACAGATGTTACTTTTCATTTTTCTTCATGTTTCATCAATTATGTTACATCATTTTATCTAGATTTAACTGCTCTCATTTCTTTTAGAGTTGTTTCATTTCTGCTTTGGGACTCAAGTACCTTATGTTTACAGTGATAGGAACATTTGTGCATTCTGCTCTCAGCAGTGATAGACATGTAGGAGTTGTGTTGGCCTACGAACATGAAGCCCACTTCATTGTACGGTACAATTGATATGCATTGTCAGTTCGGTAAATGTTAGAAGAACTCTGCTACTCTGCTTTTGTCATAGCCCCAGAAAAGACCTTAGGGCCTATGACTTTCATGCCTGAAGAAAATCATGGTTGCGCATTTATTGATTTACGCAGTTTACTTCACCATTTGCATTTATATAACTCTTTTCATGCAAGCAGGACACTTGATATTTTCAGTCGGGTGGAAATTGGTCTTGTAAATCCCAAAACAGGGATCTCAGACCAAAATGCTGGCCGTCTCCTCAGTCCTGATTGGCACGTCCTGCTGCAGTGAGTATGGCCTGCAGCATGCAGCAGCTCAGGCATCCTGAAGCACTGAAGGCATGTCCCAGGGAGACAAGGTACTGACAAGTCAGAAAAGCAAATAACACAGGGGCCCAGCATCCCCAAGAGTGAGTATTGTGAGGAACTGTAAAATTCTGCCTCAGCTAGAATCCCACAGAATTTCAGAAATTCTGCAGATCTCCTCCTAAGGTGGAAGAGACCATATCCACTAGAACTATCTTGCCTGCAGACTTACCACATTGTAGCCTGATCACTTCAGACCTCGGATGCTAAGTAGGGTCAGGTCAAGTTTGTTGTTGGAATGGAGAGCGTCAATAAACACCACGTGTTGTGGGAAGCCATATTGGTAGCACTAAAGGAGAAACTCTCCCCTTGGTTATAAGTAACCATACAAATTACCCTGCATGGCTTTGAGGGGACAAGATGCTGTCATGTGGTTCCATCTGTAAGCCCCCCATCCTGGGCTTACCTGAAAGTGACTCCAGACCCACTTCTCAGCTGGCATCGTCCCCCAGTGCTCCGGGAGGGCTACAGGCCTAGCGGTCCTGATACCTTCATGGCTGTAGCCACTGACATTCCTGGTGTCTCAGCCCAGTGTGCTGGTGGGGCCATGCTCCAACGGGTGTCTCTGTACCTCCATGCATGTTAATAAATGTTTTTGTTTGGCAGTCCAGTAGACTTCAGGAAGCCAGACCTCTGAAAGACATACGAATATGGTGGACCACGCTTTTCCAAGCATGCACGGCCACTGAGAACTGAAAGTTATAGGAGTCACAGCTCCAGTTGGGGTTTTGGTGGTGGCCAACATTTTAAATACATTTCTCACTCCTGGGCAGGCAGCAGAGCTGGGGATTGGCATGAAAGTACACCAGAAGGTGTCCGGTACGGGCACTGTTTGTCAGCCCTCTTATGGGCTAATAATAATAACATACTGAAGGACTGCTGTGGGGATTAATAAAAATAAATATGGCAACCCACATTTAGACTGTGGCAGAGGGGGCTACTGGGGACAAAAGGTGGGAGTGTACAGAAAAGCCCAGGCAAGAAGCAACCAATGAGAAAGGGGCTGTTGTAACACGATAAAGGCTGCTGCTTTGCCCACCAAGGGGAGATTCAAACCAGATCCCAGAGTGAACAGAGTGCAGGAGATACAGTCAAAAGGCTACCCAGCCTAGGCCTGCACCCTGGATGCCCTTGCCAGTTTGCCCCAGTTTCCAGTGGACCAGCAGAGAGTCTAGGGTCACCACCTTTGGATGAGGAAAAACTGGATCCGAAACCACACCCCAAACTTCGCCTCTGGCTCCACCCCTTTTTATGACTGGTGAATATATCACTCCTCCTCCAAAGCCATTTGTAATGTTAGAATAGACATTACTAGTGATAGGAAATCATTTTTATACTGTTTTTTATTTGATTTATTTATTCGGTTACTTATTTTTATTCTTTGGTAACCAGGTTACCTCCCATAGGCCACATAGCCCATTTTACAGGAGTGACCCAGGAGCACAGGACGGTTAAGTGACTTGCTCAGGGTCACACAGTATTTAAGTGGAGGTTGTGGGAATCAAACTCAGATCTGCTGGATGTGCCAAGCTCAGCCACAGCTTATAGCTCAGCCCTCTGTTAAACACTCTCCCATTTTCCTTTCCATGTCAGTCATGTACTCTGATTCTTTGACCAATTTTTGATAACTTAATTATCAGTGCTTGTGGTACCCTTAATACTGCACTGTGTTCCCCTTTACTTCAGCAGCTACTGCTGTTTCTTTTCATATTTCTAAGACATTCCACAATTTCAGATACACCATTCCATGCTGTTTATCTGAATGACCTGTCAAAGTGTAGCTAACATCATGGGATGTTCAGGTAATACAAAACATTAGAGTAAATGTAGTGATAAAAGCAATAAAAATTAGATTATTAATTTAACAAAAATGGGTCTAAAACTTACCATAACATAGAACAAACAACAAGAAACATGAGAGCACATAAAGGTGTAAAAGCTGTTTCCTGTCATAGCAGTAAAAGACCATACTTAAAATTCAGAGTGAAAAAAATTTGGTTAATTTACTGCTAATGAGCTTAATGGCCATACTTTACACCTCTCACACAGTCTGGTTTTACAAACAAAGGCAGGTCTGAATGACTGTGACAGCAGAACTTCTTTGTAACCTGGATATGTAATGCAGCCAAAACAGTGAATGATTTGATACATCAGTTTTAAGAGTATAAAAACCAGACTGCATGTAACCAAAACCAGATGATCGGATAAGGACCCTAAAATCTGGATTATCCGGTCAAAAACTGGATAGGTGGCTACCCTAAGAGAGTCTGAACCACCATCTATTGCCTAAGTTTAGAGATGTGCAGCTTCAGAGAGAAAAGGAGTGAGTTCTGAACTTTTGCCAGAGAGAGAGAGAGGGAGAGAGAGAGAGAGAGGAGAGAGAGAGAGAGAAAGAGAGAGAGCGAGGGGGAGAGAGAGAGGGAGAGAGAGAGAGAGAGAGTTGAACAGTGTGAAAAGCTAAGAGCAAAAGCTGCAGATTAAGGGCAAAGACTGAAAATATGCTATCTGAAATGAGCATTGGTGCAGTGGTGGAGTAAGGACTGAGTCAGTGGTACTCCCTTGGTAGGGCAAGCTCAAGAGTGATACTGCTCAAACCCAAACAACTGCGAGAGTATACTGTGGCTGGAGACTGTGCAGAGCCCAGCCATCGTAAACAGCAGAGAAGTGAATGTGAGAGTGCTGGGGCTAAAGACTAAGCCAAAAGCCCAGCTCTACTAGTGCCTTAAAAGGGTGTGCAACAGAGTGGCCTAGGGAGTCATGCCTACCCTGCCCCTAGACCAAAGAAGAGGAAGACCAGTGGAGGAAGATGTCAAGAGGCCTGCTTGGTGAACTCTGTCTACAAAGGCCTCAGAGATGAAGATCTGAAAGGACAGGCAGGTAAAGACCGGGCATTCTTCAACTTCTTCAGCCAGTCCTGTGGCTCCTGTGGTGGATCACCAATCTGACACCTGCACAGTACGGTTAGAGTCAGTTGCTGAACCCCCTTTGAACTGCTGAACTGCAAGCACCCTGAGCTGCAGTTTTGGGGAAGCCTTTCTGTAGCTAGGTTGAAATTAGGTGGGTAGGTTCTGGGCAGGACTCTGCCAAAGAACTGCCCAGGTTTGAATTTATAACAAAGTTGTGTTTACGAGTATTGAGCCCCAACAAGAGATCCCTGCATGAACATCAGCACCGCAGAGAGGAACCCACCAAAAAGACTGAAAAAAGGCTGTCTGGGCAGCTGCCAAGGGAAAGTTGGGTGCACCCGCAGGTGGGAGGTGGAGAGTATTTGGGGCAGAATTGTTAGTCAGTTATTGCTGTTGCTGCTTTGGCGCCTTTTCCGCCTTCCCGTCTAAAAAAAGTACTGAAGAAGCCAGAAGGTGAAGGAAGGAAACATATTCAATTCAGTGCTTCAGAGTAACTGGTAACTGGTATTTTTCCTTTAAACTTAGATTGTAGGCTTGTAGTGACACTATACTTTCTTTCTGTGTTGTCTTTACTTATAATTGTTTTTGGGCTGTTGAAAATTTAAAAAATAGTGGTGGTGTAATTCTGTGCTGTTTTTAATTGCTGCAAATTTTATCTTGGCTTGTCTGACTGTCCTGTAGCTGGGTGAAGGGTGTTAATTGTCTGGCCTCTGACCTCAGCTACGTGATAACTGAAGGTGGGGCTTAGTCACAGTTAAAGCAGCAAACAGAAGTTCATCTTCTCAGAAGAAGCCAGAAGGTGAAGGAAGGAAACATATTCAATTCAGTGCTTCAGAGTAACTGGTAACTGGTATTTTTCTTTTAAACTTAGATTGTAGGCTTGTAGTGACACTATACTTTCTTTCTGTGTTGTCCTTTACTTATAATTGTTTTGGGCTGTTGAAAATTTAAAAATAGTGGTGGTGTAATTCTGTGCTGTTCTTTAATTGCTGCACTTTCCCCTGCCACCCCTTCCCCAACTCTTAATTATATGCCCTGATAAATCTGATTGACAGGAGCTAAACACAGGGTATAGTAAGAGGTGTGAAGTAGGAGGGGCATAAGGGGAAGAAGACCACCCTCAGCACGACAAGTTTTTGACTCATTTATTTATTTATTGGTTTCTTTTCCTTAAAAATATATATCTGAGGATCAGTTACAGGATTTTAGTACTGTAAATAAATAAAAAGCAACTAAGATAGCTTCAGTAGCAGATAAGTAGTGGAATTGCAGTATAATGTGGGAGTAGCAATGCAGTGGCTGTGGGGCAGCCATATTCAGGCAGACCTTCTGACACTGAGGTGCTGCCTCATCTGCATGCATCTCCGGGACTGCGGATGAGGTAGCCAGACCCAGAGCGGAAGTAAACTGGGTCAGGAGTACCATCACCCCTGTCCAGGAACCACCCAGTCCAATGCAGCTGCCTCAAAGGATGCCGAGAACGAGGAGCACTTGGATGACAGTGGGCTCAGGGAGGGTTAGAGCAGTCAGGCAGAGGCACATCCCAGATCCTATTCTCTCAAGAACTCATATGCCACACTGGCAAATGAGGACAACCAAACAGAGGTACCCAGGGAAGTGGAAGGAAAGGATGTGGAGGTTAGGCAAGGAGGTGACCTCAGTGGGGAAAGCAGTGGACCCCAGAGGAGGAGGAAGCGAATCCTGGTGGGGGACTCCATCATAAGAGGGATCCAGCTAGGAACACAGGAGGGGGAGGACAGGGAGGTGAGGTGCCTACCAGGTGCCACGGCATGGAGGGATGGAAGGAAGATACTGGGGATCACTGGGAAGGCAAGACAGGAGGGTGAGCTGGATGTCATTATCCACCTAGGTACTAATGACTTGGCAAATGGGGAGCCAAGGAAGTTCAGGAAGAGTTTAGGAAACTGGGGAGGGGTCTCAAGCAAGTAGCTACTTCTGTCACTTTCTCAGAAGTACTACCTGTGAGAGGCAAGGGAGAGCATAGGAGTGCATGCACCAGGAACTTTAACTCATGGTTGAAGAACTGGTGCTGTGAGGAAGGGTTTGGATTCATTGGTGACTGGGGACCCATCTGGAGGATGGAGGTTTGTTCAAGCCTGACGGCCTGCATCCATCCTGGAGGGAATCCAAGCACTCAATGATAAGTTTAAATGCTACATTGAGAAGCATTTAAACTAGCAAAGGGGTGGCAGGCCAGCAAGGATGATACTCACTTGATCACCCCCACAGCTAGTAATGGAACCAGTGAACCAGAGGAGGGCTATCTCTGCAAAGCAGTGTGCAAAAGATGGAGATTAGTGTCCAAAAGGTGGATAAGCAGAATAGGGGCAAAATTCAGCAGAAGGGCAGACAGCAAGGAGAACCAGGGATAAATGACAACCAAGGAAGGGGCTGGAGTAGAACAGTGAAGCAGTCTAGGAGGTCAAATCATGGAAGCCATGTGCAAATGCCAGGAGCCTTAGCAACAAGATGGAAGATCTGGAGGATGTCATGGTACAGTCAGACCTGGACATTGTGGCCATCACTGAAACCTGGTGTAATGATAACCATGACTGGGAGATGGCCATACCTGGCTACAACATATTCAGAAGAGACAGAGCAGGCAGGAGGGAGGAGGAGTGGCACTGTATGTGAAAATGACATAAGGGCCACACAGATCCAGGAGGAACAAAATGGGGAGAGATACTGTGGGTTAAGCTGGAAAGGAAAATGGGGCCAGCCATCCGCACAGGTGTGGTCTATAGACCACCAGCCCAGGAGGAAGAAACAGATAGGGAGTTGATGCTAGCCATCCAAAGGATGGCAGACAAGGTGAGGTAGTACTGGTTGGAGACTTCAATATACCAGACGTGGACTGAGCAACCCAGCAGCAGCATCAACTAGAGCAGATTTATCCTGGACTCTCTTCAGGGTGCCTTCCTCAAGCAACTGGTCATGGAACCAACTCCGGCAGAAGGCAATACTGGACCTTGTTCACAAACAGGGACAGTGTGATGGGGGTAACAGTGGGGAGCACCTGGGTAACAGTGACCACCAGTCATTGTGGTTTGAAATCACAGAAAGAGCAGAACCAAACCACACAAAAACATGTATCCTGGATTTTAGGGGGCAGACTTTGGGAAAATGGGGAGATACTTGAAAGAGGCATTAAGGGAATGGGACAGGAATCAGGGATTGAGGAACAGTGGGCAGTATTTAAAATGGGGATTATAAGAACAACAGAATTATGCATTAAGCAGGTTAGCAAGAGGAAAAGAAAGAGGAGACCATTATGGTTTTCCAAAGAGGTAGCAAAGAAAGTGAAAGCCAAAAGATTGCATTCAGGCAATACAAAAGACACAGGCAGAAGGGGATAGGAGAAGTACCAGGAGAAACAAAGGGAGGCAGGGAAGTCAGTAAGGGAAGCCAAAGCTCAGACAGAAGAACACATTGCAAAATCAGTGGTTAAGGGACAAAACCTTTACAGGTACATAAGTGAAAAAGAAGGACAAAGGGAGGATAGTGAGACTGAAGGGGAGGATGGGAGCCACGAAGGATGAACAACAGTAAAGCTGACATATTGAACAGGTATTCTGCTCAGTCTTTACTAAGGAAGAGGGGGTAATGGGTCTGAAAGGAGTACAAGGTGAGAATGGTGCAGAAATGGACACAAGTCCCTTTACACAGAAAGGGTCCCAAGGAACTGGAAGTACAAGAGCTGATAAAGCAATGGGGCCAGATGGGGTGCACCCCAGGGTCCTTAAAGAACTAAGAGAGGTGGTGGCTGAACCTCTGGCTATCCTGTTCAGCCAATCACTGGAAACAGGGGAGGTACCCAAAGACTGGAGGACAGCAGATGTAGTCCCCTTATACAAAAGTGGGAACAAAGAGGAAGCAGGGAACTACAGACCAGTCAGCCTCACCTCGGTAGTGGGAAAGATCATGGAAGCACTACTGAAGGAGAGATTGGTGGAACATCTGGTTGTCAATGGACTACAGGACCCAAGACAGCATGGTTTCACCAGGGGAGGTCATGTCAGACCAACCTCATTGAATTTTGACTGGGTGACTAGGGAGGTGTGGATCAGGGGAGGGCAGTGGACATGGCCTTCATCTGGACTTCAGCAAGGCCTTGACACTGTGCCACATAGAAGACTATTACACAAACTGGGGAATATGGGTGTGGGCAGGACAGTAGTGTGGTGGGTAGGTAACCGGCTGGGTGGCAGGACACAGAGGGTGGTGGTAAATGGCTGTCACTCCACAGAGGAAGAGTGACCAGTGGGGTACCACAGGGATCAGTGCTGGGACGGTCCTATTCAACATCTTCATCAGTGACATTGCACAGGATATAGAAGGCAGAATTTCACTGTTCGCTGATGACACAAAGCTCTGTAACAGAGTAGACACACCAGAGGGTGTAGACAGAATGAGAAGGGACCTGCAGAAACTTGAAGAATGGTCAAGGGTTTGGCAGTTGAAATTCAATGCAAAGAAGTGCAAGATAATGCATATGGGGCACAAAACCCTGGCACAATATATCAGTTGGGGTGAGGATATAGCATGCACCAAGCAGGAAAGGGATCTTGGGGTTGTCATCTCTGATGACCTCAAGGTAGGGAAACAGTGTGACAAGGCATTAGGTAAAGCAAATAGGATGCTGGGATGTATAGGCAGGGCTTCACCAGCAGGAAAAGGAGGTCATAATTCCTATACAAGACACTAGTGAGGCCCCACCTGGAGTACAGTGTACAGTTCTGGAGACCATACCTCACGTAAGGACATAGACAGGGTAGAGAGGGTTCAGAGGAGGGCAACAAAGATGGTGCATGGGTTGCATCACAAGTCCTATGAAGACAGGTTGAAGGAACTGAACATGTACTCCCTGGAGGAGAGGAGGGAGAGGGATATGATGAGACATACAAGTATCTTACAGGGAGGAACAGGGTGCAGGAAAACACTATTTTTAAGCGAAAAGATGTTTCAGGACTAGAGGCATGGGATGAAGTTGGAGGAGGACGATTCAGAGGAAACATGAGAAAGAATTTCTTCACAGAATGGGTGGTGGACAAGTGGAACACCCTGCCAGAGGAAGTGGTGGGGGCTGAAACAATCACGGGATTTAAGAATGCATGGGATAGACATAAAGGAATTCTAGAGGTCAGGGGTAAGGGGAAATAGACTTCTAGGAAAACAAACTGAACTTACAAGCTCAAATGGGCAGACTGGGTGGGCCATAGGCCCTTATCTGCCGACACTGTCTATGTATCTATGTTGTTCACAATAATTGGTGCCATAGCGTGTCTCTGTAAAGAAGAGGGTATTGTCACGGTGGGGGGAACTCTTTGGGGACAGCTAAAGTATTTTCCTGGTGGATGATGACCTGCTATCTGCCCACAGGTATTCCTTCTCACTTCCTGAGGTGGAGGCACCATGCTATCTTACAACTACCTTTTCCAACCCAGGCTGGCCCCCTCAGAGATTTATGCTGGGAGGACCTTGAGGGCCCTAGAGCAGCCAAAGGTGAGTCAAAGGGCTGTTACACATCTTTTAAATGAGATGTTAAAGTGGTGCCCTGTCTACCTGTTCCGGTGTTTTTTCAGGTGGATGTTAAAGATTCAATGGCAATACTTAAAAAGAGAAGGGACATTTTCTCAGTGTCCTGGTCAAAGTCCCTATCCATTAATCTACTAAAATATTAAACAGAGTCAATAGCAATCTGTTTGCACCTGGGCACAGAGAGTTTAAAAGGTGTTGCATAATATGCTGGCCTGGAATGACTGCCACATTTCACCCCAGAGCTGGCTGCATTTACTAATTGTTCAGCTTGATTTTTGTGTTGATTATAAAGTGCTTTGAGATGCTTGCATAATAGGCATTATATAAATCAATTATTATTAAGATCATGGAAAATGTGGAATTATGACAATTGATACAGAAGCACATAAAATAACAACATTTCACAGTTCCCATATTTTTTCTGCAGAACATGTTTCCATGATTTAACAAACAAAACTGCCACTCACATTACAAACCCACAGCTGTCTTAAAAAAAAGCAAGTTTCCCTTTGTGGAATTCAATGGAATTTATCATGAAAGTCTACCAAGCATTTCAGAATAGGAACTGTGATACTGCTGGCCGAATTCCACATTCCACAAAGCTGTACCAAGAAAGAGCCCTACATGCAGGCATCACAAAGTGCTTTGCAATCTACATGTACTCCTCTCTTATTTGTACCCACCTCACACCTGTAAACTTGAGCTTCTGAAGAAGGACTGGTTGGTCCGAAAGCTAGAGCACTTTGTTCTTGTTGTTACATCTATGTTGGTCCATTAAAAAGTATCAAATCATTTGCTTCTGGACCTGTAAACTAAGGCACTTCTGAAATTGTCTTCAATAATCTGTATTCACCACTAGTCTGTAATGTTAGGCACTTCCCTCATGTACCTAAATGCTTGTATTCGTGACCTGTATTTATTTGCCTGTTCATTTGTTATGTACTTTACCAGGTCATGACTGAAAATAGGCAGGTTTCTTGCCTAGTGCACTTACTCAGTCAGCAAAAGCTAAATAAATAAAACATGCAATGAGCTCAGAACAATTACTGATTTGTAGCCACCTCAGAGATGACAAACAGTTTCCATTCTGCAACAGGGCAGTACACAACAGTTGTACAATAGGTTTGCAGTCTATTTAACTAACAAAAAAAAAACAGAAATGGGTCTCTGGATTTTTAGGAATATAGAACACAGAAATCTGTATGCAAGTGAAACAATCAGGGATTCAACAGAACAGTAAAATACACAAAAAAAGGAGAAAAAGTACCTAGCAAAACCTGACAGAATTGTGAAGCTGCCTACTGTATTTAGTGCTGGGAAGACCCCAAACATGATTGTGTTTCCTGTATATCCGTGGCACTCGCCACTTCTTACCTTAGGGATATGTACGCTTGATAGGCTGCTGTAGCACACGTGACCTTAAGGCTGAATTTCGGTGTCATGCCAAGCCCTGTTTGTATCCCATAATCCTCAGTTTTTCAATGTGTGCACTGACCAGGCTGCAGCACCTCGCCAAGCCCCACTGACACAGGCAACTTACAAGTTAATTACAATATATTATGCACAGACAGTGGTGGTATTGAGGCATTACAGTTAGCACAGAAAGTTAATCTGCCTAGAGAACTAGAAAACCAGTCTAAATAGATTTTAGCCTTAAATGGACCAGTCCTGGGCCACCCCAGAAGGAGAAAAGCATATAATTTGTTAGCATTCTTGCGTTTATTGCATCAGTTAAATAGTCCTCATCAGTGTCAGCGTGGCTCAGTTGGTAGCACATCCGCCTCTAGACCAGAAGATCGTGGGTTCTTGTCCCGCACTGGGATTGGACTTGCACCTAAAAGTCACTGGCATCTGAGTGCAGTATTGGGAGATGCTGTACTGCTGGGGTGTGCCGTCTTTCGGATGAGACATTAAACCAAGGTCCTTTCTGCCCATCCTGGTGTTGTCCAGGTGGAAGTAAAAGAACCCAGGGCACTCTTTGCACAAGAGCAGAGAACATTCCCAGTGTCCTCGCAACATTTCCCTTCCCATAAACCAGTTCATGCAATTATCCAGGCTGTGTGTGGGTGATGATGTGCGATATGGCCACCACCAAACATTCAGTCGCTTCACTACCAGTCTAGCATTGCTTGTAAAGTGCTTTGGGATACTGTGTATGAAAAGTGCTATATACATGCTGATTCTTCTTCTATTAGATATAAGCAGTACAGGCACTGTTTTTTCATTTGCATTGCTAGATTCATGCATCTCATGTTTTAAATGTGGCGCCTCCCTGACCAGACCCAGACCACTGCCACCCCTTATGCAGTGTTGGTAGTGAGTCCTGCTACTAGAAACAAACAGAGCCCAGTATTACTTGTGGTGTGCTCTCCTTACATAGCGGAGCACACTGGTGACTGCCCGACTACACAGCCTGCTCCAATACACTCCCTTCATGTAGCGGAGCCTATCTGCAGGACAGAGGGGCACAATTTCAAGCATATCAATGCTCAATGAGTCAGAGAAAAAATAAACAGATCACACGTCCCAGAGATGGGTGATTCACTGCGCTCACTCACCAGAGGAGATACGCTTTGTCCTACAGCCTGAGAAAAAAGCCACGGGGTGCCTTCCCCTGGTTCCATGGACATGCTTTCTATCCTCGCATTGCATCCATGCCATTTTGGATGCCCCCCATTCATCACCAACTACTCTGCCATCCTAGGCACCTGGTAGGATGCTCGCTCATGCACGGTGACAGCAATTGACACGCATGCACAATGCAGACCCAGGAGAGCTATGAGGAGCAGTGCTCTAACGCTACTACGGAAGACCAGCCACTCTACCAGATTAGCAGCATCCCAGGCTGTCCTCCCAGAGAAACATCTACCCCCTCAGTAATAGGAAGGGGGGGACAGATAACCACATGCTGCAAAAGATGCTAGCAGTGACCCCTGAACACTGAGGCTCAAAAACAACGTAGTCTCACCTCTGCTTACAGGTTCAGCCCTTAAAGAGGGAGGAACATCCTTACAACCAGGCCAACTATTAAAGGGACAACAGAACCTGCACAATCCACAGGGAATTCTTAAGCCTCTCACAAACCCCAATTAAGGGGAGGTGCCACAACAAGCTGCCTAGGCATCCAATAAGAGCACATTGTACCTCTGGGCATAATCAGATCTATATATATATATGTATATATATATATATCCAGGCATATGAGAAGGGGAATACCATTTAAGTATACTAAGGCATCCCTTTGTCTCCACAGATGCCAAATTCGAAAACCTACATAACCTGCAAAGCACTCCTCCTCCTTCCTAATCAAAAAGGGGTCCTCTGCCCCAACTGCACCACGATTCCCCAGAGCAGGGCATGGAAACACAGGATGTAGAAGGCCACGGGACCTGTATGTCGAGGCAAACCTGGCAAGTTGACTCGGCCACTATCACTCTCCAAAAGGCCACAGCGGCCATGATGGAGAGCCAGCAGTTACTCATGCTTAAGGTCCTAGAACGCATGACTGCCATGAATAACCAGAACCCAGGCCCAAGTGGCACAAAGCCATCAGGGGCAGGTACATCAAGTATCAGTAAAGGCAACAATGCCACCACGATACAGGCACAATCCCCACAACACTCAAACCCATACGACTACCAGGACGGGCACGATCAACATGAGGAAGGGGACACAGACTCCCCCATTGAAAGTGAACAAGAACCAGATAGTGAAAGCCCCTCAGACAACCCTCCACCCCCACCACAGGAGGGCTATTTCTCAATAGACAGCATATCAAACCTGGTGAAGTGGACCTCACAACAGTAGGATTCAAAAGACATAACCAGTCCCAGAGAGTGACCTGGACCCTATGCTACTTCCTCCACCCAAACAGGAAAATTACTTCCCAGTATGTCCATCCCTGAATGACCTAATAACCAAAGAATGGGAATCCCCTGACCCCACTAGACTCCCTGAGAAGAGGGCCCTAGACAGAATGTACCCCCTACAGGAAGATAAGGTCAAAACCTGGTGTTCTGTACCCAAGATAGATCCTAAGATAGCAGAACTGAACAAGCAAACAGTACTCCCAACAGAGGGTACTGCCACATTGAAGGACCCAGTGAACAAAAGAATGGGGGACCTGTTAAAGAAAATGTATGAGTTCTCAGGACAAGCAGTCAGGGCAGCCACAGAAGCCTTCTATACATCCAGAGCCCAAATAAAATGGTTAGGGGAGATAGGCAAGAAACGAACTCCTAAGTCTCATGATGCCGAACTACTTCAATACTCACTAATGGCTGCCAAGTACTTGGGAGATATGTCCATAGACTCACTAAAGAGTGACACCAGATCTGTGACAGTAGCCAATCGGACCAGACGTGCCCTATTGCTGAAGCTTTGGGATGTGGAAAACGAATCAAAAGCCCACCTACACAAACTACCTTTTCTTGGGGCACGTGTGTTTGGGGAGGGCCTACAGGAATGCCTAAGGAGGAGGGGACAGGGCAGAGATAACGAAACCGACAGGGACTCAGGCTACCTACCATCCCACAGAGGGCACGCTTACAGGCACAGGAACAGAGGCAACAGACGGCATATTGGAAATGTTTGTGACAGAAAGAATGCCACACAAACCAAACAAAGCTTCCAAAACAGAGGGGGTAATCAATACCATTCCAGAAGTGGATGCACAAGGTCCAGATTCAACAACCATAGAGGGAGGACCTCCAAGAGATCCACCCTATGACTAGCTAATGGACACAGCATCACAGCTAGGCTCAGCACAGCAAATGATAGCCATAGGAGGTCGACTACAACAGTTCAGCACCGTATGGACCAAGACATCTTTAGACAAGTGGGTGAACGAGGCCATCACCAGGGGATACACAATAGAATTCCAGAAAAAAACGGACACAGAAAGGTGCATAGTATCACCACTAGCCAAAAGAAAGTGGTATGCACAAGAAGTTCAGATAACACTAAACAAACTCCTGGAATCCAGGACAATTCAACCAGTCCTACCAAAGGAAAGGACCAAAGGAATCTGCTCGATATTCTTTTTGGTCCCAAAAAGACAGGGGATCTACGACCAGTGCTAGATCTAAAACTAGTGAACAGATATATAACCACAAGGAAGTTCTAAATGGAAACCATAGATCAACACTCAGAGCAATCAGAATAAATTACTTTCTAACATCCATAGATCTCAAGGACATGTACTCACACATCCCAATGTCTCACACACACACACACAGAAAATACCTCAGATTCCAAATACTGGGACAACATTACCAGTACAGATCACTCCCCTTCGGACTAGCCTCAGCACCTCAAGTATACACAAGGATATCAATCGTATTAGCGGCCAAGCTGCATGAACAAGGGGTGCACATCATACCTTATCTAGAAGACTAGCTGATCAGGACAAGATCCCTACATGATTCAGAGAGGGCCACCAACCTAATACTACAGACACTGTCAGATCACAGTTGGGTAGTAAACCACAAAAAGAGCTGCCTGACACCAGCCCAGCAGATGGAGCATCTAAGGGCATACACAGAAGTGGGACAGGGACTAGTCAGACCAATGCAGACAAGAATAGACAACCTAGTGTCTGTCACACAGATGCTAATACAGACACTACACCTAACCATAGCCCAAATATCTATGGTGCTGGAAAAAATGTCCTCTTGCATAGATCTAATCCCATGGGAAAGATGGCACATGAGACCACTACAAACATTGTTGCTAAAATACGGTTCACTGTCAGAGGAAAACTTGAGACAGAGGGTCCAAATACTTCCCAAACCACCAGTTCACTCACATGGTGGATGGACAGGGAACGTCTGAGCAGGGGCAAGCCCCTAGAATCATCACACAATATAACTATAGACACAGACGCCAGCCTATGAGGATGGGGAGCATCACTTGGCAACAAATCAGCCCAGGGCATATGGTCCCCCACAGAGAAGAAACTACAAATCAATGTACTGGAAATGAGAGTAATACACAATGCATTGCTAGCATTCAATTCTCAAATCTAAGGGAAGACAGTCCTAATATGATCCGACAACAAGGCAATGGTGGCATACATAACAAAACAGGGAGATACCAGGAGCAAGGCCCTACAGAGGGAGACTACATTGATTATGACATGATCACAGAAAAATCTACAACACATCACAGCCATCCACCTAGCAGGGAAGCTGAACACAATGGCGGATTGGCTCAGCAGAGAACAAATCCACCCAGGGGAGTGGCAACTCAATCTGTAAGTATTCCAGATGATTCAACTCAGGTGGAGGAAAGTAACCATCGACCTAATGGCTACCAACAAGAACAAACAATTGGAAAGATTCTTCTCACAGTTCAAGGAACATCAGTCCATGGGATAGATGCACTGTCAATACCATGGGCGCATGTCTACTCCTACGTCTTTCCCCCATTCCCAATGACATCACAGGTACTGATGAAGGTCAGACAGTTCTGGAAAATAATCATATTGATTGCACCTTACTGGCCACAGAGAGCAAGGTTCACCCCAATAATAGCAATGACCATGGACAACATCAAACTGCCAAAGAGGCCAGACATTCTAATACAGGGGTCAGTCAAACACCCATGCCCAGACAATTTACACCTCATTGCCTGGCTCCTGAAAGGGAGAGACTGTTAAACGTTGACTAAAACAACTCCATCATAGACACACTCTTGCAGTCATGATGGAAGACTACGACAGTGACCTACTCCAGACAATGATACATATTCACCAGGTGGTATAAGGACAAGGCAATAGACCCCTCAAGAATATCTGTATCAAACATACTATTATACCTACAGCAGGGTCTAGACAAGGGACTAGCACTGTCATGTCTTTGGGTAAAGCTCTCAGCAATAGCAGCAGCACTGGGTAACATTGAAGGAATACAACTGGGCTCACACCCAGATATCATTTGTTTTTTGAAAGCAGCGGCCAACATTAGACCCTGAAACAGGTCAAGGGTACCACCCTGGGACCTGACATTAGTCCTTAATGCTCTCACAGAACCACCATTCGCGCCAATAGCAGACATAAACATCTACTGGCTAGGACTAAAGATGGCCTTTCTAGTGGCAATATGTTTGGCATGCAGAGTGGGAGAGCTCACGGCACTATTCTGCCAAGGACCATTTACCATACTGAATGCAGATGGAGCGACACTACACACTGTCCCATCATTCATCCCCAAGGTCGACTTGCAGTTTCACCAGAACCAACCAATGGAGCTACCCACATTCTATGAGGAGCATACACAGAGCCACGAGAAAACCCTCCACACACTAGATGTGAAGAGGACTCGTCATACATACATAGAGAGAACAGAATCAATACGAACGACAGAAAGACTCTTTATTATCTCAGCAGGACACAAGAAAGGAGCCCCAATGGCCAGAGCTACACTAGCATCATGGCTAAAATGAACCATAACGGAAGCGTACAAGGCATGCAACAGAGTGCCACTAATGGGGATAAGGGCACACTCCAGGAGAGTAGTCACCACATCATGGGTGGAATGCAACTCAGCATCCGCACAGGAAATCTGCGCCGCTGCCACATGGACTACCATTCACACATTCGCCAGGCACTACAGACTTGACACATGCCTCCTGAAGAGGTACTCTTTCGCACAGAAGGTACTATTAACAGCAACTTGGAAGAACGACTCAGAAGGGAGCTCCCCCCACCCTAAGGGACAGGGTACTGCTGATTAAGTCACCCTAAGGTAAGAAGTGGGAGTGCCATGGATATACAGGAAACACAATGGTAGTTTACTGACCTGGTAAAGGTGATTGTATTACTGTATATCTATGGCACTCCAGCCCACCCAGGGGAAGCAAAGCAGGACAGAAAAATGAACAATAATAAAGGACATGGTAGAGACTTAAAAGATACTTTATCCAACAAAAAGGGTCGAAAGACAATAGTAGACAAAAGTAGGCAAGACGACATAATATATAAATGTTCAGGTAACCTAGAATAAAGTAGAAATTTGAAATTATACAGTAGTCAAGAGAGTAATGTTACACTGTGTACGCATCTAACAAAATTCTTCACAGCTATGGAAGTCTCATAACTGAGGATTATGGGATACAGACAGGGCTTGGCACTACATCAAAATTTGACCTTAAGGTCACATGTGCAACAGCAGCCTATCAGGTGTACATAACCCTAAGGTAAGAAGTGGGAGTGCCATGGATATACAGTAACACAATCACCTTTACCAGGTGAGTAAACTACCATTGTGTTTGTTTTGACTTTATTTAGGACTGGGTTTGCAAGGATGTGTAGCTCTTCAAGACACTGTCTTTGGCAACCAGTTGTGCTTATTGCAGTGTCTAGGGCTGGCTAAAACCATTTTTTGGGCTGTGGACACATTCTGCAGCCTAACCAGTTAATTTTCAAAGCCATATTCACTCCAAAAAAGGTACAGTTAGGAACCTAGCATGAGTTACTCATGCCTACCTTTTGCAACTGTAACACAAAATATAATGTTTAATCGCTTCTCTTCTTTAGGGAACATAAAGCTGCCAACCCCTTCCCATCTGTTATTTAAATAAACTGGAATAAAAATACGCTGTGGCTGCCATTTTGGCAGCTAAACCTTTTCTCAGTTTGACAGTGGTGTCCCATCCAGTAGCATTCCTCTCAGGGATCTCTTTTGCAATTACTCTCACATAGCCAACTACAGTATCACCAGGACTGCTGTACCAAGCAGCCTGGTTGTCATTTCCTGTAGGTTAGCTCCAATTAGCTAGCATCTAATGGGCTTGCACTTTGCAAGGTTACTGCCCAGTACTTCTACCTAGCTGGTAAATTACCGTGAAGTGCTTTATAAGCTCAGATTCATGTTTGAAGTGACTCAGCTTAAATGAGAACTTTTCATCCTCTATTAGCAGAAATACCCCCAAATGTTCCAGAGCTCTAGCTATCAGACAAGAGATGACAGCTATGAATAACAGAAACCGGTTGTCACGCTGATGTTTAGTTATTTAAGCATTGATGATTGAACAGCTGGTCATTTCTTGAGAATTAACAACTGGGTTAGGAAGATAGTGATCTGAGGCACAGTGGAAAATCACCCCCCTCACACACCAGCCAGTTGTTAATTCCAGGAAATGATTGTCTGTGAGAGTGGTGTTGTGATTAAAAGGACAGTGTCAGCCTCACTTGGCGTCAATGTGTCCATAGTTTAAAAAACACGTTTTATGATTGTTCTCATTCTATAGAGACTGCTGATGCTGATGTAGCTGGTTGTTTGATTCAGACTCCTTTTTCCTTTTAGAAAGCATAAAACTGAGTGTCAATCATACTGGTGTTACCACACCAAAACATTTGTTTACATTTCTTGACCAACTACAACTGCATCTTTCCTGAACTCAGGAACACTCGCAACACTATCTAGCTACTCGTTATGCAGTGGGAATAGATGAGTCTATCGTAGCACAAGAGGCTGCACTGTTTGAGGGTGTTGCTAATGTTCAGAAGTGTGCAGTAAGCTTAGGTAAACAATTTGGAACAAAACAAGGCTGTGTATAACTATACATCCCATGCATTTCAATTCCGATAAGCAAGAAGGCAGATTAAACAACCAGCAACATCAATGAATTTTAGAGAAGGTAAGCAATCATAAAATGTGTGTTTTTACCTAGAAATAATGTGATGCAAAAAAGGTTGGCAGTGTCCCTTAAAAAACCCAACTGCAATAACAAAAATGCGTTACTAGGACATTTTTTTTTTACTTTCACTTATTTATTTATTTAAACTTTTGCACACTGGTGTAACCCCCCCCATTGCACAGGGTTACAGGAATCCCAGTTAGATCTAGTGGCAGGCAGGGAAGGCAGCTTGTGAAACCCCAGTTAAATGGATTTCACACTGTCTCACTCTGGTCTGGTGAACTGGGTGGCAAACTGGTTGACGGGCAGAAAACAGAAAGTGGTGGCAAATGGTATACAGTCAGAAGAGATGCAAGTAACAAGTGGGGTACCACAGGGATCAGTTCTGGGGCCAGTCCTCTTCAATATCTTCAATAGTGACATTGCAGATGGACTGGAGGGTAAAGCTTTTCTGTTTGTAGATGACACCAAGATCTGCAACAGAGTAGATGATCCAGATGGGGTGGGCAGAATGAGAAGAGATCGGGATAAACTAGCAAAATGGTCAGAAGAGTGGCAACTGGGATTTAATGCAAAGAAGTGCAAGATCATGCACATAGGGAAGAGAACCCCTGAAGCCACCTATAGGCTGGGAGGGGAGTTGCTGGCAGTCACAAATGAAGAAAGAGACTTGGGCATCATCATCACCGATTACCTGAAATCATCCAACCAGACCTCTAAAGCAGTAGGTAAGGCTATGGGGATGTTAGGATGTATTAGTAGGGGTATCACAAGTTGTAAGAGGGAGGTAATAATCCCTCTTTACAAGACACTGGTTAGGCTCCATCTGGAGTACTGCGTGCAGTACTGGAGGCCACACCTTCATAAGGACATTAACCAAACTGAGGCAGTCCAGAGAAGGGCAACCAAAATAGTGCAGAGACTGCATCAGAAGACATATGAGGACAGATTAACGGAGCTCAATATGTATACCCATGAGCAAAGGAGGGAGAGAGGTGATATGATCAAAACATTCAAACACCTTAAGGGCATTAACAAGGTGAAAGAGTCTAACATGTTTAAATATAAGAAGAATAGCAGGACAAGAGAACACAGCATGAGATTAGAGGGAGGCCAATTAAGAGGGAATGTGAGGAAATTCTTTTTTACAGAAAGAGTGGTGGATGCATGGAGCAGCCTACCTCAGGAAATGGTGGCTATGAATACAGTGCAGGGCTTCAAACAGGCATGGGATAGGCATAAGGGAGCAATACAGATGAGTATGAATAGATAGGCCACTGACAGAACAAAGGCCAATGGCACATTTCTAAGGTAGAAAAAGAAATGGTCAGACTGAATGGGCCATGTGGTCCTTATCTGCCATCAACCTATATGTTTCTATGTTTCTCAGTCTCAGCTGAGACTAAGGGATGACATCAAATAGAATTCACGCAGCAGCATAAGCCACATTGGAATGTTGCAGCTGGGAGTTAGATAGAACCTTGGGAGGTTTTAATTCATTCTAGTGGGAGACTCAGTGGAGGGAGGAGGTGTACTGCAGTATGCAGTCCCTCTGAGCCCTCAGCTCTGACCAGAGCTACTGTTTGTAGGGTGTGTGTTCTCACCATAAGAAGGACACAGAAGTACTTCAGCTGAAAGTGGTAGAGATTGCTCTCCAGTTGGTTCAGTGCCCCCTCCCTGCGGGGATGGGGGAGTCAACAGCCAGCTTCCAGGAGCAATCCCCTGGCCTGGCTAGAGAGAGAGAGAGAAGTTGCCTTGAAGATTTGTGCTGCGGCACCATGAAGATTTTGTTTGGTTTTCCTGTGAAAGAAGCCTGTGGGGCACCTGCAATCAGGGGTGAGTCTGCTCTGAAAAAATGACCTATGTTTCACCAGAGACTGTTGTTTTAAGTATCTGCTGCTGTGAGTCAGGAAAGAACAGCCAAGTACAGTGCTTAAGGAGTGTATGACTTGAATGCCTTTAATACGTGGGGGTCTACAGGGATGGACTATGCCATTTAAAAAAGTATGTCACAAGTCAGGACACTGGAGTTCCAGAGACTGTAGACTGAATGTGAAATACATTTGAAGTGTTAATCTACAAATCAGAGTTTTTAGAAGAAGAGGTATTAGAATCGAAAGAAATGGCTGGGTATGAATAATGGGAGCAAGAGGTGGGTGACCCCCAATCAGTAGTAACCTTATTCACCTCTACGAGTTTGCTTTGGGACACCTGTTTTTTTGTCTCAGGCACTTGGCCAGTGCTCAAGGAAAGTACCCAGATGTGAGATTGGATGGAAGAATTTCCCTTAATGGAGCCTGTATGTGATCATGGGTGGTAGAGGAGGCCACCAAGAAATGATCCATGCCATATGAAAAGTGGTACAGTTGCTGGCCGGATGTGCCATGCAGGAAAGTAGTCCAAGACTGGTTGGATGTGCCAGGCCAGGGAAATCCAGAGAAGAGTACAAGTTCAGGCTGAGTGCCCAGTGTACTTCTAAACCTGAGGGTTACAGTGTGTAGAAGATGTATTCTGATGTCCGTAAATCTGCATTACCAGGAGTGTAGCCCCATGGGGGTCTATCAATGCTTTATTGTTCTGTTGTGAATAAAAGCCACACTCTAGAATCCCACACCTGGTTTGGACATTACAGTTATTGTTTCCTGTGTCCGGAGTTACTTGGGTGCCCCTGACTAGATGTCAAATCTAGCCAAACTGCAGTGCAACAGTTTTCTCCCTGAGCCCAGGTCCCAGGTAGGGGTTACATATGGAGGCATCGCACAGCGCTAATAACACAAAAAATACCATCAACCCGACCCCTGGGGTTACAGTGGGAAATCCACATTTGGGCTGAAGACAAGAGCCCTGTTCTCAAGTCAGTCTTGGGAAGGACAGTTACAGCATTAAGTAGCTTATAACAATTGATAACAATTGTTGGTTACACATGTACAACAAACGTGTACACAATAATCTATACAGATATTATTATAAATGCAAATATTCTTTAAATTATGAACATGTTTTCACAGAGAAAAGGCCACAGACAATTGATGATTGGGCGAGAGAGTAGGGCATAAAAGATGTGGATCAGCTGGCAAGAGCAGAAGTATGTGACTACTTACCTGACACAGTTAAAAGGGATGTTCAGGTGGGCAAACATTGCATATTTGAAAGTGATACTATACCTAAGGAAAGGTTGCTCCAGGATGAGGGCTAGCTGTGGTGAAGGCTTTTGTGCTTCTTCTTTTTTTCAATAAAGGTTTTTATCCTCCTTGGCTAGAAATAGACAAAGCATGCAAAATTTGCTCCATTAATTAATTTGCAAATTTTGCAGAATTCACGAAATGCAAATTCACAAAATTCACAAATCACGAAGTGCAGAGTTCACCTGTGAATTCTGCACTTCGTGGGAGAAATTCCACACTTCACTGCAAACACTTCACGATTCAGGCGAAGTCAAAGTTTCCCAAGTGCGGTGAAGCTTTGCAAAGCTCCACAAAGTGAGAATTTGAGGCACTTTCCCCAAACTCATTTTCAAAGTTTCAACTTTGCAACATCTCTATCCTTGGCTGATAAGGTGGCTGTTCAGCCCTGTCCCGAGGTTTTAATGGCCTCTTTGTTGCCTCTCTCCCTCTGAATGGGAAATATCCAGATGTCTGCTGCTTTCTTGCCCACCAGAGGCCATGGAACCTCAGGCAGGGCTTCTTGTAGCCTGTTCCCTCTTCCATTTTTCTCCTAGGTTTTCTCATCCATAGGCTACAGCAACCAGGGAAGGTGCATACACATGGAGATGAACGTGCACTCCAGAACTGCCAACCCCTTCCACCCGGCCCTTTCATCAGCCACTCAAGTGTTGGCATTACTATCAGATCTCCACTTGGTGGCAGCCAAGAGCTGGAATTGCTCACCACCCTAGTCCAAGTGATAAGAGGATGGCCACTCAATCCTCTCCCAATCCTGCCCCCTGGCTGACACCCAGTAACCTGAGCTTATTCCTGAACTCTGGTCACAGTTGTGGGAGAGATAAAGTGCTTTACAGCACCTCAACCCTCTGTGCAACTAGGCCAGCCTTGTTATTATTATCCTGCATGCTCTCAGGAGAAGTAGGATCAACCTGGATTGTGGCCTAAGTATGTACACTTGGTTGGGCTTTTTTTGGAGGTCGCTGAGTTAAACCATGTATTGATAATTCATACACTTGCAGATCAGAGTTGACCATCTCAGTCTCCATCTTAATTCTGATGAGAGTAAGCCAAGGCAACTAAAAAGGAGATGGTGATGCATGCCTTTGCCATAACCTAGTGCAAGCCTGCAGATGCTGTCATATGTGGTTGTGACTTTTTGGAGAGTTGTTGCAACCATTGTATAAATTCATTTTGTGGTTAACTCTTCATGGTGAGTGCTGAGGAATGAGCGGTGTGGAGCTAGGATGTGTTACATTTTGATATTGTGTGGTGACAAATGTGTGCTTGGACCCTGTTAGTCAAGCAGTCACTTTGATTTAGTAAAATTGCAACTCTAAATGGTAATAAAGTGTATAGAAAAATAGTCCTTATTCAACTCAATGGAGCACACACATGCAGCCTTCGTTTTCTAACATCACAAAATAGGACTTCATGTGCCAGCATGGGGGTGTGTCAGTAGTTTTGGGAAGTGGCTCCATTTTTGCCTGTGTTGTCCATGGAGAAAATTATGAGGGGTATAACTTTTTATAATGGAAGAAATAAAGGGTATTAATTGTAGCCATCAACTCTGGGCCAGGTGAGGTATAATATATGTCTGCGGGGAGGGGGGAGAGGGGGACTAGCAAGCTGCTCTTTAATATCTATGTGAACACATTATTATATTGCTCATCTTTTTGGGGAGAGAAGAGTCTCCCAGGAGAGTGCTGGTAATGAGTCTGAATTTTGCTGCGTAACCAAGTCAAGGGAATAGACTGCAATGATAAAGTAAAAAGAAAGAAAAAGGGATTGGTATTTATAACCCCTGAGTTTTCATCAGTTGCAAGTCTTGGGTCTGAGTGGTTTGGCTCCAGCAAATTGCATTCTTCAATAAATGTTATCAGATTTGTTTATATAATATGCATTGACTCACATTTTTTCAGATGGTACTAGATTGTCCACCATTTTTTTTCATTATGGACTTTACTCTCTTAAAGAAGTTGGCTTGTCTCCTAATAGTTATGTCATCTTCTGTAAGTATAAGTAGTGAGGTAAGTTTGAAGATGTCATTGTTAGAACCATGAATATGAATTGGCTCCAGCAACATAGCCCTGGCCCTTTGTTACCATGGGCATATCCATATGATGTGCATTAAGTCTTCCTGCTGTGGAGCAGAAACATTTTGGGCTATTCACTCTGGTTTTATCATATCTTGCTGTTAACACATTACTTTTGAAAACCTCAAATTTGTACTAATAAATATTTTTCTTAATTCAGGGTCAGGCAGGGCATCCAAGTAGTGTTTAAACCTAAATCATGTGTTTGCAGTAGCAAACCATCATGAGAAACGTGAATTATTAATGGCCATGAGGTCTTGTTTGGTTCTTGTACTTAAGACTCAGGGATACATTTTTCTCCAAGTATTTATTAAGTGCAGTAGGGCATAGTTAAGTAAGTTATTTAAAAGGGTCCCATACCATTCAGATTCCCTACAGCCACGTGCTTGCCAAGACATTTGTTCAATTAAGCAATTGAAGGGCAGCCTATCTATGTTCATCCTGGAAAGCACTAGTCAGTAGTTGATTTTGTGAATGTCTATCACTGTATTAATATTATCTAATCCTAGCTCAGACCTCATGTTTGCCACTGAACATGACCAGGGCCCCTAGTGCTCTGCAGCAGAATTTTCTAATTTCTGCGGCAGGGCTCCTTGGCTTCTGCGGCAGCATTTTCTGATTTCTGCAGCGTGATTTATTCAGGTCTCTGGCAGAACACAGCCATGTCATTAGTGAAACATGTTGTGATGTCATCAATGACATCATCTGCTGAGCATAGAGGAGGGGTTTTGGGATAAATGAGGTTCAATGCAGGGAAATGCAAGGTACTCCACCTGGGGGCCAGAAACCCAGGCCAAGTGTACACCCTGGTGGGGGGGGAAATGCTACAAGTCTCGATGGCTGAGAGGGACCTGGGGGTGGTGGTGGATGTCAAGATGAACAACTCTGAGACTTGTAGGAGGGCAGCAGCCAAGACCAACAGGATGCTGGGATGCATCGCTAGGGGGATCACCTCCAGAAGGAGGGAAGTGATATTCCTCTTTATAACTGCTTGGTGAGGCTGCACCTTGAGTACTGCGTGCAGTTTTGGAGGCCACGCTTAAAGAGGGACATTAACCTCTTGGAGAGGGTCCAGAGAAGGCAACAAAATGATTTGGGGCTTGGGGGACAGGACCTATGAGGAGAGGCTCAAAGAGCTAAATATGTACACATTGGAAGACAGAAGGGACCAGGGGGACATGATAGAGGTCTTCAGGTACATGAAGAGGGTAAATAGGGGAGGAACAGTCAGGGTGCTTCGAAGGAAGGAGGAAGGGACCACTAGAGGGCATGGGTGGAAGCTGGAGGGGGGAAGATTCAGGGGAGAAAGGAGGAGGTGCTACTTCACTGAGAGGGTGGTGGAGCCATGGAATGCACTGCCTAGGGGGCTGGTTGAGGCAGAGACAGTGGAGGGGTTCAAGAGGGGGTGGGACAGGTACAGGGGAAGGGTTCTGGAAGCAAAATCCAATGCAGCAAGAATATCCAGAACTGGGAAGGGAGAAGCCATAGAAGGCAAGGGGGACAGCAAGATCAGCACCCAGGGTGGGGGCTGACCAAATGAGCAGACACGAAAGACCGTTAGGCCTATTCTGCTGGCATTTTAGTATGTTAGATGGGAAAGAAAGCCTGACACTATGGAAAAACAGTATATTTGAATGAAAATTCACCAAAAACAATTAATTCTGCAGCACTATGTATATTCTGTGGCATGATGCAAATTCTGCGGAAAATTCCACAACCACAGAATCGAGGAATTCCAGAGGCCTTGGACATGACTGATCAAGTCCTAGCAGAGCTGTTAAGAATTTAAATATGGGGACTGTTAAGCTGTTTATTCCTTTAAAGTCCAATGCTTCTGCGCCATAGGAAAGCTGCACAGTATTTTTTGCTCTGAGCCATGTTCACTAGTGGATTTAATGTGCAGCCATCATATGCATTGTTGAATTTTCTTATTCTCAGTGTTGTTGTTTTTCTGTGTTCACTATGACATTTGTGGCATGTTTTGTCCAGTGTCCATTTGCTAAAAAGGTCTTGCCAGTACTGGGTCAATACTGATCATGTGAGACAGCACTGCATTAACTGCACTGTACATGCAGTGCTTGAAAACAGTGACAAGGGTAGAATAGTAATAGGGATTTACCACTACCCCATCACTGCACACTGATGTAAGGAGAGGAGAAGGTGCCTTATGCTGGGTGCCTGGTCAAGCCCCTCCCCTGGTGGAGTGGCAAGGGCACCAGTACACAGCACAGTTGGGAGACCTGGGTCCATGGTTTGGTTCTCCCCCTCAGGTTTCCCCTGCTGCAACTTTTGCCAGCACATTTTTTTTTAAATCAAACTTCCTCAACTCATGAGCTTTCCCCCATCCCCAAAGTCCATCCCTCCCCCCAGAGTTTGTTACTTAAGTTCTAGGGGTGTGGGGATCAAAGTCCCCCACAAAAAAATCCTAAAGACCCTTTGTTGTCAATGGACAAGGTGTGCAGGACAGGTTGGTGTTTTACCCAAGTTTGGTTTTGTGCAGCACTGTTTCACTGCGGTATTCTCAGCCACGTGGTTTTGTCATACAGCAGTATGACCCCATGCCGGTCATGCCTAGGTACACATAACTTGATGTAACTGCTAGTTTTTGCTTACCTAAGTGCCACTGCCTGGCCTCTTTTTTTGAGTCACAGATCATGACAAATGTTTCATTAAAATTGATGACTAGACCAAGTTCTTTAACTCTGGTTTTCCCGCACTGATGTTAGGCTACCTGGTCTATACTGTAATTGCCAGCACCCTTCCTGCTACCACTTTTGTAGAGTGGAACTACATCCTTCCTCCTCCTCCCATCCTCTAGAATCATCCCTATTTCCAGTGAGCTGTTAAATAGAACTGTCAGAGGTGCAGCCAGTATTTACCTGAGCTCCTTCACTACCCTTGGACCCACCCCCATCTGGCCTCATTGCCTTGTCCACTTTCAGATTAGTGAGTCCCTTCAGGACTCTCATCTCCAAACAAGAACTGTTGTCCACCTTCCTCTCTCCCTCCAAAGCTTCTGTTATTTTTTTATGGCCCCTCACCATTTCCTTCTTCTATAAACAGTGGACAAAAATATTTGCTCAGGATGTCTGCTGTTTTGTGACCCCTCTTTGTACAGTACCCCCTTAGGTTATCACCTTTAATGAAGCCCAAAGTGGGACATTTCATACTGAAACATGATTTTTCACAGGACAATATGTAACCTCAACTACTGCAACAGGCTTCTTTTTTTCTAAATAATCAGAACTAAGACTAAGCATTGTAATTTTCCACTTGTTCATATTAATATTTGTTTGCTATCATATTAAGGTCTTTTATTTCAGGTTCTTTTAGGTATCATAGTTTTCCACAACTTCTAAAGGAAAATAAGACAATATTATCTTGAACTATAAGATCAGGACATTTAAGATTTTTTGTGATTTTTCTGAGGACACAGCCACCCAAAGCAGGACTGTCCTGACAAAATAAGCACCAGTGGTAACCCTAGTCCCCTTCTTTTTCTTTTAGGTAACAGAACCAGGCCACCCTTCCCAGTGATGGAAATATTTTGCACACTCTTAAGTGACTAGGATTCCTGTGCATGTGCCTGTCACCTGGAGTGGCAAATGCCATTTTTCTTTGCTGTTTCCATCTGTAATCTTAACTGAGGCAACACATTCTCAGGTGCAGGACTGTCTCTTTCATTGTTACTCAATATATATTATAGCTTAGGTATCTACAGTAAGTTGAAAATACAGTTACTTGAGGCAATAATGGCTTTCAACAGGCAGGGCTGCAACCCATAAATTCAAGCTCTGAAAATTTTTTTCCCCAGGTCTATGGAATTTTTCCTGCCTGCTAGAATTAGCAGACTGGTCTTCATTCACAACATAGTTAGCTGTGCTATTAAATATAAAGATTATCCTCTGCCCTCTATTAATAATGTAGCTGTTGCAGTCAAGCAGGCAGCAATAATTTTTGTTGCACTTAAGAGGTAGTAATGAAAGCAAAATGACATAAAAAAATTTAATTAACATGTCATATGATACCTGAAAGAGAGCAACGTTTCAGTCTAGCCTGATACATACAGTAATTTGTGTGTGTGTGTGTGTGTAAGCAACTGCGAGAAAGCTTAGAATACAAGTAGATGGCAATAAATATTTTTTTGTCATTAATTAAAGAAAAGGATAAACCTATAACTGAACTCTGAAACTCTGGACCCTTTACTAATGTGCTTAATATTGACTGAGTCACATATATTTATATATATGTTATTAGTAGGGATGGGAGGGTCAGCAGTTACCTGGTGGCATTAATTATTTCCAAAAGTTTCTGATTTACTCTGGTTTGCCAGAACAGGTAAATTTTCCACAGTCAACCAGAACCAGGTAAGAGGCAAATCCAAACTTGGCAAAATGACAGAGCAAGGTTGCCCCTATTCCCCTTTGATACGCTTTTTTTATTATGTCATTTAATGTTTAAAATAATTATTTTGTGGGGACTTTTTCACCCATTTCTCATTTTTAACAGAAATAAAACTACCAAATCACTCTCCTTACCTGGACCAGATCAGAGCCAAGTTACTGGTACATCCTAACCTGGTCAGTGGTCTCGACTGGATCAAATTAGTCTAGCCACAAATGACTCTTACTTCCAGAGTCGAACCAAAGTAGGCCTGTTTAGGACATGATCAACCTCTAACACAGATCTGGTACTCTCATCCCTGATTATTAGGTCACCAAGACTGAGAGGGCCTTCTCTTGAGTTGTTAGGCAGAGAGAACCATAGATTGAAGGTTAGTAGTTCTGGCACTGTAAGAATGCCAACATTGACAGTCATACAGTTGTAAGACAGAGCTCTGTCACCCTACCAACATATTTGAAATCATCTTTTAATATATGGATTGTGAAATTAATACTACTTTAAAGCATACAGAAAATTTCTAGTAATGCCATTGCACCACAAGTGTTAATACCATTGCTCAAAAGTGATAATACTATCATTGTGAGCCCATAATACTATCGTTCAGTGCCCTAAATGATAATATTATCACTGAAACACAACAGCGCAAGTGCAAGTCTGCCTATGACACCAACCTAGGTTTGACAGGCGACTTGATATTTTGCAAGCATGCCTTCTGATTAGCCGCTTTTCATTTGTGGGTGGACGAAAGATGTTTTAAAACACGGTGGCCATCTCTCTGTTAGCGAGACTGAATCATGTCCACTCCTCGGTATTTCTCCGGTTGTTTTTTTCATTTTCCACCAAAAACAGACTTAACTAGCTGATCCTGTCTTCACAAGGAACAGAAAGGTAGGACTGGCTATCAACTACCTCTTGTAGGAGGGCAGGGGAAGACCGGACTGACAACTGAGACAGTGCGGTGGTGGTTGGCCAGGACCAACAGATGCATTCAGTGCAGTGGCTGACTGCTCACTACAGAAAAAAAAAATGGAGCCATATATTAAAAAAAATAATGGATAGGTTTCTGTTCATTACCAGTGAGTGATACATCTCAAGGTTCCTATGAGTCCAGAACCTCTCAATGGTATTACTCACTGGTAATGAACAGAAACCTATCCATTATGCTATTTATATTTGATATCTCATAATATTATTAACTCAATCACAGCGCATGTCATGGGGGATACCAACAAGGTAGAGGCGGCCAGTTGGGGTGGGTCTGCACAATAGCAATGGATGTTGCTACATGTATGCACTCGGGAGTGAGGTGGGAGCAAGCACACTCCAGTGAGGGGAGGAGGGAGGAGGGTTTTGAGGGGTGGTGTCATGGTGGGCTGCAAAGCTGGCCCCATGGTGTGGTGGGTGGGTTTGTGGCTTAGGTGGTAGGGTGCTGGGTTCGGGTCTGGGGCAGGTACATTTTGTTGCACCCGGCCCCAATTTTTTAACGTTTGCACCCCCCCGACATACACCCCAGACTGAGAATCCTTAAGTAGTGGGGTGCATGGGTTCAGCCCTCCACATAAAATGTTAAAATGCAAGTCCCCGGTGCCATTTTGCTGTGTGATGGGGAGTCAGAGTGCCGAAATTGACTTTCAGTTCTCTGACTTCGCCATAATGGCAATCACCTTTCGGCAGTCGCCATTATGACATGGAACCATTAAAAGCTGTTTATATGTATTGCATTCTATAACTGGTAGCTATTTCTTTATGATTTCTATACATAGTATGTAGTATATGCCTTTATATAGGTTAATGCTGCTTATCCTGGGTCTTGGCTTATACTCAACACCTCTCACCTTGCCTCATTTACCTTTCTGAACTGAATCTGTACACTCCACTGTTCATAGTCACTGCAACCTTTTTTCATTCATGACTGTACATTGTCTGTAACAATGCCCTGCCTTACCAATACTGCTGATGTCTCGGCCATGGCATGCCTCCCAAGTGTCAACTCTTGGACCTGTGCATCTACCCACTTAGCAAATCAGTAAGTAAGTGCACACCCCATTTCACAAGTGAAGCATGACACTTTTTCAATTGCTGAGAGGGATGAGGCCCTCTGTTGATCATAAGAGGCCTACAAATGCAAGCAACTCCTCAGCTCTGAACAGTTCAGTCATCACTGATGATATATAATGGGTTTAATCCGGCATGGGAGGATCATCTGTGGTCTGGTTCTGAGTCTTACTCTGATCTGTTTCCAAAACATTCTGACTTATTCTGGTTTGCCAAAGCAGGTATCATTTCCAGATTGGTCCAAAAGCAGGTCAAAGGTAGATCCAGACCGGGTCAGGTTGACAGGATCAGGTTACCTCTTTACACTCTTCATAAGCCGCCCTTTGTTTATGTCTTATTTTTAATGGGTCTGAAGCTGCAAAACCACTTACATTATATGGGCTGGGTCAGAGCTGGATCACTTGAAAATCCAAACCTGGTCAATTAATTGGACTAGGTCTTGAGTCCCAAATTACGCTGATTTCTATTCCAAAGTCAGGTTGAGACAGATCATCCCGGGGGAGCTAATCTGATATGGATCTGGTCCTCCCATCTCAAGGTATAATTGAGTTGGGTTGAGGTGGATTATTTCCGGGGGGGGGGTCTTCTGATCTGATAGCAAGCCAGTCCTAACATCCCAAGTTATAATTGAGTCAGGTCAAGGCAGATCATTTTGGGGTGGTCTGAAACAGAGACGGCCCTCCCATCCCAAGGTATAATAAAAACTGCATTTTGTGGAGAACGCAGAAAAACACTGTAACTACTTATGTACTTGTAGGGAAGTATATCGAAAATGTGAACATTTCTGCACCTAACCTCTGGACCCCTGGAGCAAATTAGTGCCTGCAGTTAAGCAAATAATAAACACTGCAAGTGCTAAAAGCACATACCTGTTTAGAACAGCATGGTATAAACCATGCTGCAGGAACCCCACCAGCGCTACCCCTGTTGCTATTCACACTTACAGGAGAAGGGGAAGAGTGAGGAAAGTGTGGTCACTGGCCAAGCTGCCTCCGTGGCAGAGCGGGTAAAGGCAGCAGCTGGGCCAGGATGGATTGGGAGACCAGGGCTGTAATCCTAGTCTCCTCTCAAGATTTTGCAGCTGGAAAAACTGATATTTTTTCACAAGGGGCTGTGGAAACAGTAATTCCACAGCCCCAATAATTTAATTTTTCCTTGTGATCTGTTTCCCTTGAAATTAGGATCTTTAATTACAGGGGTACAGGGGGCATAGCCCCCCACCATCGGTGGGGTGTGGGGGTATAGCTCCCCACAAAGAAAAATGTTTTAAATTTTAGTTTGCTTTTGAATGGTAGTGGCCGTCCAACTGCTACCATTCATGCTGTGTATTCTGGTGGCATTTACTACTGCCGCTGTATTGGAGAGTGCTGTCAATACAGCACTGTTCTAGATGGTGCTGTTTTTACCAGTGCTGTTTGGACCTTAAAGCATACTCAAATATACTTTCCAAAAATGAAGGGCAAATTCAGGCACAAATCTATTTTCTCCTCAAAATCTATAATCCCACTGCAGGCCACATGAGGAATTTGTCCAATTGGGAGCAACAGGAATCTAAGGAGCAAAGTAGCAGTTTGTGCCTATCACAGGTGATTGCTCCTTTTGAACAATTTGCCATATTTGAAGTTCCCCATGCAAATGACCTCATAGCACAGTCAAAGTGCTATGATGTCATTTACATCCAATTATGGCCATATTAAAAAGTGAGAAGTAAGCTTTTGCTCCTCAGAATATGCTGTGTGAAGCTCCCCACTCCCACCAGCACCCACCAGTGCTGGGATGAAACAAAATCTGCAGGAAGTAACCCCCTTCCCTCGATACCCATGCCCAGTTTCAATTAAACTTATTTGGTAATCAGTTGAACTCCTCACCCTTTTTCCACACACCCAGTTTAAATTAGACTCCCCCTGCTACAGTCTCAAGACAGCTGCCAGTGCTTACCATCCACTTACTCCACAGCCAACCACCATCTGCCATGCGCAGATACTGAAATAAAACAGATGTCCGAAATCAATCATACTGCACATGTGCGCAGACTTAGGCTTTATTGTAATACAATACTTCTTTTGCCATAAGTTTTATAATGTATACAGGAATACCACCAAACTTGTGGTTGACTTAAGAACACTCCCACCCCCACCCCCACTTGAACATATAAGTGGGTCCTTTTACAGCAATGGTGCAACCCAAAAATGACTTTTTCAAAATGCTAGTTTCAACTACTATAAATAAAAATATTGGCATACTTGTCAGATCTACTTGTCAAAGTACTTCTATGTTGCCCATCCTGAGTTTTTGCTATTATCTCAATCCTGACCCTTACAGGTCTATAATAGTATTTCTAAGCTAGATATGGTGGCCATCTTTTCTTTTGTGAAACAAATTGAAGTAAAGCATTAATAAAATATTCACATTTTGGTGGAACTGCAACAGCTTACCACCAGATGAAACTATGAGATGCCTGTAATGTTTTTTTTTTTTTTTTAATAAAGCTTTTTTTCCTCCAGCTGATATGTGAGCAGGTTAGGCAGTCAGTCAGCCCTGTGTCTGCTCCCCACAACTGGGAGACATCTCTCCTGGTCCTAACTAGACCCAAGTTCTCCCATGGATTGCTTCCTGTGGTGGGGTCAGGAGGGGGAGGGCTGTTCTCTCCCCCAGGACACAGACCTTATTCTGTTCCCGCATGGGCGGGGGATGGGTCAGAGACAAATGGGCAGGGCTTCAAAAAACCCATACCATTTTTCTTTTTCTATCCTTTCCATCCACTGCCACAGACAGGCAGTAGTGTGTGCTATATGGAAGCACATATGCACTACGCCAAACTCACATCCCCCTTTACAGGTGCTGCACCAGCCTGCATTACCACCAGGCCCCCAACTAGTGGCAGTTGATGACAGAACTAACAAGCTGCCTCCTCCCAGAAAAGAAAAGCAGTCTGTTGGATGCTCAGTCATCTCCTCGCTGTTAACCCCCAGCACCCTACTTCCAGTCCCAAACCCAGATCACTGGCATGGCAACAGGTAAGGCGTTCAGCAGCTGCTCAGTACTCTGCACCACTGGGCCTGCAATCTTATACAATGACAAAAGGTATGGGAAAATGTTTTGCCCAGTTTTACTGCACTTCTGCTTTAATTTCCACTCTAAATATGTTTTTTGTGGCAACCAAGTCTTTCAGAAGGGGTTACAAGGGGAGGATACAGCAGCAATAGCAAATCAAAAGCAATGTGCAATGTGCAAAACAGATGCAGGGCAAGAATACAGATTCACAATTGGCAGATTTTACAGTTTACATGAAGCTCCAATTGAACAAAGTACCAGAGCACCTGGCTTCATGGTTTAGGTCTTGGTGCCACAAACATTGTGTATATTACCAATCAATGTTTTGAATATCAATCATTTTGTGTGACACAGACTTTTATTTTTTCTCTGCCATTGGCGTGACGACCCTTTTGTGCAGCTTCAGAAAAACAGCTGAGCTGGGTAGCACAGGAATAGTAGACCCCAAGTTGGGGCATGGATGCATACAGTACATGGACAACAATCCTGACTTCAACAGGTCTTATAAAGAATTGCACTTAGCAGATGTGACTATCCTGGGAGCCTAATGCATGTGAGTGAAAGTGCAGGACTGAGAGATACTCAGGGAGACCTAGTGGGGAGAAAAAATGACTGGGGCACCAAAAAGGAGGAGTTCTGGCTATTCCAATGGGATAGGATGGCTGGGGAAAGGAGTAGGTGGCACTTGTTTCAGTGGAGTGTGTCAATGTGAAGAAAAAAAAGAGAATATCAGTAACAAACAGGTCCACTGAGTTCTTCTGGTCAAGTTAAGAGAAAAAAATGGGGAAGGGGCAATATAGTCACCCAGGAAGGAACTACAGAACTGCAAACAGCTCATCTTAGCTTGCCAGATACAATGGTAAGCACTTTGCAAAGGTTAACTTTCACAAGTGAAATTCTGGTGGCATTACCTATTATGCAACCATAATTTGTGCCAGTTAGTAATCTGTGATATGTCCACTATAGCTATAAAACTACTTGACTAAATTTCTCTAGCTTTGTTAGATTCTAGGATCCACTAACGTTGACCATTCACACCAAATTTCAGGTGTATACCTACAATAGTAGGAAAGCTGCAAGAGTCCACATTTAAAAAAATTTTTTTATGAAATGTCACACATAATTAAAAAGTGAAACTATAAATCCCAGTAAAATAAAAATCCTTAATCAAATCCCTCCATATGTAATAGTTTATGTGACCCGTCCAGGTATCTAGTGTCATGATTCTCAAATGGAACCACCAGCATAATTTTCTATAGCCACAGCACTCTTTAGAGCTCCAATTATGAAAGTAATGGAATGCACAACTGCTTACCTTTAAACAAACTTGGGCAATACATTCCAAGTGAAAATATATCAAAGACTTAATTAAATTTATATTGTGCGAAAATAAATGTATTATATTTGGAGGGGGGTGAGGATTTATCAGAGGGTATGGGGAAAACAAATAAGGAGTGGGGCCACCAGTAAGTTCTGATGGCCTCAGGTTGAAGCCCTCTGAAGTCATCAGGATTTGGTGCTTGAAAATAACTGATCTAGCACCACTGGTGGCCAAGTTATAAGCAAAGAAATATTTTCACAAAAAATAAAATGTCAGCCTTTGAGGCGCAAATTCAAAACTACTCATCCAAATTTCATGACTTACTGTAAGTAAGCATGTACATTCTCAGGTCCTTAGCTCATCAGAAAGCTGTTATGACCAAATAAACACATTTGTAAAATTTTGAGAAACACCACAAAATCTTACAGACTTTCATGAATGTTTGCCAAAATGCCACAGACTCAGAATCTGCTATTTCTGCACAGCCTCACTAGAGACTAGGGCATAAGCATCAGGAGCAGATTAACTCTAATGGGCAAATATCCTGCTTTTCAAGTAAATATCCTTTCTTGCAAAGAATAGAATGGAGAAGCCAGAATAATTTTGGAATGTGGATTGTGCCTCTTAGTTTTTTTGCTGTTTGCCTGAGTCTCACTTTAAAAGCAGGGAAGTAAATATTTAGTCAATGCATGCAGCTGGGAGATGGCAGCTCAGAAGACTTTATTTTCCACCAGGTGCCTCAGAAGACCTGTCACGTGCTCTAATTTAATAGAATAAAATGCTGTCAAGTCAATAAAAAAACAATGTATTTTATTTAAAGACAGGCCTTTTAGTAGAGTCTAGTATCATAAATGCCCCCATAATAATAATACTAATATCATCATAATATTTTATTACTGACCATGCAGAAATGTGAGCATATGTCATTCTGATGTCATTGTTGTTTTGTAACCATTTTCAGTAATAGTGTAATAAAGAATGGCTAGCATGACGATATTCAGAATTACATAGCAACATTGTAGCTAGGGGATGGCAGTATGGCCTAGATGTTAAGCCAATAAGCTATGAATTAGATTTATACATCCAGTTGACCTAGGTTTGATAGCTACAACCTTGACTTGCATACTGTGTGACCCTGAAAAAGTTACTTAACCTTTCTGTTTTCACAGGTCCCCCTGTAAAAGGGCCTTGCACCCAGTGGGCCTTACCCAGTTACCAAAGAGCAAAAAAAAATAGTATTGTGGTGATGAAAAGAGTCTATCTTGTTTAACTGTCCTGCCGTACAGTGGTGATTATAGCCTAAGTGTGTAATGACATGCATCCAAACTTAATTGCTGATATGCTACTCCAATTTATGCCATGAACGTGCAGTGTTTTCTCCCTCTGGAGTCTGCCTAGTCCAGTTTTGAAACCCTTAACATTGCTTAGTTTCTATTCGCATGCCCAAGGATGAGAAATGTGTTCATGGGAGAGAAAAGTTCAAGTTTAATATTTTTTTGTTACTAAGTCAATGTCTGTCAGTTGAGCTGAAAAGTTTCAACCATTACCTATATAGTTCAGAATATATGTGCTTTTCTCTATAACTGATGTTTGATTTTGGAGGTTTGCCAAACAAGTCAAGGCACAGCATATTTAAAAAATCAAAAAGTAAAAGCTGCTCTGAGCGTATGTATTTCCCATTCATCCACAAGGTGAAAGATGTCACTAGACTCTCCCTAGAGAAATAACATACTGTAGTATGCAGCAGTCCATGTATTATTCTTTTTATAGTAACCCAAGTATAGACAACTACAGGACCATCACCAGCTAGAATCTAGCCAATTATATGTGTATTGTGCTGCACTTGGTTTTAGCTGGATCTAATTTTACACAAGTGCATTTTGATTTGTGTGTACTAAAAGTTATTACAAGGAATGCACTTGTATGACTTTACATCTAAAAATGCAATAAAGAATCTTACCCTGCCCATATTCATGGCCCCTGGCTCTTTGGAACACCTTCAGTCCTCAGCTCTGTGGCCATGCATCTAAACTTCTGCAGCAGATTTATATCATTCCATTTACAGAAATGATTTATAACCCAGTCTTGACAAAGATCATCAGCGTGAAACGTTTACTGTTGGTGGAAACTGCACTGCTGCAGAATGTTTGAGAATATGTCTGCTTTTATTATTCTATGACTAAACCCCAGTTTATTTTGCATTCCTTGACTGTGAAAAGAGCTGCTACAGAACCTAAATGGTAACTTCTGCAGCTACACATGCATTTTGCAGCAATATCCAAATTCTGCAGATGATTTTGCCACCTAAATACTGCTGAATCCCCTTTTTGAATTCCATGGAATTCCAAAAAGCATTTCTACCATTTTCCATGGATTACATAAACTGTGGAATGATTATTTGCAGATAGCAAAAAAGAATACGCCCTTTAGGTAAACTGTGGGTTACTAATCTGTGAAAATTATTTCACTTTCAAAATTTTAGAATTCCACTGCTGACATAATTCTGTGGAATTAGGCTGAATTTTCCAAAATTCTATATAATTTTATTTCATCAGCATTTAAATATTCCATACAGCACTGTTATCCAATGTATTCACTACTGGTATAGAAACTATTCCTAAATGACCCATTATAGGAAAAAGATAAAAGCTAAGGTTTATTGTCCCATAAATTTACAGTAGCAACTTACAGTGTGGCAGTGTAGCTCTGTAGTATCATTCATGTAATTGTATCCAATTATAGAAAAATGTCTGAATGAACATGGAGACTTCTGACTTCCAGACTGGCTATGTTCTAAGAGTTATGCTAATGACTGAAACCCCTCCTGTCCTAGAAGCCTATTAAAATTCAAACAATAAAATAATTAATTAAAAAAAAATGTGAGTTTAATAAAAGCATCAAAGCAAGACCAGAAGTTAGGTTTAATTAATCTAACCAAAGAGTCTGTCTAAGACATATAGCGTTGCCTCATGCCTCATGATACTCCCATTGGGTAAGAGTAAGTCATGGTAACCTGACCTCAGAGTGCACCTTAATGCATAAGTAAATCTGAACTTGAAAGAATGCCATACATGCATGTCTGTCCAGAGCACACATTAAAATTGTTAATTGTACTAGAAAAATCAGAGCTAGAAGGCTCAGCCAGAAGAAACATTTGCACAGACTCTCAAAGGACCACCTTTTATTGTAATATGAAAAGATTCTGTAGAATTTCATAAGCTAAAAGTAAATTTGTAACAGGAATACATCATTTACTCTTAATATATTACACATGGAATCTTCAGCTTTGAAAGACAGATGATTTCTTCTGAGGCTGAGTTAAGCCTCCACCAGAGATTTTGTGTCAATAAATCAGGACTACATGTGCCTTACTGGCTGTAAACAGAGTACAGATATAAAAATCTAATCTCAATCTTGCTATCCAAATTTGAGGGAGATACCTTTCTTTGAGATTTGAATATTGCACTGTCAGCCCAGTGATCAAGGTGTCAGTGTTGGTCAGTTGGTTGCACATCTGCCACTGGGCCAGAGGGTCATAGGTTCTTGCTCAAACTGAGACTGGGCTTATACCATAAAATTCTGGTGCTAGCACCTGAGTTCAGTCCTGGGGGGGGTGCCATACTGTTGGAGTGTGCTGTCCTTCGGATGAGACTTTAAACTGAGGTCCCTTCTACCCATCTCTGGTGCTGTCCTGGTGGGTGTCCAGGTGGAAGTAAAAGAACCCAAGGCACTTTTTGTGAACAGCAGTGGATTTTCTCTGGTGTCCTGGCTAGCATTTCCCTTACCATAAAACTGGTTGCAATTGTCCAAGGATGTGTGTGGGTATTGTTGAGCAAAATGGCTGTTACTACACATTCAGACACTTCACTACCAGTCTCTCATTGCTTGTAAAGTGCTTCAGGATACAATGTGTATGAAAAGCACCATATAAATGCTAATCCTTCTTCATCTAACTTGCTCCAGTTGTGGGATGGCATGGTCAACTTTTGAACAGCACAATTGATATTAAACTATTCCACCAATAAGCTGCTTTTTATAGAAGTTGTTCTTAAGCTGGTTAAGAACTGTAAAACAACAAGAGTTGCCAATGCATTACAAACTGCAAAAAAATCTATGATAAACCAACTTCAGTATAGTGCAGTGGTCTAAGGCTCTGATCTGCAAATTTGGTGACATCCAGCAGAGTACACCTGGGTTTGAATCCCACAGCTTCCACTTGCATACTCTGTGACCCTGAGCAAGTCACTTAACCTCCTTGTGCTCCCAGGTCGCTCCTGTAGAAAAACTTTCAGCTTAGTGTGCTATACCTGGTTAAACAACTAAATAAAAAAAAAAAACTTATTGGCATAGCAGTTTAATGTGGATTGTACTGTACCTTTGGGAAGTGATCTACATGAATTTCTCTTAGAATGTACTTTTCCTTTTTATTGTCTGTGTACTGTTTTGACACTGGGCATGACATCGATACTACAAACTATGATTTGGGGTGTCAGCACATCCCTCTGACATACAGTGCTTTAGTGGATGTGTGGTTTGGAACCGGACACCAATACAGAAAGGAAGGGTTCCATGTGATAACAGTGATCACGGAAAGGCGATCGCCATTAGGGCTAGTGTACATCACCGAAAATCAGTTTTGGTGATGTACACTGCCAGCGCAAAGCAAAAGGGCACTGGAGACTTACTATTTTTATTTGTTTGCCCCCACACCCCCACTACGGATTCTCAACTCCAGGGGTGCATGTTGGGAAAAATAAACAAACAAAAATTCCCAGATGGCACACAAAATAGCTACTGCACCTAGGACCGAACCCATTACCCTCTGCACCCTAGCCTGCCACCCACCCACTATGCCACATGGCTAGCTCAGCAGCTGACCACCACACTACACCCCACAAACCCTCCTTCCTCTTCCACTCATTGCACGGCATGCTTACTCCCCCGTGTGTGTGTGTACATATAGCAACATCCTGTCACCATATTCATGGCCCCTCCCATCTGGTCACCCTCCCTGCCCAGTAGCCCTGTGCACAGGCACCGTGATTGAGTCGCCCTTTTTGAAAGCACTCAATCACAGTCACCATTGTGACAAGCTACCAAAAGAAGTATTAGAATGTATTATGTCAGTGAGAACTTCTGCACCATAGCAACACAAATCTATAACAATGCATGTACATTCTGAAAAGATGAACAAAACTACCATACAGTAGATCCCACCAGGACGCAACACAATTCTGAAGAATTCTGCAACAGTCTTACTATGGAAACAATGGCAATTAATCCCTTTTGTCATCATGCAGGAATCTGTGACACTGCATCACATCCTGGTGGGCTCCACTGTACCATAGCAACATGCATGTTGGGGGGGGGGTTGCAAAACAAACAAAACAAGCAAAATGTCAAGTCACTTTTTAAATGAATATTAAAAAGTGTTCTACTGTCTCCTTAAATTTTCAATGAAGGCCCTCTTAAGTGCAATAAGCCACTTTAGAGTGGGCATTGTAGGGAAACAAAACACTTCCCAGATTGTAGAAGGTATTCGGAAGTCACTCATATGTAACAATGCACAAATGTGTGCAGTGATTCCCTATAATGCGTACCTTAGCATGACTTGTTGGTTTCTTAAACAGCAATACATATCGCAGAGGTTAGCAATAAATATGCCATACTAGTGTATTCATGGCTGCACCAAAGGGTAACCGTACTACAATAAAGTCGGTAATGCTTCAGCAGCTACTGTAGTCTCTCAGAGCAGTAAGGAGGAGGTGGAAACGGTATCAGTAACTGCAACTTTTCCAGAAAAAAAAGTACGATAACTGTTTTGGGGTCCTGAATATTAACATACAGTGGCTATGCCCAGTAGTAGGGAAGAATTCTAAGTGGTGTTGAACAACAGGAAGCCTGTCTCCGATGAGCAGCATAAGAGTTCCCCAAGATTACTCTTGCCAAATGTTTAATCATGAACCTCACATAAAAACATAAATCATCATTCTAATGGTATTGAACAATTCACTTGAGTCCCTTCAATGCACATTGCAGTTGTCCAGGACATTTACAAAGCTAGCTGCCAGGAGCATGGAGATCAATACCCTTAAACCCCTGGGCCTCCTAATGACTCTAGACACCTGCTGCTTCAGTAGTGAGGCTACAGTGACATATCACCTTCGGTATGCATTTCAGATACAAGCAGAATTAGAAATCATAGAATCAGTTTTTGAGCCAATCAGGATCATTTACTTCTAAACTACTTTGTAAATCAAAAGCCATGTGCTCTTATTAAGTCCTGTACTTTCCTCATCAGTGGTATGTCTTTATTATTTCATAGAATGTTGGGGTATATTTTTGTGTTTTTGTTTACCGGGTAAGTGTAGTAGACTGACATAACCTGCAGTATTTTCAGGCATTACCAAGACAAATAGATAGGCACAGAAAGTAAGGAGAGAGAGAGAGAGAGAAAAAAAAAAACAGAGGAAAGAGTAAGGATTGCAAACAGTTAAGGGGCCAGAAATAACACATGATTGGAGTGGTGCAGTGCAGTGGCTGTGGAGCAGCAGTCTTCTGGGAGACGTTCTGGAGGATGCGGTGTTGTCCCATCTGCAGGCACCTCTCTGGGCTGAGGGAGGAGGTTGCTCATCTCCAGGCTGAGTTGGCCAGGATTTGTGGGACCTCCTCTTCCATCCAGGGACCACCAGTGCCACTGCCGTTGCCTCAGAGGTTGTCAAGAAAGAGGCGGTTGGACCACAGTGGGCTCGGGGAGGGTGAGGGTGGTGGAACAGAGGCATCCCTCCAGTGGTACCTCTCCACAATTCCTATGCCATTCTGGCAAAGTGTGGTTCCTCTATGGAGGCACCTGCAGTGGAGACCAAGAAGGATGCTGGGAACCTCCACAAAGGAGACCCACAGGAGGGTGGCAGGGGACCCTGCAGGGGAAGGAAACAACTCCTGGTGGGGGACTCCATTGTTAGGAAGGTAGAACTGGGGAGGAAGGGGAGAGGGAGGTAAGGTGCCTGCCTGGCGCCATGGCTTGGAGGGACAGGGAGCGAATCCTCAGGATTGCCGGAGCAGCTGCACAGGGGAGGGAGCTGGATGTCATTGTCCACCTAGGGACAAATGACCTGGCTAAGAAAGGGATTAGAGAAGTGCAGGAAGAGTTTGTGGAATTGGGGAGGGGCCTTAGTCAAGTAGCACGCACGGTAACCTTCTCGGAGGTGCTGCCCATCTATGACATAGGAGAGGCTAGGGTGTTCGCACCATGAGATTCAATCAGTGGTTGAAAAACTGGTGTGGAGCTCAGGGATTTGGCTTCATTGGGGACTGGGGGTCCACCTGGAGTGATGCAAGCCTATACTGGCATGATGGGCTGCATCTGTCCTGGAGGGGAACCAGGATCCTAGGTGATAGGTTTAAATGCTTCATTGGCAAGCTTTTAAACTAGCCAATGGGGAGGCACTGGAAAGGAGCAGGGAAATCCTAGCCCCCCCCAAATAATCATGGTAGTAAGTGCGGCAAACACCAACATAGAGGTGTTGATAGGGAGAAGGGCAGGGGTAAATGGAGAAAGTGACAAAGGCAAGAAGGACAGGGATGGGGCAAAAGGGAGTAAGGCCATCAGGAAATGGAGGGTAATGAGTACCAATGCCCGTAGTCTGGGCAACAAGCTCTCTGAGCTGGTGGCCATGATGGAAGAGGGATGCCTGGATAACGTAGCAGTCACAGAAACATGGTACACAGAGAACCATGACTGGGATGTTAACATACCAGGGTACATAACCTACAGGAGAGACAGGCAAGAGAGAAGAAGGGGAGGAGTAGCTCTCTATGTAAAGGAAGGGATAAAAGCAACTGAACAAAAGAGTAAACATGGAGGAGAAGAGGCACTGTGGGTCACCTTGGAGACTGGAAAGGGCACCACAATCTGCACAGGGGTTGTGTACAGACCCCCATGTCAGGGGGAGGGAATGGACAAGGATATGATAGAAGGCATTCTTAGAATGGCAGAGAAAGGGGAGATGCTGTTGATGGGAGACCTGAATATGCCAGATGTTAACTGGAGCACATTGCTGCAGCCACATCCAAGAGCAGGGCCATTCTTGATGCCCTACAGGTGGCAGGTATTAGACAGCTAGTTTCGAACCCACTCATGAGGGAGCAATCTTAGACCTCATACTCTCAAACGGGGGCAGTGAGAGGATCTCAGACCTAGAAGTGGGTTGCCATCTGGGGACAAGTGACTATCAAACAGTGTGGTTCACATTAAACTCAGCTACAGAGTCAAGCCATACAAAAGTGAGGGTACTGGACTTTAGGAGGGCTGACTTTGGCAAGATGGGAGAGTGCCTCAGAAAAGCACTAGCAAACAGGCTAGAAGGAGGTGGGGAGCAACAATGGGGAATCATCAAAACTGCCATCACAGAGGCAACAAGCCTTTTGCATGAAGCAAATAAACAAATCAAATGAAAGAAAAAGCCACTATGGTTCTCAAAAGAGGTGGCTGAAAGTCAGGAAGAAAAGATAGCATTCTGGAAGTATAAGGAAACACAGAAGGAGCAGGACAGAGAGCTGTACCAGTTAAGGCAGAAGGAAGCAGGGGGAAGTCAGAATAGCAAAGTCCCAAACTAAGGAAAGATAGCCAACTCAGTTAAGAAGGGGATAAAACCTTTTATAGGTACATCAGCGAAATGAAAAGACAAAGGGAGGGATAGTGAGGCTGAATAGAATGAATGGTGGGTGGGCAGAGGGGGACAGCGAAAAAGCAGGGATACTGAATGAATATTTCTGCTCAGTATTCACAAAAGAGGAGGGGGAAATGCCTAATCCAATTAACAGAAGCACTCTTGATAGGGTGTGATCCCAGTCCTTTTCACAGAAGAAAGGGTTCTGCAAGAACTCCTAAAACTGAAGGTGGACAAAGCAATGGGTCCTGATGGAATTCACCCCAGAATTCTTAAAGAATTAAGGGAGGAACTAGTGAAACCACTGGCTACTCTTTTTAATAAATCATGGGAGGATGGTGTGGTACCCGAGGACTGGAGGAAGGTGGATGTGATTCCCCTTCACAAAAGTGGGACCAAGACAGAGGCAGGAAACTACAGACCTGTCAGTCTGACCTCTGTGGTAGGGAAAGTGATGGAGTCACTTCTGAAGGAAAGAATAGTTGAGTACCTAGACGCCAGTGGAGCACAGGACCCGAGGCAGCATGGGTTCGCAGCGGGAAGGTCGTGTCAAACAAATCTAATAGATTTCTTTGACTGGGTGACCAAAGTAGTAGACCAGGGAGGGGCTGTGGACATGGCCTACCTAGACTTTAGCAAGGCATTTGACACAGTCCCACACAAAAGATTAATAGTCAAATTAACCAGCCTGGGAGTGGGTCCCAGGATGGTAGCCTGGGTAAAACATTGGCTGCACAACAGAACACAGAAGGTAATTGTAAATGGAGTCCACTCTGAAGAAAGAGGGGTTACTAGTGGGGTACCACAGGGTTCAGTATTGGGTCCAGTCCTTTTTAATGTCTTCATCAGTGATATTGCAGAGGGACTGGAAGGAAAAGTATGCCTTTTTGCAGATGACACAAAGATCTGCTACAGGGTTGATACACAACGAGGCGTGGAAAGGATGAAAAGGGACTTGGCAAGGTTGGAGGAATGGTCAGAAGTATGACAGCTAGGATTCAATGCAAAGAAGTGCAAAATAATGCACCTGGGAAACAAGAACCCAGGGGAAGAATACACAATGGGTGGGAGGTAGTAACAACAACAAAAAAGAAAGGGACCTGGGGATAATCATATCAGATGACCTTAAGGTTAGCAAGCAATGTGAGAAGGCAGTAGGTAGGGCTGGGGTATACTGGGACGTATAGGGAGAGGCATCAGCAGCAGAAAACAGGAAGTTGTTATCCCTCTGTACAGACAGTTGGTGAGACCCCATCTGGACTACTGTGTCCAGTTCTGGAGACCCCATCTCCATAAGGACATAGACAGATAGAGGTAGTCAGAGGAGGCAACTTAAAATGGTGCAGGGTCTGCAAGAGAAGCCGTATGAGGAGAGACTAAAGGAGCTTAATATGTATACCCTTGAGGAAAGAAGGGAGAGGGGGACATGATAGAAACTTTGGTACCCTCAGTGGAATCAACAAAGTCCAAGAGGTAGCATCTTTCAGAAAAAGAGACTTGCAAGAACAAGGGGACACAATTTAAAGATAGAAGGAGGGCGGTTCAGGGGCAATGTGAGGAAGTATTATTTCACAGAGAGGGTAGTGGATGGATGGAACAGCCTTCCTGAGGAGGTTGTGGGGTCTAAAACTGTGGGAGAATTCAAGAATGCATGGGACAGACATAAGGCAATTCTTGTGGGGGGTAGGAAGAAATAGGCTGTTGGTTAACTAGAATCTGCAGCCTAGCCTGTAGGTAGGGAAATGGGCAGACTAGATGGGCCTAGAGGTCCTTATCTGCCGTCAAAGTCTATGTTTCTATGTTTCTATTTGAGACGCCATATGCAAGCACTAGAAAAAGAAACACAATTTGTTAATTGACCTTATTTTCTATGGTAGTAAAGTCATCTTACAAGTCTTTTTGGTACCAGAACTACTCAGCATTGGCTTATTCTAACCACTAAAGACATTAAAAGAATACTCTCCTTTAAACACAAGAGATGTTTTTAATTATACTTGAAAACATGAAATGTACTACAAGCTCTGTTGACCTATGTCTAGTACATGTTAAAAATGAGCCTTAGTTCATTATATTACTCAGCACTGGTCCTTGTAATAACCCCTCTTCCAATGAATTAGAAGATCCCTTTTGACACAATATAATGCTTTCATACCTTGCAATTAAAAATGATAAAAGAGAACACTTTGTAACAATAAACCGCTTGCACTGACCAATGGCATTATGTTCTGAACAGGTTGTTTATATGTTTCTTGCCAGAGACAAAATAAAACAATATTTTAAGAAAGATCTGAACCTCTGCAATTGGTACATAGGAAATTGAAACTCATTTGGCACCACAGTGTATACCTGTATCTATTTTTGTGTAATGAGGCATGCCAATGAAGAACTGGAGTAGAGAAAAAAGGGATTGGCAAGTTTTTGGAGGCGGCAATGGAGGCTATGGATGTTAGCCATTTTCATAACCAGGTGTGTGAAACAAGTCAAAGCCTTTTATTAAGAATTTATTTAAAATTTGTCTTCACCAGGTAAAGTGTACTAGGACAAAATGTCCAGTTTCCAGTCACTAATCTACCTAATCCTACCTTCTCCACCACCACTAACTCATCTCTCTCTCTCTCTCTCTCTGTTTTGTCTCTGTCTCTGTCTCTGTCTTTCTCTGTCCCCCTATCCACTGTAAATGTATGTATTATTCAGCACTGGTCCTTGTAATAACCCTCCTTCCTCTGGATTAGAATACCTTTTTTGACACAGTATAACATTTTATATCTTGCAATTAAAAAGGATAAAAGAGTACACTGTGTAACAGTTAAGTGTTTACATTCACCAACGTCATTATGTTCTAAACAATTTTTTTAATCTGCTTCTTGTGAGATACAAAATAAAACATTTTTTTAAGAAAGACCTGAACCTCCGCAATTGGCATATACTGTAGGAAATGGAAACTGATCTGAAGACACAGTGTACCTCTGTACCTACTGCGTGTGGCAAGACATATCAATAAAGAACAGAGGAAGACAAAAAGAAGGCTTGGCAAGTTATTGGAAGGGGCAACGGAGACTACAGATGTTAACCATTTTCATAAGCAGGTAGGTGAAATAGGGCAAGGCCCTTTACTAAAAGAATTTATGGATTCAATTTTTTTTCACCAGGTAAAGCACATAGGACAAACTGTCCAGTTTCCAGTCACAAATATACCTAATCCTCTCCTCTCTTCTCCAGCATTACTAATTAATCTTTCTCACCCTCTCTCTCATTTTTTTCCCTCTCTCCCGCTGTCAGTCGTTATCCACTGCAAATTTATATATACATGCTGACAATAAAATCCCAAACATTCTCAGTTCACAGAATACTTCTGCATAAGTATTCCTTTATTATTTGTAAACCATTTTTCTGTATAGAACTCAATAACTAGTAACTTATTAACTTACTGGTAACTACTCTGTTGGTGTAACAGTCCGAACACAGACATGGAAGGTAGTTACCACAGGAACTGGTTTATTAAATAAACGAATATAGTTTGGAACTGCCCCGGATGTCCTCATTAAGTATACAAAAAGGGAGGGGGATGCTGCCCCCCCTAAAAAAAATAAATTCAGTGCTGTTTGCTTGTGTTTTCACAGAAATACTTATTTACTAGCTGGTTACTCATATGTTTTGCCTTAATCATACAAGGCATCTTCAGGGATTGCCTTTTTTTTTATTTATTTATTTGAAATAATTTCACCAGGTAAACATATAGACATACAAGGATAATCTCATTTACAGATATGACCTGGCATATGCAATCATTTGTAAGATTGTTCCTACAATATATAATTCAACAATATTATCTGTTTCTTCCCTTTGAGATGCTTACGTTAGTAACTTCTAGTTACTACTGTTGTATTGTTGCCTGTAAAATTAAGGCAAGAGGCAAGGCAAGGCAGCCTTATTTCTAAGGCACCCAATCCTGGAGGCTCTGGGCACTGAACACAATAAAAACAAAGTACAAAATACAGAAAACATTTGTGAGGTAGCAAAATCTTTAAAACATTCTTAAAAGCATAAATATAAAATATAAAATATAAGATAGATGAGGGTAGAATAAGGGAGATAGCTTAATCGCCAAAAGCCTGGCAGAAAAGATGGGCCTTAAGCCTCTGCTTAAAGACACTAGTTGAGGGAGCCTCCTGGACTGCAGCTGGAAGTATGTTCCACAGGGTTGGCCCAGACACAGTAAATGGTCGGTCACCATAGGTCTTGGGATGAACTCTGGGAACATCCAGGAGGCCCCTCGAAGTGGAGCGGAGAGAGCAGGCAGAGGTTGCAGGCGACAGGAGCTCAGACACGTAGCCTGGACCCAGCCCATACAGGGCCTTATAGGGCCTTATAGGGGAGTAAGCCCACTTTGAAAAGGACCCTCCACCTGACTGGCAGCCAGTGCAGAACATGCAGGACCAGAGTTACATGGCACGACCGACATAGTCCCATCAGTAACCAGACCGCCACATTCTGCACCAGCTGCAGTCTGCAGAGGGTCCCTTCCATGACCCTGAAGTAAAGAGCATTACAGTAGTCAAGTCTGGAGGTCACAAAGGCATGTACTAGGTTCGGCAGATCTTTGGGCCGAATGAAGGGCTTGATCCCAATGATGTTCTGTAAGTGGTAAAAACCACTCTTCACAACAGATGACACCTGATCTTTGAAGGCCAGTCTTCTGTCCAGGATCACAGCTAGAACTGTGGAAGTCCAATCTAAAATTTAATACTGTACACTGATCCACAATACATAAATATATACATTAAATCCAATATTCGAAGTCAGAATTTTGAAAAATCTGCCACAGTTCATTACAAAATTCCAACTTGCACAGAAATTCCACTTGCAGAATTTTATTTTTGCACAGCACTGCATTAATTATATGTATTTTCTGTAGTACTACTCCTTCAAATTGTTTTGAGATTCTTTTCCTTCATTGATAATCGCTTATCAGTGGGAATACTGGTTAAAAAAGGTTTTTGTACTTTAAACAAAAATGAGGTTGACGGTTCTGATATGGCTTGGAGAACTATCAAAACTTTCATAGCTTATTAGAACCATTCAGAACCTCAGAAAGTCTTGTGGTTCTCCTATCAGGGCCCACAGCTCAGCATCATGGACACAAGGGGGAGGGAGGTGAGCACTACTCCCTTCACAAAAGAAAGGGTCCTACAAGAGCTTGCTAAGCTCAGGGTGGATAAGGCAATGGGACCTGATGGCATACATCCCAGGGTACTTAAGGAGCTAAAGGAGGAACTAGCAGCCATTAGCAGAATTGTTTAGTGAGTCTCTGAGCACAGGAGAGGTCCCAGAAGACTGAGAAGGGCTCATGTGATCCTGCTCCACAAGAGTGGTAGCAGGGAGGAGGCGGGAACTACAGACCAGTCAGTCTTACCTCAGTAGTGGGCAAGATTATGGAGGCACTCCTTAAGGAAAGGATAGTGCAACACCTGGAATCCATAGGGCACAGGATCCAAGACAGCATGGGTTTACAAAGGAAGGTCCTGTCAAATTAATCTCATAGATTTCTTTGACTGGGTAACCAGAGTGTGGACCAAGGGGAGCAGTTGATGTAGCCTACCTTGACTTATAGAGCTTTTGACACTGTTCACATAGAAGATTGATAAATAAGCTAGGTAGGCTCGGGGTGGGTCAGAAGTTGGTCAACTGGGTCAGCAAACTGGTTGACTGGCAGAAAACAGAAGTGGTGGTAAATGGTATACAGTCAGAAGAATGCAAGTCACAAGTGGGGTACCTAGGATCAGTCCTGGGGCCAGTCCTATTCAACATCTTCATTAGTGACCTCAGAGATGGACTAGAGGGTAAGGCTTGTCTGTTTGCAGATGACACCAAGATCTGCAACAGAGTAGATGATCCAGATGGGGTGGGCAGAATGAGAAGAGATCTGGATAAACTAGCAAAATGGTCAGAAGAGTGGCAACTGGGATTTAATGCAAAGAAGTGCAAAATCATGCACATAGGGAAGAGAAACCCTGAAGCCACTTATAGGCTGGGAGGGGAGTTGCTAGCAGTCACAAAGGAAGAAAGAGACTTGGGCATCATCATCACTGATGACCTAAAATCATCCAAGCAGACCTCTAAAGCAGAGGTAAGGCTAGGGGGTGTTAGGGTGTATTAGTAGGGGTATCGCAAGTCGTAAGAGGGAGGTAATAATCCTCTGTACAAGACATTGGTTAGGCCCCATCTGGAGTACTGTGTGCAGTATTGGAGGCCACACTTCACAAGGACATTAACCAAATTGAGGCAGTCCAGAAGGGCAACCAAAATGGTGCAGGGACTGCATCAGAAGACATATGAGGACAGATTAACGGAGCTCAATATGTATACCCTTGAGCAAAGGAGGGAGAGAGGTGATATGATCGACATTTAAACACCTTAAGGGCATAAACAAGGTGAAAGAGTCTAACATGTTTAAATATAAGAAAAATAGCAGGACAAGAGGACACAGCATGAGATTAGAGGAGGCCGATTAGAGAGAAGTGAGGAAATTCTTTTCACAGAAAGGGTGGTAGATGCATGAATAGCTTACCACAAGAAGTGGTGGCTATGAATACAGTGCAGGGCTTCAAACAGGCATGGGATAGGCATAAGGGAGCAATACAAATGACTATGAATAGATAGGTCACTGACAGAGCAAAGGCCGATGGCACATTTATAAGGTAGAAAAAGAAATGGGCAGACTGGATGGGCCTTGCGGTCCTTATCTGCCGTCAACTTCTATGTTTCTATGTTTCTATCACTACTTATGCCCTTGAGTTGTCATTCCAAACTCTGTACTCTTCAGACTCTGTGAATAAAAATGAAACTTGAAGGCTGCTGGTGGAGCTCAGGTGTATGCATGCTTACATGGCTAACAACAGATGGAGAGCTATAACTCATAATAGGGGAAGATTGCAAATTACTTACAAATTCAGATTATTTGAAACCTGATCTGTGCCCTTGCAGCAAGTTCTGAAGTCAGACTCCTTTACCATTGTTTTGTGCAGCAGACTCAGAAGGACATTTCAACAGGAGATTCAGTTCGCTCAGGATATCAGAAACAGGTTCAAGAGCAGTACAGTTGTTCTGGACAATTGCACTGCACTGTTCTAAAATACTGTAAATAGAGTTAAAAACCACAAACGGTTGTGAGTGCTCCTAGCATCTCTGACCCAGTTACCTCCCCATTCCCCCCCCTTCCTTCCCTCCCTCGACTATCCTGTTATTCCCCCCACACAGTCTCAGCAATCTGCCTAATGCAGTCCAGCATGCCGAGGTTAAGAACCAGTTAGCTTAAGCTGTTTGTACATATTGTAAAGTATTTGCATTGTATACTCTGTGTTTTGCCCAAAGCATATGTAACCAATGTGATTTTATTTTGAAGTGTATGTACCCAATGCTTATCTGTTCCCATTCTGTATTTGTCATTGACGTGGAGCCTTTGCAAATGAGTCCCTGACTCAAAGGTTATAATTCCTGAAATATTCAATAAATAAATAAAATATCTCCTTACAGTCAGCTACAAACATAACACCAGAAATGTGCACAATGCAAGAGTTAACTCCAGCTGCAGCATGATGTATCACAGTAGGGAGTCTGCAGATGATATTATAACTATTTAATCCATAATGTATTATTTATTTATTTGGATTTTTGCACACCAGGATAACCACATTTAGGAGTATTGCCTAGTGTTCAAGAGTGACCTGAAGGACACTTACTGCAACAGAGTAACAATACAGGTCAGCAAAAGTAACAACATACAGTATAAGCATTTGTACACATACACACATTCAAGTACTTGTACAGTCAAATGCAGGAAGCAACAATAGATGTTACGTTGTTAACAACTGTAAGCCTAGAGAGCTAAGTAAGAGAGGTAAATATAAGAGTAAACAGGAAAGACTCCAGAGAAATGGTTAGTATAAGGAATTGGGAATCGGATTTAGTATGTTTGCAATATTGCCTTGTGGACAGGCACGTAGAGTGCTAAGGATTTTAGAAGTTAAACTTAGCATGCTTGAAGATTTACATTATGGGGGAGTTTTTGATGCTGTCTGGGAGAGAATTCTGGCCAAGGGTTGTGTGTGTGCTGGATACATGGAGAAGGTTCTTTGCTTAAGATCTTAGTCAGAAGGCTTGGATAATAGATCACATAGATAAAACTGGATAAAGCCATTGCACACATTTGAATATTAAGGTAGTCCATTTAATGCTGCATATTTTTTCAGGGGAGAGGAGTTCAAGCTTATTATAAAGGCCACAATTATGAGTGCTTCTGTTGTTGCCAAAGGCAAAACCATTTTTTTTGCAATTAAATATACTTTATTGAAGAAATATAAAAAAGTAAAATACAAAGCCAACAATAAACAATAAGGACAATAACATGTCTAACCAAGAAAAAAGAAGAAGCAAGAAAGAAATGCAAATAGAAAAAAGCCACCCCTTCCAAATCACCCTCCCCCCACCCACTTACATAGAAACATAGACTTTGAGGGCAGATAAGGACCGCTTGGCATACCTAGTTTGCCCATTTCCCTACCTACTGGATAAGCTGCAGATCCTAGTTAATCAACAGCCTACTTCTTTCTACCCCCACCAGAATTGCCTTATGCCTGTCTCATGCATTCTTGAATTCCTCCACTGTTTTTGACCTGACAACTTCCTCAGGAAGGCTGTTCCATGCATCCACCTCCCTCTCTGTGAAAAAATACTTCCTCACATTGCCCCTGAGCCGCCGCCCCCTTCTATCTTCAAATCATGTCCCCTTGTTCTTGCACATCTCTTTTTCTGTAAGATTCTACCCTCTTGGACTTTGTTGATTCCCTTGAGGTACTTGAAAGTTTCTATCATGTCCCCCCTCTCCCTCTTTTCCTCAAGGGTATACATATTAAGTTCCTTTAGTCTCTCTTCATATGGCTTCTGTTGCAGACCCTGCACCATTTTAGTTGTCCTCCACTGGACAGCCTCCATCCTGTCTATGCCCACATGGAGATGGGGTCTCCAGAACTGCACACAGTACTCCAGATGGTGTCTCACCAACTGTCTGTACAGAGGGATAACAACTTCCTGTTTTCTACTGGTGATGCCTCTCCCTTTACATCCCAATATCCCACTAGTCATTCTTACTGCCTTCTTACATTACTTGCTTATCTTTAAGTCATCTGATATGACTACCCCAGGTCCCTTTCCATTTTTGTTGTTGTTAATAATACCTCCCTCCCCCTTCCATTGTGAACTCTTCCCCTGGGTTTGTTTTCCGGGTGCATTACCTTGCACTTCTTTGCATTGAATCTAAGATGCCATACTTTTGAGCGTTCCTCCAACCTTGCCAAGTTTCTTCTCATCCTTCCCCACCTTGTGTATCAACCCTGTTGCAGATCTTTGTGTCATCTGCAAAGAGGCATACTTTTCTTTCCAGTCCCTCTGCAATGTCATTTACGAAGACACTAGAAAGGATCTGACCCAGTACTGAATGCTGCGGTACCCCAACAGTAACCCCTCTTTCTTCAGAGTGGACTCCGTTTACTAGTACCCTCTGTGTTCTGTTGTCCAGCCAGTTTTTTACCCAGACTACCACCCCGGGACCCACTCCATGGCTGGCCAATTTGTTTATTAATCTTTTGTGTGGGACTGTGTCAAATGCCTTGCTAAAGTCTAGGTAGGCCATGTCCACAGCCCCTCCCTGGTCTACTGCTTTGGTCATCCATCAAAGAAATCTATTAGATTCGTCTGACATGACCTTTCTGCTGTGAATCCATGCTGCCTTGGGTCCTGTGCCCTGCTGGCCTCTAGGTGCTCAACAATTCTTTCAGAAGTGATTCCACCATTTTCCCTACCACTGAGGTCAAGATAACAGGTCTGTAGTTTCCTGCCTCTGCTTTGCTCCCACTTTTGTGAAGGGGAATCACATCTGCTCTCCTCCAGTCCTTAGGTACCACATCATCCTCCCATGATTTATTAAAAATGGTAGTCAGTGGTGTCACTAGTTCTCACCTTAGTTCTTTTAGAATTCTGGGGTGAATCCCATCAGACCCCAGTGCTTTGTCCACCTTCAGTTTTAGGAGTTCTTTTCAGAATTCTTTCTTCTGTGAAAGAACTGGTATCGATATCCCCTATCCAGAGAGCTTCTATTGACTGGATTAGGTACCTTCACTTCCTCTTCTTTTGTGAATACTGAGCAGAAGTATTCATTCAGTAGCCTTGCTTTTTCACTGTCCCTCTCTGCCAACCCACCCTCCCCTATATTAAGCCTCACTATCCCTCCCTTGGTCTTTCTTTGCTCCCTAATGTACCTATAAAAGGGTTTATCCCCCTTCTTAACCAAGTTGGCTATCATTTCCTTGGTTTGGGCCTTTCCTATTCTGACTGCCTTCCCCACTTCCTTCTGCTTTAACTGGCACAGTTCTCTGTCCTGCTCCTTCTGTGTTTCCTTATACTTCCTGAATGCTATATTTTTCTCCATAATCTTCCCCGCCACCTCTTTTGAGGACATAGTGGATTTTCGTTCCTTTTGATTTGTTTAATTGCTTCACACAAAGGCTTGTTGCCTCTGTGATGGCACTTTTGATGTTTCCCCATTGTTCCTCCACCCCTCCTTCTTGCCTTTTTGCTAGTGCTTTTCTGAGGCACTTTCTCATTTTGACAATGTCAGCCATCCTAAAATCCAGTATCCTCACTTTTGTATGGCTTGACTCTGCAACTGTGTTTATTGTGAACCACACTGTTTGGTAGTCACTTTTTCCTAGATGGCTACCCACTTCTAGATCTGAGATCCTCTCTCTGTCCCTGTTTGTGAGTACCAGGTCTAAGATTGCTCCCTCCCAAGTGGGTTCCAACACTAGTTGTCTGAGACATGTCCCCTGTAGGGCATTAAGAATGATCATGCTCTTGGATGTGGCTGTAGCAAAGGTGCTCCAGTTAACATCTGGCACATTCAGGCCCTCCATCAATAATATCTCCCCTTTTTCTGACATCCTAAGGATGCCTTCAATCATTTACTTGTCCATTTCCTCCCCCTGAGATGGGAGTCTGTATACAACTCCTGTGCGGATTGTGGTGCCATTTCAGGTGTCCAGGGTGATCCAAAATGCCTGCTCTGTGCCCTCTTTACCCTTTAGTTCCATTGCTTTGATCCCTTCCCTTACATAGAGAGCTGCTTCTCCTCCTCTTCTACCCTCCCTGTCCCTCCTGTAGATTGTGTACCCTGGTATGTTGACATCCCTGTCATGGTTCTATAGTGTACAATGTTTCTGTGACTGCCACAATATCCAGCCATCCCTCTTCCATCAAGGACACCAGTTCAGAGAGCTTGTTACCTAGACTACGGGCATTGGTAGTCATTACCTTCCATTTTTTGATAGTCATACCCCTTTTTGCCCCATCCCTGTCCTTACTGCCTTTTTCTCCATTTACTCCTACCCTTCTCTCTAGCAACTTTTCTATTGTGATGTTTACCTCACTAACTACCCTGATTTTTTTTGGGGGGGGGCTAGGATTTCCCTTATCCTTTTCAGTGCCTCCCCCTTGGCTAGTTTAAATGCTTGCCAATGAAGCATTTAAACCTATCACCTAGGATCATGGTTCCCCTCCTGGACAGATGCAGACCATCACGTCAGTATAGGCCTGCATCCCTACAGGTGGACCCCCAGTCCCCAGTGAAGCCAAAACCCTGAGCTCTGCACCAGGTTTTCAACCATTGATTGAATCCCATGGTGCAGAGCACCCTAGCCTCACCCATGCCATAGACAGGCAACACCTCTGAGAAGGTTACTATGCGTACAACTTGTCTAAGGCCTCTCCTCAACTCCATAAACTCCTCCTGCACTACTCTGATCCCTTTCCCAGCCAGGTCATTTGTTCCTAGGTGGACAGTGACATCTAGCTCCCTTCCCCATGCAGCTGCTTCCGTGATCCAGAGGATTTACTCTGTGTCCCTCCAAGCCATGGTGCCAGGTAGGCACCTTACACCCCCCAGTTCTACCCTCCTAACATTGGAGTCCCCCCCAGGAGTTGTTTCCTTCCCCTGTGGAGCCCCATTCCACCCTCCTGTGGGTCTCCTTTGTGGAGGTTCCCAGCATCCTCCTTGGTCTCCACTGTGGATGCCTTCATAGAGGAACCACACTCTGCCAGAACAGCATACAAATTGTAGAGAGGTGCAACTGGAGGAATGCACCTCTGTTCCACCACCCTCACCCTCCCTGAGCCCACTGTGGTCCAACCACTCCTCTTTCTTGGCAACCTCTGAGGCAGCAGTGGCAGCCCTGGTGGACCCTGAGTGGGAGAGGAGGTCCCCTGAATCCTGTCCAACTCAACCTGGAGATGAGCAACCTCCTCCCTCAGCCCAGAGAGGTGCTTGCAGATGGGACAATACTGCATCCTGCAGAATGTATCCCAGAAGACTGCCACTCCACAGCCACTGCACCACTCCCATCATGTCTTATTTGTGGCCCTTCAACTGTTGTTTTGTATGCTTACTCTTTCTTCTCTCTGTTTATTTCTTTATTTTTTCTCCTTACTTTTCTACTGCCTCCATGCCCTTAAAGCTTCTGCTCTTCCTGTTCTGGGACAGGAAGTTCCTGTATTCCTCAGTAGTCTCCTTCTTACTTGCTCAGAGTCAGACCTCCAGCAGCTGGGAGGGGGGGATGGAGGGCTACTCTTTTCCTTCTAGAATGGTGAGTCTTTTGTGCCTCTGTGATCACTTCCTTCCTGCTCCCAAATAGGAAGTGCCTATTGTCAGTCAACTCCTGTGCCTATAAAAGTGAAACTGGCTAAGGGCGGGGGGTGGAGGGGAGAGAGGGCTATATAGTCCCAGTACAGTAGTGAAGTTCTAACAGCATCTCCTTCCTCTTGCTGTTCTCTGCCAAAAGCTATCTAGGGCAGTTTTAAATCAAAACACCTGGCTTCCTGCTGCCTAAGCCACTCCCCCTAATTCTCAGTTCCCTTCTTCACCTAGCTAACTGCACAGATAACAGTTTCCTTCAACCAACTGAGAAAAACACACTAACTGTTGTTTTTTTTTGTGTGTGTTTGTTTTTACCCTAAATTGAAGGTCCCAGTAGTAGAGTTATGGTTCTTAAGTCCCAGTAGAGTAATAAAGTTCTAACAGCACCTCTTTCCTCTTGCTGTTCTATCCCTTACTCCACTCCCCCGGAGCTACAATCTATATGATCTATAGTCAAAAGCAAGACCATTTACCAAAAAGCACATTGTAAAGGACCACTATAAACTTATACACCACTGCCTCAATACAAACACTCAGCCAAGTTATTTAATTGTGATCAAGGTTAGCAGTGCTTCCCTGCTCCTCTGGAAAGTACTGAAGTGGTGAGTCACCTTGGCTATGGTCCTTTCCACGTTCAAAGTGAACAGCACCTCGTTGTACCATTTAGCATACGTGGGAAGAGCCTCTTCAGTTCAATGCCACAAAATAATTAATTTTGCAAGGGAGGCAATGAGCACCATATTCCACCTACAGGGACAAACAATTTGATCATTATGTAATGCCAGTATGCAAATCTCTGGAGTAAAAGTCCATTAGAGCCCTAATAAAGGGTTTAATTAAGACTCAATCTGTGTCCAGAATGGACGGATCTTCTGACATTGCCAGATGATGTGGTAAAGCATGGCAACACCTGATTTACAGTGAATACATATATCCTGATCCAGTTTTTGCATTCTAAATAGTCTCCAAGGTGTAGAATGCATACTATGCAGAATTTTAAACTGCTGCAAATGAAACCTAGTCTGAGATATATATTTAAAGATGTCCAACCATAACTTTTGGCATTCAGATACTGTAAGAGCTAGACTGAATTCCTTAATCCAGTAAGAACAGCTCCCAGAAGCTTGGAGGGGATCTATGTCTTGATAACATTCATATAGGAGGGAAAGTGAATGCGACTGAGAATTACATATACTAACTTATTCAATACCTCTTCTCCATCTACCTATGCCCAAGGGGGAGGACCTATGTAAGCAAAGATGCAGTGTATCAAAAGTTAAAGACAAAAGAAGGGGGAACCCCAGTCAGATTCATAATTGGCCCTACCTGAAGGGACTGAGAATTTTCCCTTCAATTTTAAAGTGTGGGTTAAGAAACAATGGTTGAGAAAGGTCTTTTGCAATGGAAGGCTCATCTGCCTGAACATCTGTGCATGTGCCCTTACAGGCCACATTATGGGGGTATACCGAAGATGCCGAGGCATATGAGCTGGGGGTGTAAATAACAGAGAGCATAAGTGTACCCCACAATCCTGTGCTATTTCCTTCTCTATTGTTAACCATTGTGGCTGACAACTAACCGGTCCATCCTGCCTACTCTGAGGGTACCATAAAAGATACTTGCTGCTATGGGAGGCAAAATAATAGTACAAAAAGTTAGGTATCACCGCCCTCTCTACTGTTTAGGCCTAGCTAGCATCCTATACCAAACCCTAGCAAACCTACCCTGCCATACAAAATTGGCTATTTTAGTATGTATCGTATTAAACCACTTTACGGGGAGAAACAAGTTAAGCATTCCTAAGGGGCATAAAAAACTGAGGTAAAATGTTCACTTTGATAATACTGTATTTTTCCACGTGAGGAGGGAAAGGAGAAGAGACCACCAACAAATTAAATCCTGCTCTGTTTGTTGCATAAGTGAATCCAGATTTTGAGGAAATAACCCTGAGCACATACTAGTTAATTTTATTCCTAAATAAGTCAAGATTCTAGGTTTCTACTGCAGTCCAAGCAATGAAATAGCTGTTTTAAAAGGACACTGTCAACCTTCTTAGGCCTCAAAGTGTCCCTAGTTTAAAAAACACATGTTATGATTGTTTTCATTCTATTAAGACAGTTGATGCAGCTGGTAGTTTGATTCAGATCCTTTTTTTTTTCTTTAAAAAAATGAAAAAATGCACTGCCCACCATACTGGTGTTACCACTCCAAAATGTGTTTGTTTATATTTCTTGACCAGCTCCCACTGCATCTTTCCTGGACTCAGGAACACCCCCAACACAATCTAGCCACTCATTATGCAGTGGGAGTAGAGGAGACTATTGTATCATGAGTGGTCACACTATTTGAGGGTGTTTCTAATGTTCAGGAAATCTTCACTAAGAGCAGGTCAGTGATTTGAAATAAAATTGGGCTTAGCTATACATTACCATGCATTTTGGTTCTAATTAGAAAGGAGGCAGACAAAACAACTAGCAACATCAATGCATTTTAGAGACAGTACGGAATCATAAAATGTGGGTTTTTACCTAAAAATAACATGATGCAAAAAAGGTTGACAGTGTCCCTTTAACAATGTGGTTATTCAAGGAGAAGACACAGGTTTTGTGGATATTAAGTTTATAAGCAGCTAAACAGCTAAATGTGTTAATAATGGAGAGTGCCTGTGGACTAGAGGACTCTTGATTGGTTAGGTGTTATAGAACATCATTGACATAGATAGAGATTTTAAATTCCTGATGACCAACGCTAATACCTTGGATAGCACCCCGCATGTTCACATTTTAAAGCCAGTGGTTCAAGATATACATTTAAAAGTAAAGGGGATAGTGGCCATCCCTGTCATGTGCCCCTGGATAGATATATCACCTCTGATAGGACCCCATTACAGAATACATATATGGTGGGAGAACTGTACAGGACCTGAATCTATTTAATAAATTTATCTGGGAAATTAAATTTCTGCGACACTGCAAAAAGATACTTCCAGGCAACATAATCAAAAGGCTTCTCTGTATCCAGGGAGACCTGGGCTACTGGTCAGTCTGTCTCCCTGGATGCGGAGGTGAGTGGTCACTAGAAAGGTGACCCGCCATGAATCCAACTTGTTCTGGCCCAATCAATGATTACCACACCACCTCTAGCCTATGCGCTAGTATTTTTGCTAGTATTTTTAGATCCATATTAATAAGGGATATGGGGTGATAATTTTCAACCCAGGAAGAATCTCTACCTGGTTTTGGGATAAGGGTAATCCTAGCTTCTAATGATGTCTTAGCTTTAATCCCCTCTTCAGACACCCTGTTGTAAAAATGTGTTAAGTGGGGCACCAGCTCCTCTGAGAACTTTTTGTAAAAGCTGAAAAGCTGGATGAAAATCCATCAGGGCTGGGAGTCCTGTCCAGTTTTAACTCTCTAATCGCTCTACTAACTTTCATACCTGTGATTGGGCCTTCTAAATCTTTCTGTTGTGCCAAGGTCAAATGGGGCAATACCAGCCTAAGAAATCATCAAGGGCCTTCTTTGTGTCCCCCATTTCTGGGGATGCAGCATAAAGATCCTGATAATATACTTGAAACACTTTGGCGATCTCCCGTGGTTGAGTTTTGGGTTGGTGATCTCCCATGGTTGAGTTTTGGGCATGTCATCCTTGGTAGTTCTCATTCCTGCTATTGTAAGTTTCACTTCCTGATGATGGAGGCATGAAGCCATACTTTTGCCCACTTTGTCACCCTGTTTGATGTATTTAACTTTGGATCTGAAAATGGCTTGCTCATTTTTCTCATTTAGCAATTCACCATAGTGGGCTCAAACTGTGTTTAAGCGACATCAGGTGCTATCAGGTGAGGTCAAGGAGATAGTTTTCTCTAAATTCCTAATCTCCATTAGTCATGCCCTGATGTTGGCCTTCTTAGTTTTCTTCAACCTTGTAGCCAGCCAAATACATTCCCACCAATTACTACTTTCACCGCAGACCAAAGGGTATCCACTCTCTGAACTGATCCCGAATTCAGCTTGAAGTAGTGTTGAATATACTCCTTGGTTTTATTTACTATCCAGGGGTCATTTAACAACTGTGCATTAAGTCTCCATGCTTTATTAGGATCCACCTCTCTACCTAAACCTAAACAAAGCCTTATCAGGTGGTGGTCAGACAATACCATGGCCTCTGTTTTGCAGCTCTGAATGCCTGCAAATGACTCCTTGCGTATTGAAAAAGAATCTATTCTGGAAAAGGAATTATGGGGTCTTGAGTAGAAAGAAAATGCCCTTTCAGTCAGGTGCAAGATCTTCCATGGATCCGTGAGACATAGTGAGTCTAGGAGTCTCTTTGTACCTGCTGGCCTAGAGAGACCCTGCTTATGACCCACCGATTTTTCTAAATCAGAGTCCAAAACTATGTTCCAGTCCCCCCCAATTATGAGTAAAACAGACGTAAATGGGGCCAATATGGTCATTAAATGTGCAAAAAAGCTGGAGAGTCAGTATTAAGACCGTAAACTGACCTAATTTGCATGAAGAAATAAATATCTTCCAACAGAATCAGAAATTACTTGAATGAGCACAAAAGGGAGCTGCTTAACAAACAAAATAGTCAATCCCTGTTATCTGGAGCTATTGCCTGCTCCATAAATCTGTCCAACCCACCCTTAGCACAATCTCAGAATTTGTTCTTTAGTCGGGTGTGTCTCTTGTTGGTAAACAATTTGTGCCCCGAATTGCTTTAAATATTTTAAGACACTGCATCTCTTCTCTGGAGTCCCACCTCCTTTAATAGAAACATAGAAACATAGAAGTTGACGGCAGATAAGGACCGTAAGGCCCATCCAGTCTGCCCATTTCTTTTTCTACCTTATAAATGTGCCATCGGCCTTTGCTCTGTCAGTGACCTATCTATTCATAGTCATTTGTATTGCTCCCTTATGCCTATCCCATGCCTGTTTGAAGCCCTGCACTGTATTCATAGCCACCACTTCTTGTGGTAAGCCATTCCATGCATCTACCACCCTTTCTGTGAAAAAATTTCCTCACATTCCCCTTAATCGGCCTCCTCTAATCTCATGCTTGTCCTCTTGTCCTGCTATTTTCTTATATTTAAACATGTTAGACTCTTTCACCTTGTTTATGCCCTTAAGGTGTTTAAATGTCTCGATCATATCACCTCTCTCCTCCTTTGCTCAAGGGTATACATATTGAGCTCCGTTAATCTGTCCTTATATGTCTTCTGATGCAGTCCCTGCACCATTTTGGTTGCCCTTCTCTGGACTGCCTCAATTTGGTTAATGTCCTTGTGAAGGTGTGGCCTCAATACTGCGCATGCAGTACTCCAGATGGGCCTAACCAATGTCTTGTACAGAGGATTATTACCTCCTCTTACGACTTGTGATACTCCTACTAATACACCCTAACACCCCTTAGCCTTACCTACTGCTTTAGAGGTCTGCTTGATGATTTTAGGTCATCAGTGATGATGATGCCCAAGTCTCTTTCTTCCTTTGTGACTGCTAGCAACTCCCTCCCAGCCTATAAGTGGCTTCAGGGTTTCTCTTCCTATGTGCATGATTTTGCACTTTTTGCATTAATCCCAGTTGCCACTCTTCTGACCATTCTGCTAGTTTATCCAGATCTCTTCTCATTCTGCCCACCCCATCTGGATCATCTACTCTGTTGCAGATCTTGGTGTCATCTGCAAACAGACAAGCCTTACCCTCTAGTCCATCTGCGGGTCACTAATGAAGATGTTGAATAGGACTGGCCCAGGACTGATCCCTAAGTACCCCACTTGTGACTTGCATCTCTTCTGACTGTATACCATTTACCACCACTCTCTGTTTTCTGCCAGTCAACCAGTTTGCCACCCAGTTGACCAACGTCCCCACCCGAGCCTACCTAGCTTATTTATCAATCTTCTATGTGGAACAGGTGTCAAAAGCTTTGCTGAAGTCAAGGTGGCGACATCAACTGCTCCCCTTGGTCCACCACTCTGGTTACCCAGTCAAAGAAATCTATGAGATTAGTTTGACAGGACCTTCCTTTGTAAACCCATGCTGTCTTGGATCCTGTGCCCTATGGATTCCAGGTGTTGCACTATCCTTTCCTTAAAGTGCCTCATAATCTTGCCCACTACTGAGGTAAGACTGACTGGTCTGTGATTCCCGCCTCCTCCTGCTACCACTCTTGTGGAGTGGGATCACATGAGCCTTTCTCCAGTCTTCTGGGACCTCTCCTGTGCTCAGAGACTCACTAAACAATTCTGCTAATGGCTCTGCTAGTTCCTCCTTTTAGCTCTTAAGTACCCTGGGATCAGCATGCGCATCAGGTCCCATTGCCTTATCCACCCTGAGCTTAGCAGCTCTTGTAGGACCCTTTCTTTTGTGAAGGGAGTAGTGCTCACCTCCCTCCCCTGTGTCCATGATGCTGAGCTGTGGGCCCTGCCCTACCTTCTCTTCAGTAAATACTGAGCAAAAGTATCTATTTAGGATAGATGCCTTTACAGGGTCCTCCTCCTCACATGCTCCTTTTCTCCATTAACTTAGCAATACCCCTCTGGACTTTCTCCTTTCACTAATGTATCTATAGAAAGTCTTGTCACCTTCTTTTACTGTTCGTGCTAGTGTTTCCTCAGTTTGGGACTTTGCCTGCCTTACTGCCTTACCTGCTTCCCTTAGGGCAGTTTGGTATGCCTCCCTATCTTCATCCCGCTGTGTTCCCTTATATTTTCTGAAGGCCAGCCTTTTGGCTCTGACCTTTTCTGCTACTATATTAATATTCCATGTAGCAAGCTTAAGTGGAGTCCCCATGTGTATATAAAGATTGACTATAAAATTATCCCCAGGCTGTCAGTCTCCTAAAGGATAAAAGTAGATGCGGCTCCCCCACCTTCCCACCTCCCCTTCCAACCATACCCAAGCCCTCACATAACATATAAGATCAGAGAACCAACACAACAACCACAGAATACAAAACACAGAAAATAAAGTCATAAGCAGAGACCTCATGGTCTGATATACCACCTCCCAAAGTGCTCAGCTCTTGACTGGCCTGTCACAGCTTCAAGCCAGCACTCCAACCATTCAAAAAATTAATACCCTTAGCATTGCAGGCTATTAATATAATGACATCCATAATCTAAAAATGGTGAGATGGTCCATATCAGGAAAGGGCCCCTCATCAAATCCATGGGGGGGTAGGGCAGACTCTCACTACCTCTCCTTAGCTATTGTTGTAATCCCCGCTCCACTCTCCCACAATTGCTACAGAAGAGAAAAGAAAAATGAAAAAAAAAAAACTGGACATACATGGTTCCCTGTTATAATTTTGAAGTCTTATCCTTTCCTATCCAGCAATTAATGCCATCATGCCCCCCTCATCCCCCAAAACTATATCTACCTAAAATGTTAGCACAATGAAATATTAATCCAGAGGTGGTAAGGTTCAAAAGTGTCTCCATATAACCCCTCTTCTAGTCCCTCTCCATTAAACACCCTCTTGTTTATTGGCTTTACAGATCATCCCACAGTAGAAGCAAAAATGACCCAGCTAACGTTCCCCCACTGTGGCCCATATCATGAGTTGTATCTAGAAGGAGCCGTGTCCTTACTCCCTTGAAAATTTACAAAGGAGTAATGGTATGCCCCAACCAATCATAACACCTAATAATATACCATAAACAGGGCCCAACCAGATGCAGTAAGATAGCTGAGGGGAGGATCCACAGAAATGGTGACTGCCATCAAGTGGAAAAAACCCAGATGTGCGTCCCTCCTCATGTTGTAGCCACCCTAAGCACTCCCTTCCTTACCATTATTGACTCAGACCTTAACTACTAAAAGAAACATCTCCATAAGCTGTAGGGGTCCCCACCATAGGAAAATTTACCTACGACAGATTACCACCATCTGCGTAATCCATTAACAGGCCATAGTGAAGTCACAGCCTTGTTATTATTGAAAACATCCCAGCCATTGACCTCGGCCTTCTATCACCACTAAAATCACAGGCTCTACCTCAGTACACACCTGTAATACTTTAACACTAAACTGCAGCTGGGAGCACCTGCCTGCTTTAATTAAATATCCTAACTACAAGCACTCATAGTGACTGCTATTAGGCAGGGTGAGCCGTTATATGCACCACTATAGCATGAACCACTAAACTGATCCGGTCCACCATCAGGGGCCTACCTCACAGAAACTAAAACTGTGCCCTTATTCACTCCCTCCATCTTTTCCTTCTTCAATAAATATACCAGAAAATTGCAAATGGACAAAAGAAAAAGAAAACAGGGGAAGGGGAGTTCCCCTTATAATTGGCTTCAACCCGTGCCCCATGACAACATAACTCCACCATGATATACTTAAAAAAAGCAGTTTCCCTTCAATCACCTGCATAGAAAGAGTTGAAGAAAAAGAGGGAATATGGTCCAGATACAGTCAATGTGACAAACTATGAAAATACGTAACAGACATTAAAAGTAAAGATCTAATACCAAATTAATCAGGGTGAGGCAGACCGACTCTTATATACTGGGCACTAAAACAACTCAAAAACTAAATAAAATCCACCATTATCAAATTCCAAAGCCTGTAATTTGCAAAAAAGCAAATTAGAACAGGGAAGAATCCAATTCAAACAGTGAACTATGGCACAAAAGGAATTCATGAGCTATAGCTACCCAAAAAACTCAGTCTTTATGCAGCCGCTGCTTACTTTGATCAAGTTGCCAGCTTGCCTTCTCAATGAGGTACCAGAAAAATATCTGGTAGAAGGTGCTAAGCTCCTTCTTTGCTTGTTCTGCCAAGGAAAATTCTTTGGACTATCTTTAATAGTCACCATTAATCTGGCTGGGTAGAACGTACAATAACAAATGTGAGCCACTTGTAATTTACAGAGAATTTCTTTATTTTGTTTTCATTTCTGCTGGATATTTCAACTTTAATCTTACAATATATAAATTCCTCTGCCCTCCCACAGAATCTCCTGGTGAGGTCATGGCTAAAATATGTTGTTTTCCAAGCAGTTTAGCAACCATAGAATAATCAGGTACAGCTGCTCTCCTTCCGCAGGTCAAGGTCGTAGTGAACGGTGGGCAAGTTCAGTTATGTAGTTGGGGCCATGAGGTAAAGGGCTGGCTATTTCCTGTAAAAGCTTCTGAATGAATAACAGCATTTCTGGATCTTCATCTTGCTCTGCCACCCCACCTATTATTGAGTTGTTAGGGTGACTATGCCTCCTTTGGTCCTCCATTCTTTCCTCAAGTCTGCTAACTTTTCTATGTAGGGCCACTAACTCTGGTTCCAGTTGAGAGTGTCAGTCTTCCACTAAACTGCCTCTAACTTCCACATTGCCCACTCACTGACTTAGATCATCTATTGCCAGTTTTATCGACCATACGTCGCTGGCAATCTCAAAATTGCCATCCTTGAGGCCAGCCAGCTCCGGAAGAAAATGGTCCAGTGTAAGGGGCTTCAGTGTCGGCAAGTCAGGTGACAGTTCTGAGCATGGTCTCATAGGCCCAGGCTTGCATTCAGGGAGGGGAGATGGTTGCGGCCCTGAAGTAGTGGGCTTGCATTCTCTCAAATACTGTTTGTAGTGTATTGTTAAGCTGTGTGGAAATTTTGGGATTTGTGTGGATGACATCTGATTTTCATGTGAATGCTGGCATCTACAGTGGTGCAAACAGTCAACACATGATTGACCAATGAGATGAAGAGCAGGAGGTGAGGATGTAGCACTGTGGTACTCTTAGACTAAGCAACACTGGAGATGAGATGACATCACTGATTTTGACCTTCTGGAATCTGTTGGCCAGGTATGACTTGTACCAGGGTAGAGGATCTACCTTGATTAAGTCAATTTTGAAATGGACTGCTATAATTTATGGTGTTGAAAGCCTTCATTAGGTCAATGAAGATGGTTCCAGTTTGAAAGTTAGCATAAAGGGCAAATGAAAGGTCACTAGTCACCTTAAACATTGTGGTTCATGTTGAATGGCTACTTTGTAATTCCACATACAGTTATGGCAGTTGTGTAACTACACAGTGTAGTTCCTGTGTACCTGCTTAGCTTATACATGGAAATGGCTTGCTTGTCTAGGGCATACTGTGTGCAAAAGCAGCAGGTATTTACAACATTAAATCCTATCCTGAAAGCAAAAAGCAGCTAATGCATTTAATACACTGAAAGTAAGGAAGCAGAAATTTCTGAAGGAAAGAATTGTCCCATATCTAGAGGCCAGAGGGGCACAGGACCCAAGGCAGCATGGATTCACAGCGGGAAGGTCATGCCAGACAAATCTGATAGATTCTTTGACTGGGTGACCAAAGTAGTAGATCAGGGAGGGGCTGTGGACATGGCCTACCTAGACTTTAGCAAGGCATTTGACACAGTCCCACACAAAGATTAATATACAAGTTAGCCAGCCTGGGAGTGGGTCCCAAGATGACAGCATGGGTAAAGAATTGGCTGGAGAATAGGACACAGAGGTAATAGTAAATGGAGTCCACTCTGAAGAAAGGGGTTACTAGTGGAGTACACGAGGTTCAGTATAGGACTGGTCCTCTTCAATATCTTTATAAGCGACATTGCAGAGGGACTGGAAGGAAAAGTATGTCTCTTTGCAGATGATACAAAGATCTGCAACAGAGTTGATGCGCACGGTGGGGTGGAAAGGAGAAGAAGGGACTTGGCAAGGTTAGAGGAATGGTCAAATGTATGGCAGCTTAGATTCAATGCTAAGAAGTGCAAGTTAAGGCACCTGGGAAACATAAACCCAGGGGAAGAGTACACAATGGGGGGTGAGATACTAACAACAACAAAAATGGAAAGGGACCTGGGGGTAGTCATATCAGATGACCTAAAGGTGGGCAAGCAATGTGAAAGGGCAGCAAGGAGGGCTGGGGGGATACTGGGATGCATAGGAGAGGCATCACCAGTAAAAAACAGGAAGTTATTATCCCTCTGTACAGACAGCTGGTGAGACCCCATCTGGAGTACTGCGTGCAGTTCTGGAGACCTAATCTCCGCAAAGACATACAGTAGACAGAATGGAAGCTGTCCAGAGGAGGGCAACTAAAATGGTGCAGGGTCTGCACCGGAAGACATATGAAGAGGACTTAAGGAGCTTAATATGTATAGCCTCGAGGAAAGGAGGGAGAGGGGGGACATGATAGAAACTTTCAAGTACCTCAAGAGAATCAACAAAGTCCAAGAGGGTAGCATCTTTCAAAAAAAGAGGTGTTCAAGAACACGGGGGCACAATTTGAAGATAGAGGGGGGGCAGCTCAGAGGTAATTTAAAGAAGTATTTTTTCACAGAGAGGGTTGTGGATGCATGGAATGGCCTTCCGGAGGAGGTTGTGGAGTCAAAAACAGTGGTGCAATTCAAGCTTGCATGGGACAGTCATAAGGCAATTCTAGTAGGTGGGGGTAGGAAGAAGTAGGCTGCTGGTTAACTAGGATCTGCAGCTTATCCATTAGGTAGGGAAATGGGCAGACTGGGTGGGCCAAGCGGTTCTTATCTGCCGTCAAATTCTATGTTTCTATGTTTCTATGTAAAGCTCTCAAACAAAGATCATAATACTCCACTCAGGGACTGTAGTGTGAACAGGTAGTATTCACAAGGAATTATCTACTGATTTTTGAGATGAAGAGAAAGAGTTGGGTGTTTCATCTTCTACAGCTGCCTTGATGTGATGCTAAGTTTGAGTATTTGATTCAGTTTGAATCCAAGGGATAAATACCCTTGAAATGACTTATAGGTATTCAGGACAAACATATCTGCATCCAAACCACGCTATCAGAATAATGGAAAACAACAAAGTCTACAAACAAAGCAACAAAGCCCTTTGGAACTGCTGTAAGAGCTAGTTTTAACAAGCATTTGTCAATGCCGAATGTTGATTGCTTATATGTGCTGCTTAGGTATTTGCCCTCGTCCAAGACATCCACTGTGTCTTTCTGTTCAGTATTCACAGAAGAGGGGGAAGGGCAAGGATCACAGCAGTACAGCATTTGCAAAGGCACGAAGAGGTTGACAATAGTCTATTCACAGGCAGAAGAATCCTGCAGAAGGTGAGTAAATTGAAGGTGGACAAAGCAATGGGACCAGATGGCATACACCCAAGGATATTAAAAGAACTGTGAAGGGAAATAGCAGTACCTGTGGCAGCCATGTTCACTGAGTCATTCAACACAGTGGTGGTACCAGAGAATTGGAGGAGGGCACAAGTGGTCCCTCTATACAAATCCAGCAGTAGGGAGGAGGTGGGGAACTATAGTCTGGTCAGCCTCACTTCAGTAGTGGGAAAGATCATGGAAACATTGGTTAAAGAAAGGATAGTGGGTCATCTAGAAGCCATCAGAGCCCTGGACCTTAGGCAACATGGATTCACAGTGAGGAGGTCATGTCAGACAAATCTGGTTGATCTCTTTGACTGGGTGACAAAGGAAGTAAATCAGGGTGGGGCAGTGGACAATGCTTACCTTTATGTAAGCAAAGCGTTTGACGTCGTCCCACATAGGAAGCTGATAAACTAGCTGAGTAGGGTGGGCATGGGGGAAAGGGTGGTAAAGTGAGTTAGAAACTGGGTAAGAGACATGAGGCAGAGAGTGGTGGTAAATGGTGTGCAGTCTGGGGAGAGGGGGTGACCAGTGGGGTGACGCAGGGATTGGTCCTGGGGCCAGTCTTGTTCAATGTCTTTATTAGTGACATTGCAGAAAGGGTGAAGGGAAAGGTCTGCTTGTTTGCAGATAACACCAAGATCTGTAACACAGTGGATACCCCAGAGGGGGTGGAGAAAATGAGGAGGGACCTGGGGAAGCTTGAGAAATGGTCTGAGGACTGACAACTGAACTTTAATTCAAGAAAGTGAAAATTTATGCACCTGGGACACAGAAACCCTGGGGAAAGGTACAGGATGGAGGGGGGTGGAGTTGCTGACAGTCACAAAGAAGGAAAGGGGCCTGGGGGTTCTTATTTCAGATCACCCGAAAATGTCAAAGTGGTAAGGCAGCTGGGAGGGCCAGTGACATGCTGGGGTGCATAGGCAGGGGTATCCCCAGCATAAGGAGGGAGGTAGTAATGCCATTATATAAAACCATGGTTAGGCTTCACATGGAGTACTGTATGCAGTTCTGGAGGTCACACCTTCGTAAGGATATTAACAGGCTGGATATAGTCCAGAGAGGGGTGAATGAGATGGTACAGAGCTTGCAACACAAGACTTATGAGGAGAAATTAAGGGACCTCAATATGTACTCACTGGAAGAGAGGAGGGAAAGAGGGGATATGATAGAAACATTCAAGTACCTCAAGGGTATAAATATAACTACTGAGAAGCAGGAGACAGCTGCTATAGGCATATGTGCCAGCTTCTGTGTGATATTCTTTTGTTCTTATAAATCTGTAATCTCCAGTATTTCAGTAACCACATGACCACACTGCCTTCTTTAGGCATTTTTTTGCTGGTTGATGCCTGGTGTCAGGTGGCAGATAGAGGGCTCACCAGATTGTGTTGCCATTTTAAAAACTTCATAGAGTGTTCTTTTACTAGTAAGAATTTTGGAAAGCTGGTGAAGGTCTCACAATTTTTATTATGATTTTATCTCCTTATGTTTGTTCCCTTTGGTCCCCCCATCCCCACACCCCAACAGTCATCAGTGGCCACAGCTTCAGCCTTCTTCTTGCCAAGATGTTGGGTGAGAAACATAGAAACATAGAATCTGACTGCAGATAAGGACCGCCTGGCCCACCTAGTCTGCAATTTCCCTATCTGATGGATAAGCTGCAGATTCTAGTTAATCAACAACTTACTTCCTCCTACCCCCCAGTAGAATTGCCTTATGTCTGTCTGTGAGCAGCTGCCTTCACAGTCTGTGAAGTCCGACGTCTTTCAGTACCATTTATTGGTTGTCTTCCAACACAGGCGAGGTACTGCCAGCCCAAAACTAACTCAGGACAAGCAGGTTTCAAAATGGGGAAGAAACGGAGTGAGCAAGAATCAAGTACTCAATCAGATGCGGTGTCGATTTTCAGACCAGCATACTGGTGTGGACACTGCAAATAGAACCCCAGCTCTTTAAGCAGCCTTATGAAGACTAAAGGTTTCTTGAAGCACTGTGGTTTTGTTTATTGAACTGTAAGTGGGCTGCATCTAATTCAGTAATTTACTGTACCTTAAATCTGGATGTAAGGTAGGCCCAACTTTAAATAAACACTGCACCTCAATTAACACATGATGCGATAGAAACATGGAATTTGTCAGCAGAAAAGGACCACTCAGCCCATACAGTCTGGTCAAGTGTTCTCTACCTACTTGTAACTCCTGCCTGTATATGTTACTGCATGTCTTATTCTGCCTGCATCCATCAGGACCTCCTTGTGAATGAGCTTACTTAATGGATTTTTCCTGCAATGAACTTGAACCTACTCCACTTCCATGGCCATATTGATCTCCGTTGACCCCCTCCTTCCTCTTTCTGTAATATACTGCTATGTTTATCCCATTCATGCTTCATGCCCTCTACCATTTTAGCTTCCACCACTTCTCCTGGCAGTCTGTTCAAGGCGTCTACCACCCTTTCAGTAAAGAAATATTTCTTCACGTCTATCCTGAATGCCCCCCCCAGCTTCATTGTATGTCCCTTGGTTTGGGTGCTCATCCTCATTTGAAGGACACTCCCCAACTGTACCCTCTTTACCCCCGTGAGGTACTTGTAGGTCTTGATCATGTCACCTCTCGCCCTCCTCTCTTCCAGAGTGTACACGTTTAGATTCTTCAGCCTTTCCTTGTAGGGATTCCTGTGAAAATTCTGAGCCACTTTAGTTGCCCTCATCTGGAAAACCTCCACCTTATGTCCTTTCTGAAGTGTGGATTCTAAAACTGGACACAGTACTCCAGTTGGGGGTATACCAGGGAGTGATACAATGGCAGCACAACATCCCTTCTCCTACTGGAGATGCCAGTACTTATGCACCCCAGAATCCAATTTGCCCTGCCCATAGCCTTGTCACACTGTACTGCTATCTTGAAGTCCTCTGATATAATAACCTCAAGGACCCTTTCATGTCTAGTGAGTATCAGTACCTCCCCCCATCCTACACCCAGCATTGGGGTTCCTATGCCCTAGGCACATGATTTTCACTTGTTGGCATCGAACCCCAAGTAAGTAAGAAAATGGAATTGATTTGAATGAATTGTAGGCTTTTAAGCAGCTTTTCGGGGAGTGTGTGTGTGTGTGTGTGGGTCTCTGGTACCGGCAGTACCTCCAAGAATGCCACCAACTTCCCCACCCTCTCACACTGCCTGGCCAAGTACTCAAATCTTCCCCTCACTACTTCCACAGTGTCCCCCACCAAGTTGCTTGTACCCACATGTAACAGTAAATGAGGTTTCTTCCTGCACCTCGCTGCACACTTGAGTAGTGCCTGCCCTGCCCCTCCTGTAGTCAATCTGGGGACAGCTTCAATCCAAATATGGCTGTGCCTTTCCCCCTTTCTGCCCCATCTCACCCATTTCAGTATAGAATCCCCCAGGACATGTACCTCAGTGCCCCTTACCCCCTTTCCCTTCTAATGCCCCTTCCACCACCCGAGTATTTGTTCTTCCCTGTCCCTTACCCCACCAATTGCACCCTCTGTGACTTCTATATATGTACCCCCTACTTACACCTCACCCCTTTTCTCTGAATTATTTCTCCCATCCCCCTTGAACCCCTTCCCAGCCTGACTACTTCCTACTGTGCTTCCCATGTTGACCTCCTCTCCTCCCCTGCTGATTTCCAACCCCTCTCCTATCCCCACTGTTGTTGATTTAGAGCCCCCATTCACTTCTACCCCAATAGTGATGCCCCTCCCATCCTTTCCCCTTCCTGTAGCCTTCTCTCCTTCAGTCACCACCCCCTCCTTCCTTTCTAGCCCCCTTCTACCCTTTTGTCCTTGCTATATCTTCCCCTACCTGTTATCATCCCTATCATGCCCTACTTGTCCTTCCCCCTCAGTAGGTTCCTGCTCCCCCTCTCTGTCCCATAGCAGAGGTTCGAATCTATTCATAGTTGATACCTGTCCTGCATCTCTTTCCCGTATCAGTTCCCCCCTCCTACTTGTTCCCCTCTGTGCCATCCCTGGTGCCTCCCTAACTGCAGCCATCTGCTCTCTTCCCTGGTCTCTTCCACCCCCATCAGAAGGCAGCCCCACCCTTGCCTCTGGCACCTCCTCCCTTTTCCTCTTTTTCCTGCTAGTGCCTCTGATACTGGGGTCGATTTCAGTCCCCTTTGCCATCCCCTATTCCCCCCCTCAGGATACCTATCATACTCATCTGCCTTGCCACTTACCCTCCTCCCTAATCTCCACTGTTCCTCCCTCAAACTAGCCAGTCATCTACAGACCATACACCCCCCCCATCCTCCAGTCCCAGTCCAGGATCATAGCACACCCACACCCTTTACACTCCTGCACCCTTCCAAAGATGCCCACCCTATTGACATGTGGTACCTGCCCCATTTTGGCCCCCCTCTAATGTTAGAGGCTCTTACTTCCAGGTTCCATACCCTACTACAACTGTTAGGCCCCTATTTACTCAAATTCCTGTCCCCCCCACTAGTCCTCCTACTGACCCCTTCCCAATGGGGGTAATTCAGGCTCAAATGTCATCCGTTAGATACTGTATTACTGTAGCAATCCTAAAGCCTCCTTGTCCATTTTTCACCCCTCTGCTACCATACTTTTTGTTCTCGGCTGTCATATAGTTTCACTTAGCCCAGTTATAAATCCTATTGCACTCCAAGTATTACTCAGCTCAGTTAGAGAAATAAACAGAACAAATAAATATGTACTAATACAGCAGTCATAACAGTATAACTCAGTACTTAGCTCAGTTAGAGAAAGGAACAGAAGAAGTAAATCTGTATTATTACAGCAATCCTAAAGTATCCAATCATTGCTTTGTCTCCACTGCAGAGACCTTGCTGTAATAGAGGACCACAAAGGACACTGGGTGGGAGGGTGGGAAACTGTAAAGTCCTAGCAGAGTTCCAATGAGCTTGCTCACTCCCCCTTTCTCACTCACTCATTCTATTTCTCCCGATGCTGCAGGCTGTCCTTTGGTACTGGGCTCCTGCCTGTGTTGGTACCTTTTTCTGCCCACAAAGAAATCTGCAGTAGTCCTAACACAGCTCTGTTGAACTTGCTCATGCCCTCTCTCGTACTCACTCACTCATTCTGTTTCTCCCGGCGCTGCAGGCTGCCCTTTTGTACTGGGCTCCTGCCTGCATTGGTTCCTTTTTCTGCCCACAAAGAAGTTTACAGCTGTCCCGACAGGGCTCCGTTGCGGTCGCTCACTCCCCCTCTCTCACTCACTCATTCTGTTTCTCCTGGTGCTGCAGGCTGCCCTTTTGTACTGGGCTCCTGCCTCCATTGGTGCCTTTTTCTGCTACAAAGAAATCTGCAGCAGTCCCGCTAGAGCTCTGTTGAGCTCCCTTACTCCCCCTCTCTCACGAGCTCATTCTGTTTCTCCCGCCGCTGCAGGCTGCCCTTTTGTACTGGGCTCCTGCCTGCATTGAAGCCTTTTTCTGCCCACAAAGAAATTTTCAGCAGTCCCAACAGAGCTCCGTTGAGCTCGGTCACTCCCCCTCTCTCACTCGCTCGATCCTAATCTGTCCCAAACACTGATTTCCCAAAACGACTACGCTATTCTGCGCCAGAAGCATGAAAACACATTTTGGCCAGGATGTGAAAAATGACAGCTGTACTGTTCATAAAGAGGTGTGAAAAAATGCCAGTGCTGAAAATCTGGTGTGAAAATATTAGTAATTTGCAAAGTTACAAGGGTGCGTGGAAACTGCATAACGCATGCTCGTAACACAGTCATTTTATGGACTCTCATCACAAAATGTTCAATGTAGGCATTTTAGGACCTCTGCTCATGAACAGTGTCACTGTGGTTTTCTTAATGTGTCCCAGACACTGATTTCCCCTCTGTGACTGCGCTATTCTGCGCCGGAAGAGTGAAAACGCATTTCAGCCAGGATGTGAAACATGACAGCTGTACTGTTCATAAGGAGGTGTGGAAAAATGCCAATGTTGAAAATCTGGAGTGAAAATACTGCCAATTCACAAAGTTACAAGTCTATGTAGCAACTACACAATGCATGCTTGTAAAAGTAATTTTTTGGATTTTTTCTAACAAATTTATTACTCAGCTCAGTTGGAGAAAGAAACTGAACAACTTAATCTGTATTATTACAGCAACCCTAAAAGTATTCAATCATTGCTTTGTCTCCCCTCCAGAGACCCTGCATAATATAGGACCACAGAGGACAATGGGTGCAAGGGTGGGCAACTCTAAAGTTCTGTCAGAGCTCCATTGAGCTCGTTCACTCCCCTTCTCTCACTCGCTCATTCTATTTCTCCTGACACTGCAGGCTGCCCTTTTGTACTGGGCTCCTGCTTGCATTGGCACCTTTTTCTGCCCAGTGCCCACAAAGAAATCTGCAACAGTCCTAACACAGCTCTGTTGAGCTCACTCACTCCCTCCCCCCTCTCACTCGCTCATTCTATTTCTCCTGGTGCTGCAGGCTGCTCTTTTGTACTGGACTCCTGCCTGTGTTGGCACCTTTTTCTGCCCACAAAGAAGTTCACAGCTGTCCCGACAGAGCTCCATTGAGGTCGCTCACTCCCCCTCTCTCACTCGCTCATTCTGTTTGTTCTGGCGCTGCAGTCTGCCCCTTCATACTGGGCTCCTGCCTCCATTGGTACCTTTTTCTGCCCACGAAGAAATCTACAGCAGTCCCAACAGAGCTCCGTTGAGCTCACTTGTTCCATTTCTCCTGGTGCTGCAGGCTGCCCCTTTGTACTGAGCTCCTGCCTGCATTGGTGCCTTTTTCTGCCCACAAAGAAATCCGCAGCAGTCCTGACAGAGCTCCATTGAGCTCACACAATCCCCCTCTCTCACTCGCTCTGTCATTCTGTTTCCCCCAGCACTGCAGGCTGCCCTTTTGTACTGGGCTCTTGCCTGTGTTGGGGCCTTTTTCTGCCCACAAAGAAATCTGCAGCAGTCCTAACAGAGCTCAGTGGAGCTCGGTCACTTCCCCCCCCCCCCACTCGCTTGATCTTAATCTGTCCCAAACACTGATTTCCCACAGTGACCATGCTATTCTGTGCCAGAAGTGCAAAAACATATTTTGGCCAGGATGTGAAAAATGACAGCTGTACTGCTCATAAGGAGGTGTGAAAAAATGCCAGTGTTGAAAATGTGGTGTGAAAATATTATAAATCTGCCAAGTTACAAGGGTGCATGGAAACTGCGCAATGCACACTTGTAACAAAGTTATTTGATGGACTAACGTCACCAAATTTTCAACATAGGATCTCTGCTCACGAACAGTGTCACTGTCATTTTCTTAATCTGTCCTGAACACTGATTTCACACAGCGACCGCGTTATTCTGCAGTGGAAGTGCGAAAACACATTTCAGCCATGATGGGAAAAATAACAGCTATACTGTTCATAAGGAGGTGTGAAAAAATGCCAGTGTTGAAAATCTGGCATGAATATATTGCAGATTCATGAAGTTATGAGCGTGCATAGCAACTGCACAACACACACTTGTAAAACAGTCATTTTTGGTTTTATTTCACCAAATTTGCAACATAGACTTTTTGAGAGCCCACCTCATGAATATTGGCACTGTGGTTTCATTACTTGGTCTCGAAAGGTGATTTCATAGTGATGGCAAAATCACCTTTTGGGACCTAATAACACCATGACAGTGGCTGAATTCATGAGGAGGGGTCCCAATAACCCCATGTTGCAAATTTGGTGCCAAAATTCCTAAAAATGCCTGAGATAGGCAGCAAAGTTGAAAAAACATGATTTATGCCATTATATAGCTTACCAGCATTTCTTCAGTCTGCGGTCAGCTTTGAAGAGTGCAGACGTGTTCCCGGTACACCGAAGATTGTCGCGCTGAGCTCTGGAGGTAAGTATGGGGTGAGGGGTGTGTATGGGGAGGTTGGGTACACAGTGGGTGGATGTGGGTTGAGGGACGGGGTGCAGATGACGAGGGACTGTTTTCTTCTTTACAGGGTTGAAAAAATAGACATTGCAGGATGGTTTTTCATTTTAGTAGGTACTTTAGGCACCCTGGGGTGGGCTCCCAGCGTGCCACCTGTGTGTTTCGAGGTATGGGGTACTGGAGCTGATGGGGACTGGACACCCCCGTCGGCACATGCTGGTGGGGGGGTGTCTCATGAGCCAAGGGGGATTTGGCACCCCCCTTGGCATACAAGAAATTGGAGGGAACATGTCAGTGGGGACTGGGCACCCCCATCGTCAAAGAAACAGGGGGAGGGGACATGATACTGAGGGGGATTGGGCATCTCCTCAGCAGACAACAAAGACCTGCTGGGACTGTGCTCCCTATCAGCAAACTGGGTTGGGGGAATGCAAGGGACCACCCTGCAATGATGGGTCGCTCCCTAATTGCAGCCAAATGGCTGATGCTGCAATGACGAGGCAGCCCCTGATTGCAGCGGCTAAAATGTTTCAAGGTGGTGGCACGCAGGATGAACTAGTGTCAGCAGCAGCATGCCACCCCATTGGGGAAAGTGGGCCAAGCCTCAAAATGCAGTGGGGCATTGGCCACAACAGTGCCGCACCTCCACAACCTGCTTCTGCAGCAAGCTGCCACAACATGTTTCTTGCACATGCGAGCAATCAGCATAAAAATGACTTCCACAGGACAAGCTATTTTACAGTTTGCAACTAAACTGTAAAGCAGTTTCTTAAAACTGAATTCAAACACACAGCATAGAATATTTGCATTTTCCAGAACAGCCATAAAAAGTTTCCTGCCTTTGTAAACTGTGAAAAGCCATCTCTTTTCCAGTGAAAGTACTCTTACATTTAGTTCAAGTATCTGAAAATAGCAGGCAAGGCCTAAGAACCTTCGAAAATTCAATCCAGAATAGCAAAGCTAAGCTCTCCATGGAACAACTTTATCAGTAATGAAAATCTTCATGAAAATACCCAAACCAACCAACTGTCTCAATCAGCCCTCTTCAGAAGAAGAAAATGAAAGTATGCTGGGCATGTTCAATCTAAGACAGATTTAAGATTTTAAAAAGAAGCTACCTTTTTGATGCAGTACTGGAAAAGAAGGTAAGAAAGATCTTAAGGGACATGGAGACTAGAGATGTGCAAACTTGGAAAATTTTGCCTAGCAAAATATTTTGTGTAATTTCAGCATTAAGGGTAAATATTTCACTTAGGCAAAACGTAATTTCATCTCTGATTATGAGTAATGTGAAATTTCACCCAATTTCGCTGCTTTCGCTTTCTCGTAAGGCAAAATTTTGCCAAATGAGGCTGAATTTCCCAATGTTTTTCTATTTTGCTAGTGAAATTGCAATGCATTGTGGGCAAATTGCTGAAATATCACATGCAGGCTCTTTCCTGCACTGGATATTGTCGGTTGAATCTGAGAGCAGTTCAGTGTGGTGCATCACAGCCAATAAACCCTTCAAAAATCTCTTTGTCATTTTTGAGAGTTAATTGCTCCCCAAATCTCAGTTTAGGTCCTAGTGCTGTTAGTGAACTTTTTTTGTTTTGTTATCTTTGGATAATAGTTAAATGTAGGTAGTGTTTTCAGTATTCTCTGTGTCTGTGTCTGTGAGGCAGTTGAGTGGGAGAGGGTCAAAAGTGTGGTGTGTGTGTGTGTGTGTGTGTGTGTGTGTGTGTGTGTGTGTGTGAAAGCAGAGCAGGCTATTTCCTAATATTTGATAGAGTTCTCATAAGTTGTGAGTGAGTTTCTGTAATTTCTTTTAAGTCTTAATATTTTTTTCTGCCTATTTCCAGCCTGCTACCCCTGACCCATCAGTGGAGACATTAGATATCCCACTGCCTGCAGCTCAACCCAAACATACCCCCAAGCCCCATGGAGCCATGGTTTACCCCCCGGGCAGGGATGAGACAGGGGCACAGATCTCCCATTACTTACATTTCATTGGTCTAGGATCCGTCGGGTGGGCGCAGGCAAATTGAGGGCACGTCTTGGTTTCCCATCTCCCCAGAAGTGGCTGGCTATGTTTCTGTTTTTCTACCCTTCCTGTACAATGTGTGACTCCCCTGACATCATGGTGCAAGGCACCGATGTCCACACTATACAATGGCTACCATTCCCATCTAGTGGGGCTTGTAGTACTCCAAGCCACTACTCAGAGTCATGCAAGTGTCGGGCATTGGTCTGTTCCCTCCCCAGAGAAGGTGAGCTGTCATGGGATACTCAAGCCTCTCTTTCCCCTGGCTGACCCACCAGCAACCCGAGTCCACTGTTGAACCCGGGTCACTGGTGTGGTGCGAAGTGTGGCATCCAGCGCCTCAACCTTCAGTGTGACTGGGCCGGCTAAGTCTTGATATGTTTGTTGGTGTGATACTTATTTGTTTTATTGTTCTTACATAGTGACCCTTTTTTGGGTAACTTTATCTGAACAGTTACTCATTCTGAGTAGTTCTGTTCCTGTTTCCCTTTGCTTAATCACGTTTGACTGAGACCTGATTTCAGTCTGAATTCACTGTGACATTTTTTGGGAAACATTTCTGAACTTGTAGTACAAGTTTTGAACCAGCAGCACAGAGTTTCTTGCTGAAATCATTGGTAAACAATGCCAAAACAGCAATTTAATGTCTGGTTGTTGTGGGAGGAGGGCACCACATCACATCATGACTCAGACTATATTTCAGTCTCAACTTTATGCACTATTTTTCCACTAACATTTCTGGACATGTTTAGTCTGTTGTGCACTTGCAAAAACAAGATTCAGCATGAAAACAATATAAACAGTAGACTAAAGACTGTGTTTTGGTTCTGGTGGTAGGTTGGGCACCATATAACAACATGGCTGGGACCTGATTTTTTGACTGAATTTACGTAACATTTTTGGGGAAACATTTCTGAACTTCTGGGCCATGTTAGGCAGTGGCAACACCATGATTAGATCTTAAACCATTGGTAAACAGTGGGCTAAACATCATGTTTTGGTCTGGGTGGAAGGCGTGCAACATATACTGTAACAGCAGGACTGAGACATGATTTAGGTCTGAATTTACTGTAACATTTTTTGGGAAACATTTCTGAACTTGTGGGGCATGTTAGGCAGTGGCACCACCAAGTTTAGGCTTGAAAACCATTTGAAATAGTGCATAAAACAGTGGATTTGGGTCCTGGTGGTGGATGTGAACCATGTAACTGCATGTCTGACACCTATTTTATGTCTGAATTTACTGTAACATTTTTTGGGAAACATTTTGGGAATCCTGGACTTCTGGAGCATGTTGTCAGTGCCAGCACCAAATGTGTTACATCTTCGTAATGTTGCACACAACAATATGTGAAGCAACTTCACATAGCATCGTGAAATCCTTTTTTAAAAGGCACAATACTTGGCATTTGTGATTAGGAGGAGGAAACATGTTAAACAGCAGATGACGCCTTCAGCATAACTTTAACAAAACATAACACTGACCAACAGTTTAGTTGCATTCCCCATATATGGAGTTTGCAAAGGAAAGGCCAGCACCAGTCAAAGGCTGAGGGGCATTAGGCCATGTACACAAAGTCTGCATTTTTTTAATTCAAATACCTTGTTTGAGTTGCTTTGACTCAGAGTAAGAAGTAATCATCACAAGCTCATATCCATAAAGTGCTCTTTCTTTATTACAGTGTTGCATGCAAACAATGTAAAAATGCTCCCATATAACCAAGATAAAAAACATCCACTCCCTCAAGGTACCATACTTCATTATACATACAAGGAATGATGGTGCCTTGGGGGAGTGGGTGTTTTTAACTTGGTTATATGGAAACACTTTTTACATTGTTTACTTGCTACACTAGAGAATCAAAAAAAGAAAGAGCACCTTATGGACATGTGCTGTGGTGAGTACATCTAACTTTGAGTTAAAGTAACTTACACGAGGTATTTGAATTCCATAAAAAATGTACTAGTCTGTGCACAAGACCCAGATAGCCAACAGCCTTTGGTAGGAGCTGTCATTTCATTTGCAAACTCAATATATATATAGGGAATGCAACTGCATTACACATCATTATGTTGTTAAAGGGGATCTTGTAAGTGTAACCAGCTTTAAGTGGTAACACACACCACAAATAATAAGAGAATATGGTGTTTATTAGGGGAAGGGTACACGGACACGGTACAGAATAAGCACAACAAATGACAGGCAGGATCAGGAGGACAGGGGTAATACAACAATGGGCGGGGGGGAAGAAATAGAGAGAGAACAATAAAAGGGACTGACTCCTATAGGGAGCATAAGACAGTAACAAACACAACAGCAATGGTCAATAAAATTATTTTACATACAAATAAAGAAACAAGAGGATTTGCGGAAAGGATGTATAGTAGATTAAAGAGGACAGAATAGATTTTTTTTTTTTTATAGGGAGCAACATACAAACAGCAGAATGGAAGATAGAAAAATGAAAACAAAAAAGACAAATTAATTTGTGCTGCCACATTAAGTGCCAGTGGAGCCACCATGGAGTTCAGACAGGATGCCCATGATTCTGTCAACGTCACATTGCAGTTCAGAAATCTCCCCCGGGGCATCACTAAATTTCTGTCTGAAATCATTTAACTCCTGTTGGAGATGCTGGACTTCAGACAGAATAGCTGATAAATCCGCATGTGTCACTGGCACTGCTGACAAGGTGGGGGATGCCTGTGCTTCTGACTTTGGACAAGGGGGCACAGAGGGGTCTTGCTGTTACTGACTGCTTCTGTTTTCTGGAATGGTGAACATGGTGAGGACGTTTAACTCGTCCAGCCACACCTCCCTCCTGCTCACCCCTTCAGTGCTGACACCTGCACTGCTCCCCACAGCTGCGCTTGATGATGCTGCCACCTCTCACAATTTGAGGTCCCATTGGAGCAGGTGGTCATGCACCATGTGGCTATGCTAGACAGTTGTCCTGAAGTGGGAACCACACTTTTGTTGATGCACTTCCTGCCCTTGTAGATTGCAGTAGAAACAATTCCAGACAGGAGAACTTTGGGGATGACGGGACCATTGGGGGGGTGTCTCCAGATAATGCCACAGACACTGACTCCTCTAGCTGCTCAGGAGGGGGCATGGTCTCCTGCTACCTGGGCAGAGGAACAGTATCCTCCTGGTGCTGGGGAAGGGGCACTGTCTCCAACTGCTGCTGCTGTGGTGGAGGGGCCACGGCCTCCTCCTGCTGCTGCGGAGGGGGCACAGTTTGCTGCTGGGTTCTGGTGCTGGAGCCAAAAGCCTCCTGCTGTGGCATTTCATTTGTAATGGTTAGCTGAAACACACATACAAGTTCCTCACTGTCTTCACCCTTCTCCATTATGTTCAGAGTCCACAAACACCACCAATTCAACCCCCCCCCAAAAAGAAAAGAAACAGAGATAGAGATAGAGATTCTGAGAGAGCCATGGGGGGGGGGATATCTATCACACACACACACACACACACACACACGATCACCAGGTACTAAAATATGAACTAAGACAAATAAGAAAAAGTTAAAAATAAATAGCACAAATTAAGCAATTTATGTGTAAAGATGCACTCTGCAGTCACAGGGAGTATAAATGCTGCCTGCTTCCTCGAGATATATAGCACAGGAAATGAACCATCACTTTCTGCCTGTCTAGACTCAACCATGTGACAACCAGCAGAGTGAAAAGCCCAATTTCGCCTAATTTCACCTGAGAAGCGCAGGCAAAATTCAATGTAAAATTGGAAGTGAAATTTCACCAAAGGGCCATAATTATGCAAAATTTTTCACTGGGCGAAATTGGCGAGTTCACAATAATTTCATTGGCAAAATAAAATTTAGCTGCATCTGCAATGGAGACAAACACCTGAAAGAAAAACAAGACCACTGACCAAGACAGCTAACAGAGCTCCATCACAATTTTTATTGAGACAGCTTGTACATACCCTTGCCCTCTGCACTTAACAGTGTTGGCTACAAGGAGAAGTTACATTTCATGATGATGGTCTTTCAATGCATTCCTTTTATAGTTGTGTTGTGAGTTGACTGTACTCCATATCACCCTCGGAAGCAAGGTTTAACGATAATGGAATCATTTTTTAAACAGCACAATTCATATACAAAGTGCTTTTTCTTTTTTTTTTCACAAAGCAGTAGATACAATGCAGTGATCATGAGCCTAAAAACATAGAAACAGGCTTTTTTGGTAAATTAGAACTGCTTGGTCTACCCAGTCTGATTATTTTTGTCCCTTCCTGTACTGTCATCGCAGACACTACCTGATCTCTGGCTACTCCTCCGCCCCCTTGCTTTTCTAACAAGATCCCTTTGTGCCTATCCCATGCATGTTTCAAGCTCACTACTGTTTTTGTCCCCACCACCTCTGCTGGAAGACAGTTCCAGGTGTCCACCACTCTTTCAGTGAAGAAGTACTTCCTCACATTCCTCCTAAATTTCCACCTTCCAGCTCTACTGCATGCACCCATGTTCTCATACACCTTCTCCTCTGCAAAAATACTCCCCTCCTGTACCTTGTTCACCCCTGTGATGTATTTATAGGTCTCTATCATGTACCTCCTCTGCCCTCACATCCAGGGAGTATATACTGAGATTCTGCTGTCTCTCCTTTTGGAGCTTATGATGCAGTCCCTACACCATTTTAGTTGCCATCCTCTGGACAGCCTCTATCCTGTCTGTGTCCTTCCTGAGATGTGGTCTCCAGAACTGGACACAGAACACCAGGTGGGGTCTCACAAACAATCAAGACAGTGTTAACATCACCTGTCTCTTTCTGCTGGTGATACTAATCCCTATGTATCCCAGCATCCTGCTGGTCCTGTCTACTGCCTTGTTGCAGTGCCTTTCCATCTTCAAGAGCAACAATTGTGTCATTCGGGGGGTAAACCTGAGGGAGGAGGATTTAGCATCCCAATGGATGCTCTCCTTCTCTGGGGAGGGAGGGATGTCTGTTCCGCTGCAACATCATCACCTAGGTGACCATGGGTGGCAATGCAAGGCTGGAGCAGCAGTTCTGGGAGGGGGACATTCCCTGACCGAGGGACATCTAGCATGTCCTCAATGTGCATGTGTCCAAGCCGTCATTCCCAGGAAGCATCCATGAGTCTGGGGAGAGGAACAGTGAAAAAAACACTGCAGGTGGCAGGATGCTGCCCTGTGGAGCCTCGCAGACTCCACACCACCTACTGGGCACAAGGACTGCCGGACTAAGTGTAGCACTAAATAGGGTTAAAGGGGGTTCCCTTGATGGCCCCGCCACAGGGGGCAATCTGTGGAGGAATTAGTGGCCTGAAAAGTTAAGTCCCAGAAATGGACGGTGATGGGATTGGGGGACCACGTGGGCTGAAGGGGGCAAACCAGAGGAGTGGGGGTAGAAAATCAAAGAGCGACAATTGTGCTCATTTTGAAAAACCTTTCCCAAGCCGCCCCCCCCTTCCCCACTGGTGCCTTACTTCATTAGGACTCAAACAGTCTTTATCCTGTAATTTTCTACTTAGACTTTTTTTCAATACATACTTTATGGGGGAACTGGCAGGTGGCTATGGTTTCTCTGGCAGAGAAGCTCATCTCTCCAGCCCTGGCATCCCCACACCGAGCCTCCCCAGGAAGTCCCCCATGGGTCCCCCCCCCGTGACAGGTCCGGGGGTGAGTAGTGTCAACTTTCTGCCCCGGAAAGCCAGCGTCCAGATTCTGGGGGAATGGCATGGGCACAGCTGAGGCCATCACAGAACCTGCCATCTCCATATTTACATTTTCTCCCTGACCCCCCTCCACTCATATGTTGGATGCACTGTATACGTACCTCCCAACCCATATTGCCCTGCAGCCACTGCTAGAGGGCAATCTGCTACCCGGATTATAGATCCTCCCTCCTCTGAGAGAGGAGAGCAGTCCTCCAGATGCTCAATCCTCTCTTGCCCCTGCCGACCCCTGGTGGTCGGGGCTTGTTCCTGAACTCGGGTTGCCAGCATAGCACAAGCTATAGCGGCCAGTGCCTCAACCTGCAGCACCACTGGGCAGGCCGTAATTAGTCATTTTTGTAGGGGAAGGGATCACAATTCCTGGCCCAGATGAGCCGGCTGCCTGACCCCTTGTCCTTCCTGGTACTGAGAGAAGCAAGCTCCATCATCGAACTCCAGTGTTTTGTGAGGTAGTTCTTTGTTGAGCTGGGGCATGCTACATTGATATGAATTGAAGTGGATTTTAAATGTTGCTTTCTTATATTTTAGAGTCCTACTGGGGTCTAATCAAAGTCACTGCTCAACCGGCAAGAACCTCGTTAGTTGAGTGGTGGCTTTGATTTGACCCCACAAGACTGCTAAAATATAATAAAATATTTAAAATCTGCCCCATTCATATCAGTGTAGCATGCCCCTATGCTCTACAAACAACTACCTCATAAAATGTCAGAGTATGGGGTGGCACTGGGTAGAGCTTGAATCTCTCAGTACCAGGAAGAGGAAGGGATCAAGCAGCTGGCTCCTCTAAGCCAGGAATCATGATATTTTCCCCTTCAAAAATGGTTAATTAGAAAATGACAGAATAAAGACTGTTTGAGTCCTAGTGAGGTAAAGAACCAGAGCTGGTGATGGGGGCTTGGTAAAAGCATCAAAAGTGGCAAGCTTTACATTCATATACGATAACCCCAAGGTTCCTTTCTTATTTAGTGACCATCAATGTCTCTTCCCTGACTTTATACACCTCCTTTGGGTTTCTATGCTCTAGGTACATGATTTTGCACTTTTTCTCATTAAAACCCAGCTGCCACACCTTTGACCATTCCTCAAGATTTCTTCGGTCTCTACTCAATCTCCACTCCCTCTGGAGTGTCTATCCTACTGCAGATTTTGGTGTCATCTGCAAAGAGGCATGCCTTCCCTTACAGCTGTTCTGCAATGTCACTTATAAAGTCGTGAAAGAGGGCTGGTCCCAGTACTAAGCCCTGAGGTACCCAGGTGGTCTCTCTCTCTCTCTCTTCCTCAGAGTGACTGCCATTCACCACCACCCTCTGCCGCCTATCTGTTATCCAATTTTGTACCTAGTTTACCACCTGAGGTCTCACCCATAAACTGCCCCATTTCCTTATGAGCCTCCTAAGTGGTACAATGTTGAAGGCCTTGCTGAACTTTTTTTTTTTGCAATTAAGTTTACTTTATTAAGTTTTCCAAAGTACAAAATAAAACCAAAAAATATTCCTACAATTACAACAGTACATGGCCTTGGAATACACAACAGGTGGTTAGTAGTTACAAAACACTGTTAACAAAATAAAATCCTACTACATCCCCCTCCCTGACCCCTTCCACCTACTCCCCCAGTGCAGCACTGTTGACAAAATCAATTGATGGCTACATTAGGTGGTGGTCACAATTATATAAAGAAATCAATCAGTTCTAGTAAGGTAGACTTCCCAAATAGATGTCTGAGACAAAAACTATACACGGGAATCTCACAATTGCTGAAGCCAGGAGTAAAAGAGGGACCAACACTTCTGAAATTTATGCCAGGCCTCTGTGGACCATGCAACTGCACGCTCTGCTGCTAAGGCCATTAAGATTTCTTAATATCACTCTGAAAATGTATGATTCCAATTACCTTTCCAGTGATGTAAGACTAACAATTTAGTAACTGATGCTACCAGGGCAATACAATATTTATGTTTAGAGAAGGGTATCTTAGAATAGTCCCCCAACAAGCATATTTCAGGTATAAAGTAGTTTGAGTGGTTCTACAGTATGTGATAATGGTGAGTGCCGAATGGCAACACGCATTATCGCGACGTCAGGGTGGTGAAAACATTTTCGTCACCCTGACATCCTCAGCGCACAGAAGAACGGCACCAGGGACTGAAAACACTTGTCTTCTGTGTGGGGGGGGGCTATTCACCTCCCACCCCCCCACACAGCACCCCCTACTTAAGGATTCTCAACTCCAGGTGGTGCATGTTGGGGGGGTGCAAAAGCAAAAAAAAATAACTAGTTTTGGGCCGGGCGCAACAAAAGCACAGTAGCACCCGGACTCAGACCCGAACCCAGAACCCCAGCACTGCAAGCAGAGGCCAACCCCCGAGGCCATGGCACAGCTCGGCAGCTGACCACAGTGCCACCCCTACATCCCCTCCGCTCCATCCCAGGCCACACTCACCATGCTTGCTTCTCCCCCGCGTGCATGTACATATAGCGACATCCTGTCGCTAGGGTCACCCACCCCACCACATCTAGTCACCCTCCCTGCCCCCCTCACCTTCGGGCTTTCACCATATTGTGTCGCTCGCTTCGGGCGATGCCACAGAATTCAGGCGCCCCACCTTCTCGTGGCCACTGGCCTGAGTGTGGGGAATTAATATTTTAACCTTGGTCCCCACCATATGCCGTAGGCCTTTAACCTTAGGACAGGTCCACAACTTATGCAGAACTGATCCTTCTTTTTCTCCACATACATCACAGTTTGGTGATAGAATTCTCCCCATCTGGTGTAACTTAGTAGGGGTATAGTATAGATTATGCAAGATACTAAATTGAAGAACACGCAATCTATCTTGCTTAATATACCTAGTGACATTTGTCCAAATATTATACCATAAATCATTGGGTTTCTCTGGGGACAAAGCTGATTTCAAATAAAAAGCTACAGGAGAAATTACCTTGTTCATTTGGGAACTTAACTCTTTATATATCTCTGTAATAGGTCTAGGATGGGAGGCTAAATTAATTAAGTCCTGAAACCATGACCCCGTTTGAGATGTCCGGGGGGGGGGAGAATCTAAAAATTTAACTACAGATGATTGGATTTGTATTATTTAAAGACATCCTTTGAGGGTATAAAAAATTTGGACTGAATTCTAGCAGGTAACAACACCTTATCACCTAGGATAAAGTACCAAAGAACAGTCTCTGCCAATGGCGGACAAAAAGAAATTGGAATTGGTTTCCCTGTTATTTTAAGATTAGGGTTATTTACCAATGGTTGGGCGAGGTCCCAAACTTGTTTTAACCCAAACCTGTGACACATCTGCAGATGAGCTACCAAATCCCATCCTACCAGTGTATCCATTAGCTCTTTGGGGAAACTTGTTTGGGAGAGGTATGGTAAAGCTGATGATGAAATGCTGTATTTCATAAGCAGCTTCTGTTCAATATGTAACCAGTCTGGCAAATAATCCCTAACGGAATCCATTTGGGTCCTTTTAAGATATTTGGAGCAATGTATAGCCAAATAGTATAAAAAAGAAATCTGGTATTTGTAACCCCCAGTTTCTTGGTCCTAGTCAACTTTGAAGAGGTTCGTCTTGGTGGTTTCCCAGCCCACAAAAATCTGTTACATAAGGATTGTAGCCCTTGAAACCATTTATTCGGAAGCAGTACATTAATCATGGTCAGAGGATACAATAATTGAGGGAGCATCATCATTTTAACAACACTAGTCCTTCCCCAAAAGGAAAGGTGCAAGCCCTGCCATCGCTGGAGGTCTTCAGTCAGCTGTTTGATAAAAGGATCAAAATTAACAACTTTTAACTTTGACAAGTCCTTTGTTATTTTGATGCCCAAATAATTAAGGGCCCTGTTCCTCCACCTGCATTTTGATACAAGAAGGAGAAAGTGAATAAACTATTGTTTTGTTTTTATTTACTCTATATCCAGAAAAGGCGCTGAAATCATTAATGATTTTTAGAGCTTCCATCCAAGACGAGTGCCGATTTGCTATATGCAGTAACACATTGGGCCAGATATTCAAAAGGGCTGCGCCATGCGCAACAGGGTTGCGCATGCTCAAGTCCCACATTGTGCCATTCTGCGATATTCAGCAGGAGGCAGTTGCGCCACTGAAAACAGGCTGAGCAACAGCGCAATGCAAATGAATGCATGCTCAACGGGAGGAGAACCATGCATAAACTGCACAGCTCGATATTCAGCGGGGCTGTGCAGGGTGTGCAGGTGCAACCCCAACCTGAGCCTGCAGGACCTGAGCCAAAAAAAAGGCGAAGTAGAGGCCACCCACAGGTGAGCTGCTGTATTGCAGGGCCCAACACAGCAGCTGCCACCTGTGGCTGGCCCCAACTCAGTCTTGTGCCCCAGCCCGATCGCGGGTGTACTCCCCCACCAGCCTGATCGCGGGCATCAATGTGGCCCCCTCCCGTTCACATCCTGGTGGTCCAGTGGACCGAAATGCCCAATGTGGGCAGAATGTAAAATGACCCCCCTCGAACATCTCCTGGTGGTCCAGTGGACCATAATGCCCGATCGCGCGGGCAGAATGTAAATAGACCCCCAAACATCTCCCTGGTGGTCGGTGGACCGTAACGCCCTGATCGGGCAGAATGTAAAATGAAACCCCCTGAACATGTTCCTAGTGCCCGATCGCGAGCAGTAAGTAAAGATCCCCCACGAACATCTCCCTGGTGGTCAGTGGACCGTAATGCCCGATGGCGGGCAGAATGTAAATTGACACCCCGCCAAACATCTCCCTGGTGGCTAGTGTCCCCACACCCACCCACCCATGAAGCCCCACCACCCGCCCCCGGCGGCGGGCAGCAGCATCCACCGCCTGCCGCCCGCCGCCCGCCGACTGACTGCCGGTGGGGCTCGCTCCCGATGGTGCAGAGCAAAGCCAATGGGCGTGCACCCATACCAGCATGACAGTCAGATTTGTGAATGATTCATTCACAAATCTGGACCTATCCTTGCTCTGCACCAATGGCGCAGTCCCACCGGCAGTCAGTCGGCGGGCGCGGGCGGCAGGCGGGTGGATGCTGCTGCCCGCCGCCGCCGGGGGGACCGGTGGTGGGGGCTTCTGGTGGTGGTGGGGGAGCACTAGCCACCAGGAGATGTTTCGCATGGGGGTGTCGATTCCATTCCTGCCCGCGATCGGGCATTACAGTCCACTGACCACCAGGGAGATGTTCGGTGGGGGGCACTTTACTTTACTGCCCATGATCGGGCACTAGGAAATATGTCGGGAGGGGTTCATTTTACATTCTGCCCGCGATCAAGCATTACGGTCCACTGGACCACCAGGAGATGTTCGGGGTTCTATTTACATTCTGCCCGTGATCGGGCATTATGGTCCACTGGACCACCAGGGAGATGTTGGGGAGTTCATTTTACATTCTGCCCGCGATCGGGCATTACGGTCCACTGGACCACCAGGGAGATGTTCGGGGGTTCATTTTACATTCTGCCCACGATCGGGCATTACGGTCCACTGGACCACCAGGGAGATGTTGGGGGGGGTTCATTTTACATTCTGTCCGCGATCGGGCATTACAGTCCACTGGACCACCAGGGAGATGTACGGGAGGAGGTGGGGGAGCCTGCTGCTGCCACGATGGGCTGTAGGGGTGCGTCGGTCCCGGCGGCTGCTGACTGGCAGGGTGATGTAGGCGCTAGTCCTCGGGATCGGCGCATCTACATGCTAATGGCATGCAAATGGGGCCATAATCAGATGCAAATGGCCCCCCTGCGCCTTGCATGAATTATGGCCCCATTTGCATGTCACCTTTTGAATATCGTGATTTTGCGCATGGCACAATGGTACTTGGCCACCGCAAGTTGAATGCTCCACTCTGACAACTTGTGGTGGCACAAGTTTCACTGCGCCATGAACAGTGGCTGTGGCTGGGGGGTGATATTCAAAGGAGCTGCTCAACAGCTTAACCTTGAATATCGCCTGGGCCACACCCCTGTGCAACTATTTTGCGCAGCGCAAGGGCTTGTGCCTCAGAATGGCGCAGTTTGAATATCCAGCCCTCTGTCTGTAAATGCTGATATTTTTTATTGTTGCCTTTCTATTGGGATGCCTTTTACACCTTCTGCCATTTTCAATTGACGTATTAAGGGTTTGATATAGAGATTAAATAAATAAGGAGACAAGGGGCATCCTTGTCTCATCCCACTAGCAAGCCATAAAAGATCAGATAGCTCATTATTGCATGAAATGCTTGCTGAGAGAAAAGAGCATAACGACTGAATCATCTGAATAAAATCATCCAGTAGCCCATACTGCTTTAGGACACTGAATGGATATTGCCATGTGACTCTATCAAAAGCTTTCACTGCGTCTAGGGATACCAGAGCTGCTTCCAGTCCTGGATCCCCAGATGCAGAGATAAGATACAATAGCTTCCTAAAATTATCACTGGCATTGCGTCCTGAAATAAAACCAGTTTGCTCTGGGCTAATTAGGATAGATCAAATAGCAGACAGATGGGTAGTGAAAATGTTTGCATATAATTAAATATCGTTATTAATAAGTGAAATGGGATGATAGTTCTCGGGTTTAAGGGGGTCTTTCCCAGGTTTGGGTAATAAAATTATTCGTGCCTCGAACAATGATTTTTCTGTAATCGAGCTCTCAGACCAGAAGTTAAACAGAGGTCTTGCTGAACTCTAAGTAGGCCATGTCCACCCCCCATCCTTGTTCTAGTTCCCTAGTTACCCAGTTGAAGAAATCAACCAGGTTTGTCTGGCATGACCTCCCCCCATGAATCATGTTGCCTTGGGTTTTGTGGCCCACTGGATTCATGCCACTCCACTAGCCTTTTTTTTTTTTTAAGTGTCTCCATTATCTTCTCCACCACTGATGTCAGACTGATTGGCACATAGTTGCCAGCCTCCTTCCTGTTGACGTTTTTATGAAGTGGCACTACATCTGCTCTCCTTCAGTCCTCTGGAACCACTCCCGTTTCCAGTGAGCTGTTGAATTGGGCTATCAGAGGTGCAGCCAGCACCTCCCTAAACTCCCTCAGCACCCTTCGGTGTACCATATCTGACCCCATAGCCTTATCCACATTCAGATTTTCAAGTCTTCTCAGGACTCTTTCCTCTGTAAATGGACATTTGCAGGAAAATGTAGCATCCAGTCAGCAGTCAGTAACATCCAAACTGAAGTCATGCACAATTATATTAAATTCTGTTTCTGCTGACATTAAGTACTCTATTTTTCCCATTTTATCTGCATATCAACTTACCCCCTCCCAGCTCACATAGAGTATTCTACACGACTTGACCACTGGTACGAGAGGCAGGAGTGGTGGCGGTCTCCCATACACTCAGGTCCAGCTCATATATTGACTATTTGGAGTATGCTTAAATGTAATGTGGTCTAGCAATCAGGGTCGTCATTTCAGCAAAATCATAGGTGTAGCAAGGTGGGGTGGGAATGATGTGGTTGGGGCCACGGTGTGGGCGGAGCCAGAGGGGGTGGCATTTGTCAATGTGACATAGAGCTAGTTACCAAGTAATTTAAAAATGGGTATGAATTGGATAGTAAAGTCTGAGTATAAATCTGAAATGGGTCATTACAGATGTTGATTCAAATTAAATAGCTAGTTTTCATCAAATTATGGAATCATCAGTATAGTGAAAGTCCCATTCCTCAACTGTACAAATATTAAACAATATTAATGCATGGGTAGCCCTTATTACCCATTGAAATCAAACAGATTACAACCCTGTAATCCCACTGTTGTGATGTCAGAACCTTATAAACCTATTTCTCTATGTCAGAGCATTGGGTTTACAAAATGGAATGCCAGTGTTGTTCAGTATTCTACATACCCAGAATGTGATTGTTAGTCTCAGTACAGTATTCAAATAACATTCCAATTGTCACAGTTTATTGTCTAGCAATCACTATGTCTGATAGAGATTTTAACTCTGGTGCTATTTTGGCCCACTATCATTCAGCCCGTGTATCCTAATAAATTGTTTTCCTACACAATCATGTGGGTGTAGTGCAGATTCACTAATAAGGTAAGGCTAAATTACTTGTGTTGGGGGGACTTCTCATGTCGAGTCCCATACACTATAAATGACAATGCATGATGTACAGGTGATAACCAGGGTGTAATCATCTCTCGTGGTTGCTAGGGCAATTGTAAACCTCTCAAGCTGTGCACTCAAGGTTTACTGATACCCTAGACACCACTCAAGTGATTATACCATGGTTATCACCTGTACATCAGGCATTATCCTCTATATATTACCACACTGTCTGTGTCCAAAAATATTACCACACTGTTTATGTCAAATGACTGGTACTATACAAGCTAAGGCACATTGCTAAAAATAAAGAACCGCTCTATACCAATGCCTTACAGTACATAAAAATACACATCAAAACATGAGAGAAATTATACTGTTATGAAAGCATACTCTGAACCTTGAACCATGGAGAGAACTTTATTTCTTCTCTGTTGAAACAAGAGCTTAATAAAAGAAATGACACAATGAAACTTGTAAAAGAAGTAATAAAAGGAAAACGAACTGATGAAAAAAATCCACACACACACACACACACACACACACAAAATTCAGTTCAGAGTTACCATCAAACAGATAAAGAAAAATAAGGGGGGCATCACTACTTTATCTCTGCCTAGCAACAAGGAACTATTTCGCTTTGGTGGAGCAATATAATAACAAAATAATGATTAAAAGAGAAACAAAAGTATTTCTATATTTTTAGTCACCCAAAATTAGGTATATTAGACATATACTTCTCCAGGAGTGGGTATGCTGGATTTACTCTTCTGGTGTGGTTAAGTCACTGGCTGTGCCTCGTGACCGAACCACACCAGCTGGTAAATCCACCAGTATACCCACACCCTGGAGGGTATATTGCTTTATTATACAATGTGGTAAATCGAATGAGCCAAATCCTGCAACCTGATTGGTTGGCTGGTACCTTTCCCAGTGTGATAAATCCTCCAGTGTACCCACTGGAAAACGCACAGCCAATCTGATATCGTGCCAATCCGTCGCTTTATTTTGATCAAACTGCAGCCATTTGTCCTGTCGCCGCTTCACTGAAACACTGTGGTAAATATTACAAAAATGACATCCTCCTTCCAACCGCATAAACTTCAGTTACTTACAAAATATCTAAAAAATTAAATAAAACTACATTGCCATTGTATAATATAAATTTATCCCTCAAGGTGTGCGTGCTGGAGGACTTAACACACATCTGGTGTGGTTAGGCCACCGCTGCGCCTCATGACCAATCACACCAGCCGTGTAAATCCTCCAGTATACCCACACCCCTGAGGGATAAATTGCTTAATCAGCATACTTGTACAACTTACCCATATATTGAACAAGTTTTAACACTGTTTACAAAAAAACATTTTATAATAACAACAATAAAGGCACTCCAGGGTTATGTTAATGTCAGTTAATCACCCTCAGCAATGCCTCGTGCCAGCCACATTATGCCCCTAGAGCCACTAGTGGGTGATTAACAGACCATTAACATAACCCCTGGTCATGCCTTATTGTTTAAGTGTTGAACCTGGCTGTGCTCAGTACAACAAAGGGCTTCTCTCACTTGTCCAAACACGGCTGCTAACATCTGAAAGCATCATGACGTCATAGGGCTTTTTTGTAGAAGCAGTGTACAGTTACAAATAAAAAGGGTAATTGTGTCTGCATTCCTTTTCACAATGACAATTACATTGAGTAAGCTGTTGCACTGCTGCTGCCAAATGTTCAGAGCCCAGCCCAGCTTAGCAGACATAAATCAAGGTCAAGGGTGACTGTAATCAACTGTAAGCATTTAGCACTGTCTGAACCATTAACAAAATTGAAATGTCCTGCAGCCTTGAACCTCTTCATAGGAAGATTTTATTTTTTAACCCCCCCCCCCCCAAACACACTGACACATACACCTAAAAGCTTAGTTGTCCTGCTTGCTCATTTCTTATCATTATTTAGGCAGATTTAGCTGAAGCAGGAAAACTGACTGTTGTCCCGTGGTTAGAGAAGAGCACAAAAAACTTCAGATTCAAATCCTGCCACAACTCACTCAACATCTAGCTTGGAGTGAACCTTGAGTAGGTCAATTGGCCTCCTTATAAATTTAAATCTCTCCCAGATGTAAAACTGGGCAGAAAGGAGTGGGACCCAAATGTTGTTAAGATGTTTCATAGCTGGACTACTATCCTGGCCATGGGTGTAGGCAGGCATACTCCATGTACACCATGGTGTATACTTGTATTGAAGGGGGGCAGCATATAGTCTCTGAACAGCTTCCCTTATCCATGGACACAACACAGAACCAGCAGAACCTTTCTGTATGTTTATATGTCAGCAACAGAAGGATTGGCCACTGCTACTGTCTTTGCAGCCCACGGGCTATACAGCTTTACAGGGTCTGGGTTGGTATATTGGTGTCCCAAGGAACAATGCATGACATCTGCATATACCCATGCATTGGGGAGGGGGCAGCAACCAGTATCAGGGAGTACAAATGTGTATTGATTGTGCGTTGTGCCATACAGGGACACACACACAGTTCTGGTGTACATATGTATATTGTCTGGCTTGGCTACACCTACACCCTGCCTGGAGCAATGCTCCTCCGCTGTCTCACCTCACCTGCCAGATGCCTAAATAATCCTTAGCACCCCCGCTAGCTGACTGCTCAGCCTGCCTTAGCTGCCTAACTAACCTCCTCCTTAGTCCTTCAGACAGAGTGCTCCAATCGTCGCCTGCCTGGCCCACCACTCACTCTATTCTCTCTCCCCAGCCACCCCTGCAGCACCGGACAGCTAATCTAGATGAAATTAGAAGTGTAGTTGTAGTGATGACATGAGTGTGTCAATCCTGGGCCCCTTATTGATTTCCCAGATGGGCCCCCAGTATCTAGTACTTTCTTGGAGGGCTGAGCTCCCTAGACCACTACAGTCAGACACAGACCCTGGAAGAAGCAGCAGCAGGTGACCTAACTAAAGACAAGTACAGCAGCCCCGACCAATAAACTATCTACAGGCTCTTCTGCAGACTGTAAACAAAACACACAGCTGACCAGGTGCCTGGTGGTCTTCCGACTGGCCGACTGACTCCTCCCAACCCAGTCCTGTCCTGACCTGGACAAATGCACTCTCCTCTGATCGCCGCCTCTAGTCTCAGACTCTCCCATTTTCCCCAATAAACAATTCAACTGTGCACTGTCCTGGAGAAAAGGCAAAATATTTGAACCATCAAAATGTTATCTGCACTTTATCCCTTTAGCACATTTTCATCTTCAGAACTTCCGTTAGCTTACCAGGTCAATGGCGGGTAAAACAGCATGGCAAGTGCCTGGAAAGAAACACCACAGCTATGCGGGGCACCATCTTTAATAGATAAAATCACCACCTTTACCCATTTTTAATGTTCAGTAGTTCATCTCCCTGCCCCCGGTAGACAAGACACACACACACTGCTGACTGCACTCACTGCCGACGCGACTTTGCCACTCCTAGAACAAGTCACTAAATATAGTAATTTGTCATGGAGCTGTGATGGGCAATTAGGAAAATTCAGGGCTCAGTGTAACTCAGATCTAAAATGGATGCATATAATGCCTTCCAGTGCATAGTTAATATTTGGTACTAGTCACTTTCCAAGTTCTAAATTTATAAAAACATTCCTAACATAATGAGAGGTCAATACTGAGGAAGCCAGAGTCTGTAAGGTTCCTGATTCCCAGTGACCAAACCAAGGTTGACAGGTGGAGAGCCACAGATCACTCCAACTTTTCCCAGTATGGAAAAGAAGAGGTCTAAAATTTACATTAAAAATCTGGTATAAAAAAGACTAAAGGATTCACCACGTTTAGGCCTCCTTTATTTACTGCAAGTACAATATATTTCTCTTAATAGGATTAAGTCTGTTGCCCCATACTGCTTGAAAGAAAATACTATACAGGTAATTTCCAAGGCTTTGGGTGGGGAAAACATAACTGAGGTATAAAATAAAGGGCCAAAAATGTCTTAATTAACATAATTCTCATGTTCTTCTTCCCCATTTGCCACTGGTTCCATTGAAAAACAAGGGTCTTACCCTGGTTTAGTCTTAGTTCCCAGTTAACTGTGTCCATTTGTGGACCACCAAAGGTAATGCCCAGGATCAATACTGATGTGTCAGTCATCTGGATTCCCTCTGTGTGGGGAATGACAGACACATGAGTGCCTAAACTAACACCTTTGCTTTTATCAGGGTTTAAGGAAGCTCCTGAGAAGGACCCATAAACATTACAAATACTTATTGCTGCCTTTGCAGGTTGTTCGTTAGTAGTTACAATGCAGAGATCATCTGCATAGGCTATAGCTTTAGCAGGAAAAGGCTGTCTTCGCTCCTTAAAAACTGTATTCTAGGGAGGAATTCAATGCTTTCAATAGTGGTCAATACTAAATACATACAAAGGGGCTCAAGGGACATCCTTGATGCACCCCTTTGATGGGGATCAGGACCTTTCCATCCATTCATCATTGGATGGATAGTGCGTTTGTAACACCTGTGGAACTCCACACATACTCAGAGCATACCAAAGAAAATCATGATCAATAGAACCAAATGCTCGAGATTGATCCAAGGATAGGACATAGCCGCTAAGTAGGCTTGAGTTCCCCCTTTCAAGATTTCTCTCTAAGGAGAATCAAATGATCCATAACTGCTCTGTTAGGGATAGAGCAGATTTGAACATGACTAATAATGATGTTAGCTATGGGCAATAATCTAGAATACAAAATTTTCATTAGTATTTTAAAATCAGTGTTGAGGAGACTGATTTGTGTCCAGTTACCCATCTGCCTTTTATCGCCTTTTTTATGTAAATAAATAAGCAAACCTTCTGCCATGTAATGGTACTGATCGAGTCTATAAGATTTCTGTGTACACTAAAGCTAATTCTAGAGCAAGTTCTTTGCCTATTAATTTGTACAAATCACTTGTAAGGCCATCTGGCCAATTGCCAGCAACAACAGGACAAGAGGAGTACCACGGTCTCCCCTCCCCGCCGTGTCCCGACTTGCACACAGTTGCACTACTTACTGCAGTTGTTTGTGTCTTCTTCTCTCTGCCTGCCCCGGCTGCCCGCTTTGGCTCTGCCGATGGATTGCTTTGCTGTGCCTGCCCTTAAGTTGTGGTGCACCCCACCATGCGGATGCCTGATGGAGATCCGCGGATCGATCGCCCGATTCACCCCGCGGCCACCCTCCTGGATCGATCAGCTGCTCCGCTCCAGCTCTCGGACCGGACGGCTTCGGCTTGATGCTTTAAAAAAAAATCCTTGCCTTGCTAGCCCTTGAGTGTCTGCCAATCTGCCCCAGTGCTCCAGCTGGCTGCTGCCCGACTCCGACGACTGTCTGGACTCTCTTTTTCTCAGCTGCCTGCTGCACCACGACGAGGCTGGACCAAGAGACCTGGCATTCAAATCCCGCCGATTCCCCACGCATGCGCGTATCGCAGATTCGCGCCTAAGGCGCTGCTAAGCAAGCCAGTCCCCTCCCAGCCAGCCAGACAGCCAATCGCAGCAGCGCCAGCCCCAGGCAGCAAGCAGGAAAAAGTGGCACCCAAGACTCTGTTTTCAATGCCTTGCCCAACTAAGTTACCCCAAGTGTTCCAACCAATGATTTTCGGGGCTAAGCTAACCTAAGACAGTCGTGGCGCGGGCGCCATCCGCGTCCCTGATTGCATCAGCAGCCTGTGTCTGTGCTAATTTTGCAGCACAGCAGACTGTCAGGCTCCCTGAGTCCCTGAAAGAAACCGCCTCAGGTCCTCCTCACACACACACACACACACTGTGCAGTAGCATGATGGCGACGCTGTCAAAGGCATGATGTTATTTGTTATTATGCCACCAAGTGGGCAAGCAGCAGCCGGCAAAGTGCATCCGGTCACATAGGGAGCCCCAGGGCAGGCAGGGGTCGCAAGCCCTGTCATAGGGGTCGCATAATTTTCATAGGGGTCGCGAATGCGACCCCTAAATGACACCCCTGCTAGCAATCCCTCCTTAGAAAGTGAAGACATCTTCTTCTTGAGATACCCACTCTCTATAACACCAGTGAGCAAAGAACCTAGGGTTGCTCTAGAAGCAACATCCTCTGCATGCATAGTTACATGGTAGTAGACTAGAGATTAGAGCACCAAGCTATGAACCTGGTTACCAAGCAGAGGCCTGGGTTTAAAACCCATAACCAGCACGTGCATACTGAGTTTCCCTGAGCAACTCACTTAACTTCCCTATGCTCCTAGGTTACAGCTAAAAATGATGTTCAGCTTGACATGCCGTTCCTGGACAGAAACGAAACAAAAAATAAAATGAACAGTCACGGAGGCTATCCATATATTTTCTTTATCGCCCAAGTAACTTTATTTCACAGTCAGCAAGCATGGCATGCAAAATTCTCCCAGCAATAACAGGTACATTTACATTAATCCATTGTACTGCATGCACTTGAGGTTTATTAAACACTCCACAAGCTTCCCATAAAATGCTTCTGCCTTTCACTGTGAAGGTGAGGGGAATGCAAATGAGTTTTTCTGATATATGGTAGCACAAACATCAACAGACTGTATTAACACCACCACACAACTGTCTACCCTGTCCCTTAGGAAAGCTTGTGCTGCAGTCACAGAGACGTTTTATTTACTTATGAGACGATTTAATGTCATTCCTAGATATTTTCTTGTAATTTGTCCAGTATACGTGAAGGATAGCCAAACATCAGTCACTGGACTAAAACAAATAGAAGTGAGGTGATGAGAAAAGAAGGCTGCAGAATAACATGGGGTAGGCAGCATGTCGCAAGATGTTTTGATCACATTATATGACATATGCACTTTTATGACAACTGTGATCGCTTTGGCTTTTTCATGTTTCCAAACAGACCCTTCAGGGCAAACTTGATTTTTTTTTCTATCTTCATCCAACAGGAATTGCCCAATTAGATTTCATACATTACTTATCAAGCTACTTCAGGTCCTTGTCATTACGTAGGTCAGCCATTGTTAGTGATAATTAGGGTCTATGGGACTCTGAGAATGTTGATTTCTTGTGCACAGATCATGACCCTAGCTGAACATTATCTTGACAGAACTGAAGCATAGAGGAGAAAGTTTGTCTGTAGCTCCTTTTTGGCACTTTTTCTTAGATACTGTATATGATTTATAAAGTTATACTGGATTATACATATCATAGTGGGCACCATAAATTAGACTAGCTCCTACACCCCCTGTCGAGTTCTGCAGACTTCTCCACAGACTCATACTGGCTCTACTAATTAATGTCAACAAAACAACACCATATGTCACGTAACTCCACAAAGGTATTATTCTAAGCCTGGAATGCATTTGCCAGAATTAGCAGCCAAACCTCTCTTAACAAGACCCCATGCCACTGCTAATAATTAACATAGTTGTGCAGGCATTTTTTAAAATAGCCTAAACGTAGCAGGTACAGGGAAAGCATTGCCTCATTGCTTGGCTAATAGAGATATCTGTGTTTTATTTATTTTATAAGCATGAGTGAAGGAGAAAGCCCATTGGCCACGATTGATTTATCTTGGACTATCTCATGAATGACACAACATGTAGATTTGTCTGCCAGCTGTGAGGGTATTTATACAATATGTATGAAACAAAGCAGTAACCCTACATGTCTGACTCAAACTCAGTCTCTGTTTAGGAGCCTTTTAAAAATTCCATCACTGCTTCTGGCCATATACTAACTGAGTTAAGAGCAGTGATTTATTTTCTGACAATCAATCAACGTGTGTGTGTGTGTGTGTGTGTGTGTTGCATGCACGCACATGACTGTATGTTTCTGCTGGAATAATTTAATGGATAAACAACTTCATTAGCATTTTTTAAGCATTTAGGCATAACCAGGTGTTGGGTTACAATTAGTTAATCTACCCCAAGGGGGATCTTGAGGCAAAAGACTAAGATGAACATACGAACATATGAACTTTGCCAGCAGATAAAGGCCTAGAGGTCTATCAAGTCTGCTCGAATGTGCAGCTAGCACCCCTTATTCTGCAGCTGCCCCTCCCTTCCCCTTCATTAACCCTCCCCCTTGTCCTGTCCCATCCTCTTTTGAAGCAGTCCACTGTTCTACTGGATACCACTTCTGCAGGTAACGCATTCCACCCAGCCACCACCCTCTCTGGTAAAGTGTCTCCTCATCTCCCTCCTGAACCTTCCTCCCTCCAGTCTCATATCATGGCCCCTGGTGTCCCTCCCGTCCCTTACTTTGAACAACCCCTCTGTACCTGTCTTGTTCATTCCTTTCATGTACTTAAAGGTTTCAATCATGTCCCCCATCCTTCTCTCCTTCAGTGAGTACATGTTCAACTCCCTCAGCCTCCTCTCATATGATAAGTCCCCAGCCCCTTGATCATCTTTGTCACCCTGCGCTGCACCCTCCAGTAACATAATGCACCTTCAACACAGGCGCCAGTACTGCACGCAGGTACTCCAGGTAATGGCCTAACTAATGACCTATACAGTGGCAGAATCACCTCCTCCCTCCTCGAGGATATACCCCTTGCAATACAACCCAGCATTTTGTTGGCCCTTGCAGCTGCCTTCCTACATTGTGCCGAGTTGTTCATTGACCCTGTAATGAGTACCCCCAGATCCTTCTCCTCCTCTGTCTGGGCTAGCTGCACTCCCCCAACTCCTCCTTGGGTTCTTCATCCCAAAATACAGCACCTTGCACTTTTTGGCATTAAACCCCAGTTACTAGGTGTCTGACCAGGTTTCAACCTTTGCCAGATCATCCTGCAACTCTAAGACAAGTGTCTTATGGCCCTAAAATGTATCTTTTATTATAAAAAGTAAAAAAAAAAAATAAGTTTACATTCTAACTTCTCTATTGTATAAGAGGGGTTTCCTAACCTTTTAGAATGTGAGCCAGTCAATCAGAGCACTCCATTTTTGTCTGTATGTTATAATTAAGACTTTCAACCATGTGTGAGTAATGGAGATGTGTGAGATTGGAAAATTTCATTACGTGAAAGTCACCATTTTGCAAACATTATCACGGAAGCGAAATTCAGAATTTCACCTGTGGAATGTGAAATTTCACTCACAGAAGGCAACATTTCACCTGCAAAATGGCAAAATTTGCCTTTTGGCTGTGAAATTTCACCACTTTTCTAGTGAAATTTTGCATTACACGGGTGAAATTCTGCATTTCACACCCTGCAAAATATTTCACATAATGGGCGAATTTTGCAAAATATTTTGTGCAGCGAAATTGCCAGTTTTGCAGGAACTTTACTGGTGAAATATAATTTCACAACATCTCTAGTGAGTAAGGCAATCCACTTACCTTTGACACATAAGTTCTTATTTATAAAATGAACCAAGTTCTACACTGAAAATTCTGGCTACAGCTTGCACACACAAACCTGTGCCAGGCACCTCATTCCAAGATGTGAGGAAATATCCTGACAACCTGCCTTATGTTGTATGCCTTCCACCTCTGGGATAATCTGCATTTTAGATCTGCTGCTGCTCCCACTAGCATCCCTCTTTTAAGCAATTCCTCAGGATGCAGTCAGACTGGCCAGGCAGAATACCTGAGAATTCCAGATGCTCCTCTAACCCCCTTTGACTACCTGGTCACCTTCTTAACTATGATGATCTTTGCAGTTTATCATCTGCTTTCTGATTAAATGGAGGCATTTTGGGCACTGAAAGTAAAGATAAGATACAAAAACTAAATTAGTGTATTAAACTGATGTGCAATACTGCTTATGTGTGTGTGTGTGTGTGTGTGTGTCACTCTAGGCCTTCCCCTATTGATCTTCCAGGTTGGCGCCTGTATCAGCTTTCCAGTCGGGCTCCCTGTTACCCAGTCCAGCCCTGCTCAGATGACACATTACATCTACCTGCAACTGCACCCAACCTGTTGGCTTGTTAGCTGTACCTCATTGAAATTTAGCAAATTGTTTGTTCTTGTTGTTTTTTACTGATTGTCATATTATAGTAACTATTTTCCCTTTTTTTCCCCGTAAGGAAAGCGTGGTGTAATTTGTCATAATGACGGAGTGTTCATTACAGCAAACATGCGCATGGTTTCCCTCACTCTGCACATGCAACCACCTAATTTCTTCCTCTAAACCGGTGTTTACTGCCATCTTTTCCCTGGAAGTTTGAATCACCACCGTTGGACTCGCCATCACAGTGGGTAAGTGTTTAACAAATAAACTGCTACCCTAGAGGAAAAAAAAAACTGAATGGCAGGCTACCAATGCCATATGAACACTAACAAAAATATTTAAATAACTAGTAGGGACACCCACGGACTGCACTGAAATGACCCGCTGCAGCTGGCAACATCTCTTTATGTTATGTAATTGCTGAGGTGAAAGAAGGGAAACCCAGCAATTATATAAAATAAAATATGGGTCTGTGTGCATAAACTCAAAGTTTACACACACCCTTGGGGTTAGATGCTTCGCTCTCGGGGTTTATGTAGCATCTAACCCCTCGTGTATGTGTAAACATCAAGTTACACAGCCTGAACCATACTTTATTCTATATGTAATGTATTTCTTCTTCTCCTTGCTTCACTTCCCCCCTGGCTGCATCTTTAAATGAGACTATTGTGTATCTCTGTACACTTCCCTGGTAAAACAATGTTTAATTGAATACATTATTAATGATTAACAGTATATCTTTGGGAGTGACAGAGGAGTGCCTCACAAAAATAATTAAATGGTTCTTCTGATTTAATGAGATTCAGAAACTTACTGTAAGTATTTCTGAGCAGTGCTACTTTGCCGATATAACAGTCATGTGGGCCAATTTATCCAATTACATTTCTTGGTGTTGTTTACCCATGTTATAAAGACCACACTACAACAAACATTTGGCAATGCTCACTGCTGGTATTATTTTTGTACTGGTTTTTCACATTTTTTACCCCAATTTTTCAACATAGTCTTTTTATGACCACTCCTTCTGAGCATAACAGGTGTCATTTACAAAGCAATGGCTGAAACATCATTTTGCACTGTAAGTGTTATACACATTTTGGGTAGGATTTGAGAAATGATAGCTGTCACATCCATGAGGTGGTATCAAAAATAGGTATGATGAAGAGTTGGGTCAAAATATTGAAAATTACCACAGTTATAAGCATGCTTTAAAAAATTGCAATGTAGACTCATAACTTTGTTGTTTTGTTATATTTTTACCCCCAAAGGTTTCAACATAGTCTTCTTATGAACCAACCTCATGAACAAGGGCAAAGAACATTTTCAAATCCTGCCCAAAAGGTGATTTTGTGACACAAGTGCAAAAACACATTTTGGTCAGGATTTTCCCCCAGTTGTTTAACCAGGAGTGGCACACTAAGCTGAAAGCTTTTTTACAGGTGTGACCTGGGAGCACAGGGAAGTTAAGTGACTTGCTCAGGGTCACACAGTATATGCAAGTGGGGGCTGTGGGATTCAAACCCAGGTCTCCAGATTTGCAGGTCAGAGCCTTAAGCCACTGCACTATACTCCCCCCATAGGATTTGAAAAATTACAGCTGTCACATTCATGAAGTGCTGTGAAAAAATAGCTGTGTAGAAAATTTGGGGTCACAATATTGAAAATGATCAAAGTTATGAGCCTGTGTTTGTGAATTTCAATGTAGGCTCATACCTTTGTTGCTTATTAATATTTTTACTCCACATTTTCAACATAGCCTTCTTATGACTCCACTTCATGAAAAATAGTGGAGAAAATATTCAACTCCTGCCTGAAGGGTGATTTCTCACAGCAACTGTAAAATGACCTTTTGGGATGTATTTGCCTAATTTCACTGCCATTGCTCATGAGGTGGGATCCCAAAAAAGGCATGTTGAAAATCTGGGGCAAAAATATTCAACAGTGGCCGAGTTATGCCACTAAGTTCAAAACCCCACTGAAATACATTGAACTGCATACCTGATTTCCTCAGTTCTCACCTGGCATTGAAGAATGAAGACATGTCTGTGGTCCAAAGAGGATTATGGCATTGGACCCCCGGTGGGTAAGTAAGGGATTGGGGGGTATGTGAGGTGGTGGGTGCTGACTGGGAGGGTTGGATGGGAAGGGAGAATGGTGCAGCAGACATTGATGGATGTTTTTCTTTTTTACAGGGTTTGAATGAAAAAAACAGCAAGGGATGGCGATCCATATTTCAGATACATTCCGACACTGGGATTGGGTACCACAATGTTGGGCTTGTTGAGAAATGGGGGCAGGTGACCTGGAGGGAAGGGGGGGTGAAGAGAAGTGGTACCGGGGTGGGCACCCTGGACTGCTTACATTTAAAAATATATATTTTTTATAAAGATGGGAAGGATGGGCAGGTAGGTGAGTGACCTGGAAGGGATGGGGAGAAGAAGTGGTAGCAGGCGTGGGCACTCTGCTTCGCTTACATTTAAAAAAAAACATTTTTGCTGCATGGCCCAGGTGCTCATTGAGAGTGATAACTGCGCGTGACTAAGGCCAGTCAGCAAGCCAGGAACAGCCTTTAGGCAAGCTTTGATTGTGTGCTTAGAATACAAGCAATTATTTTCCTTTTACTTTTACACCATATACACCATATCCAGTGTATATGTATATGGCTGTAGGTACATATGGACATTCATGTTCTATATGCTGCAGTACTGCATGCCCTGGGTCTATACGCACTTGACTGTTATATGTTCTTTAAACCACCCATGGCTGGTAATTGAACATGTATGCCCACCAAAGTAGTGCTAGTACCAAACTTTAGGCTTTCTTTCTTTTCACTAGTAGTTTAGTTTAATTTAGTTTAATTTAGTTTAGTTTTTTTGGGAAATAATGGCCATTATGCTGAATCTCATTTCCAGTGGCTTCCCATGGGCAGCTTCAAATACAAATATTTCAACATAAAGCATGAATAATGCAAATATCATAAAATACAACAGCATGCACATCAAAAGGATTTGTTAATACAATAGTTTGGGTAAGCACAATAAAAATAAATGTAGAGCAGATTCCATCAAACAAGCATACAAAATTGCTACACTTGCCAGTCATATAACATACACATGCATCAGCAGTTGGGGTAATAGGGAACTGAAGAAAATAGCCAGTTTTTCCATTGAGCACAGGACTGTAATGAATCATTTACATTTCATAGTACAAAAGGAAGCTTATTCCATTTATTTATTTATTTTATTTAAGTTTAGGATTAATACCTTTGAGGCAAGGGCTCATTTACAAAGGTTCCAAGTCAGTCAATACAGTACAAAATGAGATGTAACATAACATGACATGACATGACATGACATAGTATGACATCACTAAACAGAGGTTACATAGTACACACAAGTGAGGGTGTAACAGCAAATAGGGAAACGTTTACAGCATGGAAGTGCTAACAGTGTCATCACTCGCTGAGTAAGGTACAGAGCTTTGAGATTGACATGCAAGTTCACTACTGAGGGGTAGTGAAATGAGTAGCCAGAGTGGGTATGTTCCATGTTAATGGTCCAAGGACAAAAAAAGTCTGGTTTCATCTAACTAAGGATACTCGTGGTACCTCAAAAGTTAAGCTGTCTGAAGAGCACATGCCCCATCTGGTTTTCCTTACAGATGCCCGATTAAAAAGTGCAATGTGAGAATTGGCATTTGCCTTAAGGACATCTACATTCAGTAGAACTGTATGGAATGCAGAAGTCATGCGGGGGAGTGGCAGTTCTGATCTCAAAATGCTTTTAGAAATTTTCTGGAAAATTCTGCAGAATTCTGAAAGTGTGTTAATGTAAGCAACAGAGCAGTTTGCCATAGTTTATACAAGCAGTGAGCTATGGTATTTTCCATGCTTTGTGGAAAAAACTAATCTGCAGTTTACGTAAACTGCAGAAAATAGGGCTAGATTTTCACAATGTTCGGGACTAAGTCCTATGCCACAGCCACCACTGTGGGACGAAATCTCTGCACCTGCGGAGATTCGTATTTTCAGCTGGTGCAGCTGCAAGGGATGTTACACCTGCTCCCACCAGGCATAACATTCCAGCACAGCTGCATGAAAAAAATGACCACACGCTACTGTAAATTGAATAGTCACCATAAACTGGCCCACACTATGAAAATATGGTGCATGCAGGTAAAACTGCAGCTCTGCAAGTAAAGCCCCACTTATGGCAATTTTTCCCTGCACGGATTTCAGATGGACTGAAAATCCAGACCCTGACTGGTGATTTACAGTAACAAAACCATAAACCACTAACCCACAGTTTCTGTAAACCACAAATTTCTAATCCACAATCCATCATCAGAATCCCACCATTCTGCTTCCAACAGGATTCAGCAGAATTTTCCAAAATTCCACAGAATTCCATTCAGCAGGAAACTGAGAATCCTACACATCACTATTCACAAGCTATAGTATAAACATCAGCCAAAGATATCACTGGTAATGTTTTATTTGCTTGCTATCATGCATGTTTTTCATTCTATACTATTGATAGTATGATGCAACCTGTACAATACATAACTGTTTATGTTCAGGAGATATTTAAAATTATCAATAACAATATAAAATACAAACATGCTATGACTTTTAAAATTATTAAGTACATCATAATAACTTTCAGTTTTTCATTGACAGTCCTGTTTTTGCATCTATCTGACCAGGAATTCCAGACATACAATTTTATTGTTTTCATTGTATGGACTATTATATTTCTGACTTTTTACACATTTGTATATGCATATTTCTCAAACTGTACACTATTTCCTTGTTTTATACTTCTAATTTTCATGAACCCCCCTCTTCCTGCTTCCATTTTTGGTTTGTCAGTGAGGATGAGAAAAGAGATGTCTCACCTATTGTATTTTTGTTTTCCACAAATGAACAAGCTTCATGTCATTTCACAGACACACACTATAATAAGGAATGCATTTTCCTGAACTTTAACATTTTCAGTGGGTAGAAAATCAGTTTTGGCAAGTAACTTATTCTAGAATTGTAATATAATTATTGACACTAATAGATAATAAATATCTGCTAAAATTGTAAATCAAGAAAAAAAAAAACTTAAAATAACAAAACAAATTGCTTAAAAAATGACCTCCTAGAGTGCAGCCTAATGTGCATATTAGAAGCACATGCATTTAACATATATTGTAGAAATAATCACAGTATCACAAATTAATTTATAGAGATCATTTACAGAAGAAAAGCAATTGCTTGTGCGCAAATTTTAACTTGGCACATGCAAAGTTATTCTCAGCTAAAAGGGTTTTTGTTTGAGGTGATATAAATAGCAATTTAGGGCTGGCCCAGTGGTGCTGAGGGTTGAGGCGCTGGATGCCACACCTTGCACTACGCTGGCTACCCAGGTTCAGGAATGGACACGGGCCTCCGGGGGTTGGCAGAGGAGGGAGAGGATGGAGCATCCCATGACTGCTCTCCTCTCTCTGTGGTGGGTACAGCAGTTTGTGTTGATGTGCAGTGACACCTGATGGAAGTTGGGTGCACTACAGGAGTGGCATGCAGCAGACAGTTAGAGCACAGCAGACGTCAACACATAAGTGCACTGATGTCATTGCATGTCCGGCTCTAGGGGTGAAAACCAGGTGGAAAATTGTGGGGCAGTCATGGCAGCTGATGGCCATGTGCTGCACCCCCCAGAACTAGAGAGGTATGTCCCCCAGGTGTTAGTTAGCCTCTGTGGAGGAGAGCATTTTGCAGACCAGACCCAGGTCTGGGGGTGCCAGTGCCATGGCCAGATGACCTGCATGCCCGCTCTGCAGAGGAGGAGCTAATATATATATGTGTGTGTATATATATATATATATATATATATATATATATATATATTCAATTTAGCATTTCTTTACATTCTTTACAGCCAAAACTATTTTTTGTTCATGTTTCTCAACTGGGTGTCATCTAGGGTTGCCACCTTTGGATGAGGCAAAAACAGATCCTAAGCTCCGCCCTAGCTCCACCCCTTTTCATGAATGATCATGCATTGCTCCTCCTTCAAGGTAATTTGTGATGTCAGTAAATGACAACGCTTAAAGCAGCAGTTCAACAATTTTAATATACTGTACCTGTTATAGTTACTTTCCTGGGTTCTTCCTGTTTGTTTATTTAGTTATTGTATTGATTGAACATTGGTTTACCAGATAAACATACAGAGGAAAAAGAAATCACATTTACAGATATGATCTGGGATGGGGAAGGGCACAAGGGGAATCCTGTAAATAACATACAATAGTATATGTGGTATATAACGATATATAATAAAAAAATTGTTTCCTATTATGTGTACTCAGTATCTTTTTCTGACACCATTTCCTTTTCACATTCACATTACTGTTTCAAAACCAGAGAAGTAACCACACTTTTTTCTTGAGAAAGAAAATAATTTAAAACATTTAAAAATGCCTAAATTCTGTTAAAGGTGAAAAAGTTTACCAGCAAATGAAATTGGAAAACAACTGGATTTTTTATTGTGCAAAAGGTAGGAGCAGTTTTTTTTGCCCAGCTTTGCTGCTATGCCACTTTAAGATGTAGACTGAAAAACATTAGGTTAAGTAACTGCTAGCTGTTTTAATAGCCGTACTTTACACCTCCCAGACTGACTTCTTTCACAAACAAAGGGTTATACAGTATTGACAACAGAATTTGTTTGTAACCTGGACATGCAGCTGCAACAATGAATGATATGATAAAATTTGTTCCTAAAATGGCTCAAACACCTGCCCAACACTGAGCAACACCAGATAGGGACACTGAAAACCTGATTACCAGGTAAAAAAAACTGACAGGTGGCAAACCTAGTGTCATCCGGGTGTCCTTTCCATGTGGTCATGTGGCCTGTCAGCTTCTGGCATTGTCACTTGCAACACATCTTGAAGTCAGGAAGATTTAAGATTTTCTTTTTTTATTTTCTCTCCAAGCTATGCATGTTTTTTTTACAGCTGGAGTAAAGCCAGCCCCTTACTGCCATCTATTGCTTGCTCCTTATCGTTGACCAATGGCTACTGCTTCATTGCACATGCATGATGATGATGACTTCACATCCGCCAAGTGACATTTTACCAATTTGTAGGTGGGCTCATTTAACAGTCTTAAGTTTTATGATGCTTTGGAGTCCCTCAACATTTTTTCTAAGTTTAAGGCAGTCTTATAAAGCATATAGTGTCACATCTGTCATGGCAAGACAGGCAGCGCCGGGGCATATTTTATATTTTTACAGAATTTAAAATTTCTGAGAAAAAAACTTTTTATCTGTATTTAATTTTCTAAATATCATACAAACATTACTATGTATGTTGATGAAGTATTGCACTCCTAACAGGAAGGTATAAAATAGGTGACTACAGACACTGACATTCTTTCATAAAATGTAGAGAAATCATAAGACTTCTGCCTGCTTCAAAGCAGGCACTGTCTTTCTCCCATTGAAGAGGTTGCAGCTGCAGGAGTCAGTTGTTAAATTTATGGTTTAATTGATTTGTGTTTGTGCTGTAAAAAGTAAACGTTTTTGAAATTTGTTGAAGTCTTATGACTCTTCACAACTCTGAGGCACATTCATAGTTAACACTTTGAATAGCTCTTAATTAGTCCAACCTTTTGATTAAACATTTTGTTTTGTATCTGATCTAGAAGCTGCAAAATGCGAGCATGTACAAATCTTCTATTATACATAAGATAGAGCTTTGAAAAGGGTGCCATTTTGAAGCTTATTTTGTATTTCATCACAAGAATGTATTTGACACATCATGCAAATTATAGCTTTTGTGAAAATCGAATATCCATTTTGTTTAAAATGTTTACTTCATAAGGCACCAGTGGCCAAGGTACTACATACCACAATACTGATAAGAAAGATGGTCCCATGATGTATGGCCCTTATTTGAATAATGCTTTACATCGATATGCTGTTTTCACCTTGCTACAGAATAACAAACTAAAAATGAACCATAACACAGCTTTATTTCCTCAGATTAAGTCTCTTGTAAATTCAACTCTTTCCTTCCTTGCTTACACCTGAATATTATTTGTCCATAGGTATAGTTTTAAACTGGATTTTCCTCTGGGATCAGAGTTCATATAATAGTCACTTTTTATTTTGATAAGTCATTAATAAATAGAATAATAGATAGGTTGCAGTGAGTTACAAGGCTGAAATTCCATCAAGGGTTTCTGGGGACATAGATAACCTCGACAGTGAAGCTCAAGAGGTTTCTTTGTCCCCAGAACTGTGAGATGGAATTTCAGCTGATTAAGTCACTGTAACCTATTTGTTATTTTTTGTAATATATGGATGAGAGAAGGTGGTGATGTCTTACCTGGTGGAGTGTTGTGAAGGGTGAGTGCAGACTGATGTCTTGAAAAAGGAATCAATAAGTTGACGGAACAATGGTATTATTGACAATGGTATTATTGGAAGTGGTATTATTGGCAGTGAAGTGTGGTATTAATGGAAAGCTGGTATGTATTACAAGATATTTTTTTACATCATTTTCAATGCTATTATTTTAGTGATCAATATATTACAAAATAATAAAATCAGGATGCTATCCCTAACTCATTAATACTTATTTAATATTTTCTGTCTCAACCTAATCTATCTCAACCTAATTTGTTCCTCCTGTAGTGATGAAGAGATATGTTGTGCCCTCTGTACAGAGATCAAAAGCCCCACTGCCACATTCTGAACCAGCTGCAGATGTTGAAGCTAACCACTTTGTAAGCCCTTCAGTGAACCACAGTCATCCAAACTGCAGGATACAAAGGCTTGCATCAGTGTGCAAAGATAAGCAGGATCAAGCAAGGGAAGAGGTCTGGCAATATTGTTTAGGTTTTGAACATATCCCTACATAATACCCAACACATGCGACTTAAGTAACAGATAAAGCCCCCAGTCTAGGGATGCAAAAGGATAATCTTACATATGGGAGGAGGTGCATACATCATTATATCCTTTGTGTAACCTCCAGGTTTTGGTGACCTCCTAGCCACTCGATGCATGAAACAAACAGTAACAGGGTTAGATAAGGGTTAATGACATCAAACCTCACTCCAAACAATGAAAAAAAGTCCACAACAATGGAAACAGAGTCTAAAACTTGGATCCATTTGTTTTACCCATTTCATCTGATTTAGCCTGCAGGCAGGATAGTGCACACAATGCAATAACTTTACTTGAATTTCAATTCATGCTTTACATTTCTGAAACTCTCATGGGGCAAATCCTTTTGAAGGCTTTAAAATCTCTGCAAGTCCAATACCAATAGATGAATTCTTTTCTCAGTTTCAGGTGGAAATCATAGGGTTGCTTAACAGCTCAGATGGTACATTGACTTTAAATTTGGGTCACTTCTCAGCCCTCATTGCAGCTGGGAACACATTGTCCAAGTCTTTTTCTCATCAAAATGTACTCACACAGAGTATCATAGCCCTGGCCCAGGCACTAACCATCATGCAGAAAGGACCTCCTGAAGTTCAAACCTTATTTAAGAGGCTGCTTCAGAGGGAGCCTCCATCCTCCATGGGACCACAGTCCAGGAACTCCACACCCACTGAGTGGTGGGCCAGCCCATACCCCAGGCTGGATAAGTATGATGACTACTGGCTTTACACACAGACATAAAAAATGACAGCAGATAAAGACATTGGGCCCAATTCTGAAAGACTTATGCCTGATGAAAGGTGCTTGCGACACACAGCAATGTAGCAAGTTGCACCTTGCGTCAGTGTTTGCGGCATTCCCTATTCTGGTATGTGGTCTGCTCTGGTAAGGGAAGCCACTGCACCAGATGGGCACTGTGCCACCCTTTGTGACCTGCATCTGGGTATGGCAGGTAGCAAAGGGGCTTGCACCATGGTGGGGCTGCAACATCCACCAATTTTGTAATCCAGAAGCCCCGCCATGGTGGTAGGAAGGGGGTCACATTAGACCAGCCAGGAGGTGATCTATACCCCTTGCAACATTCTCCCTCAAAGTGGGGAGCTTGCAGAGGGCTCCATATTTGGGGTCTAGGATCAGAAGGGCCAGAGGCATACAGCAGAGGTGTTGGGAGCATGTGTAAGCTAGGGATGGTGATCAGGCACCCAGCAGGGTTGCCAGTCTGATGGCACTGCATACACTGGTGGGTGGCTAGTGCTGGCAAGGTCACCCCTGCTAGGGTGCCAGAAGATTCTCCTCGCATATACAAGTGCCCCTCAACACCCCTATGATACCTCTTGTGCCATGTCTTCCCAAGGGGCACTCTGGGCATTGTGGTCTGTCCTGCACCTAGTAGGATGGGGTGGGTGGATCCATCCATTGGGTCCCACAGGTGCACCTTACATTCAGTGCTAGCCCACCATTGTGACATGTCCTGGGTGTTGTGGAGCAGGGACCCCCAATGTTCCAGAATCAGGAGCATGGTTCCTGATGCACCATGAGTGTGCTGCAGCCCTAGATTGCAGGAACTTTGCGTTGATCTAAGGGCTCTTCTGGAATCAGGCCCATAGTGATCCATCCAATCTGCCCCACCCTCCCTAATCTCTGGACCGTGTTCTTGTCAGTCCTCTTTACCTTTCACTCAGTCTGCCTTTTATGCACTGTTCTGATATTCCTGTCAATCCCCTTTGGAACTCTTCCACTGTTTTAGCCCTGATAATCTCCAACAGATTATTCCACTCTGTCACCACTCTTTCTGTGAAAATGTACTTCTTGACATCCTTCTTGGACCTCCCCACCCAACAGTTTCAAAGAGTTACCCCTGGTACCCATCTTACCACTCACAATGAACAGCATGCTACTGTCCACCATGTTTATTCCATGTAGTTAATGAAACATTTCAGTCATGTCACCCATTTTTCTCTTGTTCTCCGGTGTTCACATGTTTAAATCCTCCAAGTGCTTATCATTGGACTTACCCTGTGACAGCATCCCCCTCTTCAGACTCACACTTAGGTAGAATGTAGTAGTGACATTTGAATTGCTTAAAGTACAGTATCTGAAGTGATATTCTGATAGAGATGAAGCAGTATGATTCACTTGTTGTAACATACTATTCTAGGTATGGAAAACTCAGTGGTTGTCATTCATCATACCAAGCAGTTGACTCCATTGGTTCAGCAATAGTGCTGTCACCTTTGGGACCAAAAACTGTTGGTTCAATTACCAAACTGAGGACTTGGGTTAATGACCAGTGCTGACACTACCATGTAGTATTTGGGATGGGGGGGTTGCTCCCCTAAAAAATATGCTGTCCTGCATATGAGATTATAAACCAAGTTCTCTTCTGCCCATTTTTTGTGGTGTTCCAGATGGAAATTGAAAACCATGTGACTTTTATTCAGACCACCTACTTTACCATGCTGTGGCATGCATTACAATAATAACTGACCTTACCTGATTGTTGTTTCTCTATTGTACAGTACCTTTTGCTTATTTGTAACCTTGTTTACTAATTGCATTGTTTTTATTTCCTATGCTATTTAAGCGTTTGTATACTCATGAACTGTATTTAAGTCTGATTATAGCCAAGACACCATTATAAAAGAGCATTCTGCTCAGTGGTTACATCCTCGATAAATTGAAAACTGAAATTGGAATTTATTTTCCTTTAAAAAAGATTTCAATGCAATGTCCAGGACTGTGTGGGTGTGGGGGTGGGTGGGAGGCATTGTTGAGCACCCTAAGGCCACCCTGTATGTCATTAATAAGCACAGTTATTTAACAGAATACATTTCCTTGTTTAGTAGGGTGCCTGAGATACACTACTCAAAATATGAAAGGCTCAGTGTGGATACAGATTCTTTCCTCTTCTGTTTTGTAGAGCATATGCCATCAGTACAACAGTACAGAGAGGTGTAGATTTAGCCATATGAAAAAAATAAATACCCATCCAGAAATCATTACTGTATTTGAAGAGATGGCTATTATCTACCCCTAAAAGACAGTACTTTTTTATACAGAAGTTTTAGTTCTCTAACTGCATCTATGGCTGGCCATGGTGATACAGTACTTAAAAGTTTAATTCTGTTTGACTTTTACATATCTGTGTAAAACAGTGCAAAATACCATTGCAAATTTCACTATGTGTTCTAAAACTGTCTCTTGTTTTATTTACATAATAACAGCTTATTGTTATGCTGTGAAAATTCAGAAGAACGTTTTGAGTTAGTCAGTCACCATCTTTGCGGGGATACATAGGCATGTAGTTTAAAGCAGCAGTGCAATGACATTGGTACAAAAATGAGATCCTACCTTTTTTTCACTATGAAAGATTCCAGCCATCTTCCAGTTTTATGTGGTGGCAAAATTTTCTAAGTCCACCAACATTTGAGCATTTTATAAATGTTTAAATTAAATTTTTTCTCATGAAGAATGGCTGTTCCATTCGGCTTCGAAATAGCCTTGAGACCTAGCAAGGTTAGGACAGACAAAATAAAAAACCTCATATGCGCAGTATAGAGGGTACCTAGAAAAGAAGATTTGACAGGTATGCTAATATTGGGGTCTGTTTGCAAAGGTGTGGATTGCCTGTGTGACACATATCTCCCCCTTGATGATTGTGGAAAACTGTTCCACCATTCAAGACCATAAACAAATTTCAGATGCATTTAACTCAGCTTTCCCTGACCTTTCTAGTATACTCCCCCCTGACTTCTTCATTGTCCCTGAAAACCTTGCGAACACCGTCAACTCCACCCTTCCACCTAATACACCCACATTTTATTTCAGGACAGTCTCCCCTACCGAGGCCTGGCATTACCTTCTCAAAGTCCTTGGCAAAGGAAGGTTTAGCAGGGACTCCCTCGATCTAAAACTCCTCCACCTCACTCCTGATTCTGTTCTACTTCCGCTCACTAAACTGTTTCACTTATCTCTCACTCTAAGACAATTCCCTCATCAGTGGAAAGCCACCATTGTTACACCAGTACATAAGAGTGGGGATAGGTCACTACTCTCCAATCATCGCCCCATATCTATCCTCCCCCCTTTTCCAAAGCTTTAGAGTGCATCGTGTCTAACCAACTCTCTGAATATCAGGATCAATATGGTGTCCAATGCCCCCAGCAACATGGCTTCCGTAGAGCACACAGTATGGCCACTGCACTTCTAGAATACACTTACCACATTCATAAGGTGCTCGATTGGGGTCATATACTAGGCACCATTTACATAGACCTCACCAATGCGTTTGACACCGTCAATCACCATCTCCTTCTCCACTCACCCTCTGCACTAGGACTCTCACATGGTGTCATCAGCTGGCTAGGCAGCTACCTCAAGGATCAAATGCAGCATGTCAAGATATTTAATACCCTGTCCTGTAACCTCCCAGTACACTCTGGTGTCCTTCAGGGCTCCATTCCTGGCCCATTACTTTTCAGCTTCTTTATCAACAACCACCCTAGGGCATGCAACAACCACATGATCCTCTACGCAGATGATGCAGTAATCTTTTCTACTCCCACTGACCTATTTCCCCTCACTGCTGAGCTGAAGCCTAGTTTCTCTCTGGTTGAGACATGGTTTTAGCAGCAAAAATAATGAACCACAAGGAAACCAAGTCCATGTTGTTTTCCAGAACCCATAATGAGTACAGATCTGCTTCTATCAATATCTTTAACAAACAAAATCTTCCTCTAGACCAGGTTAGTGATTTCAAATATCTAGGGGTAACTCTAGATAGCTTGCTTACATACCAGCTCCACATCAATCACATTGCTAAAGTCATAAACACCAGGATTGGGGTCCTTTATTGGCACTGCCATTGCCTCACCTGTGCAGTGCTACACATTGCAACTTCAAGCTCCAGTCTGTCAGTGTCAGTGGCTCAGTAGGTAGCACACTCGCCTCTAAGGCCAGGAGATCAGAGGGCTGTGAGTTCAGTTCCCACGTCTAGCACTTGGGTTAATATCCCAGTACTGATGCTGTAGAGCAGCATGAGATGGGTGCTGCACTTCTGAGGTACCATCTTATAGATGAGACGTTAAACCAAGGTCCCATCTGCCTGAATTGGTGGTAGTTCAGACGGATGTTAAAGATCCCATGGCACTTATCAAAAAGAGTAGGGGAGTTTTTATTGACAAAATAAAATAAATAAATATACAGTATAACTAAAAAGAAAACAAATTCACAGTAATATCATAATACAATCAAATACAGAGATCTTTTATGCAAGCATCAAAGGAAATAAACAAAAGCTTGTAAGTATTCATATTGTTTGGATCAAGCAAAAAACTATTATTTAAATTTAATTATATGGGTAAATCCTTTCTACCATTTTAATACTTTACTTGAGTTATACATTTGGACATCTTTGAGATACACTTTATACATTTTCTTAGCTACCATTTGGCAAAACCCCTCATATAGAACCCTTTTTTGAGAAATAACCCATTGACACCTCACCTGCCATAAAAAAAACACAAACATCAAAACAATACTCCTAGAGTATTTTTACTAAGATGGGCCATGCTTGGGGGATATATACCTATAACCAGAATATGATAATTCATACATTTCAGCCATGACAAATCCAATTTTCTGGCAGCATATACCCATAATTTTGTTACATAAGAATGGTGTAGAAAAAAATGCTCCACAGTTTCTTCTTGGTTAATGCATTCTGGATAAAGACAATTCCTTTCTTCTTTTGCCTTGTATTTGGCTGTGCCTCTTATGTTTAATCTCCCATGCATTATCAATCATTGTGTTTCCCACATAAAGGCAGATACCCTATCATTATTCAACTGGTCTAATATATAAGAGTTTTGCCTTACAGGACAATTTTTAAAACTAGGTTCAATAGGGTAAATTGAATTCATAATCACTTTGTATAGGGTTTTCACTGCATTAGAAACAATGGTTTGTTTAGTGATTTTCCACTTGTATAGTTTTTGAATTGCTGGTTTAAAATATATTGGATTATGTATATGGGGATTTAATTTAGGGGCTAGATTAACCCAAGCTTTAAAGTATCAACCTATTACTAATGGTCCAAATACTTTCTCTACTCCCTGGTCTCAGGATTAATTGTTTTATAGAGTGAGTAAAAAAAAGTGAATAAAAAAAAGTATGGGATCGATCATACCTAATCCTCCTTTAGTGGTGTTTAGATAAGTAAAACATCCCTTTACTGGATTTAATATATTACCCCGCAATAGTTGAAAAAAATTACTATAAAGTCTGATCTCATGCTGTGTAGGAAGAGGGAAAAGTATAGCCACATATTGCAAACAGGGAATAATAAACTGTTTGATGATTTGTATACATTAAGCTTTGGAGAATTTATAACTTTTCCATCTTGAAACTTTTAGTTCTATTTTACCTAATGCATTGTCCCAATTTTTTTCAGGAAGGTTTTGAGGGCCAGAAGAAATACCTAATATATTTAGGGGTTCTGGAGATAATATAATATTGATATACTGAAATGTCTGCTGACATCCCGCCCCCATAATCAAACTCCTAGTTTTGAGTAGATTAATTTTAGCATTAGACACTGCTGCAAATAATTTAAATTCTGCTAGGAAAATCTGCAGAGGTTCATAATAATTGAAAAATATACATACATCATCTGCATATGCTTGAATATGAAGATGAGAATTAGAATGATCTCTACCAATTCCTATCCACTTAAGTATTACCGTCAAAGATCCAATGAGTGGTTCTAATGATAAAACATATAATAGAGGCCTTAGTGGATATCCCTGATGAACTCCTGATTTTAGTGTAAACCCTTTAGTTTTACTTCCTTTAATAAAAGGAAACACTGTAGCTGAGGTATATAAGGATTTAATAATATTGGCATGCTGTTGTGAAAATCCCCAAAAATGCAAAACCTGAAATAAATAAGTGTGATTAACCCTATCAAAAGCCTTCTTCAGGTCGGCAAATATCAGATACCCAGTTTTTCCTTCTAATGAAAGATACTCAACAACATCTCTAATAATCATAATGGCTGATTATATTCTTCTGTTAGGAATACTACAATATTGGAAAGGTGACATTATTTTTTCTACAGAAATTTTCATTCTGTTATTTAATAACATTGTGAATATTTTATAATCTGAGTTCAAAATTGTCATGGGCCTCTAATTTCTTATGTCCCCTTTACTTCCTGATTTATAAATGTGTATAATTAGGCCCTCTGTAAACTCAGAAGGCACTTTTGTACTCATCATAATGTATTGAAAAACTAAAAATAATCCGGCTGAAAATTCTGTTTTAAAAGTTTTATATAATGCATGAGGAAGGCCATCTATACCTGGACAAACTCCTTCTTTGAGATTCTGGATTATATTTTCGACATCTGATTCTAAAAAGGGTTCCAGTAATGTTTTATCTTTTTTTGTGTGAAGGAGAAAAATTAATTGAGTCTAGATAAGTTCTGACATTTTCTATCTTAATTGGAGAGGAAGGGTTCAGTGTTTCATGATGAGATTCTATAATGGAATTAATCTCTGCTTTGGATACCACTTTTTTGCCTTCTGATACTAAGAATTCCATATGAGTAGTTTTTTTTAAGTTCTTACACATTTTGAAAGGGTCTCCTATTTTTAATTTTTGAGTATGATTCGAGAACGAGGCCTGTAATGTTCTTGCCCTATCATATTATACTTGTTTCATCTTGAATTTAAGATTCTCTATTTGGTCAGAGTACTCATACCTGGAGGTATTAGCCTTTGATATTAGAAACTGTAATTGTTGTCTTAGCTTTAAATATTTAAAAAAAAATTATTGCTTTTTTTGAGCGGATCCGTATATCTTAAACCACCTACTTAAGTCTGCTTTAGTTTCCCTCCACCATTCTCCCATATCAGTATATAAAAATGCAACCAATAGTCTTGCTTTTAAAAGTTGTGACACTGCACATTTCATAAAACTATTACCTAGTAAAGAGGTATTTAGTTTCCATTGAAGTGATCATTTTGGTACTGAAGTAAAATTACCAAATGAATAAAGTAATAATAAGTGGTCTGAAAATTCAACTGGCATTATTTGAAAATTTCCAAAAGGGATTTCAGCTGAAATAAATAGATAATCAATAGTGGTTTTATATTTTCCTTTCATGTAGGTAAAACTAGGCCCAGAAAGACTATACTGCAAACAATTAGTGAGCCCTGAGGTTTTAATTATTACCTCTAATAAATGCGAATCACCATAATTTTTTTTATTGGTGAGCCCCTTTTCTATCAAACTACAGTTGAAATCCCCACCCCAAAGGATTATTCTTGACTTGATTAAATATGGCTGTATTGCTTTCATGCAATTAATTCTTTCTGATTTTGTTTGAGGGTTATATACGTTAATAAATCTACAGTCCCAAGTATCCCATTTTCCATCCAGAATCAATACCCTTCCTGGTATTAGATCTATCAATTTATCTAATGAAAAAAGAAAGGAATTAAACAAAATGCCCACTCCATCTGCATTATCCCTTCCAAAAGACCAATACAATGGTCCCCATGGCCAATCCCTTTTAAAAGTAGAAATTTGTGCTAAGGAAAACATCCATGTTTCTTGTAAAAAACATACTGAGATTTTGTTCTCATGAATAAACTGAAACAGTGCTTGGTGTTTAATATTATTCAGAATACTATGAGTATTCAAAGACCCCCATTTGTGTGCTACCATGATCATGAAGTGACTAAAATCACACTAGTTTATTTCTTCCTTTTTTTCTTCTTTTTTCCCTTATATTCTTCTGCAGTTAAACCACCAGTTTCCGGCACTGACTTCTGAGAATCAGAGTCCACTATATCCATTTCTGAATCACCCCAGTTAGTAAATAATGCTTCATAAGAATTCTGTGTTTCAATACTAGTAGTTGAGGGAGAGGATTTTGGTCTCTGATTCCAAGAAGATCTCCTTGGTGGTAAAGGAGAGAGTGGAACATTTTCAATAGGGGGATTGTCAGACTTATCAGATTTCTCAGGTTCACTATAACAAACAGGAATAAGAACCTCTGGATTGATAGAACCTTCTGTCAATTCTGTTTTATTTACTACCTGATCCATTTTTTTATCCACAGTAACATTAGTAGTTTTCGTGTTACTCATGACATCCTGCAGTTGGCTTACATCCATACTTCAGGGCTTTTCTCCTGTTTAGAAGAGGCCTCCTGGGCCTGCTGAATTAATAGATCTGGGCTTATGCAAGAAGCTTTATTTTTTGTCGCCCAGGGGCATTCTCAAAAAACATGTCCGAACCCTTCACAAAAGTCACATTTAATATGATTCATGCATTGCATAGTTACATGGCCTATTTCTCCACAATTATCGCACCATGGCTGATCACAAATACTTGACAAATGAGTTCTAGAACCACATTTGTAGCAGGCTCTTGGCTGACCCCCATAAAAACAAACCCCCTATCCCTGCCTAACAGGAAGGAATTGGGAATATGTTCTATTCCTGTGTCTGTTTGTCATAATTTAACTTTGTACTTCCACCCTCCCATCCAAAATTGTTCAGTATCTAGAATTGGTTCAGGTTCACTCAATATCTCACACTTTTGTCCCAAACAATAAGTTATGTCCTCCACATGGACTGCCTCATTCCTAAACATAACCACGACAAATTTATTCAGAGGCTTTGTAAGGGGGATTACTAAAAAGGGAGTCCATAAGGGGGAGAATTTAACTTGATTATAGCATTCCCAGAAGAGGTCTAAGGCATAGGATGTTCAGAAGCTAATATCGTAGTTATCTTCCCCTGAGATGTTGATGAATGCAAAGACATCTCTAGGGGAAAAGTGGAGGGAATCTTTAATTAAGCATTTTCCTACATAATACCTATCAGGGTGCTCAGTCAATCCCCCTTTATAGTGAATACGCAATGTGTTTCTCCTTTGTGCAGCTTCTCTTTTTGAATGTGAAAAAAGATCAGACATTAAAGGTTTCTGTGGACCCAGAGAGGGAAGCGCACTCATACTTTCACTAGGATCTACTTTTAAACTAGACTGCTCTTGACCACTCTCTGAATGTATTGTATCATTTTTAAGAACAGCAGAGTTTAATAGAACCTTGGATTCCCCCTTTGTACTTTCACTTATATTAACTTCTGGGGCAATGTTAACAATGTGCTTATCCTTAGTATTTGGTTTCTAGTCTGGAGTAGAAGTTAAATTAAAGGAGGGATCCCATAATGGGTCTGGTCTCCAGGATCCTGAAGCTGTCATCTGCCAGCCCACCTCTAGGATCGCTTTATGTGGTGACCAGTTTCCATCATGAAGCGGTGAATTCACAAGTCTCTGTTTATCTTTTGGCTCCACTCTTACATCCGGTATCTGTGACTGCAGATCTTTAGGTGGTGCAATGGAAAAAAACATCAGTAGTCTGAGTTAAAGATTTATCTCGCTGAGTAAAATAAAAATCTGTCACTCCTGCTTGTTGCGCTTCTTCCTTCTGCTAGATAACCGTGCTATCAGCTATTAAAGACAGGTCTCGCTGTACCAGTATTTTAAACATGAAGCCGGCTTGTTTTGTCAATTTCAGCTGTCCTCCAAAGGCAGTACTGTTGACACTCAGAGGGTTCGTAGATCCTTTGTTCAGAGTTTCCTCTGCAATTTGAGGAATATTTTTCTGTGAGATTACATTTTTAGGTAATGAAGGCTTTAGGCACTTGCTGTCTTGTGTGATACTCCTGCCAGCCTTTTCATGAGTTTCCAAGTATTTTTCAGTTGCTGTAACTGAGTCAACAGTGTTAGACAATCCTGCTGATTGTAGGCTTATTTTAGGCCTTTGACTCTCCATTTTACTGACATAATTAATTCCTGAACCACTTTTATCAGGTGATAGGTTTGCCTCATGAGAGATTTTTACATTCTGAAAGCTTATTTCATTTAAAGTTACAGGGAGTCCAGATACAGCAATTACAGCATCTTCTCTTTTAACAACAGATTGAGTTTGGCAAGTAAAATGCTCACTGTGATGATCATCCTCTGAAAAGCCCATTGCTTCATGATAAATCTCTTCTTGTTCTGTTTTTACTTCACCATCTTGAAGGGCCTCCTCTTGTGATGCAGTGAAAGGTGAGGTTTTCACTTACACCAAACACACAACCTCCTCCTCTGCCATCTTGGTCCCACAGGAAAATGGGTCCCCCATGCTCATAGGAAGCAGAGTAGGGGAATTTCCCTTGTGTCCTGGCCAAATTTCCCTCATTCACTGAAAAAAATTACCACCAACAGCTTAATCTGATTCAAGGTCAGTTGGCATTCATCTCTATCCCCCTCTCCCAGGTCATGCCTGAAAATCTGAAAATGGACAGGATTTGTCTAGTGCACTTACCCGGTCAACAAAAACTAACTAACTAAACTAAAACTGTCCATCATTGATTATGGGCTCGTTATTTATGGGTCAGCCACTGACACAGCCCTTAATTGTCTAAAAGTGGTGAGCAACAATTGTTATCAGCTTACCACAGGTGCACTCAAATGAACCCATACTTGTGAGATTTATGCCCTTACTGGCTGGATCCATCTAACGGGCAGGATAATGTATCAAACCTGCCTCCTTGCTAAGAGGATCAGCCTTAACCTCACACCCCAAACATCCCAAGTGCTTCTTCATCAATCTGTAAACCAGTGGTTCACCCAAACAGTCCTTCCTTGTCCCCCTATGTCCTACATCCTTAGCTCAATGCTCATTTGCCTTCAGAGCTCCTACCTGGCTCAATGCCCTACCACCTGAGATTGTCTCAGAACCAAAACTAGGCCCTTTTAAATGCAAACTGTGCCAATACCTCACCTCCTGAAACCATTGTGACTACACTTGCTTAGCCCTTATTTTCTCTCCCCTTTCCCTTTCCATTATTCCCTGTGCTTTCCCCTAGCTATACAGCTCACCACCCTTCCCACATCCTATCCTTCTTCCCCTCTACTATATTTTCCCTGTCCCTCTTGTACATATCTCTTCTCTTCCTACACTTTCCTTTTGACAAAGCCATCTCCTGGCTGCTAAAAGTTTCAGTTCATGAATTTACTCTTTCAGATTACCTAATTTTGCTCAATTGTATGCTATTTTGCCATGTTCTTTCTCAATCTAGCTTCTGTACCATTGTGCGAATAGGCTTGTATATTCTTGTTTCATATTGTTGTACGCTTGACATGGAACCTCTGCAAATGAGCCCTTGGCTCAAAGGTAACTGTAAATCTGAGAAATAAATAAATAAGATAAATATCTGAAGGGCATAGGCACCCCTAGGTTGCAATGTTGCACAGCAAAGGTCCAGTGGACCCCAGCAGCATTCACAGCAGGAGCATAAGCCCCTTGCAAACACAATCCCCCAGCTGATCCCATAGCTATGTGCCATGAGTGGTCTGGGGGCATGCATACCCGTACTTCATGCTATTCAATAAGTTGCACAGTACTGGGCAAGTGGAGCACAAGTTATAGGTGGAGTGACCCTGGCATAACTGTTATGCACCCCCACTGATGACACCCACTGGCTCTGGTGGGACATGGATTCCCCCTACTGTACTGCCCCAGCCCACCTAGCTGCATAGTAGGGCTGGGGTAGCCATTCAAGCACTTGCCCATATGTATAAAAATTGTGGGATCCTTGCCTATCCAGATTCCCCTGCTCCACGGAACAGGGGATCCACTATGGGATCCAGGATGGGCATCTCATTGGATGCTCACCCGAGTCCAATGATCTGCCCCCCATGCACCTGTGCACTGGGGTTGGGGTCATGCACAGGTGCCCTGTGGGTGCTTACAGTTGTGAATACTGCAAACCACACACCTGTCTGAGGCCATGCAGCTACACCAGCATTATACACATATTGCATGTGTATAACCCACACATGTGTGACTAGGCCCCATTGTTATTAACTGTAGTTGAGACTAGCTTTTTGGACAACATTTTTCATTGCACTGCTGATTTAAGTAAACAATTATAAGCTAAAAAGTATTCTGAATCCAAATAGACAAGGGCAGAGGAGGACTAGAGAGCCCAGAAACATCACAGTTGGACAGCCCATGCTCTGCAGAGTAGTAAGTGAGTAATTGCCAGGATGAGGTCCTCATGGGACCTGTTTATCTTGAAGAAATGGAAAGAGTAGGTTGTATCATCTGGACAATTATTAAACAAAGTGCCTTTTCCTGATGTCCCAAGGAGGCCATTTCAGGCAGGCATGGCCCATGAAGCATCTCTCAGTCATCTAATGGAGAGCACCTTCCCAACTCCCTGTGTGCCCTCTACTGCTGATGGATGGTCTGTGTCATGTAAGAAATAATGCACAATGGGTGTCTTGTTGTGCAGAGATATAAGGACACTTCTGGTGCATTGCACAGCATGAGGCACAGCCGAGTCCTTTCAACCAATGGATGTGTCCATTCCTTTAGCACAATAGGACAACATAAAGTGTATTATTCCTCTTACAAAATTGTAAAAAAATAAAAATAAAACATAATTAATGAAAATGCTGGAGGAATGTGGGAAAAGGCCGACTGGTAAGGTGCAGACCAGGGGAAGATGGAATCTCCATGGGAATGTGAGCAGGGGAAATGGAAGTATTGGGAAAGGGTAGAAGGTAGTCCTGTTAAATGCCAGGAGCTCGGGCAATAAAATGCCTGAGCTCCAGGTGATGCTAACTGAGGGGAGAGGTGGATGTGGCAGTGGTCACTGAAATCTGGGCCACTGCAGGGCTCAATTGGGACCTGAACCTGGAGGGTTACACCATGTTCAGGAAGAATGGGGGGAGGGAAGGGGAGGAGGGGTAGCAATAATAGTCAAAAACTGCATTGGCATAGGAGGAGTAGAGGAGGTGGAGGGAACTGTGGAGGCGATTTGGGTCACCTTGATAACAAGGGGGGGCAAGAGAGTAAAAATGGAAGTGGTGCATAGACCCCCTGCACTGGCTAAGGAACTGGAGGACAGTCTGGTGGCAGATGTTGGGAGACATTGCAGATTGGGCAGGGGAAGGGTGGTAGTGTTGGGGGGACTTCAACATGCCAGGAACAGACTGGGAGACTATGACATCCTCGGTGGCCAGGGAACAGAGGTTGTTGGCTATCTTTCAGGATGCATTCCTAACTCAGCAGGTGGGGGAACCGACCAGGGAGGCATGGGTGCTGGATGTGGTCCTGGTAGACAGTGACCAGATTGGGGGCCTGGAGGTAAGGGACCCATTGACGGGGAGTGACCATGCCATGGTTTGGTTCTACCTGGACCTAGGAGGGGTAGAAAGCTGCACAAAGACAGAGGTAACTGACTTCAGGGGGCAGATTTCAAGGAAGTGGGAAGGATCCTTAAGGAGTATTTGGATGGGATTAGACCAGACATTTACACTTACAGCAGGTAGGAAATCATCAGGAGGGGGGTGCAGAAGGCTACCAGAATCTGTGCAATAGTAAGATGAAAATGCGGTAGGGCCCGAAAACCCTGGTGGTGGACCAGGGAGGTTCAGGAGGTGGTGAGGGGAAAGAAGGCAGCCTATAGGCAATTCAAGTGCTCAAGGAGTGAAAGGGATCAAGGGGAGCACGAGCTGATGGCTAGAAGGGCCACTAGGGTGGTGAGGGTGGCTAAGGCAAGGAAGGAGCAGAACCTAGCCATGGAAATTAGGAGAGGGAACAAAGGGTTCTTTAGATACATTGGGGAAAAATGAAGGGTGAAGGGGCAGATTAGCAGAATTAAAACAGGGGAGAGATGGGCACAAGACCTGGGAGAGCAGGCTGAGATACTAAATGAGTACTTCACCTCAGTTTTCACCAAGGAAAATGGGGGAGCATCATCATACATAGGAGGAGATGGTGAAACTGAGGAGGAGGAACCCTTACCGATCAGTGGGTCTGGGGAGAAGGGGGGCATCACTGGCGGGGGGGGGCTAAGCAGGGGGACGAGGTAGTGGAGGTGGAAATCATGGCAGAGAGAGTGAGGGAAGCCCTCAGGTCCCTTAACAAGGAGAAAGCACAAGGGCCAGATTAATTACATCCCAGAGTGCTGAAGGAACTGGCGGATGTCCTCGCGAAATCCCTGGCGGAGCTTTTCAGTATCTCTCTGAGGACAGAGTGGGTGCCCCAGGACTGGAAGGTGGTGCATATAGTGCCTGTCCACAAGGGAGGATCAAGGGAGGTGGCAGGGAACTATAGGCCCATCAGCCTGACATCGGTGGTAGGTAAGGTGATGGAGGGCATTGTCAAAGAGAGGCTGGGGGGGGACCTGGAAAAGTCAGGGTGGCTGGACGATAGACAGCATGGCTCCATCCCAGGAAAATTGTGTCAGACAAACCTTGTGGAGTTCTATGACTGGGTGACAAGTGCCTTGGACCTGGGTAGACTGGTGGACTTCCTGTTTCTTGACTTCAGCAAAGCGTTTGACTCTATTCCTCATGGGGACCAGTTGGATAAGCTGGGAGAAATTGGGGTAGGGGAACCAGATGATCAGATGGATAGGCAATTGGCTCCAGGACTGGACCCAGAGGGTTGTGGTTGGTGGGATAGTCTCATCCCCAAGGAGAGTCATTAGTGAGGTCCCGCAGGGATCGGTCCTTGGGCCCCTCCAGTTCAATGCCTTCATCTCTGACATAAGGATGGATATCAGGAGTGAAATGAATCCCTTTGTGGATGACTCAAAACTGGGGGCGGTGGTGGATGGGGAGGAGGGGAGGGTGGCCCTACAGGGGGGACCTGGAGGCTTTGGAAAGGTGGTCTAGAAAGTGGAAGCTGAGGCTCAATGCAGGGAAATGCAAGGTACTGCACCTGGGAGCCAGAAACCCGGGCCAAGTGTACACCCTGGGGGGGAATGCTACAAGTCTCGATGGCTGAGAGGGACCTGGGGGTGGTGGTGGATGTCAAAATGAACAACTCAGAGACTTGTAGGAGGGCAACGGCCAAGGCCAACAGGATGCTGGGATGATGCATCCCTAGAGGGATCACCTCCAGAAGGAGGGAAGTGATACTCCCTCTGTATAACTGCTTGGTGAGGCCACACCTCGAGTACTGCATGCAGTTTTGGAGGCCACACTTAAAGAGGGACATTGAACTTCTGGAGAGGGTCCAGACGAGGGCAACCAAAATGATTTTGGGCTTAGGGGATAGGACCTATGGAGAGAGGCTCAAATAGCTAAATATGTACACATTGGAAGAGAGAATGGACTGGGGGGACATTATAGAGGTCTTCAGGTACTTGAAGAGGGTAAATAGGGGAGGACCAGTCGGGGTGCTTTGAAGGAAGGAGAGGGAGCAACTAGAGGGTATGGGTGGAAGCTGGAGAGTAGAGATTCAGGGGAGAAAGGAGGAGGTGGTGCTACTTCACTGAGAGAGTGGTGGAGCCATAGAATGCACTGCCCAGGGGGCTGGTGGAGGCAGAGATGGTGGAGGGGTTCAAGAGGGGTGGGACAGGTACAGGGGAAGGGTTCTGGAAGCTTGAAGTTTTGACTTGACTCTGTACTGTACTGCTTTCATGTGCTGTGTCACATACACAATTTTTGTATTTCTAAAATGTGCTCTCCCGGGTCATGCCTGAAAATAGGCATCTTTGTGCCTAGTGCACTTACCCGATGACCGAAAGCAAATAAACAAATAAATAAAATCCTTTGCAGCAAGAATACCTGAGACTGGTAAGGAAGAAGCCAGAGAGGGCGAGGGGGGCAGCAAGGTCAGCTCCCAGGGTGGGGGCTGACCAAACGAGCAGACACGAAAGACCGTAAGGCCTATTCTGTTGGCAATTTAGTATGTTAGTAAAAATATGCCATGGGATATATGGTGTCTGTGCTCTGATTAATGGACAATCACATGATGCGTTTGACCAATCAGATTGCTAGACTTTCTTCATGTATTTTATAAACTTTTTTTTAACCCTGCGTTAGAAGAGTTGTACAAGGGGCCAGCATAGTGTGCATCTTGTGTAAAGAGGTTTGAAACTGTGCCACCTATGGATCAAATTACTGTTTGGGGGAGGATGTCATTCAAGGGTGGTGGGCAAATGGGAACTTGTCTCCTCCTACTTCTTTCTTACACAATCCTCCTCAGCATAGCTGCAAATGCTTCTGGCTTTGAGGTCTCTGATATGCTCCCCACATCATTTTCTTTCTTTTTGTTTGCCAAACTGAGTTTACTGTGTACAAGAATATTCCAAATAATGTGAAGGAAGTTACATCATTTGCTATTCAGTATGTAATAGTCTGAGCCAGTGAGTTTCTGGGACTCAAACTGTTAACACTTCCTTGGCCTGTTCCAACTCTTGCCATGCAAATATCAGATGAATCTTCCTAGCTAGAAAGAGAGCATGTATTGAGCTAAAATGCTCACTGACTTTTCCCATGGTACTGTTAGTTACATTTTGTATAAATATTAAATATTTCTTGTCCAAGGTGTAGGGCTTTATTTAACCTGGGGCAAAGTGCAGCTGAACAGTGTACCCCCCAAATGGAAAAAAAACAACCCTGCACTAATGTCCCAGTACACCCCCATTTTATAAGGTGCCTTCCATGTACAAATTATCATAAAGAACTTTAGAAATCCACCAGTTAGCTACTGGTAGTGTAGTAACAGTAGAAATACAAACATGACAGACATTTATCATGCATCAGTACATGTATACAGTAAACCTGTGCGGAACGTAAAATTCCATTGTGAAATTTGCATGAAATGGCAATTCTGCTTCTGAAATGCTTTTCAGAATTTCTTTTTCATTTCTGAGGAATTCCAAGTAGCATTTCTATGTAAACCATGGAATAGTATTCTTCAGATTACATAATCCATGGGGGGACATGATAGAGGTCTTCAGGTACATGAAGGGGGTAAATAGGGGAGGAGCAGTCAGGGTGCTCTGAAGTAAGGAGGGGGGGCAACTAGATGGCATAGGTGGAAGCTGGAGGGGGGAGATTCAGGGGAGAAAGGAGGAGGTGCTACTTCACTGAGAGGGTGGTGGAGCCATGGAATGCACTGTCCAGGAGGCTGGTGGAGGCAGAAATGGTGAAGAGGTTCAAGAGGGGGTGGGACAGGTACAGGGGAAGGGTTCTGGAAGCAAAAACCAGTGCAGCAAGAATATCCGGGACTGGGAAGGGAGAAGTCAGAGAGGGAGAGGGCAGCAAGGTCAGCTCCCAGGGTGGGGGCTGACTAAACGAGCAGACACGAAAGACCGTTAGGCCTATTCTGCTGGCATTTTAGTATGTTAGTATGTTAGAATAGTATTCTGCAGATTACATAATCCATGGAATAATATTCTGCGGATTACATAATCCATGGAATAATATTCTGCAGATACATAATCCATGGAATATTAGTCTGCAGTATGTGGGAAAGGATTCCGTGGTTTACATAAACTGTGGAATATGAGTCTGCAGTTAACATTCTTTTATTCTGAATTTCTGAATTCCACTTCTTACAGAATTCCACAGAATTAGGCAACATTTCCAAAATTCTGTGGAATTCCAGCAGAAGCAGAATTTGAAACTTCTGCTCAACACTTCCATACAGCTATAGACAGCTACAGTATAACTTGTTTTGTAGTACATGGATGGTTATTCATTTCCAGACTTTGCTTCACAATTTACTCACACAAAGAACTCAGCAATACACTATTACAGCCATAAGAGACAGAAACTGTACATAGCAGCATAAATTATAGATCGAGGGAGCACGCCCAACCAATAGGTGCGTCAGACACTTTTATTCTGTGAAGAGTGTCTCACACACAGCTGCCCTAGAAATTGACCTGTTTGGGTAAAATTAATATATTATCGATCGAGCTCGATCGATAATATATTAATACCACAACCGACCCCAATGTTATAGTTGTAAGAGTGGTTAGGGTATCAGAAATACTCAGCTTCGGGATGCGATTCTCACACCCTAAGAATCTGCGTGAGACTACTCTTATAGCCATAAAATTAGTCATGGTGATGGTATTAATATACAAACAAGAACCAATCAGTACTAAAGACTGATAATTCCATTTCAGGATTCTGGAGACATTACAGACCACTTAGGCTTGACTCTCGTGGTTTATGATGTCTCCAGAATCCCATAATTGAATTTGTTTATTTGTTTACTTGTTTATTTTTATTTATTTATTTTAAACATTTTACCAGGAAGGACACACTAAGCTGGTAACCGCATATTTCCAGATGTGTTCTAGGGGTAGGAGACAAGGAAACATAACAGTGCAAAACAGCAATAAATAAATATGGTATGCACATAAATTAAATAGCATCAAACTGTACAGTTCCATATAGACAGCCCGCTAATGTGATGAAGGCTATAAAGGTGGAGGACTTCAAGCTTGCATGGGATAAATGTACAGGTTCATTAGATCAAAGGCAGGCAGGAAGGAGGGAGGGTCACCAGAGATCATATAGGTTCTGTGGAGGTTGAATAGACAGGGAGCACTTGGGCAGACTGTATGGGCCAAGTGGTCATTTTCTGCCAACAAATTCTCTGTTTTTATGTTTTTGTGTACAGTGGTATAAGTAAAGAATGACTGCCCTGTTATTGATGGTTTCCTACAGTATGTATTATTCTATTTATAATATATTGAGGGTCATGTCTCATCAGCCGTCTGAGCAGAAGGAAAGGTATAGCAACTGGCGACAACCCTGAAGAAACAGAGAAGGAGAGAGAGGCAATGGAAATACTGGCATATAGCGCTACAAACTAAGACAAAAGTTGTACTGCTTGTATGTAACTGACAATTACTGCAACGTTAATAAATTATGTGGCCCTAAACAAATTCCTGGTCAAACTTTAAGCTGAAAGGTTTTACAGCACACCGTTTCTAGCAGATTCTTTTAAAATATCAGTTTTTCTTGCCTCTTTAAGGTAGGCCTTACTACCCTCCTGATGCATCATGGCTGTTGCATTGCATGGGATCCCTGTCCCTGTTAGAAGGGTGACTGGCTCCTCCTAAGAACCTTATCTCATCTTCACATTGGGCATATGTTGCTGTTTGTCTCCTTCCTGTGGCACTGACCTTGAAAAAGAATCAGTCTTATGGGAAGTCCCTTTAGGGCCTGTTGGGTGTGCTATATATGTGTTTACAAATATGTCAAATATGTTAGTGGTATACTTGTAATTCATATCCCTATTGTCTATTTTATCCAATTCAAATATAACACAGAAGTATATGTTTTATCTAGCTGTACTACTGGAGATCTCTTACTGACTGTTCTCCCTTGGTGAGTGTTTTTTTTTTTTTGCTCTTTAACTGGCTGCCCTCTGTCTTTCTTATTTTATTTATTTATTTATCAAGTCTAGGATTACAAATACCTTTGAGCCATGGCTCTTTTACAAAGGTTCCACGTCAGAGAAATACAAATTATGGGGAACATCAAGACAGGCATTACAACAATGTGGACATTGTAAACAGAGTACAGATTAATACAGTTCAAGGGTAGCATCTTTTGGTCTCTACCAATCTTCATCTATTGCTGGCAGTACTGCATCCTAGGCTGCCTCATCTCCAGGTCTCTGAACATACCAGGTTCCATCTCTGTCCCTAACAGGGTCCCCCTTGGAGGTTTCTGGCCAGTTGTAGTCTGGGACATTGAAGGAGAAAATCCCCTGCATGTCTAGACAGATTGAGGAGGCCAGGGCAAGGTGGCTGTTCTCTTCATTTTCAGCCCATCCCCTATGACATGGAGCAGTGATGTCAGTGTATTCTTCTGTGCACCCAGCTGAAGTGTCACACCATCCTACTTTCTGCCTCATACTAGGAGACTGCAGCATAGTGGGATCCGCCACCACCCCAACCCCTGGGTGAGAAGAATGTTTGACTGGATGCTCAATTCTCATCTACTGGCTTCCTCTTCTGATTGTTCACATTCCGAATAAGAATGAACTCAGGTCTCCTGAATGCCAAGTGGTCCCCAACTATTAATTGTCTGCTTGTAAGTCATGCTACGCACACTTCAGCATTATTTAAAGGAGACCAGTCAACAAAAACAGCCCCACACTCAAGTGTGGGGAGAAATATCTATGTACTTTATGCATAAAACATTTGGTGTACTTACTGTTTACTGTAGTACAGTACATTGAATCATACTAATTTTTCTTAGTTCTAGGCTGACATCTTCTTTTACCACAGATCCTGGAATCCCCTGCAGCTGATTTCAGAGCAGCAGGCAGCAGTTGGAGATTCAATAGCCTGCAGTGCATATTAGAGCTTTTATAATCTCTGATCAGATGTTTTCCAGGACTGATTTTCTCCTGGGGCTACGTACAGCCCTCTGGGTCACTATATAGCCCAGGGAAGACAGCAGGATCATCAAACAGAAGGTCGGAGGTTATCTAAACTCTAACATGCACTGCAGGTTATTGAATCTCCCACAGCTGCTACTGCTCTAATGTCAGCTGCAGGGGATTCTGGGATTTGTAGTAACAGAAGATGTCAGCTGGAACTAAGCAAAATTAGTTTGATACAATCTAGACTATTACGCTACAATAAACAGTAAGTAAACCAAAATGATTTTGCATATAAAGTGCACATTGGGACCAGTCCCACACTTGAGTGTGGGGCCCTTGGCAGTGACTGTTCCCCTTTAAAGCACTCACCTTCATTGACCAGGTGTTCATCTATTGTTTTACCATCCAATGTGGGTGACATTCAATTTTGATTTAAGCAAAACAGATTGGTGCTGAATGTGGAAAAAAAACCTAGTATAATGCCTACAGCCATAGAACTAAATTAGCAGCAGCATCTGAACTGCCCTGGATAAAGACCCTTGATGGATCACATCTGGCAGCAACTTCATATTTTAGATGCTGTGGCATCTGGCTGCACCCTGGGCTTCCTTTTGATTATCTCATTAACATTGTGGTAAATCTGTTATAGCAGAGGCTGCATTTCCTAAACAGAAGTGGACAATTTCTCAGCTGTCAGTCTGCGAGAATGTTTTCTTTTTTGTGTGTAATAGAATGCTATATGATAGAATATAACAGAAATTTGATTCATAAACCCTGCATACACATATTATCTCAAAGGGCTTTAAAAGGAATTAGTAAGATAATGGAAGTGCGGTGACTATATGTTGACAACTAATGCAGCAGTTTGATGTCAGTTTGTAACATCCCAAACAGAAGTTTATGAGAAGCAGTATAGCACAGTGGTTTAAGGCTCTGAGCTGCAAATCTGGTGACATCCAGCAGACGAGACCTGGGTTTGAATCCCACAGCTTCCACTTGCATAGTGTGTGACCTTGAGCAAGTCACTTAACTTCCCTGTGCTCCCAGGTTGCACCTGTAAAAAAGCTTTCAACTTTGTGTGTCTCACCTGGTTAAACAACTTAGTTTATGCACAATTGCAAAACCTGTTTACTATGGCTGGCACTAGCAACATGATATACACTGATGCGTGAATAGGTGTATTGGCACTACTGTGAAAAAATGAAATTCTGCCATTGAAATTACAGCAAAAATTAGAATTTCACTTCTGTGAAAGTTCGGAATGCATTTTGGCAACATTCTTGAAATTCCAACTTAGAGCAGCAGAAATAATGTATGTACTGTGGACTGATACGTAAACTGCAGAATCTGATCACTCTATTATTGATAAAATTGTGGAGTGATTGCATGTGTATAGCATTTTTATGTATTAAATTGTGGAATGGAATTCCGTAGAGCTGTCATTCCACAGTTCTTGTATATCATTACACAGTTCCGCTGGCTGGAAAGGGGCAAAAAATTGGGGAACACATTTGGAGGATTCAAATTTTGCCAGAGTCAGAATTTCAGAAAATGTTATAAAATTACTTAAAGTTTCCATGCAATCAGAATTTGCAGTTTAAACCCAGCACTATGTTTTGGCCTTTTATGGTTATAAGCCCCGTTGGGACATTGACAACCTGTTCATCTGAGCTACTGAACTCTTGGAAGACCCCTTACAATGGAATATTTTATTTATTTATTTATTTATTTGAAAAGGTTTAACCAGGAAAGACAACATGAGCTGTAAACAGCTCGTTTCCAGAAGCATCCTGGGGGGAGGGGTTATATAAGTAAAGAGAGCAAGTAAAAACATATACAGGCAATGCACAGCCAGGCTAGTATATAGGCTACTATATAGGCATGTATACATAAAGTGCAACACACAGTACAATGCATTACAATCCCAGACAATTGCAGAAGCAGACAGTATGTATAAATATTCCATACAGGGCATCAACACCATGAGCACAAACATATAGTGATAACAAGTAATTAGGTAAGGTATAGGCCAGCAGCAGGAGTACACCTTAAAAATGCTAGGAAGGGGAGACTGAGTACAGGGGTTGATAAGTGCATAGGATGCCTAATATATCCCAATATATATATGCCTAATATATCCACAACCTCCCTCAACAAGGCCTGTCGGCTAATCACCGGCGCTCAATGTTTTACTCACACTTGCGACCTCTACTCCCAAACCAACTGGCTTCAACTTGACAAATGTATTAAATATCAAACCTGCATCATGGCGATGAAATCTCAGATGGGCTTCACCCCACCTGGTGTTGCCTCCCTCCTACATCCTAAGATAAGCTGCCAGAGCAACCGAGGAACCAAACCGCAGCAGTTTCAAATACCCTACTGCCGCACAACCCACAGGACAAAGAGCTTGCTTACCGGGCCACCTACTGGCTTAATGGACTCTCTAGTGACATCACCGCTGCCCCCTCACTTGGGGCCTTCAAAAACAGGCTCCATCACTCTCTCATTGCTGCCAGCACCTGTGACTGTAATGTCTAGCCTCGAATGTATCACTGGGTGGCCTCACCGGACCCATGAATCAGTCCACCACATCGTGGCTCCACTGCTCTGCATACAACTTCAAAAGCCTCAATCTCCTAGCACTTTGTTGACCCCAACATGCCCAATATCTGCACTCTACTTTGTCTTTTCTGACAAGGCCCACAGGGCTGCCTTCCCCCCTCCCCCCTCCCGCCCCCTTGTCCTCCTCTCTGCCTCTCCTATCTCACTTGCTTCCCACCTGTCCCCTCCACCTTTTTTCTCCCTCTACCCGTCTCTCTTCTTTTTCACCTCATTTTCTCCTCCCTTCCTTGAATGTTTATGTCAATATATGTCTTTCATATTTAATATATGTTTGTTAAAACATCTAATTGTACTGCCAATAATGATTTGTCTATTTTGTACCTTTTAACGCAGAACCTTTGTAAAAGAGCCCTGGCTCATAGGTATTTGTAATCCTAGAACTCAATAAAAAAAATAATAAAATAAAATCAGACTCTGTAGAACACTGCAGAGAAGCATTCAAGAAGTGTTTGTATATGGAACTGAAGAGTAACACTGTTTAAAGGTTTTTCCCCATTTACCTTGATGATGGCCTGAAAGGGTTAGCAAGGGGTTAAATAGACAGGCATTGGGTGAATGGGGAACATAGGACTGCAGTACATTAGGAACCATTTCTGGTTCTAGCTGTAACCAGTAGGTAGTAGCTTTAAGTAAAAGGGCTACTGAAGTTGAGAGTCTGAGTACAAGCTTAGCTGATTCTGATTCATGGTCTGAATTGCTATCCTGTGCTTCAAGGGTCTGAGCCATTTAATGTGTATGATGTTAATGGGCATGTGACAACATTCCTCCATGAATTTAGGGGAAAATGTAAATGGAATAATGAGCCTATTTAACCCTATAAAAGGACTTGGTAAAAGTAGTTCAAGGGAAATTGGATCTGGGGAGGAGTTGGAGTTGTAATATCCCGCCAGACCAGAGTTTAGTGATGAAAGAAGAGGTTCAGGGAGGGTCCTGAACCTATAACTTGTTATAAAGCTATGCCAGAGGTAATAGTTTAGAGATGAAAGAATAGGTTCATTATAAGGTGGAGTGATGGGAGGTTCCACACCTAAAAGAAGGGGGAAGGTCAGTGTTTGATGATGATCGAGCTGACACTCACCCGTTTGCAGCCAACCTGCTGGTTGCAGTACCCCCTGTGGTCTCCTAGATGGTGCTAGTGCTGGAAAGACAGATGACCACCCCCTCCAAAGGAGAGCATCCTCAGTGAGAGAACCCTCCTTCCCTCAGTTGTTCTCCAATGTCCTGGGTTCATTCCCAACCCCTGGCTGCCAGCAACATGGGTGACACCTCTGCCACTGCACTAACAGGCTGGTCAGCCGGATGTTCTCAGGGGTTTTTACTTTGGTGTATCCTACAGAATAATAGATATGCAAGTGTGCACAACAAGGCAGGTCCACCTTGTAATGAGCCTGCTCAGTGGTGTTCACCTGGATAAATAAAGACTTGATTGATTGATTGATTGATTGAAGGCTGTGTTCCATCAAGGGGGATCTTCAACAATGTAGACCTTGAGAGTGAAGCTGAAGAGGTCTATGATGTCATAGAATCCCCTCAATGGAAATTTGGCCTTGTCTGTGCTCATTTACCTATCTGTTACTTTATAGACAGTGAGCCCTTATTGTGTATGGAAAACAAAATGGCAAACTGTGTTTTTGTCTGAGTAAGAATTCTGACACTGACTCCAGTAGATTGTGCAGGAAAGGCTTTACTAATAGCAGAATAGACATTTCATTTGAATGACAGTAATCACTCTCAAGGCAAATGGAACTCAAGGAAGTGGTTTTAACTGACAGCATTCATCACATTACATTGCAGTAAAACATTCTCGTAAAATCTGTAAATAAGGCAGTTCAACTGAAGCAGCCATCACGTTCGCTGTACTCCCAACCCAAGAAGTGGAGAAAATCTGACGGGACTTTGAAACCTCTCAGCTCTGGCATATGAGTAGTACAATGACTTAAGATAAACAATAAAATGTTGTTGTAGTATAGTATTAGCGATGTAGCTACTATAGTACAACAACGTTTTGACCTTTGAACTGTGGTACAACAGCTTTTGAGGCTGTATCATTTTCCATACATAGTAAAGTCTCACTACTAATGTAATTACTAGTGATCACATAATGCCAGACTTAATCCTAAGCAACAAGGATGACCTGGTCAGAAAGATAGAAGCTGGAGAAATACTAGGTAGCTGTGATGATTACATAACATGGTCACATTCATCATTGGGAGGGCAGGGATAAAATCTAGAGATGTTGCACCTCATTTCAACAGATGAGGGCGCTCAAAGTACAGGTACCTTGGGAACCAAGCCCATGAGCTTAAGAACTATGCAACACTGGGACTCCCTTACACACATATGGCTTATGGACTGCTCAAAGCAAGGTTATAAAATGGATGGACAAAAAATGCTGAAAGCTAATCGGTAGAGAGACAGTTTCAGCCGTGATGTTATCCAAGCACAACTTCACAGGTAAAACAAGTGCCCACAAAACAGCCTACTTATGACAGTAAACAGATAAATGGATCCACTTTACAATCACAATAAGGCACTTCTGGGCATGTGTTGCCAGGATAAAATCACTTCTTGGGTGGTTGAAGGCCCTCGGCCTGTGGACTTACTGCCTCACAACACACTTGAGGCATGATGTTATCCCAGCACAACACTAATCCTGCCATGCGTAATTATTAAATGCAGCCCACAGAAACTAAAGTGCAGTAACAGACAAATACCAGTGTGGCAGATAGCTGACTGAGGCACTTGAAGAAATTTGTTAGACTAAAAGTGGCAGACAGGTAAATTGCATGAAGCCTGTGAAAACAAACAGAAATCAAGACAAAAACCTGGAAAGCAAATGCAAACCTACAGGGGCAAAACAGGTGGCAGAACAACTGATAGCACTCCAGGCTTAATCTAATGAGAAAAAAAAAATCTTCAGATATGGAAACAAGAACAAGCATTTGTCAATGCCGAATGTTGGCTTGCTGTCATTGGCAGTGGTAGTATAGAAGTTACAGAGCAGCGTAATAGGAATGGCAGTGAAGTACTGAACTGAAGCCCAGCCCAACAACAACCTGCAGAGAGTGACAGGCATTGGGGTGTGCCTTTGGGTCGTCAGGCATAACAGCCACGCCATTTCACCACACCCCACCCTGTAGACACTGACACGTGTCACGGTGTTCCTTGGGGTCTTTGGCCCTTATGCGCACCCCATTCCATTAGGAAATACGGTGAGATGAGTGCAATATAGGAGAATGGGGTGAACTTTGGGGCCGAAGAGTCCAAGACATACCTTGACGCCTCTCACTGGCTGCAGGGTGTGGAATAGTATGAGCATTACAGGCAAGAATCCCAAGCCACACCCCTGATGCCTGTCATTCTCTACAGGGTTGGGCGTTATGGTTGGAAACCCTAATACCTCAGGCATTCGTTGGTATTTTCACTCCAAATTTTCAGCATGGTTTTTTTTGTGACCCCACCTCATGAACAGTGGCAATATCAGTTTGTTAGCCGAAAACTGGTTATGCACAGCGACTACGGCATTTAGCACCACAGGTGCAAAAACATTCTGAACAGGATGTAAAAAATGACAGCTGTACTGTTCATGGGGAGGTGTAAAAAATGGCAATGTTGCAAATCTGCAGTAAAAATATTTAAAAAACTGGCAAAGTCACGAGCGTACATAGAAACTGCATAGCACACCCATAATATAATTAGGTTGGGGATTTTTACAGCAGATTGTCAAGTCAGGCATTTTGGTGCCTCCAATCATGAACAGTGTCACTGTGATTTTCTTTATCTGTCCGGAACAATGATTTCCCACAGCGACCACGCATCTCTGTGCTGAAAGTGTGAAAACACACTTTGGCCATGTGAAAAATGACAGCTGTACTGTTCATAAGGAAGTGTGGAAAAATGCCACTGGTGAAAATCTGGACTGAAAATATTACAAAGTCATGAACTTACGAGGATGCGTGGAAACTGCACAATGCTCACTCTTAACACAGTCATTTTATGGACTTTTGTGGCCAAATTTTCAAAATAGCCATTTTAAGACCTCTGCTCATGAACAGTGTAACTGTAATTTTCGTAATCTGTCCCAAACATTGCTTTCGCACACCAACAGCACCATTGTGTGCTACATGTGCGAAAACACATTTTAGGTGACATATGAAAAATGGCAGCTGTACTGTTCATAACGAAGTGTAATAAAATGACAATGTTGAAAATCTGGAGTGAAAATATTAAATTCACAAACTTGCGAGCATGCATAGGAACTACGCAACACACGCTCGTAAAACAGTCATTTTTAGGAATTTTTTCCCAAATTTTCAACATAGCCATTTTAAGACCTCTGCTCATGAACAGTGTCACTGTGATTTTCTTAATGTATGCCATACATTGATTTCGCACATTGACTGCGCCATTGTGCGCTACATGGGCGGAAACAGATTTTGGGCAAGATGTGAAAAATGACAGTTATACTGCTCATAAGGAGGTGTGGTAAAATGGCAATGTTGAAAATCTGGAGTGAAAATATTGAAAATTCGCGAACTTACAAGTGTGCATAGGAACTGCTCAACGCACGCTCATAAAACAGTAATTTTTTTGAATTTTTTCACCAAATTTTCAACATAGCCATTTAAGACCTCTGCTCATGAACAGTGTCACTGTGATTTTCTTAATTTGTCCCGTACATTGATTTTGCACACCGACTGTGCCGTTGTGCGCTACATGGGCAGAAACACATTTTGGGTGAGATGTGTAAAATGACAGCTGTACTGCTCATAAGAAGGTATGGTAAAATGGCAATGTTGAAAATCTGGGTGAAAATATTGAAAATTTGTGAACTTCTGACGTGTGTAGGAACTGTACAATGCGTTCATAAAATAGTCATTTTTGGAATTTTTTCACAAATTTTCAACATGGCCATTTAAGACCTCTGCTCATGAACAGTGTCACTGTGATTTTCTTAATTTGTCCCATACATTGATTTCGCACACCGACTGCGCCATTGTGCGCTACATGGGCGGAAGCACATTTTGGGTGAGATGTGAAAAATGACAGCTGTACTTCTCATAAGAAGGTGTGGTAAAATGGCAATGTTGAAAATCTGGAGTGAAAATATTGGAAATTCACGAACTTATGAGCATGCATAGGAACTGCGCAACTCACGCTTATAAAACAGTCATTTTTTTGAATTTTTCCACCAAATTTTCAAAATAGGCTTCTTGAGATCCCACCTTATGAACACTGACAGTGTTGTTTCATTAATCAGTCCCAAAAGATGATTTCACACAGTGACTGCGAAATCACCCTTCGGGCCTGATTAACGCCATGAGAGTGACAGCATTCATGAGAAGGGGTCCCAAAAACCCTATGTTGAAAATTTGGTGCAAAACTTCCAAAAAATGCCTGAGATATGCAACAAAGTTAAAAAAACCCTATCTAGCCCATTATACAGCTTACCGGCATTTCCTCAGTTCGTGGTCGGCTTTGGAGAGTGCAGACGTGTTCCCGGTCCACCGCAGATGGTCGCGCTGGACTCCGGAGGTAAGTATGGGGTGAGGGGGGTGTGGGGAGGCAGGTGTGCAGTGGGTGGGTGTGGGTTGTGGGGGCAGGGAGACTGCATGGGACCGTTTCAATTTACAGTTTTTTTAAATTGACAATGCAGGACGTTGGCCATGCTGGGGTGGGCTCCCAGTGTGGCAGAAGAACGGCTGGTGGGGGGGTGTGGAGCCGACGGGGGATTAGGCATCCCCGTCGGCAATGGCATCAGTTGCCATGCTGGGGTGGGCTCCCAGCGTGGCACCCTGTACTTGGGAGGGAGGACGGGCACGAATGGGAGGTATGTCATCTGTGCCGCTGCATGACGAGCTTGTCTCTGATTGCAGCGGCACTTTGATTAGAAGTTTTGTCCACTTTGCATACTGTTGCTGTCAGCGCTAGCATGCTAGCTTATTGGGGAATGAGGGACACACCTACTGATGCGTGCCCTGCATTCACCCAGCAGCAGCCGAGCCTCCAAATCTCCACTCTCCCAATAAGTTGACTGCCACACAAGCGCAGCAAGCCAACATAAAAATGCAAAGACCTGTTGGTCAGTATAGTATCAGTAAACTTGTGAGATAGTAACATAAAATGGACAGATGGCAGAATCTCAGAATGAGTGTTTTGCATCAGTATTCACTGAAATGGATGGAATTATACCACACAGCAAAATGTTATGCAAGTGGGAGCACAAGAATGAAGAAGAATTAACATTTATATAGCACTCAGTACACACTGTATCCCAAAGTACTTTACAAGCAATGTGAGACTGGTAGTGAAGTGACTATAAAAGTGAAGTGACAGCCATTTCAGAAATCAACACCCACACACAGCCTCGGGCCTTGGACAACTGCATGAATCAGTTTTACAGAAAAGGGAATGTCAGCCGGAAAATGGGGGAAAGTCCCCTGCTTCCCATTTTCTTATGTTTAAGTACAGTTTATCCCCCCCATGACAAACTTGGATGCCCGAACATATAATGGGTATTTTTTTAGATTAATCTGGGGGAGTAGATTAAATCCTGTTAAAAGAAATAAAATATACAGGCAAGTAAAAGATTTGGGTCTATCAATGGTTAATTCTTTAGTTTTCTTTTTTTGCACATTTATTTATTTATTTATGTATAGGATTACAAAGTACCTTTGAGCCAAGGATCTTTTACAAACATTCCACAGCAGGCTGTTACAGGGTAACAGACACTCAAACATAATACAGTTACAGGTACAAGGTTTCAGACAGTAACTTTGCTTGACATAATCAGACTGAGTGATGTGTAATACAAGAAACAGGTTGGAGAAAGAGGGCAAGCAGGGGAGAGGGTTGGGGGTCGGGGAAGGCATAGGTGTAGTGGGGTAGGGTGAGGCAGACAAGGGGCCTTGTCAGGATAGACACAGGGCAAGTGCATTAGAAGTTGCATTGGACAGGTAAGTGAAGTGGAGAGGACAGAAACTGACACCTATGGGGTCAGAAACAACGTATTATAGTAATACAGTACATGAACTGACCATGGCTTCCCCTTTCTTGATTACAACATGTCTATTTTCTGTCTAAATGGGACTCTGGACTTCCAAAAGTTTTCTGGGGCATGCCAGGGACTATTCCTGTTTCTGCTACAGGGGTACTCAAACAAAAAAGCAGTGGGGTGTTTTATTAAATATGACGAGGGATATCAATAAAAAGGTATATTTAGGAAATCCTCAGGACCCATTTCCAAGCGGAACCTATATTTGACTGCAGTCCTAGGATGCTAGCCCAATGGATAACAGTGCAACTACAAGACCAAAGGATTCCTGCTAAAATGTGGGGACACACTATGACTGTGTTGCCATGATTGTTTAAATGTAAAAAAGTATCTTAAGCAGAAGCAAGAAGAGCAAGCAAGCAGGCAAAGCATCCATTTCCGCAAGCTCTGGGTGCTGTATACTACACAATACCACAAAACTACATGCGGAACAAGAATTAACAAACAACCCCAACGATAAAATCAAAATCAGTTTAGATCAATAGTGAATAAACTATAAATAAAAAGGGGAGAGATACTGCAACAGGGACACTCATGCTTCACAGTTGGGAACTAAGGAACATCTCTTTTTTCACTGTGCACACATAAGAGACTTTTGGCCACAGTTAGCCTTATGTTGGGGTGTGCCTCCTTTTGCACAGATATAGCATGATACTTTAGTATATGGAGTCTTTATAGGGTGGGGTGGGGGAATTCCAATCAGGCACTTTTAGGATACTTTTTGCATTTTTAAAGTTGAGCATTTGGCAGAGAGGCGATGTCAGTATGTCCTACAGCAATAGGATATGGCAACTAAGGGGTCAATAGATAATGTAGTAATGGAATGTAAACTACATTATGAAATGGAATTGTCACCACTTTGTTCTGATATAGTGAAAGGGTACTGGAGATATATGGATTGGATACATTTCTGATATCAAGCAGGAACGTACAGTAACAGAACATTTTCTTTTGATTATGCATTCCCCTGAACCTTTCCTGTATTATTGTATAATTTTGATAGCACTGAACTGTGTTTCCTTCTCATTTTACTTTGATCTCATTTGTATAGCTTTTGTTTTACCTTTAATAAAAAATTCCCCTACTCTTATGAAAAGTGTCTTGGGTTCTCTTACTTTCACCTGGACAGCAGCAGAGATGAACAGAAGGGATCTCAGTTTAATGTGTCTTCCAAAGGACTGCACTCACTGAGAGTACAGCATCCCCTCAGTACTGGACTCAGAAGCCTGCATTTATGGTATGTACCCAATCCCAGTGTGGGACTAGAACCCATGACTTCCTGGCCTAGAGATGGATGTGCTACCAACTGAGCCACACTGATACCTATTGGACATATATGTAACACTTGAAGAAGCTGAGAAAATAGTAAAGATGGTGCATGTAAACAAGGTCTTGGCCTCGGGGCCTTATGGAATGCCCCCCAAAATCGTGAATGCTATTTATAAATAATATTACTTCCTTTTAGGTGCCTGATGTGCAGTGCAGCATATTAAAATATTCTTTACACCCATGCAATGTAGTGAGATGCTATGATTTCTATTTTGATTGTGGTGTTTTAATCTGTAGAATCAACAAAATAACACCATACTAGTGTTAATATGCAATATAATGTTGTCATCATTGGGGCCCCAAATTGAATATTTGGACAAATATTTGAGGTTTAAGGGTTCCCCTGCTCCATATGCAAGGCACTGTACTTCAGCAGTTACAGCACAATATTATAAAACAAAAAAATTCTAGCCTTGAATCTCAACAATCACAGATGCAGTATGTGACCTTGAGCAACTTTCACTTGGTCTCCCTGTTCTTTAATCATTCTTGCTGCTAAATTGGTTCTGAGTTGAACCTACTGAGAATGAGATGAAGCCTCTTAGTTGTGCATTCTTGGGTAAATAAATTGTAAATAAACAAAATAAAACCTTGCTATGTCAGCTAAGTTGGCAGGTGATTATATGCACCTGGTATTTATATAATACTGTATTTTACTGGCGGTTTTAAAAATGATTGTATATAAGAAACATTTTGATTTGTTGAGTAGCAGTATTCCAACAGGGTATATTAATCTCAGTGAAGGCAGCTACTGAAATGTTGCAAGGCATCAGACTCTTACTAACTCATGGAAATTGGTATAGACCTTAAAGCCAGTGTTGCAACAGAACAGAATAGAATAGAATAGAATAGAATAGAATAGAATAGACCCTTTCATACATACAGCCTCAAATGTTACTTTATTTTATTTAGTTACTGACTGATTTATTTAGTTATAGTTGATTTATAGTGTATGGTGACATGTTGTTAGGGATGGAAATCCATCCCTTGAACAATGTTATTATGCTGCACTAGCTACATAGCTACTTTGTTACGCTGCACTAGCTACATAGCTACTTTGTTGTGCTGCACTAGCTACATCAGCTACTTTGTTGCACTGCACTAGCTACATCAGCTACTTTGTTGCGCTGCACTAGCTACATCAGCTACTTTGTTGCACTGCACTAGCTACATCAGCTACTTTGTTGCACTGCACTTGCTACATAGCTACTTTGTTGCGCTGCACTAGCTACATAGCTACTTTGTTGTGCTGCACTAGCTACATCAGCTACTTTGTTGCACTGCACTAGCTACATCAGCTACTTTGTTGCACTGCACTAGCTATGTAGCAAACGCAGCACAACTTGGACCATGTTTGCACTAGTGCTGTGCCAAATTTTCAAATTCCGGAAGAATAAAATTCTGTGTCATTTTCAAAATTCTGCTGAAATTCCTCTGAATTTTGCCACAAAGTGAATGGTGAAATTCCACGACTGAAAATAGCTGTGGGATGATTTTCCACAGAAAAAATGTTATTCCATGGAATATTATTCCGCGGATCTCAATATTTTCTGCCAAAATTGCTGTAGAGTAATTTTCCATGGAAAAACTGCTTTTCCATGGAATATTATTCCTCAGATCACATTAGGCAGAATTCCACTCAAGAACCAGCGAAATTCCATCAGAAATTCAGCCGTCAGAATGACCATCCTACTCTAAATGTGACAGTGGAATTCCGCATTCCGCATTCTGCACAGTACTAGTTTTCACATGCATACCTAGCTAACTCAGCTTTCAAATGAATGGCTATGGCAGTGAGAGCTGGACCTGGAAGAAAGTGGTGATGAAAACAATAAATGTAAAAATAAGGACTTTACAGCTCCATTGAAACAAAAAGAGACTAATTTAATTGCCGTGTGTGGCCCATACACTATAAAAGACAATGTACAGTATGGTCCACTATCGACAACAAGCATTTGTAACCATCTCAAGGTAGCCATGCTGACTAACACCTCTTGATCTTCACTCTCAAGGTTTAAACAGTTCCCATGGCTACCCCTCAGTGGCTACACATGCTTGTTGACGACAGTAGCTCATACATTATCCTCTATATGTATTTCAATTTGTTGGTCGAGAAAAATCAGATTAGTGCAAAATCCTTGTTTTCAACCAGGCTCTGAAAGGAGACAGGATTCATGCAGTCATATATCCAGGTAGAGTCCTACATTTATGTTCATAACAGTCAGTATTTTACATCAATTTGGGTCAAGAATGGCAGTCGGTCAAAATAAATGGAGGGAGATGGGGACATGTGGAACACTTTGGTATAAAGAGAAATCCATTATATAGAGGATTGTGTATGTGCAATCATACACAACAAGGCTGTTTTATCAGTCGAGAGGTTTTCATAGTAACAAGACACCTCGAGAGTGCAACTCAAAAGATCTCGTTATCGTGGAAACCTTGACACTGAAAAATAGCCTTGTTGTTTATGATTGCCCATACACTGTCTATTATAGTGTATGGACAATCATAATTGTGCTCTTTACTCCAAAAAACATTCCCTCTATATGAAAAAAATGCCTTACCTTGGTGTGGGCTGCAGCGACTCTCAACAGTGGTGCTTACTGTCTCGCCACTGCAGTCACTTCATCACGCATGCGTGGAGACATTCGAAGTTGTTATACCATCATAGTGACATACTTAAGTGGGTACAACAACCTCTTGACATCACTGAGATGGTACAACAGTGGTAGGAATTCATTGAATTCCATACAAAATTGCACTCTGCCATACTCTATAAAGGCATTAGTGTTAGTAGCTCAGAAGGTTGCAAGCTCATCTCTGTGGCAAGAAAACTGAAGGGTTGTAGGTTCAAGTCCCATACCAGGAATTCAGGCTTATATCCAGTACAGGCACTGTGGTGTGCTGCACAGTTGAGGTGCAATTGAATGGAATGAGATGTTAAACTGAGCTCATTCTGCCCATATCTGATAGTGGTAGAATTTACAAATCCCATGGCACCTATAAAAAGAGTAGGGAATTTTCCGAGTATCCAAGTCAACATCCTCCTGTCAATAAAAGAAGTCTATATAAACCCCTGCTACCCTGGTGCACCTGAAAATGAGCTGTCACATCTCAGTGTGCCTTTCCTCATCACAAACTACAAATATTGGAGATTACCATAACTGTAAGAGGAACCATTACACTTTTGTTCTGTCCTTGTGTTTCCTTTTTTAAAACAGCCATATTTTGTATTTCTGGTAAAAGTATCAATATATCCATTTCTCTTTCTATCGTTTTTCATTCTGAACTTAACTATTAGGTTATGAAGGTGATGGTTTTCAAGCAACAGTTCTCTGACCACACTCACTATGCTTAAATTAAACATCTTGGTGTGGTGTTATGCTGTTTACCATCAGAAATGTATAGCACCATCCTAATATGCATTAGCCCCCAAGATGCCAGAGGTTAGAGGGGCTTCCTCAGTAGACATGTTCAGAAAGTTGACTGAAAACCCACTTTGTTAACCTCTGTTATGGGTCTGGTAACATTTTTTAATAGTTTATTGGTTCTTTGTACTTATGTTCTTATTCTGTTTTTATGTGTGCAAGGTGTCTAAAGCCTCTGGGATTGGGAGCCCTAAAAATGTATTTATTTTTACTTATTTATTTAATAACATTCGGAATTACAACCCTTTGAGTCATAGACTCCTTTACAAAGGCTCCACATCAAACTACAATAAGGACTTACATATAGTATTAAGCAATACAGTATTCAGGTAAGAGAAACGAGAGAAAACAAGTAATGGAAGTTACGCATACAAAAAAAATATACAATATTATAAATACAGTGATCATGGAAGAAAGACAACACACAAAGCCACACAGATGGTGATACAGAACAATAGTCTTTGGGAGAGGAGGACCCAGCGTTATCCATAATATGCATAATATTTAGGTAGTGCAAGAATACACATTTTGTTTTTCATGTAAAATAAAATTACCTTTCCTAATACCGCCATAGTATGAAACCAAAATGTAAAGTCAAAAAGTAACCTCACAGGAAAGGATGTTTTAAACAAGCATTTTTCAGTGCCGAATGTTGCTTGCTTGTATGTGCTGTTTCGGTATTTGGAAGTGATAGTACCATGCCTAAGAACTGTCATGTGTGCCCCCCCCCCCCCCGAGACATCCACTGTGTCTTTCTGTTCAGTATTCACAGAAGAGGGGGAGGGTCAAGGGCCACAGCAGTACAGCAGTTGTGAAGGCATGAACAGGTAGACAATAGTCCATTCACAGGCAGAAGAATCCTGCAGGAGGTGACTAAATTGAAGGTGGACAAAGTGATGGGACCAGATGGCATACACCCAAGGATATTAAGAGAACTGTGAAGGGAGATAGCAGTATCTCTGGGAGCCATGTTCACTGAGTCATTCAACACAGGGGTGGTACCAGTGAATTGGAGAAAGGCACATGTGGTCCCTCTATACAAATCCAGCAGTAGGGAGGAGGCAGGTAACTATATGCCGGTCAGCCTCACCTCAGTAGTGGGGAAGATCATGGAGACATTGCTTAAATAAAGGCTAGTGGAGCATCTAGAAGTCACCAGAGCCCAGGACCATAGACAACATGGTGTCACAGTGGGACGGTCATGTCAGGAAAATCTGGTTGATCTCTTTGACTGAGTGACAAAGGAAGTAAATCAGGGTGGGGCAGTGGACAATGCTTACCTTGATTTAAGCAAAGTCTTTGACACTGTCCCACATAGCAGGCTGATAAAGTAGCTGAGCAGGCTGGGCATGGGGGAAAGGGTGGTAAACTGGGTTAGAAACTGGCTAACAGACAGAAGGCAGAGAGTGGTGGTAAATGGGGTGCAGTCTGGGGAGAGAGGGTGACCAGTGGGGTGCTACAGGGATTGGACAAGGTGCCAGTCCTGTTCAATGTCTTCATTAGTGACATTGCTGAAGGGCTGAAGGGAAAGGTCTGCTTGTTTGCAGATGACACCAAGATCTGTAAAACAGTGGATACCCCAGAGGGGGTGGAGAAAATGAGGAGGGATCTGGGAAAGCTTGAAAAATAGTCTGAGGACTGGCAACTGAAGTTTAATTCAAAAAAGTGCAAAATTATGCAACTGGGACACAGAAACCCTGGGAAAGCTACAGGATGGGGGGGGGGGTTGCTGACAGTCACAAAGAAGGAAAGGGACCTGGTGGTTCTTATTTCAGATGACCTGAAAATGTCAAAGTGGTAAGCCAGCTGGCAGGGCCAGTGACATGCTGGGGTGCATAGGCAGGGGTATCACCAGCATAAGGAGGGAGGTAGTGATGCCATTAAATAAAACCACAGTCAGGCCTCACATGGAGTACTGTGTGCAGTTCTGGAGGTTGCATCTTCGTAAGGATATTAACAGGATAGAGATGGTCCAGAGAAGGGAAAATGAGATGGTACAGAGCTTGCAACACAATAATTATGAGGAGAAATTAAGGGACCTCAATATGTACTCACTGGAAGAGAGGAGGGAAAGAGGGGATATGATAGAAACATTCACGAACTTCAAGGGTATAAGTATAACTACTGAGAAGCAGGAGACAGCTGCTATAGACACATGTGCCAGCTTCTGTGTGATATTCTTTTGTTCTTATAAATCTGTAATCTCCAGTATTTCAGTAACCACATAACCACACTGCCTTTTTTAGGCAATTTTATGGTGGTTGATGCCTGGTGTCAGACAGCAGACGGAGGGCTCACCAGATTGTGTTGCCATTTGAAAAACTTCATAGAGTGTTCTTTTACTGGTAAGAATTTTGGAAAGCTGGTGAAGGTCTCACAATTTTTATTGTGATTTCATCTCCTTATGTCTGTCCCCTTTGGTCCCCCCATCCCCACACCCCAACAGTCATCAGTGGCCACAGCTGCAGCCTTCTTCTTGGCAAGATGATGGGTGAGCAGCTGCCTTCACAGTCTGTAAAGTCTGATGTCTTTCAGTGCCACTTATTGGTCATCTTCCAACACAGGTGAGGTGCTGCCAGACTAAAACTAACTCAGAACAAGCAGCTTTCAAAGTGGGGAAGAAATGAAGTGAGCAAGAATCAAGTACTCATTCAGATGTGGCATCGATTTTAAGATCAGCATACTGGTGTGGGCACTGTAAGTAGAACACCAACTCTTTAAGCAGCCTTATGAAGAGTAAAGGCTTCTCGAAGCACTGGGGCTGTGTTTATTGTACTGTAAGTGGGCTGCATCTAATTCGGTAATTTACTGTACCTTACATCTGGATGTATGGTAGGCCCAACTTTAAATAAACACTGCACCTGAATGAACACATGATGCCATAGAAACATAGAATTTGTCAGCAGAAAAGGACCACTCAGCACGTCCAGTCTGCCCAAGTGTTCTCTACCTACTTGTAACTCCTGCCTGTATATGTTACTGCATGTCTTATTCTGCCTGCGTCCATCAGGACCTCCTTGTGAATGAGCGTGCTCAATGGATTTTTCCTGCAATGAACGTGAACCTACTCCACCTCCATAGCCCTATTGATCTCCATTGACCCCCCTTCCCCTTTCTCTAATATACCCCTATGTTTGTCCAATGCATGCTTCATGCCCCCAACCTTTTTAGCTTCTACCACTTCTCCTGGCAGTCTTTTCAAGGCGTCTACCACCCTTTCAGTAAAGAAATATTTCTTCACCTCTATCTTGAACTCCCCCCCCCCAAGCTTCATTGTATGTCCCTTGGTTTGGGTGCTCATCCTGATTTGAAGGAAACTCCCCAACTGTACCCTGTTTACCCCTGTGAGGTACTTTGTAGGCCTTGATCATGTCACCTCTCATCCTCCTGTCTTCCAGAGTGTACATGTTGAGATTCTTCAGCCTTTCCTTGTAGGGATTCCTGTGAAAATCCTGAACCATTTTAGTTGCCCTCTGGACAACCTCCACCTTATGTCCTTTCTGAAGTGTGGACTCTAAAACTGAACACAGTACTTCAGCTGGGGGTATACCAGGGAGTGATACAATGGCAGCACAACATCCCTCCTCCTCCTCCTCCTCCTCCTCCTCCTCCTACTGGAGAAGCCACTCCTTATGCACCCCAGGATCTAATTTGCCCTGCCCATAGCCTTGTCACACTATACTACCACCTTGAAATATAATAACCTCAAGGACCCTTTCATGTCTAGTGAATATCAGTACCTCCTCTCATCCTATAGTCAGCATTGGGGTTTTTATGCCCTAGGTACATGATTTTACACTTGTTGGCATGAAACCCCAAACTAAGTAACAAAATTGAATTGATTTGAATGAATTGCAGGCTTTTAAGCAGCTTTTTGGGGAGTGTGTATGTGTGCGGGGGGGGCTCTGCTACTATAACTATTTGCTTTTGATTTTGGCCTCATATCAGGTGCACTCCCTCAAACAGATAAAACATGTTTAAGAAAGACTCAAGAAATGTGATAAAGTCTTTGTACATTAGCCTGGGCTGAGCTTGCAGACAGGAGAGATAGAAACATAGACTTTGACAGCAGATAAGGACTGCTTGGCCCACCTAGTCTGCTCATTTCCCTACCTACAAGATAAGCTGCAGATCCTAGTTAACCAACAGCCTACACCCACAAGAACCTACCCCTACAAGAATTGACTTATGTCTTTCCCATGCATTCTCCCACAGTTTTAGAGCCCACAAGCTCCTCAGGAAGGCTGTTCCATGCGTGCACCACCCTTTCTGTGAAAAAATACTTCCTCACATTGCCCCTGAGCTGTCCCCCCTCTATTTTCAGATTATGTCCTCTTGTTCTTGTACATCTCTTTTTCTGAAGGATGCTACCCTCTTGGACTTTGTTGATTCCACTGAGGTACTTAAAAGTTTCTATCATGTCCCACCCTATCCTTCTTGCAGACCCTGCACCATTTTAGTTGCCCTCTCTGGACTGCCTCCATTATATCTATGTCCTTGTGGAGGTGGGGTCTCCAGAACTGGACGCAGTACTCCAGATGGGGTCTCACCAACTGCCTGTACAGAGGGATAACAGCTTTCTGTTTTCTGCTAGTGATGCCTCTCTCTATACATCCCAGTATGCCCCAGCCCTCCCTACTGCCTTCTCACATTGCTTTCTAACCTTAAGGTCACTGATATGATTACCCCCAGGTCCCTTTTCATTTTTGTTGTTGTTACTAGCCCCCCTTGTGTAATCTTCTCCTGGGTTTTTGTTTCCCAGGTGCATTATTTTGCACTTCTTTTTGCATTGAATCCAGGCTGCCATACTTCTGACCATTTCTCCAACCTTGCCAAGTTCCTTCTCATCCTTTCCACACCTCCTTGTGTATCAACCCTGTTGCAGATCTTTGTGTCATCTGCAAAGAGGCATACTTTTCCTTCCAGTCCCTCTGCAAAGTCACTTACAAAGACATTAAAAAGGAGATGCAGTCTGTTCTAATTAATGAGCTTCCCACCGGTCACCTGTGAGCCTCTTATGGGCCAGAGCTTACTACACAAGCATTTGTTGATGCTGAATTGTTGCTTGCTGGCATTAGCAGTGGAAGTGCAGGAGTTAGACAGATGGGGCCCGATTCTCAAAGCCCTACATTGGATGCAAGGTGCCTGCGTAGAACAGATATGGTGCAAGGTGCACCTTGCATCTATGCTGCCCTCTGTGTGATTCACAAAGCTGGCCTGCGTTGACCGCAGTCCACCTGCCCCAAATGGAGCTTGCATCAGCAATGCACTGAGGCACGGCGGTAGGGGGACTGCAGCCAATGCAAGCTGCATCCTGCAATTCACAGACATCACCTGGTGGGAGATATTCTAAGTGCCCTTAGACCAGCCAGGGCATGTATAAGGGGATTTAGACATTCTCCCCTAGGTGACATGGCTGTATGTGGCACACCATGGGTGATGGTTCACCCACCATACACCCCTGAGTGTGGCCCCATATGTGTGACCTCTGTCCTAGTGGTCCAATGGCACCCCTCACAGCTCCCCAATACCACCTATGTACCATGATGGTACCCCATCCTGATGCTGCCCATATTGTCAGCAGTTCCCCTGATGCCTGCCCAGTTGGCAATACTGCAGCACCAACTTATGGTGATACAGTGCCCATCCATGCCACAGCAGGTGGTACCCAAACCCCCTCATACACTAGCCCCAACTGCTCCCCAGTGCCCGGCACATCCCACCACTCACTTCCGTGGCCAGGTGCCAATTGCACCAAACATGGTGGGGGGACACTGGACCACCAGGTTGGGTTCACATGCCAATTACCTAGTGGGATGGGGGGTCCTGTGTTAGTCTCTGGTGGCCTGTGGTGGACCTGTGTAGTGTGCCAGGGGGTTGCTGCAGGGTTCCAGTCAGCGCAATCATGAGGACTTAGCCACTGGGACCCCTCCTGTACCTGAATCAGGTGCAGGGTCCCTGGTGCACCAGGCATTGGTGCAAGCTGCTGTTTGCCATAGCTTATGTCAGACGCAGGGCCCCTATGAGAATCAGGCCCATGCAGTATAGGAATGGCAGTGAAGTACTGAACTGACGCCAACCCCACCCCCACCCTGCAGAGATGGACAGGCATTGCGGTTTGCCTTTGGGTCATCACCCATAACAGTCGTGACATTTGACCTCACAATACCCTGCAGACACTGACAAGTGTCGAGGTGTGTCTTGGGTATTCGGGCTTTAATTATCTCATTCCATAAGGAAATATGCTGAAATGGGTGCAGTATAGGAGAATGGGTTAAACTCTGAGGCCAAAGAATCCAAGTCGCACCTTGATGCCTGTCACTTGCTGCAGGGTGTGGGTGGTGGTGGAATGGCAAGAGCATTACTGTTGACAATCCCAAGTCACATCCCTGATGCCTGTCAGTCCCTACAGGGAAGGGCATTATGGTCAAAAACCCTAACACCCTGGATGTTTCTTGGTATTTTTACTCCAAGTTTTCAACATGGCTTTTTGTGATCCCACCGCATGAATAGATCTGCTATCGGTTCATTAGCTGAAAGGTGATTTTGCACAGTGACTATGCCATTTGGCACCACAGGTGTGAAAACACACTTCGAACAGGATGTGAAAAATGACAGCTGTACTGTTGATGAGGAGTTGTAAAAATTGGCAATGTTGAAAATCTGGAATGAAAATATCAAAAAACTGGTGAAGTCACGAGTGTGCATAGAAACTGCGCAATGTACACCCATAATGTAATTAGTTTGGGGACTTTTTACAGCAGATTTTCAACACAGGCATTTTGAGACCTCCGCTCATAAACAGTGTCACTGTGATTTTCTCAATCTATCCCAAACACTGATTTCCCACAGTGACTGTGCTATTCTGCCCCGGAAGTGCGAAAACACATTTCAGCCAGGGTGTGAAAAATGACAGCTGTACTGTTCATAAGGAGGTGTGGAAAAATGCCAATGGTGAAAATCTGGAGTGAAAAGATTATGAATTTGTGAATTTATGAGGGTGCGTGGAAATTGCACAATGCACACTCATAACACAGTCATTTTATGGACTTTTGTCACCGAATTTTCAACATTGCCAGTTTAAGACCTCTGCTCATGAACAGTGTCACTGTGATTTTCTTAATCTGTCCCGAACATTGATTTCACACACTGACCATGCCATTGTGCATTACATGTCCAAAAACAGTTTCGGGTGATATGTGAAAAATGACAGTTATACTGTTCATAAAGAGGTGTGTTAAAATGGCAATGCTGAAAATCTGGAGTGAAAATATTAAAAATGCTTGAAGTTACGAGCGTGCATCGGAACTGGGCAACGCACGCTCTTAAACAGTCATTTTGGGGAATTTTTTCACCAAATTTTCAAGATAGGGTTTTTGGGGCCTACCTCATGAACAGTGTCACTATGATATTCTTAATCTATCCTGAACATTGATTTCGCACCACCAACCGCGCCATTGTGTGCTACATGTGCAAAAACACATTTCAGGTGAAATGTAAAAAATGACAGCTGTACTGTTCATAAAAAGATGTGGTAAAATTGCAATGTTGAAAATCTGGAGTGAAAATATTAAAAATGCTTGAACTTATGAGCGTGCATAGAAACTACGCAATGCACACTTGTAAAACAGTCATTTCTGGGAATTTTTTCACCAAATTTTCAACATAGGGTTTTTGGGGGTCTACCTCATGAACTGTGACACTGTAATTTTGTTAATCAGTCCCGAAAGGTGGTTCCATGCATTGACCGCAAAATCACCTTTTGGGACTGAATAACAAAATGATAGTGACTGAGTTCATGAGGTGGGGTCCCAAGAACCCCATGTTGAAAATTTGGTGAAAAAATTCCCCAAAATGGACGAGATATGCACCAAAGTTGAAAAAAAACATTTATGCCACTATACAGCTTACCAGCATTTTTTCAGTTCGTGGTCAGCTTTGAAGAGTGCAAACATGTTCCTGGTCCTGAAGATCGTCACACCGTGTCCACAGGTAAGTATTGGGTGGGGGTGTGGGGAGGCAGGGTGTACAGAGAGGTGGGCGTGGATTGGGGAAGGATCAACAAACTCGGCGAGGACTGTTTTCTGATTTGCAGGGGAAAAGAAAAAAACATTACAGGATGTTTTTTTTACAGGAGATTGGCATGCTGGGGTGGGCTCCCAGCATGCCACCTGAATGTTTGGGGGGGCTGTAGCTGATGGGGGATTGGGTACCCTCATCGGCACATATGGAGTGCTGGGGGGAAAGAGCCGAGGGCAATTGGTACCCCCCCTTGGCACAGAAGAAATCAGATGGGGGAGCATTATGCCTATGGGGAGTGGGCTCCCTGTCTGTAAAATGAAGAGGAAAGGGGCATGCCAACAGGGGGATTGGGCACCCCTGTCAGCACATAAGAAATTGGGGGGAGCATTATGCCGATGGAGAGTGGGCTACCCCGTCGGCTTTTTCACCAGGAAGACACACTGAACGGCAGGTGTCGGCTTTTAGTTGGCTTTGTGAGGCTGACGGAGAAGCTGTCACCTTTCACCATTGAAACACAGCACCATGGAGCTGTGTAATTGGCTGCTGCAGTCAGGGATCATACTGAACAGCTAATTGCATACTGACAGGGCGCTCCCTGATTGCAGCAGTTCAATTTATTTGATGTAGTGACCTTCTAGTTAATTACAGTGATCCAGGACATGCTTTTCTATTGGCCAGGCAGAGACCAGCCCCTGAATGGGCTGCTGCCATTCGACACAACACTGCCGCGCCTCCACAACCTGCTTGTGAAAAAATGTGATGTAATGTATTTCTTGCACATGTCTGCAAGCAACACAAAAAGGAGCTTTAACTGTAATAAATGAAAAAATTACAAATGCAATACTTTATGCAGTGGGAGTATGGGGCATTACTGACTGTACTCTCTGTGAAACCACTATGAATAAAGTTTAATAAACTGTATAAATACTTGTTAAGACTTCCATAAGGCACTCCTGAATATTTTCTAAGAGCAACATTGGGACAGTACTCAATTGATACTCATGCTTTAAGTAGAACAGTATTTTTTTCTAGCAGATCTTCAAGTGATGTCTGAAGACCATCTTCCTAAATTGTGTTTTGAAGAGCAGACTGAGTATTCTTTACAGGGTTTCTCTTTCCCTCATATGATATTTATAAGAACTAAGTTATATCCAATGGGTTTGAGCTCCATATTATTTGAAACATATCAAACACCATGTGCTGTTTTAGTAGACCATATTAGATCCAAATGCGAAAATATCAGAGCACAAGAAGATACAGCAAATATCAGCACTTCTAAAATCCACATTTTGTATAAGTATCTTTAAAAAGTTTTTGGTTTGGAACCATACCTAGTTAAGATTCTAGAAAAGGAAAGGAGATTCCTTATTACACGATTTTGGTTTGAAACTTATAAATCAAAACAACTAATGTTCAAACAAACATACGAAGGAGTATTTTCCCCAGTCTGTAATTATGCATTGGGGAACTTGACAACCTGTAACACATTAAGATGTTTAAGGATTGAAAGTGAAAGGAAGCTTTACCTCAATAGTTATATTTCTGAAAATAATTCCTGAAGTCAACAAACATTGTACAGTTTGTTCTCTTCTGATGATGAATCCCAAATAAAAAATGTGTTGATCAACTCATCTATTGTAAACTCAAGGATAACATGAAACACTTTTTCATAAATCTAGTTAATTTTTTTTACTCTTGGTTTACATCATATTTGGATGGGAGCCACTGGTTCCTCCTTTTTCCTGGTTGAAGAAGCCACTTTTTTCCTTTCAGGAATTGGAGATTATATGCTACAATAAGCTAAGAGTAGATGTAGGTAACCAGACCTGAACCCAATAGTGTCTTATGTACATTCCAGATAAGTAAGTATATCTTGGAATTAGCTAAAGGACAACCAACAGTTCCCACCCAATATACTGAAGACAATAGTCAAGATATCATAATTAATTAATATGATGTTACTTTATCATCTGTATATAGTTACTGTAAATCATCATGAAAGTTAAAGTAAATCTGTCTTCCTCTTTTCGCATATTTTTATCATGCAATTGAAATACTGAATTATGAATGAGATCATCCTGTTAGATGTTTTTAATCAAGCACGTTATTGTATTTGTATGTGTATTTATGTCAGTTTTGTCATTTGACTAGTTACCTTTTTAATCTTTGTAATGGTGAAAAACTGAACAACAAAACTGAATTGAATTGTTGTTTTAAAAAATTGCTAGTGGCGAACATCTTTAAAGACTTAAGTCGGTAATTATAACATTGGTACTAAATACTGCTTTAAAAACATCAAAAATAGATAACAGTATACCAATGATGAAACGGTTTCAGGTCGCACCTGGAAACAAGCTCCGGCGTAATGTGCCTTTCCTGGTTAAACAATTTCCTTTCCTTTCCCTAATTATGACTCATATATATATATATATATATACACACATATAGTAGCTATATCTATATATATATATCTATATCTCTCTCGATATATATATCTGTATATATATGTGTATATATATATATATATATATATATATATATATATATATATATATAGACCATTGTTTACCAACTGGCAAATATTGCTGCTTTAAGGATCCTTCACATTGGTTTTCCAGCAAACTATCTCACTTGTTTGCTATCTCAAATGTAACAAACATATGCTTTGCACAGTTTCTTTGAGATTAGACTGCTTCTTGACACACATAATTGCCCCATTTATATTTTCTTACTAATCCAATCTAGTTGCATTCCTTAGTCACAGTATCACATGCTGTATAAACCATTTTTAAAGGAGCAACGTGACTAGAAGATATAATTATGATATGGCCAATAGGCATACAAAATGCAACAATCTCATTCATTGTTCAGCAGTCTGCACTGCATGTGAGACCTGAAGTCATACCATTACATACTGTATCTTGCCAATAAAAAAACCTGAGATTTCAAATGTATTTGCTTTTCCTTGAAACCAATGCTTTCCCCTGACTATATATCCCATAAGTGCCTGATTACCATTTGTTATAGCTTGTTTACCTGTGATAGCCCAGTTAAAATGCAAGATCTCATTTTTAGGGGCCTTATTTCTAACTTTTTCTACAGGTGGGTCTACTGGAGCACTGGGAGGTTAAATGACTTTCCCAAAGTCACATAGTGAGTACTGTGTCTAGCAGGGTTTGATCCTGCGATCTCAAGTCCCAATCTGATGCCTGAACGACCAGACCACATTTCCCCCTGATTAATAGGAACAGACCTATTTTGTTTACTGCAAAATTCTCTCTGCCCCTCTTACAATGCCTCTTACCCACACCACACACAAAGCATGATGTTAATTTAACTAGTATTTCCTTGGTAGTAATATTTGAATGCTGTTTTAGTACTGGGTATCAACTCCAGAATTAACTATCCTGGAAACTGAAGATTAGCCTCAGAACAAGTTTGAAGTTAACAATCTAAGGAAAATAACAACCTGCATTTTAATCTTGTGTGTAAAAATGCAGAATAAGATTTCTATATTTAGAAATCTCCATTATAATGTGCCATATGACCTTAATAAATGTGCACATCAGGAACAATTTTTCTGTCATCAATGAATCCACATTGTTACACTGGAACAGCCCTATTCTCACAGCATTGTACGGTACTACAGTATTAGGCAGATAAGGGCTAAATCAACTTTATTGTTGTCTCTAATTAATTAGGTTCCAGCCATGGAAACTTAAATAGCTGCCCCCACTAAAATAAAACATTAAATCTATTAGATGTGCAACAATTATGTTTAATGTTATTGTTTTCTTCTGTTTTTATTTTCTGCTGTTGTAGGTCTGCTAAATATTTCAGATAATGCAGTAAATATTTCACTGAGTCTTTCAAAAAGCAATTGAATGTCCTCAATTGAATTTACAATTCCTGTGTCTGTGACATCACAGTCTGTTGTCATGGTGAGCATGCTGTTTTAAATCAAGGTACTATCAGATCAATTGAGGATAGGCTAATGCTTTTCATAGAGTGACCAAGATAATTCAGGGCTAGCTGGGGACATCTTACAAGGATTAGCTCAAGGAACTGAACATGACCTTGCAGAAGACCAGATGAGAGAGGAATATATAACACAGTCCTTCAAATTCCTGAGTGAGAGTTCTAAAAGATGGGGGGGTGGGGTGCAAACTGTTGATAGCATCAAGATGGATGTTAGAAAGCTTTATTTCACAGAAAGGGTGGTGGAGCCATGAAACAGTCTGCTAGTTGTTGTGGTGGGCACACAAACCATAAATGGTTTCAAGCAGGGTTGGGGCAGAGTGAAAAGTTTAGTGATTGCTCAAAGCCATATAGTAGGGAGGGGAGTAGGGGATGGCCAAGAAGGGCTAGTACCCTATATGGACAATAGATTCTGGGGTTTTTTAGGGTACTATGAGCAGACTGGATGGGCCATTGGTCTTTTTCTACCATCATTAGCTATGTTTCTGTACATATTTTTTGACCAACTACCAAGCTGTGCTATTAACCCCTGAAAGGAAAACTGAAAATGAAAAAAGCTTTTCTAATAGCAGAAACATATCATGTTTATGAAAGCACATTCTGAAGTGCAGAGGTACCCTTTACATCATCCATGTGGCAACTCAGATAACTCCAGTTCAAGCCTTGCCTGCATGAGCCACTTCTAGTTGGTGAGATGGCAATATATAGTGCAGTGCAGAACTTTCAAATTCCAGTGGAACCAAATTCCATCCAATTTCTGAAAAGGTTACCAAATTTCATGGAATTCCACTGGTAGCAGAATTTCAAAATTTCAAAAGCAGGGTATTTTTCTGTGGATCAGTCAACCATGGTTTACATAAAACATGAATTGCTTTCCTGCAATCTGTGCAATATTATTTTGTGATTTATATAATCCATGGAAAGTAATTTAGTGGTTTACATAGAAATGTTTTTCAGGATTTCACAGAATTAAAAAATAAATTCCCAAAGGCGTTTCTGAACCAGAATTGTTATTCTGCACAAATTCTGCCAGCCACATTTTCCATTCTGCAAAGCTCTTGTAATACCACAAGCCACGGAACAGGAAAGTCCACCACTGGAAAGTTTGGCACAGGAAAATTAAACAGCTAGAAATTTGGTCCATGCCAAAATGGATCATCACTCCAGTGAAATTTCAGGTTTAAGTGTAGATTTACTATTACAGCACCACACTGCCATGGGTCACCACTCCGGTGAAATATGTGACCAAATTTCCAGTTGTTTACGTTTCCTGTGCCAAAGTTTCCTGTGCTGATGTTCCCTGTGGCGAATGTTCCTTTTCTGAACTTTCCTGTGCCATATTTGCTGTACCTTGAGCCACTCAACTACTATACCCAACATTAGTCAAGGAAACCTGAAGACTGGAATTTTTAACCTGATTTTTTTTTTAGTAGCATGACTTTTTTTTTTTTTTTGCCACTGTCGCTTTTCCTCCAATAACAATGAATGGTGGTAGGTAGTGTAAAATAAAATTATTAAAAAAAAAATAACAGCTGAAATTGTTGTTTTATCATAAATCCCACTGCAATGCACTAAAATAATAAAAGCAGCCCTGCTTTTGAAACGAAATGCTCTTAAACAAACCAAATACTAATTGCTGTGAGGTGTTTCCTTTAATACAGGCTGCTCATTAGTGTCACTGGATCACATCTAAACCATACTCAGTGACATTCAGGCTAATTACGATTATGATTAATGAGTCTTTTCTCATTGCAATAATTGCGTAATGAGACACGTACAGCTCGGCGTAACTACTAAATTAATTCCAAATTAACAACCCAAGACAGAAGTTCACATAACCTGCAGTTTTCTAATTTACATAGCATAATTATAAGTATTTAATTGTATGCAGCAGCATGGTTTCTGTGTCACAAATGCCTTTGAATGCACACCAACACTTTTGTCTCAGACCCCATGTATTGCTTTCTAACAGGAGCACTGTAAACTGTCATGCAAGGCAAACATATTCTTGGCCAACAGGTCTTTTTGCACTGGACTGAAGTTAGATTTATATTATCAGCTGGCATTAAGAAAGGCAGTCCACTCATTGTTGTCCTTTGATAATATATTGTTTATTATAGGCATATTAAAGTGGGGTGGACCCCAAATATGAAGCAAGCATTTCGTGGCTATCTGCTATTACTTTAAAGGGAGTGCTCCTCATTATATTAATAATGAAAACCTGTATCAGTGCAACAACTCTTCAATCATTTCTTTAGTTCATCAAATCAACTGGCATCAGCATCTTTGCAACCCCCATTGAGGCAATGTGGAAACCTACTAGAGAATAAGAAGTCCAAAACTTTATAGACAGCATAAAAGAAGATGCTAATTGATTTACTTGATTACCTAAATAAATGAATAAACTATTGTGCAATTATTTTTTACATACAGGTTTTTCTCTCCTTGGAGATCATGGCAGCTTCTCAATCCTGTACCTGTCTCCACAGACCAGTTTACACCTCCCCTGGAGCGTCTCATAGTTGGTACCCCCACAGACTCCCCCCCACTGGGGTCAAGAGAGGGAGAGCTGTCCTCTTCCCAGAGCATACAATGCAGTTAGAGTTCAGGTCCTTCAGGTGGCGGCATGGGTCTGAGGAAAAGCAGGCAGTGCTTTACATAACTACAGACCTCCCTTTTTACACTTTTCTCCCTGTTCCCCTTCTGTAGTCAATGGGAGCATGAATGAGGGGCTTGTACTACCCTCCAGGCTGCAGACCCCCCCATTCCTTGCTTGCCCTAACGTGCACTACCACAAGCTTCCACCTGGTGGCAGTCAGAGGCTGAACTAACAAATCTTCATTCCCTGGGAGAGGAAAGCTGTTCCTTTGACACTCGATCCTCTCCCCTTCCCCCGGCTGACCCCCTAGTGACCCAAGTATGCTTCTGAACCGGGATCACCAGCATCATGCAAGGTGTGGTTTTCAGGTCCTCAGTGCTCATTGCCACTTGACAGGATATTGTGCACTTTTTGTATTGCCCAACAATGAGCCTTCTTAAGGCAACTCTGTCCTTTGAGAGCTGTACATTGTAATTGAGTTTTGAGTCTGACCAGTGTCTAAAATGATAATATTATCTCCTCCTTAAATTTATATTATTTTTCTCTAATTGGGCAGCTTATCTTCTTATTTAGCTTCTTTACTGCAATCAAAAAAATTAAAAGTGAAGCTGTGCAAAATGCTCAAACTCTGCTTAAATTGGAATTCTACAGAATTTTGGAAACTTTGCCAAATTTAACAGAATTCATTTGGAAGCAGAATTCTGCAATTCTAAAAGTGAAATGTTAACTGTGGAATCATATGCCACAGTTTCTGTAAACCTCAGATTCATTACATGTATTATTCCACAGCTTACATAGCAATGTATTCCACTTCTACCTTCCTCCTTTGGCTCACTGATTCCATACTTACAGGTATGGCTACAGGACTGATAACTTCTACCATTTTTGTTGATCTTGTAAAGGCTTTTGACACTGTGGTGCATAGCCTCTTACTGGACAAACTTAAAGCTTCGAGCCTTTCTGACTCTTCAGTCAAGTTGGTTTTGTTCCTACTTTAAAGGCAGATCTCAAGCTGTCCAGATACAAAAATCTATTTTACCTTCATTTCCCATTAGCTCAAGTGTCCCTCAAGGGTCTTTCCATTTTCTTTTCAGTATTCCTTAAAGAGATCTACCAAGGCATTTAAAATTGGCTTTGCACCACATGTCCTGGTGACTTACCTTTACCAAAACCGAACTGGATAATATGGTCACAATTTGTTTCCTAATTTAGTCATGGAAGGGATTGTAAATTGGCCCTTGTTAGTCAACCAGTGCCCATGTTTCATTACCAAGTGACTATTTTAACATAAAAAAGGATCAAAAATATACTCCCCATAGCCTATAAATGGAGCTCGTCCCTGTGCTCTCTCTGGGCTCACGTCATAAATTTGCTGAGTACAGGGGCAGGACCTGAGCAGCTCCCAGAACCAGGAAGTGGAAGGGATCAGCTGTGCAGAAATGTATGATCCCTTCCATGACTAAATTAAGAAACAAATTTTGGCCATATTATCCATTTCAGTTTTGGTAAAGGTAAGCCACCATGACATGTGGTGCAAGGCCTTAACTTAGTGACTCTCTTTAATGTCCTGTTCTGTGTCTGTTTATTTGCATCTATTCATGTGTATGCTGATGATACAGTTCTTTTTCACATTTGGCCCCTCTCCCCATAACATTACCTCCTGACTTCAGTTGGGTTTTGACAATATTCAGTGCTGGTTCAAGGATAGCCAACTCTTAATGCCAAAAAAAGTCTCAATGACTTTTGGAACCCATCAGAGGCTTGCCAAACTTATTTCTCCACTACTATTTAATATTCTTGATGATGCTAATATTGATGTCTCCTCCTTTAAGTACCTCAGGGTCTGCCTTGATCAGTGTCTTGATTTCTTCATACACATTGATGAAATTCACCAAAATCTTCACCCTAAGCTTGGTGCTTTGTAATGGAACAAAGTGAGTATTCCACTCCTGCCTTCTGAGAAATAGTCCTAAAAATGATCCTTCCTATTTTTGACTATTGTGATTTAGTCTACATTAGTGCCCCTAAATCCTCTTTTGCCAGCCTGGACCCCTTTTTTCATTCTTTCTGCCTCTTTGCTTTAGATTTACCCTCTCGTACTTATCTCTGCTTTCTTTACTCAGCTCTTTCCTTCCCCTCCCCTCTCTTGTTGCTAGGTTCCTTTGCCATTGTGTCTCTTTTTTGTCCAAATTCTGGTTTGGCATGCTTCCCTCTGATATCAGATCCCTTCTTCCCCCCCTTCTTCCTCCTACCCTCTCCGCAACAATACTTTCCATTCTCTCTCTCTCTTTTGCTTCTAGAAAATCTATTGTTGGCCAATCTGCTTTTTTCTTACCATTTTCCAAATCTTTGGTCCTCCCTTCCTCTTCCTATTCATTCTGCCTCTTCTCCTTCCTCCCTAAAGTCTCTTCTTTCTGACTTTTGCCATCCTACCTTGAAACTGCTTGTGACCCTTCCTCTTTTTCTCCATAATCTACTCTTGCCCTCTTCTTACTGTTCTGCTGTGTTCCCTTTCTGTATATATTAGAGGGTGTGTGTTATTTTCTGGATGCCTCCATTTACTATTCTGCCTATAATATTTATAATTCTGCTTGTAAAACTATATTATTGTATTTTACCTTGTTATTTTTTATTGTTAGCTATCTCCTCCTCTCCTCTGCCTCAGGACACATCTGGAAATGAACTGTACTCAGCTTAGTGTGCACTTCCTGGTTAAACTTTTAAATAAATAAATAAATAATGCTTTTTAGGGATCTATGACAGTCAGTCGACAATTTCATTGTCAATTGATGTTACAGTGACTCCTTTATGTCTACCACATTTGCAGTCAGCATAAAGGGAGTCACACTAGACTTTGTTTTCTTCAGAGGCTTTGTCCCCGAACCCCCCATGCAGGGAGCTCTGTCCCTCACTCCCCCGCTACTTAAATAATCAACTCTGAGTCAGAGATGCTTAGGGAAGGGGGTTCAATAGCCCCAGAAAGCAGTTCTGGGGTCATGCACTGACACTACAGTGACCTGGTGCTATTGTCACTGCAGTGTCGGTTGCGGTAAAGTTGTCACCGTAGTGATGGTATACCCTTTCAGAATATAGCAGAATTAAAAATGAAATTCCGGAAAGCATTTCAGAAGTGGAACTGCCATTCTGCATGAATTCTGTCAGTGGCATTCCATATTCTGCACAACTCCAATAAAAAACTAAGTAACTCCCAAATCTCTGAGCACAAAAATGCTCTATATCTAGCCTGTGTGTTTCTGAAAGGCATGCAGTCACAGTTATATGGTGTGCTATGTAAACTGCCAAGTTTAATTTGGCTTTCCTAACTTTTATGATGTGTATGATTGAAATACAAGTATGTCTCCTTTAACCAAACAAACATTTCTCTGCTGGCTCTGTGAGAAAGATTTTGAAACTAAAGGTGGGCAGAATGACTTCTAAAAAAGGAACCAAAAAATTTAGAACCATAATGAATCTCATTATAAAAAAAAAGCTCTAGTGGATTGAAATGCAAGGTAGCTGCTGACTTGTAATTATCATGCAATTAATGTGTACATTTCCTAAGTTTGAATGGAAGTTTGAGAATAAAAAAACTTTTAGAACTATTCTGGATTCCAATCTGATTTGGTTCTACTAGAACCAGGGTAGTTTTGCCCATTTCTAGTTAAAGCAGTGGTGTAACAAAAAATATTTTTCCAAAAAAGCTAGTTTCAGGTACAGCTAATAAAACATATTATTAAGTCTACTTCTTTTGGTACCTCCTATGCTGTGCACCATAAGTATTTATTTTTTTCTCGATCATTACTCTTACCAGGTTTGTGTGTAAATGTTAGCATGGTTCATGAGTCCGTCTTGTATTTGGATTGTTCCTAAATATAACAAACTCCCCCCAAAATAATATCCTCCATAAAAAGAAATTGTTCTGATTCCAGTGGGCTGGTAAATAAACAATTAGTGACTGTCAAGATAGCTGTATTGCTTTTAAAATGGAAACAATGAAACATAGAAAATGTCTTCAAAGAAAGACTGTTGGTCCATCCACTCTGCACTGTTATAATCTCTCCTACCCTGGGACCTATTATCTATTCCATTGACTAAAGGAGCTTAATATGTATACCCTTGAGGAAAGAAGGGAGAGAGGGGACAGGATAGAATCTTTCAAGTGCCTCAAGGGAATCAACAAAGTCCAAGAGGGTAGCATCTTTCAGAAAAAGAGATGTGCAAGAACAAGGGGGCACAATTTGAAAATAGAGGGGGGACGGCTCAGAGGTAATGTGAGGAAATATTTTTTCATGGAGAGGGTTGTGGATGCATGGAACAGCCTCCTTGAGGAGGTCATGGAGTCAAGAACAGTGAGAGAATTCAAGAATGTATGGGACAGACATAAGGCAGTACTAGTGGGGGTAGGAAGAAGTAAGCAGTTAGTTAACTAAGATCTGCAGCTTATCTGTTAGGTAGGAAAATGAGCAGACTAGGTGGGCCAAGCAGTCCTTATCTGCTGTAAAATTCTATGTTTCTAGGGTTAAAACTAGCTGCTGCATTTCCCTGGAATAGAACCCAGGCCAACTGCTTGGAAAACAGCTATGCTAACCAGTATACCACCAATGCTCTACACAAAGAATGCCCAAAATGTGACATGACCTCTTCAAGGCTCACATGTGTCACCAATGTTTCATGATGAAACTGACTGCTATCTCAAGGGGGCTAGGGACAATTGTCTTATGTCACCCTAAATATTTTCTAATTAAAGCAATCTTGTTATAACCAGTCATTCAGAACCTTGTGAAGGGTCTAGAGTATTTACCCTGCTGTGGCATGTTACTGACTTACACAGCATCCCTCTGCAGCATTGATCTGTGGCATCTGTATCTACTTGAGCTTAAGTGTTTTGAGATGTACTTCAGCCTTGTTGAAAATGTAAACTTTCTAAGAGGGTAATATGCTTACAGTCACTGAGAGGTGAAACTAGTTTAGACCCTACACAACGTTTCTCGCTAAATGACTATAAAACATGTGCTATAACTAAGCCCTAAGTCTCAACAGGGCATGTGTTATGCTGGGATAATGTCAAGGCTGGCGTGTATTATGAGGCACAAGGCCCTGCTGAGTGCCTTCAACCACATGAGAAGTGAAAGCCAGCTTAACACGTATCCTGCCATGCCATATTCAGATCAGTAAATGGATCTTGTTGAATAAAAAAATTAAAAAAAATTGTTATGTAGGTTGCCTTTAAAGTAGTTTCAGACAGTGATGTACTGAAATAACATTACAGCTTGAACTACCCCCAACCAATCAACTTTCAGAAATATTCAGATCCATTGTATAATTAAAAAGAATATGCCTTGCTTGAACAGACTCCTCTAAGAAGAGCTAGTGGCACCAAAACAGACAGTAAAATGATATAAATTTGAAGAAGTAGTTAGTTGTAACTTATTATTTCTGAAATATTTTTCTTGTTTCTTTTGTTCATTACAAAGTTTTTTATGTGATAATGCTGTGTTGAACGTGTGTAATAGCTACACTCAGCCTGGCAGCTAAGTTATCTATCTCTAGTCACCCCACTACTTGATCAGCACTTTGATCTCACTGACAGTGACATCACAGGTAACTGACTCAGTAGCTACTGAATGGCTATTCCTATGCAGCAGTGATGTCAGAGTCACTGAGGTTACAGTGCTGATGATGTGCTGGGTGCAACAGAGCTAGATATGTCAGCTGCCAGGCAGTTTGCTGTTCCACACATCACACCTACTAACACAAGGCACACAATCTTCTAATTAACCAAAGGGAAAATAAAAAGTATCTCAGATATAAAAGGTAATGGGTGACTGCTTTGAAAAACTAATATTAGTTTTAGGCAGTACACTAGCACTTTAACATATCCTGTAACAGGGACCTGAGGCCACACTGCAACCATATGGTAATTTGACTACACCACACATGATTGCTCTTTTCTGCTGGTAATAACACAGGCAGGTGGGAAAGAGAGATCTTCTCTGACACCAGATAGCCCCACAGTCTTCAAACTCTATATTTTATAATAGAGATTACTGGCAGCAGTTGGCAATTTGCAGGTTATCACAGAAGGTCAAGTGTGAGATTTTTGTCTTCACGCTTCCCAACAGAAAAATGCCACCATCCACTGGCCTTATATCCTCAAGTACATTATATCAAAATGTTTTGATTTGTGAAGATATTTTGAGATAAGGACTGTATGTCCTGAATTGACATTGTATAGAACTATTTTTTTAAGGACTGCCTTCCTTGAACGTGTGGTGTTTTTCAATGGAAGTATTTCTGGCAGTAAACAGATTGAAATAAATACATTTCCCGGAATTCTTCTCAATGTTTAAGGTCATTGTTACATCAGGTTGACTAGAGACTAATTATCTAGTTACAGTTTTCTAGTTATTTCCAGCATTTTTAAAACTCTATTTTTCCTGACCTCGAAAAAGTTTAGCAGAAAGAATATGCAAGGATTTGTGACACCACACAACTAGCTTTGTGACAAAGGGGGATGAAAAAAACAATGCAGAAGACGGCACCATGACAAAAATGGAAATACAACAGAAAATATATTTGATGAAAAGACCCCAGCAGCCAAGTGGTCTGTTTAACAAAATCTTGGTACAATTAAAAAAATACTTAATCGCATCGTAGATCTTACACTGGGGCCAATTAGGATAGAGCATATTGTGGAGGTGAGGCTGTCTGCTCCCAATGAGGCAGGGCATGAGTTGCTTGGCATTCTTGACCCCTTCTTTTATCTAAATAAGTCTGTGCAGAATTTTCAAATTCCAGTTCTGCAGAATTTTGGGAAATTCTGTCTAATTCTGTGGAATTCCATCACAAACTGAATTTCAAAATTCCAAAAGCAGAGTTTTATTTTCTAAACTACAGATTAGTATATCAAGCATAGTACTCAGTGATTTATGTAAACTGTGGATTTATTTTCTGAAAAACGTTGAATAACATTCTGCAGATTAAGACTTAGAAATGCTTTTTGAAATTCAGTGGATTTAAAAAAGACATTCTGCAAAGCATTTCTGAAGCAGGATTGCCTTTCTGCATGCATTCTGACATCAGCATTCCACATTCTGCACAGTCCTATGTCTGACCATGAAACAGCACTGGTGTCAGCTGTAAAAGCAACCACATACATGCTGTCCCAGTAAGGGGAATGGTGCAGCCACTGTGGCTCTGAACTGTAGTGATTGTACTAAAAGAGAAAGCTAGAGTATCTTATGGATTGTGTTATCTTGGTCTGTCCTCTGTGTCCCATAGCAACAGGCCCTTGAAGTATTAGATAGGGATTTGGATACATTTAATCAGAAATGTATTAAAGTTGTAGAATGTATAGAAGATAATTCTATGGAGAATGCAATGCAATGACGTCAGTTTTTTATATTCTTTTATTTATGGATTTTCAGTTATCTTACAGAAATGCATTTACATGTCTTAAACAATAATTGATTTCCCCAGACATTTCAGTTATGTTACAGAAATACATTTATTGGGCTATAACAACTGAGAAGCCAGTCATTTCTGAGGGATTAACAACCAGTTGAGGGTGATGGGTGGCCTGAGGTACAGCCAAAGGATACCTCCCTTTAGCCCTTTGGTAATCCAAGGAAATAACCACCTTTGAGGCTGTTATTGTGAGTGTAAGTCTAATTGTAATAGCAGCTGTCAGTTTTATAGTTTTTAAAAAATTATTTGTATTTCTAGTGGCACGGTGTGAGCCACGCATGCTGCACAGCATCTATTGGCAGCTGGATTGGTCAATTCTAAGACATAATGACCAATCCAGTAGCTATTCGGGAGCCTTGCGAGGCTCCTGAATCTTTAATTAGACATATATCACATGTTACACAAAAATTCTGGGATGTCATTTGCCATAGGACTAAACAAACATATAGATGAAGACAAGACCAATACAGGGGAGGGTTCTTGACCACCCAGGAACTTCTCTTGACCACTTGACCTCTATATTGTCCTCTCCCAGATTGCCATTTCATTCAGGTGTCCCCCTCAGTCCCTCCCCCTACCTGCTGTTGTTCCATATCTTCCCTTCCACTCTTCCCCTTCCCTACCCCACCCCCACTTCTGGACTTTCTCCTTTCATCACTCCCCCTGCCCATCTCCAACCTGAGTTGCCTCACCTATCCCCCCCATGTCTTCCTCTCCATTTGACAAGGCCAACCACTATGGCTGCATCCCTTACACCTATCCCATCTCCCCACCCTCCTTGCTGACCCCTTTTTGCCCAGCTCTAGTGTCCCCCCTCATAACTCATTCTGTGTATCTAAGAAGGTATTGTATATTTTTATCCAGTCTGAATCAGCTGCATCCTGTACAACTGCCTGTGTAATTACTTGTCATTTTCTTTGCGTTTACACTTGTATTGCATCTTGTAGCTGTATCTTTACAATGTGTGCATCTTTTTGTATCTTGTTTCATGATATGGAACCTTTGTAAAAGAGCTCTGCTCAAAGAGTATTTCCAAATTACAAATAAATAAATAATAAAAATAAATTAGAAAAGAAACAAAGTATACACTGTCTTGCAATAACAATTTCCCTGTATCAATCCATTAGTTAAGCAAAAAAAGATGCACGTCCTCATTAGAACCAAGACCTGATGAAATAAAACATACACATTGGGCCCAAAACAAATTTTACATATTAAAGAGTGCATTGTACAGTCCAAAACTTCCATCATGTTTTCTATCCTATTCAGTGTTACCAGCATATATTTTTCTGAGTTATTGGGAGACTCGGATGTCACCTGTGTTGATTAATACTGCCTTAAGAATAGGATCACCTGATCAGCCTCAAAGACGAAATGGGCTTTCTCATCTAATGATTATAATTTTTTTTGTAGGTAAAGTGAAAATTGTGGCCCAAGTTATAAAATGTCCTGGTGATATGTCGGGAACTTGCAGTGCCTTTGTTGCATTTTGAATCAAGAATCTGGGAATGTAAATTGGCGTTGTTGTTTATATTCTAAAGTACCTCTCAATTTAGTCCACCTGAAAATGAAATCTCCATCTGAATCAAATGCAAATGTGGCCAGAATAGTGGATTTAGCAGTACTTAACTCCTGATTTATTTTAGGCACCCTGAAAGCACAAGTTAGTAGAGGTGGATTGTCCTCAGGCAAATCAAATATTGACATTAAGATGTACTTCACCAGATCACTGGTGTTCAAAAAATTGGTATCATGACTCTCCAATATCCCAATTAGATGGATGTTTCAGTGTCTCAGCTGGTTCTCATTATTTTCCAATTTCTGATTAATATTATAGTTGCCTTTCATTACCCCCTGCAAATTTGCTTCCAGGGATGTTACTTTGGCTTCATGTTTCATTAACTGCACTGTGTGTTCAGAGACAGTCTTTTCCAATGCCATTTTTGCATCTTTAAGCTGCTTAATTTCGGTTTGAATGAAGTCTGTCTTTTTAATGAGTGCCTCAAATCTCCTATCATTTCTTTCTGTCCATGACAGCAGTTTATCAACAGACTACCCCAGCCACTCTGAAGTGTAGTGTTTTTGCTGAGAATCCCATTAGAGTGGATTGTGATTCAAGAACAAATGCCTCTTGCATCTAGTGTGATAATCATGAGCCACTCGTGATACTTGTGGTCTTGAGCCTTACAGAGGGAGTTGCGGGCAATGATGTTCTAGCCATCTGGGTGGTCAGCATTCCTGGGCTGTCTGACATCACATTTGGGCTCTGTATAGCAGGATGTATCTGCTGTTCAAGCGGCACAGATCTCGGCAATTCAAATTCATCGGCTATGCTGAATGATAAATGCTTGTCCATTGTGCACATATGAAAATCCAGCAACTCACCAGTCGGGAACAAAGAGCTTTGATGAGGTCAGTAGAGATCATTAGATCAAAACTGTTGCCCAGTTGGCCATATTGACTTCACTTTAAATAGAAAACAAGAAGAAATTGAGACAGGATAAAGTGGAAGGGACAAAATGGGGTCAAAAATAATTTAACTTGTTTATATATCTTGACGGACATAATGCTCAAAAATGTACAATCCTTGACTCAACTGGTAGTCCTTTCCAGGCTGATATTGGATATATCTGCAAGTGTTGTGAGGGCGGTCTCTTGTGGTTGAGAGTGTCATCTTCTGCACTTTGAGCAAGTGTGCCATGACCACAGTGCAAAGGTAATATGTGTCATCAACCCAAACTGTGTGAGATGTAGAGCGATGTGGAATGTGGAACTGAACTGGTGGAATTCCTAAGGAATGGCAATTGTGCTTCCTAAATGCTTTTGGGAATTTCTTTTTGGATTCAGCAGAATTCCCAAAAAAGGATTTCTATGTAAATTGTGGAAGCATTTTCCACGGATTACATAAACCACTGAATCATTTTCGGCAGATTGTGAGAAAAGGAATCCAGGGTTTATTATTACTACCATTCCACTTTTGAAGTTGCAGAAATCCACATCCAATGGAATGCCACAGAAATAACATTTTCTGAAATTTCGTAGAACTCTGTTCCATCAGAATTTGAAAATTCTGCACGACACTAGTGATACGATACTATTATACCAGAATGTATAGCTCAGGCAGCACATATAAACATACTATGAATCATTTGAGTTATAGTAGGTTTCAAGTTCCTTAAAATGTCTTTGCAACCTTTTATGTAATCAGGTTGTATCAAGTTTGCAGTACCACTTGGAAAGATGCCTCTGCTCAACAGGGAATGCCATATTGATATTTAAATGAATAAAAAAATGTACTACTTTTTATTTTTTTTAACTGGATATAATGCTACTTTCTCTGCCTCTGAAGTGAAACACTTCAAACTTTAATGTTCCTTCATGAGACAACAGCTGCACACAGGATAAGAGACCTTGCAATACAGAGTGCTGGTGGCCTGAAATCGAGTAGGTGATCTATAATAGAATAAGTTCCTGAGCTAACCACCAGCCTTGCTAAACCATTATGCCAACTCAGTTATTTTTAATTTTTTTTTTATTTATCAGGTAGGTACACTGAACAACAGGATCCATTTACAGGCTCGTCACAGACACATAAAACAAAACTTAAAACAGCATACTTAACACAGCCTATTTACAAACGATCCCTTTAAAGAGCAGCTGATGCCTTCAGAACTTTAAAAAAAAAACAGAATTTTTAGACACAGTTTGGCTTGTATCTCACATTAGTTCTGTATTCCTCCTCTCCATTATTTATTACTGGTGTAATTTGCATGAAAAAAGGATCTTTGCTCCTGAAGAATTCATCTATTCCTGTTGCTTTCTCCTTACCTGAAGTCATAATGCTCTGCTTGTGACATCACAGGTACTCCCATGGCAACAGATTGTTATGTCAAACAGAGAATTATGACATGAAGTAGGGAGTAAGCTACAAAGGCCAATGAACTTAGAGATATGAAGATCATATATTCATGCAAACTTCCTTAGTAATAAGTAATGTGCAGGAGAAATTTATAGAATATATATGGAATGCAGGCTGAATTGTACATAAATATCATGTTTGTCAAAGTCTCTTTGAGGTGTCAGTAGCTGTTTATGATGACCTCCTACAAGACAGGTAGAAACAAAATTAATAACACAGGGAATAATGGATGGGGTGTTGTACATTATGAGTTTTTTTTACACACCAAGGTGTGTAATATAACATGAACCACAAGTGCAAAGCATGAGTGGTTTGTGATGGTATTACACACCAAGGGTGTGTAAAAGAAAAGTAACACTCCATACTTTACGATATATAATTGCTGGCTGATTTAGTGCTGTGTGGTAAAAAGCAGACCATGTGCTTTCTTTGGCATTTCGTTTCTGTAAGTCCAAGATGGCGGTAGCTTTCACTTTCAGTTTGACTGTCTGACACTCTTGCCATAATCACCAGGTTCCACTCCGTAATAACCAGCCGGTTATTAAAGCGTTTGAAAGTGGTGTCAGTCTAGTCAATACATGGGCTCACCAGTTATTATCATTACATAGAGCATTAGAAAACAAATGATTGGTTTATTAGCTTTTGAATACATTAAGGGGCAAGTTTGCTGAATTTGTACAGGAATAATGTTCCAATACTTTGGGGCAATATGTAAAAATACTTTCTTCCCAATGGCAGTTTTTAGCATTGGTACTGCCAGCAACTGTTGATCAGAGGAATGTAGTATCTATTAGACCTCTGACAATTCAATAAATCCGATAAAGGACTGCCTGGGCTGAGAGTAACCACGTTGTACTGTAAGTAAGTAAGTAAAGCTAGGCCCAAGGAATCCCAGCTCATAATTTAATATTTCCTGAAAATACAAGTATTGAGCCAGCACAGTGGCTGAAAGGATGAGGCACTGAATGTCTTACCTCCTGCCATGTTGGCAACCCACGTTTGGGAACAAGCACAGGTTGGCAGACATCAGTAAGACTGGAGATGATTGCGTGTCCCAGGGCTTGTTTAACTCTCTGGGTAAGGGTGACAAGCCATCTTGGCCTCTGACTGCCATGGGGTGGAGTCCTAGAGGTAGTACAGTTTGCAAGCAACTTGAAGGGCAGGGCCACAGCTATGCAGGATGTGTGCACCTCCACATGCACATACTGAAACCACTGGAGGGGACAGTGGTAAAGAAAACAGAAAAGTGGGGAGGGTGGGCTTCAGGAAAATCTATCCTTTCCCCCATGGCCTGCACTACCACTCAACACGGGGAAAGAGCTGGATTTGTAGCCTGGGGAAGAGACAGCCCTCGACCCCTGGTTCTGCCATGGGGTAAATCTGTGGGTGACTTGTCACCCAAAGTCAAGAGAAGTAAGTGCCGGTCATGGGGGGGTGGGGAGAGGTCTGAGAGCTACCACCTACCCTGAGGGTAAAAAGCTGTATGGAAAAACTAGAATATAGAGGATTGTGTATGAGCAGTCATACACAACCAGGCTGTGATTGAATTGAGAGGTTTCCTTGGTAACAGGGGCCCTCAAGAGAGCAGCTTGAGAGGTCTCTGTTACCAAGGAAACCTCGAGAGTCAAACGCAGTCTTTTCTGTGTATGACTGCTCATACACAATCTTTTATAGTGTATGGGCAGGCATGTAAGATACAAAGAAGTAACACACACAAGACACATTCCTTTTACATGCTCTGATCCCTTTATGTCACTTTTGTTTGACTCTGTGTCAGATGCTACTGTGGCCTCTCCAACTGACAGCTCATTTTCTCTCAAGTGTTTTCTGTAACATGCACAACAAAAATTAAAAAGGAAATCTTACTTTTTCTGTTGTGTGCTTCATTGGATAACATCTCTCCCATTTTGTTAGTGCTGTCAGAAAATGCTCCCCAAAAAACTTCTCGACAATGCTAATGCTGAGGAAAAGGAAAACACCTTCTCTATAATCACCAGCGTAGTTAAAATTAGTGGCCATGCAGCAGCATTCCAACTTGTTGTGCTGCAGTAGTGACATCACTAGTGCAGCACAACAACTTTGTGATGTAGCTACCGCAGCACAACAAGCCTGTTCTAGGGATAAAATTCCATCCAGAATAGCATTCCACTATACACTATATAGAGAATACTGGATGGGCAACTATGCACAGCCAGTGTGTTCTGCCACAGAGGGGTTCTGATTCCCTCTGACTTCAAGAGCAAAGCTTGAGAGGTCCGTGAGAATCTGTATCCTGAGCTGGCAGAATACACTGGCTATGCATAAAGTTGCTCATTCTGTATTTTTTATAGTGTATAGTATTATGTGAAATGTGTGCATTGTGTTTTTTTCCTTTCACAATGAAACTGATCTGAGCAGTCTCTAGAGGTTCTAGAATGCTGTTCTACCACAGAAGGGTACAATCACATTTCATGACCATTGAACTGCAGTACAACAGCATTTTGAAAAGGCTGGATTTCTATGAGGAACAATGTTCTACTATACACTACATAAGTATTAAATATATACAAGGTGTTAAAGATGGGCCCCGTCTCCTAGAGTAGGAACTTCTAGAGCAGGGATGTTTTCTGCAACTAAAGTTATAATACCCTGTGTGTGACATCTCAGTCATTCCTACATCAACAGGTTGTGGCGTCACTGACAAAGGATGATGATATCAGCTCCAGAGCCAGCCTTAGCTGTAAGTGAACCATAAGGGGCAAAGATCTAGTTTTCATGCTGCTGCCCTTAATAATATAGAAAAGAATTATTCCAAATGCAGAAATATTTGGAAAGGTTTGCGTTCTGCTGAAGTCAACTGTGATTGCTTTGCTGGAGTACAAAGCCCTTCTGAATTTTCTAACATGAGGAAGTTTAAATTCAATGGAATTGATAAAATAATGCAATACACAACATGAGGTAAGATTCCCAGTGAGGGCTGTTTATTACAGGCTTTACTGGAATTGTGATTTACAGTATAATGGGTTTCTTTTAAGGAGAGTCAGTAAACGAGGCCATTAAAAGAAAGTATAAGTGGCACTTCTTTAACATTATCAATGAAATAATGGAAATAATTGCCCCCCGTGGGTCTTCTTGAAAACATGCTTCACTTTCATCAATGGAGCTGACCCTGTCTAAATAACATTCATAAATGAATTCATTTTCAGGAGCTGGAATCTAACTTGCATTACAAATCCATCAGTCAGAACTACTTAGTAAAGAATGTCCATGTAACTAGAAGACAATAAGTCTGAAGCTGTATTTACATAATATTCTGCCAGTCACAAATCATAGCTGAAGTACAGCTTCATACAGCATATAGTTTCCATTAAGGGCTGGGATGCTAGTGGAAGCAATATAAAACTGAATACTGGCTAGGTCTGCTACATGCTAGAAAAGACCTAATGAGAAGTATTTTCATTCTTTCATTTCCTCTGTCTCTACACATTCATTTCTATGAATACAGTCTGAGCACTCCCTTGTCATGTGGCCATAATGGCAAGAGGTTGTTCCAGTAGTGCAGCACCAGGGGAGCTGGCTGCCATACTGGCTACCTAGGTTTACACGCCAAGTGTAGATCTTTACTGAAGCGTGGCATGAGACTGTAGTTGTGTCTGCCTAGATGCTCTCTGACTTGGAGGGAGGGCGGTATGCTAATCAGCTTCATGTCTTCCCCCCTAGTGCCTAGGGAGAAGATATAGCATGACACCTAAGTATGTGGGAGGAGAACTTCAGATGGCTCTGCATTAGCATGCCAATTAAAGATGTGCACAATCTGTGAATTTCATTCCTCGAAATATTTTGCTGGTGCAAAATGCAAAATTCCATGGTGAAATTGCGAATTTTGCCACTCTTGGGTGAAATTCAGCCGCTCGCAGGTGACGTTCTGCACTTTGCGGGCAAAATTCGTAATTTTGCCAGTGGAATTTTGAATTTCAGATCCATGAAATTCATCAGCGAAATCCATGAATTTTGCAAAATGTTTTACATGATGAAATTTGCGATTTTGTTGCCAAAATGTTATTTTACTGTATCTCTAATACCAATACACTTGTCTTTGGAGTCCATGCCATCAGTGTTCTTAATCGTGCGGGATGTGATAGGAAGGAATACTAAAGAAAAACCATGCTGGCTATAGAAAGAGAGCTCTAGTACTCCTGGACCCCACATTACTGCCCTGGATCATAATCTCAATAAGGAGGGGGGAACCCTAAAGGAATTACCATGGGGAGCAAGAAGTAGGAGACAGCAGGCAGGGAAGGTCTTGTTCAGGCTTGGAGGTCACTGTGAAACAACCTGTATGGGGGCAGCAAACAGGAAGGAGCAGAAACACCTTAATAAGAAATTATAAACTGGGTAACAGAAACCAAGACCTGTGATTGGTTTGATGTGATCACATGACTCTCATTATTCCAGCACAGGTCAGAAGTACTTAACTTTCAGAACCTCATTACTCAGTTTTTAAAGAAAAATCAGAGGACCCATTTTATAATCATAATAAGGCACTCCAGGAGGTGCATAATTGTGAGATAATGTTACTTTTCAGATGTGAAAGGCACTCAGTATTGTCTTGTGCCTCACTTGCGAAGTATGCTATTATCCCAAAATAACACACACTCTGTCATATCTTATTGCTTAAAAAAACATGGCAGGATGCTGGCACATCTGTTCATTGCCATGTTTGGCAGTGATCTTGGATCTCTTGCTCGCTGGGCAGGTGGAAGGCAGCCACATCACAGAGGTGACCTACATAATCTCTAGAAAACAGAGGCCTAGAACGCATCACTCTCCAGCAACCTCTGTAGTGAAGCAAGGAGTAGGAATGCTCGGTTCTCAGAGGACACCAGCCCCTTAACCCCTCATAGCCAAGACTGGGCATAGTAACTTACTCTATAAGCACAGGAGAGGAGGTGGTATATAAAATGAGGAAAATGGGATGCCTGAGGCCAACAAAGAAAAAAAAAGCCACATGGCAGGAAATAAACGGGTTGCATATTATGTAAACAAGTAATTCTGAGTACCACTTCCAGCTACTGTTCACCCTCTCAAATCTACTGTAATTATTTGATAAACATGGAATATATTGAATCCTTTGAAGAAAAAGCATCAGAAAAAAGAGATCAGCAGCAACTTTAGCAGAACATTTACATATGGATGCCTCATGATGGCAATGTCATCAGTCATCTACACTCTAATTTACAGAAAGGATAAAGAGGTGATCAATCCATCCTAGGGGTTTGCAGATCATGCATTGTCCTATTGCCCAGGCTATCCAGAATGTTCACTAGTACACTATCTGAATTCATGCAATCTGCTTTAGCAGGATATTTGAGCAGGATACTGCACAATCCAATCTGTATTTTTTCCATAAAGCTTTTGTACCTTGGTTTGTGGGCAGCTCTTCAGTGCTGTTCCTGTTCCCTATGACTGGCATACACCTCTCTCAGATCCGAGGGTACATATCCCCTGTCGATTTCTCCCCATGGTGGGGCCAGGAGGAAGGTCCATCCCCCCCAACTCCAGATTCGAGCAACAGCATGGGCCACAGGGAATGGACTGGGCTTCATATAGCCCATCCTTTCCTTTCCTTTTGCATTTTTTGCAGGAGGCAGACACATGTCCTGCACAGCCACAGCCCTATACTTTAAGCCACTCAAGCCTGCACTGTCACCAGGACTCCGTACAGTGGCGATCATGGGCCAAGATGGCTGGCCACTGCTCCCCAGGAGAGGAGAGCAGTCACTGGGGCACTAATCCTCTCCCACCCCACCGACCCCCAGCAACCTATGCTCGTTTCCAACTGAGGATCACCAGCGTGGCAGGAGCTAAGATGTTTAATCCCTTAGCCCTCCAAGCCACCCAGCCAGCCAGTTATCCAATCTGTTTTTGAGGATATTTGGCACCTATATATATATAGCATCAGTAGCAAAACCTAAGCCCAATCCTCTGACTTCTTTTTACAGCTCATACTTGTTATGGTATAAGAGCAAGTACTTTTAAAGAGCAACTATCCTGTCCATTTTCAAAATGCCCCCCAAGAAGCATAAAGAACCCTTAGCTGCCCACAAGAAATATGGTGCTAATATCACCATCTGTAGTTGTCCCTATTTTGGAAAGGAAGGGATCGTATTTTAGCTCCATGGAGTTGGGCTGTTCTGATCCCTTCCACTTCCTGTTACCTCCTGAGACTGCAATCCACCACCGCACTACCACATTTTCTAATGTCACTATGTGACATTATGACACTGTGAATGCATTGTATTATGTATAAGACAAGGCCTCCCTGAGGCGGCTTACTACCAGCTCATATCATGCATTGCTTTAGCTACCAACTGTATAGGTCTTAACTGCTCATTAGGTTAATATGTCGATAGCTCTGCCCTGTTTTGGCTACCAAATGTATAGGCATTAACCCGTGTTCATTGTACTTATACGCTGTATGATTGCTCACCCACATTTATTCTATGTATGTACTGTATGACTGTCTATGTTTTATTCTGGCATGGAGCCTTTGGAAACGAGTCTATGACTCAAAGGGTTGTAATTTTGATTTCCTAAATAAATTAATTAAATATATGGAGAGCATTGGGGTGCGCTCCATAGACATGAATGGGGCCATGTTTTAAACTCTGTTTTTTGTATTTTAGATGGCCATCACGAACAAATCAAGGACACTGTTAGCTGAGCAGAGCCCTAGATTTGTTCACAATGGGCATCTAAAATACGAAAAATGGAGTTTAAAACAGGGCCCCATTCATGTCTATGGAGCGCACCCTGATGCTCTCCATATAGTGATACTAGAACATGTGCTAGCCCAGGGACAGATCGAGGGTGGCTCACAGTCTCAGGAGGTATGAGGAAGTGGAAGAGATCAGCGTGGCTCAGTTTCACTGAGCCAAAATATGATCTCTTCCCTTCCAAAATAGGGACAACTACTGATGGAGATACTGGTACTATATCACCTGGGGGCAGGTAAGAGTTCTCCATGCTTCTTGTAGGGAGCACCTGGAATGCTGCCCTTTATGAGTTAGTAGCACCACAATTGCATACATTAATTTATTAATAATAAAGTTGCCAGTTGTTACTTTTTTATTTCTGAGGTACTTTTCTTTTATTTGCTTATTGGAAGGTTGTCTACCTGATAGTATAAGTATGATGTGAAGAGCACAGTGGTAGCTGACATATCAAGGTGTCCCTCTTCATACCACATCAGCATTGCGACCTCACTCATTTCAGCATCATAAGTGACCAGTCTGGTAGCAGGTCATTGGTTCTTCTTGTTCAGTTATGAAGTCACAGTCCATGAAATCAACAATGCTGATGATGAGGAACAAAGAGGAGTAGAACTGTGCCAGCCTTTCACTGATAGTACAGTTCCACACTTCACACCTAGTACTGTCAGATAGAAAGTCTTCTAATAAGCAAAAGGCAAAATAAAAAAAGTACTTCAGATATAAAAAGTAACATCTGGCCACTTTTTAAAAGCAATAATAATTCCAAGCAGTGTACCAGCTCTTTACATTTTAAGATAGCATTCTGCATATATTCAAGTAAAAAGAATCACGTTTTTGTCAGTGCAACCATTCATCCAGCATAAAAGCCTGCTGTATTGGGATGCTATAGTTGTTCTCTTGACACCCCTGAGGCCAGAGTCTAAAACACTCATTACTGGTGTAAAGTAAAGCTGGCGTAAAGTGAAGCTGGTGTAAAATGAAGCTGTGCCAGCATTTAATTGGAATTGCACTATTATGTAGAACTGTAACATTTTTGCCTCACTTTAAGATTTAAGACTTTCTCTGCACCCATTATCAGCCTCTTCTGTCAATGGACAAGAATTATAGTGAATGCTTCATCATTTTCAAACGGAATGAAATGCTGGCTGCCCCATTATTTGTAGCTACAAAAACATAAAAACACAAAGCTATGGGAAAAAGAAATATTGGAATGCCCAAGTGAAACATCAGAATGTGGTAATATAGTCAGAAGGACAGAAAAGAACAAAACAATCAGAGGCAAGTCAAGGGCACACAGAGCACAGTAATCAGTCGAAACCTACAGGAACCACATTGAGATGGATGCTATCGTATAGTGTATTACCCTTGCCCAGTTCAATCACCGACCTGAGATTAACATCTTATATAACTATAGAAAATGTCTGCGAGCACAAGGTAACAGCTCCACCTGCCTTAAGGGGCAAAGTGAGTGAGTCAGAAGTAAAATACCACTAAATTGGGAAAAAAATGCAAAATAAAAATTCTTTAAATACAAGCTGCAGGAAAGTTGAGAAAGAAGCACAAGTTGCTGGGAGACAAAGTACTCACTGCTTTCTCTCTCTCTCTCTATTTTTCTTTCTTTCTCTCTCTCTGAGAATATATATACTCCCACACACACACACAAAATGGTGTTCTTCAGTATATTTTTTCATGTTGGGGTGCATCACTGTGATAAACGATATGTTAGGGTGCAAGATCTACATAGAAAACCTTTTGATCTTGTTTTGAAGGAAGCATGTTCTCTAAAGATGTAGATACAAATAGTGTGCAGACACACAGACACTCTGCTGTATATCAAGGAAGAAAAGAAGAAAGAATGAGGCAGAGAAGCTTCAATCTGCTCTTATAAAGTAGTAATGGCAGACATTTGGTAACTTCTGAGTTATCCTTTCTACCAGTGTCATCATTGATATCCTCAGACTTCCATTGTACTCTATCCTGAAAATAGAAGAATTCCAGCTGACAGAAGTGAAGCGAACCTGCACTATTCCAGCAAATGCAAATAGGAACCATAACCACTCACAGATGTTCATTGGTAGAGAACATTAATTCTCTCTAAGGAGTTTGCGCTACTGAGAAGGCTGGGTGGCTACTGGGTAGAACATTGACAACAGATCACAGATTGAACATAGAACATAGAAACATAGACATTGATGGCAGAAAAAGACCATCAGTCCATCTTGTCTGCCCATAATACCTAATTCTACTCCCGAACCTAGGGTCTCTATTGGGTAAATCTCAAATCCAAACAAAGTTACTGGCTCATTCTGACACTTTGACTTCTCTGCCAGCCCTCCAAGCTATAAAAATGGCTAGATGCTAAAGCTGGGCAGAATGTGGAATTCCAAAAGCAGAATGTGTGCAGAATGATAAGTATATATCAGAAATGCTTTTTGGAATTTCTTTAATTCTGCAGAATTCTGAAAAGCATGTCTAAATAAACCACGGAATAATATTATGCAGATTGGGGTCAATTCACTATCCCTATGCACAGCATATGTATGGTGAATATGCATGCTTATGATTGCTACAGGCATGCTAGTGCCTTGTGCACCAGACCCCTTGGCTGTCCATGTACCTATGCACCATGGACAGTCTTGGGGCATGCCTACCCTCCATGCCATTCACTAAGGTGTGGAGTGCCAGGCTGGGGGACACAAGTTACACAATGGGAAACCCTGCTGTAGCTCTTATGCACCCAACCCAATGGATGCCTGCCAGCAGCATCAGACACAGAACCCATACCAAACTGCTGTCCCAGCCCACTCAGCTGCTAGGGAGGGCTGGAGGAGGCCATTTGTGCATTTGCCCATCAGATTCCATGTCCTGAGGTCCACTTCTTCCCAGGATCTCCTGCACACATGAAGCATGGGTGTGACAAACTCTCTCTTCTGGACTGTAACAGCTTCTAGAGAGTTGTCTGCATCTTTTCTTCTAGCTGTCACTCCCTGGGTCCCTCCCAGGACATCAGCTCTTCCCTGTGCAAGGCTTTAAAATGTCAGCACAGATACACAGTTCAAATCTGGTAGAGTGCTTCTCGACTGATGGACACTAAACAGAGTTTTCTTTTTGCCAGTGAAAATAATGCAATTACCTTTGCAAACAAGTCACAGTCACTGCTTCTATGAATCAGGTTTTTATAATAACATGATATATACAGTAAAAAAGAGAAAATGTAGTTTTGCAGGAAAAACAAATAAATGGTCTTGAATAACAGATGTCAGAAAGGAAAACACTGCAGACTAATTTATTCTAACACAATATCTTGCCTTCCAATTAAGCTCAGAGAGAACTAGATACTAGTCTATTTCTTAGTCTCCCACACAAAGCTATCTGGAAGGTAGGCTCTGTTCTTACCATGACCGTTCTTCAAGGCAAAAGCTGCTCATTGTAATTAACCCTCTGAATTTATAGCCTAAGGGTGAAACTCTCTGACAGGTTATTTTCAAATGCGCCAAACATTTTAAATTATGTAACAAGTTTGTGTTCAATTTCTCCAATCAGCTTAAAACCTATGTGTGTCCATCTAGGTCAGTTCTGCACCAAGTTTTTAATTGAAATGCTTTAAGCCCATTGAACTGTGTGTGTGTGTGTGTGTGTGTGTGTGTCCACCTTATGTGTCTCTGACATTTATTACCCTGTGCAGAAGCATCACCTTCGAGTGATGCAGAGTTCTCAATGTTTTTAGTTAGCATGCTATATAGAAACACTCAGGTAAAAATATGAAGAACAGAAAATAGATTTACAAACATAAGCAATTAACTAATCAGTTCACATTTCTGTCAGCATACCTATCACAATGGAATCCACTTCAGGACCCATGCCAGGCATCTGATTGGATGCCCACCTGGGTCCTGCAATCTGCCCCCATGTAACTGTGATTCACACCCATGCAGCTTCACACTGGGGGACAGTGGTGAATACCAGCCAGTGCACGCCTGTCCTGGGGTGGGGAGCTGCATAGGGTCTGTACACGTGAATCATGCGTACATCCCACACATTAGTGAACAGAGCCCAAAATGTGGTTTGTGGAAAATGAGTCCAAGGTTTATGTAAACCATTGAATATTATTCCACATTTTATGTAAACCATGGATTATTAATCTGCTGTTAGAAAAAATAAATATTCCATTTTCAGGATTTTGGAATTCTGCATCTGATGGAATTCCATGGAATTCTGCAGAATTTCAGAAATTCTACAGAATTCAGACATAAGCAGAATTCAGAAATTTCACACAGCCCATGTAGATGCAAGACCCACTGAAAACAAGGTGATGCATCTTAGCTGGGTATCGAGGGGAAATATATTCTTCATGATCACAAGACAGCAAAATATATATGACTGTGTAATAGAGTCGCTTCCATGTATTTAGGGTTCAAATGTCTCCAAGACAGAGTTTGTCTAACTACCAATATTTTCATCAGTAGCATGGAATGATAAGACAGAAAAAAACATTCACAATAATTTTCCAGATTTTTACTAAGTTTACAACTAAGTATACAAAAGGCTTTGAAGTTTTAAGCAGTATAGCCTAGTGGTTGGAGAACAGAGCTGGAAACCTATAGTCCTACTAGACCTGGGTTTAAATCCCACAGCTGTCACTTGCATTATGTGTGACCTTGTGCAAGTTACTTAACCTCCTTGTGCTTATTTATCTCTCTGGTTTTCCCGGGAATTGAGCTTTGCCTCAGTCTGCCTTTCCTGGCCTAACATTCTGAAACAGAATTGCATAAATCTATGCAGTATTTTTGTTGATTTTTGAGTCACTTATGGGATTTATTCAGCCAAGATGTCTCTATAAAAATGTTATCCCATATCCTGTTCCTGCAGGCGTTACATCCCATGGTGGCACTCGGTGATAGTGCCAGAATGCTGATGTCAGAGGTTTCCCTTAGCATTGAATCTGCCAGTGGTCATATCTCATGAGCAGGATATGCAATATTATTACTGGAGACTGCGCAACACTGCTTTTTCTGGCTGAGTCCCCAATCAGAGTCAACCATTCTTCCTGCCACTAAAAAGACAGAAGTAGACTGTGAGGTGAGGTGAGCTCTGATAGGCAGGAGGCAGAAGTGTCATTCAGGGGTAGCCATGGGTTGTGGTTGAGACCACTAGGATTTCTTTGCAGTCCTTATGATTGATGTCCTTTGCAACCCCTAGCAACCCTTAAACATGACTTCCCTAACATTTAAGCAATAAAGCACGACAAGGTGTGGATTATTGGGGGATTTACCCACCCCTTGTGTGGTGTGTCATGAGGTGTAGCCGAGTGACTTAACTGCACAAGAAGTGAGTAAATCTCCCAATAACCCACACCCTGGAGTGCCTTATTGCGATTATACAATGGACCCATATGTAAAATACATTTTAAATGTATTTAAGCATGTTTATAAATGCCATTTCTCAGTTGTGGGCTATTTAAGCAATAAGCCACGAGGGTGTGGGTTATCGAGATTTACCGGCTGGAGTGGTTTGCCCACCAGGCGCAGCCGAGTGGGTAAATCCTCAACAGTTGTGTAATCCCCGACAACCCACACCCCCAAGTGGTTTATTGCGATTATACCATGGAGGGAAGTAAAATATTAAAAAATGATATTAAAAGTAAAAAAAAATGTTTTTATTCATTTTAATGTGAGGTATTCTTACTCTATAGTACAGTAAATAGTTCCCTGTTGCTAGGCAGAAGATGTGCTGTGCAGCTTGTAATGGAGCTTTTCCCCACCGTCCCCCTTTTCAGGCACTGCACAGTTTCTAACACAGGCTCTCTCCCCCTGTACAAAACTAGGTAGCATGCCATTATGTGCTGTTTGGTTTTTGCTTATAGTTTGTGTTGGAGGCAGTGCGATATTAGGTAGGAGCAGGCAGTTTGTGTGGTGCACGCGGGAGCTCTAACGCTAAGAGCTGCCGTGTTTGAACTGCTGCCTCTGGGTACAAGCTTCTAGCAAGAAAAAAAAACCTTGCGACACGTAGAATTTTTATTTTTGTTAAGTGGAAATATGGAATTTTATAACTAACACTGTGAAGGTGAAGGTGGTCTGGACTTGACACTGCGGCGGGTAGGAGGTATGAGCGAGGAGCTAGGAGACCGGAAGCAGCGAGAGCGATGGAATTTGGAGGGAGCGAGCGAACATTACAGGGACATATATCAAAAGGTTTGCCACATGTTTCTTAAGCTGCCGTTACTTTTTTGAAGAAATGCGAGAGTGGAATTTGTGTTTATGCCAGGCAGTTTTTTTTGAATGTTTCGTGAGCTATGGGAGAAGGCTGGGGGGGGGGGTGCTGATTTACGTTTAGCGAGGAAATGAAGATGGCGGCTCGGAATGATTTTAAATTTTTTTTTGTAGTTGTTATTGAGATGTGGCTGGCTGGCACCTTTTCCAGTGATTATCAGAGGATTTACAACGGAGGTAAGGTGCCAGCCTGCCGTTTTCATTGGTCAGTGTCCGAGGTCCATGGTATAATACAGGATATACCACGGTCATGTGATGTGTTTTGACCAATGAGGTTACAGGATTTTCATACCCCATTGTATAATTATTTATATAAAATGTTATGGGTAGAGGAGTTTGCAACTGCTTTGATTCTGCTGAAATGACATCACTGGTAGGATGTCTCCCCCTTGGACATGAACACTGTGCATTTGAATTAATGCATTGCCTACTATGCAGGGCATTCCTTTAAGTACAAAGTACCAAATTAAGTACATCTCTGTGAACCCACCTATAGCTAGACTTATTGAACTGTGTTTCCCAAATCGGTGAATACTTTCTCATTCACTCCATCAGGCAGCAACCTGGTTAGCAAACATGGTGATGATGTTTATGTGAATGTCTCAGCAGAAGAACCCTTTTCTATTAATAAAAAGCAGCCTTTGCTTTCAGCAGTAGATTCATTTGACAATTTGTGCTCAGTACATGTATCTCACAGTGGAACATGAATGAAGTGAAGAAACATATTTGTGGGATGGGACAAACTGGTTTTAAAGAAAAACTCCTTGAGACCAGCTAATTCTAAAGTTAGAACCAGGAACAGCCTCCCAGTAAAATAAAGTAGTCATGGATGTGGGATGTGCGAATGAATAATAAGTATGTAGTTAACATATACTTAATACAGAAATTACGCTGTTCACTAGGTACAAAAGGAAGTCTGAAACGAAGAGCTTTTTAGAATCTTTTGGAGTTCTAATTAGAACCAGGAAAGGTTTCTCCACTCTTAATAAATGTTTTATTTGCTAGAATCTAAGATTCCAGCAGAGAATGAAGACTGAACAGACTCTGCAACTTCAACACAAATTCAGTAATGTTCAATGCTGGTTCCACACCAGTGGGGTCACACTGCATGCCAAGAAAATGGTCACCATGATGCTTGGCAGAATGCACGATTAAACTAAAATCTGGGGCTGTATTTTTCAGCCCATCTAACAGTGGTGCAGGTGTGGGGGGAAAACTACCGCAAGTGGTGCTTCATTTGTGGAGCCACAGTTTTCCCCCAAGCACTGTATTTTCAAAGCAGGAGCTGGTTTATGACTGGCTCCCTAATTTATAGAAGCTAGCAGCTGTTTTTTCAGCACAGTTGCGCCTAAATATTATGTCTGGTGGGACCAGGAAAAACATCCACTGGCTGAAAATACAAGGGCCTGATTTTCAAAGACCCATTAGAGATATACAACTTGCATCCCTCTAAGGGTCATGGTAAACCCCAGCTGCACCAGGGACCTTGTGCCAGATTTTAAAATCTGCTGGGTCCCTGTGCCTAACACCCAGGTTTGCTGCAGATGGCAAGATACGCCAAAGAGTTGGCCGCATCTGCAGGAGGTGCTGCAGGCATGCAGCACCCCACCACCACCCAGCACAACACTAGAGGGGCTGGGATTGGGATGGTGGTGGTGGTGGTGGGGGGTGTGAATTATGGTGCCAGGAGAGGCACTGGTGCATAGGGGCAAGCGAAAAGGCAGTGGGGATGTAAGGGCACAGATGTGCAGAAAACACAGCTATGTGGTACGGAGCAGTGTGCTATTGTAAACTGCCACCATACCATGTAAATGTAAACTGGTGCCCATACATTTACCATCCCAATAGTGTAGCACGCTCCCATCACACTGTGCACATGTGGCACTAGTATGGTAGTGACCCCCCTACCGATTCCCCCCCTATTTCGGTAGTCACAACTGCCACTGTGCTCAAGCACCCCCACCCCATCCCTGATCACACCAGAATGCATTGCTAGAAGAAGCGCTGGTTGTCAAGTGGACCCCCAATCTTCCCCACCCCATCAGTCATTGCCAAACCAACCCACTCCTCCCCTACTCCCTGCTCTGATCCTGCAACTGGCACTGCCCTCCACACACCACCACAGCAAGCCACAGAATGCATTATGCATGTTCTGTATGGAGTATACTTGTGCATAGTGCAAACGCATTTTGCAGCTGGCCATGGTGGCGTGTGGAGGGCAGTTCTGGTGACATGATTAGAGCAGGAATGTGGGAGCAGTGGAGTGATTTGGCAATGACTGACAGGGTGGGGAGGGTGGGTCCACTAGACCATCAATGCTTCTTCTCATAATGCATTTCCGGTGTGATCGGGGACTGGGGGTGCTTGAGCACAGGGCAGTTGTGACTACCAAAGTTGAGGAGATTGGGGATTGGTTGGGGGGTCACTATTATACTAGTGCCACATGTGCACATTGTGTCTTGGGGGGCCGCTATACCATCAGGACTGCAAATGTACAGGCACCAGTTTACATTTCCATGATATGGTGGCACATTACAATGGCACACCATTCTGTGCCACATAGAGCTAAGGTTTCTGCACATCTGTACCCCTACACCCCCATTGTCTCCTCTGTGTGCCCCTACTGTCCCCTACATCACCCCATCCCATGGGCGCAACACCTTAGACCACCTTCTGGCTGATCTAAGTGGTGCCCTTTACTGCATCCATGATGGGCCCTTGAAAATACCGGAAAAGGGGATGTGGCAGCCCCGCCATGTCACAAGCTCACTTGCGCCCTGCCACACTGGGTTTTTGGATGCAACTCTGGCACAAGTGGGCTTCAATGCAGCTGTGTCCGGAACACATGCAGGCTGTGTTAGAAATCCCATTTGATGCAAGTTATGATGCAGTTTACAACTTGCATCAAACACCTTTGATGCAAGCCCCTTGCAACTGTCCCAACAGACAGAAAATCAAGCCCCAAATCTCCACAGGTGCAGAGCTTTTGTGCCACAGTGGTGGCTGTGGCATGGGACTTTGTCCCCAGATGTTTTGAAAATCTAACCCCCAGTCTTTACCTGCCTCCACAACTCCTTGATAGCTCCCAACTGCAGGGAGTCCTCTGCTTTAAATGCTTAAGTGTCTGGTTGGATAGCCATCTTAGCTCACCCTGCAACATTGGTGCCATCCACAAGAAACTCCTCTCCAAACTAGGGGTGCTCTACTGGAACAACACCTGTATTCCCATCCCTTCCTGTAGAGAAAGCATTGCGATACTGATACTGCTGACATTTGAATAGTGCCAGGTGAAATTAGAAAAATTAATTTCCCACACTTTTCAAAAAATTGCACCAATTTCATGTCATTTTGCAGCTTAATGAACTAGAACACTGTGTTTAAAATGGATAATTTCAATTGAAATTACACCTGTTTTACAAAATCACATTTTTTAAATGCACAGTTTGGAAAACATGGCACTATTCACTTAAATTGCACTATTTTAAGAACTCACTGTTTTACTTATTTTTTATTCCCCACAGCACTTCCACTTCAGCCCCCACATTTCCTGCCTCCTGCTAGACCCCACAGAGCCTCTGGTTACCCACCAGGGTGCAGTACGAGGTGGAGGGATGTACCCCTGAGTTTCCCAGATACAGGCAGTGCAGCAGCCAGTGGGGACAAGCCTGGATATACTGGGGTCCCTAGAAGCCGGCGGTGGGGCCAATTTCCTTGTTCTGGCAGCTGCTGCCCAGTCACCAGATGATACTGGCACTGTAGGGGGACCAATGCACATATGCACACTTCGTATGCTTAGTAAGGGCCCTGTGCATCGTCAGCTGTGCTGCCATTTGTGGTCTCCCAGGTGAGAGTATTGCAGTGAGGGTGGTGACCTACCCTCCCGGGAGGAGGACAGCAGCATCTGGGATGCTCGATTCTCCCACCCCCAGCCTTTCCCCAACAGTCCAGTCTTATTCCCAACCCAGTCATGACCAGTAGCCATACTGTTATGCCAATGTGCTAGCAAAGCTCACATTTTTAGAAACATGCAAGTTGGTAAACTATGATAATATTTGAATAAAAAAAAGTGTTATAATGCTAGATTTTGGCACAGTTTCAAGCAATTTTACAACAGTAATACTAATTTTACCCAGCACTAACTTAACTACAATTATGTGGTAAATATAGCTAATCCAAATGACCCCAGCCAGATTGGACCCCTCTTCCATTCCATCTGTCACCCTTGTTCTCGTCTGCTGCTCTGCATTCATTACTATTACATTTACTTTTCCTTCTTTTTCTCCCCAATCAAGGACACATGCCTCTCACTGTGTCTTCCTAATGTCAAAACTCTGGTTTGGATCCCAGCTCTGCCACCTCCTCACTCTTCTGTTTTGTTCCCTTTCCTCCTATCACCTCAGCAACTCTGACCACTACTCCTTTTCACTACCCCATGCTAAGACCTCTACAGGGCATACTTCACTTCCTGCGGCTCCCCAAGTGCCTGGTTTATTCTCCCCTTTCATCGGTTCCTCCTTCAACTATGTTCTGAAACTTCTCCTTTATGATCACACCTCGCATGTCTGGTCCTGCAACTGACCCCCCTCCTCCTCCTACCTTCCTCTCTCACACATCACCTGTTTCTCCCACTACCCCATTTCCTTTTCAGTGTGTCTAGTTGACTATGCTCTGCCATATGGCTTTATCTTCAACTCCCATGTTAAATTTTGCTTCTGGCCATATACTGTACCTCCCTGGACTCCAAAAGCACAATATTTTACTGTGTGCTGCTCTCTCTCTGGGCCATTTGCCACTGTATCTATGGGGGCTAATCTATTTTGCACATGATCTGTTCTGGTTTTATACTTTATATATGTTGTATATCTTTATATTTTACCACAGTGTGGGTCTCTATTTTTGTGCATCTTATTGTACAGTATGAGTGGTTTCTCTCCCACTGTACCCTTTCACAAAGGACACATCTGGAAACAAGTTGCATGAAGCTCAGTATGCTTTTCTGGTGGAACTTTTTCAATAAATGAATACAAGAAATACATTCTGCACTGCAGTTAATGAACTGCTGTCCTCCCCCACAGTCACTACTCAAAAATATCTTAAGAAATGCTATACTATGCCAAATCTAGAATTCATGCCTTTCAAAGACATGAAAAAGATCCATAATTTAGACGTACCTGCTCCTGTGGAGTGATTGAATTGATTGGTATCTGCTGTGCTCCAGGAACACAGAGAACACTTTTTAAGAGAGTTAACCCCTCTGGTTAAAGGAGACAAATTAACAGTAACTTAGTTCATGAACTATTGCTTGTGTTAACCATGCATTTAATACCCATACACGCTTTGTGCTATATTCCTTTCTTCCTCCAACATAACCTTTTTGTTGCCCAGTTATTGTGCAGAAAATAAAGTGTATCATTCTGTTTTATAGGTAAGTGCAGAAGGTTCTTAGCTGTTCTTTTACTGGACAGGTGATTATCTGTTTTGTGAAGTTTATATGCCCTTAAACACCAACGAAGAATGGCTGTGATGGCCACACTAACAGTCATGTGTTGTTAGCTATAGGTCACTGAGGACCAATGTCAGTCCTAGTGATCCCAAGAACCTGGGCAAAAACCTTCTTATGGAGGACCAGTAAGGGGAGTGGAGAGCTTCAAGAAACATCCCCATCTCTACAATTCTTTCCCTGTGTTTTCCTGTTCTGTTTAGAGAAGAACATTGCATTTCTTTTGCACACTCCTCAATTAGAAAATATTATTTAATGGATGAAGAGGGACTTAGGTCAATGATAAATTCATAAGAAGGTGTGACAGAGACAAATAGGACCAGAAAGAAAGGATAACAACTGAGCTGTTGAAGATTTCCAAGGGCCTACCTACCTGCTACTGGGATACTGTGTAACTGCAAAGTTTATACTCTTTAGAATACCCTGTGAATTATCCTGATAAGCCAGTATGATTATAATAGTGTATATGAACAAGCACAAGGGAAATACTGTCTCCTTCTTACTCACAAATGTACCTAAATTCCAAAAGTCATTCCTGGTGTTGTAGTCCCAGGGATACAATCTGAATCAAATAGCCCTGCCCGTAGCTCAATCATGGTGACTACTGAGGCATATCATTTACCACATTCACTTACCTATTTCGCCAGGTCAACCCATATTAAAAGATCATTTTAGCATTAATGTACTTGTTATCCTAATTCAATTCAATTCAACTTTATTTGTATAGTGCACTTCTCATTATGACTCAGTGTGCTTTACATCAAAAAACAGCTAAAAACAATACATCATACATACAACATTAAAATCCTTATTAGCAACAATAAAATTAGGCATACTCTGAAAACACTTGTCCAAACAAAAAAGTTTTCAGTTCACTCTTAAATTGCTCCACAGTTTCACTTTCTGTAATATGATGAGATAGAGAATTCCAGAGGGTCTGGGCAGCATATGCAAATGTCTGAGCACCAGATGTTGGTAACCAAATCCTTGGAATCTCCAGCAAGTCCTCATCAGAGGAGTGGAAGGGGTGAGAGTGGTGGAAGGGACACTGGAGATCTTGCAGATAGCTGGACCCCTGCCTGTGAAGGGCCTTATAGGGCAGCAGATTGACCTTGAAGGTGATCCGCCACCTAACTGGCAGCCAGTGCAGGCAGTGGAGCACAGGCATAATATGACAAGACCTAGACAGGCCAGTCAACAACCTGGCCACTGCATTCTGCACTAGCTGTAGATGTACCCCTGAGAGCCCTAGGTATGAGGCACTGCAGTAATCAAGGTATCACAAATACATGGACCAGTGCTGGCATGTTGCCAGGGGGGGGGATCAGATGTTTGATCCTGGTATTGTTCTTCAGATGGCAAACTGAGGTTTGGACCACTGCTGATACCTGCCCTTTAAGCATCAAACCACAGTCCAAAACAACACCAGATTATTTACTCAATCTGTGGTAAGCAACTGAGAGTCTTCAACACATAGCCCCCTCTCCCCTATATAATAATCATAATATTTTATTTGATTTTGTTTTACTTCTATAACGTACATAGATCCTTTGCAACTGGGTGCCAAACAAACAGAATTGCCCTGCCTTGCTTGTAGCATTCTTATGGAAATACAGTTTAAATAGATATGCTTTATATGTGGATAAGCTAGAGAAAAACAAGAACCTCATAAGGAGGGCAAAAGAGAACATGTAACTAGGGATAGCAGAAGTGGTAAAAATAACGATAAAACTTTCTTTAGCTATATAAGGGAGGAATCTTGCACAAAGGATAGTATAAAAAGAATAAGGAAATACAGAATGTGCTTTGAGGAAGCTGAAGGAAAGGTAGACGTAGTAAAATGGGCACCTTGGTTCCGTGTTCACAGCAGAGGCTTCAAGCTCACTTCTCGACAGCAAGAACAGATTCAGGGGGGCAGTTACAGATTAGAAACAGTGTATAGAACTAGGGAAAGGTTCTAAAGGGTTTGCAGGACCTGAACATACTGTAAACAAGTCCAAGGGCCAGTTCAGATAGACTGCACCCTGGCAGTCACCTTGGCAGACCTTAATTGAGTCACAGGTAAAAGACACAGTGCTGCTGAACTGGAGAACGGTGAAGGTTTGCCCCCTACACAAGGGCGGGGATAGGAAAAACAAACAGGGCAATTACATGCCACTGAGCCTGACCCCAGTAGTGGGCAACCTGGTTTCTTGGAAAGAATCTCACTGAAATGCTTTGGCTGGAGTTATAAGGGAAGGAGAAAGGGACAATCAATCAATCAATCAATCAAAAATCTTTATTTATTCAGGCGGACATCATTGAGCGAAGCTCATTTACAAGATGGACCTGATAGGTCAAAAACAACATAAAGGTACAGTAACATACATATACAAATAGAGAGAAAAAACCAAAAACTTTAAAAATAAACAGGTACAGTAATATAAACATATATACAAGCAAGGTAGCTAGTGGTTTTGGACCCCAAAGCAGAGTAAATCAGACAGATTTGACTAAAGTATTGGTAAGGTATTGGGAATGTGGAACTGGTCTGGTGTGTTGTAATTGGATAGTTGCTTAAGCAAATAGAGATGGGGGAATACAAAAGGAAATGGCAAAGAATTGCAGGAGATGTTATAGCTAAGGTTTAGCAAAAGCATATAAAAGGAGATAAAAAGAAAAAGGGGGGTAGAGGGTAAGAAGGGACTAGGCTTTGTGAAAGCAGTTGCATATCTCGGGAAAGAGACTTGTGTAAAGCTTTTTAAAGGATGCTATAGGAATAAAGGTGTTCAACTTTAGGGTCTTCTGCAGAGAATTCCAGGCAGATGCTAAAAAGTAGCTGATTGCGGATCTCCCATGCCGGGTACAGGCTTTTGGTATCTTCAAGGTGATGAGGCTATTGCTTCTTAGGGCATATGACCTAGATGTAGCCAGAGTAAAGCAATCTGAAATATAGGATGGAAGTTTGTTTGACAGAGCTTTGTAAATCCATAAAGCAGCATTTTTGTTCCTCCTAAGGTGTAAGGATGTCCAGCCAACAGCGGTATAGAGAGAGCAATGGTGAGTGTTGAAGGAAGATCTGTGATGAATCTTAGAGCTCTATGGTGCAAAGTATCCAGTTTACTTAAATAGGACATAGTACAGTGGCCATATAGGAAATCTGCATAATCGATGAGAGATAGAAATGAGGCCTGGATTAGTCTCTGTTTTGACTCTCTGGTTAGATAATGTTTGATTCTGAAGAAAAGGCCGAGCCTCTGTCTGAGTTTTTTCAGGAGCTCCTCAATATGCTGAGTGTAATCAAGTCTGTTATCAATCCATACCCCTAAATATTTGAATTTATCAACATAGTCAAGACTTTCTCCAAGGATGGTGGATAGTTGGGGAAGAATGTTTGGTGAGAGAGTGGTAGAATATATATTGGTGGAAAAGAACATAGCTTTTGTCTTCTTGGCATTTAATAGGAGTTTCTTTTCAAGTAATTGGTGTTGCAGCAGGGGAGAACTCTGATTGTAGTAATTCACGGGCCTTTGATGGTGAGGGATTACTGACATATAAGACAGTATCATCTGCAAAAAGGTGAACATTGGCTTTAGTGAGGTTGGAATCAATGTTGATGTAAATGGCAAAAAGGATAGGGCCCAGGATGGATCCTTGAGGTACTCCTCTTAGGAGTGGTTTTGAGGAGGATAGGTCGCCTTCATTTTTCACCTGCTGCACTCTATCAGTGAGGTAACATCTGAACCACTTTAAGAGAGGTTGATCTAGACCTAAGGAGTGCAGTGAGGAGATTAGCAGCTCATGATCCACTGTATCAAAGGCTTTGCTTAGGTCCAGAAATACAGCACAGATGCTGTTTTTTTTGTCTAACTCAGTTTGCCAGTCATTTGTAACTTTTGCTAATGCAGAAATTGTGCTATGTCTGGTCCTAAACCCAGATTGAGCAGGGTTAAGGAGCTTATTAGCATCGAGGTAGTCTCTTAGTTGGATGCTCATTAGTTTTTCTAACATTTTGGACAGCACTGGTAGGATGGATATAGGTCTATAATTGTTGAGATCCATGGGGTCCCCTGATTTAGGAGGAAACACTTGTGCTGTCTTCCACAATGAAGGAATAGAGCCAGTGGATAAGGACAGATTAAAAGATGAGTTGGGGAACTGCAATGGCATGTAATGCAATTTTTAGAAAGTAGGGTCAGAGAGTCTGCACCTGCACTTTTATTGGTGTCTAGATGCAGCAATAGGTCTTCTACTTGTTTTAATAAAATTGGCTTGAAGGAGAATGAAGAAGCAGCCTTCTGGCCATCGATAGACTGGAATTTAAGTTGTGAGCGCATTAGATTTGCTGGAGAGAAGTCAAAAGCTAGGCCAGCCGTGAGTGAAATGATTGTTGAATGCATCTAAAATCTCACGCTTGTCAGTGATATCAACATTATTAAGGTGCACTTGGGATGGCAAAGAAGTGCTAGAATCCTGCCCCTAGATCCCCTTGATGGTGCCCCAGAATCTGGCTGCGTTAAGGTAGGAGGCATCAAGCTCAGCTGTATAGAAGGCAGCCTTGGCATCTCTCACTTTTTGGTGCAGCTATTTCTGGCTTTTCTGAACTGCAGCCAGTCATATGGATCCTTGGTCTTTCTTGCCCTTTTCCAGAGCTTATCTCTAGCAAGCAATGCAGATTTAAGGTCGGCAGAAAACCAGCGCAAGATTTGCTTTTGTTCTAACACTAGTGAATGGTGCATAGTATTGGGGCACCTATGATTATGTCATTTAACACCTGGAGTGCTGCTTCCACAAAAGCTGTATGGTAAAATTCTTGCCAGCATATAGAATGACATAGATCGTGGAGATATCCCTCGATGTTAAGGTTTTTTTTAGACCTTCTTGGGAGGAATTTTGCAGGGTTGGTTGGCTTGACTGATGATCTTAATAAACAATAAACCAGTGATCTGAGAAATGTGCTGTATGGAACATGAGTATTTTAAAATATGTTCATAATATAAACTTCAGGATGTTTTGAAAGGTTTTTTTTCACTTGCACTATTAACTGCATGTGCACACTGCTGAACCAATGATATACATGCTTTGCATGTGATTGATGTGTGACTGCATACATTTCTGCCCTACCATTGGCTCAGCTACCTTTGGTGAAGCCTTTAGTGGGAGGGGCAAGATGTTAGGTATGCAGGTGCCTTAGCATCTGTTGTTTAGCCTCCAACTATACTGCTAAGTTTGTTACGGTTTATACACTGCTGGAGAAAATAAAAATTGAGGGGCAACTTGAGTGGTGCTTTCTGTACATGGAGTGCAGAGTGAATGCTTAGGTAATGAATTTCCCTGAGGAAAACAGCCTTATGGACACAAATTAACTTTGGTTCATGAATAGGTCATGTTAAATGAGCTTGACTGTTTTTTTCAATTTGGTGACATAGATGGTAGATAGCAGCCGGTCAACCTTTTTGCACCTGGACTTCAGCAAGGCCTTTCATTTGGTGCCACACAGGAGTTTATAAAAAAGCTAGGGGCTTCAGACTAGGAATAGGGCTCACTACACACATTGAGAACTTGACAGATCGTACTCCAAGAGCAGTCATGAATGTCCAATTCTCAGGTCAGAGTGGTCACAAGTGGAATGCCACAAGAGTCTGTACTGAGGTTGATGTATTGCTGTATTTTACGTGTATAAAAAATACATCAGGGTGGGGTCACAAGGTTAAGTGGGTCTCTGGTGGGGTTACAGGGTAAAATTGGTCTGATCGCAGGTGACACAAAACTCTGTAGGAGAGTGGGTAACAGTGAAGGGATAAGCAGCATTAAAAGGGATGTGGAAAAACTGGGGCCGTGGTCTAGACTTTGGTAACCGATCTTCATTGTTAAAAAAATGTAAACTGATGCCCAATGGGAACAAAAATCTGCAGACTAAATATTGCATCCATTGGACCATGGTAGAGCACTCAAGGAGGAAAGGGACCTAGGGGTGATAATTGCACAATAACAACTGAGAAACAAGTCATTACTGAGGTAGAAATGACTGGCTGGGGAATGGATGGCCCTAGCTAGAGCTGAGAGCCACCTCCCACCAGTCAATTGTTAATCCAAGGAAATAGCGGCCTTTGAGGCTGTTATTGTGATAAGTCTAATGGAAATAACATTTTCATTGTTATCTTTTTTATTTTTTACTTACTTTTTGGTTTTGAGCAGAGTGGTATGAACTGTGCATGCCACGTACAGTGTCAGTTGGTAGTGGGATTGGTCATTTTTAAGATGTTAATGTCTGATCCAGTAACCAATTAGGAACCCCACTAGGCTCATGAATATTTGATTAGACTTATAATAAACAAAAGTTTAAAAGCCTCTTCTCAATGCAGTACAGCATATAGCAAAATTAACTGGATGCTGGAATGCAGCAGGTGGGCTTCACTAGATGCAGCAAAGATGTGATGCAGTCCCTGTTCAGGTCACTGTTTAGGCCACATATAAAGTATGATGGTAGCTGTCTGCTTGTTATTATTAGTATTATATTTTTTATATAAATATATGTTTAGACTTCTGCTTAGAAAAACAGCCAAGCAGCAAAGCCTCATGGAACATGGGATTTTTAAACAGAGAGAAACGAAGGATCTGCCATATCCCTGACCCAGCGGAAAGACTAAGAGATATTATTCAACTGAAACTACCTCTTTCTGGAAGCTGCAATACTGAACATAGGATCTGCAAGAAAGTGAGTTGTGCTCACAACAGAGGGAGGTGAACCTTACAATTGTCTTTGGTTTGTAGCAGATATTCTGCAGGTGGAGGCTACTTCTAACTGAAAGGTGAAATAAGGCACTTAGAATTATCAGGAAAAGACAGTCTTTCAAGCAACAGAGGAAGGTGGATCTAGCTTTACGTCTGTTACAATTCTTAAGATTTTCAGTGCAGGAAGAATTTAAAGCACAGCTGACTTATTTTGTGGCTGACTGCTTTCAGAGCACAAACCATCAGGCTGTTTTGGGGCTGGGGAGATTTTCCTGTGTCTGACTTGGATGTCTGGATTTTTCTCTGTTTGATTAGCAGGGTATTTTCTCTGTCAAATTGTTGTGTAGGGCATCTTGCCGACAGGAAGGCACTCATCGCAGTGGTGGGTCAGAGCTCTTAGCTGATTGTTTTGTGAGGGCACAGTTTAGGCCCAACCCCTTCCCACCCTCACCCCACCCACCCACCCCGAAATAGTTTCTTTATACCTGGGGTTCTGACATCATTTCCTCAAGAGTGCAAGGTGCATATCACTTTCATATCCGCTCTAGCACACTGCAGTGACAATATAAGCATACACATTGTATAATATATATATTTCTATATAACAAACCAATCACACACACAAACACACACACAAAAAAAGTAGATAAACATGTGGGGAGTGGTGCAATGTAATGGCAGTGGGGCAGCAGTCTTCTGGGAGTCTTTCTGGAGGCTGAGTTGCTGCTCTATTTGCAGACAACTCTCTGCCCTGAGGGAGGAAGTTGCCCGTCTTCAGGCCACACTGGACAGTAGTAAGGGAACCTTCCCCCAGGCCACACTGGATGGTAGGAAGGGAACCTCCCTATCCAGGGAGCACCAGAGCCACCACCACTACCTCAGAGGTTGCGAAGAAAGCACAGCAGTTGGACCACAGTGGGCTCAGGGAGGGTGAGGATGGTGGAACAGAGACACACCCAGTCAGTTGTTCCACTCCACAATCCATACACCATTCTGGGGAGCATAGCTCCCCTATGGATGCACCCATAAGAGGAGACTAAGGAGACTGAGGACAACTGTCACAAGGGAGGCCCACAGGAAGGAGGCAGAGGACACCACAAGGAAGAAGCAGCTTCTGGTGGGGGACTCAATTATTAGGGGGATAGAACTGGGGGGAGCAGGGAAAACTGAAGTAAGGTGCCTGCCTGGTGCCTTGGCTTGGAGGGACAGGAAGCGCATCCTCAGGATCACGAGAACAGCTGCACAGAAGTCTGAGCTGGACATCATTGTCCACCTAGGGACAAATGACTTGGCTCAACATGAGATTAGAGCAGTGCAGAAGGACTTTGTAGAATTGGGGAGGGGCCTAAGACAAGTAGCACACACAGTATCCTTCTCAGAGGTGCTGCTTGTCAATGGCATGAGTGAGGCGAGGGTACTTTGCACCATGCAGTTTAATGAATGGTTGAAAAAATGGTGTGGAGCACAGCGGTTTAGCTTCATTGGGGACTGGGGTTCCACCTGGAGGACACCAGCCTATACTAGCAGGATGGTCTGCATCTGTCCAGGAAGGAACAAGTCTTTTGAGCAATTGGTTTAAATGCTTCATTGGCAAACTTTAAACTAGTCAAGGGGGAGGCACTGATAAGCAGCAGGAAAATCCCAGCCTCTCCCTACAAAACAGGGTACTAAATGAGAAAAAGACCGAGGTAGAAAGGTCAGGGGATGCTGCAACAGAAGGTAAAGCCATCAAAAATGGAGAGCAATGAGTACCAATGCCCATAGTCTGAGTAACAAGCTTCCTGAATTAGTGGCCTTGATGGAGGAGGAACATCTGGATATCGTGGCAGTCACAGAAACATGGTACACACAAAACCATGACTGGGGCGTGAACATACCAGGATACACTGTCTACAGGAGGGACAGGGAGGGTAAAAGAGGAGGAGGAGGAGTAGCTCTTTACATAAGGGAAGGAATCAAAGCAACAGAACAAAAGGGAAAACAGGAAGGAGAAGAAGCACTGTGGGTAATGTGGAGACTGGCAATGGCACCAACTGACAGGGGTTGTATACAGATCTCCTTCTCAGGGGAGGAAATGGACAAGGAAATGATAGAAAGTATACTTAGAATGGCAGAAAAGGGAGATATTGCTGATGGGTGATTTGAATATGCCAGATGTTAACTGAGTGCAGTTGCAGCAGCCACTAAGAGTGGGGTTATTCTAGATGCTCTACAGGGGCATGCCTTAGACAACTAGTATTGGAGCCCACTCAAGAGGGAGCAATCTTAGACCTGGTTCTCTCAAATGGAGATGAAGACAGGATCACAGATGTAGAAGTGGGTAGCCATCTGAGAACTAGCAACCATCGAACAGTATGGTTCACAATAAACACAGCAATAGAGTCAAGCCATACAAAGGCAAAAGTACCGTATTTTAGGAGGGCTGACTTTGCCAAAATGGGTGAGTGCCCAAGGAATGTACTAGCAAATGGGCAGGAAGGAGGTGTGGAAGAACAATGGGGAATAATAAAAACTGCCATCACAGAGGTAACAAACCTTTGTGTGAAGCAAATAAACAAAACAAAATGATGTAAGAAACCACTATGGTTCTCAAAGGAAGTGGCAGTGACGGTTCAAGAGAAAAAGAAAGCATTCAGGAAGTACAAGGAATCACAGAAGGAGCAGGACAGAGAACTATATCAGTTAAAGCTAAAGGAAACTGGGAAGGCAGTCAGAACAGCAAAGGCCCAAACCGAGGAAAAGATAGCCAACTCAGTTAAGAAGAGGGATAAAACCTTTTATAGGTACATCAGGGAGCGAAGGAAGACCAAGGGAGGGATAGTGAGGCTTAATAAAGGGGAGGAGGGTGGGCAGAGGGTGGCTGTGAAAAGGCAGAGATACTAAACAAATATTTTTGCTCAGTATTTACAAAGGAAGATGGGGAGGTACCTAAAACAAACAGTAGAAACACTCTGGATACAGAAGTTGATACCAGCCCATTTACAGAAGAAAGGGTTCTGAAAGAACTCTTAAAACTGAAGGTGGACAGAGCAATGGGGCCTGATGGGATGCATCCCAGAATTCTAAAAGAACTAAGGGTAGAACTAGTGACACCACTGACTACCCTCTTTAACAAATCATGGGAGGATGGGGTGGTACCCGAGGACTGGAGGAGGGCAGATGTGATTCCCATTCACAAAAGTGGGAGCAAGGCAGAAGCAGAAAACTACAGACCTGTTGGTTTAACCTCAGTGGTAGGGAAAATGATGGAATCACTTCTGAAGGAAAGAATTGTCGAGTATCTAGAGGCCAGAGGGGCACAGGACCCAAGGCAGCATGGATTCACAGCAGGAAGGTCATGCCAGACAAATCTGATAGAATTCTTTGACTGGGTGACCAAAGTAGTAGATCAGGGAGGGGCTGTGGACATGGCCTACCTAGACTTTAGCAAGGCATTTGACACAGTCCCACACAAAAGATTAATATACAAGTTAGCCAGCCTGGGAGTGGGTCCCAAGATGATATCCTGGGTAAAGAATTGGCTGGAGAATAGGACACAGAGAGTAATAGTAAATGGAGTCCACTCTGAAGAAAGGGGGGTTACTAGTGAGGTACCGCAGGGTTCAGTATTAGGACCGGTCCTCTTCAATGTCTTTATAAGCGACATTGCAGAGGGACTGGAAGAAAAAGTATGTCTCTTTGCAGATGACACAAAGATCTGCAACAGAGTTGATGCACAAGGTGGGGTGAAAAGGATGAGAAGGGACTTGCAAGGTTAGAGGAATGGTCAAATGTATGGCAGCTTAGATTCAATGCTAAGAAGTGTAAGGTAATGCACCTGGGAAACAAAACCAGGGAAGAGTACACAGTGGGGGTGAGATACTAACAACAACAAAAATGGAAAGGGACCTGGGGGTAGTCATATCAGATGACCTAAAGGTGGGCAAGCAATGTGAGAGGGCAGCAAGGAGGGCTGGGGGATACTGGGATGCATAGGAGGCATCACCAGTAGAAAACAGGAAGTTATTATCCCTCTGTACAGACAGCTGGTGAGACCCCATCTGGAGTACTGCGTGCAGTTCTGGAGACCCAATCTCCATAAAGACATAGGCAGGATGGAAGCTGTCCAGAGGAGGGCAACTAAAGTGGTGCAGGGTCTGCACGGAAGACATATGAAGAGAGACTTAAGGAGCTTAATATGTATAGCCTTGAGGAAAGGAGGGGGCATGATAGAAACTTTCAAGTAACTCAGGGAATCAACAAAGTCCGAGAGGTAGCATCTTTCAAAAAAGAGGTGTGCAAAACAAGAGGCACAATTTGAAGATGGGGGCAGCTCAGAGGTAATTTAAGGAAGTATTTTTTCACAGAGAGGGTTGTGGATGCATGGAATGGCCTTCTGGAGGAGGTTGTGGAGTCAAAAACAGTGGTGGAATTCAAGCATGCATGGGACAGTCATAAGGCAATTCTAGGGGGTGGGGGTAGGAAGAAGTAGGCTGCTGGTTAACTAGGATCTGCAGCTTATCCATTAGGTAGGGAAATGGGCAGACTGGGTGGGCCAAGCGGTCCTCATCTGCCATCAAATTCTATGTTTCTATGTTTCCTTTTCACACCACATTGTAAAACAACCCCTGCTTTGAACCTAGGAAACTGGCCATAACAGACTGCATTTTATGACCTAGCAGAAGGAAAGTAAATTCTGACAGAGACCTGTGAAAATCCTCACAGCTTAGAGAGGTGTTTTGAAGGATGTTCTTCTGAAGATCAAAGGGGTCATTCTGACCTGTCATAAAGTATGCTGCTCACTAATTAAAAAGCATATATATTTTTTAAAGTGGGGTGTTTAGCAATGTGCAGACGCATGCGACTAATTCAGTATGCAGGAATGAGAGTGACCTCACAGCCAGCATCACCACAGAGCTGTGACATCACAAGCTGGGTGGGACCCTTTTCCCCTCATGATATTGTCAAGGCTGAGGGAACATTGTACTCTTTTACTTTTGGACTCCTGAGAGGACACACTCTTTGCAAGACTTTGCATACTTGTGTTTGGACTTTCAAGAGACACTTGTGTTCTGGACTCTTAAGAAGCACTTCTACAAAAATTCAGTAATTGCAGCACCACTATTTACTAACTGAAACTGGGGTAGGATCAGTTACTCAGTAAAAAGGTTTTTAGTTTTGTAATTTCCATTTATTTTATTTGCCTGTACCATTAATGTTATATGTTCTGTGTTTTGTATTCTATTTATTATTTTTAATTCTAAATAACTATTTTCCTTGAAATCCTGCCTGAGCCTTTTTCTCATTTTGAGTGTGAATGCTGAGACAGTGTTGATAATTCTGACAGAACTGTTAAGTCCTTATAGTGTGTTACCATGTGCACCAAAGTAAGGAAATGCCTAGGTCTCAATTAAGTCAGAAGGGGGATTGTAAACCAGGTTGTGTGCCCGCTGGGTTAAGTATTGCACTACTTTCCCTAAAGAGGGTGTGATATTTGAACCTGTTACCTGGGCGTGCTAGCGAAAAAGAGTTCATATTTGACCCCGGACTCAAGACTGATAGTGGCTTGGACCCAAAATAGACAGAAGGGTTACTCTGTTTGTCTCCTGTTCACATATTGCACTTCAAGGTTGGGCACTGTGGGAGTATAGAACCTGACCCCTGCAATGCATTTGAGAAATAAAGTACTGCATGTAGTTTGAAATCTGCATCTGAAGAAGGACGAGAAGGAGAGGTTAGAGACTGTTCAGTGGAGGGTTACACAAATGATCCAGAGGCAGCAGGGAATGACAAAGAGTGTGTGGAAAGACTGGGTAGTCTAAACATGTACTGTTTGGAGGGCAAGAATGAAAGGGATATGATAAAAGCATACACATGAAATACATGCAGGGATACAATAAGGTGGATATCACAGTGTGGTTCAAGTTAAGGTGCAGCACAACCTTAAACTGAAAGACAGAAATTCAGGAAGGATGTTTGAAAGTATTTCATCACTGAGCTGGTGGTGGATAGTTGGAACAGTCGAACCAGTAATGTTGTGACTCTCTCTTGGCTTAAAACCCAGTGGTACATTTTAAAGGGGATAATTAGGATCAAAAGGAAGGCACTGGAGGCAGGAGGTATTAGGTTGTTTCTAACTACCGCTGATTGGTTGAAAATATTACAGTAGTACTGGAATGTATTCAAAACCATGCATTATGTAATTAAAATACATAGGGGAATTTATTTAAAATGTGCTATCCAGGTAAGTACTCTGAGCAATTCTGACCATTTGGGAGAATAACCTGGAATCAACCTTGATAATAAAACAGTGGTTGGCAATCAGCTAATCTGATTGGTCAGCCACACTCAAAGTATGCTTTGGTGGGTAGTGTATTATTTAGTGCTATGCGGAATGTTCAAATTGTGATACAATAGAATTCTGCAGAATTTCAGAAGATTCCATGGAAATCTGGCATTTCACATATGAAATGTTTTTCATAGATTAATAATGCACAGTTTACATAAAGAGCAAATTCCTTTTCTGCAATCCACAAAAAAATGTCATGGTTTACATGATCAACTAACAGTGATTCTACAGTTTGCACAGAAATGCTTTTCAAAATTCCATGGAATTTAAAAATGAAATTCTGAAAAGCATTTTGGAAGCAGAATTACCATTCCACACAAATTCCACCCCCAGAATTCTGCATTGTGCACAGCCCTGGTATTAGTTAAACCATTAAATTATTCAAAGGCTCAGCACTATCTGGTTGTTTTAATTCTGTTTTAGCTCTGCTTATTATTTCATTATTTCACTGTTTTGCATAAATGGAGCAGATAATTGGCACAATCTAACCTATCTGTAACTTGACACATAGCATCTGTCAAAGCCTAGGATAGCTTTAAAATGTTTGAATTAAGCACTGGAATCCCTGAAGTATGGTAACACAAGATGAATGTTTAGTGTTTTTATTAAGTAAACTGTTCTTTTTTAATTGAAAATCTTTTTTATTCAGTAATGGCAATAAAGCCCATCAGGGGTTAAGCTACCTCTGTTAATCATCCTTCCTGAGCAACAGCCCTTGAGGTTTCCCTTACCGTTCATTGACATCAGGAGGGTGATGAACTCACGGTAACCTACTCCCTGTGCAAGACTCATAGATTAATGATTACACCACTGGAACATTTGCTTAATAAAATGGGGGAACATAAAGCCTTGGATTTAGTAATGCTGTCCTAATTTGTATTCAGCACCTAACTGAATTACTTTGACATCAACAAACATGCTAAGCAATTGATAATTCCACAGTAGGTACATCGTTAGCCTATAATTTCCACTGTCAATATGTCACTGCAGCGCACTTTAAGGAGCCAAGAACACCTCTCAGAAAATGTTGGATATTATTTATTTAATTTTTATTTATTTAGAATTGTTGCAAACCAGGATAGCCTCATATAGTTGCAACTTTTATTTTTAATGAGGGTCCTGGTGAGACATTACAACTGAAGAGGTATTAGAAACAAGTTACAGTACATAAAGCGTTGCATTGATACACATCAATTTGAATCAGTATGTGCATATATATACATGATTTACTCTAAGGTGCAGTAACTGAGAGTAGTGGCATAATGCAATACTTGCGTGTCATTGTATAAATATAAATGTGTAGAAATATAATTTTGGAGGAATACAAGTAGGTAGGGCATAGGTAATGGAATGCAAGAGTAAGGGAGTGTGTGAGAGCAGTGTGAGTCATAATGTCACCTACCTGATACCACGTGGTCCACAGATGCATAGGCAATGTGTGGTAAATAAGCAAAAATAAGGCTTGCTTGAAGATAATGATATTCCTGCATTATTTAATACGGTCTGATAGGGAGCTTTATTTATTTATTTATTACTTTGATAACTGGGTAAGTACACTGATCCCAGGGACCATTTTCAGGCACGACCCAGGCCATGACAATGGCACAGGAGGCAACAGTTAGACAATATACAAAACACAAGAAAATTCAAAATACAATAAAGCATAGATGACAATTTCAGCAAAATGGTTCCAGAGCAGTGCAAGATAGTACAAGACAGCCAAAATAGAAAACACAAGAAATAATTTAAAATACAACAGAGCATAAATGACAATTCAATCACAATGGTGCCAGAGCAAAGTAAGATAGTACAAACACTGGACCTTGCTAAAATTAGGTAAGACTATTAAATACAGAGGCAAATTTCAGGTAGCTGGGAGGCAGTTGAGGAGTTATGGTGTCTACTAGGAGCCAGTGATTGAGGTGGGATTTGAACAGACGGTAGGTAGCCAGGGAATGAAGCCCAGCTGGCAATTTATTCCATAATGAGGGGGCAGCAGCAGATAGGGCTCTACCACCTATGTTGGTAGATACAATGGGAACATGGAGGGGGTAGAGTTTAAACGTAGGCTGCGGTGAGAGGTTCTGACTTGGAATAGGGCTGCAAGTGGGGACTCTTGGCTGGTGCAGACAGCATTATCGACCAAACAGCAATGGGAGAGGTTGAAGCAGCCTTGGAGTGGGAGCCAACTCAGTGATTGATAAAGGACACAGTGGTGGGTGGAAAAAGGGGCCAGTAGGGCGAAACATCAGGCACTGTTGTAGGCGGTGGAGAGTTTGGCAGTGAGGGAAGAGGAGGCCCTGGTGTAGCTGGAGTAACAGTAATTGATTATGGGGAGTCAGCTGCCCTGGACAATAGTCAGCCAGGTCTCTGTGTTGAGGTACTGTCTGAATCTGTAGGCTATACCCAGCTTCTGGTGAATCCTGTGAACTACTGACTTAATGTGCTGAGAGAAGGAGAGGGAGGGGTCAAGAAAGATACCAAGGTACTTGAAAGTTTCAACATTTTCGAGCACCTGGTCATCAGGGGAGACAATGCTGAGAGAAGAGGGAGATTTGAGTTTTGCTAAGAAGGGCTTGGACCTGAATAGCATCAACTTTGTTTTTTAAGCATTTACCAGGAGGAGGTTGGTTGCAAACCAGTTATGGGCTGCTCCTTAGTTATGGGTGAGGACTGAGGAGATGTGGGACGGAGATTTATCACTAGCAAACAGGACAAGATCGTCCACATAAAGGAGGGAGTGACAGCTAAGACTGTCAGAGGGAAGGGAATTTATAAATAAGGAGAAAAGCAGGGGACCCAGAATGGAGCCCTGGGGGACACCAGTTGAGACAGGCAGGGTAGGGGAGCAAGCAGGGCCCACACCGACAAATTGGGAGTGATTAGAGAAGTGTCTGTGAAACCAGTTTGATACCTCATTGGAGCAGCTGAGGAGCCACAGTTTCGAGATGAGGAGGGCACGATTTACCAAGTCAAAAGCCTTGGAGAGGTTGATGAAAATTGTGCCAGTGGCTAGACCATTGTCCATGTTTCTGAGGATGTGGTCAGTCAGCAGTGCAAGGGCAGTGGTGGTACTATGATGCTTGTGAAAGCCATACTGCTGGCTACACATGAGGTTGTATTTTGCAACATGTTCGGTGAGTTGGTGGTGGATAACTTTTTTGAGGTGCTTACTTAGAGTGGGGAGGATGGAGATCTGTTGATAGTTGTCAGTGGCATGGGGATCACCAGCTTTGAAAGTAGGTAACACTTTGGCCATTTTCCAAGGGTCAGGCATGGTAGAGGTGGATAGGGCAAGGTTGAAAATAAATGTAAGGGGTTTGATAATGGCAGGGGAGATGAGTCTGAAGAAGATAGGGTAGAGGCCATCAGACCCAGGGGAACCATGGTTTGGGAGGAGTTTGAGAAGCTTAGAAAGTGGGAATGGTGGAAGGGGGGCTAGAGGGGTGGGGGGCATTTTGGGGGTTGTAGGCCGATCCACCGGATGGACCACTTGGGAGCTTAGACAGAAGCGCAGAAAGGTTAATAAATTTATCATTAAAAGCCTTGGCCACTTCTAGAGGGCCGATCACCAGGCCAGCAGGGGAATTGAGATGCAGGGCAGACTTGCTGGTTTGGAGTGTAGGAGTGATCCGATAAACTCCCAGAATTTCTTCGGGTCACTCAGACTATTCACTTGAAGATTTTGGAAGTAATTCTGTTTCAGGAATTTAGCCAGATGTTTGCACCAGATTCTCAGGCTTCTAAAGGCATCTCAGAGGGCCAGGGAGGGGGATGCCTTGTAGGCAGTCCAAGCACGATCCCTGTCCTTCATGTGGGAGAGAAGATCTTTTGTGATCCAGTGAGAGTATCCTCCTTGGACCTGTCTTGTTGTGAGAGGGAAATGTTTTTCTTGTAGTACCATCAGGGTCTGAGTGAAAGACGTCACTGCTGAGGACACATCAGTGAGGGAGAAGAGTAGAGACCAATCCTGTAACCGTTCTTCACTAAGGAGGGGGGGGGGTGATGAACATTTTGAAAGGAGAGGTATTTGGGGGGAGGGTGCTTGGTCTTTGTAGACCAGAGGATGAATATGGGTGAGTGGTCGCTGATGGAGTCAGCCAGCATTCCTGCTTGTAGTACAGTCTTTCCTGTTAGTGATGATCCAGTCTAGGGAGGGTTTGGGTGGCAGTACGAGGGTTTAGCCTGGTGGGTAGTGTGATAGACTGAACAAGATTGTGTTGTTTTAGTAGGCAGGCATAGTCCAATTGGTTGTCGCTCAACCAGTTTAAGTTGAAATCACCAAGGAGAATGGTGTCTCTGGTGGGGGAGAGTGTGCTGACACCAGATAAAAAGTTGTTTAGTCCCTCGGACCCTGCTGTAGGACAGTTATAGCAGCAGCCAATGTAGAGCTTTTTTGTGAAGCCCTGGGTCAGCTCAGATAGGAGCCATTCGCTGGGGGAGGAGGTATCAGAGCAGAGGACAAAGTAGCAGACAGGGGTTCCCTGAGGAACAATGCTACACCTCCACCCTTTTTCTTACCAGATCTGTCGAGATGCAAGGAGGAGTAGCCAGGTAGCTGGTACATGGTGCCTGATGGGTGAGGCTTTAACCAGGTTTCACTGTAAGTGAATATGAGAAGCAAACACAGAGCCAGTATACTGTAGTTCAGTGGATTGCTAATAACAGTTTGTCACCCGAGGGGGGGTCTTATGCATATGGTGACTCTCCAGTACCAGCATTCTAGGCACGCACCCTGTGCCACAGCCTGACTACGGCACATGAAGAAGGAGCCTGGAAAGTGGCTTGAGATGGCACAGTAACTTTCACAAGGCATTTTTTACAAGTTGCCATGGTACCTATGCGTTTGTTAGAGAGGCTCACTTGAGTTCCCGTCTCCTGTCTCCTATGGGGCACTAGGTAACTATAGCAAATGTAAAAAAAGCTCTATGAACAGTGCAGTATAAACAGCTATGTCAACAACAGCACCAGGAAAAAACACCGTGAATCAAAACAGCGCCAATTCTAGCGGTCGTAAACCACACTGATGACTGCTACCATTGCTAAAATGCAGACTGTTCACTTTTGTTTTGCAGGGATCTCCACCCCCTCCCTACACACACACCATAATTTAAATAGCCAACTCCAAGGGGGCGCATCTTGGGGAAAAAGAGAAACATCGGGGGGGGGGGGATTTTTGTTTTGGCTGATAGAAAACAATTGTACACTTTGGGCAGGGGGAAAAGTGAAACTACATGTGTCAGGAGACCAGGAACAGAACCCTGGTGTCCCGCTTTGTGCTGCCCGAGCAGCTGCTGCCCTAACCTTCTCCACCATGGGAGCAGCTTAGCCAGTTACTGCACTTTTTTTTATTTGTGCATCCTCGCCATTGCCTGAATAGTGACAAGGGGAGTGGTAGTTGACGTACGCTATTCTACCCCTGTCACTATTCAGGCATTACGCAGTCCTCACAGTGCAGTTTAGATGGCGCTCTTCAGGTGGGGCTCTTCTAACCAAGTAGGCTCCTATGGGGGGGAGGCTAAATTTGTTGTACAGAGTGCAGTGATGGGTTAGTCTTTTACTTCCTAGTGCACATCTTGCACACAGTTCTAATTGTTTTACTGTACCAACAGTATACTGTTCTTATTTTCTTATTCTCTGTTTCTAAGTAAATTTGAATGGCTACAGGATCTTTGTCCTTTGAACTTCATCTGCTTGTGTTCTTTGTCTGTACATGATCTTGTAATCTACTGCTTGAATGACTGTGGAATTTTCACTTTCCTATGGAATGGAATTCTGGAGAATTTAAGAAAATTCCATTGGTAGCAGAATTCCGAAATTTCTGAAAGTGGAATACTTTTGCGAATTAGTAATCACCGGTTTACATTAACCCAAGAATTCTTTTCCCCACAATCTGTGGAAAATTATTCCTCTGCTTGTGTGATCTGTGGAAAGTCAGCCCATGGCTTACCTAGAAATGCTTTATGGAATTCCATGGAATTCAAAATTCCAATAAGCATTTCAGGAACGGAACTGTGATTCTGCACACATTCTGCCAGTGGAATTCTATATCCTGTACAGCTCTAACTGCTTGTGACACCATTACCATTCCATGGCAACAAAACAGAGGATTATGACCATGTATAGACAGGCAGCAAGAGCCAGTGAAATATGAGGTACTAGGATCCTGTTTTCAAGCAGGTGTCCTTAAAGGAAAACTACATCCTCGTATCTTGTAAATTGTATTTGTTTCCATGTTAGCAGACAACTGTTTTCCTGTAGTTGTTGGGGATACACATGTTTGCTTTACTTTGTTTTCACTGTTCAAGCTATTCCCCTGTAACCATCCTGGGGAGTCTCCATTTTATGGTTGTTGAAATTTCATTTTCTATGACAGCTGCATTAGCGTATGGGAATATGATGTCACATCCCCCATTTATACCATGTATCTCTATGCTGATAGTACAAATATCCTGAAAAAAGCTGTCTGGAAACACACAAATTGAACGCAGTTTAAAAGAAAAACCTGCATTACAACCCAGTTTGCAAAGCTAACTGAAGGTAATTGTGGTATTTCACACCTTGCTACAACATCTTTTGTTAAAACTCTAATTAAGAACACAGGCATACTATGGGCTCTAAAGGGTGCTAACATATCATCTTCTTATATGCTAATGCAGCTCTCAGCGCCAATGAGATTTCAACAGCCATACAACTGAGACACCCCCCTCAGGAGAGTTACAGGGATTTGCATGAACAGTGAAAATTAACTAAATCAGTCACATATATCCCTAACAGCTACATGAAAAGAGTGGTCTGTTGATATGGAAACAAATAAAATTTACACAAGACATGAGGGTGTAGTTTTCCTTTAACAATAAAGAGGCGTTGTTTGGCTGCAACTTTTATGAAATGTGTTTGCGACTCAAGTGAAATGCATTTATTTATTTGTTTGTTTGTTTACCGGGTAAGTGCGCTGATCCAAGGGACCGTTTTCAGGCACGACCTGAGCCACATGGAATGGCACAGATAGCACAGCAATACCAACATGAGAAACTGCAATAACAGTGAAACAATACAATTAAAATTTAACAGAGTTACAAATGGTAGTAGCAGGCATACAGTGGTAAGATACCGGTGGTCTATGACTAAACAGGTCCCCCGACCTCCCAGCATTCAAACATAGTTCCCAGAAGTACAGGCTAAAAGTTAAGAGTATGAGACAGGAAGGGGATGGGAAATTAAATCCCATAGAAGCGGCTAGTAGTTGGGGTGGGAAGATCTCAGACATACAGTAGTTCTATCACAATACTATGCCAAACTGTGTTGCAGCTCTTAGGCATCAGTTTTTACAAGGCTTTCTGCTGGATACAGCAATATTTATGCGACTTATTGAGAAATGCAAAAGCAACTCATTGGCATGACAGTTTAATGCAAACTGTACTGTACACGGTCGTCATATTGTAGCCCATAATGTGTCTTAAATTTCCATCAACAGACTATAAAGTAAAAGAGACCCCTACGCTTTTTACCTGATGAGCGGCTACTGAGAAGTTATTAGCTATAAAAGATTTACAAGTACATCATGTAGGCTGTTTTTAGCTATTTAATATCTTCTTAATGCCAATGATTTTGTATGTTTCCAACCTGCTCTACTAAAGCTTTGTTCAAGATGATTGCCTCTTACCAATCACCCTCGTCCACCTTCACTGCTCAAACATCCACTAAGTTCTTTGTTTGAAAAGAATATGCTAAATATATTTATGTCATGAAAAACAAAACTAATTCAGTTTGTTTACAGAGTCTGTGGTGGTTATTTTCCCTTCTGTTTACTTCAGAGTGGGTTTATGATGATTAATTGATCAGTACAACAATTCTGTAAAAAAAGCAAACAGAATGCAAATTGAAACTGCACGTAGGAGGTAACCTGTATTGTTGCAGGAGAAGTTTGTAGCAGATGTTGGGTGTCAGAAATAGCGAACAGTTTTGGAAGATTGGAATGTTGAACTCCTCTGCTAGTGAATAAAAAAAGGCTTTTATAGGTTGGCCAGTCAGGGCACTAGTAGTGCTAATGCTCGCAATGCCAATAACCTGGGTTTGGGAATGAACCCAAATCATTGGAGGGCAATCCCAGGGAAAAGGATCGAGCATCCTACAGGATGGTCTCCTCCTTGGGGGAGAAAGAATTTGCCCATGCTGCTGTGTGACCACCAGCTGGGTGACCATGGTGGCAGTGCAGTTACACATGTTACTCAGGAGGGAGGCGATGCTGACTGGCTGCTCGGTGCTTTGCCATGCTGGCGTACGCACTTCCACTCTTAGCCCCACCTGACATAACTGTGGTTGGGGGGGCCATAGGAGAAAACAACCTAGCAGCATCATGGGATGACATGCCAGCAGTACTCTTGAGCGCTGATTCGCCACCTACCCCCTGAAAGTATATGTCAATGGGGAGCAGGGGCAACTCCCTATCACCCCACCTCAGAAAGGCAAGTCCAAGGTAAGAGGGGACAGGGTAAGCAATAAAGAGGGTGTGGGTGGGACTGGGAGGTTGCAAGCTAGAATGCAGTTGGGGCAGCTCTGGGAGGGATACATGGGGCTACCTTGGGGCATTTGTGCAGAAATGCCTTTTTCTTGGTCCAGAAATCTGATTTAGACTCGACCCTTGCACAGGGTGATAAGGAACACCCTCTCTTTGTTTACACTTTTTACAGGGACCGCACCATGCAGAGCTGTAGTAATCACTAGGGCTGTTCATTCTAATCTCACAATTGTAATGGCAAGAATCTGCATTATGCTAATTATCTGAGCTCTCTTGCTGTAGGGGCAATGAAATATTACACTACAATTGTAGTTTGGAATTTGGGTTTTAAAATTTGACTTTTTTTTTACTACAACTAGGATTACAAGTGAGGTGCTATTCTCAATTCTTTGGTCACATTTATATCAGTTGATGCCTTTTTACAGCTCAACAGTCAACAGTCATGTATGCTTTATACAGTATACAACAGGGCACTCAGTCTGCTGCAAATTGTGGCCGTTATGAATAACATATAGACCTTCCAAACAGGTACAGGAACAGGTACAGGTTGCCATCTTGTCTCTCAGAAGATCAAGTAAGTTTTAAGGTTTGGGGGATATACAAGCTGACTTTCGTCTAACCCTGGCAAAAAGAAACACAGGTGAGGGGGTACAGGCAAAGTGGGCAAGCATTAAGGATGCAATATTTGAAGCAACATCTCATTGTGTCAGACAGAAAAGAAAGTGCAAAAGAAGAAGGAAACCACTTTGGTTCTCAAATACAGTAGCAGAAAAGGTCAGAGCCAAAAGGCTGGCCTTCAGGAAATATAAGGGAACACAGTGGGATGGAGATAGAGAGGCATACCAAACTGTCCTAAGGGAAGCAGGGAAGGTAGTAAGGCAGACAAAGTCCCAAACTGAGAAAACATTAGCACGAACAGTAAAAGAAGGTGACAAGACTTTCTATAGATACATTAGTGAAAGGAGAAAGTCCAGAGGGAGTATTGCTAAGCTCAAAGGAGAAAAGGGGGCATGTGAGGAGGAGGACTCTGTAAAAGCATATATTCTAAATAGATACTTCTGCTCAGTATTTACTGAAAAGAAGGTAGGGCAGGGCCCATAGCTCAGCACCATGGACACAGAAGGGAGGGAGGGAGGTGAGCACTACTCCCTTCATGAAATAAAGGGTCGTACAAGAGCTCACTAAGCTCAGGGTGGACAAGGCAATGGGACCTGATGGCATACATCCCAGGGTACTTAAGGAGCTAAGGGTGGAACTAGCAGAACCATTAGCAGAACTGTTTAGTGAGTCTCTGAGCACTGGAGAGGACCCAGAAGACTGGAGAAGGGCTCATGTTATCCCGCTCCACAACAGTGGTAGCAGGGAGGAGGCAGGGAACTACAGACCAGTCAGTCTTACCTCAGTAGTGGGCAAGATTATGGAGGCACTTCTTAAGGAAAGGATAATGCAACACCTGGAATCCATAGGGGCACAGGATCCAATACAGCATGGGTTTACAACAGGAAGGTCCTGTCAAACTAATCTCATAGCTTTCTTTGACTGGGTAACCAGAGTGGTGGACCAAGGGAAAGTAGTTGATGTCGCCTACCTTGACTTCAGCAAAGCTTTTGACACTGTTCCACATAGAAGATTGATAAATAAGCTGGGTAGGCTTGGGATGGGTCAGACATTGGTCAACTGGGTGGCAAACTGGTTGACAGGCAGAAAACGGAGAGTGGTGGTAAATGGTATACAGTCAGAAGAGATGCAAGTCACAAGTGGGGTACCTCAGGGATCAGTCCTGGGGCCAGTCCTCTTCAATATCTTCATTAGTGGCATTGAAGATGGACTAGAGGGTAAGGCTTGTCTGTTTGCAGATGACACCAAGATCTGCAACAGAGTAGATGATCCAGATGGGGTGGGCAGAATGAGAAGAGATATGGATAAACAAGCAAAATGGTCAGAAAAGTGGCAACTTGGATTTAATGCAAAGAAGTGCAAGATCATGCACATAGGGAAGAGAAACCCTGCAGCAACCTATAGGCTGGGAGGGGATTAGCTGGCAGTCACAAAGGAAGAAAGAGATTTGGGCATCATCATCATCACCAATGACCTGAAATCATCCAAGCAGACCTCTAAAGCAGTAGGTAAGGCTATTGGGATATTAGGGTGTATTAGTAGGGGTATCACAAGTCGTAAGAGGGAGGTAATACCTCTTTAAAAGACACTGGTTAGGCCCCATCTGGAGTACTTCATGCAATACTGGAGGCCACACCTGCACAAGGACATTAACCAAATTGAGGCAGTCCAGAGAAGGGCAACCAAAATGGTACAGGGACTGCATCAGAAGACATACGAGGACTGATTAGCAGAGCTCAATATGTATACTTTAGAGCAAAGGAGGGAGAGAGGTGATATGATCGAAACATTCAAACACCTTAAGGGCATTAACAAGGTGAAACAGTCTAACATGTTTAAATATAAGAAAAACAGCAGGACAAGAGGACACAGCATGAGATTAGAGGGAGGCCAATTAAGGGGGAATGTGAGGAAATTCTTTTTCACAGAAAGGGTGGTGGATGCATGGAAAGGCCTACCTCAGGAAGTGGTGGCTATGAATACAGTGCAGGGCTTCAAACAGGCATGGGATAGGCATAAGGGAGCAACACGGATGAGTATGAATAGATAGGCCACTGACAGAGCAAAGGCCGATTGCACATTTATAAGGTAGAAAAAGAAATGGACAGACTGGATGGGCCCTGCGGTCCTTATCTGCCATCAACTTCTATGTTTCTATGTTAAGTAAATGAGAGGGTTCACATTCCTGGTCCACTTCATCACTATTACTTCTTTATTGATTCACCACACATGTATGACATAGGTGGACAATGTTTATTGGCATAAATGTCACTTCTTCAGGCCTTTAAAGGAAAACTGCATGTTGTACATTTGATTTTAGTTTATCTGATTACATCTAGCATTCTGTTCCCTGTGTCTGTGGAAAGATTTTTTTTTTTTGCTTTTCCATGCCAGTTTTATGGCCTCTGGGGGTAGCCATGCAGGCTTCTGTTATTGCCTTTGATCTGTTGGAATTTTCCCAGAATGCCTCTGGGAATGATGTCAGTTAGGCCTTGGACTAGAATAAAGAACCCAGGTTCCTAGTTGTAATCTAGTGACAACATTTAAATGCAACTGCCTGTGAATGTTAACCACTGTAAAAGTGTGTTCGCCCTTGCTCCCCAGCCAAAGACAGATTACTCTAAGCAGCAACTGTTGTTATTCTGAATGTGTGGCAATTGTCTTTGTAAAGTGCTGTCACTAGGTAATAATAAAATTGGTACACCTTTGAAGGTCTTAGGTCTAATTGACGTCATTCCCAGAGGCATTCTGGGAAAATTCCAACACATCACAGCAATAAAGGAAGCCTGCATGGCTACCTCCAAGGGGCCATAAAACTGGCAGGGAAAAGTAAAATGTAATGTGAGAGGGCAGTAAGGAGGGCTGGGGGGATACTGGGATGCATAGGGAGAGGCATCACCAGTAGAAAACAAAAAGTTATTATCCCTCTGTACAGACAGCTGGTGAGACCCCATCTGGAGTACTGTGTGCAGTTCTGGAGACCCAATCTCCACAAGGACATAGACAAGATGGAAGCTGTCCAGAGGAGGGCAACTAAAATGGTGCAGGATCTGCACCGGAAGACATATGAAGAGAGACTAAAGGAGCTTAATATGTATAGCCTCGAGGAAAGGCGGGAGAGGGGGGACATGATAGAAACTTTCAAGTACCTCAAGGGAATCAACAAAGTCTGAGAGGGTAGCATCTTTCAAAAAAAGAGGTGTGCAAGAACAAGGGGGCACAATTTGAAGATGGGGGGCGGCTCAGAGGTAATGTAAGAAAGTATTTTTTCACAGAGAGGGTTGTGGATGCATGGAACGGCCTTCTGGAAGAGGTTATGGAGTCAAAAACAGTGGTTGAATTCAAGCATGCATGGGACAGTCATAAGGCAATTCTAGGGGGTGGGGGTAGAAAGAAGTAGGCTGCTGGTTAACTAGGATCTGCAGCTTATCCATTAGGTAGGGAAATGGGCAGACTGGGTGGGCCAAGTGGTTCTTACCTGCCGTCAAATTCTATGTTTCTATGTTTCTAAGTACAGAACCCTGGAAACATTCAGAGAAACAAATCCAATGCACAACATGTGTTTTTATAATTTTTGTACGTAGTTTTTTTAAAAAAATAACTGTGTCCCATCTTGTTACTTGTGTTCAAATTTATATCTTTATATTATTCACTCATATCTCATGTGGTATTCCACCTTGCCTAGTCTAAGGGTGTCGTTCCTTTAAATCACTGTACATGTAGCTGCTTGTGTGACTCCCCATGACAGGGAACTCTTGTAGTCCTTAGACCAGATTCTGCAGAGTCAGGAAGTCACTGCAAGCAATGCATGCAACTATTAGGGATGTGTCATGACTATGACACAAGTAGATAAGTTGCAAAATTTTACTTCTCTGGCAAATCTCCTGCAAAGTTGCAAGATTCACCTTCACGGATAACTACAAATGGTTCACCCATGCTGCAGCGACAAACATTTCGCCGACACCGATTACAGCACTGGCAAAATGTCGCCAAGCACTGCCGCACCAGGCATTTCATCTCCCAAGAGGTACAGCACCAAAGAGGCCTCCAGGGAAATGATCGCTTTTGTGGGGGGCTTTCCCCCCCCACCTCCACAGAACTAAATATAACACCCTCCAGGGTGGGCATGCCCTGAAGGGAGTAGATACCAAGTGGGAGCAAAGGGCAACAGAAGTGAGGGGTTATTTAAAATCAAAGTCACCCCTTTCAATGTTGCCCTTGTTGCCATGACAAAATTGCCACAATCAAATGTACTCACCAACTTGATGGGATACAACTGCAAATTACCCACTATGCCACTTTTTCACTTTGTATTGACTTTTCCAGGGGAAGTAGTACTTTTTCAGGTTAAGTCAGGCAAAGTTATGGTGAAGTTGCAACTTTGCCATCAAATTTGCAGAACTTCTGGAAAAGTGCTACTTTACATGCCAAAACCTTCACAAATTCAATGTTTCAACTTTGAAAATCTGGCAAACTCCACGAGTTATTTCACAAAGTCAAGTATGTCAGCTTTGCACATCTCTAGCCACAAGTCCCCGATTTGTAGCTAAAAATACAATCTGTACACAAAAAATACTTTCAATACCCTATTTCTCAAGGTTGCATAAGTACTGAGGAGCCACCAAAGGTGCGACACAATACCTAGCAGTAAATGACATGTCATAAAATACAGCACCACAAAAGGGCTTAATTGCCATTCAAATGCAATGCTCCTTGCAACATATTGCAGCACTCTGCAGTAATACTGCAAGGTACTGCATTGCATCCTGGCTGACTCTACCATATCACAAAACCCATTTCATTTTCTTCAAACTAGTAGGAGCTGCATGGCATTAATTCTGCTTTTGGCTAAGTTTGCAAAATGTAGAAAACATCATGGCAGAACTCACAAAACTTGTGAAAGCGTTTCGGCAATTAGGGATCAGTGGAAGTGTCAAGACATGTGAAATGTAGATAATTGGTGGAGGAAAGGTTTTGAAAATCTTAACTTTTGCAATAATCTCACAGACCCTTGGACTGTTGTAGATTGGTTGGTGGACATACCTGTCACTTATCAATAGTGTACTGGCTCCAGTGATCATTCAGGTTTTGCTTTGTCAAATACTTTAATTTACTATTATGGAAGTTGGGATGTGCACAATATGTTGTTCCCCCCCATATTTTGTTCACAGCTTCGTAGTATTTTAAATGACAATGCTGAGTTTATTATTGTGTAGTCAAGCATCTGAGGTTATTTCATATACTCATCTTGGCCCTATTTCAACATTTCTCTTCCAGAGACATAGAGCTAAATCTTGGCCATGGGTTAATGTATCTCCTCAACCATAGCATCCCCCATGGCAAGACGGTAAAGGCCTCAAAAGTGGCCATTTAAACAGGGGCAGGACTCACAAAGAAAGACAAAAGTCCCACAGCTGCGGGAAAAAGGCCTGCAGCAATGCGGAAATGCAGTTGCATGATAGTCACAAAGAAATTTTAAGCAAGTGCGGAATTTTGTAAAATCCCCGCAGCTGCGGAAATTCAGCAGCTGCGGAAATTGCGCACATGCTGAAAATCCGCAACTGTGGATCCGCAGCTGCAGAAATAGCTTAGTAGGCACAGCAACAGTGAACTTAATTAGCTGGAACAGCAGACTTTAACAGGGCTGCCATAGAATGAAGCTGAAAGCACCCACAAAGAGACCAGCAACCAGTCCCTCAACTGGGACCACTGCAGCACCACAGGTACCAGCAATACCAAGGCACCACAGTGGCCAACTGTCACTGCTGGTCCTCCCTCCCTGGGGTGTTCCTGTTGCCTGCAGGGGTAGCACTCACTGCTGGCTGGTCAGGCTGTACTGCCTGTAGGGCTCTGTCATGGGCTGCACTGTGTCTGGTGTTTGTTGCCTGTTGCCATATGGCAATGTGTGCTTTTGTTGCTGTTACAGCAGCCACTGTTATACTATCTGGGATGCTATTACCTGTGCCTCACCTCCACCTTAATTGATTCCAATTGCTGGGGCACTACTGCAGTTTGCTGAGGGAGAGTTACACCTCATTCCACTGTGTGTAGCACTTTTTCCTCAGCTGCAGAAAAAAACTGGTTGTGAATAGCCTTTCAGGGACTGTGTCTTACTTATCTCACACCTTTTTTTCCTCAGGGACTTCTGCAGCTGCACTTTTTTCCACAGTCCTTAGTGTTGCTTTCTGCGGCTGGGGAGGGTTTTGTGAATAGCACCCAGTGCAAATTCCCCTTTGTTTCCATAGCTACAGCAATTTTGGGGACTTAGGGAAGATTTTGCACCTTCAGAAAGCTTTGTGAATCCAGCCCAAGGTGTCTGGTCCCAAATTTCAAAGAGCTTATGATGCAGGCCAGTTGTTACCAACCTGATATCCTCAGAAACTCAAAAACATGTTTTAGGCTGGGTATACCTAATAATCTGTGTGGGCTACCCGGGTAAAATGTCATTAGGTATAATAGGCCTATATCTAACTGGGGGTGGACTCATGACATATTTTAAGACACATCTTAATGTCACTGCCATTAATTGTTCTAACACATTTGGCCCATTTCTGGTAATCAGCCATGTTGTCCTCATGTTCTGTAATGCTAAGAAGCTGTATTTATTTTGCATTTCTATCCCTCCTGCAGGTGGCTTAAATGCACTTTCTTCCCTAGTTGACTCAGTGGGTCCTCTAGTGAAAAACAATGAATTTATTCTCCTTATGGACTTCAATTTAAATTGGCTTAGTCATAAAATTAAAAATGTCAAACATTGCCTTAGTAAATTTAATTGATCCATCATAAATCTCATCATCATTGATGGTTGGAGAGGGAGTGCCTGGCTTCTTGTACACACCCCCATCCCCGTTCCCCCATTGGTTGAAACAGTCAATTATGTCCTGTGATGTCCAGTGCCCCCATCCTTGAGCATATGACTTTTTCTGGTGTCTGGCAATGATTCCCTAACCATGCAATTATGGTACTGATATACAGCAAAGGCAGTACATGTGCAGTCCTGGGGCTACAGTCCTAGCATGGTCACCAGGAAAACAAAGTTCAAAGCCCATCATAGCCATTTGCTCACTGTGTGACTCTGAGCAAGTCATTTAACTTCTTTGTGCTTAATTCTACTTAAGTTACAAATCTTATTGACATGTCTGGAGATTGCAGACAATTATTCTCTTGCCCAGAAATGTGTATTAAAAACTTAATGAAGCAACAAAATTGCACATCAAAATGTTTGTACATCTGGTCTCTAAGGTATTTATTACATATGTGAGACTAACCATACATATAGTACCTCATTAAACCCTGACTTCTGCACTGTAGAGTTCTCCTCACTTTATTAATATTTCACACTCACCTTGTTTGTAAGGGGGAGGGGGCCCCATGGGAGAGTAGTACAGTCAATCACTCATAACAAAGTGAAGCAATATTGCACAGGGATTACTTAAAAACAACTGCTTTCAGACTTTGAAAGGAAAAAAATAGCACTTAGTATTTACATCAATATATGTGTCTAATTGGTAGCTAATTTTAGATATTGATGAAGTTCACTGAAGGTTTTGGAAGCCCCACAAATGATAAAAAAAGACTTATGAGTTGTCGTATAATTCTTCGTCTCACGCTGAGCCATGCACTGTTCTCTCCCACTCTCTTACATATTTTATGCTCTATGTCTTCACTAAGGTATTGTAGAAGTGTCATATTTATAAGTTAAACCCTACAGGGACTCCAACAGCAAGAGCCAGATGGAACTGCCACAGTAAGAGAGGATGAATACAACTTTTATTGATTTTTACATAAATACCCCCACGGCTGTCCTATGTGGGGAGAAAAACATGCCTGAGAAAGAAAAGAGGGCAAGAGAAGTTGGTTTTCTTTTGGGATTTTATGCTCCCCTTTGCTTTTATTCTTCTACTATAAGGAGTGCAGAATCCATGAAGAAATCTCATGAGATCATGTGGAGAGGCACAACCCCACTGGAAACCAAGCACCTTTAATACATTCAGTAGAAGAAGAAGGTTGAAAAGAGTGAAAAATGAGTTAATCTGCACTGATGATTGCAGATGTGATGTTATTTATTGTTTTAGCTGCTCTCCCATTGGTTAAGTACAGCATGATGACTAAATTAACCTACTCTTTAATTTGGCTTATCTACTGTCGAGATGAAAACATGCTTATATTGATTGATAGTAGATATGTCATTACCATAACAAAAAACTTATCTGGCAAAATGTATTCTCACTGATGTTCTGTAAAAATGATTTGTCTTCATTTAGAATTTGTCAGTAGCTAAAACAGAAATAATTTATCTTTTGCAAAAAACAACGTTAATGCATCAGTTAGGGTTGATATCAAGCCATAAAAAGGAGGGACAGATGACGTTAGAGTTTCCAGCCCTAACATACTACCCCAGGGGTATTCAACCTTTTTGAGGTTGGGAGCAACATTTTAATTTAAGAGTCAGGCAAGAGCAACAAAATGTGGCCCATGCTGTACCCTTCTCCTGCTAATTACTATGCCCATACTTTCACATAATTACACATATTTATAATGTTTTGTATTTAAAATAATGACAGCAATAATCAATATTGAGTGATTAATCAGGTTTTATTAAGTATTTTTAAAAATAGTTTTCATTTTAAAATCTTTATTCATTGCTACTCCAGCGGGAGTCCCACAATACAGAAATAACAGACAGCCAAACTAATCTCACTTTTAATTTCTCCCTGAAATGTGCATTTACTCTTGAACTTCAGCTACACTATGCAGAAAAAAAGTTCATTGTAAACATATACGAGCTCAGCAACAAAAATAAGTTCTTAGTAGCAGAAATAATTGATAACAGCCAGCCAGCAAGCCAAACTAGTTTTAAAAACATTTCTTAGAGATTTCTCAAATCAGCAGCATTACGTCTACTTTTAACCTTCAGCCATACTGTGCAGAAAAACAGCATTCATTTTAAACATATATGAACTCAGCAGCAGAAATACTTTCTGACAGCAAGCCAAGCTAGTTTTAAAAATGACACACAAAAAAAAAGACAGTACTTACTTAAACTTCTGCATTTAGCTGAGTTTGGAGCTATTTCAATATATGAAACTGCACAATAGGTCCAGTAATATAGCCGTCACTTTATCTCCAAGAAGAACATCAAAGGGACTGCTAATCACATTTAATTAAATTAGCAAATTGGGCAAGTCTGAAAAAAAAAGGCTCATTTTAAACTTCTCCCTTCAATGTGCTCTGCAGCATTATATTTATAATATCCAGCCAAACTAGTCGGCAAATCGGACTACAGATCACAAACTGCAGCCTTGGAGCAGAATGGGGTTTGCCAGAACATCAATAGGAGAGCTAATCGCATTTAATTAAGTAGAGCAGAACGGACCACAAATCGCAAATTGCAGATGATCAGCACCGAGCAGCATTAAAGTAACACATAGTTACTGCAATTAGCACATACTCGAGAATGCAGTATATCTAAAGCGCAGTCAGGGAGCTACAGAGACAGTGCAAATTCAGGGGTGAGAAAGAGCATAATTTGATATGACTGCAAATGCAAAAATTCCCATTTACAGCCACAAAATTAGTGATTTTTACCCGTACCTTCATGGACCACATAAAATGACTTGGCAAGCCGCATGTGGCTCATGAGCCATGGGTTGGACAGCCCTGCCCTACCCCTACCATGCACTCACCAACAGGAGTCAGGGGTGTGCCTTGGAGTCATCAGCCCTAATGCTCACCCCATTCTCCTATACTGTACCCATCTCAGCTTATTTAATTATGGGATGGAGTGAGTATTAGGGCTGATGATCCCAGGGCACACCCCTGATACCTGTTGGTGTGTGCACAGTAGGGGTGGGGTGTTAGGGCTGGAAACCCCAAACATTGTATCTCCCTCCTTTTTATGGTTTGAGAGCAACCCTAGCTGATGCATTAACATACTGTAGTTTTTTGCAAAGAATTTCCTTACTTTTTGAGATAGTATAATGGTATCTTTCCATGCATCCAAACTTTTTGAGATAGTGTAATCATATCTTTAGTTGTCCAATGGAGAGCAGGGCCCTCTGGGCCTTGTGCCCTCAAATCTCCATAGATGTGTATATGTAAGTTTATGGGGAAGCACAATGCCCTCTGGGTCCTGCACTTCCATTTGTAAGGCAACAGCAACCAAACTATCAACATAGCCTTTCTATTACCCCACCTCATCAACCCAATAGTAAAAATGGTCAAATCCCCACCAAAACATAATTCTGCACCACTGCAAGGTAATTCCACGGCAGTGGCACAAGGAGACATTTTGGGCAAGATTTGAAAAATCACAGCAGTCACATTCATGAGGTGGTGTAAAGAAATGGCTATGTTAATAATTTGGGGTAAAAATATTGAAAATTAACAAAGTTATGAGAAAGCATAGGGAAATGTCAATGGATCCACACAATTTTGCCATTTTTGTAAATTTTGCCGCCAAATTTTCAACATACCCTTCTTATGACCCCACCTCATGAACAAGTATGGTGAAAATGTTGAAATCCTGTCTGAAATGTGATTTTGTCAACCAGCTGTGAAATTGCCTTTCAGATTTGCAAAATGACACCCCACTGTTCATGCAGAGGGGTCTCAAAAAGAATATGTTGAAAATTTCGGGGCAAAATATGTAAACATTGCAAAGTTATGCACCAAAGTTGAAAATTCCATTGAAATACAATGATTTCCCATACAATAAAAGATCTTTTTACGTGAGTCAATATACTAAACAAGATCTTTTTTGTATGACACCCATATGAAAAAAATGAATTTCAGTGTTAAAAAACACATTTTAAAGGCATTTATCAAGCATTAAAGTGCAGAATGCAGCTAAGGGGGTTTCAATAAGCAAGTTACATGTATTGATTCCTCCCCAGAATATCATTTTGGGGGTTTCCAAATTTGAATTTCCCTGGCAAAATGGAAAACAAGATGGTGGCCATAAGAAAAATGATTTTCCTCAAATGAAAAATGATGATGTCACTCAAAAAAATAATTCTTTTTTCATTTCATACAGCTATCTTTTAGTGCTTACTAAGCATGCTCAGAAATGATTTTTTGCAAATTTTTAAAATGCAATTACTTAAAAATAGCCTATTATTTCTTCACAAGACTAACAAAAGTCACATCTGTGGGCTAGTCCTTTCCTGCCCTGAAAATTTAAGACCAAGTTTCCAAGCTGTCTGGGCTGTAGGCAAGTTCAAAGAAAAATCTCAGTGAAGTCAATGAGAGAAAATATGCTTTTTTCACCTCTTCAGAACTTGGAAGCCACACATCCACGTAACTTACCACATCCAGAGATCTACTCTGGGTGACGGTGGTGCATGTGAATTTGCATGCAAATCCATTGAATGGTTGCAAAGTTATTAAAGTGCAAAATTTTAAGTTTAACATTGACGTGCCTACCCAACCCTAACTATAAGACGTGACTCCACCTGTATTTTTATATATATATTCTTTCATTGCACAAAAAACTTCATTAATGCATCAGTTAGGATTGAAGTGACAAAAGTAAGGGAATGAGATGTTAGGGTTTCAAATCATACCACCACCCCAAGCCTACCACCCCACTCCACCCCCACCCTCCGCACACCAACTGGCATTGGGGTGTGCCTTGAGGTAGTCAGCCCTAATTGTCACCCCATTCCATGTATAAGGAAGCTGAGATGGTACAGTATGGGAGAATGGGGTGAGAGTTAAGCCTGATGACCCCAAGGCACACCCCAACACCTGTTGGTGTCTGGAGGGTGGGGGCAGTGGGGTGGTAGGCATGGGAGGTGTTAGGGTTTGAAACCCTAATGCCTCATTTCCCCTACCTCTCTTGCTTCTACTCTAACTAATGCATTAATGAAGCTTTTTTGTAATGAATTTCCTTACTTTTTGAGAACTGTAATCTTACCCTTATCTATCAGTCTGTACTGTTTTGTGGTTGCATCTCCCTCCAGGTCCAGCACTCCCATCACACTCCCATCATTCTATAATGGTATCCATTTGAGGGAGCGCAGGGCCCTATAGGCCCTGCTCACCCATCTATCCATAGCTATAGAAACATTGTAATGAACTGCACTCCCAGCACGTCATAATGGAGGGCCCTGCACTGCCATTACTGCAAAATGGTATCTATATGTTGGAGCACAGGGCCCTCTGGACCCTGTGTTCCCACCTACCCATAAGTGTAGAGACACAATGTAGACCTAGAGATATTCTGAGTAATCCTTGTGATGCAAATGGCTCAATATCAGTAACCAAAGCAACCTTGGAAAAAACTCCACCACAGTTGTAACCATGGCATGGCAACCTGCATACATGCTTAGTACACCTAAGGGTGTACTAAGCTGTGTTTAGTGAAAAAAATCCATATCCCGAACTGTTTTCAAGATGTATGTGCTGAAAGGTTCTGCATCTGCCACAATGTTATCTTATGGGAAATTTCCAAACTTCAAAATCTTATAACTGTGGAAACAATGCACATTTTATCACCAAACCAGCAAAAGTCATATCTGTGGAGCAAGCCCTTTCTACCCTTAAAATTTCAGCCCAAAATTCCAAACCATTTCTATGCAGTGAAATGGCAAAGAAATAGTAAACTTTAGAAATCCCTTTTCATGAACTGTCAAAATCCCTTTTCGTGAGGTGTCAAATTTCCTTTCCGTGAGCTGTCAAAATCCCTTTTTGTGATTGTGGGACCAGATGGCCTTGCCAGAAATCCCTTTTTGCGACGCAAAAAAGGGATTTTGACAGCTCATGAAAAGGGATTTGGTTTGTCAGACCAGATGGCCTTGAGGGTAATCCCTTTTCTCTATGTAAAAAGGAATTTTGACACCTCACAAAAAAGGTCTCATGAAAAGGGATTTGAAAAATGAATCCCTTTCATGAGGTGTCAAAAATCCTTTTTCACAATTTAGGGACCAGATGGCCCTTCCAGAAATCCCTTTTTGTGATGCATAAAGGGATACTGACAGCTTGTGAAAAGGGATTTGTCTCACGAAAAGGCATTTTGACAGCTCACAAACAGGGATTTGAAAAATTCATCCCTTTTCATGAAGTGTCAAAATCCTTTTCACAACCAGAATTCCCTTCTACAAGCTGCCAAAATCCCAGGGATTACCCTCAGAGCCATCTGATCTGACAAACCAATCCCTTTTCATGAGCTGTCAAAATTCCCTTTTCACATAGTGAAAATGTATCGGAAGCGAGTCCCGAAAATGAATTTTAAAAATAAAAAAAAAAAACATTCTGAGGCTGTAGTAAAGTAAACCAAAAGCATAGGTTTGCAGAGTACATCCACAGGAACAAAACCCATGCTTGGATGCCTGCAGAAGACATCTCTGAGTAAAGTTATAGGGCCAGATATTCAAAACTTTGCCCCGAGGATAAATTAGCAATGCCCAGCGGGAAAATTTAGCCTGGAGCAAAAAGCAAGCTGTATTCAAAAGGGATAGCCCAGTGCTAATCCTGCTGAATATAGCATGCTAAGGAAGCCGGGCAAACCACTCTGGGAGTGCAGGGCAAAAATAGCCTGAGAATAATACAGCACTGACTATAGCAACAGGGAAGTGCAAACTGCAACTGCAGCTCATTAGACTCTGTAGCAAGCCAGTGTTGCAGGTGGAGAACATTGTGTTTGATTGCACAGAGACATCTCACAGCTACTACAAACAGCAATGTAAGCCACACACTACAGAACTGTGCTATTCTGAAGTGAAGTTTGCCCGGGGCTAACCTGATTGCACAGTGCTAACACATTAGCCCAGTGCAAACTGGTTAGCCTGGGGCAAATGGGAGCTATAGTCAAAGCTTCCATGCAAATGAGCCTACTTAGGTAATCCGTGGGCAAATAGGCACATTTGCATCTCATTATGTGCTGCTTAGCGATTACCATGCAGTTTGCCCGGTGCTACTGTATGGTGCACATAGCTCCACCTTTTGGTCAGAATGGAAGTACAGGCAGGACGCCCCAGGCCAAGGCATGCCCACAGCATCCCCTCTTGGTCAGAATGGAAGGATAGGCTGGAAGCAGCAGGAACACAGTTGGTGCATACAGACCTCCCAGCCCCATGCCTCCTGAATCAGGGACAGGGCTTACAAGAACAGGGACAAAGACCCCACATCAGGGACACAACTCACAAAGTGGTACTATTCACCCAGAAATATGATAGAATAAGGGGATCAGTGTAAGATGTATTGTTTGAAGACTATACCATCTGTAGCTTTAATGTTTGACATTATGTTATGCTGACAATCTCCACTGTTCAGTCATAACAACACACATTACACGAGGGTCAGAGAACAAATGTGAGGCAAATTCAGGGATGTCCCTGAATATCAGGGACAGTTGGAGGTATGGATCCCCCCCAATGAATCCCGACCCCCATTCCACATAATGAAACATAATATTCCCTGGTAGTCCAGTGGTACCCCCACCCCTCCAGCACGAATCCCAACCCCGTAAAATGTTAAGAAATGATTTTTCCTGGTAGTCTAGTGGTCCCCACCCCTGCATGAATCCTGACCCTGTAAAATGTTAAGCAATCATTTTTCCCTTGTAGTCTAGTGGCCCCCCCCCACACAAATCCCAACCCCATAAAATGTTAAGACATACTTTTTCCCTGGTAGTCTAGTGGTCTCCCCACCTGGCAGTGATGCTCCCATTCATCAATATAGTCTCCCAGGAATAGAGCCGGCAACCGGCTCAGCCCTCCTCTCACCACCACGGCCAGCCACCAACTGAGGTACAAATGAGCGCTACTGTAATGAAGTAGCGCTCATTCGTACCTCGGTCGGTTATTGATTTTCAAATAAATTAATAAATATGTATGTATGTAAGTAGGTATGTATGGATGCATGCATGTATGAATGTATCTGTATATAAGTATAAATGTGGGTATGTATGTATCAGTATGTACAGTACAGATGTGTCAAGCCAGGATGAAGTGCAGAAATGCTGCAGAATATCACAGAATACTGCAATTTACTGCAGGGGCCGTTGTAAGTCAATGGCAAGTAAGCCCTTTCCTCATGCAGGTATTTGTGACATGTCATTACTGCAAGTTAATGCACTTCATCTTGGCTGACACATCTGTATGTATGTGAATATATATGTATATGTACAGTATATGTATGTGTATGTGTATATGTACATGTAACAGATAATCCACTACAGGGTGTGCAACATGTTCTAATATATGTAGGCCTTGGGTGTATCAGGCTCCTTCCTATTCTACATCTACACTGCAAATTATTCCACCAGTGTTGGTCTCTTTAGTTGCACATCAAAGCCACGGATTGTACCTTTATTTAGCTGCATTTCATTTTTGTGTGCAGTTGTAATATACTTAATTGTACTTTGTACTTTACTTTGTACCAGTCATTAATACTGTGCATGCTTTTACTATTGTATTTCCTGTTCCCTCTCCCCCAGGTCACACCTGTAAATGAGCCTTGGCTCAGTGTGCTTTTCCTGGTTATCAATTTTCAAATAAAAAACTAAATCTGCAGTTTGTTTGAAAGCTTCTGTGTTTTTCTTTGATTTCAACTGCTGGCTTTCGAGCTACACTTGCAAATGTGATGTCACCAGCATTGTAAAAGCTGCACTCTGACTTGTTCATTATTACACTGTGATGATAGTTACCTTCAAAATGTCCACTGTGTCACCAGTAACAAAATATTTTTGATGAGTTGATGTTTAAGCAATAATGCATGACAGGGCATGTGTTGTTGTAGGATTTAGACACACCTTGTATGGTGTGTCACGAGGTGCAAGAAGTGTGTAAATCCCACCACTACACATGCCCTGAAGTGCATTATTGTGATTATTAAATGAATCTATTAAAAATTTAAATAAAAATGAACTATGTTCAGAGAAAAGTAAACATCTGATTACTAGGATCTTTGCTGGTTGTCTTTTGAAGGATTTATACACGGTCATGTGATGTGTTTTGACCAATGAGGTTACAGGACTTTCAAGACACATTTTATAATACTGATGTCACTAGCCAACATGTCACATGTATCTTGTCATTTTTACACCCATTCGTGTTGTGTATCAGTGAGAGGCTATATAATGGGTATGCATGTTATACAAGGAAATATAACCCCATCAGTGGATATATGGCCTCTTATGCTACACATACCCATCATATGTTTAATATAATAAATGGTAGGTTGTTGTAGCTTTTACCTGCTTCTGTTGTTGGGTCCATTCATTGCTGACTCTGAGCTATGATTGGAGCCATTTCTGGGTCTGCCTTGGTTCTGTGCCCTCTGTGTTTCTGTAGTCTAGTGGCATTTTGGTAAAGACCTCTCTTTTGGTCCATTCTTGTTTCTGTAGTGTAGAGTTCCCTGATAAAAGGGGGGAGTGTCCAGGCCAGGCATCCTTTAGATCATTGGTGGGTTAAAGTTTTGTGGAGGTGCAGAGCAACATCTGAGGTCAGTTGGGAGGATGGTTTGTGGTCAGGGAGCAGAGGAGCAGTGTAAATGGAGGTTATGATAATGGGAGACTTCAACATTGCAGATTGGTCATTACCAGCAGGAACATACGTATGACAGAACTAGACACATAGTGGATTCCTTGCAGGGGGAGGGCCTCAAACAACAAGTACAACAACCCACAAGAGACAGGGCTATCCTAGATCTAGTACTGACTAATGAGGAAAGGATCACAGATCTCCTGGTAGAAGGTCACCTGGGGGCCAGTACGGTTCAGTTTGACTACTAGAACCAAATCATTCCATTCCAAGGCAAAAATATGGGATTTCAGAGGAGCTGACTTTGATAGGATGGCCAACAGAGTTAAGCTAACCCTGACAAAAAGAAATACAGGTGTGGGGGTACAGGCAAAGTGGGCAAGCATTAAGGATGCAATACTTGAAGCAACATCCCATTGTGTTAGAGAGAAAAGCAAGAGCACAAGAGAAAGGAAAAGGAAACCACTTTGGTTCTCAAAAACAGTAGCAGAAAAGGTCAGAGCCAAAGGACTGGCCTTCAGGAAATATAAGGGAATGCAGCAGGATGAAGATAAGGAGGCATACCAAACTTCCCTAAGGGAAGCAGGGAAGGCTGTAAGGCAGGCAAACACCAAAACCAAAGAAACACTAGCACGAACAGTAAAAGAAGGTGACAAGACTTTCTATAGATACATTAGTGAAAGGAGAAAGTCCAGAGGGGGGTATTGCTAAGATCAAAGGGGATAAGGGGGAGTGTGAGGAAGAGGACCAAGGAAAGGCATCTATCCTAAATAGATACTTCTGCTCAGTATTTAATGAGGAGAAGGTAGGGCAGGGCCCACAGCTCAGCACCATGAACACAGGGGGAGGGAGGGAGGCGTGCACTAGTCCCTTCACAAAAGAAGGGTCCTACAAGAGCTCGCTAAGCTCAGGGTGAACAAGGCAATGGGACCTGATGGCATACATCCCAGGGCACTAAAGGAGCTAAGGGTGGAACTAGCAGAGCCATTATCAAAACTGCTTAGTGAGTCTCTGAGCACAGGAGAGGTCCCAGAAGACTGGAGAAGGGCTCATGTGATTCTGGTCCACAAGAGTGGTAGCAGGGAGGAGGCAGGGAACTACAGACCAGTCCATCTTACCTCAGTAGTGGGCAAGATTATGGAGGCACTCCTTAAGGAAAGGATAGTGCAACACCTGGAATCCATAGGAGCACAGGATCCAAGACAGCATGGGTTTACAAAAGGAAGGTCCTGTCAAACTAATCTCATAGATTTCTTTGATTGGGCAATCAGAGTGGTGGACCAAGGGGGAGCAGCTGATGTCACCTACCTTGACTTCAGCAAAGCTTTCAATACTGTTCCACATAGAAGAGTGATTAATAAGCTGAGTAGGCTTGGGGTGGGTCAGAAGTTGGTCAACTGGGCGGCAGGCAGAACACAGAGAGTGGTGGTAAATGGTATACAGTCAGAAGAGAAGCAAGTCACAAGTGGGGTACCTCAGGGATCAGTCCTGGGGCCAGTCCTCTTCAATATCTTTATCAGTGACATTGCAGATGGACTGGAGGGTAAGGTTTGTCTGTTTGCAGATGGCACCAAGATCTGCAACAGAGTAGATGATCCAGATGTGGTGGGCAGAATGAGAAGAGATCTGGATAAACTGGCAAAATGGTTGGAAGAGTGGCAAATGGGGTTTAATGCAAAGAAGTGCAAGATCATGCATATAGGGAGGAGAAACCCTGAAGCCACCTATAGGTTGGGAGGGGAGTTGCTGGCAATCACAAGGGAAGAAAGAGACGTGGGCATTATCATCACAGATGACCTGAAATCAGCCAAGCAGACCACTAAAGCAGTAGGTAAGGCTAGAGGGATGTTGGGGAGTATTAGTGGGGTATCACAAGTGTGAGAGGGAGATAATAATCCCTCTTTACAAGACACTGGTTAGGCCCCATCTGGAGTACTGAATGCAGTACTGGAGGCTGCATCTGCACAAGGACATTAACAAAATAGAGGCAGCCCAGAGAAGGGCAACCAAAATGGTGCAGAGACTGCATCAGAAAACATATGAGGACAGATTAATGGAGCTCAATATATATACCCTAGAGCAAAGGAGGGAGAGAGGTGATATGATCAAAACATTCAAACATCTTAAGGGCATTAACAAGGTGAATGAATCTAACATGTTTCAATATAAGAAAAATAGCAGGACAAGAGGACACAGCAAGAGATCAGAGGGAGACCGATGAAGGGGGAATGTAAAGAAGTTCTTTTTCACAGAAAGAGTGGTGGATGCATGGAACGGCCTACCTCAGGAAGTGGTGGATATGAATACAGTGCAGGGCTTCAAACAGGCATGGGATAGGCATAAGGGAGTAATAAAGATGAGTATGAAAAGATAGGCCAGTGACAGAGTACAGGCACATTCATAAGGTAGAAAAATGGGCAGACTGGATGGGCCTTGCGGTCCTTATCTGCCATCAACTTTGCTTGCTCCTGCTACCTCCAATCATGGACTGCAATCTGCAGATAAAACTCTGCTGAAGGTGGCTAGATGCCATACATCTAAAGGAGCATGTGCCTTTCAGTGCGTGGCCCCTCAACTCTGGAACTCCCTTCCTCTTAGCCTTAGACTATCGGAGTCCCATCTCTGCTTCAAAAGGGAATTCCGTCATTATCTATTACTTGCCAACATGTGCACTTGCTTTGACCCTACTTGATAGCACTTTCCTCCTCCCATTTTTCTAGTTACCTTTCCTTATTTCTCTTCTATCTTTCTTCATTACTTGTCCCACTACCACTACTACTACCACTACAGTACAAGTCACATTAAACTGTTCCATCAACTCACTGGTGTAGTATTTTGTTTGTGATGCTACTGCAGTGGCAACTCAAGCTGTTGAAGCTTTCAACTGTTTTCCAACCATTCTTCACAGCCTATTCAACTCACTTGTAACTGTTTAGTGAAATGGCAGTAGCTGTTTTGCAGTGTTTATGCAATGCATTTTCATGGCATTGTTTATAAGTATCACAGCATTCCTTATGGCTAGTGCACTCACCCGGTCAACAAAAAATAAATAAATAAATGTTTCTTGTTTCTATATGTGTTGCTGGATCTGTGGAGCCAGTGGAGTAACTGGCTTGGTGGCAGCAGCATTCAAGGGAGGAGAGAGCTGGAGCTTCAAAAGAAAGGTGGCTGGTAAGTATGGGAGGCCGGGGGTGGGTTCATATGTGCTCCCTACAGCCAACATTAAACTGTGTTTTTTTATGTGGAGAGCTGTGTGTGGTGGGGGGGAGGGGGTTGTTGTATGTTCCTTGCAGTTCTTATCAAACTTTAGTTTTTTTATGTGGAGGGCTGGGTGTGTGTGAGGCAGGGCGAGGGTTGCCTACAAACAGGATTTCGGTGTTTGGGGTGAGTGCTTCTGGACTGGGGAAGGGGAGTTTTTCCCATTATAGAGCCTTAATTGGGGGTCCTAATTAAGTGGTTATAGCTGTATACCTCCTGTATGCCTCTGGAGATATATAGCTACAATTTGTGAAGCATATGGGAAAATGTATGTTGATTCCTTTAGTGGAAAAAAGCCAGCCATATACAAGTCGGAAGGGAAACAAAGGGGAAGAAGAAATACGAGAATAACAGACAAGGCTCAAAATTGCAAAGGTGGTGGTCAGGTGGGGAAAGGCAGATATGGAGCTGCAGATTGCTGAGAGTGTGAAAGTAAGAGATAAAGACATTTTAGGTATATTTGGGAAAAAAAGAAAGCAAGCTAGCATTGTCAGGCTAGTGGAGGGGAAGGGTAGTGGAAGATGATAAGCAGCTGCAAATGCACTGAACAATTACTTCTGCTCAGTATTCATGGTGGATAATGACAGCCCCTAACAGGGAGCTGGATCAAGGCAGCCGTGGGTGGGGGGGTACAAGCAGTGGGGAGGGTAGTGATCATGGCTGAATGGGTAAGAAAGGGGCTGAAAGCCTACAGGGTGGATAATGATCCGGAGACCATACCTGGTTATAGGAACAGTGTGGCACATAAAGGAGAGGCTTGTACTGCAAAGATACTTTTTGCAAAACTAATTAATTGTCAAAGTGGAGGCCACATTCTTGAGATAGACTGATGGCAGGCACTCAACCTTGCAGCCGATACCCACTCCTTTATAGCAATCTTTGAAGATATATTTGTTCTAAGTTCTTTGTACTTAGTATTTACTACTTAGTAAGTTCACTTGATCTAGAAGTGGGTAGCCATCTGGGAACAAGCGACCACCAAACAGTGTGGTTCACGATAAACTTAGCTGTAGAGTCAAGCCACAAAAAAGTGAAGGTACTGGACTTCAGGAGGTCTGATTTTGTCAAAATGGGAGAGTGCCTCAGAAAAGCACTAGCAAACAGGCAAGAAGGTGGGGTGGAGCAACAATGGGGAAACATCAAAACCGCCATCACAGAGGCAACAAGCCTTTGTGTGAAGCAAATAAACAAATCAAAACGAAAGAAAAAAATACTATGGTTCTCAAAAGAAGTGGCGGGGAAGGTAAGGGAAAAAAAGATAGCATTCAGGAAGTATAAGGAAACACAGACGGAGCAGGACAGAGAACTGTACCAGTTAAAGCAGAAGGAAACAGGTAAGGCAGTCAAAATAGCAAAGGCCCAAACTGAGGAAAAGATAGCCAACTCGGTTAAGAAGGGGGATAAAATCTTTTATAGGTACATTAGGGAGCAAAGAAAGACTAAGGCAGGGATACTGAGGCTGAACAAAGAGGAAGGTGGTTGGGCAGAGAGCGACAGTGAAAAAGCAGGGATACTGAATGAATACTTCTGCTCAGTATTCACAATGGAAAAGCAGGGGGAAATACCTAATCCAGTCAATAGAAGCACTCTGGATAGGGGGGGTTGATATTAGTCCTTTCACAGAAGAAAGGGTTCTGAAAGAACTCTTAAAACTGAAGGTGGATAAAGCAATGGGGCTTGATGGGATTGGCCCCAGAATTTTAAAAGAACTAAGGAAAGAACTAGTAACACCACTGACTACCCTTTTTAATAAATCATGGGAGGATGGGGTGGTACCGGAGGACTGGAGGAGGGCAGATGTGATTCCCCTTCACAAAAGTGGGAACAAGACAGAGGCAGGTAACTACAGACCTGTCAGTTTGACCTCGGTGGCAGGGAAAATGATGGAATCACTTCTGAAGGAAAGAATAGAAACATAGAAACATAGAATTTGATGGCAGATAAGGACCGCTTGGCCCACCCAGTCTGCCCATTTCCCTACCTAATAGATAAGCTGCAGATCCTAGTTAACCAGCAGCCTACTTCTTCCTACCCCAACCCCCTAGAATTGCCTTATGACTGTCCCATGCATGTTTGAATTCCACCACAGTTTTTGACTCCACAACCTCCTTCGGAAGGCCATTCCATGCATCCACAACCCTCTCTGTGAAAAAATAGTTCCTTAAATTACCTCTGAGCCACCCCCCATCTTCAAATTGTGCCTCTTGTTCTTGCAAACCTCTTTTTTTGAAAGACGCTACCCTCTTGGACTTTGTTGAGTCCCTTGAGGTACTTGAAAGTTTCTGTCATGTCCCCCTCTCCCTCCTTTCCTCGAGGCTATATATATTAAGCTCCTTAAGTCTCTCTTCATATGTCTTCGGTGCAGACCCTGCACCATTTAGTGCCCTCCTCTGGACAGCTTCCATCCTGTCTTGTCTTTTGGAGATTGGGTCTCCAGAACTGCATGTAAGTACTCAGATGAGGTCTCACCAGCTGTCTGTACAGAGGGATAATAACTTCCTGTTTTCTACTGGTGATGTCTCTCCCTATGCATCCCAGTATCCCCCAGCCCTCCTTGCTGCCCTCTCACATTGCTTACCACCTTTAGGTCATCTGATATGACTACCCCCAGGTCTCTTTCCATTTTTGTTGTTGTTAGTATCTCACCCCCATTGTGTACTCTTCCCTGGGTTTTGTTTCCCAGGTGCATTACCTTGCACTTCTTAGCATTGAATCTAAGCTGCCATACATTTGACCATTCCTCTAACCTTGCCAAGTCCCTTCTCATCCTTTCCACCCCACCTTGTGCATCAACTCTATTGCAGATCTTTGTGTCATCTCAAAGAGACATACTTTTCCTTCCAGTCCCTCTGCAATGTAGCTTATAAAGACATTGAAGAGGACCGGTCCTAATACTGAACCCTGCGGTACCCCACTAGTAGCCCCTCTTTCTTCAGAGTGGACTCCATTTACTATTACTCTCTGTGTCCTATTCTCCAGCTAATTCTTTACCCAGGCTGTCATCTTGGGACCCACTCCCAGGCTGGCTAACTTGTATATTAATCTTTTGTGTGGGACTGTGTCAAATGCCTTGCTAAAGTCTAGGTAGGCCATGTCCACAGCCACTCCCTGATCTACTATTTTGGTCAACAAAGAAATCTATCAGATTCATCTGGCATGACCTTCCCCGCTGTGAATCCATGCTACCTTGGGTCCTGTGCCCCTCTGGCCTCTAGATACTCGACAATTCTTTCCTTCAGAAGTGATTCCATCATTTTCCCCATCACTGAGGTTAAACTAACAGGTCTGTAGTTTCCTGCTTCTGCCTTGCTCCCACTTTTGTGAAGGGGGAATCACATCTGCCCTCCTTCAGTCCTTGGGTACCACCCCATCCTCCCATGATTTGTTAAAGAGGGTAGTCAGTGGTGTCACTAGTTCTACCCTTAGTTCTTTTAGAATTCTGGGATGAATCCCATCAGGCCCCATTGCTTTGTCCACCTTCAGTTTTAAGAGTTCTTTCAGAACCCTTTCTTCTGTAAATGGGCTGGTGTCAACTTCTGTATCCAGAGTGTTTATACTGTTTGTTTTATGCACCTCCCCCTCTTCATTTGTAAATACTGAGCAAAAATATTTGTTTAGTATCTCTGCCTTTTCACAGTCACCCTCTTCCCACCCTCCCTCCCTTTATTATTGAGTACCTAGAAGCCAGTGGGGCACAGGACCCAAGGCAGCATGGATTCACAGCAGGAAGGTCATGTCAGACAAATCTAATTGATTTTTATAACTGGGTGACCAAAGCAGTAGACCAGGGAGGGGTTGTGGACATGGCCTACCTAGACTTTAACAAGGCATTTGACACAGTCCAGCACAAAAGATTAATAAACAAATTAGCCAGCCTGGGAGTGGGTCCTAGGGTGGTAGCCTGGGTAAAACACTGGTTGGACAACAGGACACAGCGGGTAATAGTAAATAGAGTCCACAGTGAAGAAAGGAGGGTTACTAGTGGGGTACCGAAGGGTTCAGTACTGGGGTCGGTCCTTTTTAATGTCTTTATAAGTGACATTGCAGAGGGACTAGAAAGGAAAGTACGTCTCTTTGCAGATGACACAAAGATCTGCAACAGGGTTGATACACAAGATGGGGTGGAAAGGATGAAAAGGGACTTGGCAAGGATGGAGGAATGGTCAAATATATGTCAGCTTAGATTCAATGCAAAGGAGTGCAAAGTAATGCACCTGAGAAACAAAAACCCAGGGGAAAAGTACACAATGGGGGGTGAGATACTGACAACAACAAAAATGGAAAGGGACCTGGGGGTAGTCATATCAGATGACTAAAAGGTGGGCCAGCAATGTGAGAAGGCAGTAAAGAGGGCTGGGGGGATACTGGGATGCATAGGGAGAGGCATCACCAGTAGAAAACAAGAAGTTGTTGGCCCTCTGTACAGACAGTTGGTAAATCCACATTTGGCGTACTGTGTAGAGTTCTGGAGACCCCATCTCCACAAAGACATAGACAAGGTGGAGGCTGTCCAGAGGATGGCATCCAAAATGATGCAGGGTCTGCATCAGAAGACATATGAAGAAAGACTAAAGGAACTAAAGATGTATAGCCTTGAGGAAACGAGGGAGAGGGGGCACATGATAGAAACTTTCAAATACATCAAGGGAATCAACAAAGTCCAAGAGGGTAGCATCTTTCAGAAAAAGAGATGTGCAAAACAAGGGCACAATTTGAAGATAGAGGGGGGTCAGCTCAGAGGTAATGTGAGGAATTATTTCTTCACAGAGAGGGTTATGGATACATGGAACAGCCTTCCTGAGGAGGTCGTAAGTCAAAAACAGTTGGGGAATTCAAGAATGCATGGGACAGACATAAGGCAATTCTAGTGGGGGGTAGGAGGAAGTAGGCTGTTGGTTAACTAGGATCTGCAGCTTATCTGTTAGGTAGGGAAATGGGCAGACTAGGTGGGCCAAGTGGTCCTTATCTGCCATCAAATTCTATGTTTCTATGTTTCTATACCATGCACTATTCTGCCTGCTCATGTACCTGCTTTTGCCTTTTCCTCCCCTGGATGCACCTGGAAATGAGCCTCGGCTTCCTGTGCCTTTCCTGGTCACCAATTTTTTTAATAAATAAAATAAATATTTTTTATGCAAATTCTGAATAATTTCATATATAAAGAATGAGCTACTGTAAAACTGATTTTGAAAGCCTGTGGTCAATCACCAAAGAATTCCATGATTTTATCTACTACGATTATAATACAGCAGTTGCTGGCCACTTCTGTTGAACTGTAATGTTCTCTATCATTAAATACTCTAGGCCAGCACTGCGAATTTTTCAAACATCCTTCAAATAAAGGTAAACTGGGAAAGATACGAAAGAAAAGGTACTATATTAATAAAAAACTGAGGATTTTAAAATGCATCGCAGATTGCAAACACCATACAGCTGTTGCTTTCTTTATCAAGTTCACAGTGGGACACTAATGACTATACAGGAAATGTTATGAGATAACATTAGGCTATAAACCTATTTTTCTTCCCACTGGAGCTTAAACATGTGCATCTAAGCAGCACAGTCAGCTGCACAAAAGGACAATTGTCTCCTGATGGTAGGATCTATTCCAAGACAGAACACAATCTAAATCTTTCATCTACTGTACCACATTTCAAGAGTTTTGAATAAGTTCCAGCTGAAGTGTTTGCAAAAATGATCAACATCCTTCTGCTGTACACCATGTTCTCAATGGTTAGGCAAAACCTGTTCCAAAAACAGAATCTTCTTTAAATTTTTCTGGTTCTAAAATTTAGAACGAGCATTTGTCAATGCCGAATGTTTCCTTGCATGGTGGAACTGGAAGACAATGACAGGAGGAGAAGAAGTGTAGAGGAGGGCCCCAGGGCAGAGTTTAACCATTCTGGGGCCCTGTGTGAAACATCTCACTGGGGTCCCTCTCCATTTCATGTAACCACCTATACTTTGTGTGCCTTCTCCCACAAAGCTTTGCACTATGTCATGATATGATGGGTCTTTGGATGCTGGGGAGGAGTAACAGAACAGCTAGCTCTCCAGTGACAGTGTAGGCAGAAACAAACTGGGCAGAGTCACTCGTAGGGGCCATGTGATCCTTATCTGCTGACTAATTCTATATTTCTAGTTTTCTGTGTTACTAGTGTAACCCCCATACAAATTGCGGTTTACTATAATGTCTTCCTGGGCTCCTAAATGCCCTCTGCCAGGCTGGTGTCCTGTCGTAAGTGTCTTTGTGTCTTTGCATGAGAGTGCCCTATTCAGCCTCTGCACCTATCTCTCTAAGAGAATAGCTAATCTGTGTTCAGAAATTAGTCTGCGCTGGGTCCAAGTGGTTAAGGACTTGCGACCAGCCAGACAGTACATTATTTTGCTCCATTCTGCAGTCGCTATTTGCGCAGAGGGAGTTTATGTAGGAACTGTGATTATTTACTGTGTATGTGCTGTTATAGTGGAGAAAGAGAAGTTTGTCTAAACTGCTTTAAATTGCTGCTCGAAGATTTGAATGGGAGCCACCACGTTAGGTCCTGGACTTCCAGTAATTGGACCAATCGAACCACTGGGGACCTAAAATGGATCCTGCCCCCAGGGGTTCTGTGGGAGAGAAATTCTGTAGTTTTTGTAGTTTTGAGAGTATGAGCCCAAATGGACCTGGGGGGGCCCTTACTGTGTCTGACAGTTCCCTCAGCCAACCAAACCTTTTGGATTACAAAGGAAATGCCTTGTGTGCCAAGAGACAGTGGATCAGTTAGAGTTGGAGGTTGAAGAGAGAACAGCTCGAGCCTTCAAGCAGCTGCTCCTAAAAGGAGCATATGGGAATCGGAGGGAAGAGGCCCAACTTGCCTCCCTGCCATGTTTTCTCCTGCACCGGACTGCCTATTGCAGAAGTTGGACTTGTCTGATTTCCAGCCTGGAACTGCAGTAGAAGAATAGAAGAAGTATTGTTGTATTTGTGATTTGGACTGAAGATTTGATATAGAAGGGAACGTCCCAGCTTGTGAGAAAATCTTACTTGGACAGAAAGCTCAAATGGGCAGACTGGGTGAGCCATAGGCTGTTATCTGCTGACAGTGTCTATGTATCTATGTATGTATCAGCTCACTCACAGCTTGTTACTTTAACATCTAGGCTATACTGCTAGCCCAAAAGGGTGGGGGGGGGGAGGTAATGCAAAACTTTACTGTACTATACAGCAATATTATATCTTATTACAGCAACCTTTTAACATATCAATATAAATGAACACACACACACTTTTTTATTTTATTTATGTATGTCTTTGATAACCAGGTGAGCAATCTGATCCAGAGGACTGTTTTCAGTTGCGACCCGGGCCACGAGCGTGGCAAATACAACAAACATCAATACAATACAGAGATGCAATTAGATCAAAACAGGACTGCCAAATACACAGCAGCTGCAGAATAAGGGGTGCTAGCTGCACATTCGAGCAGACTTGATAGACCTCTAGGCCTTTATCTGCTGGCAAATTTTGTATGTTTGTATGGCATGAGGTCACATTACATAGTAAAAATATTCAGGGAAATCAGTACATACTGGTGTAGACATGTAGTGACATACATTAAGTGGCTATGCAATATAAAAGGCTTAACATGGTGATTATGGTAAAGTATTACATGCAATGTACATACAATCACCAGGGAGCCAAGGAAATAAACACAGTTAAAATGAAGGCTCAGTCTATCACCAGGAGTGGTAAAGGCACAAGTCACTTTCATGGCAATTAATAAATAAACCCTGAACCGCAGATGGCATGAGGGAAATCGCATTTCTGCCAGCATCATCCGATATGGGCTGATGTACATAGCAAGCAACTCAGTCAGCCCAGCTGAGATAGTGTTGGGGAGGGAGAGATCACATTTCTGCCAGCATCATGGGACTCAGTCTGTTAGATCTCAACTTAAGTTAGACAGCCAGAGGGACGGGTGAGTGGATCATATTTCTCCCATAGTAGCATTCCAGTCAACTTAGCTATGGGAATTGGGAAGCCATTCAATTAGAAATAGTTGGGGGGAAGAGAGATATTTTATGCAGGGAGTGGGACCCCTTGCTCAGTACCGACACATTTATTTTGTGTATTTTCACTGGTCTTTATGTAAGTTTGTAACCTCCTTCATGGTCCTGCCAAGTTTACTAACAAGTCAGTTGCCACAACCTGCCCTAACTCTCCCTTGTTTTCATGGAGTTCTGATCTGAACACATCTTGTGTTTGTTGGTTTTGGATGGCCAGAAAAAAAATAAACACAAAGTTCTCAACTCCTAGCCTGTCTCATCCATCCTACTCTCTGTACCATCTACCACTGGATCACTCCCTATCTACTTCACATTTCCTCAAAATGAGCAACAGCTGGAAAAATACAGAGACAAGAGATTTGAGATAAATCACACAGCTTTTGAGCTAATGAGATGGCATTACAAAAACAGTGTTGGTGTCTGGAACATCCGAGGGTCCAGCAACCTTACAGACAGAGAGGGAATCCATCAGGTAGTGACTGAGATGTCTTCAGTGTCAGAGTGGCTAACTTGTACCTCCTGAATGTAAAGTTTCACCCTCCCTTGTACTCCGAGCAGCAGTGTGGTGATCAAGGGGTGACTGTGAGAGGTAAGAAGTTTGTAGCCCTGAGCAGCAGACTACGGGAATCATAGAAACGGTAGTGGCAATTAAACTGAAAGGGATAAAAAAAAATGGAGATTATTTTCCCTTTTCTATGTTTTTTATTTCATGAGCGGGTGGGTGTACAGCCCGGGTGTACAGACAGGGCAGCCAGAGAGGAAGTTCAAGTTGTGAGTCTGACTAGCGCTGAGCATGAGGCTGCGCTAGCGCTATGAATATAAAAAGATAAAGTATTTATCTTTAAGAGGACATGCTTGACAGAGTGGGGCAAAGTAATTTTCTATTCTTAAAGTGGAGACTGCAATATAAACTAAGAGGCTGAAGTGAGGGTGCTCTATTGAGAGGGGTCTGGGAGCTGAAAGTAAAGAAGTAGTAGCGGGGGCCCGAATAAGCATCAAATGGGTGGGTAAGCTAGGCTACCTGGTCACTGGTCCAAGGGAGCAGAGTCATGACGAAGACTAGGACAGCTGTTTGCTAGTGGGCATATGCAAATGAAATGAAGTGTTCTGTCTGATTGGAGCAGCTCAATTGTTTCAAGTGCAGACTGGCTCCCTGCTGTGAAATTCCGACAGCTGTCACACTCAGCTGCAGTGGTGATTGGTGTGTCAGGGACTCTCCAACTGCAGAGAGCTCTGCATTGGACTCATCCCTGCCACACCTCTCAAATGCAGTACTTTCCCAAGGTGTTTCTTGTGCAAGTGCAAGGAAACACAAAACTTAGCTAGCACCCTATAGTATATTGGAAAGGGCTATTGTATATGACATTCAATGAATTCCCAGTGTTACACCCTAGTAGTGATGTTAAACTCTTGTGGTATCATCTCGAGTATCTCACTGCTAAAGTACAACATAGAATATCAATGTGCTTCACTTTCCCTTTCGGCATCACTGATCTCTCATTTCTTTCCCTTATCAGATTCAGATTCAGCTGTCAGTTGTAAAGAGAACAAGCATTTGTCAATGCTGAATGTTGCTTGCTTGTATGTGCTGTTTAGGTATTTGGAAGTGACAGTTTCATGCCTTCCTCCCAAGACATCCACTGTGTCTTTCCGCTCAGTATTCACAGAAGAGTGGGAGGGACAAGGGCCACAGCAGTACAGCAGTTGCCAAGGGGGTGAAGAGGTGGACAAAAGAGTCCTGCAGGAGCTCACTAAATTGAAGGTAGACAAAGCGATGGAACCAGATGGCATACGCCCAAGGATATTAACAGAACTGCGAAGGGAGATAGCAGTACTACTGGCAGCCATGTTCACTGAGTCATTCAACATGAGTGAACTGGAGGAGGCACATGTGGTCCCTCTACACAAGTCCGGCAGCAGGGAGGAGGCAGGGAACAATAGGCCATTCAGCCTCACCTCAGTAGTGGGAAGATCATGGAGACATTGCTTAAAGAAAGGATAGTGGGGCATCTAGATGCCACGGAACCAGGACCATAGACAACATGGATTCACAGTGGGGACATCATGTCAGATAAATCTGGTTGATTTATTTGACTGGGTGACAAAGGAAGTGAATCAGGGTGGGGCAGCGGACAACACTTACCTTGATTTCAGCAAAGCCTTTGACACCATCCCATATATGAGGCTGATAAACTAGCTGGGTAGGCTGGACATGGGGGAAAGGGTGGTAAACTGGGTTAGAAACTGGCTAACAGACAGGAGGCAGAGAGTGGTGGTAAATGGTATGCAGTCTATGGAGAGGGGGTGACCAGTGGGGTGCTGCAGGGATCGGTCCTGGGGCCAGTTCTGTTCAATGTCTTCATTAGTAATATTGCAGAACATCTGAAGGGAATTTTTTCACCAAATTTTCAACATAGCCATTTTAAGACCTCTGCTCATGACCAGTATCACTGTGATTTTCTTAATTTGTCCCGTACATTGATTTCGCACACCGACTGCGCCATTGTGCTCTACATGGGCGGAAACACGTTTTGGGTGAGATGTGAAAAATGACAGCTGTACTACTCATAAAAGGTGTGGTAAAATGGCAATGTTGAAAATCTGGAGTGAAAATATTGAAAATTCACGAACTTACGCGTCGCGTAGGAACTGTCAGCATACGGCTGTAAAACAGTCATTTTGGAATTTTTTCACCAAATTTTCAACATAGTCATTTTAAGACCTTTGCTCATGAACACTGTCACTGTGATTTTCTTAATTTATTCTGTACATTGATTTCACACACCAACTGCGCCATTGTGCGCTACATGGGTGGAAACACGTTTTGGGTGAGATGTGAAAAATGACAGCTATACAATTTATAAGAAGGTGTGGCAAAATGGCAATGTTGGAAATCTGGAGTGAAAATATTGAAAATTCGTGAACTTACGAGCATGCATAGGAACTGTACAACGCACGCTCGTAAAACAGTCATTTTTTGGAATTTTTTCACCAAATTTTCTACACAGCCATTTTAACACCTGAGCTCATGAACAGTGTCACTGTGATTTTCTTAATTTGTCCCGTACATTGATCTTGCACACCGACTGCGCCATTGTGTGCTACATGGGCAGAAACACGTTTTGGGTGAGATGTGAAAAATGGCAGCTGTACTACTCATAAGAAGGTGTGATAAAATGGCAATGTTGGAAATCTGGAGTGAAAATATTGAAAATTCGCAACCTTACGAGCGTGCGTAGGAACTGCACAGCACGCTCATAAAACAGTCATTTTTAGGAATTTTTTCACCAAATTTTCAACATAGCCATTTTAAGACCTCTGCTCATGAATAGTGTCACTGTGATTTTCTTAATTTGTCCCGTACATTGATTTCGCACACCGACTGCGCCATTCTGCGCTACATGGGCGGAAACACATTTTGGGTGAGATGTGAAAAATGACAGCTGTACTACTCATAAGAAGGTGTGATAAAATGGCAATGTTGAAAATCTGGAGTGAAAATATTGAAATTTCGCGAACTTACGAGCCTGCGTAGGAACTGCGCAATGCATGTTCATAAAACAGTCATTTTTTGGAATTTTGGCACCAAATTTTCAACATGGGGTTTTTGGGACCCCTGCTCATGAATGATGTCACTGTCATGGCGGTATTCAGGCCCAAGGGTGATTTCACAGTCACTGCAATCACTACATGAAATCTCCTTCAGGCCCAAATAACGCCATGACAGTGACATCAATCAAGGAGAAGGGGTCCTAAAACCCATGTTGAAAATTTGCAAAAATTCCCAAAATGCCTGAGATATGCAACAAAGTTGAACCCCCATCTAGCCCATTATACAGCTTACCAGCATTTCCTCAGTTCGCGGTTGGCTTTGAAGAGTGCAGATGTGTTCCGGTCCACGAAGATCGTCGCGCGAGTCCGGAGGTAAGTATGGGGTGTGGGGAGGCTGGGTGCGCAGTGGGTGGATGCGGGTTGTGGGGGGTCGGGAGACACGCCCTGCGGGACCGTTTTGTTTTACAGGTTTAAAAAAAAGGCGTCGTGGGGCGTTTGCCATGCTGGGGTGGGCTCCCAGTGTGGCACAAGGGCGTGGGGGGCATTCAGCCGACGAGATTGGGCACCCCCATTGGCCAGAGCTGCTTGCCATGCTGGGGTGGGCTCCCAGTGTGGCACCTACTACTGGGGGGGACGACGCAGCTCAGCCGACGGGGATTGGGCACCCCATTGGCTATACAGTGCGTGCGGGGGCACGCATGCCTACGTGTGGGGGAGCTACGCTTCTTATCGCTGCTCACTGAAGCGTAGCTCCCCCTTTCAACTGTATGCCACTGCATTTTGGAGCGTGTCATAGACAGCTCCAAAATGCATTGGCTTACAGGGGCCGTGCCTGCCAGCTCACTGACTGAATTGGTGGAGGAGGTGACACACCTCCAAAATCTCCGATGATGGCACTATGTTTCTTGCACATGCGTGCAAGCAACATAAAAATGAGTGATCGGTGGTGACTTCCATGGTCTTTTCTAAATCAGACAGTAGTTGCCACCTGCAGTTCACTCGTGAACAATAGAATTGATGCACAATAAACAAGACCGAAACCATCAAGTGCTGTGCACTCTGCATATTGTATTATGACTGCCGGGAAGGGGGCGCTCATGGACATGTTATCAGAAGGGGACATATTTGAGATACCAAGAAAAATGCAATGCCACTGTAAAACAAATTGTGACACTCACCATTATTGTTCAAAGGTGCCCATATACTATAAAAGACGATGGATGGGTAACAGTGGTTGAGATCATGACTACAATACACTGAGGAGCACAAAAGAGGATGAAACACACCTGTAACTTGTCATTCTCGGCATATATATATATGTGTGTTTATAAAATGGGTAAGAAAATACGGTACAAATGCAATGTTTTGATTATACAAAACTTATCACATGACCGTGCGTATATCAGAGCATGACCACACACCTGCACTTTTACCACCCTCCAAAACAATTTTGCCATTTTATAAGATAGACAACCCACTCTAGGGTGTGCGGTCGTGCTCCTATATATGCATGGCCTAGGTGGTTGACACACTCGGCCTGCGGCCTTGTGCGTAACAACACACACCAAGGCATGCATATATCAGAGCACGACCACACACCTTAGAGTGGGTTATCCATTTTATATATACACACACACGCACACACCATACACACATATATATATGTATATACATACATATATATGTGTGTATGTATGATATATATATATATATATATATATATATATATATATATATATATACACACACACACACACACACACACACACACACACACACACACCCTCTCAGATGTGACCAGGCTCTTGCTCACACAATACAGTGCCTCTTAGACATAGGCACCCCCTTATTCACTCCAGGTAACATCAACCACCGCTCTGTATCAGGTTTTACATTTTATATTTGGTAATGTTCTTCCAGAAGTGGAATGTGAAATTGGCAGTAAAAATGGATTACTTGTGCTTATTAATACATAGCAGTCACAGATTATTATTAAATGTAAAATATTTAATATTTACACTAAATTAAAATATACAGAAAACTAAAGGAAATACAGTAACACAAATAAATTTAAAAAAACTAAGCAGTTTGAAACAGAATGAAGCATAGACGGAAACAAAACTTTGTGTTTTTTTAGGAAACAGCAGACTTTTGAAAACCCAGGACTAAGATTTATAAGACCAGTAACTCCTTTTTTGGCTCAGTAGGCATTCGGTACTCCGTCTGTCTCCAAATCTACTGCTGGAGCAAAGACCCACATGGGTAGAGTCCTCAGGAACACCCATCTAGCCATATCATGGGCCTTAGCCCATCCCTTTGTCATATTGCTAGAACCATTTAGCCCACTTTCTTCTAGAGACTTCTGTGCAGAAGCACACATTTAATTGACAAGATTCTGTTTTGGCAAGCCTGACTCTAGATATCCATGTTAATCACTGGCCATGTTCCTAGTGAACCACCCATTACTTTAACTACCTGCTGTTGTGGGCTAGCTACAGTGACAGTGTGGGGTCCATTGTGCACTGCCCTTCCCACAAATGACCAGGCTCCATTCCATTAACAGTCTGAACAATGCCTGTCCTGTTCTCTCTCCCAGGTGAGATTCAGATAAAGCATACATAATAAAAAAAATGTAAAAGAAACTATTTTTTTATACAGTCTGTATAATAACCTTTATATTCATCTGTTACAGTCCTGCTCAGAACTTACAACCTCCTCACTTTACAGTTTATTAATATTATAGCCTGTGCTAAGGGGATAGAAGAAGGACTATATTTTTTATTTCATTAAATACTTGCCTATCACCTTAAGTTAGCTGCCACAATAATGTTTTAGCTCATGCCAAGCAATGATACCACATTCTTCCTATAGTTTTCTAAGTTGTGTTATCTGTACCACAAGTTGCACTTTTGTTGTTGATTTTATCACTGGTTGTTGACTGAATCAGTGGGATGGCACTTTATTACAAACACTTGCTATATTTATTTATTTAGGAAATATATATATATATGTGTGTGTGTGTGTATATATATATATATATATATATATGTCAGTTTACTCTAATTATTTATCTTATTTTTTTTATTTAGTTGTTTAACCAGGAGTAGCACACTAAGCTGAAAGCTTTTTTACAGGAGCGACCTGGGAGCACAGGGAAGTTAAGTGACTTGCTCAGGGTCACACAGTATGTAAGTGGAAGCTATGGGATTCAAACCAAGGTCTGCTCTGCTGTATGTCACCAGATTTGCAGCTTAGAGCCTTAAACCACTGCGCTATACTGCCTTACATTACCTGAATCCTAATGCTGAATTTTATGTTAGAAAGGGGTGCACTGCTTGTTGCCATCTGAGGTCAGTAATATTACAATGAAGGCAATGGGCCCAAGTCAGAAAGCTCCTCAGAATGGTGCAAGGGGCTTGCACCATGGAGAATGGTGCAAGGTGCATCTTGTGTCAAAAGATGCGCTGGGAGTAATTCACAAAGATAGCCTGCATCAAACGCAGGCTGCCTTCGCAAAAGGGGCATGTGCCAGCCTTGTGCCACAAAATGGGCTGTGACATGGCACTAGGGGGCTTACAGCAGACGCAGGATGCCATATCCCCCAGTTTGGCATTCACAAAACCCTCCCAGGGGGAAAAATTCTAAGTACCATTAGACCAGCCTGAGCTGCTCTAAGAGTATGTAGACACGTGTTCTCTGGGAGGGTTTTGACATTTGCAACAATGTATTGCGGTCCCCTCCCCTCAAGCCCTGATCCCCTAGTAATATAAGGCAAGGCAAATGATATTTTTAGGGCGCACAATCCCTGAGGCTTTGGGCATCTAACAAACAAAAAATAAAACAACAATTCAGATCAGCAAATTACAAAGATAAATAAAATTCAAATTCCAGTTTAACAATCACCTACAATAATTAAAACAGTAGGACATAAAATCATTCTGTAAAAGCTAGGCTAAAAAGATGGTCTTTTAACCTCTTCTTGAAAACACCAATTGAAGGGGCCTCCTCATCTGCAGATGGAAGCATGTTTGACAGGGTCGGCCCAGAGACACTAAATGCTCGATCACAAGATGTCTTGAGCCAAACCCTGGGAACATCCAGGAGGCCCCTCGATGAGAAGTGGAGGGAGTGAACAGAGGCTGCAGGTATCAGGAGCCCAACAGTCCATATACGGTCTTATAGGTGAGCAAGCCCACCTTGAAGAGGACCCTTCACCTGATCGGCAGCCAGTGCAGAGCATGTAGGATGAGGGTCACATGACAGGACCTAGACAGGCCTGTCAGCAACTGGACTGCCATGTTCTGCACCAGCTGCAGCCTGCAGAGGGTCCCTCCCATGATCCTGAAGTTAACAGTGTTACAGTAGTGAAGCCTAGTGGTGACAAAGAAATGTACCAGCGTCGGCAGATCCTCGGGTGGAACTGGGGCTTGAACCTGACAATGTTCTGCAAGTGGTAAGAAACACTCTTAACTACAGATGAGACCTGATATTCAAAGGTCAGCCTGCTGTCCAGGATCACACCTAGATTACACACCCTCGGGGAAGCCATCAATGGATCAGATCCCAGGAAAAGACCTGTGTCCGCTCTAGGTTGCAACCCATCACACCTGCAACCTGGCTCAGTCACTAGCACCTCTGTCTTATCTGGGTTTAGTCTCAGCCTGCTGGAAGCCATCCAGTCATTGATTTTAGTCAGGCAGATGTTAAGCATTGACAACACTGGATGTTCCAGGTGCAAATGACAAATACAGCTGAGTGTCATCTGCGTAACATTGAAACTCCATGCTGTATTGCCAAATGATCTCACCATGAGGCAGCATGTACACTACAAACAGCATCAGTGACAAGACTGAGCCCTGTGGAACTCTACATGACAGAGGCATTGGGGAGGAGGAGGAGGAGGAGGAAGAGGATTTTCCCATCACTACCTGCTGCAGCCTATCAGAGAGATAGGACTCAAGCCATCTGATGACAACACAGGCAAGTCCACAAAACTCACAGAGTCAATCAAGAAACACAATGTGGTCTACAGTGTAAAATGCTGATGAGAGATCAAGGAGCACAAGAACTGACCTGTCTCCTTGATCTCTAGCCCTGAGTAGATCATTATGCACCCTAACTAAAAAACCTGACTGAAATGGCTCATAGATGTCGAAGAACATGAGGCTATCCTCAAGCTGCTGTGCCACCAGATTAAAAACTATCATGTCCCTGGTGGTCTAGTGGACCACCCCACTCTGATCCAGTTTATGAAATAATAAAAGACTCTGGTGGTCTAGTGGTCCCCCCAGCCCAAATCCCTATTTATGAAGTAATAGTAGTCCTTGTGGTCTAGTAGTCCCCCCATCCCGATGCCTGCTTATGAAATAAGAAAAGTCCCTTGTGGTCTAGCAGACCCCCTGCCCCAATCCCTGTTTATTACATAATACCAATGTCCCTGGTGGTTTTAGTGGACCCCCCCACCCCAGCAGGCAGTGACCCATCATCCCGCTTCCCCATCACATCTCAGAGCCGGCACTGGGCACAGCCCTCCAGGGGAGCAGGATAGTGGGGCACTACCTACTGGGGTGGGGGGGCCACTAGACCACCAGGGACATTGGTATTATATAATAAATGAGAATCAGGGCAGGGGGTCTGCTTGACCACCAGGGACTTTTCTTATTTCATAAACAAGGATCAAGACTTGGGGTGGGGGGGCTGCTAGGCAACTGGGGACTTTTATTATTTCATGAATGGAGATCAGGGCTGGGAGGGTTCGCTAGACTGCCAGGGATGTTTATTTTATTTCATAAGTTGGGATCAGGGCTGGGGGGGCACTAGACACCAGGGACTGCTGTTCATGTGCTATTACAACACAGCTACCTCGTGACTTGTGGCATACCTTCCAGATGCACCATTCATTTGGCGTAGAGCCTAGGTTGCCACAAGTCATGTAACTTTGCCACCAGGACCCTACCTGATAGTGAATTAGGTGAGGGTCCCTAGCACACCAGCGGTTGTCGCAAGCTGCCTTCAGCACATCTTGCATTGGCCTTTGTAAATTGAGCCCAGTGAGTACTTGGGCTGATATAGACACTGGTTTCCTGTCCAATGACTCACTGGGCCCTACAGCCCAAGTTGTGGTCAGCTGCTTATACGTATTTGTGTGATCAAAGTATTAATCACCATTATGAGAGGACTTTGACATTATTTCAAAACCCAGATCACAGATGACTTTTATTTGTGGTTACCTCTGTTTGTCTGGGGTAGGGCTAATGGCATGTTGATGACTGCATGATCAGCTCTGTGATTTTGATTGGTTGTAGTGTAATACAGTAACTGAGCAGCAGGGCATTAATTATACTTCTCTCTCTTTCCCTTTTCTTTCATTTAAAGGAAAACTACACCCTCATATCTTTTTAATTTTATTTGTTTCCATGTCAACAGACAACTCTTTTCATGTAGCTTAGAGATGCATGCATCTGCCTTAGTCTGTTTTCACACTTCATTCTAGGCCCTATAACTGTTCTGTGAGACTCCATTTGGTGGTTGTTGAAATCTCATTGTCCCAGAGAGCTGCATTAGCATATGAGAACATGATGTGTAATCAACCTTTAAAGTCCCCAGTATACCTGTCTGCTTATAGTCTTTAACATACCTCTCAACTGTCCCTGATTTTCAGTGACGTCCCTGATTTTGCCTCGAAATTTTACTCTGTCCCTCCTAAAACTTGTGTTTCCATGACCAAACAGTGGGAGTTGCAAGCACAAAATAATGTCAAACATTAAAGTTACAGACTTGTTCTTCCTTAGAAAATGCACTGTGCAGTAAGTCCCCTACTCTGTCAGCTTCCTGAGTGGATACCATGTATGTTAAAGATGTGTCCCTGAATTTGGTCATTTGTCCCTGATTTTATTAAGCCTTGTCCCTGATTTATGAGCCAGGAGGTTGAGAGGTATGGTCTTCAAAGAAAATAGTTGCAAGTAGGCATGAAATACCACTTTTACCTTCAGTGAGCTTTGCAAACTATCTGCGTTGTAATGCAGGGATTTTCCCTTAAACTTCATTCAGTTTATGTGTTTCCAGAGAGTTTCTGCAGAGTATTTGTTCTTTCAGTATAAACATACCTGATACAAATGTTTGATCTGACTTCATGTTCTCATATGCTAATATAGTTCACATGGACAATGAGATTTCAACAACCATGAAATGGAGACCCCCCAGGGCAGTCACAGGAGCTACTATGAGCAGTGAAAACAAATTAAAGTTAATACATATAGCCCTAACAGCTACAGGAAATGAGTTGTCTTTGGGTATGGAAACAAGTAACATTTAAATGATATGAGGGTGTAGTTTTCCTTTAATGGTAACATTACAGCTTCATAGTCTTCAAAATTTGCTAGGACTGCTACGATTACCATCAGTGCTGTATGCACACAGCTTTTATAGATTATTAGAGCACAAATGGTCTGCATCAGCTTTTACAAGTTATCTTTCCTTCTGCTTTTAAGTTTTTCTCCAAGCATCTGAAGCTGGTTTTACATTTCCTAATTTCCTTCCTATTAATATTTGTGTTTTTCAGCCTAGAAGCCTTTTGTGTTTACTTTCTCTACTTCATTTACTATATCTAGAGGAACACAGTGTTTTTAAAAAGCTTTATTTTTTTTTTTGTCTGTAAGGATTTAGAAATTGTAGAACATGTTTTGCCAAAAGCAAGATTCACAAATCCATGTATGCTTGTGACTTTTACCCTATAATAGATAATTCATAACCCACAAGCAAAGGCAATGAAAATCCTCACGTGCATGTCTATATACCATGGCTGGCCTTCTGGCATTATTCTCTTTGATCAAATGTAATGCGACTAGAGACCGAGTTATGAGTAAGTCTTTGCATGCCTATTTATCGCCAAGTGCACGGTCAGAATAAACATAATGTGGGGAAGGTATATGATAGTAAAGATATGTCTCTTAACCCTGAAGTCTTTCATGGTTTTTACCTGAATCCAGTACAGTTCCTTATTGTAAACAGCTGAGAAGAAAATCCACTGAAAACAAGTTACACTTTACTATGAAGAACAAAAGCTGCATTTTCAAAGAATTGTGCGCAACATAATTGTTAGACCACATAAAACATTGCCTCACTCGGTGTCATGACTCACAAGCCACCTGCTGGGCAACATAAATGTTGCATTTGTCAAAATAGTGTGCTTGCTACAATTATGGCACATTTGCCATGGTGATAGATGTGTTAAAACCCAGGAACTGTGCTTGCCTCATGGGATTTGAAAATCCAGCCCCTAGTCAACAGGCTTACTTAGCTGCAGTAGATAAGTACAGCAGCACATGCTGTAGATTTCAGGAATAAAATGCACAAAGACAAAAAATAGTCAACAAATGTTACTGACCCTGCATTGTTTTGTTTCTTGCATAGGGCACTGTATCTGCTGTTTTAAACTGTAATTTGCTTTTCATAAATGAGGTGTTGTTGTCTTGTGTCTTATTACATGTTTGCTTTAAATTTGCAACAGTTTGTTTTGTTACCCATGAAATAGATGTCAGATTAACAGCACAGACAGGAGATCAACATCAAATGACTGGTGCTATACAGGTAGCACATAGACAGAGGAAACACGTCCTGCATTGCCTAACAAATATTTCGACCCATCATTGAAGGAACTAACTTCAGTGAGTTATAAGCTAGTTCAGACAAGGGGATGGGATGGGAAATTTCTGTATATATATATATATATATATATATATATCTTATCGTAGCACCACTATAGTTAGGGCTGAATAGGCACATTAATGTTAAACCCCAATTTTTGCACTTTAATAACTTTGCAACTGTTCAATGGATTTGTGCAAAATTTTGCATACACGATCTTATGGGGGTACATCTCCAGATGTACCAAGTTATTTTCTGGTCAGATATGCAAATTCCGAGATCCAGATGGTGCGTAAAGTGAATTTTTCAGAATTTTTCACATTGGTTTTGCTGGGATTTCTGTCAAGATGGCTAGCGCCCAGACTGTTTGGAATGTTGGTCTGAAATTTTCAGAGTAGAATCAGGCTGCCCCACAGATGTGCCATTTACTTGTTTGGTGAAAAAATATTAATTCTGTCCAAAGTTATTTCTTTTTTTAATTTTAAAATGGGTCCTGAGCATGCTCAGTAAGTACTTCAAAATAACAGTATGTAACAAAAAAATAATCCTTTTTTGTATGGGGCCAATCCTTTATCGTGATGGGAAAATCCTTTTTTCATTTGCTACCATCTGTCCTTTTTTCTCCAAAAAATTCTAATTTATAAAACCATAAAGATGACATTGTGGAGAGCGACCAACATATGTAGCTTGCTTATTGGGACTCCTTTAGCTGGATTCTGCACTGAACTGTTGGAGAAATGCTCTTGAAATGTTGTTTTTTTAGCATTATAAATCTTTTTTTTCATGACTCGTGATATGAAAAAAGATTATTTTTTTGTATCATGAGTCATGAAAAAAGATCCTTTTTTGTGAGGGGAAATCCTTTTTTCTTTGTAGGCATCTTTTTTCCTGGTGTCTAGTGGTATCTCCTCACCCACTGATTGCCATCCTGGAAATAACTGCATTTTCGCTGGTGTCTAGTGGAGCTCCTCATCCTCAGATTGCCCTCCCCATATTTTTAATGTTCTAATACCGTATGTATTCGATATAAAGCTATGGCTGATATTGCAAATTCTCTGTTTGAGCCATGGCTAATAATCAATGGTGGCTATTCTTAGAGGGCAGCTTTTAATTGATCGGCACATCTCTGACAGGCTGAATAGGATTTACATTTTTAGCACGTGCCAAAACAAATCCTGGCTGTGAATCTGTTAGCTCTCTCTTTAATTCAGAATTCTTATTCTGTGCACCATTATCTTTTCGAGAGTATGCATAAGATATACCTATGAAGCAGAGTTATACATAAGAATATGAGAACATCTGCTGAATTCTCAAGAGCACATCTTGGTGCTTAAAGACTGTTTAGCAAAATCTGCTTTAATTACCTTCCACCTGATTTGCAGAACTAAGAGATAGCAGTAATAGGCAAAGAGTGACAATAATGGAAATAAGTGAGAAATGGAACAAGTTAGTAGCTGTTCCTATCATAAGAAGAGCATGCTTTCAGTTGCAGCTAATTAAAAATAATCTACTTTAAATGACCTTGGTATATGAATTTATCTGAAGCTATTGATGATGTGGCCACGTTGCTTGTTTTTTCATTATATGAACTTAATTTGAAAACAATTTCATGGAAACTTAATGGAAGCATGCTGTTATTTTCTTATTTGTTCTATAACTAGTAAAAATAAAAGAAAATAAGCATGCAAAAAAACAAAACAGAAATTCAGTATTCCAAATATGGTGCCAGCAGTGTCCATAATGAACTGTCCTTTAGTCTCTGATAGAGCGTGTAATGAGGTGCAGTGGAGTCTCAGAGAAGACTATAAGTGACTGTTAAGACAAAGCTATAATTCAACATCAGCTCATTAAATATTTTGCTTTTCAGTGGAGCGTAAAAATGCATTCTGCATATAAGCTGATTACAGTTTCTTCATTTCAGTAACCCAATGCTGACTGCCAGGGCAACGTGGCAAAAGAGTACCTCTGCCACAGTTCTGCATCTAATCATAGACAATAACAAGTTGTATAATGGGTTTCAGAATCCAAGCAACGTCATTGGTCTAAACACAACTCCTGGCCATTAATTCTCAGTAAATGCATGGCTGGTCCCCAACCTAACATAAGCTACCTAGCAACAGCCAACCTACACAAAAATAAAACCTTTTTCCATGACAAGGTCCTTTTTTTAGTTTGTAAGAACAATAACCAACTTCAAAATGTGCATTTCTTTAGAACTGATGCACTTCCCAGGTGCACTGAAAGGCATTCGGCTGTTGGCTTGGTGGGTGCCTTCCAATTCACCTGGGGCATTCATTTATTTTCTAGATATGCACATCCTGTTGTGGCTTATCCTATGAACTTCTTTAGTCTAAATATATGATCCAGTCATTATGTAATCTCTGGTATATGCACAGGTTATAACTAACCTATGCTAATCTACCTAGCATGAGTATAACTAAATAAAAAAAGTTTTCTATTTTATAAGTGCAATAACACACTATTGTATAGGTGTATCAGGAATTAATGCATTTCCTGGGTGGGTGGGAGGACACTTGGCCTTTGACCTTGTGCCTCACTGCCACCCAGGGCATATATAATTTCCTGATACACATAGATTGAATGAATTTTGATTAACTCTAGCAACTCAACAAAACTGCTCTAGTGTCCATCCATGCCTTTTAGTATTGTATAAAATGATGATGGCTACTGTATATGATTGGGTGTGGTGTGTATTGTGTTTTTATACTAAAACAGTTGCATTGTTGTACTTACTATACAGGTGCTCTGAACCCTGGAGGGGTGCTTTGAATAAATTTAATAAACAAACAATTAATGCATACTACACCTATGCCCTGTCGTGGGTTACAGTTTACATAAAATACGCCGATAATGTTACCTGTTTTTTATCACACACACTTACATTGTATATCTTGCCCTCTGCTTATGCAGATGCACATTAACCCCTTGATGGGAATAAAACCTAAGACCCTCGGCCCCAAAGGTGGTAGCTGTTATCATTCCGCTAAAGTGTCTTTTGTCCCTTGCTGAGCTTAGACTGCTCATGTGATTCTCTTATCAGTTCCCTCTCCTCTGGTATCAACATCCTAAGGACACACATCACTCCTCTTCACTCATCTCCTTTAAATACCTACTATGACTGCCCTGCAGCACAAATTACTCATACCAATCTCACCCCCCTCAGCCCACCTCCCCCCCCCCACAGACTCCTAATCCTTAAAAATATCCCCTGGGAATTCCTTCCTGGATATCTCCGACTCTCTGAATGGTCTCCTACACACTTTATCTGCCTCATTATCCTGTAACCCAATCGTGATTTAACAAATGTTGCTTTCACTTACGTATCATATTTATATATTCTGAATATTTGCTTGTGTATCACTTCTTATTGTACTGATTCTGTATATTGCATTTACCATTGTACTGTATGCCTCACCCTGTTTGTACCCCAGGGTCACACTTGGAAATGAGCTTCAGCTCAGTGGGTCTTTCCCAGTTACCAGCTTTCAAGTAAATAAATGAATAAATAATGTGATTATCTACCTGTAATCCCAAGGACCACCACTTGAGGTCTTCCTCTTGCTGTTCCAATTATTCACCACAGCTTTGACTTCATTATTTACAGTTTTAACCACTAGGTAGCACTGATTTGTACAGACCACCTTTTCTCATATGCAGTGCTACCCCTTCCCCCCCACACACACACACACCAACCTACAGGACCCAAGTGGCCACATGGAAGCCCCACAGAGAAACAGATTTGGTATGTTTTGTTCTTGAGACCATAAAAACAGCACACCAAATAAGAAAAAAACTGAGCTGGGCTGGCACTAGCTTTGTGGCAACCAATCTCACTGCCAGCTGGGAGACTGATGTTAACTTGGAAGACCTGGACTCCTATGCACTTGCACATCCATCCATTCTAACTGCTCACTAAGAAGACCATGCACTGGCTTTTAATCAATGTTCTCAAATCTTCCCACACTTGAGGGAAGATCTCACCATTTTTTAGCAATTGATATATTAGAAAGCCACATCCTGTGAACTAATAAATGACCCTGGCCCTTGTATTACATTTTATTTTCTGCTATCAACCAATCAACACAACACTGAAAATGTGGAGCATTTATGAGGTGTAATCTGTCTCCAGTAAATTAATAGTTTTGTACAGTCCCTTCCTGCTACTTTGAAGGTTTATGTAGGAGCTCTGTGTTATTCCTAGAGTAGGCTTAGTGCTCAGTATTGTGATGAAACATGGCACTCAGCCAAGCATAAGAAATCTTAGCAGAAGGGCTGGGAGGGTCAACTGTGACCCAGTTCTGATTCTGGATACAAACTTTTTTTCTAAAAGGTTCTGATTTAGTTTGGCTTTGCTTAAAGTAGGTACTGATTATTTTCTGCACTCGACTACAGCCAGATCAGTGTCAGCTCTGGTACAAGTCAAATAACTACAAACCAGGTTACCCCACCTCACCTTCAGAAAGGTTTTTCTTTATGTCATTTCATGTTTAAACTTATTTTATATTTTTTCCCTTCAGTTTGTTTATTTTTAAAGACAGTGAAGCTCCAGTGGCATTTGCATTATCCGAGTTGGGTCAGAACTGGTTTACTGGTAGAATCTAAACCTGGTCAACGCACTGTACGAGGTCAGACCAGAGTTGGGTCATAAACTGCTTTGATTTCCATAGTGAAGTTTAGGCTGCAGGTTAGGGATTCTGACTTGCCACAGAGCCAGTCCCAGAGTTGGACTGGCCCGGCAGAGTACCTGAAAAGCCATCCCAACCATTCCTTCTTAGCAACCAACTTAAAGGGAAACATTCGTACCCAGTGGCCAACATAGTTTGAAACCCCATAAAAAAGCTCGTTCAAATGAGGTATTGGGCTTACCTGTAGCTGGAAGCAGTCCAAAGACGTTGATGACTATGTCTGTTCAATATTAATACTACACTGCATCCATTTATAGAACACTGTGATGTCATCTAGGAACAAGCTTTGCCTACCCACATGGAGTCAAGCACAGATTGTTCCTCCATAACATCCAGTTGCATATGAGTTTAATACCTCAGTTAAAAGAGTTTAACATTTAATTACAAAAAGAGGAGTTTTTCATGGGCTTTTCTACTGTCAGCCACTGCACGTGAATGTGTCCCTTTAATAAACATGCAATAAGAAAAGGACTGGGGGAGCAGTAAGCTGCTAACAACACATCTCTTCTTTATGATGGTGCTGTCAAGGAGTACTTTTGTTTCCTTGAATATGGAAATTCTCAAGGCCATGCCTGGAAGTAGCAGCAGGACTGACCATGCTAAGGAGCACATAAGAATGTGATCCACCTTACAAGGACAGGGTTAATGAGATCTATGACTTTATTCTGCATTACTTAAGTGTTGGTAGACTTCTCTCAGTACCAGCAATGTGCAGGGGCCCAAGTGAACCTATTTGGGGAAGCACAATTCACAGTCAAAGCCCTGGAAATGGTATACAAAATAACAGAGATCTAAGTGTGTATAAAACTGTACTGGATTTAAGCGGTTCTGGGGACATTTATACACCGTGTGTGTGAAGCATAACTGGCTTATATTTGGAACAGAACCCAGAGGTGCAATTATGCTTTCTATGCACACTTTTGTTGCATGTTATTCCATGTAATTGTTTATAAAATGGGTAGGAAGAAACTAAAAGGTCATTGGCTAAAGCCCATCAGATGACCGTGCATTACTTCTGAATGAATGCACTATTTATTATCAAAGTCAGCAGTTCTACCTGGTGACAGCCTGGCTACAGTTGTCCCTGGATCCCCAAACAGAAATAACTCAGGCCACTCCTTTTTACGTTCACTTGCGCGCATGCCCAAGGAACGTTTTGGGAGAGTAGCACACTTTGGAGGTGTGCCTCTCCCTTTCAATCTGCTGCTCGGTAGAGCAGGCATGGCGGTTCTGCACCAATGGGTGCGGGAGCTGTGTGACAGCGGTGGGCTTCGCTTCAAAAAGCACCGCTGTCATGCAAGCTATCACACCGCCCCCGCATCATGCCACCCCCAGCGTCATGCCGCCCCCAAAGCTTTGGTGCCGCGCTGAGCCCACCCCAGCGTGGCAATGTCCCGCATTGTTTGCCGGCAGGGGTGCCCAATCCCCGTCGGCTCCTCGGCCCCCCAGCCATCTTCTGCCATGCTGAGCCCACCCAGCATAGCAAATATCCGGCGCTGTTTGCAGGCAGGGGTGCCCAATCCCCGTCGGCTCCTTGGCCCCCAGCCATCTTCTGCCATGCTGGGAGCCCACCACAGCGTGGCAAATGTCGGTGCTGTTTGCGGCGGGGTGCCCAATCCCCTGTCAGCTCTGGCCCCCCAACCATCCTTGTGCCACGCTGAGAGCCCACCCCAGCGTGGCACATCTGCGCTGTTTGCCAGCGGGGTGCCCAATCCCGTCGGCTCCTCGGCCCCAGCCATCTTCTGCCATGCTGGGGCCCACCCCAGCATGGCAAATATCCGGCGCTGTTTGCAGGCCAGGGGTGCCCAATCCCCGTCAGCTCCTTGGCCCCCAGCCATCTTCTGCCATGCTGAGAGCCCACCACAAGCGTGGCAAAGCGTCCGGTGCTGTTTGCCGATGGGGTGCCCAATCCCGTTAACTCGGCCCCCAGCCATCCTTGCCGCATGGGGAGCCACCCCAGCGTGGCAAACATCCATAGTCTTTTCTTTTTTAAAACCTGTAAACCAAAAAGCGGTCCCACGGTACTTCTCCCTCCCCCTCCCACAACCCGCACCCACCACTGCACACCCAGCCTCCCCACCCCCCACCCCATACTACCTCTGGAGCTCGGCGCGATGATCTTGATGGACGGGAACACGTCTGCACTCTTCAAAGCCGACCCATGAACTGAGAAAATACCCGATAAGCTGTATAATGGGCTAGATAGGGGTTTTCAACTTTATTGCATATCTCAGGCATTTTTTGGAATTTTTGCACCAAATTTTCAACATGGGGTTTTTGGGACCCCTTCTCATGAATGACGTCACTGTCATGGCATTATTCGGGCCCGAAGGGTGATTTCGCAGTCACTGCGCGGTCACTGCACAAAATCGCTCTTCAGGCCTGATGTGCCATGACGTGACATTTTATCATTCATAGAAGGTCTCAAAAATTGATTGGTCTCAAAATCAAAACTGTTCTGATCGTGCATCGCGCCCAGTTCCTATGCACACTCATAAATTCACGAATTTTTCAATATTTTCACTCCAGATTTTCAGCATTGCCATTTACCACACCTCATTATGAGCAGTACAGCTGTCATTTTTCACATCTCACACAAAATGTGTTTTCACCGTGTAGCATCACAATGGCGCTGTCGATTGTGTGAAATCAATGTATGGGACACATTAAGAAAATCACAGTGACACTGTTCATGAGCAGAGGTCTTAAAATGGCTATGTTGAAAATTTGGTGAACTTTCTAAAATGACTGTTTCTGCGTCGTTGAGCAGTTCCACACACGCTGAAATGCGTTTGCGGAATTTTCAATATTTGCACTCCAGATTTTCAACATTGCCATTTTACCACACCTTCTCATGAGTAGTACAGCTGTCATTTTTCACATCCTGCCCAAAATATGTTTCCGCCCATGTAGTGCACAATGGCGCAGTCGGTGTGCGAACTCAATGTATGGGACACATTAAGAAAATCACAGTGACACTGATCATGAGCAGAGGTCATAAAATGACTGTGTTGAAAATTTGGTGAAAAAATTCCTAAAAATGACTGTTTTATGAGTCTGTGTTGCGCAGTTCCTACGCACGCTCGTAAATTTGCGAATTTTCAATGTCTTCACTCCAGATTTTCAACATTGCCATTTTACCACACCTCCTTATGAGCAGTACAGCTGTCATTTTTCACATCCTGCCCAAAATGTGTTTCCACCCATGTAGTGCACAATGGCGCAGTCGGTGTGCGAAATCAATGTATGGGACACAGTAAGAAAATCACAGTGACACTGTTCATTAGCAGAGGTTTTAAAATGGCAATGTTGAAAATTTGGTGAAAAAATTCCTAAAAATGACTGTTTTACGAGCGTGCATTGCACAGTTCCCACGCACTCTCGTAGGTTTACGAATTTTCAATATTTCCACTCCAGATTTTCAACATTTGAATTTTACCACACTTCCTCATGAGCAGTCCAGCTGTCATTTTTCACATCCTGCCCAAAACGTGTTTCCGCCCATGTAGCACACAATGGCGCAGTCGGTGTGCGAAATCAATGTATGGGACACATTAAGAAAATCCCAGTGACACTGATCATGAGCAGAGGTCTTAAAATGGCCGTGTTGAAAATTTGGCGAAAAAATTCCTAAAAATTACTGTTTCACGAGTGTGCATTACGCAGTTCCTATGCATGCTCGTAAGTTTGCGAATTTTCAATATTTTCACTCCAGATTTTCAACATTGCCATTTTACCACACCTCCTCATGAGCAGTACAGCTGTCATTTTTCACATCCTGCCCAAAACGTGTTTCCGCCCATGTAGTGCACAATGGCGCGGTCGTTGTGCGAAATCAATGTATGGGACACAGTAAGAAAATCACAGTGACACTGTTCATTAGCAGAGGTTTTAAAATGACAATGTTGAAAATTTGGTGACAAAATTCCTAAAAATGACTGTTTTACAAGCGTGCATTGCACAGTTCCCACGCACTCTCGTAGGTTTGTGAATTTTCAATATTTCTACTCCAGATTTTCAACATTGGCATTTTACCACACCTTCTCATGAGCAGTACAGCTGTCATTTTTCACATCCTGCCCAAAATGTGTTTCTGCCCATGTAGCGCACAATGGCACAGTCAGTCCGCAAAATCAATGTATGGGACACATTAAGAAAATCACAGTGACACTGATCATGAGCAGAGGTCTTAAAATGGCTGTGTTGAAAATTTGGTGAAAAAATTCCTAAAAATGACTGTTTTAAGAGTCTGCGTTACGCAGTTCCTACGCACGCTCGTAAGTTTGCAAATTTTCAATATTTTTACTCCAGATTTTCAACATTGGCATTTTACCACACCTCCTCATGAGCAGTACAGCTGTCATTTTTCACATCCTGCCCAAAACGTGTTTCCGCCCATGTAGTGCACAATGGCGCAGTTGGTGTGCGAAATCAATGTATGGGACACAGTAAGAAAATCACAGTGACACTGTTCATTAGCAGAGGTTTTAAAATGCCAATGTTGAAAATTTGCTTAAACAATTCCTAACAATGACTGTTTTACGCGTCGTTGCACAGCTCCACGCATGTATCGTAGGTTTGCGAATTTTCAATATTTCCACTCCAGATTTCCAACATTGCCATTTTACCACACTTCCTTATGAGCAGTACAGCTGTCATTTTTCACATCCTGCCCAAAACGTGTTTCCACCTATGTAGCGCACAATGGGGGTAACAAAAAGGTCATGCTGAAAATTTATTGTGCAAATACCAGCAATCGCACAGGGCATTAGGGTAAAGCACCATACGTGCCAAACACCACTGCAAATACCTGCAAGCGAACGTTCGGCATTGACAAATGCTTGTTCACTGTTGGATGCTCACTGGCAGCATTTATTAAAAAGGCACAATCATCTGTTTTCATTTACATCCCAACTTTATGTCTAACAATAAGTATTTACAGCTTTGACATAACAGTCCCATATCACTTCCAGGACATAGTCCTGTCTTCCCTCTAGTGGTTCTTCTTCATCATGTGCTCTTCCTCTTCCATTTTTCTTCTCAGGGTCCAGACACCAGGATCCGCCCCTCCCTTCACATCACCATAACCAGGTACCACCTTACCCGGACCACTCCCCCCCCCACCAGATGTGGACACAGCGATCCACCCCCTAGCTCTATATCCCTCACCCATTACTCCCACACCTGGGTTCCTGTGTCCCCAGCCCGTGGTACCTCCCCCCTCTACCTGACCCCCTTTTACCCTTGTTCCCAAACCCTTTCCACTGACCCATCTCCAGCTTGCGATGGAAGATGGGGCTCCCCCCTTGCGGGTTAACCCCTAGGCCTCTTCTTATTGATATCCCCTATCATTTCCCTGAAAGGCCGGAGGAACAGGCCCCTGCAAAACTCGGTCAGGTGAACCCCATCCGACCTGTACACTGCCTCATGCTCATATGAAATATCTTTATGTTGTGTATAAACCCCCCCTTTTCAATCACTGTTTCTGTTCAGGCACTTGTATGCCACCTCTATTGCCTTAGGCCCCTTCACTCCCCTTCATACCCTCTTGGATGTAATCTCAGACCAGCCTATCACAACCCGCGGCCACCAGCCCTTCACCTTCTCTAGATCCGCTAAAATGTCCTGCAACAGGAACACCAAAGGCACTGTCCCCAAGTCATTACCCCCTAGATAGACAATGATACAGTCCGGTGTGACCCAGTGCACCCGAAGCTCTTCTAGCAGGGGTAGCAGCTGTGACCACTGCATGCCTCTCAGGCCCCTCCACCGCACCTTGGTGTGCTCTGCTCCTGGGTGCAGCTGCATCCCTATCCTCATGGTGGTTGCAAACCTCTCTGCCCAGTAGATGAAGGAGTGCCCCACAATCCACACCTATCTCTTGGAGCCTGCTGCAGGAAGAGAAAAAGGAATATGAATTACCCATTGACAACACCGCACATATCTCCTGTAACAGTTTGATGTCCATCTCCCCACTTTCTTGACCTCCCTTTCCCGTACCCCTGTAGCAGCCACCTCTGAAGTTGCCCTAATCCAGAAGGAGTGTGGGGTGAAATCATTTGGGTTCTCTCTCATGAATGCCATTGCCTTCTTCAGGACTGCCCCAACCTGAAAACCCATCACTGGGGACCCATCCCCGTGAATGAACCAAGCCCCCAGCCAATGGCCCCTAATCTTCCCATAGTCCTCTATGGCCTGCACCGCACAGACTCCTGCACCTGCCAGCTTGAGAAACTCCACAGCAGTACCCTTATCCCGCTGATCTGTTTTGGACCACCGGAGCCAAATGACTACCTTCTCACCATCCATCCCCACATCCTCCTCCTGTAAACCTGCGGCAGCCACCCCCTTCCTGGGTGCCACCATCTCTCTGACCCTGAAAGCCCCTTTTGCCATTACAGCAAAGATAGCCAGGAACAGGCAGGCCTCTTTAGCGGAACTGCACATGTGGCACAGAGCCTGTACCACCTTTGTGAGGAGGGGCCCCATCAAGGGCCGTCTCCCTTCCTGCCTCTAACCCTGCCACCTCATCCAGCCTGTGAACATCTGCCTGATGACCCTGCCACCTGCAGCCTCCTCCCAGCCGTGATCCTAGCAAGCCCAGCTGATCCCTTCCAGCTGTACCCCCATGGTGGCGTGAGCCACCCCCTTCCCATTTTTCAACCACATACTGCATAACCTGCTCCTCGCAAACCGGCAACTCTGTCTCCCAACCCTTCCCAGCCCTAAATGCCTGGAAACTTGCCCAGGCCCCCTTGTAGGCCTTAAGGGTGTTGGCTGACCAAGACCCTCAATACAACGCCCTGGCCTTCACCCTCCAATCTTCCACTTCCATTCTAGGACCCTGGTCTGGGTAGGTGCAGACTGCGGTGCCAGCTCACGGAACTGATCCATCTGGAAATGCGAAAGACAGTCAGCCACCTCATTCCATGCCCCTCGATGTGCTAAGCCCTAAATGACAGGTTCAAGCGCAGCTCCAGCAACACCATGCACCTTAAAAACCCGACCTACGGACTCCGTGCGGCCACTCTACCTGTTGATTGCGTCCACCACACCCTTGTTATTGCACCAGAATAGGATGTGCCAACCCACCATCCGGGTGCCCCACAATTCCAGAGCTCCCAGATGGGAAAGATCTCAAGGAATGTAATGTCCTTAGTCCAGCCTCATTCGTGCCATCTGGCTGGCCATGCATCCATGATCCACTCCCCTCAAAAATATGTCCCCATCTCAAAACCACCCATTGCATCCATGTACAGCTCCATGTCTGCGCTACATGCCCATTCTTTCTGTCAGAATGTAACCCCTTTATATGATGCCAGAAAAACCTCCCAAACCTGCAGGTCCTCCTTAACACCCTTATTTATGTCCACCCAGTGATGTGGTTTTTTTGCCCTCCCTGTGACCCTCCCCAACCTCCTCATTAAGGCCCTGCCCGAGCTTATGGCCTTACAGGCAAAATTAAGGTGTCCCAGCAGCTGCTGAACCTGTACCAGCGGCACCCTTCTCCTCCCGTATACCAGCACGAACAACCTCCGTAGCCATGCTACCTTGTCCCCAGGCAGCCAGAAACACTCCTGCTTGGTGTCCACTTCAATCCCCAGGAACTCCAGGGTCCGGGCTGGGCCCTCCATCTTACCAACCACCAGTGGGATCCCTATTTTGTTGCACATGTCCTGGAAATCAGTCAACATCCCCTGGGTCTCCTCCCAGCTGGCTCCAATCAGCAGAAAGTTGTCCAGGAGGACCACTCTCCTGTGCCCATACCATTCCCCAAACACCCATTGCACCCATGAACTGAAAGCTTCAAAAGTGGAGCATGCTACCGAACACCCCATGGGCATCGCCTTGTCAAAATACAACCCACCCACAAACTGGAAACTGAGCAAGTCCCAGTCCATGAGGCAGACCGGGAGCAGGTGAAAAACAGACTCTTATGTCCATCTTTGCCAACCACACACCCTCAGCCGCCCGGATCAATTCCATCACCTGGTCCAGAGAAGCATACAAGACCATGCTCAATGCTTCCGGTATCCCTCCATTCACCGACCCCTCATCAGGGTAGGACAGGTGATGTATGAGCTGAAACTCCCCCTCCTGCTTCTTCGGTACCACCCCTAGTGGTGACATGCTAAACTGCTCATAGGGGGAGTCGTGCATCGGCATCTTCACTCTTCCTGCCCTGACCTCCTTCAGGATTTTCCCCCAGATGATGTCCTCCTTCCCTTTCACCAACCCCAGATTCCTAGCCTGCATCCCCACCCGTGCCCCTCAAAACCCAGTAGAAAACCACTTTTAAAGCTGGACCTCAGCAGCTGTGCCCCTCTCCTGTCCAGGTAGCCCATTGTCCATTCTTCTACTACCCTTAACCTGAAGGGGATGTGGGCCAAAGCGTAGCCCCACCTCCCTTCTCCAACTCCCGCCTTAGTTCCAACCATAGTTGGACATATAGCCTCCCCTCCTGAAACCCCCCCACTCCCTGTTCCCCTGCCCTCTGCCCCCTGTCCTCCCTGAAAGGGCTGTTCCTGGGTCTGCCCACTCAGTAGTCCCCCTTTTTCTCCACCTTGTCTACAGCTCGTCGCTGGGTGTGACCCTTCGCACCATGAGCATACATGCCTAAACTTGCAGCTAGGCCAACTACACGATGCCTGGTTAAACGCCCAGCAAGCCTTTGCACCCTGGGCCGGTACTAGTCTCTTTCCCTGCTCAGCTACCGGCCCCGCCTTTGAACTCAAAAGTGTCTTAACCCACAACTCTTCATGGGTGCAGTCCCACCGTAGGTCACTCTTCACTGCCATTCTCCTCCAGAATGCCTCATCATACTTAAGCCAACCAAACCCCAGCTTCACCTTATATGCATCTCTGATGATCACCATATATGTCAGCAGCGGGATTGCCAGGTCCGGCTGCTTCTCCAGCACCAACACCTTATAGATCAGGAAACCCACCTGCCACGTATCAATGCTCTTGCCCTTAACCTGGCTTCCTCTGATTTGCGCCCCACCACCACCAGGGCTAATGCAATCTCTGACTTGCCCACTGACTCCCTTTGCTTGTACTTCTTGGCTGTCTTCTCATCCACTAGCCCGAAAATATCTAAGTACTCCCCCTTCCAAATTTTCTCTTTTATTGAGGCCGGCACATGGTCACCCAGCATGAAGCCAGGTGGTGGAGTCACGTGATGACGCTGTAGTGGAAGCGGCTTGGCTGATCATCTCCCCTCCGGAGCGCTGATTTCTTTGCTACTTGGAAAAATTTAAACTTCTTAACCATCCGAAAAGGAACTAATTTTTAATTTAACTCATCACCTTACCATTACCGAACGACATTTCCGAATCACCGGTGAATTACAAGACGTTTCAGCGAAGGGGTTACCCGGGCCTAAATCCACAATGGAGGCTGAAATGAGACAGGCCCCTCCAGTTCACACACCTCCGTCTACACCGGAAAAGGGGCCGAAGAGGTTGAAATCCCAACCGGCTGCTTAGCACAAGCCTGTCAGCAGTACTACTGGTACACAACCGAATGACCCACTAACCGAAAAATGGTTTATTGAAGAACTTCAGCCTTTCAAATCTGCCCTACAAGAGCTGACTACAGAACTAGAATCACTAAGAGGTGATTTGGCAAAAACCAAGAGAGCCATTTCTAATAACTCGGCAAGAATAAAATCTCTGGAAAAACAGATACTGGTGACCGATAGTGACATCTTAAGCATTAAAATGAAACAACAGAAGATAGACTCCAAACTCGAAGACCTAGAAGGCAGAAGTAGACGAAATAATATTCTTATAATCGGTCTTCCAGAGGACTCTGAAGGTGCAATGCCCATTACTTTTCTACAAAAACTATTAACCAAAGTTGCAGGGCCATCACCCAATAACTCCACTTATGTTATTGAACGGGCACACCGTTCCTTGCGCTCAGCAAGCACTTCCAGCACTTCAGTCCCTTTTACCTGATCTCTTTGTGGCCTGTTGAACTTTTTTCGGGCTGAAGACAAGTCTCGAGCCATGGCTTATCAATGATTGAGGTCTGATCATCAAGTAAAGATTTACCGTGGAACGGCTCAACTAGAAACACAGTGGGATTTGAACCTTCTCTCCTGCCGTGTCCTACATACGAGCAAGGAAATTCTGCGACTTGGTAAATTCAACAAGAATTATCTTTTTGTTTTGTTTTTTATCAGTCTTGGAATATATAGCAAACCTGCTTACAATTTCTCATGTCCATCAGATGTTGTTATAATGGTAGCGGGCTCCCAGATTGCGCCCTGAACTTCCTTTTATATCCCTTCCTTAATTCAAAGATTTATGCAGTCTAATGGGGCAACATGGAATCATTGATGTTTAGAGTTGCTATCCAGGGACTTGGATCGAGTGCTGATCTTAAGAAATGGAAGGGTCTCTCCGCTCCCGTAAAAAGTTTTCTTTCGATAAATGTCTGTGAACATAACAGATCCACCAAGTGAACAGAAGTGATACATTAAGGGGATCCTAATTTTTTTTTTTTTTTTTTTTTAACGCCCATAGTTCGTGGACATGCGGGGACCTAGTGATGAGCGGCATAACCGGAGGCATAGTGGGACTCGAACCTTCCTCCCTGCTCTCCATCATGCACAATCAAGAAGACACCGTGTGCCTGCAGTGTCATTACTGTATGACTGCCTTTTTCTTTTTCAGAGTTTACGGACCTCCCGACAGACTGGTTGGCGAGCCTTTACTTCCATGAGAGGCTGTTATTTTTTTTAGTGAGCTCGCAGATGATCCCGTGCATTTTATTTCATTTTTCTTTTAGTTCTAGGACGGTTGCAGTTTAACTGGGCATTAGAGTCCTTTAATGCCAGCCTACTTATCCAGGGGGCTACTCGTGAATAGTAGAGCCCGAGATTAAATGGGAGAGGCCCCCCCTGTTCTCCTAGCCAGTTTGGGCTCGGACTACTGAGAGTAAAGTGTATGCTCTTGCAAAGTGAGCAGGATCAATTTAACAAGGAAACGATATTGTGTATGTGGGGTCATATACCCCGCGCCATTGCTTTGATCATTACCATACCTTGTCAAATTAAGGCTTTACACATGATTTCATTTTAAAATACCAGTTTATCACATATCTGTGTGTTCTGGATAGTTTTGATAATAGTTCTAATCTCCTAAAAGGGAGGATTGGCGTTCGGGGGGGGGGAGCGGCCAGTCAGTAACTAGCACACTAACAGTGCTTCATGTGCTATGGACATGTAGGTGATATTATCACAGTCAGGTTCAACCCTTCATTTTGGTACTCTTTAAAAGCAAGCTTAAACATTGCATGTTTGTGCCAGATAATTAGCACATTTAGTAATTTTCATTTGCGAAGGGTTGATGTGACTAGTGATTTCTATTTAAGTTGCTGGACAAGTTTGCATAGTTATGCCTTAGGGGTTTGGGGAATGTATCTATGCTTACATGGTTTAATTTCTAATCTTCATGACTTGTGGGTGATTCAGGGTTGGGGGAGGAGGGGTTTGACAGCGGGTATTGGGTTGTCTGCCACCAGGAAGCACTATACAGACTTAATTCACTTTTGTTGTCCTGGGATGCTTACCCCACTAATTTCCACTTGTTTAGAGTCCTTAATCAAGATCCACAATGGGGTTTAAATATGGCTCTTGGAACATCAAAGGGGCACAGTCCTCTGCTAAATGCTCTAAAATTTTAGTTCACATTAAAAATTTGCAGATTGATATAGCCTTTCTGCAAGAGACGCACCTTAGATCTACAAACTCACATTATTTCCGCAGAAACTGGGTGGGGCAGGTATATGGTGCGGGCAAAGAAACCAAGAGAAGTGGTGTTGCCATTCTAATTGCCCGCAGGGTACCCTTCCAACTTTTACAGTCCATAGCCGACCCTGAAGGTAGATATATTATCATAAGAGGCTTGCTGATTCACTCAGAAGTCATACTGGGTTCGGTCTATGGCCCAAATTCAGATGACCCGCAATTTTTTACCTCCATTATGTCCTTGCTGGCTCCTTGGTCTAAATTGCCAATCTTACTTGGGGGAGATTGGAATACAGTGTTCTCAAATACATTAGACAGATCGGGGTCCACTAGGCCACGTTCCTCCCCCAGGCAAAGAGCCCTGCATGAATTATGTTCTTCCCTGGGACTAATTGATCCATGGAGAATTGCATATCTAGATGAGAGAGAATACTCCTTCCATTCTATACCCCACAATACTTTTTCCCATATTGATTATTTTCTCTTAGCAGCGGACTACAACTCAGGGGTTTCTGTAGTATACTACTCAACTCAGGCCATCTCAGGCCATCGCCTGGTTTATCTTCAAGTTAATTTTTTCCCAAATATTCACAGAGAGAGGGTCTGGAGATTCAACAATCAGATTCTAAATTTGGTCGAACATGTTCGTTCGATACGAGACTTTATCAGTATATACATGGAGAATAATGCTACATCCATGCACAGGAAGGACATTTTATGGGGCTTCCTCAAATGCGCTCTGAGGGGCGAAATAATCCGTTTGACAACTATATGCAAAAAGCAAAAAAACGCTGAACTGTACCTAAAATTAGGTCAGATCTCTGATTTAGAAAATTCCCTTTCTCCATCACCAATACAATAAACTACTAACTGAAAAAGCTGAGCTTATGGTAGTACGTTCAAAGATCAAATATTTTGATCAGGGTGAGAAAGCGGGCAAATTAATAGCCCTACGTCTATGTACTCAATTAGCAGAGAGAATAATCCCATCAGTTTGCTCCCCATCTGGTACACGTCTAAGCTCGCCTTTAGATATTGTCAATGCTTTTTGAGACTACTATCAGCAGCTTTATACAGCTTCCTATAATCACCAACTCTCGCATCATGTGGAGTCATTTTTCCATGATATTGCACTCCCTGTCCTATCGGACCGTCAAGTAGACTTATTAAAATGCCCCATTGTCATTTCTGAAATTTATGATGCTATTGACTCCCTCTCAGCCAACAAGTCGCCTGGGCCAGATGGCTTCACAACTAATTTCTATAAGGCTCTCAAAGACATTATTGCCCCTATATTACTTGAAACATTTAATTATTTATTTCATAACGGTTTATCAGACTCCTCGTTATCATTGACCACCATAGTTCTTATTCGGAAACCCAATAAGGACCCCCTTAGAATATTCAATTACAGACCCATCTCTCTTATTAATGTGGATTTTAACATTCTAGGCAAAATTCTCTCGTCTAGACTTGCCCAGGTGTGGCAGCATCTCCTCAGCCCTGAACAAGTAGGTTTTGTCAAAAACAGACTCTCTTCAGACCATCTCAGAAAGCTGGCTTATCTCCTCTCCACATCCAGGAACTCAGACCACTCTGCTGCCCTGGTGTCCCTGGACGTGGAGAAGGCGTTCGATAGAGTTTCGTGGGAGTATCTTTTTCTTTTACTTCCCTGATACCGAATACTCCAGGAATTTATAAAATGGATCAAAATACTATATGCTACTCTATCGGCCAGAATACAATGTAACGGTATCCTGTCTCGTCCATTCACCCTGTCACAAGGTACACGGCAAGGTTGCCCCTTGTCACCTTACTTATTTAATTTATACTTGGAACCTCTTATTAGAAAGATTAACCTCTCCACAACGGTTAGGGGTATCCGAATAGGTCATCACAAATACAAGGTTTCTGCATATGCAGATGATTTGCTTCTACATATTACAAACCTAGGGCGATCCCTTCCCAAGGTGTTCCAGATCATCACACAGTTTGAAATTTTTTCAAATTACAAGCTAAACTGGGACAAAACGGAAATTCTCCCTCTAAATAAATACACAATGAAGTCAGATGTAGCACATTTGGGGATACAATGGAACTAGGACAAGATGAAATATCTTGGCATTTACATTCATCCTTCCCCGAGAGTTATGCGACAACTTAACTTGGATAATTTGGTCCATAGTATAACAGAAGACTTCAAACGCTGGTCTAAACTACTACTAACTCTATGGGGGTGAGTAAACGTTATTAAAATGAATGTGTTGCCACGATTACTATACCCACTTCAAATGTTGAACCAAACTTTGCCACATCCATGGTTTGTTCGGTTGCATGGGATCCTGAGCAAATTTATATGGCAAAAATAAAAAGGCGAGAAAAAGCTATCTAAAATTAACAAAGAAAAAATTGGATGGTGGTCTACAGGTCCCAAATTTTTATATATATTACCTAGCAATACATCTGGTACAAGTCCGTTACTGGCTTCGGCCCAGTCAGGAGGTTCACCATTTACCCTCCTGGGTCAGGATTGAGCAGGATCTTTGTGTGGGTACTGGGATGCATCCAGAAGCTCTACCTTTCATTTCACTAAGAAAGCTTCCCAGGTCCTTATGAGATACTCCCTTAAATTCCCTGATCCGGTCCCAGCAACAGCTCAGTGCCTTCCTTAAAATAGACAGAGTGAAAGACATAGCTCAACCCATATTCGGCAATCCTAATTTCTCTATAGCTGGTAAACCAATAAAAGCTCAGACGTTCTGGCCCCAGATAGGTATCGAGAAGCTTGAACAACTGGTCGTTGCCCAGAGGATGATTTCTTTACAGGAAGGCTGTTCTCTATTTCGATGGGAGAAAAATTCAATTTTTAAATACTTTCAACTATCTCACTCATTGACGCAGCACTTAGGGGCTGGGTTATGGCATGACTCCTTCTCTAAAATGCTAGCCCCTTACTTGGAGACCATATCTCCTTCCCATGTTATATCAGTTTCTTATGATTTTATTAAATCAATAGTTGATTCAGAGGATAACCACAGCTACACCCAATGGAGTAAGATTCCCTGGATCCCCTCCATTTCTAAAGACTGGACCCCTATTTGGGCGCATCTATATAAGTATATTAAATGGGATGAATATAGATATATGCAGTTTCGCATAATTCACAATTTATATTATACCCCCCTTAAATTACACCGATTTGGTCTCCTGCACAATAGCCACTACCCTAAATGCCAACAAGAGGCTGCTGATATGATTCATATGTTGTGGTCGTGTAGAAAAATAGTTACCTTCTGGCGAAGCATAGAGAACAGATTAAGCCCCTTACTGGCATTGACAGGTTTCTTTTGAATCGAAATATGTCTCATTGGGGAGTACACATTAATACCTGGGGGCAATCAGACAGCCCACATGGCTCTGATATCGGCATGTGCGAAAAATGTTATATTAAGACACTGGAAGGACTCTGATGCTCTCAGTTATTTGGAATGGTTTCATGAAATCATGTTTGCTCTGCAAGCTGAACATACGATTGCTAAGTTGTCCAATAATACCAAGAAATATGTTAGGAGATGGGAGCCTCTTTATACTCTCCTAATAAGTAACTAGTGAGCTGGGGAGCTCAAGTACTTGGTATACCTGTGTCCCATTAGGATGGATATATTCTGGAATTCATGGCTTGAACCCGTAATACTGGTAGCAGACCAGGTGGATATGGGGGAGTTTTGTAAGCTGCAGACTTTGTATCTCACGGTCATGTTGTATTCGATTTGTACCTGTTTCTTTTTTTTTTTTTTTTTTTTTTTTTTTTAGAGACTAATTACGCTTGTCATATGTACCAGCTTACACCTAATTGAAAACATAATAAAGTATACTAAATTAAAAAAAAAAAAAATGAAGCCAGGCGGTCCTTCATACAGCTTCCGTGCCCCACCCTTAGCGCCCGCCCCACCTTTGACCTGCTTGTCTTTTTCTTTGGTGACCTGCAAAGCCCGCTCCATTTTTGAGAACACCTCCTCCCCCATATCTCCCAACAAACCCTCAATGTACTCTTTCAAATCTGCATCATTGCTCATATCTATCTCATCCTTACCACGGTCCGGCTATGGCCCTGCCGGGACCTGGTTGGGCCCCACACCTGCCCCGGGCTCCGCTGGAGGGCTGGGCACTACCCTCTTTGGTCTTTTGTTTCCTTTCCCAGCCCACTCATCTTGATTCTTCCTCTTCCTCTGGGCCTCTTCCTCCACTTCCCTTTTCTTTGCCGCTTCCATCAATTGCGTCATCTGCACCATCAACTTTGAAGCTTCCACCAACATGGTAGCGCTGGATGTAGGAGCCTTCTTGTGTGCCGTCTCTACCGCTGTATCCTAGGCTACATAATAAGAACCACATGATCATACCACAAAGCTTCAATGGTTGCACAACACTCCCAGCCGCCCCGGGCTTGGCCATACTACCCGAGCCCAGAGAGTTCGGGGGGGGGGGCCCCATCTCTCCCACTGCACCAGGCTTAGTGGAAAATTGAGCCCCCACCCTCCCCCAGCATGTCCATGGCCCCATGGCCAAAAGCCTCATTCACCCGGATGGCCACCCACTATGGCTATGCCCCAGCCCTCCTTCCCTCAGCTGTTCTTCTTTTTATCCATTATTTATTCCCTGAAATCCTTTTTGTATTATTCTTACCATTTTTTTTTTAACCTCATATGGCCGCTCTGACAAAACAACAGACCAGGCCCACCACAAGGTCCCTGGTCTCAGCATGGTGGCCAATCTGCATGCTCAGGCCTGCTGGCACCCCAAGCTCGCTGGCCCAGAGACCCGGCCCAATTCTCGGGCCAAACGCCCATCCCCTCTTTTTCCCCATTGGCCTTCCCTTGATCTGCCCTCTGCTGGGCCCAATGCAAAAACCACACCCTTGCCTGCACCACAGGCTGTGGTTAGGGGCCCCTATCCGAGGGTATCCACACCCTTGTGCTGATTTTCCCCCCCTCCAACCTAAAAGACCAGCCCCCCCATTGTGCCAGCACCCATCTCCTGTGAGAGTCAGAACACACGCCCATTGTTCTATAGCTGTTTATTTTTTAAATTCAGACCGCGCGGCCCTTCTGTGCTGCATGCCAATCATCCCCCATGTTGGCCTTCTCAGCCAGCCACTCACTCCTGCACACTGGGGCATTATCATGCCTCCCCATGCCAGCCCAACATGGTGAGCCAGCCTATGTGGTAAACTGCTCCAGGGACTGCCTCCAGGCAGAATCATAACCCTCCGCACTCCTTTCTTGCCCGTGAACCCACTGCCTCTAGGACTGGCCACCTGTGTGCCCTGTTCCCGCTGACCCAAGAGTCATGCCCATTGCCCTGTCCCTCCTGACCAGCATAAACCTATGCAGACCCATTAGGCCCTATCACGGGCCGCACTGCCAGAGCTCCGATGACCTTCCTCAGCTGTGCCCTTCTAGCCACCTCAGCAAAGCCTCTGCCAGCCATTGCCTGTACCAACACCGCCCACTCAGTGGCTCTCACTTACCTCTGCCTCATGCACACTAGGTCACATGCCAAAGCTCTCAATCCCCACCCCCACATAGGTCCCCTGGTGCCACTGGGCCGCCGTGTCTCCGGCTTCCATGCAATAACTGGGTACCCTGCACAACACACCTTCCACAGATGCTTTTATATATATATTTTTTTCCACAGCTCCCCGGCTCTCCTACGGAATACCGCAGTATACCCACAACCTCTTCTCAACAAAATGCACCATTCGTCTGGGGCTTCCATGTGCTCCACAAAGCCTTCAACAGACCGGATACCACAAAAAAAAATGCATGCCTACCAGGCCGCAGCACACTACCCGACCTCCATGAACAAAAACCCACCATTCAGCCATTTCAGCCCGTAAACCCGTGCCTGGAAACAGTAGCACTCCTCTACAGGCTGCTGTACCACTGCCTCTCACCCGCGTGGGCTGTACAGCATCTGTGCACCTGCACTTTGGCTCCCAATTAGGCCCGGACCACTGCATCTTAAACCACAGCCGCCTGATTACATCATAAACAGTACACTCCTCTACAGGCTACTGTACCACTGCCTCTCACCCGAGTGGGCCGCACAGCATCCGAGCAGCTGCACTTCGGCCCACGGTTAGGCCCAGACCACTACATCATACCATAAAAAGTTGCTTTTCTTAAGCTTCAAACTCATGACTCTCTACCCCAGAGGCAGCCCTCCAGCCCACTACACCACAAGCATTACATGCATCTCAGTGAACGTCCCCCCAAGCTGCCTCTGAAGTGCTACCAGTCTCTTTCTTGTGGCTGGAAACCCTATCTATTCCCCTATGCTCTGATCCCTGCATGATCAAGGCAGCTGCTTCATTGGTGCTAAATCACCATTTTGACAGTTAAACAGCAGCAGCGATCAAGGATTTACAAAACAGGTAGCGCTGCACTGGTGATGAATTAAGGACTTCAGGAAAGTTCAGACAGATCAAGAGACAACTGAAAGACGGCACTCGACAGGTTTTCTGCATCAGCAGCCCTAATCTTATTTGAATTTTTATGTAAAGAAATATTAATTTCCATTAATTTCCCCCACCCTCATGAAATAATTTTGAGGTCAGTGGTTAACTTGGTCCAGGACCAGGTAGCATGCGTGTGGTGGTAGCACCAAAACTAAGTAGCAGATAAGCATCTAAGTGGTAACTAGAAGGAACTGGCAGGATGTTGTCTTGTGGACTGGCTAGGTGCAGACATGCAGCTTTTCACTCTAGATGAATGGGAAATCTCCGGGTCCAGAAAACTTGGCATGGGGCAGGCACAGCAACAGACTGAAGGTTGGCAACTGGCAGGCATTTCCCTGATCATCCTCTGTGCCATCACCATCTACCAACTTCCTTTTGTTTTATGGGAACATTTTTCCCCACTGTCGGCGAGGCTCATGATGGCATGCCAATCATATGCTCCATCCCCTCTTGCAGGGATCACAGGGCATGACCGGGGAGGGGGGGCTGGGTTTTTCCATGATTATGAAAGTAGCTACAAGAAGCCCTAACTCCCCCCAGAGGGTGACAGCACAAAGGACCAAGAGCTAGGCGGTAAGCTGTGTGGAGACATGGCTCCCGCCAAGCACCTAATAGCACCCTCAGGTGGACATTGAGGACCCACTGAATTTTTGAAAAAAGAGTTACGGAATTTTCCAGCTGTCCAGGCCAAATTTCCCCCACTCAGTAGAAACATAGAAATATAGAATTTGACGGCAGATAAAGACCGCTTGGCCCACCTAGTCTGCCCATTTCCCTACCTACAGGATAAGCTGCAGATCCTATCTAACCAACAGCCTATTTCTTCCTACCCCCACAAAAATTGCCTTATGTCTGTCCCATGCATTCTTGAATTCTCCCGCAGGTTTAGACCACACAACCTCCTCAGGAAGGCTGTTCCATGTGTCCACCACCATCTCTGTGAAAAAGTACTTCCTCACATTGCCCCTGAGCAGTCCCCAGTCTGTCTTCAAATTGTGTCCCCTTGTTCTTACACATCTTTTTTTCTGAAAGATGCTACCCTCTTGGACTTTGTTGATTCCACTGAGGCACTTAAATGTTTCTATCATGTTCCCCCTCTCCCACTTTCCTCAAGGGTATACATATTAAGCTCCTTTAGTCTCTCCTCATATGGCTTCTCTTGCAGACCCTACACCATTTTAGTTGCCCTCCTCTGAACTGCCTCCATCCTGTCTATGTCCTTGTGGAGATGGGGTCTCCAGAACTGGATGTAGTACTCCAGATGGGGTCCCACCAACTGTCTGTACAAGGGGATAACAACTTCCTGTTTTCTGCTGGTGATACCTCTCCCTATACATCCCAGTATCCTCCCAGCCCTCCCTACTGCCTTCTCACATCACTTGCCAACCTTAAGGTCATCTGATATGATTACCCCCAGGTCCCTTTCCATTTTTGTTGTTGTTACTACCTCCCCCCCTTTGTGTAATCTTCCCCTGGGTTTTTGTTTCCCAGGTGCATTACTTTGCACTTCCTTGCATTGAATCCAAGCTGCCATACTTCTGACCATTCCTGCAACCTTGCCAAGTCCCTTCTCATTCTTTCCATGTCTCCTTGTGTATCACCAACAGCTTAATCTGGTTCAGTATGTCACTTTGTATCTGTGTCTCTCCCCCCCCCCCCAGATGAGGCTGAAAATAGGCAGAATTCCATGTTAAGGCAGGCACTTCCTTTTCCACTGGCAACCTATTTATTTTTAGAGACACCTAGAAGCACCTAGAGACAAACGCATTTGGACTGGAATGTGTCTGATTTATAGTTGGAAACCATTATCTTGTTGGGATGGCTCTTTGACCTTCAGTGTGTATACTGCCATCAACCATCATGTTGGTCAATAGGCCACCCCTTAAGGTCAACAGTTTTCTATTGTATCTCTCATCTCTGGTCTGTATTTGTGTCATACTCAAGACCAGTAATCTCATTTTTCATATTTTGATAGTAACAAGTTAACTTTTACAAGGAAACTATTCCTGTGCTTGATCAATGAAAATGTGTAAATTATAATGGTTTCAGGTAAGCTTAAGAAACAGAGTTCAGTGTACACCTTCCCTCATCCCCCCACCCCATGGGAAATATTTGAACTACAATATTCTTTCTGTCTGAATTGGCTATTTATTTTTTCTCCAATGGGAGTGGGAGTCTCTTGGTGTTCATATCAGAGCTCTGAGTAAAGTGAGCCCGGCTACCAAATGTCAAGGTAGACTACTCATCAAGTGGGTCCCTATTCTGAAATCTAGCTGCCTGAACTGGCTTATTTTCAATAAGGTGTACTGCTTGAATTGACTTCCTCTAATTAAGGTGACGGTAGGGTCAACATAAGGGTGTCTCTGTAGATTGGTGGAATGAGTGAGTTTTGAAAAATTTCTTGGAAACATGGTGGACCCATTTAGCGAGTGTGGCCACCTGAATAGAGCGAGTGCCAGACATTGAGAGGTGACTGGTTCTTCGTGCTTTAGTTATTTTTAAAAAACAGTGAGTCCTGTAGGTATGTCAAAAAGCAGAGCCTAGCAGTGATTATGGGAGCAGAGAGCAAGGGAACCAGCAAGTAGGTGAGGGAGGGTGCGGGCAGTGAAAAAAAAGAGTTATAAAGTACATTTCTTAAATGGTTATTGTATTGCAAAGCTGAGTTTTCAATGTGAAATTATGGCAGTTTGCGTAACAGGCAGCGTCAGAAAGTGAAAGTGATTGCTGGTGCTGGAAGAAGCGCCAGCAGGCAGTTGGGGGGGGAGAGGAGAATTATATATAGATGGTGACGTAGTAACTGGGTACATAAATGTAAGATTCTACATTTATACACACAATGACTCTGATAAACTGATTTATTACACTCCATTTATGTCCATACCTATTGCAGAGATAGATAGATAGATAGATAGATAGATAGATAGATAGATAGATAGATAGATAGATAGACAGACAGACAGACGGACAGATGGATAGACAGACAGATAAGATAGATTAGACGAAGAGATATAGATAGATAGACAGATAGACAGATAGACAGATAGACAGATAGATAGACAGATAGATAGATAGATAGATAGATAGATAGATAGATAGATAGATAGATAGATAGATAGATAGATAGATAGATAGACAGATAGAACAACAGAGAATACTTAACTCAATGGGATTGGTCCCCCATCTCCCGGGCCCCTACTATAGATGAAGCCCTTGATTATTTCACCTGTTCTTTTAATAAAGCTTGTGACATCTATGCCCCACTAGCAAAAGTGCAATCCAAGAAACATAATGCCCCCTTGGTCATACCTGCACTGCTTCAACAGCTAAAGCACAGAGATGATCTCTGGCATAATGCAGTCGCATCCAGCATGCAGGAGGGCAGTCAAGCCTATAAAGTGGCTCATAACAGATGCACTTGGGCCATAAAACAGGCCAAATCGGGCTACTACAAAATGACCCTTGCCTCCTCCTGGGGAAATGCTCAGTTGTTCTGGGACAATATCAAGGAACTCAATGGCAAATCCGGCAAATCCCCCCCACTAACTGTCAACAATGTCCCTACCACTGATCCGTTGGCCATTGCCAACTGCCTCAACTCATCATTCTCTGACATTAGTGCAGTACTCCCAAATAACTTCTTTGACCCAACTCCTGCAACCCTGCCCCCTAACACCCATCATCCCCCCTTCCATCTCAGGGTGATCTCTATGAATGAGGCAAGGACTTATCTCATTACAGCACTCAGTGGCTCTTGCTATTACAAAGATTCTTTTGATATGAAAATCCTACATTTAGTACTAGATACAGTCCTTTCCCCACTGACTGACCTCATTAACTGCTCCCTAAGTCTGCGGCAGTTCCAGGCAACCTGGAAGACTGCCACAGTCTCCCCCAATACTGAAGAGTGGTGACAGCACCTCCCCCAATAACTACCATCCCAAATCCATTCTCCCACCACTCTCGAAAGCCCTCAAAAAAATTATAGCCACCTAACTCACTGAGTACATGCTTGCTCATAATCTACTTTGCAGGGAGCAGCATGGCTTCAGATCTGGGCACAGTACAACTATGGCTTTCATTGAGCTCTCTAATTTTATTCACTCTGCCCTGGAGAGAAAACACCTAGCTGGAGCTGTCTTCATCGACCTGTCAAAGGCCTTTGATACAGTCTCCCACCCCTTACTCTTAAACACACTCCACCACATAAGTCTGTCCCAAGAACCCATCTCCTGGTTTACCAGTTACCTCACAGCTAGATCACAATGTGTCAAAATAAACAACACCCTCTCAACCACCCTGCCAGTCTACTCTGGGGTTCCCCAGGGCTCCATCCTCAGCCCTCTATTGTTCAGCATCTACCTAAACACCTTGCCCAATTCCTGCTCTGGTAACCTACTACTACATGTGGACGATGCGGTTCTTTTTGCCTCGCAGCCAGATTCCACAGTATTGCAGTCCTCCCTCCAACACACATTTAACCAGATTGAAAACTGGTTCATAGACCAAAGACTTGTGGTCAATGTAAAAAGGACAAAGACCATGCTCTTTGCAGCCGACAGGATAAGGCTAAGAATGCGCAGCTAACAATCTTCTCCCACTCTCTCCTTCCTCTAGAACAGGTCCATACATATAAATACTTGGGCCTTACATTTGATTCCAGCTTCTCCTTCCATTCACACATTAACACTCTATCAGCCATAAATGTCTGTATAGGTCCATTGTATTGGCACGATTGTCTACCTCCGGGAGCCCTTAATCTGGCTACCACCTCCTCAGTCCTCTCCCTAGTCGATTATGGGCTCACTATCTACTTGGCTGCTGACCACCCAGCCCTTAACAAAATCTATCTGGCCATAAACAAAGTGTGCAGACTCCTCTCCAGGGCAGTCAAGCATACCCATACTAGTACCCTATATGCTCTGACAAATCTCCTCACCCTGGATGAAAGGCTATTTAATCAAACATGTCTCCTCACAAAGAAAATACACCTGGGACTTACCCCATTGAAGGTTTCTGCCTCTCTCCTATTCTCCCACACCTCAGTGAACACCCGCACTGCCAACCAACAGGTGTGGTCCATCCCGAGGGTTAGAACCTCCTTAGCCCAAAGGTCACTCCCACACAGGGCCCCAGTCTGGTACAATGAACTCCCCTCTGACATCTCCTCCATCTCCAAATTAGGACCTTTCAAGTCAGCCCTCAAAGAGCACATTCTCACTTCAAGGCACTACCAATGTACCAGCTAGTGCCGGGTCATCTATCTATCATCTTACAGGACCACCCCGCCACTGAGCTCCTACCAATAGGGCTACCAGACATTACCTATTAACAATGCCTCCTTTGGCTACACTTACAAGGTATCTGTCTAATTATCTACTTCGCTGTAAATATCAAACCTGTTACTCCCTCCCTCTATCAGCAAACATATTGTTCTCTTGAAAACTGTAAAATACATCTCTCAGTAACACTTTGAATGCAATGTATAGCTGATTTTGATTCTGCAATATTGTGTAACTGAAAAAACTGTTACCTTTAGCTGCCATTCTATGTCTATATGTATTAAGTGTTTGTATTTGTTTTTTCTGACGTGGAGCCTTTGTAAATGAGTACCTGACTCAAAGGCTGTAATCCTAAAGTCTGTAAGTCTGTTCAATAAATACATAAATAGATAGATGGACAGATAGATAGATAAATAAGATAGATTAGACAGAGAGATAAAAATAGACAGACAGCTAGAAACAGTAGATTGATTCAAGTTCAAGTTTGTTTATTTGATCAACTACGACAATGACAGACAAACAGGCAGACCGGTAGGTAGATAGGTAGGTAGATAGATAGATAGATAGATAGATAGATAGATAGATAGATAGATAGATAGATAGATAGATAGATAGATAGATAGATAGATACTGTAGATAGATAGACAGACAGCTAGATACAGTAGATAGATAGATAGACAAATAGATAGATAGATAGATAGATAGATAGATAGATAGATAGATAGATAGATAGACAGACATACAGACAGCTAGATACAGTAGATAGATAGATGCAATGTACACTTAACTCCCATCAGGATTTTTGTGGCATAATAAACCACACAAGCCAAAAAGCAATGCCAACACTAACTGACCCCTAGAGGCACCCCCTCAAAAAAACAATCAGATATGCAACAGATCAGTCAGAGGACTTCAGTTTCCGGTACTGTCAGTCCCTTACCCTTCTCAAGCACTTGCTGGATCAGTTGTGATTTAAAAAAATGATAAAGGTATATGCCAAAGCTGGTGGGTTCATTATTTGTGACATTTCAAAACAAGAAGTTTTATACTCTATTCTCTAATGAGCTGCTTCATTATTAATGCTCTCTATATATTACTTGCACGAGGAGCTTATAATGAATGAAGTGGTGTGTCATTATCACACTGCATCATCCAATGACATTGGCATTCAATCAGAGAACGTTCCTCAGCAGTCAAGCAAATGCTGGCAATGGTGTCTTAAGACAGAAAAAGACCTTTTATGGATGACCTGCTATGAAAATTGAAAAGCTTCTGTTTCATTATTTATTCAAAATCCCCCGGTTATTTAATATTTAATATATTTATCTGCATTTTAAATGTTGTAAATTATGCACTTTTTTATATTTTTCACATATAAGGAAAAACCACAACAACACTTAATAAAGACATGAAATTCAAAGTGCATGTTGCCCTGTCCTGTTACCAGTAGGCAGTTGCAGAGGTAATTGAGTGATGTCATCTGGAAATGTGTATCTAATGTAATCTGGAAATGTGTAACTGATATATGCAAAGAAATGTTATTGCATCACTGCAAAGTAATCACCAGTAATACTAAATATATATGGCTCTGTTCCTCTCAAATACAGCTCAACTGCCATGATGTGGGATAAGCTAGCAGTAACTACATGGAATAATTAATGGTGTTAAAAATGTTATTGAGCATAAGCGAGTCCTCTCTAGGCTGAAACAGCTAAAGGCTAACATAACACTGCTACAAGAAGTACAGATGGCTAAAAAGGAGTTTGAGAAGTTGCAGGGGTCTTGGGGAGGCCAGTGGGCCTGTTCATGTTACTGCTTCAAGGTGAGGGGAGTGGCTATCTGATTGCCATGGTCTTTTCCAGAGAAAATTACCCATCACACTGCAGATGAGGAAGGAAGATATGTACAGGCACAGATAAGCCTTAATTTAGGAGAAACTTGTGCTGTGGGATGTGTGTATGGCCCTAGCACAGAGGGAGGGGAATTCTTCCAGAGACTAAGCCTGGAAATAGCACAATTCCAAGGGCCCTGGATTGGCTAGGGGGAATTTCAACGGTATCATTGATACATAGCTAAACAGATCCAGTAAAACCTCAGCTCCACAAATGGCAACACAACCCAGTGGGGTGAAAATACATTTTATATTCTGACGCCCATTAATATATGCAAGGATAGACCAGCTTTTGATCTCCACCTACCTAATTGTAGGGTAGCATCAGTACAATATGCAGCCACCCTGGTCTGTGATCATGCCCCACTCACTCTGTTTGTTGATGGGGTCCACCTGCAAATTCTTGACAGAACTTGGAGACTGGACGCTCTTCTTCTGAAAGATGCAAAGTTTAGAGAGTGTGTGGCTAAAGCCATTTCAGAGTATTTGGAAACCAGTAAAAGAGGGGAAACATCCCCCTCCATCAGGTGGGAAGCCCTCAAAGCTTGTGTTCGGGGGCAGACAATAGTATGTGGTAAATTCAAAAAAAAAGGTAGTGAATCAGAGCTAAGGCACTTTGAAAGGAAGGTTGAGGCATGTGAGAAAGCCCACAAGAAGAGACCCAAGCAATGGCTATACCAGACCCTGCATAACCTTACATGGGAAAGGAACATCACCAATATCACACAAATCAAGAGAGCTGTGCTCTATGCTCAAGCAGGACAATATTTCGACAGAGGCATCAGTGTAAACTCCTAGTCTGGGAACTAAAATACAGGGATGGTGAACAAAACTTTGGGTAGATTAGCACATACAGTGCTGGACTGGTGCCTGACCAATTGCAAATAGGTAAAGCATTAATGATTTTTACTCCACTCTACACTCCTCGGAGGTCAGCCCATCAGTGGTGCAGCTTGAAACATTTTTTCAAAAGTTGTCCATAAAACCTGTTTGCAGGCACAGAGGACAAAGCTAGATGCACCCCTTGCTTGCACTGAAGTCCTCCAGGCTGTTAAATCCCTCAAAGGTGGCAAGGCACCTGGCCCAGATGGCTTGCCCATAGATTGTTTCAAGGTCTTTGCTGATCTACTCATTGACCCTATGTTTGACATGATCTCTGAAAGTGTGGTGAGCTGTGCATTGCCCCCTTCCATGCAGTCTACTATCATCACAGTGCTCCCTAACCAGGCAAGGACCCCATCCAGTGTTCCTTCTACTGACCAATCTCCCTTTTAATGCCAGATTATGAAATCACAGCCACTGTATTGGCCACTAGACAAGATTAAGTTCTCCCATATTGTATCCACATGGACCAAGCTGGATTCGTAAAGGGATGACAAGGGAAACATAAGATACAGCAATGTCTGAGCATCATACCCGGATAGTCAAAATAACAGGAAGCCATGGAGCAGCAGTCCTCTTTCTTGGTGCAGAAAAGACTTTTGACCATGTGGAGTGGGGGTACATGTTCAAAACTCTACAGTATTTCAGACTGGGTGAGCAGATGATACAATGGATCCATGCACTGTATGCAAACCCCTCTGCCCATATCTTAGTTAATGGGGACTTGACCCCTTCATTTATGCTTTCCAATGGCACACACCAAGGCTTCCCTCTCTTGCCCTTACTATATTTGCTTACTCTAGAACCTCTGAAAGGGGCCATTAGGCAATACTAAGGTATACAAGGTATAAAGGGAGGGGGACAGAACACAGAGTGTCCCCATTTGCAGATGACTTGCTTTTGTTTGTGCAGGCCCCTCCAAAAAGCTCATGTAACATCCAGGCCTTGTTTGTGGAGTGCAGCATGCTGTCAGGACACAAAAGTAAGTGGTCCAAAAGTGAGCTTCTGCCCATTGCGAAGCTGAACAGGGAGTGGATAAATGAAAACTCCTTGAGGCTGAGGATAGTGGACACAATTAAATATCTGGGGGTTTACTTACCTGCCAAACTCGCCCAGTTTTACAAGAACCCCCCCCCATAGCATCCCTCAGGGAGGACTGTGACAAGTGGAGGACACTCCCCCCTGTTTCTGCTTGGTAGGATCTGTGTGGTCAAGATGACCATCCTTCCCAGGTGCATGCACCTATTCCAGGCCATACCCATCCAGGTTCCACTACTCCTCTTCAAGCTAATAGACTCAGCACTTCACACACTGCTGTGGAATGATAAAAATGCCAGATTATGTGGGGCAATTTTACAAATGCTATCCAAACTGGGGGGGGGGTGGGCCTCTTGCATTTTCAAATGTACTACTGGGCTTCCCATTTCACTTTCCTGTATTTCTCTAGAGGAAGAGGAGATAGCGCTCGACATAGAAACATAGACTTTGACAGCAGATAAGGACCGCTTGGCCCACCTAGTCTGCCCATTTCCCTACCTACAGGATAAGCTGCAGATCCTAGTTAACCAACAGCCTATTTCTTCCTACCCCCCACAAAAATTGCCTTATGTCTGTCCCATGCATTCTTGAATTCTCTCACAGTTTTGGACCCCACAACGTCCTCAGGAAGGCTGTTCCATACGTCAACCTCCCTCTCTGTGAAAAAATACCTCCTCATATTGCCTCTGAACTGCCCCCTCTCTATCTTCAAATTGTGTCCCCTTGTTCTTGCATATCTTTTTTTCTGAAAGATGCTACCCTCTTGGACTTTGTTGATTTCACTGAGGTACTTAAATGTTTCTATCATGTCCCCCCTCTCCCTCCTTTCCTCAGTGGTATACATATTAAGCTCCTTTAGTCTCTCCTCATATGGCTTCTCTTGCAGACCATGCGTCATTTTAGTTGCCCTCCTCTGGACTGCCTCTGTCTTGTTTATGTCCTTGCGGAGATGGGGCCTCCAGAACTGGACGCAGTACTCCAGATGGGGTCTCATCAACTGTCTGTACAGAGGGATAACAACTTCCTGTTTTCTGCTGGTGATGCTTCTCCCTATACAACCCAGTATCCTCCCAGCCCTCCCTACTGCCTTCTCACATTGCTTGCTAACCTTAATGTCATCTGATATGATTACCCATAGGTCCCTTTCCATTTTTGTTGTTGTTACTACCTCCCCCCATTGTGTAATCTTCCCTCGGGTTTTTGTTTCCCAGGTACATTATTTTGGACTTCTTTGCATTAAATCCAAGCTGCCGTACTTCTGACCATTCCCCCTCATCCCTCCTAACCTGGCAAATCCTTTCTCCTCTAACACAATGCATATCTGGGTTCTGGTGCACAAAACGATAGGCCTATTCCAGGTGTCTCCTCCAACGCTTCAATACTGGACTTCATCAAGCCCAAAACTGCATCCACTGTGTCAATGCACCGAGGCCTACTGCAGTGGCAAAAGCCTGGCCTGGTCAGTATCAATCAGATGTATGAGGGTGGGATGATAAAACCATTCCAAACCCTGCAACAGAAGAAAGGGTCCACATGTGGGGTAGAAGAAAGTACATTTCCCCATATGAGCCTTACATGCCGGAGAAAAGCCCCTTTCTGGCACCAGGTACATAAAATAAAGAATGGGATGGAGGGAGGGAAGGTCTCCCCAGTACCCCAATGGAGCTAATTATGGGGGCCAATCCAAGTAGGAGGGAGCCTAAGAGAGACTAGGAACTATGGTCAATCGCTTTAATCAATGCTAGAAAGACTTGTGCCCAGAACTAGATAGCCACAGAGCCCCCAACTATTCAGCAATGGACGGCATAATCTACTATACTTTCCAAAATGTGAAAGAGCCCTGCTGAGAGCAAACAGCACCTAATAAAGAGGATCACTGATATGCCTTGTACAAAAACTCATCCTTTTTTATGTGGATGCTCCCTAATTTGTGAGTGGTGAGCGTAGGTATTTCTTCACTGTTTTACTCTTGCCACACTGATTTCCCAAATATCCATAAAAAGACACTGGATCTAAGTTTTCAAAGTGCTACTAAGACAAAGTTATGCCGATGCATCAGTGCAGTAATCGAGCTGCTGTTTGCAACACCGGTGACCCAGGTTTGGGAATGAGCATGGGTGGTCAGGGGCCAGTCCAGGGAGAGGAGGATTGAGTGTCCTGAAGGACACTCTCCTCCTTACAGGGGGAGGGAGCCACATCCTGCAGCACTGCTGCCACCTGTAGACATAAGGGTGATAAAGCGCTAGGAATAGAGGGAGGGAGGGAGGAGGGACGCTGCTCTGCATATCACGCAAGAGTGCTGATTCCTGCTCATGCCAGGGACTCTGTTCTAACTGCCAGCATCTCTATGGGGTCAGGGGCGATAAAAGACAAAAGTAGGGTAAAACACATAAGCGGCAACCCCCCTCCCCCTCACTCGTAGTTCTGCGAAGGCTGGTGAATCCATCCCAAAAGCAGGTATATCTGCCACAGAACAGAGTAGCAAGGTGCAAGAAAAACAGTAAAAAAAAATAAATAAAAAAGGCATGCATATGCACAAAATGGGTCAATTTGTCAATGCACATTCTAGTTTCATAGACTAACCATATTCAAATAGGGGACTTGGGACCTTAGTTATGTGATGTAAGAGCAGCAGTAGTTTCTTCTACAACCAGAAAGGGGGGCTCCTACTTACAGGTCGCTTAAGTAAGCCATGATGAACGCAAAGTGAGAGAGAGAAAAGGAGCCTGAAAGTGCTATGTGGCTGCTGTGGGATGTGGGATAGTGTCCATGAAAATGTTTTAAATGCAAAAAACATGGACACAAAACAATGCAGTCACCCCTATAATAGGGAGAGACAAAGGTTTGGAGTTGAGTTCTGGAAATGGTAGCCCTAATGTCTTAAATGAGACTTTCCTAAGTAGGAAGGATTAAGAATTTGAATGCATATAGTACTTCTCATGCAGACAGTATCCTAAAGTGCTTTACAAGCAGTAAGAGACTGGTTCTGCAATTACAGAAAACCTGGAGACATGTATAATCAGGAACTCTCATAAAGTCCATTGTCAGGATTCTACTGGCCATTACTGGACCTGTACTAACCTTACTTGGGTCGTGTCTGAAAATAGGCATTTATTGTGTAGTGCACCCTAAATAAATAAATATACAGTATACTCTATGACCTTTGATAGTTCAGGGCTATGACTATCCTGGGCCTGTAGGGCAGTGATTACAGACTTTCAAAAATGGGACCAGCACAGGAGTCACAATGGCTTATGACCATCATGCATGACCAGCTGTTTGCGCAAACAAAACTGGATTAGACAATTAGAACCTAGTCCACAAAGATGGCCCAGATATGCACCAAAGCCACATATCTGGACCACATAGTTCCATGCCAGTGGAATACCACACTGGTAGTGGCATTCATGACCACCAACATCTCAATTACCTGGAGGGACCTGTGGCATCTCCAGGGGTAGATATGGGGCCAGATAGCAGGTCTCTAATGGAATGCCTGAGTCAACACTAGAGTGAATCCCCTGCTCTGCATGGACTAAGGAATTGTGGGATACAGCAGTCCTTCATGGTTTGCCATGACCCATTCTTAAAGAAACCTATCTTTTGTATTGTTTTGGGACCCCCAGCCCACCATACTAGCATGGAGGGCTGGGGCATGTAGCAGCAGGGCACAGCAGGCCCTGGAAAGCTTTACAGAGGGCCAGGAGACACTTGCATTGACAGTAGATTGCCATTACTGTAGCCCTCTACCTAATATAATGCCATCCCCCCTCTGCGCCCCCTCTTTCACAAACACTTCTGAGTTTAATGGGGACGCATGTCCCTGGCCCCAAGCCAGTCACCCCTGACCTAACTGCCTGCTTGCATTGTGGTGCAAATTGTGTCACGGCAGAACTGTGTGGATGGAACACTGGGGGCTGTGGATCTGCACAGATCTTTGCATGTGCAGAATGGGACCTCTGTACACCTGTGGCCTTCCAGTGAACCACTGCCTTGGTCTATAAGTCCCTCTTAGGCAGTTTAGACTGAGCCCTTTGTGCAGTCTCCTTTCCTCAGCAGCTACAGGAGCAGCTTCCTGTATGTGACTACCAGGTCCCTAATCATATCGTGTTTGCCGAATCTGGTTGCCTCTGAACAATGGGCCCAATAAATTACCCGGAGAATACTGTTTCTCTGATTTCTTTACTGAGAGTGGCATGTAAAAATGGAATTCTAAATGAGTTTTAATCTATGTGTTTAATTTAACTTGGAGAAAAATGAAATGGCAGCATTTTATTTTTACGTTGCATCCAAATATTCAGATCTTGAAAGGCATGAATTTCATCTTTCATGGAAACAATCCTGTACTCCATAAATCACAACAGCAATAAAAACTTCTTCAAAGGAATTCTAATGAATATGAATTGCCTACTACTGTGTTATTTTTAAAGGCTGATTGACCACAATGCCGTCAGTGTCTATTTAGTCCGTATCATCACCCTGTTTTCTTTGTTGATTTGATTACAGTGCAGTGCATTACTTCTTTATCGCACATCTAATAAGATATCAGCATTGCAGTGGTTCTTCATCACAGATGTGGTGCTTCTGTCAAGATTAAAATAAAACAACAACACAGCACACAGCCATTTGTCTCATCTAAGACCACCCACCCACGTACACACACACACACCCTCCCCCACACACACATATGGCCGTTTGTTGCTTATTATATGACCCAGGTGCTTTTTACAATCTGATTTTACCTTCTTTCACTTTGTTGCCCTGCTTTCTCAGTTCTTACACGTGCATCAACTAGACTGGCAGCATAGATACTTCTCTGCTTCCCTGTTAGAATTGCTTAGGGTAAGTCCAGTACTCTTTAATGTTGCTGGTCCTAAAAGAAGCATCCTGCTCCTGCACTCTAATGATGCCCTAGCAAAGCTAAACAGGATCCTTTGCAGGGCTTGTTTCTTTGTTTCAGTCTGACTAGACACTGGTTCTCCTTGCCTACAGTCGGCATAGTTCCCTGACCCAACTGATGTGTATTTGATGTGCTACTTAAGCAATAAGAACCAAGAAGCTGGTCATTTCCAAGAGATTAACGACCGGTTGGGGGAGCGTGGGTGACTCAAGACACAGCCAAGTGCCACCTCCTTCCAGACAGTTGTTAATCCAGGAAAATGACCAGCTTCAAGATTGCTATTGCAATTATAAGTCCAAACACAATGACAACTTTTGTTGTTTTACCATTTTTTTACTTAATTTTAGATTTTGAGTGGAGTGGCACAAGCCGTGTGTGCTGCACAGCATCAGTTCTAAGAAGTTAGTGACCAATCCAATAGCAAATCAGAAGCCTCACTAGGCTCATGAATATTTAATAAGACTTATAATAAGGCTCAAATAGGTGAGCATCTTGGTGCATCTCAAGGTGTGCACCTTGATACATCTTGAAGTGAGCACCTTGGTACATCTCGAGGTGTGCACCTTGGTACATCTCGAGGTGTGCACCCTGGTATTTCTCGAGGTGTGCACCTTAGTACATCTTGAGGTGTGCACCTTGGTACATCTTGAGGTGTGCACATGGATACATCTTGAGGTGAGCACCTTGGTACATCTCGAGGTGTGCACCTTGGTACATCTCGAGGTGTGCACCTTAACTGCCTTACTGTTTGAGAGGTGTACAAGAGTTTCAACAGCAGGGCAGTTATGGTGTGGTTTGGTTATATATGATATGCATCAAAAATGCTAATTAGATATACCTTGACTAAAAGTATAGTCAGGAGTTGTAGCTGATGTGTGTTTGAAAAATGTTGATTAGGTACACCCTAAGTGAGATATACAACTCAATCAAAGGTGTAAGTAGTGAGGAGGTGCAGTTGAATGCATTTAAAAAATGCTAATTAGGTACACCTCAAGTGAGGTGTACACCTTCATCAGTGGTGGTCTCACAAGGAGTAGTTTAGGTGCACTCATCAATATAACCAGTGTGACTGTAAAAAATAACAAAGTCTAAGTACAGGGCAGAGGTCATGTCCCAAAAAAAGTAAATACTAGTTGATTAATGAGCTAATTTTAAGCTGAACTTTAAAAAGTTTAAACAGGGAGTATAGTCTCTTGACCTTGCTCCTCCTCAGAATTCCTGCATTAAATAAATAAATGGAGCAGTGTCTACAGGAACAGCAGTCAATATATATATATATCTATATATATATAGATATATATATATTTTTTTTAATTTATTTGTCACTGGAGTCATGAAGCTTATAAGAAGCATAGAGAACATGTTATGGAGTTATAAGCCCTCACGTCCACTCCCACTAACTATACAATACAGAAGGTAAACACACATGAAAAAACTTGCACACCCTAGTAAGAGCTGATCTAACTAGAGCTATGCAGAACACAGAATTATGGCAGTGGAATTTGTGTGGAATGGCAATTCTGCTTCTCAAATGGTTTTCAGAATTTCTTTTTAAATTTTGTGGAATTCCAAAAAGCATTATGTGAACTCTACTCCACAGAGTACATAATCTGCAGAAAATTATTTTGCAGTTTGTGGAAAATAAATCCGAAGTTACATAAACTATGAAATGCGATTGTACAATTTCATTTTGCTTTGGAAATTTTAGACTTCCTTTTGCAACAAAATTCCATGAAATCAGGCAGAATTTTTGAAAAGCTATGGAATTCAAATGCAATGAAATGTGAAAATCCCACACTGCTCTAATCTTGACAATTTCTACAACATGAACAAGGAGTTTTCTTACTCTGAAAACGAATGGCATTTTTTGTAATCACTACGCAGCTAAACATACAAAGCTCCAGATGTGGCCTGAGAACAAACTGCCAGCAACCAGGAAATAATGTAGGAGAGTTCAAAAATCAGACCTGTCAATACTTTCCCTTAGATGCCAAAAATGATACCTTTCTATTGTGTAACACAAAGCAGATGTTATGGTATGGCTGAGGTACATACTGCTAAAAGTTATGTTTGTGTGATGCGTGTACGCTGTATACTGCTTACTGCTAAATGTTTAAGGTTTATGGCACAGTGGAGGTGCACACTGCTAAATGTAAAGTATTTAAGGTGTAGTTGAGGTGCTTACTGCTGAATTTAAAACTTGTAAGGTGTAGTCTTGCAGATGAGGTGTGTATTAGTAAAAGTACATGTTTCTGAGTAGTTATAGTGTAGCTGAAGTGTGTACTGCTGAATTTAAAACTTGTAAGGCACAGGTGAGGTGTGTATTAGCAAAAGTACATGTTTTTGAGTAGCTAGGGTGTCATTGAGGTGTATACTGCTGAATTCAAAAATTGTAAGGTGCAGATGAGGTGTGTATTAGTAAAAGTACATATTTTAAGTAGTTAAGGTGTAGTTGAGGTGCGTACTGTTGAATTTAAAATTTGTAAGGTGCAGATGTGGTGTATGTTAGTAAAAGTACATGATTTTAAATAGTTAAGGTGTAGTTGAGGTGCATACTGCTGAATTTAAAAGTTGTATGGTGTAGATGAGGTGTGCATTAGTAAAAGTACAAGTTGTTAAGTAGTTAAGGTGTAGCTGAGGTGCGTACTGCTGAATTTAAAACTTGTAAGGTCTAGATGAGATCTATATTAGTAAAAGTAGAAGTTATTAAGTAGTTAAGGTGTAGTAGAGGTATGTACTGCTGAATTTAAAACTTGCAAGGTGTAGATGAGGCGTATATTAGTAAAAGTAGAAGTTATTAAGTAGTTAAGGTGTAGCTGAGGTACGTACTGCTGAATTTAAAACGTTTAAGGTCCAGATGAGGTGTATATTAGTAAAAAGTACAAGTTTTAAGGTGCTGTTGAGGCGCACGGTACTTGTGATATGGGAATAAAGGACAACTGGGGAGTACATAGAGTGTACACCACAGTTTAGTCAGGGTTTACTCCTGGCATCATAGACAATATATCAGTTAGTAACAAAGGGTTTATATGAAGCTAAAAAAAACTGTTCTTCTCCTGTCTGCATATCATTCCTCACATTCATCTATTACACTATTCAGGGTCTCCACCCTATCTCCCCTCACAAGCAGCTTTAATCTGTCTTCATTCAACGTATCCCCCTAGAGGCCATGATGAGAGGCCCTAGCCTAGGAGAATGCTATATCACCATGACAACCTGGCTCCTCTCATGAGTGTAGCGAGGAACAGAGGAATAATCCCCCAGCAGATTCAGGGAAGATATAATATTAGATAGTCCACCTGCAGCCCCTGCATGAGTGGCTCTAGGCAGAGCATTTTTCAAAACATTGTGCCAGCCAGCTGCATTGTTATCGGACACTAAATAAAGGATGAGTGATCAATAAGGCAGTAATCATCATGGAAACAGTTTCTTTGAATTTAGAAACATAGAAACATAGAAGTTGACGGCAGATAAGGACCTCAAGGCCCATCCAGTCTGCCCATTTCTTTTTCTACCTTATAAATGTGCCATCGGCCTTTGCTCTGTCAGTGACCTATCTATTCATAGTCATTTGTATTGCTCCCTTATGCCTATCCCATGCCTGTTTGAAGCCCTGCACTGTATTCATAGCCACCACTTCTTGTGGTAAGCCATTCCATGCATCCACCACCCTTTCTGTGAAAAAGAATTTCCTCACATTCCCCCTTAATCGGCCTCCCTCTAATCTCATGCTGTGTCCTCTTGTCCTGCTATTTTTCTTATATTTAAACATGTTAGACTCTTTCACCTTGTTTATGCCCTTAAGGTGTTTGAATGCCTCGATCATATCACCTCTCTCCCTCCTTTGCTCAAGGGTATACATATTTAGCTCCGTTAATCTGTCCTCATATGTCTTCTGATGCAGTCCCTGCACCATTTTGGTTGCCCTTCTCTGGACTGCCTCAATTTGGTTAATGTCCTTGTGAAGGTGTGGCCTCCAATACTGCAAGCAGTACTCCAGATGGGGCCTAACCAATGTCTTGTACAGAGGGATTATTACCTCCCTCTTACGACTTGTGATACCCCTACTAATACACCCTAACACCCCCCTAGCCTTACCTACTGCTTTAGAGGTCTGCTTGGATGATTTTAGGTCATCAGTGATGATGATGCCCAAGTCTCTTTCTTCCTTTGTGACTGCTAGCAACTCCCTTCCCAGCCTATGAGTGGCTTCAGGGTTTCTCTTCCCTATGTGCATGATTTTGCACTTCTTTGCATTAAATCCCAGTTGCCACTCTTCTGACCATTCTGCCCACCCCATCTGGCTCATCTACTCTGTTGCAGATCTTGATGTCATCTGCAAACAGACAAGTCTTACCCTCTAGTCCATCTGCAAGGTCACTAATGAAGATGTTGAATAGGACTGGCCCCAGGACTGATCCCTGAGGTACCCCACTTGTGACTTGCATCTCTTCTGACTGTATACCATTTACCACCTCTCTGTTTTCTGCCAGTCAACCAGTTTGCAACCCAGTTGACCAATCTCGACCCACCCAAGCCTACCCAGCTTATTTATCAATCTTCTATGTGGAACAGTGTCAAAAGCTTTGCTGAAGTCAAGGTAGGCGACATCAACTGCTCCCCTTGGTCCACCACTCTGGTTACCCAGTCAAAGAAATCTATGAGATTAGTTTGACAGGACCTTCCTTTGTAAACCCATGCTGTCTTGGATCCTGTGCCCCTATGGATTCCAGGTGTTGCACTATCCTTTCCTTAAGGGTGCCTCCATAATCTTGCCCACTACTGAGGTAAGACTGACCGGTCTGTAGTTCCCTCCTCCTCCCTGCTACCACTCTTGTGGGCGGGATCACATGAGCCCTTCTCCAGTCTTCTGGGACCTCTCCTGTGCTCAGAGACTCACTAAACAATTCTGCTAATGGCTCTGCTAGTTCCTCCTTTAGCTCCTTAAGTACCCTGGGATGTATGCCATCAGGTCCCATTGCCTTATCCACTCTGGAGCTTAGCAAGCTCTTGTAGGACCCTTTCTTTTGTGAGGGAGTAGTGCTCACCTCCCTCCCCCCTGTGTCCATGATGCTGAGCTGTGGGCCCTGCCCTACCTTCTCTTCAGTAAATACTGAGCAAAAGTATCTATTTAGGATAGATGCCTTTACAGGGTCCTCCTCCTCACATGCTCCCTTTTCTCCATTAAGCTTAGCAATACCCCCTCTGGACTTTCTCCTTTCACTAATGTATCTATAGAAAGTCTTGTCACCTTCTTTTACTGTCCGTGCTAGTGTTTCCTCAGTTTGGGACTTTGCCTGCCTTACTGCCTTACCTGCTTCCCTTAGGGCAGTTTGGTATGCCTCCCTATCTTCATCCCGCTGTGTTCCCTTATATTTCCTGAAGGCCAGCCTTTTGGCTCTGACCTTTTCTGCTACTGTATTTGAGAACCAAAGTGGTTTCCTTCTTCTTTTGCACTTCCTTTTCTGTCTAACACAATGGGATGTTGCTTCAAGTATTGCATCCTTAATGCTTGCCCACTTTGCCTGTACCCTCACCCTGTGTTTCTTTTTGCCAGGGCTATCTTAACTCTGTTGGCCATCTTATCAAAGTCAGCTCCTCTGAAGTCCCATATTTTTGCCTTGAATGGGATGATTTAGATGTAGTAGCCAAATTGAACCATACCATGTGATGGTCACTGGCCCCAGGTGACCTTCTACCTGGAGATCTGTGATCCTTCTTTGTTAGTCAGTACTAGATCTAGGATAGCCCTGTCTCTTGTGGGTTGCTGTACCAGTTGTTTGAGGCCCTCCCCTGCAGGGAATCCACTATGAGTCTAGTTCTGGCAGATGTTCCTGCTGGTATTGACCAATCTGTATCTGGCATGTTGAAGTCTCCCATTATCAGAACCTCCCTTTAGCTGTCATGTTTTGTATATCTTCTAACAGTAATGTGTCTATGTCCTCCTCTGGTCTGGGGCCTGTAGACAACCCCAGTTCTTATGGCTGTCCCATTTCCTGTTTCCAGGGTGACCCACAGTTCTTCTGGCTCCTTATGTGTATTCTGAATTTCTGTAGCTTTGATATTTTCATTAACATACAGGGCCACTCTCCCCACTTTTGCACCTCGGTCTCTTCTGAACACATAGCCAGGTACTGAAGTCTCCTGCGTGGTTACTGGTAAACCACGTCTCACTAATTGCTACTATGTCCAGTTTAGCCTCTGACATTATTGCCTGCAGGTCTGGGATCTTATTTCCAGGCTGTGAGCATTTGTGTACATGATTTTCCATTGGCCAGATTTGTGTGTGTTAGTTGTTGGGTGAAGTTTGGCATTACCCTGTGCATCATATGGGAGACAAACCTTTTTCTTACCTGGTGATGCAAATGAGCGGCAAACACGCACAATTCCTGTTTGACCACTAGCTGAGGGGAGGGTGTTCTTCCCATTCACGGCGTATGGGAGCTGCACCTCTCTCCCCATTTGCCAGTTTAAATATTCTGCAAAGATGTCAAACTTCTGCCCCAATGCACTGACTCCTCTTTAGTCAGATGCAGTCCATCAAATTTAAAGAACTTCGCTCCCAGAACTGTTGCCAGTTCCCTACAAATCTGTGTCCTTTTCCTGGCACCAGTCCTTGAGCCACATGTTTAGCTCCCTATCTCCCCTTCTCTGACCTTCCGTCCATCTGCTCCCTCTCCCAGACTGGCAGGATCTCAGAGAAGGAGATGCCGACGAAATAGATGATAGTTTGTCACCCAGCCTAGTCAGGTGTTCCTTGGTCTCCACAACTGACCGGCTGGCGAGATCATTAGTCCCTATGTGTACTAGGACATCAATGTTTTCTCCTGCTTTGTGAACAATTTTAGCAATGCGGTCAGTGTCTCTCCATGCTGATGTACCTGGGAGACATCTGACCATCACCCCTGGCTGGAGATGGGTATCAATTTGGTGAAGTAAGGTTACTGAGTTTTGCATTATATCAATAATGAAACAGTTATTAAATTTCATATTTTTGTGGATCCTGAAAAAATGGTGGGTGCACCACGAAATGTTGATTGCATGGTGTTTATGGTGTTTGGGGGCTGTATGTTTGAAAAATAAATACTTAATATATATACTGGTGAGTGGATTAGGCTTTCTCCTTCATGTGACGTAGTTTGGTTTGAGAAATTTTGGAACCAGATACCTCCTGGTAGTGTGTTTGTAACTGCAGGTCTGAGGAGGGCCGCACTTCATTTGGAGTGTTTTTGGCATAGAAATATGCCAGCAGAAGAAGATCTTGTAAGCTACTGAGTCTTCCTGAAGCAGAGCAGATGCACTTTGTGTTACATGCCGGTCCACCACTACTGGAAGCATTACCCTCCTTTTTACCCCATCCCTCCCCCTCTTGAAGCTGTCCACAGATTTTGCATTTACTACCTCCTTCAGTAGTTTATTTCACCCCTTTACAACCACATTCTCCATGTAAATGCATCTCCTGGCATCCCTTCTGAATTTGCATATCCAACAGAGCTGCAGCAGCTATCATCTACACTAGCAGTGCACAGCTTAGATGGCTGGAACCCATCTCCTAGTCTCGTAGGAATCGGACTTTTTGGAATGCATAATTCAAGCCACCAAATATGCAGCAGAAGCATCTATGGATGTACTGAATATTAATGCCAGAATCACAGCAGTAACCTAGCCAACTAAGCCAGGAGGATTCTGACTAAAACAATGGGAGGCATACTCTGACTTGAAAACCTTGCTGTCAAAATGACCTTTCAAGGGAAGGTTATTGTTTGGGGAGGGCTTAGAGAAGTTCATCCAAATAAAACAGTACAGAAAGAACTTGCCCAGGGACAAGCTAAGAAGAGTGCCCAACCTGCCATCTATTTAGAGCAAATTCCATAGCATCCAGTTCAATAAAGACATACACCAGATGCAGCGCAGGTCCTACAATTTCAAGCCATCATTCTTCAATGAGTGGCTTCACCATTTGTGAGTGATACAGTAGTCCTATATGAACATATGAATTTGCCAGCAGAAACAGGCCTCACAGTCTATCGGGTCTGCTCAATTGTGCAGCTAGCCCCCTCACATTACAGCTGCCCCACCCTCCCTCCCCTCCTCACCGTCACCCCTTAACCCTGTCCCACCCCCTAAAACTGCCCACCGTCTTACAGGAGACCACCTCCTTGGGTAGAGTGTTCCACTTAGCTACCACCCTCTCTGTGAAAAAATGTCTCCTCATCTCTCTCCTGCATCTTCCCCCCTCCAATCTGAGACCATGCCTCCTCCTGTCTCTCCCCCTCCTCAACTGAAAAATCCCCTCTGTACTAGTCTTGTTTATCCCCTTCAAGTATTTGAAGGTCTCAGTCATATCCCCCTATCAATCCTCTCCTCCAGGGAATACATATTTAGCTCCCTCAGCCTTTCCTCATGGAAAGAAATGGTTTATTGTCACCCTTCCCATCATCTCATTTTAAGTGACAGTGTTTCTAAGTGTGCAGCATGTGTCTGTGTCAGACATTTTAAGTAACAGTTTCTCACATTTGGTGTGTGTCGCACATTTTATGTGCAAGTGCCCCACTTTTTATGTCAGTGTCAAACATTTTAAGTTCTAGTATCCCACATTTTATATCAGTGTTACACATTTTAAGTTCCAGTATCCCACATTTTATGTCAGTGTGCTGCATTTTAGGAGTAAGTGTCCCACGTTTCAATGAATAAGTGGTTGAGAATTATGACAATAGAGAGCAGTGCAGTATGGGATATGATTATGACTATGAATATGAACCTTCTTTGTTTGAGCTGCTTTTCATAGAAACCCATCTGGCCATTAGACATGAACAGCTTCCCTTTGGTACAGAGGTTAAACAGGTTTTGATTGAAGATGACTAGAGGGATGCAATCTCATACTTCTCTATTTCTCTCTCAAACAACGGCCATCTCCATGGTGTAAACCTACGATTCCCCACTCTGAGCAACTGACAGACTATTTTCATTAAGCATGCCAGCTTGCAGCCCAGCTTGGCTGAGTAGCAAAACATTCATTTGGATACAGAGACCAGTGCTGGCACACGTCACAGCACTGTGAGTCACTCTGCCAACTGTGAATCCAGTTTACATTAATTACATATACATACACACTGAAGTAATATTCTTGCATTTTCAGTTTGTATAAAAAGGAGCTTGTCAGAGTAAATTTCATCATTAGGAAACAAGTTTGCTGAAAGCCATTGGAACAGGTAATGTCATGTTCTGTTTCATGGCCAGATGGTGCCCAGGTGAGTGACTGAATTGTAAAGAAAGCATATCTATTAGTTTCATATGGAATCAGGTACACAAATCGGGCCTAACTGGTACAGTAGCAAATTATTGTGCCATTTTTTTTTCTTTTTTTTTTTTTTTTGGAAAGCTCAAAAACTACAGGTGCTTGGATAATCTGTGGGGACCACAGGATACCTCGAAAAGTGGCCATTTCTGTCTGGATGTTTCTGTCCACAAAGGATAATCTCTTATCTGGGTCAATATAAAGTCAAATTATTCAGGGAATCCAAGAAAATGTTTGGTTATCTAGGCCTGATCATGTTCAAGCACTATCCGAGCATCTGGATCCAGAACTGAAAAGGCTGCTGTTGTAAAGTCTCTCAGCCATTGAGAAGAAAATAAAAATGGGAAAGTGCCAGGTTACACACAGTGCAGAGCTAGGCTACAAGACTAATTAGTAATGAAAGCTACAGGTTATACCAGGAATCCCCATTTGAACATAATCTGTTCTCCTTGGAGTACTGGTGGTAAAGAGGAGATATGATTTTACACTGCTGGAGACATTACACCTGGGAAAAAGAAATGGCTGTAGGCAAATGAAAGGTTACAATGTGAATGCAGAGGGGATCTATTCATCACTGAAAACAGGTGATATTTCTTCACCCAGGGGATGCTGGACATTTGGATCGAGTTGCCAGACTCAGTGGTTATGATAAGAATAATACCCTGGTCTCTTTCAAATGGATAGATACATTTCTGAAGGGGTTAAATATACATGGTTATAGCCACTGTGAAGTGGGAATTAGCTCAATTGGTATTTTGCCTTCTCCCATCCTAATCTCTTATGTCTTTAATGAGGTTTAGGAATGTATTATTCTGGTCTAGCTTTTCTGTGGGCAAACTCACCACAAGGTCATGCTGAGAATGAAACTGGGGACCCTGAACTCGGAAGTCAGTAGGTACAACCACTCATACAGAAACAGAACCATACAAAATGTGAATGGAAAAAGATCATCTGTCCATCAAAACTCCATGCGGGCGTGAGTTTAAAGTGCCAGATGACACTTTCCATGATCATACTCAGCTGCAGCGCAGCCACTCTCTTTCCTGCAGTGGGCAGTGACCAGACCAGTGTTCCCCTGCCTGCCACTTCATTTTCTAGGACCAGGGAGACCCCCCCCCACTAGAAACCAGGTACTTTCTTTAAAAACAATTCTTTTGGCCACTGGTCCAACAAGGAGTCAACCCATTGGACCATTAGGGCTAGTAAATTAAAACACTAATGCCATCAGTTCAACAGGGCTCTGATATAACCTTCTGGGCCACCAGGCTTCCATGTCATAATGGCAAACCAGAAACAGCAATTGCCTTCACAGCAAGTGTACATCGCCGAAAACCAAAAACAGTGATGGTACACTGCATCGACCACAATGGCCACAAATAGATATTTTATCAGGAGCACCAGTTTTTAGCAATGTTTTATGCAGGGGGCTGTGCCCCCCACACACACCCTTGTGGCAAGGGGGCTCTGCCCCTACATACTCCTATTTTACTATAACTAACTCCAGGAGGGGTGCATGTCAGGGAGGGGGAAAAACTCATAGAGGGGCACAAGTTGGGAGGGGAGAACATGAGGGGGCAACCTGGGGGGGTGGGGGGAACAATGTCGGGAGAATGGGACTTCAGGATACAAAAAAAAAAAACAAATAAATAAATACACCCGAACAAACTATAAAATAATATAACTATTCCCAGATCCGAACCCAGGTCTACCAGCATCACAGACTGTCACTCAACCCACTACACCATACAAGCAGCTCGACTCTGTCCCTCCAACAAATGCTGACAACATACTCTACCTAACGCTGCCTAATGCTACTTTGCTCTTCATAGTGCTCAATCCTTGCTATTTCTTACAATCACTGTGCTGCAAGGGTCACTGTCCTAACATGTGTTCAAACTGAGTTGCTCAAAAGGGAATCGCTCATTTTGAGTCGCCCACATAACGGTATACCAGCCACGAGGTACTATTTTAAAAGGGGACCCACTGGCTGCTGGGAGGGGGGGGGTCATATGACTGGGCCCCTCCCAAACTTCACCTATATTTTATTTCTTTTATTTCTGTCTCTTGCCCTTTTTCAACTTCTTATTTAACTCTTTTCTAATTATTGTTTTTCTCTTCATTATTTTCCACTTCCTTTTCATTTCCCTTACCCAGTTAAACCTCTATGTTAAAAATCTGAACTAATATTTCTGTTTATATTACAGGTATGGCCAGGTGTCACCTACACTCTATCAATTATTATTTTATTCTTAGCTTTTACCCACTTCAAAAGTGCTACATACTGCTAGTGCTGTGTTCACGTCATTTACTAATGGGGTAGATATTGTTTCTAAAGCTGATAGTTAGGATACCTTTTGGGGTGAATGTATGAGTAGCAATACTTCTCAGTCCAATCCATAAGAGACAGTCAGTTCTGGAAAGTGTGATTCTTCTTTTTTGTTACAGAAAATAACATTTATTTGGCTTGGGTAGCATCTGTTTTCATCATTTGTGTTTTGACTGTGGGCTAGTGAACCTAGAGAATAAGTTTTGCTAGAGAGCCTTGTTGTTTTTTAAAGGCCATGGAAATCAATATAAAAGTTCTGCAGCAAAGTTTTTATTACTATAGGCAATTGAAACTTGCAATATAAAGCAAGTCACTTTTAACTTTGAAGATCCCATATTAAAGTGGTTGTGGTTGCCTGAAGCTTTCTTTAGCATAATTTGCTTTGAGGGTAGTCAAGTGAATTGAAGGTCAGCACAGTAACCATCTACTGGTATTTTCCTTAGCTGTCCAATTCGCTGTGCTGCATTTCAATTCTTATCCTTTTGTATTCTTACTGTATTGGGCAGTCCTTATTATAAGGTACCTGTTTCTGGTTGAATAGTAAGAGTCCAAAACATCCTCTGTTCTTAGTTATCAAGGATGGAAACTGGTTTGGGCCACAGGTTTGTGATGTTAAGGTTTAGGGGAGGTTTAGTGACACTGGCTAAATTGGGTTTCACTTGAAAAACCCCAGAAAAGTGGCCTGTCATTATTTTTATATTGGTAAAGGCTTAAGAGCCCTTGTTTCATGTTTTAAAGATGCTGGTTAGGGGGGTGGGGAATTTTGATGAGTAACAACCCCCTCTCATAACCCAACTAGTCATGTCGGGAGGTTGTTGATGGTGCCAGCGGGACATCCTACTTGGAAAATGCCATGACAAAGAGTTCTTCCTCGACCTGTCATTCAATTTCAGGCCAAATCAGGCCAATTCATTTTTGGCCCAGCCTAGCTCATAGGCCTGTTGGGCCAAATTTGCCAGCTTGCACAGCCCTACTGATTATTGAGGATGGGCTGACTTTACCTGGCTCTAATCCAGGTTGGTTTTATTCATGTTCAAGTTTATGATTCAAGCTTATTGCATATGACATAAAAGTAATTGCAGTTCAAATTTAATAATACAAGATACAACTCGCAAGTCTGATTCAGTGACCTAACATACTGTTGATGAAGTAAAACATCATTATATAGGTTCTGTCTGATACAGAGCCCAAAACAGATCTTCATGGTGTGTATTTACATGGTAGCATGTATTAATCAAGGCTCAAGGTTTTGATTAATTGATCAGCAATTAGCTTTTTTAAGAAAACTGACATGCACACATCTTACAAAGGATAATGTTAAACATAAATAAAACAGAAATCATTGAATTCTAAGCAACATTAACATAAATAACATAAATGCAGTCTACAATTGATGGTGGCATCAAGCACCCACCAGACCAGCCATGAGTATGTGCATGACCGAGGGAGGAGAAGTGATGAAAATTGTCCTAAATGCCACTCTGGCACCAAATGATGGCCTGCAATGTGGCCTCCACACCAACAGCCCTCCAGTACACCATGGGGACCCCTTCAACAGCTTTAGAGATTTCTGATGAGGAACCCCCCCCCCCCAGATTGCGTTGAGGCCCCTGGCAGGGATACGCTGGCAACAGAGGAGTTCAAGAATCTGGAGGTGGATCTCCACTACACCGGAGGAGATGGCCCAGCAGGGACAAGTCAGTTATTTGGATGCCAAAGCCACTGGAGGTCAGGTTGGTGGCTGACAACAGTTGGAAATTGTGTGGTGGGGTTGGAGAGGCAGCCTGTGAGGCCAGAAGGAGTAGGGTGCAGGTTGGTGCATAAGGTGGCAAAAAAGAACCCTCTAGAATTTGTACAGTTCTAAACAATAAACATTTCCCTGTAAAAATAACAGTCCTCGAGGATCAACATTACAGAACTGTTGGCATACAATTTGCATATCATTGCTACGCAAAAAAACTGCAAATTGTTAGGCTTGAAAATAAGTTTCAAAACAGGTTTTGGGACCATTTTGTGTTCTATAGTAAATTAAACCAGGAAAGGTTGGCTAGTTTTTATTTTCTAACAGAAACAGTAAGGGAGCAGAAAACTCTTCTGCCTCACTGCTATTGGTTAAAGTACCTAGTGTACCATGAAGGTTAATTCAGTGCTATTTAGTTAGCTGTGGCAAGGTGTTTGAACACAGCAGTTGTTGGGATGTTATAATTAAAGCAATAATGCAATTGTGGCGCAGATGGAAAAAAAAATTAAAAAAATAACATGAACCCCAAGGCTGCAGGCTGTGAAGTTTATGACTTGGAGGAAATTGTTATTACTGATTACAACCTGTGACCGAATATTATTGCTTACTGGCTTGACTTTAAATATTTAAATATTTCTAATTAGTTTTTTAATGTAATAGAAAACAAATAGGAATCTGCCTTCTTAGCTACAATTCATGGCAGAATACTGAATGAGCTAAGTTATTTAAAGCAGTTATAGTCTATCAGAATTCAAGGATTTGCATGCTCATATGTTTATCAGCCCACACTATGTACAGGATATTGTGCACAGTATTAAACGCATAGTAGTTCTGTACTCAGATTAGCCGACTGCATAATTATTTTTTTCAGAATAGTAATTTACATCCAGAAGTCAACAATAAACTATTTTTGTATAAGACTTCATCCACTTTCCTTTTGCAAAGTGCCACATATCCTGTTTAGCACTAAACTGACTCATTACTGCTAGCATATAGTTTTCTAATTTGACCCAGAAGAAAATAACTGCAAGCAACAACAGAGCTTTTTAGAAATTGCATGCACAATTTGAGGAATATTTATTTTCTGCACAGTGAAAATTCCACTGAGTTTTATTAAAATTATACATGAAACTTTTGATTCTGATTTTGTCTAAAGTTGGGGGCTCATAGAAACAAAGAAGTTGACAGCAGATAAGGACTGCAAGGCCCATCCAGTCTGCCCATTTTTTCTACCTTATGAATGTGCCATAGGTCTGTACTCTGTCAATGGCCTATCTATTCATACTCATCTGTATTGCTCCCTTATGCCTATCCCATGCCTATTTGAAGCCCTGCACTGTATTCATATCCACCATTTTCTGAGGTAGACTTTTCCATGCATCCACCACCCTTTCTGTGAAAACGAACTTCCTCACATTACCGCTTAATAGGCCTCCCTCTAATCTCCTGGTGTGTCCTCTTGTCCTGCTATTTTTGCATTCACTTGCATGCATGAGCAAGGAACATCTTGATCCAGTATGACTTTGGAGGTGTGTGACCCTCCTACCGAATGCAATGCTCAGTGCAGCAGGCGCGACCCTACCGCACCAATACACATTGAGCTGTGTATGACAGCAGTTCGGCTGTGCTGGTCTTCACTTCAAAGAAATAGTCTGCTGCAATCAGCAGTGGTAGCATGTGTGGAATTAGCATATTGACGTCGGCCTTTTCAGCACAGATGAACTGCTGTCATACACACCTCGGCTTCCTCCCTCTGCTGATGTCCTCCAGTATTATTGTCCTCCCCCCAGCCCCCACATTGTGTGCTGAGGGAGGTGCCCAATCTCCCTCAGCTTTTGTGCCTCCCCAGTATACTGTGTGTCTGATGGGGGTGCCCAATCCCCGTTGGGCTGCAGCCCCCCCAACAAACAACCAGGTGGCACGCTGGGAGCCCACCCCAGTGTGCTCATGCCTTCCCCCCATGCACACTGTATGGCCGACGGGGGTGCCCAATCCCCATTGGCTTCAGTCCCCACAACAAACAAGTAGGCTGCATGTTGGGAGCCCACCCCAGTGTACCAAAAGCATTCCACAGCGTCTTTCTGTTTTAAAAAGTCCTGTGAAAGAATAAAACGGTCCCTTGGTGAATCCCTTGCCCCTTCCCCCAACCCTCACCCACTCTCTGTGCACCCCACCTCCCCACACACACCCTCACCCCATACTTACCTCTGGAGCCCGGTGCAATGATCTTCGATGGACTGGGAAGACGTCTGCACTCTTCAAAGCCGACAGCAAACTGAAGAAATGCCAGTAAGCTGTATAATGGCATAAATAGGGTGTTTTCAACTTAGGTGGATATCTCGGCCATTTTTTTGACTTTTGGCACCAAATTGTCAATATGGGGTTCTTGGGACCCTTCCTATTGAATTCAGTCATTGTCATGGCGTTATTTGGTCCCGAAAGATGATTTTGTGGTCACTGTATTGGAATCACCTTTTGGGACTGATTAACAAAATGACAGTGTCACTGCTCATGAGGTGGGCTCTCAAAAAGCCTATATTGCAAATTTGGTGAAAAAATTCCAAAAAGTGACTGTTTTACAAGCATGCGTTGCGCAGTTTCCACGCACACACTTGTAAACTCACAAATGTGTAATATTTTCACTCCAGATTTTTAACATTAGCATTTTTCCACACCTCCTTATGAACAGTAGAGCTGTCATTTTTCACATCCTGGCCAATATGTGTTTTCACACTTCTGGCACAGAATAGCACGGTTGCTGTGGGAAATCAGTGTTCAGTACAGAGTAAGAAAATCACAGTGACACTGTTCATGAGCAGAGGTCCTAAAATGCCTATGTTGAAAATTTGGTGAAACCATTCCATAAAAATGACTGTTTTATGAGCTTGTGTTGCGCAGTTTCTACACACACTCATAATTTTGCGAATTTGTACTATTTTCACTTCAGATTTTCAACATTGACATCTTTTCACTCCTCCTTATGAACAGTACAGCTGTCATTTTTCACATCCTGCTTGAATGATGTGTTTGCACACAATAGCACGGTCGCTGTGGGAAATCAATGTCTGGGACAGAGTAAGACAATCATAGTGGCAGTGTTCATGAGCAGAGGTGACAAAATGCCTATGTTAAAAATCTGGTAAAATAATTCCATTAAATGACTGTATTACAAGTGTGCATTGTGCAGTTTCCACACAGGCTCGTAACCTTAACAACGACCAGGGCATTAGGGTTCCTAAGACAGACACTTAAGAAGTATGAGGCTGAAATGTAAATCAGATGCAAGAGGAGTTTCAGAGAGGTACTCTGTTGTGACATGGATGTTGAAGGGACATGGATACAACTAAGGGAGGGGGCTGCATTGATGCCAAACACCACTGCAAATACCTACAAGCAAACGTTTGGCATTGACAAATGCTTGTTCTTAAATTGAAACATGTTCGACTCTTTCACCTTGTTAATGCCCTTAAGATGTTTGAATGTTTCGATCATATCACCTCTCTCCCTCCTTTGCTCTAGGATCCCCACACATACACATGCTGGCTATTTTTCCACATTCTGTGGTATTTGTTCACTAAGTCTAGGAAAAGTGGAAAAACAGTTATGCAAGCTATTTCTTATTTTTCATTCATGTTTTCTGCATTTTGCACACTTAGAAAAAAATTAGTGGTGCTGAAAATACTTCCCAAAATGCTGACATTCTGTGATGATGTTTTGTGCATTTAACCAACTCAGGTTACAGCAAAAAGGGAGGGGGGTGCGGTTACTGTACACATTCCAGAAGTTCTCCAACCTCCTTAACTCTGCTCTATGAATCCCTAGTATCAGATGTACCCCAAAGCTATTAAACTCAGATTTTGACATAGGAGTAGAATAATATTTTTTTCCAGTGACAGAATACAGTAAATACACAGGGTTACCAACTTCAGATTTAGAAACAAATAAATTTAGTTATAATTACTGTAAGTGCCCTAAGCAAATAATAAAAAAAAAGAATATAAAGAGAATACAGAATGGCTTCCACTCAAAATTTGCAATTTATCTCCAAATATAAGGGGTTAAAAACAAAACTCATGAGTGGTGAAACCACAAGTGAGTTATAAAAGTCCTGCCCCCTCACAAGTGGATATAAATTATGTTTTTTGAGTCAAGCCATTGCATATTTGATTTATTCAACATGACATTTTAAGTTATATCTTATAAATCAGCTGTTTGTATGTTGCTGTTTCTTTGGGTTCAGTAGTTGGTGTCAGGGCAGGACAAGGCTATTTTGATGTTATCACCACTGTTAAAGCTGCTCTCTAATTGATTCTTAATTTCAGAATAGTCACTGTGACATATCTGAGCTCTAGAGAAATGTTTACCTGAAGGTAAGATAGCATGATAAACTAATTCATCAGATAAAATGTGTTACCTCTGGTGTTGCAAGTAAATAAAGGACATGACATGGCCAGAAGTAAAATGTCATTTTTATCTTCATGAGAGGGCATAGTCCTATTGATATCTCATGAGTGGGGAAGCCATGAGTGAGATGTCAGTAGACCAGTGCCCTTAAAGAAAGATGAAAATGGTATCCTATGTCAGGTCATGTCATATTCTGTTTAAACAATTGGTGTTTAGGTGTTTTTTGGTGATATAAATGGCGTTAACTGTAAATAGTCATGTAGTGCCTTTTTATAGTGGATGGTGAGGCCTGAATGAACAGCTGCTAGGGAGTGACATGAGTTGCTGTTGATTGATATATTACATATATTGTGGGAACTGCATTGTGATTGGCTGAGGCAGAAAGTGGGTGAGCTAATTTTGTGATGCGCGTTCCCAAGTTCACTTAGTGGTGGATTGCCTCCCGAGATGAATTTGTGCTGTTTTGTTGTTCAATGCTGGGTTAGTTGTTTTGATCTGGGCTGAGCAAATGATCATCGGATGGGATTTTAAGGATGGTGCAGTGGTCCTGGAAAGCCTTTGTTTGGATAGTAGCATAGGGTGGAATTGGGAATCATTTCAGGATCATTTGGTGGCCCTGATTTTGAAGAATAGTGAAATGAGATGAATACAGTGTGTGACTGCAGGTGACATTTTGGAGGAAGAATGGACTTTTGTTTTTGAATGCAGGATTTCTTCTTATAGGTGAATTTGTTGCCACTACTTTGAATTGTGAGTGTATAAATGATATGGTTCAAATTAGACCAGCCTGACAGAGGCTGTGTTTGTGATGTATCCAACATGTGGAAGTTAATATTATCTTTCATATCTCTACCTTGTGAAGATATTATCTTTCATATGACTGTCTAGCTGCTAAAGTTATAATTATCATCTTCACAATTTTTTCTTTTACACCTGCTGTGTGTGGATAGATAGACAGACAGACAGACAGACAGACAGACAGACAGACAGACAGACAGACAGATAGATAGATAGATAGATAGATATTACAGGGTCCATTTCAAATATTTACCTGTGTGGGGCAGTGACCTACTGGGCATAAAAAGCAAGGGTAAAATGGAAAAAAAGTGGGTTGTAATGTTTATCCAAACCCCTATTCTTAAAGCAGCATTAGAAAACCATTAGAACAGTGAACCAGATTGTCCCCAAAGGAGGAGAAGAAAAGGTGGATCAATACTAAATATGGTGGGACATTTGTCACAATCCCCTACTTAGAAAAGAACAATACATGTATGTGTGTACCTCTCTCTCTCTCTCTCTCTCTCTATATATATATATACATATATTACAGGCAAAAAACTCCATTTAATGCATCAGTTAGGGTTGTTCCACAGCAACAAAAGTAAGGAAATTCGGTGTTAGGGTTGAAACTCCCCCTGGAAACCTCCAGCCTGCCCCCCCCAAACCAGCATTGGGGTACGCATTGGGGTCATGGGCCCTAACTCTCACCCCATCACATGTGTAAAGAAGCAGAGGTATAGGAGAATAGGGTGAGAGTTAGGACCGACAACCCCAATGAGCACCCCGATGCCGGTTGGGGGGTGGGCTAGAGGAGTCCAGGGGGAGGTTTCAAACCTAACACCGAATTTTCTTACTTTTTTCATTGTGGAAAACCAACTGCTGCATTAAATGGAGTTTTTTGCCTCTAATTTTCTTGAGAATGATGAGAAATACTGAATGTGTAATGTGGCGGCGGTAGCGGGGGGCCCTTGCCCTCCTGCCACGTGATGTCTTGTGACATAGTAACAGGAACAGCAACACAAACACAAGGTGGAAATGCAAATGGCAACAGTAACAAAAATGGAAGGGCAAATGACAACGCAAAGGGTAACACACACGGTGGCGCTCACGGGAATGGTAACAGTAACAGGTGCATAAGCGCAAGAGGAAACAGTAACTGTAACAGTAGCAGAAGTGCATACCCTGTTTTTGCTGGACAACTGCATAGAGAAACACAGTGTGTACAAAGAATGTATGCATTGTAATCACAATGGAAGCTTAAAATGAGCATTGGAAGTACTTAATTGCAAATATCTCAGCAACCGTACGACATAGAAAAAAAAATTAAATTTCACAGAAATCATTATTTTCCTGACTACCGTTTTGTATTACAAAGCCCATAGGGCTATGCAGCTCACAATGAAAAATCTGTATCTTGCACCATTTTCAAGCTAAGAGCCCCGAAAGGCGCAGCGTGCGCCACCATGTTAGTCTATGGGAAAAAGCATCAACTTCGGAGTACCGTAACTTTGGAGTCATGCAATATTTTTTCACTAATCCACCAAAAGGCTCATCTGAGACATGTTGGCTGCCTTCCCTCCAAATTGCAGGCGAAAAGACCTAACTGTTCTTTTGCAGCAAGGTGGCAAAGAACTCCTGTCATTTTGACCATAGTGTTGCAAAGTACTTTTGTGATTTGCGAAAGCTTTCACACAGATTTGCGAAAGTGTTGTGCATGTGAAAGTACTTTGCAAATGTACTTTTTCCAGAAATTATAAAAACATATTTCTGGGGTGTTTAATCCCAAAATAAGGACATGGCTAGCGTCCCCAGGCTCTGACTAGGTGAACAAAAAAAAATTGTGTCCCTAGATAGTCCCAATTTTAAATGCCAAGCATTTTTCTGATCATTAACTGAAAACAAAATGGCAGATTTGTGAAAGTAGTAGGGGCATTTGCAAAAGTAAAAAGTGCATTTGCGAAAGTGTCAAACTTTTTGTTAACTTTTCCCATTGACTTATAATGGAAACTTATTTTTTTAATAACTTTTGAACTGTTTAATATTTTTTCATGAAATCTTCAAAAGGCACATTGGGCACACTGGCTGCATGTTCCCTGAAGATTTTGGACCACTCACACAAAATGTGTAACCTGTAGGCAATGGCAAAGAATTCACCAAATAGCGTAAACGCGTGCGCAGATCATGCTTATTAACTCCACAGCTGTATATCTGACTGGTACAAAACTTGGCAGATCCCAAGGTGTATTGTTCTTGATTGAGCATTCCAAATTTCATGCAAATCTGTTAAACAGTACCAAAGTTATTAAGGTGCAAAGTTTTACCCTTTAACCTTAAAAGGTCTCCTCAACCCTAACTATAACCATAATAGGGGATAGGGTGTATTGTTTGTATGAAGAGGAGGAGAGAAATTACATTTTTATCTCTTTTTCAGATTCCTTAGACACTTGTGGTACATCAAGTTGTTACATTCTCAGTGTATGTTGACATCAGTACATATCAGGCTACATGGTCTTGATTCTTTGAGGTTCTGCACTAGAGTTTTTTGATTGACACTAATATTGTCAATTTATATTTAAATGATCATTTATACAGTCTTGTCACTACACTAGAGGTTTTTGAAATTTATTGGGCCTTATATCTAGCTTGAGAGTACAGCTGGGTGACAGGTTCAGCTAGGGTTTACACATCATACAGTGTGCACTGATGTTTTTAAGACAACTTTACTGGTAAATTCTTATCTATAATGCAGGCATTGAAACTTCTTGGAGCCCTAAGACAATCTTAGTTTGTCTTTAATCTGGGTGGGGGTTGCCTTTCAGTAATCACATCCTTATACAAATTGTGACATTCATAGCTTGATTTAAGAGTCATCTACTTCAGCAGTGTTATCTTATGTCAATTAAATTTATATGCAGTAGAATTCTTTGTATGTGTGTTCCTCCAAGCACCTTTGACCTGGGGACCCTCCTGGCTGAAGGCAGTATGGTACTGTTAAACTTCTCTGACATCATTTTCTGTATTTTTCAAATGAGTATTTTAAACCAATGGGAATTTTTTCTATTTTTTTCTGCATGATCTAGCTGTTATAAGTATTGTATTTTCTAAACAAGTGTCATTAGCTTCTGAAGGACTGGTTGGTCCGAAAGCTAGAGCACTTTGTTCTTGTTGTTACATCTATGTTGGTCCATTAAAAGTTATCAAATCATTTGCTTCTGGATCTATTCTTGCAAGGACCAATACGGCTACTACTAAATCTGTTTTTTTACAGTTAATTTTCCTTCTTTTTCTGATAGTGGTGTTGTATCCTCATTCACGCAGGTCCCTGAAATTAAATAAATAAAATACTGGCGGTAGTCCTGATGCAGTGCATGGGCCCATCAGGCCTTGACATGCATATCAACACCTTGTGAGGGAGGCTCCTCAGCCAACCACAATGTTTGGTGTGTGCACCAGAACTCTGCTTTGTCCCTCCCAGGGCTGGGTCCACTGCAACACTTCACAATGGCTTTCCCCCCAACCTTGGCACATTCAGCTGACTCACAGAACTCATACCCGAACTCAGGTCACTGGCATGGAAAGGCAACTTGGTCCCCACTGGGCCAATAGATATCCCTGCAAACAGTGCTACTTAAGCAATAAGCCACGAGGGGGTGTGGGTTATTGGGGGATTTACCACGGCTGGAGTGGTTTGCCCATGAGGCACAGCTAAGTGTGTAAATCCATGCCAGCGCTGGTAAATCCCCCTATAACCCAGATCCCCCTAGTGGCTTATTGTGATTATACCAAGTACTGCTTTTTTTATTATTAAAGAAAAACAGTACTTGGTATGATGCTTAAATAAGTGACTCAGTAGTAGAGCAGTCAGTGTTTTTGTTTAGTTTCCCCTGATGTACAGAGCTGCTGTTTTACAGTCTTCGCTTAATGGAGAAACAAGATGGTGGTTGGAGTACCACGATTTCACCATTGGATTGCTTTTTTTCCAAGATGCGGCTGGCTGGCACCTTTTGCGGTGGTTATCAGAGGATTCACAATGGTGGTAAGGTGCCAGTCAGCCGTTTTCATTGGTTGTTGTCTAAGGTCCATGGTATAATTACTAATTTTCTTTTGTGACAATTTGACCTAACAATTTCAACAGAGTCTTGTTATGTCCCCTCCTTCTGAACATGACAGGTGTCATTTAATACAATACTGGACAAAATGTAATTTTACGCCACAAATATGTAATCACAGTTTGTCCAGGATTTGTAAGATGGCAGTTGTCACATTCATGAAGTGGTGTGAAAAAAATGGCTATGTTGAACTTTTGGGGTTAAAATATTGAAAATTACCAAAGTTATGAGCTTGCTTAGAAACGTTACAACATACCTCCATACCTTCATAACTTTATCTTTTAATATTCTGACCCAAACTTTTCAACATGATCTACTTATGATCCCACCTCATAAGTCCGGTAGATGACAATTTTCAAATCTCAGCCAAAAAGTTGTTTTGTACTATAAGTGGAAAAACACATTTCACCCAGGATTTGAAAAATGATAGCTGTCACTTTCATGGGGTGGTGTGAAAAAATGGCTATGCTTGAAAAGTTTGGGTAAAAAGTATTGAAAATTACTAAAGTTAAGTACGTGTGTTGAAACATTTCAGTGTACACTCATAACTTTGTTTTTTTAATATTGTTACCCTGAATTTTTAACATTACGTCCTTATGACCCCACCTCATGATCCCAGTAGGTGAAAAGTTTCAAATTCTGCCTGAAAGGTGGTTTCACACAGTGACCTCAAAATCACTTTTCAGACCGCATTTGAAAAATTCCACTGCTGTTGTTCATGAGGTGGGGTCCCAGAAAGGTAATGTTGAAAATTTGGGCTAAAACTATTTAAAACAAGCATTTGTCAATGCCGAATGTTGGATGTGTTGGTGTGTTGAGCTCGCTCACTGCCCCTCTGTCACTCACTCAGTCTGTGTCTCCCCGTGCTGCAGGTTGCTCTTTTGTACTGGGCTCCTGCCTGCATTGGCACCTTGTTCTGCCCAGTAAGAAATCCATAGCAGTCCTGACAGAGCTCCATTGAGGTGGCTCAGTCCCCCTCTCTCACTCACTCATTCTGGTTCTCCTGGCTCTGCAGGCAGCCCTTTGGTACTGGGCTTCTGCCTCTGTTGGTGGCTTTTTCTGCCCACAAAGAAATCTGCAGCAGTCCTGACACAGGTCTGTTGAGCCTGCTGACTCCCCCTCTCTCACTCGCTCATTCTGTTTCTGCCAACGCTGCAGGCTGCCCTTTTCTATTGGGCTCCTGCCTGCGTTGCTGCCTTCGTCTGCCCACAAAGAAGTTTGCATCAGTTACAATAGAGCTCTGTCGAGCTCGCTCACTCCCACTCTCTCACTCACTCATTCTGGTTTTCCCGCCATTGCAGGCTGCCCTTTTGTACAGGGCCCCTGCATGCATTGCTGACTTTTTCTGCCCACAAACAAATCTGCAGCAGTCCCAACAGAGCACTGTTGAGCTCATTCACTCCCCCTCACTCGCTCATTCTGTGTCTCCTGCCGCTGCAGGCTGCCCTTTTGTACTGGGCTCCTGCCTGCATTGGTGGCTTGTGCTGGCCAGACACAGCTCCATTGAGCTCGCTCACTCCCCCTCTCTCACTCACTCATTATGTTTCTGCTGGTGCTGCAAGCTAGCCTTTTGTACTGGGCTCCTGCCTGCGTCGCCACATTTTCTGCCCACAAAGAAATCCGCAGCAGTCACAATACAGCTCCATTGAGCTGGCTCGCTACCACGCTGTCACTCACTCATTCTGTGTCTCTCAGTGCTGCAGGCTGCACTTGTGTATGGGGCTCCTGGCTGCATTGACACCTTTGTCCACATAGAAATCTGCAGCTGTCCCGACAGAGCTCTGTTGAGGTCACTCAGTCTCCCTCTGTCACACCCTCATTCTGTTTGTCCTGGTGCTGCAAGTGGCCCTTTTGTACCGGGCTCCTGCCTGCATTGGTGCTTTTTTCTGCCCACAAAGAAATCTGCAGCAGTCTTGATAGAGCTCCGTTGAGCTCACTCAGTCCCCCGTCTCACTCACTCATACTGTTTTCTCCCACTGCTGCAGCCTGGCCTTTTCTACTGGGCCCCTGCCTTCTTTGACACCTTTTCTGCCCACAAAGAAATCTACAGCAGTCCTGACGGCACTCTGGTGAGTTGGCTCACTCCCCCTCCCTCACTCGCTCTCTTGTTCTGTTTCTCCCAGTGCTGCAGGCTGCCCTTTTGTACTGGGCTCTTGCTTTGGGGTCTTTTCCTGCCCACAAATAAATCTGCAGCAGTCCCGACAGAGCTCAGTTGAGCTCAGTCACTCCCCTCTCTCGCTCATTCGATCTTAATCTGCCCCAAACACTGATTTTCCACAGCGACCATGCTATTCTCTGGCAGGAGTGGAAAAACATATTTTAGCCAGGATGTGAAAAATTACAGCTGTACTGTTCATAAGAAGGTGTGAAAAACTGCCACTGTTGAAAATGTGGCATGAAAATATTACAAATTTGCGAAGTTACAAGGATGCATGGAAACAGTTCAACGCATGCTTGTAACATACTCATGTTATGAAGTTTCGTCACCAAATTTTCAACATAGAGCTTTTAGGAACTCTGCTCATGAACAGTGCCACTGTCATTTTCTTAATCTGTTCTGAACATTGATTTCCCACAGCAACCGTGTTATTTTGTGCCGCAACTGTGAAGCCACATTTCAGTCAGGATGTGAAAAATGACAGCTGTACTGCTCATAAGGAGGTGTGAAAAAATGCCACTGTTGAAAATCTGGCATGACAATATTACAAATCTGTGAAGTTACAAGGGTGTATGGAAAGTGTACAACACACACTTGTAACACAGTCATTTGATGGGCTATCATCACCAAATTTTCAACATAGGCATTTTAGAACCTCATGAACAGTATCACTGTAATTTTCTTACTTTGTCCAGGACAGTGATTTCCCACAGCGACTGCTCTATTCTGAGCCGGAAGTGCAAAACCACATTTCAGCCAGGATTGGAAAAATGACAGCTGCACTTTTCATAAGTAGGTGTGGGAAAATGGCAATGTTGAAAATCTGGAGTGAAAATATTATAAATTCGTGAAGTTACAGCGTGTGTAGCAACTGCTCAACGCATGCTCATAAAACAGTCATTTTTGGGATTTTTTCCACCAAATTTGCAACATAGGCTTTTTGAGAGCCCACCTCATGAACACTGGCACTGTCATTTCATTAATCAGCCCCCAAAGGTGGGGTGTGCCATTGGGGTCATGAGGCCTAAATCACACCCCATTCTCCTTTACTGTAGCATGTCAACCTGCTTACACATGGAATGGGGTGAGTGGTGAAAAAAGTGCACTTTGTGGTGCTTCGCTGTGCAAAAACCATATGTCCGACCACAATGCAACTTGGTAAATCAAGAGATCTACCAGAACAGACCATGCATTCCAAATTCTGTGCAAATCTGTTGAATGGTTGCCGCCATGTTCACAAACAATATCAGAGATGCTAGATCCCGTCTTGCAATGAGGGGTCACTCCCTCATTGCAGTGGATGGCTGATGTTGCAATGATGAGGTGGCCCCTGATTGCAGTGGCTGATTTGTCACGGGTTGGTGCAAACGTTCCAAACTTGTGTCACCTGTGGCACCAGCATCATGCAACGGCATTGGGAGAAGTGGGACAAGCCTTTGCAGGCTGTGGGGGCATTGGTCACAACAGTGCTGCACCTCCACAGTCTGCTTCTGAGAAAGCTGCCACAATATGTTTCTTGCGCTACGTGCAATCAACATAAAAATGACCACTTTATGTATAAAAATTCTAAATTCATTGAAATACATTTTATGGCATTTAACCAATTTCCTCAGTTCCTGATCTGGCGTTGAAGAGTGAAGATGTGTCTCCATTTCAGGGAGGATTATGGTGTTGGACCTCCACTAGATAAGTATAGTTTATGGAAGGTGTCAGGTTGAGGGTGCTGAGTGGGAGGGTTGGGGTGGGAGTCATCAGCAGCATGACGGCGAAGACAATGAGAAACCTTTTATTTCAGGCTTAAAAAAAAAACAAGAAAAAATATGTCAGGGGATGGTTTTCTTTATTTCAGGTTCACCAACATTGGAGATTGGCACCCCAGTGTTGGCTTCCTACTAGGGGGCACTGGGGGTGGGCACCCCGCTGTCCCAGACTTCAGAATCAGTGGTGGACTATGCCAAAAACAGGGACTGGGCACCCAAGTATTGGCAGATTGAAATGGGGGTATGAAATGGAATGGGGATACTGGTATAAAAAATATTGACATTTAGCTGGCACTAGGGATTGGTCACTCCAGTGTCCAATTTAAATAAAGGAGGCCGTTCTTGCAACTAATGATGAATGGGGCAGCCATAAAAAATAAAAACAAAGAAACATACAACACACCTTCAGCAGGGGTGGAGCACTGACATGTATCCCCATCTCTGCTGAATGAAAACATTAAATTGTGATAAGCACACAAGGAGACAGCCCTGCAAAACTACAGATCAATACATTCTCATAATATGATCACATGACTTCATGTGGTTGTATAATTCAGTTATCTTTAGAATGCTGTTTTTTTTCTTTAAACAGCAGACGCTCAGGAAATGAAACAGTTTTTCTTAAATATTTTAAAAACTACTTAAGTTTGGAGACAGAAACCTCAGAGACGCTCACATTGGGATACACTCTATCAAACTTCTAAGTTTCAGGTTTCAAATCCTACTCTTTATCTATAGGTGAGCAAAATGTCATGCTCCACTCTTGTGGGCCACTTTGCATTGATTTCTATTAAATTCAGGTCTAAAGGGGGTAATTTCTGTGATGTTTGTGTTTTTTTTCCTCTGTAACGTTACCCCCCCCCCACACCACCCATGAACCAACTACCATGAAATTTTCAGGCTCCGGAGATCCTGGCACCATTTCTGTCCTATCCAGATTTCAAGTAAATTGGTTAAATGGGACAAAGTTATTAAAGTGCAGATATTGGGGTTAACATTAAAGTGCTTAGTCAACCCTACTATACAGTTGCTAGCACACCTGTATAATATATATATATACATATGTATGTATATATATATATATATATATATATATATATGTGTGTGTGTGTGTGTGTGTGTGTGTATGTATATATATATATATATATATATATATATATATATATATTTATTTTGGGGGGGGAATCAGTGTGGTTAGTCTTTCTTAGGAGTCATAACAAGCTCTCTGTGTTCCATCATTGCAAAGTCCATATGATCCCTTACTTGCAGGAAGGAATGGCGACCTAGGAAATCTCAGCTTAGCCACGGATGCACCTTGTAACTTTAAAGAACTGCTGACGCCTCAAAGAAAACTTTAGAAAACATGATACTTAGGTATGATTCAGCTTGCATTTCATATATATATTCTATAGATTTCTTATCCCCATTATTTATTACTAAGGAAATTTACATGAATACATGATATTTAGCCTTCAGAGTTCATCTGCCTCTATAGCTGACTCCCTATTTCATGTCACAATCTTCTGTTATGACATCACAGTCTGTTGCCATGGGAGTAACTGTGATGTTACAAGCAGTGCATTATGATCTCAGGTAGGGAGAAAGCAACAGGAATAGATTAATTCTCCAGGAGCAAAGATCCTGTTCTCATGCCAATTACCTCACTAATAAATAATGGAGAGGAAGAATACATAACTAATGTGAAATACAAGCTGGACTGGGTCTAAATATTATGTTTTTTGAATGTTCTCTTAATGGTGTCAGCTGCTCTTTACATGAGTCAAGATATCTTACATGTTTATTCATATTCAAGGCTACAAATCTGGGTAAATGGAAGTAGGACACAACATCAAATGAGATTTTGCTTGTTGGATTATTGTGGCTGGATAAATTCTAAATAATCATTTTCTTTTTAATTATTTTTTATCAACAGACAGCATGCTTTGAAGGCTTCTTCGTTGCCATCTATTGGCCAAACACAAACAATACATGTATTTTTGGGGGACTCCCATGAAAATTAGATATTATTAGCTTTATTAGGGCCATTCAAGAATTTGTATAAGGCAAATTTAAAATATTTATATAAACCCTCCTATTCTGTTATATTGAATCAGGGACTTTAGGACAGAAAGGATGAAAGGCTGAAAGAACAGAATATACCAATATGGCTGTTTAGAATGTTGAAATTCCAACAGAACAGAATTCCGTGGAATTCTGTCGGTAGCTGAATTCCAACATTTTGCATGTAAAGTGGTTTTAGTGGTTAAATAATCTGCAGTCTACATACATTGTGGATTCTTTTTCTGAAATCCGTGGAATAATATTCTGTTATTTGCATGATCCACTGAAAACTATTCTGTGGTTTGCATCCAGAAATGCTCTACAGAATTCCATAGAATTTAAAACTAAATTCTAAAAAGCATTTTGGAAGTAGAATTACCATTCCACACCAGTTCCACTGGCAGAATTCCACATTCCGCAGAGCCCTAGTTACCAATAAACCGCTCCACTATCACAGAGGGGATGAGTCTAGTGTCTCAAGTAGATCTGTTGATGAAAGCATATCAGATAATTTCAGAATCTCCCAGGGCCATTGCCATGTTCTGAAAATTATTATTTCTTTCTTTTGCCCCTTACAGTCCCCAGGACCCAGGGCCCATCTGGAAATTAGATTCCCATTGTTCTCCCTATGTTTTTCTGGTTACATTCTTTGAATAAATACACAAAGTATTTGAACTGTTTTAAAAGCTCTTTTGGCAGTTCAGTATATTCTCCAAGGAGGTGTTGTCTCACAAGATTAGGGGAGAAAAAAAGGCACAGAAAGAAGGCTATGACTAGAGAAAGAGCCCAGTAAGGCTAGTCTGTTATAAGTAATGTCCACAGCAGGGCTACAAAACCATTGTATGGTCCTGGAGGTTATGACAATTATGAGACTACTGCAGGCAGTAAGAATTCATATTAAAGGATTTACCTCTAATAATTTTAATGCCTAGCCAAAATGTATTCTTTTATATATTTACTGGAACAGTATGGAACACTTATGGTTAGAACACCTATAGAGTTACAGAATTAATGTGGAATGGCAATTCTGCTCCCGAAATGCTTTTTGGATGTTTTTTTTTTTTTAATTCTGCAGAATTCTGAAAAGCATTTCTATGTAAACTGCAGAATAACTTTCTGCAGATTGCATACAATACAGAACAATTTTTCAGAGATTGCAGGAAAGCAATCTGTGGTTTATGTAAACCGAGGATGACTAATCCATGAAAAATATCCCCCACTTTTGAAAATTCAAAATTCTGCTATTGAGCAAGTTCCACTGAATTAGACAGAGGTTTCTAAAATTCTGTCGCATTTCATTCCTTCAGAATATGAACAGTTCTGCACAGCATTGCTTTTCATATATTTGTAGGGTTAGGGGACAGAGAACTGAAGGGAATTGGCTTGCACACCCTCAAAATGTAAGTGGGAACACTGAACCCTCTGAGTGTGCCTCAGTACTCCAATAAATTACATTTTAAATATATTTTACTGTATTTTTGTGCAGCTATGAGTCCCCCAGTGCAAAACTCCTTTGGACTAATCCATGCCCTATTGCCCATCTGGGGCACTCCACAGATCCCTGGAGACCTCCTCCAGACCCCCTCCCCATCCAGACACCCACAGCCAGAGGCACCTAACTATTGTGGCACAATGCTACCAGATAAAATCAGGCTGTTTGGCTAGGCTGCAGCTGTAAGAAGGATGCAGGGAATCAGAGGCCCACTTACGGTTAGTGGTTTAGGCTGGCAGCAGTCATTTGATCTGCCAAGGGGCTTGTTTTCTGTTTGCTCTGTATTACCCTGTCAACCTGCCCTTTGTCAGTGAGTTGTTTTTAAGTGCCTTTCCTATAGGTGAGACCTACACTGAAGGCATGTTGTCCCCAGTCATCCACACTGTAAATGCTGTTTAAGTAGCTGCCGTAATGTGGGAAACATTGCATGAAGGGGCATCTCCCCCCTCAAAGTCTGAATCATTATCTCCAGAGACACAGATGAGCCTCACAACACAATGTTTGGTCTCCAGCTTTGAACAACTAGGCCAGACAAAAATGTACTCTTTAAGGAAAAGAAAAAATGCTGCCCCTCTCCTAAATTACAAGACAATTTTATTTACATAGCACTCTTTCCCCAAAGGGCTCAAAGTGAACCATTCAACTTTTTAACTTTGTCTTTTTCCTCTTCTACTCAGCTGGCCAATGTCCTCGGACAACCCGCCCCACACACACATCCTCATCACCTGCCATTTCTGGGACTGGATCCCTTACCTCCATTCCTGCACAGCTTACCCACTATGGCATGGCTATTGGGTTCCCCACGCCCTCCTGGATGTCATGCCCAGCTGAAGGCAGGTGTCCAGTAGGTGGAATGGGGTCTGTGGGGGGGGTAGCCATACCATATTGCTTGGTCTGGGTGGCATCTCTTTCTTTCTGACTCCCTGGCTCCCCCAGATGCCTTGTGGGCTTGGATGGCAGTAGTGTGAGAACACAGAAAGTGATCACATTGCCTTCAGAAGGCATCCACCCACCAATGTGGCTCTAGTTTGTGCTGCTACCTGTGGTCATCCTAATGACAGTAACACAGCAGAGCTCACTAACCTCCCTCCCTGGCAGAGGAGAGCATCCTGCAGAATATTCAGTCCTCCAACGCCCACCTACGGCTGGTCCACAATGACCCAGGCTCACTCCTGGATCCCGGTTGTCTACATCATGAGCTGTAGTACTACCACTGAGCCAACTGGCCAGCCAGCCTACTTGTTCAGGTGTTTCACGTGATGCCCTCTTATGGTTATAAGAGGTTCTGTACATGCAAACGAATCATCAACAATAATTGGCTGAATCACCACTCTTGATTTTTAATTAGAAAATCATCTCTGATTTGCAGACCAACTCTATATTGTTCAGACTTGTAAGTGTTGGAAAAGACAGTCTTTTTGCTGTGCTATAGTGCTCCCATGTCTCAAAGCTCTTCTGAAGTGGCCTTCTGTAGGGAAGTCCCTGAACTAACGAATATGAGGAATGACAGTTCTGTTGCTGAAAATAGTAAATAAGAACTGGAACAAGGGCTTCTTTCTTGATGGTATACTTTTAACTTTTGAGACTGCTGGGACACAGCTGGGGAGCAAAAGTAGAAATAACAACATTATCTCCTCTTGCAAGTTTTCCTTTGCCTTAATTAGCATCTCAAAATGTAAATGAAAGTGATTAAAAAATGTATGAATGAGTCCTTGTGTCTATAAAGGAAACTGGATTTTTTTACAGCAGCAGATTCTCTTAGTACTGTCATATATAAAGTTCTTACAGAATTTATAACTGGAATACGGTGTGTTGAATGTAAAACTCATAAAAAAACGATGGAATTAAAATGCTACAGAACCTGAAGGAATTTAGTTTAATGTAACCCAGCCAGTGTAAATTTACGGTATGGTATGCAATAAAAAATGTATTACCTGGGCCTTTAGGAAAAATGCAGTGCTTCAACTGGTGGCACATCCACCTGTAGGACAGAAGTCTGTGGGTTCTATTCCTACGTTCAGACATGGACTCAAACCCCAAATGCTGGCATGCCAGTTTAGGGAACTGCTGTACTGTCATGATGTGCAAGCCTTCAGCTGAGACATTAGACTGAGTTCAAAACAAGAAAAAATAACGGTGCAAGCCAGGCAGTGTAAATGAGTGTGTTTTAATTCCAGTAGAGTGGACAGTGAGTTCCAGCATTTTGGAGTGCACAATCCCTTCCTCTGGAAGTATCAAAAAGGGTAGCACACCCTGAAGTGCCAGAGCTTGTTGTCCACTCTACTGAGTTAAAATACACTTGTTTACACTGCTTGGTTTGCACCATTAATATTTTTCTTGTCTGTGCATGTCTGGCTTATTTAATGGTGGCATCCTGCAGCTGGTAGCACATCTATTTGTTTGTGAACTGTGAAACTGAGTTCCCTTCTGTTTTTTTTATTTATTTTATTAAAATTTCAGAATTACCATCCTTTGAGTCGAAGACTCCTTTGCAAAGGCTCCACATCAATACAAAACAGAAACACAATTTAAAGACAAATTGTACATTGCTTACAAAGCGAAACATTACATTAAGACAAATTTTACATGGTTACCCCGTACAGGTTCATTTACTTTGCTCACTTTACATTGCTTGGTTAGTATCTCTAGGGTTGTTAAAGGACCCTGGGTCATTACGGGGAAGAGGGACTGGTTAACAATTCAGAGGCCATCTCCAATCTGGGTGTTTGTGTTTTTCGGCACTGTTCGTTATGTTTGCTTTGGTTAGAAGTTATGGGAAACACTAGCTTTCAGACACCTACCGTATTAGGGAGGACTGGTTGTTACAGCCACATATCTCCGAGTCAAGGAGAAATCTCTTGATACCATTTTTAAATAGGCCAAGGCTAGGGGCCAGTGAGATGGAGGAGGGAAGCTTATTTAGCCAGAGTGGAGCACGATACTGGAAAGACCTTTGCCCTAGGGTAGACCTACAGTGGGGGACTAGGAGAAGGGTGTATGCCAGGTGCCTAGGGGTGCTCCTGTGGGGGGTTGGTTGGATGAAGGGGTGAAGGCCCATGGGTGCAAGATTCATTAGGATCGTTTTTGCTAGAAGGTAAGTGTGGTACATTAGTCTGCCTTCAAAGGTCAGCCAGTCTGCTCGCTTATAGAGCTCACACGTATGGGTTAATCTATCGCTGCTTGTGACCAGTCTGCAGGCTTTGTTGAGGGCTAGTTTGATGCTGTTTAAGGCTGTGTTGTCAGCCGTGCCGTAGATTATTATCCCATAATCGACCACGGATAGGACTGAGCTGGTTACCGCCAGCCTTAGTGTAGGGGGGAGGGGAGGGGAGGCAGTGTTTGTGTCTGTATAATATTCCAAGCTGGTTGTTTGCAGAGGTGTAGAGGTGCTTAATATGTAAGTGGTATGTAAGGGATGTATCCAGAGTGATGCACAGATATTTAAAGTTAGGGACCTGTTCTATGTGGGTGCCCTGAGAATTTGAGATAGATAGCAGGGCATTACTGTTGGGGTTTTGGTGGTGAGCAAAGATCATAGATTTAGTCTTGTTGTAGTTAAGTAGTAATCGATGATCAGTGAACCAGGATTCTAGTTCTCTAAAGCAGCCTTGCAGAGTATTATGAAGAGAGTTTGGATTGGAGTGTTTCCAGTATACTATGGCATCATCTGCATAGAGCAATAGTTTACCACTGCAGGCCTGAGGGACGGAGTTTAGATAGAGAGTGAATAGTAGAGGGCCTAAAATTGACCCCTGGGGGACACCTGCTAGAACAGATTGCTTAGCAGAGAGGGTGGTGTTGATTTTGACTTGTTGTGTCTGGTCAGTGAGATAGTTTTTGAACCAGGAGATTGTTTCTTGGGCGAGATGGAGGAAGGGGAGAGAGCGGATGAGTAGTGCGTGGCTGATGGTGTCAAACGCTTTGGTCAGATCAACAAAGATTGCTCCTGTTAAAGACCCCTGTTCCAACGCTTCATGTATGTAGGAGGTGAATTGGAGAAGGGCAGTGGCAGTGGTAGTGCTGTGTCCTGCTCTGAACCCATGCTGTTCTTGACACAGCAGATTGTGTTTGTCCAGGTATTCAGTGAGCTGGTCTGAGACAATTCTTTTGAGCACTTTAGAGAGGGGGGATTGTAATGGGCCTATAGTTACCAGGGTCAGTTGATCACCCTTTTTTAGGATAGGTGTGATAATTCCCCTTTTCCAAAGCAACGGAAATTGTCCAAAGCACAAGGAGCAGTTTAATATTTTGGTGAGGTGAGGCAGGGTCTCGTCAAGAGTTAGTCTGAGAATTTTAAGGTCTAGGGAGTCACTACTGAACCGCAAGTTGCGCAAGGCTTAGGATAGGTAGTGTTTAGCCTCATTGCAGGAGATGATTCTTAGCCGGAAGGGAAGGAGTGTACTAGTAGGGGAGGTGCTAGAGGGGTCATTTGGGATAGGGTCAAAGAAGTTTTGGGGTAGGATGTGGCTAAGATCAGAGAAGGAATTGTTCAGGACATTAGCTATGGTGGTAGGGTCCTGGGATAGGGCTTCATGGTAAAGAATTTGCGACAGGGTAGGGGAAACAGTTTTCCCTCAGAGTTCCTTGACATTGTTCCAGAATTTATTCCCAGAGCCCCATGAGGAGATGAGTGCTTGCTTATAGTAGGTAGACTTAGCTAGCTGAATAGCCCAGGTGCACTTGTTTCTTGACTCTCTATAGAGTTGCCTGTCATGGGGAAGTTGGGAGTTCAGTGCCCTATGCCAGAGGTTATCTCTGTGTCGCATCTGTTCAAGGAGGGTCTGCGAGATCCATGGAGTTTCTATATTTTTTGTGACCTGTTTTTTGAAAGGGGCAAATATGTTACAGGCAGTGTTAAACATTTTAATAAAGGAGATGAGGGCAGCGTCAATGGACTTGGCAGTGTGAATAGGTGGCCAGTCGCAGGAGGAGAAAGAGAATTTGAGGCGAGAGAGGGCTCCTTTTTTAAGGTACCTCTGGATGGAAATTCTAGGTTGGCTGGTAGTGATTTTATTTGACCAGCAGCAGGAGATGGGCGAGTGGTCACTTAATACATCAGGGAGCACTTTCATTTTGAAGAGGTGGTTGGGTAGATTTGTAAAGATGAGGTCAATAAGGGTGGAAGTTCCTGACCTGGGATCATGCCTGGTGGGAGACTGGGCAACCTGGGCAAGATCATAGGCCCGGACTGCATCTTTGAATGTGGCTGATGCAGGGATAACCAATTCACATTAAAGTGCATTTTTGATGCTGTTCTGGTAGGTGTCCAGGTCAGTCAATGAACCCAAAGAACTTTTTTTAAGAGCAGGGGATCTTCCACTGGTGTCGCAGCCAGTACTCCCCTTCCCAATAAACTGGTTCAGGCTGTTGTCTGCGGCAGCGTGTGGGTGTTCATGAGTAGAATGACTGATTCTACATGCTTACAGTTACTAACCTGCTAGACTCTCTCATTCATTGTGTTTAAAGGGCTTCGGAATACTGTACAGGGTATATGAAAAACACCATATAAGGTACATGCAATATTTGTCCTCTAAATACCAGGGTTTCAGTGAACTCCAGTTTGGAAGTATTCAACTTCAAAAAAGGGTAAAACCTTCCAAAATTAAGGGGTTGGAAGATTTTGACTTTCAAATGGGAAAAATTAAAATAATATGACTTCCACTTGTTTTAAGTATGGAAAGTTGAAAATGGTTGCCTTTTCTGAACAAGAGCTTATTTTCCTAGCAATATGTTACATAAATATCCAAAACTTTGTTTTTTAAATTTATATAAATTATTTTCTTGTTAATACAATAACAACATGTGCTCATATAAAGCAAGAGGTACATAAAATGGCTACTCAAGCCATTACTTACACATATTTGATATTCAACTTTCATTTCACTTTATTAATCTGGTACATTGTGGGGGTATAGTTATTATTATATCGATAAAGTCCAGAAATGTCAGCCTCTTCATTGGCTGTGGTATTGTACATTAGGGAGAATTCTGCAGCCTACTATGGGCTGCTATTTGAACTAAGCATCCTGAAAAGATTAAGGAAAACTTAAACCCTCACAATTAGACCCCTCCTCCACCCTCATACAGAATTTCCCTATATTTTAACATACAAAACTTTATACTTTCTCACATTTGCTGCATACTACACTAAACTAAAATGTTGCAGTCTACAGTTGATTACCTTTATGTAACTTATCGAGCCCTTTAACTGTATCTCATAGACACCAACTGGCAGTGCAGACTGTGGATAGCAGTAAAATAAACCAACATGGAGTAACAATCCACCATGCGGTAGACGCCATTTGTAATCTCCAAAACCATAGCCACCTGTACCCACAGCCTGACATCTTCACCCATAAGAACTGAACATAAGCACTTCAAAACATTATGTTTAAGCAATTGTACACGAGTCTTATGTCCCTTGTAAACAGTCTTCTAACAGAAACATAACATGTCTGTAATATCAGAGAGTCTCACAACAGGTGAGACAATGTGGAAAAAGAGACTATACACAGTGTCTCTTTCAAAGCAAATCAGTCCCTTTCCGAAACAGCCTCTGGTGTGTCTGCTATAGTCTCGGTACGTGACTGGAATTCGTTCTCAAACTTCTCCAGCCACCTACCTGCATCTTTAGGATCAGTAAATTGCCACAACTTACCACCATATACAATCCTGAGACAGGCAGGCACTAAGAATGAGTGCATTATTACCAATGCATGGAGTCGATGTCTGACTGCATCAAATTTCTTGCACCTGGCTCTAGTCTGGAATGACAAATCCGAGTAGACCTTCTCATTGCTCCCCTCAATCTCCAGAGGGTACACCGATCTTGCTGCTGCCAGCACCACATCCCTTACTTCTATACCAAGTGTTTTTATTATGATGGTGTGGTGCTGTGAGGCATTTTGTGAAGCCCTGGGTTGGTTCATTCTGTAGGAGCTTCTAAATGTAGAGGGATCAAAATCATCTGGTAACTGGAGTTTGCCCAGAAGCCATTCATTAAGAAAATTTGCAAATACAGTCCTTCCATTCCTTCGGGGACACCCATGATGCGAAGGTTCCCTGATATGGTATCATTCTCTATAGCTTCCAACTGTCTCCTTAATTGACCATTTTCTTGCTTGAGGGTCACCACCATAGAGAGTGTGGAGGTGGCTCATTTTTCTGCTTCTCCCACTCGTTTGCCTAGGTCAGTTAGCTGTGCATCATGCCTCTCTAGTTTTATTAAAGTTCTTTTAATTTTAGTGTCCATGGCCCGCATGGACTCGAGGAGCATTTGCCATGGAGGATCCGCCATGCCAGTCAAACTACCTGGTCCTGTGGTACTCGGTTGTCCCAGGGCCTGTCCTTGTCCTGAGTTTGATGGTCCCAGCTGCTGATTTTTCGGTGCCCCATTTCAGATTGGCTATCAATCTATTCCATACAACGTTAGGTAAGATATCACAATTTGTGCAGTGAGAAAAGTAATAATTTGCTATTAATGAGAGTAGGGTGTAGAGCCCTCATGAAAATCATCACGCCAGGAAAATGGCTCTCTAGCGCCCCCATGAATATCCAAAACTTATGACAATTTTGACTTCCAGAATTTGGACCAAGGAAGTAGTCTGACTTCCAAAAAACTGAAATGACTTCCAAAATTTTAAGCTATAGAAATCTTTTGACTTCCAGTGAAACAGCAATTAACAAAACCCCTGCTAAATACTGTCAAAACTACAAGGAAGCATCTATTTATGAAGATATTACATAGCTATATGTAAAAAAGTAAAGCTGAAATTTGATTTTATACAGTTAAAAGATGCACTCTAGATGAAAGAAGATAGTTGGACTTTTACAGCTGACCTCGACTTCCCAGCAACCAGTGCTTTCCAGAGGACTGCTCATATTCAAGGCCAAAACTTAAAATGGGACTATGCTCTTTATTTTTTTTCACTTTGTTTTTATTATTGTCTTTGTTTTCCTTGCTCTCTTCCCGGTCCCCTTCTGAACAGTCACCCCCAACCACCCCCCATCCCTGGAATGTACCCTGAGCACAAACCCGCATGACTGTCCCTCTTGGTAGTGTCATGAGGCTGACTAAACCGCCATTGAAGCAGGATCCAGTTTTGGGGTCCTCAGTCGTTGGTGCCAAGCCTATGCAGGGACTGTCCATTATCCCACCAAACTCCTGAACAGGACCACAAACAGTGGCACAGGGCAGGTGCCAGAGGTGGGCTGCAAAGCCCAATTCGAATACTGTTCCTTGAGCCTTGGTTCTCACAACAAAGAGAGCATAACTCAAAATTTGGCTTTAATTTTGAGTAATGCTATCTTTGTTGTGAGTGCCGAGGCTCCAGGAACATTATCCCACCCAGCAAGGTATTTTTCCTATGGTTTTCTTCCCTTCGACATCTGAAATGCAATGACACAGCGCACATGCATCATTGTCCTACCTCTCGTTGGGTCTCAAAACTGCCATGACAGCTGGCCACTGCTGGATTTCAGGCTTACTGTGGGTAACACATCACTCCCCACCCATAGGAAGAGAACAATCCCTCAGATGTCCAATTCTGCCATGCCCTGGCTGACCTAAATCTTGAGCTCTCCCCGATCCTGGGTCTTTGGCAAAGCAAGCCTATGCTACCGGGTCAGCTTGTTTTTCACTATTTCGCAGCACAACCAGTTTTCATTGACAGACTCTCAATTCATTGCTTGCCCTGCAAGCCTACACCTAGGGATGGGTGAACTGGTTTGAATAAATTCAGGACCTTCTACAATGTGTCATTCTCAGTAATGAGAACCTCACAGAATCTGGGACAACTACATTTTATGACTCACTGAGTGTATCCAAAATGGCAGCAGAGATTGACCATCAACACAGAATCTGACAGCAGAAAGTGACCAAAGGTCCAGTAAGTCTGCCCTTACTATGGTACCTTCACCCTCCAACCTACTGTACTGATGGATTGTCTTCCTCTCCTACTCCCTGTTCCTCTGCTCCTTTACCCCTCAGTTCCGTGTTACCCTCCCTTTAAGGACTGAGTCCCCATGCCCTGTCTCACCCATATTTGAAGCAGCAGTGCAGTGAAAAATGTTTTTCCAAAAAAGCTAGTTGCAGCTACATATACTAAAAACACTAACATAACTGTCAGATTTACTTTTCTAGGTACCTTTCTATGCTGCTCAAAATCACCTTGATTCATTTTCTTGATCCTATCCCTTACCAGGTTTACAATGGTATTTCTATGCCAAATGTGGTGGCCATCTTTTTTGCATGAGAAAAAAATAAATTAAAATATTTAGAAAATACTTAAATGTTAGCATATCTAGAAAATGTTGCCATCAAATCAAACTGAAAGAGGTGTGAAATCTCTTATACTGAAAAAAAAATGGTACGATCAAATTTTTGCCCAATTTCATTGCACTGCTGCTTTAAACTTGAGCATCCAGAGTGCACTCCACTTGGTTGGGGAGAGTTTAAACCAGTGGAGGTGTCAGAGATCATTGGGGTTGCTTCCAAGCTGAAGCACACATATTGCGAACTGGACCCAGTGCCAACTAATTTCTTGATGAGATATGTTGACACCATTGGCCCGGTGTTTGCCTTGATTGTCTGGTGCTCTATGTCAGAGGGGTCTTCCCAGATGCCTTGAAGGAGGTACCGGTTAGACCCCTTCTGAAGAAACCATCACTGGACCCTGACATCAAGGCGAATTACTGTCCACTCTCCAATCTCCCATGTTTAGGGAAGGTTGTTGAGAAGGTTGTGGAGCAACAGCTTGAGGAGCACCTCATGGCCTTTGATCTCTATGAGCCTTTCCAGTCTGGGTTTTGTGCTAGGCATAGCACAGAAACCACATTAGTTTGGGTGCACAATGAGCTCCTCAGGGTGAGAGATTGAGGGGAGGAGACAATTCTCATTCTCCTCTATCTCTCCTCAGCTTTTGACACGGTAGACCATTCAGTGTTACTCAACCATCTAAGGGAATTATGTGGACTCACCATACTGTCAGTGGCTGGTTTGAGTCCCACCTCATGAATAGGAGGTAATGGGTGGTGATGAGGAATTTCTCCTCTTCCCCTAGCCTCCTGTTGTGTGGAGTACCTCGGGGTTCGGTCCTGTCACCAATGTTATTTGCCATGTATATGCTGCCCCTGGAGGAGCTCATTAGGAAGCACAGTTTGGGTTTTCATTGCTACGCAGATGATACCCAACTGTATTTTCCTTTTGCCCCTGGAACATCCAATGCCGTGGAAGTGCTAATCAACTGCCTTGCTGAGATCAGTGATTGGATGGCCTCCAGCTGGTTGTGACTGAACCCTGATAAGACGAGGTACTGGTGGTGGAGTCAGACAGAGAGCATAAAAGGATGGCCTCTGGCACAGCTACAGGATTGTTCCTGGGAGATGTGCCGTTGAAGGCCTCCTTTAGGGTGCGTGATCTTGGTGTGACCTTTGACAGCAGATTGACCTTTGAGTCTCAGGTGTCATCCATTGTCCAGAACAGCTTTTACCATGTTAGGTATATCACCAGGATCAGGACCCTCATTCTGCCCCTGGACCTCCCCACCTTAGTGCATGCCTTTGTGACGTCAAGGCTTGACTACTGTAATGCGCTGTACCTTGGGTCTTGGGAGCTACCCTCTGCCTCCTGCAGCTAGTGTAGAATGCAGTTGCCAGGTTTTTGATAGGGCAGTCAAAATAGTGCCACATCACCCCAGTGCTGCATGAACTGCAATGTCTGCCAGTTAAATGGAGGATCCTCTTCAAGGTGGGCTTGCTCACCTTTAAGACCCTATATAAGCTGGGCCCTGGATACTTGGCTGACTTTTTTACACCTGCTACCTTGGCTCACTCCCTCCATTCCTCCTCTAGGGGCCTCCTTGCAGTTCCAAGGATGAGGTTAAAAACTGTCAGCGACAGAGCTTTCAGTGTCATCAGCCCCGTCCTGTGGAACTCGCTATCACCATCTGTTAGGAAGGCCCCTTCAGGTGAAGTGTTTAAGGCCTGCCTCAAGATCCTCCTGTTCAGTCAGGCCTTCCTGGACACTGTATGTTAGATTTTAATCATGAGATTGCCTCTAGAGTTTGTTTTTAGCTGAACTTTATTTATTTTGTTTTATAGTAATTGTTGTAATCTTTATATTTCTTATTTACTTATGTCTTTTATTATTAGTCTGAATTTATGTATGGTGCCCAGAGCCTCTGGGATTGGGTACCTTGAAAAATAGAATTTGTCTTGTCTTGCCTAAACTGGTTTAGGGCAGCTGCTCCCACCCTTTCCACTGGCAGTCTTTTCCATAGTTCCACAACCCTTTCCATGAAGTAGAACTTCCTCACGTCTCTCTTGACCTTGCCCCCACCAGCCTCCAGTCATGCCCCTTAATGACTGCATCACCAATTATTACAAGTAGGTCCTCACTTTTTGAACTTGTTTATACCCTTAAGGGTATAGCACGTTCCTCTTCTCATGCCTTGCCTCCAGCGAGTACACATTTAGGACCATCAGCTGATCCTCATTGGATCTGCCCTTGCTAGCCCTGGATCACCTTGGAATGTGCTATGTAACTTATGGTTGGGGAAGGGGGCTCCCTTATTTATTTTATTATACTATTCTTCTGATGCATGGTCATTGGAGGGCTCTGCACCCACACCAGCCTAATCATTGTAATGTGCCAGTATTAGTTTCTGTTAAAAAATCTCAATTGTTAATCTTGGATGCCATTTTGAAAAAGTAAATGCAGTCTACCTACTGTACGTATCTGAATTTTGTTAAGTTGTGAGAACTTTACACATCACACCTAGAAATGTCTAAAAAGTTTGGATCAAGGTTTCTGTTTCACACTGTAGGCCCCTGACTTTTATCAGCTGTATGTGAAAGAGACAAACATAGAGTTTGCCTTGACTCCCAACTCTCTACTCCCAATCCCCACATCATTGAAGTAGTTGGAAGGCCTTTTTGCCCCATGGATCCAGCTCCCCTGTCACCTCCTGCCCTGATAGGGGACATTCTGTCTTCCCAAACTCACAGCATGGCAGAGATCTGCATTACCCACATGGACCACTGACTGCTCTAGTAAGCCTGGCTGCTTACTTTCACTGCTGTGGTCACCATGACATGCTCCTCACTTTCCCTTCCCTGCCAATATTTGACTGGACAGGGGTATACAGTAGGCAGCACTGGTCAGTACTGATTCAGCCTGCCTCTACCTGTTCTGGCAGGTACAGGTCTCAAATGCAGCCACTGCATCTGCCCTCCACCAGTTCTAGTGCAAAGGACACCTCCTAGTGAGCAGTGCTTTTGTCTCATAGCTGCCCAGTAAAGTGCCAATTTTTATACTAGCTCCAGATTCCTTCCTCCTGTTTCCAGGGTGACCCATAGTGGCTCATCTATGTCATGTTTACACTTTAGTTCTGTTGCTTTAATCCCTGCAGCTGGAGGTCTGAGTCCAAGTAAGGAAGAAGGAGACTACTGAAGACTACAGGAAGTTCCTATCCCAGAACAGGAATTGTGAGAGTTGTAAGGGCACATAGGCAGTAGGAAAGTAGGTGGAAAAATATGAAGAGGAAGGAGAGAGTAAGCATACAAAGCAACAGGAGAGGGGACACAAAATAAGTCATGATGGGAGTGGTGCAGTGGAATGGCTGTAGGGCGGCAGTGTTCCAGGAGACATTCTGGAGGCTGTGATGCTGCCTGATTTGCAGACACCTCGCTGGTCTGAGGGAGGAGGTTGCCTGTCTCCAGGCTGACCTGGCTAGGATTTGTGAAACCTCTTCTTCCCACCCAGGGACCACCAGGGCCACCGCCACTACCTCAGAGGTTGCGAAGAAAGAGGATCGGTTGCGCCAACATGGGCTCAGAGAGGGAAAGGGTGGTGGAACAGAGGTGCATCCCCCAGCTGTACCTCTCCACAATTCATATGCTGTTCTGGCAAAGAGTGGTTCCTCTATGGAGGCACCCGCAGTGGAGACAAAGAAGGATGCTAGGAACCTCCACAAAGGAGACCCACAGGAGGGTGGCAGGAGACCCCACAGAAAAAAAAACAACTCCTGATGGGGCACTCAATCATTAGGGGGTAGAAGTGGGGGAGGAAGGGGAGGGGGAGGTATGGTGCCTGCCTGGTACCATGGCTCAGAGGGACAGGAAGCGAATCCTGAGGATCACTGGAGCAGCAGCACAAGGGAGGGAGCTGGATGTCATTGTCCACCTAGGGACAAATGTCCTGGCTGGGAATGGGATATGAGCAGTGCAACAGGAGTTTGTAGAGTTGGGAGGGCCTTAGACAAATGCCGCGATACGATAACTTTCTCAGAAATTTTCGCCCTGTATAGCCAAGGATGATACAAAGTTACTCCGCACCATGGGATTCAATGAATCATTAAAAACTGGTGTGAAGCTGAGGGTTTTAGCTTCATTGGGGACTGGGGAGCCACCTGGAGGGATGCAGGCCTATACCTCTGCGATAGTCTGCATCTGTTCGGGGGGGAAATCAGGATCCTAGGTGATAGGTTTAAATGCTTTATTGGCAACCATTTAAACTAGCCAAGAAGGAAGACACTGAAAAGGAGCAGGGAAATCCAAGCCTCCCCCCAACAAAACACAGTAATTAGTAAGGTAAACAACAAGGTAGAAAAGTCATTCTGGAGCAGGACAGGGTAAATGAAAAAAAGGGCAAAGGCAGTAAGGACAGGAATGGGGCTAAAAGGGGTAAGGCCATCAAAAAATGGAGGGTGATGAGTACCAATGCCCATAGTGTATGTAACATGCTCCCTGAACTAGTGGCCTTGATGGAAGAGGGATGCCTGGATATTGTGGCAGTCACTGAAACATGGTATACAGAGAATCATGACTGGGATGTCAACATACCAGGATACACAGTTTACAGGAGAGACAGGAGGAGTAGCTCTCTATGTAAGGGAAAGGATTAAAGCAACAGAACTAAAGAGTAAACATGAAGTAGATGAGTCACTATGGGTCACCCTGGAGACAGGAAATGGCACCATAATCCACATGAGGGTTGTGTACAGACCCCCATCTCAGGGGTAGGGACTGGACAAGGAAATGATAGAAGGCATCCTTAAAATGTCAGAAAAAGGGGAGATATTGTTGATGGGAGACCTGAATGTGCCAGATGTTAACTGGAGCACATTTGCTGCACACATCCAAGAGCAATGTCATTCTTGATGCCCTACAAGGGGCATGCCTCAGACAGCTAATGATGGGACCCACTCGGGAGGGAGCAATCTTAGACCTGGTACTCTCAAAGGGGGACGGAGAAAGTATCTCGGATTTAGAAGTGGGTAGCCATCTGGGAACAAGCAACCACCAAATAGTGTGGCTCACAATAAACACATCCATAGAGTCAAGCCATACAAAAGTAAGAGTATTGAATTTTAGGAGGGATGACTTTTGGAAAATGAGAGAGAGCTTCAGAAAAGCACTAGCAAACAGGCAAGAAGGAGAGGTGGAGGAACAAGGGGGAATAATCAAAACAGCCATCACAGAGGCAACAAGCCTTTGTGTCAAGCGAAGCAATAAAACAAAATGAAGGAAAAAAACACTATGGTTCTCAAAAGAGGTGGTAGGGAAGGTTAAGGAGAAAAGGATAGCATTCAGGAAATATAAGGAAGCACAGTAGGAGCAGGACAGAAAACTTTATCAGTTAAAGCAGAAGGAGGTGGGGAAGTCAGTCAGAATAGCAAAGGCCCAAACCGAGGAAAAGATAATCAATTCTGTTATGAAGGGGGATAAAACCTTTTATAGGTACATTAGGAAGCAAAGAAAGACAAAGGGATGGATACAGAGACTTAATAAAGGGGATGGAATGTGGGCAGAGGGTGACAGTGAAAATGCAGGAATACTGAACCAATATTTCTGCTCAGTATTCACAATGGAAGTGGAGGGGGAGGTACCTAAACCAAACAAAAGAAACACTCTGGATAGGGGGTTCGATACCAGTCCATTCACAGAAGAAGGGGTTTGGAAAGAACTCTTGAAACTATAGGTGGACAAAGCAATGGGGCCTGATGGGATCCACCTCAGAATTCTAAAAGAACTAAGGATAGAACTAGTGACACCACTGACTACTCTCTTTAACAAATCATGGGAGGATGGAATGGTACCTGAGGACTGGAGGAGGGAGGATGTGATTCCACTTCACAAAAGTGGGAGCAGGGCAGAGACAGGACACTACAGACCAGTTAGTTTGACCTCAGTGGTAGGGAAATGATGGAATCACTTCTGAAGGAGAGAATTGTTGAGTGCCTAGAGGCCAGTGGGGCACAGGACCCAGGGCAACATGGATTCATATTGGGAAGGTCATGTCAGATGAATCAAATAGATTTCTTTGTCTGGGTGACCAAAGTAGTAGACAAGGGAGGGGCTGTGGATATGGCCTACCTAGATTTTATCAAGGCATTAGACACAGCCCCACACAAAAGATTAATATACAAGTTAGCCAGCCTTGAAGTGGGTCTCAAAGTGGTAGTTTGGATAAAAAAAGTGGCTGAACAACAGGATGCAAAGGGTAATAGTAAACGGAGTCCATAGTGAAGAAAGGAGGGTAACTAGCAGGGTACTGCGGGGTTCAGTACTGGGACCAGTCCTCTTTAATGTCTTTATAAATGACATTGGAGAGCACCTGGAAGGAAAAGTATGTCTCTTTGCAGATGACACAGAGATCTGCAACAGGGTTGGTACACAGGGTGGGGTGGAAAGGATGAAAAGGGACTTGGCAAGGCTGGAGGAATGGTCAAATGTATGGCAGCTCAGATTCAGTGCAAAGAAGTGCAAGGTAATGCACCTGGGAAACAAAAAAACAGGGGAAGAGTACACAATGGGGGGTGAGATACTAACAACAACAAAAATTGAAAGAGACCTGGGAGTAATTATATCAGATGACCTAAAGGTGGGCAAGCAACGTGAGAAGACAGTAAGGAGTGTTGGGGGAATACGTTCACGTCATTCCTTACCGGGAGATCGTAGAGAGTTGTGTCGGGAATTTTTTCCTCTGACCCAATTCCTTTGTTGTGTGGAGTGCCCCAGGGATCCGTGCTGTCACCCATGTTGTTTGCAGTGTATATGCTGCCCCTCGGAGGTATCATTAGACGATATGGGCTGAGGTTTCACTGCTATGCTGATGATACCCAGCTCTATCTGTCTTTGCACCGACCAGGATGGAGCTCTCTCGGTGTTTAACAACTGTCTGGGGGAGATCCAAGACTGGATGGATTCTAGTTGGCTAAAGTTGAACTCGGAGAAAACAGAAGTGCTGGTAATGGACCCAGGTGGTCGGATGGTGAGGCCGGGTATTGGTGCTCCATCTGGAATTGTCCTTGATGGAGTATCTCTGCCGTCCTCAGAACAGGTGCGTAGCCTTGGATTTATTCTTGACGAAAGGCTGACTCTTAAAGCTCAGGTGTCAGCCGTTGTCAAGATTTCCTTTTATCATCTTAGGAATATTGCCAGGGTTAGGCATCTTGTTCCGTCCGACTCCCTGCTTACTTTGGTTCACGCTTTTGTATCCTCACGCTTGGACTACTGCAACGCCCTGTACTTTGGGCTTTCTGGGGTTGAAATCCGTCGCCTACAGCTGGTGCAGAACGCTGCAGCCCGGGTTTTGACTGGGACAAGTCGGTCCTGTCATATCACTCCCATGCTGCGCGAACTGCACTGGCTTCCTGTGCGGTGGCGGATCACCTTTAAAGTCATTTTACTGACTTTTAAAGCCCTTCACAACCAGGGTCCAGCCTATCTGAAAGACCTCCTGGTTCCTTACTGCCCTGACCGATTACTCCGCTCGGCTGACATGGGGTTGTTAGAGATCCCAAGAGTGAGTTTAAAATCTTCTGGCAGCAGAGCGTTGTCGCATGCTGCACCCACTCTTTGGAACTCTCTACCATGTCGGTTCCGGCAGTGCACCTCCGTGGAACTTTTCAAGAGGGATTTGAAAACTTATTTGTGGAATATGGCTTTTTTAGATAATTAAGTTATTTATAAATGCTTGGATTTTATTATTAATACTCTTTTTCATTGTATGTTGATTTTATGTACATGTTCTGTTTTTATGTAGTGTTTTGAACTGTTTTTAAAATTGTTCAGCACCTTGATACACTGAAAGGTGCTATATAAATAAAATTATTATTATTATTATTATTAATACTGGGATGTATAGGGAGAGGCATCAACAGTAGAAAACAGGAAGTTGTTATCCCTCTGTACAGACAGTTGGTGAGACCCCATCTGAGTACTGCGTGCAGTTCTGGAGACCCCATCTCCGCAAAGACATAGACAGAGTGGAGGCTGTTCAGAGGAGGACAACCAAAATGATGCAGGGTCTTCAGCAGAAGACATACAAAGAGAGAGACTAAAGCAGCTTAATATCTATACCCTCAAAGAAAGGAGAGAGAGGGAGGTCACGATAGAAACTTTCAAGTACCTCAAACGAATTAACAAAGTCCAGGAGGGTAGCATCTTTCAAAAAAGAGATGTGCAAGAACAAGGGGGCACAATTTGAAGATGGGGGGGGGACAACTCAGAGGTAATGTTAGAAAGTATTTTTTTCACAGAGAGGGTTGTGGATGCATGGAGCAGCCTTCCTGAGGTGGTTGTGGAGTTAAGAACAGTGAGAATTCAAGAATGCATGGGACAGACATAGAGCAATTCTAGTAGTGGTTAGGAGGAAGTAAGCTGTTGGTTGACTAGAATCTGCAGCTCATCCATCAGGTAGGGAAATGGGTAGACTAGGTGGGTCAAGCAGTCCTTATCAGCTGTTAAATTATATATTCTATGTTTCCTCCATTCTAAGATCATGCCATTTAAGAATAAGAGTTGGTGGGGGAAGGGCACATCTTATACATTGTTAAAATGTATACATGGTTAAAATTTAATTTTCTTCTGTATCAAACATGAAGCGTCTTCTTCTGTATGTTGAAAATATTAATAAACTTTAAATTATAAAAAAAAAAGAATAAGAGTTGGTAAAATACAGATATCATCATAGAAAGTACCCTGGTTTCCTGAAAATAACACTGCCCAGCCTGAGTATGGAGAACACCTGTACAGTACCATTAAAAGGGAAAATTAAATAGTTTGGGTGGTCTGCCTCCCACATATTTGATTTTCAAATCTGGGCTAGGGTTACATATATGATTTTCAGTTTAAATGTACGCCATCTCTTTAACTCAGCAGCAAGTCCCCTTCTCTAGTCCCACCTTTTACTATCTATGGACTATTCTCTAGCCCTTTTCCTGGCCATCTTTAGATAGGAAAGTGAGTGAACCACTGCTGCTCCACTCATTCAACCACACAGGGTCAATAAGATATTGAGTGGCTGACACCCTCTTCCTCTCGGTTGCTTAGGTCATAGCAGTTAGGGCTTGGGAAACATTTTCTGTTTCTAATTTCAATACCAACAGGTTCTAAAGGTCCTTGTAACACGGCATCAAACAGAAAAGGCAAATAGAGAAATCTCATTGGACCAAATACAATACATGACCAAAGTTCGAGCGGTGATTAATTCCCCAGTAAGGACCGCTACAACTATTGTTCATGGGGTCACTGGGTGAAGCTGTAGCACAACTAGGTGTCACAGCAGCAAACAGAACACACATTGCGGCGAATACGGAGGATCTCAGTGTGCCGACACATAGCCAAACAGAACTGCAAAACCGAAAACAACAACGCAAGTATTTCTGTGTTGCAAACGCATTAATGCCCTCTGGAGTCGGCTTCTACTGGGGAATTAATGCATGGTTGGGTGGTTGTAGGCACTTAGCCAAGGCCTCATGCCACAACCCCCCAACCACGCATTAATTCCCCAGTAGAAGCCTCCTTCGTCGGACATTAATGCTTACTCGTTGTCACCCTTTTGCAAAAACATAATTTGCATATATTTGCATATTAATCCTCTGCTAATTACTTCCATGCTTATCATTCATTTGCATTCTGAAACATGCAAACTGTTTTTAAGGGGGAACTGGTTTTAAATGTTATAACTGGCCTGGATCAGGGGGTCTTTTTCTTAGAACTAGCTTTGCTGATACTTAATAACAATATTCATTACACATGCAGGTTCTACAGTTTTTCTGCTGCTTCAATGTTTTCTCCCTTCAGATAATTTAATTAAACTGGCTTTTCTATTTCACTGTAAAACAGCCTTAATTGATCGAATCCTCACTCACGTCTTTCTAACATCCTTGTTACCACTTTTTTTGTTGATTAATATTCTCCTGACCCAGTTTATAAGTAGCCTTTGCTGGTTCTTAATTTCCAGCTCTCTTGGACAGCAGCCTTTCTCATTTTCTTACAGCATGTTTGAAAGCTGGTGTGTGTGTGTGTGTGTGTGTGTGTGGGTCAGGGGAAGGAAGAAGATAAGCTCTCTTCTACAGTGCACCATATTCAGCCAGGAATGCCCAGGCTTTGCATCCAGTATGGCTCACTTATGACCCATGATTATAGCCAACTGTGACTGGGATCCATATATTTTAAAAGCCCATTAAAGGATCCTCACAACACATGCCTCACTGAAATGTATGAAAGGCTTGAGGGGAGGTAAAGAGGAGACAGACGTGTTAGTGAATGCAGTTTTAGTATTTTCTGTAGTGCTGGGGGATATTAAAAAAAACTATACCAAAGCCCATTTTGCATGATATGTACATCATGAGTAGTACAAGAATTTGACCATTTTCCTGCATTGACAGACTCTACCCAAAAAATTTACAAAATTCCCCCATGGTCACACAAAATAACTATTAACATACTATCACAGTTTAAAAAAAACAAAACTTTTTGTATAAGATCTGAAAATGCCAACATTTTGCACAGTATTTTTTCCATGAAAAACAGCAATATTTCTGCAAATGTGACACTTCATAACAAGCATTTGTCAGTGCCAAATGTTGTCTTGTTGGCATTGGCATTGATAGTGCAGAAGTTAGAGATGCATAATAGGAATGGCAGTGAAGTATTGAACTGACACCAACCCCTCCCCCACCCTGCAGAAACTGACAGGCACTGGGGTGTGCCTTTGGGTCATTGGCCATAATTCCCACACCATTTCACCTAACCCTACCCTGCAGAAACCCTGACATGTGTCACAGTGTGCCTTGGGTCTTTGGGCTTTATGCTCACCCCATGCCATAAGGAAATACACTGAGATGGGTGCGATATAGGTGAATAGGGTGAACTTTGGGGCCAAAGAGTCCATAGCACACGTAGATGCCTATCAGTGGGTGCAGGCTGGGGGTGGAATGGCATAAGCATTACAGCTGAAAATCCCAAGTCACACCCTTGACGTCTGTCAGTCTCTACAGGGTGGAACGTTACAGTTGGAAACCCTAACGGCCCACGTGTTTGTTGGTTATTTTCACTCCAGATTTTCAAAATGGGCTTTTTGTGACCCCACCTCATGAACAGTGACACTATCAGTTCATTAGCTGAAAGGTGATTTTGCACAGCAACTGCGCTATTTGGCACCACAGGTGCGAAAACATTCCGGCCGGATGTGAAAGATTACAGCTGTACTGTTCATGAAGAGGTGTAAAAAAATGGTAATGTTGAAAATCTCGAGTGAATGCATGGAAAAGTGGTGAAGACAGTAGCATGCGTAGAAACTGGGCAACAGATGCTGTAACGCAATTATTTTGGGGATTTGTTTAACCAAATTTTCAACATATGCATTTTGGAGCCTCCGCTGATGAACATGACAGCTGTACTGTTCATAAGGAGGTGTGAAGAAATGGCAATGTTGAAAATCTGAAGTGAAAATAATTTAAAAATTCTCAAAGTTACGAGCATGCGTGGAAACTGCACAATGCACGCTCAAAACACAGTCATTTTTTGGCCTTTTGTCACCAAATTTTCAACATAGGCATTTTGAGACCTCCACTCATGAACAGTGTCACTGTGATTTTCTTAATCTGTCCCAAACATTGATTTCACACAGCAACCGTGCCATTGTACGCCAGATGTGTGAAAACACTTTTTGGGCAGAATATGAAAAATGACGGCTATACTGTTCATAAGGAGGAGGTATATTAAAACATGGCAATGTTGAATATCTGGAGTTAAAATATAAAAATTTCTCAGAGTTATGAGTGTGTGTGGAAACTGCACAACACACACTCGTAACAGTCAGTTTTTGGAAATTTTTCACCAAATTTTCAACATAGGCATTTTGGGACCTCTGTTCATGAACAGTGACACTGATTTTTTTAATCTGTCCCCGAACGTTGATTTCCCACAGTGACTGCGCCATTGTGCACCAGGTGTACGAAAACACATTTTGGGCAGGATGTGAACAATGACAGCTGTACTGTTCATAAGGAAGTGTGAAAAATGGCAATGTTGAAAATTTGGAGTGAAAATATTAAAAATTCTTGAAGTTACGAGAGTTTATGGAAACTGCACAACACACGCTCGTAACAGTAATTTTTTGGAATTTTTTCACCAAATTTGCAACATAGGCTTTTTGGGAGGCCACCTCATGAACAGTGACACTGTCATTTCATTAATCAGTCCCAAAAGGTGATTCTGCACAGTGGCCATGAAATCACCTTTTGGGACCTTATAATGAAATAACAGTAACTGAGTTCATGAGGTGGGGTCCCAAGAACCCCATGTTGAAAAATCGGAGCCAAAAGTCACAAAAATGGGCAAGATATTGACCTAAGTTGAAACCCCCCCATTATGCCATTATACAGCTAACCAGCATTGCTTTAGTTCGCGGTCAGCTTTGAAAAGTACAGACATGTTGCCACTCCACCGAAGATTGTCGCGCCAGTCTCAAAAGGTAAGTATGGGGTGGGAGGGTGTGGGGAGGTGAGGTGCACAGAGGGTTGGTGTGGGTTGTGGGGGGCACTGGAGACAACGAGGAACCGGTTTTACTTTTACAGATTAAAAAACAAACAACAGCGCGGATGTTTTTTTTCTTTACAGGTGTATAAAACAATGTTGAGCACACTGGGGTGGGCTCCCAGTGTGCCCTATGACTATGGAGGCATGATGTTTGCCACACTGGGGTGGGCTTCCAGTGTGGCTCACAAACGGAGGTGGGCAGGGGCAGGAAAATGTCGACAGGGTCGGCTTCCAAATACAGGGAGGTACACTGGGGTGGGCTTCCAGTGTGCCACACAATCTTGGGGGTTTACACATGCTGGAAGGGGGATTGGGCACCCCCAAAGTCAGCTTGCTACTGATTGCAAGAGGCAGATGGCAGATCTGCCACCATGTTTATTATTATGTTATACGAGGCAAGGCACGTAGCGGAGGTGTGTCATTGGTGCCACTGCATGACAAGCTTGGCTCTGATTGCAGTGCCAAAATTGTTTTAAGTTGGTGGCACTGAAAAATGCTTGTGTCACCACTAGCATGCTTGCTAGTTGGCGAATGAAGGACGCACCTTCTAAAGCGTGCCCTGCATTCGCCAATATGTTGCTTGCCCGTGCGCAAGACAACATAAAAATGATTGAATCAGTCTTGCTCTGCTTTGATTTTCTGGTGTGCACTTCTTTTTTGTTGTTGTTTTATTTTTTGATAACTGGGTAGGGTCCACTAGGCACAAGTGCCTGTTTTCAGGGGTGACCCTGGAGCACTGGGGAGGTTAACTGACTTGCTCAGAGTCACACAGCATGCAAGCAGAGATTGTGGGAATCAAAACTAGGTCAGCTGGATGAACCAGGCTCATTCACAGTGTGTTACTCTAACCTGTAGGCTATAATGCCAGCCACAGTATGCAGTTTTATGTAGTCCTTCTTACCTCTAAACAAAGATCTTGTTGGCTCAGAGGAGCAGGCTGGCAGCAAACTGCACTACTTCTTATCAGACAGGGAATCATATCAGAGACCCAGAAATCCACTCCTGTACTGAGTGTGGGGCAACCAACTCTCGTGCACCCCCTGCCAGGTGACCAGACCAAGGACCAGCATAGTCAGCTGTCTATGCAACCACTTGCCATCCTTACTGATGGAAGGTGCAGCCACATTGTCCCCAAATTGTCAGGGAGGAGGATGGAGAGAAATGCAAAAACTTGGAGGAGATAACAGGACTGTGTTATTTTAATCAGGTGTCAGCATTGCTCAGTTGGTAGCACATCTGCCTTTGTGTCAGAATGTCATGGGTTCTAGTCCCACACCTGGATTGGGCTCATACCTAAATCCTGGCACCCGAGTGCAGCACTGGGGGGGTGCTGTACTTTTGTGATATGCTGTCCTTTGGATGGGACATTAAACCAAGGTCCCTTCTGCACATCTCTGGTAATCTCTAGGTGGGTGTCCAGGTGGAAGTAAAATAATCCAAGGCACTTTTCACAAGAGTAGGGAACTTTCCTGGTGTCCTGGCCAACATTCCCCTTCCCGTAAAATCAGATCATGCAATTGTCCAGGATGTGCATGGGTGCTGATGTGTGATATGGCTGCCACTACACATTCAGTCCCTTCACTACCAGTCTAGCATTGATTATAAAGTGCTTTGGGATACAATGTATATGAAAAAGTGCTATATAAATGCAGATACTTCTGAAATTAAATTAGAAGTATTTAAGTGGCCAAAATGTTCATCATACAGTTTTTTCAAGTGGTAAGATACTGTATAACAGGAAATATTCACTGTCTGTTTACTTTCACTTTATAAAATGGGCAAAGGATTTCAAGCAATCTGATTGGTTGTTAGCCGTGCATTAGATGTGTCTAATGCACAGCTAAAACTAGAACCCCCATTTAGAATACACAGGCCCATTTTATAAGCGCAATAAGCCACTCTGGGGATGTGCATTAGATAGTTCTAATGCACGGCTAGGGGACTGGATGCACTCGGCCTATGGCCTCGTGCCTCACTACGTCCCCCTAGCCGTGCTTAACTCTAACACACCATCATGTCTTATTGCACATATTCACTGGTTCCATATTAGAGTGAAAATAAAAAGACAGTGGCCCGGATATTCAAACTGCGCCCAAAAAGTGTGCAACAGCAGGAGCAAGCACAAACCAACTGCGCATATGCGCAACAGGTGCGATATTCAAACATGGAGCAGAACAAATTGTGCAAGCAGCCAACATCTGAATATCGCACTAACTTCGCCATAGCGCAACCAGGAAGGAGAAGCTGAGCAGAAATGTTGCGCTATAGCGCAACCAGGGCAGCCCAGCTGAGCAGTCCAGAGGTGCCATAGCGCAAGCAGAGCCCCCCCAGAGCAATGGAACTGCACATCCAGGAGGCAGGCTGGGGCCACCACCAGCCATGCCACATGGGCACAGGAACACACTGCAGAACCAACAAGACACCTGCACACCCCAAGCACAGCATCACTGGGGTGTGACGGATGATCTACTGGCCCATGGGGACAAGCCAACAAAGCACAGCAGAGCCATGACACCCAAGCACAACCACTGGCAGGCTGAGGTGCCACACAGGGGTTGACAACCACAGTACACATCAGCCCCCCCTCGCACAGCACACTGCACCATGACCCCAAGACACCACCCATGTGCAGTGACTGGCACTTGGAAACCATGCATCCCCCCAGCACACGTCAACCCCGTGCAGCACAGAAGCATACAAGCCAGACACACCCTGTGCACCCAGCAGTGGGTGGCAGCAGACAGCAAGACCAACAGAAAGTCACTGCCATGCCGGAGATACCTCCCCATGCACACACATGCACACACACACACACACACACACACACCCAGGACCATACCACCCCAGATGGCATGTACACCACTACAACTGAGCACCCACAGCCAGCTGCAAATCAGAGACCAACACAGTATTCATATCAAAATATAAATATGTATTTTCAAATTTTCAAATAGTAAATAAAACAATAAACAAGAACTATTTACAAGGGGGGGACGGGTACAAGGTAGGGGTGTTCAAGAGGTAGGGATGAACAACTTGGAGAGGGAAGGCAGGGTGGTAGGGATGGGAGAAGTGGGAATGGTATTGTGACCTAAGGCCCAGCTGGCTGGTCATCCTGTGCCCGGTTCCACTGTCCCCTGTGATGCCTCCTCCACAGGCCATGTCTCCTAATGGACTCCAGGATGGCCTGGTTATCCAGGGACACCTGTGTCAGGCCCCGTATGTCCCGATGTATCCTCCGGAGAACTTGGAGGCCTAGGAAAATGGGAACACAGTCAATGGCTGTGACTGACCACAACCCTGAACACCACCCAAACTGCAAGCCATATAGCCCAATGTCCCGCACCTGTGATGGCATGCACCACCCACAGTGAACATGCACATGGCCATCACAAACAGGCGGCACCAGCCTGATGCACCACTGCACACACACACTGCCCATGTCCATCACAGCACAAACAAGGCTGTCAAGTGACGTGGCAATGTGGTGCGATGCCAGTTACACAGCTATGTGCCCAGTGCATGCATGGACCACCAGTGGCGCATACACAGGCGTGCTGTGATACTGGACAGTGATGCATGTCACCTGTGTCATGCATACATACATAATACACAGACAGTGTCGGCAGATAAGGGCCTATAGCCCACCAGTCTGACCATTTGAGCTTGTAAGTTCACTTTGTTTTCCTATAAGTCTGTTGCACCTTACCCCTGACCTCCAGAATTCCTTTATGTCTATCCGTGCATTCTTAAATCCCGTGATTGTTTCAGCCCCCACCACTTCCTCTGGCAGGGTGTTCCACTTGTCCACCACCCGTTCTGTGAAGAAATTCTTTCTCATGTTTCCTCTGAATCGTCCTCCCTCCAACTTCATCCCATGCCCTCTAGTCCTGGAACATCTTTTTCACTTAAAAATAGTGTTTTCCTGCACCCTGTTCCTCCCTGTAAGATACTTGTATGTCTCTATCATATCCCCTCACTCCCTCCTCTCCTCCAGGGAGTACATGTTCAGTTCCTTCAACCTGTCTTCATCGGACTTGTGATGCAATCCATGCACCACCTTTGTTGCCCTCCTCTGAACCTTCTCTACCCAGTCTATGTCTTTACGTAGGTATGGTCTCCAGAACTGTACACTGTACTCCAGGTGGGGCCTCACTAGTGTCTTGTATAGTGGAATTATGACCTCCCCTTTCCTGCATGGTTGTGTTGTGCATGGCTGGTGGTCTTGCTGCCCCCCAGCATGCAATAGCATCCATGAAATAATGATACTCACACTCCTCAAGCAGCTGGATCTGCCGCTGATGCTGCTGCTGCTGCTGCTGCTGGGGTGCAACACCCACCGGCACCAGGGCCCTGGCACGGCCCTCCTCACCCCGTGCCTGCATCCTCACATCCCGGCCTGTGGGAGACTTATGTTGAGACAAACATCAGTGTGACTCCAAAGCAGACTGCCCCCTGCCCCAGTGAAGTGCCTCCCACACAGCCAGACCCATGCATCTCACACCTGCACACACTGACACAGCCAACCATGGCAGAGCCATCACCTATGCACAGCCACCAAAACACACTCACACCCCTACAGAGAATACAGGTGCATAGATGGTACACCCACCTGGCCTAGGCACCACGCCCCACCTGGCACGTGACCACGGCCGATCAAGAAGATCTGGATCCCTCCGGCGGAGGTCACTGTACCAGTGCCGGCACTGCTCAGCTGACCGGCACCATCCAGTGACCCCCACCAGGTCAGTGGCCACTTGCTGCCACACCTGTGTCCTGGGAATGGTGAGGGGTGCCTCACCATAAAGTGCCCCATAGTGGGGCTCCACTAGGGCCACCAAGTTGGCCAGTTCGACTGGGCTCCACTGAACTGCTCTTCTGTGAGCCATGGTACCAACTTTACAGCAGGCAATATGGCGCCCCGCTGCGCCGTAACCCCACGTGGAGATGTTGCGCAATAGACCACCACAGGTTCCAATCGCTCTGTTCGAACAGCGCCGTCACGTCACATAGCGCTGTCACCAGACAGCGCAATAGGGCCGTACACATGGCAGCCGAACAGGGCCAGGGGCCAAAGGTCGGACACAAGGTCATGGGCAATGACGCAAGGCCACGCACAGCGCCATCTGACGTATACGCATCCTGCGTGACCGACCAGCTGCATACCAGTGCCACTGTGGACTATTGCACAGTAGTGCCACAGCGCCATATAGTGCCCAGTGCTGTAGCGCCACTGGCACAATGGTGGCCATGGCCTGAATTGCCAATTACGCACAGCACGTCAGCAGCGCGGCAGACGCCTGCGTAAGCTATCTGGGCATGTGCAATGCAGTGTACCACACAGTCACAGATCTGCGCCATTGGCTCAGCTGACTCGACCGTATTGCTCAAAGCGCAAATTCGCGTTATTCAGCCGACACATGCAAATCATCTGATCAGCCATTCAAAGGTGCAGTGGCGCGATTTGCATGTCATTATAGTTGCTCCACTCCTAATTTGCATGCATTGCGCTATAAATGTGCGACATTGGGCTGCGCTGGCCAGATTCGGTTACTGCAGGTGAGAGGTGAGTTGCATGCTGTGTGATGTTCTGGACAATGGTCATGGGAAAATGCTGTAGACTGCACAGTGACAGGTGTCCACTTGCCCCCATATAGATCACCATGACCGAGCAGAGCCAAGGTGAGGGTGAGGACGGTGGGCGTAGGAGGAGGCCCAACTTTACCCCAGCAGAGACAGAGGCCCTCTTCCAGGCCTACCTGGATGAAGAGCCAGTACTGAGTGGATGGAGGGGCACCCCTCAGTCCCGTGTGGCTGCATGGGAGGGGGTAGCTCGGGCCGTGAACCTGCAAGGAAGCCACCAGTGCTCCGTGCAGGAATGCAAGAAGAAGATGGGGACAGACCGCAGGAGGTTGAAGGAGAAGGTGGCAGCCTTCAGGGCTGCATGTTCTGGCACTGGCGGGGGCCCGCCAGTGGTGTTGGAGCTGACCCCGGCTGAGGAGACACTGGTTGCATCAATGCAGCAGAGCTATTGAGGCGTACCAGGAGGTGGATTCAGACAGGTGGAAGCCCATCACTGCAGCAGTATGACATGGTGGTGGTGTTGGGAAGGGTTGGGGGGGAAGGTTGTTCACATGCACTCACATGTACTCTCTTTCTGTTACAGATTCTGTTCATCTTCAGGAGACGGTGGTGGTGAGTCCAGGCAGTGATGATGACCTGCTGGACATGGAGGAGGGTCCTTCCACCTCTGTCACCAGCCAGCAGGCACTGCAGCAGCATGCACGCTGGGCCGCCAACTCTGGTGTAAGTGATTCGGGTGCGGGGTGCACAGCCTGTGTCTCAGCAGTCTGGCATGCAAGCATGCCAGCCGCTGTGACTATGGCTGTAACCGTACCTGCACCATTGATGATGCAAGAACTGCAATGGGCGGTGATAAGTGTGTGTCCCATGCGGACACACAGCAGGCCAACACGTGTCCCTGGGCCTTTCTGGTTCCAACTTGTGTCCAGCATGCTGGCACAGTCCCAGGCTGTGCCTGTCAGCACCGGTGGGGCAGCACCGGTGGCTGTGCAGGTGTCTGGCACTGTTGCTAGCACAGCGGTGGAATGAGTGGACCCTGGGGCACAGCAGTTGGTGGGGCAGCAGCAACAGTCACCCACCAGGTCTGGGGGTACAGTGTCAAGCAGTGGCACATGTATGCCACCCTTTGATCCACCCATTCCTGGTCCTGGCGAACAGCGCCCACCCTCAAGGGGTGTTGTGCATCAGGACCTTCCACACCCTGGGGGACAGGATGCCGTTGGGGCACAGTACCCATTGGACGAGCACACCCGCCTGCTGCGGGAATCAGTACAGCTGCAGAGGTGGGTTGCAATGTCCGTGGAGGCACTGTCTGTGGCTGTGGAGCAGCACAGCAGGAGTGTGCTCTGGACCATGCAGAGCTGGTTCATATGTGGGCGGATGTGACGCCGCCATTGACAGGCTGACCCAGGCAGTGGTCTCTGTCATGGGCGCATTGGGCACACAGTCAGGTGCCCTGTCCGCACACCCACACAGTTCCTCTCCACTCCCCGTTCCCGGCGTGGTGTGACACCAGGCCTGTCAATGCCGGGTTCTGCTGTTGCCATCCCGAGCACCCCTGGTGCAGGTTTGTTCGCATGCTGCAGACCCCTGTGCGGGCAAGGTCGCGTTCACGCAGTGGGACCCCTGGTGGTGCAACAGTGCCACCCCATGCCCCTGCTCAGCCTGCCAGTGCTGTTGGGTCACGGCGGGGCTGCCCACGCATCCGCGGTGGCTGTGGGACAGTGCTACATGACTGAGCTGTCTCCCAGTGAGGGCCCTGTCTGGTGCTGCCATGTGTGCAATGTGTGTCATGGTGGGCAGTGCACTGCTGGGTGCTCTGCTCATCACGCCGACACGGACCACCTGCACACCCTCCCAACTGCTGTCCACAGGTGCATGTGCATGATGATGCCTGCATTGTACTGTACACCAGGTGCAAGGGTGCCCAGCATCGGACACACATACTTGGACAGTACAGGTGGTGGGGGTGGTCGGTGGTGCTGTGTGTTAACAATGTCGGTTCTGCTGTGCTGTGCATGTGCCCATGTACGCTCTGTGCCTGGTGCGTGTGTGTCCATATGAGTGCTCATCCCTCCCTGATGGTGTGTTTGTATGCCTGGACCCTTCCACTCCCCTGGCCATCATGCACCTCTGGTGTGTTACCCTGTGTGCCTGTGGTTTGCGCATGGACAGTGTTGGTTGCACATGTCCCCTTGACTTACCTGTGTTCTGCATAGTGCTCCTCTGTGATGGTGTCCCAGTGCAGCTGGGCCTGCTGGATCAGTCAGAGGTCCTGCCATCCTGGGGGGGGCTGCTCATCACCATCAACACTGGTGACACTGGCGTCCCCATCGCTGTCCCCCTCTTCAACCTGTACGGCTATCCCATAGTCTTTGGCCATGTTGTGCAGGATGCAACAGGCCAGGAATATCCCACAGGCCTTTTGGGGGCTGTACTGTAGGGCACCGCCGGAGGTGTCTAGGCATCGGAAGCGTGCCTTGAGCATCCCAAACACCCACTCTATGAAGTTGCGTGTGGAAACATGTGCCTCATTATAGCGTTGCTGCAATGGGGTCATGGGGCGTCGGTACGGTGTGAGCAGCCAGGGATGGAGTGGGTATCCGCTGTCACCTGTGTGGAGATAGTGGAGATCAGTCTCATGTTCAGGTCCATATTGCCCATATCCCTGTGTGCCACTACCATGGCACCTGTGGCATTCCCACCCTTGCCCCGAGTTTGCATTCCATACATGTGTACTCACCCACTAGATGTCCTGTGGGGATGTCCCCACTCTAAAATCGATGGCACAGTGTGGACTGATACCATATGAAGGCATCATGTGCTCCAGCAGGGTGTGTGGCACAGACATTGATTATGCGCCCAGTGGCATCACACACCACCTGGCAGTTGACACTGGAGAAGTCCTTTCTGTTCCTATATGCGACCCCATCGGGTCAGGTGGTGTCTTGAATGGCCACATGGGTGCAGTCTATGGCCCCTAGCACACAGGCATACGATGCTACCCTGTGGAACTCCTGCATGTTTGCTGTCGCTCTGCCAGCGGTGCTGGGGAAATGGATGTACTCCGCGGCATGTGGCAGCAGTGTGCTGAGGAGTGGGTGAGGATGCATGGCGGTGGCCGACTGTGTGATGCCTGTGGTGTCCCCTGTCGGCCTCTGGAAGGTGCCCGTGGCGAGCAGGCACATGCAGGCTGTCACCTTGGTCTCCACCAACAGAGTGTGACTCCGTCATGAGGGTGCCTGCATCACATCACTGCACAGCTCACAGAGCTGTCTCAGTATTGCCCTGTTCAGGTGGTACCAGCCCACGATCTCTACATCTGTGTACAGCTCAAAGCTGATGCGGGCACGGTACTGCCTGTTGGGGGCATACCGCCGACAGGCCCTTCCACGGCCACGTCCCCCTGCAGCATGCATTTTCACCCCCCTCATTACAGCTTCCATGTGGAAGCTGCCACTTCCATCTCCTGGCTTCTGCCCCCCGGCTGGTGTTGCTGTGTTGGCTGTCCTCACTGCTACTTCCACTGCAGGCACCCCACTAGCCTCTACAGCCTATATTTGCCTTTCCTTGCCTGCCCTAGCCTGTCTCTGTCTGTCTGTCTGTCTGTCTCTCTCTCTCTCTCTCCCCCCACTTGACAGCCTTGTGGCGTTCTTGCGCCGCTTCCTTGAGCCTTTTTATTTTGGCTCATTTCAGCCTAGTCTTGAATTTCGGCGATGCGGCATGCGCATCGCGCAAATCTTCAGAATATCGCATTGCACTCTTTATGCATGGATCCACCCCCTTCGGTTGCGCATGCCTTCATTTTCATTGCGCTGTTGCTCAGCATGTTTTCGGTGGCGCAACTGCCTCCTTCTGAATATCGCAAAATGGCGCATTTTTGGACTTGCGCTTGAGCAACCCTTTTGAATATCCGGGCCAGTGAATATTAGGTAGCTCACTATACATAGCAGCACTAGTGTTCCACCAGTGAAAATAAGAGGATGTGAATATGCGGGTGTGTGCTTGGAGCACTAAATATAAAGGGCATGAATATAAACTGCTATACAGTATTTCTGACATAATTAGATTCATGGCCAGTATATTTTTACTTCTCTCAGATGTTTTTAAAACAACCTTGTAACTAATTTTTGTAATTATTGATTCAAGTAATTAAAGATGTCTGCCACTGGTCATTTTTGAAAATGTTCCCTTAAGATTACTTTTTCTCTATACACACTGGATTCCTGCTGTGGATATGCAAAAAGGGTGCTACCACACATTTCTCACTGTAAAGAGCACAGCACTACACCAAAATGTTTCATTTATTCATTGCAGGTGTACCCAGTGTGCAAGAAGTTTTTAACATTTCAGAACCCCATATTTTGGTTCAGGAATCAAATACAATGAAAAGCAAAATGGATATATCCATGATTTTGAGAGCACTACATTATTACTAAATACCAGCAGATGATTTTCTTTTCTCTAACAAATGCTGCTGATTTAAATGGCCTAAACAGTATTTAATAAACATACAGCAAACCGTTTTTTAGATATTAGTTAGAGCAAAATAAGCAGCAATAAGCTTTTAACATGGATGTAACTTATAGTGAATTATTCATGTAAGGAATATATAATTATACACTGACACATGTCTTTTCAGTAAACTTCCCTACCAAGTCTGCACTCTGCTCCTAAAAGGCCATTTATACCAAGTGAGTTTCTGACTCTGATCCATGATTTGGGGAAGGGGGAGACAATAATAGTCTAGCTGTAAGCCAATAGTTCTCAGACTTTGTTACAGTGAGCCTCCCCAAATCCGTGGAAAAGATTTTGAGCCTCCCCCAAAAACTGAAATAATCTTGGGCCTCCCCAAAGAAAAATAACGTACTGTACTTTGCGTAGTACACCACGAATAAATTAAAACCCCTTTGAGTACTTGGCTCACATTCAGTTCTTTGTCTTATACTGACTTGGGATGTTTGAAAAAGAGCTCCTGTGCTAAAAGGTGTTATCTGAATAACAAATGAAATAAACAAATATTATTATTCAGCTTATTGTAACCCCCCAAACAGGCCAGCCTACTTGCTCTACTATTTTCATTCTTGAATCATTGTTACCCCTTGTTGCATTACCTTCATGGGTCAGACTACTTCCTCTGTTTCCTCTCTATATGAAATAACTTTCCTACATACCTTGCCTCTGCCCCTCCTTCTCTGCTCCTAAGCAACATCTCAGGGATTACTTTGTTCCTTCCTGCTACTGCTCTTAGCACTTCTATGCTCAACCCTTGTATTTGGGTTATTCTGCCATCAATCTACAAACTGATCAACTACCACCACTCATTATTAATTTATTGCTGATATTTATTTGCACTATTGCTCATTGTATATTTCTGAATTGTTTTGCAGTTACCTTTTGAAATGTATTCACTCTCTACCCTTCCCCGGGTACACCTGAAATGAGCCCTGGCTCATTCACCTTTCCTTGTCACCTATTAGTAAATAAATACTTAAAATTCACCTACTATTATCCTCTTTCAGTTTGCTTCATCTCTTCACACAACATATATAAAACCCAAAATTTAAATACAGTATTTTTTCAGACTTACTTGAGCCTCCCATGGAACAGGTTGGGGCCTCCCCAGGGAGGCTGGCCTCACCATTTGAGAACCCCTGCTGTAAGCTGATGCAGCCAATCCTCCCTCCCTCTCATCCCATCCCCGTACTGCACTGTTTGCAGTAAGATTGTCATGTGACAGCAGCCTGTGTGCCTGAGAGGGAGGTGGGTGAAGTAGTAGTCTCACATAATTGATGGTGCTAGGCACTGATTGGTGAGTCTGTCAAGTGACATCAATGACATGAGACCGCAACTTTGGCATCAATGACATGAGACCACTCCTTCCGTCTCCCACTAGGGCATTTTTCTTGCTTCTGTCACAGGACAAAGTAACTTGTAAACAGCATGCTGCGGGTTAGGGAGGAGCAACCCACTGAGTTAGTCTGGAGTCTGAGAACTACTGCCCCTGCTAAAATTAAGGACCAGGAATCAATTGGGGAGGGGGGCACTTCAGTTAAATAGCCACTTGGGGCCAAAAGGGCAGGAGGCTGGCCATGCTCAGTGGAGTGGAAAGATAACAGTAGCTCCTGGCACCATGAGAGACTGAAGTTTTGTTTTGCACAGAGTCACAGCATGGAAGTAAGGATGAGGGGCTGGAAGAGAGTGATGATGTTTCACAGTACTCTGCTACTTGTTCACGGTGGGTGTAAAAGCCCTTGAGAGCTGTGAAATAGGGGAAAACGCTGTGTGCTTTTGTAAACTGTTTGCTCAAGACTGCACCTGAAGAGGCTCTTACACTATTGGATCTGCACTGGTGCCAGCAGTGCAGATGAGTTGCACTGGTGCAAATCCAGCAGTGTAAAGAGCTGCCAGAGCATTGCAAACTGCTTCACTGTGGTGAAACGTGTTTCCTGGTGTGTTGGGTATATGGAGCGAAGTGCAATGGTGCAGGCCTTTTTTACAAGCATGTAAAAGCTCTGCTTTGCCTGCAACTGGTGCACTCCTAGTCTCGAACCCCCTCCACCAGAAATGCTCCCAAAACCCAGAAAGGCCATCAGGAACACTGCACAACTGCAGCGTGTAAAAGAAAAGGAAAGGGTGGTAGTGCACGCCTAGCAAAGCAAGATGATTCAAGACAGCAGTGCTCCACATAAATGCAGTATAGTGGCTTAAATTTCACCCAGTGTGCAGTTGTGCTGTGCAACTCAGTTTTGTGGCATATTCTAAATGGACAGGAGTGATTTTGCTCAATGTGGCATGTGCACCCTCTCTTTACTTCCTCTGAACTTGCTAGCAAGCAGCCAGCCTGGGAAGGCGCCATCGTTTTACCTGCTTACTGCAGCATGTCTCTCCTTCTTTTTCCTGCTTAAGGGGTACCTTCTCTAGCTTAGCCTGCAGGAGACTGGTGCCAAAAATACAATGCAAGCTTTATACTGAGGTACATTACAGTGTTAGAATGCTGGCCAGATTTTATTTTTTAAATAACGGTCTCTTGTATTAATTTCTGTCAAACCAAGAAAAATTGTCTTGGATGCATTCAAACAACCATTCACATCACCTGTTGTTACAGTCATCAGTCTTATTTGAAACACAAAAAGGTATTGCTGTTAAGATTACCTTTCTCACTTCACCTTAGTTTTTAATTCAGCTTCTTCTCTTACATGTCAAATGAATGACTTATTAATGTCCTCCTATATCCTGGGTGTTAGAAAACAAACGAGAGAAAAAAAAACACAAAATAGGAAAAATGGAGCAAACATACAAAATAAGTAAAAACAGGAAGCAGAGAAACAAAACAAGGTGAGTAAGACAGCATTTTGAATGCAGAAAATATATTGTAATTGTTTAACATTTTAAGCTGCAGCCAACCTTAAACAGTTGCAAGAAAAAAACAAACTAAACAAATAGCAGAGCCATTCCTTTCAAATTACTCGCTGACTCCTCCACAAATGTTTTTAGGGTCACTGACTTATGGACTGTCTTCCCACTCACTGCCACAAATCCCAGCTGTTTCCTTATGACTGTGGGATACTGGAGCTGTTTATAGTTCACCTGCTTTCCAGTAAGACAGACTTCATTAGTGTGTAGCATTAACTTGGTGACAGACTGGCAGCAAGGAGTCATTAGCATATGAGAGTTTTGCTTTCTTTAACATTGCTATAAAATAAATAATACACCCTCCTATCAGCAGTCACTTGAGCAGCCAGGCTCCTTATAGACTTTTCTTCAGAGAAGACATGAGTGGCAAGGGGCTGAGATATCAAAATGTTGGACTGTGAATCTATCCCATCCCAGCTATAGTAGAACCATTATGTGGCTACAGTTTTGGTTGCAATTTGTTCTTTTAATTCTGGCATGTTTGGCTGCCTTCTGGGCAAACCCTACTTCTCCTACCCTGCTTAGTCTACCCATGCTGAGGGATATTTCTGTGTCCATGACCCTCCTTGTGACTCTCCTGAAAAAGGCCTATAAGAAGGTTGGCTCCTCATTTGAAAGAGCAATTCATGGGCTTTCAACTATAAGTAACAATGCACAGTACAAGTATAGTGCATCCCTCTGTAAAGAATGGAATTGATTCAGATTGGGCCACCTGCATCTAACCTTTGTGGTCCAAATTGCACTATTTATTTTTATTTATTTAAGCAATAATAACCAAACCGGTGGTCGTTTCCTGGGGATCAACAACTGTGACAGGGGTTGGGTTGCCTGAGGCATAGCAAAATGTATGGAGACCGCATTCGTGAAGCAGCAATCCCCGTCTGGCTCCCTTCCATGTCCCTGCCTTCCCAGCATGGTGGTTTGCCTGGGCAGGGTTGTGGAACTGGGTCAGCAGCCAATCAGCTGCCTTACCCAGGTCCACAGTGGATCACTTATGCTGGTATGGCACCACGTTGCAGGGGGTGCACAGAGCACCAGACATGTTGTCGGGGGGAGCATTTACTGGTCACCCAGCCCCAGCCTGATCACTGTCCCCTGACACCTGTGACACTCTCCTGTGTGGGTCCGATGACCCCCCCACCTGCACCAACTGGTCTGGTGGTGGCATCTGGAGGGTGCGTGTGTCCATTACGGCTGCCCTCCAGACACATAGCTGCTGGCCCTTGCGTAAGGCACTCTGCACTTTTGTGAATGATGTGGAGTGCTGGCACACCCCCCACAGAGACCGCAGCCCGCCCATGCACAGAGCTCTGCACTTGGCCAGGGATCCGGTGTGGGGGGGTGTAACATCTCTGTGCATGCCACTGAGAGGGCACAGTGGGCACGCACAGGCATGGGGTGGCTATGCACCTGAGTTATCTGGTACGTAGCCACCCGGGCCCATTCGTGAATAGAGCCCAGTGACTTAAGTTTTAGAGTGTTTGGTTTCTGTTTTTGTCCTGACATGCACCATGCGGGATTATTATCTTAAACTCGTGTAACCTACACTTCAATAGTATAGCAGATGTTTTGTGCAACTGCACTGATTCATGCATCTTCCTTCATGTTCTTATAAGAACAGTACCATTTATTTAAAGTTTGCTTCATTGCCTGACATTTATGTTTTTATGCGCTGTTTGCTGTCAGAGGGTTTGACTAAGCATCCCAGTTTTTGTGGCTGCTTCAACTTTTTTTTTCCCATGTGTAGCTGTCACCGCAAACTGTCTTGGAGGGGAGGCTGTGTTCCCAGCTGCACGGTTGAATCTTGCCTTTCTGTGAAGTGGACACTCGTGACGATCGCACATCTGAATCGATCATTAAATGGACGTTAATGATCGATTCAGCAATGAATCATAATGCAGAACCATCTCATTAATTATTAATTAGCCTTATAATCTTTGGTAACAGTGTAAGGCCACTAGGCACAACTGCCTGTTTTCAGAAGCGACCTGGAAGCACTGGGGTATTTAAATGACTTGCTCAGGGTCAGAAGGTATACAAGCGGAGGTTGTAGGAATCAAACCCAGGTCTGCTGAATGTACCAAGCTCATTCAAAGCTTGTTACTCTGATATCTAGGCTCTTCTGCCAGCACATTAAAGCAGTGTTCTCAATTTAGAATACGTAGAACTTTAAATTACTTTTTTAACATTATTGCCTGGGGTTTGTAATTATTCAATAAGACATGCCTACTAATGTCCCTGCAGTCATTATTAATTTTAAGGTTTTTATAGCTTTCTAACTTAGCCATACTTTGTCCTGTTATCATGGCAATCATGGTTTTAGTTTTCTTGACTATGAGAGCTCTTTTCAGTACTTCATGCAACGAATAGCAGAAGCCACACTATGGTCTCAGACACCACTTGATCATTAATTACATGTCTTCATAAAACATGTCAATCTTAAATAACACATTTTAGCTTACAGAAAGTAAAATTCACACAGATCCATAGATCCACAGAAAACTTACAATATAAAGATCTACCCAAAATGAAGAGGAAAAAGCATAACAGTTCCAGTGTACTTGTGAATGGCTGTTCCCAGGATACTTTTGTTCAAAACTGTAGTTCAGTGTGCCTATGCAGCTGGATGAGATGAGATGATGCTTGTGTAACTTTGATTTGTTTTGTGGCTTTCTGCCTCTCTATCCATGGGATATACCACCCTGTAGGGGTACAATGCAAGGAACCCTAGAGGAGGGTTCCCCTCTACAGGTGCCGCAGGAATAATTGCATCAGCTAAAGGTAGGTTAGGAAGAAGCCCACGGGTAAGAGAGATGAGCCACTGGAGGAGGAGGAGGGGTGGATGGTGGGCAGTGGAAAAATGAATCCTGGAGGGGCCCAGGATCAGAGACCTTTTAAGCCCAATGGGGAAGCGATGTTGTTGCTCTGCCCATCGAACCTCAGGCTTAAAGCCCTCCCATTCAATGTGCTTACACAACTGGATGAGATGAGATGATGCTTGTGTAACCTAATTTGTTTTGTGGCTTTCTGCCTCTCTATCGATGGGATATACCACCCAGTAGGGGTACAACACAAGGAACCCTAGAAGAGGGGTTTCACCTTACAGGTGCCATGAGAATGATTGCATCGGCTGAAGGTAGGTTAGGAAGAAGCCCAAAAAGAATACCCAAAGGTGTCGAACTTCGAAGAGGCGAGGATGATGAATGAATTCTGAGAAGATGATAAGGGCTGACTTCCTAAGGAGAAGGGGGAAAGCCGGGGCCACCATCTGCCTCCATCCAACAGTGGAACCTAACTAACCAAAGAAAGCACTAACTCTAATTAATATTACGACCATTGGCTTGGAGGAGAGGAAAAAAACCCTTTAAGGAGGAAACCGCTGGTGATCCAAGGCTTAGGTCACCTTCCCTCCAGGTTGATGACATTTGATTTGAGGACGTATGTTGGTAAAGAGAATGGTTCATTAACAAGAGGGATATGAGTAGGGAGGATGATGATGAGATTGGGAAAAACCCCAAAGAAGCACAGATTAAAGAAGGAACATGAAGCAGCAGGGGCCTGAGAAGGGTATGCTTGAGTAGTCAATGGGAGGGAGTAGATCCATGTAGAAGTCAGAGGAGCAAGGGGTATCTAGAGGTGCTCATGAGGAGACCGAGGATAATGCAGACTGGTGTGATCGAGCGATGTGAGTGAGCAGACACTGAGGCCAATGAGGCATGCTTGATTATGCAATGTGAATTAAATAGGCAACGTTGAATACTGATGGTGATGATCGCTGCAGAAGAGTGGCAGATCGATGAGGTAGCATAAGATACAATGAGAGGAATGTTTGATTGAGCGCGATGAGTAAGTAGACACTGAGGCTAATAAGGTTTGATTATGTGATGTGAACAATTAGACCCTGATGTTGTGGTCGATGAGGTAGCATAGGATTCAATGATAGGAATGCTCAAGTAAATGATGTAAATAGATAAACCTTGAGGCAAGGATGAGTGAATGATGACTGGAGTAATGAACCCGATACATGTGACAGGATGGCCGTTGGTTGATGAGGTGGCATAGGAGTCATGATAGGTATATCCAAAAAGAAAGATCAATTGCAGGTCTCAATTGGAGTGAATCCTTGAGGGTCAGTATAGAATGTGAAGAGGAGGAGACAGGAATGAACTTGAAAATGAACTTGTACGAAGGTAGTATGAGTAAGTAGGCTTAGGCTCCTCAAAAGGAGGTAGACTCCTAGGCCAAGAAGGCATGTCTGGAACCAGAGGGTGTGTGAACAAGTGGATATGCTCAGGAGGAGCGTCGGAGGAGCAACTCAGATCGAGCAATCGAGTAATGAAATGGGATGATGTATGATGAGCAAAATCGGATGATGTATGATGAGGAGGGAAACCAGGAGTGGAGAGAATCCATGACGACTAGGATGAGACTAGGTACTAGGCCGAGGAAGGTAAAAATAAGGAACGGATGAGGTAAAATGATGGATTGAAGCCATGGAGGCTGGTATGGGAATGCGAGGCATGAAAGGACGAAGGACAATAGAGAGGTCAATGGGGTAGCGGAGGACCCAGCTGGTACGGGATGAGAACTGCAGTAGGGCGAGGTGGATGAGGCCGGATGGAGTTAGCCAGCACATATGACAAAGGATAGGTATGCCCAAAAAGAAAGATTGAGCACAGGCCAGACAGAGACTGCTGAGATATACTGAAAGGCAGCCGAGGCAGACCGAGGGAGCCATGGAAGAATGAGCAGGGTGGTGGGAGGCATTGCAGTAAATAGACATGCAGAACTTCAGTGACATTGTGCAGTAGTGAGATAATGCAAGCAAAGCAATTTAAAACATGGCAGAGAGATGTGAGGTTGTAAATAACTATTTAATGGATAGAAGTGAATCCGAGTAGACAAACAGAAGTAATGAAGAAAAAGAGTGAATGAAGTATTGGTATGGATATTGAACAGCCTTGTGGTAAAAGCACACATCACTAACAGAGTAGCTGAGGTAATGGCAGTAGGCGAGGAAGAAATGCAGTGATAGGAGTGAAAGGAAAAGCCAAGAATGAAGGTGGGCCCAGAGCATGAGCAGGGGGATCCACAACAGCAGAGCAGCACACTATGGGGAAGGCAGAAAAATGAAAGACAAGTCAGGGAGACAACGGAATGATAAATGGCTGCGATGCTGCAAGAAAAGCACAGAATCAGGCAGCTGCGGTGTTTGTGAGGAAAAGCAGAGCACCGCTGAGGAGGGGATATCCCAGGCAGGAGCCAGTAGGAGTAGATAGTAAGTAAGGAAGGTGTGTGACTGAGAAGTGGTAGAACGTGGAGGAAATGGCCCCCTTCAGCTATAGCACAAAACTCCATGACTTAAAAACACTTATTAATGAGTACAATGGTGGAGTGGTGAAGCCTGGAGAGATACTACAAAACAGGCTTACAATACATTGAAGTAACTAGTAAAAAAATTAATGTTGTGATTTGTGACGTGATCGTGAATCGTGATTTGTGACTGCATTTGTGACCGTGATGATGAAGAACGTGACTCTGTGTCGACAGTGTGAGATAACCAATATAGAACTGTACTGGGAATGTGAATGCCTATGGCTGTACTTCCCTGATGAGCTGTAGCACAAACTCCCTGACTTAAAAATGCTCATTAATGAGTACAATGGCGAAGTGGTGAAACCTGGAGAGATACTACAAAACATGCTTACACTACATCCAAGTAACTAGTCAAAAAATGAGTGTTGTGTTTCATGATGTGATGGTGAATCATGATTTGTGACTGAATTCATGATCGTGATGATGAAGAACGTGATTCAGTGTTGACGGTTTGAGATAAATAATATGGAATTGTATTAGGAACGCAAATGCCTATGGCTGTACTTCCCCGATGAGCTGTAGCACAAACTCTCTGACTTAAAAATGCTCATTAATGAGTGCAATGGCGGGGTGGTGAAGCCTGGAGAAATACTGCAAAACATGCTTACAATACATCCAAGCAACTAGTAAAAAAATTAATATGATTCATAACGTGATCGTGACTAGTGATTTGTGACTGCATTTGTGACCGTGATGATGAAGAATGTGATTTGTATTATGAGTGATTCGTGATGATGGTCCTGACTTAAAAAACACATATTAATGAGTACAATGTTCATGCAGAATTATGCACCACACCTGTCCAGTACTCTGAAGGGAAGCCAAAGAAACAACTGTGGCTTAAGTTACAGCTGGAGATTGGGCCCTAAAGAGATGCAAATGCACAGACACTGCTGAATTAATACAGCATCCTCACACTCTACAAACGCCTACAGCAAAAAACATGGGTGTGCAGGGGTGCCATGGGGGTAGAGCTTAACACACTCAGTAGTAGGAAGATTAAGGGGATGGGATTGGGTGGTCAATGGGAGTTTACAGTACCTTCCCCCTAAAGGATTTAGGTACCTAAAAATTCTTTAAAGTGGACCATTTGCATCCAGTGTAGGTAAGCTTTCATATGAGGGCTTGAGGGGTAGTTAAATATTGAGCATAATTGCTACCCTTTCAACTTGAAGTATTTTGCATTGGTTTGTTTTTCCTTTGGGTCCAGATGGTTTCACAGTAAATACCTTAGCACTGGGCTTCTATCAGTAAAATAAGCTCTTTGAAAAAGTTGAGCATCCTCGCCTGAACTTTGGACCCTCAGTTTTAAGGACGAGCAAAACCAGTTCTAAAAAAAAAGACCCCCTAATACATTACAAGCACAAACATTTAGAACCATAAAGAACCTCCTTAAAAATGCTTTGAAATTCCAGTTTGTCATTTCAATGGAATGAGCAAGTAATGACAAGCAATATGGCATGACTGAATGTGTGTTATGGTGGGATAATGGCATGCTTTTGGAAGTGAGGCATGAGGCAAAGCAGACTGCATCACACCTATGAAGTTTCATCATCACACAATTACACACACCCTAGAGTGCCTTACTATCATCATCAAATGACTCCCCTGGTTTTTAGTTTTTTTTTTGACTGAGTGATATGATTCAAAAAGTGAAGTATTTCTGACATACAGTATGCTGTTGTGCTGTAATAACGCATGCTTATTTGACCATATCTTGCCAATCGCAACTTGATTTCCCTTAGCCAGTTTATAATATGCAAAGTCCTAAGCTAGAGAAAGATTTGAGAACAAGAACCCTTTGGGAACCAGTTTTAAATAAAAATCAGAAAAGGTTTGCCCGTCCCTATAGCTCTGCATGTTAGTGTGTGGATTCCCCTCTGTTACTACAGAATCCCTGAGTTTTAAGGCCCATAACTATCAATCATGTAGCAACTTAGGAAGTCATCCTCAAGGCATTTTCAGCATGTTTCATTGCCTCCAGGGATGGAGCATCCCACCTGATGGGGAGGTCCAATCTGGACAAGTATGAAATGATAACCAGAGGAATATTTAGCCTGCAGAGAAGTTGATGAATTCAGGCCAGGTAGAGTGCAACAGTGGGGTAAATCACAACCACATCATAGCCACATTGACCCCAGGGGAGAAAAATTTACTAAATTGGTAATGAGAGACACATTAAGGGGACACTGTCAACATTTTTAGCGTCATATTTCAAGTTGAAACCCCACATTTTATGATTGCTGGTCTTATCTAAAATTCATTGTTGTTGCTGGCTGTTTTGTTTGCTTCCTTTATTAGTAGAACTGAAATGCATTGTAATGGTGCAATTATACCCTCAATTTTTTTTTATTTCAAATTCTTAATCTGCTCTTGGTGCCTGTTTCCTGAACATTAGGAATGCCCTCAAACAGTGCAGCCACTCATAATACCATAGTCTCCTCTCAATGCATCATGAGTGGCTAGACTGTGTTGGGGGATGGTCCCAAGTCCAGGAGCAGTGGGAGATGATCAAGGACTGTAAACAAACACTTTTATGTGTGGCAACACCATTATATTGGGCATTCGCTTTTTCTCTTTAAAAAGAAAAAAAAAGAATCAAACTACCAATTACATCAGCACTCTCTGCAGTATGTAACCAATCAGAATATGTGTTTTCTAAATTAGAGACATTTTGTGGATTAAGAGGATTGACAGTGTCTCTCTAAAGAGACACTGGCAGCCTCCTCAGGCCTCACATTGTCACTCATTTAAAAAACACATTTCATGATTGCTTACATTCTCCAAACATTATTGATGTAGTTGGTTGAATTATTCTGATTCCTTTTTCGTTTTTAAAAGTGAAAAACAGGCTACCAATCATACTGGTATTTCTGCACAAAAACATGTTTCTCTACATTCTTTGATCAACTCCCACTGCATCTTTCCTGAACTTGGAAACACCCCCAACACAGTTTAGCCACTCAAATTATGCAGTGGGAGGAGAGGAAACGATTGCATAATGAGTGGCTGCACTGTTTGGGGGTGTTCTTTATGTTCAGGATGTATGGATGTATGTTCAGGATGCATGGAATAAGAGTTGATCAAGGATTTAAAACAAAACAAAGTTGAGTATAATTGTACCATTGCCATGCATTTCAGTTCTACTATGAAAGGAAGCAGATAAAACAACCAACAACACCACCACTGAATTTTAAAGATGGTAAGCAACCATAAACTGTGGGTTTTCAATTAGAAACGATATCATGCAAAAGGGTTGACAGTGTCCCCTTAAGGGGGAACCTAGAGGAGTGGAAAAAGATGGAAAATAGGGAGAAGGCCCATCGAGAATCCCATAATCCCTAAACAGAATTTATTTAGTAATATGAGACAGGTGCTTTGCTTAGAAGAAATAAAAGTAATAACTTTAACTTTCAATTTATGTGGAACTCATTAACTAACTGGGAAATTCATCTATGCAAAATTGATGGATATTATTTCCATAACTTTCCACTGGTCTGTGTTTAAAATTCTCCTTCTCCCTGTAAGGTGATCTTTGAAGGATTGTACATATTGTCTAACAGATGACAGGCATGTCAGACTTAACCCAGTGTGTGTTTTGCATCTTACTGAATTAACTTCCCTCAGGCTTGGTCCCTGCGAAGCCTGCCCAGAATGCAAAAACACTGTTTGCTGTGACCGAGCACTGTAAAAATTTAATAAGCAAGTGACAATTCTTCCCCCTGAAATGCGATAAAGGAAAACATAATTCAAGAGTTTAGGTGGCTATTTTTCTTAAACATATCAGATTATTTCTCTGTGGGAGATGAGTTGAGTGTAAGAATCCCATGCATAAGGAGGTTTTTATTGAATTTGCAGGAGCAGACATTCTTCTTTTAAAGCCCTTCAGAGCTTAGAATATAAAGGCTAGCTCAGTTACACCGATGCATGTAAGAAAACATTTTACAAAAATTTTAAAAAGTATTGCAACCTGCAGTGTATAGGTGGCACATAGGTACTCAATAACCCAGCAAACAAGCAGGAACAATGTGCTGCACAGTTCTATAGCACAAAAAGTGTGAAATGGGCCTAGAGAAACTAGTAGGTTTTTACTTTTTTTGTTCTTTTTCAAGTATACTTTAATCTCCTTCACTGCCACTGGTTCAGACTTTCTTTTGCTAACCTCCACTGTGAGCTTCCCCCGTGTCTGAAACCCAGACTGCATCCCATTCTGGTCACCACACCCATCCATGACACACTCCTGGGCTATCTCCCCAGCTTCCCCCCCCCCAGGGCCAGGCACACCATCAGCCTCTCTGGCTTTTCTTCCCCACAGCCATCTGCTGCACCCAGGGTGGAGATGAAGATGTGGATCTTCTGCGGAGTGCTCATCAGGACTGGCTGCCAGTGAGGCCACATGCGATAAACCCACGGACATGTTCCACTGGTCCCTTACTTCTTTTGCATTTCCCTGCACCACCACCTTCGGTCACCCAGTTGATGGTACAGCAGCAGAATGCAAAACCCTCCCTCCCTGGTCAAGGAGAGCATCCTGGGGGATGCTCAATCCTCCTCCTGGCTGACCCTCTAACGGCCAAGGATTGTTCCTGAACCCAAGTGATCGGTGTCACGAGCAGTAGCATTACCCCAGTGCCAGAAGGCCACCCAATATGTTTTTACTTTATACACTTCATAAACAATGTATCCCATAATGCTTTTAAGACCATGGGAGACAGAATAGCATAGTGGTTAAGAGCGCTGAGCTGCAAACCTGGAGATCTGGGTTTGAATCCCACAGCTACCACTTACATGCTGTGTGACAATGAGCAAGTCACTTAACTTCCCCATGCTTCCAGGATGCACCTGGCAACAATCCCTGGCTTTTTGTGTCTATTCTGGCCAAATATTGTAAAATAAAAAACAAATTAAGTTAGTTACAGCAAGTTATAGATACTGGTGATGAAGTGACATTGATGGAAATCAGGCTGCCAGTAGATGTAGAACCCATTGAGATTCAGTATGTATAGAGTATAGATGTTCATGGCACAGCAAGGGTTAAGGATAGCTGAAGGAGATTAGGCCCAGGAGGAGAGGGTGAGAGAATGAAATAGAGTAAGAGAGTTAGGCCCAGATATTCAGACTGTGCCGGGCAGTGACTCAAGCCTGGGTGCAGCACAAATGGGGCTGCGCTGGGGCCAGGACCAGGCGATATAAAATGGTGATGCACCATGGTGCAGCACAGTTGAATATGGCAAGGTTGGCACACATGCTGCACATGGTACAGTGGCACTGTGCCAGTGCAAGCCACAGAGAGGGAGGACGGGGATGCGCCAGTGCAAGTGCAGTTGCGCTAGAAGCATCACCTGCAATATTCAGCCGGGGGCATGCAAATGAGGCCATAATATATGCAAGGCACAAATGGGTCTATCTGCATGTCATTATGGCCCAATTTGCATGTGTTGCACAGCGTCCCGGTGAAATGTGCCTGGCAACCTGGCTAGTTGCAGTTGTCGGGGGTTGGGTCCCTGGTGGGCTGTTGTAACCCCCACCCCTCCTGTAAGCCCAATCGTGGGCTTCTGTAATATTAAATATTACCTTGTGGTCTAGTGGTTCTCGCCACATACGCCCAATCACGGGCCATTGTAAAAAGAAATAACCCTGGTGGTCAAGTGGTACCCTCCCCGTATGCCCGATCACGGGCCATTGTAATAGGAAAGTTTAACCTGGTGGTCTAGTGGTACCACCCCCACCCACCCACAGAGGACCCTGGGCACCCAGCACCCCCCCCCGTCGTCGGCGGGTGGCAGCACCCTGCCCGCATAACACCGGCTGCCCGCCAAATGACAGAGTACAGTATGATCTGTACACCTATTGGTCCACAGTGTGGACCAATGGACTTACAGACCATACTGTGATACACAGGGCCAGATATGTGAATGATCCTGGAGACCATGTTCCTCTAGATATTCCACCAACCCTTCTTTTAGTATGGTCTCCATGAGATTGCCCACAGTGAAGGTCAGACTGACTGGTCTGTAATTCCCTGAATCATCCTTGGGACTGCTTTTGTAAAGGAGCACTACATGTGCTGTTCTTCAGTCCTGTGGTACCAAGCCTGACTCTAATGAACTATTAAATAGGTCTGCTAGTGGTCCTGCCAGCTCCTCAGCCAGTTCCTTTAGTACCCTTGGATGTACTCTGTCCGGGCCTGGTGATTTGTCCACTTTCAATGCCAGCAGACCCTTCCACACTCTGTCCTCCTCTATCACTACCCCCCCCCGCTCCTCTTTTCCCTCCTGAAGGCACTGGTCCATCCTTCTCCCTGGTGAAGACAGAACAGAAGTATTCATTTAGTATCTCTGCTTTTCTTCAATTATCCTCCGCCCACTCCACACCTTTCTTAAGCCTAACAATCCCTTCCTTCTTGTCCCTTTTCTCACTTATATAGTGAAAGAAAGCCTTCTCCCCCTTCTTAATTCCTTCAGCTATTTGAAGCTCCTTCTGTGCCTTTGCTCGCTGGACTTCCTTACTTGCCTCACTAGTCAACCTTAGGTCATTTTCCCTATCCACCTCCCTCTTGGTCTTTCTGAATTTTCTATAGGCCAGCCTCTTTTTCCTTACTGCCTTGGCAACCCCAGAACTGAACCAGCTGGGCAATTTGGCCCTTGTGTTCTTCCCCCTGAGCCTAACACACTCATCTGTGGCAACCAGTATTCCTTCCTTAATGATGGGACCACTTTAGGTCCACCCCCATATCTGCTCTGATGCCCACCAGATGGCTCCTTAGAACCTCACCCATTTTCCTGAAGTCCGCCCTCCTGAAATCCAAGATTTTGGTCTTAGTTGGGATGCTTTCCATGCCCATATCCAAATGGAACCACACTGTGCAATGGTCACTTCCCTCCAGTGGCTCCCTGACCATTACTTCCTGTACATGCTCCCCATTTGTGAGCACCAGATCAAGAATTGCCTTAGCTCTTGTTGGTTCAGTGATGCCCTGAGTCAGGAACCCACTCTGCAGTCCTTCCAGGATCACCTGACTCTTAGTACATGTTGAAGATGGCATTCTCCAGTCCACTCTGGGCAGGTAGAAGTCCCCCACAATTACCACCTCTCCTTTCCCTGCAGCTTCCAATATTTGTGAGATCAGTTCCTTGTCTCTCTCCTCATCTTGATTGGGTGGTCTGTAAACCACCCCCAACCTCACCTTTCTCCCTGTATTGGACCTTAACTGAACCCATAATGCCTCCACCTCCCCTTCCTCTGACTCCTCCCTCATGTGAGTTATTCCTTCCCTGATATAAACTGCCACTCCTCCCCCCTTCCGAACTACTGTGTCCCTCCTGTATAGTTTATATCCAGGGATAGCAAGGTCCCAGTCATGGTGTGATGTTGCCCAAGTCTCAGTTACTGCAGCTATGTCCACCCTCCTGTCTGCTAATAGTGCCTGTGGGTCATCCATCTTGTTTCCAAGACTCCACGCATTCAGAGGCACCACCCTCCAACTACAGTCTGACCTTCCTTCTCTTCCCTCTTTTCTTCTATTCATATTTATCCCCTCTGTGTGCACACCTTGTTATGTGTTCCTCACACCCTCCACCCTTTGCTAACTGTGTATTTGCCCCTTCCACCTCCTCCATCCAGACCTCTCATCACTGTGGGGGGAGGTTAATGTGACTACATGGTGTGGAAAGGTCCTGTCCATTTTACACCATGCTCCAATTGTGCCTACTTGTCACCAACAGGACACACCGGCCTTGGGGAACAATTATTTGGGACACCATGTAGCTCAAGCTGCTCCATGACCCAATGACCCCCCATCTGGTCACTCCTATCAGCAACTATTAAAGCACTAAATGGGGCTACGTGTCACAGTCTAAGTCCCACCATTTCCCATCGTGTCACATTTATGTCTACCTGATGGCCTATCAGACATGCTGGCAATACAGCTCATCCATAGGGGCACCATGCGACTCATGCCGCTCCGTGACCCCTAGAATTAGCCTTAATCCAGTCACTCCAACTAGCTACTCCTGGTGCACACATGGTTGCCAATGTTGCAGGTAGGATCTCTCATTTGGGCATTTTATCTTGACAAGGTTATGCCATACAATTACAAGTAACTTAAGATTTGAGTATATCACAAAAAGGAATAACAACTTACAAAATAATTTAAAATATTAGAAGCACCATTGGACAGCCAATAACATTAGGCTAAATTTAACTAAAATCAATATAATTCAATGCACCCAATTAGGTCAATTACCCAATTAGACTTCAATAGACCAAATTCAACTCAGCTAGCAATTTCACATAATGTGAGAGCTAACATTTGTTGTCTCATTCTATAAAAATATATTCAAGAATCTACAAACTGTATGCCAAGTATATAAAACATGTAGACTTACATTGACACAACATGTATAAAGCCTCTTAATGAAGTTATAAATAAAATAAACATTTTATAGGCTTCAAACAGTAAGAAGTCCTTCCATCATGTAAAATATCCAGTATGTCAGTCTTTTACTGCTAAAGTCAGTTTCCCTTAGTGACCATTTTATACTAGAGGGCTTACCACACCTCCAGCCATCAAACTCGATCAAATTGCCCTTCAAATAAGGGATATCTTACTCGCCCTTCCAAGTTCATTGTTTTAGCCAGCATAAATCTTACTGCACTAAATATTCACATTGACTTCTACTTCTTCATACACTTTGAGCTTAAACGTTTGGCATTATACCATTACAGAATTTATTTAAGGGCTTCTATATCATTCAATAAAGATTCAAAGATAACGTCAGTACCTTTTGGGGCAATACTACCCCCAGTAGTCGGACACTTTAAATCACAGCCCCATCCTCTTTCACTTTGTCTCACCAGATTACTTTTCTTTAGTTCATAGCCCACAAAAATAAGGCAAATTGAATCCGTAGACAGCACAGCAAAAATCAGTCATCATTCACCGTCGCGTAATCCAATTTCTTTACCTCATATTATTACTCCGTCATACCAATAAAAACAGAAAATAGAAGTCGTACTCCATTGAGCGCAGTAATTGTTTTACTTTAAAGTGCTTTATATGGACCCTCCAGCAGCGTTGGCATACCTGTTGTAAGTTTAAATTGACTTGTCGGCATAATATGCCACCATGTTTAAAGCGGGCATCCACTTTTGCTCTCCGGTCTCCTTGCAGTTTCAACAGTTCAGCAGGAAATCGTCTGGCCTCAAGCCTGGATGCTGCAAATCTCAAAACAAATGACCGGGATGTCCACTTCTTCAGCAACATACAGCATTACCCAGGACAAACAGTACAAATAATTTAAGCACTTAAAACAGCCGTTTAGTCCCACCATCTGCAATGGGTATATTGCTACGCATTAAAGCACAAAAATGCCATCTATTAGCAGCAAACTACACTCTGTACACACATTCCAGGAGTTAAAAAAAACACGGCGATGATAAAATGAACTGGGGTTAATTTAAAACAAATTTTCATTCACTAGTTTGCTAGAAAGTACAAAATGCTAAAAAGGAACATGAACATCAGACCCTACAACAAATGCTATGACAAGCAGAGCTACCAAGAGCAGGACGACACAGCAACCATCTTGTTGCCCCACCCTCTGTAGTCAGTCAGTCAGTCAATCAATCCAGTCTATAATATATTTTATTTGTTATACATTTTTTTAATAAACTCCTATGCCTGTACCTGGTCCAGTACTGCTGATAGTCTGTTCTGGTCCCCTTTCAGTTTTGAAGTCAGTTGGTGCACAGTTCCCTGTACACATACTGTAAATGGTGATGTAGGATCTTGCTATTAACAGTTGTATAATTGGTGGGTTCTTATGTCAGAACTAGCCAGTTATATGGTAGAAATTCTCTAACTATATAAGGATGCAAATTTATCTAGTACTGTATATAAAGAAATTAATATTCAAAAAGATTATAATTGTAATTTGTATAGCATCTTTCATACAAAAAAAAATCCTGATAGTTCTTCACATGTTTAGCAAAAGTTCCAATATAACAGGTAGTCATTGAAGATTAAGGGACAGATATTCAAACTATTGTGCCTAACACAAAATCATAGCACTGGAATAGTGCTGGATTTGCGAGAGGCTGCAATATTCAAAAGCCCTATTAGAGCCGGCGCTGTGTGGTAGCGCTAATGCTAATACATAATGGTATGCAGGGGTGGGGTTAGGGGAGCAACCAGGAATGCCGGAAGTGCGGCATATTCAAAGGTATTGCACCACACTACAGGCATTAGCACAACCTGTAGCATAGTGCTAGATATCACTGAAAAAAACTTGGCAGTAATGCGACGGTACCCCTCCACATCGTGGACCCCCGTAGCCACAGTAGTACAGTAATCTCCCTGGTAGTCTAGTGGTCCTCCCACCCCCTCTGCATGAATCCTGACCCATTTGCAATAAAAGTAAACTTCATTTCTCTTGTAGTCTAGTGGTCCCCCCATCCCCCTGCATGAATCCCAACCCCATTCGCAATAAAAGTAATGTAATTTCCCAAGTAGTCTAGTGGTCCCCCCATCCCCTGCACAAATCCTGACCGGTTCACAATAAAAGTAATCATCATTTCCCTGGTAGTCTAGTAGTCCTTCCCCCCTCGCTGCATGAATCCTGACCCATTCACAATAAAAGTAAAATCCATGTCCCTTGTAGCCTAGTGGTCCCTCCACCCCCCTGCATGAACCCCGACCCCATGCACCATAAAAAAAGACTGTTCCCTGGTAGTCTAGTGGTCCCCCTACCTGGCAGTGACAGCCCCGCTCAGCCCAGGAACAATCCAGGAACAGAGCCGGCGACCGGCTCAGCTCTTCGCTCAACACCATAGCAGGCCTCCAACTGAGGTATGAATGAGCGCTCATTCATACCTCAGTCGGTGGCTGGCCGTGGTGGTGAGCGGAGTGCTCAGCCAGTCACCAGCTATGTTCGTGGATTGTTTCTGGGCTGAGCGGGGCCACTACTGCCAGGTGGGGGGGCCACTAGACTACCAGGGAAATTAATATTATGTTTATTGCGAACAGGGTGGGATTCATGCAGGAGGGTGGGAGGACCCCCTAGACTACCAGGAAAATGAAGTTTACTATTATTGTGAACAGGTCAGGATTCATGCAGGGGGTGGGGGGATCACTAGACTACCAGGGTCACTTGTGTGTATCAGGCACACATATGCATAGGTGTGTTGTATGCACCCATACCTCCTGACTGTCCCTGCTTTTCAGGGAGGTCCCTGATGTAGCCTCCACATGTTCCTCTGTCCCTCATACAACGTGTGCTTATGTGACAGAACACTAATGCACCGACTGTGCCTGGCAGCACGCAGTTCCTGCTGCTTCTGGCCTGTACTTCTATTCCGACCAGCAGGGGATGCTGTGGCATGCCTTGGCCTGCAGCATCCTGTCTGTACTTCCATTCCAACCAAAAGGGGGAGCTTTGTGCTCTATGCAGTAGCACCGGGCAAACTGCATGGTAATATATGCTAAACAGCACTTAATGAGATGCAAATGTACCTGCTCACCCACAGATTACCTAAGTAGGCTCATTTGCATGGGAGCTTTGACTATAGCTCCCGTTTGCCCTGGGCTAACCAGTTTGCAATGGGCTAATGTGTTAGCACTGTGCATTCAGGTTAGCCCCGAGCAAACCTCACTTCAGCATAGCATAGTTCTACAGTGTGTGGCTTACTTTGTTGTTTGCAGTAGATGTGAGACATCTCTGTGCAATCACACACAATGTTCTCCACCTACAACACTGGCTTTCTCCCAGGTCTAATGAGCTGCAGTAGCAGTGTGCACTTCCCTGTTGCTATATTCAGTGCTGTCTTATTCCCAAACTATTTTTGCCCTGCACTCCTGGCCCTGTTTGCCCGGCTTCCTTCGCTTGCTATATTCAGCTGGTTTTGCACGGAGCGATTCCTTTTGAATATAACACTTTTTTGCTCCAGGCTAGTTGCCCGCGGGCAGAGCTAATTTAGCCCCAGGGCACCGTTTTGAATATCCTACCCACAGTATAATGATGAATGGTGCGTAAACCAGGAAACCTTATGGATTTGGAAAAAACATGGTCTAACAAGGATAACCTTAGGTTGAATATGACACATCCATCTATGACCATGATTTGGCTATGGTAACATGCTACGCTCAAAAAGGCCAGGTAAACTTCAAGTTCATTTGATATTTAAATAAGATATGATCATTAAACAAAGCCTATTTTCAAGATCAGCCTATGGTACTGCAGGCCAAGGGAATATAGCTCCTGCATTATGCGTCATGCATAGTAGCATGGTATTGTGATGACCTTGGGAGTTTTGACGCTCTGAAAAGGCTAGAGGTGAAGCTCTTCAGCACTTTAAAGTAGATTACTTTGAACTTTATTGGTAATTTGTAGGGACTGACAACTGCAATAGTAGCACAGTGGCCTAAGGCTGAAAGAACTGTTGCAAGTGCTAACCAGTCATCACAAATGGTATTCTGAATGGCTTTCAGAAGAGAGCAATTATTTTAATATATTTCAGTATGGGCAGCGGTCAGCCTGGCATCAACTTAACGATCAGCCCTTAAGATACCACTCTGCCCAGCAAAATATTTAATTGGTGCTAAAGAACTGACTGAAATTCCAGATTATATTTTAGGTTTCAGCTAGGTTTTTAAGTGTTAATCAATTTATTGAATGCATTAGTTACTCATTATAACATTACAAAAAGACAATGCTACAGTGACACAAATATCAAAACAATGAAATTGCCATGAATTCCATAAAAATATAAAATAGTTGCCCACTCACCAATGTTTTTTTTCCACTAAACATTGAGTACCTTGTACTGTTGTGGGCTACTAAATCTTGCCCAGGTGCACAGAAAGAAAGAACACTTTGTTTCTTCATTTGTCTTTGCTTTTTCCATTATGATTTATGGAGTAATCAGTCAGGTTTCTTTTACTTTGTTACAGCTCCATGCAGCCCTTCAGATAACTCTATTTTGGATGTATTTTACATCCATAAATTAGCTCACAATATCCAAAAATGTAGTCTCTGGAGTCATTGATGTCCAGTAACATGTCCCTTGTTTAAGGCTGACGTCTGTTTTCCATTGTGTGGAGGTCACATCATTAATTATTTTTTTCAGTCCTGTGAATGAGTTGTCAGTTGCCATGGCAATCTTTTTTTCCCAAAAAAATTCTGGCTGCGGCACACATACACACCCGCCAACTGCCAGCAGCATTCGCCTCATGCATATGCTTGCACAGTCCATTTGGCACCTTCAGTTATCATGATGTTGGTGATCAGACAGCAGCCCTTGGCTGATCCAATGAGCGCAGAGCGAGTGAGGGCCGGGAGTTGGCCAGTTGGGACACTAAGTCTCAGCGAAACGGTTTCCTCTCTCATCAGCCCACACTGTCAGTCTTGAAAGATATTTTTTGTTTGACTCTGCTGGGTGCTGACTGCTGCAGCACTGCAGCAGTTCACTGTAAATTTAGAGGAGCCAGTACCACAATGAGCCCACATGCAAATGGTGGTGAGAGCCACCCGCAGCCCCGGGTGCATTCGTAGGCAGAGCAGAGGACCCTAGGGTGGGAGCTTGGAAGAAGCGAGCCTCGAAACCAAGATGTGGAGTAGGAGGAGCCTGAATTTGGTTTCGCCATGTGCAACGGTCAGAAGGCGGGTGGTGAACCGTGGTGGAGAGGAGTAGTCTGGAGGCATCATCTGGAAGAGGGTTGAGAGTTGGCCCTGAGGTGAAGCACAGGTCCACTGCCTGCACTGGGTAACCTCCTAAATTCCCTTCCCAATTAATGATTACCCTGTCCCTGACCCAACTGTGTGCCAGCATTCTTTTCCTAGTGAGTGACTGAGCCAGCCAGATCAGCAGCAGCAGGGATCTCAAAGTGCAAGCAGGTGGTGGAGGTAAAATAAAATAATGTGCAAAGGAGCAGACTGCAGCGAACCAAAACTGAGCCACCACAGCCAGCTCAAGCCCAGTCAGACTCGTCGCTGAGGAGACAGTCAAGGTAAGCCCCAGAATTGTGGGGGGGACTTACATTTGAAACCTGTGTTAACTAGTGTGGAAAGAGCTGTACAGTATGATAAGGAGATACACGGGAAATCTTTCACAAATCTGCACTGCAGTGTTATACAAAGAGGTTCCTCAATATACTCTACCTCCTGTCAGCACACATCAAAGCAACACCCTAACCCATTCCCGAGCTCAAAATAGTGTTCTGATGTGCTGCCATGAGCCCACTGCACAGAAGGCAGTCAGTATGGCACAAATACCATAGCGCAAATGATCTAAGGAAAGAAGGGAGAGGGGGACATGATAGAAATTTTCAAGTACCTCAAGGGAATCAGTAAAGTCCAAGAGGGTAGCATCTTTCAGAAAAAGAGATGTGCAAGAACAAGGGGGCACAATTTGAAGATAGAGGGGGGATGGCTCAGGGGCAGTGTGAGGAAATATTTTTTCACAGAGAGGGTGGTGGATGCATGGAACAGCCTTCCTAAGGAGGTTGTGGGGTCAAAAACAGTGGGGAAATTCAAGAATGCTTGGGACAGACATAAAGCAATTCTGGTGGGGGGGTAGGAAGAAGTAGGCTGTTGGTTAACTAGGATCTGCAGCTTATCTAATAGGTAGAGAAATGGGCAGACTAAGTAGGCCAAGCGGTCTTTATCTGCTGTCAAAGTCTATGTTTCTGTGTTTCTATGCTACCATATTCAAACAATTCATGATAATGACCATACCTTAAATGCAGTGTGCATAGAGCTACTTACAGTACCATAGAATTATGAGCACACAGATGTTGATTACCTCTGAGGTCTGTGCACAGTGCTGATGTTGGCTATCACTGCTGCTGCTGTAGTTACTCCACCAAGGATTCAGTCATTCCCTGACTCTAGTCGAATCCCCACCCCCCCCCCACCACTCCCTCACTCAATTTCTGTTTTATCATTGAAACCCTACCTGATAATATTGTCCTGCCACCACCCCGGCCCCACCCAATACTTGTCACTGTTTTAAAATATAATACAGCTCCCTGGTGGTGGTAGTCTAGTGCCCAGCCACCCTCACTCAATCTTAGTGGCTGTTTTGTAAATACTAATCAAGTGTCATCAACATTGACCTTTATAGTTTCTTGCTATAAAATCTGGTTCTGAGAACTTCTGTGTCCAGTTTCTACACGGTGAGTGAGTGAGGGTTCAACTGAAAAAGACAAAAAGGTATTTTTTTTTTATTATTGACATTGTCACATTAGACACTGAGTCTGTCTGTGACCTGACTAGTTACTGCTGGTGACTGAGTTAGTGTGACTGTGTGCTCGATACTTAGAAAATGCATGTTATCTACTTGCATAAGATCTTACTTACCAAAACTGTACAGAAAGACCAAGTCAGTGGTCGCTCATGATGATGTAATTTATTTATTATTTTTTATTTATTTAAACTTTGTTTACCGGATAGATAATATGAGCCAAGGCCCTTTTTCAAATGTGACCCGAGACCATAATCAGAGTTACAGTCAAGATGTAAAACTAAAATAAATACATACAATACAATATAGACAAACATAACCATATAACATGCTAACAACAAGACATTAATAACAATGACAAACCAAAGTCAAGGCCCCTGGAATTCTACGATTCTGCGGTTGCAGAATTTTCCTCAGAATTTGCATCATGCAGCAGAATATACACAGTGCCACAGAATTCATAGTTGTTTGTGAATTTTCATTCAAATATACTGTTTTTCCATAGTATCAGGCTTTCTTTCCCATCTCGTTTATCCTGAAGCCCCTCCTCTATGCTCAGCAGATGATGACATTGATGACATCACAGCATGTTTAGCCAATGACAGGACTGTGTTTTGCCAGAGAACTGAATAAATCATGCAGCAGAAATCAAAAAATGGTGTCATAGAAGCCAAGGAGTCCTGCCGCAGAAATTAGAAAAATCTGCCACAGAGCACTAGGGGCCCTGACCAAAGTACTTAAAAGATGTTATCTGACTGAAGCTTTACATAGAATTTGATGGCAGATAAGGACCGCTTGGCCCACCCAGTCTGCCCATTTCCCTACCTAATGGATAAGCTGCAGATCCTAGTTAACAAGCAGCCTACTTCTTCCTACCCCCACCCCTTAGAATTGCCTTATGACTGTCCCATGCATGCTTGAATTCCACCACTGTTTTTGACTCCACAAACTCCTCAGGAAGGCCGTTCCATGCATCCACAACCCTCTCTGTGAAAAAATACTTCCTTAAATTACCTCTGAGCTGCCCCTCTATCTTCAAATTGTGCCTCTTGTTCTTGCACACCTCTTTTTTGAAAGATGCTACCCTCTTGGACTTTGTTGATTCCTTTGAAGTACTTGAAAGTTTCTATCATGTCCCCCTCTCCCTCCTTTCCTCGAGGCTATACATATTAAGCTCCTAACTCTCTTCATATGTCTTCCAGTGCAGACCCTGCACCATTTTAGTTGCCCTCTTCTGGACAGCTTCCATCCTGTCTATGTCTTTCGGAGATTGGGTTTCCAGAACTGCCACGAGTACTCCAGATGGGGTCTCACCAGCTGTCTGTACAGAGGGATAATAACTTCCTGTTTTCTACTGGTGATGCCTCTCCTATGCATCCCAGTATCCCCCAGCCCTCATTGCTGCCCTCTCACATTGCTTACCCACCTTTAGGTCATCTGATATAATTACCCCCAGGTCCCTTTCCATTTTGTTATTGTTAGTATCTCACCCCCCATTGTGTACTCTTCCCTTGGGGTTTTTGATTCCCAGCTGCATTACCTTGCACTTCTTAGCATTGACTCTAAGCTGCCATACATTTGACCATTCCTCTAACCTTGCCAAGTCCCTTCTCATCCTTTCCACCCCTTGTGCATCAACTCTGTTGCAGATCTTTGTGTCATCTGCAAAGAGACATACTTTTCCTTCCGGTCCCTCTGCATGTAGCTTGCAAAAGACATTGAAGAGGACCACGTCCTAATCAACTCCTCAAGGTACCCCACTTAGTAACTCCCCTTTCTTCAGAGTGGACTCCATTTACTATTACTCTCTGTGTCCTATTCTCCAGCCAATTCTTTACCCAGGCTATCATCTTGGGACCCACGCCCAGGCTGGTTAAATTGTTTATTAATCTTTTGTGTGGGACTGTGTCAAATGCCTTACTAAAGTCTAGGTAGGCCATATCCACAGCCCCTCCCTGATCTACTACTTTGGTCACCCAGTCAAAGAAATCTATCAGATTCGTCTGGCATGACCTTCCTGCTGTGAACCCATGCTGCCTTGTGTCCTGTGCCCCTCTGGCCTCTAGATACTGAACAATTCTTTCCTTCAGAAGTGATTCCATCATTTTCCCTATCACTGAGGTTAAACTAACAGGCCTGTAGTTTCCTGCTTCTGCCTTGCTCCCACTTTGTGAGGGGAATCACATCTGCCCTCCTCCAGTCCTCGGGTACCACACCATCCTCCATGATTTGTTAAAAGGTAGTCAGTGGTGTCACTAGTTCTACCCTTAGTTCTTTTAGAATTCTGGGATGAATCCCATCAGGCCCCATTGCTTTGTCCACCTTCAGTTTTAAGAGTTCTTTCAGAACTCTTTCTTCTGTAAATGGGCTGGTACCAACTTCTGTATCCAGAGTGTTTCTACTGTTTGTTTTAGGTACCTCCCCCTCTTTATTTGTAAATACTGAGCAAAAATATTTGTTTAGTATCTCTGCCTTTTCACAGTCACCCTCTGCCCACACTCCCTCCCCTTTATTAAGCCTCACTATCCCTCCCTTGGTCTTCCTTCACTCCCTGATGTACCTATAAAAGGTTTTATCCCCTTCTTAACTGAGTTAGCTATCTTTTCCTCGGTTTGGGCCTTTGCTGTTCTGACTGCCTTCCCAGCTTCCTTTTGCTTTAACTGATACAGTTCTCTGTCCTGCTCCTTCTGCGATTCCTTGTACTCCCTGAATGCTTTCTTTTTCTCTTGAACCTTCACTGCCACTTCCTTTGAGAACCATAGTGGTTTCTTACATCTTTTTGTTTTGTTTATTTGCTTCACACAAAGGCCTGTTACCTCTGTGATGGCAGTTTTTATTATTCCCCATTGTTCTTCCACCCCTCCTTCCTGCCCATTTGCTAGTGCATTCCTTAGGCACGCACCCATTTTGGCAAAGTCAGCCCTCCTAAAGTCCAGTACTTTTGCCTTTGTATGGCTTGACTCTGTTGCTGTGTTTATTGTGAACCATACTGTTCAATGGTCGCTAGTTCCCAAATGGCTGCCCACTTCTACATCTGTGATCCTCTCTCCATCTCCATTTGAGAGAACCAGGTCTAAGATTGCTCCCTATCGAATGGGCTCCAATACTAGTTGTCTAAGGCATGCCCCCTGTAGGGCATCTAGAATAACCCCACTCTTCAAAGTGGCTGCTGCAACTGCACTCCAGTTAACATCTGGCATATTCAGATCACCCATCAGCAATATCTCCCCTTTTTCTGCCATTCTAAGTATACTTTCTATCATTTCCTTGTCCATTTCCTCCCCCTGAGAAGGGGGTCTGTATACAACCCCTGTGCTGACTGTGGTGCCATTGCTGGTCTCCAAATTTATCCACAGTGCTTCTTCTCCTCCCTGTTTACCCTTTTGTTCTGTTGCTTTGATTCCCTCCCTTATGTAAAGAGTTACTCCTCCTCCTCCTCCTCCTCTTTTACCCTCCCTGTCCCTCCTGTAGGTAGTGTATCCTGGTATGTTTACATCCCAGTCATGGTTTTGTGTGTACCATGTTTCTGTGACTGCCAAAATATCCAGATATTCCTCCTCCATCAAGGCCACTAATTCAGGAAGCTTGTTACTCAGACTACGGGCATTAGTACTCATTGCTCTCCATTTTTTGATGGCTTTACCTTCTGTTGCAGCAGCCCCCACTGACCTTTCTACCTCGGTCTTTTTCTCATTTAGTACCCTGTTTTGTAGGGAGAGGTTGGGATTTTCCTGCTGCTTATCAGTGCCTCCCCCCTTGACTAGTTTAAAAGCTTGCCAATGAAGCATTTAAACCGATTGCTCAAAAGACTTGTTCCCTTCCTGGACAGATGCAGACCATCCTGTCAGTATAGGCTGGTGTCCCTCCAGGTGGAACCCCAGTCCCCAATGAAGCCAAACCCCTGTGCTCCACACCATTTTTTCAACCATTCATTAAATTGCATGGTGCAAAGTATCCTCGCCTCACCCATGCCATTGACAAGCAGCACCTCTGAGAAGGATACTGTGTGTGCTACTTGTCTTAGGCCCTTCCCCAACTCTACAAAGTCCTCCTGCACTGCTCTAATCTCATGATGAGCCAAGTCATTTGTCCCTAGGTGGACAATGACATCCAGCTCAGACTCCCGTGCAGCTGTTCTCGTGATCCTGAGGATGCGCTTCCTGTCCCTCCAAGCCATGGCACCAGGCAGGCACCTTACTTCAGTTTTCCCTGCTCCCCCCAGTTCTATCCCCCTAATAATTGAGTCCCCCACCAGGAGCTGCTTCCTTTCCCTGTGGTGTCCTCTGCCTCCTTCCTGTGGGCCTCCCTTGTGACAGTTGTCCTCAGCCTCCTTAGTCTCCTCTGCGGGTGCATCCATAGGGGAGCTATGCTCCCCCAGAATGGTGTATGGATTGTGGAGTGGAACAACTGACTGGGTGTGCCTCTGTTCCACCATCCTCACCCTCCCTGAGCCCACTGTAGTCCAACTGCTGTGCTTTCTTCACAACCTCTGAGGTAGTGGTAGTGGCTCTGGTGCTCCCTGGATGGGGGAGGTTCCCTTCCTACTGTCCAGTGTGGCCTGGGGAAGGTTCCCTTACTACTGTCCAGTGTAGCCTGAAGATGGGCAATTTCCTTCCTCAGGGCAGAGAGTTGTCTGCAAATAGGGCAGCATCTCAGCCTCCAGAAAGACTCCAGGAAGACTGCTGCCCAACAGCCATTACATTGCACTACTCCCCACATGCTTATCATTTTTTTTTGTTTGTGTGTGTGTGCGTGTGTGATTGGTTTGTTATATAGAAATATATGTATTATACAATGTGTACGCTTATATTGTCAGTGCAGTGTGCTAGAGAGGATATGACAGTGATATGCACCTTGCACTCTTGAGGAAATGATGTCAGAACCCCAGGTATAAAGGAACTATTTCCAGGGGTGGGTGGGTGGGGTGAGGGGTAGGAAGGGTTGGGCCTAAGCTGTGCCCTCATGAAACAATCAGCTAAAAGCTCTGACCCACCACTGCAATGAGTGCCTTCCTGTCAGCAAGATGCCCTACACAACAATTTGACAGAGAAAATACCCTGCTAATCAAACAGAGAAAAATCCAGACATCCAAGTCAGACACAGGTAAACCTCCCCAGTTCCAAAACAGCCTGGTGGTTTGTGCTCTGAAAGCAGTCAGCGCCAAAATAAGTCAGCTGTGTTTTAAACTCTTCCTGCACTGAAAATCTTAAGAATTGTAACAAAAGTAAAGCTAGATCCACCTCCCTCTGTTGCTTGAAAGACTGCCTTTTCCTGATAATTCTAAGTTCCTTATTTCACCTTTCAGTTCAAAGTAGACTCCACCTGCAGAATATCTGCTACAAACCAAAGACAATTGTAAGGTTCCCTTCCCTCTGTTGTCAGCACAACTCGCTTTCTTACAAATCCTATGTTCAGTATTGCAGCTTCCAACCAGAGGTAGCTTCACCTGAAGAATATTAGCTGTTCTGATGAGTTTGCTATAAAACACTTGCTTATAATACTATTGTTCTCAGGTCTGTAAGACTCTTCCAAAGCTATTAGCTGATAAGTAGCTATGATGTAAGCACTTCCTGACACAGTCTGGTCTGGCCTTTTAAGGCACACACAGATAAACACAAAAAACAGTTTCCACCCCCTAGGGCACTGTCTGGGTCAAATACACAGCCTGTACCTGCACTTACTTCAGGACTTATGACAAATTCTTAGCCCAGGGTTTAAACTCTTCCTGCACTGAAAATCTTAAGAATTGGAACAAAAGTAAAGCTAGATCCACCTCCCTCTGTTGCTTGAAAGACTGTCTTTTCCTGATAATTCTAAGTTCCTTATTTCACCTTTCAGTTAAAAGTAGCCTCCACCTGCAGAATATCTGCTACAAACCAAAGGCAATTGTAAGGTTCACCACCCTCTCTTGTGAGCACAACTCGCTTTCTTGCAAATCCTATGTTCAGTATTGCAGCTTCCAGCCAGAGGTAGCTTCACCTTAAATGCATTTTTTCCTTCAATATGTTGTATGGTGCATGGAATTTTATTCCAATAAACTGGAACATAATAAGAAAAAGCTTGCTGCCCTAATCTAGATTTTATTTTTGGGATGGTTAACATTACTGAATCATTAGAACGTAATTCCCTATTTGATATCCTAATATTTAACAGAGAAGACAGAGAAGAAACTGTACCCAAGGCCAAAGTATTATAAACCAAACAACTTAAGCTATATTGAGAATATAAACATGGGGGAAGCCACAATGTAGATGAATACAAACCACAATGATGTGTTCTATATGGAAGCTTTAATGCAAATCTACATATAGCATGAAATGTAGTTGTTAATAAAGAGGCATCAAACTTAGCCCAGTTTACAAATAGAAATGAATTATAATTTAACATTGTCAATAGGACACTTTGACTTATTACACATCTGTCTTCTCTTGTTAACAAATCACGTAATTTAAACAAAGCCCCCAATCTTTGATTTACATTCCTACAAACAGTTTTAATATGTAATGTATAGGATAAATAAGGATCCAAGATTAATCCCAAGTACCTACATTTGAAAACCTGCTCTAACATAACACCCTCATTGCTTAATATCTCAAGGGGTCCACTCTTATCCAACCTATACTTAGATCCAAAAAGCATACTCTTTGTTTTCTTTGTATTTAAAAGAAGATGATAGGAATGTAACCCCAATTCAAGTACATGAAAATTTGCAGTCAAGCTTAATTTTATATCATCAACTGATGATGAACTAGTATAAAGAATTATATCATCTGCATGCATTAAAACCTTTGTATGTGCCAAATAATTTGGTAAGCTGTCAACAAAGATAGAGAAGAGTAGGGGCCCCAGAATAGAACCCTAGGGAACCCCCACCTTCATAATTGTACTGCTAGATAAAGCTCCCAGGAAACTAACTCACAGAGGTCGTTCAGTTAAATAACTGCCAATCCATCTCAGTGGGGACCCCCTGACTCTGAGGCCCTCCAACCTCCAGAACAACAAGCAATGATCTACCAGGTCAAAGGCCCTGGACAGGTTCATGAACACTGCACCAACAAGCTTACCACCATCAAGTGCTTTACCAACATAGTCCATAAACCTGGCCAAGGCCGTACCCGTACCATGATGTTTACGAAAGCCATGCTGCGCCAGGTATCGGAGGGCCACAGATTCAAGAAACTCCACCAACTGATGAGTTACAATTTTTTAAAGTATTTTACCCAAAACAGGAAGGAGAGACATAGGAAGATAACCATCTAAGTCATTTGTTAAATCACCCTTATGAATAGGTTTTATGATTGTACTTTTCCAAGAAGATGGAAATTCACCAGTGATCAAAGGTAAATCATAGATTTTAGTTAATGGAACAAATATATAATCAGCTACAAGCTTTAGAAACTTAACATCTAGCTCCCCAGGACCAGAATAATTTTCCCCTTTTAGGCAGTACTAGTCTTTAGAAGTAGAACAGAATTAATATCCAGTCCAGGTATAAAAGCATGATTGCAGTAGCTACTAGCTACCTTGTTCTTTACTGTACTATTTTGCTTCATCTGCCCCCTACTTCGTAAGTTATAATGTGGCTCTTACTCTCATCTTATTGTTTCCCTTTTTATTTTATTCACTGAGTTCAGCAGCCAACTTCAGTGGTCATGATGAGACTGAGGGCCCGAGAGTTCTGGTCACCATGCACTCACCACACCCTCCCTTGGAATCGGAGCACCACCACAAGAGACATCAGTAACTCCACTCAAGCCCAAGACTTGTCCTCTACAGCCACTCTGAGACTGCAATAATAGCAAAACAAGTAAAAACAGTGGCCAGAAGCAGTTAAATACCCTTCAGGCTCCGGCCCTCCCCAACACCACCCCCACTGAGAAGTGCACTTGTTTATGTGCTGAATCAGCCCACTTTCCCACCTGACCCACCTCCCATCCTATATACCCTTTGTCCCCCCCTACATAGTAGTCCTTTCCAGACAGCAGCAGGCACAGTCTGACCCTCTAATTGTCCTCTCCTCCCTCCCCCCACCCACAGTGTAATCTGAGCCATTCCTCAATCGTGTTCCTGTGAAACTTCAGTCTAGTAGTATGTCCTCTCTAGTTCAATAGTCACAAGTCACCAAACCGTAATTGCTCCTCTTTCCACATGCATTCATTGTGCTTTCCTGGAACTCTTTCAAGTTTCAAAATTCAAGTTTGGCTCCATAACTCTCTCTCTATCCCTGCTGTATGTACTTTATCCTCGCAACTTTTTCTATCACTATCTGCCCTTTTCTCAATTGCTACATAATCTTTCAACTTGGGACATTAAGTACTGTATATATAGATATATATATATATATATATATATATATATATATATATATATATATAAATTGAGAATATTCATTGCCAAATTAAAGGAAGGGAAGGACAAGGGCTCATCATCACTCAGCCCCAGGTGGCCATTTTGAATAAGGTTAAGCACAGAACATTTCGACTTGTGAGTTCTGGGGCTGAGTTTTTAAAGCATGATTACAGGCTACACAGCTGCAACTTGATTAGCTTGAAGCAAATCTCAGCATTAAAGGTAGCTTAGGTAGATTTATCCATTCTCTATTTTTAGTCTGTTTACACCCTGTGGAGAAAAGTGTGTAGTGGTTAGTGTCATTGCTATTCTCAGGATGCATGGCACTGTGAGCTGTGATGTCTATTGGGTGGATCAGATGTAGCATGGATTATGGTGAGGTATCTAGAATGCCAGTGAGTGGACTTCTGAAACTATAAGACTTGGAGTATTTTGACTGCCAAAATTTGTCGACTGGAATTATTCTGACTTTCAAAAAATTGACAGCTGGGTATTTTGTCTCCACTAAAACTCAAATGACTTCCAAATTTCAACCCATGAAAGTATTTGACTTTCACAAAAAAAAAAAATTATCTGAAGCCCTGGCTCTATGCATTTTTTTTTCCACACTCCTACACCTCAACTTATCCAGCTATTCCACCAAGATCCTTTGGCAACTGTTGATCCTGTGCCTGTTTTTACACAAATTTCAAAATTTATCCTTCTTCCAACCCTTTCCTCAGGTCACTTACATATACTTAAGCAATAAGGCATGACACGGTGCGTGTTATCATGTAATAAGGTCACTCCTGGGGTGGGTTGAAGCACAAGCAATCGAGTGCTTCCACCACCCCAGGAGTGACCTATTATGACAATACACCTTGGGTGCCTTATTGCAATTATATAATGGCTCAATGTTATAGAAAACAAAAATTAAAAATAAAAATGTTTTTAGTAGATTTTTAGTGAGTCAGTGTATCTTTGTTTCTGAAAAAAAAAAAAAGGCTCCATAAAATCAGCACAGTGATGTTATTGTGTAATATCATCACTGTCTCAGTCACACACTGACCAATCAGAGTCCAGGAAACTGTCTTGCCATTGTATAATGTATATTAAACAGTAGTGGTCTCAGCATGGCAGGGATGTCATGCGAAAAGAATTATGGAAGAGCAAATAATCAAAATGTTTACTGTATTCCAAAGCTAAAAAAAAACTGTTTGTAGTGGCACATGCCCCTACCCCCTCAGAGTCTATGGCTATGATGGCTCTATGGCTTACTATGGTTTAATAGGCAAAAGTAGATCAAGAGATCCATTATGACTGCCTACCCATTGTTCAGTGGTTATCTGTTATAAAGTACCCATTTCATATCGAGTGATCCAGAAGTTTCTTAAAAATAACTTTGTTTGGTGCTTTCACAAACATTTGTGGTAGTCTGTTCCAATAGTAAGTTGCCTGCTGTATGCAGATGTTGATTCTAAAACTAGTATTTGATTTGCCCAGCAAAAATTGCCTATGGTGACATTTGGTTTCCCTTTCTGTTACGTAGTATTTTATTCCCAAGGGATCAATAAGGTCCTAGACAGTCCTTAAGGATATCATAGAAACATAGAAACATAGAATTTGATGGCAGATAAGGACCGCATGGCCTACTTAGTCTGCCCGTTTCTTTACCTAATGGATAAGCTGCAGATCCTAGTTAACCAATAGCCTACTTCCTCCTACCGCCCACTAGAATTGCCTTATGTCTGTCCCATGCATTCTTGAATTTCCCCACTGTTTTTGACTCTATGACCTCCTCAGGAAGACTGTTCCATGCATCTACAACCCTCTCTGTGAAGAAATACTTCCTCACATTACCTCTGAACCATCCCCCCTCTATCTTCAAATTGTGCCCCCTTGTTCTTGCACATCTATTTTTCTGAAAGATGCTACCCTCTTGGACTTTGTTGATTCTCTTGAGGTATTTGAAAGTTTCTATCATGTCCCCCTCTCCCTCCTTTCCTCGAAGCTATACATCTTAAACTCCTTTTGTCTTTCTTCATATGTCTTCTGGTGCAGACTCTGCACCATTTTGGTTACTCTCCTCTGGACAGCCTATGTCTTTGTGGAGATGGGGTCTCCAGAACAACGACTCCATTGTTCCACTGTTTACTACCCCCTCTTGAAGGCTGTTCTACATTGCCACTACCTTCTGCATTAACCATGAACCTCTTTATTTGTTTTATATAATGAAATATAAAACAAGGCTTAATGCAACCAATGAGTTGCATAGCTTTTCTATTAATAGCTGCGCAATGTTTGGTGAAACTGAAAAATGTTAACTTTTTATAAGCTCTGACCTTTTGTTTTCTGGTTCCATTGTCCTTCTGGGATTAAGTACAGACACAGAGGACTTCACTTAGCCCTAGCAGAATAGCAGGACTGGCAAACATTTGATCTGAGCTTATAAAATCTTTAACATGCTCTGCAGCCTATTAAATCTCCCACTGATGCAGCCTATCTCTAATATCAGCTGCAGGGGATTTGGGGATTTCTGGTTACAGCAAATGTCACCTTGGAAGTCAGCAGAATGGGCCTGTTTACAGTCTACTGTACTGCAGTAAACAATAAGTAGAACAAAATGTTTTTGCACACAAAGTGCAAACTGGGAGCAGCTCCACACTTGGGTGTATGTCTCTTAGTGCTGATTGTTCCCATTTAAATACACTGAACAATGTGAGGCCCTTACATAATGACCTCAGATTTGAAGTGGGTATGGGCAACTTGTTTTTGGACTTCTGTACCACCTATCTGGACAAAGGAAGGCTCCTTGATTAAAATTACTGGGGGATGAGGGGGTTGCATCCTGTTGTATTCATAATGTTACCCTACTTGGTAGTTGGTGAGACTCTGCTGATATCATTGGAGGGCAGGGGTTGGGACCCATTACATTTCTGCATAAAAGGAGCCTATTATATCTTTTTGCCATGAGTCACATTTTTATTTGCATGCAGGGGCCCTAAAGTCTTGGTCAGAGCAGTAACTGGGTCAGTGGATGGTGAGTGTCTTGCTGAGGTGGTACTTCATTCTGCAGCTCCACCTGGGTTTGCCCCATGAGCAGCAATTTTTTTTTATTCTTTGGTAACCTGGTAAGGCCCACTAGGCACAAGTGCCTGTTTTCTAGAATGACCTGGGAGCACTGGGGTGGTTAAGTGACTTGCTCAGGGTCACATAGTATGCAAGTGGAGGTTGTGGGACTCAAACCCAGATCTGCTGGATGTACCAAGCTCATTCACAGCTCATTACTCTGACCTCTAACCTCTAGGCTATACTGCCAGCCATTTGACATGGAGTGCTCTACTGCAGGACCCAGGAAAGGTACAATACTCAAAAACCGTAAACACATATATTCCACAGTGCTGCTCACTGCCAGGTCTATCTAGCAGCAGCTGGTGGACTTAAAAAAAAATATAGACATTTCAAAGCACCAATCAGCTTGTTTTAGTTAGGAATTTTACTTAGGGATGGCTTCTAATTTATTTAGATGTTTGTTGTTTATCCTAGCAGGTATATTAGGTCATGTCACCTGTTTACAGCTACATCCTGAGAAGGAACTAGGTCCATCCAGTATAAAAAGGTTTGGAAAAAGGTTTCGTTCAGAATACTGCAGTCAACAGTGGATAGGCTAGCATGAAAATTAAACCAAAACATGCAAAAGGGTTCAACAGTGCTTCAGCCAGGAGTATTAGAAACATAGAAACATAGAAACATAGAATTTGACGGCAGATAAGGACCGCTTGGCCCACCCAGTCTGCCCATTTCCCTACCTACTGGATAAGCTGCAGATCCTAGTTAATCAGCAGCCTACTTCTTTCTACCCCCACCCCCCAGAATTGCCTTATGACTATCCCATGCATGCTTGAATTCCACCACTGATTTTGACTCCACAACCTCCTCTGGAAGGCCTTTCCATGCATCCACAACCCTCTCTGTGAAAAAAATACTTCCTTAAATTACCTCTGAGCTGCCCCCTCTATCTTCAAATTGTGCCCTCTTGTTCTTGCACACCTCTTTTTTTGAAAGATGCTACCCTCTTGGACTTTGTTGATTCCCTTGAGGTACTTGAAAGTTTCTATCATGTCCCCCTCTCCTCCTTTCCTCGAGGCTATACATATTAAGCTCCTTAAGTCTCTCTTCATATGTCCTCCGGTTGCAGACCCTGCACCATTTTAGTGCCCTCCTCTGGACAGCTTCCATCCTGTCTATGTCTTTCGGGAGATTGGGCCTCCAGAACTGCACACAGTACTCCAGATGGGGTCTCACCAGCTGTCTGTACAGAGGGATAATAACTTCCTGTTTTCTACTGGTGATGCCTCCCTATGCATCCAGTATCCCCCAACCCTCCTTGCTGCCTTCTCACATTGCTTGCTTACCTTTAGGTCATCTGATATGACTACCCCCAGGTCCCTTTCCATTTTGTTTGTTGTTAGTATCTCACCCCCATTGTGTACTCTTCCCTGGGTTTTGTTTCCCAGGTGCATTACCTTGCACTTCTTAGCATTGAATCTAAGCTGCCATACATTTGACCATTCCTCTAACCTTGCCAAGTCCCTTCTCATCCTTTTCCACCCCACCCTGTGCATCAACTCTGTTGCAGATCTTAGTGTCATCTGCAAAGAGACATACTTTTCCTTCCAGTCCTTCTGCAATGTAAACATAAAGACATTGAAGAGGACTAGTCCTAATACTGACCCTCTGGTTGCCCGCTGGTAACCCTCCTTTCTTCTGAGTGGACTCCATTTACTATTACTCTCTGTGTCCTATTCTCCAGCCAATTCTTTACCCAGGCTGTCATCTTGGGACCCACTCCCAGCTGGCTAACTTGTATATTAATCTTTTGTGTGGGACTGTGTCAAATGCCTTGCTAAAGTCTAGGTAGGCCATGTCCACAGCCCCTCCCTGATCTACTACTTTGGTCACCCAGTCAAAGAAATCTATCAGATTCGTCTGGCATGACCTTCCCGCTGTGGATCCATGCTGCCTTGGGTCCTGTGCCCCTCTGGCCTCTAGATACTCGACAATTCTTTCCTTCAGAAGTGATTCCATCATTTTCCCTATCACTGAGGTTAAACTAACAGGTCTGTAGTTTCCTGCTTCTGCCTTGCTCCCACTTTTGTGAAGGGGAATCACATCTGCCCTCCTCCAGTCCTCGGGTACCACCCATCCTCCCATGATTTGTTAAAGAGGGTAGTCAGTGGTGTCACTAGTTCTACCCTTAGTTCTTTTAGAATTCTGGGATGAATCCCATCAGGCCCCATTGCTTTGTCCACCTTCAGTTTTAGAGTTCTTTCAGAACCCTTTCTTCTGTAAATGGGCTGGTATCAACTTCTGTATCCAGAGTGTTACTACTGTTTGTTTTATGTACCTCCCCTCTTCCTTTGTAAATACTGAGCAAAAATATTTGTTTAGTATCTCTGCCTTTTCACATTCTCCCTCTGCCCACCCTCCTCCCTTTATTAAGCCTCACTATCCCTCCCTTGGTCTTCCTTTGCTCCCTGATGTACCTATAAAAGGTTTTATTCCCCTTCTTAACTGAGTTGGCTATCTTTTCCTCTATTTGGGCCTTTGCTGTTCTGACTGCCTTCCCAGCCTCCTTTTGCTTTAACTGATACAGTTCTCTGTCCTGCTCCTGCTGCGATTCCTTATACTTCCTGAATGCTTTCTTTTTCTCTTGAACCTTCACTGTCACTTCCTTTGTGAACAATAGTGGTTTCTTACATCGTCTTGTTTTGTTTATTTGCTTCATACAAAGGCTCATTACCTCTGTGATGGCAGTTTTTATTATTCCCCATTGTTCTTCCACCCCTCCTTCCCACCCATTTGCTAGTGCATTCCTTAGGCACGCACCCATTTTGGCAAAGTCAGCCCTCCTAAAGTCCAGTACTTTTGTCTTTTATGGCTTGACTCTATTGCTGTGTTTATTGTGAACCATACTGTTGATGGTCGCTAGTTCCCAGATGGCTACCACTACATCTGTGATCCTCTCTCCATCTCCATTTGAGAGTATCAAGTCTAATATTGCTCCCTCTAGTGGGCTCCAGTACTAGTTGTCTAAGGCATGCCCCTGTAGGGCATCTAGAATAACTGCACTCTTCAGTGGCAGCTGCAACTGCGCTCCAGTTAACATCTGGCATATTCAGATCACCCATCAGCAATATCTCCCTTTTCTGCCATTCTAGTATACTTTCTATCATTTCCTTGTCCATTTCCTCCCCTGAGAAGGTCTGTGCTACTAACCCTGTGCGGATTGTGGTGCCATTGCCTGTCTCCAAATTTACCCACAGTGCTTCTTCTCCTCCCTGTTTACCCTTTTGTTCTGTTGCTTTTATTCCTTCCCTTATGTAAAGAACTACTCCTCCTCCTCTTTTACCCTCCCTGTCCCTCCTGTAGATAGTGTATCCTGGTATGTTTACGTCCCAGTCATGGTTTTGTGTGTACCATGTTTCTGTGACTGCCACGATATCCAGATGTTCCTCCTCCATCAAGGCCACTAATTCAGAAAGCTTGTTACCTAGACTACGGGCATTGGTACTCATTGCTCTCCATTTTTTGATGGCCTTACCTTCTGTTGCAGCATCCCCCACTGACCGTTCTACCTTGGTCTTTTTCTCATTTAGTACCCTGTTTTGTAGGGAGAGGTTGGGATTTTTCTGCTGCTTGTCAGTGCCTCCCCCATTGACTAGTTTAAAAGCTTGCCAATGAAGCATTTAAACCGATTGCTCAAAAGACTTGTTCCTTTCTGGACAGATGCAGACCATCCTGCCAGTATAGGCTGGTGTCCCTCCAGGTGGAACCCCAGTCTCCAGTACAAATAATTCAATAGACACAAATCTATGCCTAGATGGTCAAAGATGGGGACTCCATGGCACTGGAGGCTGCAGACCCTCGTTTTTTCTCTTTTTTCTTTTTATTTTCTTTATCCACCTATACACAGCCCTGAACTCTCTCAGATGGGGGCACCCAGCTTACCTCCCTCCTGCCACGTCTGAGACTCAGTCCTGACTCTCAGAAGGGCTAACTCCTCCATTCTTTCAGGCTTCCACACCTCACCAAATGCCACCCTATGTGTGGGAAATCTGTGGACCGGGGGAGCTCTGAGGCCAGCTGGCATACACACATGCGGGGCTTGGGGGTAGCTTCTGGACTCCATTGTTGCCTATCAAGGCTGGGTCCATTTTCCTTATTCAGTTGTTCCCCTGGGCTGGGACATGCAATGACACCCTGCTTGACATGCACACACTCCCATGCACACTCGAAAGGTGTCCACAGCAGCCCTGATCCCCTGTGTCAGCCGGCTGGGAAGAGCAATTCCCTGGTAGCCACCGGGGGTGCTAATGCACCGACATGGGCAGGTCCTCCCTCCCCAAGGAAGGAGAGCAGTCCTCTGGATGCTCAATCCTTCCTTATCCCCACTGACCCCTGGTGACCCGTGCTCATTCCAGAACACGGGTCGTTGGCGTGGCACGAGGTGTGGCGTCCAGCGCCTCGGCCCTCAGCGCCACTGGGCCGGCTGTCGTTTCTTCTTAAGCAGAGAAAAATCAATCCCAGGTTTAGATTTGGAATCCAGACATTCAGAGTCTCAACTTGAAATCTCCAAACTATGATGAAGACATCAGCCTTGTCCATCCATAGTACACCATATGTACCTTGTGTATCTACATTGTTTATTACGTAGTGTCTTATAATGCATGCTGACACCAGTAAAAAGTTTGACACTGCTGGTGATGTCACACAACAATGCCCCATGCTCACCATCTGACGGGGACACACCTGGAAAGACGCCCCTGTTCAGTGTGCCTTTCCCAGTCTCCAACATTTTAAATTAATAAATAAATATCAGACAGCTAAATGCTGTGATGCTGGCATGACTCACTAATGAAGAATCTTAGATTGATTGATTTGTGAGTTTATTTTGCCAGGAGAGCAATCTGAGTGTGAAGCTTATTATCAGGTGAGATGGGAGGAGGGAGGGCTACACATGGAGGCAAGAGGAGATGTAGACGTGAAACATTTCACAGGCAGTAAAGCACAGGCAAGTAAGTACATAATGGTTACAGTGCAGAAAAATATAACAGCTTCAGAATAGCAAGAACACAGCTATTTAAATAAGGGTGGGGGGGTCATTTTACAACATTCCTCAACCACATGTAGTCAAGGTACAGTATTAAATCACACCAGGTATATCTCTTCCCTTCTAATTTATGTGAGAATGTACTTTAAAAGATGCACTGCAGAACCCTCCACTTCAAAGTGGGAAGTCATTATCCACTCATTATTTCTTTCTGGCTGATATATTTCAGCCAATTTATTGTGTTACTGAGTACACCATCATTTATTGCATTATAAAAAGTACAGAATAGATAACTTGACATCTGTGTTGTAGGAGCCAGCAATCAATAATCTCAAAACTAATGCAGGTTGAATCATCCCTTTTTGCAAAAATTGTTACTGTTGCAAATGTCAAAATGAAACCATTTTTACTTGATTCGACAAATCATTGATCAACATGACTACAGAAAATTAGCGTAGCCCTGAAAATGAATCATACATGACACGTTTAGAGATATGAAATAAACATAGCATTAAACCTTTCAGTTATGTAGTTCATCACTGTCTGGTGCAGGATTTTAGGGACCACCAAGGAATCTGTATCTGCTATTTAATTCATGCGAAATTTATAAATCGGCTCATTAAAGATAACCAATATTCAGTATACCCCCTAGAGTAACATCATTTTGAAATCTGTATAATTACCGGGCATGAAGCCTTGCATTTTAGTGCTCATTAAAGAGCCCCTTCCACCACTGGGATAACTAAAAAATGTAGGATTTAGAAACAATTCAGCTTTTGTCTTAAATTTTCAGCAATTATGTCCCCAAAACAATTCAGTTTATATGTCTTAGATTTTCTGCAATTATATTTCCCTTTTTTTATTTTACTGAGGACAGTTTCATGAAAACAGGGTCATAGTCCTCTAGACTTCATCTATTCAGGCAGCTTGTCTTCACATGACATCATAATCCCCCATCTGTGACATCGTAATTATCACTACAGCAACAGATTGTGATGTCAGGTGTAGGCAAGCAGCCATAGCAGATAGGGCAGAAATCCTGTTACCACACAAATGTCCTTATTAATAAAGAAATAAGAGAGAGGATTGAAGAAAGAAACATATAATATAAATCAAACTGTGTTTAAATATTACATTTTTCTAAAGTTGACCCAGCAGGTTCAGGGGCTATTAAAAGTTTGGCAGGATTCCTGCTTATTCACACACAATGATGGGACTTTAATTGACCCTCAGATGTTAACAACATAACAGCTTGCAGTGACTCAGTCTAAATACAAATTTTACAAGTGACTATTGTCTATTTACTCTTTGTGTACATGCATTTGACTTTTTGGATGTGAGTAATGCACTGCTGACAGCCTTTGGAGGAAAAATAAGACAGGAGCATTTTAACCCTTTTGCTTTAAAATGTGCCATGCATAAAACCAAGTCACCAGGGTGCTGGTGTTGCTAGCTGGGTCACAGTTGTATCTTTCAATTGGTGAGTTATTTCATGACATGGCATTTCTCCAATGTATAGATTTTTTTTCCACACAGCTTCGCACTCCTAAGTTGCAAGGGGATCTTCAGTTCCTCCCCACCTCCTGTGCTTTCTCCTCTCCTCTCCTGCCTCCTTCACTGCAGAATCCTTCATAGATTGCACCCCTATGGTTGGGTTGGAGAAGGAAGACCATCTTCCCCACCCTACAACACACTTCCAGAAATGGGTAGGAGTCTTAAGTAGTGGACTGAGCAGGAGCAGATGAGCAGGGCTTCATATGCCTGCTCCCAATTTTTCCTCTTTTCAGGCCCTTGCCCAAATGGTAGCTTGCAATGGTGGCTAGGTATGCCTGTGTGTGGAGCCTCTGCTGCCAGCCATCCCCTTGTAAGCTGTGCCCACTGCCTTACCATCATGCATGCATGTGCTCGCAGTGTCGGAGAAATGCAACTAGTCCCTTCCCCCCTCCAGTAGAGGAGAACAGTCAAACAGGCATTCAATTCTCTCCATTCCTAGCTGACCCCTAGTGACCCGAGTCATTTAACAAACTTGGGCCACCGGCATGGTGGGAGGTTTGGCATCCAGCATCTCAACCCTCTATGCCACTGGGCCAGCTCAATCATTTGTTCAATTTTGAGAGGAAAGTCTTCCACCAAGCAGACAAACGCGTTGCAGATAGTAGGCTTGTTTTTTGAACATCTGCCAGTGCTCAAGAGCTGCCATTGAGGACTACATGGCAATACTACAGTATGGTAGCATCTCATTTCATGATAACAGAAATTGAACTGAGCAGGCTGACTGCATCCTGCAACAATATATCCAGATTTCACGTGGTGCCCAAAGGTTAATGTGCAAGCAATGTCTTTGGGAAAATTTTGGAGAGCATTATATGTGGATACAATTCAGCTTGTACTACATATATCTTTTACAGATTTCTCTACTCTATTATTTATTTCTGAAGCAATTCCCATGAAAACCAAGATCTTTATCCCTTAGAGTTCATGTGTCTTGATATCTTATTCCCTACTTGAAATTATAATGCTCTGTTTTGACATCACAGTTTGTTGCCATGGGAATAACTGTGATGTCACAAGGAGAGTTGGATTACAGCAGATTAGGAATAAGCAGTCTGACAGAGGGCAAGTGTAGGATACCAGAAAGTACTTTTTCATGGAGATGGTGGTGTAACGGTGGAATAGTCTGTCAGATGAGTTGGTTTTGTGCAAAATAAGTGAAGGGATTCAAAAGTGGGCGGGATAGGTGTGAGGGTTTGTTAATGACCAAGCCAGAAAGGGATGAGAGACAAAGGGTGTAAGGAGTGTCTAGGTCTCTCTAGTTCAACATTAGGCAGGTAGGAATGAGCAGACATGTTGGGCCAATGGGCCTTTTTCTGCCAACAGATTCCGTAATGAACCCTTAATGAACAATTATACAATGGTGTGTGAAAATCCTGCAACCTCATCAGTCAAAACATGTCACCTGACCATGGGTAAATCCTGCATAACCTACGGCTGAGGAATGGTGTTTATAAAAATCATAATTAAACCCATTTTAAATTTATTTTACACATGGGTTCATTGTATAATCACAATAAGGCACTCCAGGTTGTGAGATATTGGATGATTTACCCACTTCTTGTGTGGTTAAGTCACTCGGCTGTGCCTCATGACACACCATGCAAGGCGTGGGTAAACGCCCAATAACCCACACCCTGTTGTGCCTTATTGCTTAACTATCCTCTTTTCTTGCATATGACTTCAGTAATAAATAAGAAATACAGAGCTAATGGGAAATATAAGATGCTCTGTGTCTAGAAATGGGCAAAGTTGGTTAAATTCACTCCACAAATTAATCTGCAAAGTTAGTACAATTTGAGGAGTGCAGATCGATCTGCAAAGTGCAGAATTTCACTGCAAATGGCAGAATTTCACCTGGGAAGCATGGAATTTTGCCCATGAGTGGCAGGATTTCATTGTTTATGGGGGAAATTCCACCATTTGATGGTAAAATTCCACTGTTTGTTATGAAATTCCATAGTTTCACATTGAAAACTTTGCAATTTTGGGCGAAGTCAAAGTTGCTCAGGCCTGGGAAAACTTTGTGAATCTTCGTGAATGCGAATTTCGGCAACTTCATGGCAACTTCGTTGGTGAAGTCAGACTTTGCTGCAACCCGGTCTGTGTCCAAATATTACATTTTTCAAAGTTCTTCTTGAGGTGTAGGTGGCCCTTTAACCCGGCATTGCACTATGAGTTCAAATGTACACGTTCTTTCTATCAGTGCCAAACGTGTACAAATGATTAGCTGCAGTTTTCATCTTTCACAAAAATGCTCCCACATCACTTTTCAGTTTATTGAACATCCCAGACTGTTTTTTGTGCTCTGTGTTCTCTCAGTAAACAACTCCTCTCATTGCCAAAATTCTGTCTGAATCCAGCCTAAAGTGCTTTTGGATATGATACACCTTTCTTGATGGGATAGCTGCCCATGTACACACATGGCCAAAATAGCACCATAAAGAGCTAGTGTACTGTCTGAAATTAATTTACATTCAAAAGTAGTAAAATATTACTTTTTATTTCTGAAATATTTTTTTCCTTTTCCCTGGCAACACATGTGTTGACAGTACTTTTCCTGGAGGCTAACATAGCCAGTTCCCTTCCTCCTCATACATCAGGGTTTTTCAACCAGGGGTCCTAGGCTCCCTGGGGGTCCCCGAGCAATGCACAGGGGGTCCTCAGAGTGAGCAGGAAAATGTTAAATATGAAACTGTAGAAACGGTGTTCAACACTGTCTTGGTGTTTTGGACAGTCTTCCCATGCTCTGCCGTGGCAGCCCCAGCTGCGTTCATGCTCCTTTTTGTAAATAAGTGCTTGGAGGCAAGCAGTTGTAAAGAAAAGAGTCCAGTCAAAACCGGTTATTTGCTTTAATTTGCATTGCATTTCACTCATAGTACCTAGTATGTATCAGCAATGTGCAGAGCAATGTCTTTCACCACATCTCTTTCTCTCCTTCACTCAGTTACAGGTATAAAAGGTGTCATAAAAAATGTATTTAACCTATGCAGAAAGACATTATCCAGACTTGTTCCACCAAATTACACATAAGGAGACTATTCCTGATCTGCAGGGCCATCCAGACTAGCACCTGCAGTCTCCCGGTGGCCATCTTGGATCATCTCTGTGGGATTCAGATCTGGACATTTTATTCACAACTCTCCACTCTTAACACCTCCCTTACCTCCATTTCTTCCAGGTCACATAGTGAATATGGGAGTCAAATTTGGTCTCTGGCCAAAAGTTCTGTGCTCAAACTCCATACCCCATCACCATTTGTGTAAGAAACTTAACCTCCACCCCCCCACACACACCCTCTGTTTGCCACTGTAGTTAGGGGGTCACTGCTACTGCTGACATTCACTCTGGGGGTCCTTGCACACAAAAAGGTTGAAACCCTCTGTCATACATCATCAATCCTATGACCTCACTGTCTGTGACATCACAACTGGCCACAAAGATCCAATCACCTGCTGCAAGATTAGTAACTTGTGATGACACAATAAGTGAGGTCACAAGGCTGATGAGGTATAAAGAGAAAAAATAACTAGGCATGTTAGTTTCCATGTAAAGTACTACTCTTTACATCACTGCTATTACTTTCTGGTAGAAAACTGCTTAATGAGTAAATGGAATAGGAAAAATACTAAAGAAATAAAAAGGAAGAAATTAATACTTTTAAAAATGAATAACATTTTCTGCCTATTTATGATGCTACTAGCTCTTTAAGTTCATTGACAATAATTGCTTACAACGTTTGCAGTAATGAACGGTATGGAAACAATGACCATGTGCGTTTTGTTGTGATTTATGCTGAAATGTATAGTGTCCGTTTGTTGTTCATGTTGCTTGGGACATCACTGAAATGGGGCTTTGTTTCTGCCTACCTTCCTGGGTAAATAAAAATAAATAAATACCAAGCTCACTCTTTACATCTAGACCCTGGGGTGTGATGATATGCCAACTTCCGAACCTTGGTCATGTTGTTCATGGTAAACGAACAGTAGAAAAGGCTTTTCTATTGTATGCAGGCTCACTGACAGCTCTGAAGGCAGCCAACCATAGTGGTGACAGGAGGGCTGTGCCCATCACCATTTTGAGCTGAGAGAAGCACTGGCCACCACGGTGAGATGGGGGGGGGTGCAGGGAAGTGGGATGTCAGCAGGCAGGTCAGGTGGGGGACTGTTGGGGGGCCATCAGACCACCAGGGACTTGTTTTGAAAAGTATGAATGGTGATCAGGGTGGTGGGACCAATATGCAACCAGGGCATATTTAAGAGCTCAGAGGAGTGATCAGGGGGTGGGGGGACCTATTAGACCACCAGGGTACCCATAACACCTCTTGGAGGAGCGATGGGGGGTGGGGGACACATTAGATCACCAGGGTATCCATTACACAGCTCAGAGGAGTGATTGGGGGTGGGGGAGACACACTAGACTACCAGAGAGGATTACTGAGTACTCAGAGGAGTGACCAGGGTTGGGTACACACTAGACCACAAGGGCTTACAATTTCTTCTGTGTCAATGGCACTAAGGGGCTGCTGCCCCAAATGCAAATGAGGCTGTAATAGGCATAAAAATGGCCCCTTATTGCTTTGCATGCCTAGTGGTTCATTTGCATGTTCAGGCTGAATACAGCCCACAGGGGGCTTGATGTTATCTTGTTTCGGGTAGCACTATTCCCTATAGGCTCTATATAGCCCAGGTCCATGTCAGGGCAGAGCACTGGCATTTAGCACTGTGCCAATATGGCCTGATATTCATTCGGATAGTGCTGCTTGTTATCCGACTGAATATCGCAGCAGCTGGGGTGAGCACAGCTGCAAATGCAGCACAAACATTTGAGCTGAGCTTATGCATGTGTCTGAATATGTGGTCCTTGCTGTTACGAGTTACAGCTGGAGCACGGCTTTCTTTACTGGTTTACACTGCAATGCAAGGTAAAAACATGTTTGGTTTAAACTGTTTTTAAAAACAGACTCATGACCCCTGGACCTGAGCTTGAACACATTTTGCAAAAAGATAATAAAACTATGTTTAATGTAAATGCAAAACATGTTTTCTGATTTCAGTCTGGACTATGCTCTGAAAACCTTGCTACAGAGCACCCAGTAGTATGGACGGGGCCTTTGCTGTTGTTTGTGGTAGGAAACACGGAGCACAGCTTAGAAAAGGCATCAGAATTGCATGCAGCAATAAAGAAATTCATTGTCCATGTCAGAATAATAGTCAAGCAGCAAGGGTTTATTCTGAACACTTGGTTTGTTGTGAGGCATAGCGTTACACTATTAGGGAGTGGCTCCCTGAATTCAGGTCATGTTAAAGCATGTTGCAGCCCTTCTGTTTCCTTGCAGGGTTACACATTTGCATCATCTTGATCACAGTACACATTTCTCTCTCTCTCTCTCTCTAGTTCACTTCAGACTTTTTCTTAGGTGTTGCACGCAGCTATTTTTACTGATGTCACATCCATCCCACAGCTTGCCCAGAGCTACATTTTAGACAGTATATTGCACAACAGGATATTGAATCTCGGCACTGACATCAGCAGTGGGGGATTCTGAGACTTCTGGTTAGAACCAATGTCAGCTTGGAAGTCAGCAGGTCAGCCATATATGATCTACTATACCGCAATAATCAGTTAGTAAAAAAAAACAAAGTGCAAATTGGGAGCAGTCTCACACTTGGGTGTTGGGCGTTTAGTGCTGAATGTTCCCCCTTACGTTACTTTTTTTTTTTAGCTGTATCTTTCTCCTTGGCACAGTTGGCATTATATCATGCTGCTGTCCTGCACTCCAGGCTCCACATGCAGACCCTCTTTCCCAGCTTCTTCCATGGCTTACCCTCATGGCGGGGCAGTGGGGAGTCCCCCTAATCTCACTCACCTCAAATCAGATCCGGCCCTGGGAGTTATGCCTCTGTAGCCAGAGCACCAGGATTGCCATCAAGCCACTGTGATCATCTGACTTTTTTCCAATTTACACCCCTTGCAGGAGTGTGGTATGCAATGATGCCTGCGGCAGGGTCACACATGCTCCTGCATGTGCCCCTGCCAAGGGTCTGCCATGCTGCCACATTCTTGTGCCACCGTGCCACCGAGCCCCAGCCTCCGCTAGGGGTCAGGTGTGCACCAACCGCTGATCACCCCCCTCCCCAGAGATGAAGAGCCGTCCGTTGGATGCTCAATCCATCTCCCTGCCAACCCATGCCCATTCCTGAATGTGGGTCACCACCGTGGCATGAAGTGTGGTGTCCAGTGCCTCAGCCATCAGCAGTACCAGGCCGAAAGTTGTTACTTTTTGATTTATTATCCCTTGCTGCTCTTACCTAGTCGACTAATTGAAATGTACATCCTTCAAAACTCTGACAGCTATAGAATACGAGGCTGTGGAATTAGTTCCCTGTCATAAATAGATAGAACTACAACATTTCTGAAGTCCTGAAAGGTTCTGATGAGCCATGAAAAGCTCTGCTAGCTATCTGAAGCTTATCAGAACTTTAAGAACTTTATTGGCTTTTGAAGGTTTAATGTGTAGAACAAATGATTGTAACACATTATTTTAGCCCATAAAGGATTGCCAATAAATGGAAATAATGGTAAAACATCTCAGAGTGCTACTAAATATACTTTGTGTTACATATCTAATTGGTATCTGCCACCCCCAACACAGACACACACACACACACATATGTACACGTTTTGTACAACTGTGGTCATGCACACACGATACCTGCCTCACTGGGGCCTTTCTGCACCACCAGACTTTTTTCTGGACTTGTGCACCACCAGCAACATTCTCTGGGCAAATACCATCTGGGTGAGTATACTGAGCTCCAGAACCATTTGTTAAATGATCCAGACTCTAACAGAACTTGAAGAAAAGGTTCTGATTTGGTTCTTTTTCAGAAACTGGCACAAGAGATTCTGGAAGGTTTTGAGTTTATCAAAACCACTTCACCATTGTTAATCATAGAGTGTTCTTTGCAAATATGTGGGGCTGACAGCATAACCTAGAGGTCAGAGTAACAAGCTGTGCATGAGCTTGGTATATCCAGCAGACCTGGGTTTGATTCTCGTAACCTCCACTTACATACTCTGTGATCTTGAGGAAGTCATTTAACCTCCCCAGTGCCCCTGGGTGGCCCTTGAAAACAAACTCTTGTCCCCAGATCCCATCCCAAGAAGACTCAGACAAAAGATGTGTGGGTGCCCAGTTCGGCAATTAATTTACTTATATCATTTTCCACAATTCACAAAATTCCATATAGCTGATATTTACATATTGATAATAATCACCACATATCATACATACATAACATTTTCAACACTCTTTGTATTCTGTTTACATGATATCACTTCCAATTTGTTTTAAACTCATTAAAATCATTAAACTCATTAAATTTTCCTCCTTCTTCTGCTCCTAGATGTACATCTGGGGGTTGCTTCTTCTTTATTCTCTGCCGGGGTCTGAGCGTACACTCATACCCCTCCATCTTCTTGGTATGTCCAGGGTCTTTTCTTATTATTTCTTTTATCCCCCCCGCCACCCTTTCTAACCTCCCCTCTCACTTCTCTTTCTATTTTCTCCCTGGTTCACTCTTTTCCCCCTACTGTCCACCTTCAGCAGTCCCTAGGCTTCTATGTTCCACCTGCCACAAAGCCTCCTTCCTTCTCTCTCCTTGTCTTCCACGTTCTGTCGGGTGGGTGGGAAAGTCTTCAAGTAGCAAAATTTGTGAGCTCTCCCTCACTTACATCCCCTTATATACCCCTATTACTCACCTCTCTCTCTCTCTCTCTCTCTCTCTCTCTCTTTCTCTTTCTCCCCAGCAAGTTGCTCACTGCCGCCTCATATTCCATGACCTCATAGCCCCTCCTTCTTCTGATCTCACCTAGCTCCACCCATCCCTTCCCTCTCCTCTCCTCCACCCTCCCCATTCCTGCTTCAAACCTGAACCCCCCACACACACACACATTGTCCTGGGCCTGCTGACAATGGGGTCTGCCCCTTTAATAGGGCAAACCACTTTGTGCACAGTGGGCCTTACCTAGTTACCAAAGATTATAATAAACACACACACACACACACACACACATTCACACTGCTGTGTGGATTTTTCAAATTCCAGTAGACTGGCTATATATATAGAAAGTGCTGTATGGAATTTTCTAATTCCAATGGAATAGAATTCCATGGAAATCTGTCAATAGTAGAATTCTGACATTTCAAAAGCAGAACTAGGTTTCCAACATAAACTGTGATTTTTTTGTAGTCTGCAGAAAATTATTTCAGTTTATGTGATCCATGGAAAATTATTCCACATTTCCACAGAAATGCTTTTCAGAATTCCTTGAAATTATACAAGAAATTCTGAAAAGCATTTTGGAAGCAGAATTGCCATTCTGCGCAAATCCCATTAGCAGAATTCCGCATCCCACACAGCTCAACTTATACAGCATCTACATCCCTTTTCTGTCACCTGGGGCACCCGTCCCTAAGCTCCCAACTTTGTCAATAATGTTATTGGCAAACAGAGAAACACTTTATTTTTTTATTTTTATTTATTTTATTTGTTCACCTGGTAAGTACACTGAGCAAAAATTGCACCTTTTCAGAAACAACCTGGAGCCACTCAGGTAGAAGTTACGATGCAGCAATAGATATGGAGTACAATGAATAACCTGTTAGTCGATTTTTGTGAACAGTAGCCTCTATAATCACTCAGCCAAAAGCAAAATCAATTACATCCCTATATTTCCACTGTCCATGTGCCTCAGCCCAGCAGTAACTACTGTAACTACTGCAGCACGTGCAGACACCTTGGAGCCCCTCCCACATATTTACATGCCCAAATTCCTAATTTATCTATTTATTTAGTTTTTGTTGACCGGGTAGGATGCACTAGCCATGGCTAGCCATGGCAATGACTATTTTCAGGCATGACCTGTGAGGTTACAGAGACAATACATAAGAGAAACAGGAGTAGCAGTGAAGTCAATAAAACAATCCATACTTGTACAAGAGGAATACAGTGCAGTGTAGACAATAAAACAATCAACACTTGTACAATAGGAATACAGTACAGACAGGGGAAAAACAACAGGTAATAATTGACTGTAGTAGCAATGTCTAAAGAAAATACAAAAGCAATACAATAAACAGGACAGAAAGGCAACATAGAAGGACAAATCTAGTAGGGTAATACAATGATGACTAAAATATTATAAATGGTCAAAGCAGGATGGATATTGGAGGATAGGGGCAGAAGGGTGACAAGGAAAAAGTGCTGAGCATAATTTTGGGGCAAGATTCTGGTGTGGGTAGTTGGAGGGTGCAGGAGGTAGGGGAAAGACGTAAGGGCTTGGGAGGTTTAAAACAAGCACAGGTGCCGGATTCTGTGAGATGGTCGTGTAGCAGTTTTTTGAAAGAGGCATGGGATGGAGCTTGGCGTATGGTTAGAGGGAGGGAGTTCCAGTGTTGTGGGGCATGACAGGAGAAAGTGCTCACATCTTTGGAAGAGTTGTGCCTGGGAACAAGGACAAGGACATTGGCCGCCAAGTGTAGTCCATAGCTGGATGTTTGGCTAAGGAATAGTCCTGCCAGTGGCTTTGGTGTTTGGGTTCTGATTATGCTATCTATGATTGAGCCATACGCATAGAGGCAGATGGGGAAAGGCAACGCAGTTCGGAGTAAAGGAGGCAGTGGTGTTTCAACCGGTGTGAAGCGGTAGCATAGCGACAGATATTGTTGTAAGTGATATCCCATATGTTAACCTTTAGAGTACTGTTATGAAAACCTCAGGCAATGACAGCTTAACTAGAACATGAACAAGTAGTCTGACTGTGCTGCTAAGGTATGATAATGATGAATAAATGCATTTTGTGTGCAAGCATAAGAGCATCACACAATACCATATAGTCTGGTATTCTGGTTTTCAGGAAAGATTGATTCTACTGGGAACACAAAGATCTCATCAATGTATACATTTTAAAGGGTCATACCATGCTCTGAGACAGGTACCTGCTTTTTTCCTCTTTCACAACATGATTATATACCAATTTGCACTGTTTGATCTGGCCAAATCTGCATACCGTAGCATGAAAAAGAGACTGACAACTATTCATGCAAATCAAATTGAACTTGTAAAAACCATCAGGTTAATAACATGGAAGCGCAGTAGTGGCATAACATCAACTAGAACATGTACTGAATTTTGATTTTCCTTTCTTATTAGCAAAATGTCTATCTTTGTTTTGATTCTACTGGGCCTTGTTTGATTTCTTGGGTATTTCAGGGTGAGTGAAGACTAGCTGGAGGACCTGAAAACTGCCTTCTCATTACATTATTAGCCCACATCACGTAATCATAGTGTTCAATGACCTTTATACAAGTCAAAAATGCTGATCAAACTTCAGTGAAGTATTTTTTTTTTTTTGTTAATTTAAAGAACCCTGATAACTAGTGATCACCTTTTCTATGGTAATTCTACCTACATTTGCCCAGTTCAAAGACTGGGCCAAGTTAGTGCAGCCAGATTTTATTTGTCTAACTGAAACGTGGCTCAGTCCACTCATACCTGTTACCACTATCGCTTGCAAGCCTCTAAAATGGTGCTCAAAGACCTAACCAGGGACTGTGAATGCCTAACAATAAAGCTTTTGATAGGGCAAGGGCAGAAATCTCTTGCCATCCTCTCTGTATGTATCTCACCAGGTAAACTGAATCTGGGCATAGAGTTACTTACTCTCTACTTCAAGCAGATTCACCAGAAATGGTCATTGAGCATTGTAGGACTACAGTGTGACAGTAGGTGGGGAACATGAACAGACTAGGTGGGCCAAGTGGTCTTTATCTGCTGTCAAATTCTATTTTTCTATGATCAATTGTAAAACAGATACAATGATGCTACTTGACTGGGTACTAGTTACACACCCTGATAGGGTTAGATTTGTCAGAGTTCTGGCTGATACCTGAAGTAAGCACTCCTCAATACAGTGTCTATGGGCAGTTAAACAAACAAGGCTACCTCCCCAGATCACAGTCAGCTGAGTCCTAAACAAAATGAAGGGGCCTGAATTCAAATCTCACTTGGCCCAAATTGATTAAAGCTTCTTTGATGTCATTTTTGATATTGACTTGGTGCTAGAATTCTTTGTCTCCGAGTTCACACATGCCTGTGATAAATGTGCATCCTTTCAACAAATGCAAGGCAAAATGAACACCATCCAGATAGATTATCTCTGAACTCCTTGCCTGCATAAAGGATAGGGACAATCTGTGGGCACTAGCCAGGAAAACAGGGTCCAATGCCCACCTGCAAAGGTATAAGGAAGCCCACAATAAGTACACCGCTATGATTAAAAAGGACAACTCTGACTTCTATAAGTCCAGCAGACCCAGACTGGAGCAATGGCAAAAGAGTCTGGGACTATGACTCAGAGCTCCCTGGCAAGGGAGTTAAAACCACTTCTCAAATGCTTATGATGCATGGTCAAGAGGTCCTTGTTCCCACTGAAATTGCCAATTATTTCAACACAGCTTTTATTGACCTCAGTTCTGTCATTCCCACTAAACCTGACCAGATCCCCTGCAAGGAACCACATCTTGAATCCTCCCAGAGGGTGTGCTCTGGACCAAGGTACCCTCCACTCCACTTTAAGGCTGTTTCAGTCAAAGACACCTTGAAGTGCATCAGTAGGATACTTGGCAAAACTATGTGTGGAAGTGACTGGGTTGATATGAAACTTCTTGCCCTGGTGGTAAAGGAACTTTCACACTCCATTTCTAGAATTTCTAACTTTTCCCTGTCCCACTTGCAATTCCCAGAGAAGTGGAAAGTCACACTGGTTACACCAGTTTTCAGAAGCAAAGACCACATTAGCCTTGCTAATTACAGACCCATTTCTGTTCTCTCCCCCCTCCATTCCAAGATCCTCAAGAGACTATCTCTGACCAACTTATCACATACCTTGAACAATACAGTGTCCAGTGTGTACAGCAGCATGGCAGCTACTCAGTACTGTTGTAATACACCAGCTATGTTCATGAGATGCTTGACAGTGGTAACCTAGTCAGAGATACATAATATATATATATATATATATATATATATATATATATATATATATATATTGGCTCTATGCATGATGCCGATGCACCACACAAACGGTGCATTGGCATTATTTTCATGAATGCTGCCAGAGCAGGAACACATGGCATTCACAAATGGGTGCAAACCAGATACACGCCTGATCCTCTGGCTGCGCAGACAGCAGTGTGCCAGAAGGGGGGCCTGTACTATGCGTCATTTACAAAAGCGCATAGTGCTGGCTGCGGGGGGGGGGTGTAGGGACGAGCAGGTTGCAGCAGGGGGAACCCTACCTTAACCACGATGCATGCCAGACTCACGTGCACACATACAGGCCCTCACCAGTCCCGGGAAGGGAGCACACCCTACAACACAGAGAGCCACCACTGATTCCTGCATCAGAGAGCTCCCCCAGCACCAGTCGACAGGCTAGTATGCCCCCCAACCAGCGCACCACACAGGTCACCCTCATCTCACACTGCTCAACATCAGAGCCCCACCCTCCCCCAATCGTGTGTGCCGGCCCCCACAGTGGTGGAAAGTGTAACCCCCCCACACATGACACTGCCTCAACCATAACACAGAGTGCTGTGCCTTGCCCACAGGTCCATATTGACCACTAGTGCAGTCCACTGTATGTTCCCTGTCAGTTTGGCAGTACAGTACATGTCTGTATATGCAGCAGGCAGACTCTCTACTGGGTGTTACAGCCTGGGAACCTTTGGCAGATCAGAATCTTGACATCTGCCGGCAGCTGTGGTGGCATGCAGTGGGCCATGACACTGACACCGTTCAGCAGGTACGGGGACTGAGGCGGTGCCATTGGTGCTTTTGGGGGGTTTTGGGGGAGCGTCAGAACATTGGTGACAAGGCTGTGCCGTGTGTTGATGAGGGTGTTACAGCAGGATGATGGGATGGTGCTGCCCTGTGTGTGGCTGGATGGAGTAACAATGTGTTTGGGGTATGGGGGGTTGCAGGTATGGCAAAGGAGCCTGGGCGCCCTGGTCTAGGTGCCTGCAGTGGGCATTCACACACCCGAACCCATGCTGTTTTGTGCAAGGGATCCACTGTGGGACCCATGCCCAGCATCCAATTGGATGCCCAGCTGGTCCACAGCTCCGCCCCCCTGCTGCTCTGTGCACCAGGGGGGCATTCCCACAGACAGGTTGTGGCCATTGTGAATCCCAGCTTGTGTACACCTGTTCACAGGTGCATAGCTGCGTGGGAGGGTTACATGCTTTTGCCATTTAACTTACACCCATTAGTGCATAGGGGCCAGTGACATTACTAAAGCTTATGACCTGGTCAACCACAAGCTTCTACTTAAACTCCTTGGCCTGGGTTTGTCACAGAACACAGTTGACTGGTTCCATAGTTATCTCATCAATTGTTCTCACAGTGACAATTGATAAATCTTTTTCCAACATTAGTGGTGCATCTATTGATGTCCCCTTGGGCTCCTTCCTGGGCTCACTCCATTTTGGCCTCTTCATAAATCAATTGCCCAATGCTTGTCAGATTGCCAGTGTACGCCACTATGCCGATAATGCTGTCGTCTATTCCAAAAACCCCGACAGTGACAACTTTATCGCTGTTCTTTAAAGTAACTTTAGGTCACTTGAAAGATGGTTCTCCAACAATAAAAAAGCTGGTCCTCAATTACAAAAAGAGATACCATGCTCTTCTCTAGGCTCCCACAGAAGAGGAAGGTTCCACCCTTTGTCATCTGAAATGGCCAAGGTCAAAACTTTGAACAAGTGGAGACCTTCAAATACCTTGGAGTAACTCTGGATGACATCTTATCTTTTGTTGACAATCTGGGGGCCATAGTTAACAGAAGACTAAGTGCCTTATACAATGACAGGAACAATCTCACTTGGAATGCTAGACACTTTATTGTGGCCAGCTCCATTCTATCACTTATAGGTTATGGGCTCCCTGTCTGTGCTGCTGCCTATGACACGGTGTAAACAGAGTAAAGAGGATCTGTAATTTAGTGTGCCACTTTGTATTTGGTGCAGATAACACTCTTAGTTGTACCATCTACAGGCTCACTAGTTAGCTATCTTTACCCAGCAGAATAACAGTCCAGACCTGTTCGCTAGCCACAAAGGCACTCTTGGGCCTAACACCCCCTTCTTTAACAAATTGCTTCCACGCTGTCTCCAGTCAGTGCAACACCAGGAACATGGCCAGGAATGCCCATACCTCCTTTCTGGCATACTCAGCTGGGCAAGCAGTCATTTGTTGTCAGAGCTGCTAACTGGTTAAATGAATTGCCTAATACACTACTAAATTAATTTATTTAAAAGTTTAACCAGGAAATACATACTGAGCTTATAACAGTTTGTTTCCAGATGTGTTCTGGGGGAGAGGAGAGAAGGAGATAGCTAAACAATATAATTAGTAAAAATACAAGCCATCAGATACAATGATATAGAAATACAAGCAAAAACATAAATATTATAGGCAATTTAGTAATGAAGTTAGACAATATAAAAATCTCATATGTAAAGAAGGAAAAAAGCAGTGAAATAGCATGAACAGGGCAAAACTAGAGAGGGGGACTAAGACAACTAGTAGCAAGTAATGAAGGAGTACAAGAGCAGAGGGTCATAGACAATTGCAAGAAGGATAACAAAAGCCATAAAGAAAATACTTTAGGGAGGAAGGAGAAGAGGCAGAATAAATTGAAAGAGTTAGAGAGGACCAAAATTTAAGAAAACAGTAAGAAAAAGCAGATTGATCAGCAGTAGATTTTCTAGAAGGAAGAGAGAGAGAGAGAGAGAGAGAGAGAGAGATAGAGAGAAGAGAGAGAAAGAGAGAATGGGAAATAGTGTTACGGAGAGGGCAGAAGGAAGAGGGAATAGTTGGGATCTAAGACAGGAGGGAAGGGTGCTGATCCAGAATTTGGATATGAAAGAGACACAATGGGAAAAGTACCTAGCATCAAAAGTGGAGACAGAAAGAAAAAGGTGGTCCAGTCTGGCAAGGGAGGATTTAGGGACACTACTGTAGACTAGGTCACCATAGTCAAAGATTGGAAGGATCATTTTTAATACAATTTTTCAGTGGGCAGGGAGCAGAATACTCACTTTATTCCTATACAAAGCACCTAGCTTAGGGCAAAGCTTACGGTAAATTGCATCAATATGCACTGAGAAATCTAGATACCAGTCAAGGCAAACCCCGAGGTACTTAAAGGAAGAAGCATCTTTAATCTTAGCACCATCAAGTGTATTAAATAATGGTAGAGAAGTAAGTTTGGCAAGCCTCTGATGAGTTCCAAAAGTCCTTATGATTTTTTTTGGCATTAAGAGAGAATTGGTTAGACTTGAACCAGCACTGAACATTGTCAAAATTCAATTGAAGCTGGGAGGTAAGGTCACAGGGAGAGGAGCCAGATGAAAAGAGGACGGTGCCATCAGAATACATATGAATGGATGCAGGAGAACAGACAGAGAGTAGGTCATTAAGGAATATGGAAAAGAGAAAAGGACCCCAGACAGACCCTCAAGTTTAATCAGATAAAGAGATCTCTGTGGTCTGCCACTGCAGTTCAATACAAACATAACCGTTAAGCAGTATTATTTGGTTTCTCACTGTACATAAACTGTGACTTTCTATACAATGATCAGTATAGATTTTTTCAGAATTTATGTAATTGTTCTGCCTCAAGTGCTTGGAGCCTGACTCGACTGCATTTCCACTGAAACTGCTTATTGTACTTGCAATGTTTTTCGTGACTATGTATTTGATGTGAAACCTTTGTAAATGAGCACGTGTGCTCAAAGGTTATATCTGGAGTTTTCAATAAATAATTGAAAGACGCATGCCTGTTGTAATGTGGGGGAAGAGCTCCTCCCCCACATCCTATTTAACATCGAAGCTCCATCGCTCTGCTTAGAGCGAGTCGCACTCGATTCATCGGCGTGTGGCTGGTTGGCTTCCCGCCTCCTCACTCCTCTTCCTGGTTGTGTTTGTTTTCTCCTGCTCTGTCCTTTCTCCCTTTCGTCATTGCCTTGCTTGTTCCCCATCTACCCTGTTTTCTCCCTCCCGCGCTCCATTCCCCTCTCCTCCGTTGCTTCTTGCTTTTTTTGGGGCTCTTCTGTCTGTCAGTACTTTGCCACTTGCTCCTTCCACTGTTGCATTGCTTCCTTGTAACTGAGTTTACATATTTTATTTTCAATGCATACCATTATTAGGAAGGGAACGGCATCTGCTTGTCTATGATGGCGGATAAACCACGTACTTCAAAGGACACACACTACATCAGCGGGACTAAATATTCACTGAATGCAGAATTCTGACGGTGAAATTAGCATAGAATGACCATTCTGCCAGTGGAATTTCTGGTGGAATTTCGCTGGTTCTTTTGCGGAATTCTGCCTGCTGTGATCCATGGAATAATATTCTGTGAAACAGCATTTTTTCCATGAAAAATCATTCTGCAACCGTTTCCGCAGAAAATATTGAGATCCGCAGAATAATATTCCACAGAACAGCATTTTTTTTTCGGAAAATTATTCTGCAACCAGTTCTGCAGAAAATATTGAGAAATGTTTCAGAAAAACTCATTCCTCATTTTTCAGCAGCAAAATTCCACCATTCTGTTTCCAGTGAAATTTGGCAGAATTTTGAAAATTTCATAAATGTTTGTTTCACTGGAATTAGAAGATTCCACACAGTAGGCTGTTAGTTAACTAGGATCTGCAATTTATCCATTAGGTAGGGAAATGAGCAGACTAGGTGGGCCAAGCGGTCCTTATCTGCCTTCAAATTGTATGTTTCTATGTGTCTATGTTTCACTAGAGTTGTACTGATTACCATAGTTCTAATAATATAATACATAGATACATAGACAGTGTCGGCAGATAAGGGCCTATGGCCCACCCACCCTGCCCATTTAAGTTTCTAAGTTCAGTTTATGTTTTCCAAGAAGTCTGCTGCCCCTTACCCCTGACCTCCAGAATTCCTTTATGTCTATCCCATGCATTCTTAAATCCCGTGATTGTATATATATTGTATTGTAATAGTATATGGTTGCTCCTTATTGTAGCTAGAATTCAAAATACTGTACCAGAAAAATATCTTGTAAGACAGTTCAACGGTCAAACAAGTAATTGTAGTACAGTAGCTATGCCATATTATACTGCAACAACTTTTACGTTCTATGTCCGAATAATTACGAACATCAGCGCTCAATACCGGATAAACTTTCACTTCAGCATCTGTTTTTTTTCAGCTTTTGAAATATAATGTGCTTCTCATCAAAACCAAAAAAGGATTTCTGCCAAAATTCTGCTTTCTATGATGTCATCAACTCCCTCAATAGAAACACAGCCTTGTGCACTGTTCCCTATCCATTATTCTATATGTGATGTAAAGCTCTAGACCCATCAAGTTCACCCCCACTGTACCTTTGCTTCGTATACGGGAACAAACAAATGCACTGTCCAAACATATACTAATTCATAGGGATTTCCCACTCACCCTGCTTCTCTGTAATTCCATTGGTAAGCAGCCGTTTATAGGCCAGTGTCAGCTTCATGCCCTCAGTCTCCACTGGTAGGCTGTTCCACAGGTTCCATAGGGTCACACTCTCTGGAAGAAGAAGTACTCCCTAATGCTGCCCCTGAATGTAACATCTTTGAGCATCAGAGCATGTCTCCGGGTCCTGCTGGAGCACACCTGATCAAACATCTCTCCCTGTTTGACTCTGTCGCTACCCTTCAGTGTGCAGAAGATGAGCTCAAGTCCCCCATCTGTCCCTTTTTCTCCAGGTCGAACATGTTAAGGAAACTCAGCCAGCAATAACCCACAACAGGGCATGCATTTTGTAAATAATAAGCCATGACAGGGTGTGCATTATTAGAGAATTAATGTGTGCCCCGGGTGAACTGGAAGGCATGAGGCCAACAGCCGAGTGACTTACAGCACACTCAGGAAGTGCATTAATTCTCACAAAACTGATGCCCTAGAGTGGGTTATTTCACTTATATAATGGAAAATGTTTTTTTCTAATGGAACAGAGTTTATCTTCTTTTGGCTAGGTTGTTGCCAGTTATAATAGGTGAGTTTGTAACAAAGGTTATGTGCCTTTGAATGAAGCTGAGAACTGCATTTATTTTGATGGAACCTATGCCCTGTTGTGAGTTTCTGTGTTTAAAAAGTGGAAAAAAATATTTTAAAGGAAAAAGGTTTTAATTTTATTTAGTTAACCTGTTGCTAGGTAGATTAGGGAAGGTTAGTTATGAACTGTGCAGCTTCTAGGTAGTCAATGGTCAGGTGCTGTGTTTTAGCCAATGAAGCTGTTTGATTTGGTCAGTTTATACTCCATTTTATAACTGGGTTTAGTGCTACTCTACATTATTTTGGGGACGGGGCATCATTTCTCATCACTGACCAGTACAGTAGCTACTGATTTAATTACATTTAAGATAGTATTCTGTACTTTAAGACAACAACAAGCAGAAAGTTTTAATCTATGACAAGGCTTGGAGAGCTTTTTGTGGCATATTAGAACTTCAGCACCTTTTCTGGTTCTGCCTTCTCTAAAGTGAATCCCAGACTGATCCTCCCATCAGTATAGGAAGCCTCTTGAGATGATTAGATTTTTCTTGGAATTTACAGTGCTTTTTTGGTCTACTTTCACAGACCTTTCATTCCTGGTAGGCAGGGTAAGTCAACCATATACTGTTTGTATTTGCCATAAAATCAGTGCAATCAGTTATGTAAGCCCCAGGGAATGACTGGATTGCTTTATAAAATATTCCTACCAAGAATCTTACAAAAATAAACCCATTACTGAGATGCATAACTTCCAGTACACACGTATTCAGCCTGCTTGACAGGTGACTTGACTTAGCACACATATTTTTTTCCCTCTGCCAATTAAGGATCTGTGTTCTTATTAACCCTTGCTGTGCTGCAGATTGATATATCTGCCCAGAATCCCTGTATGTTCTAATTCTGTCGGCAGTCTAAAGTTACTCCCACGGTAGACTTTACTGGGGAAAGGAAGCATTCTTCATGGCCGGCCTCATTCAGATGTTCCCTTTTGGAGTCATAAAGCCTAATTCTGACTATTTGTGACTTAACACAAGTTCTAATTAACATGATTCATTTGAGTACTTTCCAAAATTCTATGGTGATTATGCCCCCTAGTTTCATATGCTGTAAATATTATTCTGAGTCATTAACAAGGACCAGGAGAACAGATCACAGAGTTATTTTATCCCCTCTCTCAACAGACAAACAATTAAAACTAATTTGATTTGAGAGCAATATATTGAAAATATTTCAAAAGCACAATTGTTTCTCTGCCTATACATCAACATATAAGCAATAGACAACAAAACTTACACAGAGTCCATGAATAGGTATTAGGGGAAGAATTCCTATTATAGGTATATCACCTGCACCTTGAGTTCAAACTTACAAGAGTTTTTTTTTTTCTATCCAGCTTTGGCCTTCTGCATTTAACTTCTTAGATCGAGGGAGCACTCCCAACCAACTGGAGTGATCCTTTCCTCTTCGTATAAGACACTCTTATTCTGTGAAGAGTGTTTCACGCACAGCTGTACGGGAAATGGGCATGTTCCGGTAAGGTTTTTGAAAAAAGATATTATTGATCAAGCTTGTCAATAATATATTAATATGGGTGACAAGATCACTCCTATAGTTGTAAGACTGGTCTCACTTGCATTCTTTGGGTATTAGAGTCACTCACCTTTGGGTCACTGTTCTCATACCCTAAGAATGTATTGAGACCACTCTTATAACCATAAGAGTGGTCTTGTCACCCATATTAACATTTATTATGATTTTGGTGGTGCCTGGCTTAGTCTCATTATGCATCCAATAAGCCATGACAGGTTGTTGGTAGCCCTGTCACAACTGTATGCTCTAGGGGCATAATAAGACATGAGGCTGCAGGCTGAGTGCTTTTTGGCCCTGGTAGAACAGCTATAGGACAACAACCAGCAGCCTGGAGTGTCTTATTGCACTTGTAAAATTATTAACAAAGTAATTAAAAAGTAAAAACATTTAGAACTATTAAAAAATACAAAATATGTTTAGTTTAAATGTAAAATAGTTAATCTGCCATACGGAGCCACTAGGAGGAGCTGGCAGGTTTACTGTGTGTGTGTTCTAGCTGTTGGCAGGAAATGACTGCCTTGTAAAACCTGAACATTCTAAATGGTTGCAAGCAGACTGACTTCACCTGCACTGTGCTCAGGTGGGCAGCACTTGTTTTTCACTCTTGGCAGGGGTCACACTATGCAGAGCTGTGAACCAATCAGGTTGCAGAATTTTCCCTACCAATTTTACAGCAGTCTTTTAAAATTTGTTCTTAAAAAGATACATAGTCATTCATATAGGTCAAACTTGGACTATTAGGGCCCTAACATTAAAAGGATAATACCCCGTTTGCATCCCAAATTTTCAAAGGAGTGGCCCTGTGCCTTGGATTCAAGGGGATTCATGGTACTAGCAGCACACTGCTGTGTATTCAGCAGTGGATGCAGCTGGCACAGAGATTAAGTCCACTTAGATCATTTTTTTTTTGTCCAAGCAGTCAGGCAGGATTTGGAATCGCTTGCCTAATGAGGTGCCTTCTAGCAGCAGTCTAGATATTTTTAAGAGGAAACTTGACTTTATATTATTGAACGAAAGGCCTGATTGGTCCCATTAATGTCGGTAGACGGTATTAATGGACACATAGCCTTCTTCCGTCTGTGCAGCCCAGTATGAAACCCAGTATAAGCAGTCCTATTATTTAGTTGCAGCTCCCGGAGGCCACAAGCTGCCAGAAACCACAGAACAGCAGTTACTTCTGTGCAATGCAATGCCCAGTAAGAGAGCTTTCACTGTCTTGTAGAAGCCCTTGAGTCTGATTGTCAGTGTCCTTCATGGTGACTATACCTAGCAGTAAATCAGCTTTGCACACACTGATCAGATTTAGAAAATAAATGTTTCCCTTACTATAATTATCTGATTTTCTCCTATATCCACTGTGCAGTGTAGTATAGTACCATTACTGGTAAGGGGAGGAAAGAACATGCCATTTAAAGGGATCTGGTCTCCTCCTACTGTATTGGCACTTAACTGCACAGTTAACCTTTCCTGTAGATAATTACATTCTTACTGATGCATGCATGGGTGGACGTTAACTACCGTGTTTCATTTTAGGGAAGCTAGCCATCAGTTCCCTAACTTTGCACTGCAGCTAAGTTGCAATTGATGGGGCTGGGATACATTGTGATGTGCCATGCCCAGCCCGTGTTTGCTTCCTTTCTGTTCTTTACTGTTGTGTCTTGCTTTTTTGGGGTTCTGTCTGTCTGGTCTTTAAATCCAGCTCTGAATATATACCTCCCCCATACTGTGCCAATATAGGTGCCCCAATTAGTGATAGCATTGTTTGCAAGTCATTTACATACATTTCAGTTGTCCCTCATTTACAGAGACATCCCTGATTTTGCCTCAGAATTTTACTCCCTCCCTCCTGTCATATATGTTTCCATCGCAGAACAGTAGGTATTGTAAACACAAAATAATGTAATACAGTGCATTTGAGTTCTTCTTCATAAAGAAATGCTTTTTGTACTAAGCTCCTTTGTCTGCAAGCTTCCTGGCTAAATTTTACCAATGTTTAAGACCTGTCCCAACTTTTGGTCCTTTGTCCCTGATTTTTTTTCATATGTAATTTCTAGGTTTTTGAGGGTTTTCTCCTGATCCCTTACTTCCATGCATCCCTGACATAGCATGTGCATGTGGAGGCACGCACGAGCACGCCCTTCCAGTCACACCATTGACTGCCTGCGCCAGCACCAAACCTCCATTTGGTGATGGTGGGACTACGGGTGGGCGACCCCACCCCTTACCCTGGAGAGGAGAGGAGAGCCAACACTCCATCCTGCTCCCACCCCACCCGTGCCAGCACCCGGTGACCCGAGGTTGTTCCCAAACCCAGGTCACCGGTGTAGCATGAGGTGTGGTGTCCAGCAACTCAACCCTCAGCGCCACCGGGCCAGCCATCCCTGATTTTTCTAAGCCTTGTCCATGATTTATGAAGCAGGATGTTGAGAGGTATGTTCAGTGGCTCCTAACTCCAGTTCTGCCACTGTACTTGCATTAAGTTGCTACTTGGATTAAAAACTGAGCACAGTGAAAAGTGGCTTCATTTTCATCATTGTCATCTGCCCTGGAAGCACCCTATCTTCACCAGGAGTCACTGACGTATTGTCACTGATGACATCACTGGTTAAAACACCTATACTTCATGCCACCACCAGCTCCAGAGCACAAAAGGAAGCTCATTACTAGAAGTCTATCTAGTGCTAATGAATGCAGTAAAGCCGTAATATCAGGGATATAAATGCCCACCCTTACCCCTGACAACATCCTCAGGTCCCGCAATCACAATGTATATAAAATCTGACTCAGGGTTCAACTAGGACCCTCCGAATCTGTAATCTACCTTTTGGTCACAGCTTAGACCAAAAATCCCCATCAGGATCCTTGACACAATGTGTATACTGTACCTATGTATAATACCAATATATGTTATGTTTGTTCTTTCTGTACTGACGTGGAGCCTTTGCAAAGGAATCTATGACTCAAAGGATTGTAATTCCAATTCTCTTCAATAAATAAATAAATATGTCTGTGTGTGTGTGTGTGTGTGTGTGTGTGTGTGTGTGTGTGTGTGTTTTACTGTATTGCAAAGGCTTAGCAAATGGCAGACACATGATTGTACTAAGTAGTCACCTAGAAGTATTTCAGACGACTCATTCCCCTATCTGGCAATTATCTTAACATACTAACACACTAAACTGCGCACAAGGTTTTATCCATGTCTTGCCAAGACCTTTGGTTGAAGAAAAGATCTGCTTCAGCTAGCCTTGTTCCCAGCTGAGGTACTACTGTTAACTTTTACACAATGATACAAAATGTATATAATAGCAATACATATCCCCCGCTGTTGTTAAACTGCAGTCCACGTGAATCCAACGATTCTTCAACTGTGTGCTGCTACTCAATATCCCATGTGGCATATTAAAAGTTTATTGTAAGAGCAAAGCCTGTGTACCCATTAATAACAGACTGACAATAGACAACATCACATAAGCAATGATTATAACATTACCATTACAGCTTAGTGTTGATTTCACAAGGTATTCAAGTACAGACATTCCCCAGACAGAAAGCTTGAAGCAGGAAAACATTTTCTTTCATACAGTTTTTAACCCCTTTGGTAGCTCATGGGTCCCGTCCCCACCTCTGGCAACCACCTCCCCCAGAACTACCTGGAGATGTTTCCCCATGGCTTGCCCACTGTGGCGGGTCTAGAGGTGAGAGGGCCATTCCCCTTCCCCCACAGAATGTACATCCAGAGAGGTGGTGCGGGTCCAGAGAGACATGTAGGGTGTCACATAGCCCACAGGTCTGTTTTTTCCATTTTCTCCCTTCCCCTTATAGTCACACCATAAAGGAGTGCACTAGATGCACAAACTATGGAACTGCAGCCCTTTCCACAAAATCTCTTGTACCCGCACTACCACCTGGCCTCCACACAATGGCAGGTATAGGCTGAGACGGCTTGTCACCCCTTCCACAAAGGAGGACAGCAGTCCTTGAGACGCTTGATCCTCTCTCCCCTGGCCAATCCCCAGCAGCCTGAGTCTGTTCCCAAACCTGGGGTGCTAGCATGGTGGCAGGTGAGGCAGCAGTGACTCAGCCCTCTCCATCACTTGGTAGGCTCAGGAAAATGTTTTGTGAAGTCACAACGAGAAGAAAATACCATTTTAGCAGCTGTCTCTCTCTCTCTCTCTCTCTCTCTGTATCATTATCATCATTCTCTTTGTCCTTTTACAAAACAGAAGGTACATCCAATGAAGATAATCTAGCTTACTGTATTAACACATAGAACTCAGTTTATGAAGTCTGACTTGAACTTGTCGAATACATGACCCAGTTAAAGACAGACAACTGGAAAAAAAACAAGCATTTGTCAATGCCAAATGTTAATTGCGTTGGTGTGTTGAGCTCGCTGACTGCCCCTCTGTCACTCGCTCAGTGTGTTTCTCCCAGTGCTGCAGGCTGCTCTGTTCTACTGGGCTCCTGCCTGCCTGTGTTGGCACCTTGTTCTGCCCTCTAAGAAATCTGCAGCTGTCCTGACAGAGCTGCATTGAGGTGGCTCACTCCCCCTCTCTCAAGCGCTCATTCTGTTTCTCCTACCGCTGCAGGCTGCCCTTTTGTACTAGGCTCCTGCCTGTCTTGGTGGCTTTTTCGGCCCACGAAGAAATCTGCAGCAGTCCCAACACAGGTCTGTTGAGCCTGCTGACTCCCCCTCTCTCACTCACTCATTCCGTTTCTGCTGGCGCTGCAGGCTGGCCTTTTCTATTGGGCTCCTGCCTGCATTGCCGCCTCCTTCTGCCCACAAAGAAATCTGCAGCAATTACAATACAGCTCTGTTGAGCTTGCTCACTCCCCCTCTTTCACTTGCTCATAGTGGTTTTCCCACCACTGCAGGCTGCCATTTTGTACTTGGCCCCTGCATGCATTGCTGCCTTTTTCTGCCCACAACCAAACCTGCAGCAGTCCCAACAGAGCTCCGTTGAGCTTACTCACTCCCCCTCCCTCACTCACTCATTCTGTGTCTCCTGCCGCTGCAGGCTGCCCTTTTGTACTGGGCTCCTGCCTGCGTTGCTGCCTTTTTCTGCCCACAAAGAGATCCGCAGCAGTCACAATAGAGCTCCATTGAGGTCGCTCACTACTGCTCTGTCACTGGCTCGTTCTGTTTCTCTTGGCGCAGCTGGCTGCGCTTTTGTGTGGGGCTCCTGGCTGCATTGTCACCTTTGTCTGTCCACAAAGAAATCCGCAGCTGTCCTGACAGAGCTCCGCTGAGGTCCCTCAGTCTCTCTCTCTCTCATGCGCTCATTCTTTTTGTCCTGGCGCTGCGAGCTGCCCTTTTGTATGGGGTTCTTGCCTGCATTGGCGCCTTTGTCTGCCCACAAAGACATCCGCAGCAGTTCTGATAAAGCTCCACTGAGCTCACTCAGTCCCCATGTCTCACTCGCTCATACTGTTTCTCCCACCGCTGCAGGCTGCCCTTTTGTACTAGGCCCCTGCCTGCATTGACGCCTTTTTCTGCCCACAAAGAAATCTGCAGCAGTCCTGACAGCGCTCGGGTGAGTTCGCTCACTCCTCCTCCCTCACTCGCTCTCTCATTCTGTTTCTACTAGTGCTACAGGCTGCACTTTTGTACTGGCTTCTTGCACTGGGGCCTCTATCTGCCCACAAACAAATCTACAGCAGTCCCGACAGAGCTCAGTTGAGCTCGGTCACTCCCCCCCCCCACTGGTTCGATCTTAATCTGTCCCAAACACTGATTTCCCACAGCGACCATGCAATTCTCTGGCAGGAGTGCAAAAACATATTTTAGCCAGGATATGGAAAATGACAGCTGTACTGTTCCTAAGGAGGTGTGAAAAAATGCCACTGTTGAAAATGTGGCGCGAAAATATTACAAATTTGCGAAGTTACAAGAGTGCGTGGAAGCAGTTCAAAGCACGCTTGTAACCCAGTCATGTTATGGAGTTTCATCACCAAATTTTCAACATAGGGATTTTAGGACCTGTGCTCATGAACACTGCCACTGTCATTGTCTTAATATGTCCCGAACACTGATTTCCCACAGTAACCATGTTATTCTGTGCCAGAACTGTGAAAACACATTTTGGTCAGGATGTGAAAAATGACTGCTGTACTGCTCATAAGGAAGTGTGAAAAATTGCCACTGTTGAAAATCTGGAGTGAAAATATTACAAATTTATGAAGTTACTAGTGTGCGTACAAACTGCGCAACACACGCTTGTAACACAGTCATTTTATGGAGTATCATTACCAAATTTTCAACATAGGCATTTTATCTACTCATGAACAGTGTCACTGTCATTTTCTTAATCTATCTCGAACAAGGATTTCCCACAGCGACTGTGCTATTCTGCACCTGAAGTGCGAAAACACATTTCAGCCAGGATGTGAACAATGACAGCTGTACTATTCATAAGTAGGTGTGGGGAAATGGTAATGTTGAAAATCTGGAGTGAAAATATTACAAATTTGCGGAGTTACGAGCGTGCGTGCAAACTGCGCAACACATGCTCGTAACAGTCATTTTATGGAGTATCATTACCAAATTTTCAACATAGGCATTTTAGGACATCTACTCATGAACAGTGGCACTGTCCTTTTCTTAATCTGTCCCAAACATGGATTTCCCACAGCGGCTGCGCTATTCTGCACTGGAAGAGCGAAAACACATTTCCACCAGGATGTGAACGATGACAGCTATAATGTTCACAAGGAGGTATGGAAAAATGTCAATGTTGAAAATCTGGTGTGAAAATATTGCAAATTCGTGAATTTACGAGCATACGTAGCAACTGCACTGTGCATGCTTCTAAAACAGTCATTTTTTTTATTTTTTCCACCAAATTTGCAACATAGGCTTTCTGAGAGCCCACCTCATGAACACTGGCATTGTCATTTCATTAATCAGCACCGAAAGATGATTCTGCACAGTGACCACAAAATCACCTTTCTGGCCCGATTAACACCATGACAGATCGAGAATTCATGAGGAGGGGTCCCAAAAACCCCATGTTGAAAATTTGGTGCCAAAATTCAAAAAAAATGACTGAGATATGCATTAAAGTTGAAAAAACCCTATTTCCACCATTATACAGCTTATCAGCATTTCCTCAGTTTGCGGTCGGCTTTGAAGAGTGCAAATGTGTTCCCGGTCCACCGAAGATCATTGCGCCAGACTCTGAAGGTAAGTATGGGGTGAGGGGTGATGTGGTGAGGCAGGGTGCGCAGTGGGTGGGCACGGGTTGCGGGTGGGGGACAAGGAGAGCGCCGAGGGACAGTTTCCTTTTTTACAGGGGGAAAAAAAAAAGACATCGTGGGACCATTTTTTACTTTACAGGGGCATGTGGCATGCTGGGTTGGGCTCCCAGCGTGTCACCGAGGCTTCTTTTTGAGGGCGGCAGTAGCCGACGGGGGATTGGGCACCCCCATTGGCACACAACAAAAAGGAGATCATTATGCCGATGGGATTGGGCACCCTGTCGGCAGACAATAAAAGTGGGGAGGGTTTATCTAATTCTGATGGGGAGTGGGCTCCCCGGTCGGCAACTGAAAACATGAGGGCACTACAGAGCCAGCGGGTTTGGGGCCCCGTCAACAAGTAAAGATGGTGGGAAGATATTGTTTGTGAACATGGCAGCAAACTGCTGCCATGTTCACAAACAATATCAGTATGTGAACATCCCGCTTCTGCAATGATGGGCTGCTCCTTATTGCAGCAAATGTCTTATACTGCAATGACGAGGCGGCCCCTGATTGCAGCAGCTGATTTGTCTCAAGTTGGTGCCAAAGTTCCAAACTAGTGTCAGCAGCAGCATGACATGGCATTGGGGGAAGTGGGACAAGCCTTTGCAGACTGTGGGGGCATTGGCCACAACAGTGCTGCACCTCCACAACCTGCTTCTGAGAAAGCTGTCCCAATATGTTTCTTGCGCTTCATGCAATCAACATAAAAACAAGTTTGTGCTGTGCAGTGCTCAATATATGCTGCAGTACACAAAACAGTATTATCTTCTTTCTTTCTTTCTTTCTTTCTTTCTTTCTTCTTTCTTTCTTTCTTTCTTCTTTCTTTCTTTCATATAACCATTCAATTGACCCAATCTAGTCAACTAGGCATGTTACAGCCAGAGGAAAAAAGGGAATAAAAAACAAGTGCATCGCAGGTGATATCTTTAATCGAACTGCAGTCACAAAATTGTTTTTGAGATTAGCTTTTGACTTCTACTCTTTTCATCAGCTTGGAGTTATACTGTTTTCATTGACCAGATAAAACAAATTATGCTTAGAATCCCTATATCCCTCTCTGGGTTTAAATGGTGTGAAAAAAACTGCACAGACCTGCATCTTTGAAACTCTATCCAGTTAGCCGTGATTAAATTCATATTATTATTCTGAGAACTGGGTATGAAAGTTTAATGAGTAGATCTTACAATTCTTTCTCAATAATTTTCCTTTGAACAGTTTTTGCATATGTGTGTGTGTGTGTTTTGTGCTCCTCAGGTCAAATTATTTGGTTTAACTTTAATATACTTTTAATTGCTGCAGTTTTGCTATCAGGGAATTGCAGACTGCCCCCCCCAAAAAAAACACACACACACACACACACATTTAAATAGCTCCTTAGTACATTTGAGTCAATTCTTTGGTTCAACTTGAATATATCCTTAATTGTTATAATTTTGACACCAGGGTATTGAGGACTGGCCAACAAAAATGTATTTAAATAGCCCATTAGTACACCAGCGATGTAAGTGAAGACACTTTCAATATTCATTTAGAGGGTAGAGGATAGTAATACCTACATTTGTTGCTTTTTGCCTCTCATCTTGCAAAAACTAAAATGGAAGAATTACTGTTTCTAGTTTTTCCTGCAGGTTCTTTGAAGTACTTTACATTCAAATATAAATAAAAACAGTACCCCTGGGGAGAGAGACAGTAAACACAGGAGCTGAAAGAAGCTAAGAGTAAATTATACATGAAAATTGGTATGTCACGTCTATAACTCATTTTTAATATTTACAAGCAAAGAGGCAAGCCCAGAGTTTTAATTTACTAAGTCACGTTATTGTGAAGCTGATCCTTTAATCCATTTCATAATCAAGTCTCATTTCTTAGTGAGCGCAGGGAGCAGTACTCAACGGAATCAGTTCTGTGAGAGAATGTGAACCTCAGAGAGAAGCTTTATGTTGCTTTGCCAGTTGCTTTTTATTTCATCATTGTAATTTCTGGTGTCAAACAAAGGGTTGTTTTGTATCAGTATGCCACTTTGCACCCGCCCCTACCACCACCAGGGACAAGGATGAACTAAGCAGAATTGCCTAGCTCTCCTTTTCCACTCAACCAAAACTAAACAACATCAGTAAATAAGTAAATAAATATGTAAATTAATTAATGGTTGAATAAGTCAATAAAGAGAATAAATCCCAGGTTTGAATCCCCAAGCTTCGACTTACTCTGAATAAGTCACTTAACCCCTTTGTAATCCCTCTCAGATCAATAGCTGTGCTCTGTAAACTGGTGCTCTCAACATCCAGAGGTGATTTAGCGCATTCATCCCTCCATTTCACCATATCCCGTTAACCCTTGCTCTGTATGGAGACAGGTGGCTCAGCAGCAGAATTTGATTGGATGCCCATAGTCTGGAACATCTCCCGCTGCCCCCTGCCCTCACATGTGGATCTTCACTAGCACAGTACAGCAGGCAGGCTGTGGATACCACTCAGTGTGGGTGGGCATCTGGGTGTGGAGTGCTGTAGCCAGGCTAGTCATGATTCGAGCATATCCCGGACCTCTGTGTGCATCAGGCTCTATGTCTGTTCTGTAGTGATACTACGTTGCTACTATTTTGTGGAATCTTGTGATAGGAACATGCTTTGCTTGACTATATGTATATGTAGCTAAGTACAGCTTGTCACTGCATGACATCACAATGTTCCATAAAATGGTAATGATTTAGTATTAGTATTTATGTATATCTCGAGACTGCTTCCAGCTACAGGTTAGCCCAATGCCTCATTTAAAATAACTTTGCATGGACCTTCAAACTGTGATGGCCACTGAGCATGGGAGTTCCTATTTATTTATTGATTTCATTATTTAAACATATTTTACCAGGTAAACAAGCAGAGCCCAGAAGACTCATTTCCAGTTGTGACCTGGGGGCATGGGATAAAGAAGGGCATAGGGAACAATATATGCGCCCTCAATTGGTTCTTAAACACAGCAAAGGTACATGATACAATATGCAAGATGAAAGCACTGCAAATGCAAGCTGCAGACAATAAGAAATGTGCAATTAGTGTTGTTACAACAGAAACATAGAAACATTGAATCTGATGACAGATAAGGGCTGATTGGCCCACCCAGTCTCTCCATTTTCGTTACCATTATTTTTGTTGCAGGCCTTACTTGATCTACAATTCTTTCTCCTCCCCTTCCCCCACTTCCCTACCTCTACAATTCCATTGTGCCTATTCCAGGACTTTCTGAACCCCACCAGTGTTTTCTCCCCCACCACCTCCACTGGAAGGTTGTTCCAGTAACCCACCACTCTTTCTGTGAAGAAGTATTTCCTCACATCCCTCTTGAATTGACCCCTTTCCAGCTTCAAAGCACGTTCTCTAGTTCTAGAGTGACGTTTGTTCTGAAAAATACTCTTCTTCTGTACCTTATTTACCCCTGTGAGGTATTTAAAGGTCTCAATCATACCCCACTCCTCTCTTCTCATGTGTACTTATCTCATAGGGCTTTTGCTGCAGCCCCTTCAACATTTTAGCTACCCTTCTCCAGATGGCCTCCGCTCTGTCTATGTCCTTCCTGAAATGTGATCTCCAGAACTGGACAAAGTACTCAAGATAGGGTCTTACCAGTGTTCTATACAGGTGCAGCACTGCCTCCCTCTTTCTGCTGGCAATACCCTTCCTATGCACCCCAGCATCCCATTACCCCTCCTAACTGTCTTGTTGCACTGCCTAGCCACCTTTAGGTTTTATCCAATATGATTACCCCAGGAGTCTTTCATGTTCGGTCTTTGTCAATAATACTCCACCCATTTTGCACTCTGCCCCTGGGTTTCTGTGCCTCAAGTGCATTATTTTTCACATTAAAACCCAGCTGCTATACCCTTGGCCACTCCTCTAGTTATCCACATCTCTGATCATTCTTTCTCCTCCCCTTGAGTGTCCACCTTATTGCAGATCTAGGTGTCATCTGCAAAGAGTCAGACCTTCCCTGCTAACTCCTCTGCTACATCTCTTAGAAATACATTAATGAGGACCAGTCCCAGCACTGAACCCTGAGAAACCCTGCTGGTCACCCTCCCTTCCTCAGACCGAACTCTGTTTACCACTACCCTCTGTCTCCTATCCCCTAAACAATTTCTTACTCAGTTTATCACCTTGTTACCCACCCTAAGCTACCCAGCTTGCTTATTAGTCTCCTTTGTGGAATGGTGTTGAAAGCCTTACTGATATCTAGTTGTCCATGTCTGCCACTCATCCCTTACCTAACTCCTTGGCCACCTAATATCAGATTTGTTTGGCATGACCTCCCCCATGAATCCATGCTGCCTCAAAACTTGTAACCCATTGGTTTCAAGATATTCCAGAATCTTTTCCTTTGGCAGTGTTTCCATTAATTTCCTTCCACTGATGTGAGGCTGACAAGCCTACAATTGCCAGACTCTTCCCTGCTGCCACTTTTGTGAACTGGGATAACATTTGCCTCCTCCAGTCTCCAGTGATCTGTTAAACAGGACTGTCAGTGGTGCAACCAGTACCTCCCTGTTTATCTAGGGGTACTAATAAGTGACTAGTTCAATACCATTGCCCTGGAGAACTGCCTTCCTTAGAGGGGGGATGAAATATACAGTAACACATGCAATTGCTCACTAAAGTGCTTGCCTGGTTCCTGACCGTTACTTCCTTTTATTAAACCTACCGAGTAGCTGGTCCATCTGGCTACCAAAGCAAAGAATGGCTTTGCCTTTGTTCAAGCAAATGCCGTTTTATTGTAGGAAGTGTTTTCCTTTTTCCAAACAACCTCAGTTTAACAAATGTTTGAACTGAATTATATTACATCAGTTGTGCCTGTTTTTTTTGGGAAGGAAGCATGTTTCAGATAAACAGAGGTGAACATAAAGCCAGTATGATTAGTATAAGCCTTAATGTATTTTGGGTGTCCTATGGCAGTCAAATCAAAAGATTCTTACAAATCAGTTTCATATTAATACATATACTAGATTTCATAGAATACTCTAATCACTACAATGAAAATAAATGGCCATTTTATCCTTTACAGGCCAACTAAATTAATATTCAGTTAGATGGCTACGTAACTGTGTTTTATAAAGTGCCATTCCATACATTAGCAAAGTAGGCTGTAGTGACTAAAATTTCTCTAGTTAAATTTCATTCTAATGGCAGTGTACTTAACAAGAAACATTACACTTCAGAGAGATCTCAAGGGACTTTTTTGCCAGACAACATTCCAACCTGACTGAATTCACACTAACTCCTCCTGAGTAAGTGATCCACAAACTCATAACTGATGAGTGCCAGAAATCAAATTAGCAGTTTGCTAAAATTTTATTCTGCAGCAAAAAAAAAAAAAAAAAACCTTCATCTCCAAATAAGAAATGTACTTCTGATTAAATGATCAGGAGTAACCATTATTAATGATATTTTTAATATGCTTTTCACAACACTGCCATTGACACTAATAAGCTTGAATAAGAAATAAGCACTTTAGTGTCCCACAAGGAATGAGCGGCTGGCATTAAAGGGACACTGTCAACCCCTTTAGGCCTCAAAATGTCCCTAGTTTAAAAATCACATTACTATTTGTCACATTCTATACAGATTACAGATGTAGCTAGTAGATTAATTGTGATTCATTTTTATCTTTCTAAAAGTGAAAAACAGACAGCCTACCATACTGGTGTTACCACACAATAATGTGTTTGTTCATAGTCCTTGATCAACTCCCACTGCATGTTTTCTGGACTTGGGAACACCCCCAATACAGTCTTGCCACTCATGATGCAACTGGAAGAGAGGAGACTATTGCATCAGCCTGCCCAGGTCCTTGAAACTCTCCCCCCCCACCTCCACCATCTCCCCTGCCAGGTCATTCGTACCCATGTGCACCACAAAATGTAGTTTCCTCCTACCCCTCCTAGCACTCTTAAGAATTGACTGCCCCACCCTGCCTGCAGTTAAGCCAGGTATGGACTCTAATCAGATGTGACTATGTCATTTCCCCTTACTGTCCCATCTAATCCCTTTCAGTATTGAGTCCCCAGCACTAATGCCCCTCCCCCTCCACCCTTTCACCTTTGTGACTACTGATAGATTCTGCCTCAACCGAAACCCTTCCTTTCCCTCCTACTGATTACCCCCCCACCCCAGACCTATCTCTGCTCCCCCCCAATGCTCCCTCGCACTCCTCCCCTCCTTCTCTTTCACCCTGGGCTCCCCTCCCCAAATCCCTCCTATACACCTCACTAGCCTTGCTCCTCTCCCATACACCTCTGTTCTCCTCTTCTGTCCTTCCAGCTGTGCCCACCCCCATAACACTACCACCATTGTCTGCCAGACTCCTGTCCCCCATGCCAGTCTCTTATTTCCCCTTGCCTACCCCTTCCTGGAACTTCCTCACCTCTCCCTCTTCCTCCTCCAATGTTGTCAGCACCACAAACCTGTTACCTGTCCACTCTGCCATTCTGAGTGTGGGCTCCTTCTTCTTGCCCCTACCCCCTCCTGTGATGTACCACACTTTAGTATTGCTCCCTCCTCTCCTCCCCATCTCATCCCATCCTCTGAACCCTTGTTCCACCCCCGTGGTGTTCTCCTGCTGCCCTCTACCCCAGCAATCCTCCCCCCCCTTCCTCCAACCTCCTCCCCACCCTAGCAACCTTCTCCTGTCGCTCCAACCTCCTCAACTCCCCCCTCAAAGCCACTGTACTTCATTTTTGAGTCTTCTCAGCCTGTCACAGATTGGACACCCCCCCTAGTTTCCACAATACCTGCCCGTATAAACAATGTAGCTGTTCTCCCGGACTCTCTCAGTGACCACTCTCCAATAAAATGTACCTGGACAAATAAGTTTAGAAAACCACCTCCAAAAACCATCTCAAGTAGAGTACTACCTTATGGCAACCTTACTCATCTCAAGGACAGTCTTAGGCAGAAAGACTGGTCCCTAATTTACAATACTCAAGATGTTGACTTAGCCCTTGATCACTTTATTACTACTTTCAACGCTGCCTGTGACACCTATGCGCCCAGTAAAAAGCGCAAACCAAAGCGCTCTCAAATCCCTGGCTCACGGCAAGCTATTGCTGGCAACTCAAGGAAGGGACCACCTCTGGCTATTGCAGAGCCACAGGCTCTCTGACAGACATTCAAAAGTATAAACAGGCCCGAAACCACTGTACAAAAGAGATCCACCGGTGAAGAGTTCCTTTTCCAAGAATGCACTCTCCAACTCCTGGGATGAAGGAAATCCTTCTGGGACAACTTAAGAAATATCGGGTAAGCAGTCAAAGTCCTCGCCTACAATAATGAATGTGGATGGAACCACTACCCTTGACCCCATGGTCATTGCAAATACCCTAAATGAAACCTTCACAGACCTTAGTGGTGTCCTCTCATCCGATTTCTTCTCTGATGCTGACTCTCCAAATTCTACATCTCCTACTGCCTCTCCAACCAAACCACCCTTCCATTTCAAAATAGTCAAGGCACATGAAGTCTATAAATATATAAAGAAGGCTATTTCTAAGTCCCGAGCAAGCAGTAACGCTATTGACCTAAAACTTCCGTCCCTCACCCTGGAGAAAGTACTGCCCCTCACCAAAATTTTCAATCTCTCCTCTGCTCCAGCCAATTCCCAATAAATGGAAGCTGCAATTGTCACTCCTCGTGCACAAAAGTGGTGACAAGTCTCTGCCTGGTAATTATCGACCTATTTCAATACTACCTCCCTCTCAAAGGCTCTTGAACGCATAGTGGCAGACCAACTTACAGACTATCTGCAAAAGTATAACATCCTCTGCACTCAGCAACATGGATTCAGGAAAGGGCACAGCACATCGACTGCCCTACTTGAATTCTCAGGAGCAATCCAAAAGGCCATGGACAAAGGATACCTAACTGGAGCTGTTTATATCGATCTAACTAAGGCGTTTGATACTGTACACCATGGACTACTCATCAATCAACTACAGTCTCTTGGGCTCTCTCAGGGTCCTGGTAACTGGGTAAAAAGTTACCTCACCCAGCGCTCTCAAGCTGTAAAAATAGCTGGAGTTGTTTCAGACTCAAAGCCTGTTCTCTCAGGAGTTCCGTAGGGATCCATCTTAGGCCCGCTCCTCTTCAGCCTTTTCCTAAACTCCCTCCCTAAATCCTGCCCTGAACAAATTATCCTCTATGCCGACGATGCCATGATTCTTTCCACTCATAAAGATCCGAACCCTTTATGCCTTAGCCTCCGGCATGCTTTTGTCAAGGTTGAGAAGTGGTTCCTTGAACATAAGCTGGTTCTAAACCACAAAAAAACTAAATCCATGCTTTTCTCTAGCCCGCAAAACAAGAAAAGGCTAGTACCACTCACTATCAATACGTACCTGGGAAATACTCTTGAACAAGTGGCAATATTCAAATATCTTGGAATCACCTTTGATCAAGGCCTAATCTTTGCAACCCATATTGATAGTAAAACGAAAACTATCAATCAGCGGATTGGGATCCTGTACCGGAACCGACAGCTCCTTACCCAATCTGCACTGAGGATTGCTATTCAATCCTCAGTCCTCTCTATCATTGACTATGGCTTAATTATCTATGGGTCTGCCTCTACTACCGCACTTAGATGCATTACAACATCCCTAAACAAGGCCTGTCGACTGCTCACTGGAGCTCATTGACGTACTCATACATGTGAGCTCTACACTGAATCAGGGTGGTTGCAACTCTCAAACCGCTTAAAGTACCTTACCTGCCTTACGTCGAAAAAATCCACCATGGGCCTCACTCACCACCATGTGTCCAAGACCTGTTATGCCTGAACACTAGTATCCGTTTCACCAGAAGATCAGACCATCTACCTCTTCAGGTCCCCGATGCGGACTACTCAGGGTCAGAGATCCTTGCCTACTCGTGCCCCCAGCTGGCTAAATGCCCTTAGCACTCCTATTACCTCCTCCACTTCTCTAGGTGCTTTCAAATCTAGGCTACTCTCTCACCTAGCCTCCAACTCCTGTGACTGCCTTGATTAAACCTTTATCTATCATTTACCCACTCTGGTCCATTACTTGACAAAGGCATGTTAGAGAATCTTTCTCTTACTATTGTCTGCTCCCCTCACCACTGTCTTACCCCCCTCTATCTATACACTTCCCAAACTTGATTTTCCCTCAGCTGGCTTGATTTTTTGTATGCTAAGTGTTTATTGGTATTACCTGTCCTTGTACATATGTTTGATATTTACTGTCTATGTTTTCTTGTTACTGTCACAACACAATTGTAATGCCATTATATTGTAACCTTTGTCTGTACTTAATTGACATGGAACCTTTGTAAAAGAGCCGTTGGCTCAAAGGTAATAATTCCTAGAACAATAAACTAAACTAATACATTCATCCAGACTGCCATCCCACAACCATTGCAGCCCACTATTCTTCCCCCGTACACCCCTCTAGCATCCTGCAGCCCCCTGTTCCCCCCTCCTCTGCTGTCCACATCCTCTCCTGCTAATGCCTCTCCATCCCCTAGTGTATCCTTCCCTACCTCCCTCCATTTGTTCACCTCAGCGTATCCTTAATTCCTGAAATACTCCCTAAAATGTAGTCCTTATCTCTTGTGTCGCTAATAACACCTGCCCTGCTTCCTGCGAAGATCATTTACCTTAGGACCTCTCAACCACACAGCACCTATGGTTGGCTTATCCCCTTGGACAACAGTTACACACCCCTCAAATGTCCTGCATCAATCACTTTAATTCTCCTAGAACACAGAACCCCAACAGCTTCCACACTCCCTTAGTGCCAAGTCCAGTCACAGTGGCCCTGTTCTGAAGCAGCTCCTCTAGAAATGTACAGCCACATTACCTTGCTCCAGACACAGCCCCCAGTGCCCCTAACCTAATAACAGAACCACCAAAAAAATTAAGTCATAATACCTTAGTCCTGTAGCCGTGTCCTTCCAGGTGGATGTATCCCCGCCTCTCCTTCCATTGAGCTCCACCTCTTGCCCTTTTTGATAGGTCCTCTACCCCACTGGGAGAGGATTCCCTCCCTATTTAATAAAGGAGGTGGTATGGGGATGGTGGGAGGCAGTAATATGGAATACCCTCCCTCTCTGCACTTCTGATTACCCTGCGACTGGGCTCTGTCTTTTAAGGCCCAGTCGCACGCTCAATCTGGTCGCCTCTCTGCTGATTGGGTCCTCCCAGAGCCCTGCTGATTGGCGCTCCTTTAAATCCTCCTTAGAGCCATGTGCTTTTTCCTACAGCATGACTCCTTCCTCCATCTTCTGGTCCCTCTTTGCTCCCCGAAGCTGCCTACCCAGCCCCCTCCACAAGCAGCAACTACCGCAGGCGATTCTGGCTCTGATGAGCCCTCTAGGAGCGCTACTGCTCCCTCCCTGTGCTTCTGTCGTAGCATTCAATGGTATGAAACTATATCACAGACAGTGATTAAAGGGAAGTGTTGTCTGTCAATTCTATTTATAAAATGGGCCATAAAAATCCTGCAATCTCATTGGTCAAAACATTTAACATGACCATTGATTATTTTTTGACGACCGTATACCTCACCAAAAGCCCATTTTATACATTGGGTAACACACTCAAGGGGTGGCTGAACTACAGTAGTCTCATGATGGCGCCACACATATTGACTCCATCACCTATAATATCCTTCACAAGCTTAGTGTCCTCAACTGCAGCAAATGCTTCTGCATCCCAGCTGCCTGGTGCTTTTAAATTGTTAGTGCCATGCAGTATTACATTTGTCTTCCATTAGAATTCCGCATGAGGTAAAAAAGCCATTGCTGCAGTGAAAATTCCCTGAAAATGTGCAATTTCATCACTTGATGTGAAATCCCACAGAAAATAATAATATTCTGCAGTTTTCAGTAATTTCTGCAGAACACATTTCCACTGTTGTGCAAACAAAATTGTGTTTCACATTAAAAACCCTATTTACTTTTAAAACATTACAGTTCACTTGGTGGAATTAAGGGGGAGTCACTTCAAATTCTGACAAGATTTTCAGAGGAAGAATTGCAATTCCACCAGAATTCTGCCAGTGGAATTTAGCATTGTACACAGCCCTAAAAGTAATTAATGAAATTATTCTCCTAGTCTTTGACTATGGCAGCACCCAACTCCTCACTAGCCAGAATGGATTCCTTTTCAATGTCATCTGCTGTTTCTCACCCTTAACTGCTCCCCCATTACTGTAATCTGGACACAAGTCTGGGTTAGCCATCCCTGGAAGGGGTGGAAATTCATACATGGAAACCTAAGGTGCTTTTACACTACCAGTTGTGTAACAGAGTGACCATTACAGAACTTGTTTACCATTTCATCCATTGCTGTGTAAAGTGCATTTTTACGGATTCCAAAATGAACGCTCACCCAAACCACATTCCATGGTTGGCGTGGTTCATCCTGATATCTTCCGTTGCTTCCTGCAGTGTGAAAAGGCCATTCTGGAAGCCCTGTGCCCCATGCACTAGTTCTCATGCAAAGATAATGCACCGATAGGAACCATAGGATAGGGTGTGCCGACATATTGCTGTGCACGCAAACTGAAGGCACAACGGAACAGACTGCAATGGCGCTGCACAGGTAACTATCCTTTCAGCAGAGAAATCTGTGTGTAAAAATGCCTCTACTGACATTTCAGTTGTGGACCAATACTCTCTCGACTTTATCCTCCCTCCTCAAGCATGTCCCTCCCTCTACCAACCCTCTTCATCATTATAATCCCAACTCTTTCCTTACCCATTGATTTCACCATGCTGCATGGCAGGTGATGTTTCCTTGGAGACTCCCTTGCATCTGGATATCCCATCCTACTCATCTCCAGTCCTTCCAATCACAGACGAACCTCATGAGGAGGGTCTGGGAGCTGACCATGCCCATGTTTGATTGCTTCCCACAGCAGGCTGGTAGCGGGCTTGTGCTGGGCTATTCCCAATACCTGCTGTGCTCCAAGGCCAATATACCCCCAGCTGATTGTTTGTTACATATCACAGTCCTTGTTGAATGGTCCCTGGTTTTTGCTTCCCTAACAATTGAATTCAAAATTGTATTCTGTACCGGTCACAAATTTTAAAATAAATAAATAAAATCTACAGAATCTAGTGCACATTCCATGGTTGTTTAAAAGAACCTAAAATTCTTTCAAAGTTTTTACTATCTTAATCACTTTTTTCTCACACTATGATTTTCCATAGGTGTTTCTTGGTATGGTATCAGATCTCATTTGAAATATAAATGAAAATCCCAACCTTTAGTGACAAGATGAACACCATGGCTAGGTACTGTACCTGCTCGAACATTTTAGCTTTATCTTGCTTGCCTGAGCTGGAATCTCCACTGCTTCACTAATATAACGTGAGACTCCTCTAGAGCTTGCCAGTGTTCACTTTTATATATAGAGCAGGCACCCAGAGACTCGCAGGCGGTCAGTGGGGAGCTTGCTGATACAGAGGGCCACACGTCTCCTAATTAATAAGCAAAACAGGGCTCTGAGCATGCTTCTTCCTGATTTGCTAATAAGTAAATCAATAAAATGGAATGAAATTGAAATGTATTTTAAATAGTAAAGTACAGGTACCTCCCAAGTATATTGGACAAAATGTTTTTTTGGATGAGATTTTGTCACCCTTTCCAAATACAACGTAATATTAAATATTTCTGTTCAACTTAATTATGTGTCTTTAAAATGTGTTTTAAAACAGGATTTCAATATGTCTTCCTGTGTTACAGTATGCATCATCACGCCTTGGTTGCAAAAAAAGTGACGGCTTTCAGGCCAAGCATGGAATATTTTGTTGACATGTTCTAATTTGCTGAAACACAGTCTAGTCATTGCTATGTATGCCATTAAATCTGACAAGCATTTCAAGGGCAGTGCAAACAGTGTAGCCAAAATATTCAATCTGATGAACAGCAAAGTCAAAACAACAAGTTCAGGGAAGGAATCAGGCTCTAATACACTGGCATTGTCAGTTCCTTGGGTGTAATTTGCAAGAAAACAGAGAAGTCTGTGAACTGCATGCTTATTCATTGCTTGCATGTTTACTTTCTACTGCTATACATTTTTATCAGGGATGGGAGCATTAGTCTGGATAAGTTTAAAACCTTCAGAACCAGTGGCACTATCTGCAATAGAACCTTGCCAGAACATTTTTTTTTCAGTTTCTGATTAGGTTCTGATTTTTAATACACTGATTTTGAAGCTTATTGTATTCCCTCAGAAGGTCTTTAAAGAAGGTTTCTGGTGTGAGAAAGACCCAGAAAGAAGACTGGAGGTGTAGAAAGGACTTTGTGAGTCAGGTTTGTATTAAGTGATCATATTCACAGTGGTGTTAGAGAAGAGGTACTAATTAGATGACACTAATGGATAGCAAGATAGACAGACAGATAGATATTTTTTGGTAACTGGGTAAGGCCCACAAGGCACAATACCTGTTTTCAGGGGCAACCTGGGGGCATTGGGAAGATAAAGTAACTTATTCAGGGTCACACAATATGCAAGTGGAGGTTATGGGAACCAAATCCAGGTCTGCTGAATGTGCCAAGCTGATTCACAACTTGATACTCTAACCTTTAGGCTATACTTTCAGCCCCTATTAACTGAAATACCACTCAATGTTATCTATACAATAGATTCCTTTCCTTTCACTGACATTAGCCTATTGGAGGAATATGATAATTAAAAACAGTTTTTGTACTTTAAAAACGTTAAAAGTTCTGGTAAGGCTAGAATATTTACAAAACTTTTCATGGCTTATATGAACCTTTAAACATTTTGTGGTTAACTCATCCCTCATTTTCATGTTTTATAAACTTGCTTATGAGCTCAGAATTTACACCCATTCCTCTTGAAAACAAATTGTTTGCTTTGATCTTTGTTTCAGAAACTGGGCACTGTAGTTGACTGGTTAGAACAGATTACTGTGAGTGGTGCTAGGCAAAATTGTGAAAAGCTGCACCTTTTGTGAAATTCTCCCAATTTCATGTAATTTCAAGCAATTTCATGAACTGGAACAGTATGTTTAAAATAGGCAATTTTTGGTTCAATGCATCTTTAAAAAAGATAACATTTTCAAAACAGCAGATTGGGAAACAATGGTGCTATTTGTTGAAATTGCAGAATTTAAGAACTCACATTTTTTAAAATGCACAATTTAGGGGAAAATTTTGCTTCCTGACTAAAAACAGATGGATAATATTAAGCTAGATTTTGGCACAATTTTGCCAAAATTGCACAAATGTGTACCTGACAATTTTGCACAGCTTTAGAAGTATATTAACAATTTTGCCCATCACTAACTATGAGCCAGGAGACCTCAGGTTTCAATCCCACAGCATCCACTAGCTTATATGGATTAACAGTGAGCAAGTCATGTGACTTTCCCAGCTGCAACATGGAGTAGAATGATCCAGGGTAAGTAGAATTTCAAAATAACTACAAATACAGATGATTGGAATGGGTTCACTTTTTCATTGATGTCCAACACATCCTATCCATATCGGCTCTGTATTTAAAGAGTTGCTGACCCCTCATGGAAAACTTTTAAAAACATATTATTTTGACACAATTCAGTCTGTATTTCATATATCATTCATAGAAACATAGACGTTGATGGCAGATAAGGACCACAAGACCCATCCCGTCTGCTCATTTTTTTCTACTTTATGAATGTGCCATAGGACTTTACTCTGACAATGGCCTATCTATTCATACTCATCTGTATTACTCCCTTATGCCTATCCCATGCCTGTTAGAAGCCCTGCACTGTATTCATATCCACTACTTCCTGAGGTAGGCCGTCCACATATTATATCATTCCCCCTTACAGTATTTATTAATAAGGAAATCTGCACAAGCACAGGGGAGCTGGATTTTAAGACTTTGCTCATGATTGTGATACAGTTAGGCTAATTGCACCAAGACTGTTAAACAGCAAAAAAAAAAAAAAACAATCGAATTTCTGGAACAATTACTGCTGATGCTCATCAAAAATGGCACATGTGCCCACATTCTGACACATGCAGCATTTCTATGTCATAAAGTGAGCAGAGATGTTATTAAGTTTTACTTCACCAGTTCCTGCACAGTTGCAAAATTCACCTTCATGACTAAGTTCACAGATTGCTCACTTTGCCACTTTGCATTGAGTTTTCCTGGGGAAATTATTTATTTATTAAATTTTGGTGACCAGGTAAGCCCACTGGGCCCTGGAGGTCCCTTTTTCAGGGGTGACCCAGGATTACATGGAACAGCATAGTGAAATAGTGAGCATGAGTTACATGTATTACAGGTAACATACAGTTATGGTCCAGCATTGTGAAGCAGTGAGCACAAGTTACATGTTTTATAAGCAACGTACAGTCATGGTACATGAGTAGTAAAATAGGGTGAGTTGCAAAGTTGGTAAGTAGTACTGGACCTAAAGGAAACACACTAGAGTCAGGATAGATCCAGGGAAACCTTTAATCTGAGGGGTGGTTTCAGGGGCCGATGTAGTGGCAGGTACTGGCTACCACCATATGAGCCTTGAGCGTAGTGCAGAAACTTTTGATATAGGGTGCTTGCTGCACACAGGTGGGAGTATGTTCCACAGCGTGGGAGCACTGTGGGCGAATGACTTGCCTCCCACCTTGGCTCTTACTCTGGGGACTTGTAGGAGAGTTTGTCCTGTTGTGCAGAGAAGCTGGGGACTGGACTTTAGAGAGATGAGTCCAGAGAGACTAGGGTGAGGAGTCAGGTTGATTAACTTGTAGACTAGGTATAGCAGAGGATACTGGAGGCGGGCATCCAGTGAGGGCCAGTTGAGTAGGGATAGGGTGTCACAGTGGTGATTCCTGGGGTTTTCCAGGGAGGCAAAGCACGTCACCTTATTGTACAGTACTTGGAGTCTGTTCTTCTCAGTCTTTTGCCAGCCCATATACGACTGGGGCAGCATATGTGAGTGTCAGGAGGAGGACGCTGGTGGCGATAGAGATCCTGGCTTCCAGTACCAGCTGGTCTTTTAGTCAGTAGAGGGTGCCTAGTTTCCCATGTATGGTTTTGGTAACTTGGTCCACATGGTTCTTAAGGGTGAGACCCTGGTCTAGGGTGATGCCGAGGTATTTTAGGGAGGGCACTACTTTTATGCAGATGCCAGACACGGATGTGAGATGAGGGATCTAGGACCAAACAACATGGCCTTGGTTTTGTCCATGTTAAGGACCATTCTGTTCTCAATGAGCCAGTTCTCAAGGGATCATAGTTCATCTTGGAGTAAGGGACTGAGGTCTGCCAATTTGGCAGTGGATCAATAGATGAAAGTGTTGTCCATGTACTGGATGACAGTGCTCCCTCCACAGTGGTCACTTAGCTCATTAGTGAACAGGGAGAAGAGGAGGGTACCGAGTATTGATCCTTCAGGCACCTCCCTTCTAGTGGAAGTGAATCAGATATGGTGTCCTTCCATTTTACCCTCTGTGTGCAACCGGTTAAATAACTTTCAAACCACCTTAGAGCATGGCAATCGAGGCCTATGTTGCCCAGCTTGGCTAGCAGCAGGTTGTGATTGACCAAGTAGAAGGCCCTGGAAAGGTCTATGAATACCGCTTCAGTAGGGAACCCCTGTCCAGGTCTCGGAGTACTTCCATTGAGAATTTGGTCAGGGTAGTATCAGTCCCATGCCTGGTCCTGAAAGTGTGCTGGGAGGGTGCCAGAAGTTGATGGATCTCCAAGTAGTCTCGGAGTTTTCCATAGAGCAGCCTTTTCTGGAGTTTTGACAGAATGCAGAGGAGTGAGATTGGCCTATAATTGCCAATGGATTCCCGGCAGCCTCCCTTGTGGATTGGGACCACATGGGCCTGTTTCCACTGCTAAGCGACTGCACCCTCATAGAAACATAGAAACATAAACTTTGATGGCAGATAAGAACCACTTGGTCCACCTAGTCTGCCCATTTCCCTACATAGAGGATAAGCTGCAGATCCTATTTAACCAACAGCCTATTTCTTCCTACCCCCCAAAATTGCCTTATGTCTGTCCCATGCATTCTTGAATTCTCCCACAGTTTTATACCCCACAACCTCCTCAGGAAGGCTGTTCCATGCATCCACCACCCTCTCTGTGAAAAAATACTTCCTCACATTGCCCCTGAGCCATCCCCCCTCTATCTTCAAATTGTGTCCCCTTGTTCTTGCACATCTCTTTTTCTGAAAGATGCTACCCTCTTGGACTTTGTTGATTCCACTGAGGTACTTAAACATTTCTATCATGTCCCCCCTCTCCCTCCTTTCCTCAGGGGTATACATATTAAGCTTCTTTAGCCTCTCCTCGTATGGCTTCTCTTGCAGACCTGCTTGAAGGAGCAGTTGATGAGCCAAGTCAGGGGTCTGGCCAGGGCAGGGGCACCATCCTTCAGCAGTCTGGGGTGAATCCCATCTAGTCCCCCAGAGCCCGAAGTTTTTAGGGTCATTAGTAGTGGGAGAACCTCTTTTGGCTTGACCAGCCTAAGGTGGAAGGATGGGCACCCTAGGTTAGGAAGTGCCCGTGTATTGGGGTCTATGTTGAGGGGTGGTAGGCCAAAATGGCACTTTTTCAGGCAAAGTCAGGCAAAGTTAATTTGCATAACTTCCCGTGAAAAAGTGCCACTTTGTCTGTCGAAAGCTTTGCAAATTCAGCACATCACAAATTTGGCAAACATCATAAATTATTTTGCACAGTGAATTTTCCCAACTTCACACATCTCTAAAAGTAAGTGACGTGTTGTAAATTCTTCAGAACATTTGAAAATAAGGTGCAACTATTCTGACACATTTAAAGTGAAGTAGCTGAAGCAGAAATATTGTGGCAGGCACTAAGTCCAGACTTTTGAAAATCCAGCACAGGATGGTTCCACCAAGCTGCATGACAGGAATTCCGTCGATCGGCATTACAGCGATGACACAATGCCGACAGCTGGCATTGTGCCGTCAGTGGAAACAAGTGTTTTTTGAGGGTGGCATTGCCCCCCATGCAGGGGGCTCTGCCCCGGCACCCCCTGCACTATAGATTACCAACTCAGAGTTGCAGTTGTTTCAGGGAGGAGGAGGAGAACTCCCCACAGACAGCAGTGTTAGACAACCCGTGGACCATCACAGCTAACAGCCAGTTCTGTCGCTGTGATGGTCTTCACTGTTTTTCTGTCACCGCAGCAATGGTATATGGCCCAGGATTCTTACTCCTTAGAGTTCATCTGTCCCAATAGCTCACTGAACACATGAAGTCATAATCTTCTGTTGTGATGTCACACTCTGTTGCCATGGGAGAAACTGTGATGTCAAGGCAGAGAATTTATGAATCTCAGGTGGGGAATCCTCATCATAAACTGATCTATTCTTAAGGCAAGAATTCTGTTTTCATGAATGTTAGCCCAGTAATAAGTAATGGGGAGGATAAGTTTAACATGACTGTGTCTAAATATTATGTCTTGTAAAGTTCTCCTGGAGGCGTTGGCTGCTCTTGTAAAACATTTGATCGGCTACTAACCCAGTATTGGTTTTGGGTCAGAAGGCTATTGCTAGGCTTGCATAACCTCTATCTGGTTGAATTATTTGGATTGGAAATTGCCAGTCCAATCACTTGGACAACCTGAGTGTGGCAAATAAGAAAACCTGGATGGCTTGTGCCCAGGTAATCCTGCTTCCATGAAAAAAAAAGATTGTTATCTGAAAAACACACTCTTCCCTTATTTAGCAAGAGAATGAGGACCTGTAAGTACTGGGATCAGTTACAATCTCATGAAACAATAACAGCATCAATATTACATAGACATTCTCTTTATTCAGAATTAGGCAGGTAAAAAATGTAATCTAATTTCTAATGTTAATTCATTTTACAGCAAATATGTTGTGGTGATAATTTTTCATTCCATTTTAGATTGCCCTGTTTCTGTTGTTGTTAAGATGTCCCTGAGACACATTTCCCACTTTATTTTCCATTAGATGGGAAATACAAGTTTCTTTAAATATGGCTTCCCCATTTGTCCACTGCATTCACGGCTGTTTTGACTCTGCATTGTTTAACAGCACTTTTCTTATGACTATAGTGTACTAATTGGCATGCAACAGACACTGGAAATGAGTTTCTAGTATACAATTAAATAGGAACGTTCATGTACAGTGAGAGCCAGTGTAAAGCCTTTTTAAACAAGAACGCTGGCTTATCCATAGCTCACAGCAGTCAATGGATATAAATAGCTAAGTTCTGTGACACTGGTTAAAGCTGTCTCGAACCACATTGTCGTCAGGAATACCTTTACTACACGCATCATCACAAAGTTCTTAACATGGTGGTAACGTAGTATCAGTATGGAGCAGACTTGGTCACTGCTCATCATTATCTCATGGTTGTACAGCATTCGTTGAAATTCAGTATATTTTTAAAGCTCCAATACACTATGATAAAATGGAAAGAAAGTAAGCTGCAGAATTGGTATTGCCTGAAACGTTTCCAATGATAGCTGTAAAACTTATCATGCAAGCCAAACAAAAATACAGTATCAGGTTGATTAAACTTTAAATAAGTCAAAAGTCAAGGGTACTGAAGAATAATTAGTATTTATATAACACTTTTCATATAGACTATATCCCAAAGCACTTTACAAGCAATGCTAGACCAGTAGTGAAGTGACTGAAGGTGTAGTGGCAAGCATTTCATACATCAACACCCACACACAGCCTTGGATGGTTGCATGAACCAGTTTAACAGTAAGAGGAAAGCTGGCCAGGACATGAAGGAAAATCCCCTACTCTTGTGAAAAGTGCCTTGGGTTCCTTTACTTCAACCTGGACAATACCAGAGATGGATAGAAGGGACCTTGCTTTAACATCTCATCTGAAGTAAAGCAACCCCCCCCCAAAGTACTGCACTCAGATGCCAGCATTTTAAGGTAACAAACCCCAGTGTGGGACTAGAACCCATGACCTTCTGGCCCAGAGGCAGATGTGCTACCATTTGAGCCACGCTGACTCCTGTTTTGAATATCCATTGTTTAAAGTGATTTTCCAGTTTTCTTTACATAAGCTACCACTCACATATTCTGGTAGCTGATGTTGGTGATTGTCATCGCAACTGCTTTTAACCCTTAAGCTGCTGACAGAATTAGAACACTGCAGTTATATATATATGTATATATATATATATATATATATATATATCAGTCCATGGCCCTGCAAGGGTTAATCATTTTATTTTAAGTCCTTATGTTTGTGGAAGTATTGTAGTTTGGCCCTATGAAGTGGCCAGCCAATTCCTTCCACTTCCCAACTGCACTACCATGCCCCGCGCTCGGGCACGTAACGATGTGTGACCACGCACACCCCATTGAAGCGAATCTGGCTCCATTTCAATGCCATTGTTATTTATTCATTCATTTATTTATTTAAAATCTTGGAATTACAACCTTTGAGTCAGATACTCATTTCCAAAGGCTCCACGTCAATACACAATACAGACATAGGTAAATACAAAAGACAGTACGATACAATCTACAATGCCAGGGCAGTTTGATGGCAAGGTTACAGCATGAAACAGTATACTGGGATGTCTAATAGAGAGTTGAGGATGTAGGCTATGGGTAACACAGTAACCAGTATGCTACAGACAGGGTACAGTGCCAGGACACTTTGACTTCCGGTTACAGCATGACCATTTTACAAGGATGTCCTGACCAGTTTACAAGGATGTCTAATACATTGTTGTGGCTGTTGACAGTACATAGGATAAATCTAACAGTAAGAGGTCAGTTAGTGGCCAGAGAGTGAATCAGGGGACAGTGCATATGTTTACTATGCTTGGCTGGAGCTAAGTAAACTGGGTAAGTTAGGGGAGGCAGGCAGTGCAAATTCTAGAGCAGTCTGTCAGGAGACTTTGACCAAGTGCCTGAGTAAGAATTGCAGGCCATTGACTGTGAAAGAGGTCATGTGGCCATTCTGAGCGGCTGGTGAAGGCACTGGTGGTGGACTTAGAGTGTGCAGGTGCAGGTGCGGGTGGCAAGGAGGTGGGTCTTGAGTGCCTTTTTAAAGGGACCAAGTTTTTGATGGTTAGAGACTGATGGTGGGAAGGCTTTGAAGTAGGAGGGAGCCCTGACCAGAAAAGACCTCTGGGCGAGTGTGGTTCTGACTCTGGGAATGGCCAGTGCAGCTTTGGTCAAGTTGCGTGTGTACACTGTGGGGGAAGAGGAGATTAGGGAGGCAGATAGGCCTGGAGGGGGTCAAGCCAAGGAGGGATTTTTTGGTCTAAAGGCAGGACTGGTAGTGGACCCTCTCGTCAAAGTTCAGGATCTGGGGCAATGAAATAGAGCGTGCATGTACGTGTCATGTGGTCTGCAGCAGTTAAGAGCCTGCAGGCTCTGTTAATGACCACTTTTATTTTACTGATAGCTGTTGCATCTGTGGCAGCATAGACCAGCAACCCACAGTCAATCAGAGACATTACTGAGGAGGTTATGGCTAATCTCAGGGCTTCTGGCGTAAGGCAGTCCTTACGGTGATAAAGGAGACCAATGTGTGCATTGGTAGCAGATGTGAGAGTGTTGATGTGTGCATGGACGGAGAGGGCAGAGTCAAAGATAACATCTAGATATTTATAGGATTAGACCTGCTCCAGTGTGTAGAGTGACTGTGCTTGAATATGCAATTGGGCATTTTTTAATTTGCTTTGGTGATGTGCGAAAAGTAGGGTCTTGTTTTTTTTTCAGGTCCATGACTGGTCTATGCTTGGCAAACCAGAGTTCAGCTTGGCTGAATGTGTTCTGGAGTAAAGCCTGAAGGTCGGTTGAGTTGGTGTGGGAGGCACAGATGATGGCAGCGTCCGTGTAGCAGAGGAGGATCTTTTCTGGGCAGGCAGTGGGAACTGTGTTCAAGAATACGCTAAAAAGCAGGGGCCCTAGAATGAATCCCTGTGGGACTCCCGAGTGGATGGAATGTGAGCAGAAGACTGTGTTATTTATCCACACACACTGGGACCTAGAAGGCAGGTAACTAGTAAACCAGTCCAAGGACCCTTGTGAGAACCCCATTAGGAGGAGGGAGTTTAGTAGGAGGGGGTGACTGACCGTGTCAAAGGCCTTGGATAGGTTTATGAACACAGCCCCTACGATATGCCCTCTAGCAAGAGCAGTATGTATGTATGTAGTTTGAGAATTCTAGCAGGGTCATGGTGGTACTATGCCCAGAACAGAACCCATGCTGTTCTTTGCAGAGTACGTCATGGGTTTTAAGGTAGTCAGTTAGTTGATCTGCCACAACTTTTTCTAGTGCTTTGGACAGTGGGGGGAGAATGGAGATTGGTTGGTAGTTTCCCGGTGTTAAGGGTCACTGCCTTTGTGGATTGGTGTAACAACTGCATTCTTCCAGGCTGTGGAAAACTGACCAAGGCATAGGGAGCAGTTCAGGAGGCCAGTGAGTGGGGTAATCAGCACGTCCAGTGCCAGACGGAGGAGTTTGATGTCAATTGGGTTATTCAGGGGGCTACTACCATTCAGGGCTTTGGCTAGGTATGGCCTTGCTTCCATGGTGGAGATAGCCCAGAGATAGAAAGGTGGCTGTGTGTAGTGGGGTGGGAGGTCAGGGGCGGGTAGTGGGTCAAAGAAGTTTAGGGGGAGAATGCAGCTTAGGTCAGTAAAGTTGTCATTGAGTGTGTTAGCAATCTTCTTAGGGTCTGTGGTGACCAGTCCCTAGATATAATTTGGGAGGGGGGTGGCATGTGTGTTTTTCCATTTAGGGACTTTATGTTGTCCCAGAACTTGCGTGATGAGCCCCAGGAGGCGATTAGGGTGGCTCGGTAGTGTTTGGCTTTTGCCTTTCGAATAGCCCAGGTGCAGCTGTTCTGAGCAGCTCTGTATGCCTGCCTGTCAGCAGGTTTGCCTGATTCATTGGGCCTGTGCCAAAGGTTATCATGGCTTTTGAGCTGCTGGAGGAGGGATGGAGTTATCCATGGTGTGCTCTGTTTTTTGATACTTGCCTTTTTTATAGGGGCAAAGATGTCACAGGCCTGGGTGAAGGAGTCCTGGAAGTACCTGAGTGCAGCATCAATGTTGTGTGCATGGTATATTGGGGACCAGTCCCATTGAGTAAGGTGCTATTTGAAGTCGGAGAGTTTGCCTGGGTGCAGTTGGTGTTGGAGTGTTGTGATTAGGGGTGGTGCAGGTTGCTGGCCTGACCATGAGCAGATTACTGGGTCGTGGTCACTGAGGGAGTTTGGTAGGACTTCAATGTCCTTGATTTTGTGGGGCTGGTTGGTGAGGATGACATCCAGTAAGGTGTGTGTGCCCATGGCTGGGTTACACCTAGTTGGTTTAGTTACCAACTGATGTAGGTCAAGGGCTGTGAGATCGCATCCGAGGCAGAGGTGGCTGCTTTGCTGAGCCAGTTTATGTTAAGATCTCCTAGTAGTATGTGTTCTGATTTGTGGGAGAGGTTGGCAAGGTACTCTATTAGTGGGTGGAGGGCTTGCATTTGTTTGCGGGGTGGGAGATAGGCCACAGTGACTATAAGGGGTGGCCTTTAATGAGTCGGGGGAGATTTTCAGTGATAATGCTTGCGCTCCATGTTCTAACACTGGGTGGTAATGCCTGGGCCAAAAGGGTGTGCTTAATGTAAATTGCACACCCGCCACCTCGTTTGCCCACTCTGTCCAGTCTAAAGAGTGAGTAGCCAGGGAAGGAGACAGCTGAGTCGGGGGTGGACTTGGATAGCCAGGTTTCAACCAGGGTTAAGATGTGTGGTTGGTGCCTTGTAATCCAGTATTGGAGTGCAGCATTTTTTTTCAGTATACTGCAGATATTCATGGACCCAATGCAGAGGCCGGTGGCTGGTGTCTGTTTCTGTGTGTTGTAGGATCTGGGTCCCGGGTTTGGGTGTACGTTTCCAGACAGAAGTAGGAGGAGAGACATAACTCTGAGGAGAGGCCTGTGCTTGTTAATGTGTCCAGCTGTGGAGTGGTACGGACTGTGTCCACTCTCCACGCACGGTATGCCAAGTGACCATAGTATCGGGATGGCAGGGCCAACTTCCTGCCATGCTGAGTTTGTATGGGGCAGAAGCAGTGGAATATGTTTGGGTGGGAGGGGAGGGGCAATACTGGAGTGGACATTGTGGAGGAGCTGTGGCAGTGGTGTAAGTCTCGGGGCAGCAGTGGGTCTGGTACTTGGGTGGGGTGGGGTGTGTGAGGAGTGGAATGAGGTAGGATCAGTAGTAGTAGTGTTGTAAGCATAGTATGGTGGGCAGGGCTGGCCATGTGTAGGGGTGTGCTGGTGTTCGGGGAGTGTTTAGCATACATCATGAGAGGGAGTCTCCGTGGTGCAGTGATAGGGCTGCGGACTTTGGTGCACAGGGTACCAGGTTCGAGTCGGGGGGGGTGGACTCCTAATATGCAGGCTGGTGAGCGTTATTTGACCAGGTGATGTGCCACTAAACAGGGAGAGAAGAACCAATGGGGAGGGAGTTCTTCCAGAAAAGGTGGGGCAGAAGAATATTTAAAAGAATGTAGAAATTAGTTTAAGTTTGGGGTCAAGGGTACACTCACAGCAGGCTAGGCGTGCCTTCAGGGAGAAAGAGGGGTGGCTTGAAATCTTGGAGGTGGGTTCTCTAAGCATTCTGGAGTGCAGACATGCCTCCACACTTCTGGGGCCAGCTAGAAAAGACAAGAGGTGGGGTTTTAGAGTATTTAATTGAGGAGAGGGTGGGGGCAGGTGAAAAAATGCTCAAAGAGCAGCAGCAGCAGCACACACAGGGCTACACAGGAATCACGGCAAGTTCAAAATCTGGCCTAGTAACTTGCTTGGGAAATCGTACCTGCACTTGTGGAATTCAGCGTCAGCTCAGTCGGAAGCTGGGAAGGGCAGGAAGGTTCATTAACCTGCCTTCTGACCTTGGAAGGAAAGAGAGGGGATTTTAAACTTGGGAAGTATTTTATAAGGGCAAGCAAGGGGCTGGGCTGAAATGCAGGCTGGGGATGGAAGTAAGGAAGAGTGAGTGCAGGAGAGAGAGACAGAGAGAGAGACATGCAGACAGAGAGGAACCGTGGGCTTGGAGGGGTTTGAGTACAAACAAGTTAGTAAAGAATTTCAGCTAGCAGGTAACAATATTGTATGGCACCAGCAATTAAATTTAGTCAGCTAAACAATGTATAAAATTATACAATTTGCTAGGCTAGGGCTAAATGCAAAATTCTGAACTTAAAGAGCAACTAAAATCACAGCCAAACAAAATAAATGCTCAAAGAGCAGCAGCAACACACACAAGGCTGCACAGGAATCACGCCAAGTTCAAAATTTGGCTGAGTAACTTGCTTAGGAACTCATACCTGCACTTGTGGAATTCGGCATCAACTCAGTCGGAAGCTGGGAAGGGCAGGAAGGTTCCTTAACCTGCCTTCAGACCCTGCACTTGTGGAATTTGGCATTGGCTCATTTGGAAGCTGGGGAGGGCAGGAAGGTTCATTAACCTGTCTTCAGACCTTGCACTTTCTGAAATTCGGCATCGGCTCAGTCGGAAGCTGGGAAGGGCAGGAAGGTTCATTAACCTGCCTTGAGACCCTGCATTTCTGGAATTCGGCGTCGGCTCTGTCAGAAGCTGGTGAGGGCAGGAAAGTTCATTAACCTGCCTTCAGACCCTGTACTTGTGGAATTAATGAAGGCCGCCACTCAACTAACACGGGTCTTGTTAGTCAAGCGGTGTCCTTCATTAATCTTCAATGGGCCATTCTCATACATAAAAATGGCATTGAAATGGAGCCCCATTCACTTCAATGGGGCACACCCCTGCACTCTCCTTGGTCACATGTCATTACGTGCCTGAGCACAGGGGCATGTCAGTGCTATCAGGAACTTGACTGGATCAGCTGGCCACCTTCTAGGGCCAAACTACGTTCCCTTCTAAAAACATTAAACAAAAATAAAAAAAAATATATTAAAAGCATCTGGGATGACTATCGCCAACATCAGCTGCAATAATGTGTGAGTATGGAGGAAGTCTTTGAGAATCTCTTTAACATCACTCTTCTTATGACTGTAGTGTACTAAATGGCATGCAGCAGATAGTGGAAATGATTACTGCACAAAGCTGATGATAAAAATACATAAGGATTGTTAAACTCTGCAAAATATTTCTTGTATTTTCCTGCTGCTCATCATGACCTGGGCTTATATCACATGTGAATGTATTTTTATTTTTGGAATGTGTAAACCACCTTCTTTTTGAGAAAGCATTGAAATATATCCCTCATCCCTACGCTGCAATCATAGCATAATGAATGATGCACATTGCTTTAACTGAACAATCTTGTAATCAAACTTTAGAAACAAAAATATATGCAGCAGTGCTTAGCTTTTCCCACCAGCTCCTAAACGTACTCATGTATTCGTGAAGGATCAAGGGATGTCATTAGTGGTTTGCAAAGCAATGGTGTCATTAGCATGGAATTAGCATGGAATTAATATGCAAATACATGAATATGTTCAACAAAAGGTTGACTAGCACAAACCTTTCAGAGCTGTTTGTGGTTCTTAAAAGGCAACTACAGTACTGCAGACCAAGAACACCTGCCTTCCTTTGGAATAGCCACCATAGCAACACTTTATACTCTAGCTGCCAGGCTGCTCTTGAGTTGACTTGCAGCAGATGTTCCTTCACTGAGAGGCACTGACTCTCTCAAACGTGAGTGTCCCACATGACACTGCTGAGTCCTGCCAACTCATTAACTACATAATTTTTCTTTTGTGGAGAAAGGTTTTTTTAACTGCCCCAAACAGTTAGAAAAATAGTAACAACTATTTGGAACTGCACGATCAAATTTAGTTTTTGTAATTTACGAATAACATTTATTTTTAAAGTATGGGTGATTTTTTTTTTAACTAGCAAGTAAGCCTGCCTGTTTGTTGAACGTGCAGTTTTTTTGTTAATTTGTTTGCTAAACATTTTTCTTCTTGCACACAATCTAATCTGCAGAAAGTTCAGATTGCAAGGGAAATGTCATTCGGTTCATTAAAACTGGTTTGGGCATTACATTAGTGTACAATTGACCTTTACTGTGGAAAGGCCCTTAACGTATAGTGCAGCTCAGTGGTGAGACACCAGAGCACATTCCTCTGCCATCCTGGAGACCAGATTATTATGAATTTTCTGGAATTCCACTCTGAGGCCGGCTTGTGGCTGACCTTATCACTGAAGTGCATTGCTCAGCTCCAAGGGAGGAAGGGAGCAGACTGCCCAGCTTTATTGCCCCCACCAGCTGACCAAGGAGTGATATTGGGATCAGTTGCAAAGGTTTCCTCATGCTCCAAGGCAAAGGTGAGGTACAGCTGTGGATGCTGGATTTAAGCGTGGGGTGGGAGAAAAAAATAGTAAGAAAGTATAGTATAGCATGTGTCAATCAAAAACACTGGAGTCAAAGTTCATATAAATAAGCCAATGAAAAGGACCTTCTCATTACAATAAATATACGAAACAGACCATAATATCATGTAGTGAATCCAGCTTTTCCCAACCCCTCCTCAAGGAAAGCAACATGACTACACACACTACCGGAGACCATTTTTATGGAGTCAGAGGATTATGCATGCCGCTGTTATATAGTATATGGTTAAGATTCAGTGTTGTTGTGCATGGCAATCCATCCACTTCCATATGCTGTTGTTCTGCAGTAGTGATGTTAGAATGCTGTTGTAGCCACAGCAGCTATGTCCCTACTGAGGAACAACACCATATAATCATGTGTCTATTAACACTTCTCATGCTTACCTCCACTGCAGATTCCTTATAACGAAAGTATCAGTAAGGCTGAAGACAACCTCAGGTAGACTGTCTGTTAAAAGATAATTTGTTGAAAATGTTGCCAACTCATGTAGCTACTACTTAAATCATATTACATGTGTTTTATTTTATCATGTTGCTTGCTGTTTCAGTTCATCTGTCTACAGTTTAAGACAGATTTAGAAAGAAGGTAAATAAATAAAACCAGCCATATACTATACAAAATAATGTATGGGCAACCGTCCATACACTATAAGGCTGATATTTCAGTTTCTGGGTGAGATGATGTCATGGAAACCTTCACTTTTGAGGTCTGTGATGTCAATTCATGGTATCCTTTGATGGAAACACAGCCTTGTTGTCTGTGGTTGCCCATACATTATTGTGTATGGGACATCTTGTTTTCAGTAGGGTCCTTCTCAGTTTTATAGCTGAGAGGGATTGAAGGACATGAAGGCTAAGTGACCTGGTCAAAGCCACACTGGTGAAATTTGAACCCAGATCTCCATATTCCAAAGTTTGTTCCATAACCATGATGAGACCGAATTGCCTCCCTTTGATTCAGAATGCATTGGTTGGCAAAGCCTTATACCATCAGAATAGTCAAGCACAGTGCAATATCTCATTCACAGGGGGTGCCACATAACAGAAAGTCCCTAATGGTAAAACTGTACAGTTCACGTTGGTTGCCTGGGAGTCTCTGCATCACTATCAGCCCTTTTGAGCTGAACACATCTCCTAATTTGAGACCTTGTTACGTTGTTCATCTGTGTGCTGGTCTTAATTGCTTTGGATGGCATTACAGAAGATAATGTACTGCACGTGTATAACTCATCCTTCACTGTCATTAAACATCACCACATCTATAGATACAAGGCTCGCTGTACCTCTGTTTTTACAAACTATGCTTTTCTTAGCTTATCCCTAAACATGTGTCTGCTGAACTCCACTTGTAAAATGGCAAGAAAAAAATCTAGAAACGTCATAGTTGGATAGAGGTCATCTTATCATGCATTAAATTCCTAGTACCGCATAATCAAATACCAGATCTAATTAACAAAGCAAAAAAATCTTACAGTATTACCTACAAAATCAGGAACTATTTCATGTATGTATTTTATTATTTAAAATGTATTTAAACAAATGAGTTATGTAAACAACTCAAATTAAAAATATTTCACTTTACATATAATAGAGTAGCAAGCCATTTTACAATTGCAGTAAGCCATTCCAAGTTCTGCTTTAAAGGATTTCAATGCACTTTCCAGGGCTATAAGGACACTCAGCCTTTGGCCTCATAACTACTTCCTTGGGGTGTGCATTAAAAATCCTTTAACTCACACCCTGTCATGGCTTGTTGCTTACTGCACTTCTGCATCCTGTTTCTATCTTCTTTTATTTCCATCTTCCCAATTTTATCACCACCTTACTGAATGCACCTTTCCTAAATGAATGTGTGATACATTATGTAGTAAAAATGCAATGTTAGGTATACAACCTGCTTCCTCTGCTAAGGCTGCTACATCAAACGAAGAAGGGAGTGATGTGACCACAAAGACTTGGGTACCATAACATCTATGTGAAATATATATGTGGATGATATAAACGGTAACAACATCTGCTACAAAGCCAGATGGGATTACAGAGTTTGAGGTCTTAAACTCCATGCAGACCATCATGGGCAGCAGTTTGAAAATCCTGGTTAGTCAGGCATCTAATGTTATTTTCATCTGTGCTGACCTGGTACTATACATGGCTGAGGCAGCACCTGCACTACATTGAGGAATTCCAAAGGAAGAAACATGTCTGCAGCTCGTCACTCTGAGTCCAAACTGGAGCTAATGTACCAGTCTGTTTTCAGACAACGTATGTTCTGATGAAGTCTTGTCAGCCTACCCTACACTGGGATTTGCATACTGTTACTCACAATGCTTTGCATAGATTTGGGGATTTAGAGGGTTCCATGTCATAACAGCAATCACAAAACAGTGATTGCTGTTACAGCGTGTGTATATCGCCGAAAATCAAAACGGTGATTTTACACCCCCCACTGAACCCAACAACAGCGACGGAACAACAGTGTATCTACAAGGGGCGGCTGTGCGCCCACATCCCTCTAAATTATGATTTTCAACTTGGGGGTGTGCATGTCGGGGAGGAGGAGAAACTCAGCTACTAAAAAAAATCAAGTGCTGCACAGGTTCAAAGCAAAATAAACTCCCTACCCAGCCCCAAACCCAGCACCTCCTTCATTGCAGCTCACCACCGCACCAGAACAGCAGCTTAGCAGCACACCACCAAACTACACCCCACATACCTTCTCCTTCCTGAACCCTCCTCTTCCAGTCCTTTGCACTACTAGTACCTCGTTCTTTTGTCCCATACCTTGACACTATAACTACACCTAACTACCCTTTCAGGGTAGCTCACATCACAGGCATGAAACTGAGTCGCTCAAAACTCAGTCACTCAATTTTAGTAGCCATCAAAGCGTGCTACCATTTACAGTATTATATATATATATATATATATATATGGCTGGGAGATAAAGAGGAAGAAACAAAACAATTTAAATATTTGGGGCTGGATTTTTGCATGAGCATGGGGGGCTTGTGGCATGACTGTGCTGCATCCCTGAGGCTCATGCCAATACCTTAGAAGACCTATAAGGCGGTCTAAGCATCATGCACATCTGCTATGGCTTGCGGTGAAATAAGAGCCCTATAATGATGCATGCATTAATATTCATCATATGCATCATTGCGTTACTGTAAAACATTTGGAACTGCCATAAATGTGGCACAACATTTTGCAAATAGCATTCAAATATTGTGCTGTATTTATGAAGCTGCAGGCACAGACCAAAATCAGTATCTGTACCTGCAGCATCATGGCTGAAAGTCCAGCCCCTTTTCTCTCCCTGCACCCTTTTATTGATCTTACACATGGCTTGTCTTGCAAACTGCTCTGCCTGTTAGTTACCTTGAAGTGTAGCCAATGCCTATTTGCCAGAGAAGATTAAAGAATGACTCACTCAGCAATATGGATAAATTTTTTCCCAATGATTTTCTAAACACCTTTTTGTATTCTTACATACAACCCCAGCATCTGTAGGGTTTCTCTAGTGTCAAAGTCAAAGCTAGCTGGGCAGTGTTTCAATTGCCACTCGGAGGTTTAGGGGCAAATTGCAAGCTCTGACCCTCATTGCCACTTTTCCAACCCCCCTAATGGGCAGGTGAGGGGGTGGTTTCCTGCCATCTGGGCAGAAAGCCAGACCATAACACAACACTCACTTTAGGGTCTCACCAAGGCTGAAAAAGGACCTTGTTTGGCAGGAACCACAATGCACAACCTTCAGAAACTCCTGCAGACATGCTAATGAGGTTGGGTGGTGTTGTAAACTGTAAAGACAATTTGTAGAAATCTCCCACATGGGTTGTTGTTTTAATTAGAGATGGGCAAACATTTCGCAGAGTCTCATTCAAACCAGTTTGACCTTGAATTAAAGGGACACTGTCAACCTTTTTGGCATCATATTATTTCTAGGTAAAACCCCACATTTTATGATTGCTTATCTTCTCTAAAATTCATTGATGTTGCTGGTTGTTTCATCTGGCTCCTTGCTTATTACAACTGAAATGCATGGGAATGTATAGTTATACACAGCCATGTTTTGCTCCAAATTGTTTACCTAAGCTTACCGCATACTTCCTGAACATTAGAAACACCCTCAAAACAGTGCAGCCACTCATGATACAATAGTCTCATCTACTCCCACTGCGTAAGGAATAGTTAGATAGTGTTGGGGGTGTTTCTGAGTCCAGGAAAGATGCAGTTGTAGTTGGTCAAGAAATGTAAACAAACACGTTTTGGTGTAGTAACACCGGTATGGTTGACACTCAGTTTTTTACTTTTTAAAAGGAAAAAAAAAGTCTGACTCAAACAACCAGCTACATCAGCATCAGCGGTCTCTATAGAATGAGAACAGTCATGAAACGTGTTTTTTAAACTAGAGACACTTTGAGGCCTAAGGGGGTTGACAGTGTCCCTTTAATGAAGATTTTAAAATGACCATTGTTTTTAAACTTTTTAAAAGTAATAATTTGCATACATTTGTAATGAATAATAATTATATACTGTTGAATTATAATTTCTTGTTTGCATTTCAAACCACTTAAAGGGGAGAGCAAATCTGTGTAAATGTCAGAAAATCTGTGTAAATGTGCAGGAAATCTGTGTAAATGTCAGAAAATCTGTGTAAATGTGCAGGAAATCTGTGTAAATGTCAGAAAATCTGTGTAAATGTGCAGCTGCTTATATTGTTCCAACTTTCAGAAAGTGTATTTACTGTATATTCCCAAAGAATACATATTTAACCATACTAAATGCAAGTTAAAATTATAAAGTGTTGCATTGTTTTCTTTGTATGGACAATATTCTGTACAGCTCTGTTCATGGAATCAGGAATTTGGAGTTTTAACTATGACACTACATGGGTTTAGAATGTTGAGCACTGTTATGATACAATAGGTAATCAGCTTGTGCTCAATGTATCATTATAGTAGTGGAATAGTGTGGGGTGCAGTCAGTACTAGAATTACAGGGGGACTTACTAGGGCTTGGGCCATTGTTCTGAAGTGAAACCTGGTAGATCACACATCATGGCTATTGACTTATAATGGGAAGGGGGGGCTCAATTTAAAGATAGGACCCTCCTGGGCCCCCAAAATGTTGAAAGCTCGTAAAGTGTAATGCCAGTACTGGGTGCAGTGGTGACAAGGGAAAGTAGTCTGCCCACCAAATTGGAGTGAGTGGTTATCTGCAGGAGCAGGGTAAGGAGAGACAAGCCAATAGGAGTGGCTTAAGCAGTAATCAGGGATGATACCTGTCTGATTTTGTCTGGTTCCATCTTCTCAGAGCTGCACTTGAAAAGACAATGTTCTCAGTAGATCTCAGCCAGGATGGGGGTTGAATCAGAAGCCCCTCTCTAGATGATCTAAAACAACAAACAGGGAAGTGGTTGGCTATGGCTCCATGTTTAGTTATACTGTGTTTACCCAAGATGGCCCATCTAAGCAGCAACATCTTATTTTCAGTGAGGCCCGGCTTCTACCTATTTATGAAACTGGGTGGACTGAAGCACTGATTGGGAGGTTAAGTGACTTGCCCAAGATCACGCAGTGAACATTTGGCTCTAGCAGGATTTGAACCTTTGATGTGTTGGTTCTGAATGCTAAGTTGGTGCTCTAACCACTGCACCACACTGCTTTCTGACATTGACTTGGAACGGCAGCTTCCCAAAATTCTGTTTCTCCAGCAGCACCAATGTCTGCCTGACAGAAAAGCTTGAGGCTAGCTAGAAGTGATACAACTGTAACATTACCATGAAATGCTACCTCTTTTGGAAATGCACCTGTAATTCAGTACTACTATCATGTAACCTCTGAATCCCATTTTCTACTGCTAGCTTTAATTGATGGTGTAAAATTAAAAATAATGCTCTGTCTTTTGTAACAGCATTTGGTAATTCATCTATGTGTTTGTTCCTGAAAGTGAGTTGTAAGTTTTCTGACAAGCAATCTGCTTGCTACAATAGAAACAGTTTTAGATAAAGAGTGAAGAATAGCATGGTAGTGACAGGTGAATGGCATAATGGGCAGAATTTGTGGTTTTTTCACCCTTCAGGAAGCACTTGATCCAGTCCTACATTTTGTCTGACAGGTGATAAGAAATTGAAGATGACAGAAATGTATTATCTAGTACTTGTTCAAAGCTTTGAAAAATGAGTCTGTCTATTAAAATAATTTACCAAAAGTGTTGCAATTGTCCATTTATTTAACAGTCTCGCTCCAGCACAGCAGAGACATTGCTCACCAAGGGCCAGCATAAGTGTAGAAAAATTGGTGACAAAATGAGGATGACATTATTGTGCTACCGCACTATTTATGGGCAATGCAATGAAATACTACTTTGATTTGAAACTACACGGTACTTTTGTAAAAGAAACAGACATAGCTTCAGTCACTGATAAAGTTTATGAGGCTGACTCATGCATGGTATGTATATGTGAACTCACAGACTGTGTTCCATTTGCATGTAATAGAAATAAGCAATACATAATGGTCTGACTCAAAATATGCCATTTATCTCCACGTGTGAGGGGGCAAGACCATAATTCACGAGTGGCAAAGCCACAAGTGAGTTATGACAGTCTTGTCTACTCACAAGTGGAGATACATTGTGTAATTTGAGTCAAACCATTGCGTATTGCATTTATACAACATCAGTTTAACAGTCATAACTTTTTCAATCAGCTTTTTGTGTGACAATTTTACTGTTTCTCTATAATTTCAACTGTTGGCTTCAGTGCTGCACAGGCCAGTTATGATGTCATCAACATTGTGACATCTCTTCTTTAATCAGTTCTGTTCTGTGCAAAGGTCAAGGAAAGTGACTGACATATCTAGCCTTCAGATAAATGTTTATCTGGAAGTTAAATAGTATGATAAATTTATGAGGGAAAATATATTACCATTAGTATTGTATAAAAATTATTTAATTATCCCCACACTCATTGCTTTAAAGAGCTAGTATACTGACTAAAATTAATAACTAATTCATAAAGCACTATATGGAACTATTATTTCTTATCTCTAAACATTTTTTTTACTTTTGCTAATTAGAGGATTTTCTACCTGACAATACTTGGAGTGATGTGTGGAACAGTCTCTGTCTGGAGGCAGGCATAGCTAGTACTGTTCACCCTCATCCATCATCAACTTGATGACACAGGGGCCTGCGCAGAGACAGTGAACAAAGGGAGCCAGAATCCTCACAAAGCTGGGGGGGGCTGGAAGCATGCCACCCCAGGACAGTTTTTAAAGCATCACTGTAAATGGTGCATTTTCATTCATTTTAGAGCTAAGTAAGCCACAGTATGTTACAACCCACCAGGATGAAATATTCTATAATAAATGTGCTACTGTTTCCTCCAAGAACGTTTTTGAAAAAATTTAACTGTTTATAGTTCAGCCTGGTGGTGCTGAGGGTTGAAGCACTGGATGCCACACCTCGTGCCACGCCAGTGACTCAGGTTCAGGAGCAGATTCGGGCAGTTAGGGTTCGGCAGGGGAGAGGGAGGAATGGGCATCCTGTGACTGCTCTCCTTCCTCTGGGGTGGGCAGGGGGAGTGCATTGCTCTGCAGCAGCAACTGGCAGAGGCCAGGGGCACTAAAGATAGCATGCAAAGTTGAGGGCTGGAGTGTGGCGGGTGTCAACATGTAAGTGCGCTTACACCATTGCACGATCCAATCTGAGGGAGAAACATGGTGGAAAATTGTGGGGTGATCGTGGCAGCTGATGGCTGTACCCTGCACCCCAGACATGAGAGGTGTGCTCCCCAGTTATCAGGATTCAGGTCCACCATGGGGGGAGGGGCTCTGTGCACCAGCCTGTGTGGAGGACAGCATGTCACTGGTCAGACCAGGTCCATGGGTATGGGTGCTGGTGGCTGGGTGACCTGCCATCCACTCTGCAGTAGGGGTGTAAAGAATATCATGATAAAAAAAATGTAACTGTTTATGATATTGCATTCTTTGCTTCTTTGGAAAAGTGGATTGTTTTTTCACTCTCCATTTCTCTCACACTCTTGTGAAATGGATCCCCCAGCTCACACTTGGCGCTTTTACTAATTACCTCCTTCTTCCACCACCACTAACCCCCTAGGATTTTTGGCCAGCCCGCTGCCTGCAAGTCATGCACCATACCCCAATCACAAGAAGTGGACAGGCAAGGTAGTTTAGGTGAAGGATTATTATCATATCAGCTGCCAATCTGATCTGAGCGCAGGCAAAAAATGAGCACAGCAGCAGTGCACTAGAGCAGCAGGCAATGAAAACAGAATGGAGCGGAGTCAGGAACCCAGTCTGCTACTGCAGAGGGACAAATTAAAAACTTAACAAGTTGCACCCATATAAAAACACAACGTCTGAGTGGTCTGATCCCCCTCTGTTTTCATTGCTTGCTGCTCTGAGTCTAAAAGGTCACAACTCTAAATGAAACACAACAAGGACAATTAATAAAATAGCATGAATGCAGCACAAATCTCCCATGCCCCCTCTACTTGTACAGTAAGTAACAGAAAGTGTCTGCCACTGGTGTTGAGAGTCAGTCCAGTAAGCAGCATGAATGGAATGCCCTGTGTTAGGAGAATTGTAACCCCTTGTTACCCGGGGTTACTAGAATCCCAGTAAGACCTAGTGGTAGGCAGGGAAGGCAGCTTGTGAAACTCCAGTTAAATGGGTTTCACACTGTCTCACTCTGTTCTCAGTCACAGCTGAGACTGAGAGATGACATCACCATAGAACTGTTGCAGCTGCATAAGCCACATTGGAATCTGCAGCAGAGGGAGTGAGATAGAACGTTGGGAGTTGTCAAAGTCAGTTTTCTGTTTACCTCCTTGGGAGAAGGAAGTCTCCTGTTTACTGTCAAGCAGGAAGGAAGTGTCTTTTGTTTACCTTCTGTGTGAGAAGGTCAGTGTCCAGTTTCAAGTGGTGGAGACCGCTGTCCAGGTCTCAGTACCCCCTCCCTCCGGGGGGGGGAGTAAAGTATCCCTCTGTGGATTCTAGGGGCAATCCCCTAATTTCTACTACAGGAAGAAAGCTGCCTTTTTTACAGTTTCTGTTTTGGGTCTGACAAGAGGAAAGAAGTTGTACTTCGCCTGTGGGGCACCTGCAACAAAAGGGTGAGTGTTTTGCTCTAATTTGAGAGGGCAAACAATATGTTTCTTCAGTTTGGAAAATGTGAAGAAGTATAGGATTTGGACTACTATTTGGGAGGCCTATTGTACTAGGAAAAACAAATGGAGTAGTATCAAAATCTACAGTTTGTATGGATTCAAGTAATGTTGTAGAGGGGGTGCTACAGGTCATCCACCATTTAATCTACATTTCGAAGTTTTAGTTTCTGTTTGTCCAGAGAAATGGCCAGGTATGGGCTGTGGGAGCTGGAGGTAGGAACACCCCCCATCTTTAGTAACCAGGTCCACCTCTACGGATTTCTTCTGTGATTGCTACTTGCCTCATGCGCCTGGCCTGTGATGAGGTAGGTACCCAGACATGGGTCGCAAATTGGAAAATCTCTCTAGGAGTCGCAGACTCTAAGTGGTGTGGGGAGCCACAACAAGTAAAATTTGGGTTCATTCTTTAAATGGACCATCAGTCAAGTGGCCGGCAGGGGAGCTGGGCCAGTCGGGCTGTGTATCCAAAGCACATGCAAGTCCGGGCTGTGTGCCTGGTGGGTCCAGAGCCAGAAAACAGTAGAAATGGGTTAATTCTTTAAGTGGACCACCTTGTAGTCTCCAATCTGCATTATTAGTATACGTAGCCCCTTGAGGGTCCATCTATGCTTTGTTATGTTCAGCTAGTTATGAATAAAAGCCACACTGAAAAATCCCAATCCTGGTTCTGGACATTACAGTTATTGCTTCCTGTGTTCGGATTTACTTGGGTGCCCCTGTGCAGAGTAGGCAAACCTAGGTCCCCTTGTGCCAGGTAACCTCATCCTCCCCGAACCCAGGTCCCCACCAGGTATTGCTGCCAACGCCAGCAGCAAGCCACCTGTCATTTTAGTAAAAAGGCAGGGGTGAGGGGTGACAGAATGATCAAATTATTGTAACTTTTGCAACTTCCAGTGCTGCTGGGTGTACTCTGTGGAAGACCACTCTGGTCATCCATGATAATCATCTCAACACTCTCAGACCTGGCCCTCACAGTGAGTGTGTGTGTGTGTGTGTGTGTGTGTGTGTGTGTATGTATGTATGCATGTGTGTGTACATGTGTGTGACTGACCAGTAATATTCTACATGTGCAGCGAGTCAAGTCACTGACACGGAGAATGTCCTACTGCTCCCATCCAAACCCCAGTCCTGGCTGAGTCTGGCTGACTCATGAATTTGAAAAAACAAACAATACTTATTAAAATTTAGATGGAGGATGATTTCTAATGGGGGTGAACAGGGTTGCCCCCCTCCGCACTCCTTTATGATAACATCATTGTCTGTGACATCACAACTGACTGAGATGAACCAATTACTTGGTGCCAGGTCAGTCATTTGCGATGTTACAGTAAATGAGTTCACAATGCCTATAAGGTATGAAAAGAACTGGAACTGCACTAGATATGTCAGTCTCCAGGTAAAGTATGTCTCTTTACAGCACAACTGATATTTATCAGGGGAAAAGCTAATTAGCAAATGAAAAAAGAAAAATATAACTAACACTACTTAAAAATTAATAACACTTTCTGCTTGCTATTTTTGGCTCTGCTTGTTTTTTAACACGTTGTTATGGTAAACTAAAGAATCTTTGTTGCATTTGGGGAGCATGTTATTAAAGGGGAACTGTCAGCAATGAGAGCCTCACATCAAAGTGGGAGGCTGATCCCAATTAGCCCTTTGTGTGCAAAAACACTTATTTTACCTAATGAATACTGTAGTGCAGTAGATTGCATCAAGCTAATTTCATTGACTTGCAAGCTGACATTTCCTGTAAACAGAAATTTCAGACTGCCCTGCTGCTGACATCAGAGGAGGACTGCAGCAGTGGGAGATTCAATAGCCCAGAGTGAATGTCAGAGTTTTTTTTATAAGCTGCAATCTTCCGTTTGCTGGTCTGCTGTTCTTCTGGGGCTATATATAGTCACAGAAGGCTGTACTAAGCACCATGAGCACAGCAGGACCAGCAAACATCTGATTTTAGCCTAAAAAATCTTTAACATGTATACTGTGGCTACTGAATCTCCTAGCTCTGCAGTCCTCCTCTAATGTCAGTTACTGGGGATTCTGGGATAGCTGGTTACAAGAAATTGAATCTTAAAGTCAGCAAAATTAGCCTAATACATTCTATTATACTGTAGTAAACAGTAAGTAAAAAAAAATGTTTTTTACACAAAGTACCAATTGGAATAAGCCTGGCACTTGAGTGTGAGACTCTCTTTGCTGACAGTTCCAATTTAGCATTAGAAATCATGGCCTCAATTTTCAAATGCTGATGCAGAGCTCACATTAAGCCTTGTGTCAAACCCTGTTCTTGGTGCAGCTGCACCGAACACCTTTGCCTCAACTGCACCATGCTTTGGTAGGTTGGACACAGTTGCGACACTTTACCCAATTTACGGCAGCTTGGGCCAAATATTTAGGACATGTTCTGTAAAAAGGGTACCTGGACTTACCGCAAGCTAGACCAGAAAAAGTTGGTCTAACTTGTGGCAATTGGGACACGAGATCAAAAATCCCGATCCCTGGCTGTGAGAATGCCACAAGCCATGTGCAGCATTATGATCGATGCGCACAGGGCTTGTGGAATTCAGGGCCATTTGAAAATCAAGCCTCATGACTTCATTCTGGATTAAATGCTTTACTCTATTTCGCCATTGTACCTTTCAGTGGCTGTGTTTGGTTGTATGTATTAGCACAGAATTAACCCTCCGTACATTTAACTGTTACTGTAATTTCAGTCAGCATTCTTCAGTTTCCACACAGGAAATTCTCTAACTTACAGCAAAATACATTATTTAGATTTTTAATTTATGCTACAGTTTTTAAAAACAGAAATCTTCAACATTATTTATAATGCTGTTGTATGTTTGTATGTGCAGGTTATATGTCTCTGTATGGTTATGAGTTTCTGGGCATTAACTGCCTAGCTTTGTCTCATAGTCCCCTCACTCAAATATTTTGATAATGCATTTATAAACATAACAGATGCCATAACTGTACAGTTAAACATATAATGTAATATATAAATATTTATAGGTGCAATCTAGGACTGTACCACATTTTCAAATTCCAACTGAATGGAATTCCGCTGAATTTCAGAAAATTCTACTTTAGTCTGTGGAATTCTGTCAGAAGCAGAATTCTGACATTTCAAATTCAAACTTTTCTCATGGATTAGTAATCAACAGTTTACATAAATCATGTATTTCTTTACCACAGAAAGCTATTCCCATGGTTTTACATAGACATGCTTTTTGGAACTCTGCAGAATTAAGAAAGAAATACTGAAAAGCATTTCAGAAGCAGAATAGCCATTTCACATGAATTTGGCATTCCTCCAGTTCAGTCACCTTGTGTACAGAGAGACCTGGGGCAGAACAGGCCTTACAGTCAAATATTGTTATACACATTCAATTTCATATAAAATATTTGCTTAGAAAATTGTTCAATATGGTTTGTAAATCAGTAAGGACAGGCAAGCTAGCAGCAGCCTAGGGGGCATCGTTTGTATGTGTGTGTGGGGCACCGTTTGTACGTGTGTGGGGCACTGTTTGTATATGTGTGTGGGGCACCATTTGTATGTGTGTGTGGGGCACTGTTTGTATGTGTGTGTGGGGCACCGTTTGTATGTGTATGTGGCACCGTTTGTATGTGTGTGGGGCACCATTTGTATGTGTGTGTGGGGCACTGTTTGTATGTGTGTGGGGCACCGTTTGTATGTGTGTGGGGCACCAAATCAATAAATTCTTCTTTCAGGACCCACTGCAAGGTGTGGATCTGGATTAGAGGTGCTAAAACCAAGGCTGACTAGTGGCACTTCAGGACATAAGGCCATTTCTGTTACAATTACTGAATGCACATATACGTCTGCCATCACATGTTTTTTCCCACAAAGCTTTTTACTGTCTGAGGAAGGCGGGCAAGTTCTCAGCCCTGTCCCACTCCCCACAACCAATGTCAACCTCCCATGGCTTACCAGGGGTTAGTACCCCTTGGATTCTTCCTCAAGACAGGGCCAGCGGGGTGGGCAGTCCCCCCCACTAGTGAAATTATCCAGATTGCGTGGCAGTCAGGTGGTGGTGTATGCAGTGAGCAGGCAGGGTTCATGATGACTGCCTGTCCCAGCTTTCCATTTCCTCCCCCTTCCCCTTCCATGGCAACACTCATGTACATGCACATGGAGATACCCATGCACTTCAGAACCATGGCCTCACCCTGCAAGCTGCTCATAACCTGCACTACCACCAGCCCCCCATGGCAGTCTGAGGCTGAAACATAGAAACATAGACTTTGATGGCTGATAAGAACTGCTTGGCCCACCAGAATAAAGCATTTAATCCAGAATTAAGTCATGAGATGCCATACTTCCGCTCCTCAGTAGAGGAGAACAACAGCTCTTGGGATGCTTGAACCTCTCCCACCCTGGCTGACCCCTGTCAACCTGTACTCATTCCTGAACATGCAGGGTTTTATTTAACTCTAAAAATTGATTAGCGTTTTGCTCATAAAAGTGCTAAAACATCGTAAAAATGCATAGCACTTGTCTCATTGTGTTTAACAAGCATAACACTTCTAGAAAACCTATATAAATACTTTCTGTACAGTTAGTATTGTCCCAGGAAAAAAACTGCTAATCAGTTATTTAAAACCCTGACATGGATCACCCACATGGCAGGTGATAAGGCGTTCAACATCTCGACCCTCCACACTACTGGGCCGGCTTCTGCCATCACATTTTTAAAAGTAGTTCAATGATTCAGCATACTTTTCATGTACCTGTGGTGGATTCGTGCTTTCATAGCTGCACCACCTGCAGTGGAGCAAACTCCCTGACCATCCACAAGGGGTCACTACAGCAGTAGAACACAGTTCCCTCCCCCTTTGATCTGCGATGCATGAACATAGAGAGCATTCCCCAGCTCTGGCCACTCCGGTGCTAGTGACACAGGGTCCACTCCTAAGCCTTGTTATGCATTTTCAATATCTCTGTAGTATATGGGTAGCTCTTATAGAGATGGAAATCAATATGATCAAATTTCTTGTTGTACTACACTTCAAAACGTTGTTATACTACAGTTCAAAGTTTAAAAAGGTTGCAATAATACAGTTTGAAGGTTGATTTCCCTTTAAGACTAATTATGAATTGTTGTTTTTGGTTCTTTGAAAGAATCATCTAGACTCAATGGGATGACTTTCAAGAAAAAGCCAGATAAAGGTGATGTAACCAAAATGCTGAAAGCTAATTTTGTCATGCCCTGAGAAGCAACTTGTAGGCCTTTGCAAGTGCAACCATTCTAAAATGATGATAGCAGATTCTCTTGTTATTTCTCTTTATGTTTAGTTATAAGGTGGAATGTGTGAAAGCAGATAATTTAAAAGGGAAGGCAGGTGTGCAGGAACCATGAAATGCCAAAACCCCATGAAAAATGCTAAACCTCCATTCTTTTGAATTGTAGTATAAAAAATAATAACACTATTATCCCTGGTGGTCCAGTGGACCCCCCTCCCCTCATGCCCACTGATCCCCACCGCACCACTCCTTCCCCCGGTCAGTGGCGGGCGGTAGCCTACTCATTCCAGATATGATCCATTCACATGTCTGGAATGTGTAGTACAGTATGGGCTGCATGCCCATTGGCTCACGCTGTGGACCAATAGGCATACAGCCCTACCGACGGTGTCAGTGGGTGGGCGGCAGGGCAGCAGGCGGGTGGGGTGCTGCCACGCCGCTGATCGGGGAGGGCAGTGGGATCAGTGGGGGGGGTGGGTCCACTGGACCACCAGGGGTAATAGTGTTATTATTTTTTTAATTCAGCCCGTGATCGGGCGGACAGGTCCACTTGACCACCAGGGATATAGGGGTTAGCTATATTTTCACACTTAAGCCCGCGATTGGGCAGACTTCAGTCCACTGGACCACCAGGGATATAGAATTAATTCCATTGTTTACTTAGCCTGTGATCAGGCAGTCATCGGTCCACTGGACCACCAAGGATATAGGAGTTATCTATTATTGCACATTTAATCACTCGATCAGGTGGGCAGTGGTCCACTGGACCACCAGGGATATAGGATTATTCTTTTTTTTAATGCAGGCCACGATCGGGCTGTGGGACAGATTGCCGCGCTGCAGGGGGCAATTGGTCCCCGATGGCTGCTGCCTGGCAAGATGCCAGGTGCAAGTCATCGGGGAACAGCGCACCTGCATGCAAATGGGGCCATAATGACATGCAAATGGCCCCATTTATGCCTTGCATACATTATGGCCCCATTTGCATGTCGACTTTTGAATATCGTGGTTGTTGCACCTAGAGCAATGGAACTTGCACTAGCACATCCTCATGCTCCACTCTGGCCACTGGTGCTGGCGCAGTGCCACTGTGCCATGTGCACTCTGGGTGGCCAGGGTGCGATATTCAATGATGCTGAGCCATGGCGCAGCTCCGTTGAATATCGCCCAGTCCACACCCCTGCACAGTCAAGTTGAGCTGCGCCCAGGCTTGCACCACAGCCTGGTGCAGTTTGAATATCTGGGCCAGGCTGTTTTTTCAAAATATATACAATAAAGTACAAGAAGTTTGTAAATGTATACCATATATACAATAAATACAGATGAGAATGTACAATGATCTACAATCAGGCAATAGTATAAGGTTGTTTTCTCTACATCAGAGCGAGGAAGATGGTAAGGTGCTGAAAAAATACTGATGCAGACAAGATGATTCCATTTCAAAGCTTCTTTCTTTTATTATTAACTTTAAAATATGGCAATATACCCAACGTTTCACCTAATTGTAGGCTTTATCAAGAGTTGCCATTTCTCGAAATACAAAAATACAAAAAATGTGATTATTAAAAACCTGTCTGCATAAAGTTTCAAATGATGTTAAACCATTTTGGTATAATTAAAATTGTATTGTCTTCCAATGGTACTACTTACAGGGTAATATCTCAAATATTTTCTCTTTCATTGCTTAATAATCCTCTAGAAATCAAGGTGTGTTCCTCAATTGACCTATAAAATACATATTATGAATTTTGCATTTGTTACAAAAGAGTTATTTAATAAGAATATATACAATCAGTACACATTATAAAGATATCCATTTATGCTCACCTATTCTTAATTTCATACAAAACACTTATTTCAGAGTCACAATATTCTTCCAAATTTCCAACATAGGGAATCTGGAAAGCATCCTAAAACCAAAACTTTGCAAATGCTGGCAGAATTCATATTAATGAATAGTTATTTTAGGTTTGAAAAAACCTTCTTTCAACAGAGAAGAGGAACAGCAATGGGGTCCACCATGGCACCTGGGTATGCCAATGCATACATGTCGAGCTTTGAGGATAAATATATTGTGAATGAAGAGAACAACCCTTTTTTCAGGTACAGCAAATTGTATAAAAGATATATAGATGATCTTTTCATGATATAGAGGGGTACAGTAGAGGAGCTTGAGGCTTTTAAATGATATATAAATACTTGTGACTCGAATTTGAGGTTCACAATGGATTATAACAACACATCTATAATAAAAGAAAGAAGCTTTGAAATGGAATCATCTTGTCTGCATCAGTATTTTTTCAGTGCCTTACCATCTTCCTCGCTCTGATATAGAGAAAACAACCTGATACATGAATACATCGGTAAAGGCTGCTTTGGAGAAGAACGACAATTCTAAAAATCACATATTACTCATTGCCTGTGGACTCTCTTCCTTTTTCCCTTTTCCCCTTTTACACTATTAATAGTATAAGGTGCAAAGTGCAAGGAACCGCAAATAAATGGCTAGAATTCTGAAGTTTATAGTAACCCCCTGATTCATTTTCCCCAATCCACAGAAAAATATTCCTCAGATTATGTAATCAACTGAATATTATACTACAGTATACATAGAAATTCTTTTAGGAATTCTGCAGAATTAAAAAAAATCTGAAAAGCATTTTGGGAGTGGAATTGCCATTCTACACAAATTCCTATAGTAAAAGTTTACATGCTGCACAGCTCTTAAAAGAAAACTGTCTTTTTATCAAACTCCCCTTCCCCCCACCAACCCCACCAAAAACATATCTCCAATTAGGCTTTTTGCAAGTTACAAAAATGTTTTAAACATTATTTCTTACTTAACTACAAGTTTGTAAACTCCACGATCAGGGAACATGGCAGGTGCTACACAGTGCCATCTTAGGTCACAGTGTGGCTCTACACTGCTCACTTGTACACTTTTCAATTCAGTGGGGAAAAAGACAGTTTCCTTTAAACCAACACTGTCGTGATCTCTTGAGAAGGTCAGCACCTTCCTTTCCATAAATCAGGAAAGAATGTTTGCAGACAACTAGTTGCATTTATTCTTGAAAAACTAAATTAAGCATTGTACCTTTCAGGGTTCCCCCACCACCTGGAAGTACAGGACAATTCTGATATTGATGGGTGAGGGGGCTGAGGTCAAGTATTCCTTGCTACAGTAATTCTTTCTTCACTTAATGAGTACAAGTAAGTTTTAAACAAGTTACTGTATGCAGCCCTGTTTTTATATATAATTTATTTACCCTGGATAGCCCATTGAGATGCAATATCTTGTTTCCCATGTGGTCCTGCTTCAACCCACTTCTGAAGCAGGTATGATTGGAGCACTAAAAGGTTAAGTGACTTGTTCAAGGTCACAGAAAGATTAATTTGACTGTAGCAGGGTTTGAACCTGCAGCTTCATCATTGGTATCATCAAAGATACAGTGGTGGAATGGCTTAAAAATTAGTATTGGAGGGTAATGGTAAAAATGCAGTGGTTTAAATGCTGATCAGACCCCATTAAGTGATACATTCATCAGAATGCAAATTAATTATTGTCTTCCAGTGATTTCGCAGGTAAAGTAACAAGGATTAGGGGTTACTGGAATGGAGTGAAATGTCTACAGTGCATTTGGATAAGGACAAAAGATGAATGAATGGTGAGGAGATTACAAGCTACACAGTTCCTTCTGGAGAAAGGTGTAGTATTACCAAAATTCAGAAACAAATAAAAACATTGTAAAATAATTTGTTTTAAAAACTCTAATGTTTATATCAGTACAATAAAGTTGCTGTGACATTACATATTGATATAAAAATACATCTATCAATACCGTGCCAGTCTGGGGCTCAAGAGACTAGAAATGTCCCAAAATCATGATCTCCTGTGTGTCTTAAAAGATCATTCTAGTGATAATGCCAAGCTTATAGTGAGTGACTGTCAGTTTCCTTTTACTGATATGGCCTTTAATCCATCCTGACTGAATGAAATTATTTTTAAAAAAAAAGTAGAATCCTAAAATGCTGATGAACATACTATATGAAAAGAAGTCACACTGAAGAGATGCACAACTCATTGAGTAGAATACACTAATTAAAATAGGTGTGCATGCTAACAGTTGATGTGCCACTGCTGTGCTACAACCAATCTGTAAATATGCATTTCTGTAAAGAACTCTGTCAAGAAAATTCAACAATTCACCCCAGACATGGTATAAATCAGGGATCTGGGTCAAGATGGCTCATCCACTATGATAGGCCCATCAGAATAATACAGAATAATAGCACGCCTACTCTCTGAAACACATCAATAGCTAAAGGGTCACATTTCACATTTTTATCACAGCTTGTAACACCATCACATCAAACATATAACATTGTTAAAAATAACTTGTCCTAAATGGACTTTTACAGGGCTCATAGATCAGTGGGTGACATTTTGTTTGTAATTCCAGGATGATTTATCTTGCATTTTTCTGTACAATATTACAGTTATTTCTATGAAACCCAAATTGCTGTTTTTATGCCTAAGCCATGAAATTCCATCATAACAATTTCTCTGTACAGTTCTACATTTCTCTATAAAATAAATAAAGGAACCCACATAGAGCCATGAGCCTTATTATTAATGACATATTAGAGAATCTGTCCCTATATTTTTTTTTTAACAAAACTGGTTCTGCAAGCTTAGCCAACACACTGTAGAAAGAAGAAACTTTTGCAGAATTAAGGAAATAATTACTGAAAGTCTGGAATTGAATTTAATGTTCATTCCTGCTGGCAGATGATTTTTTTTATTATCATGCCTCACTCAACACTTTAGGGAACAAGGCTTTGATCATTTCTGGTAGCTCACATTAGCTATAAAAAAAAACACATTCCATTTAATTCCGCCTCTGGGAACCCAAGCTACTTAAATACTATAGTTTACAGTGGGTTTTCTATTTTTGGTTTAGCACACCTGAGTATTTAATTCAGTTCAGTTCACTTTATTTGTTTGGTCAAATAACAATTAAAAAAACAAAATTTTATCATACAATCAAGACAATCAAGACAGACATATATTAAAAACAGACAATGCTGGATCGTGAAAAGAAAAGAAATACAAGGCATATATATATATATAAGTATAGATATATATATATATATATATATATATACACAGTATATACGCACATACATACATATATATACATACATACAATTCCATTAATCAGTTACATAAATACATACAGTCTAATAAATACATAAGACTTCCCTAGTAGCACCACCAGGATGCTTTTCACATAGAATTGTTAATACAGAAATAGCATCTTTTTCTTTCTTATATTTTTTTTATGTCTGTCAGGACTTGCAGCTCTATTAATACAGTACAGGACATGTTAAGCAATTCTCTGTTCTCCAGATCATTAACTTCTAGTATCAAACCTAGCCAGAATTCCCTCAATTTTTCAAACCATGGGCATTCCAGAACTACATGTATTAGATTATTGATTCTACCACTTCTGCAATTACATTCTCTTGACTTTTCAACTTTTTTATAGCATTGGGAAAGCCTCAAAACCGAAATTTGTAAATAATCACCTTTTGATAGAACGTGTGAGTTCCCCTAAGTAATTTAACATTCGCAAATAATCTCATTTTGTTAGAAGATGTGAGTTCCCTTAAGTAATACCTATACTTGTGATGATTATCACTAGTAATTAACCAAAGTAAATATTTAATGTACTTATCAGTTCTAAGTCCCTACAAGTCTGCACACCCTGAGTTCTATTATTAACATATGTTTTATATGTCACATGTAACACAATGTATTTTACTATAATTCCATAATGAGAAGAGATTAAATTCATGAAGCAATATTTTTAAGTGCCTTAACCAAAAGGACTTGGCACATCCAATTTCTTCCCAGCATATTTTCTCATTCAGGCATTTTTCTGGGAGCCTGTTGTTCAACTTTTTAAGAGGTGTTATCCAGAAATGTATTTTTCTAGTAAGTGCTGGTGACAAAATGCTAACACATCCCAGTTTTTCCCTAAGATTGGTTTGACCTGAATATGATACAGAAAGCATTCGGTCCCTCATCACCATGCCAGGCTCTAACACCACAGGTTTTCAGAAATGAGCACAGGCCTCCTGTTTTGCACATTATTATTCCATACATAGTTTTGCAGGGATGAGGGCAGGTATTCAACTTGTTTATTCACTTCTTTATCACTTAGAAGTCTTATTAATTTCCGTAACTTCCAAGTCTATAATTACTATAGAGTTATCTGAAATTAGAGATAGATTAAGCTGTGCAGAATGTGGACTGCTGGTATAATTTGTGCCAAAGGGAAATTCTGCCTCTGAAATGCCTTTTGAAATTTCCTTTTTTAATTCTGTGGAATTCTGAAAAGCATTTCTATGTAAATCATATAATACTATTCTGAGGATTATGTGATCCTGAATACTATTCCACAGTTTTTTGTAAACACTGAATTACTAATCCTCAATTTAAAAAAAATCAATTTCAGAATTTCAGAATTCTACTTCTGACAGAATTCCAAAAATTAGGCAGAATTACAGCAGAATTAGAATTTGAAAATTCTGCACAGCCCTAGAGATGGGTGGGTTCTGACTACAATCAGATATCTATTTCAAACAGTTCTCAGTGTGTACATTGTGAACCTTCACATTTGCATATATATGTTGCCTTTGATTATGTAGTAGCTACATGCTGATTGATGGAGATGCTTTTATAGGATAAGGGAAAACATCAGAAAACATTAATTCACACAGTGAGTGGCTAACATGTGGAATAGCCTACCTGATGAAGTTGTGGACACTTGCCGTGTTTAGGGTTTCTAATCTGGACTAGGAAATTTCCTTATGTAGAACATCCACTGAGGGTTACATATCATTAATAGATGTCCATTAATGATAATAATTATAACTACAATAGTGTATGAGTTACAATGCACAACAACACTGTTTCCAGTGAGGAGTTGAAATGACATCATAGGGACCTCGGCAGCAAAGCATGAGAGAGCCCTGATGTTATCTCAACCCCTCCATGGAAAAACTGGCTTTGTTGTATATGGTTGACTATACTATTTTGCATAATATATGGCTTAAAAATTTGATTTTAAACGGTTCTGCTCAGTGTTTGTTAAAGTGATTAAGCAATTGGTTATTTCAGAACTGTGCACCCCCCCGTGCTCTATTATTGATGTACTGTAAAACATGTTTTATTTTTTATTTTTAATTATTACATGTAAATTGACTAACTCATTTACTCAATGCCATGCTGGGTGTGTATTATCAAACAGCCTTGCTGTGATTTTACTCTGCAGCTCTGTCCAGCCATGGTTGATCTGCTGCCTGCCACCACAAAACTCTAACTAGCACCTCAGGGCATTTACAGGCCAGAGTGGCTGATCAGGTCAGTGGGGGTGGCAGTCTTGCACTAACCTCTTCCATCTCCTGACAATCTCCCTTTTAGATCAATGTCTGCTGCTCCTACCACCATCATCTGTCTCAGTTTCTAAAACCTTGCGGCTGTGGTAAGACTTCTCATGGGCAGTTCAAAGCAAAAGAGTTGTTGTAGTACCATTGTGACAGCAGATTTATACTTCAAAAGGTTTTCATGACCTTTGAACTGCAGTACAACAAGAATATAGTATATTGTTACTCCTTGGTATGTATGGATTTCCATCCTAGCTAAAAAGCTACTGTACCACTCTTCAAAGGTTATAGAATGTTGTTGTACCCTTCTGTGGTACAACAATACTTTTAATTAGAATAGAAACTTGTGCCACTTGCTGTTTCACTTTAATTTCCCCCAAACATACACACACACACACACACACACACACACACACACACACACACACACACCACTCATAGATTCCCCTTATACAAACTCTTCTCTTATTTCATTTTAAAAATCAGAAAGATATCCTTCACTGGTGTGGGCTCTGAGCAGCTGGGTGAGGGTGTTTTTTTAGATAATAAAAAATTAAACCCATGATTTCTTGTCAGGAAAAAAAAGCTGATTTATTTTTATTTTAGGTGTCAGACCATATACTATTCAAAATAGTACATGATCATCCATGCACAGCTAGGTTGTGTTTCCATCTTGGGGTTCTGATATCATACAAGACTAAAGATGTTGCAAAATTATATTTCATTTGCAAAATTCCAGTGAAATTGGCAATTTCACAGTGCGAAATATTTTGCAAAATTGGCCCATTAAGCAAAATATTTCACCGGGTGCAAAATGCAGAATTTTGCTTGCTAAATATAAAATTTTGCCATTAAAGAGGCACAATTTTGCTGGTGAAAGACATATTTTGCCTTCCATGGGTGAAATTTCACCTTCCACAGGCAAAATTTCACATCCCGGAGGTGAAATTTCACATTACAACAGACGAAAGTCTGAATTTTGCTTCCTCGAAAAGTTTCACAAAATGGGTAAATTTCACAAAATATTTTGCTTAACATAATTTGCCAATTTCGCACATCTCTTTGCATCCCTCAGCTACGTGCTGCCCCAGCTATGGAATAAAATCCAAAAAACTTTTAACTGGTTAACCCAATTAATCTTGTGGAGTTCAAATCACTTTACTCGAGATCCTTCTCTGAGCCCTATAAATGTTTTTCCTGTTGCTAATTGCACTGCTGTCACTACTGTGATACTCGTAGCCCTCATCCTTCCTTCTACCCTCATCCCTCCATTCGCCTTATTCTTTGTGCCTCCTTACATTTCTATCATTCTTCCTAGCAGGCTGACTCCTATCTTGCCACATTGCTTATATTAAGAACTGTTGTATACTTATTGTATATAATTATTTTGTTGTACTCAGAGTTGTTGAATTACCATTTGCCTTAACATGTTTCATGTTGTCTGTTATCCTGTTGTGCTGACTTGTGTTATTGTTGTTCTATTGAATCACTTATGTGTACTACCCGGGCCCACCTTGCAAATGAGCTCTCTCAATGGTGTTCCACCAGGTTAAAAATTGATTGATTGTTTGATCTCTATCCAAGACCTCTCAAGCTTCACTCTCAAGGTCCCTATAATGTCATCTAAGCCCTTGATGGAAACATGGCCTTGTTGTGCATGGTTGCCCATGCATTATTCTCTATGTGCTCTGTATAGATATCATACACAACAAAGGGTAACTAAATACTATAATAATAATGTTTATTTATAGCAGGAGTTGTCCTTAGCCATTGAGCATGTGATCATTTTCCATGGTGTTCTATTCAATAAGAACCCAATATTACAAAACATCTTCAAGAAATAACATTTCAATTATACAATATCAAACTGAATTAGATACAAAGGTAGTATACCATAACCAAATTCACAGTGCAAAGCTATAATGTAATTCAGCTAAGTTTAGACAAAGCAATACTTGTTCATCAGAGATGAGCCTGGCAGAGGAACCAATTTGCTAAAGCTGTTCTGGCTGAGATGTTTGAAAGTGTCAACAGTCAAATTACTGTCGTGAGGCAGCACTGGAGGTCAAGAGGGACCCTTCTGTTATCAGAATACTATGATACCATGTTAATGAACCTTCAAAGCCACAGTGTATTTTAATGATCCTGCAGAACAGTTGAGGCCTTGTGATTAGAAAACTGTAGTTCATACCAACATCCTTTTCAGAGCTTTTTTATTTTTTCTTCAAAACGTATTTGCCTTCATGCTATGGGATGTCAGTGCATACTTGACAGGTGAGAAAGACCCCATAATTAATCAATGCCTGAGGCACAGGCAGATTATTCAGGTCTGTCATATTAGCTGGAGTTGTGCACTTCTACCAAAAGTAATTAAATACCATATTACTGTAGTTGTCAGTGTAGCTAGTGTTAGTACTCTCCCCTTGGAATCAGACGGTAGTGGGATCAAGCCCCAGAATATGAACTTCAGCCGTACCCAATACAGATACTGCAGTGCAATACTGAAGATGTGCTGCCAACAACTTGCTGTGTAGTCCATAAGATGAGAAGATCAACTGAGATAATTTATCTCCCTTTTCTGTTGGCTGTCCAGGTGGAAAGTAGGTCTTGTCTTTCTGTCTGTCTGTCTGTCTGTCTGTCTGTCTTTCTTTCTTTCTTTCTTTCTTTCTTCCTTCCTTCTATCTTTCTCTGTCTATCTCTTTCTCAGTACAAAAAATGCTAATGCAGTTCTGTATGAATGAATATGGGATATTGCCAAGGATATTAAAGGTGTCTATGCCTGCATAAAGTTGTTGTTGTACTTCAAGTGTTGTTTTATTAAAGTGCTTTGAGATTGCTATGTGTATGACAGATGCTACCAAACACAATCAAATTCTGACCTATGTATAGGAAGCAGGCCCTTCTCTGATATGTAGTAGAGCTCAGAAATATCCATTTCCCCACACAATAACATTATCAGGACTTGTGGACATATATATTTTGAGACCTGTAATCATGGTCAGAATGAATAATAATGCCATCTTATCACTAAAGATTACCAACAGTGATAAGTAGTGACAAGACATACTATGCACAAGTGAGCCTGAGCTATAGACCCCACAAGAGCTAAACAAAATCTGTCAGCCAGCATTTTAAAGGCTTCAAGCATGTTTCATTCAAAGACATAGACATACTGCTGTCACTACTCTTCTACTGTTGTTACAAAAAACATCAAAGTCTTCACAACAACAGGGCTGGGTGAAAGTTGCAAATTCTGATTTAGTGTAATTTTTGGAAATACTGTGAAATTTCACTAAACTTTCGTGGAATTTTTCCAATATTGTTTTAATTGGTCACACCTTGGACAATATTAAAGCTAGAGATGTAATATTTGCCATGTATATTGGCTTCAAGAAGCCTTAACATATGTCAATTTTCATGACATTTAGATGAGGGGATGGGGAAGTTCTAGTCATAATCTGACAATTTTTTATTCATGTGACAACTTCTGAAAATATTTATATGCTTATAATGTATCCACCTTTGGAGCTAGATACTGTAATTGAAAATATATGTGCGTACTTTCTTGGAAGAGTCATAGAAACTGATAAATGGGGATGTAATGGGTTGTGTAAATTGTAAGTTACTGTAGTCCAACATTTCACAATTTAATTATTTGTTAAGTTGTGTGAACATTTTCAAAATATTTGGATGTTTTTAGCTGCACTGTTATTGCAGGTATGCACTCAATATTTGGCATGCATACCAAAGTAAATATGCCTGGGAATCCAATTAAGCTAGGCAAATGTGGCTTAGTAGGTTAAAAATGTATTGTGGTTACCTGAGAAATTACAAATTGACAACATTTACTTAAAAAATTCATGGACACATAATACGTAATGCCAGTAGAAGTCCTCTTAAGAAAAGATAACTTTCACAAATTACTTATCACCACTGAATCACCTTACCTGCAGTGGCATCATGGCCCTACAACCCCTCTCCTACACTCCTGTGACAGTGATGCTCAGCATCGTACTCCACCATGACTAAAGATATCCAGATACTTCCGTCACAATGTCCTAAGTCACAGCTAGCTGTAAGGCTTGGTATCACTTGTTTTAAATAGTAAAAATATACATTGTTATCTACACAGGTGTTAAAGAGTCAGCAGGTGACATTATACAGAATCAATGCTGCACATGCATGTGCTTCCACAAGTCATTATGCCAGTAAGCGCTTGGTTCTGTGGCATATTGCAAGAATTCAGGCTAGTGTACAGTGATGCCTATGACTATTCTCCATGATTAGTCAGGTCACTTAAGACAGTGACCTAACACTTGACACCACTTTACTTCTACTATAGTACCTCCTATGAATGCTACCTTATTGCCACTTTACCCCACCTTTACCTTCCTGTACAATGGCAACTCAAGTGTATAACTTGGCAAAATCTTTGGACATGACATCAACAAAAGTATCACAATATTCCAAAATTTCAGACAAACTCATGAAATTAAATTTTAGTTACTGATATTATTTTGGAATCTTTGGCTCCTTATAACTTCACCAGCTTCTGAGCAAGAGATTAGAGAGCTGACAAGTACAGTCTCTTCTTACCCATATTGTTTTTTCTCCATGCCAGCACCTCATCTCTCAGGGATATACCCTGTTCACAGGGATGGACTCTCAGGCATCATTCAGTTGGCTTCCAGGTTTCTCTCCAACATTTTTTTTCCTTCCCATATCCCCTGGTGGGGTGTTGCCTCTGTTAGCCTCATACAGCCACATCCTCCACTGTAGAAGCAGCAAGCTCCCTGGCCCAGCCACAATACTTACTGTGTTGGTGGAACCCACTGCTAACCCTTCCTGACTGAGATAGGCTGCCAAGTGGAAGATGTCTTGGCCATGGCCTGCCTCTCATTGTGACTTCATGAGCCGGCTTCCAAACCCAATTCATTAGGATGGCAGTACAATGCTTTGCTGCTGAGCCAGGGGAATGGCCTCAAAGCCTAATATTTAGGGTCAGTGAACCTAACAAAGTGGGTGAAATTCCATTATCTAGCTTTAATGTTACAGGGGCTTAACATTCTGCAGTTTACATAACAGCAAAATATAATTGTAAACTTTCCAAATGTTTGAAGGCTTATATCTGAAACTGGGTACACTTCTCTATGGGCAATGGTAAAGTCATCCTACTATAGTTGGAGCAGTTTGGGCAAATGCTGTTGAAACTGGATGGAAATAACTGAAATCACAATTTTGGCAACATTTCATGAAATTGTCATGGAAATTTCACAGAAGCAAAATTGGAATTTCACCAGAATTTTGCTGGCAGAAGATAAATTTTGCCCATCCTTAAAGACCATTTTATAACCACAGTTCAAAAATAAATCTTTGGGGAGCTAGAAAAAAGGTATTTGGTTGGTGGATGTTATATCAGCCAGTGAAGTCTGGACTACAGCATGTGTTTAAAATACAATGAAAGGAGCCATTTACTGCCCAAATGGTAGCACAGTGCCCCACCACGCAGACAATTTGGGTTTCATGAGCATGCTCTGGTTGCAAGAGCTTGGGTGGGTAGTGAACCTACCAGTCTGGGAGAAGGTGTCATTGAGTTACGCTGTCACAATGATTCCTGCAGTGGGCCAGGGAGCAGAGCTGTGCAAAATGTGGAATTCCACTGGCAGGATGCATGCAGATAGCAATTCCACTTCAAAACACTTTTCAGAATTCCTTTTTTAATGCTGTGGAATTCTGAAAAGTATTTCTGTGAAAACTGTGGAATAATATTCTGTGGGTCATGTAATCCATGGAATAATATTCCACGGTTTATTGAAAAATGAGTCTGCAGTTTACATAAATTGTGGAATATGATTCCATAGTTAGCATTCAACTTTTGGAATTTCAGAATTCTGCGTCTGATGCAATTCCATGGAATTAGGTAGAATTTCAAAATTCCGCATAATTCTGACAAAATTAGAATTTGAAAATTCTGCACAGCTCTACCTGGAAGCATACTCCTAAATAGTGTCCCACTGCTTGCATGCAAGACTGTAGGCACCAGCACAGCATCAGCAGATGGAAAGAAAGGCAGGTATGGGACCAGGAGGGAAATGCAGGAGAAAACCTAAGGTAGCCACCAGAATGAAGGCACCAGTACTCTCAAGCCTTAGGCCCTCACATAATCTTCACCACAGCTTGGGTGGAGGTAAGTGCTAGTTGTCAGGGTTAGGGCCTGGCCATGCCTGATGTGGGGTACTGTATCTGGTCAGAAGAGTATAAAATCTTAATGAAAAAAAAAATACAACAAAAAGAGCTACACATTTCAACTATGAGAGATTCTTTTAGAAGCATCTGCAGGAGGAAGTCACCAAATTTTGTTTCTTGATATAAACATTTCAATGAGACGCAATGCCCCAGTTTGAAAGGCTTCCATTCAGCAGGAGAAAGGGATGGCCTAATCAACGTGAAACAGACTGATGTTCATTCAGTGCCATCTCCCGAAATCATGGTGGGCACTAACTCTTTATAAGGTTGGTGCTTATCTCTAGGCTGGCTAATCCCAAATAGTGACAAAAATTTCCCCAAATTGGGAGAGCACTCAGAGGTTTGCAAGTTAACCCACACTTTACTTAGCAGGCACCTACTGGTGGTGGACCACTTGCCTCTAAGAGTCAGGTTTGATTCAATATGAATTCAATCTCATTCTAAATTTATTCTTCAACGGTATATACAAACACCTTTAAATACAAGTTCAAGCCCTTCTGGGCTACTTATATTTTGCCAGAAGTGCTGTCCATGCTACAGGGCAGCTATAAGAATGTGCAAACAAAATATACAAAGCTTCAGCGCAAAAGGTAACCAAAGCTACAGCACTGCTTGTACTAAAACTCCCACAGCTACTAGAAACATAGAACATAGAATGTGATGGCAGATAAGGACCGCTTGGTCCACCTAGTCTGCCCATTTTCCTACCTAACAGATAAACTGCAGATCCTAGTTAACCAACAGCTTACTTCCTCCTACCCCCCCCACTAGGACTGCCTTATGTCTGTCCCATGCATTCTTGAATTCCCCCACTGTTCTTGACTCCACGACCTCCTCACAACCCTCTTTGTGAAAAAATACTTCCTCACATTACCTCTGAGCCGTCCCCCCTCTATCTTCAAATTGTGCCCCTTTGTTCTTGCACATCTCTTTTTCTGAAAGATGCTACCCTCTTGGACTTTGTTGATTCCCTTGAGGTACTTGAAAGTTTCTATCATGTCCCCTCTCTCCCTTCTTTCCTCAATGGTATACATATTAAGCTCCTTTAGTCTTTCTTCATATGTCTTCTGGTGCAGACCCTGCACCATTTTGGTTGCTCTCCTCTGGACAGCCTCCACTCTGTCCATGTCTTTGCGGAGATGGGGTCTCCAGAACTGCACATAGTACTCCAGAAGGGGTCTCACCAATTGTCTGTACAAAGGGATAACAACTTCCTGTTTTCTACTATTGATGTCTCTCCCTATGCATCCCAGTATCCTCCCAGCCTTCCTTACTGCCTTCTCACATTGCTTGCCCACCTTTAGGTCATCTGATATTATACTAGCTGCTACTGCTTTGCCCCAGCACTTTACTTTACACAAAGGCTTTGTCATGGGACAAAATGTAAGTAACCCAGTATCCAACATATATCCAACATTAACACTACTTTATTCTGCCTTTACTAGTTCAGTAGTCCTTCATGTTGTTCCATGGCCAATTGCTGAATTGAGTTCACAAAGGCAAAGTAAAGTGGTGTTAATGCTTTATGTAATGTTCCTGAATCTAGTCCAGTAGTTCTGAAGCCCCAAATCCTGGAGGCCTCAAAGTGTTGGCACCAGAATTTATTAGTGGCCTCACTCTTTCTCTATTTCACACCAACTCCCCGATTATTCAACAAACCATCTGAAATAAACAATGTTCACACAGTATGAATTAAATCAAGTCATTGATGTATTTTCTCTTGAAATGTAGCTCCCGTGTTTTCTTAAAGGTAAACATTGCCTGCTCCTTTACCTCTGTGATTGGAGATCTAAAGAACTCTTGCGGCCGCAACAAATTGTGCTGGTGGCTGCAGGCTGCCATAGTGGCCTCATTTTAGAAACACTAATCTAGGCCATTACATTATCGATTCCCCCCAAAAATCTAAGAAACATTTTCTGTTGTAATCCCTTCAATTTAGCATGGACCCAGAGGAAGAAATCCATCCTCATCTTCTAAGATCTCAACAAAAAGCTCATGTATGCTACTGGAGATATATATATAGATATATAGATATATATATAGAGATATATATATATATAGATATATATATATAGATATATATATATATATATATATATATATATATATATATATATATATATAGGTAGGAAAATGCTGTCTCTTAAATGGATGATGTGCAACAAATGACCGTGAGTATATCAAAGCACGACCACACCTGCACTTTCAACCCACTCCAAAACAATTTTGTCCATCTTATAAGATAGATAACCTACTAAAGTGTGTGCGATCGCCTCTGATGTATGCATACCTTGGGTGGTTGAACGTACACCAAGGTGTGTGTATATCAGAGTGCGATCTCACACCTTAGAGTGGGTTATCGATTACATTTATATATATATATTTTTTTTTTATTTCAAACAAGTATTTTAGTCTAACTGAGTACTATTAAGTGAGCCCTCCTGAAGCAGTACATATAGTGCAGGCAATGTAATCTAGTGGTTAAAGCACAGATCTGTGAACCAGCAAACCCCGGATTGAATCCCACCACCACATCTTACTTTTTTGACCATTAGTAAGCAATCCAACTTTCCTGTGCTTAAGCTTCTGCCTCTTGCTTTCTCATGCTTTTTCAATATTTAACTCCCTGAGTATTCCTTATCTATTACACACAAAACAATACATGGGGTAGTGTGTATAATGATAATTTTACTCACACCAAAGATGTTGGATGCTACATAAACCTTGAGAGTGAAGATCAAAGAGTTCATACAAGCATCCAACACTGAAGGCATGTGTAAAATTCAAGCTGTACACACTACTCTATGTAATATTTCATATAATTGCTGAGGGCACTTTTTTTGCCTTAGCAATTATACAAAAAGAAGTATATTTGTTCACTGCATTAAAAAACTAAATAAATGAAGCATGGAATTTAATTTAACAGAATAAATGAATGTGAAGTCAATCAGTCAGTGGGAGAGGAGTCGGGTGAACACAAAAGAGTCTTCAAAGACAGGGAAGACAAGAATGGGTAAGTGATTTTAGTATGGTGCTTGTGAGAGACAGCAGTGTAGCAAGTGCCGTAGTCTGGCTCACAGCTTTCCCATATAAAGAGCAGCATGTGTTTGCTGTTATAACCAGCTGGTTATAACAATGAATTTCACCCAGCTTTTTCTATGAGAAAAAAACACGGCCCGGTCATTACATTATATTATATTATACTAAAGAGCTAGTGTACTGCCTGGAATTAATAGTAATTTTCAGATGCAGTCAGCTATCACTTCTTATATCTGAAGTATTTTTTCTTTTCTATTTGCTTTTCTGTTTGCTAATTAGTAGATTTTTCACTTGACACTACTGGGCTGAAGTGTGGAGCAGCACTTTGGAGGCTAAAACAAGTCTGCTCTGTTCCTCCCACTACATCATCAGAAATATGACCAAACACATTGAGATACCACAACCCTCGCAGCCTGAACAGTGACTTTCACAAGTTACTAATCAAAATGCAGGAAATTGTGACATCACTAGTAACCACTAGTAACCAAGAAGAGTCATTCCCAACTGCTTCATGTGAAAGAATAATCTAGCAGTGAGAAATGGTTCTCCTTGGTTACTAATGATGTCACCATCAGTGTGGTCTCAGTGTTGATGATGTGTTGGGAGGAAGAGAACTGACTATTTTTTAGCCTCCAGAGTGCTCCACATATCAGCCCAGTACTGCCAGCTGGAAAATCTTCTAAATAGCAAACAAAAAAAAAAAAGCTTCAGATATAAGATGCGATAGCTGGCTACATGTGAAAGTTACTATTAATTCCAGGCAGTACACTAGCTCTTTAAATTACAGTAGATGAGACAGAAGGAGGCATAACTGTTAGAAATATAGGCATAAGCCAGCAGAAGAAGACCTTGGGGTTTAGTGAGTCTGCCTGATGCGGAGGTGCTTGGCATATTGTAGGTGCAAGCCCCCCCACGCTTCTAATCCTCTTGTTGTGTTTTCTCCACTCCTTCTTGAAGCTCTCCAAGGACATTGCATTTATCCCTTCCTCTGGCAGCCTGTTCCACCCCTCCACCACCCTTTCTGTGGTGGTATTTTCTAACATCCCTCATAAACTTATGCCCCCCCAGTTTGCTGCCATTCTTTAAGTACTTATAATCTAGTCTTTAACTATTGAATCTGCCCCCCCCCACCAATTTAGTGGGCATATCCTCTGATCCCTTTATTTAAATAAAAAAAGCATGTAGGAATGGGGGTGGAGCCAGCAGACAACATGAGAAGATGTGATTAAGAATGGCTTTATGAGGCAGCATTCTATATGGAAAAAAAACTAAAAAAATTTCTGAGTTTTTATAGCAGGCTAAAAGTCATTAAGATTTCTCTTGAATTTTGAAATTTGGCAACTTTTGGAACTAGGGCATGCACAGGAGCCGGTCTCAAATGATACCAGTAAGGGCAAGGCTCAATTAGCCACAAGAAGCAGCACAGTGGTAAGTACACCACAAGATGAGAGTGGGGAGTCAAAGCTCCCTGAAGGCCATTTTGCTGGTCTTGAGAGACTTAGACAAAAATAAGTCAAAATACTTAATAATATGGTAACTACTGTCAAAATTAAATTTGAGATGGTGTCTTTGAATATTAAATGTGTCACAGATGCTGCAAGCAAATTATTGATGGCAGTACAAATAGTGATGAGAAGTAATTAAGACAACAAGACAGTCATAAATTTAAGGCTAATTGGTGTACCAGAGGGAGAGGAAGGTTTGGAACCAGTAAGATATGCATGAGTATATTGTAACTACTTTTTGGGATTAGGATGTTTCAATAAACAGAGCCTGCAGAATACCCCACACACACCTGGATAAGGTCTTCAAACTTAGAATTACTGGGCACATTTCTAATTACCACTAGAATCATGCATAAAAGGGACTGAGTTCTGAAATTGGCAGAGGGTAAAGGGCAGCTTTTTGTGCCCGAGTGTGCCCAGATCCATTGCTTTAAAGAACATAGCTTTGCCACATGGAAGCACCTTCATGGCTTTGATGTGGTAACTCTGGGCTCTGAGAGCTTGGAATTACACACTTACTGCAATTGCTAGTTAAGTTTAAACTAACATGCAGGGAAAAGCTTCACCTTCAATGCCCCATCACAGGCAGATAAACACCTTGAAAAAGTCAGGGGGGAGACTTTCTGGCTAAAGATGTCACTTCAGAGTCTCACTCAGAAGACTGAACTGTAACATTAACTCATATGTTCACTTGCAGTTATGTTCAAAATTTTTTTTAGGTTTCAGAGTTGTGGTTATGTACTAAGGGGTGGCTGACTAAGGTTAACAGCAATGTAAGGGCATCATGTTGTATACAGGGCATGTAAGACTTGTCTTATAATTCTATGGTTTCTGTATAATACTGGTGCGGTAGCACCAGTATAGTTAGGGTTGATGAGGGTGTATAATGTTAAAGGTCAAATTTTGCAGCTTAATAACTTTGTAATGGTTTAACAGATTTGCATTAAATTTAGTATGTACAAGTGCTGAGGCTAGGTCTGTTCACGTGGCAAATTTTGTTTGAATTGTTTTTGTGGTTTCTGAAATACAGAGTGTTGAAAATACAGAAGGTTTTGTGCTTTTTGGCTGTTTTTTTTTCTACATGTAGCTCTGAAACTGTTGCAAGCTGTGTTCTGATATTTTCAGGGTAGAAAGCCTTGGCCTCACAGATGTACCTTTTGAAGGTTTGGTAGAAAAATATTAATCTGTTCCAAAGTTATTAAATGTTGAATTTCCCATTGTTTCCTATGGGAAAAAATAGATGTCCCACATGAAAATGGATTCTGTGTCTCAGGAGCCAGCATGAAAATGGATTTATGTCTCAGGAGCTAATCCCTTTTCACAGACAAGAATCCCTTTTCGCAGACGGTGTCATCCTGTGTCACAGGAGCAAAATCCTTTTTTGTGCGTTGACCATTTTGTTTCTCCAGTTACTGAGACAAAGAAAACAAGTAAAACAGAAACAAAAATGAATGAATTTTAAAACATAAACATGTGAAGCTATGTAAATGGCATCCATTTAGCTATATTCTGATGCTTATTTTTTTTTTTTAATTATTGTTTCAAAGAGGTTTTGTGTAACCCAGAATCAGCGCCTATGTCATGAACATACCTCTCAACCTCTTGCCTCATGAATCAGGGACAAGGCTTAAAAAAAATCAGGGACGAAGACCCAAAATCAGGGACACATCTTAAAAATTGGTAGTATTCAGTCAGAAAGCTGACAGAATCAAGGGATGTGTGTTGAGATGCATTTTCTGAAGAACAACAAGTCTTTAACTTTAAAGTCTGACATTATTTTATGATTGCAATACCCACTGTTCTGTCACAAAAGCACACATTGTATGAGGGACAGAGGAAATTTCTGAAGCAAAATCAGGGATGTCCCTGAAAATCAGGGACAGTTGAGAGGTATGGTCATGAAGAGGAGTGCTTCTCTGTGTTCTCTGTATGAGAACAGTGGGATTTTCTTGACTACTGCAGTCTCAGCTGGAAGTCATGCTGCCGGCTGCAGTTGTACATGTTAGCAGCCCTTTCCCTGGAGTCTAGTGGCACCCCCCAACCTTCGATCACTGTCCCCCTTCTTTGTCTTCCCTTTATATTTATAATCATAGTCTGACACTGGAATGCCCACTCCCAGTGTTGGATGCCCCTCCTCAACCCCACCCATTGATTTAATAATAATTGGCGACATCAGGGCACCCAATCCCCGTGTCAGCATTCACAAGTAACCCTTCCCCCCCAACCAGTGTGGGACACTGGAGAGCCCACTTCCAGTGTCCCTAAAGAGTTTCAATAACATAAAAAAAAGAAAACAGTCCTGTGACATCTTTCATATTTTTTAAAATCTGAAACAAAGAAAACCGCCCCTCATCGTTTTCAACCCTAACACCCCACCCCAACCCTGCAGAGACTGACAGGCATGGGGGGAGTCTTGGAATCATCAGCCCGAATTCCCCTTCCTCCTATCTGCAAAGACTGACATGAATTGGAGGGGGGTGTCTTGGAGTCATCGGCCCTAATAGCCCCACCCTGCGGAGACTGAAAGGCATTAGGGCTCATTCCAGCTGAGTTATTTTGGACATTATTTTTAGTTTGTTTGTTTTTTGTTACCATGAAATATTGTTACAACCCCTACTATGTGTAACACTGGGGAATAAGAAGTGTCTCCTATTATGATAGTTCTTTATAATAAAATGTACAGCTTGTGTCCATGCATTTTGTGTTAATTTTAATTTTTAAACTTAAATTAAAACAAACAAAAACAAAAAAAAATCCAGATATGTGTTGAATGCTCTCAGAGTTTTAAAAACTCAGCTTTATTGAAAATAGAGCATGCAGTACTCTCTGAAAAGATGCATTGAATCCAACAGTTAAATGACTGGAAAAGTTTCATGTTCTACCACTTCAACTGACGCATTTCCATAATCTCACCACCCTGTCAGTGAAGACATACCTTTTAAAATCCAATCTAAACTTTACTGTCATCAGTTTGTAAAGATGCTATCTAGTATGTCCTTCTCAACAATGATCCCAGAATTGACAAATATCATTGCCACCTTGTCCTTGCATAAGTCAGAACACAGCTATCATGTCTCCTCTACTCCAGATATACATTTAAGTTCAACAACCATTTCTGGTGGTAGCTTCCCCCTGTCCCCTCAGTCAACCTTATGGCTCACTGTTTTACCCTTTCCTGTTCACCCACATCATTTTTCAGATGTGGTGGTCACATCTGCATGCAGTACTCAAATTGGGGTTTAACTTACTAACCTCAATAATGTGGTAATGCTAATAAAAAAAAACACATCACAATAATGCACAGCATCTTAAGAGCTGTTCTACAAAGTTTATTGCATTGTCTCAAAACTGTGTAAATCACAACTAATTATGGCCCGCACATCTTTACCTTCATCCACTATTTCTAAGATATAGCCATCCAGATGATACTGGTGTTTACCATTTTTGTACCCAAAATGCATGCCCTGGCACTTTTTGGCCTTAAATGTCATGCCCCCAGAAATCTACCCTGTGTTGCAAGCCTTCTTGCAGGATAATAGCATTTGCCTTTGACACCACTACTCTCCCTCCCTTGATATCATCAGCAAGCATGAAGACCCAGCTTCCAGTAGTATATCCACCTCCAAACCCCTAATCTGGATGTTGGAAAACATCAGTCCCAACACCGACCCCCCGTGGCACTCTACTAGCTACTGTTATCCACTCTAACCTCTCACCTTCCACACATACCCTTTGTTGTCTCCCATTGCTATCCTTCTATAATGTCACTTACAACCGCTTACTGTATCTGTACACCTAGCAACTGCTGCTAACTACTCATTACTTCTGTTTGGGGAATGAGCATGAAAGGTATTATAGATATGGTTACCCTTTGTTGTTTATAGAAGTTTTCTGGAAGAAAAAAGCAGCAGTTCTTTTATTTTTATTTTATGTTTCATATAATTTACTATACAAAATAACACATTGGCAATCATGCACAATTCTGAATTCTGCCTGGGGTTGTGATGACATCAGAGACCTCCCAAGCTTTGCTCTCTGAGGTCCCTATGATGGCATCAGAACCCCTTTATAAAAACACACTCTTGTGGTGAATGGTTGCCCATGCATTACTCACCATTTAAAAAAATAGTCAAACATTCTACTATATATATTATTGTATTTTACAGGCTCCCATAACACAGTCCATTTTAATTACCAGTACAAAACACAGTTAGCTGGCCACAGTTGGCCAGGCGTTAGCTGCCAGTTGCTGTAAATCAGAAAGACACCTTTTTAAAAAGGACTATGTTATCCAGCCTCTTTACAGTAACAACCTGTATAAGTGTGTTTATATCCAGTTCAGGCAAGAAACTGTGTTCATGATGTGCATTCTAAAGCCCATGTCAAGATAAATCCAGTCAACATGAATGTACTATAACATCACTCCCCAGTAAATGAAACACACATGAATAAAAATGCTAAAAAAATGTTGAATACATTACTAAAAAAAAGTTACATTTTTTTTCCAGAAACCAAAGTGGTATGATAATTTGTACATCAAGCTTATAGATTGGAATTGTGGAAAAATAGGCTACTGTATGTATACCTTGACGCCCTCTGGGCATTAGCTTGTTCATAAGCTAGGGTTGTGAAATGATTTATGTTTCTGGGGCTTGCAGGTAGTGGCTGGGGATCTTCAAACAGGGGTTAGATGATGTAGCTACACAAAAGACTTTATAATGAGGGCAACCACTGTTCTGTCAGACATCTCTTTGAGTGAAGAGAACACAAGGGAGAGACGCTCTTCCTTATGGCTTAGGTTTTCTAAGTGTTTTCAAAACAGATTCAATCTAGTGAGCTGTGGTTATTTTTTCTCCTGTCTTCTGAGAATAACATAATGGGAGTGGAGGACTGTGCTCCGTCAAAGGATGTGCATGAATGGAGATAAGTCAAGGAAAGATGGCGTAAGTCCTTTGGGTTGTAGTCAGATGTTAGGTCCATTCAGAGCCCATGGGGGACATTTAATGTAAACTGTATTACAGGCCAGAAATGCTTTACCCTAGGATCAAACCTGAAACTCTATCACAGAGGCAGCAGCTCAAACCATACAGCTAAAAGACCCTTTATGAGCTGAGATTGTAGGTGTTTTAGTCCTTCATAGAGTGCAACCCCAGCCTCCCACCACCACCAGGCACTCTGCACTTTTTAATTGTTGCTGTCATACACACTTGATAATCATAATTTCCTATCAAAGGCCCAACATCAAGGTTGCCACTACCTGCAAAAAAAAAAACCACAAGTATCTTGTACAGTTTATGCAAGGTAAGAGAGAGAGAGAGAGAGAGAGAGAGAAACATAATCTGCTAGAGATACCCCTCCCTATGTATCCCAGTATCCTACTAGTCATATCCACTGCTTTGCAACACTGCCCTGTCACTTTGAGGTTATCGGATATGATAACCCCATGGTTCCTTTTCTGCTTAGTGACTGTCAGTACCTCCTCCCATCCTATACTCATCTCCTCAGTTCCTATGCCATATGTGCATTTTTTTGCACTGAACTCCAGCTGCCATTATTTTTCTACTCCTCAGATTTCCCAAGGTGCCTGCACATTCCCTTTACCCTCTCTGGAGTGTCCAGCCTATTACAGATTTTGGTATGATCTGCAAAAATGCATACATTTCCATCATGCATTTGCTTCAGTCTGTACATTTGTTTCAATGGCATGGGAAGAGCTAAACAAATCTCTACCCAGATTTTTCCTGAGTGATGCACAATATGCATGGACTACACATTATCCTTGAATGGTCCTTGTAAAACTCTTGTGTTAAACTTATTTATAAAATGGCAACAGAAAATGTAGACATTTTATTGGCCAACAGATGTCACCTGATCATGCAGCAAATCTCTATAAACTCACAGTCAGGTGAGGAAGCTCATCCCCCCCCCCAAAAAAAAGAAAAACCCTACATAGAGCCATTTTATAAGGGTAATAAGCCCCTCCAGGGTGTGCATCATAGGATTTTAATGCACTTCCCATGGTGTAAAGAAACTCAGCCTTTGGTCTTGTCCATTACTACACCCTTGGGGTGTGCATTAAAATACTATAATAACAACCAGCTTCCCCTTTTTCCCATAGGGAAATCGTGGCATAATTTGCTGTTATAAAGGAGTGTTTATAATGGCAAACATGCGCATGGTTTCCCTTGCTGTGCGCATCCTCATGCAGCAGCACCACCACTCAAGACTACTGACTGCTTCCATCTCTCCCGAAACAGCACCGCCACTGCCAGAAGAACTCGGTGGTAAGTTCTTCCCCCCCTACACAGTGAAAACCCCACAAATCAGGACAAAAACAAAATGTTTTAAAATACACCGATTCAAATTGGCACCTGAGAAGCCACACGGCGGATGCACCAGAAGCTTTTTATTTTATATAATTGCTGAGGCAAAAAAGGGAAACCCAGCAATTACATAAAAAAAAATATGGGTTAGATGTGTGTCAAACTCGATTTTACACACACCCTCATTGTGGGATGCTTTTCACAAACCCCTCGGGTTTTGCCCTCGGGGTTTATGTAGCATCCCACAACTCGGGTGTGTGTAAAATCTCGTTACACACCCTGACCCATACTTTATTCTCTATGTAATGCACACACTGTTATGGCTTATCACTTACATATAAAATGGGTCATGAAAACCTTGTAACTTAACTGGTCAAAAGAACTTGCATGATGATTGATTATTCTTGTTGAACTGCTCCCCTTATCTGAACTACAGATTTTGTTTTTTACAAACTAAAGTCCATTTTAAATGTGGGATAACAAGCTCAAGGGTGTTCATTTGTAATGAAATAAGACACATATGCAGTGGTTGCAGCACTTGGCTATGCCTCATGCCTAGTAACACGCAAAAGCTGCATTATTCCTTAACAGCTGTACACCCTGTCATGTGTTGCCCCTTACATGAATGTCTCCTGCATGGCTTTTGTGATCCTTACATTTTATTTTCAGTAAAGGGTGTGGCTAAATGAGAAATCTTTAGGTGGGAGAACTAACTTCTCCATCACCAGGGTAATGGAAACTATTATATGTTACTAAAGTTTTTAATGAAGGACATAATCGGAGGAGAAAGAAGTCTAATGTAAACTTGTAAGATGAAGGGGAGTGGAGTTCCCTTGTGAGAACCTACCCACTTTAACCACATCATGGCATTTGCTGCAGCAATGCTAAATATTTTCCCTGTAGACAAATAACCAAATGATGCTGGGGCTATTTACAGTCCTCAAACGATTTAGCAAAGATAGTCAAAACCTGTTTTAATAAATCTTTGCAGTTGCTGACCGAGTGCAAAGCTTCCAAATTAGTGTTATTTGAAAAAGAAATAGTTTCAAATATTTAATAAAATGCATTGCAGATCACTGTTGCACAAGCAATCTGATGTACACGCAATCTTGTTCAAAAATTAACTAGAAAACTGATGATCTAAGAGCTGTGATTGGCTTCCATTCCTTGTTGTATAGTGTTAGTAACTGTTCAGTCTCAACTTTCTAAAAAGAAGCAGATATGTGGTCTGGACCATTATTTCCTTATTATATGACATTTAGAGATCTTTATGTGTTTGAAATGAAGTGGATCAAGATACTTTTAGCAAGGGTTATAACAATCCAGGAACGTCGCTGGTCAAGAGACATTACGTGACCCTGCATTACACTCTTCTGACTGCATACCTAATCTAGATCTCAGAAGTTTTATTAATTTTAAAATTATGCTCATGCTCATTTTATAAGCAGGATAACGCATTTCAGGGTGTGCTGTCATAGGGAATTTATGCACTTCCTCAGTGATCAAAAACACTTGGTTTTGCATCACGTCTAGCTGCCACCTGAGGCATGCATATATTCCCTTACAACTGCAAATCCTGTCATGTACTGTTTCTTACTTGCTACACAGTGACACCTAAGCAGGAGCATTGCCATGATTTGAGAACAGAGTAGTGTTCCACCAAAGAAATCCCATTATTTAGTCCCCAGTGTACCAAAAAACATTTTAATGGAAGCAAGATGGGAGGGGATTGCTGGGCACCCAGGACCCTTACCCTCACCCCACCCCTAGCTACACCTATGCAAAGTGAGTAGATAGCTTGCTAGCCAAGCCTTTCCAGTGAAAACATGTTCTACTGTTGGGACTTTGCAAGTTTTATGGATTTCATGAAAATACACTACTGCTTAAAGGCCTTGAACAGCATTAACTATGTCTATTAGAATGAGGGTAACTTTTGAATAAACGATTTTATGTCAGTTGGCCAATCTTGTTAGAAGTGAGCCAACAGGGAAAAAAAACCTTATATCAGAATAGATTCATATGACGTTTTTCATAAAGATGTAACTATTGACAGTTTTATTTGATTTTTGCTTCTTCCTCTGAGATAAGCTTTTAAGAAGAGATATGCCATGGCAACCAAGTTATAATTTAATAAGAGGATTATGTCATATGCCAGAAATCTAACATGAATCTAATCCGTTTGTAAATTCTACATTCAAAAAAGCTGATATCAACATACAGTTCTAGTTGCATACTCTGATTTAATTACAAAGTGTTTGCACTTATAGTTAATCACACAAGTGGAAGGTAAGAAGACCAGGACATCCAAAAATGGAAATTATGAAACGCAGAGTAAAAGATCTTCACCCTGAAGAAAAACTCTTTCAATAAAAATATATCCCATCTGTATAGATATTACTGGATGTGGACAGAAATGTTAAAGTATTGCTAAAAAAATGTGAAAAACAATGTTGCAAAAAAGTCAAATTTTGCAATGGAAACCTCTTATTTCTTGTCAGACTAGTCCCATAAAACCTGTCAAATGATACAATGTTCTGGGTCCCAGAACATTGTATCATTTGACAGGTTTAAGACATTCAGATCCAATATCAGTAGGGAGAATAAAGGGGCTCATTTACTGCTAGGAAAAAAGGTACAGGCACCCAGTTCCTATGCATTCTTGTAACATGGCAATAATGTGAATGGTGGAATGAAGACCTGTGATTGGTCAAATGGCAACACTGGGGCGAAGTCGGAGCGGATATTAATCCACGATAGATGCTGTGTTCAAAATTGCACTACCAATGTGAGCCAGACAGCTAGGTTAGCAGCACTGGGACAGGCGGGTATCGAGTTTCACAGAGGCAAGCGTGGTACAGGGAGAGGGAGACCAGCTAGGCGCAGAAGGAAACGGGGCGGGGGAGAAGAAGCAGGCGCGGACAAGAGCAGCACACAACAGAGTCCAAGACACACACAGTATGTACTGAACTGACGCACGCTTAGGGGAAGTGACCCACCCAGCATGTAAATTTTGCAGCATGTCGCACACCGTAGCAAGGCAGCCATCCACCGGAGACCTCCAACGGCTGGTATCAGAGACATAGCCGTGTGTACATCGCCACATTATTTCGACTGCCATGTGAGCTGCCCTTTTTTCTTTCAGTACAGCCACCTAATGTTTTGACCGCATCAGCATATTAATGCTGTTGTCTTGGACGATTTGTAAGTGCAGCACAAATCTTTCATCAGCACACCGATTCCCTGTCTAATGTTGTTGCAAGCTGATGAAATACACTCCTGGTGACTCTCTTCGGCCTGGCGTCTATGTTATTAAAGATAATAATTCGTGGAATCTAATGATTAATGCATGGTTAAAGACTCACTGCCTCTGGCCTCGGGCCATAACCCTCCCAACCATGCATTAATCCAGCATTAGATGCCACCTTCATTGTGGCTTAATGCTTACTTATTCGCTTTCTGTACTACTTATATTACAATGGGCAAAACATGATGGTAAAAATAATATGGTACTTTTTTACTTTCTCAGTAATTTTTTCAAAAATCTATACTCCATTTTGTTTCCCAGCTTGCATCCTAATGTCACTATGACATCAGAACATCAAGCCATTCTTGGACTCAAGAAGGAGTTGGGAATAACCACTCGCTCTTTATCAGCCAAAGCAGAAGGAGCTAATGTTTGGTGAGTTTTGACTTTCATCAAAATATTAGAAAACAACAAAAAAGAAATCAAATGGAGTACACATGTTTGAAAGAAATACTAAGAAAGTAAAATGGAATAAAAACAGAAGTATATTATTTTTAACCTAGTTAGGAACTCAAAGCAGATGGCATACTGATTTGTCTAAAAGCATAAGATGTTTGACAGAACCTTTATGCTGCCAGGTACAGAGATAGCTGTTTCTGGGTTAGAGGAGTAAAGGCATGAGATTAGTGTTGGTGAGTCAATTGACTGGCAGGTTGTAGGTGCTGGGTGTACAACAGCCTTGGGGCTTAATTTTGCTTTTAAGGTAAACTGCCAAAAGCAGTGCCCTGAAGAAGCCAGATGAATAATGATGAAATGATGGGTATATGCAAAATAAAGATATTCAAAAAATAGGAAGACATCAGGGCATTTATTTGTGAGCACCTCCTCCAATTTCCTGTAGTGCTTATGGCATCAGGGGTAGATCCAACCTTACTTATCTAGAAGTCCTTTTTCATGCCTATAGCAGCTGTTTGTTTTTTGAAAAGTCAATTCCAAAAACAGCAGCACTCCACACACATGAACAAATGGGACTTGATCAGAATAAATCGTTTGCTCAAAACATTAATAGAAAAAGTCCCAAGTCCATACAAAATAATAACATCACCAGGCAGCAGTTACACTTGTTTTTTTTAAAACCTGATGCTGTTCCAAATAATTATTCACCTGTATGAGTACAATTTTCTCTAAAAGTTTGGAAATGACATGGAGCGGTAATTATCAACAACTCATTTAGAACCTCCCTTATGAATGGGAATGTCTCCAGGCATTAGGAAGAGACAGAGTAGACAGAGATACACATATGTTAAGGGTGGAACTAGTGAGTTTATACCCGATTTTAAAAAGAAATGGCCTAAGTTGTCCAAACCCTTAGCTGCATCTACCTGTAGCACTCAATAAGTTTGCATTTTTAGGCATTCAATTTTCTTAAAATAAACACTAGGAGCTCAGTAGAAGTGCATGGGGAACTTAGTCCCACTTTAGACAATAAAGTCAGTGGATCTGCAACAAAAACAGTAGGTGGAGCTGGTCTGTGTGAAATCACAAGGGGGATTTAAATGAGGGTGGGATCAATACAAGGGCTTGGTAAAGACCATGCCAGAAAGGTAAGGGGACTGAAGAGTCTCTAGTAGCATTTAGTGGAATGCAGAATTCTGCCAGCAGAGTTAGTGAGGAATGACCATTCCACCGGTGGAATTTCCACTGGCGTTTTGCTGGTGCTTCTGCGGAATTCCACCTTCTGTGATCCATGGAATTATATTCCATGGAACAGCATTTTTCTGCAGAAAATCGTTAAACAATCAGTTCCACTGAAAATATTGAGAGCTGCAGAATAGAATTCCACAGAAATGCTGCTGAAACTCATTCTACATTTTTCTGCCTTGGAATTCTGCCATTCTGTTTCCAGCAAAGTTTGGCAGAAATTTAGTGGAATTTTGAAAATTCTGCAAAATTCCATTCTACCCAAATTTGAAAATTCTGCTCAGCGCTAGTTTTTAGGGCTCTCTTCTTTAACACTACATAGGAATGGGCAGGCATGATGGGCCAACGGGCCTTTTATTTAGCCAACAGATTCTACGTTTCCTTGTTTCATAAATTTGAACTGCTAAGCCCTTCTGTCTGTGGTTTAATGTTGCACTTAAAGACTGCCACATTCAAGTTCTCCAAATTATGTCAGGAGGTGGAGAAAATGCTCACCAAGTGGTGTGCCTGTAACGTGCTGTCTAATGTTGATGTGTAGCGGATTCATTCTTTTTCTAAGTGTCTGCCACGTCTCACCCACATAAAGATTTCAGTCTGAGCATTTGGAGAAGGTTATGAGATATACAATATTAGTGGAGTAGTAGCTGGATGATCCCTGGATTTTGTAGTCTTGCTTCTTGCGGGGAATGGAGATTGTATATGTTGTTTTAATGTAAGCGCAAGTTTGACATTTTCTGTTGACAACAGATTGTCTCTGATACATTCTTGTCTGTTGGCATTTTGCTTTGGACAATATGATGTCTCATGTTTGAGGGTGCCAGGCTATATGCCAGAAATTGGGGTTGTGGAAAAACAGCTCACAGTTTTTAATCCTCTAGGAGAATTGAGATGTTTGACTATCTTACACAGGGGTCAGTGTGAGGTAGAGGCAAGTGGATTTTTCCCCTTCATAGCTGTAACATGTGCGTAGTAAGTGGCAAAACAGTGAGGCATGGTCATTTTTCAGTTTCTTTCCTAGTGTATATTCCCTTAAATTCTTTCTGGGTATTCTTGTTGCCCTGCAGATCTAATTGCAAATAATTTGCGTGTTGTAGCCTTTATCTGTGAAGTGCTCTCCAATGGTGGTGACATGTCTGTCTCTTTCTGTTTTATTTATTTTATTTATTTATTGAATTTTGATGACCGGGTAGGCCCGCTGGGCCCCGAAGGTCCCTTTTTCAAGGGCGATCCGGGAATAACAGTACTGACATTATGAACTTTTGTGCAATTACATAGTATAGGAAGTCATGGGTATACAGTATTCGGCTGTTTACACATAGCAGTAGTTATTAGGGTAATATGTATCATGTTGGCAAGTTGTAGTTCATTGCATTCAAACATTTATCCTGCATGTTAGTAAAACAGCATTATGGATTCCTTGGGTGACATACTTCAAGAGCATTAGGATGGTTCATTGAGGGGAAAAGTTAGTGCTACCTTGTTAGGGGGGGTTGAAATTTTAGTTCGTAGTGGTAGTTTAGGTAGTGTCAGGTGTAGTGGCACTGGCATATGCTTTTTGATAGGAGATGGGTTTTGAGTCTGGTGCAGAAGCACAGCACCGAAAGGGGTTTCTCGCACCTCCAATGGGAGGTGGTTCCATAAGGAAGGGGCAGCATATGAGAAGGATTTCTGGCCTGCCTTAGTCCTAGCCTTGGGAACCTCTAGCAACATTTGACCCGATGACCTAAGGCTGCATGGTTTCTCTTTACTGTGAGGAGTCCCCTGAGGCTAGGGGAAGGGGAAGGGCTAATTATCTTTTTCGCCAGGCAGAGCACGGGGTAGCTGAGGCGTGCTTCGAAGGATGGCCAGTTAAGCTTTACTAACGCCTCACAGTGGTGACTCCTTGAGTGGGATAAGGTGGCAAAGTGGGTCACTTTGTTGTATAGAACCTGTAGTTTACCATACTCCTGCTTTGAGATACCCTGGATGACCGGGGCAGCAAATATCAGTGTTGGAAGTAGGACACTCGCTGCTATAGGATAGCAGTCCTAGCTTCAAGGGTTAACAGTTCCTTAAGCCGATATAGTAATCTGAGTTTGGAATGGATTACTTTAGTGACTTGGTCCACATGTTGTTTGAACGTGAGGCCCTGGTCGAGGGTGAGGCCAAGGTATTTTGTAGAGGGAACAACTTCTAGCTTGTTGCCTTCCAGAGATGAGAGCTGGAGAAGTTGCAATCTATCTTGTCCTAAGGCTCTTGGTCCGAACAGCATAACTTTGGTTTTATTGGTGTTAAGGATCATTTTGTTGTTAATGAGCCACCTCTCCATGATGTGAATGTCCTTTTGGAGAGAACTGGATAGGTCATCCAGGTTGTAAGAGGACGTGTAAATAACAGCATCATCCGCATAGTGGATTATATTGCTGCTTCCACAGTGCTTGTGCAGTTCATTTACGAACAACGAGAACATAAGAGGCCTGAGTATGGACCCTTGGAGTACTCCATCCATTAGGGACTGAGGTTTGGAGAGTTTGTCCTGCCACCTGACTCTCTGAGTCCGACCTGTGAGGTAGCTTTCTATCCATCTGAGGGCGTGGGCATCTAGGCCTACATGGAGGAGTTTTTGGAGGAGTAGTCTGTGATCCACCCGGTCGAAGGCCTTGGAGAGGTCTATAAAAACTGCCCCTGTGTTGGATCCAGCATCTAGGTCTTTGAGTACGTCCGAAGAGAATTTGGTTAGGGCAGTGTCTGTCCCATGATTGGCTCTAAAGCCATGTTGTGATGGGGACAACAGCATGTGGGCTTCCAGGTACTCCTTAAGCTGTCAGATCATATTCAACTACACTGTATGGCTTGACTGTAGATGATGAAATATTATACAGTGGCAAGAAAGAATCTTGGACTGTGATTGGTCAATCTGGGGCTGGACCTATGGCATTATCCCAGAGCATAACACCACAGCTCTAGTGTCAGCCTCTTATTGCTTTTCTTTTTTCCATCTCCTGTTAAGAAACAAAAATATTTTTCCACACTAATAAAAACATTCTTTAAAATTATTTTTTATTCTATATATAACAACAAGCCATTGTATAATAGAATAATACACTTCTGGTGTGTCATGTTGATACGCCATGCACTGGGCTGGATGCACTCGCCTATGGCCTCGTGCCTAACCCCCCCAGGTGTGGCGTTATCCCAGCACGACAAACACCCTGTCATGCATTATTCCTTTATTTTATAAGTCTAATATGGAATCTCCTATTGAACAAGTAGATGAATCAGTCATCAAGTCTGAGGTAAATGGATACCTGTATTTTCTCATCTATGATGGCATTGGTGTCCAGAAAAGCAGACTTGTGTGGGAGAGTAGCAGAGTTGCAATTTTATAATGCGGTGAAATGAACTGAAGTTAAGATAAAATTGCATGAGGATCTCGTCATTGGTGCTGCACATAAGGAAGATATCTCACTGTACCATAACTATACCAGGGGGTGGATGTGACAAGTGAACAGGTAGATTTCTTCTAGATGGACCATGACTAGGCTGGCATGTATCTGCCATTTCCAAAAGAGAAGTAGTATTTGAGTATAAATTAAATTATTGAGTATTGTGGAGGGGTCAAAAGCAGAGAAACAGTTCTTCTGATATATTTGGGGGAAAAAAGAAGAAAGGAGAAAGAATCATAATGTTAGTGGGGGGGTAGGGTGATAGAGTAGGACAGGCAAAAGACAGCTACATCAAAGCGGCTACTAAAGAGGGTCCCAGAGATTAGAAAGTCAATATTTACAAGTGAAAGGATCAGAAAGAGTCCTGCAGCACTAAAAATAGATAAGGGCCTGGGACCAGATGGGTTGCATCTGAGGTTACTCAGGGAGCTGGCAGCAGAACTGGCTGAACCCCTGGTAGGTCTATTCAATAGCTCTCTACAGAATGGGTAGTTCTGAAGTATTGGAGGGTGTCAGACATAGTTCCACTCCATAAGGGGGGTGGGTACAAGGAACCTGTTAATCTTGCCTCTATTGTAGGGAAGCTGGTAGAGTCACTGGTCAAAGAGGACCTCATAGACTACTTGGAGAGCAACAGGCTCCAGGATAGTAAAGAGCATGTATTTGTGGCAGGGAGATCTTTTCAAACCAACCTGATAGTTTTCTTTGACTGGGTGATTAGGGAATTGGATAGGGGCCATGTTGTGGATTTGCTCTACTTCAACTTCAGCAAGGCTTTCAGCCTGATGCCTCACAGTTGCTTGGTGAAGAAGAAGGATGATTTGGGTGAAACTAAGGTCATAGTAAACAGGGTAGATAACTAGGCTAAAGGGGAGACAGCAGAGGGTTGTAGTCAACAGGGTCAAGTCAGTAGAGAGGAAGGTCATAACAGGTGTGCCACTGAGATCTGTTCTGGGACCAGTCCTATACAATATGTTGATGATTGACATTTGTGAGGGCATCTGGGGCAGGCTGTGTCTCTTCACAGATGACACTAAACTCTGTGGGAGGGTGGATAGTGATGAGAGAATCAGGGAAATGCAGACTGATGTATGAAAGCTTGAGGGGGTTGTCTAAGGTTTGGTAGTTGAAATTCAATGCCAAAAAATACAAGGTAATGCACCTAGGGAAAAAGAACTCCAGGATAGAGTACTGGATGGGTGGGGTGAGACTTAATACCAAGGCTGAGGAATAGTGCCTTGAAGTTATCATTACTAACTCCCTCAAACAATTGAGTCAGTGCAACAGGGCATGTAGTAAATTGAGTAGGCTACTGGGATGTACTGGAAGGGGTATTGATAACAGCAGAAGGGAAGAGGTAACCCCTATACCAGTCCTTAGTGAGGCCACACCTCAAGTAGTGCACCTAGTTCTAAAGTCCTCACCTCAAAAATGATAGAAATAGGCTGTAGACAGTTCAGCACAGGGTAACAGAATTGATTCAGGGCCAACAGGGTAGGTCTTATGAGTAGTGCCTCAGGGCACTGAACAGGTACTCACTGGAGACCAGAAGGGAGAGGAGAGATATGATCGAGATTGTCAAGTTCCTGAGAGGAATTAATAAGGTGAATTTCAGTAAAATATTTAATCTGAATACTAGTTCATGGTCACATGGACATGAGTGGAAACTGACAAGAAGGAGGGTTAGAAGGGACATGAGGAAGTGTTATTTTACAGAAAGGGTGGTAGAGCCATGGAACAGTCTGCCTGCTGAAGTGGTGGGTGCTAAACTGTGGGTGGGTTCCAGCATAGTTGGGATAGAATGAAGGGTATAGTGGTTGCTTGGGGTGTTGAGGGGAATGGGGGGCAGTTGGTGAAGAAAAAGACCCTGGAGTGATAGTACATCCCAGGACTAAATAGAGAACTTGGGCAGACTGGATGGATCATTGGTCTTTTTCTGCCATCATCGTCTATGTTTCTGTGAATGGCACTGGTTCCAAACAGTGGCAGTCAAAATAGTGCTCGCAAGGTGCGCGCATCATAAATGGTGCCAAATCATTTTTTGTGGTTGGGCTTTGGCCCTCACACACCCCCCACCATGAGGGGCTCTACCCCTGTACACCCCGGACTAATAGATTCTCACTCTGAGGGGAGTGGATTGTGGGGAAAGTTAAAATGTGTGGGGCTTTGGAAACACTGTCTCCATGGCCCCAGAAATAAAACAAAGTCCCAATGCTACAGACCAGGATTAGAACCCTGGTCTCTATTGCTGCCGACCAAGCTGCTGAATGCCTCAGTACTCCATGCTATGGGAGCAGCTCAGCCAGCTAGCAGATCATTTTTGTCCTTGTCCTTTTTTAGGATTCTGGACAGCGACTAGGGAAGTACTTATAGCAAGCGTTGTAAATCTCTGGTCACTGTTTTTTTGAGCACTTACCAGACTAGCGCCATATAGTGTGGCACTATTCTAGTAACACTGATCTAACCGGCTACGCTACAAATTAGCTGAGTGACCACTTCCATCAGCATGTTTAGTCCAGGTATTGTCTACAATTGGCTAGTTCATCTCCACTAGGATATTGGTTTTTAAAGTTTAAAGATCCATGGTTGCTGGAATAGTTCCCTCTGGAAAAGAACCAAAAGTGCTGCATTTTCGAAATAGGCCAGAGGCATACTGCATGTTGCTGGGTGTGTTCTTTATTAGTGATTTAAAACTTATTTTTTTAGTTTATCGTTGATTTCCTCTGCTATTAAATAAACAGCAACACAAGACTGCTCTGTAACAAAACTCAATATGGTAATAGTTGTTTAGACCTGTAGAAAATATGGATATTTTCACTGAAAACATGACTGAAGGAATAACATAATGTTTGGGCTATGTTTTGGAGACAGGGTGGCAAATACAGGAGGAAGTTGAATAAGTGACTAGGGTGAAGGGTGAGGAAGAGGACCTTTTGGTTGTACTTGAGGCATCTAAAAATATATATATACAGTATATATACTTTGGACCAACCCTGTGGAATTCTCTACCTCGTCAGTTAAGAGAATGCCTGACCGTCAACAGCTTTAAATCCATGCTGAAAACATATTTATTTACATTAGCCTTCCCAGATTGTTTTTAATTATCTTTGTATTTTTTGTTTTAGTTCAGTTTTTAATATATTTAAATTCTACAGTGCCTTGGTTTTGGAAAGGCGCTATAAAAATAAAGTTTTACTTACTTACTTACAAAAAACTTTGTTAATGCACCATTAAGTTGAAGTGTCAAAAGTAGGGAAATACAACCTTATGGTTCCAAGCCTAGGACTCCACTCCCACTGTACGTGCATGAACAGGCATGAGGGGAATTTAACATACCCAGCCTCTACACTTCACCGCTTCCCGAAGCTTCAAATCAATACCCTCTCCGCTTGCATGCAGGAACAGGTGTGATGGGTGTGACTTGGCATTTTGAACCCTAAAGCACACCCCATTCTCTTATTCTGTACACATTTAGCTTACTTCCACTTGGAATGGGGTGAGCATTAGGGTTCAAAACACCAAGGCACACGCGCCACACCTGTTCCTGCATGTAGAGTGGCAGTGGCATATTAGGGATGGAAACTGAGGAAGGAGGTGGGGTGTAGGGGTTAGGAACATTATGTTCCCCTCATGCCTGTAACTGCATGCACAGTGGGAGTGGGGTCATAGGCTTGGGAAACCTAAGGTCATAGTTTCTTACTTTTGACACTTCAGCCCTAATGGTGCATTAACAGTTTTTTGCAACAAATGTCCTTACTTTTTCAGATAGTTTATTTGTATCCTTATTAGGGCTGGGAGAACTCAGTGAAGTTCTGACCCATATTAAATAAATACCTGAACACGGTGCAATTCTAATTTGTTCTGATTAGTGGTGATTAGTTAAAGTCCAAAAAAATTCATAAAGTGGCCAAAGTTGGTCACATTGTGAGACACAGGCTCAAACAAAATAATTTAATGGATTATTTGTATAAAAATTAATATAAAACTGCTAAATAAGAAAGCAATCACTGATTATGAGCCCCTTCATTGCTGACCTGCAATGGTGGCATATCCTCCTCGGGTCCGTGACATGAGTGTGCTGGGAGAGATAGAGAAAGTAGCATAGTATGCAATTGTTCAGTACCTTGGGGGTTAAGAAGTGAATGTGATTGGATGGCAGAAGTCAAAGATTTATTTTGCCTGCCTGCCGTTGCCCTGTACCCACAGCCACACTGAAGTCAGGAAAAAAAAGGAACTTTTCTTTGGGATTTCTGTGACTGTTATATGTCTTGTGCCCCCCCCCACTATCTCTCTAGCTCTCTGTCTGTCCTCTGGATGGCATAAGTCAAAGATTTATTTTGTCAGCCTGCCCTTGCCCTGTACACACAACCACTCTGAAGCCAGGGAAAAAAATAAACTTGTATTTGGGATTTCTGGGACTGTGAAAATTCTCATGGGCTCCCCTGCAATCTTTCTCTCTCTCTCTCCTCTGGATGGCACAAGCCAAAAATGTATTTTGCCAGCCTGTCATTGCCCTGTAGCAACAGCCACACTGAAGCCAGGAAAAAAAATAAACTTTTCTTTGGGATTTCTGGGACTGTTAAATTTCTCGTACACTCCCCCCCCCCAACATCTCTCTAGCTCTCTGTCTGTTCTCTAGATGGCACAAGTCAAAGATTTATTTTGCCAGCTTGCCTTTGGCCTGTACACACAGCCACTCTGAAACCAGGGAAAAAAAGAAAGTTTTATTTGGGATTTCTGAGACTGTTATATTTCTCATACCCCCTCCCAACAATCTTTCTCTCTCCCTCTCCCCCCCGGATGGCATAAGTCAAAGATTTCTTTTGCCTGCCCTTGCCCAGTACACATAGCCACACTGAAACCAGGAAAAATATAACAACTTTTATTTGGGATTTCTGGAAACTGTTAAATTTCTCGTGCCGGCCCCTCCCCGTCTCTCCTCTGGATGGAACAAGTCAAAGATTTCTTTTGCCAGTCTGCCCTTTCCCTGTACACACAGCCACACTGAAGCCAGGATAAAAAAACAACTTTATTTTGCCAGACTACCCTTGCTCTGTACACACAGGCACACTGAAGCCAGGATAAAAAATAACTTTTATTTGGGATTTCAAGGACTTTAATTTCTCATGCCCCCTCCCACCATCTCTCTAGCTCTCTGTCAGTCCTATTGATGGTGGCACAAGTCAAAGATTAATTTTGCCAGCCTGCCCTTGGCCTGTACACACAGCCATGCTGAAACCAGGAAAAAAAGAAACTTTTATTTAAGATTTCTGGGACTGTTAACTTTCTCGTGCCCCCCCCCGCAACATCTTTCTCTCTCTCTCTCTCTTTCTTTCCTCTAGATGGCAGAAGTCAAAGATTTATTTTGCCAGCCTGCTCTTGCCCTGTACCCACAGCCATGAGCATGGAAATTGTTCAGCACCAAAATATCTACAAAATGAGTGGTGTTTCATTTATAGATACCTTTTAGTTTTTTATGATTAGCAAAAACAAAACAGAAGAAAATTCTATTTTATTTTCACTTTTTTGACAAACAAATGCGAATAACTTTAAAACAAAAAAGGTAGCATGGTTCTGTGAGCATGACATTTGTTCAGCAAGAAGTTTTCTACAAAATGAGTGGTGTTTCATTCAATAGCAATCAGTACTCTAGGTGGACATATACTAGGTAGGTTAACTGAAAGTCCCATAAATTATCATTTAAAAAAAAAAAAGATAAACAGTCAAAAGCAAATGTTCCTGCACTAGTAGAAAGCATCCTTATTGCATTAATGAAATATACAATGGTGAGCTGTGAGATAAATGATTTATCTACACTTGTGCTGTTTGACCTTGGGCACATCACTCATAGCTTACGCCACTCGTGAGGTTCCCCGAGGTCAAACAGCACTTGTGTAGATAAATTTTATATGACAGCTCACCATTGTATATCTAATATATATATATATATATATATATATATATATACTATAGAAAAGAAAAGAAAGCATTCAGGAAGTACAAGGAATCACAGAAGAAGCAGGACAGAGAACTGTATCAGTTAATGCAAAAGGAGGCTGGGAAGGCAGTCAGAACAGCAAAGGCCCAAACCGAGGAAAAGATAGCCAACTCAGTTAAAAGGGGATAAAACCCTTATAGGTACATCAGGAGCTAAGGAAGACCAAGGGAGGGATAGTGAGGCTTAATAAAGGGGAGGAGGGTGGGCAGAGGGAGACTGTGAAAAGGCAGAGATACTAAACAAATATTTTGCTCAGTATTTACAAATGAAGAGGGGAGGTATAAAACAAACAGTAGTAACACTCTGGATACAGAAGTTGATACCAGCCCATTTACAGAAGAAAGGGTTCTGAAAGAACTCTTAAAACTGAAAGTGGACAAAGCAATGGGGCCTGATGGGATTCATCCCAGAATTCTAAAAGAAATAAGGGTAGAACTAGTGACACCACTGACTACCCTTTTTAACAAATTATGGGAGGATGGGGTGGTACCCAAGGACTAGAGGAGGGCAGATGTGATTCCCCTTCACGAAAGTGGGAGCAAGGCAGAAGCAGGAAACCACAGACCTGTTAGTTTAACCTCAGTGATAGGGAAAATGATGGAATCACTTCTGAAGGAAAGAATTGTTGAGTATCTAGAGGCCAGAGGGGCACAGGACCCTAGGCAGCATGGATTCACAGAGGGAAGGTCATGCCAGAAGAATCTGATAGATTTCTTTGACTGAGTGACCAAAGTAGTAGATCAGGGAGGGCTGTGGACGTGGCCTACCTAGACTTTAGCAAGGCATTTGACACAGTCCCACACAAAAGATTAATATACAAGTTAGCCAGCCTGGGAGGGTCCCAAGATGACAGCCTGGGTAAAGAATTGGCTGGAGAATAGGACACAGAGAGTAATAGTAAATGGAGTCCACTCAAGAAGAAAGAAGGTTACTAGTGGGGCACATGAGGGTTCAGTATTAGGACTGTCCTCGCCAATGTCTTTATGTTTACATTGCAGAAGGACTGAAGGAAAAGTATGTCTCTTTGCAGATGACACAAAGATCTGCAACAGAGTTGATGCACAGGGTAGGGTGGAAAGGATGAGAAGGGACTTGGCATGTTAAAGGAATGGTCAAATGTATGGCAGCTTAGATTCAATGCTAAGAAGTGTAAGGTAATGCACCTGGGAAACAAAACCTGGAGGAAGAGTACACAATGGGGTGAGATACTAACAACAACAAAAATGGAAAGGACCTCGGGGTAGTCATATCAGATGACCTAAAGGTGGGCAAGCAATGAGAGGGCAGCAAGGAGGCTGGGGGATACTGGAAGCATAGGGAGAGGCATCACCAGTAGAAAACAGGAAGTTATTATCCCTCTGTACAGACAGCTGGTGAGACCCCATCTGGAGTACTGTGTACAGTTCTGGAGACCCAATTCCACAAAGACATAGACAGGATGGAAGCTGTCCAGAGGAGGGCAACTAAAATGGTGAAGGGTTTGACGGAAGACATATGAAGAGATGAAGGGCAATATGTACCGCTCGAGGAAAGGAGGAGGGACATGATAGAAACATTCAAGTACCTCAAGGAATCAACAAAGTCCAAAGGGTAGCATCTTTCAAAAAGGGTGCCACAAGAACAAGAGGCACAATTTGAAGATAGAGATGACTCAGAGGTAATTGAAGTATTTTTCTGAGAAGAGTTGTGGATGCATGGAACGGCCTTCCAGAGGAGGTTGTGGAGTCAAAATCAGTGGTGGTAATTCAAGCATGAATGGGACAGTCATAAGGCAATTCTAGGGGGTGGGGTAGGAAGAAGTAGGCTGCTGGTTAACTAGGATCTGCAGCTTATCCAGTAGGTAGGGAAATGGGCAGACTGGGTGGGCCAAGCGGTCCTTATCTGCTGTCAAATTCTATGTTTCTATGTTTATATATATATATATATATATATATATATATATATATATATATGATAGTTAACAGTCATGCCACTATAGTTAGGGTTGAGTAGGCAGTTTAATGTTAAACCCCATATTTTGCATGTTAATAACCTTGTAACCATTCCACAGATTTGCATGAAATTTGGAATGTGCAGTCTCATATGGTAGATCTCTTGATTTGCCAAGTTGCGTTTCAATCAGATTTGCGGTTTTTGTACAGTGAAGTGCCAAAAATGCATTTTTCACATTTTTGCTGATTTTTGTCCATCGCACTGTGGTCACACCATTTGGAATTGTGGTCTGACATTTTCAGGGTAGAAAGAGATTTGCCAAAAGAGAATCCAGCATTGGTTTGGTGAAAAAGTATGAATCTGTTCTAAAGTTATTTAATTTTGAATTGTCAGGCTCTGAGCTTGCTCAGTTCAGTCTTAGATTTATATGTATGTTTTGTGAAAGGGGATTGGGCTCACAATCAAGAATTTCATCACCTCATGAATGGGGATCTATAAAATCCCCATTCATGAGAAAAAATTCCCCTTTCGCGGGCCACCATCTTGTTTTCATTGTTGATGTTGTAGCTTGCCCCATGGATGTGTTCACTTGTAAATTAAGCATCGGTTTTGTTCAGGGTGACACCCTCTATAAAATCATGGCTTTGGTTTGCTTTGTTTTGGTAAAAAAATGGCCATTTTAAATTTAAAAATTCTTCATTCGTCTCTTGCTTCCGATCCTCATTCGCGAGGTGACAAAATCCCCTTTCACGAGCCGATCCCTTTTCGTTAGCTGACAAAATCCTTGATCATGATTTCCAGACCAGATGGCCATTCTCACGAACAAGAATTGGCTTGCGAACAGGGATTTTGTCACCTCGCAAAACGGGATTGACTTGCGAAAGGGGATTTTGACAGTTTGTGAAAGGGGATTGGTTTTTTAAATCCTCTTTCATGAGGTAACAAAATCTCCATTCATAAGCTGTCAAAATCCCCTTTAGCGAGCCAATCCCCTATTGTGAGCTGACAAAATCTTTGATTGCAATTTCCAGACCAGATGGCCAAAATCTGATGAACAAGGAATTCTCATGAATGCCGATTTTTGACTGCTCATGAATGGGGATTGACCTCCTGAATGGGGATTTTGCCACCTTATGAACTAGGAATTTTAAAACTTTCCCAGTGTACTGTAAATAAATGGTTTGGTCTTTTGGCTTGAAATTTACAGGGTATAAAGGGGGTGTCCCAGAGAAGTGAATTATGCTGTTTATGTGCAAAAAATGTCATAAGTTCCATAGATATGCCATTACAAAGTTAAGATTTTTTTCCCATAGGATAACATTGTGGTGCCCACAGTACCTTTTGGTGCCCGTATCTCGGAAACTATGCGAGATACAGATTTTTTGCTCTAGGCAAATTAGTTCACCTTTGGGTGAACTAAGCACACCTGGAGATTTTGAAGTCATGATTACAACTGCAGTGGAATTTTTTTTAGACCTGCTATGGTTACTGGGATATTGGCAAATTAGTGTTACAAGGTTCCTTTTCAGTCCTATAGGGCTGCTGTATGGTGCCATAGTTTTGTGTAAGTGGGAGCGCAGGACCCAGAGGGCCTGTGCTCCCATAGACACATATCGTTATGTAAAAATGGGCAGCTGGAAGGGAGCCAGCACATACCAGTTACCAGTTACATTACACTTTCTGAAAAAGTAAGGAAATTCATTGCAAAAACTTCATTAATGCATCAGTTTGGGTTGAAGCAACAAAAGTAGAGAAATAAGATGTTAGGGTTGAGCTCCTAACCCCCCACCTACAACCCCACCCTCCATCCTCCACACACTATCAGGCATCAGGGTGTGCCATGCGGTAGTTAGGCTAACTCTCACCCCATTCCCCGTGCTGTACCATGTCAGACTATTTGCACATGGAATGGGGTAAGAGTTGGGCCTAATGACCGCATGGCACACCCCAATGCCTGTTGGTGTGTGGAGGATGGGGGATCGGATGGGGGGTTTAGGTGCTCAACCTTAATGTCTTATTTCCCTACGTTTGTCGCTTCAACCCAAACTGATGCATTAACAACATATTTTTGCAATGAATACTGTATTTCACTGTTTAGAAGCCACGGCTTCTATTGCATTTTTCTTTTTTCAGCCATGGCTTCTAAATGGGGGAGGCTATTAAATGAGGGCGACTTCAATTAGTAAGCCACAACCAGCACTACCAACCTGACACAATAATAACTTTGCCAAGTCTGGTGAAAAAAAAGAGAAAAGAACATCCCCTAAAATAAGAAGACCCCCAGCAATGAAGAACAGAGGCACAGTCTTCATACATCAATAAACTGAGTCTGTAAGCCTCTCAACATCTGAATCTCTGTGAGGGAACGCTCTGGCCCACTTTGAGCAAGGGAATAAGAAAACCTTAGAAATGCTCAAAACAACACAGTTCTGATTCTTGGTGGGGAAAAAGTGGAAGTGTTAGTTCGTTCCTTTTGACATGGATGATCAGAGACTTATTCCCTTGATCATAATGGAACAAAATAACGTATTGGGCCAGTGTGTTGTAATCCGCCTGCTGCTGCAGTTCTACGGCTGAATCCATTAACATTTCCTTCTCCTGCTCCCCATTCTGGCTCTCCTTCCTCCTGTGGCTGCAGTTTCCAGAACAAAGCCATAGGAGTGTACTCCTTGTCTATGCCTGTAGTGCACAGCTGAAGCCTCAGATTCACCAGTACATTCCTGAACTTAGTCCTGTTTACCATTCAATAAAGAGAGATTGCAACCCTTTAGAACCCGTAGCTACAAATCGGGGGAGGCTTCTATTAACAAACTTGTTTTTAGGTGTGGCTTCAATTTGGGGGCAGCTTCTAAACGGGGCCGGCTTCAAAACGGTGAAATATGGTATATATATATATATATATATATATGTGTGTGTGAAATTAACTTCTATGTTAAACCCGAATGTTGGAGCATTAATAACCCTAGAACTGTTCAATGGATTTGTATGATGTTTGGTAAACATAATATCTAGGGGTAGTTCTCTTGACCTCCCAAATTTCATGGGACTCAGTTGTGTGGTTTCTGAGATACAGAGTGTTGAAAAAACAGAAAAATCTTTTCCTTTTTATATTTCTTTGTCCACCTGTATCTCTGAAATGGCTTTAAGTTGTGGCCTGAAATTTTCAGGGTAGAAAGCCTTTGCCTCACAGATGTGCCTTTGGAAGGTTATTAAACTTTACAGTGTCCCGTTATACCCTATGGTGGAAAAAATATATCATCTGAAAGTGAAAGCAGGTAAACAGACCCCAAAACCAGTTGCTTTGCCACTTTATAGCAAGAAAACGGTTAAGACTTTTGGTCTGAAATTTTCAGGGTGACAAACCCTTGCCCCACAGATGTGCCCTTTGCTATTTTGGTGAAGAAATGGACACTGGTTCCATAGTTACAGCATTCCAAAGTTGCAAATTTTCCCATAGGATAACATTGTGGTGGTCATGGCACCTTTTGGTGGATATATCACAAAAATGGTTTGGGATACAGATTTTTTGCTAAGCGCTGCTTAGTACACCTGCAGGTGTACTAAACAAGCATGGAGGTGGCCAGGTCATGAATACAACCGTGAAGCAATTTTTTCCAAAGTTCCAACGGCTCCTGCAATATTGCAACTTTTGCAGCACAAGGGTTACCTGGAATGGCTCTAGGCATGCACTGTGTCTCTCTACTTATGGATACATGGGAGCGCAGAGCCCATAGGGCCCTGCACTCTGACATTTGGAACCCATTATGCAATGATGGGAGTGCAGGAAGGGCCCTGTGCTCCCACACGGAGATGTGATATCATTAAAATATCAGTACACTTATGTATAGACACATGAAAATCAGAGACAATTACACAATGTATGGATGATGGGCCCTGCAATCCTGAAACCACAGACAAGTAACATTACACTTTCTCAAATGAAGGGAAATTTATTGCAAAAAACATTGGTAATGCATCAATTAGAGTTGTCATTACAGCAACAAAAGTTTGGAATTTCTATGTTAGGGTTATTAAACCTACCCCTACCCACCCCCACTTTCCACATACCAACAGGCATCAGGGTGTACCTTGAGGTTGTCAGGCCTAACTCTCACACCATTGTCCTATACTGTACCACTCAGCTTCCTTACAAATGGAATGGGGTGAGAGATGGAGCCGACGGCCTCAAGACACACTGCAACACCTGTTGGTATGTGAAAAGTGGGGGTGGAGCTGGGGAGTAGGGTTGGTAACCCTAATACTGAATCTCCAAACTTTTGTCACTGTAATGACATCCCTAACTGATGCATTAACAAAGTTTTTTTGCAATGAATATATATATATGGAGAGTCCCTAACTACTCTAAAGTACTTGATCAGAAACCTTTTGTCAAAGCATTCTGTTTCTGCTCTAAGAACTTGAACCCACCAGTTTCAGGTGGCCTCTGTGTTTTTTAACAGTGTTTCCATTTTTTACATGTATTATGTTTTATGTCTACAAGAAAAAAGATACGGACTTGACAAGAAGTTCTCAGGGGTGGATCACTGATACAGGCTTGACAAGAATTTCATAAGGTCAGATCAGAAATGTCAACTTGACATGAAGTCTGCAGTGGTGGATCAGCTGTATAGACTTGACAAATTGACATGAGGTTCATAGTGGTGGATCAGCACTCTGCCCCTGAATAGCCTGTGAACAGTTGCCTGCAACAGCAAAAATGTGAAATGTGCCTCCACACCTTCACACAAACCAGCAAAAATGATCCAGTTCTGGGGACGTTTCTTAGGCTTGGCTGCTTCACCCTCCCTTGGAACAGGACAGGGACTCCCTGATGATACTGGCCTTACAGATTCCGAAGCACTAGTCTTTGCCTACTCCTCAAGGAATTTATAATACAGTCTGGGGGCTTGACATTTACAGAGGTACAGTATTTGGTTACCTAACAATAATTTTGTAAACTAGGTTGATACTGCATTATCAATTGTCTTCATCAGAGCTGGGGTAGCTCCAACTCCCTCTGTTTCTGCATTTGTATGCAGTGGTGACCCTCAGAATTTAGATGTGCCTTCCTTTAGCAACAATAATTTAAATATGCTGCAGAAACCGTTTGCTAAAAATGATCAGGCTAATGAATGTATTCCAAAAGAGCTGGGTTGCAAACGAATGAGGACTATAGGGAATGCTACATGAAAACAAGACCAAGGGCCAGATTTTCAAATGTGCACTATTGCTGCAAGCCCCCAGTGCACTGAACATATGGCTCACTGGGTTTATGGCAGTCACCTGCTGGAATTGGGGATTTTCCATCCCTTGCACCTGGCGCTGCATCTCAGACCACAATTTTGTGGTCTAGCATGCGCCACTCCTTGGGGACATAGTATCGGTGCTTGAGCCAGATATGTGGCACAGTCTACTGGAAACCAGGGAAACTGTCTCAACTGCACCTGATATTGAAAAAATTAGGCACAGTTGCAGCACAGAGGTTTGGCGTACTGCCAAAGTTTAAGTCACATGACACAGGGCAAGATGCAAGCCCTATGTCACCATTTGAAAATCCTGCCTCAAATGTTGCTTACCCAGTCACCTCCTGCCATCCAGGCAGCTGGAGGATTCAATACCAATAATATTTGGGGCCAGCAGTATAACCTAGAGGTTAGAGCAATGAGCTGTGAATTAGCTTGGTACATCCAGCAGACCAGAGTTTGATTCCCACAACCTTCACTTGCATAATGTGTGACTCTGAGCAACTCACTTAAAGAGCCACTGACACATCCAGAAGAACTTTGTAAAACATAATATCTGGACACAAAGCAGCCTATATTTTTCATGAGCTCTGTATTATCTCCATTATTTATTACTGAGGCTATATGCATGAAAACAGGATCTCTGTTCCTTGAGGGTTCGTCAGCTCTTATTGCTTCTTCCCAACCTGATGTCATAATACTCTGCTTGTGAAATTACAGTTATCATCATGACAACCAATTGTGATGTCACAACAGAGCATTATGATTTCAAGTATGGAATATGCTGTAGGAGCCGATGAACTCTAAGGGATACAGATTCTCTTTCTCTGGGAACTTACTTCGTAAAAAATAGGAAGGAGGAGAAATCTACAGAAGGTGAATGACATACAAGCTGAATTGTATCTAAATATTACATTTTGCAAAGTTTCCCAGAGGTGTCAGCAACTCTTTACCATTTGGAGTGCTCTCAGTTCACCCCTGAAAGCAGCCATTTTGCCTATTGGACCGTACCCAGTTATAAAAAAAAGAAAAAAAATATGCAGAAAACAAAGAAAGCTGTGACAGGCAAATGGGTACTCACAACAGAAACTGAACTGACATATACTTTAGTAAACTGCGCATGACCCAGACACACTGCCTGATGCATCTTCAGTCCCTGATCCTTCACAGGTGATGTCACAGCATCCATTTACACCATGTACAGAATCTCTAAGTACAAATAACATAGAAAGCTCTCTGGAAACAATATGACTGAATACAATTCAAAAGAAAAAAAACTGCAGTGCAACTCCTAAGCAGTTTTAAAGCTTATTGAAGGTAAATATGGTATTTCCATACCTCTCAACTGTCCCTGATTTGGCCTCAAAATTTTCCTCTGTCCCTCATACAGTTTGTGTTTTTGTGACAGAACAGTGTGGATTAAAATCACAAAATATTGTCAAACGTTAAAGTTACAGACTTGTTCTTCTTCAGAAAACTCATCTTAACACAGACCCCCTTATTCTATCAGCTTTCTGAGTGAATAGTATCAATTTTTAAGTTGTGTCCCTGATTTTGGGTCTTTGTCCCTGATTTTTTTAAGCCTTGTACCTGATTTATGAGGCAAGAGGTTGAGAGGTATGGGTATTTCACACCTTGCTGAAACTTTTTTGGGTGAATTGTAGGCAAGCAGAGAGGCATACTGTAGAGTCTAAAGAATGCTGACATATGGGGCCGAATTTTCAAAGTGTGGTACAAGACCTGCTCCAAGCCCTGGGTCATGACACTTAGACTCTGGCAGTGCGCTAAACCCCATCACCGCAACTGTGCCCGATTTTACAATATCAGGCACAGTTGTGGAAGTTTTCATGATTTACAGCAGCTTACACCAAATATCTGGTGAAAACTCTGTAAAAGAGGCCCTCAGGATTGCGGTAAGTTAGACCAGAAAAAGTTGGTCTAACGTGTGGCAATTGCCACATGGGAGAGAAAATCCCATTAGATCACCACAAGTCCCATGCGCCGTATCATCAGTGCACCTGGGACTTGCAGCAATCTAAGCTGTTTGAAAATCCTACCCATAATGCTTTCATATGCTAATGCAGCTCTCCGGGACAACAAGATTTCAACAGTCTGAAAATGGAGCCACCCAGGATAGTTAGAGGTGCTACTACTACTAGCAGTAAAAGCAAACCAGTGAAATAGTTTATATTCCAAACAGCTAAATGAAATCCCCCAGGATAGTTGAAGGGCAATAATATGAACAATGTAGATAAACAAACAAGTATATTCCCGACAGCTACAGGAAAATAATTGACTGAAAAGTTGACTGTTGACAAGAAAAAAATACAGTTTACAACACATGAAAGAGTAATACTTCTTTAAGGCTCTGCCTTAGGGAATACTGTACTTCCTCGACAAAGCACTGGGGGTGAAGTGCAAAATCTTGGGGTTTTGCTGGGAGCACTCACTTTGCTACTGCTTGTGAATTCTTTGCTGTTCATTACTTTTTTTTTTCCAATAAAGATAATATATGGTTCCAGTATTTTTAAGTCCTTTATCTAGTGAGCTTTGCTTTTGTGAGTGCCTGTTTTTTCTTGATTCCATTTGCACCGTGTGACTCAGAGTGGCATTTCTTTGTTTTGTCCACACTGCAGTGCAGTTGAGATATTTAGCATGTAAATTATCCCACCTATACATTCACACAAGGATTGGCATACACATGATGCTTTACATATGAACAAACAAACATACGAAGAAGCCAACAGAGAAAGGCCATTTGGTCTATCAAGTCTGCTCATGTTGCGGGGTCCACAGCTTGAGCTACTGCTCCTGCCCCTGCCCCCTCTCCCCACTTATCCCATCCTCCCTACCCATGATCCTTACCTTCCCCCTATGCCTATCCCAGCCTCTCTTAAAGCCGCCCACTGTCTTCAACGAGATTACCTTTTCTGGCAGCACATTCCAAGTGTTCACCTCTGTGAAGAAGTGCTTCCTAACCTCCCTCCTAAACCTCCTACCCTCTAGCTTAAGTCTGTGCCCCCTCATGTTATGGTTGCCACTCAGCTTAAAGAGACTCTCCTTATCAACCTTATGTATCCCTTTCAAGTACTTGAAGGTCCCAATCATGTCCCCTCTTTCTCTTTCTCTCTCTCTCTCTCTCTCTCTCTCTCTCCTGTCTTCCAGGGAGTACATGTTCAGTGTCCTCAGCCTGTCCTCATATGCCTTGCCCTGCTGACTGGCTATCATCTTTGTAGCCCTGCTCTGGACCTTCTTCAGCAGGTTAATGTCCTTTTTGAGGTATGGACACCAGTACTGAACTGAACTCCATGCTCCAGATGCAGCCTTACCAGTGACCTGTACAAGGGCAGTATAACCTCCTCTCTCCAACTATTGATTCCCCTAAATATGCATCCCTGCATCTTGTTTGCCTTTGCTGCTGCTTTCTTGCACTACGTGGAGTGCTTCAGGTCACTAGTGATCATCATTCCCAGGTCCTTCTCCTCCTCTGATGCAGATACTCTGAGTCCACCCAGGTAGTACTATATCCTAGAATTCTTGGCTCCAATATGCATAACTTTGCATTTCTTGGCATTGAAGCCAAGCTGCCAGATCCTGGACCACCTCCCTAGCTTTTCCAGATCTTTAGATTTTTCCAGTTTTTTCCAGATCAGTTTTACACATGGTTTTATGTTTTAGAATGCATGCATGTGCCTTGGTGGGATTCACAAAAATGTTAAAAAAATTAGAAATCATCTAATCTTCTTGTATTGTTTATTTATTATACATACAGCACTGCTCTTCTTGCAAACTGCCTTTATGTATTGCTGCTTCTCGGGCATGTTACGTTAATTATAATGGTGTCTGAGCTGGACATCATTGTCCACCTAGGGACAAATGACTTGGCTAATCATGAGATTAGAGCAGTGCAGAAGGACTTTGTCGAATTGGGGAGGGGCCTAAGACAAGTAGCACACACAATATCCTTCTCTGAGGTGCTGCCTGTCAATGGCATGAGTGAGGCGAGGGTACTTTGCACCATGCAGTTTAATGAATGGTTGAAAAAATGGTGTGGAGCACAGGGTTTGGCTTCATTGGGGACTGGGGTTCCACCTGGAGGGCAGCAGCGATGGTCTGCATCTGTCCAGGAAGGGAACAAGTCTTTGAGCAATCAGTTTAAATGCTTCATTGGCAAGCTTTTAAACTAGTCAAGGGGGGAGGCCCTGATAAGCAGCAGGAAAATCCCAGCATCTCCCTACAAAACAGGGTACTAAATGAGAAAAAGACCGAGGTAGAATGTCAGTGGGGGATGCTGCAAAAGAAGGTAAAGCCATCAAAAAATGGAGAGCAATGAGAACCAATGCCTGTAGTCTGAGTAACAAGCTTCCAGAATTAGTGGCCTTGATGGAGGAGAAACATTTGGATATTGTGGCAGTCACAGAAACATGGTACACACAAAACCATGACTGGGACATAAACATACCAGGATACACTATCTGCAGGAGGGACAGGGAGGGTAAAAGAGGAGGAGGAGGAGTAGCTCTTTACATAAGGGAAGGAATCAAAGCAACAGAACGAAGGGAAAACAGGGAGAAGAAACACTGTGGGTAAATTTGGAGACCGGCAATGGCACCACAATCCGCACAGGGGTTGTATACAGACCCCCTTCTCAGGGGGAGGAAATGGACAAGAAAATGATAGAAAGAATACTTAGAATGGCAGAAAAAGGGGAGATATTGCTGATGGGTGATCTGAATATGCCAGATGTTAACTGAAGTGCAGTTGCAGCAGCCACTTCAAAGAGTGGGGTTATTCTAGATGCCCTACAGGGGCATGCCTCAGACAACTAGTATTGGAGCCCACTTGAGAGGGAGCAATCTTGGACCTGGTTCTCTCAAATAGAGATGAAGAGAGGATCACAGATGTAGAAGTGGGTAGCCATCTGGGAACTAGTGACCATCAACAGTATGGTTCACAATAAACACACCAATAGAGTCAAGCCATACAAAGGCAAAAGTACTGGACTTTAGGAGGGCTGACTTTGCTAAATGGGTGAGTGCCTAAGGAATGCACTAGCAAATGGGCAGGAAGGAGGAGGAAGAACAATGGGAATAATAAAACTGCCATCACAGAGGTAACAAGCCTTGTGTGAAGCAAATAAACAAAACAAAACAATGTAAGAAACCACTGTGGTTCTCAAAGGAAGTGGCAGTGAAGGTTCAAGAGAAAAGAAAGCATTCAGGAAGTACAAGGAATCACAGAAGGAGCAGGACAGAGAACTGTATCAGTTAAAGCAAAAGGATGCTGGGAAGGCAGTCAGAACAGCAAAGGCCCAAACCGAGGAAAAGATAGCCAACTCAATTAAGAAGGGGGATAAAACCTTTTAGAGGTACATCAAGGAGCAAAGGAAGACCAAGGGAGGGTTAGTGAGGCTTAATAAAGGGGAGTGAGGGTGGGCAGAGGGTGACTGTGAAAAGGCAGAGATACTAAACAAATATTTTTGCTCAGTATTTACAAAGGAAGAGGGGGAGGTACCGAAAACAAACAGCAGAAACACTCTGGATACAGAAGTTGATACCAGCCCATTTACAGAAGAAAGGGTTCTGAAAGAACTCTTAAAACTTAAGGTGGACAAAGCAATGGGGCCTGATGGGATTCATCCCAGAATTCTAAAAGAAATAAGGGTAGAACTAGTGACACCACTAACTACCCTCTTTAACAAATCATGGGAGGATGGGGTGGTACCCGAGGACTGGAGGAGGGCAGATGTGATTCCCCTTCACAAAAGTGGGAGCAAGGCAGAAGCAGGAAACTACAGACCTGTTAGTTTAACTTCAATGGTAGGGAAAATGATGGAATCACTTCTGAAGGAAAGAATTGTTGAGTATCTAGAGGCCAGAGGGGCACAGGACCCAAGGCAGCATGGATTCACAGCGGGAAGGTCATGTCAGACAAATCTGATAGATTTCTTTGACTGGGTGATCAAAGTAGTAGATCAGGGAGGGGCTGTGGACATGGCCTACCTAGACTTTAGCAAGGCATTTGACACAGTCCCACACAAAAGATTAATATACAAGTTAGCCAGCCTGGGAGTGGGTCCCAAGATGACAGCCTGGGTAAAGAATTGGCTGGAGAATAGGACACAGAGAGTAATAGTAAATGGAGTCCACTCTGAAGAAAGGGGGGTTACTAGTGGGGTACCGCAGGGTTCAGTATTAGATTAGTCCTCTCAATGTCTTTTATAGCGACATTGCAGAGGGACTGAAGGAAAAGTATGTCTCTTTGCAGATGACACAAAGATCTGCAACAGAGTTGATGCACAAGGTGGGGTGGAAAGGATGAGAAGGGACTTGGCAAGGTTAGAGGAATGGTCAGATGTATGGCAGCTTAGATTCAATGATAAGAAGTGCAGGTAATGCACCTGGGAAACAAAACCCAGGGAAGAGTACACAATGGGGGTGAGATACTAACAACAACAAAATGGAAAGGGACCTGGGGTAGTCATATCAGATGACCTAAAGGTGGGCAAGCAATGAGAGAGCAGCAAGGAGGGTTGGGGGATACTGGGATGCATAGGGAGAGGCATCACCAGTAGAAAATAGGAAGTTATTATCCCTCCAGACAGACAGTTGGTGAGACCCCATCTGGAGTATCGTGGCAGTTCTGAGACCCATCTCGAAAGACATAGACAGGATGGAGGCTGTCCAGAGGAGGGCAACTAAAATGGTGCAGGGTCTGTACTGGAAGACATATGAAGAGAGACTTAAGGAGCTTAATATGTATAGCCTCGAGGAAAGGAGGGAGAGGGGACATGATAGAAACTTTCAAGTACCTCAAGGGAATCAACAAAGTCCAAAAGGGTAGCATCTTTCAAAAAAAGAGGTGTGCAAGAACAAGGGGGCACAATTTGAAGACAGAAGGGGCAGCTCAGAGGTAATTTAAGGAAGTATTTTTCACAGAGAGGGTTGTGGATGCATGGAACGTGCCTCCGGAGGAGGTTGTGGAGTCAAAAACAGTGGTGGAATTCAAGCATGCATGGGACAGTCATAAGGCAATTCTAGGCGGTGGGGGTAGGAAGAAGTAGGCTGCTGGTTAACTAGGATCTGCAGCTTATCCATTAGGTAGGGAAATGGGCAGACTGGGTGGGCTAGGTGGTCCTTATTTGCTGTCAAAATCTATGTTTCTATGTAGTGGACTGGCTCCTTTCTAAAGATGTGATTGCACTAGAATACACTGTCATGGTCCTATGTGTGGTAGGCAGTGTTAGATATGCTGGCTGTGCACTGTGATCTTATGCTGCTGATGATCTAAGAGTGTTGTCTGACAATCCAGGAGATGGGATTGAGGGAAAAGTTTGAAATAAACAGTGGAGGAGACTAATGAAGTTAAGACAAATATAGATCGGCACCTCTCAGTAGCACTGCTCAAACACTTACACTGTGTGAACAGTAGAGTAGTATTGAATATGTATTTATAAACAGTAGTGCTTTTCATATGTTGTACCCTAAAGTGATTTACACATAATTTACTTACACAGGATAGCCTAGCTGAGATATCACATGTAAGTTCCTGTGGGGGTCCTGCTTCTGTTTCCTACAGCTTACCTCTCAACATGATTGGCACTTTGATATCCTTGGTGGGCGTGGCAAGGGAGCAGGAATGTTTATAAACTTTAGAACTAAATATCTTCATTCAGGAATAAAATAAACAGAAAACAAAAGTGGGTATTTTGATGTTTTTGACAAAAATGCAAGGTTTCTAAAAGGCTATATGGTGACACTTTTTGTCAAATGATAAACACTGCTGCTTTAATGAGTCCCCTAGCTACAACCTGTTAGATCTGGATCATCTTGTAGTTCATTAAAGGGTAAACTGAAGCTTGCTAAGATAAACCAGAGAAGCTGCATACAGTTTTAACATACAGAAATGAGCTGGGATCAACAAAACATAAATGTTTCTCTCTCCCTTAGTTAATAAAGCTACAGCAAAAAGTTGGTTGACACTGTCAGAAAATAGCATCTATTTTTCATAGGGACCATGGTGTTGAAGGTCACGTCCCACCACTAGAACTTTAAATCTCAAGAGAAGGTGCAGATGTTTTTCCTCCCTCACAGGTTTGTCCAAGAGTTATAAGCAGGGACTGCTGATCTATCATCTTTATGAAAGACATGAGAGTAAATGAAGTGGAAGAAAAGGAAGCACAAGATGCAATTTTTATATATATTATTTGTAATGGATAAGAGTGTAAACTGTACTGCATGCCAAGTGAAAGGAACCCTCATGACAACCATTTCATTTCACACAAAGCAATTTTTGCCTTGGTGATTCATTTCTGGCGATTAGCAGCAACTGTTACAAATGGAGTGTGCCTCATTTAGTTAGTACTTGGTGCCTGTCATGGCAGGAGTTTATTAACATTCAACAACATTTAAGAAGCAACATATAAGAAAAGTGATTAAATCTAAGTGAATTAGCTAGGGTTGTGCTTGCTATGCCCTTAATGATTTATTGAACAGGAAAGGTATGGCCTTTTCCTGTTCAGGAAACTCTCCACTGACCATCTGTAAGACTCACGGGCAGCACATGGTACAAAACTAACTCTGGTCAGAGCTGAAATGGCTGCAGCTGCACATTAAGTGCATGCACTGAGCTTACGGCAAAACAGTCTGCTATGCCCAAGATGGCTGCTGGTGCATGCACTACTGCTTGCGCATGTGCACTAGCTCCATCGGCCATCTTCAGTATGGTGGGCTGTATTGGAAGTGCCAAAATCAGAAAGTAATGCACCCATCAAAATTCAAAGTGTACGGACCTGACCTCTGAGGGGGTCACCTTGCCATCAGTGGTCAGGATATTCATGATACTGCGAATGATGAGAACAAGCACACCCTTTTAAAATGATGGAATGAAGACAGAAAGTAAGGAAATGGAATAACTTTATTTATTTTATTTTTATTTATTCAAAAATTTGGTAACTGGGAAAGTCACTCTCAGCCGAGGCTCTTTTCCAGGTGTGCCCTGGGGGTAGGGGTAAAGGGATTGAAGTACACAATACAGATATAATACATATTCAAAAATACAGAAAGAAAAATATATATTGGAATACATAGTATGCAGCAGGTATTTACAGTATAAAAACATATTGGTATAAAAGTAGACAAATGGCATGAATTATGTAGAAGAAAGGTATGCATACCCAGATATGCAAAGGTGTGCCATGGTGTAGAGTGAAGGATGTCCCTCCTTATTGTCCCTTATGTAAACATCGTTGATTTGAACATGTGGTTATGGCTTTACAAGGCTGACGTTTTCTTTACTTAATCTTCATGCTTTTCCTATCATCCCTGACCCCATCAGTCTCCTTTCAAACCCCCCACAGCTGTAATAGTTCTCTACCTAGGGTTTCCTTTTCTCCCAGGGCTTAAGCCCTGTGGTAGGGTCTATTGGGTCACACTCTATCCAGCATTGTAAGTCTAATTAAATATGAGCCTAGCAAGGCTCCTGTTTGGCTACTGGACCAGTCATTAATGTCTTAGAAATGAGCAATCCTTCTGCCAACTGATGCTGTGCAACACACATGGCTCACACCACTCTGCTCAAAATCTGGAAGTAAGTAAAACACCAGGTAAAAGGGAAAAATGTTATTGCGATTAGATTTATAATTGCGATAACAATCTCAAAGCTGGTAATTTCCTTGGATTAACAACTGACTGGAAGGAGGTGACCCTCAGCTGTGACTTGGGCCACCCATCCCCCCCAAGCTGGTCATTAATCACTTGGAAATGACTGACTTCTTGGCCGTTATTGCTTAAATAAATGCAGTCAAGTCCCTCCACCCCAGTGCCAGCATGAGGACTGACAGTACCAGGCATGTCACTGTGGCAGCTGGAATCTCCATCTCATTTTCACTCTATCATTCCTTTTCCCATGCAGGACTCCAGTGGCAAGGGTTCAAAGGAATGACCGTGCAAAGAGTGTCACTGTGGAGTTAGTTAGCGTCTTCCCTCTTGCTACACTGCCTCCAGCGGTCACCTAGGTGGCGGTAAAGCGACTCCTAAGGAAGACTCACTTTTTCTGAGTCAGTATGTAGGGGTGTTAGCTCGGCATATGTCATTCACTTTATTAAATAAAAACTATTAAGTTTATTTGCTGTCTCAGTCTGGTGTCTGCCCAGTCTTTTTGTTTTTTTGTTTCTAGGTTGCCCTGAGAGGTGACACCTTTAAGGGTGAGGTGTGTGCTTCTTCAGTTTGTCTCCTTGCTGTCTGGTGGTAGACCAGCAGAGACAATCACCCACCCCCCAGAAGAGGTGTTGGTGAGCATCCTCAGGGATGTTTGATTATTATCCTTCTGCTGAACCACCAACTCACCAGGCTCAGGACATTGCAAGGCCGCTGCACTGATGTGCTGTCCTGCAAGGAATATGTCTGAAGAGGACATCTGCTGGAAGGCTCTTATAAACATTTTCATGCACAACTTGGTTTCTCAAGCAAATTTTGAAAAACTCTGGGGGGGGGGGCAGAAAACTGAACGTCAAGAATTGATAAAGACATACAATGTCTATAGCATTACCATCTTGGAGCCTGGTCTTGTCAGATCTCAGAAGCTAAGCAAGGCTTGGTCTGGTCACTAGTGAGTTGGGAGATCTCCAATAAACACCAGGTGTTGTAGGAAGTGATACTAGTCAATCTGCAGGGGGCACTCTTCCCTTGGCTAAAAATAATCCTACCAATACCCCATCATTGTGTTTGGGGGATACCGTGCTGTTGAAGGTGCTATCTTTTGGGTGCCTTTCAAATGAGATGTTAAACTGAGATCCTGTCTTCCTTCCCTTTTCAGGTAGGTGTTAAAGATTCCATGGTACTTCTAAAATAAAAAATGTGTGAATTTCCCGTGTCCTGGAAAGATATCCCCCATTTCTTAAAAACTGCCAACAGCTCAACCTGATTCAATATCTGTTCGCTTGCATATGTAGTCCCCTTCCCTTGTGACAAGGCTGAAAACAGGATGTATTTCCTATCTCTCCTTTCCTGGGCAACAAAAACTGAATGAATGTATGAATGAATGTATAACTGTTTCAGGTTCTGGAGCTATCCTAACAAATACTAGGCTGTCTGTCTCTGCCCCCAAATAATTGCAATTTGCTGGAACAATCAAATTTTCACAAGGAAATATTTTAAAAATAAGGCCTGCGTCTTAGAATAAAATTGATTTTCCATCATGGAATAAAGCTCCATTTCATCTTAATGCACAACCTAAATAATAGTGTTAAATAGAACCCTGCAGCCTTCAATTAACAAATACCCAGAATCCATTGCAGCAGTGTGGTCTGGCAACTCCAGTATTTCTTATCTTTATGTGTTTAACTGAAGGTGCTAGCCCATCTCTGGCTGGTGTCAGGGGTTATGAAAATTATTGCAACTGATTCTGATGCTGTGACACCTTCTGTGTTTTTTTTTTTGTTTGGTTGCTTTTTTTGCTACTAAAATAAAAAAAAGACCTCTGGTCTAACTGTAAAAGACAATCCCCTTGGCAGCAGATGCAAATCTGATTGGAATGTACTGGACACTTTACTGAAGCAGTTTATTTTCCCAAAAAAACAAATTACTGCCAGTTGTCAGATGGATACAGATGAAATCAGACATGCTCAGACTACATTTCTGTCAGTGCCAGAAACGTATAGGAATATTTGTAATCTCTATGCAGGTCAACCATATATTCATGAACCTTTAGCATGTGGCCCCAGTATTCAGAAGGCTAGCATGGGGTGGGGGCCATCTTCGATGGCCCCTGATGTGCAGCACTCAGTGGTTAAAGATCTGGGACTGGGGGCTGCCACTAGATTGCAAAGCATTTCATGACAGCATCTCCAGAATGGAGGGGGAGGGGAGGTGGCACTAAACTACCAGGTATTTTATTATGGTATCTCAGGGATCAAGAAGGCCACTAGACTGTCAGGGATTGCCTAGCTATAGATGGATCTATGTCATCTTAGCAAAAACAAACACAGCGCGGTATGAAGCCATGTAGTTGCCACCCATAGAGTTTTATAAAAAAACACCTTAAGACCTTCCTGTTTAAGTTGGCCTTTAGGACCCGAGGAATTTATTTTGGGACCATCAGACAGCTTGGGAATCAGTCTATTTTTAGACCTTTAATGGGTTTATGTAAATTTTTATGTATTGTATGTTGAATGTTTCCTTTTTGCTCTATTTGTAAATTTTTGTAACTTGTAAGGGCACCCTGAGCCCACGGGGAAGGGCACCCAAAATAAATAAACTCTACTACTACTAGACTCTACTACAGGTTATGTGAGGGGATGCAACTTGGGCATGGTGGAACTCGGGGAGTCAGCAAAACAACCCCACGTGGGATGTAACTTGAGTGAGGGAAGTCAGGAGAGGATGCAACAGCAATATGAAAAAAAATGAACTAAAACAAAATAAGAAAATTTCACCGTAAGAAATATTTTGCAGAATTCATGCATTTCTTGAAATATTTTGCAGGGCAAAATGTGAAATTTCGCCTGCGGAGTGAGCCAAATTTCACCCACTAACAGGCAAAATTCACCGCTCACAGGTGACATTTCACCACCCATGGATGAAATTCCACAATTTCACCACTAACTTCCTACCTGGTGTCTTATGGTCCCCCTCTGACTGCGCACCAGCCCAAATTTACCCAAAAAATTCTCCCTGGTGTCTAGTGGTCCCCCCCAAGTTGATCACCGGCCAAAATTGAATAAAGCCCACCTTGTGTTATAAATAAATAAATAAATGCCCAACTCCCTGGTGTCTAGTGGGCCCCTCACTCCCCCAACCTGTCAGAAGATAGCACCCACCCTGCTCCACCCCCAGCCCCCCCAGTTGGGCCACCGGCACAGCCCTCCACTCATCTCCATAGCCAGCAGCCCGACTGAGTGCTTCAGTGAATGAGCATGTCCTTGTACAAGCACGCGCTCATTCACTGGGTACAGACAGCCAGTGCTTTCACTACTACTGGAGTGTAGTGAGAGCACTGGATGTCTGAATCCAATGAATGAGCACGTGCTTGGCAAAACACACTCATTCATTAAGAGTGCTCAGTAAGACACCCGGCTGTGGAGGTAGTGGAGGCTGTGCGATGTACGATCATGCAGTGGTGGGGGAGTGGGTGTATCGCCTGACAGGTTGGGGGTGGAGGGTCCACAAGACATCAGGGAGTTGGGCATTTGATTTATTTATTTTTTAGCACAAGGAGTTGGGACTCAGGATTCGGGGCATGAGGGTAACTCGGGGGGGGGGGCTTTATTCAATTTTGGCCAGTGATAAGCCATGGGGGACCACTAGACACCAGGGAATTAGGCATTTGATTCATTTATTTTTTTTTTGTTAGCACAAGGAGTCGGGACTCAGGACTCGGGACATGAGGGTAACTGGGTGGTGGAGCTTTATTCAGTGTTGGCTGGTGATGGGAGAATTCTTTTTCTAAATTTGGGCCGGTGAGCAGCCAGGGGGGCTACTAGACACCAGGGAGAAGCCCATTTACAGGGGGAAAAATTGCAGGTGAGATTTCACCATTTCGCTGTAATTTCACAAAAACTTCCGTGCAGCAAAATTGCAGGTTTTGCGGCAATTTCGCTGGCGAAATTTTATTTTGCAACATCTCTAATTTCACAGTAGGACCTGAACCTGGGCCAGCCACACCAACTTTATTCACAGCCCGTCACCTTACCCACTACTCCACATTGGCAGCTTGCCAAAATTTGGCACATTCTGCACCTTAGCGTTCTAACTTTGCACAACACAGGAGGGTGCCAAAACATTAAATGTTTCTGCAGTTCTAATTAGAAACATGTTTCTGCAACACTTTTACTACATGGGGCTGTGCCCCCCGCACCCACCATAAATTAATATAATCAACTCTGAGGTCGTACATACCTAAGAGTGAAGGGTAATGTCCTAAACCTTGCGCAACTGCAGCCCCCATCCACGGTACCACATTCACTCTCCTTCCTTGAAGCTCAAACCCTTTTGTTTTACCACCACTGTAAGTGCTGTGTGGTATTAGCACTCAACAAGTGGTCATGCTACCACTCTGGATGAGGAGAGGATCAGGAAACGGCTGGAACTCTGCACAATGCCTCCATACATTTGTGCAAGCAAGCAGTTTGCTGGGTTGGTAATGGCCACGTAATGACATATAAATGACCCCTTAACACTTTGTATACTGTATGTGGTCATTAGTATGCCAGATTCTGAATATGGCTCTCAAGAGCAAAGGAGCTATCCCATTTGGGATGTGCTCTTTTCCTTTGCTCCTGGGAATCTGTCATTAGCAGAAGACTGTATTACTGCCATTCATGTTCACTTTCCACAGTGCTAACACAGCTCTATAGTCAAATAGTCACTGTGTTAGCTCTGTGGAAAGTGAACATGAATGGCAGTAATACAGTCTTCTGCTAATGACAAACAAATAGGAACAGCCTTCCTGAGGAGGTTGTGGGGTCTAAAACTGTGGGAGAATTCAAGAATGCATGGGACAGACATAAGGCAATTCTTGTGGGGGGTAGGAAGACATAGGCTGTTGGTTAACTAGGATCTGCGGCCTATCCTGTAGGTAGGGAAATGGGCAGACTAGATGGGCCTAGCAGTTCTTATCTGCTGTCAAAGTCTATGTTTCTATGTGTGATAGAGAGGGTGGGCTGCCTGCACGAATATGGCACCCTAACAGCCATGCGTTGTTTTATGTGTGCCGCTATTGTTTTTGTGATGCTGATGGCCACTTTGACTATCAGGGCAGTGGTAATTTATCTTTATGTTTTGCTACTATTCATAAAAATGTTTTTCAGTTATTTGACTTTATGTTGTTTTTCTTCTTGTTACTGCGGTGCTCCTGGGTGTCAGACTAGGGTTGCCCTGTTCCAGGGTATTTGGTTGAACCTGGGAGATCAGATTGATAGGGCAGTGAAAGGTGGAGAACCAATGCATCCCAGGAACCTGTGTGGTACAAGGCTTAACATTTACAGTTTCAACTTCTCTGCAGCCTGGCCATCTTCTTTGCCTCAGCGGGATGCCAGCTCCTGGCTTGAAGATTTCCATTTATATAAGAACCCTCTGGCAACTCTGCCAGTTATTGATGGTACACATGCAGTCACAGAGAGACTGAACAGTCACAAACTTGAGAAGGCCTTTGTTAATTCAAAAATGATAAAACTGTGAGACATTCCATTTGCCAAGTGTTCCAAGCTGAGCACACAGGCACGGTCTTGATTTCAGATTGTCCAGGTGGAGTCTACAGTTAAAGTCCAGTGCAGTGAATAAAGTACATTCAAATGGCTAAAGTCAAATCCAGAACAGATACAATATAAACTAGTCAGTATTTTACTTTGGGATCTGAATCATAGACTCACTGGTAGGGCTGGGTGAATTAAGCAATATTGCACGACACAGTGTGTGTCATGCTGGGATAATGTCATGCCTTGGGTGGCTGGACATGAGGCCACAGACCAAGTTCATCCAACACCCTAGAAGTGACATCCCCATGGCACACATAATTGCATTATAGCAATTATGAAATTGCTTGCCTTTAAAAAATAAAACAGAAATGGTAAAAAAAATTTTTGAAATACATTCATAGTTGCTTTTGAACAGCTGTGATGTTGTGCTGGATAACACCACTGCTGAAGGCCAGTAATGACCAATCAGAGCCCAGGAATTTTTCTTGCCATTTTATAATTTTTATTTACTCTTGTAATATTGTGCAAAACTGCCTATTTCATGTTTGAGTAATTTTGGGGACATTTTCCCAAAATGTGGTGTAATTTCCCCAACACTTTTCCTTCATATAACACCATTTTCTCCTATTTTTAAAAATGAGTTGTTAAAAATGAGCGATGTCAACAAATAGTGCCATTTTCCCTAAACTGCACATTTTTTAAAAATGTGATATTTTTAAAAACAAAAGTGCACTTTCAACCAAAATTGCCCATTTTAAACACACTGTTCTAGTTCACAACATGGCACGAAATTGTGAGAAATTGATACAATGTCATGAAATGTGCACAGAATAGAGTTTCTAATTTTGACCAGCACTACTGTGGGTAAGTTGGACCTGATGACCCCCACACTGATTAACTAGGCACAGTTTCAGTGCTCTCCAAGAGGCTCTCTGATCACAAATGGAGAGTACCTGGTCATGGCTAGGGAAACACCTTACCAAATTCATGGGCAGAACACAAATGAGTTGACTGCCTTGGAACTACATCTTCCACTGGATAGCCATGCCTGCTCCAGGGCATCCTAGACAGTGCCATGACAATGCTACTGATTGCAGCCAAGTGGGTCCACCCCCCCTCTCTCCAAGTAAGCAGTGGCTTCACTTCACCAACTCCTCTGGATTCCCATTTGCTCCCTGCCATCCATGAAGGAATGGACTCAAAGGAATGTTCATGCTTAGCCCCATTCTCTCTGTTGTACTTGTCAATCCATGCCATCCCCTGAATGACTAGACTGACTAGAAGCACTGAGATCTGCTCCACCTCCAGTTCTTGTAAACCCCCAGGGGTTCTGTACTTCCTGCATCAGGCAAAGAGCTGGCAAACATTCACGTAAGGCCTCAAGGTGGCTCCCCAACTTAAACCATCAATGCAAGAAAGCTGGGCAAAAGATTTGACCCTACCTTTTTCATGATAAAAGATTCTAGGCATCTTCCAATTTTATTTGATGGTAAAATGTTGTAGTTCCACCAAAATTTGAGTATTTTATAAATATAATTACATTTTTTTCTCAAGAAAAAAAGATGGCCACCACATTTGGCTGACAAAATACCATTGTAGATCTGGCAAGGGTTAGGATCGAGAAAATAAAAAAAACTCTTGGTGTGCTGCATAAAAGGTACCTGAAAAAATAGATTTGACAGATATGCTAATATTTTAATAACTGTTGCTGAAACTAGCATTTTGGAAAAATATTTTTCATTGTACTGCTGTTATAAAGTGAGTTAAGCTCTTAGCTAACATGTCTCTTAGGGCCAGATATTCAAAACTTTGCCCCGGGGCTAAATTAAAACTGCCCAGCGGGCAAACTTAGCCCACAGCACAAAGCATGCTATATTCAAAAGGAATAGCCCAGGGCAAACAGCTTCTGAATATAGCATGGGAATGAGGCTGGGCAAACTGGTCTGGTAGTACAGGGCAAACGTATCCCTGGAATAAGACAGCTCTGAATATAGCAACCAGGAAGTGCGAACCACAACAGCAACACAGTGCACAGCGACGTGAAGGTAGGTAGAGGTGAACTATGTGGCCAATGTGTGTATCAGCAAAAGTGTGGACATAGTACAGCTGCATTCAGCAGTGCATGTGAAAATACAATGTTCAGAACTGTATAATATTCCCTGAACTATTTGCGTAGCGCTAACACATTTGTATGGGTTTAGCGCAGAGCTAAACCATTTGCCTAGTGCTAAACTTTGCCATATTCAAAAGTGACATGCAAATGAGCCTACTTAGGTAGTCTCTGGGCAAACATCCAGATTAGCATCTCATTATGCCCTGATTTGCATGCAGTTTGCCCAGCGTTACTGTGGGGTACCACAGCTCCATCTGTAGGTCAGTCTAGAAGTACAGGGGCTGGTCAGGTCTGGCTGCAGCTCCACCTGTAGGTCAGTCTGGCAGTGCATGATGATAGCAGTAGGCTACATGTAAGCAATACAGCATAGCATAGAATATTGTACCCCAGGGGACAACAGAGCATAGGCACAGATGGTGGTGGTGCTGCATGCAACTGTCACACTGGAGGTCATGCTACAGTGCCCAGCAGACACTACAGTAGCATGGGGGCCAGTAGTGTGTGGACACAGCACTGCCTATGGTGTGTAGGGCAGTGATGATGACTGCACTGTACACAGTGACAGGCCCAACATGCAGGTGTTTACTGACAGTGGACATTACTGTTACGCTGTTGTGTGACCCACAGATGCTGCACCTCTGGCATGGGATGCTCACAGTGACATATACATGTCCAGCTTTGTGTGCCATGGCAGTTGTACAGCTGTGCAGTATGTGGCTGGGGGGCATATATTATCAGAAAGGCACACTGGTGTTGTGGTAAGTCCAATACTGGCCCATGTGCACTGCATGATGTGTCCCAGCCTTGTGGCCACACCTGGTCTGTGGCACAGCCTGGCCACCCGTACACTGTCCCCTCAACATCCTCCATGCCCACAGTGCTGCATGTGTGTGCTGGCACCTGTTGGTGTCCACAGAACAGTGGTCCACAGGTGTATGCTGTATAGCCACACTGCCATGCTGTCCACTGGTGACAGGATCACCACTTACTACCTGGCATGGCTAGGACTGGTGGCAGATGATGGCATCATTGTGATGCCATCAGTGAGCAGCATGTTTCCTCTATGTCTGGCTTCATCTATGTGTCATATTTATTTGTTAGGGTCATGCAAAGCTGTGCAAAAGCAGTGCAAACACTGCACAAAGCCAAAATGTTGTGCAAAGCTGATTGCCCAGGGCTAAGACTACCTTTTCCTGGGCGGGAATGTGCACTGCTTTAAGTGTTGCGCTAAGTCGTGAAAAATCACTTTGCAAGGCGCTAGTCACTGAATATAGCATTACACCTTTATTCATGTATATGCCCCCTCAGTTTGCCCCTTGAATACATTATGATTCTGCCCAGCGCTAATGCAATTTGCGCGCGCTATTTGACCTTTTGAATATAGCAAACCTGTACCAATCCCGTGCTAAACCTTTGCAAACGATTTGCGCTCAGCACAAAGTTTTGAATATCTGGCCCTTAAAGTGTATTGCTAAAGCAGGAGTGGAGTAGAAATATAAGAAATATGATCAAAAGTAACAACAACAAAAAAAAAGATACTGAAAACAACACTTCTTAAATACCAAGGGAACAAAATTTCATAAGCCCATGAAAAAGTGGTTCAAGAATAGAGGTCATTAATATGAAGCAGTACTTTTTTCCATTTAGGAAAATATACTTTCTCTAGTGCTGTGCAGAATTTTCAAATTCTGGCAGAACACAATTTTGCAGAATTTTTTAAATTTCACTGAAATTCTGCTGGATTTCAGCATAAACAGAATGGTGCAATTTTGCAGCAGAAAATAGCTGTGGAATGATTTTCTGTGGAAAAAATGCTGTTCTACAGAATATTATTCCAAATATCTCAATATTTTCAGCAGAAATGGTTGCAGAATGATTTTCTGTGAAAAAATGCTCCATGGAATATTATTTCTCAAATCACAGCAGGCAGAATTTCACAGAAGAACCAATAAAGTTCCACTGGAAATCCCACCAGTGGAATGGCCATTCTGTGTTAATTTTGCCAGCAGAATTCTGCATTCCACACAGCACTAACTTTCTACTATTTAAAGAAAATTTTTTTTAGGTATTTTGAGAGCTCGTGAAAAATGCAAGACTGGCAGTATGGAAGGAGACTAGATCCCTTAATTTTATTGCATAACAAGTGCAGTGCAGGTAGCTGCAGTGCAAGCTTTCTCACACCAGCCAACCAATATATCTTGAACCTGTAATGGACTGAGGAATCATCTCTAGTGGGAGAGAGGCAGTTCTCCAGACTCAGTGCACATTCAGTCAGTGACCTCTCATGGAAGACTGCAATACAGTCCAATGTCATGACTTTGTGATGTGGACCTCAATTCACTTGGAACTGGACTTAGAGCTAAGCTCAAGTCACGCAGGCCATCAAGATAATCAGATAATGGCTTCTTTCTGATAACTGCTGACTTGCGCCAGATTTGAACCAGTTACTAGAAGTGAAGGTTCACCCATTGCTAATCCATAGAGCCATTCAGTTCGCCATCCTTCCCCTCATTCCATATACAGTATATAGTCTCAGAAATCATCTCAGGCTAATCAATAGGCTGACACTCACTCCACCTGCTGTCAACCCGACCCAAAGCCATCTCTGCTTCCTAGGCTACTCTCCAGATTTCTACCCACAAAGCACACACACCTGAGACTTCCCCTCCATAGCAGCACCCATCCAGGGCTTAGTAGGAAAGGAGGTAGGCTGCTGATATTTCTGGGATGTATCATTGGATATAGAACCAGAGAATAAGGGATTCTGAATGCCATCAAAGCATGCTGCAACTTCGTGAGGGTGTTTCCTACCTTAAAGCCCACCTCCTCTAATGATACCTTGACATGCATTGCTGAGCCTATGGCATCAGGGGCAGGACACTACACTGTCACCCTTGATGTCTGCTCCCAAGCCCCTGCAGGAAGCCCTAGCAGAGACAGGCATATGGATCCCTCCCTGTGGAGCTGGAGACCAGTACCTTCTCAGCAGTCCCTCAAGTCCACCAGGGATTGGAGTCAAGTTCATGACTCAAACATTTGTTTCCAGCATGTTACTGTATCTCAGTGTGCTACATGATGTGCCACTGGAGCAGGCCCTGTTTCCTTATAACATTTAGTATGGAAATGTATGAATTTATGTTAGTGCCAGATATCATATGGCGAACTGTCTCTTCTCCCTTTTATCTCTATCCCTTGGATGAGATATTAAACTGAGGTTCCATCTGCCCTTCCTTGCTTACTGTGTAGGTGGGAGTTTAAAATCCCTTAGCACTATTCAAAGAAGAGTAGGGGAATTTTTTTTTATTGAAGGAAATTAAAACAATACTGTACACACAACAGCACATCAAAACAAAACACTTATAACCAACTTTTGAGAATTTTGCCAAATATAAATGCACATATAACAAAAAGACCAATTTAAAAAGGCAGAACAGAAAGAGTTGAGGAGCTTCCCAAGGGTCATGGCCAACATCCGCCATGTCAATAAAACAGGCCCGTGTGTGCCAGCCCCCAGGATGCCCCAGGAACCCAGCACCCAGGATGCCCCAGGGTACAAACTACCAGCCTAGTGTGCCATTCCTGATCAAAAATTACAAAATGAAAAAAACAGAATAAGGATTGTAAGCTTTGTCCAGACCATTGCACCTAACCAATGTGACATTTTAAATAGCATTTTTCACTGTTACAGAAATATCTTTTTTTTTTTAAGATCAAGATACTTGTCACTGCAGATAACACAGTCACTGGAACTGAATAAAAAAGTATGTAAAGCTGCCAAAAGATACAGTGGCAGATAAAGTGAGGACTGTAAGACTGATAGAGTTCCTGTAATATGACTTTATTATTCTCAACCCAGAAGACTAATTCAACAGGTTTGTCCCATAAAATAAATCAGTGTGCATAAGATTGCACTGCCTGAGGTCATGATTAGCAGCCCATGACCAGGGGGCATAGTAGTTACATTCGTCAGTGGTTTCATACAATCCTTTTCGCTCATAAGCCTTTTTTTTTTTTCCCAGTTGGTGAATTTTGATTTTCAGACACAATGGGAAATGACCTGTGACAGTAGTAATAATAACCATGCATGCATGGGGCGCACTGCTGTGCCTTAAATTACACTGATAAGAGTGACAATAGCACAGACTATAAAGAAATCAGTCATTTCAGCACTGGCAGAATCAGCGTGAAGTGGTTCCGTTAAGTTAATGGGACGCAAACTATGGAAATGCATTTATGAGGACTATTCAGAAACACAGGGTGCAAGCAATTAATTAAACTTTAAAATATATTTTCCACCTGTTTACAAAATGAAAGACACTGATGGAGATGTTATGTGTTCACCCATGTGTTGTTACATATTCTGCTTCTGAAACTTTATCACTTTCCAAAGTAGGATACACTTTATTTTTTCTTTTTCTATTTTCAAATTGAATAAGCTTTATTGAATAAATCACAACCTGGATATACAGCGGTAAGCAAGAAAAAGTGAAACAAATCCAGGAGTGATCATTTTATAATAGTCAAACAACAAACAATTAGCAGTTTCACCCCCCACATCCCACCATCTACCACCCACGCCCCGTCACTGGAAGAGACAAAGAAAAAAGAGAGGAATTAAAGGAAGATGTAATAGACAGGACCTGAAATGTACTGAATTGTTTCTATACAGAAAGTGAACTTTCAAAAGACATAGGTACTGTTAGTTTATCAGTGAGTCAACCATTCCCCTAACCTGGATATGCTGTTAGTAAGTGCTGAGCTCATTGTGTATGTTACAGCCTTACAGAAGAACTGTGATAAATCTATAAGTAATATTTTCTTTTAGAAGTTGTTTGGTAATGGGCTCTAGTTCTGTTATTGTTCCATCTTTAGCAATATTTTCTTAAACTGGGTGGGTGTTTCTGATTGATAAAAAGCTTAAAGATTTTACTGAGTACTGACTGACCAAGAAGATTTCAAACCCACGTGGTTCAGGAAAAGAAACTCATGGTTTTACACTTCCTCCAGCAAGCAGGGCACAGCACGCACTAGTATCCATGCTTCCTAAAAGCTTTTTAAAATGTTTTTTGGGCAGCCATCTTTTTTACTTGAAACACTGAAACAGTAGTAATTTGCCATCATTGTAAAACCCATAGTAACACAAAATTAGTACAAACATCCACTGACCATACCTCACTGAATGCAGCAAGTAAACAGTAAGACACGGCAGGGTGTGGATTTCCATTCCTGATTCTGGACCACATGCCCAAGCACATTGTGAGTCATGAAGCTTGTGGTGCAAATGCCTTCAACCACGCAGACCTGTGGTTCAGAACAAGAAACCCACACACTGGCATGTCTTATCGTGCTTATAAAATGGTTCAATAACTGAAAAAAAATAAAGAAATATTATTGAGAAATTATAGCAGAATAAATGAAATGTTGACAAGTGAAAAAAAGACACTGCTGAGGCTGTCTGATAGTGTGGTGTTTTCAATAAAGCCAAAAGAGGGGGCTATGTCTTTTTTTCATTGTGGGATGCTCAGTTGAGGTGTATAAAGAGAGTAGCACAATTATGAAACACGAGTCCAAATATCCATGGAGTATGATGGTTCCCTTTTGCTCAGTAACAGCATATGTGAAAGTGGGATGGGACTTCAGCCCTCTTTTGGTTCTCCTCTAAGCAGAGCTCCATCCTCCCTCCTTGGAAACTGTGTCAGTATAGCATTCTCAGCAGCAGTGCCACTCTGGCTGGCATTTTTCTCTGTATCCATGTTGGGTAGTCCCCCAGACAAGGTGGGTGACAGCCTTCCACCATGTTGGCAGCAGCCAGGTCACTTTACCTTGACCCAGGTCACAAGCAGAGCTAACATTAGTCACCGATCAGCCAGATCAAGTGCGACCTATTAGAACTGTACAAAATGCAGGAGGAAATTCTGCTTCCAAAATGCTTTTCAGAATTTCATTTTGAATTCCGTGGAATTTCCAAAAGCATTTCTATGTAAACTGTGGAATAATTTTGCATGGATTACATAAACTGAAGTATAATGTTCAGCATATTGCAGAAAAGAAAGCCATGATTTACATGAACTGTGGGTCACTAATCCACAAAAAACATGTTGTTTTTGAAATGTTAGAATTCAGTCACTGACAGATTTCCATGGCATTAGGTGGTGTTTTCTGAAATTTCATAGAATTTGGCCAGCCCAGTGTGCATGGAGGGCTGAGGCATCACTGCCTTACCTCGGTATCCTGTGATGTGGGCAGATCGCACGTGGGCACCTACCGAAATGTTGACCCACTTGCAGTGACTACCCACATGGTAAGCAAGGAGGGAGGGTGACCGAATGAGAAGGGTTCATGAATGGTGACGGGATGTCACTATATCTACGTGAGGGGGGGAGCGAGCACGTCAAGTGAGGGGTGGGAGGGTTTGTGAGGGGTGGTCCTGTGGACCGCTGCTGAGCTGGCTCCATGGTGTGGTGGGGTGGGCACTGGCCTGGAGTGGATGCGGTACAGGGTTCAGGTCCAGGCACAGGTATGTTTTGTTGTACCCGGTCCAAATAGGGTTCCCCTCCCCCACTGTTGCACCCCCCTGTCACAGAGTGACTCTGTGATGGATTAGGGGCCCTGGAACTTTTGGGCTTGATGCTTTACTTAAAGCCTTTTGATACTATAACTATGTAAAATCAGAAATTAAATAAATAAATGTAAGCTTTAAAAGTTGAGACTAAGTTAAAAGATAGTGTAGTGGAGACTAGCAAGGTAGAAAAAAATAAAGCAAAGGGGAGGACAGAAGTAAGAGTGAGTCATTTAGTAACCCCCCCAGGTAATTCAGTTAAAGAGAGAGGGAGAACTGAATCCCTTGTGTAAAGGTAGTTGGGATTCTTTACATGGTAATTGAGTTAATTTGGAGCTTAAATGAGCAGCACCAGCAATCTGTTTCTACTTGGGTTGAAAGAACACTTTTAGTCCTTCTTTTTAGAGGTGTTTGATAGTACACCAGAATACAGGCGCTGCTTGACTAAGAAGAAGAATGGGCTGCAAGTGAAGGGAAATAAAATAGTATTTTAAGTTACTGTTCTGTTTAAGTTTCAGTCTTTAAGGGACTGTTTTATTTGGAAGTCATTCCTTCTCCAGTGGTTGTAAATATTAACAGTAGCAAAAGTATTGAAATGCAACATGTGCTTGTTGCACATATAACTTCCCCTCACAGAAGGTCAGTGTAATGTTAATTCATACACATGTCCTCACCTATCTTTTGATAAAATAAAGACTACGGACAAGGCACTTGTAGTGGGCTGCAAAACCATTTGTAAAAGGCTGGTTAGTTAGAATTACTTCCTGCTTAAAGCTCCCTGTTTGGAACAACCAGTTAAGGCGCATGTTGGTAACAGCCTGGCAGTTGTGTTTAAGTAAGCAGGTTATGAAACTACATGGGGGATTGTACACCTCAGAGAAAAACTATATAAACTGTGTGGTACAATTCTCACTTACAGAAAGGGCACCTGTTCGTGTGTCTTTGGATTTTCAGCTTCTGCTTCTGACTCTCCTTGCACCACTCCCTTCCAGGACAGCTATAGTGCTGACCAGCCCTTTGTTCCTTTGTTTTATGCTGTCTCTTGTTGGGGGCAGTGCCTGATGGTCAGAGCTGTTTGTAAAAGAGCCAGGATTTGAAATAAAATAGACTGCATATGTGTATATATGTATGTGAATTATAAACTGTTTAGTTAGATAGTTAAAACAAAATAATTATGTTTAAATAAGAAGTTTTAGTCTAGAATTAATGATGTGGGTGGAGTTGGGGAAAACACATGATCATGTCCCTGTATAAAAGGACTGTCATTTGAGCTTGTTAGTTTAGATTGTGCTCCTCGGTCTGGAGGTAAACTCCATGGAGCTCTGTGAATTGCTCCAGCAGGTGTTAGAAGAAGAACACCTTTCAAGCCATGTAAAAGTCATGGGATGAAGTTTATTTGCCATTCTGATTATTTTATTTTGTTGTCGTACCAGTCCGCTGATGTTATATTTGTCCTGCTATGAAGAAATTTTGAGCTAGAAGTGAATAAATGTCATTCATTTACAACTGAAACTGTGTCACGCTACCAATTAGTCCACAAAGAGACCTGCACCCGCTCACACCCCCCCCCCCGGAGTTGAGAATCTAAAGTAGGGGTGCAGGGGAAAAGCCCCCATGGGGTGTGATGGGGCGACAGCCCCAGCATAAAAGTAAAAAACATGTTTTTGCACCAATTTGTACATCACCAAATTTGAATTTCAGCAATGTACACTTGCCATAAAGATGATTGCTGTTCGGCAATCACCCTTATGACATAGAACCCCTTATCTACTGCCATACCAGCAACCCATATTTGCAGGGTGAGCAGGTCACCGGGGGTCACCCGGGGAGGGAGAGGATCAAGCATCTGGAAGACAGCTCTCCTCTCCTGGTTCAGGGTGGGATCAGAGACCAGTGCATGCTTGGCCACTAGCAGCTGCTGGAGGCTGGCACACTGGCTCCAAAACAGGGGGTGGAGATTGAGCACATGCCTGGCATGCCACATGTGGAAGCATGCATGGCTCGACCATTGGTGTCATTGCACACCACAGCTCTGCACTCAGGAAGGGGAGCAATGGAGATGAAAATTCCACCAACCAGAGGGATGATACCAGTCTCCCACAGGCGCCACACCCGGCCAGCTGGCACCTCAACACCAGAGGTATGTACCAGTGGACACCAGGGGGACTGGGCTGGGGTCCCATGGAAGGGGACCGGTCAGTGGTGGAGAGAAACAAACTAAAAAATAAAAATGCATGGAATTCAGATCTATCAGAATTTGAAAATTCCGCACAGCCAAACAAGTCATTGGTCTTTGAAATGTAACTTCTGTGTAGATTATTTACAATATGTCATTTACTGTATCTTTTTAAAACTGCAAATAAGGGATATTACTGGGATAAGCTGAGATTTCTGATGTCATTGTGATGTCATGAATTTTACTCACAAGGAACAGGCCAAACACTGCTTACATGGAGAGGGTGTGGACCCACTTAACTGCCAAACAGCTAGTGGCAGAAATAAGGTACGGATAGAGGTCACCCAGGGTTCAACCTTGCTGTGGGCCCCCTATAACCTACAGCTGCATCAATGTACAGGGTCAAATATTTCCTGACATTTCTGTAATATCTATAGAGAAATTCCCTTCCTATCTGCAGTTCCACTGTAGGGCCACCAGAGGGGATTTCTTTACAAATATAGCGAAATATCTGACCATATCTATTGCTACAGCTGAACCATAAGGCCATCAATGGTCACTGGATAAAACAAATAATGACGTGTCTCCAAAATCTCTATAATTCGGATCAAAGTTTTTTTTTATTAAAAACCTGCTAGAGTGCAGCATTTCCTTGTCACCTAACCAGATCGCTAGCTGTGCTTATCTGCTCACTCTGCTCTCCCCCAGAGTCCCATGGAGATATATATCTCTGGAAACAAAAATCCACTTCAGCTTCTTAAATTATTTTGTATTGATTCCCAAGCATGGTGTATCTGCACAATGAAGACGCACTTAATCAGCGCAGCTGCTCTGTGCTTTGTGTGTCAATCTCAGTTGATCACAATTCATAGAGTCCATTACTGTTCATTCTAAGCCATGCTGTGTAATTGCCGTTGGTACTCTGCTACATGACTGCAGAACAAGTTAGCCTCTAGAGAAGAACAGAACCCAGTTCCATTTAGTTCTAACTTGGTTATATAGAGTCAGATTAAAAAAAATGAAAGCATTTACTTGTTTGGCTATGTTTATTTTACTTTAGCTGCCTAGATTTTTTGTTGCTGTTTATTTAAATACCTCCTACGACATACATAAGACATCAGCAGAATTTATAATTTTTAATATTCTGGAGAGTGATTCTAAAACGTTTAGCTAAAATGATTTATCTGTAAATAAACCACAATTTAAAGTTAAAGAGTTTAAACATGCAATTATTGGCTAATGTAGTATTGTGGTGTCCATAGGACTTAAGGTTAATTTTTGCCTGCCTTCTCGCCACACGGCAGTAATGATACCCATCCCTAGTTTGCATGCTGTCCCACAACCCTGATTAACTGCTGAAATACTTATACTGATGTAGAGTAACCCTCCATGCTGCTCTTTCAGTCCTTTCAGTATAGAACTAGAAAGATTCCAGAGGGAGAAGGGGACTGAGGGTTGCACAGCGTGAGTATGGTAATGCACTAGCTATTATGCTTGGATGTACACTCAATTCCCATACTCATATTGAGCAGTAATGCACAACAGGGCATTTGTCGTGCTGGGATAATGTCACACCTCAGGTGGTTGGGCACAAGGCTGTAGGCTGAGTGCGTCCAACACCTGAAAAGTGACTTTATCCCCATGGCACATGCCATGGAATGCATTATTGCAATTATAAAATGGCTTGCTTATTAAAAAAAGGTGAAAAAATACATCTTAAAATACATTTTTGCTTCTTTTTGAATAGGTGTGATGTTGTACTAATGTCACTGTGGAAGTTCAGTGCTAACCAATCAGTGTCCAGGAATTTTTCTTGCCATTTTGTAATTGGGTATCGTCACTGACATGCAACGGGGGAGTGAACAAGATGGACCCTATATGTATTCCTTTATCACAATACTATGTTACTTCATTCTCCCTTAGGAATCAGGCTAGTCCTGCTTTGAAAGCCAGAGTGTTAGCAACCACTACCACAGTTAGTAGGCTATTTCATATGCAGAGTTGTTGACTACTCCCTGTGTGAAGTAATGATTTTTGGTGTTTCCCCTTAGCATATCCTTTCCTTCTTTAGTCTGAGTTCTTGACCACTAGTTTGGCTTGCACTGACCAGCTCAAATCATCTATGTTCATGCACCCCCTGCAGAGCCATAGCCAGGGAGAAGGGGATTGTTGGGTGCCCAGAAAACCCTCCCTTCTTGCTTCCCTTGTGTTTTCAATAAAAAAAATAATATATATATATATATTTTGAACATAGGACTAAATATTGAGTTTCTTTGATGGTAGTACCCCCCCCCCCGTTCTCAAATCCTGGCTACGCCCCTGAACTGACTAGCTTGTGCAGGCTTCTTTGGAAGTACTGCCTGTTTTGACAACTTGGTGCCAATGAAGGAAGCAGAGAGAGAGCGTAAAAAGGCACTTGAAGCTTCAGAGAAGTGGAAACAATTTTTACATGGAAAGTCGAGAGGTTCACTTGTCAAGTTAACACAAAAAAAATACATTAAACGGACAACAAAATACACTTTTAATAATGAAAGCAAGATCGGTTTGCACTGCATTGCAGAAACATATGAAAGCTAAGTAACAGACAAGTGCCATACTGCAAATACTGGATGAGAAAACCCAAAACTCAGAAGAAAAGCATGTTCCAGAAAAAAAAAATACTGTACACAATCAATTATTGAAGTTAATAATGTCACTGCCTCTATTCCAGAAGCAGTACTGTACATGGAATTGTGGGGAGGAGGGTAGATTTTCAATAATGTAGGTTAGAAAGACTTTTTTTAAAGGGACAGTCTAATCCTTAGGCCTCACTTTGTTTCAAGGCCAAACTTATTTTCTTGTTTGCTAGTCTACTGTAGAAAATGTTGATGTAGCTATTTTTTCCTGTTTCTTGGTAATAGTAAATACAAATCTATTGGTGTAATCATATCAAGCTTATTTTGTTTCAAATTCCACTATATCCTTTCTAAACTGCCTGGGCTGGCAGTATAGACTAGAGGTTAGAGGAACAAGGTGTGAATGAGCTTGATACATCCAGCAGATCAGACCTGAGTTTAATTCTCACAACCTCCACTTACATACTGTGCGACTCTGAGCAAGTCACTTAACCGCCCAGTGCTCCCAGGTTGCCCCTGAAAACAGGCACTTGTGCCTAGTGAGCCTTACCCGGTTATCAAAGACTAAAATTAAAAAAAATAAACTTTAGAAATGCCTAAGCACAGTCCAGTCTCACATGATGCAACTGTCTCGATGCATTACATTGTGACTGGCCTGACTGTGAGGGGGAGTTTCCAAGTTTCAGGAAGAAAAAGGAAAAAGATGGCAAACACACCAGGGCTTAGTGGAGGGAAAGTTTTTTTTTAATTAAAACTCCACAACTAGTAGCACACCAAATGTGCAGACAACAGGTCAAAAAGCATTGTTACTTATCACCATATCTGCTCCATCAGATGGATCAGTAATCCATGATTTACATAAACTACAGAATAACCATGGACTATTTACTGGTTAGGGTCTGTTAACTACTGCTGGTGGCAGTTCAGTGGTCTGGTAATCTGTATTTTTGGTTTATACAGTTCTGAAAACCATGATTGAATGAGTAAAGCATCAAAACACAGTTGTAAAAAAAATCCTGGACAAGCTGTCCTCATGCTGGACATTCAGCAACAGTACTTGGTCATGTCGCTCAAGGAACGAGCTTGTCAGCAATGGCAAAAATCCTGTAAAAACCCAGCAGAATTAGTTTTTAAAAAATATTAGTTTATTTCTAAAAAAAAAAAAAAACACTCTATTTACACTCCCAAAGAATGGCAACATCTTCCAGTTTTCTCAATGTTAACGAAACTGCAAGGAAGCAATTCAAGTCAAGAGCAGGAACATAAAAATAAGCAAAAAAAACAAAAAGCGATGTACTGCTCTTCGTCAAGTTCCTTGAAGACATGGGTGAGTCTGCAGAGTTTCTCACTTTGACAATGGCAGAATTAGTCACTGTCTCTGGCAAATTATTTGAACAGTGAAAAACCAGTAAATATAAAAAATAAAACATGGAGAAGTGTGATTTAATAGGGATTTTATGTACCCCTTGGTGTGCGATGCCCAGATAAACCCCTAGGGCTTCTCCTTTAGGGTTTATGGGGCATCACACACCTTTGGAGTGCATACAATCCCTATAAACAACATTTCCCCATGCATTATTCCGTATTTAATTTTCTGCAGGATATTATTTTTTGTTTTACATAGTGCTACATTTCAGAATTTAGCAGAATTAAAGATGAAATTCTGAAAAGTGTTTCAGAATCAAAATGTCTCGCATACTTCGCACACGTTTCCGCAACTCGTGAGTTAATGTCCTGCCTCTAATGAGTGCTGTGTGGAATTTTCAAATTCTGATTGAAAAACTTGGCATCATTCCATGGAATTCAATAGTAGCAGAATTCTGAAATTTTAAATGTGGAATGTTTTTTGTGGATTATTACTGTAATGTGTGGTTTTCATAAACCATGGATTTGTCTTCTGTAGTACTTGTAGAATTATTCTGCAGTTTATATGGTTCATGAAAAGTTATTCCATGGTTTATATATAAGCCCTTTTTGGAATTCTGTGAAATTCAGAAAGAAATTCTGAAAAGCATTTTGGTAGATAAATTGTCAATCCACACAAATTGGAATTTTGCATTTCACATAGTTGTACCACTTAAAGGAAAGCTGTCCTCAATTTCAGCTCCCCGCCCCTCCCCCACAATTAAGCTGTTCACAAGGAAAAGCCTTTAGTCTATGTACTATTACTTACTTTATTTTAATTTTGTAAAGTCCAGGAGCGGGGAATATGGTGGATGCTGTGCGGCTCCATTTACTATAACAGTGTGGTGTTGTACCACTCACTTCCATACATTTGCATTGAAGAGAGTCGTACGGCACTGCACTTTTACAGTAAATGGGTTTAATGAACCACACCAGCCGGTTATTGCTCCACACACTTCAACTAACTGAATGTTGTCACTTAATTAGACGCTTCACTTCAGGCTGGTGGAGTCTGAGATGGACTACAAAAGCAGCATGTTCACACTACAAGGGGCAGCTAGTTGAAAAAAGCATTGACAATGTGGGTGACCATATGCTGTTAGCTTAGGCCCTTCCTATAGGAATGGTCACTGAAGGCATCTCTCTGTCAGAGGGAGGTGATGTGGCATCAAAACAATGTCCATCATAGAGCTGTGTGGAGTAGCTCTCTACATAAGGGACGGCATCAAAGCAACAGAACAAAAGGGTAAACAGGGAGGAGAGGAAGCACTGTGGATCAATTTGGAGACAGGCAATGGCATCACAATCCGCACAGGGGTTGTATACAGACCCCCATCTCAGGGGGAGGAAATGGACAAGGAAATGATAGGAAGTATCCTTAGAATGACAGAAAAAGGGGAGCTATTGCTGATGGGGGATCTGAATATGCCAGATGTTAACTGGAGTGCATTTACAGCAGCCACTTCTAAGAGTGGGGTCATTTTAGGTGTCCTACAGGGTGCATGTCTTAGACAACTAGTATCAGAACCCACTCAAGAGGAAGCAATCTTAGACCTGGAACTTTCAAATGGAGATGGTGAGAGGATTACAGATTTAGAAGTGGGTAGTCACCTGGGAACTAGTGACCATCGAACAGTATGGTTCACAATAAACACAGCAATAGAGTCAAGCCATACAAAGGCAAAGATACTGGACTTCAGGAGGGCGGACTTTGCCAAAATAGGTGAGTGCCTAAGGAATGCACTAGCAAGTGGGTAGGAAGGAGGGGTGGAAAAATAAAGGGGAATAATCAAAATTGCCATCACAGAGGCAACAGGCCTTTGTGTGAAGCAAATAAACAAAACAAAATGATGTAGGAAACCACTATGGTTCTCAAAGGAGGTGGCAGTGAAGGTTCAAGAGAAAAAGAAAGCATTCAGGAAGTACAAGGAATCACAGAAGGAGCAGGACAGAGAACTATATCAGTTAAAGCAAAAGGAAGCTGGGAAGGCAGTCAGAACAGCAAAGGCCCAAACCGAGGAAAAGATAGCCAACTCAGTTAAGAAGGGGATAAAACCTTTATAGGTACATCAGGGAGTGAAGGAAGACCAAGGGAGGGATAGTGAGGCTAATAAAGGGAGGAGGTTGGGCAGAGGGAGACTGTGAAAAGGCAGAGATACTAAACAAATATTTTTGCTCAGTATTTACAAAGGAAGAGGGGGGAGGTACATAAAACAAACAGTAGTAACACTCTGGATACAGAAGTTGATACCAGCCCATTTACAGAAGAAAGGTTTCTGAAAGAACTCTTAAAACTGAAGGTGGACAAAGCAATGGGACCTGATGGGATTCATCCCAGAATTCTAAAAGTACTAAGGGTAGAACTAGTGACACCACTGACTACCCACTTTAATAAATCATGGAAAGATGGGGTGGTACCATGAAGACTGGAGAAGGGCAGATGTTATTCCACTTCATAAAAGTGGGAGCAAGGCAGAAGCAGAAAACTACAGACCTGTTAGTTTAACCTCAGTGATTGGGAAAATGATGGAATCACTTCTGAAGGAAAGAATTGTTGAGTACCTAGAGGTCAGAGGAGCGCAGGACCCAAGGCAGCATAGATTCACAGCAGGAAGGTCATGTCAGATGTATCTAATAGATTTCTTTGACTGGGTGACCAAAGTAGTAGATCGGGGGGGGGCTGTAGACATGGTCTACCTAGACTTTAGCAAGGCATTTGACACAGTCCCACACAAAAGATTAATATACATGTTGGCCAGCCTGGGAGTGGGTCCCAAGATGGTAGGCTGGTTAAAAAAATTGGCTGGAGAACAGAACACAGAGGGTAATAGTAAACGGAGTCCACTCTGAAGAAAGGGGAGTTACTAGTGGGGTACCGCAGGGTTCAATACTAGGACTGGTCCTCTTTAATGTCTTTATAAGTGACATTGCAGAGGGACTGGAAGGAAAGGTATGCCTCTTTGCAGATGACACAAAGATCTGCAAAAGAGTTGATACACAAGGTGGGGTGGAATGGAAGAGAAGGGACTTGGCAAGGTGGTAGGAGTGGTCAAATGTATGGCAGCTTAGAATCAATGCTAAGAAGTGCAAAGTAATGTACCTGGGAAACAAAAGCCCAGGGGAAGAGTACACAATGGGGGTGTGAGATACTAACAGCAACAAAAATGCAAAGGGACCTGGGGGTAGTCATATCAGATGACCTAAAGATGAGCAAGCAATGTGAGAGGGCAGTAAGTAAGACTGGTGGGATACTGGGATTCATAGGGAGAGGCATCACCAGTAGAAAACAGGAAGTTGTTATCCATCTGTACAGACAGCTGGTGAGACCCCATCTGGAGTACTGCGTGCAGTTCTGGAGACCCAATCTCCACAAAGACATACTGTAGACAGGATGGATGCAGTCCAGAGGAGGGAAACTAAAATGGTGCAGGGTCTGCACCAGAAGACATATCATGAGAGACTTAAGGATCTTAATATGAATAGCCTTGAGGAGAGGAGGGAGAGGTGGGACATGATTGAAACTTTTAAATACCTCAAGGGAATCAACAAAGTCCAAGAGGGTAGCATCTTTCAGAAAAAGAGATGTACAAGAACAAGGGGGCACAATTTGATGCTGGGGGGAAGGCTCAGAGGTAATGTGAGGAAGTATTTTTCACGGAGAGGGTTATGAATGCATGGAACAGCCTTCCTGAGGAGGTTATGGAGTCAAAAACAGTGGTGGAATTCAAGAATGCATGGGACATACATAAGGCAAATCTAGGGGGTGGAGGTTGGAAGAAGTAGGCTGTTGGTTAGCTAGAATCTGCAGCTTATCCATTAGGTAAGGAAATGGGCAGACTGGGTGGGCCAAGCGGTCTTTATCTGCCATCAAATTCTATGTTTCTATGTTTCTATTGAATTCCCTGGGATTTCAGAAATTTTTGCCTAATTCCATGAAATTCTGTTTGGAGCTGAATTCTGAAATTCAGAAAGTAGAATGTTAACTGAGGAATTGTATTCCACAGTTTATGTAAATTACAGACTAGGGGTGTGCGAAAAAAAGTTCTGCCCACAGAATTTCTGCTAAAGTGTGACTTTCGCGTCTGCAAAAGTTCAGAAGTCATTTTCTCAACTTTCACATAAATTCTGTCTTAAAACAGCAGAATAAATATACAGACTGTGGGTTAATTTATTACACTGTGGAAAAAAAAATTGCAGACTTGATCACTGCCAGTGGTCAGTTCCGATGCCTTTTTTACCTGCAGTACAATTCATTAATCCACCCCCTGCTGATCGGGGGTCCCAGTAAATAAATAAAAACACAAACTCCAATCCCTCCCTCAGACCCTCCTGGTGTCTACCCCCCCGATCGTGGGTCCCAAGTAAAAAAAAAACCTGATCCCTGGTGTCCAGTGGTTCCCAGCCCCCCTGCCTGCAGATCGCTGGTCCCAATAAAATACATTAAACTGTGGATAGAATAAATTCCACACTATATATGTATTATTCCGCAGTTCAACAAAAAATACATGGAACCAGGAAAAAATTTGTGGAAAATCCCAGTTTCGCCAATGGCGAAAGTTTAGAAATTTCTGCAAAATTTCCAGAATTTTGCGGACGTTTCATGACAGTGGAATTTATAACTTTCATCCACCCCTACTACAGACCAATTTTCCACAAATCATAGAATATAATTCCACAGATTAAATGGTTTAGATGGAAATGCTTTCCGAAATTCTACAGTCTTAAAAATGTAGAACTGCCATTCCACATGAATTTCACCAGTGACATTCCACATTCCACATTCCACAAAGCACTACTCCTTCACTAAAGCAAATTGAACTTACTTTGAATGGAAGTACTTGCCTGGCCTCTCAGCTGGAGGCCATGTGGAGGATGAACTGTGACAGGCAGGTGATGGGGATGACAAAATGAATGCACTTCTCTAGGCTATCAAGGAACACTGTCACACTGCCACTCATTGGACACTAAAATGACAGTTGCTTTTGCTCTAATTTTATAGCCAGTTAACAAGACCTCAGGTAACTGTCGTTGCTCTATTATTCAACAGATCTAGTGCTGCCTTTGAGATTGACTGACCAGCTTTTGGGGATTGAAAAGAAATAATGCTTCAAATGACAGGTAATTCTGTTCCCCAGGATGAATAATTACAGCTGTTACTGAACAGACTATGACTGCAGCTCTTGCACACCCTGCAATTTTGTCCTTGTCCATGTCATTCTTTTTCCAATGTGTGTGTGTACTCAGTGCAATAGTAATCTTCTAGTGGAAATGCAATTGAAATAAAAGGAAATTGAAACTCAATAACATAAAACAGATGTTGCTGCAAATCTCATAAATCTTTTAATTAAGAAACCTTAATTATCAGCTAGAACTCTTTGGAGAGGGTTAGAGGACTATAGATAAACTTGGTAAGATACTTGGGACAGGTTTATTAATGAGCAGCTTGTGATCAGCTAAAAATTAGCCTATTAATCGTTGCGCACAGTGCATGTATGTTTCACAGACTGTCACAAAGGATGTTTACCACTGCATGGAAGATGAATCCTTGAATAAGTATAGAATTTATAAATGTGATTAAAAGGGGCTGCATAATGAAATACAGATTACATTAATTTACCATCCCATTTAGACAGATAGCAACAATTTTATTTGTAAGACTTCTGGGGTAGTAAGGCACTTTGCAGAAAAAACGTCATGGACTGGAGTGGAAGCAGAATAAAAAAAATTGAAAGGTTGTTTTCTTCATGCAGTAGACAGACCTGAGAAGTAGACGAAGCACTTTTCTTTATGCCTCCTCAAACAACAACTGCATGCAGCAGCAACCCCTGCTATGGGTTCTGTCTTCTTTGCAGCTTTAAGTGATCTAACATAAGGGTTGAATTTTCCCCCAGAAAAGGAAGGAAAGGAATTTTGTAATAGCACCTTTTATGCAAATTGTATTTCATTTATTTTTTATTTTAAAATGTATTTACCCAGGATAGGCCAGCTGAAATACAACATCTTGTTTCCAGTAATGATCCTGCTTCAGGGTCAGGCTGGTTTGATTTACTTATTCATTTATTTTAGTTATTTATTTAAAATTTGGTTACTGGGAAAGGCACATTGAGCCATGACTTGTTTCCAGGTGCAACCCGAGTAAAAAGGGTATATTACGGGTAAGTACAAACATAGTAAGGAACATCATTTACATAGAATAGTTTAGTGCTAGTGAGACAACAATGCAAAGGTGTCACAAGTCAATTGCAAAATACAAACAGAGTATAAGTTTTCACATAGTTTCAGGGGGAGGGCTGCAATTGCATGAAGGCTGAGAAGAGAGCTTTAACAGCCACTTTAATGAAAGGAGGGAAGGAGAAAGCTGGAGGGAAGATGGAAGCTGGTTCCAGAGAGCTGGGAGCCAGTACAAAAACGATGCTTGCCCAGCACATGAGTGTAGGAGAGGGTTGGAGAAGGTGGAACATAGTTAGTAAGCTGAGGCAGCTATATGGGAGAAAAGAGAGAATGGGGGGGGGGGTAGTGAGCCAAAACAATATTTGGCAATGAAGACAGAGCAGTGTGTCTGGTGGCATAGGGGTAGGGGAAGTAAGGAAAGTGTAGAGTACAGTGAACAGTGATGGGTATGGGGAGGGAATGTTAGTGGCAAAGCGACAGAAGGCATTGCAGAGAGTATACAGTCTTACAAGCGAGGAATGGGGGCAGAGCTGTAGACCACATTGGCACAATCGAAGATGAGGAGAATCATTTTGGTGACCAGCTCCCAGTGGACTGGTGGGGAGAGGCTGCCCTTGTTGCAGAATAAAGTGCCAAGCTTGGGGCACAGCTTGGAGTGGAGGGTGTCAATGTGTGAGAAGTCCAGTTTGCTGTCCAGCTAAACTCCCAATTATTTGAAGGTGGGGACTGCCTCAAGTTGGGTGCCATAAAGGGTAGAGGAGACAGGGGAAGATGAGGGCCTAGCTAGTTTCTGGCTAGTGCCAAAAGTCATGGACATAGTTTTTTTGGTGTTACTTTTGAGTTTGTTTGCCTGAAACCAGTGCAGCATGTTTAGAAAGTCACACTGGAGTGGGACTTTGACTGTGGTAGTTGAGGGACCAGATGTGTAAATTACCATGTCATCCACATACATGTCTATGTGAGAGGAGACACAGGCTAAGGGAAGGTCATTGAGACAAATGGAGAATTGTATTGGTCCCAGGATGGAACCTTGGGAACACCGGATTAGATAGGGATGGGGGGATAGTATGCCACTCACCTGTACTGACTGCAGGCAGCCTGCTAGGTAGGAGCGGAACCAGTTTACGGACAGGGTGGAAAGACCGGCTGAAGTCAGCTTGTTAAGGTGGAGGTGGTGTGATACCAAGTCGAACGCTTTTGCCAGATCGATGAAAATGGCCACTGTGATGTGTCCTTTGTTCATCCCTGTGAGGATGGAGTCTGGCACTCAGAGGAGAGAGGAGATGGTGGAGTGGTTCTTTCTAAAACCAGGCTGGAAGGGAGAGAGGAAGGATGAGGAATCAAGAAAGGTGCTAACCCTGGAGATCACAAGGGATTCCTGAGGTTTTTCTTGGGAGGGGAGTAATGAGATTGGCCTGTAGTTTCCAGGGGGGGAGGAGGGATCACCCCCTTTGTGTAGTGGCAGGACTTTGGTCATTTTCCAGGCTTGGGCATGGCACAGAGAGAAAATGATAGGTTCAGGAGGTGCATGGCCAGGGCAGATAGTTAAAGGAATTTAGTTTGAAGGGTTTAGGGACATGATTGCGTGGAACAGTTCCTGGGGGGTGATGACTGGAGGTAAACTAAATGCATCTGAAGGAGAGGGTGAGGCAGCAGGAGGGAGGTCAGGAGATGGCTGGTTGGGTAGGGCACAGGTGTTGAAAAAATGATTGAAAAGAGAGGCAACGGTTCGTGGTTCAGAGACCAGTGAGCCATCTACTGGGGGGGGGGGGGACTGGGCTGGTGGTTCGAATAAGGAGTGCAGCAATTTCGAGAAGTAGGTTGGACTTAAGGTTGATCTTGTAGTAAAGAGCCTTGGCTGCTCGAACTGCCTTGGTACAGGAGTTCCTGAGTAACCTGTAGAGCTGTAAATAAGCTGCAGTGTGTGTAGACTTGAAGTTAGCCCACACAAGATCACAAGACTTGAACACATCTATGAGGTTGGAGGTGATCCATGGCTGGTGAAGGTATTTGACTCTCAGTTTTTTGAGAGGGGCATGTTAGTGCCAAACCCTGTTGAGGATAGTTATAAAGAAGGACTGGGCCCTATCAATGTCACTTGCAGAGTACACAGGGGACCAGCCAGACAAGGCAAGATCCTCAATGAGGATTTTACTGTCGAGGGACCTGAGGGACCTGTGCCAGATGTATTTGGGTGAAGACTAAGGAGGACAAACCTTCCTAATGCAATATGTTAGGCAGTGGTCACTGAATGAGTCTGGGAGTATTCCAGCAGCTGTGATCCAGTGGGGGTGGGAGGACAGGACCCAGTCCAGGAGGGAATAATTAGCAGTATGAGAGTTGAGCCTTGTGGGTTCAGTGATTAGCTGCGTGAGGTTTAGGGATTCAGTGGTTTGGAGGATAAGATGTGAGGCAGGGGACAGCCATATTAAATTAAATTCACCAAGAAGGATAAGCTCCCCTGAGGTGGCAAGGGAGACAAGAGAGGAAAGGGTGTTAGGAAGGGAGGAGGGAGAGGATTTTGGGGAGATGTAGAGGACTTCTACAAAAACTGGGGTGGTAGGGGGAAGGGAGAGTTTTAGTAGGAGTAGTTCATTGGAGGAGGGGAGAACCTCCGTGTGAGTGATGGAAGAGTAGAGGGACTGGCGAGTATATAAGGCTACTCCACCTCTGTGCTTGCCTCTGTCCTGGTGAAACAGGTGGTAATCAGGCAATGCTAACTGGGAGTCAGGGATTCTGGAGGAGAGCCAGGGTTCTGTGATACAGAGGACACCAGAGGAGTACATAGAGGTCCATACTTTAAGCATGTCTAGCTTTGAGAGTAGACTCCTTGCATTTAGATGGAAGAGTTAGAGGCCTTCAGGTATGGAGGGGGGGGTTAAATTCAAAGTCATCAAACAGAAGGAGAAGGATGAGGAAGAAAACAAGCTGTTACTACTTCACATTTTTGTCGAGAGGGAGGTGAGCGGGGGAACAGCAACGATAGAGGAATTCCAGGTTTAGAGAGGAGCTATAAAGAAACCAAGAGTGAATAAGGTGACAAAAGGAAGGGATGTGGGAGGGCTAGGGCTTGTGTAGAAGTGGGGCACAGGGGGTGTTGAAAAGGAGAAAAGAGGGAGGGAGGAGGGAGGTGAGTGGGGATGGAGGGGGAACCCATACAGGGGGGGGGTGGAGGTGGGAAGGAGTAGAAGCCAGGGTTAACAATACAGTAGTCGGGAGGAGCATGATGTTGTGTCTTAAGTGATCATCACTGAGATTCCAAGGCAAGTAATCAGCAACAAACTTAAGCAAATAATCGTTTAGAAAATTGGGCAAATAATCAGTAAACTAGATTGGGTAATTAATTAAGCAGCAGCTTAAACAGGTAAACCGTAGCAACTTATGGAAGATAATCAGTGAGTGACTTAGTTATGTATCAAGAAGTAATTAGGCAAACACAAACAGTCAGTAACTTTAGCAAGTAGGTGGTAGGTGACTTGAATGCAAAACAGGAGAGTAACATAATCACTTTAGTAACACTAAGCAAAATCATTTGCAGGCAGTTGCAGCATTAACCCTGTTGTGAATATTTGGGAAACAGTTACATGCAAATGGGAACAATAGCTGAGCTAGCAAAGCTAAATACTGTATTGAGGCAGTGTAGCACATAACTCCATCAAAAATTTTACAGCAACAGGTCGTTTACAGCGACAAAACAACTGGTTGCTGTGGAATGCTGTAATGGTTGTGCTACACTGAGACAGGACCCTGGCACAGCTTCTCCAGGTCTTGTGCCCCCTCCACAAAAAAACCTCTGCTATGGAAGTAATTATAATAAAGTCTGGAGAGTGCAGGGGGCAAAGCCCCCTGCAGAAAATGCACTTCTCGATCAACAACGCGGACTCCACATAGTGGTCAACATTGTGTGTATTGTAAAGCTGGTTGACAGGTTTTCTGTCAAACCAACTTGGTGGAATCTTGAGGCAGTAGTGAGGTAATGTTAAACTGAGCTGTAATAAAAACACTATTCAAAGCAATACATTTTGAAGTTCAGCTCTGGGTAACTTATTACATAAGCAAACCAGGCTGCAGCGGGTAATTTGCAGATAAGGACAGGCAGATTAATTAAACAGCAATAATAGTTAAGGCTGTAGGATGACATATAAGGTATTAAAGTTAGCAGTGATAATACTGCAGGCTACTGTAACAGGCTACAATGCAACAGCATGTAGGGGTGTCATATGCTTTGAAGTCATTACTTGCACTGTGATGGCAGTGGCAGTTCAGTGGAATGAAAGCAGAGTGACCAGCATCATCTACCATCTGCCTAACAGCTGACTCCGGCAGACTCAGGCAGACAGCTGTCCTTAGTGGGTACAATCCTTTGCGTGGACAGACTACCACATGGGCAGGTTGCTAGGCAACAGTGAGTTTAGATAAGTTTGAAGCGCTGCTCTGATTAGCTGCTGAGTGGTGATGGGGGGAGGTCCAGACCACTGGTTCCCCCGCAGAAGTCTGCTGGCCGGTGCACAAGTGGGTCTCCTGCTGCACAAAGTCAATCCATGCAGGAGCGGATCTCCTGCTGCAAAAATTCTTACTGTTCTGGGGGAGGGTGGTGACTTTGCTGGCAATCAGCCCTCCACACCACCCTCAAACTGCTTTCCAGTGGTGACTACAGCAAAGAGAAGCTATGCCACAAACAAAAGAATCCAGGGTTTAGCAATGACGAGTGGTGGCGCTGTCCTTCCTTCTTTGGATGGCATAATGCTTGGAGCCATAGATAGGGTTTGGAATCTGGGGATCATTGTTGATTGCAAGCTGAGTTTAGAATATCAGGTGTCAGCTGCTGTCTGCAGTAGCTTTTACCACCTTTGTAACATCTCCTGGATTAAACCCTTTCTGGAAGTGGCTGACCTGGTGACTATGGTGTACACCCTGGTTATGGCTAGATTGAATTACTGTAATGCTCTGTACCTTGTGCTGTCCACAACGTTGGTGCATCACCTGCAACTGGTCCAGAACGTGATACCCAAGATCACTGCTGGGGCCTCATGATTCAGGCATATGCCAGTTCTCGGTGTTCTGCACTGGTTGCCAGTGCAGTGGCACATCAGCTTCAGGGTCTGCTTGTTAATGTACTAGGCCCTGCATGGTCTGGGTCCAGGCTACCTGAAAGATCTCCTGACTCCTTAGGCTCCTGGCCACACCCTCTGGTCAGTGCCGTCAGATCTCTTGCAAATACCTAGAACTCACCTGAAGTCCTCGGGAGATTGAGCATTCGGCATCGTTGTTCTGATCCTTTGGATTACCCTCCCTTGGGAAGCAAGAGGTGCACCTTCCATGGTTGTGTTTAAATCACATTTAGAAATTAATTTATTTAACAGTGTTTTTGACCTGGCAGTACTGCAGAATTATTTTTTTTTTTGCGTATTTGTTGTTTTTATGTTTGCTTGCGTGCATGCGCAAAAATCATTATGTGGCACCTTAGGAGAGAAGCGGGTTGTGGAGGTGCAGCACTGTGGCAGCCAACCAGGGCACTGCATTTGAGGGCTTGGCACTGGTGAACCAATGCAGGCCCAGGGTCCTGATGACACTGGTTCTGTGCCAACAAGTTGAAACATTTTCGCCGCTGCAATCAGGGGCCACCTTGTGTCATTGCAGCATCAGCCATTTCACTGCAACGAGGGAGCGACCCATCATTGTAGGGCGGTACCTTGCCGTCCGCATGCCCCCGACCCAGTACATTTGCCGATGGGGGAGCCCACTCCCCGTCAGTGTACTGTAACTCTCTCCCCCGTTAGTTGTGTCCCATGGGGTGCCCAATCCCCCTCAGTATCATGCATCCCCCCCAACAGTCTTTCTTTGCCGACGGGGAGCCCAATCCCCATCAGCTTCAGTCCCCCTTCCCAGTTCAATTTGCCGACAGGGAGCCCACTCTCCATCGGCATAATGTCCCCCACCTACAATTTGTTGTGTGCTGAGGGGGTGCCCAATCCCCTCGGCTCTCCCCCAACTCAGTATGCTCCAACGGGATGCCCAATCCCTGTCAGCTCAGACCCCCAAACCACTCAGGTGGCAAGCTGGAGCCTACCACAGTGTGCCAAATGTCCCTGTAAAAAAAAAAACTATCCTGCGATGTTTTCATTTTTTGTCCTTTTTAAACCTGTAAAACAGAAAACAGTCCTCATTGAGTTCATTAGGCCCCTACCCCAACCCGTTGCCCACCCCTGTGCACCCTGCCTCCCAAACCTGCCCCTCACCCATACTTACCTCTGAGCATGGTGCAACGATCTTCAGTGGACAGGGAACACGTCTGCACTCTTCAAAGTCGACTGCGAACTGAAGAAATGCCGGTAAGCTGTATAATGGCATAAATAGTGTTTTTTCAACTTTGGTGCATATCTCAGGCATTTTGGGGAATTGTGCCACCAAATTTTTAACATGGGGTTATTGGGACCCCTCCTCATGAAGTCAGTCACTGTCATGGTGTTATTCGTCCCGTAAGGTGATTTTGTGGTCACTGCATAGAATCACCTTTTGGGACAGATTAATGAAATGACAGTGCCACTGTTCATGAGGTGGGCTCTTAAAAAGCCTATGTTGCAAATTTGGTGAAAAAAATTCAAAAAATGACTGTTTTACAAGCGTGTGTTACGCAGTTTACACACACGCTCGCAACTTCACGAATCTGTAATATTTTCACTCCAGATTTTCAACATTGGCATTTTTCCACACCTCCTTAGGAACAGTATCACTGTCATTTTATACATCCTGGCCAAAATGTGTTTCGCACTTCCAGCGCAGAATAGCGCAGTTGCTGTGGGAAATCAGTTTTCGGGATAGATTGAGAAAATGACAGTGATACTGTTCATGAGCAGAGGTCCTAAAATGCCTATGTTAAAAATGTGGTGACGAAAGTCCATAAAATGACTGTGTTACAAGTGTACGTTGCGCAGTTTCCACGCACCCTTGTAACTTCGCAAATTTGTAATATTTTCCCTCCAGATTTTCAACACTAGCATTTTTTCATACCTCCTTATGAATGGTACAGCTGTCATTTTTCACATCCTGGCCGAAATGTGTTTTTGTACTTCTGGTGCAGAATATGGCGGTCGCTGCGGAAAATCAGTGTTTGGGACAGATTAAGATCCAGTGAGTGAGGGGGAGATTGAATGAGCTCAACTGAGCTCCACTGGGACTGCCGCAGATTTCTTTGTGGGCAGAAAAAGGCACCAATGCAGGCAGGAGGCCAGTAAAAAAGGGCAGCCTGCAGTGCCAGGAGAAACAAAACATGTGAGAGAGAGAGGAGGAGTGAGTGTGCTCAACGGAGCTCTGTCGGGACTGCTACGGATTTCTTTGTGGGCAGACAAGGCACCAACGCATGCAGGAGTCCAGTACATAGGGGCAGCCTGCAGTGCCGGGAGAAACAAAATGAGCGAGTGAGAGGGGGAAGTGGGCAAGCTCAACAGAGCTTCGCCAGGACTTTAGAGTTGCCCACCCTACCACCCAGGGTCATCTGTGGTCCTATGTAACAGTAGGGTCTCTGGGGTGGAGACAAAGCAATGATTGGATACTTTGAGGACTGCTGTAATAATACAGATTTAGTTGTTCTGTTTATCTCTCCTAACTGAGCTAAGTACTGAGCTATACTGTCATGATTGCTGTAATAGTACATATTTATTTGTTCTGTTTTATTTCTCTGAGCTGAGTAATACTTGAAGTGCAATAGGATTTCTAACTGGGCTAAGTGAAACTATATGAGAGCTGAGAACAAAAAGCATGGTAGCTGAGGGGTGAAAAATGGACAAAGAGGCTTTAGGATTGCTACAGTAATACAGTATCGAACGGATGAGATTTGAGATTCAATTACCCTAGTCTGCAAGAGGCCAGTAGGGGGACTAGTGTGGGGGGGACAGGAATTTGAGTAAATAGGGGTTTAAAAGTTGTAGTAGGATACAGAACCTGGGAGTAAGAGCCCATAACATAAGATAGGGGCCAAAATGGGGCAGGTGCCACATGTCAATAGGGCGGGGCATCTTTGGAAGGGTGGTGGGGTGTACAGGGTGTGGGTCCACCATGGTCCTGGACTGGGCTTGGAGGATGGGGGGTGTATGGTCTGTAGATGACTGGCTAGTTTGAGGGAGGCACTGTGGAGGTTAGGGAGGAGTCTAAGTGGCAGAGCAGATGAGTGTGGTAGGCATACTGGTTGGGGGATAGATGATGGCAAGGGGGGACGGAAAAAGAACAACTAGGGACTGAAATGGACCCAGTATCAGAGGCACTAGCAGAAAAAGAGGAGAAGGGAGGGGTGCCTGAGGTGAGGGGGCCTCCTGTTGGGAGGAAGAGACCACGAGGAGTACCAGGAGAGGCAGATGGCTGCGGGTAAGGGAGGAGTCAGGGGTGGGACCAGGGGTGGGACAGAGGGAACAAGTGGGGGAACAATTCATGGAAGAGATGTGGAGGGTATCGACTAGAATAGATTCGAGCCCTGCTATGGGAGAGAGAGGGAGCAGGAAACATATCAAAGAGGGGGGAGGACAAGCAGGGCATGAGAGGGATGGCAACAGCAAGGGGAAGAGATAGCGAGGATGAAAGGGCAGAAGCGGGGCTAGTAAGGAAGGAGGGGTTGGTGACTGGAGGAGAGAAGGCTACGGGAAGGGGGAAGGATGGGAGGGGCATCACTATCTGGGTATAAGGGAATGGGGGTTCTAAATTGACAACAGCAGGGATAGAAGAGGCATTGGAAATCAGCAGGGGAGGAGGGGAGGTCGACATCGGAAGCCCAGTAGGAAGCAGTCAGGCTGGGAAGGGGTTCAAGGTGATGGGAGGAATAAGGCAGAGAGAAAGGGTGAGGCGGAAGTAGGGGGTACAGATACAGAAGTCACAGAGGGTGCAGCTGGCTGGGGTAAGGGGCAAGGAAGAATGAATACTTGGGTGGTGGAAGGGGCATTAGAAAGAAAAGGGGCTAAGGGATGGGGGGTACTCATCTTAGGGGATTCTATAATGAAAGGGGTGAGATGGGGTGGAAGGGAGGAAAGGTACAGCCCTATTTGGGTTGAAGCTATCTCCAGGTTGACTGCAGGAGGGGCAGGGCAGGCACTGCTCAACTGTGCAGGGAGAGGGAGGAAGAAACCTCATTTACTGTTGCATGTGGGTACAAACGACTTGGCGAGGGAGACGGTGGAAGTAGTGAGAGGGAGGTCCTAGTAGTTGGGCAGGCAGTGTGAGGGGGTGGGGGAGTGGGTGGCATTCTCTGAGGTACTCCCAGTACCATGTGCAATCATGGGGAGGAAGGGTAGGATTGATGAGTTCAACGAGTGGCTATGGGATTGGTGCCACACCAAAAGTTATGGGTTAGTGACTAACTGAGGTAGGGTCTGGAGAAATAGTGATTTGTACGTCGGGGACAGGGTACACTTGAGCAGGAAGAGGAGAGGAGTATTAAAGGCAGGATTAGTAGGGTATATCTCTAGTAAGGTGGATTTAAACTAGTGGGGGGGTGGCCAAAAGACTGAGGCTAGTAGAACGGACCAGACAGGGGGAGCCTAATGAGCTCATCTCCCTAGATATAGGTAAAGGCGGAGGCGTAGTAACCCCGGGAGGGGTGGGAAAAGTGGTCTGAGTGTAATACAGAAGGAACCACCACCTGGTAAGAATAAGGAGGAGAAAGGTTGCGGACTACCAGGAGGAGGGACACAGGCCAAGGAGAAGAAGAGTGAGAAGGAGTGGTATGGGTGGAAGGTGGTCTGTCTCAATGCAAGAAGTCTTGGGAACAAAACTGCAGAGCTTCAGGTGCTCTTTTCAGAGGAAGGTGGACATTGCTGTAGTGACAGAGACTTGGGCCACAGAGTACCATGATTGGGGCTTGGCAATCCTGGAATACAAGATATACAGCAGGGACCAGGGGGTTGGAAGGGGGTTGCAGTCTATATGAGGGAAGGGATTAAATGCATAAGGGACGAGGGAGAAGAGGAGAGGAGAGGACAGAGTCACTTTGGGTGCAACTCCTGGACCCCAGGGGAAGAAAGCTGAGGGTGGGAGTGGTGTACAGACCACCAGCACAATCCGGGGAACTGGACGGGGAGTTGGCAAAGCAGATAAGGAGGGTGTGTAAAAGGGGGAGTGTGGTGATAGTTGTGGATTTTAACCTCCCACGGGTTGACTGGAGCACCCTAGCCACTAGCATTACCAAGAGCAGGTGCTCCTTGCTGCATTCCAGGATGATCTTCTGATGCAATTGGTAAGTGGGCCTACAAGGCTTGGTAGCACTCTGGACCTAGTACTGGCAAATGGAGAGGCGGTGAGGGAGGTAAGGGTGGAGGAGCCACTAGCAGGTAGAGATCACCAAACAGTGTGGCTCGTTGTCGTGATGGGCAGGGAGACAGGAGACATGGGCACTAAGGTCGTGGACTTTATTAGGGTGGACTTTGGAGGGATGGAAGCAATACTGCAAGGGAGACTCCAGAATATAAGGCCGGGGATGGATGCAGAACAAAAGTGGGACGTCGTAAAGACTGGGCTAACAGAAGCACAGTAGCCTGCACCATGGCCAGGAGTAAGAAGAGCAGAGGCAAGAAACCATGCTGGCTGAACAGAGAAGTGCTGTAAGGGGTGAGGGCAAAGATGGCTGCATACCAGAAGTACAGGAGAACAGGGAAGGGAGAGGATAAGGAGGCTTATGGGAGTTGGTCAAGGAAGGCGGCCAGGAGGGTGAAAAAAGCTAAGGCTTCCAGGGAATTAAGGTTAGCAGAGGGCATGAAGGGAGGGGAAAAGGACTTTTTTAGGTGTGTCAGGAAAAAGAGGAAGTTTAAGGAACATATTGTGAGGATAAAGCGGGGAGCAGATTGGGTGGAAAAGGGGGAGGAGCAAGTGAAAATTATAATCAGTAATTCTGCTCTATTTTCACTAAGGAGAGGGATGGTCCACTACCAGCATGGGCTGGGGGGTGGGGAAAGGAGGGAGGAGGTGACGGACAAAGTGATCACAGGGAGTAGGGTGCTAGAGGGGCTGAGGGCAGTAAGGGTGGACAAGGCACCAGGTCTGGATGGCACCCACCCCAGTGTGCTGAGGGAGATGGCGGAGATGTTGGCTGAGCCACTGGCAGATCTGTTCAACATCTCCCTGGAAACGGGTTGTGTGCGCCAGGACTGGAGGGTGGCCCATGTGGTGCCCATACACAAGAATGGGCCTAGGGAGGAGCCAGGAAATTATCAGACAGTCAGTTTCACATCCCTAGTGGGAAAGCTCATGAAGGCGATACTGAAACAGAGGCTGGTGGCATTTCTAGAGAGTAATGCCCTTCAAGATGGGTGGCAACATGAGTTCATCTCAGGGAGGTCTTGTCAAATCAGCCTAATAGAGCATTATGACTGGGTGACAAGGGAGTTGGGCAGGGGCCATGCAGTACATGTCCTGTACTTGGACTTCAGTAAGGCCTTTGATACAGTGCCTCATGAGAGACTGGGGGGAAGCTGACAGCAGTGGGGGTAGGAAAAAAGCTGACTAAATGGATAGAGAACTGGTTACAGTGGAGGGTGCAGAGGGTGGTGGTGGTGGTTGGGGAGCTCTAGGCACCAACAGCAGTGACAAGCGGGGTGCCGCAGGGGTCAGTGCTAGGCCCGGTGCTATTTGGGTTCTTTATCTCTGATATAGCAAATGGAGTGGGGAGCAGGGTTAGTCTGTTCACAGATGATACCAAATTGGGGGTAGTGGTGGACAAGGATGATGGATGGGAAAAACTGCAGGGGGACCTAACCAAACTAGAGACATGGTCGGTCGAGTGGCAGATAGGATTCAATGCAAAGAAGTGTAAGGTGATGCACTTTGGGGCTAAGAACCAGAAGAGGGACTACTGGTTGAGGAGGTGAGGTTGGGGATCACAGAGGAGGAGAAGGACCTAGGGATGTTGGTAACTGGGAGCATGGACAACTCAGCCCAGTGCAGGAGAGTAGCACCGAAGTCAAACAGGAAGCTGGGGTGCATTGCAAGGGGATTCTCATCCAGACACAGGGATGTGATCCTATCTGTCTACAGATCATTTGTCAGACCGCACCTGGAGTACTGTGTGCAAAACTGGAGGCCATACCTGAGGAGAGATATAAAGTTACTGGAGGGGGTGCAAAGGAGGGCAACAAAAATGTTAAAGGGGATGAAAGGAAAGGAATATGAAGTTAGACTGAACAAGCTGAACATGTGCACACTGGAGGAGAGGAGGGATGGGGGATATGACTGAAGCGTTTAAATACCTGAGGGGGTAAATAAACCTAGCACCAAGGGGATGTTTAAACTGAGGAGTGGAAGAGAGACGAGGGGGCACGGACTTAGGTTGGAAGGGGACGTTTCAAGAGGGAAACAAGGAGGCACTACTTCACTGAGAGGGTGGTGTCTAGTTTGACTGTGTTGCCACAGGGGGTGGTAACATGTAGGACAGTCAATAGCTTTAAGAAGGAGTGGGATAAAGCAAGAGGAAGAGTTGGGGGGGCAGGGGCTGGGAAAAGCAGTGGAGGAGTTGAAGGGGATGAGGCTGGGACAGCTGCAATCTAGAGTGCTAGCTGCACAATCGGGCAGACTTAGATAGATTGATTGGTCCTTTCTGCTGGCAGATCTGTATGTTCGTATTTTGATATGTATGTTCATATGTCAAACCGCAGTGACTGTGTTCATGAGCAGAGGTCCTAAAATTCCTATATTGAAAATTCGGTGACAAATGTCCACAAAATAACTGTGTCAAAAGCGTACATTGTGCAGTTTCCACGCACCCTCATAACTTCATAAATCTGTAGTACTTTCACTCCAGATTTTCAACACAGGCATTTTTTCAGACCTCCTTATGAACAGTACAGCTGTCATTTTTTACATCCTGCCCAAAATATGCATTTACACATCTGGTGCAGAATAGAGCGGTTGCTGTGGGAAATCAATGTTAGGGACAGATTAAGAAAATCATAGTGACAGTGTTCATGAGCAGAGGTCACAAAATGCCTGTGTTGAAAGTTTGATGAAATAATTCCACTAAATGACTGTGTTACGCACATGCATTGAACAGTTTCCATGTACGCTCAGAAGTTCGAGCATTTTTAATATTTTCACTACAGATTTTCAACATTGCCATTTCTTCACAGCTCCCTACGAATGGTACAGCTGTCATTCTTCATATCCTGCCCGATTTGTGTTTTCGGACGTCTGGCGCACAATGGCACAGTCGCTGTGGGAACTCAAAGTTCGGGACACATTGACAAAATCACAGTGCCACTGTTCGTGAGAAGAGGTTCCAAATGTTTTCATGATGTGGGGGCCACAAAAAGGCCATGTTGAAAATTTGTAGCACAAATACCAACAAACACCTGGGGCATTAGTGTTTCTAACCGTAACGTCCCACCCTGTACAGACTGACAGGCATTGGGGTGTGCCTTTGAATTGCTGACTCTAATGTTTATGCTGTTCCACCCCCACCCCTCCACCCTGCAGCCAATGACAGGCATCAAGGTGTGCCTTGGACTCTTCGGTCCCAGAGTTCACCCCATTCTCGTATATTGCACCCATTTCAGTGTATGTCCTTTTGGAGTGGGGTGACTGTAAAGCCAAACACCCCATGGCATACCTCAACACTTGTCGGTGTCTGCAGGATAGGGTGAGGTGAAACGGCATGAATGTTATGGGCGACAACCCAAATGCATACCCCAATGCTTGTCCATTTCTGCAAGTTAGAGGTGAGGTTGGCGTGAAGTGAAGTGAAGTTCACTACTTCACTGCCATTCCTACTCTGCGTCTAACTCCTGCATTTCCAATGCTAATAACAGCAAGCAAACATTCAGCATTGACAAATGCTAGTTATTATTTGTATCAGTTTCCTCATCCATTTGGTGAGTTGTTTTGCTTTTGCTTGTAACCCAGATTTGGTGGTGTTTTAGGGGAGGGGTTGCAGGTCTTTTTGTCACTGCTGCCCCTCCCCACTGTTCTGTTTAAACATCCAACGCATACTTCCCGTTTCTGCCCTAGAGCTCACATGCCTTCCTTAGTCATGTTTAGACCATCGTATTTGAAGAGACTCCTGTCTCAGAAGTCCCACCAGTTCCCTATGAAGAGGTGCCCCTTGTCTTGGCACCAGCCCTGGAGCCAAGTGTTAAGTTCCTCTATTTGATCCTTGTATATCCTTTGGTTACTGCCTTCTTCCCCCATACTGGGAGGATTTCGGAGAAGGCAATAGTTGAGGAATGCAAGGTTAATGTCTCACTTAAGTGAGATATGTGTTGTTTGGTCTCCTTGAGTGTCTGGTTTGCCAGATCGTTTGTACCTATACGGATGAAAACGCCTACACAATTATCTTGCTTTTTTTAGTAACCTGTGAATGCTTTCTGTATCCCAATTTGCAGAGCCCCGGGCTGGCATTTGACTACCACCTGTTTCAGGACCCTGATTTATGTGTGGCTCCACTCCACGGATCATGGAGTCCCCTACAATAAGTATTATCTTTTGTTCCTTCTTGTTTGTGTCCTTTATATTTCCTTCCTGGTTTGATATTGTTGCACATCCTAACTGGCGGTAGTTGGCATTATGTCCATGTTCCTCCTTCTTGGCAAGAGGGGTGTATCTATTTTCTGTTATGGTCAGTGCCTCCTGTTGTGCTGCCTGTTGTTGGAACTGGTGCAACTTTCTTCTACCGCCCTTTACTACCTACCATTCCCCATGACTGGGGGGGTGAGGTGTTGAGGGATGGTTGTGGTCCCCTGGTGGAACTGGTTCCTCTGTCCCCTGTTCGGACGAAAAACAATCAGCCACTAAGTAAAAACAAAGCTGTGTGCTGTTTCTAGAGCAGGGCACTTGCACTGCCCTGCTAACCTTGTCCTTAGTGCTGTTGTTGCTCTGGGGGAAAAAAGCATTCATTTAAGCATGTCAGTGGTTGAGTGAAGGAGCCAAGAGCTGTTTCTGTGGCCACTCCTAGCCTTGCACTAGACCTGTTACTCTAGGGGGAAAAAAAAGCATTAGTTTTGTTTTATATGTTTAAGCCCTCCCTGTCTGAGGTTGTTGTTCAAATCCTGCCCTCAGTACGTGCACTGTGCCTGAAACTCCGTCCACTGCCCGCAGTGACACACAGTTCCTTTTAGGTCTTTGTTCTGTCAGTGGCTGAGTGAGGGAGCTGAGAGATGCTTTTGTAGCTGCTCCTAATCTCACTGTTTCCCTCTTTCACGGAGATCAGCTATCTATACCCGAAATTCACCTGCAGCTGAAGTGGGAGCATAGGGTAGAGTGTTCCTACTGCTCCAGTTCCCTTGTAGCCCAATGCACAGCTGTGGCTAACTACCTAGGTCACTGACTTTTAAAGCCAGCAGTTCTGTTTGAATCCAGTGCTGCGCTCCAATAGGGTGGTTACCCCTTACATCACACAGGGAGTCAATTCCCTGAGCCCCAAGTCTGTGAGTGTCGGACCCTTCTGTCCCCTGTTGGATGAAGAACAATCAGCCACTAAGTAAAAACAAAGCCATGTGCTGTAACCAGAGCAGGGCACTTGCGCCACCCTGCTAACCTTGCCCTTAGTCCTGTTGTTAGTCTGGGGGAAAAAATGTTTGTTTAAGCCTGTCGGCGGTTGAATGAGGGAGCTGAGAGCTGCTTCTGTGGCCGCTCCTAGCCTTGTACTAGACCTGTTACTCTGGGGAAAAAAGGGTTTGTTTTGTTTTTTATGTTTAAGCCCTCCCTGCCTTTGGTCATTGTTTAAACCCTGCCCTCAGTACCTGCACAGTGCCTGAAATGCCGCCTGCCACCCGCAGTGACACACAGCTCGTTTCAGGTCTTTATCCTGTTGACGGCTGAGTGATGGAGCTGAGAGCTGCTTCTGTGGCTGTTCCTAGTCTCGCTTTCTCCCTCTGTCATGGAGACCAGTTATCTAGACCCGAAATTCACCCGCAGCTGAAAGGGGAGCATAGGGTAGAGTGTTCCCACTGCTCCAGTTCCCTTGAAGACCGATGCACAGCTGTCAAGAAATCCCTGCTTCTGCACCTGTTGGAGTCTGCCTTCCCTCCATGATTGGTTTCTCTCACAGTCAGTGAAGATCAGTGAAGCTCAGCAGATAGTAAGGCTAGAGGCTGGATCACACTTGATGTATGCCTCCTAGGGTTGCCTTTGTGTCTGAGCCATTAGTAAGAAATGTCTTGCTCTGCTCTGACTAAAAAGAGTCTTTCAATAAATGTAAAAAAATGTAAAAATGACCAGTCTGAGAGAAACAATAGTAAAAACGATGGGTGTATAAACTGATGTGGTATACATAGAAAAATACCTTTGTTATTAGGCTGCATTGGATTTAACAGAAAAACAAACATATAAAATCCTAAAAAATACTTTATACCAAAACTGGAGAAATAACAACAACTGCCAACTGGGCAGAAATTTTTTTTTTAATATTTATTTATTTATTTTTTTAGTCTTTGGTAACCGGGTAAGGCCCACTAGGCACAAGTGCCTATTTTCAGGGGTGACCTGGGAGCACTGGGCAGTTAAGTGACTTGCTCAGAGTCACACAGTATGCAAGTGGAGGTTGTGAGAATCAAACTCAGGTCTGGTCTGCTGGATGTATCAAGCTTGTTCACTCCTCGCTCCTCTAACCTCTAGGCTATACTGCCAGCGAATAGAGTAACAGAACCCACACAAACAGTAGTAACCTTAGTGAAGTGTAGAAGGGCTTCCAAGGTAGGGAGCCAAAAGAAATATCAGACTCCTAGGGGTAACCGATGTAAGTACATCACCCCAAGTTCCAGTGGAACCAGTGTAGCAAAAAAAGGTGAAGAAAATCAGGAACATCTTATATACTTTGTCATTTGCCACTAAACAGAACCAAAGATATTGTGACAGGGAGCTCCTGCCACTCTTGAGGACTGACCTTTTCTTAAATCTGTTGCAACAGTTCTTCTATTTCTTAGCCTAATCTATCCTTTACAATTTCTAGTCCATAAGGTTGGCCACCTATCAGCACCCCCTTCCCTTTCTTGACTAAGCTGTAGTGTCGTCTTTAATTTTCCTTTTCCCTCTCAGGTCCTCATAAATGAGGTTATTCTTGTGACCTCGGAGCTGATATAAAACAACAGGCTGGCCCAGACATTCAAAAGTGCTCCCATATTCAGCCCGGGATGTGCAGTGCATATGGTAGCACAACCCTGAGTTGCGCCGCATACTGGAGCACAAAGTTGAGTCTGAAAAAGTAGGCTCAAATGGTACAGTAGCCACCCACAGGTGGACCGCTGTAGTGCAGGGTGCAACACAGTGTCTATCAGTCGTGGGTGACTCCCCCCCCCAGAACGCCATCCACAATCACCCACATAACTCCCTGGTGGTCCAGTGGTACCCCCTTCCTCCCCATAGCCGCGATCGCCAAATATAAAGGACTTAAATATCCCTGGCAGTCCAGTGGTACTCACCACTCCTCCTGATGCCACGATCACCATAAAGGATTTAATTCCCTAGCCCTGGTAGTCTAGTGGTACCTTCTACCCTGCCCATAGCCCAATCACCAGTAAACCCAACAGAAATACATCCCTGCTGGTCCAGTGACACCCCCAACCCACACAGGACCCCTGCCCACCCAGCTTGCCCCCTCATCATCGGTGGGCAGCTGCAATCCTGCCTGCTTATGACCTGGCTGCCCACCAAATGACAGCTTACAGTATCACCTGTAAGCCCATTAGTCCACACTGTGGACCAATGGGCTTGCAGTGCATACTGTAATAGTCATTCACAAATATGTCAATGAAGTCATTCATTCACATATTTGTGAATGACTATACAGATATGCACTGCAATCCGATGGTCACGTGTGGACCAATGAACTTACAGCTGATGCTGTAAGCTGTCATTCAGTGGGCAGCCGGGTCATAAGCAGGCAGGATTGCAGCTGCCCAATGATGATGGGGAGTTGCTGGGTGGGCTGGGGGTCCTGTGTGGGTGGGTGGTGCCACTGGACCACCAGAGATCTATGTCCATTGGGTTTACTGGTGATCAGGGTTACTGGTGGGGTGGGGGTACCTCTAGGCTACCAGGGCTAGGGAATTACATCCTTTATGGTGACTGGGGCATCGGGAGGGGGGATACCACTGGACTGCCAGGGATATATCAGTCCTTTATATTTGGCAATCGTGACTATGGGGAGAGAGGGAGGTACCACTAGACTACCAGAGATATATATATTTCTTTTATATTTGATGATTGCAGCTACAGGGAGGGAGGGGGTACCAGTAGACGTCCTCTGGGGGTACCGTATGCTGTGCAGGCTGCCAGGCGTATTTTGCTGACCTGCCCTGCACAACACATGCAAATGGGGCCATAATAACATGCAAATGGTTCCATTTGTGCCTTGCATACATAATGGTCCCATTTGCATACTGCTGGCTGAATATCAGGAATTTATGCACTGCATAACTCTGTTGTGCTGGTGCAGTTCCCATTCCTGGTATTCAGCCCTGTCTGGAGGAGATGTGCCGGCACATCCTAGTTGCACAGTGCGCATTACCTGCCATATTCAGAAGACAAGCACCATGGCTCCTCTCCTTTAACTATATCCCTTAGTTGAACCAGCGCTGCCACTACATGCGCCATTGTCAGGTGCAGTTCTGTATATTGGGGCCGCTGTGTTTATCATTGTTGGATTTAGAATGCAATGGCACTATGTTATAAAATACATTGATGTATATACCTTATGTTTATGAAACCTGTAAATGTTGAAAATACCATGGCACTAGGTGTTTTTTTGATAAAGGTAAAAAGTACTAGGTGACTGTATTATAGAAATTAAGTTAGGTGTGCTCTTTAAAATGCATGTAAATTTCTGTAAATTGAACAAGTCTGAAATGTTAAAGTGATTTGCATATATCCCATGATGCTTTGCATTATGGAAGTATGTATGATGTTGTATTTCTTTTAAACTTGGCTATATTGCCAATGCCCTTTGGGGTAACCCTTGCTTCAGTGTTTCTGCACTGAGGTTCTTTGTCTTTAGCGTCTTTTTTTTATTTTATTTGAGACCCCACCACCCAAGCAAGCAAGGCCTGCATAGGGGAGGCTGAATCTCTGATAAGTTAGATCAGAGATCAGTGAGTTAGTAGGTGCTGGCTAAGTGTACAGGAAAGACGTGCATAGTCTGTTGCTACAAACTGAGGTACTGAAGATGGGATATGCCATTGCTGAAGGTTATCAGTTGCATTTTGAATAAGCATCACACATAGATTGTGTGTTGAACTTGAAGTTCAGTGTCTGCTCCATCTGTTATCCCAAAACTCCTCCACAGATATAAATTAGAGGGGTGCAATATTGAGAACCCCAGTATTATAATAGGGCTGTATCTCCTATAAACCTGTGGGACAGAGTGCCCCTTACAGTAAACCAAAACATTCACTATTTCCAAATTTCCATAGAATTTTGGCAGAAGCAAAATTTGAAAATTCCACACAGCTCTATTCAGGACATTTCAATCTGTATTCCTAAAAAAATTGTATAAAAACATGATTTTCCTCCTTAAAATTTCTCTGTCACTGTCCTGAAGTTATAATCCTCCGCTTGTGATTTATTTTCACAGCAGCAAACTGTGATGTCGTAACAAGCACAGAATTTTGACTTTATGGCAAGTATGTGCTCCAGGAACAGATGAAGTCTGAGAAAAGATTTTGTTTTCTTGAACATGTCTTCAGTGGCTGTGGTTTTCTTGTTTACTTGTATGAGGAATGCCTGGGTGTTTCTACCTTGGTTGGTTGTACTTGGAAAAACTAATAAAATCGTATATGATAAAAAAAGAACATGTCTTCAGTAATGAAATATGGACTCTCGTAGACACTAAAAATTTGGGAGGCTGTTAAAGAGTAGCTAACACGAGTAGGAGAACTTTAACAAAATATCATAAGTAGACAGAGTTCAGCTTGTATTTCACATTTGTTCAGTATTTCTCATCCTCATTATTTATTACTGAGGTAATTTGTATGAAAACAGGATCTTTGCCCCTGAAGAGCTCATCTATTCCTGTAGTTCTCTCCCTACCTGAGGTCATAATGCACTGATTGTGACATCACAGTTACACCCATGGCAACAGACTGTGATATCACAATAGAAGATTATGACATGATGTAGGGAGTAAGCTATAGAGGCAGATGAACTCTTAGAGGTACAGAGAAAGTTTTCATGCAGCCTTTCTCGATAATAAATAATGGGAAGGATACATCTATGGGATATATACAGTATGGAATATGAGCAGAATTGTACCTACTGTAAATGTTATGTTTTTCAAAGTTTTCTTTGCAGCATCATTAGCTCTTTAAGTAACAAAATTATACTGATGACAAATCTGTATTTTTGTTAGAAACAGGAAAATTGCTTCACCTGCCACATTTTGTGGTCTACCAACGAGTTTCAAGGTCCACATATCACTTTCATGTCTTTAAACAATCAAAGTCAAGGCTTCTTGTTTTTTTTGTTTTGTTAGATGAGTTTCATTACTTAAGTTCATTTTGGCATACTTTATTAGTTAAAGGGAACATAAACCTTACTTTTTAAGTGTTTTAATAGTATTAAAAATGTGGGCATGTCTGAAGTCTGTTTAATATTGCCAGCATGTAGTTTTATGCGTTCGTTTAAAAACAGTCACATTTTTTTCATCATGTACAGTAGGGTCTCCTTCCACCCAACATACATTCTTTAATTACTTACAGTATCAGTACTGGAACCCAGTGACATCAGTTAAGCAGAAGCCTAGCAAGAAACTTTCCCTGCAGAACTTCTGTTCCACTGATAGCACTGGGTTCCAGAACTGACAAGTAATAAACAAAATTTATATTACGTGGAAAAATTGCAGTGTTAATAAGAGATCAAACAACATCATCACTGCTGGGGGTCTTACACTAAAACGTCTCTGGCTGGAGCTAAACTAGGAAGTTTATTTCTAGCTCTAACTTAGAAGTTACTACAGCTTATTAACCCTAACAGGCGTGTGTATCATATCCTGTGGCAAATGGCACACTTAAAGGGACACTGTCAACCCTTTCTACATCATATTCTTTGTAGTTTAAAACCCACTTTTTATGAGTGCTGACCTTCTCTGAAATTCATTGGTGTTGCTGGTTGTTTTGTCTGCTTTCTTTCTTAATAGAACTGAAATATATGCTAATTGTGTAATTACACCCAGCCTTGTTTTGTTTCAAATCCTTGATCAGCTCTTATTGCATACTGCCTGAACATTACAAACACCCCCATGCAGTGCAGCCACTCATGATGTAATAATATCCTCTCTTCCCACTGCATCCTGAATGCCTAGACTTTGTGGGGGTGTGACTCAGCTAGTAGCTGGCCAGAGCACTGTGACCTCAGATTGATGTAATCTGTCACAATGCTCTGGACAGCTACTGGCTGGGTCACAATTGTATGCCTAGCAACCAACAACTATAAAAGCCTGTCTTACTGAGGAGATGTGTGTGGAGAGATTGTTTTGAACTGAGCCAGAACAGGCTGCCTTATGTCCTGGTGTTGAGACTGATTTGAAGAGAGAAACTAGAGGAGACATGCCAATTTCATGTCTTGAATTGTCTTCTAATTTGCTGAAGAAGGAAAGATGCTGAAATGCTTTCTTATTTCTTTATTTTTTTTTTCTTTTGGTTTAGAATAATAAATCAACACTGGTGAATGATCTACAATTTCTCCTGGACTGTTCATGTTTCCCAGCCTAGGCCTTCATTATATTCCGTGTCTGAGGTATCTGGATTAGTTACATCTGGTGTCATTCTGTGTCTGAAGCCAAACCACATCCAGAGACCTCTCTACAACTATTATCTGAATTGAGGGAAAGGTGGTTTCAGTGATGGGCAACTATTTCTCTCATACGAGTAATTAGGCTTCGAGAATTAACCCCTTCGTCTGATAGGTAATAATGGCTTCTTTATGGGTTCAGCTGGAGCTTTTTAACATTCTGTTCACTGCTGTAATAACACAGACTACTGTTTCACAATTTTAATACTGTGTTCCATGTTGTCAACAGTCAAACAAATAGCTTTCAGTACAATATTTTCTTGGGAGTTTGATTATGAACGTAAGAAATCTAGAGCTTGGGGAAATTGAAACTTTTTTGTCTTTTATAGGTGTGACCTTTTTTTCCCAGGCTTCCATTTTCAATATGGTCTGTTCACAGAAATGAAAAGACTAACAAATGAATTCAGGGAATGATTTTATTCAACAACACAGAAACTAAACGTCAGCATACAAAGGTAAGATCCAGGGCCCCACTGTTGCAAAGATTAGGTTGCATTCAAACACTACAAAAAGCTTGCCACACAAGCATCAAGGGAGATAATCATTCTGTCTGGGGCTTGGTAGGCTACAATAAAGCCATTATTTCTACTTCCTAACTTTAATTTCAAAAACATCATAGTTCCATTTTATAATGTTAGTTTCAAAAACTTCATAGGTACATAACAAGAGGAAAAAAATGTTTAAGTGTTCCTAACTCAAAATACAAAAAAGAATCTTCCCCATACCTATAGCACAGTGTATCTGTAGTACCTTTTGGCCTGCTCGGTCCAGTTTCTAATCTTGCTTTACCATTCAGCCTTGTGGTGTCTCTTTATATGTACCGTTACTGTGTCTTGTTTTTTTATTTTCTGTTTATGGCCCCCTTCTGTATCACTGCCTCAACCACCATCAGGGTCCCCTAGGTGCCTGACTCTGCATACTCCAGTCCCCTACAGCCACCTACCTCCATGCTGCTGCAGCTTTCCCCCTGGGTGGGGAAGAGGGGAGGGTGCCCTCTACCTCAATGACCCTCATCAGGCTGGTCAGCTGAGGGTTTCTAAGCCAGTCCCCCTTCGATTCACCAGGGCTGTCATCTGTCGGGCAGTGGGGTCATCCTGGTTTTCCCCCCAGCTCTATGAATGTAGACATGCACAGGATGTTCAAGGCATGCATGCATGCATGCTGAAGTGTCCTGCCGCACTAACCCCCTCCCCGTCCTGCGACTATCCCTCTCATGCAGCCCTCTGCCGCACTGTCATCTGTAGTCACCCAGGCAGTAGTACTGCAGCAAGGGTGACAACTCGCCTTCCCTGGAGAATGGTGCCCCCTAGGATGCTTAGTTTTCCTCCCCCGTCTGGCTGCTTGACAATCCTAGCTTATTCCTGAACTTGGGTTGCTGGCATCATGAGCGGTAACACTACCCCTGCACCAATGGACCGGCTAGTTACTGTGGGCTTTTTCAAAGGCTGATGCAAGGCTTTTGTCAAGCTCAGCCATTTTTGGTGCAACTGCACCAAACTCCTTTGCTGCAATTGCACCCTATTTTCAGATGTCAGGTGCAGTTGCAATAGTTTCCTCAGTTTACGGCAGTTTATGTTAAATATTTGGCACAAGTTCCATAAGAAGGGTCCCTCAAATGCAGCAATTTAAACCAGGAAAGAGCTGTTCAAACTTGTGGCATTTGCAGCACGGGATTAAAAATCTTGATCGCTGGCTGGGAAAATGCAACAACCCCCATGCACCAAACGATTGGTGCACCAGGGCCTTGCAGTATTCTCAGGCTTTGAAAATCAAGCCCTGTGTCTCTTACAGTTAGAAGACTGCATTCTAGAGTTGTCTGGGTAAGAGAACAGTGAAGTAAAACCGAGCAGTTCTGACACACGAAGCACTTGAGAATAAAGTCTTACAACTGTAAGAGACACAGGAACTATGCATAAGCAATAATACCCGAGAGGGTGGGTGGGTGTTACTGGGAAATACCAGACCACCCAGGAGTGTAATGAGGCCCAACACCACAGGCTGGGGGCCTTATAGCCCCTGGAAGGTCTGGTTTTCCCCAATACTGCCCACCCTGGAGGGTATTATTGCACTTAGAAAATGGGCCAATGTATTTTATGTGCGTGAAAAAAACAAAATTATGTTTAAATGTTTACACTCTTAGCTGTTTCTTTTAATTTATAAAAAAAAAAAATTGTTCCTCCACATGCATTTAAATACTGTGTGTTTTTTTAAACTAGGGACTCTTGCCCCAGTGGAGCCTCCATAGTTATAAGTTTTGAACTGGTTGTCATGGTTACACCCTTCCCCCTTATAGGAGTACAGGTGGGTTTCTTTCATGGATGCTGCCACACCTTAATCCAGTTTTTTTCACTACCAGAAGAGAATGCAGGAGAATGAACATATGCAGTGGCAGCACAGAAAGCAGTTTGAAAACAAATGTCTCCTACTTCCATCACTGGGAACCTGATCACAATTAGTCTGCACTGCACTGAAGTGCCTGGGAGGAGAAAGGTTTTCATGGAGGCAGGAGGCAGTCGAGTATAGGGAGTGACTTGGGAGTGCTGGTTTTCTTATTAATTGTATTTACTTGTGGGAGGTATGGCAGGCAGAGCTGGCAAGCAGCACATATGAATTTCACTGCTATGGAGAGGCACACGCTGTCATTTTGAAAGCCATGCTGCTGACTGCTGCCAATGTAAAGCCAACAGGATTGATAGCTTCCTTTTTCTTTACCTCATTCTTTTTTTTAATGTGTGGTGGTCATGACATCCTTTATTAAAAGTAAATGAAGACAGACGGTTGGGGGGGGGCCTTAGCCAGCCGCCAGCTCACTCCCCAACTCTCTCACAAACAGAGAGAAAAAAAATGGCAGCTAGCAACTTTGAAAATCTGGGGTGACCCAAAGATACCCCGAGTAATAGGGTGCCCCGAAGTGGGGCTTGTTTTTTACTGGGCTGTATTGAAAAATAAATGCATGCCTGGCATTGGTTTTCAGCCAGTCAGGATGCTTTATTTTTCAAGCCCATTTCCTAAATATTATAAATCATGCTGCAAACTTCTGTTTAAAAAAAATATAGAACTTTAAATCAAAATGAAAATGTTTTACTTTGTGTAACATTATGGAAACCCCTATACGTGGAAATGGACTAAGCCAAGTAAACTTAGAACTTCAGAATTTTAGAACTATGTGCATGAAACACCTTCCTACAGTCCCAAGAGTACCTGGAATATTTAAAATTTAACGATCCTGATTGGCTAAGAACAATGTCATGATTTATAATACTGAAGGGTGGGACACTGACACAGAATTTGGGAAAAGGCAGGACATATAATTAAACATGGAGATACAAGCTCAGAACTCTGTGAAAACTGGTACATTTATTTGCGAAAACTTTAATTTCTGATTTAGCATCATAGTGCACTGTGAATTTCTACTTTAAAGACTGCATTTTCAACATGAGACAGCAGTTTCTCTACCTGGACAGCACCTTTTCCAATGGGAAGGGATGTGGTACAGTGTAATTCTGAATAGGCAAATGGGGGGACATCCCTTGTAATGTGGGGCTGTTGATAGAATAGGTACTGTATGTTTTGTATGAGTGTGTTTGTGACCCTCTTAATCTAACAAGCAGGCTTGCCAGTGTGACTCACATGCAACAGAAAAGAAAGACACCATTTGCTTTGAACTGCGTGATGTAATGAAGTAGTGCAGTATCAGCCAATCAGGGATCAAGAAAAACCACAATCTGCACAATCACTGCCACCTCCTTCCCCTAACCACTGCCCCAGTACACTCCCCCTCACCACCTTCCTCCCCTCATTTGTAAGACAAAGTTCACTACTTGGTATGGTAGGTCCCCAATCATACAGAAACACAAAATGCTGATTGTATGTCATAGAGACAAACAGATCCACTCAGGGGATATGTTGAAATCCTTCAAGGATATAGAGCAGCAATATAGCCTGGAAAGGAGGATCTTTTTCTGGTATCTCCCGGTCTGCCATTTCTTTAATTTACAATCCTGGAAAATAAGAGACCACACTAATATACCTTTGACTACAGTCTCTTTAATCACACATACAAAGACTCAGAGGGCACGATTCCAAGTTGCGGTACACCTGGCGCAAGGTGAGCTACACCAAACCTTATGGCACAAATCGCACCTTGCACCATGCAATATGCAAGTTGGAATTCCAAGTCATGACTTGCGCCATGCTGCATGCGGGTTGCGCCAAAGGTGGGCTACACCACCCACCATTCCTGCAACCCACTGTGGCATGGTGCAAGGGTTGGTTATGGCAGCAACTGTGCCCTGTTCCAGAAAGGCAGCTGCCATAACCCACCTATGTGATTCTGAGACATGCTATGGCATTGCGGAGTTTGACCAACATGGAGGTGGTCTAAGGGGCATCCGTCCTGGAAAAATGATGGATGCCCCCCTCACAGTGCCATTGGAAGCACAGTGCCCTGCCCCATGCACCCCCTCAGCACAGTCATGCCCCCCACACCCCAAATGTCGGGGCCCCGAGTCCATTTTGCACTGCCCTCCCATGCACCTGTGCCACCCTAGCCAGCCCCTCCCCTAAGGCTCCCAGGTAGTGCAGGAGCATTTAAAAGGTGGGGCCTCCGAGAGCACTTTGATGTAGGCCGCAACTTGCGGCACCCATGTCCATTGTGCCATTTCTGTGGTGTAAGCCTGCGGCTGTCGCAAGTCATGGGTCTTAGGTGCTGGGGACACTGCCTGTCTTGGAGTACAGTGCAGGGTCCCCGGCGTAGCACTGTATGGTGCAACTTGCATACGCCCTCGAGTTATGCCATGTGACTTGGAATCAGACCCAGAATATATACCACCACATATCCATACAATACAAAGCCATACATGAGTTTCAGCAAATAAGTTACAAGCTACATAGCCAAAAAATGGGAGGAGGAGCTATGGATAGTAAGAGAATAATCAGATTGGGAGCAGGGATGTTATAAGGCCAGTAGAATAACTTGCTTACACATGTGACATGAATATTCCTGGAAGCACATTACTGGATTCTTCAGAACTCATTATAATATCTAAATATAAGGCAGGAGGGAGTACAGCATGCTAGAGACAGTGTGGAGATGAAAGGGCTGCACATGTGTGCATTATGTGGGCATGCACAGCACTGTTGATATTCCTAAGGGAGCTGGGCTCAGCAATCTCAGAGGTCCTGCAGACCCAGGTCTTTCTCACTCCAGAACTATAACTCCTACACCAGTACCTGAGGGGATGCACAAATAAACATGTAAATTATTTATTAGGAATCATGCTGTCAACAGCTAAAATGTGTTTCATGAAAAAATGACTAATCCTAAAAATGGGGCTAGGGGACTGGAGAGAAACTGTGAACTCCATATACAACTTCGAGAAATAAACTTTGTTCTGAATGACATAGGAGGTGTTTACATTGTGATGGAATACTTGGGCTCTTTATGTAATGCAAACATATCCCATATTTGTGCCTTGAGGGCAAGGACAGGAGGACAGGAAGACGGGGGAGAGGCACTCACTTGCAGGGCTATCCATGTTTTGTATCTGGGGGGGGGTGGCTGAGGTGAAGAAGGGGCCCTTTCTCAAGGCTGCATGTTCTGATACCCTGACATACATGCAGGTTCAACCCCCACCAACATAGCAATGCAATCACGATTGTTGGGAGCCAGAGATCCTGGTATCCTACACAAAATTGCATATCAGGAGACTTTTTATAAGGTATTGACAATAGCGGAAATCTTAGGCTGAAAGTTCCTAACAATATTGTACCAAGATGAGGCACAGTCAGTTTCTGTATGTCCTGTTTCCCTGTTAAAAAAACAAACCTCTCAATAAAAAGATATTTACAGAAAAAGAGACAGGCAGATGTAAATTGGGGTGAGTAAAGGTGCAGAGACAATCACAGCGATCCATCTCGCCAACCACCAGTCTGCCAGTACCCTACGCAACTCCTCCCTCTGGCTTGCCATTCAAAGAACAGTACTGGTTATGTCTTCCCCATGGCATTCCTAGGAGGGTAGATGTTGTGGCAGCATGTAGTACCCTGCATAAAATACATGTATTAATATAACAAGCCACCCTCACTAACCTTTGTTCCCGCCTCACGCACACCCCTTATGTTATCATACAAATGTCATCCTGGTGCCCAGTGTAAACTGCTGCTAAAGCACTGCAGATCAGTCTTACACTGCCTCATTGCATCCTGGGTCATGGCTGATACACAACCAGATTTGCTATGCGTTGCTCTGCATCACATGGTAATGCACAGCAAGTTATGGTTTTCACCATTCTGGATGGGAAGGAAGCAGTTTAACACAGTCAGACCAGGCCACATTGTTGCAGCAGCTGTTGATGCTCAGTACTTATTAGATCACCAGGATAATTGCAGTAAAGGGCTGGGAGTGTGCAGAGAGGGAACAAGGGGCTACTAGCTGGGGAAAAGGAGGGTGATGTTGAAACAGGTCATTGTTTTGGAATCTTCTGGACACAAGGCTCTGAGTTGCAGTTCGAAGGCAGGTCATCAAAAGTCAAAATTTTCAAAAATGTATATAAAAAACGTCAGCCTCTGGGGGACAGCAATTATGAGGCCAGATGTTTTGCCAGGAGCAGATAATAAGGAATTTAATCCATTATTCTAATAAACATTTTGGATTATCCAGGCTATTCAAGCAAATTATCTGTTATCTGGGTCCATCTACCTGGACACTGAAGCTTGGGCAATCTGGGGATAGTGATCCAGAGTGGACAAAGAATTCTGGAGTGGGCATAGCACTACCACTGCTCTGAGAACCCTTACAGAGTGGCTTCTGCTACATATATGGATGACTTCACTGGGGCTGGTTTCATTGACCTCATTGAGGTCTTCAACCCTGTAGATCGCTCCCTGCTTTGAATCAAGCTTAGAAACATTGGCCTATCTCTGTCTTACCTCTTGTAGTTCATTAATTATCTGCATACCAAGCAACAAAAGAGTCAACATTGGGAGCTCTTTCTCCAGTCTTTTGAAGTACAACAAGGTTCTATCCTTGGGCTCCTCCTCTGCTTGTTGCACATTGATGGTGCCCACCACTATTTGACCCACAGTGCTCTGATTCTTTATGCAGATTACATTGTCCTCCTTCTTAGCTCTAATAACAGTGAGACCATCAACAGTCATCTCTACGTAGACCTTCAGGTTGTTCGGAATTGGCTGTCCTTAACTTATTATGAAATGCATCCAAAGCTCGTACTATGCTCTATTGCACCATACCCAAATTCAACAAGCATTTGTCAATGCCGAATGTTTGCTTGCTGGTATTAGCATTGGAAGTGCATGAGTTAGACAGATACATAATAGGAATGGCAGTGAAGTATTGAAGTGACACCATCTCCACCCCCACCCTGCAGAGATGGACAGGCACTGGGTGTGCCTATGGGTCATCGACCCATAATGCTCATGCCATTTCACCTCACCGTATCCTGCAGATACTGACAAGTGTTGAGGTGTACCTTGGGGTGTTTGGCTTTACAGTCACCCCATTTCATAAAGACACATGCTGAAATGGGTGCAGTATAGGAGAATGGGGTGAACTCTAGGACCAAAGAGTCCAAGGCACTCCTCTATGCATGTCACTGGCTGTAGGGTGAGGGTAGGGGTGGAATGGTATGAGGATTACAGCTGGCAATCCAAAGGCACACCCCTGATGCTTGTCAGTCTGTACAGGGTGGGATGTTATGGTTAGAAACCCTAATGCCATGGATGTTTTTTGGTATTTGCACTACAAATTTTCAACATGACCTTTTTGTGACCCCCACCTCAGAAAAGCATTTGGGACCTCTGCTCATGAACAGTGGCACTGTAATTTTGTTAATCTGTCCTGAATGTTGATTTCCAACAGTGACCGTGGCATTCTGTGCCACATGTGTGAAAACACAGTTCAGGCAGGATGTGGAAAATGACAGCTGTACCATTCACAGGGAGGTGTGAAGAGATGGCAATGCTGAAAATCTGGAGTGAAAATATTAAAATTCTCTAACTTACGAGCGTACGTGGAAACTGCACAACACACGTTAGTAACAGTCATTTCATGGACTTCTTTCACCAAATTTTCAACACAGGCATTTTGTGACCTCTCCTCATGAACAGTGTCACTATGATTTTCCTAATCTGTCCTGAACATTGATTTTGCGCCAGAAGTGCAAAAACACAATTCGGGTCAGTATGTCAAAAATGACAGCTGTACTGTTCATAAGGAGGTATGCAAAAATGGCAATGTTAAAAATCTGGAGTGAAAATATTACAAATTCTCGAAGTTATGAGTGTGCTTGAAAACTGCACAATGCACGCTTACAACATAGTTCTTTTGTGGAGTTTTGTCACCACATTTCCAGCATAGGCATTTTGGTACCTCCGCTCATGAACAGTGTCACTGCAATTTTCGTAATCTGTCCCAAACATTGAGTTCCCATAGCGACCGCGCCATTGTGCGCTGGATGTGCAAAAACACATTTCGGCCAGGATGTGAAAAATGACAGCTGTACTGTGCATAAGGAAGTGTGAAAAAATGCTAATGTTGAAAATCTGGAGTGAAAATAATACAGATTCTTGAAGTTATGAGTGTGCGTGGAAACTGCGCAAAGCTTGCTCACAACACAGTGATTTTTTGGAATTTTTTCACCAAATTTGCAACATAGGCTTTTTGGGAGCCCACCTCACAAACAGTGACACTGTCACTTCATTAATCGGCCCCAAAAGGGTGATTCCACGCAGTGACCGCAAAATCACTTTTCAAGACCAAATAACCACATGACAGTGACTGAATTCATGAGGTGGGGTCCCAAGAATCCTATGTTGAACATTTGGTGCCAAAATTCACAAAAATGGCTGAGATATCCACCTAAGTTGAAAAAAAAACATTTATGCCATTATACTGCTTACCGGCATTTCTTCAGTTCACGGTCGGCTTTGAAGAGTGCAGACATGTTTCCGCTCCACCGAAGATCATCGCACTGGACTCCAGAGGTAAGTATGTGGTGGGGGATGTGCAGGGATGTGCAAAGGGTGGGTGCGGGTTGGGGAAGGGGGCACCAGAGACAGAGGGACTGCTTTCGTTTTCAGAGGTAAAATAAAAAACACATCCCGGGATGGTTTTCCCATTCACAGGGACAATGGACATTCTGGGGTGGGCTCCTAGCATGTCACCTGGGTGTTTGCTGAAGGGCCTGGAGTCGATGAGGACTGGGCACCCTGTCGGCACCTACAATGTGTTTGGGGGGACAATAACCAGGGAGTGGGGAGGACAGTGGTAGAGGGAGGAAGTGGGAGGGATTTTATTAGCAGCTGGAGGGACAAGGGTGATGTCAATATGCTAAATACACACATGTTACCACCACTGATTGCGGCAGTGGTTTTCTTTGAACTGAAGTCCACTGCAGCCAAACTGCTGTCATAGACAGGTCGTGCATCCATTGGTGTGGTACAGCTGCGCTCGCTACACCAAGCACTGCACTGGACAGGAGGGTCACACACCTCCAAATAGTCATACTGTCCCAAAACAGTCCTTGCACGTGTGTACAAGTGAACGCAAAAAGGAGGGGTCCCTAGCACTTACCCCTGGGGCACCCCGCTTATCATCCCCAGTCCCGGAGTACACCCCATTTACCACCACTCTCTAGCTTCTGCCCACTATTTCTTTCTCTACCCACTTGGTTATTTTCCCACCTACCCCTACACTTTTCAGTTTGCTCACTAGCCTTCTGTGGGGGATGGTGTTGAAGGCCTTACTGAAGTCTAGATAGGCTACATCCACTCCCCCGCGCAGTCGACCACCTGCATCACCCAATCAAAAAATTTCAATAAAATTTGTCTGGCATGACTTCCCTTTTGAGAAGCAATGCTGCCTATCATCCTGCGAGCCACTATCCTTCTGGGAGTCCACCACCATCTCCCTTATGAGTACCTCCATGACCTTCACCACCACTAAGGTGAGGATGACCTGGTGATAGTTCTCCATCACCTCCCTACTACCCCCTTTGTGCAGTGGCAGCATGTGCACCCTCTTTGAATCCTCTGGCACCCTACCTGAATCCAGAGACACGTTGAAAAGCCTTCAGTGGGGCAGCCAACTCCTCCCCAGCTCCCAGATCACCCTCGGGTGCAGCCTGTCCAGCATCACTGCCTTATCCACCTTCAACCTGCCTAGCTCCTCCCTTACTCTTTCTATACTGAATGGGCTCACATCCACCCTTTTATCCTCCCTCCTCCTTCTGCTAAGCTCAGGCCCCCTGCCCTCCTCCTCCACCATAAATACCAAGCAAAAATATCTGTTCAGCTCTTCTGCTTTTCACAATCATCTTCCAGTTTTATCCCTCCCACCTCAGCCTTGCAATCCCCTGCCTGCCTTCCTCCTTTCCCCCACATATCTAAAAAATGCTTCGTCCCCCCTTTTGGCCTGCTTAGCTATTATCTCCTCAGTGTCTGCCTTTGCTCTTCTTATCTTCTGCCCTGCTAGCCTCCCCTTCTCTCTATCAGCATCCCTGTCTTCCTCTCTTGGTGTCCTCTTATATTTTCTGAAAGCCTTCCTCCTGTACCCAACTGCTCTTGCTACCTCCCTTGTAAACCAAAGCAGTCTCCTGCCCTTCCTGCTCTTCCTTACCTTCTTTATGCACATTTGCATTGCTTTCAGCAACCCACCTTTAACAGTTTCCCATAACTCCTCCACATCCCTTATATTCTGTGTTTCCGCCATCTTTTCCCTCACTATCCTTCTCATCCTGTGGAAGTCTATGCTCCAGAAGTCCATAACTGTTGTCCTGGTTCAGTTGCCACCCTCCCTGTCCTTACCCTGAACCTTACCGTCCTGTGGTTGCTGGTGCCCAGTACATCTCCTGCCTCCACCTCAACCTCCTCCACACTCTCCCCATTTGTCAGGACCATGTCCAGCAGGTTGTTGCCCCTTGTTGTCTCCCTGACCAGCTACTGTAAAGACAGCTTTGTGCAGCGCCTCTAGTATTTCCTTGCTTCTAGCCGATACTGCATCCAGGATGGTCCAGGCAAAATCTGGGAGGTTTAGGTCCCTCACCAGGAGTAATTCCCCTTTGAGAGCCATCCACGACTGCCTGTACCAGCTGTCTATTCCCTTCCTCCCCCCTGCGTAGGTGGTCTGTATACCACCCCCCATCGCAAGGATTCTCCTGTCCTTTAGTGCAGTGTTACCCACAGGAACAATGCCTCCCCGTCTTCCTCCTGCCCCTCTGTTACCCTTGTGTCATCCTTGATGTATAGAGCGATCCCCCCCTCCTACCTGCCTGTCCCTTCTAAACAGCCTGTAGCCTGGGATGGCTGTCTCTCAGGTGTGATGTTCTGTCCACCAAGTCTCGCTTATCACTACTATGTCCAGTCTTTTGTCCCCCATAATGGCCTCCAAGTCCGGCATCTTATTTCCCAAGCTCATGGCTTAGGCTGCTAATTCCTTCAACTACATTCCCCACTTCCCCCCTTCATATCACAATCATTTCCTGCCCACATCTCCCTTCTTACTGTCCCACACCACCCACTCCCCATCACACTAATTTCCTGCCCACACATCCCTCCTCACTGTCCCACACCACCTCTTCCCCATTACAGTCATTTCCCACAGACACACCCTTCCTCACGCTCCCACTCCATCCCTCCCCATTTCCTGCTCACATATGCCCTCCTCACTCTCCCACACAACTCCTCCCCATCAGTCATTTTGTACTCACACACATGCTCCTCACTGTCTCACTCCACTCCTTCCCCATTACAATCATTTCCCAACCACACACCAGCTCCTCATTGTCCCACACCACCGCCTCCCCATCACAATTATTTCCTTCCCACATATCCCCTCCTCACTGTCTCACACCACCCCTAACCCATCACAATCTTTTCCCACCCACCCCTTCTCACTGTCCCACACCTCCACCTCCTCCCCATCACAATCATTTCCTGACCACACACACCATCCTCACTGTCCCACACCACCTCCTCCCCATCACAACAATTTCCCACATACACACCCATCTCACTGTCCCACACCACTCCCTCCCCATCACAATCATTTCGCAACCACACACACCCATCTCACTGTCTCACACCACCCCCCATCACAATCTTTTCCCGACCACACACACCCATCTCACTGTCTCACACCACTCCCTCCCCATCACAATCATTTTGTAACCACTCACTGCCTCCTCACTGTCTCACACCACCCCCTCCCATCACAGTAATTTTCTTCCCACACCCCCTCCTCACTGTCCCACACAACCCTCCCCATCACAGCCATTTCTTGCCCACACACGCCCTCCTCACTGTACCACACCACATGTCCCCATCACAATCATATCCAGTCCACCCCCTCCTCACTGTCTCAACACCACCCCCTCCCCATCATAATAATATCCTGCCAGCATACCCCTCCACTGTCCCACACCACCTACTCCCCATCACAGTCATTTCCGGCTTACACACACCCTTTTCACTGTGCCACACAATCCCTTCCCCATCACAATAATTTCATGCCCAGACACATCCTCCTCACTGCCCCACACCACTCCTCCCATTCGCAATCATTTCCTGCTCACACACCCTTCCTCACTGTCCCACACCACCCCTCCCCATCACAATCATTTTCCAGCCACACCCCCTTTTCACTGTCCCACACACATCCCCCTCCTCATTACAATAGTTTCCCACCCACACACCCCTGCTCACTCTCCCACTCCAGCAGTCCCCATTACAATCATTTCCTGCTCACACATACCCTCCTCACTCTCCCACACAACCCCTCCCCATCACAATCATTTTGCACTCACACAACTCCTCCTCAGTGTCCCGCACCACTCCCTCCCCCAACACAATCATTTCCAAATTGCACACACCTTCCTCACTGTTTTACACCACTCCCTCCCCATCACAGTCATTTCCCAACTGCACACGCCCTCCTCACTGATTTACACCACTCCCTCCCCATCACAATCATTTCCCAGCCTCACACACTCTTCTTATTGCCCCACACCACCCCTTCCCCATCACAATCATTTCCCGCCCACACACACCCTCCTTACTATTCCACACCACCTTCTCTCCATTACAATCATTTCCTTCCCCCCACACACTCACCCTTCATACTGTCCCACGCCACCCCTTCCTCATCACAATCATTTCCTGCCCACACCACCCTCCCCTTACTGTCCCACACCACCCACTCTCCATCACAATCATTTCCCACCCACACACCCCTCACTGTCCCAAACCATCCCCTCCCCATGACAATCATTTCCTGCCAACGTGCCACTCCTTACTGCCCCACACCACCCTCTCCCCATCACAACCACAATCTTTTTGCGCTCACACACACTCCTTCTTACTGTTCTACACATGATTAAAAAAATGTAGTATTCCAACTTCTGGCACTGTGCCCAGAGCCAACAATAACTTTTTAGTCAAACCCTCCCTTCCTAGCAGACTCCCCCAGTCCACAAAATATCCTGGCCCCCAATTCATGATTTTGCAAGGTGGAGCCAGTGGATAGGTTAAATCTCCAGTCAGGTCAGTTGCCAACTCCAGGGTAGTATGTGAGAGGCACTGGAGTGAGTGAGGATGGAGAGGGGGTGATCAAGGGACCAGCATTGGCCACCTGGGGAGTGTAGACTGTTTTAAATATTTTTCCCCCCAAATACAAATGCAGACTACCAGATACTGAGGGTCTGAGGCAGCTGAGTATTTCAAAAAAGGTATTTGCACACTCCTACAGCTGTTCCTTAAGCAATACAGCATGACAAGGTGTGTATTATTGTGGGATAAAGGCATATCTCAGAAAGAAATATACAATGGGAGTCATGACCAAAAACTGCACAAGAGCCATGTCACCTCATACTGTAAGGGAACACAACATGAGGGACCAGCCTTTTCTGCCATGGGAGGCACAGTATTGGAAATGCAAGCATTTGTCAATGCCAAATGTTCACTTGTTGGTATTAGCATTGGAATTGCAGGCATTAGACAGATGCAGAATAGGAATGGCAGTGAAGTATTGAACTTCACGCCAGCCCCACCTCCACCCTGCATTGACAGACAGGCATTGGGGTATGCGTTTGGGTTGTCATCCATAACGTTCCTGCCATTTCACCTCACCCTATCCTGCAGACACCAACACATGTTGAGGTGTGTCTTGGGGTGTTTGGCTTTACAGTCACCCCATTCCAGAAGGACATATGCTGAAATGGGTGCAATATAGGAGAATGGAGTTAACTCTGGGGCCAAAGAGTCCAAGGCACATCTCAATGCCTGTCACTGGCTGCAGGGTGGGGTTGGGATGGCATGAACATTACAGTTGGCAATCCAAAGGCACACCCATGATGCCTGTCAGTCTGTACTGGGTGGGACATTATGGTTAGAAACCCTAATGCCCAGGCGTTTGTTGGTATTTGCACTACAAATTTTCAACATGGCCTTTTTGTGGCCCCCACCTCATGAAAGCATTTGTGACCTCTTCTCATGAACAGTGGCAGTGTGATTTTGTTAATGTGTCCTGAACTTTGAGTTCTCACAGCAACCATGCCATTCTGTGCCACATGTATGGAAACACAGATCGGGCAGGATGTGAAGAATGACAGCTGTACCATTCATAGGGAAGTGTGAAGAGATGGCAATGTCGAAAATCTGTAGTGAAAATATGAAAAATGCTCAAACTTCTGAGCGTACATGGAAACGTTATTTTTTTAATTTTATTTTAGTTTTTGTTGACCGGGTAAGTGCACTAGACAAATCCTGCCTATTTTCAGGCATGACCCAGGTGGAGGGGGTTACAGATGCATGCCAACTGACCTTGAACCAGATTAAGCTGTTGGTGGTACTCTTAGTGAATGGGGGAAATTTGCCCAGGGCACTGGGGAGATTCCCCTACTCTTTTTGAGAAGTGCCATGGGATCTTTAACAGCTACCTGAACTACCACTGGAACAAGCAGATGGGACCTCAGTTTAACGTCTCATCTGAAAGATGGCACCACAGGAGTGCAGCACCCCTCCCTCATGCTGCACTACAGTGTCAGTACTGGGATTTAACCCACATGCCTGGTATGGGGATAGAACCCACAGCCTTCTGATCTCCCAGCCTCAGAGGTGAGTGTGCTACCTGCTGAGCCACTGATACTGCATGCGCGTAACACAGTCATTTAGTGGAATTATTTCACCAAATTTTCAAAATAGGCATTTTGTGACCTCTGCTCATGAACACTGTCACTATGATTTTCTTAATCTGTCCCGAACATTGATTTCCACAGTGACCACGCTATTCTGTGCCAGATGTGTAAATGTATATTTTGGGCAGAATATGAAAAATGACAGCTATACTGTTCATAAGGAGGTGTAAAAAAAATGCCAAAGTTGAAAATCTGGAGTGAAAATATTACAAGTGCACAAAATTACAAGGGTGCGTGGAAACTGCGCAATGTACACTCATAACGCAGTCATTTTATGGACTTTTGTTACTAAATTTTCAACATAGGCATTTTGTGACCTCTGCTCATGAACAGTGTCACTGTGATTTTTTTTAATCTGTCCCGAACACTGACTTCCCACAGCGACCGCGCTATTGTATGCAGGAAATGCGAAAACAAATTTTGGCCAGGATGTGAAAAATTACAGCTGTACTGTGATAAGGAGGTTTTAAAATGCCAATGTTGAACATCTAGAGTGAAAATACTACACATTTGTGAAGTTACGAGGGTGCGTGAAAACTGCACAATGCACACTCGTAACACAGTCATTTTATGGACGTTAGTCACCAAATTTTCAACACAGCTGTTTTAGGACCTCTGTTCATGAACAGTGTCACTGTGATTTTCTTAATCTGTCCCAAACACTGATTTCCCACAGTGACAGCGCCATTCTGTTCTGGAAGTGCGAAAACATATTTCGGCCAGGATGTGAAAAATAACAGCTATACTCTTCATAAGGAGGTGTCAAAAATGCCAATGTTGAAAATCTGGATTGAAAATATTATAAATTCACAAAGTTATGAGGGTGCGTGGAAACTGCACAATGCACACTTGTAAATCAGTCATTTTTTGGATTTTTTCACCAAATTTGCAACATAGGCTTTTTGAGAGCCCTCCTCATGAACAGTGTCACTGTCATTTCATTAATCAGTCCCAAAAGGTGCTTCCATGTAGTGATTGTGAAATCACCTTTCAGGACTTAATAATGCCATGACAGTGACTTAATTCATGAGGAAGGGTGCCAATAGCCCCATGTTGAAAATTTGGTGCCAAAAGTCCAAAACATGGCTGAGATAGCCACATAAGTTGAAAAAACCCTATTTATGCCATTATACAGCTTGCCGGCATTTCTTCCATTCGCGGTCGGCTTTGAAGAGTGCAGACGTGTTCCTAGTCCATCAAGATCATCGACCGGACTCCAGAGGTAAGCAAGGGGTGAGGGGTGTGTGTGGAGAAGTGGCACAGGGGTTGGGCATTGGTTGGGGGAGGGGCAGGAGAGAACACGAGTGACCATTTTCTTTGTTTCAGGGACACAACATCAATGACAGACATCGCAGGAAGGTTTTTGTTTTGCAGGCTTGCTATGTGCACACTGGGGTGGGCTCTCAGTGTGGCACCTGCATTTTGGGGGCGAGGGGCTGAAACTGATGGGGATTGCCCCCATCAGCACAGAAACATGTGTGGGGGGTGTATGATGCTGAGGGGTATTGGGCACCCCTTCGGCACAGCACAAATGGGGGGGCATTATGCTGACGGGGAGTGGGCTCTCATTGACAAATAAACCGGGTTGGGGGCATGCCTACAGGGGGATTAGGCACCCCAATCAGCTTTCTGCCATGTTTAAGGAAATGTTACGCCAGGCAAGGTACTGCACTGCAATGACGGGTCACTCCCTCATTGCAGCAGAATGGCTGACACTGCAATGACGAGGTGGTCCCTCATTGCAGCAGCCAAATTCTTTCAAGTTGATGGCACTTCTGCAGAGCCAGTGTCATCAGAACACTGGGCCTGCACTGGTGAACAGTGTCAAGTCCACAAATGCAGTGCCAGCATTGGCTGCCACAGTGCCGCACCTTCACAACCTGCTTCTCTTCTAATCTGCCACATAATGTTTCTTGAGCATGCACACAAACAAACATAAAACTTATCTGCTCCTACCTTCAGACATCATATGATGGTGGAAAAACAATTACTGCAGTACCACTGTTCAATTACCTGGGGGTTAATAGGTCTACACCAGTCTCTTGATTTCTGCCTTCACATTGCTGGCATTTGCAAATTTCTCAGTGTTAGAATTGGGATTTCTTATAAAATCTTTCTCAATCTCTCCTTAAGCATGGATAGCTATTGCCCATGTCATCCTTCTTCCTAAAATCACATGCAGAGTTTCAGTTTATTTATATACTGCCAAAATTACATCAAGAAAGTGGGATATTGCCTCTAACAGTGTATGATGTTTTGCCCTTGCCTCAAACCACTGAGTATATCATCGCTCACTCTGCACTACACTTAAATGACTCCTCCCCTCCGTCCCTTAGTGACCTCACCTTGGCTGGTGTTGTGTTCAGTGTCTTCAATAAATTAGTTTCAAGGGCCCTTGCTTCCCTACTTCTACCTACACATAGTATTTATTCATTACAATCTTCTGATCTGGCTCTTCTCTTTGTTATGAAAATGAGAACAATTGTTGAGAACACTGCTTTCTCATGCCTAGCTCCCAGGCTTTGGAACCCTACCCCACTTATTGTTTGAATTTGTAAGTCTGTTCAAAGTTTTTGTTCTGCCTACAGTAGGCACATACTTGGCATGTTCTCCTGTTCCTGCTACTCATCCAAGCTATCCCGTTATATTGAGTTTACTGTCGCTTTCATAACCTGTACTACGAATCTGTATTTGTTTTGTATTCCTTGCACTATTGCTGTTGTAGTTTCTAGAAATCTGTATTTGTGTATTTTCATGCACTATTGTACAGCTTGTACCTTGTACCTATAATTTAATCTGTATTTGCACCCTGTCTAATGCTGCTTTTTTATCAGTAACATTTTATTAAAATGCAAAAGAAAATTACAATTATATGACGCAAAAAATTCTCAGAAATTAGTTTCAGCAGTATCTTATTTTTGAAACACAGAGAACCATATTAGAAGTATAAGGTCATGTAAATAACCAAAACAGTTAAGTCAGCAGAATTAATATTCACCTCTAGCACATTTCCTGTACAGGAAGGAAGAGACTCCTAATTTAACATTTCCCCTCGTGTCACTATAAGAAGATAGAAAGAAAGTCAAGAGCCAGAAAAGTACACTAACTGCATAGAAAAGAAAGAGGAGAATGGGGGGAGAGGATATAAACATTTGAGAAGAATAGATCTGCAATTGGCTCTAAATGGTGCCCCACTTCAGCTCAAAAATATTACCTTGTCTCATGGTGAAATGAGCCAATCATTCCACTCTGACTACCTCTAGACACTCTCTTCTCCATTCTGTTGTAGTTGGCACTTTATTTTCTAATCACACCTTCAGAATTAAGTTTTTGACAGATGCCCTAATTAAGGCTATAGTATGTATCTGTTCTTTGCTCCAGCATAGATTATAATTGAAATGTCCTATAATACATGTTTCCAAGTTTAGTCTTCCAGTTAGCCAGGCAATTTCCTTTATGAAGCCTTTGACCCCCCAAAAAAATGAAGAAATGAGTTCCCAATCTCAGAACATATAAGGTAGATTACCAAGTAGTGCACCACATTTCAAATAATTAGGTGTGGCCCTTAAAACATGTTTGTGCATGTGAAATGGGATATAGTACAGATTATGTAAAGTCTGGACTTGCACCAGTTTCAGGTTTGCAATTTTAAACTGTGTAATGCTGCTTGCTATTCTCTGTGTGTATCTTTTGTTCCTAATTCAAATTATTGTATTGCACTTCCAGTCTGACTGTAACTTCCTGGATCATGCCTAAAACTAAGCAAATCTTTGTCTAGTGCACATACTGGGTAAACAAAAATGACATAAATAAATAAACATACCAGGCATGTATCACTAATTGATATGGAATGGCTGTATTTCCAGGTAGGCAAAAAAGCAATGCATCCATCTTGAATGAGCATTTATTAAGAAAAAAGTTGACAGTTACAGACTACAAGTTGAGTTCTTCTGGATATGTATTGCAATGGCAGATGGCAAAGTTGTTCCCAGAAGGACCAATAAGAATAACAGATAAAGCAAAATAATAAAAAAAGAAACCTCAGAGACTGGAATAAAGGCCAGACATGGAAATCAAGTGCAATTGAAATGGACTGCTCAAACGCAAGTGGATGATGAAGGTACGGTGATGCTCAAGTATCAGTTAGAGATTGTAAATGGAGAAGCAAGATAAAGACAAGTACAATAGGTGCTTGGTGAAGACTTTCTTACTGTATTTCACTAACACACACACTCACACACGCATGCATACACACACACACACACACACACACACACACACATACATATGCATGCATGCACACACACACTTGCATATGTACACATACACACACATACACAGTGCACATGTACACACATGCACACATACACACACACACACACACATACACAGACGCAAGCACGTATACCTGTAACAATGCAGAAAAGACTGCAAAGTATAAAAGAACCTTATATTCAAAGCAATACTATATCATGCACCTGGATCATACATTCTTTTTCAATGCACATGACAGCAGGGACACATCAGTTTTCCCTGTTCTACAACACAAATTGGTGCCAAGGTGCAAAATGGGATGCTTGTCCCTGCTTAGGATGTGTGTATGAGTTCTCACATCCCATATTGTCAGGCGCTGGACATGTTGCGAGGCATCAGGTTAAGTCAAGTGCTTTAAATTCCTGATTTCATAGTTTATAAAATGGGTCAAGATGGCTGCCTCGAAAGCTGCTCTATGCTTGGATGAATCAGGTCACCTGCCATGCCTTTACATACTTGTAAATGCAAGGTGCCAAATTTCGTAAGCCAAATATTTTAATACTAATCTGTTTTATAAGTGTAACACATAGAATAATGGCTGGGTTGGGGGTTATATAAGAATTTACACCTCCCCGAAGGGAGGGATGCCACATAAATCCTGAGAGTGAAGCTTGAGGGGTTTATTAAGGCATCCCACCCCAAGGGGGTGTGTAAAATTTGAGTTTTACAACCCCCTACTCAGCCTTTATTTTATATAATTGCTGGGGAGCATTTTCTCACCACAGCAACTATATAAAATAAAGATATTTCCACTGTCAGGTTTCAGTGTGGTCCCAGGCTCCTGACAAAAACAGTTGGTCATTTTTTTTTCTTGGTCAGCTGATGTAAACAAATGTTGCCCAGTTGTTTAAAGTTTTAACTTATCACTGTCACAAACCCACTCTGGGGGTCAGGCCCTCTGCTCCCACAGTGCCCAACCTTGAAGTGCGATTTGTGAATAGGGGACAAACAGGGACACCCTCATGTTTGTTTTGGGTCTGAGCAAACTACCAGTCTCAAGTCCTGAGGTCAATTATGAATTCTTTTTAGCCAGCACACCTAGGTAACAGGTCCAACTATCACACTTTCTTCATGGAAAGCAACACAATACTTGACCCAGAGGGCATACAACCAACCTGGTTCACAATCCCCTCCAGACTCAATTGAGACGCTGGTATTTTTCTTACCTTGCTGGATCTTTACACATATCCTTGTTACGTGGCTGCATATGGTGATACATTAAACAATTTAGCAGTTATGTCAGAATTATCAATACTGTTCCACCATTCACACTCAAAATGAGAAAATGTCTCAGGTAGGCTTAAGGAAAACAAAAAGCTTACTAAAATAAAAAATAGTAAATAAATACAGTACATAAAATAAAACATATATACATTAAGGGTACAGTCAGAAAATAAATGGACAGTTATAACCAAAGCATCTTGCACTGAATAACTAATTACTACCTCAGTTTTCGGTTGGCAAAGGTTCACACTTGAATTACCAGTCTTAGCAGAAGTGTCCCTTAGAAGTCCAGAAACAAAGATCACTCTTAGAAGTCCAGAAAAGAGTGTCAGTTCTTTCAGTCCAGCTTCACCAATATCAGAGATAAAGTCCCACCCTCCTCATGATGTCACCACTCTGGCTGTTGGCATGAGGTCACTCTAAGTCCTATAATTAATTGATCATTCGCATGCCCCTGCACACTGCTAAACATTCCAATTAAATATATATGTATATATCTATCTATCTATCTATCTATCTATCTATCTATATATATATATATATATATCTATCTATCTATCTATCTATCTATCTATCTATATATATATATATATATATATATATATATATATATGCTTCCTAATTAGTGAGCCACAGATCATGCTTTAGGACAGGTCACAATATCCCTTTGATCTCTTAGGAAAACAGTCTGAGAACCGCCTCTCAACATTGTGAGATGTTTGACATAGACTGACTAGGAAGCATTCTCCCTCCTGTCACCTCGTAAAAAGGCAATATTTTCACTTCAAAGCACCAACTCTCTGAGAACATGACTTTTATGATTTCCACACAGGTTTTGTTAGGCATGTGTTAGTTTTTTTTTTTTGAGGTTAGCTGTTTCCTTCCACTCAGAGATAACAGTACATTTAAAAAAAAAATCTAATGTCCCAGGATGCCTTGAACTGACTGCCATGTTTCACAAGCAGAAATTCAAAGAAACTTATATTTATAGCAAAATATGATACAATTAATAACAGGCAGATGGCTATTGCAACAACCTCCGCTAACCCCAAGTGCAGTGAACTGTGCAGAGCTGGAGAATGGTGGCCAGCATCAAGGAGTGAAGGAGCAGTGACTGTGCATGCTCAGTGTGAGAGAAACCAGGTGCATGTCTGTCATTATAACCTGCAGGTTACCATGGTGAATTATAACCAGGTTTCTCTATGGGAGAAAATGCTCCCCAGTTATTATAATACGCTTAAGGGTGCTGTGTTTGGCCAAGATAAAGGCAATCAGCTATGGCATGCTAAGGAGCACTTAGCCTTTGGCCTTGTGGTGAGTTTCAGGAAAACAAGATATTTGTTCCTTAAGAGTTCATCTACTCCTGTTGTTTACTCCCCACTTAATTTCACAATTCCTATGGCAGCTGTGTGTGATGTCACAAGAGAGGATTTTTTTACTTCACATAGGGGATAACCTACAGGGGCAGATGAACTCCAAGGGATAAAGTTTATTTTTTTATGCAGATTTCCATAGTAAAGTGAAAATGTGAAGAAGCAATATAAAGAAGAAATAAGAAATACACGCTGGATTGTGCTTAAATATTATGACTTTTGAAGTTTTTCTGGAGGTGTCAGCAGCTCTTTAATGATCCAGTTTTACATGAGATAAAATATACATGGGCATTTAAGTATTTCCTAGATTCACAGGGCACTAGAACATTTGAGATTTAGGTACTATTAGTCATGAACACATTTTTGCTTGCACTATACTACTTCTTTTGTGGCTAGTGGTGCCACCCCCACAGTGACAGCAACGGGCATTATCTGTTTTCACATTTGCTCTTAGGTAGATCTTGTGAATCATTCCAGATTCACAGGACCAGCTGGATCACAGCTAAAGGACTAGGCGTAGCTCCAAAATGAATCATACCGATTTTGTGATGTAGAAGAGATGTCTCTCCCTGTGCCTTTTATGGCAGGGTTATGCAGCTGTCCTGCGACTCGTAAACCACATGATAGATTTTCAGCATCCAACTCCACATGCCATACAGCACACAAATTAGATAACTTGGGGGACTTCCTCAGACTGCCCCCAAAGCTCCCACCATGCTACGGATTGCAAATTTTTTTTTTAAAGCTCGAACTACAATAGTTAATTGTTTTATGCAACAAAATGCAATTTAGTGTTTGGATAATATCTTTCATACAATATACATGACTTAAAAAACTGTTCTTGCAGGAACAATCTATTTGTATGTTTTAATTGATGTTGTTTATGTCAGCCTATGTATTTTCTGTTTTAATTGACTTGGAATGTTCTGTAAATGATATTAGTTTCTCATAGAACCTAATCTGTAATTTATGCAACTTTTAAATAAAAAAAAATTAAATACAACACAGAATGCTTACAGTTATGGCACAACCCCCTCCCCTAATTATAATAGTACATTACATAAAATAATATAGGAAATATGAAAATGCAAAACAGAATACAGCATGTTCCAGTTTACACAGCAGGGGGACTGCTTGGGTACAGTATCTGGCACTTGGTAGGGTAAGGTAGTGACAAGTGAATACAGTAACTGCTGGAGTAAATAGGAGTCAGGCAGCCAGAGTAAGTAGGAAAAATGGTAGTATAGAGAAGAATGAGCAATTACAGTAATTTATTTTATAAATGTGCAAAACTAGCAAAACATATTTAAACTAAAGGTAGGAATGGATTTCCCTCTCTTTTATATAACATTTAGAAAATCCCCAAACATAACTATTTGATAGAAAAATTTCATTGCTTATATATCTATATCAAGGATCACCAAAGGGAATTTTCCACCCGAGAGAAGTAAATTATGAATATATAAATGTGTGTATATATTTTCAGTACATTGTGTGTGTTTCTGTATGCAGAGAGAAAGAGAGAGAGAGAGATTTGTAAATTCAGCAAGCCTCTGTGGACTGGACCATATGTCCAGGATACCTGAGGCAAGGTTTCATTATGTATTTCGTGTAAGTACTAAATGTCTTTCACATTCAATTGAACACCAATCACTCTCTCAGTCTGTACAGCTCTAATCACGATGGTGTGATGGTGAGTGTGCCAGGTGAAGGTTAGCAGCTGATCAATAATGAATGTGAACTGATTAAGGTTTGCTTCTGAGAGGTCTAAACCACTAATCACACAGTTTCATGTCAGCTTAATGAGGCTGACATTGGACTTCCTGTCCATGTGGGCTGAAAGTACTGCCTATAGGTATTTAAGCAAGATAAATGCCTCCTTGGATTGAAATTCAAAGTACACATAGGCCCGTTGCACAATAATTCTAACAGCTGCACCGTTATTATCTTGTATATAAAGAACATATCCAGAATCAAATGGTTTGATACCTTTTATTGGACCAACATATATATGACAAAAGAAAACAGTGCTCAACAGTCAGAAAGCTTAAGCACTGTTTTCTTTTGTTATATCTATGTTGGTCCAATAAAAGGTATCAAACCATTTGTTTCTGGGTTTGTTCTTACAAGGACCAATACGGCAACTAATTATTTCTGTGTCTCATATATAAAGAGCATGGGATTGCCAGTGATTGAAATCGGGGGGTATGGTTTACATGAGGGAGAAAAAAAAAAACATCCTTAGAGATATCAATTTGCTTTCATGTGATTTTAAATCCTGCATGTGTCAGGCCTGCACGAGATGACCAAAGGGAATTTTCCTGCTCAAAAGAAGCAACTTATTTAGAGGGTACAGCTTGGTTGTATCCCATTTTTAATGAGCCTATACATTTTTTTATAGAAGAGTCAACAAGAGAGCAACACATCTCTGATGCTGCATGTTTCCCTAAATTCATTGAAGGTGGCATGGTCTGGTGGTTAGAAAAGAGAGTTGTAAACCAGCAGAACCCAGGTTAGAAACCCACCAGAGCCACTATCTTATGGTGAGGTGTTTACCAAGTCATGTAACCTTCCTCTGCTCCAATCCCTCCCTGCAGTAATCTTGGGCTGAAGCAGGAAACCACTGCTAAAGAGATGTTATATCTGAGTTGGCTTATTCTGTGTAAATTCATTAAAGAAATAAATAGATCCATGAATTGAGCTGTGTGGCACATAGAATTCCACCAGTGGAGTTCATGTGTAAATGCAATGCCCTTTTAGAAATGCTTTACAGAATTTTTTGATTCCACAGAATTTGGAAATGCATTTCTACATAAACCGTAGAATAATATTTTGCAGATTACATTACCTAAAGAACATTATTCCCTGGTTTGTGCAAAATGAATCCACAGTTTATGTAAACTGCTGAATATTATTCTATGTTTTTGTATTTATTGATTTCATTTTTCATTACCAGGTAAGCACACTAGATATAGATTTGACTGGCTCCAGGCATGACCTGGGAGGCTGCAGTCAGACTGGAAGAAAAATACAGTGACAATACAACATTTTGTAAAAGCAGCAAAATATGCACTCAGGATTTGAGGGCAATACAACAAAGAGAGAATGAGGAAAAAGAAAAGAAGAGATGTAATGACAGGAGCAGCAATAGCTGGATGCTTTGCAAGCTATCAAAGCTGGAGGATCTGGTACAGGTCCAGCAGATCCACAAAACACAAACAACTTAAAAGGCATGTAACTTATAAAGTTGTGCCCCTTGGATGATATCAAAGCATACCTAACAACTTTTGAAAGGGTCACCAGAGACTTCCAACAGCCAAACAGCAATGGGCAATCAGGCTGGTACTTTATCTGGCAGGTACAGCCCAACTTGCTTAAAGCAATATGGACACTGCACATTCAGAAAACTATGACCTTGAGAAAAGAGAAAGCCTTAAAAACTATGACATCTCAGAAGAGTCCTACAGGCAGAGATTCTAGTCCCTGAAGTACCACTCATTCGACAATCCTTGTGAAGGCCTTCACCCAACTCAGAGAACTCCTCATTAAATGGCTCCAACCAAAATGCAAACTAGTCCCACAGATCAACATATTTGCAATGGAGAAATTCATCAACATCCTTTCTAAAGATGTGTAGCTTTGGGTAAAAGAACACCAACCAGAAAGTGGGGGAAAAACTGTTTCTTTGGCTGAGGAGTATGAGATGGCCAGACACAGCAGCAGTGAAGTAACAGCTAAGGAATGTTAAGGCCCTCTTTTTTCCCCAATTTAAATGAGAACTGCACTGAAACTGTAAGTCATTTTTCCCAGTAGATGCTAGTTTTTAAGTACTGGTTCAAATTGTTTTTTATTGTTGCATCCATATGGACCTATTAGTAACCTCAGTGGGTGTTTCTGACTTACACTTTGGTGCTAAGTGCCATTTTAGAACTGAATGATGTAGTTTATGTCCCACTCACTCAGAGTTCTATAATTTTATTATTATTATTATTTTATTATTATTTTATTTTATTTTAGTCTTTGGTAACTGGGTAAGACCCACTAGGCTCAAATGCCTGTTTTCAGGGATGACCTGGAAGCACTGGGTGGTTAAGTGACTTGCTCAGAGTCACACAGTATGCAAGTGGAGGTTGTGTGAATTAAACTCAGGTCTGGTCTGTGGGATGTATCAAGCTCGTTCACACCTCATTCCTCTAACCTCTAGGCTATACTGCCAGGCTATACAATAGAACATGGATGCATTGTGCCAACAATAGAGGAAAAGAACAGTGTCATAAACTACATCATACAGTTCTAAAATGTTTTTTACAAGTAGCATGTGAATCAGAAACATCCCCTAGGATAATTGAAATAATTGTACTTGTATTTATAATGTACAGTAAATTAATCTGTACTGCATTGTCTGTGTTTTGTTATATGTAAACTGTCAGTCATGACTGAAAAAGGGCTGTGCTCGGTTCACTTCCTGGTAAAAAAAAAAGCATATCACATGACAGCAATAACATAATTTGAACCAGTATTTATAAATAGCCTCTACTGGGGAAAAGTGACTTATAGACTCAGCACAGTTCTCCTTTAACTCCATGTCAGATAAGCACTCTGATGGGGATAACAAATCTGCACCCAAAGACTTTATTTGCTATAACTATAATGAGCCAGGCCATATTGCAAGAAACTGCCATAAAAATAACACTGGAGTAAATCTAGCCTTAGCAAATTGGGGTAAGTATTTAACAGATGTCATGGTGGGAGAAAAGACTTTTAAAGGCCTTATAGATTTAGGAAGCAGGCAGACCTTGGTGAATGTTGAAGTTCTGGGAAAAGACTATGCAAAAAGACCAGGTAATGGGGTCATCTGCATCCATGGAGACACTCCATTCTATCTCTACCACCCAAGTGACTCTGAACATTAATGGTGTGTCACACCCAAAAAAAGTGGGGGTAGTACCAAAGTTACCTGAACCTGTTATTACAGGAAATTACTTTCCAGAATTTGCTAAGTTAATCACAGAGAGAGTAAACCGTGCTGTTTCAGCAGCTGTGATAACAAAAGCACAGGCAAAGAATATCTCAGAGGTTGGGGACTATTTTCCTTTTGGTGACTTTAATTTTGACTTGTTTGAGCCATGCTCCAGTATCCAGAAGTCCAGGAAATTAAAAAGACACCTGAAAAACACAGTAGCAACAAAAGACGATGGACATAGGGGGTTAATATATGAAAATGCTGAAACTAAACTGATAACTGATTGTGATTTTGTTTCTTGCCAAACTAACAATAGAAACATAGAGACAAAGAATTTGATGGCAGATAAGGTCTGCTTGGCTTTCCTAGTCTGCCCATGTTTCTCTCCAAGGTTATTTTAAGCAGCTTGGGGTGAAACAAAAACAAGGTGTACCAATGTTTAAAAATGTAATGGGCTACTGCACAGAGTTTGGGTTCATCCTCAGACCAAGGAACAGATACAACAATTGGTCATGCTAAAGAAGTACAGGATAGTCCTACGGCTGATCACTTGGGGAAGGACCACACCCTTGCCAGATTGTTGTACATAATTCACTGGCCTGGGATTCAGGAATTCATGAGGATGTTAGTACCTATTGCAGTTCTTGTGCTGAATATCAGAAAGTACAGTAGCCCTAGTCACTTAAAAAGATAAGGTGCCCCTGGTGCCCCTACCCTTCATAAATGTGCTTCTTGAGAGAATTGCAATGGATGTGGTTGGCCCCTTAGACAAATGTAAAAAGTGAAATTGATTCATTTTGATAGTACGTGACTATGCTACTCGATACACAGAGGCCATTCCAATGCATTCTGTCACACCCCAAATGTGGTGGCAGAGCTTGCCAAAAGATTCAGTAGAGTGTGCACACCTAAAGGGATTATTACTGATCAGGGTGGTAATTTTGGTGCTGTATTGCTGAAGGAGCTGTAATGACTACTAGGTAGTACTGCTATCAGAACCTTCTGTTATCTGGGTTCTTGGTTGTGCACTACCTGAGGAGAGAACAAAGGTGAGGAGTAGTTGCCATCTGTTTTAGATCTGAGCTAAAACTGGTGGGGAACCCAGTGGGGGATACCTTGTTGTCTGAATGCATGGCCATGCGTGGGGGTTTGGGTGCAGATTGCAGAATCCTCCTTATGTAGCATCCTCCAGGTTGCAAGGGGGAGTTTCTGCAGGAAATCATGACTTTCATTACCGACTGAGTGCTGGAGTCAATGAGGTGGCTTATCTTTGGTAATTTCAATGCTTGGGTCAGTTATGAATGATTGCAGTTTGGTCAAGATTTCCATCAGAGTATGGAATGTCTGGGCCTCATGGTTTTGTGACTCATCAACATCACCATGTCTTGGACTTTGTATTCTCACTGGGATTTGAGATTGATAACTTCAAGATTGATCCATTCAGTTGGTCAGATCACTGCACTATCAGGTTTAGTTTCAGGGCCCCCCCTTGTAGTCCATCCTCTGTGGAGGTGGTTCAGTTCCACCCTTTTAGAGGGCTTTAGCCAGAAGGACTTTCAGCAGTTCTGAACACTTCAGAAGTGCTGTCAGCATGCTTTGGGGTGTGGAGGTGGCTGTGGCAGCCTATAACAAGGCTGCCACAGTGGCCTTTGAACTTGCAGCACCAGTTCATGTATGCCCTCTAGTGTCATGCCTCAGCTCACCATGGTTTGACAGTGAGCTGAAGGGGTTGAACATCAGGGGGTGAAGGTTAGAGCATTGTTGGAGAAGGTCCAGCCCCCCGGAGGATAAACTGGTTTGATGTCTCACTATGATGAATATCAGAAGGTGGTCACCCAAAAAAAGGTAGAATTTCTGTCTAGAGAGATTGCTGCTGGGAAGAACTTATCTGCTTAGCTCTTTCAAAATGTAGATAGGCTTCATCTGGCCTGTCTGGAGCATGTGAGAGCATTTACACTTGTGAAATGTGAGGAATTTGCTTGGTTCTTCTTGGACAGGGTGTCCTCCATTAGGACTGAGATCACTCCAAGTGGGCTGATATAGCCCAGCAGAGTTAAGCCTTTGATTCAAGAATGTAGTAAATAATCTTGGGGGAGTTTCAACCAGTGACAATGGACAAGGTGTGTTAGGTGATCGCAGAGCTGCAGTCAACATTTTGTAACCTGGATCCAGGTCTGATGCAACTACTTGTGAGTTGTGCCAGACATCTAGGTCTGATGTTCGCTGAAATTGTCTAGTGCTTCTTGTCTAAGGTGGTGTTCTCCGTGGCACTGAAAAGTACATTGGTGAAACCTCTTCTGAAGAAGCCATCTTTGAACGTGGACATCCTGGCAAATTACTGACCCATCTCTAACCTCCTCTTTTTGGGAAAGGTTTTTGAGATGGTAGTTGAGCTTCAATCTGAAGTACACCTCATGGTCTTTGACATCTATGAACCTCTCCAGACTGGGTTTAGGTTCAAGCATAGCACAGAAATTTCACTAGTTAGAGTGCACAATGATCTTGTGAGGGCGAAAGATCCAGGAGAATGTTCAATTCTCATCCTCCTTGATCTCTTATCAGTGTTGGACACTGAACCATGTGCTGCTTGTGGACTAGCTCAGGGAGTATGCATGACTTGCTGGCATATTCATCTGCTGATCTGAGTCCTATCTTAAGGACAGGACCTAGAGGTTAGTGTTGAGAATGTTTTCCTCATGCTTGTTGGCTCGGCCCTGTGGCATACCCCATGATTTGGTTCTGTTGCCCAAGTTATTCATGGTGTATATGCTGGTTCTGGGTAAGATCATTAGGCAATATGGGCTTGGGTTTCATTGCTATGCTGATGATAACCAGCTCTACATGTCCTTTGCACCTGGGGCACCCGGTAGGGTTGATGTACTTAACAAATGCCTGGCCAAGATAGAAACCTGGATGTCATTTAACTGGCTGAGACTGAACTCAGAGAAAACTGAGGTTCTAGTGACTGAACCGGATCATGGGGGAGAGGAGTGGCAGCAGGCGAGAGGGAGACCAGGCTTTGGCTTGGCCTCTTTAGGCTATTAGCTGCCACAAAGGTGAAAAATCTGGGAGTTGTTCTAGATGAGGGGCTGACACTTTAGGCTCAGGTGTCAGCAGTAGTCCAGAATAGCTTTTTCCATCTGCAGAACATCAGCCAGATTAAATCCCTTTTCCCTCCTGGCAATCTGATCACACTACCACATGCGTTCATGACTTCAAGACTTGACAACTGCAATGCTCTTTACCTTGGAGTCAATGGAGGTATGCTGCAGCACCTGCAGCTGTTGCAGAATGCAGCTCCTTGGTTGCCAATGGGCCTTTCAAGGCCATGTTGTGTCTCCCCAGTGCTGCATGATCTACACTGGCTGCCAGTAAAGTGACATATCTCCTTTAAAGTGGGACTTCTAACTTATAAGGCCATACAGGGGATGGGCCTGGGCTACCTGGAGAAGCTCCTGTACCCTCACATACCTGTGTGCCCTCACCGCTCCACAGAGGATGACCTCCTGGTAGTTCCTAGGACAAGGTTGAAAACCTCAGGGGACTGGGCTTTTGAGGTAGCAGCTCCAGCCCTCTGGAACTCCTTGCCCAGAACTTTGAAGGAGGCCCCCTCAATGGAAGCCTTTAAGTGGGGTTCAAAAACCTTCCTATTTGTGAAAGCATATCCAGTAACACTGTTGTCATTCTTTACAGAATAATTTTCACTATTTAGCAATTTATTTATTGAAGTATTTTTTCATTTTGATAATTTTAGTTGGATGTGCAACTTGGTAATGCATTTTGATATTGCTACTCTGTATATTATTGTAAAGGCACCCTGAGCCACTGAGGAAGGGCACCACATATAAAGACTACTACTACTTAACATCTTCAGACTGATGGCCTTGTTGAGTGTTTCAATCAAACTCTAAAAGCATGTTGAAAAGGTTTGTGAAAGGTGAAGTGAATGGCTGGGACCAATACATACATATCTGCTTTTTGCTTACAGAGAAGTACCACAAACATCAATAGGTTTTTCACTCTTTGACATGTTGTTGTATAGCAGACAACCTAGAGGGTCAATAGATGTAATAAAAGATACATGGGATGATGACCTCACTCAGAAAGAATCTATTACATCTTATATGTGTGCACAGAGAAAGAAACTGGAAAAATATGTTGAAATTGCCCACAATAAACAGGAAGAAGTCCAAAACAGCAGAAGGTGTATTATGACCATGGAGCAAACGAAAATGTTTTTGAGCCTGTGAAAAGGTCTTGTTACTGTTATCCACCATAGAAAACAAACTGTTAATAAAACAGCAAAGGCCTTATAAAGTGGTTAGATGTATTAAATTAGCCATGAGACTGAGACTCCTGATAGGAAAAATCCTAGCAAGATATACCATGCTAACCTCCTGAGAAAAATGGGTTGAAAAAACACCAAAGGTTGCTTTGTTAGTATTATCAGAAACTGCCCAAGAAGACATTGATGTCACTTATGACAGACTAGTACACACTGTAACTTCTGATGCTGTAAAGGCAAATGTTTCCTTAATTAGAGAACAAACCACAGAAATTTGCAACTTGATAATGACATTTCAAAGTACCTTAACCACAGTACAAGGCTGAGAAAAATGGGTCAATCACATGATAGTTACAGAGAATGCTTACCCTATCAGACAAAAGACATACAGAATACCAAAGCAGTTAAGAGCAGGTGTAGTTAAGAAAATACAAAAAAATGAAACAGTTGGGTATTACTGAAGAACTGAGAAGTGACTGATCATTACTAATGGTGACTGTAAATAAAAAAGAAGGGGGTATAGGAATCTGCCTTGATTTTATAAAACTTAATCAAGTGTTTGTATTTCACAGATATTCTGTGCCCAGAATAGTTGAGTTGGTAGACACATTGGAAAGAGCCAACTACATTAGTACCCTTAATCTCACCAAGGGTTACTGGCAAATTCTCCTAGCTAAAGAATCCTGAGACAAAATGGCATTTTCCACTCCAGCTGGATTCTATCAGTTCACCACCAAAAAGTTTGGTTTACATGACATGCCTGCTACATTCCAATGGTACATGGATGTAATTCTAGCCACTTACACTGGTTACTGTGCTGCTTACCTGGATGATGTCATTGTGTACAGACCAGACTGGAAATGCCACGTGGAACACCGACAAATAGTTATCCAATCTATCAAACATGCAGGTCTGATCATTAATCTTACCAAGTGTGCATTAGGCATGCAGAAAACCAACTATTTGTGTTATATTTTGGAAAACAGAGAAGTAAAGCCAGAGCTATCCAAGATAGAAGCTGTAGCTATCAGGCCTGTCCCCAAAACAAAAAAAAACATGTCAGGTCATTTTTAGGTCTGGCTGGATACTACCAGAGATCTGTTACCAACTTTTCCCAGTTGGCTACTCCCCTCACCGAACTTATAAAAAAAGGTACCCAAATAATGTAAAATGGTCCTTAGAGTGTGATGAGGCTTTTCAAGACAATAAGGCTGCATTATGTTCAGCCCCTGTTTTAAGAAGTCCAGACTTAGAGAAATAATTTCTGTTACAGGTAGATGTATCAGAGGTGGCCTAGGTGTAGTCCTGAGTCAGAATATAGATGGGAATGAATGTCCCATTCTGTATGTGAGTAGAAAATTGCACAACAGAGAGAAAAAGCACTCCACTATTGAAACAAATTACTTGCTGCAAAATGGGCAATAGAGTCCCTTCACTTTTATCTGCTAGGAGATGATTTTGTAGTTATAATAACAGATAATAATCTGTCTCTTTCTCTCTCTCTCTCTCTCTCTCTCTCTCTTTCTCGGCTGAATCAAATGAAAGATACAAATCTCAGAATCGCAAGGTGGGTTCTGGCACTACAGCCATTTATATTCAGAGTGATGTACAAATATGGAAAAGAGAATGTCAGTGCTTATTTTTTGTCAAGATATGTTCAGGAGCTGAGAATTCAGAAGGTAGAAAAAAATGTGTGTGCTGAATTGAATTGTTTGCTGTAAAAAGTGTAGTGGAAAAAGGGATACTGCATATGCAAATGTTATAAGGTAATGTTAAAAGAGAAACAAAAGAAGTAGTGCTGTGCAGAATATTCAAATGCAAGGGTAATGAAATTCTGTGGCATTTTAAAAATTCCACTGAAATTCACCCAAATTTCACCAGAAACAAAATGGCAGAATTCAGTGACATAAAAATGCATACGTTTTTCCATAACATTTCACAGGAATTTTGCGGATTTCAATGTTTTCTGCAAAAAATGGTTGCAGAATGATCTTCCACAGAAAAAAATTGCTCTATGGAATATAACTCTGTGGATCACAGCAGGTGGAATTTTGCAGAAGAACCAACAAAATTCCAGTGGAAATTCCACCAGCGGAATGGTCATTCCACATTAATTTTGCTGGTGGAATTCCACATTCTACATAGCACTAGAAAGAAGGTTTCGGAAGCCTGTACTAACCTGTATTTTTTAAGAAAAAAAAAACAAATTCCCTCTTAAAGAGGGTTATGTGTTAAAGGGTTGGGTAAGACCCTGTCACATCTGTTATGCAGAGAGAGTTAAAAGTAATGATCTAGTTTACCTTCTCCCATTTTTCCACTTCTCTGTCTCTTGCCTGCCTGACTACACAATCAAATTGTTCTCATGGCACCTAGGAATTAATGAGGCCCGGTAATGTAGGTGGAGGGCCTTACAGCCCCTGAAAGGTCCAGTACTTCCTAATACCACCCACCCTGGAGGGTATTATTGTGCTTAGAAAATGGCTTGTAAGTAACATTTTCAAGAATTAAAAAAAAAAAAACTTGTATAATAAAAAAAACAAAATATCAATTTTTCTTGCAAAGTAGTCCCTGTAGTGTGCTATTCTTGTCAGTTAGTACACGCTGTGTGACTGAGATGCATGGCTGGCCCATGGTTTCTTGGGAGTTGTAGTCCAATGTCACAGCCAGCAGTGCACCCATTCTTTCTAGCCTGATTTGATTTATCCCTGGCACTGCTGTTCTGAGATACCTTTCTGCAATATTTATGTAATGTCCCCCACAGCATGTCCCCCCCTTTCAGTTCCAAGAAATGATTTTTGGGAGCCGGGAATGTATTGAGGAGCTACTGTGTGCTGGATGGAACAGGCCATGCTGCTTTTGGTCATACGGGTCATGGTCACTCAGAAATCAGGATTCGAGAGTGGAGGTGGACATAGGCAGCAGCATTTATACCAGCAATTATAAGAAGGTATTTTAGTAACAGGAAAAAGTGCTGAAACCAGTGGATTTAAATGTTTGTGAATGAGTGGCGAGGGGAGGTAGTGATCAGCATGATTGAAGTGAAAAGCCATGGTGGGACTTTGTTAACTTCAGCTCCCCAGGCATTAAGACACTTTGCTGGCTTACTTTAATACTTCATCGGCCAGCTTTTGTGGGAGTAGGAGCCATGAGTACCTCTGTCCTGACTTAGCAGTATTCTGTGACTGAAAAGTTGGAATTTATTTTAAGAACATGTTTTTCTGTTTGTTTTTTAAGTAATGATTTGGCTACAGGGTGTGTGGTGGAGGTGCATTCTCGCAGGTGGGTGGGGGGACGGCATCCCTTACATGCCCGCTAAGCAGGAGAAAAAATGTCAGTTGGACAGTCTGAATATTCAGAGTGCCCAATGATACCCTAAGTAATGGGGCACCATGAATTGGCACTTGTTTTTTATAGAGCTTTATTGAAAAATAAATGCATGCTGAGCATGGCTTTTAGCCAGTCAGCATGCTTTATTTTTCAAGGCCCTTTTCTAATTTCTTATAAATGATATGCAAACATTGGAAAATTACTTGATTCAAGAACAGGTTAGACAATAATACTTTTTATAAGTTTTCTGGCTTCTGCTTAGAACCAGTTCTAATTTCAGTGGGAAATGATTCCGCCAGTACTACATGAAATGGTCAATATTTAGAAAACTGACAGTCAAGTTTTTGTATGCATCAAAAATTGAGTGACAGTGCATTTTGATGTCTAAAGAAAAGATATTTGCTAAACTCATTAGTGCAAATTTACCTCAGCATCTGGTGCCAAGCCTTTGAGAATATTACCTTTCCCATAAGGTCCACTCTGATCATTTTGGGTAAAGTAGGACTGTATCGTAGGACCTCCAATAATCATCTCCCCCTCCCACAGACTTATGCCAATAATTTGCCCAGAGAAGCTGCAATATCTATTTCTTGTCCAGTGTTAAATAAAATAAGGAGTGATACCCTCATGAACAGATGTGAGGTAAAGGTTGTCTCTCTCATACTGAAAGCAATAAAAAGGATCTAGCATACCGTGCCAGCATGGCTTTTAACTGAGATGTGATTTAATTGGTTTCTCTGGAAATGTAAGAGACTTGGCTATTGGTCTCTGGTGCTTTACCATTTTGCACAAATCCTCAGGAAATAATTTCTTCAGAAGAGAATTTTTTTTTTATTTTAAATCTTTCTAACTGGAGGTAATTTAATCTTACCCCAGAGTACTTCTAAGAATGCACATGAAGGTGAGATTTCTGAATCTTACGATAATGACTAAAATTCTTTATAAATCTGTGCAAAATAAGTGCCAGCTTCCACCCTAGATACACATAAAGCTCACTGTTAAGATACCCAATTTCTTTCAGTGTGCCTACTGTATGCTACTGTCTGCAGTTTAGCTGCACCTCAAAAGGGGTGATGGTGGTGCACACAAGATTGGGGTCTTGCACTAGTAAGCACTTCTGTTATTGTGTTGGGTACTGTACTAAGACTTTATTTCTGATTTCCAGTTGCCATTATCTTATCTTGTGCTAAAACCCCTGTTTAGATAACAGGTGATCACGTGAGTGTATGTGTATCTATTTACCGTACAGTACATGTACTTTAAAATATACATATTTCTGTCTCTCTTTCACTCTCTCTCTGTCACTCTGTGTATGTAATGGCCTAACTCATACTATGCCATACATTTTCATGAGTGAAGTGGCAGGACCATACCTCATGGGAGGCAGAGCCATGAGTGAGTCATTATATAAGTCCTTCCCCCTCTCAAGTGATGATATGTGACCTATTCTGAGCCATGTTATTGTATCTTCTATTTACACAATGCAGTTTATATCATTTCTAAATGAGTGCTGATTATGAATATTTGACTGTCTCTGTTTGACTTCACTACTCTGTTTTTTTTTCTTTTTTTTTTCTTTAGTTTTTGTTGACCCGGTAAGTACACTAGACAAATCCTGCCTATTTTCAGGTTTGACCTGGGAAGGGGAGGGGATACAGATAAATGCCAACTGGCCTTGAACCAGATTAAGCTGTTGGTGGTATTTTTCTTGAATGGAGGAAATTTGACCATTGCACTGGGGGATTTCCCCTGCTCTTTTCGAGAAGTGCCATGGGATCTTTAACATCCATCTGAACTACCACCAGAACAGGCAGATGGGACGGATTAATGTCTCATCTGAAAGACGGCACCTCAGGAGTGCAGCACCCCCCCCTCATGCTGCATTACAGTATCAGTATTGGGATATTAACCCAAGTGCCTGGTGTGGGGATAGAACCCACAGCCTACTGATCTCCCAGCCTGAGAAGCGAGTGTGCTACCTGCTGAGCCACTGAGTGCAGCAGAGGCTATTGTTATGTTATCGGGTATTATTCAAGCCACTCTCCCATTAAGGGTTAATTCCTTTGTGACTTACAGTATGTAAAATGGAGATCAATGTCTAAAATGGAGATAAATGATTTATCTTTTTTAAAATTCTTCACTAGCTAAACTGACTTATCTGTAAGGTTTGACTATCAATAACATTGTATAAATTATATTTTTGGTTATGACATAGTAGCGGGGAGAATGAATGGAGAGAATCGAACCATGTACTCACACAGTTGACTTGTCAGCAACATTTCTTCTCTCAGCTGACCTGTCATCACTTATACAAAAAACATCAAATTTGTAACCAGAATTGATTTGGGACCAGCTGTTCTAGGTAAATACTTGCAAGACAATGGCAAACATTACAGGTTAACATTCTGATGGTGTCACGACAACCAGGACAATTAACAACCACAGACAAATGTGCAGAAAAAAGGTTGAAGTACACTTTTGAAGCAGAAATAGTATAGGTGCAAAACATTATAGAAAAAAAAATGCTCATAATGCTAATAAATTGTGTACATCGGTGCATATACCAGTATAGAAATCCAGACTAGTGTATATATATAAATAAAATATGTCATGGGGCATGGCTGTACGGAAAATATAAGATTAACTTGTATTATCAGAACCTGCTGACCACACTTTTGGCTATTCCACTCATGGGGTCATCAGGGTCTGAAAGCATTCATGAAAATAAATCTGATTATTTTCAGTGCAGCTATGACATAGCCCATAGAAATATATATATTTATAATATTCTGTTTTTTTACTCCACCAGAGGAGATAAAATGGTGATATACTATAACAGGTAACATCATTGTTGCAGATGCATCTAATGCCAGGATATCATGCTTTCTTTGCTGTTAGGTAGGTCACAACTGATAACTTGAAGATTACTTAGATTACAAGTGAATACTGAATGAATCAGACTAGACATCTGAAATGGGCATCTAACAAAATGGAATCATGGGAGTTGGCTGGTGCCAGCTTTATTGAGACTCCAAAGATCAAAACTAAGACAAAAATGAGCTATGCTGGCACTCGTGAGGTCATAGCACAGTTTGCATTTCATTTGCACCCACCCTTTTGAAAATCTGCTCCTTGATTTTTCACTTAGAATTTCCTAGGTTCCTATACCTATAAATAAATAAAAATAGTTTATGTCTAATTAAATATTCATAAGTCTACCGAGGGTCCTGACTGGCAATGCAGGTTTGTCATTAATGTCTTAGAGATGACCAGTCTAGCTACAAACTAATGCTTTGTGGCTGCTAATGTCTTATTTATTTAGTTTTTGTTGACCTGGTAAGTACACTAGACAAATCCTTCCTATTTTCAGGCACAACCCAGGGAAGGGGCATACAAAAGAATGCCAACTGACCTTGAACCAGATTAAGCTGTTGGTGGTATTTTTAGTGAATGAGGGAAATTTGGCCAGGACACCAGGGAATTTCCCCTACTCTTTTCGATAAGTGCCATGGGATCTTTAACATCCACCTGAACTACCACCAATCCAGCCAGATGGGACCTCAGTTTAATGTCTCATCCAAGAGATGGCACCTCAGAAGTGCAGCACCCCTCTCATGCTGCACTACAGTGTCAGTACTGGGATATTAACCCAAGTGCCAGATGTGGGAACTGAACCCACAGTCCTCTGATCTTCCAGCCTCAGAGGTGAGTGTGCTACCTACTGAGCCACTGACACTGACTAAACTGTGAGACATACCTGTGCCTCATTGCTCAGTTGGCAAAAGTAAGTTAAACAAACTCTATAGTAACAATAACAACCTCAAAGCTGGTAATTTGCTTGGATTAATGATGGCTAGAGGGAGGGGACTCTTTTTTGTGCATCAGGCCACTCTTCTTCCAAACCAGTTGTTAATCTCTTGTAAATGATTGGCTTCTTGGTTGTTACTGCTTAAACAAATTCAGTTGAGTTAGCTTTTTTTAAAGTGAGGTCCCATTTTTTCCCAAAGGTTGTGGCACTTATTTACTTATTTCAGAAAGGCACAGTTGGATTTTGGAGGCAGAATAGTACAGTTATTACAGATTGGAACTGCAAAGAAGGAAGTCCAGGCCCACATCCTACTACAGCCAATTACTGACTGTGTGACCATGACAAAGTCTATTAACCTGTGCTTCAGTCCTCCCAGCTGTAATTATTTGATAGGCTTACATAGGTGTCATTTGTCAGGGAGTGAGGTGACAAACACAAGGCAATCTGCGCTCAGTGGCAAAAACACTTTAAAGTTATTGTTCCCTCAACCTATTTTCTGTATACCTGCACAGCGTGTAAGCATAAACAATTCTCTCTCTTGCATCCCCTAATTTCATCCTAATTTAAATATAAATGATGTTACATCACTCTGATTTTCCCTGGTGTGTGAAAATCTGTTTCACTCCATTGTAAAGGTCATGACCCCACTCATGCCAGGCATCATGGGAGCTGATGATGTGTACTTGTACAAGCCAGCAGAAGTTATAATATCAGTCAGTTCTGTTACATATCTTGTATAGTTCCTGTATTCTCTAAAAACATTTTTTTCCTAACTCAGATACACTTTAAACTACAAAAAACAGGAGAAAACTTACTATACCTTGACCAGTGTCATGGCCAGCATAAGACAAGAACTTAGAGACTGCAGAGGACAGCAACAGTACTGACTGATACAGTATAACCTCAGCAAGATTTAGCAATAAAACATCATAAAATTACAGGATGCCTAACATGAATAGGGTCATAACATTTGCAATGAAGTCAAACAGGTTTTCACACCACACTTAAGTAACTTCATGTACATTTAAATCCTGATGAATTTGAAGGGTACAATAGAGGCAATCACTGTTCTTGCCTACAAACCACACAGATGTAAAGAGTAAAGGATAGCAAAGAGTAAAGGATAGCAAACATAATTGACTAGTGCACTCACTCAAGAACAGAGAAGCCAAGTGACAAATACAAGGACTTAAACAAGTAAAAGTCAAGTGACTAGACTAAAAAGACTAGACTAAAAGGATGTGGGGACCTTTCCTGTAACTGCTTATAATTAACTGTTTTCCCACTTCCTTTTGCAAACATGCATTTCAGAGTGTATAATTAATGATCATCTGCTCCTATAATAATGGAGAAACAATTGTCACAATATGTGTATAGATCAGGCTTAACTGCTGCAGTGAAGGTGAGGGCATAACAAGGGTACAAAAAGAGAAGTGGACTTCTTTCATTTACCCAAAATAGCCCAACTGGCATGCATCAACTAATTTTCAGTGGGGATATTCTTTAACCCAATCATATGACTGTCAAAACTGAAACACATTTCATCTCTCAACTGACCTCTCATCACTTACACAAACAAAAAAATCTAATTTGCAACCACAATTGATTTGGGATCAGCTGTACAAAGTAAACGCTCATAAGATTATGCCAAACATTATATGTTAACATTCTGATGGTGTCATGACAATCAGAACAATAAACAAACGTGGATTAGTCAAGTGGCTAGTGCTAGGAGTAAAGGATAGCAAACATAATTGACTAGTGCAATCACTCAAGAACAGAGAAGCCAAGTGACAAATACAAGGACTTAAACAAGTAAAAGTCAAGTGACTAGTTCAAGAACTCAAGTGCAGGGAATTCAGGTGACTAATGCAAGGACTGATGAACAGGGAAGTAAAGTACTGTCAAGCCACTAGTGCAAGGGCTGAAACACAGGGACGTCAAGTGGCTAGTGTAACAACTCAAACACTGGTAAGTCAAATAAGTAATTCATTGACTCAGGCAAACAGAAGTCAAGTGACTAGTGTAATAGAGGTGTGCGAACAAAAATGTCCACCAGTGGAATTTCCGTGAAAGTCGGAATTTTGCTTTCACGATAGTGCAGAAATTAAATTAGTAACTTTCACAGAAGTTCTGACTTTGAACAGCAGAACAAATGTATAAATTGCAGATTATTCTATTAAATTGCAGAGAAAAAAGTCAGCAGAACTCATAACTGAACTGTGGAATAATTACATGTATTGCAGAATGATTCATTAAACTGAGAAAAAAAATTCCTCAGAACTGTTATTCCACAGTTCATGTGTATTATTTCCCAGTTCAGCCAAAAAATTCCACAGAACAGGGCTAAAATCTGTCAAACACATTCGGAAGATTCCAATCTCGCCAATGGCGGCAGTTTGGAAAATTCTGTGAAATTTCCTAATTTTTGCAGAAGTTCCACAAAAGCGAAATTTGCAACTTTCACCCACCTCTAGCAAGGACTCAAGCACAGGATGATCAAGTCACTAGTGCAAGGGCTGCAGCACAGAAAGTCATGTCACTAGTGTAACAGTCTGAGCATAGGAACATCAAGTGACTAGTTCAAGGACTAAAGAACAGGGAAGATGTGACAAGAAAAAGGTTTGAAGTACAGAGAAGCCAAGTGACAGGTGTAAAGATTGCAGCACTAGAAAGTCACGTGACTAGTACAGGGATTTAAGCACATGGAAGTCATGTGACTAATCAGTGGCTCAACGGGTTGCAGACTCGCCTCTGAGGCCGGAAGATCAGAAGGCTGTGGGTTCTAGTCCCATGTCTGGCACTTGGGTTAAATTCCAATACTGACACTGTAGTGCAGCATGAGAGGGATGCTGCAATCCTGAGTTGCCATCTTTTGGATGAGATGTTAAACCGAGGTCCTATCTGCCTGTTCTGGTGGTTATTTAGGTGGACGTTAAAGATCCCATGGCACTTCTCAAAAACAGTAGGGGAATTTTGTTTTTATTAGCTATTCAAACATAACATCAATAACAGAACAAAAGAAAAAATCCAATAACACAAGAAAAATCTACAGAACATCTTGTGACAGGAATATCAGAATCAGTCACCCAGGGAAGACTTCTCCAAACATTTGCAATATACAATGCATTATGTAAAGATTTTTCCTGAAAATAAATACTTTGAATCTCTTTTGAAATACAACCATGACGACCCTCATAGGAGAGCAGTTTTTGCCATAGCATAAACAAACACCTGGCATTCCACACATACCATTTTATTACAGCAAATATTACATGCAACATAGTAGTAGTATCCCAATGAGACCAATCCCGACTAAACACCCCATAAATTAAAGTGTCATATGAGAGAGTACCAAGCAGAGACATGTCCCAGCAGTCAGCCAAGTAACTCCAAAAGGATCGAATATAAGAATAAGTGAAGAATAAATGTTGCATAGATTCCAATTCAACTAAAAATGTAGGTCTAGCACACTGCCTTTCAATCAAGGCTTTATGTTTTTGGTTTGCTTTCACACTTAATTTTTCATGACAGCAAAGCCATAACACATCCCAGTACTTAATAGGGATCCGTTCATTTCGAAGAAGTCCCAAGACATTAGAAACATAAGACTGAGGACATTGTGGAAAAGTACTAGGGTCAGTAAAATGTGATGCTATGACCTTGCATATAACAACTTTTCAGATTTATGAAACACATCCCCATGTAAAATACCCTATTGCTTCATTTGAACAAACATCTCCCTATAATACGATGGGGAATATAAAACAGATTTAAACACTTTCATAGTACCTGAAACCCAGTCGCCATACCATGTATGGAGTTTAGCACTCCACAATGCTATCCACCAAGTAGGAGTCTGATGACAGAGCGGGTGGAGATTCATAAACAAAAAATTAAGGAAAAAAAACAACACTGGGTTCACCATATTGAGACCCCCATCCAAGATCTTAAGATATAAGGTATTTTATTTGAGGGGGATTCAACCTACTCCCCCATATGGCCTGAAAGAACAATCTGTAGAAGACAGCATCTCTGTCTTTACGGAGAGGAAACACTTGACTCACATACAGAAAAAGTGCTAGAAGGTAAGTCCTAACTAAATAGGCACATTTTTGCTTCCCCATAGTATGCCTATTCCAGCTTTCCACCAATGCCCTCCCATCCCCTGCCCAAGCTTAAAATCCCAATTGAGGAGGTCTTGTCAGCCAGTATCAAAAGCAATCCCCAAAACCTTCAGAGGCCCATCCTGAACTGTGATACCAGCAACACAGGGATCAGGTGTTCCTACCCCTAGACATTTAATGGTACATTTAGATTTATTTAGTCACCCCAGAAGCAGCTCCATAATAGGAGCAAAAGTCAATAGCACGTATAACATCCTCAGAAGATTTAAGAACTAAACAAATGTCATCAGCATATGCAGCTGCTGTCTATGGGAGGTGATGCACGGAAGCCAAAACTGGAGTAAAAAAATGGACATCATTCAAGAGACACAGCAAGGGAGCTATACAAAAACCAAAAAGCAAAGGGCATAAGGGACAACCCCGATGAACCCTGAGATGCACCAGAATCATGGGCCCCAGGAAGCCATTTACCAATGGTTTCACAACAGCCAAACCATAAATATCCTGCAGCCAATGAATAAAAATGTCAGGAATGCCATAAAACCATAAGGTAAACCATAAAAAGTCATGATCAACCGAATCAAAAGCCTTCTGTTGATCGAGAGATACCACATAGCCATTAGTACCAGGGAAAGCCCCAGACTCAGAAACAATGTGCAACACCAACAATTGATCAGTAATCACCTTACCTGGAACCGAACAAGATTGAAACTGTGAAATAACAATAGATGCAACCTTGGACAGTCTACGAGCCAACATTTTCATCAAAATCTTAAAATCAACATTCAGAAGACAGATTGGCCTCCAATTTCCCAGATCTTCTCTGACACCCTTTTTATGCAAAAGAGTCAAAACTCCACATGTCATGTCTAAAGAGACCAACCCCGTGTCATACATATACAGTTGGTATAAACCATGGCCAGTTCATGAGAAATAACTGCAACAATTAATTTATAAAGTTCGGCTGGAAGGCTGTCCAGACCAGGAGCCTTCCCTTTAGGTAAGGCTAACACCATTTCTAGCACTTCAGCAGAGGAAATAGCCACAGTCAAGGCATCTACCACCTCACAAGGAAAAGTAGGAATATTCAACAAGCGAAAAAACAGAGAAAAATCCATCCAATTAGTGTTGGATTTATTAAACTGGCTTCTCAAATAATGGTAAACCACCCCTAGAATATCAGAGTGAGTTGTGACAGCTACCCCAGCAGAATCCTAAACAGCCATCATCTATTTTTTCTGAATCCATTCCCGACAACTAATAAAGGGGGCATATTGTATCCAACTTCCCATGGGTCCCAAACCATTGTTGCGTAGTAAGAGATGCCATTTGGCACTCATGAAACACCCTTATGGATTTCTGGACTTCTGCAATCTGACCCACAAAATCATGGCTTGTTGATTTTGCCAAACCCATCAAATGTTACAAATGCTTCTTATGTTGCTGGTACTTAACTTTTTCAGACTCCACCTTCCATCTACTCACTGACAGCAGCAATTTACGAAGATCAGATTTTAAACAATGCCACCAGAGAAAAGGGTTGTCAAACATCTCAAGCAAAGTTTTCTGACCACCTACAACATACACAATTTGGTTAATTATGAAGTCTTCTTTGAGAAGAAGAGTATTTAATTTCCAAATACCAGGTCCAGGAGACAACTCAGGAGATCCTATTATAACAGAAAGCCCTTATGGTCCGAATATTCCACTGAAGTGACTCTGGCAGTTGCAATAGAGATTCCCTTACCGACAAAAAAGATGTCAATTCGTGTGGCATACACACCTCTTTGAAAGGTAGGCATCCCCAGCTTATGAAGAACTTTATAGGCATCCACCAGAATTTCCAATTGTACCACGGAATTCAGAAAAGACATATCACAGAAAACTTTTTTAGTAGATGTATCAGCATCCCTATCCTGATATATAAGACCACAATTAAAATCCCCCCCCCCATATCACAAGTTGAGCTGAAAAAAGGAAAGGACGGATGGGAAGAAATACATCTACCCTCTCTGTCTTTGACTGAGGTGCATAGACATTAATAAGACTGTAGTAAGCAGCTTGACATTTAATGTCCAAAATTAAAACCCTCCCTGGGATTAAATCCACTAGTTGACGGAGTTGAATATGCAGGGTAGATAAAATCCCCACCCCAGTACAGAGACCCATGCCAAGGGACCAATAAGAGGGCCCCTTATACCACTCATTTTGAACCTGACATACCTCAACTGGTGTGTGTAGCCGGGTATCCTGCAAAAAAATAATGTCCGCAGCAGAGGACAGTAAATGAGAAAAAAAAACCTTCCCTCTTCCGATTATTTTTAATACTGTTGACATTTATTGTCAAGAGAGATAACCGTGTGTTCTGACACATCAAAGTGTTCAGGGAGGTTTATGAGTCTGTGATTTACCAGTACCCACTACCCTTTTGTTCTTCCCCTTAGTGGTGGCGGTGCCCTACTGGGATCCTACAATCTTATCACCAGCATCCCCCAATTCACTAGACTCTGAGTCAGATAAGGGCTCAATACAGTGGGAATCCTCTGAGGATATCTCAGAGTCATGCCCCACATCACACGAATCCTGAAAGAGAGGTTGGAACCTATTAGAAGTTTTGGTCTCAGAAGTTTTATGAACTTTCGAAGCAGGCTGTCTCCAGCTCCTATGCCTGGTCACTTGCTGTTCAAATTCTACAACAGGAACAGCTGGCGGATGGGGGGGGGATTGCAGCTGAAGAAATAAAAGGTTGTTCAGGCACAGGTAGGTCACCAGTAGAAGGCAGAGATACCACCTCGGGTAACTCCAGAGCCATATCCTCCACTGCAGCAACCTCTAAAGGTGGGTCCAAACAAAACTCGGGGGGCAAGGTAGGAGGATCAAAAGGGGGGGTCTAATGGTGGAACCAAATTGTGCTGAGACTGCAAAACAGTGTCACACACCTTCACATGTTCCCTTTGAGCCACAGCTAACAACAGCCATTGTTCTTCAAGGTCTCCTGACCCTGATTTAACAAATGCAGCCTGAGCACAAGTCATGTTGGAGTGCCCAGAAAGACCATAAATATTACAACAAATTTATTCCATACATTGTGAATAAATGTGACCCAATTTCCCACATAGGGAACAGCGGACCTTATCGCAAGCATTACTGATATGTCCAGGGCACCACACTTGTAGCACATTTTGGGCTGCCCAGGATAGAATAAGACCCCTCTGTCCCCCCCCCCAGAAAAAAGGAGTTGGGCAAATGTTGTAGAGAACCATCAACCTCAGTCAGATGTACCTGAACCTTCCAACCCCCAGTCCATATATTTTCAGCATCAAAGATGGCATTGGGGGGACCCAGCACAGTACAGCGTCACTTCAATCAATAAATTAAATCATTAACACTAACCCCTTCACTGCGAAACAGTATAGTGACAGATTTCTGGGCAGGCTTGGTCAGGGAAACTACATCAAAAGGGACCCACAAAGGAGTATTCTTAATTTTGTGGTACCTCAACCAGAAAGCTTCCAAACCACTCTATAACTTAAAACTCATGTCAAAGGAGCATTCCTCAGACACGTGTATCAAAACATATAGTTCTGCAGCATTAATGTGTAAACTTGTTTTTAGTAACACTTTCCCCACATGCTCCCTACTAGGGTAAACATCAAATCTCCCTTATAGATAATGAGGATAGCATTGTGTCTCTTAGTGAGCAAAACCTTTTTCTGAAAAAAGGAGGCATAAGTCTTGGGACGAGGCCCACCATCTTCTTCATGAGATGAATCAGGACCTCCAGTGTCTCCCTTTAAAGGCAAACAAACAGTAACAGGACCGGAGTCTACAAGATGCCAAAGTGGTTGTTGATGTCCTCCCCAAGCACTCAAAAGAGGCATATGTTCAAAATTCAGGGCAGGGTTAGAATTATGCTCCAAATCAGTCTCAAGAGCTTCTTCCAAAAGGATACCTGTAGCCCCACTAGAGTCTCGAGACACCAATCAGCCGACTTTAGGCAGTCCTTCACTCAGCCAAGCCCCAGGAATATGAACTGGTGCAAAACCTGATGTCCATTGTTGTGAAGCAGGTTTATTTCACCCAGCCAGCTGCACGCTAAGACTTCTCCACAGACCATGGCTCCATATCACCCATCTCCGAATCTGCCCATGCTCACCGCAAAGCAGCAGATTTAGCAAGGATTTGTTCAGGAGATTTTTTGCCAAAAACAAAAAACAGAAGCCTTATCCTGCATCTTGGACTCAGCTTGAAAGATCTCAGATGGACCCTGGAGAGAACGCCGAGTTGATCGCCCGACACACCCATTAGGGGAGTATTTTGGTGTGGCACTTGACAACTCCTGCCAGACACCAGGGAGACACTCAGGCTACCAACAGGAATGCAACTCGAGTCAGAAGAAACTGAAATGGTATTCTGGTCATCAGATACAGAAACGGCAGCAGGGAGAGTAACAGGCAAGGCAACAAAACTTGCAAGAGGAGAGGTCGGAGCCTCCAATACCTCCGTAGAATGGTATCAGAAATCAGGTCCTAAGACAAGAGCAGAAGATGCTACAAGAGCACTGGAAACCAGAGCTCCTTTAGGACCACCAACAACCTGATCTAATCACACCTCTGCATCAAAAAAAGTATCAGCTTTGCTCAGGTCTCCTGGTAGGGTGCAGCCAGCACTCCAGGCTCCTGCACATCCACCTCCATCATGAGTCAGATAGAGACTGACACCAGAACAAAACAGCAACTCCCCCTACTGTCAGAGTTGGGGAATTTCTTCTGTGTCCTGGCCAAATTTCCCCCATTCACTAAAAATGCCACCAATAGCTTAATCTGGTACAATTTCAGTTGGTTACCATCTGTATTGCCCCGATCGCCCCTGAAAAAGGGACTTCTAGTCTCAGTGGGCTTACCGGGTCAACCAAATTCAATAAATAAATAAATAATTCATCGACTCAAGCAAAGGGAAGTCAAGTGACTACTGCAAGGACTGATGCACAGGGAATTCCCATGACTAGAACAAGGACTCACATACAGAGAATTAAACTGAGTAACTAGTGCAAGTTCTCAAGCACAGGTTAGTCAATTGACTAGTGCTAGGACAGAGGCACATGAAAGTCACATGACTAGTGCATGGATTCAAGCAATGGGAAGTCAAGTAAGTTTGGCAAGAACTAAAGAACAGGTAAAAAAGCCATATGGATAGTGCAAGGGCTGAAGCAAAGAGAAGTCAAGCCACTAGTGAAAAAAATACTCAAGCACAAGAAAGTCTCATGACTAGTTCATAGACTCAAGTGCAGGATAGTCAAGTCACTAGTGCAAGGACCGAAGCCACAGAGAAGTAAAGTGACTAGTTTAACAACTTAGCCACAGAGCAGTCAAGTCTCTAATACAAAGGCTGAAACACAGGAAAGTCTAGTGATTAGCATAACAACTCAAGCACTGAGAAGTCAAGCCACTCATGCAAGGCCTGAAAAACAAATAAGTCAAGTGATTAGTTTAACAACTGAGGCACAGGGAGGTCAAGTGGCTAGTGCAAGGACTCAAGCACTGGGAAGTCAAGTCACCAGTACCAGGCAAAACTGTGACCCATCGGATGGGGCGTTCGTGTAATCTTTGATTCAGTAGATGAATTTAAAAATGCATAGGATAGGCATATGGGCACCCTAGTGACAGGAAAGAGATCAGAGCCAGAGATCAAGTAGGGTCTGTGGTTTCTGCAGCAGGCAGAAATAAGCATTTGTCAATGCCGAATGTCTCGTTGGCACTGGCATAGGTAGTGTAGGAGTTAAAGATGCATAATAGGAATGGCAGTGAAGTATAAAACTGACGCTAACCTCACCCCCACCCTGCAGAGACTGACAGGTGTTGGGGTGTGCCTTTGGGTCGTCAGCTATAACGCTCATGCCATTTCACCTCCCCTAACCTGTAGACAATGACAAGTGTAGTGGTGTACTTTGGGGTCTTTCGGCCTTATACTTACCCCATTCCATAAGGAACTACGTTGAGATGGGTGCAGTATAGGAGAACGGGGTGAACTTTGGGGATGAACACTCCAAGGCACACCTCGATGCCTGTCACTGGCTGCAGGGTGGGAGTGGAATGGTGTGAGCATTACAGCTGATGAACCCAAGTCACACCCCTGATACCTGTCAGTCTCTACAGGGTGGGGTGTTACAGTTGGAAACCCTAACACCATAGGCATTTGTTGGTATTTTCACTCCAAATTTTCAACATCGGCTTTTTGTGACCCCACCTCATGAACAGCGTCGCTATCAGTCTGTTAGCCAAAAGGTGATTTTGCACAGCGACTGCGCTATTTGGTGCCACAGGTAAGAAAACACATTTTGGGCAGGATGTGAAAAATTACAACTGTATTGTTCATGAGAAGGTGTAAAAAAATGGCAATGCTGAGAATCTGGAGTGAAAATATGAAAAACTGAAGTCATGAGCATGCATAGAAACTGTGCAACGCACGTCCGTAACACAATTATTTTTTGAATTTTTTTAATCACATTTTCAACATAGGCATTTTTGGACCTCCCCTCATGAACAGTGGCACTGTGATTTTGTTAATCTGTCCCAAAAGTTGATTTCTCACAGCGACCATGCCATTGTGCGCCACAGGTGGGAAAACACATTTCGGGCAGGATATGAAAAATGACAGCTGTACTGTTCATGAGGAGGTGTGAAAAAATGCCACTGTTGAAAATCTGGCATGAAAATATTGCAAATTTGCTAAGTTACAAGGGTGCATGGAAGCTGCGCAATGCATGCTTGTTAACACAGTCATTTTAATGGACTTTCATCACCACATTTTCAAGACAGGCATTTTAGGATCTTTGCTCATGAGCAGTGTCACTGTCATTTTCTTCATCTGTCCATAAAACTGATTTCCCACAGTGACTGTGTTGTTCTGCACTGGAAGTGTGAAAATACATTTCATCCAGGATATGTAAAATGACAGCTGAACTGTTCATAAGGAGGTGTGGAAAAATGCCAATGTTGAAACTCTGGAGTGAAAATATTACAAAATCACAAAGTTACGAGCGTGCATGGAAACTGCACAATGCATGCTTGTAAAAGTAATTTTTTTGGATTTTTTCCACCAAATTTGCAACATTGGCTTTTTGAGAGTCTACCTCATGAACAGTTGCACTGTCGTTTCATTAATCGGTCCCGAAAGGTGATTCCATGCAGTGACTGTGAAATCACCTTTCAGGACTGAATAACGCCATGACAGTGACTGAATTTTATGAGGAGGGGTCCCAATAACCCATGTTGAAAATTTGGGACAATATTCCCAAAATGCCCGAGATATGCACCAAAGTTGAAAAACCTATTTATGCCATTATACAGCTTACCGGCATTTCTTCAGTTCGAGTCGGCTTTGAAGAGTGCAGATGTGTTCCCGGTCCACTGAAGATTGTCGTGCCATTCTCCGGAGGTAAGTATGGGGTGAGGGGGGTGTGGGGAGGCAGAGTGCGTAGAGGATGGGCGCGGGTTGGGGGAGGGGTCACTGGACCCAACGAGGGACCATTTTCTGTTTTACAGGTTAAAAAAAATGAAAAACATTGTGGGAATTTTTTTATAGGGACATTTGGCACACTGGGGTGGGTACCCAGCATGCCACTTGGAGTGTTTGGGGGCTGTAGCTGATGGGGATTGGGCACCCCATCGGCACATACCAATGGGGGCAAAGAGCAGAGGGACGGCACCCCTTGGCACACAACAAATGGGGGGACATTATGCTGATGGGGAGTGAGCTCCCCCATTGGCAGATTGAACTGGGAATGGGGGGACTGAAGCCAATGGGGATTGGGCCCCCCATCGGCAAAGAAAGACTGTTGGGGGTGCATGATGCCAAGAGGGATTGGGCATCCCTTTGGCACACAATTGAAATGGGATGGGGGCATTATGCTGACGGGGAGTGAGCTCCCCCATCAGCACATAAAGTGGGTCAGGGCATGCCAACATGGGGATTGGGCACCCCTGAAGTCAGCATTGTGGCAGGCGGTGGCAGTCACTGCCACCATGTTTACTGGAATACTTCACCAGAAAGGGCACGTCGGGAGGTGTGTTATTGTGCCGCTGCATGACAAGCTTGCCTCTCATTGTAGTGGCACTTTTCTTAGATGTGGTGACCACTTTACATATTGCTGGTCTCAGCACCTGCATGCAGGCTTATTGGGGGAATGAGGGATGCACCTACTGATGCGTGCCCTGCATTCACCCACAGTGACCGCACCTCCAAAACTGCTACTACTGCAAGATGTTTTCTGGTGTGCAAGCCAACATAGAAATGGGCAGACTGGGTGTGCCTAGTGGGCAACTAAAATGGTGCAGGGTCTGCACCGGAAGACATATGAAGAGAGATGAAAGGAGCTTAATATGTATAGCCTCGAGGAAAGGAGGGAGAGGGGGGACATGATAGAAACGTTCAAATACCTCAAGGGAATCAACAAAGTCCAAGAGGGTAGCATCTTTCAAAAAAAGAGGGGTGCAAGAACAAGAGGGCACAATTTGAAGATAGAGGGGGTGGCTCAGAGGTAATTTAAGGAAGTATTTTTTCACAGAGAGGGTTGTGGATGCAAGGAACGGCCTTCCGGAGGAGGTTGTGGAGTCAAAATCAATGGTGGAATTCAAGCATGCATGGGACAGTCATAAGGCCATTCTAAGGGTTGGGGGTAGGAAGAAGTAGGCTGCTGGTTAACTAGGATCTGCAGCTTATCCAGTAGGTAGGGAAATGGGCAGACTGGGTGGGCCAAGCGGTCCTTATCTGCAGTCAAATTCTATGTTTCTATGTTTCTATGTCCTTATCTGCCATCAGTTTCTGACTTTCTATCTTTCTATAGTCCTATGCTTTAACTTCTAGACCATATTACCACCCTAAACAAGAAAGATTAGAATAATTAGAATATTTTTTCCTAATTGATCCAGTGATTAAAGAAGTACACAGGAATACACTGAAAGGGTTTATTTTAATTTCAAATGTTATGGATGGGAACTGAATACTACTACTGCCTGTTGATTAATGGTCAAAACCAGGGGTGTCGGCAGGCATACGCACTGTACGCAGCACAGTACAGTAAAAAAAACTCAGGCAGGGGCAACAATAAGAGGAAAGCAAGGACATTGTGAGTCACATTGTGTCTGTGTCTCGCTGAGCCCTTTTGCCTTTGTTGTTTGCTATGGGGCACTGATGCCACCAACCAAATACACAAACTTACCAGGCAGGTAGAAAAACAATGGAAGGAGAATTACAGGAGGAAACTGATTACTTGAACTCAGACATGGCAAATGGGGGGGGGGGGGCAATGGTGTGGCATGGCAGTGCATATTTTGGTTTATGTTCACATAAGGGGGGGGCAACAGTGCATCAGTTTTGAGTACAAGTTTAAAAGTCCTGGCTACACCTCTGGTCAAAACTATAGTATAAACAAGAAAGTTTTCATTGCATGGTCTGAGTCCTTGTCTAAATAAGCATGCCAGACAGAAAGCTACTAAAAATAGGCATTTCCTGTGATAATAAAAAGGCATTTTAAATTAAGTCTGAAACAACCGAATGGGCACTGATGGTAGAAAAAGTAAATCAGTAATGCTTAATATGATTTTGTACTTTGTGAAATTTGCAAGACCCCACCCCTGAAGAAGAAAAAGATCTTTAGTGCGCACAGACTAGTCTAGTAGTTAGGGCATCAGCCTTTTATGGCTCAATTAGGATTGTGCCCATGATCACAGATGTGATGAGCTTGTACATCTCAACACTGTCCAGGGCAGTAATTCCCAACACTCTGACACAGTTCACATCACTTGTCATTCACATGGACACATTTTGCTTTCACAGCTCAGAACAATCTCCTAGGACCAGAACTGCCAGTGACTGGATTATGTTTGTTCTGCCCAGCCTCTCTGCACTTGTTTGGTGTTCAAATGGCTGCAGAATGACTCTTACCATTCCCTGGACTTTAATAAGCTCTAGCTCTAATATGCAGTAGATCTGTAACAAAATAAAGCAGAACAATACTAGATAATTATTAAAAATATGTTTATTTTTCATAGTGTTATATTGGTCAAATTTTTTTTCCATGTTATCAAAATAATGTTTGTCTGGAAATTCTGTTTCGGATATCTGATAGTGGATGGCACTTTGGACAGCTTGAGAGAGGGTGATCGTTTTAGAATTGATCTTGGTTCAACCCAAAAGCCAAGACATAAAACACAGGTGAATCTAATTTGATAATGTCTCAGCTGTCTGCCTTTATTAATGTTGTTATTTTTAATGATTGAATGTATCTTAAAGTTGTTTTTTTAATTGCTTACGCAAGTTTCTGGAAGATTAAGAGTTCAGTTAAAGCCTTAGCAGAATGCATTCTAGTGATTTGCTTTGATTAGGTTTCTACTGCAAGAACATATGTCCCACCAATAAAATGGGTCTGAGTTGAATAAGGGTCCTAATGTTATTGCATATGTCTTAATTTCCTCCCTGGCTTCCTCAGTATTAAATGAGTGTAGCAGTGATATATTTAATGCTCTGCTAATCTTTGGCAATAGCCTCTGGAGTAAGACTGCAATCGATCTCTTTCAATCAATTTATTTCCTTTGTGTGATACATTTGCATGATGTATCTCATCAAATCCACATTTCTCAAAGGAGTTCCATACAGTACATATATTTCAGAATCAGTATCTTTGGTCTAATTACCAATACATCTCATTTGAAATTACCAGAAAAAAATTTCAATAGATTTCAAGTGCTGCAAGAATGGCAGGTAATATATTCTAATCATGGCGTTGCTTTGCAATTGTAAATGAGGCCTTGAACAGCTGTGCTTCACAAGGAACACAATTGCAAATTAGTATTTTAATTGATATATTCCTATTACCAAGTTACTTAGTATATGTTGATTTTTTTTAAATGCTCTGTATTCAGTTCACACTTCTCAACTGTCCCACATTACGAGGGACATCCCTCATTAGTCCCCAAAGAAGCCCTATACCCCACATGGAGAGGATGCACATTATTTCTCTTTCTATAGAGATTTCAAAGCAAAACTGCAGATAAGGAAGGCCAGGGACAGATCAGAGACAGTGCAATGAAAGGCATGTACATGATCCATAGTGAGCAGGACAAGACATCAGAATAAAGGCTGAAAATTCTCACTATGTGTTGACTGAAGGAGTAAAGGGAGATGGGGAGACAACAGAGACCTTCAAATTCATGAACAGGATCAACAGAGTGGACAATGCAAATCCTTTCAAATTAAGAAACAGTGAGACCACTAGGTTGTATTTATTCAAACTGGAGTGGAGAATGCTCAAACAGGACATTTGGAAGTATTGTTTTATGTAAAAGGTGGTGGATGAGTGAAACAAACCTCCTGACAGGGTTGTGGAGGCAAAGGCAAAAGTAGGATTTAGGAAAAAGTGGTACGCATATAAAGGAATTATCCAACTGGTACTGGAAGGGAGGACAGATGACTAGGAGGGAAGACTGAGACTGGAGTATCTCCAAATAGGTACTCTTGGGACAAGCTAGATAGCGTGTTAATGTATTTTTCTGCTTGTCATGTTCCTGTTTCTATATACTGTTGATCTTCATTATTTGATAAATATAAGGCTTTAGGAACATGAAAGCTCAAGTGTGTGTGCCAGTTCTGAGCTTCTATCCCTACATTTTGATGATGTCCCACAAGCTGCCTCCTTTTGCCAGATTTTCAGGGATAGTATCCAACATCTAGGTGATGAAAAATTGAAAGTTAGAATCCAATGAGAGGAGGCACACTGTATTTGTCATCTACTTAAATGCAACGTGCCCAGCTATGTGATATCTCTGAACCCTTTCATTACCCAAATATGAGGCACTGGGGTAATGATTTTCAAAACAGATCCATCACAAATCAACCAACCAATCAACCAACCAATCCAATTCTAAAAGTAGATTTACATCTGCAGTGCTTGATCATCTATTAGTTGATCTAATAATGCAATGAAATTGTACACAGCAGCATCTGCAAATTCAGCACACATGTGCTAAAATAATGATGCATGTGATATTAATAGGGTACCTGCATCTGGACACAGTCACTCTGATGGAGATGATGTGGTGGATCATTATCCCACATCTATGTTGGAAGCTTCTACCCCCCCCCTCACCCTCACTGTTTGACTTAAAGAATTGCAACAGAGGTCCACAAAGAAAATCAGACAACTTAGATATTGCATGTCTGATTCTTTGACTAAGAATGAGTTGGCATTCTGCCACCCCACAGACAAATTAAAGGCACACAACAATCAAAACTGTCATGTGAAAAGTTTTATTTGGGCCAAATGTTGTTTAAGTTCAAGGTAATGCAACCACCTCACACACATGCCCAACAGTAATTTTCAAGAGCTCACTGCTTAATTCTTTGCAGACCAGTCAACGTTTTAAGGAAAACAATCAACACGAGGTTCAGGCTGGCCTGACAATGCCTAATTGATGGGTGTTACTGGGTCACTGTCCTCTAGTGTTGTCTACTTTTTACCCTTCTGGTCCACAACATCCCACCACCTGTACCTTCCCATCTCCCCACTTCTCCCTTCCTCAGATGCAGTCTAGATCTGTTCCTGTTTTAGAAATATACATTGCCTTTTTGAGTGGCATTTAGGTTGTTTACCACCGTGATGATGCTGGAATGCAAGCTCTACTGAGCTAGTGATGCAAGGAATAGGGCAAAAGAGCTGAAGAAAGCTAATATTTTGCAACTTACTGTTGTATTGGAAATGAGGTGGCCATGTGATAAAAGCAAACTTTTTGTTTCCATAATGGACAGGTTACGGTGGTTTTGGCATTAGGAGCTGAGATGTGTGAAGCTGACAAACTTTGTTTTGTGAACTAATTCGTAGTTTGCCGACTTCACAAAGTGCCAACTTCGGGACGTTTCCAGTCAGTGAACTAGCACTTTTTAATGCAATGTCTTGTAGATTCACTGGTGGAGTTGTAATTTTGCAATGACTTTGGATGACTTCACCTGAAAAAGTGCCAGTTCACCAGAAAAACTCATAACCAAGTGGGAACTTTGTGAAGGGTTGGCAAATTTCACAGCTTGGCCAGAACTTATACAGAAAAGTAGAACTCCACAACATCACAAATTAGGATGCTTTGGTAGGTAGGACATGGTTTTACAGCCAGCTATGCAGACTGTGCAGTCCAACCCTGTAATCTCCAAAAAGTTGGATTTGTGGTAGTCTGTAAAGCTTTAACATTTCTGAAAGAACAGAAATTGGGATGGATCATCTCACCTGGGAACAGAATCTCAATGGCAGGGATCCAGATGTACGATGAATGAAGTAATTAAATTTGGTTTTCCAGATTTAAAATTTTTAGGATTAAACAACGCATTTCTAGTCTAATCTCCAAATTTTACCATGGCTGTTTCTATCATTTCTTATGCAACATGTGTGAATAAATAAATAGAATGAGATAGATACAGTAGAAACTGTAGATAGGATGGATAGATACGCTGAATGGATGGATAGACAGACAGATAAAGAGGCAACGAGATAGACAGAAAGATACTGTATGTTGATTAATAAGAGTAGGCAGACCAACAGGACAGATAGATGGCAGGTAGGTAAAAGTTTATTTTTTTAACAGGTAATGACATCTAAATCCAAAGAGTCTATTTACAGATATCATCCTGTACAGAAACTGCATTACAAAAGTTGCAAAAAAGTAAACGTATGCACGTTCAATTAAACACAAAAACAGGGCCAGCCTGGTGGAACAGAGGGCTGAGGCACTATACCTTATCTCGCATCACACCAGTGACCTAGGTTCAGGAAAGACCTTGGGTCATTAGGGAGCCAGCATGGGGGGAGGGTTGGAGCAAGATTGAGTGGCCACTCTCCTCTCCTGGGGAGATCATGGCCAAGGCCACTGTTTTTCATTTTTTACTGTAAAATCCGGTAAAATTCCGGAATTAGGGCTGCTTGAAAACCAGTAAAAACAAAGATTTCATGGAAACTGGCATTTTCTATCAGATCAGTAAATCTATAAAAAAGTCTGTTTTTCTTTTAATTCCTTCCTGTACTATTTTCAGTTTGCTTTATTTAATGCTCTGTATATTAACCCTTCTTTAATTCTGATTATTTATGCACATACTAAAAGAATGATGACAGAATCCTGGTAAAATCTGGAAATTAGAGTAACAATCACCAGGAAATTCCAGAATCTTAAGTCTTGAAAACGGAATTTAATTGTTTTAATCACCATAAATCAGTGGCCTTGATCATGGCCCGTCATAGTTCCGCTGCCATCCAGGTGAAGGTCTGGTGGTTGCATAGGTGGGAAGGGGTGGCAAGTACTGGGAGGGTGCTTTGGAATGCAACATGCGTTTGCCTCCACACATGCACGTGCATGTCCGAGGAGGGGAGGAAGAAAATTGGGGAAACAGTCAGAGGTAAAAAAAAATAGGGAAGTGAACTGGACCAATGGTGCAGTGGGCTGAGGTGCTGGGCACCATACCTCACACTATGCTGGTGACCCAAGTTCAGGAGTTAGCTCAGGTCATGGGGTGTTGGCCGTGGGGAGGGCGAGAGATGGATTGAGCAGCCGGCAGGCAGCTCTCCTCTCCAGGGAGGGATGTGGGGTTTCCCCTGGTGCTTGACTGCCACCCGTTGGAGGCTAGGTAGCAGTGCCATGCCATGGGGGGCACCTGGCATTAGGTGGAAGGGGCTAGCACCATAGCCATGGTGTGCATGCGTGCCTCCACATGCATGTACATCCGCATTCTGGGGTCTCGGATAATGGGGAGAAAAAAACAGGAAACTGACAGGGGCCATGGCAGGATGAAGCCTCAGGGTCAGCTCCAGGGGTCCACTGGGACACGCAAGGCATTACAAGCTCCCGAACATCCTTGGAGTCTGGTAGGCTGGCTGACGTGCAGCTGTGATCCATCAAGGAGCATAAATATCTGTATAAAAAAAGGGAAGTATTTAATAATAAGAAGAAAGGCAAATACTGAATTACTAGAAACCAAAAATCCTACTCACATTTGTTTTATAAAGAATACTTAATAGCCTAGACTTGAGAGTAATGAGTTGTGAATGAACTTGGTATATCCAGCATACCTAGGATTGATTCCCACAGCCTCCATATGCATACTGTGTGATGCTGAGCAAGTCACTTAACTACCCCAGTGCTCTCGGGTCACCCCTGAAAACAGACACCTATGCCTTGTGGGTCTTACCTGGTTACCAAAAGATTAACATAAAAATAAAAAATTCTGTACTGTACATTGACAAACAGATTTCAGTTCAAGTGATATAACATCTTGAAAATGTTTTATGATAGACAGACAGACAGACAAATGTAACACTAACAGTATAGGACATTATTTACAGCAAAGTACATGTAATGCAGCGGTGTATTGCTCAGGTATAAAAAGTAAAATTATGTGAAACACAGGTGTGTGTGGAGTGTCATGTTATGTGACATTCCTCCTTTTTTTCCATTGAATACCATAAAGTGTCCCTGCTCATTGGATTTTTAAAAAGACAGATTACTAGATCTTAAATTAATCAGGATTCGGGACTTTCACTAATTGCATGGCAGCAATGTCTCCATGTCAGGTAACATTGTCTCCATGTGGGAGACATGGGGTGAACAGAAGACTGTCCCATCTAAGATGAGCAAATGATAACACATCTTTAGCTAACACACTTTTGTAGTATATACATGGGAGTTTCTTCTGTATGTCTGTATAGGCTGTCTCTCTTCAAAAAAGGCTGCAACTGTAAAAGCATGATGACACTGTTCTTTGAAAAAGTTGGCAACGACTGCAGAAAAGCTGCCTTTGAGCAGATTGAACATGCAGAAATATGCATGAACTGAGGGATATGACAAGTGAGGCATGGCATGAATTTTTCAAGCATATTTTGCAGTGAGCTGCTTTATTTCATGATGTTCATTCTTCACTTCATTGACCCTCGCTATGTTAGGTGTCGCTGTATTGAACTCGATGTATTAGGTGTCACTGTATTGACCTCGCTGTATTTGGATTCGCTGAAATACAGCGAGGACAATTCAGCGAACCCTAATACAGCGAGGTCAATACAGCGACACGTAATACAGCAACAATTCTGTTCATTGGGTTCTGTTTTGGCCCAGTATAACAGCTGGAAGGACTGAAATATGAGGAAGTTGAATGACTTGTGCAAGGTCATAAAATATGCAATGGGCTCCATTGGGATTGGAACCTAAGTCTTCTGATTCCCAAGCCTAGTTCCTTGATACCCACCTGAAGACCTGACCCTTCCTTTTCTTTTTTAAAAGTTTGACCACTGTTCATAAACTCTGGAAGCCATGAACCCAACCCAGCCCACCCCATCAACATAACTGAGGCCTTCATTTTCGAAATTCTGCTGACACCCTACAATCTACAAAGGGACTGGTTAGAAAATAACACTTCCTATGACACCTGCTGTAATTTTTAAAGGCACTGTTCTCCCTAGTAATAAACTGACATGATTACAAGACTGATGGGGCTTGGCCCTACCATTGTGAAAGTGGTACAGCCATGGCCATAGTGGCCCCTGTTCCAGCACCTGGGGGGGGGTCAGGAGACCTTCGGTAACAAGAACCTCCTGAAGTGGGTTGAGGGTGACCTTGGTCATTGTGGGTGGGCATGTGCTATTCCCCTTGTCAGTTCCTGCATTAGGGATACATTTTGAGTGACAGGCTGGTGACACTCACAGGAAATAAGAATCAGCCGATTGGCAAGTGACACTACTCCTCCTTTCATGTCCTTGATCATGGGCCCTGCCCCAGCATTCCCACTCAGGATCCTTTCCCGCAGTTCCCAAACTAAAGTCTGATGTTAGAGGACATTTGTTTGCTTGGGGACACATGTGGGTTTTTCCTTATTGGGAGAGGCTTCAGGCAGCCAGGACAGTGAGGAGTTTATGAGGCTGCCAAGCAGGAGTGCAATCAGATCAAACAATGCGGTGAACAGAATGACAATTATGGTATGATATGTATTCACAGATAATTAAAACCAAATTCACCTTTGTTTACTTATTCTCTCTCCTTCCCCATGCTGTGAGCTAAATGTATTCTGGAGCTTCACACACAGTAGAGGCAGCGACATGCTGCTTTGCGAGTCAGATGCAAATTCAATTGACCCTTGCTTTATTAGGTGTCACTGAATTGACCCTCGCTATGTTAGGTGTCGCTGTACTAGGGTTCACTGTATTGACCTCGATGTATTAGGTGTTGCTGTATTGACCTTGATGTATTAGGTGTTGCTGTATTAGGTGTTGCTGTATTGACCTCGATGTATTTGGATTCGCTGTAATACAGCGAGGGTCAGTTCTGGCGACACCCCTAATACGGTAGTCAATACAGCAGCACTGTCTACAGCAGGTCAATACAGCGACACCTAATACTGCCAGTTCAATACAGCGACATCTAATACATCGAGGGTCAATTGAATTTGCATCACGGTGCAGTTTTTGCACTTACCATGGCCCCTCTGAAACGGAACCATTTTATAGGGCTCAACCTCGGAAGCTGCCATTGCAGTGCTCACTATGGTAGTATTATCGCCTAACTCCAGTCACTGCCATTTATCTTCTATGCATTAGCCTCATACTGGTGTTGCTACTATGCCCAAATACTAATTTGGCATTCCGATTACTTGAGGGTGCCCTTATGTCTTTTTACAGCAACGCTGAGATGCAATGTGATGCACAGCACACTTGTAACCCTGTGTTGCAAAGTTTGTGGGCACTTATATTCAGGTATTTGTACGATTTGTCAGGTTGTCGATTGCCAACTAGGTCTGCAGCCGGTGTGCACTTTGGCTATGCATGTTTACTCGGTGATGAGTGGTAAGTGTGCGCAACAGATTTGGTCAAGTTGTACTTTCCTGATAAAGCCCAGAATGCATCTATTTGTCCGCTTTGTCACATTGTCAGTTTAATGGGTGCAAGAGGGGAATTTGTTTACGGCATAGTAAGGCTGTCGGCATACTGATATGCGGGATTTCGTCAGTCAGTACATTGGGTGCAGTGGTCCAATTATGAAAGGCAAAGAAAGTGGGTAATGGGAGAGTCCGCGAATGTTACCATACCCATACAGTGACCAATAGGGTGCCACAGGGCTCAGTACTTCACCATGATGCAAATTCAATTGACCCTGGCTGTATTAGGTGTCGCTGTAGTGACCCTCGCTATGTTAGGTGTCGCTGTATTGAACTGGATGTATTAGGTGTCGCTGCATTTACCTCGATGTATTAGGAGTCGCTGCATTGATCTCTCTGTATTAGGTGTCACTGCATTGACCTCGATGTATTACGTGTCGCTGAATTGACCTCGCGGTATTAGGTGTCACTGTATTGACCTTGCCGAATTTGGATTCGCTGTAATACAGCGTGGGTCAATACAGCGAACTCTAATACAGCGAGGGTCAATACAGCGATTCCAACTACAACGAGGTCAATTCAGCGAACTCTAATACAGTGAGGTCAATTCAGAGAACCCTAATACAGCGAGGTCAATACAGCGACACCTAATACATCGAGTTCAATACAGCGACACCTAATACATCGAGGTCAGTACAGCGACACGTAATACAGCAACAATTCTGTTCATTGGGTTCTGTTTTGGCCCAGTATAACAGCTGGAAGGACTGAAATATGAGGAAGTTGAATGACTTGTGCAAGGTCATAAAATATGCAATGGGCTCCATTGGGATTGGAACCTAAGTCTTCTGATTCCCAAGCCTAGTTCCTTGATACCCACCTGAAGACCTGACCCTTCCTTTTCTTTTTTAAAAGTTTGACCACTGTTCATAAACTCTGGTAGCCATGAACCCAACCAAGCCCACCCATCAACATAACTGAGGCCTTCATTTTAGAAATTCTACTGACACCCTACAATCTACAAAGGGACTGGTTAGAAAATAACACTTCCTATGACACCTGCTGTAATTTTTAAAGGCACTGTTCTCTCTAGTAATAAACTGACATGATTACAAGACTGTTAGGGCTTGGCCCTACCATTGTGAAAGTGGTACAGCCATGGCCATAGTGGCCCCTGTACCAGCACCTGTGAGGGGGGGGTCAGGAGACCTTCGGTAACAAGAACCTCCTGAAGTGGGTTGAGGGTGACCTTGGTCATTGTGGATGGGCATGTGCTATTCCCCTTGTCAGTTCCTGCATTTGGGATACATTTTTGAGTGACAGGCTGGTGACACTCACAGGGAAATAAGAATCAGCCGATTGGCAAGTGACACTACTGCTCCTTTCATGTCCTTGCCCGCGGGCCACTGCCCCAGCATTCCCACTCAGGATCCTTCCCGGCAGTTTCCCAAACTAAAGTCTGATGTTAGAGGACATTTGTTTGCTTGGGGGCCACATGTGGGGTTTTTCCTTATTGGGAGAGGCTTCTCAGGCAGCCAGGACAGTGAGGAGTTTATGAGGCTGCCAAGCAGGTGTGCAATCAGATCAAACAATGCGGTGAACAGAATGACAATTATGGTATGATATGTATTCACACATAATTAAAAAACCAAATTCACCTTTGTTTACTTATTCTCTCTCCCTCCCCATGCTGTGAGCTAAATGTATTCTGGAGCTTCACACGCAGTAGAGGCAGCGACATGCTGCTTTGCGAGTCAGATGCAAATTCAATTGACCCTTGCTCTATTAGGTGTCGCTGAATTGACCCTCGCTATCTTAGGTGTCGCTGTATTAGGGTTCGCTGTATTGACCTCGATGTATTAGGTGTTGCTGTATTGACCAAAATGTATTAGGTGTTGCTGTATTAGGTGTTGCTGTATTGACCTCCATGTATTTGGATTCACTGTAATACATCGAGGTCAGTACAGTGACACCTAATACACCGAGGTCAATACAGCAACACCTAATACAGCGAGGTCAATACAGCGACACCTAATACTGCCAGTTCAATACAGCGACATCTAATACATCGAGGGTCAATTGAATTTGCATCATGGTGCAGTTTTTGCACTTATCATGGCCCCTCTTAGACGGAACCATTTTATAGGGCTCAACCTCGGAAACTGCCATTGCAGTGCTCATTATGGTAGTATTATTGCCTAACTCCAGTCACTGCCATTTATCTTCTATGCATTAGCCTCATACTGGTGTTGCTACTATGCCCAAATACTAATTTGGCATTCCGATTACTTGAGGGTGCTCTTATGTCTTTTTACAGCAACGCTGAGATGCAATGTGACGCACAGCACGCTTGTAACCCTGTGTTGCAAAGTTTGTGGGCACTTATATTCAGGTATTTGTACGATTTGTCAGGTTGTCGATTGCCAGCTAGGTCTGCAGCTGGTGTGCACTTTAGCTATGCATGTTTACTTAGTGATGAGTGGTAAGTGTGCGCAACAGATTTGGTCAAGTTGTACTTTCCTGATAAAGCCCAGAATGCATCTATTTGTCCGCTTTGTCACATTGTCAGTTTAATGGGTGCAAGAGGGGAATTTGTTTACGGCATAGTAAAGCTGTCGGCATACTGATATACGGGATTTCGTCAGTCAGTACAGTGGGTGCAGTGGTCCAATTATGAAAGGCAAAGAAAGTGGGTAATGGGAGAGTCCGCGAATGTTACCATACCCATACAGTGACCAATAGGGTGCCACAGGGCTCAGTACTTCACCATGATGCAAATTCAATTGACCCTCGCTGTATTAAGTGCTGCTGTAGTGACCCTCGCTATGTTAGGTGTCGCTGTATTGAACTGGATGTATTAGGTGTCGCTGCATTGACCTCGATGTATTAGGAGTCGCTGCATTGACCTCTCTGTATTAGGTGTCACTGCATTGACCTCGATGTATTACGTGTCGCTGAATTGACCTCGCTGTATTAGGTGTCACTGCATTGACCTCGATGTATTACATGTCGCTGAATTGACCTCGCTGTATTAGGTGTCACTGTATTGACCTAGCTGAATTTGGATTCGCTGTAATACAGCGTGGGTCAATACAGCGAACTCTAATACAGCGAGGGTCAATACAGCGATTCCAAATACTGCGAGGTCAATTCAGCGAACTCTAATACAGCGAGGTCAATACAGCGACACCTAATACATCGAGTTCAATACAGCGACACCTAATACATCGAGGTTAGTACAGCGACACGTAATACAGCAACAATTCTGTTCATTGGGTTCTGTTTTGGCCCAGTATAACAGCTGGAAGGACTGAAATATGAGGAAGTTGAATGACTTGTGCAAGGTCATAAAATATGCAATGGGCTCCATTGGGATTGGAACCTAAGTCTTCTGATTCCCAAGCCTAGTTCCTTGATACCCTCCTGAAGACCTGACCCTTCCTTTTCTTTTTTAAAAGTTTGACCACTGTTCATAAACTCAGGAAGCCATGAACCCAACCCAGCCCACCCATCAACATAACTGAGGCCTTCATTTTAGAAATTCTGCTGACACCCTACAATCTACAAAGGGACTGGTTAGAAAATAACACTTCCTATGACACCTGCTGTAATTTTTAAAGGCACTGTTCTCCCTAGTAATAAACTGACATGATTACAAGACTGATGGGGCTTGGTCCTACCATTGTGAAAGTGGTACAGCCATGGCCATAGTGGCCCCTGTTCCAGCACCTGTGGGGGGGGGGGTCAGGAGACCTTCGGTAACAAGAACCTCCTGAAGTGGGTTAAGGGTGACCTTGGTCATTGTGGGTGGGCATGTGCTATTCCCCTTGTCAGTTCCTGCATTAGGGATACATTTTTGAGTGACAGGCTGGTGACACTCACAGGGAAATAAGAATCAGCCGATTGGCAAGTAACACTACTGCTCCTTTCATGTCCTTGACCGTGGGCCCCTGCCCCAGCATTCCCACTCAGGATCCTTCCTGGCAGTTCCCCAAACTAAAGTCTGATGTTAGAGGACATTTGTTTGCTTGGGGGCCACATGTGGGGTTTTTCTTTATTGGGAGAGGCTTCTCAGGCAGCCAGGACAGCGAGGAGTTTATGAGGCTGCCAAGCAGGTGTGCAATCAGATCAAACAATGCGGTGAACAGAATGACAATTATGGTATGATATGTATTCACAGATAATTAAAAAACCAAATTCACCTTTGTTTACTTATTTTCTCTCCCTCCCCATGCTGTGAGCTAAATGTATTCTGGAGCTTCACACACAGTAGCGGCAACGACATGCTGCTTTGCGAGTCAGATGCAAATTCAATTGACCCTTGCTTTAATAGCTGTCGCTGAATTGACCCTTGCTATGTTAGGTGTCGCTGTATTAAGGTTCGCTGTATTGACCACGATGTATTAGGTGTTGCTGTATTAGGTGTTGCTTTATTGACCTCGATGTATTAGGTGTTGCTGTATTAGGTGTTGCTGTATTGACCTCGATGTTTTTTGATTCGCTGTAATACATCGAGGTCAGTACAGCGACACCTAATACATCGAGGTCAATACAGCAACACCTAAATACAGCGAGGTCAATACAGCGACACCTAATACTGCCAGTTCAATACAGCGACATCTAATACATGGAGGGTCAATTGAATTTGCATCATGGTGCAGTTTTTGCACTTATCATGGCCCCTCTGAGATGGAACCATTTTATAGGGCTCAACGTCGGAAGCTGCCATTGCAGTGGTCACTATGGTAGTATTATCGCCTAACACCAGTCACTGCCATTTATCTTCTATGCATTAGCCTCATACTGGTGTTGCTACTATGCCCAAATACTAATTTGGCATTCCGATCACTTGAGGGTGCCCTTATGTCTTTTTACAGCAATGCTGAGATGCAATGTGACGCACAGCACACTTGTAACCCTGTGTTGCAAAGTTTGTGGGCACTTACATTCAGGTATTTGTACGATTTGTCAGGTTGTCGATGGCCAGCTAGGTCTGTAGCTGGTGTGCACTTTGGCTATGCATGATTACTCGGTGATGAGTGGTAAGTGTGCGCGCAACAGATTTGGTCAAGTTGTACTTTCCTGATAAAGCCCAGAATGCATCTATTTGTCCGTCTTGTCACATTGTCAGTTTAATGGGTGCAAGAGGGGAATTTGTTTATGGCATAGTAAGGCTGTCGGCATACTGATATGCGGGTTTTCGTCAGTCAGTACAGTGGGTGCAGTGGTCCAATTATGAAAGGCAAAGAAAGTCGGTAATGGGAGAGTCCGTGAATGTTACCATACCCATACAGTGACCAATAGGGTGCCACAGGGCTCAGTACTTTCACCATGATGCAAATTCAATTTACCCTCGCTGTATTAGGTGTCGCTGTAGTGACCCTCGCTATGTTAGGTGTCACTGTATTGAACTGGAAGTATTAGGTGTCGCTGCTTTGACCTCACTGTATTAGATGTCGCTACATTGACCTCGATGTATTAGGAGTCGCTGCATTGACCTCTCTGTATTAGGTGTCACTGCATTGACCTCGACGTATTACGTGTCGCTGAATTGACCTCGCTGTATTAGGTGTCACTGCATTGACCTCTATGAATTACGTGTCGCTGAATTGACCTCGCTGTATTAGGTGTCACTGTACTCACCTCGCTGTATTTGGATTCTCTGTAATACAGCGTGAATCAATACAGCTTAACTCTAATACAGCGAGGGTCAATACAGCTATTCCAAATGCAGCGAGGTCAATTCAGCTTAACCCTAATACAGAGAGGTTAATACAGCGACACCTAATACATCGAGTTCAATACAGTGACACCTAATTCATCGAGGTCAGTACAGCGACACGTAATACAGCAACAATTCTGTTCATTGGATTCTGTTTTGGCCCAGTATAACAGCTAGAAGGACTGAAATATGAGGAAGTTGAATGACTTGTGCAAGGTCATAAAATATGCAATGGGCTCCATTGGGATTGGAACCTAAGTCTTCTGATTCCCAAGCCTAGTTCCTTGATACCCACCTGAAGACCTGACCTTCCTTTTCTTTTTAAAAGTTTGACCACTGTTCATAAACTCTGGAAGCCATGAACCCAACCCAGCCCACCCCATCAACATAACTGAGGCCTTCATTTTAGAAATTCTGCTGACACCCTACAATCTACAAAGGGACTGGTTAGAAAATAACACTTCCTATGACACCTGCTGTAATTTTTAAAGGCACTGTTCTCCCTAGTAAGAAACTGACATGATTACAAGACTGATGGGGCTTGTCCCTACCATTGGGAAAGTGGTACAGCCATGGCCGTAGTGGCCCCTGTTACAGCACCTGTGGGGGGGGGGGTGGTCAGGAGACCTTCGGTAACAAGAACCTCCTGAAGTGGGTTGAGGGTGACCTTGGTCATTGTTGGTGGGCATGTGCTATTCCCCTTGTCAGTTCCTGCATTAGGGATACATTTTTGAGTGACAGGCTGGTGACACTCACAGGGAAATAAGAATCAGCCGATTGGCAAGTGACAATACTGCTCCTTTCATGTCCCTGCCCACGGGCCCCTGCCCCAGCATTCCCACTCAGGATCCTTCCCGGCAGTTCCCCAAACTAAAGTCTGATGTTAGGGGACATTTGTTTGCTTGGGGGCCACATGTGGGATTTTTCCTTATTGGGAGAGGCTTCTCAGGCAGCCAGGACAGCGAGGGGTTTATTAGGCTGCCAAGCAGGTGTGCAATCAGATCAAACAATGCGGTGAACAGAATGACAATTATGGTATGATATGTATTCACAGATAATTAAAAACCAAATTCACCTTTGTTTACTTATTCTCTCTCCCTCCCCATGCTGTGAGCTAAATGTATTCTGGAGCTTCACACACAGTAGAGGCAGCGACATGCTCCTTTGCGAGTCAGATGCAAATTCAATTGACCCTTGCTTTATTAGGTGTCGCTGAATTGACCCTCGCTATGTTAGGTGTCGCTGTATTAGGGTTCGCTGTATTGACCTCGATGTATTAGGTGTTGCTGTATTAGGTGTTGCTGTATTGACCTCGATGTATTAGGTGTTGCTGTATTGACCTCGATGTATTTGGATTCGCTGTAATACTTTGAGGTCAGTACAGCGACACCTAATACTGCCAGTTCAATACAGCGACATCTAATACATCGAGGGTCAATTGAATTTGCATCATGGTGCAGTTTTTGCACTTATCATGGCCCCTCTGAGACGGAACCATTTTATAGGGCTCAACCTCGGAAGCTGCCATTGCAGTAGTCACTATGGTAGTATTATCTCCTAACACCAGTCACTGCCATTTGTCTTCTATGCATTAGCCTCATACTGGTGTTGCTACTATGCCCAAATACTAATTTGGCATTCCGATTACTTGAGGGTGCCCATATGTCTTTTTACAGCAACGCTGAGATGCAATGTGACGCACAGCACACTTGTAACCCTGTGTTGCAAAGTTTGTGGGCACTTATATTCAGGTATTTGTACGATTTGTCAGGTTGTCGATTGCCAGCTAGGTCTGCAGCTGGTGTGCACTTTGGCTATGTATGTTTACTCGGTGATGAGTGGTAAGTGTGCGCAACAGATTTGGTCAAGTTGTACTTTCCTGATAAAGCCCAAAATGCATCTATTTGTCCGCTTTGTCACATTGTCAGTTTAATGGGTGCAAGAGGGGAATTTGTTTACGGCATAGTAAAGCTGTCAGCATACTGATATGCGGGATTTCGTCAGTCAGTACAGTGGATGCAGTGGTCCAATTATGAAAGGCAAAGAAAGTGGGTAATGGGAGAGTCTGCGAATGTTACCATACCCATACAGTGACCAATAGGGTGCCACAGGGCTCAGTACTTCACCATGATGCAAATTCAATTTACCCTCGCTGTATTAGGTGTCGCTGTAGTGACCCTCACAATGTTAGGTGTCGCTGTATTGACCTCACTGTATTAGGTGTCGCTACTTTGACCTCGATGTATTAGTTGTCGCTGCATTGACCTCTCTGTATTAGGTGTCACTGCATTGACCTTTGTGAATTACGTGTCTCTGAATTGACCTCGCTGTATTAGGTGTCACTGTACTGACCTCGCTGTATTTGGATTCGCTGTAATACAGCGTGGGTCAATACAGCGAATCCAGATACAGCGAGGTCAATTCAGTGAACCCTAATACAGCGAGATCAATTCAGCAAACCCTAATACAGCGAGGTCAATACAGCGACACCTAATACATCGAGTTCAATACAGCGACACCTAATACATCGAGGTCAGTACAGCGACTCGTAATACAGCAACAATTCTGTTCATTGGTTTCTGTTTTGGCCCAGTATAACAGCTGGAAGGATTGAAATATGAGGAAGTTGAATGACTTGTGCAAGGTCATAAAATATGCAATGGGCTCCATTGGGATTGGAACCTAAGTCTTCTGATTCCCAAGCCTCGTTCCTTGATACCCACCTGAAGACCTGACCCTTCCTTTTCTTTTTTAAAAGTTTGACCACTGTTCATAAACTCTGGAAGCCATGAACCCAACCCAGCCCACCCCATCAACATAACTGAGGCATTCATTTTAGAAATTCTGCTGACACCCTACAATCTACAAAGGGACTGGTTAGAAAATAACACTTCCTATGACACCTGCTGTAAATTTTAAAGGCACTGTTCTCCCTAGTAATAAACTGACATGATTACAAGACTGATGGGGCTTGGCCCTACCATTGGGAAAGTGGTACAGCCATGGCCATAGTGGCCCCTGTTCCAGCACCTGTGGGGGGGGGGTCAGGAGACCTTTGCTAACAAGAACCTCCTGAAGTGGGTTGAGGGTGACCTTGGTCATTGTGGGTGGGCATGTGCTATTCCCCTTGTCAGTTCCTGCATTAAGGATACATTTTTGAGTGACATGCTGGTGACACTCACAGGGAAATAAGAATCAGCCGATTAGCAAGTGACACTACTGCTCCTTTCATGTCCCTGCCCGTGGGCCCCTGCCCCAGCATTCCCACTCAGGATCCTTCCTGGCAGTTCCCCAAACTAAAGTCTGATGTTAGAGGACATTTGTTTGCTTGGGGGCCACATGTGGGGTTTTTCCTTATTGGGAGAGGCTTCTCAGGCAGCCAGGACAGCGAGGAGTTTATGAGGCTGCCAAGCAGGTGTGCAATCAGATCTAACAATGCGGTGAACAGAATGACAATTATGGTATGATATGTATTCACAGATAATTAAAAAACAAATTCACCTTTGTTTACTTATTCTCTCTCCCTCCCCATCCTGTGAGCTAAATGTATTCTGGAGCTTCACACACAGTAGAGGCAGCGACATGCTGTTTTGCGAGTCAGATTTTATTTACTAATTAAGAAAAACTGTTCTTTTAGAAATGGTTGCTGTCTGCCTGATCCCAGTGCGTTCCTTTTTCTCATGCTTTCTTTTTTATCTATTTTAAGATATTTGACACTCTGAAGGCTTGGTTAGATAATACCTTTCGTGCACAGTGGCATTTAGCATTGCATGCATGTGTGACACGCCAGCTATCCTTTGTGGCACCTGCGCACCTGAAATGAACATGAATAAACTGAGTAAACATTAATATGACTTGTAATATGGGTCAGTATGCTCGTGTTTCTGAGTCTTCATTGATGATACTCCTCCAGAACATATTAAAGCAACAACAGAGCATCCTGCAATTTGTTTGGTGAACATTGTTGGAGAGGGGATAAAGTCTTCAACCCTCATGGAAAGGTCATTTGCTTTGAACTGGCATTTATTTTCTAGCTCGGTGAAAAATAGAACATGAACTGCTTTTATCACCCAATGGTGAAAAGTAATGGAATCTTTTTTTTCTGTATTTATGTTCAATTGCACCAGTAACAGATCAATATGTAATTATAACAACTAAGAGAATTTAACGCAGCATCAGACTGAACTCTGAAACAAGTTACAATCAAGTGGACAAGGTAAAGCTTAACCACATCTCTGCATATTAAAAACGTACAGCAGCCAGTAAGCAGATTCAACCCTTATGGTGGTCTAAGTAAGAGATTACACATGACAGGGTGTGCAGTTATAAAGAACAAATGTATGTCCTGGGTGGTGGTTAGGCACAGGGCATAGCTGAGTGTTGCTACCACCTCAGAAGTGCAGTATTCCCTTGTGAACACGCACCCTGGAGTGTATTATCTCACTTATAAAATGGTCTCTTATTTGTTAAAAACATACATTTCAATTAAACACTGTCAAGGAATAATCAGCAACTGTGGCTGTCAGAAAATAATCAGCATCAGGTAGACGTGCTTCAGCCAATGAGGTGGAATAATATTCTGTGGATTAAATAAACCAGTGCTTTTCAGATTTTTGTATATTTAAATAAAGAAATGCTTTGGAAGTGGAACTGACATTCCACACAAATTCTACTGGTGGAATTCCACATTCTGCACAGGTTTGCTCTACTCTGAACAGTCAAAGTTCAGCTGTTCAGATCTTTGGTAGAACTGAACTTGCAGCTCTTTGTAACACTGTACATGAATCTGAGAGCCCTTCTGCAGCCATCTCCCAGCAGCTGACTGTGACATAGTAACATGGAAACATAAATAGTACCAGCAGAAAAAGACTGATGGTCCACCCAGACTATCTGTGGTTCCCTATCTAGTGCCGGGGCCTAATTATTATCCATTATAAGTCTAGTACATTATTCATGAGCTAAAGTAGCTTAATGATTGGCTGCCATGCTGGTCTAAAATCTCTTAGAAATGCCCAGCACAGCATAATTGCTTCCATACCACTCTGCTTAAAACCTTAAGAACTTAAAAAATAAATGGTAAAAAACAAAATTGTTATTGCAATTAGAATTATAATCGCAGTAACAACCGAGAAGCCAGTCATTTCCTTGGATTAATGACTGGCTGAAGATGGGGACCCTTGGCAGTGCCTCAGGCCACCCATCCCACAACCGGTCCTTAATCCCTTGGAAATGACTGGCTTCTCAGTCATTACTGCTTAAGTGTACCAGCCTTCACTATCCTTCTCCCATCCCCCCACCATTCTCTTGTTGTGTTTGTATTTATTTGTTTTACTAGGAGAAACTCCATTGAGTGATTCTCATTTACAAGGAGGTCCTGGATAGCCAAGTAATCCAGAAATAAGCTGAATACAGATTTACAGCAGAGACAGCATATCTAACTGCATGTCTGTTTTGTAGGATGTTACTATGTCACAATCAGCAGCTGGGAGGTGGCTGCAGATTTGTAGGGAACTGGCAACAGTTCTGGGAGTGAAAGTTCTTTAAATTTGATGGACTGCATCTGACTAAGGAGGGAGTCAGTGCATTGGGGCAGAAGTTTGACGTCTTTGCAGAATATTTAAACTAGCAAATGGGGAGAGGGGTGCAGCACCCCATACGTCGAAAGGTAAGAACACCCTTCCCCCCTCAGTTAGTGGTCAAACAGGGATTCAGCATGTTTGCAGTTCATTTGCATCACCAGGTAAGAAAAAAGGTTTGTCTCCCCATACGACGCACTGGGGTAATGCCAAACCTCACCCAACAACTAACACACCAAAATCTGGCCAATGGAAAATCATGTACACAAATGCTCACAGCCTGGGAAATAAGTTCCCAGACCTGCAGGCAATAATGTCAGAGGCTAAACTGGACATAGTAGCAATTAGTGAGACATGGTTTACCAGTAACCACACTTGGGAGACTTCAGTACCTGGCTATGTATTGTTCAGAAGAGAACGAGGTGCAAAAAGGGGGGGAGGAGTGGCCCTGTATGTCAAAGAAAATATCAAAGCTACAGAAATTCAGAATACACATAAGGAGCCTAGAAGAACTGTGGGTCACCCTGGAAACAGGAAATGGGACAGCCATAAGAACTGGGGTTGTCTACAGCCCCCAGACCAGGGGGAGGACATAGACACATTACTGTTAGAAGATATACAAAACATGATAGCTAAAGGGGAGGTTCTGATAATGGGAGACTTCAACATGCCAGATGCAGATTGGTCAATACCAGCTGGAACATCTGCCAGAAGTGGATTCCCTGCAGGGGGAGGGCCTCAAACAACTGGTACAGCAACCCACAAGAGACAGGGCTATCCTAGATCTAGTACTGACTAATAAGGAAGGGATCACAGGTCTCCAGGTAGAAGGTCACCTGGGGGCCAGTGACCATCACATGGTATGGTTCAATTTGGCTACTACATCTAAATCATCCCATTCCAAGGCAAAAATATGGGACTTCAGAGGAGCTGACTTTGATAAGATGGCCAACAGAGTTAAGCTAGCCCTGGCAAAAGAAACACAGGTGAGAGGGTACAGGCAAAGTGGGCAAGCATTAAGGATGCAATACTTGAAGCAACATCCCATTGTGTTAGACAGAAAAGAAGAGCAAAGAAGAAGGAAACCACTTTGATTCTTAAATACAGTAGCAGAAAAGGTCAGAGCCAAAAGGCTGACCTTCAGGAAATATAAGGGAACATAGCGGGATGAAGATAGGGAGGCATACCAAACTGCCCTAAGGGAAGCAGGGAAGGCAGTAAGGTAGGCAAAGTCCCAAACTGAGGAAACACTAGCATGAACAGTAAAAGAAGGTGACAAGACTTTCTATAGATACATTAGTGAAAGTAGAAAGTCCAGAGGGGGTATTGCTAAGCTTAATGGAGAAAAGGGAGCATGTGAGGAGGATGACCCTGTAAAGGCATCTATCCCAAATATATACTTTTGCTCAGTATTTACTGAAGAGAAGGTGGGGCAGGGCCCACAGCTCGGCATCATGGACACAGGGGGAAGGGAGGTGAGCACTACTCCCTTCACAAAAGAAAGGGTCCTACCAGAACTTGCTAAGCTCAGGGTGGATAAGGCAATGGGACCTGATGGCATACATCCCAGGGTACTTAAGGAGCTAAAGGTGGAACTAGCAGAGCCATTAGCAGAACTGTTTAGTGAGTCTCTGAGCACAGGAGAGGTCCCAGAAGACTGGAGAAGGATCATGTGATCCCGCTCCACAAGAGTGGTAGCAGGAGGAGGCAGGGAACTACAGACCAGTCAGTCTTACCTCAGTAGTGGGCAAGATTATGGAGGCACTCCTTAAGGAAAGGATAGTGCAACACCTGGAATCCATAGGGCACAGGATCCAAGACAGCATGGGTTTACAAAGGAAGGACCTGTCAAACTAATCTCATAGATTTTTTGACTGGGTAACCAGAGTGGTGGACCAAGGGGAGCAGTTGATGTCGCCTACCTTGACTTCAGCAAAGCTTTTGACACTGTTCCACATAGAAGATTGATAAATAAGCTGGGTAGGCTCGGGGTGGGTCAGAGTTGGTCAACTGGGTGGCAAACTGGTTGACGGGCAGAAAACAGAGAGTGGTGGTAAATGGTATACAGTCAGAAGAGATGCAAGTCACAAGTGGGGTACCTCAGGGATCAGTCCTGGGGCCAGTCCTCTTCAACATCTTCATTAGTGACCTTGCAGATGGACTAGAGGGTAAGGCTTGTCTGTTTGCAGATGACACCAAGATCTGCAACAGAGTAGATGATCCAGATGGGGTGGGCAGAATGAGAAGAGACCTGGATAAACTAGCAAAATGGTCAGAAGAGTGGCAACTGGGATTTAATGCAAAGAAGTGCAAAATCATGCACATAGGGAAGAGAAACCCTGAAGCCACCTATAGGCTGGGAGGGGAGTTGCTAGCAGTCACAAAGGAAAAAAGAGACTTGGGCATCATCATCACTGATGACCTGAAATCATCCAAGCAGACCTCTAAATCAGTAGGTAAGGCTAGGGGGGTGTTAGGGTGAATTAGTAGGGGTATCACAAGTTGTAAGAGGGAGGTAATAATCCCTCTTTAGAAGACACTGGTTAGGCCCCATCTGAAGCGTGCAGCGTGCAGTATTGGAGGCCACACCTTCACAAGGACATTAACCAAATTGAGGCAGTCCAGAGAAGCGCAACCAAAATGGTGCAGGAACTGTATCAGAAGACATACGAGGACAGATTAACAGAGCTCAATATGTATACCCTTGAGCAAAGGAGGGAGAGAGGGGTGATATGATCGAGGCATTCAAACACCTTAAGGGCATTAACAAGGTGAAAGAGTCTAACATGTTTAAATATAAGAAAAATAGCAGGACAAGAGGACACAGCATGAGATTAGAGGGGGGCTGATTAAGGGGGAATGTGAGGAAATTATTTTTCACAGAAAGGGTGGTGGATGCATGGAATGGCTTACCACAAGAAGTGGTGGCTATGAATACAGTGCAGGGCTTCAAACAGGCATGGGATAGGCATAAGGGAGCAATACAAATGACTATGAATAGATAGGCCACTGACAGAGCAAAGGCCGATGGCACATTTATAAAAAGAAATGGGCAGACTGGATGGGCCTTACGGTCCTTATCTGCCGTCAACTTCTATGTTTCTATGTTTCTATGTACCAAACCAGTTACAAGTCAATCTAAGATCAGCAGTGATGGACTAGCTAATTGCATGGCAAATTTGCAAAAAACTATATCACGGTGCAGTAATTACTGTACAGACAGTTCAGGTTTAGCAGAACCAGTAGTCAGCTCCCTATCAGCAATAAATATTTTGTGCAATTACATGACACATGGTGGTTGCGAAGTGTACAGTTCTTCAGTGGGAGGAATAAAAGTGCTTGGGGAGGTTGTGACACTCTAGGATTATGAATAAATCCTAAGAGCAGCTGCTGCTATCTGAATAATGTTTTTAGTCATTGATTTAAAGACATTGAAATGAGGTTTCCCAGTCTAAGGATCCTCTGCAACTAAATGTGAATTTGCCTTAAGATGTATGGTATCTTGGGGTTTCTACATACGTAGATTACAGTGGTACTCCTCAGGCCATACGAGCATATGGTTCTTTGAAGAAATTCTGTGAAAGAACTAGTGTACTGCTTAAAACTAATATTAGATTTTAAAAGCAGCCAACCATTACCTTTTATATCTGAGGTACTTTTTCTTTTCCCTTTCTTTAATTAGAAGATTGTTTTGCTGATGTTTTGCTGGTGTGATGTGTGGAACAGCTCTTAGCCTGCCAGCTGACATATCTTGCTGTACTGCCCCACATCAAATCATCAGGATTGTGACCTCACTAACTGTGACATCACTGCTACTTAGGAATAGCAAGTGAGTGATGCCAGGTCATTCACCTGTGATGTCACTGTCAGTGAGTTCACAATGCTGATGATGTAGTGTGGGTCAGTAACATAGAAACATAGAATCTGACGGCAGATAAGGACTGCTTGGCTCACCTAGTCTGCCCATTTTCCTACCTAACAGATCAGCTGCAGATCCTAGTTAACATACTAACATACTAAAATGCCAGCAGAATAGGCCTAACGGTCTTTCACATCTGCTCGTTTGGTCAGCCCCCACCATGGGAGCTGACCTTGCTGCCCCCCTCACCTTCTCTGGCTTCTCCCTTCCCAGTTCCAGATATTCTCGCTGCATTGGATTTTGCTTCCAGAACCCTTCCCCTGTACCTGTCCCACCCCCTCTTGAATCCCTCCACCGTCTCTGCCGCCATCAGCCAACTGGGCAGCACATTCCATGGCTCCACCACCCTCTCAGTGAAGTAGCACCTCCTCCTCCTTTCTCCCCTGAATCTTCCCCCCTCCAGCTTCCACCCATGCCCTCTAGTTGCTCCCTCCTCCTTCCTTCAAAGCACCCTGACTGCTCCTCCCCTGTTTACTCCCTTCATGTACCTGAAAACCTCTATCATGTCCCCCCGGTCCCTTCTCTCTTCCAGTGTGAACATATTTAGCTCTTCGAGCCTCTCCCCATAGGTCCTGTCCCCCAAGCCCCAAATAATTTTGGTTGCCCTCCTCTGGACCCTCTCCAGGATTTTAATGTCCCTCTTTAAGTGTGGCCTCCAAAACTTCATGCAGTACTTGAGGTGCAGCCTCACCAAGCAGTTATACAGAGGGAATATGACTTCCCTCCTTCTGGAGGTGATCTCCCCAGCGATGCATCCCAGCATCCTGTTGGCCTTGGCTGCTGCCCTCCTACAAGTCACTGAGTTGTTTATCTTGACATCCACCACCACCCCCAGATCCCTCTCAGCCATCGAGACTTGTAGCATTTAACCAACAGCTTACTTTCTCCTACCCCCCACTAGGACTGCCTTATGACTGTCCAATGCATTCTTGAATTCCCCCACTGTTCTTGACTCCACAACCTCCTCAGGGAGGCTATTCCATGCATCCACAACCCTCTCTGTGAAAAAATACTTCCTCACATTACCTCTGAGCTGTCCCCCCTCTATCTTCAAATTGTGCCCCCTTGTTTTGCACATCTCTTTTTCTGAAAGATGCTACCCTCTTGGACTTTGTTGATTCCCTTGAAGTACTTGAAAGTTTCTATCATGTCCCCTCTCTCCATTCTTTCCTCAGGGATATACATTTTAAGCTCATTTAGTCTTTCTTTGTATGTCTTCTGATGCAGACCCTGCACCATTTTGGTTGTCCTCCTCTGGACAGCCTCCACTTTGTCTATGTCTTTGCGGAGATGGGGTCTCCAGAACTGCACACAGTACTCCAGATGGGGTCTCATCAACTGTCTGTACAGAGGGATAACAACTTCCTGTTTTCTACTATTGATGCCTCTCCCTATGCATCCCAGTATCCCCAGCCTTCCTTACTGCCTTCTCACATTTTTGCCCACCTTTAGGTCATCTGATATAATTACCCCAGGTCCTTTCCATTTTACTGTTGTCAGTATCTCACCCCCATTGTGTACTCTTCCCTGGGTTTTGTTTCCAGGTGCATTACCTTGCACTTCTTTGCATTGAATCTGAGCTGCCATACATTTGACCATTCCTCCAACCTTGCTAAGTCCCTTCTCATCCTTTCTATTCCATCTTATGTATCAACCCTGTTGCAGATCTTTGTGTCATCTGCAAAGAGACATAAAGTACTTTTCCTTCTAGTTCCTCTGCAATGTCACTTATAAAGACATTAAAAATGACTGGTCACAGTACTGCACCCTGTGGTACCCTGCTAGTAACCCTCCTTTCTTCACTGTGGACTCCATTTACTACTACCCTTTCCATCCTGTTGTCTAGCCATTTTTTTTTCCAGGCTACCACCTTGGGACCCACTCCAAGGCTGGCTAACTTGTGTATTAATCTTTTGTGTGGGACTGTATCAAATGCCTTGCTAAAATCTAGGCAGACCATGTCCACAGCCCCTCCCTGGTCTACTACTTTGGTCACCCAGTCAAAGAAATCTATTAGATTCGTCTGACATGACCTTCCCATCGTGAATCCATGCTGTCTTGGGTCCTGTGCTCCACTGGCCTCTAGGTACTCAACAATTCTTTCCTTCAGAAGTGATTCCATCATTTTCCCTACCACTGAGGTCAAACTAACTGGTCTGTAGTTTCCTGCCTCAGTCCTGCTCCCACTTTTGTGAAACGGAATCACATCCACACTCCTCCAGTCCTCAGGTACCACCCCATCTTCCCATGATTTGTTACAGAAGGCATGAAGGACACAGAGATACACAGAGAACCTTCCCCTTTTCCCATTCTTGTCCCTCCAGATTTTTGATCACTGTCATGGCTCCTCATAGCTCCCTTCCCTTGCCTCCTCATAGTAACAACCCCTGTCTCCTGACTATGAAACTCTCCAGTATACTTCCCATTGCCCTTTCCTTCCTACCGTTTCTGTTGTCTACAACCTCTCTCTCTCCCTCCTGCAAGCTTCTCTGATCTACCATTCTCCTATGCTCCCTCTCCTAGCCCCCACCCTTCCTCTCCTCTCCCCTCCTCCCTTCTCCTCACCTTTTCTACTCCCAGGCTGTTCTCTCCTCCCATCAGTCTCCTCCTGGCTTCACCTGGTGTCCATCAGAACCACTATCCCCCTCCACCCTCCTGATCCTACCTTCATCTCCACTGCATCGCAGTTGCCCCCCACTCCCCATTAAACTTATCTTACCTCTACTGCTCCTCATAGCCGGTGATGTTGTGCCTAACCCTGGTGCTGTCCATTCCCTTCCCTCCGATCTCCCCAAAGGACTCCAGGTGACCCACAACAACATCCATAGTTTCCTGCCCAAAATTGATCAGCTACAACCCCCATGGTTTCCCTCCTCCTTGATGTCCTGCTAGTTTTGGAATCTTGGCTTTCCCCAATATTCCCGACTCCACTATTTCCATCCCTGGTTACACCCTCACCTGCCAAGACCACACCATGAAAGATGGCGTTATCACCATCTACCTCTCTTCCTCTCTTCAATATAGTGCTGTCTGTTGCCTCCCTTGATGCTTACGGTGGCTAGAAATTACATGCCAGTCACTCTCATATTACTGGTGGGGAAATTCATGGTGACTGTACTGAAGGAGAGGCTGATGGGGTATGTGGAGGCAAAGGGGCTACATGACAAGCATCATGGTTTAACGTATGGGAACTCATGTGAAACAGATCTCACAGATTTCTTTGACTGTGTGAGTAGGGAGTTGTATTAGGTGAAGGTACTGGATGTTGCCTATCTGGACTTCACTAATGCCTTTGCAACTGTGCCACACTGGAGGCTAAAATAGAAACTTACCAACCTGGGTTTGAGGATAAGGCAGTATGATGGGTACCAAACAGGTTGCAGAATAGGAGACAGAGAAGAATCAGAATTTATATAGCACTTTTCATGCACATTGTATCCCAAAGCACTTTACAAGCACTGCTAGACTAAACTGAAGTGACTGAATGTGCAGTAGCAGCCATTTTGCACATCAACACCCACACACAGCCTTGGACAATTTGATGAACCAGTTTGAAGGGAAGGGGAATGTTGGTCGGGACACCAGAGAAAGTTCCCTACTCTTTCTGTAAAGTACCTTGGGTTATTTTACTGTCACCGTGACACCCATCAGGACAGCACCAGAGATGGGTAGAAGGGACCTCAGTTTAGCGTTTGATCCAAAGAATGGCACAGCCTGACAGTACAGCACCCCACTAGTACTACACTCAGGTGCCAACATGTATGGTATGAGCCCACTCCCAGTGTGGGACTAGAACCAATAACCTTCTGTTCCAGAGGTGGATGTGCTACCAAGTGAGCCAAGTTGACACCTGGTGGTAAATGGATTTCTCTCAGGGAATGGGAGAGTAAGCAAATCACAAGGATTGGTATTGGGTACTGTCCTCTTCAGTGTATTCACAAGTGTAATTGCTGAGAAACTGCAGGGGAAGGTGTGTCTCTTTGCAGTGACACAATAATCTGTGACAGGTTGGGCACTCAGGAGGTGCTGTAGAGAATACAAAGGGATATGGGGAAACTGAAGGAATGGTCTAGGGGTGGCAGTTTTGTTTCAGTGCTGAAAAGAGCAAAGTTATGCACTTGGTACAGGGAAACGTAGGCACTGAGTACGATACGATGGGGTACTTATAATCATCAAGTAATAGAGGGACATTGGGCAAATATATCTGAAGACCTCAAGGTGGCAGGGCAGTGCAACAGGGTAGCTGATAAAGTTATTACATTGCTAGGGTGCATATATAGAGGTTGTTTAAACAGGAGACGGTAGATGGTGTTGCACCTGTATCACTCAGTAGTGGGACCACACCTAGAGTACTGTGTACACTGTCCGTTCTGAGGGCCACAACTTCTTAAGGACATTGATATGGTGGATGTGATCCAGAGGAGGGCTTCCAAATGATGCATGGAATTGCATGAGAAAACATACAAGGAGGGACTGTAGGAACTCAGCATTTACCCCCTGGGGAACAGCTTGAGTGGACATGACTGAGCCATACGTATGTCACAGGAGTAAATAAGGAGGAGAGTCTCTTTCAGAGAAGGAGGAGCACCGCAATAGGGCACATACAAAGAAGGTTGAACAGGGGAAGTTTTGAAGTAATGTGAGGAAATCACACTTCTCAGAAAGGCATAATGGATGCCTGTAACAGCATGCCAGAGGAGGTGGTGGGGGCAAAGACAGTAGGGGTCTTCAAACATGCATGGGATAAAGACATGGACATGATATGTAGAGGAAAGAGAGGAGGTAATGACACCTGAAGCTGAAAATAAACATAGAAACATAGATTTTGACAGCAGATAAGGAACGCTTGACCCACCTAGTCTGCCCATTTCCCTACCTAATGGATAAGCTACAGATTCTAGTTAAGCAACAGCCTACTTCCCCCTACCCCCCACTAGCTTAAACCTTGCTATGCTGGCTCTCCTCTTGTCCCCGCCTTTACTTACTCTCCACCCCCCTATATCCCCCCTCAACCTGCCCCTCGACTAAAACACATTCCCTCCACTCTCAGTACTCTGCTCTCCCAACAGACTACCCAACAACTATCTCCCAGTCTATCCCCCATATCCCTCCGTACCCTGGATCACCACACTACCCCACCCACCCACCACCTAAGTGCTACTCTCAGTATTGTGATTTCTATCACAAGAGGTCTCTCTCTCGCTAAGCGCCACGGTTCTATTCTCCCTTCCTATCCCATGCACCTCCCTGGTAAGGTCTAATCCGACTACATCGTACCCCCCACGCAACCAACACCTTGCGAGGCACCTATTATTCTGCTGCTCCTGCTCTCCGGCAATGTGCACCCGAACCCGGGACCCGCCACCTCAGCCATGCCTCAGCCTACCGGAGGCAAAGGCCTCCGAATCGCCTTTATCAATATATGCAGTCTCACTAAGAAAACTGCTGCCCTCCAGTGCTGGGTCACCCAACACTCCCCCGACATTCTCATGCTTGAAGAAACCTGGCTCTCTTCCCTCATGCCGGACTCTGCCGTCTCTCTTCCAGGTTTTTCCCTGTTTAGGGCCGATAGGATGGGCAGGCGTGGAGGGGGGTGCGCTATCTACCTGCGCGACTCGGACCTCGGTCATGCCCTCTCCAACCCGGAGCTTAGCTATGGGCGCAAGCCATTACTTTAAAATCTCCCCCACCCAGGTCGTGGCCCCTTTATCTAACCGTGGCTTACCTACCCCGGGTCAAAAAGATCTTATGGTCACTCCTTCTTGACTACCTATCCACCCTACCCCGTGGCTGAACAACTAATCATGGGCAACTTAAACACCAACTGGCTCAGCCCATCATCTGATAATATGAAGAATGAGCTTGCAGCCCTTGACCTGTCTCAAATGGTCACCCAGCCCACTAGGCTTAACAAAGTAACAGGAACTAGTTCCTTCTGGATGTAGTCCTCTCACACGGCCACATAAATAGGATCTGTACAAGTCCTTGCGGACTCACTCAGTGACCACTCCCTATCATCTGCTCTTGGTCATCCCCTACTCTCAACCCGGTGTACTGCAGGACCCCTCAATGCCATTTTCTCCCCTGAGGTCTTGTCAACCTCAAACGTCACCTCGCCCAAATCAACTGGACCCCAGTGGCCTGCGCATCTGACATTAACTCTGCCCTAACTTACCTCACCACAGCTTTCAACCATGCCTGTGATCAGTTTGCCCCCTTCAGCACACCTAAGTTAAAAAAACGGACTGCTGCATGGATAACCCCTGCACTGATCCAACAACTAAATAAAAGAGATAACCTTTGGCACTTAGCTAATGACTCCAGTAGATTGGCCGATAGGCAAGCCTACAGGGCAGCCCGCAACCAATGCACCTGGGCCATCAAGCAGGCAAAAGCTAAATACTACCAGACTGCCTTGACATCCTCCTGGGGCTCATCCAGAGCTTTCTGGGACAACATTAAAGAACTTAATGGTAAAGCCCGCTCCTCCCCACCATCCCAGATTGTCATAAATGGGGCTGTCTCAACTGACCTAACGTGTATCGCTGACTGCCTTAATAAGACTTTCACAGATTTAAGTGCGGTCCTCCCTACCCACTTTTTTGACCCGGTTGCCACACCCACTCATACTCCCATTTCCAGGCCACAATTCCACTTCCAAATGATCTCACCACATGATGCCAAACCTTTCTTATTAAGGTCCCTTGCCTCTCAGAACCCAAGCAATGACCCTCTTGACTCCAAGATACTCCGCCTCACGCTAGATGTCATGCTTATCCCCCTCACGCTTATCATAAATAAATCCTTATGCCTAGGCCAATTCCCGGAGGCCTGGAAGCATGCTGAAGTAACCCCCATCCACAAGTCTGGGGACCGTACTCTGCCTAACAACTACAGGCCCATCTCCATTCTCCCCCCCTTATCCAAAGCTTTAGAAAAAATCGTAAACACACAGCTCACGGAATACCTTTCTAAATACAACCTTCTATGTCCGGAGCAACATGGGTTTCATCCTGGCCATAGCACATCCACTGCCCTCCTGGAATTCTCCCATCACATACGCTCCACACTTGACAAAGGTCAGCTTGCAGGCGGTTTCATAGACCTTTCCAAGGCCTTTGACACGGTGTGCCACCCCCTGCTATTACACTCCCTGAGCAAACTGGGCCTCTCATCTGACCCCCTTAAGTGGTTCACAAGCTACCTTTACAACAGGACCCAAAGAGTCAAGCTAAATGGAACCTTTTCCTCCAACCTACCCGTACTCTCTGGGGTCTCTCAAGGCTCCATCCTTGGACCGACCCTTTTCAGCCTATTCCTGAACACCCTCCCTAGTTCCTGTTCCAGCAAAATACTACTCTATGCAGATGACACTGTAATCCTAGCTACACACCCTGACCCACTCCCTCTCCAAGTCATATTACAAAGCGCCTTCCTCCAAACCGAAAAATGGTTCAATAAACATCGTCTAGTCCTGAATCTAAAGAAAACAAAGTCCATGCTATTTTCACATCGGCAAAACAGCGCCAAGGACTTTCCCCTTCACATCACCACCAGCATGCCCCTCCCACTTGAACAGGTAACATCCTATAAGTACCTGGGCATCACCTTTGACTCGGCCTTACTTTCCATGCCCACCTCAAAGCCCTGTCATCTGCCATGAACTCCAGGCTTGGGCTTCTCTACCGCCACAAAGACTGCCTCCCTAGACCAGCCTTAAAACTAGCCATCACCTCTCGGTGTTATCGCTGGCCGACTACGGGCTCCCAATTTACGCTGCTGCCGACGCCACTGCCTTATCTAAAGTCCAGACCGCTATTAACAAAGCCTGTAGGCTCCTTACCGGTGCCCACAGCAGAACCCACACCTGTCTGCTATACTCCACCACAAATATACTCACTCTTGAGGAAAGACTGAAATATCAAACCTGCCTGCTGGCCAAAAATCCATGTCAGGCCTTTGCCCTCCTGGGGTCTGTGGACCCTTGCAGCTGGCTACCCGGTCTCGGCCTACCCGCAACTCCTCCACTGCCACCTTCATTGTTCCCAGGGCCAGGACCTCTCACTGCCAAAGATCCTTCCATCACTTGGCCCCGCATTGGTTCAACTCCCTTCCTGAATCTATCTCCAAGATCCCGGGGATAGGCCGCTTCAAAACCACCCTCCGTAAGCATATTATTGACAGCCGATGCTGTAAATGCTTGTAGCTACCTAAACCGGTCCCGCCCTAGCCCTCCCAGCCCCCTGGCACCGTTTTTTTTTTTTTTTTGGTACTACATAATTGTCTAAGACTAATTGTTAGTTGTGTGATGTATCTATTGCTTTGTAACAATACGTGTAACTTTACACATGTTTGTACCAGTATAGCTGCTGCCTGTAATCTTCAAGCGTGTTTATGTATCTCACTCGTATGTTCATCCCTGTCCCAAACTCACTTAATTGTTGTCTCCCCCCCCAAATGACGAGGTACCTTTGTAAACGAGTCCATGACTCAAAGGTTGTAAAACTGATTTCTCCAATAAATAAATAAATAAATAAAGAATTGCCTTATGTCTCTCCCATGCATTCTTCAATTCAGGGGAGTAGCAGCCAGAAGGGAAATAAGGCACGCTTGATGGGCTTAGGCCTACGGGTTCTTTTTTTTTGCCATTAAATTCCATGTTTCTGTGTTGCTAGAGTACACAGATCACTTACACCCCTATACAAAAGTACGGCATATTCTACCCCTCCTTATGAGGAAGTGGAGATACAACATGAGTCTTTCAACAGCAGCCAGCTTTTGAAGTGCGGCACAACCAGGTTTTGAAAGTGTTACCTAAAAGAGAGACCTACATATGAGACAAAGGGACAGGCCAAAATACCAGAAATACAGAAGGGTAACTATGTATATTCCTTGCCTCCCAGGAGGCCTTGCAGATATACACAGTATGATGTGCTGAAAGAGCTAAATTGGTGCTAATAAAGAAATACACCAGACACGCCAAGAGAAAATAAAATAATTTTTATTATGGAGGTATGACAGAATGATGAATGATATCATTGCTTGCTTGTAAGTTTCCTGTTGAACTATGTATTCTACTCTCAAAACATTGAAGTTGAATAAGCATTATAAAATATAATGCATTTACGGTCTATCTGTATGTTGACAGTCTTACTTCCCCATCTCAGCATTTGGCTTCCACCTGGTGGATGCCCATTGCTAGTGCAGGGTCTGAGAGGTTTCAAAGGGTGTGGACTGCAATTTCCGAGTGTGTACAGCACATCTCATCGCTCACACACTGTTGAGCCACAGTGGCTAGGGGGATTGAAAAGACAATTGAAAAATGGCATTCAGGCAGGCTTAATGAAGCCCCATCTGCTTTCCCTTGGACCAAACTTCCACTTGGTCCCTGGGGCATGTTTGGGTTTTGCTCCCGATGGGACTCTTCCTCGTCTGGTCAACCCAGTGGAAAGAATTTATGGGAGATTCAAGCTCCTGTAACTGGGAGAGGAGAAAGCCAGTCAAGGGAAGTTGGGGATAGGGCTGAGTAAAGGTCTCAGTCATGTCCCCCCGTCCCTTCTCTCTTGCAGGAAGTACATATTCAGCTCGTTCAGCCTGTCCTCATATGTTTTTATCTCCAATCCCTGGATCATCTTTGTGGCTCTGCGCTGCACCCCCTCTAGTAACCTGACATCCTTCTTTCTTTAGGGACGAAAACCAGTATTACACACAGTACTCTAGGTGCGGTCTCACCAGTGACCTAAACAGGGAAAGGATCACCTCCCTTCTTCTGGAGGAGATACCCATTGCTATACACCACAGCATCTTGCTGGCTTTTGCTGCTGCCCTTTTCCTCCATGGTGCTTTCTAGTTGTACCCCTCCCATGTGGTAACCACACATCCAGGTTGCTAGCTCTGAAGTGCATTCCCTTGCATTTCTTGGCATTGAAACCCAGCTGCCATGTTTCTGACCACTCCTTTAGCCTAGTCAGGTCCTCCTGCAGTCCCTTCCACCCTTCAATGTCATCCACCACTGCTCCCAGTTTGTTATCATCTGCGAACAGACTGATTTTATTCTTGATCCTGTGTGAAATGTCTGCTATGAACAGCCCGAAAAGCACCGATCCCAACAAGCCATTGTGCACTGGTTCAAGAACAACAGTAGTGTAAGTGATCAGCACAACCTAATGACTACTGCCAGCAGCTCTGTCTCACATTACTAGGATGAAGGCTGTACTGTCCACTTGCTGTGCAGCATACAAGCTGAGGGCACCCAGTTTAACGCCACAATTTTCCAGTCAACACTCCCTGATTTGGAGGCATGTCCCTGATTTTGTCACCAAAACTTCCCAGGTCCCTCTTAACTGAGGCATCTCTGTCACTGAAGAGTGGTGATTTGAAACACAGACATCCTACATAGTTGTAATTGTTATTCTTTACAAACCTCTTTTTCATTGTGTTTTATTGCATGTGTTTTTTAAAAGTGAATATTTTCTGGGTTTTCAAAGATGCTGATGCCCCCGGTACAAGTCAACTATTTGCCCCCAGTTTTGTATGGACTGTCCCTTTATTATTGTAGCAGGATGGCTTGAGGGGTATGATCCGTGCTGAGTCTTGTAGCTTAGGGAAATGGATCACTTTACCTGGAAATGGCTAGTATACATTATTAATATTGCTTTTTTGCGGTGAAATAGACTAATGTAGGGCTCCTTAGGAGTAAGTTACATGACCATTAATCTATATTAAAGGAACACTGCCTAGGGATCTGTGAGCTCTTGTTGACATCCCCCTAAATTAAGTCCCTGGGAACCAGGGATCAGGTAAACAGACCAGACTTAATCTGACCCTTTTGGTGTACTTGTGAGTGCACCTTTTCTGAGACTGAATGCAGTTTGGAATTTAACACGTGAAACTCTGTACTTTCATCAGCTCTCAGTAGGCTTTCCCTTAATGAACAACAAAACTAAACAAAAACTTATGCATTGCCTGTCCAGGACTTGATATCAGGATCCAACAGGCAGCATTACAGTAGTCAGAGTTTGGGATGCTGGGCTTGATTCACTGATGCTCAATGCAGCTGCACGGATAGCAATCAGGGTCACCTCTTTTCAGTCAATGAAACATAACTTTCTACAATAGGTCTCAGGAAGTCTTGGAAATGAGAAGGATTACACTGTGGCTGCTGCCCCTCTTTCATACTTTGGAGCTTATCTGTTATGGCCGATGACACAAAGGTACACCCCAATGCCTCTCACTCTCTTCAGAGTGGGCCCGAGGTTGGCGTCAGTTCAGGACTTCACTGCCAATCCTATTATGCACTCCTGCACTACCAATGCCAGTGCCAGCAAGCCAAAATTCGGCATTGACAAATGCTTGTTTACATTTACCTCTGTCCTGCTCCCTAATGATTTCTCTATCTTGGTGTTTACCTCACCAATTACTGTGTTTTGTGGGGGGAGACTGGGATTTCCCTGCTCCTTTTCGGTGCGTCCCCCCTTGGCTAGTTTAAATGCTTGCCAATGAAGCATTTAAACCTCTCACCTAGGATCCTGGCCCCCCCCCCGGACAGATGCAGACCATTGTGCCAGTATAGGTCTGCATCCCTCCAGGTGGCTCCCCTGTCCCCAATGAAGCCAAAACCCTGAGCTCCACACCTGTTTTACAACCATTCATTGAATTCCCTGGTGAGGAGTACCCTAGCATCACCCTTGCCTTAGGCAGGCAGCACCTCCGAGAAGGTTACTGTATGCACTACTTGTCTAAGGCCCCTCCCCAACTCTACAAACTCCTCTTGCACTGCTCTGATCCCATTCCTAGCCAGGTCATTTTTCCTTAGGTGGACAATGACATCCAGCTCCCTCCTTCATGCAGCTGCTCCCACGATCCTGAGGATTCGCTTCCCGTCCTTCCAAGCCGTGGCGCCAGGCAGGCACCTTACCTCCCTCTCCCCTTCCTCCCCCATTTATACCCTCCTAATGATTGAGTCCTCCACCAGGAGTTGTTTTCTTCCCCTGTGGGGTCCCATGCCACCCTCCTGTGGGTCTCCTTTGTGGAGGTTTCCAGCATCATCCTTGGTCTCCACTGCAGGTGCTTCCATAGAGGAGCCACTATCCACCAGAAGAGCGAATGAACTGTGGAAAGGTACAGCTGGAGGGATGCAACTCTGTTCCACCACCCTCTCCCTCCTTGAGCCCACCCTGGTCCAGCCTCTCCTCTTTCTTGGCAACCTCTGAGGTAGTGGCATTGGCCCTGGTGGTCCGAGGGTGGGGGAGGAGGTTTCATGAATCCTAGCCAGGTCAGCCTGGAGACGGGCAACCTCCTCCCTCAGACCAGAGAGGTGCCTGCAAATAGGGCAGCATCACAGCCTCCAGAATGTCTCCTGGAACACTGCCGCCCCATAGCCATTGCACTGCACCACTCCTATCATGTCTTATTGTCTTATGTTGTGTCCCCTCTCCTGTTTCTCTGTATGCTTACCCTCTCCTCTATGCTTACCCTCTCCTCTCCTCTCCTTAAAACTCTCACCCTTCCTGTTCTGGGTCAGCAACTTCCTATATTCTTCAGTAGCCTCCTTCTTGCTTGCTCAGTGTCAGACCACCAGCAGCTGGGGGGGGGGGAGTGAGCTACTTTTTTGCTTTAGAGTTGACAAAACCAGTGTTTCTCTATGATCATTCCTTCCCACTGCCAAACAGGAAGTTCCTGTTGTCAGTCAAATCCAGTGGCTATAAAAGTAGAACTGGTTTAGGGTGGATGGGATGGAGGGCAATTAGTAAGAAAAAAGGCTAGCAACAGGAAGTTGTAATTTGAGTCACCTGCTTTTATATTGTCTAAGCCACACCCCCAATTAAGCTCTCTCTCCTCCTACTGATTTAACAAAGTAAGTTGATACAGTACCCTTCCCAGCATAGAACACACACACTGACTTTCTTTCTTTTCTTTTTTTAACCCTAAATAAGACCCCTTCTACTTCTAATAAAGTATCTGTCTGCTTAATCTCAAAAGACACTGACTCCTGCAGAGATATAAGTGTTAGTAAGAAAATGTAGTTTCTTTTAGTTAGCTGCTTTCTACTCTACAAGTAGAGTGAGAAATGTCAGCTGCCAGGATAAGAGCTGTTCCACACATCCAGCACAATATTATCATGTAGAAGACTTTCTGATGAGCAAAAGGAAAAAAAAAATACTTCAGAAATAAAAAGTTACAACTGACTACTTCTTAAAATTTGTACTATTTTCCTGTCTGCCTGTTTTGGCTCCACTAGCTCTTTAAATATGATGGTAAATTAGTCAGCATGGCTTTGTAGATCCTCAGAGATTTTTACCTTTTTGTGCTCAGAAAAGGACCAGCCTAGGGCAAAGTAGAGGGTGCACTGATATATACGAAGCTTAGGCCAGTTAAAAAGTAAAAAGCTCTATGATGGCTGGTGGCTCCTCCCCTGTATATCAGGGCTAGCAGTACAGCCTAGAGGTTAGAGTAATGAGCTGTGAATGAGCTTCATACATCCGGCAGACAGACCTGGGTTTGATTCCCAAAATCTCCTCTTGCATACTGTGTGTCTCTGAGCAAGTCACTTAACCTCCCCAATGCTCCCGGGTCACCTCTGAAAACAGGCACTTGTGACTCATGAGCCTTACCTAGAGATGGGTGAAATCTTCAAATTTTGTTACACAAAACATTTTGCGAAATTCACGCATTTCATGAAATATTTCATGGCTACAAAATGCAAAATTCCACCAGCAAAATGCAGAATTTTTCCAACGAAATTCTGCATTTCGTGACCTGCAAATATTATTTTGTGAATGTGACCTAATATCTCACACAAACTGCAATTTCATGTATTTCATTAGGAAATTTCATTTTGCTATATCTCTAGCCTTACCCAGTCACCAAAGAATAAAATAAATAAATATTAGGTGTCCATAGTACAAGAGTACCAAGAATGTCACTTGCAGTAGCCTTTTTTGGGCATTGGCTGCAAAGCAGCTTTTTCTTCAAATAAAAAACTAGGGCCAGATTTTCCAATGGTGGCACAGGACTGGCATCAAGCCCTGCATCAAACCCTTTCATTGCCAAAGCTGTGGTACTCCCGATTGCCGCCACTGTCCTGATTTTAAAATCTTGGGCACAGTTACGACATTTTACCTGCTTTACGGCAGCTTGCGCCAAATCTCAGGTGCCAGCTCCATTACAATTGTCCCTGCTGTTGATGCAAGCTAAACCACAAACAGACGGTCTAGCAAGTGCCAATTGCTGCAAGGAACAGAAAATCCTTTTAGACTGCCACAAGCCTGGTGCACCATATCTCTGGCGTTTCTGGGACTCGCAGCAATCTCAATCTTTCGAAACTCTGTCCCCTAATCTCAATACAAGTTGTTCTCAAAGGATATCAATATGTTTGCCAAAGGACAGCCTCCTGCCAATCCACAGCCCCACAATCTTATAAACAGTGACAAATTACACTTTGTCACACCTCATAGTACAAATAACACATTTATTGATTCTTTAAAGATTTATGTTGGTACGTTCAGGGCTTTAAGTTCCTTCAATTGTATAATTTGTTTATGATTTTTATGATTTTATTATATTTATGCATTTCTGTGGTGGTAATAAGCTAAACAATATACTTTACTTGATGAGTAGAAATAGAGAAATCAGAGGGATCCCTAGGATATTTATTTTCAGTGTAAACAGCATGACCTTCGTTTCTGACACATTGTGCGACAATATATATCTGAGTCAATTTTATTGCCAGATGTGAAAACTAGCCTGTAGATCAGATTTAACCATATTGCTGGAAGGACTTGCAATATACAAGATGGTGTCCTCTGCATAAAAACATAATTTGGTTCCATCTACTGTACGTTTATGCCTAGACCATTTAAAATGATCATGAAGAGTAGGGGCGCAAGCACTGGCCCCTGAGGTGCCACTCTGCCCAAAATAGAAGAAGTGGAAACAAGGCCTTCATATTTTAACTGCTGGTAATACCCAGTAATTAAAAACAGGAACCAGCGGAGAACCTGGGGGCTAATGCTTAGTGCTGGGAGTTCGGCTAGTAGTAACACATTGTGGCCTACTGTATCAAGTGCTTTAGTGATGTCTAGGAAAATGGCACCCAAAAGAGTTTCTGATTAAGTGAGGTCAAATAACCATTAGTGGCTTTGACCAACATTGTGGAAGACTGTGTTTTTTTCTGAAACAGGATTGAATAAACAAGGGAGGGGAAGTTTGTCAGAGACTAAAGAGGGAAGGAGATGGGTACTCTGCCACTGACATGAGCAAAATCTATATTGTTTTTTATTTGTGTGGCTTGTGTGTCAGGGAAAGCCAGTAAACAGTATTTGGGGGGGGGCTTGTGGAACAGTTTGATTCGCACAAAAGTGATAATTCAGACTTGTGATGTTAAAATAGTGAATTATCACATGCCAGTGTCAGAGCTGTGAATAATTACTTGTTCGCATGGTCAAGGAAATAATTATGGGGCTCAGGCAAATAATATATAAAGGGACCACATAACCAGTAATGACAAAATACATCACTTCAAAATGAACATACAAAAAAATACACTATGGATACTGAACGCACTTCATATAGACCCAAATCTACATAAAACTACATAAAAAATTGCATTTAGCAGGGTTTATGTTCCCTTTAAAATAATGGTGAACAGTGGTTATAATTGGGATTCCACTAGTTCAGACCTATAAGATAGCAAGCTGAACTTTGTAAAAAGACTGGAAGACCTTTCCTTTTGAAATTACTACTCAGTTCATGTGTAGGACAGATTAACCCAACTTGCTTGCAGGCCACAATCCATTACAAAAAAACAAATTTCCAAGCTCGGGAACTTTGTAAACTGTGTGTCTGCATTTTTTTAAGATATTTATATGCAGAAAGGCATCTAGAGCACTGATGGCTCAAGTGATAGCCATGAGGCCATGTAGATAAGGCCTTAGTAGAGTCACTGTGATGGATCGGTACAGCTTCCATCTTTTAAGTCCTGGTTTATCTATCTGCTATCCTGGTATAAACAGTTATCAATTTAATATCCTGAAATGTGGACTTGTTTTGGTTTTTGTGCAGATAGTGCTGACAATGATGAACGATGTAATTTTCTTTCAAAGTCTACACAGAAAGAGCTTCTATAGTACAGGGGGCATGATCCAGACGTGATGCTTGGGCTCTCCAACTGTCACTCATTTTCCACTCCTCTCACTAGTGCATATGACTTATTTATTCTCAAAGGCTGCTGTCATTTACTGCCACAGAATGTTTCTTTACTGTACAGCCAAACGTTTCTTCGAAGTGATTTCTCATTTTTTTCTGCCAGTCTCTGAAAACAAGCAGCGGCTCAGTGTATCTCTCCATGTTACTGATTTACAAAGAAATCAAACATAAACTATCCACACTAGAACATAATCCAAATATTGACTGAATAGAGCAGAAAAACAGTTAAGAAAACTTTTTGTTTCTATTATTATTTAAAAATGGTTGTATATTGTATATGGGATGCTTCCTTCTTTTGGGCAAGAGGAAGAAATTAGCAGTTTACCTCTTTAATGCCTTGATTTTCAAAACAAGTTTGCATGGCTTGAGCATATGTTTGCCATCTCAGCAGTCTGCTTATTGCTGATGAGGAGGGAAAACATAAAAACATTCGCCCTGTCTGTGTTTACAAGAAGAAGAGGAAGGAGAATCAGCATTTATATAGCGCTTGTCATACATATTGTATCGCAAAGCACTTTATAAGCAATGCTAGACTGACAGTGAAGTGGCTGAACATGTAGTGGCAGCCATTTTGCACATCAACAACCCACACACAGCCTTGGATAATTGCATGAACCAGTTTTACGGGAAGGGGAATATTGGCCAAGACACCAGGGAAAGTCCTCTACTCTTTCTGCAAAAAGTGCCTTGGATTCTTTTACTTCCATCCGGACACCCGCTAGGATGGGTAGAAGGGACCTTGGTTTAATATCTCATCCAAAGGACAGCACACTCCAACCATAAAACACCCCTGCAATACTGCACTCAGGAGCCAGTGTTTTAGGTATAAGTCCAATCCCAGTATGGGACTAGAACCCATGACCCTCTGGCCCAGAGGCAAATGTGCTACCAAATGAACCATAGTGACACCTCTACCTACTATGAACCTCCTACAGATGGTCATATTTCACAATATGTTACCTATCAACTGGATCATAACATAGGACAGTATTTTTCTTTTCATAATCTGTGTATCCTTCTTCCAATAACTGGCTCCTCCTGACCTTGTCCTCCAAGTCCTATCTCTCTCCAACTGAGTCCCCAGCAGATTATTCCCCATGATGGGGCATCCCAGAACTGAGTGAATATAGCACAAAGAAAAGCATGCATGAAATACAGCACTGTAAGAAGCGCTAATGGTTCTACAGCAACAGGGTTTTTGTGAGTGAGTGGTAAGAATTACTACCCCTGTCGCTGTAGGCTGCCAGTCAGAAGGCTGAAGGATGCCGCCGGGATGGTGCCTGGCTGAGCCACTCCTGTGGTGGAGTGGCTAGAGTGCCTGCCTCCCGCTGTGTCGGGGACCTGGTGCTGCAGTTCAGTTCTCCCCAGGTCCCACTCTGCTGTGACTTTTTTTTAAATAACAAAAGTTCCCAGTCTGTTTTGTTTCTTCCCTCAAAGTCCATGACCCCCCCAGAGTTGATTAAAATTAGTCCAGGGGATATGGAGGTGAAGCCCCCCACGTCAGGGGTATGGGTAGAGGTGCCCTCCGCAAAAACCAAGATATTCCTCTAGTGTGCACTATGGTTGTGGTGGTCGGCATGTTGTAGCTCCAATATTTTGCCACATCCTGCTTTGAGTGTGGCATTGTTGATGTGCGTGGTGTTCACTGAGACATTGTGACCCCGTGCCAGGTATCCCTTACAAAAATACAAGTGTGAAGCTTGCTTGCAACATGCATATCGCATGCATACTGCATGCATGCTGTGCATTTGTATGTCTGTGAGGGATTCAGGGCTCCCATAACCCCACCAGAGCACAATCTTCTGATTCTGAAAGAGGTGCCTAGTTTGTTGTGTGTGACTTGTGGAGGACAGGTCTTCATCTGGCCATAGTCCAGAGTCTTTTTCCTGGCCCCCCCCCCCACCAAGGATCACCAATTGAGCAATGACACACTATGCATGCATGACCAGCACCTGAAGGTTTGCCCTCCCTCTTAGCATGCAGTCCCACTCTGCTGCCCCCTGGCTTCTGTGAGGTGGCAGGCAAGTAGGAGGATGCAGTGACCCCTCCTCGACGGAGTAGATCCATTCTTGGAATGCTCAGTCCTCCTCCTCCTCCTCCTCCCAGCCAGCACTTGAGCATCCTGAATGCATCAGGCTTCCTCCCACCCATATACATACATTTCATAATGAATAAGGAAGGACAGGGAGTGTGCTATGGTGTGTTGTGTGGGTTGAAACACAAGGCGAAGCCAAGTGCTTTCACCACCGAAGAAGGGCCGTTAACCCACCATAATGCATCCCCCGGAGTGCCTTTCTGTGATTATGAAATGTGTCCTTTTTAGCAAATTGCATGTATTTTACAAACATATTTTTATTCTACTTTCAGCCGGGCTGTTGTGCTGGGACAACTGCCTAGCTGAAAGACTTCTTAACCAATCAGGAGCCACCATTCTTTCTACCCATTTCATAATACCCATTAAGCTCCCGACTGTGACATTTCATACCCATTTTATAATATCCATTAAGCTCCAGATTGCAACATATCTGCTCTGGATAATGCTCAAATAGTGCATTGAGTAAATGATTGATTGAGTGAAGCTCATTTCCATGCACAACCCAGAGGTGGAGTTAAAAAGGGAGGAAATGATCTAAAGAAGACTGCACCAGATCACAAATTTTCCACCAACTATTGACTATCTTCACTGTTCATCAGATAGTACCAGATCTGCTCCAGATAATGCCCAGATAGAACATTATCCACTGCATTGACTACTGCCTGGATATTACCTCTATTTAAATCTGTTCTACTGCTAGCCATATCTGCTCTGGATAATATTCCAGAGGGTGTACTATCTGCTATTTTGGTTAACATCTGGATAAAAACACTGATCTTACTCTTAACACGATATGCTCCACATTCTGCCAGTCACTGCATTTGCTTGACTTTTTGTCCCATTTTGTCTGTAACCCCTCTCATCTGTCACACCTGATAACAAGCTGAACAATCAAAGAAAAAAAATTCAATTTTATGATATTCTGTTCTTTATTAGTAAAGACATTTATAAGTAAATGAAACAGGCTTTTGGAACCCTAGACAAAGGGTGAGCGAATGCTTCAATTGACAACTTCGACTTGGCTTCGATTTAGACCTCCTGTCTTTGGTTCAGTTTTAGCACTCTGGCCAGAGACACTTTGAGTCCTTGGTATTGGGGTTTAGTAGGTTATCAATAGGGGTATATTACCCCATTTACATGCAGTGTTAAAATCAATTGCAGAGTAATTAGTTGTGTTGAAACTGTAATGGATGTAAATGGCTCTATCAATGACATTGAGAATTGATCTCAGGACTGATCCAAGTGCACAAGCAAATGCACCGATTGTCTGGGCATCAGTTGTGTTTTGATTTGTAGACGTGATTGGAGCCAGAACTGATCCCCGTGCATGCTCTGTAGTGGTGTTTGCAGTAGCATCTGCACTGTACATGCATCAGAAGTGTTGCTCATTGAATTCAAGTCAGTGAGTCTCGATACATGTAAATGACTTCTCTCCTCAGAGCATCTAATCCAGCATGTAAACCAAAATGGAGATGGGATCAATTACCAGGCACTGAAGACAAGCTAATCGATCCTCTGATCATGCAAACATAGTAATTACCACCCCTCAACCACACATAGATCACCCAAATCAATCCCAACTTCCTCCACCCTTCCTTAGTCCTCCAGTCAGAGGTAGTCAGCACCTGGCACTGTGCCAAGAGCCATATATTTTTATAAAAAAAGAAACAATGCCTCTGGAGGGAAAATGAGGCTGAGAAATTACTAAATTGGGAGATGGTGTGATCATTTGAATAGGCCTGGCCAGCTCAGATGGGCTAAAGTGTTTTTTTTATTAACTGGTCAAAAGCCGAAGAGAGTCCAAAATGGCCCAAAAGTTTGACTGTCCTGAATCAATGGTAAAAGGTGCCAAGTTTTGTCATATTCCCTAAACATAAATTTGGCTTATCATTTCTTTAGATATCATCTGCTCCTGCTGCTATTCCTGTGCTTAATTGACAATCCTTTGCTTGTGGTATCCTAATCATTTCCATAGCAACAGGGGTGATGTCATAAGGAAAGGATTTTGAGACACAACAGGTGTAAGCAAGATGTGCAGAGGAAGTATGAGGAAACACAATCCTGTTTTAAAGAAAATATTTTTGGTATTTATTTACTATATTTTATTTAAAACTTGGTAACCAGGAAAGGTACACTGAGCCGAAGCTCGTTTCCAGGTGTGACCCGAGGAGACAGGGAAACAATACAGACAAAGGCGTGCAAAAATCAGAACAGTTGTATAATATAATACATGCACATTATAATACAATTTCAACATTAGAAGAAGTGTAATTACATGTAACTTGGAAATACAGTTATGACGATTCAGTGTGAGAAATGCACATTGGAGCTTATGAAGTGCAACTACAGACAGTGTGTGGATACAATTATTGTACAAGCAGGACATCAAATGAGACAGTACCACAAAGTACGAGTGCAGTAACTGTGTAATAAATTATTAACAAGCATAAAGGGTGAGGGTATAAAGGAGGTGTGGAAGCACCAGAAGAGAGACATAGGGAAAGGAGATTTGGGGATTAGTAGGCTATGTGGGTGGAGGAGGAGTGGAGGTAGGACAGCTACAAGTGGAGCTAAGAAGGAGATGGAGACTGGATTTTAAGGTTGTGAATGAAGAGGAGTGGTGAACAGTTCTGATGAACTGGTTTCGGAGAAGTGGGAGGTAGTAGGCAAAAGCGGACTGTCCCACCGCAGAGTGAGGGTGAAGGAGAGAGAAAGTTTGAGAGTCCCTAGAGCAGAGGGGGTAGGTAGAGGGGGGGGAGCAGAAGACAAGTGGGTGGAGAGGTTGGAGGGAAGAGATCCAAGCCAATATTTGGCAATGAGGGAGGGGCAATGGAACTCCCATCTGTAGGAAAGAGGGGTGATTGAGAGTGAGGAGTAAAGGTGACAGCAGTGAGTGTGAGGAGGGAAAGAGACAGTGAAACAGCAGAAATACTTTAGGAGAGTGTCAAGTTTAGAGAGGGAGGTCGTGGGAACACAGGTGCAGACAACGTCGGCGTCATCAGTTATGGACAGAATTGTTTTTACAACCAGGTCGCAGTGAGTTGGTAAAGGTAGGCAGTCTCGGTTGCGGTAGAGGATGCCCAGTTTTGAGTGTAGTTTTGTGCAAATAGTATCAATATGGTGGGAAAAAATCTAGATACGGTAACTGTTTTTTTATTTTTTCTAATCTTTTGCCCTCCGGTCATGGCCCATGGTGCCTCTCTCAGGCATCCTGTCTGATCCTGCCCATCTGAGGTCCCCTGATCCTGTGCCTCCTTTCTCCTCCCCCCCCACAGCCTGCACCCCCAGCTTAACCCCTCTGGGGTGGGGCCACCCTTTGGGCACTCTTACACATAGACTCTAGCTGTAGGAGTGGGGCCCAGGCAGAGGACCTGGAAGGCCAGGCAGAGTGGATCCGGCGGTGGGCCTGAGGGTCAGTTGCTGTCACCTGCCCCGCGGAGCCAGGTTTTTCTGTGTTCTTGGTGCCCCTCCCCCTGTGTGGTGCACCCATGATGCGCTGGTGCACGGCAACCCTGCCCGCATCATGCACCCTGCTTGACACACAGCCGACATGCTGCAGCGCCCCCGATCTCCACCGGGAGCCTCTGGCATGCCAAGCTATCCCCCACCCTCCCTCCGGGGGAGGAAAGCAGCCCTGCAGGTGCTCAGTTCTCACCCTGGTCCCTGCCAACCCCTGGCACCCAAACTCGCTCCCGAACTCAGGTCACCCACATGGCATGAGGTATGGCATCCAGCGCCTCAACCCTCAGTGCCAACGGGCCAACTAGATACAGTAACTGTCCAGCCAGACTCCTAAGTATTTGAAGGCATGGACCATCTCAAGGGGGACCTGTCTAATGAGATGAACGTAGAGGGGGACTTGAGCTGAGCCAGCCTCTGCCTGGTGCCAAATACCATTGATATGGTTTTCGTAGTATTAAGTCTTAGCTGGTTATCCTGAAACCAACAACGTAGGATGGCAGGGAAAGTAACTAAGTGGCTAACACACCCCCTGCTTCAACTTCTCAAATCTAGGGACAAACTTTGGTCCAGGTGGAAGATCTCCCACCTCCGTGCAGACTTTGAAGACTATCGTGCATTATGTAACAACTGCAAAAGACAAATTCGTATTGCCAAAAGCACCTACTATAGGAACCTACTAATAACATCCTCTACAAATCCGCGCAGGTACTGGTCCAAAATTAAGGACATTCTCGGCAATGACAAGCAACAGAATCCAGTTGACATGAACATTCATGGTGTTCACTGCACCAGCCATGACACCATTGCCAACACCTTCAATGCCCTTTTTTCTTCTCCACCAGTTACTACTCTAACTAGCCCACAAACTGACTGTCCCTCTTCTCCTCCCTCATCCCTCCACCCCCTCCCTTTCGTTCTGGCTCCAACCACATACCTTGAAGTTTGCAAGCTACTGCTCCCTTCCGGCATGCACGGGGGTCAAGAGGCCTGAGGGCATCCATCCTTGCATACTTAAGCAATATGCACTCTAGCTGACCAGACCTAACACCTGGCTTTTTAACCTCTCGATTCATCGTCTACTGTCCCATCCACCTAGAAAACTGCCAGAACCATCCCTATACACAAAAAGGGCGATGTCAAACTCATGTCCAACTACCGCCTTACTTCTGCCCACTCTCAGTAATGCTTGAAAAAATAGTCCACCGCCAGCTTGCTGCTCACCTTGACATGTTTAATCTTCAAACCCGTTACCAACATGGTTTCGGCCCAGTCACAGTACCACCTCTGCGCAACACAACTTACAAATGACATCAGAAATAATATGGACCGTGGCCTACTCACTGGGGCCGTCTTTATCGACCTGTCTAAAGCCTTCGACATGGTACACCATCCTCTCATGCTAGAGAAACTCCAATCCATTGGAGCATCTGACCAAGCCCTCTCCTGGTTTCATAGCTATCTTGACAATCGTACTCAGGCAGTAGCATTTCACAAGGCCCTTTCCTCCCCCCTAAACATCTCCTGTGGAGTTCCCCAGGGATCCACTCTTGGACCTCTACTCTTCTCCCTCTTCCTAAATGATATTCCCACCATGTCCCGGCATAGCTGCACTCTTATGTATGCAGATGGCCTTGTTCTCTACTCTGGGTCAAAATCGGTTGCTGCCATCAACTCCACTCTCACTAATGACTTCCAATTCCTGCAGACCTGGCTCTCTAGCAACCACCAAGTCCTGAACCTAGAAAAACCTGTGCTATGCTATTCGGATCCTCTAAGAAACTGTCTGCCCTGTGAACAGGCTCCGGGTTCAATGCCTTGATGGCTCCCTCATCTTAAACACTGAGTCCTTCAAGTACCTTGGGGTCCACTTTGGATCCCACCTTGACCTGTCTCAACATGTCAATATGATGTGCCATGCGTCAATGCTAAGGTGGTAGAGCTTATCGCGTCGCCTCCCTCACTCCTTCTGCTAGACTTTCTGTTGTGAGAGGTATTCTCTTACCCCAGCTCCAATATGCTCTGCCCCTCCTCTTTGCTGCAAACTCTGCTACACTCCACAAATGGGACACTGTCTACAACAACATCTGTAGATTTGCCTTAACTCCCCATCTTACCCATCACTGTCTCCTTTCGCTGGCTTAAATTGTCTGTCACCTAAGGCTATTGAGGCCTACTCCTGGGCTGCTTTATCGACTCCCTGTCTAGACCTCCCTGCCCTGTCTATCTTGCCAACCTCCTGAGTCCTGCCTCACACACCTGTTCCCTCAGATCTTCCTCTGTCCCCATGTTCTCCACTAGACCTTGCATGACAAAAATGGGTGAACAGGCATTTGCCCATTTTGCTCCCAAATTCTGGAACTCACTCCCCCTTATGGCGAAAATTTCAGCCTCCCATCGAGAATTCAAAAACTCGCTGTTCACCCACCTTCTAGACTCTGGCCAATGCAAATGCTCTTAATTTGCTTTGTCCCACTGCAGGCTGTCGGGTCTGACCCTGAGTACTACATCAATGTTCTCCCATGCAATATGCTTGTCTAGGTGGCTATGAACCTTGATGTCTTTACTGTCCTCACTGTCTTATGGTTACCCTAATTGCTTTATTTTACATCCTTATTATGATCTATGCCTAAAATGTACCCTTATGTAACTATTACTGTGCTACCCAATATATATCTTGATTTGCTCCTGTACACCTATATTATGTCTGTGCATTTCTGCATATTGTAACCAATGTCCTGTGCTCTCCCGGGTCGTGCCTGAAAATAGGCAGGTCTGTTGCCTAGCACACTTACCTGGTTACCAAAAGCTAATAAATAAATAACTCTAACAAAGTCTTGCTGTAAGTGGGTAAATACATCATTGGTGGAGCCTGAGGAGAAAATCATGGTGTCATCCATGTACATATGTATTTGGGTGGTGGAACAGATGAGGGAAGGTCATTAATGAAGACGGAGAACAGAATGAGCCCGAGCACAGAACCTTGGGGTACGCCAGCTTGGTTGAGGGGGAAAACAGAACATTACCACATTGGACCGACTGTTGTCTGTTGTGTAAGAGCTGAATCAGTTAAGTGTAGATTGAGACAGCCCAGAGGAGAGGAGTTTGTGAAGCAAAAGGTAATGGGAAACAGAGTCAAAAGCCTTAGCCAAGTCCATAAAGATAGCATAGGTGAATAGGAATAGATCCATGGCAGAGTGGATGGAGTCAGTGACTTGTAGCAGTGAGGTAATGGAGTGCTGTTTCCTAAAGCCTGACTGGAAGGGGGAGAGGGTACCAGAGGCAGTTAGATAGTCCAGGAGCCTACAGTAGATAGGTGATTCTTGCTGCTTGGCAAGGGATGGCAGGAAGGAGTTGAGCTTGGAGTTGCTGGGTGAGGTCTGGTCCCCACCTTTACAGGGCGGGATCACTTTAGCCTGTGTCCCAGCCTGAGAGACAATGCCGTAACAGATGGAGAAGTTTAAGAGGTGGGCAAGGGGATAGGCGATGGCTAAAGTGGAGATGCAGAGGAGCTTTGGGTGGAGCACGTCAGGGCTGGATTTCACTGGATGTAAAGACATGAGTGTTTGGTAGACTTCTGAGTAGGAGATGGGGGGGATGCTAAAGCCATTTTTGTGTGGAGGGGGGAAACCTGTTGAGGTGGAAGGGGGGTTGCCAGGGAGCGTGCTGGTAGTGAAGAATTTGTTGAGGGATTCAGCTATGGAGGTGGGATCGGAGATAGTTGAGCTGTCAAACTTATGGAAAGGGGCATCTTGATTGGCTGGGGGGATCCATAAGTGAATGGATAACCTCCCAGAAAGTGGTTGAGGAACCAACATTTGCTTGGAGGTGTGATTTGAAACAGTCAGCCTTGGCTTGTAGGATGGCCTTGGTGCCGGCATTCCTGTGAGTTTTGTGTTGTTGTAGGTGTTCAGTAAACCTGGATGTTTTGAATTGTACACAGGGTTTGTCCCTAGTTCTGCTGAGGGATAAGAGATCTGGTGTGTTCCGGGGTGCTGGAGATGTTTAACCCTTGCCTTTTATAGCGGAACATCAGTGTCCCAGGTTGGAAGTAATGTGTTTGTGAAGATGTTGAGGGCTGAGTCGATATTAAAGGCCTGGAAAATAGGGAACCAATCAGTACAGGATAGATCATGGAGGACAGTGTGAGATTTCAGGGCATGAAGAGAGCGGTGCCAAATGTATTTAGGGGTTGTTTGGTGGGACAGCCACTTTTCTTATGCCCTAGGTAATACAGTGGTCACTGAGGATGTCTGGGAAGAATGCCAGCAGCAATGATGCGGTGGGGGTGTGAGAAAAGCACCCAATCTAGTAGGGAGTGTTTGGAGGACTTAGGGTTAAGGTGTGTTTACTCCAAAATCAGTTGTGTAAGGTTTAGGGATTCGATTTTGAGGAGGGTAGGGTTTGAGGTGGGGGAGAACCAATCAACATTAAAATCGCCAGATAAGATCAGTATTAGAAAACTTAAGGTCTGGAAATTTAAGCGGAGGGTAATTTTGTGTAGCTTAATTCTGCTGATGCCAGTTGTGAACTTTTCTGCATGAAACCAGAAAATCACAAGAAATGGGCAAATTGATAAGGCACCCTTGAGGGGCATTATGGTGGGATAACAGCCCACCTTGGGTGGGTTGAAGCATGAGGTGAAGCTGAGTGCTTTCTCCACCTGAGAAGGGCCATTAGCCCACCATAACGTACCCCCTTGAGATCATGAAATGAGTCTTTTTTAGTAAGTGGGATACATTTTTTAAAACATATTTTTGTTGAGCTAATTTCAGCTGGGCTGCTGGGCTGGAATAATGACTTGACTGAAAGTACCTCCTGGCAAATCATGAGCCAGCATTCTTTCTACCCATTTCATAAAACGAACATATGATGAAACCAGAGGAATAAGGCTATTAGGTCTATCGTGTCTGCTGCTATTGCAAGGTCCTCAGCATCAGCAACTGACCCTGCCTCCTCCCTGATCTGCCTTTCCCCTCCGTCCAGCCTGTCTCGACACTGATTTTCCCCACAACACTATCCTAGCTCTATCTCTTGAAGTTGCCTACTGTGTTCAAAGAAGTCACCTCCTCAGGAAGCCCATTCCAACCCACCACCACCCTTTCTGGGAAGAAGTGCCTCCTAGCCTTTCTCCTACCCACCCCCTTCCAACTTGAGACTCTGTCACTTCGTGTTTCGGTTCCCCCTATATCTGAAGAGATCTCTCTCTCTCTCTCTCTCTCTCTCTCTCTCTCTCTCTCCTCTTTCCTCTCTCTCTCTCTCTCTTTCTCTCTGTCTCTCTCTCTGTCTCTCTTCCCCTCTCCTCTCCTCTCCTCTCCTCCAGGAAGTACATGTTCAGGGCCTCCAACATCTCCCTGAATATCCTACTCTCCTGTTCCATGATCATCCTAGTTGCCCTCTTTTGGACCCTCTCCAGCAGATTTACGTCCTTTTTCAATCAATCAATCAAACTTTATTTAACCAGGCAAAAACATCCTTGAGCAAGCTCATTTGCAAGATGGTCCTGGACAAGTAGGACATACAGTATACAAATACAGCAGAATTACCAGATAAGCAGTGTACACACAATAAGCAAGAAAAAAGACAGTTACAGAGAAACAGATAAGATATGGGCTGGGGAGTACATATGGTGAACACTATGCGGGTTGATAATTGACTGTATATATAAAGGATTCCCTCAAGACATGGGATTATTCAGACAAAGGTCACAACGTTACAATAAGACAAGGGATACCAGGTAGGGTAAGGAAGGGAACAACAACCGAAGGTTTATGGGCTGGGGAAAAACAAAGGAAAGGGTCGGTGAGGGATGGAAATAGATGTAGTTAAACAAACAGGTGGGAGTTGGCAGAATAATCCCAAGGTGGAAAGAAGAAGAGAAGTGCTAGGGGAATACAAGTAAGTGCCAAGAGTTTGGGGAGCCACAGGAGATGGAGGAGGTGGTTATTTGTGGCATACACACAGGGCTCTCAGTTTGAGAGCGAGCAGCCTCCTGAAAGAGTGAGGCCCCGGGAGGGAGGACAGCCTGAGAGTTTTTTGCATGACATTCCAAGGGTGGACAGAAAAAAGATGATAGCCGCTGAGCCATGACATGTCCTTATTTTTGGGTACTTTAAGAGAGACAAGAGACAAACTCCTTAGACCATACGTTCCCTTAGTACACTGAAACAGCGTAGAAATATAGGTCGGTAGTTTATCGGTTAGGGCCCAGTATGTCCACATGAGGACATTTTTTTGCCTCCTCAGAGTGAGGGAGGACCAGTCTAGCATCTGATAGAACAGGCAGTGGTGGGTGCATAATGGCATGTTTAGGATAAATCTCAGTGCGTGATGGTAGAGGGTGTCAAGTTTACATAGTGCCTGAATAGGACAGTGACTATAGAGAAAGTCAGCATAATCCAGCAGCGGTAGAAAAATTGTTTGGGCAAGTTGTTTCCTTACTTCAGAAGTAAGGAGGTGTCTTATCTGATAAAATATGCCTAGACGTTGTCTTAGCTTTTTAGATAGTTCATTAAGGTGAGCCAAGAAGTTGAGCCTGTTATCAAGCCAAACACCCAGGTACCTGAATTTTTATGTTTGCTTGCACGCATGTGCAAGAAACATAGTGCCATGAACAGAGATTTCGGAGGTGTGTCACCTCCTCCTCCAATTCAGGCACTGGGCTGGCAGGCGAAGCCCCTGTAAGCCAATGCATTTTGGAGCTGTCTATGACACGCTTCAAAATGCAGTGGCATACAGTTGAAAGGGGGAGCTACGCTTGAGTGAGCAGCGATAAGGAGCTGCTCATGCGCAGCTCCCCCCCAGCCGCAGGCGTGCGCGCCCCGCCGCGCAGCGGAGCAGTCGACGGGTGCCCAATCCTCGGCTGAACTATTGTCTCCCTCTCCCTCCAATAGTTGCTGGCCGGCTGGGAGCCCACCCCAACATGGCAATCCATTATGTTGCCGACAGAAGTGCCCAATCCTGTGGCTAGCAGCCCCTCCCCAAAGTCATTGTGCCACGCTGGGAGCCCACCCCAGTATGGCAAATGGTCTCTTGCTTTTTGTTGTTTTGTTTGACGAGGGTCCTAATCCCGTCGGCTGAACGCTCCAAAGTCTTCTTGTGCCACGCTGGGAGCCCACCTCACCGCGGGCGGAGCGGTCCCACGACGTTTTTGTTTTTTACCCTGTAAAAAACTGTCCCACGCGCCGCCTCCCGAGCCCCCTCCCACATCCCGCACCACCCACTGTGCACCCAGCCTCCCCACCCCCACCCCATACTTACTCCGGACTCCGGCGCGGCGATCTTGGTGGACGGGAACACGTCTGTACTCTTCAAAGCCGACTGTGAACTGAGGAAATGCCGGTAAGCTGTATAATGGGCTAGATAGGAGGTTCAACTTTGTGCATATCTCGGGCATTTTGGGAATTTTTGCACCAAATTTTCAACATGGGGTTTTTGGGACCCCTTCTCATGAATGATGTCACTGTCATGGCGTTATTCGGGCTCGAAGGGTGATTTCGCGCAGTGACTGCGAAATCACCCTTCAGGACTGAATACTGCCATGACAGTGACATCATTCCTGAGAAGGGGGCCCAAAACCCCCATGTTGAAAATTTGGTGCCAAAATTCCAAAAAATGACTGTTTAACCAGCGTGCGTTGCGCAGTTCCTACACAGGCTCGTAAGTTCACGAAATTTCAATATTTTCACTCCAGATTTTCAAAATTGCCATTTCACCACACCATCTTATGAGTAGTACAGCTGTCATTTTTCACATCTCACCCAAAATGTGTTTCCACCATTGTAGCGCAGAATGGCGCAGTCGGTGTACGAAATCAATGTACGGGACAAATTAAGAAAATTGTAGTGACACTGTTCATGAGCAGAGGTCTTGAAATGGCTATGTTGAAAATTTGGTGAAAAAATTCCTAAAATGACTGTTTTACGCGTCGTTGCGCGGTTCTCACATGCGCTCATAGGTTTCTTAATTTTCAATATTTCCTCCAGATTTTCAACATTCCCATTTTCCACACCTTCTTATGAGTAGTACAGCTGTCATTTTTCATCTCACCCCAAAGCGTGTTTCCATACATGATAGCCACAATGGCGCAGTCGTTGTCTTGAACTCAGTGTATGGGACATATTAAGAAAATCACAGTGTCACTGTTCATGAGCAGAGATCTTAAAATGGCAATGTTGAAAATTTGGTGACAGAATTCCTAAAAATGACTGTTTTACGAGTGTGCGTTGCACAGTTCCCATGCATGCTCGTAGGTTTGCGAATTTTCAATATTTCCACTCCAGATTTTCAACATTGCCATTTTTCCACACCTCCTTATGAGCAGTACGGCTGTCATTTTTCACATCCTGCCCAAAACGTGTTTCCGCCCATGTAGCGCACAATGGCGCAGTCGGTGTGCAACCTCAATGTATGGGACACATTAACAAAACCACAGTGACACTGTTCATGAGCAGAGGTCTTAAAATGGCTATGTTGAAAACTTGGTGAAAAAATGCCTAAAAATGACTTTTCTGACGTCGTTGCACAGTTCTATGCATGCTCGTTAGTTTGCAAATTTAATATTTTCACTCTAGATTTTCAACCTGTCCATTTTATTAAACTTCCTTATGAACAGTATAGCTGCAATTTTCATATGTCACCCAAAATGTGTTATCGCACATATGCGCTTTAATGGTGCTGTTGGTGTGTGGAAACAATGTTGGACAGATTAAGAAAATCACAGTTACACTGTTCATGAGCAGAGGTCTTAAAATGGCTATGTTGAAAATTTGGTGACAAAAGTCCATAAAATGACTGTGTTACGAGTGAGCATTGTGCAGTTTCCACGCATCCTCGTTAGTTCACGACTTTGTAATATTTCCAGTCCAGATTTTCACTAGTGGCATTTTTCAACACTCCTTATGAACAGTACAGCTGCCATTTTTCACAACATGGCCAAAGTGTGTTTTCACACTTTCAGTGCAGAGATGCGTGGTCGTTATGGGAAATCATTGTTCGGCACAGATAAAGAAAATCACAGTGACACTGTTCATGATCGAGGCACCAAAATGCCTGAGTTGACAATCTGCTATAAAATATCCCCAACCTACTGATATAACAGTTGTGTTGCACAGTTTCTATGTACCTTGTGACTTCACCATTTTTTAAATATTTTACTACACATTTGCAACATAGCCATTTTACACCTCCCATGAAAAGTACAGCTGCCATTTTTACAGCCTGTTGGAATATGTTTGCATCTGTGGTGCTAAATCCGTAGTCACTGTGCATAAGCAGCTTTGGCTACCACACTGATATTCCCCTGTTAGTGAGGTGGGGTCACAAAACAAACATGTTGAAGATTTGGAGTTAAAATACCAATGAATGCCTGAGGTATTAGACTTTTCAACTAAATCACCCAACCCTATATAGAATGACAGGAATCAGGGTGTGACTTGGGATTCTTGCCTGTGATGCTCATACCATTCCACACCCTGCAGTCACTGAGAGGCATCGAGGTATGCCTTGGACTCTTAGATCCCCAAACTTCACCCCATTCTCCTATATAGCACCCATCTCACCATATTTCCTAATGAAGTGAAGTGCGCATAAGGGCCAAAGACCCCAAGGAACACATGACACTTGTCAGTCTCTGCAGAGTGGGGTGTGGTGAAATGGCGTGGCCGTTATGCCTGACGACCCAAATGCACACCCCAATGCCTGTCACTCTCTGCAGGGTCGTGGTGGGGTTGGCTTCAGTTCAATACTTCACTGCCATTCCTATTACGCAGCTCTGTAACTTCTACACTACCACTGCCAATGCCAGTAAGCAAACATTCGGCATTGACAAATGCTTGTTCTACTAGTTCCAAAGCTTCACCAAACAATGTATAAATCTGGAGGCTCGAAGATGGTCCTGTGTAATGGGCAACACAAGGTGAGATAATCATAGTTTTGGTCTTTTTGGCATTAAGTAGAAGCTTGAGCCTTATTAAGTTGCGTTGAAGGATATCAAAGTCTAACTGAAACTCATTGTGAGCTATGTCTAGGGAGGTGTTAGTAGTATAGAGCACGGTATCATCAGCGAATAGATGAACATTACTTGTGCATATATAGGAGTCTGTATGGTTTATATAAATAGCAAAGAGAATAGGGCCCAAGATGGAGCCTTGTGGCATACCACACGGCAGGGACTTTAACTGGAGACACTTCCCCTTGATCTTTGATTTGTTGCATTCGGTTGGTGAGGTAACAATCAAAACCACTTTAAGGCAGTGTTGTTTACCCCGATGCTGCTCAAGACATTAAGTAGATTATGATGATCCACTGTATCGAAGGCCTTGCTAAGATCTAGAAAGAGAGCATAGATGTATTGTATCTGACTGATTTCTTTGACTAGGTCACTAAAACAGTGGGTAGGGGCCAAATGGTGGACATCCTTTACCTGGACTTCAGCAAGGCTCAGCTAGAAAGAGGGTCTGGGATGTGGCACCTTGGTGTCAATGCAAAGAAATGCAAGGTTATGCACACTGGAGCCAGGAGCCCAAGGACTGTGTACAGCTTGGGCAGGGTCCAGGTATCTGCATCACAGAAGGAGAAGCACTGGTATGAACCCCAGTACTATACACTGTACTCCAGATGCAGCCTGTACAAGGGCAGTATTGCCTCCTCTCTCTTGCAGCTGATCCCCTTAGAAATGCAGCCCAACATTGTATTTGTCATGGATGCTGCTTTCCTACACTTAGCGTTTCAGGTCATTAGTAATCATCATTCCCAGGTGCTTCTTCTGTGATGCAGATACCCGGACCCTGCCCAGGCTGTACACAGTCCTCAGGCTCCTGGCTCCAATGTGCATAACCTTGCATCTCTTTGCATTGACACCAAGGTGCCACATCCCAGACCCCCTTTCTAGCTTTTCCAGATCTTCACTTAGGTTTCATATTCCTTCTGCTGTGTCCACCCTCCCACAGAGCTTGGTGTCATCCATGAACAGGCAAATTGTGCCCTTAATGCCATCCCTAGTATCATTGATGATGATATTGAACAACACTGGTCTGAGCACCAAGCCCTGTGGAACCCCGCTGGTGACCTGTCTGGTGCTGGTGAGCTCAACTACTACCACCACTCTCTGGGTCCTGCCCTTCAGCCTGTTTTCCACCCACCCAGGCACTTTTTACGAATGACTAGATCCAGCAACTTCCTGATCAACCTCTTGTGGGGTACAGAATCAAAGGCCTTGCTGAAGTCCAGGTAAAGGGCATCCACCACTTGGCCCCTACCCACTGTTTTAGTGACCCAGTCAAAGAAATCAGTCAGATTTGTTTAACACGACCACCATTGCATAAACCCCTGTTCGCTGTCATCCTGGAGACCATTCTCATCCAGATACTCTGCTAACCTTTCCTTAAGTATTGTCTCCAAGAACCTGCACACAGTTGAGGTCAGACAGACCAGTCTGTAGTTCTCTGGTCATCCTTGGGACTTCTCTTATGGAGTGGTGCTTCATGTGGCATTCTCTAGTCCTGCAGTACCATGCCCGACTCCAGTGAACTATTGAACAGGTCAGCCAATTGGGTTCTGCAAGCTCCTCTACCAGCTCTCTCAGCACCCTTGGGTGTACCCACAGTGCTAACAACCCTGTCCTCACTCGATCCACCTCTGTCAAAACATCCATATACCCCCCCCCCCAAGTGCTCTAGCCCATGTCTCTTCCTGGTGAAGACAGTACAGAAGTACTCTTCAGTACCACTGGTCTGTCTCCATTCTCCTACACACACACATACACACCTGTCCCCTTTCCTGAGCCTAGCAGTCCCATCTTTCTTGTCCCTTTTCTTGCTAATACAGTGAGAGGGCCCTTTCCCCCATTTTAATCCCTTTAGCTAGCTGCAGTTCCTACTTAGCTTTAACCTGCTGTACTACCTTACCTGCTATGCTAGCCATCCTTAGGTAGTCTCCCCTGTCTTCCTCCATCTGGGACTTCCTGAATTTCTTGTAAGCTGACCTCTCATCCTTTACTGCCTGGGCAATCAAAGTGCTAAATCAGCTGGGTACTTTAGCCCTTGAGGTCTACCTTATGAGCCTAATGAACTCCCTTGTGTCATCTTTTATACCCTCCTTTATTATGGACCACCTTTGGTCCACTCCCATATCAACTCAGATGCCTGCCAGGTGACCACTTGACAGTTCACCTATCTTTCTGAAGTCTGCCTTTCTAAAATCCATGATTTCTGTCTTACTGGGGACTTTTCTCTGTCCATGTCTAGCCTGAACCACACTGTGTGATGGTCACTGCCACCCAGGGGCTACTGGATCTTTATATCCTGGGTGTGGTCCACGTTTGTCAGCAACAGATCAAGGACTGCCTTGTCCCTGGTGGGTTCTGTGATGTCCTGTGTCAAGAACCCACTTTGCAGTGCATCTAAGATCACCTGACACCTGTCACAGGTCATTGATGGTACCCTCCAAGCCACCATGGGCAAGTTGTAGTCTCCCACTATCATCACCTCTCCCTTCCCTGTAGCAGTCAATATTTGTGAGTTCAGTTCCCTGTCTCTTACCTCCTTCTGGTTAAGGGGTCTGTAAACCACCCCCAACCTCACCTTCCTCCCTCTGTTAGACAGTAACTGAATTCACACTGCTTTTGCCTTCCCCTCTTCTGACTGCTCCCTCATACAAGTTATAGCCTCCCTGATGTAAACTGTCACCCCTTCCCCTTTCCCTGCCTCCCTCTCCTTCCTGTATAATTTAAACCTGGGGATCGAGAATTTCCAGTCATGGTTGGGTGGGGGCCATGTCTCCATGACTGCCATGTTGTCCACTCTCCTCTCAGTCAACAATGCCTGCAGGTTATCCATCTTGTTTCCAAGACTTTGTGCATTCAGGGACACCACTTTCCACCTAGAGTCTGAACCTCCTTTCCTTCCCTCCCATCTGACTTTCTCAATTCTCCCCCATTACCTCTGCCTCCCTACCTCCTGCTAGCCCCCTTGCTCTCCCTCCACCTCCACCCTCTAATACCCCCCAATTAATATGGGGGGAGGTCTACTGACCTCCTTCTCCTCCACCTGGAGACTTGGAGCCTGCAGGACCACTTGCCTCCCCATTAGTTTAAACTACATTTTTGGATTATGTCCCCCAGCTTGTCCCTGAGGATCCTCAACCCCCCTTCACTGCTAAGGTGCAGCCTGTCTGGTGCAAAAAGTGTTTTATCTGACCAGGTCTCCAATCACCTCCCAATACAGCCATACTCTTCCTCCTTGCACCACTTCCTCAACCAGTCATTGAACTCCTCCATCTTTTTATTCTTGACCGTTCTAGCTCTCGGTAGTGGCAACACCTCTGAGAATGAAAGTGATGTGGCTACCTCTCTGCAAGTCCTCCCTGCCACCCTCAATCTTTTCTGTATTACCCCCACCTCCTCCTCAGCAAGGTCATTGGTACCTAGGTGTAACTATAAGTGAATGCCCCAACCTTCCCTCACCAACTCCCCAATTTTTGGCACATGCTTTCTGCTGTCATCTCTGGCATGTTAACCACCTTCCTACTCATATTTGGGCCCCCTTCTTTCTTCAGTGAATAACCTTTAATATGGAGTCCCCTAGCATTGCCACTATCCCCCCCCCATTCTTGACTCCCTCTTTTCCTTCTTCGGCTGGCTTATGAGCTTCTCCCCACCTAACGACTCCCCCTCTATCATGGTTACCACCCACCCTTATCCTACCCAATCCCTGCTTGACTGACACCACCACAGCCTCTACTCGCTCCTCTATCTTCCCACCCTCCTCCCTGCCCATTCTTTTCTGGCCACCTATATACCCTCTCCTTCACCCTCTTCCTGTCACCTGTCTCCCTCCCACCTCCTACTCCATTATCCATGTTCTCTGTTCCCTGACCACCATGACTACTTTGCACCGTCCTATCTCCCTTCCCCTGTCCTGCTCCCCCTGATCCCATCATCTTAACCCGACCTCTCTCACCCACCTCCTGTTCCCCCTCCTCCTTTCCAGACAGTGTGTGAAATTTATTCCTTAAAAGTACCCCTTTCAATGTTTCCAACTCCTGTTGCATCTCTCACAGTCCAAGCCCTTCTCCTCATCACTTGACATTACCCTTCCCTGGGCTTCCCCACCCTCCAAGGTAGGGGTACCCCTGGAACATTGGTGATCCCTCTATAGCCATCCACAGCCCACCAACCTTGCTCCCCTGGGCATTCCCCCATCTGTTTTTCTCACCCCTGTCCTGTTCCTCCTATGCACCATGCCAGCCTCCCTAGCTCCCATCTGAGCTGCCTTACTTCTGCCTTTATGTGTTCCAGACTCCTGCACACTGGACAGCCCCCTGTTACTTACACTGTCCCCAGGAATACTGCCACCTCACAACCATTACAGCACACCACCCTCTTCCCACTATCCTGATTCCTACAGATGTTCCCATTCTCCCACATCTTCCCAACCCCTGGCCCACTGACCCTCCAGATCGGAACCTCTGTATATACTCCAGTTGGGGATGGTTGCAAAAGCCACAATTCCTCATTAGCTTAGGCAGCTAGCCCTCAATACTCCATAATGATAATTGATTTTAGTGGTACACCAAGAAAATGGACTGGGTCACAAGCCTGTTTTCAGCCATGCCTGACATAACAGACAAAACAAGCCATGCTGACCCTGTGTACGGTATGATGCAGTGTTATGCACAACACAGAATGTAATATACAGCAAATTATCTGAATCATCCCATGTTTTGCTATTAAATAGAGCTTTTTTCAGAAGTATCTGGTGCCCAATTAATGCCATCAGAACATACCTAATCCTATTGAGATCAACAGAGATAAAACATTATCTTTAACCGATTGTGCAAGGAGAATAACTTCATTAATATACAAGGCGTTGTCGATTACATATTTAAGCAATGAAGTAGGTGTTTTTCTGCTGGGGATAAGAAGCAATTAGCTGAAGTGGTAGTTTCATTAAAAACTCAATTTCTGAGAGACAGAAATGGCTCAGTAGACTAGAAATAAACTATAAGGTGGGAACTTCTGTGGCTTGGCCCCAAAGTTTCCATATTCTTGGACACAAGCATTTCATCAGTTTGCTTGTACATAAGTGATTTCTTGATTTCTAGCAAAATGTTGAAAGTTGGCAATAGAAGAGCTCAGGTGCTGTACACAAAATTCCTCTAAGATTTGAATTTCTGGGCATTCTACTGAAGACGTTTGTATGAAAAGAGGCTTTTTGTTCCATAGACCATAGCTGCTCCTACTGCTTGTCATATCCTCAAATTGCAGTGCTTGCTTGTAATGTTAGAATAATTTCCATGGCAACAGGATGTGATGTCACAGCAGAGGATTTTGATTTCAAGGCAAGAAAAGCAGAAGGGATGGATTACGTTTAAGGAAGAAACAGCATGCATGCCTGCAGAAGTCTTGAGAAATAAAGAATGGAATGTCCTGGAGCTCAAATATGTTGGGAATGTTTAGATGCCAACTGTCAGAGTTTGGCAGAAAATTGAAAATCTGCACTGTTCCGGCAGTGCCAGTTGCTAGGCTACTGATTGCAACCCTGGTCACTGGGGATCTGGAACGGGCCCAGAGGGCAGTCTGGGGGAGTGGGACTGCACATTCCAGAGGTTGCCCTCCTCCTTTGGGGGCAGGAAGGTTGAAGGTTGCTGCCCCAACTGTGACACTACCACCTGTGTAATCACAGGTAGTACCTGTCCAGAGGAGGTATCATTGAGGGAGTGCATTTGTCAGCCAGAGTCTGTGCAGCCATGCTTGTGTGTGCCTGGGCTCCTGGGTGTGCCTACCTCCTCAGGAACCGGGAGGAACAAACCACCAGAAGGAAAAAAAACTGGACACAGCAGGATGGTGTGGTGTGGTATGGGCACATTTAAGCCCTGGCCTGACTGAGCAGCCACCCTTTCCTAGATGTTGTCAGACAGAATGACCAATACCTCACCAGAGTAGCCAGCTGGGCCAGTCCTGCCTCATGGGGTAAACCAGGGGGTAGGACAGGGTAAGGGCTGGAGAAGGTCATATATGGAGATGGGTGATGCCCACCTAATGGGGACAGTGCTAATGAGAAGGAGGGCATAAACAAAGTACTAAAAAAAAGGAAACAGGAAAATCCCTTTAACAGGTGTTTTGATGGCAGTGTTAATGTAAGCAATACACCCTGACAGGGTGGGAGATATTGGTGGCTTTCCACAGGCCCAGGGGCATGATGAGGCCCAACCCTGCAGGTGGAGGGCCTTACAGACCCTGGAACTATAGGTATTGACCAAGACCCCACACCCTGAAGGGTCCTATTATGCTTAGAAAATGGGCTGGGCTGATAAAAAAAGAATTTCTAAAATATAAAAAAAAGATACAAGCAATACAATAACATATTGCTTAGAAAATGTCAGATAGCCCCTCCACAGATAGTTTCTACCTGTCAGTCATTCGTCTTTCTACATATACAGGGTAAGATTTTGTTTGTTTACCAAGGAACATAAGAATACAATATTCTGCAGTATTTCCTTATCCCCCCGATTGATTCAGAATTCTGTAAATATTCCACTGGCATACACTCACAACGTCACACAGGCCTCAAATGGAACCACAGACTCTATTTTAGCTGGGGTAGGGTTGGTAACAGAGATTGCTCTGTCAGTCTAGTTAGGTTATGAGGGGAATTTTTCATGTTGTCAAGAAAACACCAGAAATAAAAAAATCCAAATAGTGCTTGATTTTTTTTCAATTGTTTATATGTATAAGAGACGGAGCGTGAGTATTAAGAACATTCAGTGTTATTTATGTGTTTTTTTTTTTTATTAAAGGGAGTGGTATTTTTAGGACCTAGTTGAAGGTTTTTATGTAAGGAGAATAAAGGTAACAGCCATGTTTGTGATGGAAGTCAAAAATGAGTAAAGTGGCTCATGAATTCTGTATGTGATGTATCCAAATACCAGATCACATGTTGGGCCTTTTTGTTTACGGGATACTGGCACATAAACATATGTCAATGGAATGGCAACAGTCAATCAGAATACAATATCAAACTTGCTCATTTTCTAATAATTAATCAAAGCAAGATAAGAAGAGGGTCTTCCATTTAATTTGATAGTATTTTAGGTAAAAGAAACATCCTACTTCATGAGAGTTTGTTATCCCTACAACCTTTTTCTAACACAGTTACCATAGTAACAGTATTTCTGCTTTTTAATGCCTTTCTCACAAATCACTTCCTCTTTTAGGGAACTATGCTGGGCACAGTAATAATACAGCCTTCACTTCTCCAGTCTTAAACTAACCTAGCTGTTGCCTGATTGTAGGTCACGTTTTGCCATCTAGTGGAATAAATGGGTAAAGCATGCATAGCACACTAAAATGCAGAACTTTGAAAGTGTTGATAACTATTTAAGTCATTCAAAACCAGTATTTTCAAGCTTCGTATCAGAATACCATTAATAATTTGTTTCAGCAGTTAGCCACAGCAAGACTGCAACAGTACATTTTCTTTTCTTTCTTTCTTCCTTACAAGGATACAATTCTTGGCTACATTTGGTTTATCTTGTAATTTTCATTTTCTCCTGAGCTGGTCATTTGACAACCACATAATTATATGCAATTAAAAGTAATATGCAAATAACACATTACAAACAATAGCATTTCTCAAGTGCCAACAAGTCTAGTATTTCCTTTTTGCATAGTGAGACTGCATCGCAAGTGTGTTGGGTAAGCTTGCCGTGCTTTCAGTGCAATATAAATGCATCACAGAGATTTTTCAGGATACAGGAACACATTTTTTAAAATGTAATATTCCAACATGGTTCAGCTTATGTTTGAATAATTTTTTGCCTATAGCTCTACTTATTCTTGGTTAGTGAGGACATTTTAATGAGGTCTAAAACTGTGGGAGAATTCAAGAACGCATGGGACAAACATAAGACAATTCTTGTAGGGGGGTAGGAAGAAATAGGCTGTTGGATAACTAGGAACTGCAGCTTATCCAGTAGCTAGGGAAATGGGCAGGCTAGGTTGGCCAAGCTGTCCTTATCTGCCGTCAAAGTCTATGTTTCTATGTAACTGGATCTTTGTCGGACTTTATCCCATCCGCCTATTTTTTCTACCAATCAAGCTGGATTCTGTCTATTACAACACAGCCTGTTGCTGTGGACACAATCAAAAAGATTCAGTAGCAGAAAAAGCAGAACAACAACAAACTGAGACACAAAGATCCTATATTTATGCAAATGCCCTCAGTGACAGTATTAAAAATGATTGGTGATTAACATAGAAAATGTGTGCATTATGCTGAAATGTGTCTGAATATTATTATTTTAAAGTTTCCTCCGGTATTAGAAAATCACTTTAAAATCCCATCATGCAGTACAGGACAATGCTCAATTGAAGTAGGATATAGCCAGGACTCTTATTGGTAATACCGGGAACTGAAAGAAGCAGATCATGTTTGCTGAAAAAAAAGAAATAGAAAACGGCGCTGCCTACTTTCAATTTAGTAAGAGAGCATCTAGGTTTCCTGACCGAATCTGATTAGTGCAACCTAAAAATATCTTTGCAAAAGTGGTCTATTTATACTTTAGTTGTTTTCTGCAGATTAAAAAAAAGATGGTTCTGTCCCATCTCCACTGATTAAGCAATAAGGCCTGGCAGGGGGTACATTTTAGAGGGATAATAGCCTGCCTCGGGCAAATTGAAACACAAGGCAAAGACAAGTGCTTCTACCACATGAGAAGGGCCATTAACCCACCATAACACCTCCCCCATGTTTGCAATTATAAAATGCCTCTATTTTAGTAAACTTGATGTATTTTAAAACATATTTTTGTTGATGTACCTTTGGACAGGCTGTTGTGCTGGGATAACGTCTCAGCTGAAAATGCCTCTTGGCCAATCAGGAGTCAGCATTCCTTCTACCTATTTCATAATTCTTATGTATTTATTTATGTAAAATATGGGGACAGGGATAGGCACGCCGAGTCAGAGATCGGAAAAGGTGATACAACAGAGAATGGTACAGCAATAATAAATGTATTGATGACAACAGATGCATGCCCATAAACAATAAAAGGGAGGTACAAACAATAAATTCCAGAAAAAGAACTGACAACAATGCAGAAAGTGTGCAAAGTACATGGGTTAAAGGGGTAGCAAGGAGGAGAGCTATTGGAGTACGTAGTATACAGTATATATGGCAACATAGTTGTAACAGAAACATGGTGCCACAAAATAGCAAATTACAAAGTATGCTGAGTTTTATTTTTTTTTTATATTTATTTGGTAACTGGGGAAGGCCCACTAGGCACAAGTGCCTGTTTTCAGGGGCAACCTGGGAGCACTAGGGAGGTTAAGTGATTTGTTCAGAGTCACACAGTATGCAGGTGGAGGTTGTAGGAATCAAACCCATGTCTGCAAGATGTACCAAGCTCATTCACAGCTCATTAGACTAACCTCTAGGCTATACTGCCAGCCCCAAAATGTTAAGTTATACAATAGAGTAAGTGGTAAAATGGATAATAATGGACGGAGTTAAATAGGCATGGATTTTTTTTTTAATGCAGACAGAAGAGAAAGATGGCAAGCTGCTGGAGCGTGCTTTTGAGACATGTCCTTGTAAGAGGGGTTTGAGACACTGCAGGGAGAATCAGAGACAGAGTGGGAGGGAGAGGTTGTTTCACAATATTGGAAGGTGGATAAAGAAAGCAGACTGGCCTGGTACAGATTTACAGTGGGGGATCAGAAAGGAATGAGTGCCAGATAATTGGAGAGAGTAGGAGAATGAGATGGCAGGGTTAAGGAGAGAGGAGAGGTAAGCAGGAACAGTGACAAGTCATTGTTTGGCCAGGAAGGAGTAAAATGTGAGAAATGCCAGACCTCTGGGGGAGAGATAGAAAGATTTGTATAGAGAGAGCAGTGATGGGTGAGGAATGAGGCAAAGTGGCAGAAGGAATGAAAAAGGGGCTTCAGCCTGGCAATGATATCTTTTGGGCAGTGCTGTGGAAAGACAACATCTGCATAGTCACTCACCAGCATACTCCAGCAAGAGGATGATTTTATGGAGAGGAAGGAAGGGGTTGTTGTTACAGCACACTAAGCTTAGGCTGGAGTTTCTTATGCATAGCATCAATATGTGTGGAAAAGCTGCAGTTCTTTTCCAGGCACACCCCTAAGTAGAATGAAACCTCTTAAGCGGGTTGACAGCCAAAATCTTGAAGACATGGGTATGGTACATGGGAGCCTTGCTAGTCTCTGTCTAGGCCAAACGTCTGGGTGACAGTAAGAGTGAATATGAGCATAACCTGTGCTGGCCATTGTCAGACTCATGCTGAATTGATGATTCCTGCACAAGGACCAAAGCCCAAGAAGCAAATAGTACTGTGTTATCTGCATACATGTGGAGGTGTGAGGAGACAGAGGTGGGGGGGAAGGTAATTTAAGAAGATGGAGAAAAGTTTGGCCTGAGGATAGAGCCCTAGGAGACATTACTCTTAATGAGCAAGGAGTGGGATAGGGCAGCATCAACCTGGACTGACTGGAGCCAGTCCAAGAAGTAGGCTCAGAAACTCCTGACCAATATGTCAGTAAGGTCTGCAGACCTAACCTGGCCAAGAGAATGAGGTGGGCCACAACACTGAAGGCCTTTGCTTGGTCTATGAAAATGCCCGTGGTGAACAGGCCCAGGTCCACGACTTTCGTCATGGAGTCAGTAACTCAAAAGAGGGAGGAGATGGAGAAATGGTGTTTGTGAAAGTCAGTCAGGAAAAAAAGGAAGAAAAGAGGAGTCAAGGTAGGTGGACAACAGGGAGAGAACAAGATTTTCTGCACCTTAGCCGGAGCAGAGAGGAACGAGCTGGGCCAGCACATACCTGGAGAGGAAAGTTATCCCCTTCATGGAGTGAGAAGACTTTAGCCTGCTTCCATGACTGGGGGATTGACCCAAGTTGGAAAAAAAGACTGAAAAGGGAGACAAGTTGGACAGTGATGGCCAGCACAGAGACATGAAGGAGATTAGTAACCAGAACATTAGGGCTGTGACCCTTAGATGGATTTAGAGAGATTAAGGCAGCTAGGATAGTCTCAGAGGAGACTGGAGTGAAGGAAATATATGCTGGATAAAGGGAAGCTATAGTATCTAGCAAGAAACAGAACACTTTGGGGAATTTTATAAAGGCAGATTTCTTTCCTCGCACATGCATGATTTCAAGAGATGCAAAATCTGCATGCTGGGGATAGGCTACTCAGGTAGTGTGGTATACTAACTAGCAGTGTTGGCACTAGACACCAAAAAATGAGCCATATAACTAAACCCCATATTTCTGTTTTAGCCACAAACTTTTTTGTTTTAACCATTTAATAATGTCAGCCATTCTTTCAAATGAATACCTGCAGCCATGGCATAAAAAACAATAGCGAACAGTGGCTAATTAAAAAGAATATATATATATATATATATATATATATATATATATATTAGTCAAATTATTTTAAAACAACCCAAATGACTCAGTGGCTAATATGTAGAGTCTAACCTCCTAACTAGGCATAACTCAAAATTAAGTAAAATAACCCGAGAGTGGAATGCTACTGTAAGTAAATGCTAATGTTGCCCAGGAATAAGACAGCAGATTTGTAATAGTTTGCGCTCTGTTTTTTTTTATCAATTGAGTGATATACAGAGTGGTTCTCATTATTGGGATAGCAATCTGAGGAAAGTCCTGCTAATCTGGTTCTGATATGCTACAGGTGCTGGGGGGTGGCGTAACAGACCCAATCCCTAAGATACATTTTTTATTTGAAAGCATTTATTTATGTGAAATTATTTTATCATATAGGTAATAGAGAGAACAAGTCAGTCTCCTTTACAGGTGCAACCTGGAGGAGGGTGTGGGAAGGGAAGGGCCAGGAGGTAGAGGTAACAGCTTTAAATTGAAATAACAAAGATAAAAGTTACTATATATAGGATAGTGTATGGCCTCCCATACACAAAAAGGGAATTCTTCATCCGAGTGTTTTCTATGATGGCTGATGACCTCGAGAGTGAAGCTCAAGAGGTCTCTCTGCTGTCATTAAAAATATGAGGGGGAAGAGTTGCCGAGTTGTTTGGCTCACTTTGATGGTGCCAGCTTGTGCCAGGTGAATGACACCTTGTAGCACTGCTGCAAGCCCAGAGGCCAATATTTTGGCCAGGATCTTTGCATCTGCATTCATCACAGAAATACTGTAGGCCTGTAGTTGCCCAGTGTTGTAGCATCTTTCCGTTTTCTGGGCAGAAGCATGATGACAGCTTCCTGTACTTTGGGTGGTAATGACCAGTGTTGCAGGGGCTCCTGGTAAACTTCCAGTAGTGTAGGGTTTAGCTCCTCTTTTTGTTAGCTGGTAGCAGTCAATAAGGAATCCATCCCCATTGGGGGCTTTCCCTTTATCTAGTGCCTGGCTATCTGAGTGCACCTCCTGCAGTGTTATGAGTTTATCCATAGCAATAGCTTCACAAGGGGTCAGCCACAGTAGTAGAAGACTGTGTAAGAAGGCTGTGATGGCTTCCACCCTCGCTGTGTGAGGAGGCATATAATGTGTGGTAAAAGCACTGCATAACTGCATTGATGGCAGAGGCCTCGTTACAAACCATGCCTGAGCCATCTCGTAGGCCGTCAGTGTGGGTTTTGTCTTGCCTGTTTTTCAAATGATATTCCAGAATCTTGCTAGCATTTTCTCCCCCTGTAGGTGTATGTTTGAGGTGCAACAATGCCAACTCTGCCTTTCTTGTCAGGAAATCATTCTGGCATTGACCAGTTTGGCTAGTATGTCACTCGAGGGGGGATTCTGCTTCTTATAGTTCACTTCAATGGAGGATACAGCAATCTCAAATGTATGGAGTTCAGTTTCTCTCTCCTTTTGTCTGTGGATGGTATGGCTTGTAATTTTCTCCAATGTCGTTGAGTTACCAAAATGCCCTTGCCTCTTCCTTTACCCATTGCACAAACTTGGGAACCCTCAGTAAAAGGTTTCAGCCTCCAGCTTTTGGACTTACAAGTGGTGGGGCCCCACAAGACAGTGAGGGAGACTGGTGTATGGTCAGAGATCACCATAAGGGAGATATTCCTGGAGATCGTCTTGTGGGTAACTTCTGGGGAGGTGAACCACATATCTAAGTGACATGAGGAGGAATGGACAGCTGAGCACCAAGTAAAGTCCCACTCCCGCAGGTTCTGCACCCTTCATGCATCAGCCAGATTATGTTCCTCCAGGGCTGTTTGTGCTCGAACATGCAGTTCAGCATTCCTGCAGTCTGGTCAATGCATGCCTTCATGGTAACGTTAAAGTCCCCACCTACTATCATAGGAGCAGTGGGCGGGGCAAACTACATTATGGCCTGTTTCAATGTGTGGAAAAAGAGAAGGTCATCGTTGTTCAGCTCATACACATTGATCAGAATTGGGGGACCTTGTGGGGTGATTGCCTCTGCCAGCACAACACTGTCAGTCCGCATCCATAGTGGTGCGCCCTATTAACCACCAAGGTTCTTATGGAGGAGTATGGACACCCCTTGTTTTTTGACCTGGGTGGTACTTTGAGCCTCCACACCTTCCCAGTCCCTAAGCAGTTTTCCAGTCTCCTCACACAACAGCCAGGTTTCCTGCAGGAATGTTATCTGGGTTCACAGGCATTTCAGGTGCATCTTAACCTTCTTCCTCTTAACTGAGGAGTTTAAGCCCCTCGCATTCCATGTAATTGCCTTTACTGTATCTTAGCTATTGTCCTTGTTGTGTAGAACGAGAGATGTTCTATTAAGCCCAAACCTCCCTGCCCCTGAAACGGCCCAGGAGCATTGAAAAACAACCTGCTGGGGAATTCCCCAACAGTATGTTAAAAACAGTTCATAATAAAAAAAGAATAACAAACACAAACAAGTACTGCTATATACGTCTAATGCCCAACTGCAGGCCTCAAGAGTCATGGGTGTAGAATCCCTGTCCCTCCCAAACAGATGGTCCTCCACCTTCCCCCTCATCCCCATGTCTCTTTAGCACTAAACCTCTAGTCATAATCAACACAGGCTGTTGGTGACTGGGGGAAAAAGAACTGGGAAAATAAAACAATAGTACTGTGACTGCCTAAGTGCCTAACACTAGAGGTTGGGACACAAGCTAGCAAACTCCAGTCCCTTCTGGTGATCCCAGTAAGCCTCCACAGGAATTGTGGGGGATTAGCTGCTATGTCCACCATAGCCATATGGTCCACTGGCATTACTGAGCTGTGGGTTCGAGTCCGGCCTTCTTGGACCACTGTGAGGCAGACTTCCCACTCTGCCCTATAGTGGGAGATGGCGATTGGGGAAGGGGCTGTGAACCACATAGGGAGATGGACCATAAGAGATCATCCATTGTAGGTTCGTATGGTGCCCGGGTAAGCACTGTTCCAGTGTAGGGTGGAAGTCTCCTCATTCTGGAGTGCCCTGTGTATCTGAAAGGAAGGAGTCAATGGGAAGGAAGGGTCGCAGTTTGTAGGGTCACACATTCAACCTTGTCAGTCAATGCTACTGTGGGCTGACCAGCTATCTGTGGCTTTCAGGGAGCTGCAGCTGTGTATTCACTTTGTTGGTCTACAAGTTTGAACCCGAGGTTAGGGCGACTCCTCACCCCTCTCAGGTGCTGGCACTTGATGTAACTTTGAGCATTTGTAGTGACGCACCCTACAGCTTTGCAGCCTTGCATTTTGCTCTGTCTGTAGTCCCTGCACCCCATGAAGGGAGATTCTGTCCCTTAGCAATGCTTCCCCTGCTGTGCGCTCTCCACAGAGGTGGCCATATCATGAACGAACCTCTCAAAACTGCTCTCCCTCTTGTAGCACCAATGCACAGAACTGACTTGCTCCCGTAGCGACCACAGGGGGTATTAACTGGAGACCAAGTCACCTGGTGAGGTGACCCTGCTTTTGGCAATTTTTCAGGGTGATCCAGTGTCTAATCCCTCTGGTGCTGTCAAGCCCCCTTAAAGAAATAGGGTGAAACCTGAAATGGCCCATGTGCTTCAGGTGGTGCCTGTTCTTTCCCTTCAAACTAGAATGTGGCAGTTGAAAGCTTTTGTCTTAGGTGGGACTCTGCATGACAATAAGAGCCAAACTCAGCTCTGCCTGAGAAATCTGTGTCTGTGGGTCCTGCCTACCCTCCTCTCTGGTCGCACATTCGTGCTGCATGGTTGTATTATCATGTGCCTGTTGCCAGCGTGTTTCACCAGCACTCTGCAAAAGGAAACACTTCCCTCACAACCATGCGTACGTTCGTGGGGGATTCAAACTGCTGCAAGGGTGGACATGGAGGAAAATCACAGGAAAAAGGAAAACAGTAATCACAGTTCATCAGCCAACTGTGTGTCTTGTCCCCTTGTAGTCCCATGAGGAATTAACAAAAACAACAGGGGCATCATTAAAGTACCCACAATTTTCTAGATAAAACAATAATGGGAGAAACAAACAAACAATTCTGTGACCTTTGGCGAGCAGTGTAGCATTCAGTAGCCACCATTACTTGTCCCAGGAGGGGCTTGAGAAATTATAGCCATGGAGGTCTGTACCAATGCAGGAGCTCACTGGGTGCAAGCAAGTAAACAATACAACCTCCTCCCTCCCTCCCTCCACTATCCCAACCCTTCTAGTATACATCCTTTTGGTTCCCCCTCTGCAAATTCCCACAGCCCCAAAAGTTAGCATGCACTGTAACTAAACATACAACACTGCAAAATTCAACCTGCAATAGAAAAAAAATGAATTTCCCTTCTATGCTCCAAATATATTCTTAAACAGTCCAACGCCTTTGGTAGCTGTGGAAAGAGAGAGAGATAAGAAATGGATAACACTGGAGCTGAATGTTTTTCCTCACACAAAGGATACAGAGTTAGTGTTGCCTTTTTAAGGGAGCCTCCCAGCTTATTTACTGGGGAGTCCCACTAGGCCCATAGAGTCTCTGTTCTGGCCGTCTTCAGGTTAAAGATATTTGGTTTGTCGTCTACATTCCTTTTCAGACCGGGGTGTCAGTGGCAGTCAAAGGAATAGCAGGTGGTCGAGCTAGTGTACTATACACTGGATGGACCTCTTCTGAGCTTGAGGATTCACTAGCAGGTAGGCTGGACTGCCACCACCAGGCTGGTGGCATGGTCCCACAGTTCAGGGCTGGTAGCAGGAGTAGTACCAGTACCAAAGGGTGTTCATTGGGGTGATGGCAGCCTGGACAGCTCTTCTGGAGGGACATCAGGCTGGGGTGCAAAGTTGTTAGCACCCAGCAGAGGTGATTGGTTAAGGGGGGGGAAGTCAGAGAATTATCACTCTAGCTGTGGCGCCTGCCGCATTGTCTCTGAGTAGCATCCTTTTTGCCTTTTTGTCTCTTTCCCCTCCTTCTGGCTTGAGATGGTGGGTACCAGGGGTCTGCAGACTGGAAGCCAGAGGATTATCACTCCAGCTGTGACGTCTGCCGCATTGTCTCTGAGGAGCATCCTTTTTGTCTTTTTGTCTCTTTCCTCTCCTTCAGGATTGAGATGGTGGGTATCAGGGTCTGTAGACTTAGGTGGTTGTTGCACAGGGGAACCATAGTTGGAGCCTTGTGAAGCATCTGCATCTTGTGCAGAGAGTTGTGTCCATATGCTGCGGCTGTGACCCCCCGTCCCATTCTCACACTGAGGCTTTGGTTTAAACTTGGAAAAGTCTGTTTGAGGCCATGTTTTAACGATGAGGGCCTCTGCAGCTTCCTGAGCCTCAGATTGCTGAGCAGCTCTGTTCTTGATAATATGGAGCAACGTAGGGTACTGCAAGCTGTACAGTATCCCTAGCCCCATCAATGCCCTCCTAGCAGGTGTGTTGGTTTTGTGGCAGTTTGATATGTCAAGGGAGAAGTCTTGAAAATTTTTGATAGGATCACCGTGTCATGAAACAGGGTGTTTCAGCCTGGTCAATTGAAGGATTAACTGCCTGTCTGCATAGTACTGGTGGAATAGTGCCAGCAATGGTTAAGAACATTTTTCTCAGTGTAGGGAGCGAGTGAGTGACTGGTATTCCCAGTCTATTTCACTGGAGGGATAACAGTCCAGAGCAAACATTTCACACAGTGCCTTTTGAAGAAACTGGATGCCATTCTTCCATTCACTCTGCTCTAGGTACCCCATAAAACAGAGGTTGTTCCTCCAACCCCAGTTCTCCAAATCTTCTACTTCATCAAACAAGAGCAAATCACCTTGTCCTATTCCCATAAATGGGCCATGACACATTCAGACAAGTTCTCCATAAACGTTATTCATTGTTCAGCCACATTTAGCCCTTCCCTGATTTGTAATATATCGACATTTGTACTTTGAGTTATTATTTCTAGTTTGTTTATCTGGCAAAGCGGTTGTTGGAACGTGTCCTTAAACTCAGTCATGACTGCTGGAGCCAAGCTGTTCTCTGATGCTGACATTTTGTTGTTTCTGACAGGATGCTGAAGAACAGCTTCAAGTGACGAGTTTTTAGCTCCTGGTTTACCGATATCGGCGAGAAAGGTGCCTTAACCATTCCATGTGAGGAGCCCTGTTGAACTATATGATGACGATGCCAGGTAAGTCCCTTACTGGGATGGATTTCTTTGGAATGTGCCTAGGGGTTATCAGGGTAACATAATTAATCAGCCATCTTGTGGGTGCCTAGACACGCCCCCTCCCACCCGTGGAAGTGCTTTTTTATTGACAGAGAAATCAAACTTTGTTCTTCACATTTGATAATGTTTAGAACAATAGGCTGTGCATTTGGAAATGTGAAGAAAGAGGTTTGAAAACAACTGGGAAAAACAGACTTACAGTGTATTATACAGTCATTAAGGTTTAACTCAAAATGGGCCAGTACAAGCCTATTTATACCACATAAAGCTTCACTGAGAAGCTTAAAATACAGTATACGATTCCCTCCATGGAAATCATGGAAATGTATAACTGCCCATTCCTAGATCAATATGTGACCCTCTGATTGTGGTTCATCTCAAAAGGGATTTAATTGTAAGAAGTGGCTCCTGAGAGATCAGACTCAGAGATGGAAGCCTGCTATAAAAGTCATAGCTGCACATTCAAGGTTATTGCTGTGAACAAAATCAAGGGCGATACACTTTGTGCACATCTTACTTTTTCTTTTGCTCTTACTAGTCAGTTAGTATAGGGAGAGAGGCAGCTCCTGACTGGGAATTGGTAGTGTGCTTATTAACCTGTACCCTGGGGCTAGCTTCCAGCTCAGCAGTGAGTGACCTAGACTAGCAACTGCGGTTCATCTCCTCAGAAAGGGTTTCCATACATTGCCTCTATAAAACAACTGTACCTCTGTGCACTTTATTTGTCTACCTTAAACAAGACTGCTGGAGTATATATACATCTGGAGTCTATATGCATTCCAATATATTCAGCACTCAAAGAGTTAACTAACCAGAACAAGTGAAACTGAACTGATATCAGGGCACAGCTGTGGTTACCGGTCCTGAACACCTGGTAGCCCAAAAGCTTAGCAATCAAAACTTAATTACTGATAGTGCATTCTTTATTCTTTTACCCAATGCTTGCTTATGAATCTGCATTTATTTGCATATTTAATACATGTTATATACAAGCTCATTACTCGCATGCAATTCGAACCTCTCAAGCTATATTTTGTGGAGGAAGTAACACCAGTGAAATAGCAGACAGAAAATGTTATTCATTGTTACTAGTAGTTAATTCTTCCTTTCTAATTCTTTTGCTGGAAATGTAGGTATGTCTACAGCCTTCTGTTACTTACTGTGCTTTTTTATTTGTTCACATTGAATTCCAGTTGGATTTTTTTTCTCCCCTTTTTAGAATCCCTTGTTGTCATTGCCTTTTCCTCACCGGATATTCATGTTCATGATTACTGACTAGTTCCAGAACCCGGGGACTCAGTTGAATGGAAGCTCACAGTATAGGTTTCACTGCAGGGACTCCACGCAATTGATGCCACCAGGCTCCAGAACTGATCTGTAAAACACAACTTTGAAGTCCCAGAGTCTTATAAATATGCCTGTCTAATAACCAAAGCTCTCTTTGTGGACCTTCTTTCCAGAATTGAACAAGAGATTACAGGTTACAATACTTCCTCTGGGGGTGTAGGTAGTCAGACCCGAACCCATGGAAGTCCTGTTTAAATTCACGTATTGTTATGTAACCCCTTGGTGGCACTACCCCAAGGGCTACCACCCTTGCCTGCTTGGGTGTACTGAGCATTGGGTGGTAGTACCAGAGAATGTGGATCTTTCTTCCACACTATCCCCACTGGCTTGTCTCTGTCCATGTCGTCAGTCTGTTTCTGCAGGTCATAGGCTCTCTTTATCAAGGAGGGAATTCTTAGGGCCCACCCAGTCAGTTGCCCTTGTTTCTCTTGACACAGCTGTGCCAGCCTTCCAAACATGTGTGTGTGTTGGTTCCAATGAGCAAGGGAACCCCATCATACAATCCTGTAGGAGGACCCACCAGTACTAGCATCTCTACTTGTTCATCCACTCCGGCCACCCACCGCAGTAGGAAAAGACAGCCAGATCTGAACATATCCCAAGTAGGGGTAGGACTTCCCACCTAACCCACACACATCCAGACCCTCCAGGGGCTGCAGGGGCACATCAGGCAGATGTTTTCGGTAGGAATCTTGAAACACTATGGTCACTGTGATCCACTGTCGAGCACGGCCCTTGCAGATACACCATTTACTGTTACTGTGGTCTCCATTGGACCAATCAGGTGAAGAGGACTTAGACGTCTATTTTATGGTAGTCTTAGAAGAATAAGTCTTTCTCATAGGCCCCTTCTGAGGCCTTATATTGCTTCACCAAATCAATACTAGCAGCCTTGTAGTAACCCTTCTCAGATTCACAGGCAAACTGCAGTTGGCCCAGGTATGCCCATCTTCTCCACAATGGTAACAAAAGATGGGTTCTTTGGAGTCTCTAGGGGAAAAAGAACCACTTTCTTGCTTAGGTGGGGGAGACAAATCCCGGAGTCCCTTTCTGATCTGGGGTTCACTGTCCCTTCTTTCGGAAAGTCTCCAAGAATTAGCTACTTGAGTGGCCCTAATAAGGTCTCCTACCAAGGCTCTCAATTCTCGTACTTCTTCCATCAGACTACTCTCCATCCAAGTTTCAGAGGAAATTACATGCAAACCCACCCCTCCAGGCAGGATCTCACTCTTTTGCTCGAGAGGCACTTGACAAGGGTGTGCATCTTTCACCGCCTTGGCAGGTTGTTGACTGACCCTCATCTCTTTTAGTTCCTTAATTAATTCCCTCATCTGTTGTAATTCAGACTCATCACTTCTATCAGGGGTCTGACTGGTGCGGGCAACCCCAGCATAGGGCTGTCACCCCTCTTCATCATTTTCTGCTTCTCGAATCTCTTTCATAAGGTAGCGATGTTCGGGAGGGTTTGCCCTCCTATCTTGCAACTTCAACTTCAATATCATTACACTAGAGTACCTGGCGGACTTCAAAATATGCTCTAATCGAACTTGATTCAGTTCACTGGCAGGCACTCACCCTTTTCTATGAACCTTTTGCAGAGCCCACTCAATTCTGGTAACAGACATGGATAACTTCTCATTCTTCCATTGTTTAGCAGACTTGAATTTCCATATCAGGTCGTCCCCTGACTCAGTGCTACCAAAGAACTCCTCCAGGGCAGAGAGGTACTCAGCAGCAGAGGCCTCTGGGCTGGTGGAACAAAGAAAGCGGATTGCCTCCGGTGCAGGGCCCCTCAAGCTCTCCCTGAGTCTCTTTCATTTCTCCCCCTCAGAGTAGTGCCACTCCTGGACCAAGTGGGTGGCGTAGTCCATCCATGTTTCCAGGTTGTCCTCCCCCACGGGTACCAGGACTGTGCCCGAGAAGTGTCTCAGTCTGTGGTAACAATCCAAGTGTACTGAAAGTATCACAGTGGGGGAGGTCACCACATGGGAAGATCTAGGGGTGGCAAGAGATGCTATAGGGGTCTGCTGGGGAGTGGTATCTTCAGGAAGATCTAATATCTTCACTAACTCTTTTGCGGATCGCCCCTCAGTGGCTAGCAGTCTAAGCAATTTGTCTTTAAACCCCTCTATATTGGGGATCCTCCATTAGCAGCCAGGTCACTATGCAAATGAATGACTCACCACCCTTTCTGGGACCCTTCAGGCAAAATGATAGGGGGTACTCTCTCAGAATCCATGGGGAGACTACAAGATAGGAGGGCCACCATGGCTTGCTTGAACAGGTCCGAGTCTCTCCCTTTCACCTCTTCCTTTCCCAAACACTTAACTTGCTCAACAGTCTCTATAATAGTTGCATTAGTGGTCCCTAACGGGATGTCCATTAACAAAATGGCCTGCTGAGGGTCTACCTCCTCAGCCTCACTCCACCACATCATATGGTGCACTAACAGTTTTGGGGGGCAATCTTAAACTTCGGTGTAGCAAGTGCGTCCATTTTATTACAATTTTTTAAGTGTGGGGTTGTAGTACCCGCTTCTGACTACTAGAAGGTGCAAATCCCAGTGGTGCCTCCAAAATGTAACCTCTTGGTGGTGATACCCCAAGTGCTACTACCCTTGCCTGCTTGACCAAGTGCAGATTGAGGAGTCTGGTACTGAAAATGGGTGCCTCTACCCGGAGGACAGGGTTGGTGGTAGCATAGCTGACCTGGGTACAGCCCTCTGGGACACTGTTACCCCCCTCTTTACCCTCTAGTGGCCTAAACAATGTCCTGAACACACAATTACCATAACCCCCAAACAGCAGGTGTACCACCACACTTGTTGCACTTACCACCAGGGCCGGTTCCACCAGCATGGCCCTGGAGACCCCCCTATAAAATAAGGTTAGACACAGTAAGCAATAGAAATCCAGTGCTATTAGTACAAAGATGCACCATAAACAGTTTAAGTGCAAAAAGATTCAGATCTGATTTATTCAGGGGGAATGAACAAGGAAGAGGCATAATCAGGTTGATTGGTTTAAGTACTGATTCAATCAGGCTACAACGCATGCACTTTAGAGTCCCTCAACATAGTCACACACACTCTGGGTACCCAGTTGGTGAGGTAGGCTAGCCTGATGCAGTGCCTGGGCTAGGTCGGCATTGCAGCTGGTAGGGGCCCTATAGGTGGAAAGAAATAGCCATGCACAGTAACCCACAATTTGTAATCCGGAGTCAGATGGCTCAGTTCGTGATAATCAAGCAAAACAATTAAATCAGATTACACACTTTGATTGAGCTGTTGTTGCAGGGAGCTACCCTAGTGTTTACTCATGCTACCCAGTACAGGACACAGGATGGACAAAATGGGGACTGCAAGATGATGTGCTGGTTTGCCAGGAGAAGCAGGGCCCACACGATTCACCGTGGTGTTGTTCCTGTTCGTGATGTTGAGCAGGGGGCTGATCCCCAGGCAGGTCTCTCATTGATGTTCTTCTCTGTGGCATGAGCAGCTGGCTTGGCCAAGGTGGCAGGGCCTAGGCCAGGTGAACAATTCGGGTGGCAGTCCGGTTGTGCTGGATGCAGCTTCCAGCAAGCGTGACACAATCAGGCAGTGGGGAACCAAATCGCCACCCACTAACCACATTCAGCACACTCATAGTAAAGGAAAGAAACAGTACCACAGTTTGGATGGTAGTTCCGTTGCAATAAACAGTGTCTCTGTGCAAACCGACACTCCACGGAAGTCTCAGGTACTGACAGGCCGATCGCACCAAGGCAAATCTTCAGTCCCCTTCAGGAAGATTCAGTTCATCACAGGATTCTGGTTACAGCACAAGAACTTTGGAGAAAGTTTGATTTTTGGGGGGCTCAGACAGATTCCCTCACAAGGAAAGATGAGGCAGGCAGTCCAAACACAGCCTCCCCATCAGTTTCCTACACTACTACGCAGGGACTGTTGCTCGAATCACTCGAGCTGTTCACTCTCCAAACTCTAACTCCGGATTGACTTCTGCTGCAGGCAGCACTGGGATTTCCTTAGAAATCCAAAAGGTTTGGTTGGCTGATCTATCTGTCTTTCACAGCTAGAGCTCCCCCTTCAGGTTCATTTAGGCACCAAAGTGCAAAAATTACAATTCCTCCGAAATTCATTCCCACAAGACCCCTGGGGGCAGACACCATTTTAGGGTTCCCAAAGGTACTGATTGGTCCCAATAGCCAGTCCAGAACCAAGATGGTGGTGCAATACTAAAATGTCCATGCTGCAAAGGAAGGCAGGTTAGACAAACTACAATATTATTATTATTAAAACAGATAAACAGTAAATAGTCACAGTTCCTAGCAGAGCTCCCTCTGCGCAAATAGTGATTGCAGGATGGAGCGATAACACTGCAGCCTGGGCGGGACTCAAGCCTGAAACTACTCGGCCCCTACCAGATTAATTTTACACCACAAAATAGGCAGCTCTTAAAGAGACAGGCACGGAGGCTAACAGGGCACTCAAAGGCAAACACTTTTAGATCGCAAGGACACAGAACACCAGCCTGGCAGTGGGCATTTAGGCAAGCCCAAAGAAGACTTTTGGGAACCCCCATTTGTCGGAGGGTTACGCCTGACTCACTTAAAGTGTTTGCCCCTGGATTCTACCGATGCACAATTCAGAATTATTTGACTCGTATACTGGAATTTATCTGATTGTCTTATATAATACAGTGCAATAATTAATATCTGGAAAATTTAGTTAAACAAATGATATATTGTAAATGATGCATTTTTTTGTTTATGTTTTAAAATGTTTTTAATATATGTGTAATGACTTTGTAAGTCGGACTAATAAAAATTGATTGATTGTTAACAGCCAAAGCTGTTTTAAAATCAAAATAAGTTCAATCAATCAATCAATCAATGGATCAAATCTTTATTTATCCAGGCAGACACCATTGAGCAAGCTCATTTACAAGGTGAACCTGCATCACACAAGGTCAGGTACAATACACATATGTACAGTCAGTAAGGCACAAAATGGGAATATATAGTAAAGCAAGCTAAGTAACAGTAAGATAAACGGTTCAATTGGGCACGCATTGTCATATATCTAACTATATACATGTCATATTTAAGAAAATGAAAAAAAGGGGCTAAAGGTAAGGGGGCTATATAAGGAGAGGGGGATGCAGGGTCATAATTAATTGGAACCTCACACAGGTGTAGGTAGCAAGGGGTAGGGGGGTAAGGGGCCAAGGGTCGAAGTGATGCAGGGAATACATACTTATGGCTTAGGGCTTATAGGTTTGGATTATAGGCTTCAGGAGCGCTGACTGCCCAGTGGATGTGGCTTCCTGCAGCGTCTGAGCCAGAAGCCCTGAAGGGTTCTCAGCTCTCAGGGAGCGTAGTCCGAGCAAGTAGACATGGGCAGTGATTTCAGAAGCACCGACTGCCCAGAGGCCACTGTTACCTGCGGCGTCTGAGCTGGGGACCCTGGAAGGTTCACGGCTCTCTGGGAGCATAGTCTGATCAAGTGGTCCTGGGCGGTGGCTTCGGGAGCGCCGACCACCCGGTGGCCACGGTTTCCTGTGGCGTCTGAGCTGAGAGCCCTGGAGGGTCATCGGCTCTCAGGGAGCGTAGTCTGAGCAAGTGATTAGGAGGCTTGGGAGATGGAAGGAATGGCAGGACAAGGGTAAGGAGGGCATAGGGTTTCTGAGAGGTAATGTTTTATTGTGTGCAAGAGTAGGGCAGAGGATGATAGTACGCAGAAAGGGTGCAGTTTATAGGTGGTGGAAACAGTGGCACACTTCTGTGATTGTTTTTGCATATAAAGTCTTGAACACTGCGAGGCTGACTGGGGGTCTTAATTTCAAGGATTTCTGTAGCTTATTCCAGAGAGTTGGCAGTGAGAAGCCTATGGCCACTCTCCCAAAACATGTATGGACCTTGGGAATCCTCAAGGAAATTAGGGAGCAGCTCCTTAGGGCATAGTTTCGGATCCCGCTTAGAGGCAGTAAATCAAAGATACACTGTGGTAATTTACCAGTAACCACTCTGAGTGTCCATACGGCTGCATTTCTATTGCGACTGTATTGTAGGGAGGTCCACCCCACTGCAGCATATAAGAAGCAGTGGTGAGTAGAGAAGGAGAGGCCGGTAATGAAACACAGTGCTCTGTGGTATAGGACATCTAGTTTATCCAGATATGAGGCATTGCAATGATTATAGATTAAATCAGCGTAGTCAATTAAGGAGATGAATATGGACTGGACTAGCTGCCTTTTTGCCTCTGTAGTCAGAAGGCGGTTTATCCAATAGAAAAGCCCCAGCCTCTGCCTCAGTTTTTTCAGCAAATCCTCCAAGTGTTCCATGAAGGAGAGTTTGTGGTCTAGCCAGACCCCTAGGTATTTAAACTTGGTGACAAACTCCAAGTTTTCTCCCAATAAGGTGATGATGGGGGGTAGAGTGCCAGTAGTAGCAGGGTGATCCAGATGGTTGCCAGGTGAGAGTGTCATTGCCTTAGTTTTCTTGGCATTGAGGAGCAGCTTTTTGCTGAGGAGCTTGTACTGTAAGATACTGAAATCAAGTTGCATATCTTTACAGGCAGCTTCAGGTGTTGTCCTGCTTAGATAGAGTACTGTGTCATCTGCAAACAGGTGAATGTTGGCCTCCTTGATGCCGAGATCAATGCTGTTAATATATATAGTGAATAGTAGTGGTCCCAGGATGGAGCCTTGTGGGACACCTCTTAATAGCGGTTTAAGGGAGGAGAGCTCCCCTTCTGCCTTGACCTGCTGGTGCCTATCCATTAAGTAGTCCTGGAACCAGCCCAATGAAATAGCGTCTAGACCTAAGGCTTTTAATGAAGAAAGAAGTAGGCAATGGGCAACAGTGTTGAATGCCTTGCTAAGAAGACAGCACAGACAAACATTTTGTTCTCCAGATCACATTGCCAATCATTTGTTACCTTGGCCAAAGCCGTAACCGTACTATGGTTAGTTTGGAAACCTGACTGTATAGGATTTAGGAAGTTTGTGTTTTCCAGGAAGGCGCTTAGTTCAGATTCTTATTTTAAATCATACTTTGAACTGAAACTAAGTGTAGGGTATTATCAGATCATCTGGAGTGGAATCAGACCACCAGTAGAATAAGTCAGAGGGGTGAGGTAATATAGTTAGGGAAGACTCAGGTGACCATCTGTCTCCTTCTGCTGTTAAATATGACTGTGTAGAGTGATTCTGACACTCGTCCTTGTCTTATGTCCTCATCTCCTAGATGTGGTGACCTTTCATGATTAACACACTGCCTCAGGTCTTAATCTTTCATTTGTGTTCAGACCCATGCCATGCAATCATGTTGCAGGGCTAATACAGTGGTAAATGTTTAGACATCTTCCCTACAGCTTGCAAAAAAAGGATTTACAACTCTTAAAATGATCAAGAACTGCAAAATCAAGCTGATATTTTCTCTACTCTGTCCTCTTGCAGTTATTATTGTCTTTACTCTTTCTGGTTGCAGAATGTGCCTTTTAACATAATTGTTCAGTGCTTAAAAGGATGTTTATGTCACACAAGGCCTCCGAGATGTACAGTATGTTTGATTAAAACAAAATAAATTATGGAATACAAGGCCTACTGCTTGTATATGAAGAGAGGCTTGTTACAAAAATAGAACATACTGTGTTGCCTGGTTTGTGGTCAAAGAGTCAGTGAAGCAGTCAGTAGCCATATGGCTCTCTACTCTCGTGTTCCACACAAGCTGTTGTGATAAGAAGATTTGAATCTACTTAGAATACCTTAGCTGAAACTCCTGTTATGCAAATTCCTCCACACATTTCAAAATAATTGATGCGGTCTGCTAGTTTGAGACCCCATAAAAAATACATTTTAGCAGAAGGAACAAGCAATGTACCTACAGAAATTATTTTGGAAAGGATGAGTAAACATAGAACTGTGGTGGTGCAAAGGACTTCTGGTCCAGTTCGTCAAATCAACTGGCCATCCAGCAGTGACTATTGCAATATCAGTGTACACACACAGTCAAGTTTAAAGAACTACAGTCAAAATTTACAAATGTAACCCCCTTGCAAATGGGGGTTCCTAAAAATGCCAGCCTGGGCTTACCTTAGCCCTTTCCTTCTGTTCACCTCCTATTGTCTCCCGGGCTTCTCCCATATTGGCCTCCAAATGTTTCTGGTCCCCCAGGTCTTGTTTGCTTCTCCAGTGCCCTGCCCAACCGCCTGAATGAAAATTCAGCCCCTTGGGGCTTAAAAACGCCACTCGTGAGTGTCCATATAAAAGGTGCTGCCTCCACGGCAGCATTAATTACATTGTAAAGTGCCCATGCTGAAAGTTAGAGGGACTCACAATGGTGCGACATTTGCCCTCAACTGAACTGCTTGGTTTGCGGTCACCTCGGGGACTGTGCCATGTGTCCCGGGATCCCTGCCACCTAATTGGGGCCCGGTGACCATGGACAGCCTGCTGGGGGGCCAGTCTGGTGGAAATTGAAAGAGTTTGACTGGGGCTCAGGGTAACATGCTTGAGCAGGGCCCCAGTAATCTGTGTAATTCATAACTTGTGTCTGGCTGCCTCCAGGGTAGCCCTAAACGGGTTTGGCCGAAAAGAAAGGAAATGAAATTTTTTAACTATGGTAACTGTTTCTGCCTGTTGGGGGATTTACTGTACATGTGGGGAGAAGTGTTTCAAAGTGATATAAATACTTTTCTTTCCCTAAATTAACCAGTATTTGGGACTCTTGTGTGTCAGCCTGTCAGCTGCTGCAGGGGGAGATTTATTAAGTGCAGTAGTGACATGAAAACAAAAGGAGCCACACACTTCATCTGTGCAGTGACTGCAAGTACAACTTCTGAGCTACAGAACTGTGGGGAATTGGGGCAAATAACTAATTCTTGCTGGCTGCACCAGGACATTATTCAGGACTGTATCTGATCTGCTATAAGGGACAGTGGGTTAAGCAGCCACAGCCAATGGGGAGCTTGGAATAAAAAAGCCAAGACTTCTGGGACATTCACTACACCTCATGGGTAACAACCCAAGTGCTCATGGGGACTTACAGAGACATCATTTTAGGCACCAATTCTCCAACCCAATTGTGCCTCGAGTACTGTTATTGACAGGTTCCTCAGCCATTTAGAGACCTGTCACCCCATCTCTGCTGCCAATCAGGAGTCGAACTAGAAGCCCTACAAGAGACAGTGTTTGATAGTTTTTTCTTCAGATTCTGCCAGGGTGAGAAGAGGAGAGCAGGCTCCAGCCTGCTGGTACTCCCCACAGGGGTGGGAGCTCAGGCCCCAGCCGTGCCACCTGGCCTGGGCCACTTAGCTATGCCCCTCCAGTCATCAGGGGGCATTTTTTATTTTCTGTATCCAGTTTAAAAGTTAAAGTAAATTTAGTTTCTGCAACAGCGAGTCTGGAGGTTGCCAGGAATGCCCTCCAGAGGCTAGCCCTCCCTCCCATGTTGGGGAAAGATGTGGAACAAGAAGCCATCTACCATGTCTCAGTGGTGAGAGTGCTGAAGAGTGTTCAGAAAGCCTTCAACTGCAGATGAGACCTGTGGAGGACCTGAGCGAGTACCCTTGTACCCTCCTGTGTGAGGGAGAAGCTGTAAAAGTAATCTTGGGGGCCCCAAGGCCCACTAACAGATGTGTTCTGTCTATTCTGAAATATTGAATTTATCAGTCTGGGCTACTAACCCCATCAGAGACAGTCTAGTAAAAGTTAGTATGGATACATCTTGTCTGTGGCCCAAATGGCTAACTCACAGGTGTAGCAAGATGCCTGGCTAGTAAATCATACAAATGTGTTGAAAGTTGTCATAGCTACGGGCTAGAGTACTGCCTCCGTGGAACTGACTACCAAGCCACGTTTGCCACTTCAAGGGACAGGAGGCCCTAGAGCACACTGTGTCTGTTATTCTGAAGAAAATATTACTGTTGTCTTACCCGGATGTTGTCTGAGAGCACTTGCCATAAGTGTAACTTGCTTAGGTGGACTGGATGGGACTTTGCCATGCAGTGCTGTTGTTGTTATGTAAATGCACTGGATGTGACTTCATGTAACTACATATAGGATGCCTGATTAAAAATGTTGCTTCTGCTTATATTGGATGGATGCCTTTTTTGGTGTATAAATGTGCCAGATGTGGCCATATTTCAATTGAATATTGGATACTCTGGATTGGACTTTCAAATAATGTGCTGAATGTTCAGGATGTTAAATCAAAATAGCTTGTCCTGGAATGTTCGGAAATCTGCAAGTGCAGGGCAATCCTTGTCTTTTGGCTAAGCGCAGGGCAATCCCTGCCTTTGTTGTAAATAGTAATCTGCAGCTTTACAAAAATCAGTTTCCTAGTTGCCCCCTCCCTCAAATCAATAGCCAGCTAACTCGACCAACTGCAATGTTGACCAGGCCTGCAACATCTTGGACTCTGCTAGCTGTGATTCCAGTATGGTATGGGATTGTGGGGTTTCTACTGTAACTGGGTACTGGTACCAGTGTGGGTAATCATGATAATTGTTTATGTAACATCTGATTGGTCAGCAGCTCGATAGCCAGGGCTCTGGGTATCGTAAGTTGAATGGTAAATTATGATTGCTTTTTGCCTAATAGTATGTAGCCACCCAACTGGAGAGTTCACCAGCAAAAGCCAAGCAATCTCTGTATATATGTAAATAGTAATCTGATAACCTCTACTCCACATCCCTGTTCCTAACTCCTTATACTAACATGCTAACATACTAATTGCCAGCAGATTAGGTCTTACGGTCTATCGAGTCTGCTCGAACCTTAGATCCCTAGTTGGGTGCCGAGGCCCTCCCTTCCCCTTGTGTTCCAGAAACCCCTATCATCCATCCCCACCTCCCTGGGCCAGGCCATCATCTGGTACATCTGCTTTCTGTGTCTATCCCACCCTCTCTTGAAGCCCTCCACTGTGGATCTCTGAACCAGCTGGCCAGGCAGCACATTCCAAGGGTCCACCACCCTCTCACTGAAAAACCTCCTCCTCTTTTCCCCCCTCACCCTTCCACCTTCCAACTTCAAACCATGCCCTCTAGTGATACCTTCCTGCTTTAGTCTAAAGATCACCTCCATGTTTACCCTATTTATTCCCTTGAGGTACTTGAAGACCTCAATCATGTCCCCCATGTCTCTCCTCTCCTTCAATGAAAACAGTCAGAGCTCCTCAAGTCTGTCCTCATACTTCAAATCCCCCTAGTCCTCGTATCATCTTAGTTGCCCTCCTCTGTACCCTCTCCAGGAGCTGTATGTCCCTCATCAAGTGTGGTCTCCAGTACTGTACACAGTACTCAAGGTGTGGTCTAACCAGTCCACCATGCCCCTAAATAAATCTCTTGTTATTTGTTGTTGAAATATTTGGTGTGAGCATATTATTGGAGACAGCCTTTAAAATACAAAATGTTGAAATGTGGGGAAATGTTTATTGGGGCATGCCTGGTGAAGGTAAATGGTTATCATGGGTGGTGTAGCATCTCAGGGGGCTACACCTTCTACCGCTTACCCACGTAAAGCACCCTGAGTGAAGGCACTGTGCAAAGGTTTTAAAACATGGTTATCAGTTAGCGAGCCCAAACCCCTTAGCCTATGTCCAGGGTAGTAGACAAGGGTGTAACACTGGGGATAGCGCCACCCAGGGGTTATACAAAAAAATATGTTGTACAAAGTTGTTTGATTTGTGATCCTAGTGCCTTATTTCCTTGGTTTGCTGTTAGGATCTTCTTTTAATTTGCTTACTTAGTTTATGGTCCCTGGAGATCTCCATGCCTGTTTCCTTCATAACCTTTTCTCTTCTCACAGTGCCTCGTGCCTTATGTGGCAGTGATGCGTCAAAGACCATTGATTCATTGAGTACTGGCTTGCTGTCCTGTCTGCAGCAGAATGGTGCTGATAAATGTCTGTTCTTCTGGCCTAAAATAAATAACCATTTCTAATCCAAACTTTCTGTTTTCTAGGTATGTGTCTAGGTCTAGTAGTGCTCTGTGGAATTTTTAAATTCTGGTGAAATGAAATTTCGTGGAAGTTTCGAAAATCCGCCAAATTTCACTGGAAACAGAATGGCGGGATTCCATGGCAGAAAAATGCAGGATGAGTTTTTCCACATTTCCATGGAATTTTATTCCACTGATCTAAATATTTTCTGCAGAAATAATTGCTGAATGATTTTCCGTGTAAAAAAATCCAATATTCTGTGGATCGCAGAAGACAGAATTCTGCAGAAGAACCAGCAAAATTCCAGCAGAAACTCCATTGGCACTATGGTTATTCTGCACTAGTTTCACTGGTGGAATTCTGCTTTCTGCCCAGCATTAAGGTTTTGCCAGCAAGAGTGAATGTTTTGTTGGTAAAGCTTTTCTTTTCATCAAACCACACACAGTCATAAAAATCACACATATCAGGTAATGAATGCCATAATTAGTGAAGACTCTAGCTGTTTCTTAAGAAGAATAGCCCACTCAATTATCCCTTGGGTGTTTGACAAATTGTGAATGTACCCTTTATTGGTGCTCAGTGGACAATGAGAGGCACTGACCAGCACAATTCTACTGCTATAAACTGAATAGTAAGCCAGCATAGCAGGCTCATTCAAACCTCAAGGAACAGGAGCAGTAGTATTAGTAGCGTCGCGTTCCACTTCCCAACAAATGGGAGGGTGACTTCAGTTAACTTTTTAAATAAAGAACATTACGGTTTATTGTAACTCACTCCTGCTAACTTTAATGATTCGTAAAATGGTAATAGGGCCTCAGAGGGGTGCCTCTTTTGGTAACAGAGACTCCTCGCATGAGGTGTGGGCAGCCAAAACTTCTCAGCTTTGCTTTGTGGTTCTCTTGTCCCAAACCTCATGCTCAAAGTCATGCTCAAAGTCATTTTTACCATAAGAAACACCCCTCGGAGGCTCTGTTGCCTTATAGAATGGCATGTTTTGTGAACAAAAGCAGTGGTATGAACTTCTTTCTCCTTGGCTTCTTGTAAGGCTGGAAAGAGGTCCCATGCTATGAAAATGAGGTCATGTGTTGACTTACTTTCTGTTGGTGGTTCTTTGCATGTGTGAACCATACCTTCAGCATCTTTCTATTCTGGCATATCACCCAGAAATGAAGGTCAAGGGCCACATGAGTGAGACTCAAAAATATGTTTTTTATCTCCTTCCATAAATCATTTGTAAAGGTTCTATTTTGATTACTTTTTCCCTAGTGTCATTTGAAATAGTTGTTTTGAGTGACACACAATATTTCCTGCATTTGAGATTTGAAGAAAGTACTGGGTTATACAGCAGATGGCAAAAAAAAAATAAGAAATTATCTTTATTTTCTTCCTGTCAGCATATTTCTGATTGAAGAAAAGAGCTAGGGGGTGTTATTAAGTTTCCCTGTCTCTAATGCACCACTAACTATTAGGGGCAGTACAGAATGGAGAAGAAAAATAGAAGTGATGGATTCCACAATTTCCCCAGTACTCACTGGAGTTCTGGGCTACTGGCAACAGCTGTGCAATGCTGAAAGAAGCAATCAAAGATACATCATCTCCCATTTCAACAATCCTTTAAAATGATGCAAGCTAAGCAAATTAGATAATAAATAAGCAATTACTGAGTCATATGTTCTCAAAACACCTGTAATTCAGGGCTACACAAAATTACCAAATTCTACCGCAGAATTTTTATGAAATTCCATGAATTTCATGACATTTCACAGAAGTTTGCATGAATTTGTGAATTTGTTTATTTGGTACTAGCTCAGCTGTACTTTTAGACAGAGATGTAATACTATCATGTTTACTTACTGGTGTAAGTTCTACATGCCTGCCAAATATCATGACATTCGGTTGAGCCCTTTTGAACGTACGAGGGCTCAGTGTCTGGCATTTTATTTCTTAGCAAAAATGTATTTCTAATTATTGATCAGATAACTTTAGAGCTACTTACTTAAAGTTAGCATGCCTGAAGTTTTTAGAAAGATCTTAAAACTTGCTAAATGTTGTAGTATGTGGTTAAAGAAGACTCCTGTATATTTATGATTTGGATATGTCTGATGTATTTATTATACATTACATCAAATACAGTACATATGTCAAGAAGAGATCAGTAATTTCTTCTGTTGTAACACATATCTAGAGTCTGAGGCTCTGACACAAGTTAGTGTCGAGCAAGCCTCCATTTACGTGAAAATGAGTCACTTGTAATACAGTCCCTCCCATTCCTTGATGTCACTGCAGTGGCAGTGCAGAAGAAAACATAAGGGTATCAATGCTGTCTATGCTGATTTTAGTTTAAGTTTGCAATGGCTTAAGACAGTTCTGCCATGCAGCTCACACAGGGAGTAGTACTTGTAGTCTTAATACCGTATGTGTAGAGCAAATAATACATCTAATAGTATTTCATTCACAGGAAATAAAATCTGTTTCTTTGTACTGCTCATTTCTCTCTGTGAGATAGTTGTAACATGTTGTGGAGAACAGTAGACTGAATCAGTCAATCAATCAGACAGTCAAGCAGTCAATCTGTATTGAACCAGGTGAATACCCCTGAGAAGATTCATTTACAAGGTGGGCCTGGGCAGTTTCCCCAAAGGATCACACATGACTGAATTCCTCCTTTACATAAATGATACACACCCCCTTTCAGCAGCTTGAAAGTGGAGAGCTAGATCACTTACTTTATAAAGTGTATTGTTTTACATTTCAAATGCTCCTTAAATCTGAGTTTCTGACTGGCAATACCAAGACACAGAATGCATATGACATGGGAGGAAGAAGCTAAGCAAATACAGAGCACTACAAACACTGAGACTTATTAGTTTCTTTACCTGCAACAGCTGAAGTGTAGCATCTGATTTGTGAGGGACATCCTACTTCAAATGCTGGCATTACAAAGCAGGGGAGGATCGGCTGTCACAGCTTGTCCTCAGTACCTTGAAATGAAGTGATGTAGCTCTCACGTCACTACTAATGATTTATAATGTGAATGGGGGCACTTTTAAAGTCATGGACCTGAGGGGCCATCACAGTTCCCAAGGAGGTTAGGGGAACTTGTTAAGGGTTAGAGAGTAAGGAACTCTAGTAGGATTTGAACCAGAGTCTCCAAGTTCTTGTGCCTGTGCTTTAACCACTAGATTATCCTTCTTCCATATGCTGCAGCTGATGCTTTCCCTGGTAACCTATTCCTTGTTATAGCTGAACTCTTTATTGCCTTACAGTAGCTATCCAATCACTGGCTGCCTAGTTAAAAAGGGAAAGGGGCATATTTGCAAGATTGTTTCTCACTGCTGGTGTCAATCAACACAGAGAATGCCAACACATACAGAACATAATACAACAGTTGTATAATACCATTTAAAACTCTTGTTGTACCCATAGTCATTTATTGGGTAAACTGTTTTTGCTAACAGAAACAGTAACACAACACATACAGGCACTTCCTTGTATGAATGCTGCATATACCTCAAATCAGTGCTGCATCACACTCACAGGGCCCTACTCCCTCCTAAACATGCACTTCAGGATGTGCACAGCACTTAAAGGGTTCCTCCATTACTCAAGTGGGGAACCAAACATTGTGGGTTTGGTTTACTGGTGGAACTGCATTTAGTGCAGCACCATTATCTGTTACTTTGATGACATAATCCTCCAGCAACATTGATGGTAAAATGGAGGACATACACATTGATAACTTCTGGGGGCTGTATATTTTTATTTATAATCTAGATTTGGACAGCAATAGGACTGCTGGCAACTGGAGGAGGCACACAACAGTTGCACATAAGAAGTTGGGAAAATATTGGCATGAAACTATGGGAGACTTCCCCTTTAAGTGATCTGTAGTTACAGGGACTCATAATTTCATAATTGAGCATTTCAGACACTTTTAAAGTTTCTGAAACTTTGGATGGTTACCAGTCCACTGTTTTTCTAGGTATACACCTAACATTTGTCACGCACACCAATGTCAATAGGTCCTGAAACATAGTGAAGCTGGAGACATGTGGTTTTATATTTTTACATTTATGGGAAGAATACTGCAGATTACTAACCAGCAGGCGTTTTTCAAAAATTCATGAAAAAAGCACAGGTAATTTTACCAATAATTCTTCTTGTGGAACTGTAACTTTGTAAAGAATTTGTCCCCACTGCATTCAAGTTGACTGCTCTCCTAATTTCTCTATCTAAGCAGACAGTTGTGGATTTACGGAGGGGGGGGGATGGTAACACCCCCACCCCCCCATAACTTATTTGCTTGCTGCTGCTGCATTTCACTCGGTTGAAGAAGTTTGATTTCTTGGTTGTAAGAAAATGTACATTAAAAACTATAGATTGCATTTGTAATTTCTGTCAAAAATGTAATAAAAAAGATAATAACAGGCAACATAAAGAATTACAAAAACCTTAAAGAAATTGCATATCAAGTATACACAACACCCCAGCACCCCCATTGTAAAATCCTGTTTCTGTCACTGTAATCAGAGCTGTTTGCAGTCCTATAGTACTCCCTCGGGTGACTATTATATCTCCTCCCCTTCTCTTTTCTCTAAACTTGACAAGCTGGACTCACTGGAACTGTTTATCCCCCTGGTATCCTACCTGTTTCTAACAATGACATCCTCCCTTAAAAAGAAGACCACCGATTCCTTTTTCTGTCAGAGCTACCCCTTTGGAATAGCCAGAATACCTTCTTCATGGTGTCCCAGTTATTTTCTTTCCCTTCCATGTGTCTGTGAGTGCACCTGTGTCCTCGTCTTCCATGTGTATCAGGCTCTCAGGCTTGTCAGATTTGCTGGGTGTAATTCTCATGCAACCTAAATTAGTGATGATCACTGCCCCTCTTTGCTTCCTAGCTCCAAATATAGGTCTACTGTTCGTGTGCTTCTGAGCTCTGCTGTGCTTCCCTTGATGAACCCATGACCCTAACTCACACCAGTAGTGACCCCCTGCTCTAACTGCCTCCCCCATCTTTTAATTGAAAGGGGAACCATCAGCACTAAGAGCCCCACACACAAGTGTTGGGCTGGTTCCAATTGCACTTTGTGTACAAATACATTTTTTTTTTACTTACTGCTTACTGCAGTATAGTAGATTGTATCAGACTGATTCTGCTGACTTCTAAGCTAACATTGTCTGAAACTACAAATCCCAGAATCACCTGCATCTGACGTCAGAGTAGGGATGCAGCAGTGGGAGCTTCAACAGCCTACAGTGCAGGTTGAAGCTTTTATAATCTCCGATCAGAGGTTTACTGGTGCAGCTGTTCTCCTCGGGTTAAGTCCAGTCCTCTGTGACTGTACTGAGCTCAGGGAGGACAAAGAGGAGAAGCAGTTCCAAGTGGGGGTACTCTATCAATAGAGGTACAGCAGCCTGTAATTGCTGTGTCTCAAACCCGTTGCAAAATAAAGAAAATAAATGCATTTGGCTGTGGTCTTGGACATAGAAATACAATCCCAGGACCAAAGCTAGAATATGCCTGGCTCCGGTTGTGTTTTGCTTGCCCGCACTAATGAGCGTGTGTTTTGCAATTTTCCATCTACTTAAGCAAATTGCTTTAGCACTAACATGCTTGTAAAATCTGAGATTTTTGTTTTTTACTCGACACAGTGGGTCTCAAAATGCAAACAATTTTATAGACCTTGCTGTTGTGAATTCATTTTTTTAGCAAAACCTTGAAGAAAAATTTTACATTAACTGAAATGAAATTAGATTGAGATGTCACAGTCTGCAAATACAGATGTTTCACTGTCAAAACAATAACAGAAGGAGGATATTTTTACTTTTAGGTCTGTAAAGGTTTGGAACTCCTTAAAAGAAGGAGTAGTTGAAGCACCGACATTAAATGTATTCAAAAAGAGACTAGATACACATTTGCTAGATAAAGGGAATTGAACCCCTGCTCTGGCGGGAGACAGGGTTTATGGACATGTTGCCTTCTCCTGTCAAAACAAACTAGTATTGAAGAACCAGCGAGGTAAAGGAAAGAGGCAAATAAACCAGAGATAAGGTGGTTTTGACCTGCTCTGGAACTATAGAAGCAGAATCTTCTGATTCACATGTATCATTCCCATTATCTTCCTATCTGCTGCACTCATGATACCCTTTTTATTATACAACGGGAAATACCTTAATGCATTAAAAATGTGAATTTTACATTTTTACAAATAGAAGCTATTCATGCTGGGGTCTGAAGTAAAGTAATTTAAGCTAGAGTGCTGCCTGGGGATCCGAACAATATCTTAGTTTTTCAAAGGATTGAAAGATAAGCTTTCTAAGAAGTGCAAATGGTAAAATAATCAAAAGGTCTAATTTATTTTAAAGGGATAGGAACCGTGGAAGCATTCCAAATTCATGTTTGCTGCCTGCATCTTACTTTCTTGTATCTGTCTCTCTTTTTTTGTTTTCTTCTTCCCTTGGTCTTTAAAAGCAGTTTTGCATGTATTGTTCTGCCATGATTGTGCTATACTAGATGCTGCAACCAGTGACATCACTGTGAACAACATAAGAATGTTATCTCATGGTGTTTGGGCAAGAGGACCATAAAGTGAAGCTGAGCAGTTCTGTCAGCACAAACAGTATGAAATAATATTTTTATACTGCAAGAAACACCTCAAGAATACATACTAATATGTAATAAAGCACTACAAGATTTTGTGAGTGAAAAAAACATACTTTTGTAGCACGGTGAATGTTTAAAATAAGTTAGAATGTTTTTATACTTCTGTTCCCCTCTCTAGTTATGGAGATAGAAATGATACGGTCCTGTTTAGTTAGCTGTCACTTGCTGTAAAGGCATGTTATGGCAGCAGTACCAAATTCGAATTGCCGGATGTAGTTTCGTTAACCTTTTTTTGGGGGGGGTGGTATTTTTTAATTTATGTTGTGAGACATGGCAAACTGAGAACAAGACATTGAAGTTAGTGGCAAAGAGGCAGGCTGATGAAAGTGCCAGTTAATGAGAGCCATGAGTGTGCAGGGAATCTGTTGAGCAGTATGGGCGAGGCACCACCTGCACATAGAATAAGAGACACTGTGTTTCTGCTCCCTGATTTGTCAAAAATCTTTTAGTGCTTTATAATACTAGCATAAGGCTGGGCTGCCGGTGTGGTGGATAGATTTCTGTCTGCGACACTGACAACCCAGGTTCAGATGTGAGCTTGTGGAGTCAGTGGGCCAGCTTGGGACAGAAGGATCAAGCATCTGGCAGACTGCTCTCTTCCTCTGGGGGGGGGATAGCACTCAGTGATGGACTGTCCCCTGGTGGAGGTCAGGGGTATCACAGCCAAGGTTTGCAGCTTCAGGGAGGTGTGCCAGATGTTGACACATCACGCCTCTATGTAACTGCACACCACAGTCCCCAAAAATGGGAAAATAAAAATGACTGCAGCATGGAGGATGTCCGCCTCCCCCATCAAACCCCAGCTGACCAAGGCACTCTGCCATCAGATCACCACGTGGCACTGTTCAGAGAGTAGTGAAGGGAGCTCCCCAACAACCCTGCCCTGGGGGTAATCCAGGGTACACTCCGATGAAGGCAGCGGGTAAGTCCAGGGGATGGGGTGAAGTTTTAGGGTTGGCAAACTGATCGTGGAGCCAGCCAAAAAAAAAATACTAGCATAAGCTGCTGCTGTACATCAACAAAAATTAAGTGGCAACCCAGTCTGCACAGTTTAGCACCTATGTCATTTTTTTACCTCTCTGAGTCACTCCTTCAGGTCCTGTCAGCGTCCCATCTCCTACTGGGTGTACCATGTCCAGGGCTGCCTGAATTCCAGATCTACTAGAAGTCTAGACTGTCCTAGGCTCTGATTCTTCCCCTAATGGTGTGCCTCTTACCCCTGGAGGGAGATGCCTTATGGAGGATATAAGTAGGCTTTACTGGCTAGGGAATGGTCTCAGACATCAGTGGATGAGGAGAACTAAGGCCTGTGAAGTGCATGGACAGCTGTGGCATGGGCTGGACAAGTCAGCTGTCATCCAACTCTGAGATCAGATGGTTTTCTTCTTTACTATGTCATTTCCCTGTGAAACTGACTCATAACATCATGTGACCCTCTGAGCATTGGACATTCCCAATGTTGCTGCCTCTCTTTCTAAGTCATAACCAATCACTACCTACCGCCGAACACTAGGAGCCTGCAGAAGTGTGGTGTGTCTGACCCCTCTCACCTGAGTAGAAGAGTATCCAGTCACATGCTTAATTGGGTCCCTGCTGGCTTCTGCTCCTGATGTTCCATTCCAGACTTGGGTGTTCATAGGTTCGTAAGTTACATGAACAAGAGTAGGTGTTAGCTGTTGGAGCATGTTCGCCATGTTAATGGCTTACCAGTGATGCAACCCCCCACTAGATGCTTGTCAAGCTGATGCTTGAAGCCATTCAGTGAACTACTTTCTGCAATCTTATTTGGTAAGTTGTTCCCTAGTCTCACCACTCTCTCAGAAAACCAACCTCTCTTCCTTTTAGTTCTAAAGTTATTGCCTTTTGGCTGATTATTGGGCCCTCGTGTCATTATATCCTGGTGCTTGAGTTCTATAAGCAAACATTGCATTGTATCAGCACAGTCTATGGCTTTGTATACTGTGATCAAGCAGTGTTATGTCCAGACCATGCGGTGAAAAACAGTGCGGTCAATAACTGCACCACGCGGTCATTACTACCCGGACGGTCCCAAACCACACTAGATTAGATGTACTAACTCTGAAACCACGTGGCACTGTTGTGACCATGCAGTTTTTGACTGCACATATTTGCTGTTGTGGTTTTGACTGGACACCTGATCAAACCACCTCTAGTTCTTCTCATTTCCAAACTATACATCCCTAGCTCTTCCACTGTTTTCTCCACATAACATTCACTGTAACACCTTCATCATTCTAGTTCTCCTCCTCTGTATCTTCTCCACTTTGTGAAGGTTGCCCCTGTTTTGCGGTGCCCAAACCTGGACATGGTATTAAGCAGGTGTTCTCACTAAGGCTCTGTGAATTAGGACAATTACCTCCCAGTCCTTACTCATAATATTTTTTATTCTATTACATTTGGAGACAACCTTATCACACTGGCCAGAATGCTTTAGTTTATCTGTGACCCTTACTCCACAGTCTTTCTCACTATTAGCTTCTCTCAGATCAGTTCCACCCAGCTTGTATTTAAATCCTATGCTGTTCTTTCCAAAATACATGACAATACACTTTTCCTGATCAAACCTCATTTTCTTATTTATTGACCATGTAAAGATTGCATCAAATTCTGCCTGAAAATTTTCTGCACTTTCTTTACTTTCCTCTATGTGTATTACCTTCATGTTGCCCACAAATTTGGACATCCACCCCCCCCCACCTATCTGTAGTCCTGAAATATAAATATTGAAAGGGTTGGCCTCAACACCAATCCTTGTGACACCCCACTATTTACCTTTTTTCTGTCTGAATCATACCCTTGGATCTCATTGTGATCAATTTGTGAGCCATGACTCTATCATTTAACTAATTCAGTATTAATTTTTAGATTTTAGCAATGTTTCAGCCAGCTCAGCATGAAGAACTGTATCAAACACCTTGCTTAAAGGGGAACTGTCATCAACAGGGTTTCTTAATGTTTGAAAGACCACAAAAAGCCAATTTGAGTGAGCCATTGTGTTTTTCTGTGAGTCTTTGCAGTCCAGAGTTATTCATATGTAAATCTGTCTGTAATTAAGGGCTGGGGGCAGCCATATGTTTTAGGCTCCTGACAGAAAATGATGTCACTGAGGCTCTTGGCCATCCATTGACTGTAGGTAAAATAGGAAATCATCTGTTTTATTAAGTGTGTTTTAAGGTGTTATTTCAAAACTTTCTACATTTATAATAATTGTTTTGTATGTGCATTGAAACTAGTGAGTTTTCACCCTTACATGTCAAACTGTTAGGAAAAATAATCCATCTTTAGGATTGCTTTAATCTCTAGACTATACTGCCAGCTGATCATTAAAAACTACACATCTCAAGGCTGGATCTGTGGTGCTAGCAGGTATTGGGGCCCCATACTGTATTAGGATTTCTAAACCCTGTCTGTGTTCATGTCAGTGCAGATTTCTAGGGCTGCCACAGCACTAACTTCTGTCTTATTCCGTTCCCTCTCTTACAGCATTTTCTCTTACAATTTTGGGTGTGAACTCAGGTTTACAAGATGCAAATGTGGCTATGTACCTACTGGCCTGGCATCATGGGCCCAGCCTTGAATTATGTAGTTTTTGATTAACAGCTGGCAGTACAACATAAAAGTTAAAACAAAGAGCTGTGAACAAGCTTCATTCATCCAGCAGAATGGGGTTTGATTCCAACATGTTCTACTTGTATATTGTGTGACCAGCGTAAGTCACTTAACCTCCCTGTGCTCCAAAAACACACTCAGAAACTAGCTGTAGCTGTGTGCCTTTCATGTACAAAGACAGTAAAAGCAATCTGAGCATGTGTTATGATTCTGAAAATAGTATGCTCTTTCTAGCCAGATTTGACTTAAAAAGAAAAAAAATAGGACACTATTAATTGTTTATTTAAGGGCAAAAACACATGGATGGACAACATTGTTTACAAAAAGCATAATCTGAACTACATTATTAAAATATAGAACAATATATGGGTGTGTGCGTGTAACCAAAATGTTACACATACCTGAGGTGTGGGATGCTACATTAACCCCGATGGCAAAGTCTGAGTGGTTTATAAAAGCATCCACCACCGAGGGCATGTGTAAAATTCTGTTTTTTACATCCACCCACCCATATATTATGTAATTAATGGTGATAATCTTTTCCCTTTCAGCACAGTTCAGTTAGTGCAGTATGACACACACACACATACACACACACACAGCCTGTCTCTCACTTTGTTTTTTTTGTATTTTTCCTTCTTTATTTACATCACAGTGGGAATGGCATTTTGGAAAGTTGCGGTCTGTTGGCATAGCTGCAGAGTATAAGACATGCTCAAAGGATATGGGTGGCAGGATTAGCCAGACTGATTTTTTTCCTTTATGGTAGAAAATCCCATTCCATCCAAAATATTTCAGTAAGTAACTGTTATACTTTTAACTTCATCAAAAGAAGTAAAATACTCTTTTAGTAATGCATTTCAGGTTATGCATGTTTTAACTGTGTTTGTGCAATTAATAAACAAGTAATGGTGTCCTAATTTTTCTTTTCAAGTCAAATCTGGATAGAAAGAGCGTAATATTTTCAGAATCATAACACATGCTCAGATTGTTTTTGCTGTCTTTGTCCAGGAAAGGCACACAGCTACAGCTTGTTCCTGGGTGTGTTTTGTGAGCACAGGGAGGTTAAGTGACTTGCTCTGGTCACACAATATACAAGTAGAGCATGATAGAATCAAAATCCATTCTGCTGGATGAACGAAGCTTGTTCATAGCTCTTTGCTTTAACCTCTAGGCTGTACTGCCAGCTGATAACCAAAAACTTCACATTTCAAGACTGGCCCCATGATGCCAAGCCAGTAGACATGTAACCACATTTGCATCTTGTAGACCTGAGTTCACACCCAAAACTGTAAGAGAAAAGACTGCAAGAGAGGGAATGGAAAAAGGCAGAAGTTGGTGCTATGGCAGCCCCAGAAATCTGTACTGACATGAACACAGACAGGGTTTAGAAATCCTGATATGGGGCCCCAATACCTGTTGGCACCACAGAGCCAGCCTTGAAATGTGTAGTTTTTGATGATCAACTGGCAGTATAGCCTAGAGGTTAAATCAACCCTAAAGATGGATTATTTTTTACTAACTGCTTGCAATATAAAAGTGATCTCATTAGTTTCAATGCACATACAAAACAAGTATTATAAATACTTAAACATACTTAAACAATATTAAACAAAGCCTGCCACCTGGCCACTGGCTGTGATAGGTTGATGCATACCTGCAGTCTCTATCAACATTCAGCCTGGCTAAATTTCCAAAGGTGTCTCTATTATCAGACTTGCCTACTAACTAAACAAATCTCTATGGGCCACTCACCCCCTGGTTGTAACCTTCTCCTCTCTCCACAGCATCACAGGTGGGTGACCAGACACACCAACAAAACTGCTTTCCAAGTCCCCTTCTGTAGAACCACCGCCGGTCAAAGATCTTTCAAATATAGGGTCCCTTTATGGACGAACTCCATTCCTTGTTCCTTCCTATCCTTACCCAGGTTGGGCCCATTCAAAAAAGAACTGCGGGACAACATTCTGGTTTCATCAAACTGCGACTGCCCATAACACTGTTGTAACTTTCCAACTGTTTCTTCTCCTGCACCTTGGCCACATGACAATGCCCATTGGGCGGCTTTCTGGTCTCTACTATTTTCCAGCTCTTCTTTGCTCCACTTCCTGAGCCTGTTTCTCACTTTCTCCTCCATAGCTCCATTGCTCTTGTCTCCAATACTTATTTTTTTCTCCTCAGACTTGTCTTTACAATTTTTTGGTTACTCCCATGTCAATTGTCAATGCTTATTGTAATGCTTCATTATTAGATAACTCCTTATTGTATATTTTCTCTTTGTGTATAATTAATGTAATTGTTCATGATGTCAAGATGTCTGTAACATTTGCCAGCCACACTTTGTACTGATGTGGATCTTTTTCTCTTTTTGTATAATTTTTGTCATTGTTTTGTGATGCCTGTAACACTTGCTTGGCACACTTTGTACTGATGTGAAGCCTTTGAAAAAAGAGTCCCTTACTCAAAGGGTTGTAATTCCAAGACTTTAATAAATAAATAAATAAAATACATGTAAAAAGTGTTGTGATTACACCTTAAAACACACTTAATAAAAAAGACAATTTCCTATTTAACCTACAGTCAATGGAGGGCCAAGATCCTCGGTGACATAATTTCCTGTCAGAAGCCTAAAACATATGGCTGCCCCAGCCCTTAATTACAGGCTGATTTACGTATGAATAACTCTGTACTGCAAAGACTTACTTATAACACAATTGTTCACTCAAATGAGCTGTTTATGGTCTTTCAGACATTAAGAAACCCTGTTGATGACAGTTCCCCTTTAAGTCCAGATACACCATGTCCACTGGTTTTCCTTTGTCCAATGCTTGATTCACTTTATCAAAAAAGTCTACCAAGTTAGTAAGGCATGACCTACCTTTGTCAATTCTTGTTGGAACTTATGAACATAGAAACATACAAAATTGCCAGCAGAAACAGGCCTGAATCTATCAGTTCTGCTCGAGTGTGCAACTCAGTCTAGTTCCCTGAAGCTGCCCCCCCCCTTTCCATGCAGGAGTCATCCACCCCCACCTCATTCCCCCTTCCACTTCTCAGTACTGATTCCTCCCATTCTAATTTTCTTTTTCACCCAGCCCCCCCATTGAAACTGGCCACCATGTTTGCTGATATTACCTCCTCCTGAAGATCATTTCACCCTGATACCACCCTTTCAGTGAAAAAGTGCCCCTCAATTCCTTCTTAAATCTACCTCCCACTAGTTTCAGACTATGCCCCCTTGTTGTTCCTTCCCCTCTTAAATCGAAGATGCCCTCTGATCCAACTCTGTTTATACACTTTAGGCACTTGAAGGTTTCTATTATGCTCCCCCTTTCCCTTCTGTCCTTCAGGGAATACATATTGAGCTCCTACAGCCTCTCCTCATATGTTTTATACCCCATGCTCTGGATCATTTTGGTTGCCTTCTGCTCAAGCCCCTCCAGTAACTTGATGTCCTTCTTCAGAAGGACACAGTATTTTAGGTGTGGTCTCACCAGTGGCCTGTACAGTATCAGAATAACGTCCTCCCTCCTAGAGGTGATTCCTCTGGCGATGCAGCCCAGCATTTTATTTCCTTTGGCTGCCACCTTATGGCACTGCACAGAACATTGTATGTCATCCCTGATCAATGCTTCTAGATCCTTTTCCTCCTCTAAGATGGTCACCTGTACGCCCCCCCCCCCCAGTCAGTATCTGGCCCCCGGGATCCTAGCTCCCAGGTGCATCACTGTGTATTTATTAGCAATGAATCCCAACTGCCAGATGCCCGACTATTTTTCTAGCCTGGCAAGATCTTCCTTGAGTTCCTGTCTGCCCTCCTCTGTGTCTACCCTCCCACAGAGTTTAGTATCATCTGCAAATAGGCAGAGTTTCCTTTTGACCCCTTCCACTATGTCACCAATAAGGATGTTGAATAGCAACAGTCCCAGCACTGAACCCCATGGGACCCCACTGGTTACAGGTCTAGGTTCGGATAGTTCCCCACCACCGCTTCTCTCTGGTTCCTGTCCTGCAGCCAGCTCTTGGCCCACCCCAGCAGATTTGTCACTCATATTGTTACTTTTTAACTGTGGTGTCATCTGTATCCTTAATAAGTCTTTCCAGCATCTTACAGAGAACAGATGTTTGACTTACAGGTCTATTATTTATTATCAATGTCCTATTTCCCTTTTTGTGGATAGGCACCACTGCGGCAACCCTCCATGCCTCTGGGACAATCCTCTGTTCAAGAGAAATTAAATATTTTGGTTACAAGCCCAGCTAATCCATCAACCACCTCTTTCAAGGTTCTTGGATGGAGTCCATCTGGTCTCATTGATTTATTGTCCTTTAAGTTCTCTAACTGTTTCTTTACTATTTTAGATGCTATGTCCTGATCCTTAATTACAGGTGTGAACCTGGGTTAAAATGGTAAAGTGATGAAACTGCACTCATGGAAAAATAAGAAGTAGCACCAGTCCTCAGTAATGTGAAATACTGTGAATACCGGGGCACCCCCTGATGAAGAGTATGATACTCGAAGCACCGGGGCTAGCAGTGACTTACAATTTGTTTTGCACTGAAGCCTTTGGAGGACCAATTGTTACAATAAAAGAGCTATATTCACAGTATTTCACATTATTCCAAGGAGTGGTGCTACTCCTTATTTTTCCATGAGTGTGGGTTCGTCACACTACCATTTGAACTTTCAGGTTGGCAGCCTGTTTTGAATCTGCACCAGCCCCATACCCAGTATCACAGTTTTATCTCTTTGGAATGTGGACCTGGGTTACCAGTGTGCCAGGCGGTTCCCTCCTGCTCAACACCATAAACCCAATCTGGGATCATGTGTTCAATTAGACATGTGTTGATGACATATACAGGAGGCAGTTGGTCACTCTGTAGAAGGGACCCAGCTTTTGGTATGGTTTGCTGACCAGAGGCTAAATGTGAGAGGCAACATTTAGGGACTGATCAAGGGGAAACCCAAGATGTTTATACTGAGATACAGCATTTAAGGTACACTCATCAGGCAATCTAATATGCAGGATATGTTTTTTTGAGTAGGTTTAGTGGGCTTGACTGCTAGGTGGCTTACTGAGAACCAAGATGCAATACTGTTATATTCAAATTGTAGAGAGGCAGAGATAGCAGCCACTTTGAGGGCAGGTGTGAAGAGGGCAGTGTAATCGTCATACATATGAAGATTACAGGACTGGACAGCAACGGAGGGAGATCATTTGCAAATATGTTTAATAAGAGGGGGCCCAAAACAAAGCCCTGATGGACACCTATGCACACCTGAAATGGGACAGATGGGTATCACAAAAGAACAAAGACAGTGCACACACCAGCTCAGTACAAAAATAAAAAATTATTGCCACATAAAATGCAAGACACCAAGCTAAACTACCCCTACGTATCTCCTCATAGGAAGCTTCCTCAGCACCGCAGTGGCAATAACACATTTCTGATTTTTACACTGAGCTGATGTGTGCACTGCCTTTTCTCTTTTCTGGTACCTAGCATTTGGGGGTTAGCAACAGCACCTTTGGCAGCTGGGATGTGCACTCTTTTCCTGCTTGCAGTGGGACTGAGGGGGCAGACCCCTCAGAGACTGACTGGGACAGCCCCTTGAGGTTAGAGGAAAACCAGTGGGAGGAACAGCCGCAGATACCAGAGACAGAAAGTTTAGTCGATAGAGGCAAGAGATCTACAGTGCTGAAAGCCTTTGTGAAATTGTAGAAGACTGAACAAGACAACATGAGAATGTATATGTTCAGCCTGTAGCATTCTCACTGTATACATTTTTATTCCTGTACCACTCTCTCTGGGTGGTACCTGTAATGATTTTTCTTTGTTATGTGGGTAATAAACATCCTTTCTTTTTTCTCTGGCTCACAGAGGTGCTTAAAATGTTCAAAATATATATAACAAGGCAGCCTTTGCAAATAAATCAGGTAGACCTCAGCAGTCTAATCATGATTTATTTGCAAGTGTTCCATTGTCATATATATTTTGAACATGGTAGCTGAAATGAGCCTTGTCACCTTGTCTCAGTTTGCTTTTCTTTTTTTTTTTGTAAGTTAGTATTTTATCCCTCCTACTGCCCCCTCTCACCACTCAATTGGACTTCCTCTGTTATGCTGCCCTTCTTCACACACTGGAGTCTGCCCCTAGAACACCTGGTCCATGTATATCCTTTGATTGCCGGATTAGCCCCCTGGTGGGATGGAGGGAGCCCCCTACTCTCCCCAACCATTGATTGTGGACACTGTGCAGCGGAGTCTGCCCCGATGATCTGATGGCTTGCAGTGAGGAGTCATCACCTAGGTAAGAAGAGGGTATTTTTCCTTAGTTTTTCTTCCCCAGCGCTGGCGTGCAGTGAGGGCCAATGAGCAAGGAGGTGCACCTCCTGTTCCACCCCCTGCCGACATCTGTCCTGGAACCCATGCTGCTACCTCCCTCTATCGCACCTACCTCCTGAGCTCCCCCAGGAGGCGGTATTGCGGCCGGAGCTTGCAGGCTGACCCCCCCCCACAGAGAAGGAAAGCAGCCATTTGGGCGCTCGATCTTTCTCTTCCCCGGCCGACCCCCGGTGGTCCGTGCTTGTTCCCGAACACGGGTCGCTGGCGTGGTGCGAGGTAAGGCGTCCAGCACCTCAGCCCTCAGTGCCACTGGGCCGGCCCCAGTTTGCTTTTCTTGATTACCAATTTTCAATATCTATAGATAGCTAAACAGCTAGACAGAGCTGTGACAACTGACTGCAGCCCCTCCCTCCCTCACTGCTGGCTCCTCCGACTGCTCTGCCACCTCTGCTCACCTAGGGGGCCATAATTCATCAGAGTATATTGACATCCCTCACTGGAGGAGGAGAAGGAGTGCATCCCTTCGGATTTTGAATCCTTCTACCCACAGCCACTCCCCAATGACTAGGCCTCAATTCTAAACTCCACTCATCATCGTCACTAGCGACAGCTCTACCGTTACACTAGTGGACCTGTTTCTAAATTATTGCCCATGACATTTTCCCTTGTGTCCCTCAATCACATGCCTTTGACTTCATCACAGTACTTTTTGTCATCCATAAGATTCATGAACTAACAGCCTTCTAAGAGAAAAGTGCTGTGCCCCATTGGAGAGCTGACCATATGGGGTGTAGTTGAGTGACACACACCAAGCTGCAGGATGACCATTATTGCATCAGCCTTGGTGACAGGAAGAAACATACATGGTAAATGACCCCTTGTCTGAGCAGTATAGTGTCTTGAGGCACCCACAGGCCCACACCCACTGATCCAGACAGGCCAGTCCAGTTAGCATCTCAGTCTTCCCTTAGGATCCTGATCACTGAGAGCTGGCCCAATGGCACAGTGGGAGTTCCACTGCTCATGATGCCGGCAGTCTAAGTCTGCTAATGAACACGAGTGGTCAGGGACTGGCAGGTGGGGTGGAGGATTGAGTGTCCCAGAGGATGCTCTCCTTTACAGAGGAAGGATGTAGCAGCCGCCTCCCGACTGCCAGCAGGGTGACACAGGTTATGCTGCAAGCAGAGTTCAAGCTAGGGAGGTGAGACGTTGATGGAGCTTGACACGTGATGCACGCGTGTGTGCATGCTTCAATTAACTCTGGCTGGTCGGCGTCTCAGGGGAGTGGGAGCCAGACTATAAGAAAGAAACCTCAACTGTAGCAGAGTGATGCTGGCCCCCAAGCTGCAGGCCCTGCACAGCTGATCTGCTGACCATGGCACCACCTCTGGACTGGGCATGGACCTCTGATGGGGCATGGTCCGCCTCATCATCCCTGCCCTGAGGGGGTTTAACCAGGAAGGAGCAAGGAAGCAGGGGTAGGTCCCAAAGAAGGCAGGTGCAGGCTGGGGGTGGATGATGGGTGATGAGGGCAGACTGGAGAAATTCAGACAAACAGAAAGTTACAAAATAAGAAAATATCCTGGCCTCCAGTCTCGGGGGTGGGGCACCGTAGGGGCAAGCCAAAGAGTATTAAAGTGGCAGGTAAGTACCAGGGGGAAGTGACCTGACTGGGCTGGAGTGCTTCAGCAAGAGGGCATAAAAGAGAATTGAAAAAAATAACAATTTGGAACAAGGAAATATTAATCATCAGAGTATGTTAACTTATATAAAGTGTTTAGCAACTTCTTTCATAAAGATGATTATCATTCTGTGATGCACTGTAATTATCAGAGGTGGCTCCAAGGAAGATAGGACCAGATGGGGTACATGCCCAGGTTATAAAATGTTGTGCCCCAGCAGTGACACATGGCTAACAACATAGTCATGACTGAAATTTCCTAAGCTCTGTTACATGGCCTCAGTGCATTGCCCAGTCATTCTTAATTTCTACAGCTGTCATTGTTACACCATCATATAACCCCCCCCCCCCCCACTACCACCACTGTGACCTGGTTTCCAATTAGAGGTGAGATTGACAGAACTGTTAGTTGCAATGTAGCCATGGGAATGGATTTGTAAACTGCATCAAATACTGCACTTTCAAAGGAACCAAGTGGCTGACTTTCTAAAGATGTCCAGCAGATGGCTCTCTTGTCAGAAGAAACACAAAATAAGCATGGCAAAGTGGGGCCGTGAGAATGAATCGCAGAAACACTGACCATTTCTTCTAATTTTATTCCCTTGCAACAGACTGCTGGGCTGGAGAGATGTTGAGGTAGCAGTCACAGAAACATGTCTTACAATCAGTCATTACAATCAAGCAACTGTATCCTAAATGTTTATTTTCTCCTGTTTCTCACACTATTTGTTTTTTTGTCCAGAGCAAGAATCCATGCTTAATTTAAACCTGGAGTGGGGGTGGGGTTGCCAGTGCAGCTTTTGTTAACCTAATAGTTTGGTTTGACACATCTTAATAATAGCCCATTCTGCACAAATGCTCTAATTTATTTGGAATTTCACTCTTCTCAGTTCTGCTGAGCAAATGAGCCTTTATTATAATTTTGTATTAATTATACTTAATTAGGTTCTTCCAGTATGGCTAGCTCTTTCTACTGCCATAAAAATAAGGAAGATGTGAAATTAATGGAGATTTATGGCTTTTAATAAACAAATGAATTACCATTTTAATGGGTTTAATAAGTGTTTTTAAATGACCTCACACTCTCTTTCTCTCTTTCTCAGTCTCTGTAACTCTCTCTTTCCCTGTCTTTCTCTTGCTTTCTCTATCCCTCTCTCTGATTCTCACTTTTTCAAACTTTGTTTTCCTATGCAATTTGACTGACTGTAAAACAGTAAGATTGTGAAAAAAATGGTGAAAGGCTTTTCTTTTTTAATCTGTTTAACATTCCATAATGTTAGTTGCAGTGCTTCCCACCATCTCATCTTAAAAGTGCCGCTCAGCTGGGCTGGTCAGTTAGTTTTCAGGGGTTCATCATCCATTGCTATGGGCGATGATGGAAACTGAGGTAGAAACATAGAATTTGATAGTAGATAAGGACCGCATGGCCCACCTAGTCTGCCCATTTCCCTACCTAACTGACAAGCTGCAGATCCTAGTTAACCAACAGCCTACTTCCTCCTATCCCCACTAGAATTGCCTTATGTCTGTCCCATGCATTCTTGAATTCCCCCACTGTTTTTGACTCTACGACCGCCTCAGGAAGGCTGTTCCATGCATCTACAACCCTCTCTGTGAAGAAATACTTCGCCACATTACCTCTGAGCCGTCCCCCCTCTATTTTCAAATTGTGCCCCCTTGTTCTTGCACATCTCTTTTTCTGAAAGATGCTACCCTCTTGGACTTTGTTGATTCCCTTGAGGTATTTGAAAGTTTCTATCATGTCCCCCCTTTCCCTCCTTTCCTTGAGGCTATACATCTTAAGTTCCTTTAGTCTTTCTTCATATGTCTTCTGGTGCAGACCCTGCACCATTTTGGTTGCCCTCCTCTGGACAGCCTCCACCCTGTCTATGTCTTTGCGGAGATGGGGTCTCCAGAACTGTACACAGTACTCCAGATGTGGTCTTACCAACTGTCTGTACAGAGGGCCAACAACTTCCTGTTTTAGAAACATAGAAACATAGAAACATAGAAGTTGAAGGCAGATAAGGACCGCAAGGCCCATCCAGTCTGCCCATTTCTTTTTCTACTTTATAAATGTGCCATCGGCCTTTGCTCTGTCAGTGACCTATCTATTCATAGTCATTTATATTGCTCCCTTATGCCTATCCCATGCCTGTTTGAAGCCCTGCACTGTATTCATAGCCACCACTTCTTGTGGTAAGCCATTCCATGCATCTACCACCCTTTCTGTGAAAAGAATTTCCTCACATTCCCCTTAATCGGCATCCCTCTAATCTCATGCTGTGTCCTCTTGTCCTGCTATTTTCTTATATTTAAACATGTTAGACTCTTTCACCTTGTTTATGCCCTTAAGGTGTTTAAATGTCTCGATCATATCACCTCTCTCCCTCCTTTGCTCAAGGGTATACATATTGAGCTCCGTTAATCTGTCCTCATATGTCTTCTGATGCAGTCCCTGCACCATTTTGGTTGTCCTTCTCTGGACTGCCTCAATTTGGTTAATGTCCTTGTGAAGGTGTGGCCTCCAATACTGCACGCAGTACTCCAGATGGGGTCTAACCAATGTCTTGTACAGAGGGATTATTACCTCCCTCTTTGTTCAGCCTCAGTTTTCTACTGGTGATGCCTCTCCCTATGCATTCCAGTATCCCCCCGGCCCTCCTTACTGCCTTCTCACATTGTTGGCCCACCTTTAGGTCATCTGATATGACTACCCCCTGGTCCCTTTCCATTTTTGTTGTTGTTAGTATCTCATCCCCCATTGTGTACTCTTCCCCTGGGTTTTTCTTTCTCAGGTGCATTACTTTGCACTTCTTTGCATTGAATCTAAACTGCCATACATTTGACCAGTCCTTCAACCTTGCCAAGTCCCATTTCATTCTTTCCACCCCACCTTGCGTAACAACCCTGTTGCAGATCTTTGTGTCATTTGCAAAGAGACATACTTTCCCTTCTAGTCCCTCTGTAATGTCACTTATAAAGACATTAAAAAGGACCGGCCCCAGTACTGAACCCTGCAGTACCCCACTAGTAACCCTCCTTTCTTCACTGTGGACTCCATTTACTATTACCCGCTGTGTCCTGTTGTCCAGCCAGTGTTTTACCCAGGCTACCACCCTGGGACCCACTCCCAGGCTGGCTAATTTTTTTTATTAATCTTTTGTGCGGGACTGTGTCAAATGCCTTGCTAAAGTCTAGATAGGCCATGTCCACAGCCCTTCCCTGGTCTACTACTTTGGTCACCCAGTCAAAGAAATCAATTAGATTTGTCTGACATGACCATCCTGCAGTGAATCCATGCTGCCTTGGATCCTGTGCCCCACTGGCCTCTAGGTACTCAACAGTTCTTTCCTTCAGCAGTGATTCCATCATTTTCCCTACCACTGAGGTCAAACTGACAGGTCTGTGGTTTCCTGCCTCTGTCTTGCTCCTACTTTTGTGAAGGAGAATCACATCCACCCTCCTCCAGTCCTCAGGTACCACACCATTCTCCCATGATTTATTAAAAAGGGTAGTCAGTGGTGTTGCTAGTACTTCCCTTAGTTCTTTTAGAATTCTGGGGTGAATCCCATCAGGCCCCATTGCTTTATCCACCTTCAGTTTGAAGAGTTCTTTCAGAACCCTTACTTCTGTGAAAGGACTAATATCAACCCCCCATCCAGAGTGCTTCTATTGACTGGATTAGGTACCTCCCCCTGCTTTTCCATTGTGAATACTGAACAGAATTATTCATTCAGTATCCCTGTTTTTTCACTGTCGCTCTCTGCCCAACCACCTTCCTCTTTGTTCAGCCTCAGTATCCCTGCCTTAGTCTTTCTTTGCTCCCTAATGTACCTATAAACGGTTTTATCCCCCTTCTTAACAGAGTTGACTATCTTTTCCTCGGTTTGGGCCTTTGCTATTCTGACTGCCTTCCCAGCTTCCTTCTGCTTTAAGTGGTACAGTTCTCTGTCCTGCTCCTTCTGTTTCCTTATACTTCCTGAATGCTATCTCTTTCTCTCTAACCTTCCCTGCTACTTCTTTTGAGAACCATAGAGGTTTCTCCTTTCATTTTGATTTGTTTATTTGCTTCACACAAAGGCTTGTTGCCTCTGTGATGGCAGTTTTAATGTTTCCCTATTGTGGTAGAAACAAGACAAACAATTGTGCTGCCATCTGTTAACACCATGGAAAAATCTGGTGGGAACATGTCATGGGGGGAATGGGGAGGAGTCCCCTCTGTGGCAAATGGGCAATACTATTTGCAGATCTAGATGCTAGAGGGTGTAACGGGGTTATTAGTGTCTGATATTTTGGACTGTGGCTGCGACTAGGTTGCAAAATGGCTTGGACTGGTATGGATGAATGGTGCAGAGCCCATGCTGCAACTTGATTACACTGGATAGTGCCCAACTGTTTCTACAGTAGGTGTGCAATCACTCTCTGACGATCCGATGGCATCCAGCTGAAGTGCTGAGCAGAGGACTGTGCCATGCTGGTTACATTCACTGTTACCACATATCAGTTTCGGTGACCTAGGCGGAGGAAGGGGTGTGGGCAGGAAGGTCCTGAGCAGTGGGTGGGGGGTTGGTAGAACTTATGGGGGTGGGAGTCCACTAGAACACTGGGGACTGACATAGCAGACAGGTGATCAGGGTGGGGGGACCTCTAGATTACCAGAGTCTGATAAGTAATGACAGTGCAAGTAATCGGGGGTGGGAAGACCATTAGACTACCAGAACCTGTTAAAGAATCACAGGACGAGTGATCGGGGGTAGTGGAACCACTAGACTACCAGAACCTGATATTAAATGACAGGGTGGATGATTGTGGGGGGCAACTCTGTCCAAGGATAAGGTTAGGGTTCTAGCAGTGTTAAACAGCACTACAATGTAGGCTCCTTGGTGCTGCCAAAACCTTTGAGTATATAGCTGCATGGAGGATCCCTCATTAGCATGGATGTAGGGGTATATTCTCCATAGTCATGCTGTTGGGTTGACACACCAAGGCCCTTTAAACATGCCCCCCACCCCATTGACTTTAACTATTCCCAAATTAGCATGGCAGTAACATGGTTAGTTGTTTGAATATGAGGGTCATCGAGTTAACCTGTGAGTTGAGAATGTAACATGTAACCATGATTATGTTTTTTATTCTGTGATTTCTTGTAAGACTGTATTCACCCTGTGTGTTGGAAGCCTGTAATTGTAAACTGTACGTATCTGTTTTGAGATGAGTTCATTGTTTGTAAACTGTACTGTCCCCGGGTTGTGCTTGAAAATAGGCAGGATTATTGCCTAATGCACTTACCCGGTTACCAAAAGCTAATAAATAAATAAACACATCATATCTTGCCCTGTTGGGTACAGTACATCACAATACATACTGAGTGATTCAGAAAGCCATTTTCACAACTGTGATAAGATCATAATAGCCGTGTGTGGCACTGTAGCCAGCAGCTGATATCAATCAGATACAGTTTCATACAAGCAGCAGATTTAAACTCTACAACTAATAAACTAATATTGTATAAATAAAATATGCAATAGTCTGACTCAAAATATACAGTTTATTACCACTTTTATAACCGCTCACACTGCCACCATCCATGAGTTATGGTACTACACCCTCACATGTCAAGATAAATTGCATATTTTGAGTCAGACTATTTATTGTATGTCCCCTATTTATTTACAAATATAAAAAAAAAATGGCTGGCCCAGTAGCACAGGGCTAGTGCAGCCACTTGCTACATTGGTGACCCGTATTCGGGAACGAGTGTTGAACGTGGTGGGCTGGCTGGTGGAAGAAGAATTGTGCATCCCAGTGACTACTCTCCTTCTTTGAGGGGGGAGAACAAGTGTCTCATGATGAGACTGCCACATGGTGGAGATCAGGTGGCATTACACATGAGGACATATACATGGGAGGGACTACTACAGGATGTCTGGTGCATATGCGCACCAGAGCACACAGGTGCGCTTGCTCCGCTACACTCGGTGCCCCAGGGGGAAAAAATATCAAATAAAAGCCTCAATATACAAATGAAAACAGTTTCATTTTCTAATATTATTATGGCACTCTATCAGTTGGGGTATCTTCATTATTCTAACCTCAGGGGTATAAGGCACTTAGCGTCACTGCTTATGATGTTCTCCTGGGCTTACATTAACTGACGGTCTGTAACCCAACTCTTGGCATGCCAGTGCTTAAAGTGATTTTTCTAATTTTTAGCAAATAATTCACAGTTAACATCAGCAGAGCTCAGCTATACTCTCCCCCCAGCTTCATAGCATGTCCCCTTGTTCTTGAGCACATTTTCTTCTGAAAAATACTTCCCTTCTGTACCTTATTTGCCCCCATGAGGTATTTAAAGGTTTCTATCATATCCCCCCCCTCCCTCCTCTCTTCCAGGGTGTACATATTGAGATCCTTTAGTTTCCCCTCGTAGAGCTTTTGATGTAGACCTGGCTCCATTTTAGTTGCCCTTCAATGGATCACCGCCACTCTGTTTATGTCCTTCCAGAGATGTGGTCTCCAGAAGTGGACACAGTACACAAGGCGGGGTCTTACCAGTGATCTATACAGAGGCAACACCATCTCCCTCTTTCTGCTGGTAATACCCCTATCTATGCACCCCAGCATCTCACTAGCTCTCCCTACTGCCTTGTTGCATTGCCTGACCACCTTTACATCATCTGATATGATTATCCCCAGATCCCTTTCCTGCTTGGTGGTTGTCAATACCACTCCACCCATTTTGTGCTTTTTCTCTGGGTTTCTGCATCCTAAGTGTATTTTTGTTTTTGCACTTCCTCACATTGAAACCCATCTGTCACACCCTTTGTGGCGAGCTAGCCAACTGCCAGTGATTATTTGCAGATATAATTCTGTTATATTATGTATTTTTTTTTGATGTGAGACTGTGTATATGTACGTCCCACAAAAATGCCAGTGTTAATGCAAAGGGCACATGGAGAGAGAGACTGGATTTCTTTTAAAAATGTTTGACCTTCCTCTGACCTGATGGGCAGCTGCTTGCCAGGAAGCTAAGGTTGCATTTCCAGGTCCCTTAACAGGGACACAAACGATAAGTCATTTTTTGCATCTTATGAGGTGAGAGGACCAAGAACATCCTTTCTGGCAGACATGTCTGAATTCTCTTACAAGTGTCATAATTGTCAGGGAAATAAGACATCACAAGGTAGCTAGAAAATTGTGTTGTGGGGAAACCGCAACAGTGACATGTACTGGCCTAAAAGAGAAGGCCCCTTTAAGATTAGACAGTTATTTTTCTTCAGGCTTCCTCCAGCTATTTAAGGAGCTGACACAGAGCAAACTCTCTCATTTTTGCTGAGCATCTACAAGGGACACTTTTCTTCTGACAATACAAAAAGCAAGACAGCCAGTACAAAGGAAACTGAATCTTTCATTTACTTTATTTGGACTTCAGTTCTTTACGGACCTAAGGTAGATTTTAGATAACGGTTATAGTGTGTTTTTCATGTATATTTTTCCACTATATTTCTGCTATTATGTGACCAAATTAGTGCATTTTTTAGTTGTAACTCTATGATTATTATTTAAGTATGTTAGTAAAAACATTTATTTTTAAGAAAACCTGCCTGAGTGAGATTCTTTTTAAATTGTGTGAATTGTGGGACAGTTATTAGTAATCTGTGACAAACTGTTATTGCTAAGGGGCGCCTCCATAAGCAACCAATTGAGCAAGGGTCTGTAAGGGATATCTGGTTAGAGATAGGAAGAATACTAAACTCTCAAAGAAGAGTCTGTAGGGATTTTGAACCAGGTTGTTGCATGTCCTGTTGGAGAAGACGAAATCAGGGGCACACTGCTACCCCAAAGAGAGTGTGATGCCTGGATCTTTCCCATTTGTGTAACAACCAAGAAGGGCTCATATCTGGCTACAAGACTCAAGACTGGTATTGTGCCCTTATCCAGAGTTTAGAGGGATGCCCTGGGTCCTTGTGGCGGGTGTTCAGTCATGACCTTGGCAAGCATTCTAAAAGGACACAAGGAGAGTATCCCTGTTCCCCCTCATCACGGATTACACTTGGGGGGCACTGTGAGCTCAGTGTACCAGACCCTCAGGAATGGGTTTATGATACCTCTGACCACTTCTCTAGTTTTCTTAGGTCTCTGTTCATCCTTTCCATGCCCTCTGGAGTGTCTACCTTATTGAAGATTTTGGTGTCATCTGCCACAGGGCAGGACTTCCTTTCCAGCTCCTCTGCAATGTCACTTATACAGACATTAAAGAGCGCTCATCCCAGCACTGATTCCTGAGGCACCCTGCTGGTTAATCTTTGTTCCACAGAGTAAACTTTGTTTATCACCACCTTCTGTTACCTATCATCTAACCAATTTCTTATCCAGCTTACCACCTTTGGACCCACTTCTAAGCCACCCAGCTTGCTTATTAGTGTACTATGTGTATACCCTTGTTAGTGTACAGGTCTCAAAAGACTTACTGAAATCTAGGAAGGCCACATCCACTGCTCTACCCTGATCTAAATCCTTTGTCTCACAGTCAAAGAAATCTATCAAATTCATTTGACATGTCCTCACCCTGTAAAACTAAGTTGCCTCGGGTCTTGTAACCCAGTGGATTCAAGATATTCTACAATCCATTCCCTCAGCAGTGATTCCATTAACTTTCCCACCATCTATATCAGGCAGATGGCATAGGGTCATAACACCGTACACAAAAATAGTGCCACAATAAATGCTGCGGACAAAACAACATGTGCTGAAATAAGGTTGGGAAAAACACCGACCTAACAAAAAGAGCACAGAACCTTTTGAAGGCTATGGGACCTCTTTGTTTTTGGAAGGGGGGGCTCTGCCTCTACACCCCTCAGACTAAAAATAACCAACTCCGAGGGGGTGTGGACTTCGGGTCTGTAGAAAAACTTGGAACATGGGAAAAAAAAAACAGTTTCCACATACAAAAAAAAAATCAACACCAGGAGACCTGGGGAGAACTGAACCATGGTCCCAGATCTCCAACCCTTCCAAGCGCTGGTGCCTTAGCCACTGCACCATGGGAGCAGCTTGGCCAGATGCCACACACAACAACTTTGTGCCTCCCAAGTTAAAGCACGCAGCAACAGGCATAGCAGTAATTCCCTGCCACCATTATACCCCTGTCGCTGTAAATGTCTCTGCGCTTTACACAGTGCAATTATTGCCATGCTGTTGTTGTAGCACTATCCTGACCTGGTACCAGGCAGATTTCCCTGTAATTGTCAGCCTCCTCCTTACTATCACTTTTGTGCAGTGGGACTACATCCACCCTGCTCCGGGTCCTCCAGAACCATTCCTGTTTCCAATGAGCTGTTAAATAGAACTGCTAGAGATCAAGCTAGTATTTCCCTGAGCTTCCTTTATACCCTTGTATACACCACATCAGTAATACAAAAGTATTTGTTCAGGATATCTGGCTTTTCCTGGACCCCTCTACGCAGTCCTCTCCCCCCCCCTTCCTTTTTAAACTGTACAATCCCGCCCCTTGTCTACTTCTTTTCAATTACACACCTAAAAAATGCCTTGTCCCCTTTCATTACCTCCTGGGCTATTCTCGCTTCACTTTGTATCTTTGTGCTCCTTAATGTTTTCCCTGCTTCCCTCTGTCTCCCCGGATACACCTCCCTATTCTCTTATATCCTATTACATTGTTTTTAATGGTCATCTGGCTAAGACCAACAAAAACAATGTAATGAGGTCACAGCTAGGGCCAACAGAATATTGTTATCAATTTAAAGAAATATAACCTTATGGTTGGAAAATGTAATGCTACCTCTGTGCCGAGTGTTCATCTGTCCACACTTGGACTTTGCTACTCCCTCGTGGGCCCCATATAAAGAGGGACAAAAGAAACAACTCAAAAAAAGTCCAGTGTAAGGCTACCAAGGTTATCTATAACTTAGGCAACAGTCCATATGAACAAAGATTATTCTCATGAAAACTAATGCCTCTCTTACTATGGAGACTTAGGGGAGACTTAATAATGTACAAAATAATGCATGACTCTATCCTACTGAGTGACCTCAACATCACCTTTAAACATGATGGCGATGTGACACAAGGACATCCACTTCAAATAGTATGGCAACACTTTGCCTATGCTGCTCCAAATAATTGGAATGGGGTCCCTATTGATATTAGGAATGTAGGATAAACAGACCTTTTTGTAGAATGTTGTTCCAGTATTTTGTGTCTTTATTGGAATGTAAGTGTTATGACTGATTTTAATTCATTTTTACTTTTTTCCATGTTATTTATTGTAATTATTTTATTCTATGTATATTCATATGTCCTGTTTGTCTGAATTTGTCGGGTTGCACCTGTAAAAAGGATTTCATGTCCAGTATGCCTACCCGTTAAGCATAATAAACAAACTGACAAACTTCTCATATCACAAAAGAGAAATACTAGCAGAGTAGTCAACATCTGGAATACCTTACCAATACATCTATGAGATTCAACTAACAAGGAGCTAATTATGGGCTGTTTGCCTCCTCAGCTCCTAAATTCCTTAGTATGATCTTCCTCAGTCAGTGCGAGATACACTTGAGAAACAGTAAGAAAGAACACTTACTATACCCATAATCAAATTATATGGCAATTAATCACCATTATTATGATTATTGACTGCTGAAACTTGCATTTTTTTCATATTTAAATGTGGTATTTTTCATGCCCACATGTTCTAACCCCCGCTGTGCTATAGTGATTGCACCTATGTCAGACACTCTGTGACATGCAGGACAAGGAGACAGCTGTATGAGGATTAAGAGGAACAGCCATTCTCTTCACTGATCGGCCAGACAGCATCCATTGCAGTATACAGTAATGTTTGATACTTTTCCTCTGCTTGTGACAGCAGAATCATTTCCATGGCAACAGGATGGGATGTCACAGCAGAGGATTATGACTTCAAGGAAGAAAGCCAGCAGGGGCAGTTGAAGTCTAAGAGGTCTTTAGTAATAAAGAATTTGATGTCCTGAAATTCAGCCATTTATATGTTTGCTTGCACACATGAGCAAGAAACATTATGTGGCAGCTTAGGAGAGAAGTGGGTTGTGGAGGTGCGGCAGTGTGGCGGCCAATGCCAGCACTGCATTTGTGGGCTTGGCGGTGTCCACCCAATGCAGGCTCAGTGTTCTGATGACACTGGTTCTGTAAAAGTGCCACCAACTTGAAACGATTTGGCTGCTGCAATGAGGGGCCACCTCATCATTTCAGTGTCAGCAATTCCACTGCAATGAGGGAGTGACCCATTATTGTATGGCAGTACCTCACATGGTGTAACAGTACCAGGAACATGGCGGCTCTATGCGACCACCTCAGAGCCAAAGGGGTGTGCCCAATCCCCCTGTCAGCATGCCCCCAACCCCCTCCATTTGCTGACGGGGAGCCCAGTCCCAGTCAGCATAATATCCCCACCCTCAAGGTTCTGTTGTGTGCTGAGGGGGGTGCCCAATCTCCCTCGGCATCATGCACCCCCCCAAAAGTCTTTCTTTGCCAATGGGGGGCCCAATCCCAATCAGTTTCAGTCCCCCCCTCCAAGTTCAATTTGCCGACAGGGGAGCACACTCCCCATCGGCATAAAGTCCCCACCCTCTTATTTCTGCTGTGTGCCAAGAGGGTGCCCAGTCCCCCTCGGCATCATGTCCCCTCACCCATTTCTGTGCCGACGGGGGGCCCAATCCCCATCAACTTTGGTCACCCTCCCCACAAATGCAGGTGGGACACTGGTAGCCCACCCCAGTGTAACAAACAATAACTGTGAAAGAAGAAAACAGACCCACATAGTCTTTTTTTACCTGTAAAACAAGAAAACAGTCCCTCGCGGTCTCTCCTGCCCACTCCACAAACCCGCACCCACCCTCTGCGTACCCTGCCTCCCCACCCCTCCCCCATACTTACATCCAGAGCATGGCGCGACAATCTTCAGTGGACCAGGAACACGTCTGCACTCTTCAAAGCTGACCGCAAACTGAAGAATTACTGGTAAGCTGTATAATGGCATAAATAGGGTTTTTTCAACTTTGGTGCATATCTCAGGAATTTTGAGGAATATTGGCACCAAACTTTCAATATGGGGTTATTAGGACCCCTCCTCATGAATTCAGTCACTGTTATGGCATTATTTAGTCCCAAAAAGGTGATTTTGTGGTCACTGTCTGGAATCACATTTTGGGACTGATTAATGAACTGACAGTGCCCCTGTTCATGAGGTGGGCTCTCAAAAAGCCTATGTTGCAAATTTTGTGAAAAAATCCACAAAATGACTTTAGCGAGCATTCGTTGTGCAGTTTCCACGCATGCTCATAACATCATGAATTTGTAATATTTTCACTCCAGATTGTCAACATTGGCATTTTTCACACTTCCTTATGAACAGTACAGCTATCATTTTACATATCCTGGCCAAAATTTGTTCTCGCACTTCCGGCACAGAATAGCATGGTTGCTGTGGGAAATCAGATTTAGGGACAGAATAAGAAAATGACAGTGACACTGTTCATGAGCAGAGGTCCTAAAATGCCTATGTTGAAAATTTGGTGATGAAAGTCCATAAAATGACTGTGCTACACGCATGCTTTGCGCAGTTTCCACGCACCCTTGTAACTTCGCAAATTTGCAATATTTTCATGCCAGATGTTCAACCCTGGCATTTTTTCACACCTCCTTATGAACAGTAAAGCTGTCATTTTTCACATCCTGGATGAAATGTGTTTTCCCACTGCCAGCGCAGAATAACGTGGTTGCAATGGGAAATCAGTGTTTGGGACAGATTAAGAACAAGCGAGTGAGAGAGATGGAGTGAGCGAGCTCAACAGAGCTCTGTCGGGACTGCTGTGGATTTCTTTCTGGGCAGAAAAAGGTGCCAACCCAAGCAGGAGCCCAGTACAAAAGGGCAGTCTGTGCCTCCATGAGAAACAGAACGAGCAAGTGAGAGAGGGGGAGTGAGCAAGCTCAATGGAGCTCTGTCAGGACTGCTACGGATTTCTTTGTGGGCATAAAAAGGCACCAATGCAGGCAGGAGCCCAGTGCAAAAGGGCAGCCTGCAGAGCTGGGAGAAACAGAATGAGCGAGTGAGAGAAGGGGAGTGAGCGAGTTCAATGGAACTCTGTCGGGACTGCTGCGGATTTCTTTATGGCAGAAAAAGCACCAACGCAGGCAGGAGCCCAATACAAAAGGGCAGCCTGCAGCGCCAGGAGAAACAGAATGACAGTGTGAGAAAGAGGGAGTGAGCAAGCTCAACCGAGCTCTGTCGCTATTATAGCAGGGTCTCTGGGGTGCAGACAAAGCAATGATTGGATACTTTTACGATTGCTGTAATAATACAGATTTAATCATTCTGTTCATTTCTCTAACTGAGCTAAGTACTGAGCTATACTGTTAGGATTGCTGTAATAAGACATATTTATTTGTTCTGCTTATTTCTCTAACTGAGCTGAGTAATACTTGGAATACAATATGATTTCTAACTAGGCTAAGTGAAACTATGAGGGCTGAGAACAAAATGTATGGTAGCTGAGGGTTGAAAAATGGACAAGGAGGCTTTAGGATTGCTACAGTGATACGGTACCTAATGGATGAGATTTGAGACTGAATTAACCCGGTCGGCAAGGGGGCAGTAGGGGGACTAGTGTGGTGGGAAACAGGAATTTGAGTTAATAGGGCCCTAACAGTTGTCGTAGGGTACAAAAACCGGGAGTAAGGACCGGTAACATAAGATGGGGCCCAAAATGGGACAGGTGCCATGTGTCAATAGAGTGAGCATCTTTGGATGGGTAGTGGGATGTAAAGGGTGTGGGTCCACCATGATCTTGGACTGGGCTTGGAGGATGGGAAGGTGTATGCTCTGTAGATGACTGGCTAGTTTGAGGGAGGAACTGTGGAGGTTAGGGAGGAGTCTAAGTGGCAGGCAGATGAGTATGGTAGGCATTCTGGCTGGGAGGGGGACTAGGGGAAGGCAAGGGGGGACGGAGGAAGAACAACTAGGGACTGAAACTGACCCCAGTATCAGAGGCACTAGCAGAAAAGAGAGGAGAAGGGAGAAGGCCTCCTGATGGGGGAGGAAGAGACCACGAGGAGTACCAGGGGAGAAAGCAGATGGCTGTGGGTAGGGAGGGACCAGGGGTGGGACATGGGGGGCACAGAAGGGAACAAGTAGGATGGGGAACTGATAGGGGGAAGAGATGTAGAAGGGGTATTGACTAGGAATAGATTCGAGCCTCTGCTGTGGGAGAGGGGGGAGCAGGAACATACTGAAGGCGGGAGGACAAGTGGGGCATGAGAGGGATGCAACAGGTAGGGGAAGAGATAGTGAGGATTAGGGGGTAGAAGGGGGGTTAGTAAGGAAGGAGGGAGGTGACTGGTGGAGAGAAGGCAATGGGATGGGGAAGGATGGAAGGAGCATCACTATCGGGGTCGAAGGGAATGGGGGCTCTAAACTGATAATAACAGTTATAGGAGAGGGGTTGGAAATTAGCAGGGGAGATGGGGAGGTCAACATGGGAAGCCCAGTAGGAAGTAATCAGGCTGGGAAGGGGTTCAAGGGGGATGGGAGGAATAAGGCAGAGAAAGGGGTGAGGCAGAAGTAGGGGGTGCAGATACAGAAGTCATAGAGGGTGCAGCTGGCGTGGGTAAGGGGCAGGAAGAACTAATACTGGGGTGGTGGAATGGGCATTAGAAGGGAAAGGGGTAAGGGATGGGGGTACTTGTCCTGGGGGATTCTATACTGAAGGGGGTAAGATGGGGCAGAAGGGAGAAAAGGCACAGCCGTATCTGGGTTGAAGCTATCTCTGGGTTGACTGCAGGATGGGCAGGCACTGCTCAAATGTGCAGCGAGGGGGAGGAAGAAACCTCATTTACTGTTGCATGTGGGTACAAATGACTTGGTGGGGGAGACTGTGGAAGTAGTGAGGGGGAGGTTCTAGGAGTTGGACAGGCAGTGTGAGAGTGTGGGGAAATTGGTGGCATTCTTGGAGTTACTCCCAGTACCATGTGCAAGCATGGGGAGGAAGGGTAGGATCGAGGACTTCAATGAGTGGCTGAGGGATTGGTGACACACCAAAAATTATGGGTTAGTGACTAACTGGGGTAGGGTCTGAGCTGGGAACTCTAGTGACTTGTACACAGCGGACAGGCTACACTTGAGCAGAGAGGGGACAAGAGTATTAAAAGTGGGATTAGAGGGATATATCTCTACTAAGGTGGATTTAAACTAGTGGGGGGGAGGTAGCCAAAAGACTGAGGTCGGTAGAAATGTCCAGACAGGGGAGCCTAATGAGCTCACTCCCCTAGATATAGGTAAAGGCAAAGGCGTAGTTACCCTGGGAGGGGGCGGGCAGAGTGATCTGAGTGTAATACAGAAGGCACCATCTCCCGATATGAATAATGAGGAGAAAGGGTGCGGATTACTGGGAGGAGGGACACAGGCCAAGGAGAAGAGTGAGGAGAAGGAGGGGTACAGGTGGAAGGTGGTCTCTCTCAACGCAAGAAGCCTGGAGAAAAAAATTGCAGAGCTTCAGGCATAATGGATGAGGTAGAAGAGGAGAGGACATAGGTGCTTTGGGTGCAACTCCTGGACTCCAAGGGCAGAAAACTGAGGCTGGGAGTGGTGTACAGATGACCAGCCCAATCTGGGGAACTGGATGGGGAGTTGGCAGAGCAGATAAGGAGGGTCTGTAGAAGGGGGGAGTGTGGTGATAGTGGGGGATTTTAACCTACCAGGAGTTGACTGGTGCACCCTGGCCACTAGCAGTACCAGGGAGCAGGTGCTCGTTGATGCATTCCAGGACAGCCTTCTGATGCAATTGGTAAGTGGGCCTACAAGGCTTGGTAGCACTCTGGACCTAGTACTGGCAAATGGGGAGGTGGTGAGGGAGGTATGGCTGGAGGACCCACTAGCAGGTAGCGACCACCAAACAGTGTGGCTAGTTCTTGCATTGGGCAGGGAGACAGGAGGCACAGGCACTAAGGTGGTGGACTTTAGTAGGGTGGACTTTGGGAGGATGGGAGCAATACTGCGAAGAAGACTCCAGGATATAAGGCCGGGGTTGAATGCAGAGCAAAAGTGGGGAGTCATAATGACTGGGCTAACAGAGGTCACAGTAGCCTGCAGCAGGACCAGGAGTAAGAAAAGCAGAGTCAAGAAACCTTGCTGGCCGAACATAGAAGTGCTGCAAGGAGTGAGGGCATAGAGGGCTGCATACTGGAAGTACAGGAGAACAGGGAAGGGAGAAGATAAGAAGGCTTATGGAAGTTGGTCGAGGGAGGTGGCCAGGAGGGTGAAAAAAGCTAAGGCCTCCAGGGAATTAAGGTTATCACAGGGCATAAAGGCAGGGGAAAAGGACTTTTTAGGTATGTCAGGAAAAAGAGGAAGTGCAAGGTACATATAGTGAGGATACAGCGGGGAGCGGGTTGGGTGGAAAAGTGGGAGGAGCAAGTGGAAATTCTAAATGAGTACTTCTGCTCCATTTTTACTAAGGAGAGGGATTGTCCTCTACCAGCATGGGCTGGGAAGGGGGTGGGGAAAGGGGGGAGGAGGTGATGGACAAAGTGATCACAGGGACTAGGGTGCTAGAGGGGCTGAGGGCAGTAACGGTGGACAAAGCACCAGGTCCCAATGGGATCCACCCCAGTGTGCTGAGGGAGATGGCGGAGCTGTTGGCTGAGCCACTGGCAGATTAGTTCAACACCTCCCTGGAAACGGGGTGTGTGCCCCAGGACTGGAGGGTGGCCCATGTGGTGCCCATACACAAGAGTGGGCCTAGGGAGGAGCCAGGAAATTATTGGATGGTCAGTCTCATGTCCATAGTGGGTAAGTTTATGGAGGTGATACTGAAACAGGCTGGTGGCATTCCTAGAGAGTAATGACCTCCAACATGGGTGGCAACATGGGTTCATCTCAGGGAGGTCTTGTCAAACCAGGCTAATAGAATATTATGACTGGGTGACAAGGGAGTTGGACAGGGGTTATGTGGTACATGTCCTGTACTTGGACTTCAGTAAGGCCTTTGATACAGTGCCTCATAGGAGACTGGGGGGAAGGTGATGGCAGTGGGAGAAAAAAGCTGACTAAATGGATAGAGACCTGGTTACAGGGGAGGGTCCAGAGGGTGGTTGTGGTGGGGGAGCTCTCGGCATCTAGATCAGTGACAAGCAGGATGCTGCAGGGGTCAATGCTGAGCCCGGTGCTATTTGGGCTCTTTATCTCCGATATAGCACACAGAGTGGGGAGCAGAGTTAGTCAGTTCGCAGATGATACCAAATTGGGAGCAGCGGTGGACAAAGAGGATGGATGGGAAAAACTGCAGGGGGACTTAACCAAACTATAGACATGGTCAGTGGAGTGGCAGCTAGGATTCAAAGCAAACAAGTGTAAGGTGACGCACTTTGAGCCTAAGAACCAGAAGAAGGACTATTGGTTGGGGGGGGTGAGGTTGGGGATCACAGAGGAGGAGGAGGAGAAGGAGCTAGTGGTGTTCGTAACTTGCAGCATAAATAACTCAGCCCAGTGTAGGAGAGCAGCAGCGAAGGCAAACAGGATGCTGTGGTGCATCGCAAAGGGGTCCTCATCCAGACACAGGGATGTGATCCTATCTCTCTACAGATCATTGGTCAGACCGCACCTAGAGTACTGTCTGCAATACTGGAGGCCATACCTGAGGAGAGATAAAAAGTTACTGGAGGGGGTGCAAAGGAGGGCAACAAAAATGTTAAAGGGGATGGAAGGAAAGGAATATGAAGTTAGGCTGAAGGAGCTGAACATGTACACACTGGAGGAGAGGAGAGATGGGGGGCTATGATTCAAGCATTTAAATAACCAAGGGAATAAATAAACCTAGCACTGAGGGGGTGTTTAAACTGAGGAGTGGAAGAGAGATGAGGGGGCATGGACTAAGTTTGGAAGGGGGACATTTCAAGAAGGAAATGAGGAGGCACTACTTCACTGAGGTGGTGGTGTCTAGTTGGAATGCACTACCAGATGTGATGGTAACATGTTGGACAGTCAATAGCTTTAAGAAGGACTGGGATAACACAAGAGGAAGAGTCAGGGGGGCAGGGGCTGGGACAAGTTGGGGAGGAACTGAGGGAGAGGAGGCTGGGGCAGCTGCAATCTAGGGTGCTATCTGCACACTCAGGCAGATTTAGATAGACCGATTGGTGTGTTCTGCTGGCAGATTCGTATGTTCATATGTTCGTATGTATGTTCATATGTAAAATCACAGTGACTCTGTTCATGAGCAGAGGTCCTAAAATGCCTATGTTGAAAATTTGGTGACAAACGTCCATAAAATAACTGTGTTACAAGCGTGCATTGTGCAGTTTCCATGCACCCTCATAACTTTACAAATCTGTAGTACTTTCACTCCAGCTTTCCAACACTGGCATTTTTTCAGACCTCCTTTTGAACAGTAAAGCTGTCATTTTTTACATCCTGTCCGAAATATGCATTTACACATCTGGCGCAGAATAGCTTGGTTGTTGTGGGAAATCAGTGTTCGGGACAGATTAAGAAAATCATTTTGACAGTGTTCATTAGCAGAGGTCACAAAATCCCTATGTTAAAAATTTGGTGAAATAATTCCACTAAATGACTGTGTTACACATATGCGTTGTATAGTTTCCATGTAAGCTCAGAAGTTCTAGCATTTTTAAAGGGACAGGAAATGTGTGCTGGTTGGCAGCAGTTAGCTATGTTCCTGTTAACAGGAATGAAATTCACACATTCAAATGATCCAAATTCAACTGTGTCGGAATAACCACTGATGTGAAAAACTGTTTTCAATTGTTATCTTTTTATGGACAGCATTCTGTACAGCTCTTTTCATAGAACCAGTAATTTGCTGTTTTCGCTATGTCATGGTTTGTGTATAGAATGCTAAGCATGAGCTGTTAACCTATCAGAACCATGATTAACATTCTTTACATAAACCGTGACATAGTTAAAACTCCAGCCCACTGGTTCCATGAAGGGAACAGTAACAGAATGCTGCCCATAAAGGCAAAACAATGCAAAATAAAGTTGTTCACATCACTCTTTATCTATGTACAGTTAAATATGGATCATTTAGGGGACTGAATATTGTTTTTTGAAAATAGGAACATTACAAGCAGCTGTTAGTTAGAAATCATTTCCTGTCCTCTTTAATATTTTCACTATCGATTTTCAACATTGCCATCTCTTCACACTTCCCTATTAATGGTGCAGCTGTCATTCTTCACATCCTGCCTGATCTGTGTTTTTGTACATCTGGCGCACAATGGCACGGTCGGTGCGAGAATTCAAAGATCGGGACAGATTGAAAAACTTACAGTGCCACTGTTCATGAGAAGAAGTCCCAAATGCTTTCATGAGGTGGGAGTCACAAAAGGCCATGTTGAAAATGTTTAGTGCAAATACCAACAAACACCCGGGGCGTTAGGGTTTCTAACCATAACCTCCCACCCTGTACAGACTGACAGGCATCAGGGGGTGTGCCTTTGGATTGCTGACTGTAATGCTCATGCTGTTCCACCCCCACCCCCCACCCTGCAGCCAGTGGCAGGCATCGAGGTGTGCCTTGGACTCTTCAGCCCCAGAGTTCACCCAATTCTCCTATATTGCACCTATTTCAGTGAATGTCCTTATGGAGTGGGGTGACTGTAAAGCCGAACACCCCAAGGCACTCCTCAACACTTGTCAGTGTCTGCAGGATAGGGTGAGGTGAAATGGTATTAATGTTATCGGAGACAACCCAAACGCATACCCCAATGCCTGTCCATCTCCACAGGTTGGAGGTGGGGTTGGCGTGAAGTTCAATACTTCACTGACATTCCTACTCTGCATCTGTCTAACTCCTGCATTTCCAATGCTAATGCCAGCAAGCAAACATTCGGCATTGACAAATGCTTGTTGAAATATTGTTTTGCAGTACACAGGAAAATCACTTTCAGGCTTGGGTAGAAATGCATTGACAAGAAAGAGGTCCCACAAAGTTCAGCACACGCAGGGCAGTGGGGAGCTAGTGCCTCCAATGGTGGCAAACCAAAAGTAAGGCATAAAATGAAAAAGATGGGGGTTCTTGAAGAACTAATACCCTTACTCCAAAGGGAGTTTAAAGCATTTATTTGAGTACTCAGAAGATGCTAACTGGCTGCCCCTGCGCTTTGACCATCCCGGTCTTCATCAGGGAGCATGTCAGACTCTGCATACTGCAACCTTGCATTTGCTACATTTCGAAAAGAAAGAGGATTGCTTACTTTGTATGCTGTATTTGTTACTTATTCTCTATACTGTAAATGTGTTTGCACTGATGTTTCTCTCCATCCCTACTTATTTAATGTTCCTATTGGCACATCTCATTGGCTGTGACAGAGATCGTGACTCCTGCTGTGCAAATCCTACTGTGAGTGCAAACACACTTTATATACAGAGCTATGCTTTGGAAGAGCTCTGCTTTGATGGGTTGTGCTAATGTGGAGTCACACATCCAGGTGTGGTACCAAATCATGGACAACCAACAATTCCATGATTTCGTTAACATATTCATATAAAGGGATAATTATATAAAGTCATAGTGCATGGTCATCAGAACTGAGTTGCTTGCTTGTGGAAAGTCATTCCATGGACAGTCTTTTTATTTAATTTTGCAGAATAAATTCTGCATGAAGCAATGCTGCAGACTAGCAAAGAATTCCATGGCAAATCCATCAATTCAATTTCCCCCAGAAGCAGGATATAAAAATTCAGGGCACATCTATATGAGTAGCAGCTGCATAATGAGAAGTCTTCTGCTTTTTTTCCCTACTTCCAGGAAGCAGACCCTAAACTGAATGGTAGATGTAATTTCAATAATCAGGCAGTGAAATTCCTGAATCACACAAGTATTTAAGAGGGGAGTGAGCCACCTATGTCATGTATAATACTGATTAGTGGCATACCTCCTGAGGAGGTGTTGATGTACAAAACCAGCCAGGGTTATGTGACACTGTGTTTTTGTTGCTGTACTCTCCCACAGCTTTGCACAGCAAGATTTACATTGGATTTTTCCACCAATCTTTATGGAAGAAAACTTATTTTTCATTAAACTTTGTAATGCCCACTGGTGTTGCCAACTTTCTTTTGTTTACTGACTCAGTAGCTGTAGTCATGCATGCCACATAGTCGAGATGCTACTCCTGTTCCAGTACCCTGTATGCTAGATTGCACAAAAAAATATATATATCTATATATCTATATGTCTATATATATATTGCAGCAAAGAATTATTCTAAAGGCAGTTATTCTCCTTCTAGCTGCCAAACCCATTCCATACATCAGTGGCCTGTGAGCACGCAGTTATCACATCTTCAGCTGCTTTATCTAGGAATCTATAAAACTGGGACGTGTTTGCACAGCATACTTGCTGCATTCCTGCTCAAGAAGCATGGCAAAGTGGTGGGCAGATATGATGGACCTAGAGTCCTTGCTGACCTAAAATTACTATTTAACCACATATTTTCGATATACTTATTTTTCTGCATCATTTTGCCTGCTGACATACCATCTGTATGTGTACCATGCCTCGTAATTATTCTTTTGTTTTTACCAGGAGAGACACACTAAGCTGAAGCTTGTTTACAGGTGTGACCCGGGAGAACAAGGAAGTTAAAGCAGCAGTGCAAGGAAAAAAGTTATTCCAAAATGCAAATTTTCTGCTATGGTTATGAAAAATATTGACAGAACTGTTGATTTGGGGTTTCTGGATGCTTTCTATGCTGTGTACTGTACATGTGCATTTTTTTCCCTGGTTTGTTACCCTCCTCGGATCTTCAATATTATTTCTATGGAAAAATGAGGCGGACATCTTTTTTTCTTGAGAAATAATTACATTAAAACTTTCATAAAATTCTTAAACGACAATGAAAACTGGAAATTTTACCACCAAAATAAACTAGAAGACATCTGGCATTAATTAGGAAGAAAAAAAGTGGGGTCAAAATATGGCCCATTTACGTTGCACTGCTGCTTTAAGTGACTTGCTCAGGGTCACACAGTATGCAAGTGGAGGCTGTGGGATTCAAACCCAGGTCTCCCCATTTACAGCTCAGAGCCTTAAACCACTGTGCTCTACTGCCTCCCCAAATGGAATGCTTTTTTGTAACAAGTCTGAAGCTAAATGAATCCAAGGACACCTAGGCTAGTGAGCCATGAAAATGTTGGCATGCCTTAAATTGCTCAATTCATCAATACCGCCCATTTGCAATCTCATATAATGTAATGTTCTTCGCAGGAGGAGAGAATAATCAAGCTGATCCCGCCATGGCATTCATTTGCCTTTACTTGGCAGTGAGAGAATCATTTTACCATTATAGGCCAACACTAGTATGGGGGCTTATTTGTGTTAAACAGTAAAAACAACTCTTGTCCAGCATTGTAGAAACGCCATATTTCATTTTGAGCAAGCCAGAAAAGTAGTGTATTTTTTAAATAAAGTTGTGTTGGCTTCCCCTTAAAAGCACAGCGACATAGCGCCTTTAAAAGGCATTCAATTGGAGTACTTCAAGTTACAGCAAGAATAAAATCTTAGCTGCTGTTATGGTCCATGGTGATTGTTAAAAGTTGCTTTTAGCTTTCAAGACAGCTTGAGTACCACAAGTTCCCTTCAGGGGAAAAAAAAGTCAGGATTCAGAAGCAGACCATATCAAGGAGATTGCTACAGTAGCAGAATGTGTCCACTAATAAAGGACTATGAAATTACCACATGGAATTAATTTACACTGACCACCCTGTTTATTATTGATGATTATACAATGGCAAGAAAGAATCTTGGACTGTGATTGGTCAGTTTGGGGCTGGACCCATGGCGTTATCCCAGCATAATGCTACAGGTCTACTCTCAGCACTGAGAATCAATGTAGATGAGCTTATGGACCTCTAGAGTACTCTCTTTTTTTTGTATCTCCTCTTAAAAAACAAAAATATTTTTTCACACTAATAAAAACATTCTTTAAAATTATTTTTTTATTTTATATATAACAACAAGCCATTGTATAATAGGAATAATGCATTCCAGGGTGTACAGTATGTCGTGCTGGAATAATGCCATGTCTGGGGCATTAGACGCACTCGGCCTGCGGCCTCATGCCCAACCCCCCAGGCGTGGCATTATCCCAGCATGACACACACCCTATCATGCATTATTCCTTTATTTGCTACAAAGATGAACTTTGTGCTGCATGAAAACTAAAGAAAGATCATAGAACTCTACTCTTAAATGTCATGGTGCACAGAGTACTCTGCCAGACTTCTCTCGTAGCCGTGAAGCAGCCTTGCACAACAGCACTAGTTGCCCAAGCCTTTTAAAGCATCCTTCTCAGGCACTTGTGATGCATAATTCTAAAGTGAGAACCTGATAATGACTACTAATAAATTCATTATAATAAATGTCTCTGAGAATCCTCCAGTGGTACAAAAGCTACACCACTGAATACAGGTGTCTTCCACACACTATTTACCTGCTCAATTGTTGTTTCATTTTCTTATAAAATTAACTAAAGATGGCACCAGAAAGGGGGGTAGTGCCTTGTGCTACCAGTCAGGAGACCTCTTGGGTTTGCTTTCCAGTCTCAACTTCTGTGCCAGACTGGAGGATTCCAAAGAGTAGGGCTCTGCAGAATTCCAATGGAATGGAATTCTGCAGAATTTCAGAAGATTCCATGAAATTCTGTTGGTAGCAGAACTGCAACATTTCACATGTGAGTTTTCGTGGATTAGCTTTTTCCACAATCAACGGAAAAATATTCACACTTTACATGATCCACAGAAAATTATTCCCTGGTTTACTCAGAAATGCTTTTTGGAACTCACTGGAATTTAAAAAGAAATTCCAGAAAGCTGTCCAGAAGTGGAATTGCCATTCAGTCAGTGCCAACTCCAATGGTGGAATTCTGTATTCCACCCAGCCCTACTAAAAATATTACAACAGTCTGGGGAAAACTCTTGTTCTTCTGCTTGTGTGACTCCTTCAGTGTACTGTGAAGCAGCATATCAGCAGTAACCCCTCAATATCAGCCCTTCTCAGTCACAAGTCAGGCTTTGTGGAGGTGGCTGCATGAAAAGCCAGAGAGGACGGTTATATGGGGGGGGGGGATTCGGGAAATAGATATGTTGTGTAGCAGAGTGATACCTGAAATCTGCTCATGTTTCAATGACTTGTTGATGGCTCTGGAAATTAGTGCCTCCCACTGAATACTGGTAAGGAGGAAAGGATCATGTGCATGTGGGTGTAGGTGGGGTGATGTAGCTGCAGAGATGATGGTACCTGAAGGATGGACTGGAAATGGACATGTGATATTAAACTGATGGATGGCCCCTCAGAAATGAAGGAAGCGACAAAACCCTAGAATGAACAGATGCGTAATTAAAAAAAGTTTCAAAATAAAATGAAGGACATGGTCCTTTAAGGTTACAAAGGCTAAATGAAAGTTTAATTGATTTCATATTTTTAAAAATCTCAGCTGATAGAGATGTGTTGTTAAGGGTGAATGAGGATGTTTTGTAGTGTCAGTGCATCCTGTTGGGATTCTACCCTCACATCTTGGTATACCCAATGCTGCACTTTTCACCTTCTCCCCACCCTTCCTACGTTCCTTCTCCACCCCTCCCCTCTTCCCTCTCCCTATGACTCTGGCACTTCTTATCTGTTGTCTATTTTCTCTGACAAATGCCGCTGGCTGCCTTGTTACAATCCTACCCTTGAATTGTATTAATCTGTACTCTGTTTGCAATGTCCACATTGTTGTAATGTCTGTCTTGATGTTCCCCATAATTTGTATTTCTCTGACATGGAACCTTTGTAAAAGAGCCAAGGCTCAAAGGTATTTGTAATCCTAGATTTGATAAATAAATAAAAAAAAAGTACATTAGGGGTTCTGGGTTTTGGAGCTAAGCACCAACACTGAAAAAAGAGCTGACGAGGCCGGATTGATGGCAACTGATCAGTCACCATATAGTAACTTAAAACAAGCAGAAATGCTCATGGAAAAGTGCAGTCCGGATACCAAAAGATGCAAAAAATAAGAATGTATTGAAACTCCAAGGTCTAGAAGAAATCTGAGTCCTAGCGCTTTGACCTGTAACCAGGTTTTCATCAGAGGGTATGTCCCTACGTGGCCCAAGACATGCTCCTTATCTCAGGTAACTGAAAGGTACAATACCACTTATACTTATTGCATTAGCATAACAGTAAATCCCCATCACCATATGTGTTACATTTAAAATACTGAATAAATAGCAGCATGAAAACATACACTAATTTGATTTTAATTTTTCTGAGGATAAATTTTTGGGGTAGAGCTATTTAAAAAATTCAATACAAAACTGTTAATGCAGCTAATAGTTCAAGGTCTTAAGGGGGTAAGGGGAAACTGTATTAAAGAAAAGGGAGCAAATGACTATTCATCATTGCAGGTAAAATGTTTTATTGAAAAAATTAATTAAATCTGAGAGCAATCTTACTTTTTAAACAAGCAATGTAATAGCTAGAATAAGAATGGTCCTTACATCTGTGAAAGAAATGTATACCATATATTTCTTTTAAGTATCCTGTAGCAAGTTTAGGGAATCAGTTGCAGGCTAGATATACAGAAAGTAGCATGTCAAGTCCACGACAAACAATATGACGTAGTAGAAAACTTCATGGAGAAAACAGCTCAAGTCAAAACTGTGCCTGTCAATAACACCAAAGCGAAAAACAGTGTAAGTGAAAAAATTGCACTACAGTGGAGGTCCAGGGCAGTGTGATGTTTTAAGTAGTAAATCTTCACTTATACTGTATCTAACAATTTACTGGAGTGGTGATCCATGGCAGTGTGATGTTTCAATAGTAAATCTCCATTCACTGTTTTTTGCTTTGGTGTTATTAACAGGCATGGTTTTGACTTACACGGTTTTCTCCATGCTGTTTTCTACCGCACTGTATTGTTTGTTGCAGACTTGACATGTAACCGATATAGACTACCAACCAATGAGTGAATGATGGATGTTTTTGCTGACCCCAGCAAGGTTAGTCTGTACCCCCTCCACACATTATACTTCTGATTGGTTGGTCTTACCATTGCAATATGGCTAGATCGCATTGCAAAATTCCACTTTAGTAGAATTGCACAGAATTTTATGAGTGCAAAATCTTCCAAATTCTGGCATTTTCCTTCAAAAACTAGCAAAATTACAGTTTACATTGATGTCTATTCTATGTGTGGAAAAATGAGGAGGGGGGAATAGGCAGCTTATAGCAACTCTAATAAATAAATCTGTACTTTATATTACACATCCCCAGGTCTAATTATTTGTATAATTTTGCTATGTTGGGAGGTGGAATTGCAATTCCACCAGCATTCCACCAGCAGAATTTCTAATTTTCCACATCACTACTTGACAAGTTTGCTTTTGGCATTATAATACAATTGTGGATGTCTGTGCCCAATTCAGTAATGTCCCTTGTGTGATATTTTGGTATGGCATAATAAATACAAAACAAAAAAAGAAAACTACATTAAAATTTACTGTATACACTCATGTATAAGACTAGTTTTTGATGCTAAAAATAGGCCCCCAAGAAGGGGGGCTTGACTTCTGACTGATGTCAACCTATCTGCAGGGTTTACAATGGTAAACTATTTTTGCAAAGATGTAATTTGATTTTGTGTTCAGCAGTGGCAACAAAGACAGATTCTGTTCCTGATGTTTGCCACAAAATGCATTTTACCATCCAATTTGGGGCCCATATGAGGTCACCAGTGGCCACAGAGACCAAGAGTGTTCTTGGAGCCAGCTCTACTTCCAGTTGTTCAGTGGCTGGCCTTGTTCCACTCCCAGTGCCTCCTCTCCAGTTCTTATGGTTTTTTTTGCAGCCATGGTGCAGGGCAAGTGTCAAATAAAATATGGCAGCTGACTAACCCCACTCCAGGTGTTTTAAGAAAGAGGCAACCCGGAGTAAAACAAAAGGAAAATATAAGATAGATGTTACAGTCAAACAAAAAGCTTTTTATTAAAGCATTAACAGCTAAAGATTAATGCAATATATTTAGAATAGTATTTGTATGTAACTGTTTATAAAAAGTACTTCAGAATCCTAGCAAGTTAATTGGTCTAAACCCATCACCTTATCATTCATTAATCTCTGGTAAAGAACACTTCTTAAGTAACCTGCCCTAATCTACCTAGCAACAACCTAACTAAACAAAAATAAAACCTTTTTTCAATTAAAAAAAATTCTCCTTTTTAGCACAAAAACTCAAACAGGGCACAGGTTTCTTCAAACTAAATGCACTTCTCAGGTTACTTTAAGGACACTCGGCCTTAGTTACCAAACTCACATATTTTACATAGCAACAACCTAAGTAAAGGAAAATAAAAAATGTTTCCATAAAAACCAAAAAAAATCAATTTTATAAACATAATAACCCACTCTAGGGCATGTGTTTCCTTCCTGGGTGCATTGAAAGTCAGTTAGGATTAATTCCCTAGAAATGCTTACCTATTGTGGGTTATTGCTTATGTATTGCATTAATAATCTTTCAGTCTATCTCTCGCTGTTTTGACTAGCTATTTGTCTGAAAATATACAGGATTATCTCCACTTAAGGGTTACCAAAAGTGTGACAGCATTTCTGCCCATTATAACTTTTGGATGAAAAATAATAAAACCCAAATTACCACCCTCCTGCAAATAGAAATTGATACATACTAAGTCATTTGCATTCAGTTAAAAATGATGGATGGCAAATGGACAAATAAATCAACACCTAGGCAGGCATATATTTCAGTTTTGGAGATGAAAATGCTCAGTCTGTCGAAAGGCCCCATTTTCATGTCACAGAAACAAGAATCAGTTCTGTAAGTTGCCAGAAACCTGATAATTATTGAAGTCAACCGTTCTGTTCATTCGTTTTTCACAACCTTCTGAATATAGTTGATTCCATTTTGTACACAGTTCTGTTTGCAAGAGAAAAATATATCAGGTAATTGGTTCGGACAGCACTATATACATTTAAACAACAGGTGTGAAAATAAATTTGCCAAGATAAACATGCTATTTGGACAAAATGAGGAAGATAAATGAAGCTGGTCACTGAGCATGATTAGGAATTTATCTCACTCATTCTGGCCACACTAAGCATGCTCAGAAAGTTATTCTCACATGTAAAGATACATTTCTGAGCATGCCCAGTGAGGAACTTCCTTTATTTTACCCCAGGACATCACTGAAAAGTAATTATTATGGCTCAGTAAGCTTTCCTGGTAAAACTCTTTCAAATAATAAATAAAATGTGAAATGCCATTATTTTGATTGATCATAGAGTAGAGTAGACTATGTAGTTTATATTACTTTTCTCCCGTTTGTACTTTTTACCATTTCTATCACGAATCCACCAAAATACCTGTTGTATAAATAAAATATCTTCATGAGAGGGTATTGGTCTGTTGCTATCCTCATGAGTGTTCATCAATTGTTATGTTGTAATGGGTAATCACAAGTGTTTTGTTTCAAACAAATGCTATTGAGACCATTCTTACATGCCTGCTTTCCAATCAGCTTCTATTGATTAGTCATTTCAGCTAATAAAATCGGGAAGGCATAAAGTGGCTTAATAAAAAATGTACCTGCTTTTGATTTCCAGAAATCTGTGGTTCATTCAGTTGCCAGTCTCCACTGAACCGCATCAGTCCACATAGCAGTACAAGTGCTGGGAGATATGGTTCTGATTTAGATCCAAACATCCCATACCCCCCCCCACCCCGAGGTAGGGTCCCCTTAATTGACTCGGTGACTCGGACCACCCAAGTTAACATTTTTGATACCTGAGCCATTATAGTCCTGAATCAGAGCCAGAACACCAAGTGGTTCCTTCTACCCTAATAGGTGGCCTAGCGCAGATTCCAACCCAGACTTCATCCAAAGTAGGCTAACTTGGATTAGCCTGAATCTTCAATTCCTGGTGATATGGGCCAGAATCTGAGATGGTTCACAGTTGACTTGCCCAGTGTGGTGCAGTTTGTAGGGGATGTGATTCTAAATCAAGCTGAAGTCTTGATCTGAGGCTAAAGTGCACCTAGCCCTACTCTCAGAAATACTTTTTCATTTGTTTGTAGAGGAAGTCTGTAACACATTAGTAAAAAAAGAAAAAACTTTTTACAGACCATCCCTGCTTAAAGGGAGTACGAGTTTTGGTGTTCACACCAAGCCCCCCACTGGTGCCGTATCTGACCAGAACTCAAATAGTCCTTGTCTTCTTATTTTCCACATTGCAGTGTTTTAAGGGCAGGGATCATAATTTCTGACTTGGAGGAACCAGTCGCCATCTCACTTCCTCTTCCTGGTCCCTCCCAATAAATTAAAGCTCTGCCCCCTGCTGCCCTGTGCCCCACTGTTTTTTGACATAATAGTTTGTAGAGTGCAGGGGCGTGCTACATTGATATGAATGGGGTGGATTTTAAATGTTATCTGCTATATTTTAGAGGTTCACTGGGGTCAAATCAAAGCCAACACTTGGGTAACAAGAGCATGTGTGTTCCTTACCACTAGACATTGCTGGGCTCTCCAAGAGGTGCAGTGCTGGGTTGTGCTCCTGTAAACCCTGCTGTCTGCATGCCCGTGGCCCGCCTGGTTATCCCTATTGTCCTTCTTGTGGATCACTGTCTGGTGTGTTGGGTGTAGGTATTGTGGCTGGCAAACTATTGTGCTGTGTACAACTGGCATGTGCTATGATACGGTGCTCTGGGTACCAGTGTTTGTGTCACAGGGTGGTGTTGCATGTGCTATGATACGGTGCTCTGGGTACCAGTGTTTGTGTCACAGGGTGGTGTTGCATGTACTATGATACGGTGCCCTGGGTACCAGTGTTTGTGTCACAGGGTGGTGTTGCATGTGCTATGATACGGTGTTCTGGGTACCAGTGTTTGTGTCACAGGGTGGTGTTGCATGTGCTATGATACGGTGCTCTGGGTACCAGTGTTTGTGTCACAGAGTGGTGTTGCATGTGCTATGATACGGTGCTCTGGGTACCAGTGTTTGCTTCTCAGGGTGTTGTTGCATGTGCTATGATATGGTGCCCTCAGTATCAGTGTTTGTGCCACAGGGTGGTGCATGTGCTATGATACAGTGCTCTGGGTACCAGTGTTTGTGTCACAGGGTGGTGTTGCATGTGCTATGATACGGTGCTCTGGGTACCAGTGTTTGTGTCACAGGGTGGTGTTGCATGTACTATGATACGGTGCCCTGGGTACCAGTGTTTGTGTCACAGGGTGGTGTTGCATGTGCTATGATACGGTGCTCTGGGTACCAGTGTTTGTCACAGGGTGGTGTTGCATGTACTATGATATGGTGCCCTGGGTACCAGTGTTTGTGTCACAGGGTGGTGTTGCATGTACTATGATATGGTACCCTGGGTACCAGTGTTTGTGTCACAGGGTGGTGTTGCATGTGCTACTTCTGCAGGCTGGGTCTGCTGTGTGTCATCATGTTGTGTTCCTGTGCCCTTTCCACTGAGCTCGCTGGTTGTGGGTGTTTGGTGCTCTGTGTCACCGCTATCATCTATGGGGGACTGGCTGTCCATTGTGGTAGAACTAGGGCATGTGCACTGTGCACTGTGTGCCTGTATTGTGCTGTCACATGTGAAGTACGCAGAGCTTAAGCAGCTATTCCTCATGACAACCTACCCAGCTCTGTCTGACCCACATGGTCTTCATATACAACAGGATTACCAGTGTTGCCAATGTATTCTCCTGTGTATGGCTGTGACTCCTGTGGGGGTACTTTGGTGGGGGGGGGGGCTGTCTGTGCTGTGATAGACCTGGGTTCACATTCACTGCCATGGGTGTATGGACATAGATGTACATGCCAGCTACATGATACTATATAAAGGTGTATACTAGTAGTAGGTAACTACCTTTTATGGTGTTCACATTATCCTTCTCTTCATCAATTGACTCCTGGCTGAACGTGTCAGCCATGATGTCTTTGATGGGATTTAGGTCAGGAGCCTCATCAGGACCCCCCACCTGTGACTCTTTTGCTCTGGTTTATGAATGCCAGCTCATGTTTCACTCTGCCATGGAGATCACACCACTTATGCTTAATGGCCACAGCTGTCCTCTGTATGGACTCTCAGATTTGCTGTTTATAGGCCGGTTGTGCCTTTAGGGCACTTGACCCATGTAGGGTCCAGTAGTGTCTCAAGACCTCTGTTGCAACAATGACAGTTTCCCTGGGGGAGAAGCTCCTTGTGTTTGGCTTCAGTTTCACACCCTGTCCACCTCCACCACCCATATTGTTGCTGCCCTGCATGTCTTGTGTTGTGCTGGCTCTTTCTACACTTCCATTGTCCATGTTCATCATACTGTCCTTCCTGCAGATATTTAGGATTGCGGTAGTTCCGAATTCATGGGTGAGCCTGCCCATTGCCTTTTATAGCAGGGTCACTGGGTGGTTAGTGGGCGGTTCCAGGGTTTTCCTTTCAGTCCACATGCTGACCCATCCATCTGCATGCAGCTCTGTGCTTGCTGACATGTGCACTTCCACTTTGCATTGCTTCTGGAAATTCAAAGGGCTCAGGGTTGGAGTTCTGGTGCACAACTTTGGTCTTCAGAAGCACAGTGCACAGTGGCAGTGTTTGTTGTTAAAATAAAGTAGAGTACCTGAGAGAAACAGGTAAGCCTGCTGGGTCTTGGATTCTCAGAAGAAGTTTCTCCTCTCCTCAGAGTCAGTTCACATAACAGAGAGTATTAAAATTAAGCAATAAGGCATGGTAGGGAATAGGTTATTGGGGGAATTTACCAATACCTTCTGCAGAGTCTCACAAGACACAGCTCAGTGACTTAGCCACACAAGAAGTGGGTAATCCCCAATTACCCATGTCCTGCAGTGCCATCTTGCAGTTATACAGTGGACCCATGTGTAAAATCAGTTTAAAAATGTGTTTAACCGTGGTCACTTAGAGGTAACTCGAAAGTCACTTCCAGTTTCTGAGGTCACCAAATATGCACTATCTGCATGAATAGGCATGGTTTTGCTTTTGCTTTTCTCTCTTTTATTTAAAAATACTATTTTCCCTGAATTCCTTAACTCTCTTCACTTCTGACCTGGATGGGATATGTTCGAGCAGATTCAGGAAAATCAATTAATCTCCTCCAGACTCTCACAATGGTAAGTTCTTGTGCTGGACTTATCTGTGCACTGCATAACCGTCTTGTTTGCCGGGGGTCCGACATTTGCAGTACCATTAATGACTTAAGCACTTGGTGACTACTTACAGAGACTTATTTTGGAATCGGGCTGAATTCCCAGATTTGGTTTGGCCTTCCCATGGAATGTCTGCCTGATTTTACTAAAACAGTTTATTAATTATTGATGCTGCATTATCGCTAATACCACTATCAGCTAATTGCAATTTCAGAAGCAATTTTCTTCTCTACCTAAACACCTAATGGTAAACAAAATGGTTCTAACTTACTGAAACTGGTTTTAGTAAGACTGCTTCTTGTGGCCTTCAGCATAACAGCAGCACTGTATTAGACCATTTTAATTTTTTTTCCCCTAACTGATATGGCTAGAAAGCATTTCTGAACCACTCCAGTGTCTTTACCTATCAAAGCCTAGCACAGTTTTTTGGTCCTTAGTCACAAGTTGTTGAACATTACTGTACAACTGTATGGTTGGAATGATGTTAATGTTGACACACTTTATTCAAATGTAGGTGTATCCAATTTAGGCAGCCCACCAGTAGCAATGCTTTGAGATGGAATTCATTCTTCTGTATGGCAACCCTGAACCATGCTCCTGGTAGCCTTTTTAGCTTTTGGAATGCAGTACTTATACCAGGTGTGGATATTTAATAAACGTTGCAAGAGACAGAATTTTGAGTGGTGACCTACACCCTTTTAATTGTAAACATCTTCATTTCACTGGTTCTAACAGAATAGGAGTCATGGGGCTCACATTTCAAAGCCCCGAGAATGCTGCCAGCTCCTGGTGCGATGATCGTTTGGTGCATGGGGCTTGTGGCATTCTTCCGGCCAGCAATTGGGACGCCAAATGTCACAAGTTAGACCAGGTTTTCCCTGGTCTAACTTGTGCCATTTGGGGGACCCTTTTTATAGGGCTTGTGTCAAATCTTTGGCACAAGCAGCAGTAAAATGAGGAAACTATTGCAACTATCCCTGATGTACTAAAACTGGGTGCAGTTGCATCAGAGGAGTTTGGTGCAGCTGTGACAAAAACTGCGTGTGATGCAGGGCTTGAAGCAAGTCCTGCATCACCCTTTGAAAATCAAGTCCATGGCATTATATTCAGGGTAGCACAAGTACTGTTTAAACTTGAATACCATACGCACTGGGGAAAAGTGTGGTTAATTCATGCAATCTATGAACCACCCGCTCTTAACTATTAAGGGTTCTGATAGTACCCCTTGTTTTTCATCTGTTTTGTAAACTTAAAGGTAGCTCATACACATTTAGGAGGTACCTTAGAAGCTACCTTCTGGTATATACAGCAAACCAGTCCTTGGGAGTGTTACCTAAACTTTGCCCATTTCTCTCAGTACTGTTTAATTTTGTTAATTTTTATGAAAGTAAATTGATTATGATAGTTTTAGTTACCATTACTATTACTATTACCCAAATGTTTAATCTTTTACCTAGTTATTCAGTTTCGTAGGAAGTTTGAAATCATCTTGTTGTCTTTTAGATACTTAGTTTGATCTTGTAGAAAATATTTTAACTACTTTTAGCCTCTTACTTACTTTTTTGATTTAATACAGTACACGGATAGTAACAGTTTTGTCTACAACCTACAGGATTGCTTCATAGAATGTTCAGGGCCTGGGTTCCCTCATCAGAAGAAAGAAGGTTCTCTCCTACTTGTATAAGCTAAAGCCTTCCTTCAGAAAACACATTATTTATCATCAGAAACAATAAAAGTAAACAAGCATTTGTCAATGCCGAACGTTCGCTTGCAGGTATTTGCAGTGGTATTTGGCACTTGGACATGGCTTAAAAAAATCAGTGACAAAGAAGTACAAGCATTTGTCAATGCCAAATGTTGCTTGCTTCTATGTGCTGTTTAGGTATTTGGAAGTCATTGGAGTGCAAATATTGAAAATTCGCGAACTTACGAGCGTGCGTAGAAACTGCGCAACGCACGCTTGTAAAACAGTCATTTTTAGGAATTTTTTCACCAAATTTTCAACATAGCCATTTTAATACCTCTGCTAATGAACAGTGTCACCACAATTTTCATAATGTGTCCCATACATTGATTTCGCACACTGACTGCGCCGTTATGCATTACATGGGCGAAAACACATTTTGGGCAGGATATGGAAAATGATAGCTATACTGCTCATAAGGAGGTGTGGTAAAATGGCAATGTTGAAAATCTGGAGTGAAAATATTGAAAATTCGCAAACTTACGAGCCTGCGTAGGAACTGCACAACGCACACTCGTAAAACAGTCATTTTTTGGAATTTTTGCACCAAATTTTCAACATGGGGTTTTGGGACCCCTTCTCATGAATAGCGTCACTGTCATTGCATTATTCAGGCCGAAGGTGATTTTACAGTGATTGCGCAGTGACTGCAAAATCACCCTTCTGGCCGAATAACGCCATGACGGTGACATCACTCGAGAAGGGTCCCAACCATGTTAATTGGTGCATCCTAAAAATGCTGAGATATGCAATAAAGTTGAAAACCCTATCTGGCCCATTATACAGCTTACGGCATTTCCTCAGTTCAAAGGTCAGCTTTGAAGAGTGCTGGGCGTGTTCCGGTCCACCGAAGATCATCGCACCGAGCTCCGGAGGTAAGTATGGGGTGAGGGTGTGTGGGGAGGCTGGGTGCGCAGTGGGTGGAGTGCGGGTTGTGGGAGGGCTGGGAGGAGTGCCGTGGGACCGTTTTGCTTTACAGGTGAAAAAAAAAAAAGACTACGTGGGACGTTTGCCACGCTGGGGTGGGCTCCCAGAATGGCAGAAGGATGGCTGGGGGCCGTGGAGCCGGCCCAGAGTTAGGCACCCAGCAGCAGACTGTAGCGGATGTTTGCCATGCTGGGGTGGGCTCCCAGCATGGCAGCAAAAGATTTGGGGGGGCGTGACCGGTGCTGTGTATGACAGCGGTGGTTTTTCTTTGAAGAAGCCACTGCTGTCTACCTGGCCCCTACTGATAATTGCAGGACTGCCACGCCTGCTCAATGGAGCAGGGGATTGCAGAGGAGGGGCACACCTCCAAAGTGTCCCATTCTCTCAAGACATTCCTTGCGCATGCGCACAAGTGAACATAAAAAGGGCAGGTGTGGCAGGATCATAGCTGTTTTAGTTCAAAACCAGCATTAGTCAATGCTGAATGGTTGCTTGCTGGTATTAGCACTGGGAATGCAGGAGGTAGACAGATGCAGAATAGGAATGGCAGTGAAGTATTGAACTTCATGCCAACCCCACCTCCATCCTGTAGAGATGGAGAGGCATTGGGGTAAGTGTTTGGGTCATTGCCCATGACGTTCATGCTATGTCACCTCACCCTATTCTGCAGACACCAACACACGTTGAGGTGTGTCTTGGGGTGTTTGACTTTACAGTCACCCCATTCCAGAAGGGCATATGCTGAAATGGGTACAGCATAAGAGAATGGGGCGAACTGTGGGGCCAAAGAGTCCAAGGTATACCTCGATGCCTGTCACTGGGTGGGGGGATGGGGTGGGATGGTATGAGCAGTACAGTCGGCACTCCAAAGGCACACCCCGATGCCTGTCAGTCTGTACTGGGTGGGACGTTATGGTTAGAAACCCTAATGCCCCGGGCGTTTGTTAGTATTTGCACTACAAATTTTCAACATGGCCTTTTGTGACCCCACCTCATGAAAGCATTTCTTCTCATGAAGAGTGGCATCGTGGGACGGTTTTTCTTTTACAGGGCCATTTGGCATGCTGGGGTGGGCTCCCAGTGTGTTACCCAAGTGATTTTTGGGGGGGCTGTAGCCAACAGGGATTGGGCACCCCCATTGGCACATGGGGGAGCAAGAGCTGAGGGGGATTGGGTACCCCCTCAGCACAAACTGAACATTTAGGGGGGAACCATTATGCTGAGGTGGAGTGGTCTACCCCATTGGCAAATTACATGGGGAGTGAATGAATCCAACAGGGATTGGGCCTCCCATTGGCAAAACACTTTTCTTGGGGGCACATGATCCAGAGGGGGATTGGGCACCCCCTCAGTGCATGGGGGGTAATATCGTTTGTGAACATGGTGGTGGATTGCCGCCATATTCACAAACAATATTACAACAGGCAAAGTTCTGTCCAGCAATGATGGGGTGCTCCCTCATTACAGCAGAATGGCTGATGCTGCAATGATGAGGTGGCCCCCGATTGGTGTGGCACAAATGTTTCTACTTGGCGGCACTTTTGGAGACCAATGTCATCAGCCCACTGTGCCTCCATTGGTCCACCAGTGCCAAGCCCCCAAAGGTAGTGCCTCCACTGGCTGCTACAGTGCCACGCCTCCACAACCCGCATCTCTCCTAAGTTGCCACATAATGTTTCTTGTGCATGTGCGCAAGTAAACATAAAAATAGAGACACTGCCATTTTAATCAAAAAAGGTATATGCTTTGTTAAACATAAACATGTTACCGACGCTGAAGGCAGACTCCAGATTTTAAATGCTCATCTTAACTCATTCTATCTGATGCCACCATTTTGGGTCAGATTAAGCAATGGATGGTTCTGACGCCATATGGCACTAATGGGTATAATGGGTTAAAAGCACCCCAACAGCTTTGGGTAATATTTATGCCCCCAAGAAGGACTGGAAGCAGTTCTTTAACTTTGTTGTGTCTCATTTTAATGACCTGACAGGGTATGAAATTGTCCTTGGAGATGACTTCAGTGAGGTTTTAGACCCCATTCTCAACAGAGCTAACCCCAAGTCAGCAACATCTAAGTGCCTACTCCTGCCCGGAGAACATTACTCAAGTTAATAGTGGATTTAGGGTTAACTGATTCTTGGTGAATTACTCATGGTAAGGATAGGGATTTTACTTTCTTATCCAACAGACATGGATCATTTAGTAGACTGGACTGTATTCTCCTTTCACCTTTCACCTTCTCTAAGGAATTCAATTTTCTCTGCTGACGTCCACAATATTGTTATCTCAGATCATACTGCAATGAGTGTTTGTCTCAGTTTAGATGGTGGAGATGAAAAAAACCTTCCGATGGAGGTTTACCACCTCTCTAATTAGTGATTGTGATTTCACAGAGTGGACTGAAAAGGAGATGGCAGAGTTTCTCACAATAAATAATAACAGAGAGGTCTCGCAACCCTGTGTATGGGAAATTTTCAAGGTGTATTTAAAGAGGAGAGCGATAAGCTACTCCACGGTCAAAAAGAGAAAGACTCAGAAAAGGTTAACTGACTTAGAGAAACAGCTTAAAGAAACAGAGACCAAACCCCTGAATAAACTATATGTAAAGTACTACCAATTGCTTACATGTCATGATGATAACCATGCCTGTACCCATGCCTGCATCCGCTGCTTTTCTTTTACTGTGCCTGTAAGCCATGCCTGTATCCACTGCTTTTCTTTTACCATGCCTGTAACCATGCCTGTATCCCCTATTTTTCTTTACTGTAACCACCTCATGATGTAACTCACAATGCCTCAAATGTTCTTTATGTCCTTGTTCATTCTTATAACTTGTATTGTTATCCCGGGTCGCCCCTGTAAAAGGGACCTTCGGGCTCAGTGGGCCTACCCGGTCACCAAAATTTAATAAATAAATAAAGTAAATAAGTATAAACAACACATTGGTAACAGCTCTGATTTATTGAGATGTCTAACTAGACTTAAATATGAAATTAACCAAATGTGTACACAAAAAGAAGAATACACATTGTTTTGCACAGAACAATCTTATTGGGAATAGGGGAGAAGGCAAGCAAACTTTTGGCCTACAGGCTCAAAAAGCAACAGTGAGGTAATATTATTTCAGGGATATGGACTAAATCTGAGAAAGTAGTTTGGGCTAACAGAGATATTAATGAAGTCTTATCCAACTTTTTCGAAAACATTTATCAAAGTAAGTCACATTGCTCAAAGCAAAACATTGATGAATTTTTGACAGGAATTACTCTTCCTTGTCTATCAGAACAATAAACTGCAGACACTGAAAAATTAATTCAGCTCAGCAAAATTATTTTCGTCATTCAGACTTTTCAGAATGGCAGAATCCCTGGACCAGATGTCATCCTTGGGGAAGTTTACAAGCTATTATCCACTCACATTGCTCCCGTTGGTCACATGACCTTTTAGGAATCCTGGAATAATGGTTACTTGCCCACAACTACGTCTGAGGCTATTATTTCCCTGATGCCAAAAAAAGGGCAGGATTTGTTAGAGTGTGCAAATTACAGGTCTTTTTCACTACTACCAAGATTAAAAAAATTTGGCTAAAATTTTATCTAATAGGCAATAGCCATTTCTCAATAAATTACTAGGCCAAGAACTGGTTGCTTTTAAAGGGTAAATCTGGGACAGATAATGTAAGGAGAATGATCAACACCATTTGGGTATCTGACAAACAAAAAACAACAGGAGTTATGTTAGCTTTAGCTACAATGAAAGCCTTTGACTCCCTGGAATGGGATTTTCTGGGAGATGCCCTTAAATAATTTGGGCTAGGTTCTACATTTGGAAGCTGGACTAAAATTCTTTATAAACTATCATCGGTAGCAGTTATTACTAATTGCCTGATCTCTCTCTACTTCAAATTATACTGAGGGACAAGACAGGGGCAGCCTCTTGCCCCCTACCTTTTTTTATTCTTTCCTTTTAACCCCTGACTCAACTTATTTATTAACTCTCCTAGGATTCATGACACTAAAGTTGGAAAAACTGTTCAAACAGTATTTGTTTATGTAGATGATCTGTTTTTAACTCTCAGCAGATCCCTGGACTCCCTTGTTGTCATTAAAAGAATTCTCAAACAATTTGCTGTAGGATTCGGTTCAGCTGTACACTGGAGCAAGACTCGGGTCATGTTCCTCTTTTGTCTCAAATTATTCAGTATGTATCCGTCTCCAAGAGCAGTTTAATGAAGAGGTACTATTAAAATAGGTACATTACTTTGGGTTAACATTTAGTAACAATTTAAAGTAAATCCCTGATCTTAACAAACACACTTTTATAAAAGATTTCCAGGTAGATAGTTGAAGACGGGACAAAGTTAATTTATCCCTTGTTGGGAAAATTAAGCCAATCAAAATGAAAGTAGCACCCAAACTATTTTACATGTTACAAAATATGCCTATTATTATAGAAAAGGATATTACAATAAAAGAGAAGTAATTATAAGAAACTTTTTATGGGGACAGAAATTTTCTTGGCTCTCCATTGTCAGACTTAGGGCTCTTGAAGAATCAGAGGCCAAGGAGCAGAGGCTGCTGGACAGCTTCCAGGATGTGTTCTTAACACAGCATGTGATGGAGCCCACAAGGGAGGGGCATGTCCTGGACCTGGTTCTGGCAGATGGGGATCTGGTAAGGGACCTGGTTGTATAGGGCCCCCTGACTGGGAGCGACCACAATACTGTCTGGTTTCAAACAAGCATGGGGGAGGGGAGATCTAGGACACTGGCAGTGGACTTCAGGGGGCAGACTTTGAGGCATGGGAAATATTCTCAAGGATCACTTGAAGGGGATTACATCAATGACAAGTGTGAAAAGGAGATGGGAGGTCATAAAGCAGGGGACTTCATGAGGCAGTCAGGATCTGCGCTAAGTTGAAGCGTAAGGGAGCAAGGTCCATAAACCATGCTGGTGGTCCAGTGAGGTACAGGTAGCAGTCAGAAAAAGAAGGCGGCCTACAAAAATATAAAACAACAAGAGGATAGGGATAAGAAATGTACCATCTTGCATCTAGAAAAGTCACCCGTATGGTGAGGGAGCAAAGTCCAGTAAAGAGCAGCGGCTGGCACAGAGGATACAAGGAGAGGAAAGGGGTTCTTCTGGTACATTGGGGGCAGAGAAAACTAAAGGCCATCTCAGCAGATTGAGATCAGAAGGAGGACGGTGGAAGAGGCGAGGACCAGGCAGAGGTATTTAATGAGACTTTGCCTCTATGTTCACTAGTGAGGGGATGGGATATCTACAAAGCAAGGCACAAAGGGGATAGAAGCGGCAGTGAGTGGGATCAGGGAGCAACAGAAATGGAGCAAAAGGGAGGAGAGTACCCCAGGGGTGTCACATCTGGATAAGGATAAAAGGCCAGTAAGGAGGACGGATGATGCTATCTCCGCAAAGGGTGTGGTTAGCCCTCAAGGCCCTAAAGAAGACAAATCTCCTGGGCCAGATGGCATTCATCCGAGAGTACTATGGGAATTGGCGGACATACTGGCTGCACCCCTGGCGGAGCTCTTCAGCAGGTCACTTGAGACAGGGAGGGTACCTAGGGATTGGCAAGAGGCACATGTGGTGCCAATCCATAAAGGGGGATCGAGGGAAGTACCAGGTAACTATAGACCCATCAGTTTGACCTCGGTGGTGGGAAAATTAATGGAGAGTATACTAAAGGAACGATGGGGTGTACTTGGAGGAGGTGGGAGGTCTGGATAGTCGGCAACATGGGTTTGTGCCAGGTAGATCATGTCAAACCAATCTTGTGGAGTTCTACGAATGGGTAACATCAGAACTGGACAGGGAAGCCTGTGGATGTATTATTCTTGGACTTCAGCAAGGCATTTGACTCTGTCCCCACAATGGTCTGGTGGAGAAACTGATGTGGTTAGGGTAGGCCCTTTGATGGTCAGATGGATTGAAAACTGGCTAGCTGGATGTACCCAGAGAGTAGTGGTCTGTAGGGAGCTCTCGAACCCTAGAGAGGTTGGTAGTGGGGTACCGCAGGGCTCGGTCCTGGGTCCAATCCTGTTTAATGCATACATATTGGACATCAGGGAGGGTATAGGGTTTGAAATGAGTCTCTTCACGGATGACTCCAAGATGGGAGCAGTAGTTGAGGGAGAAGAGGGGAGGTTGGCCCTGCAAGGGGACCTGGACACCCTGGAAAGCTGGGCTCACACATGGAAATTAAATTTCAATATCACTAAGTGCAAGGTGTTGCATCTTGGTGGAAACCCTAAACACAGATACACCCTGGGAGGGCGCTGGAGGCCTCAATAGGAGAAAAAGACCTAGGGGTCATGGTGGATGCATGTATGAATAACTCTGAGCAGTGCAGGAGAGTGGCTAGCAAGGCAAACAGGATGTTGGGATGCATCGTGGGGGATCACCTCTAGGAGCAAGGAAGTGATTCTGCAGCTGTACAATGGACTGGTTAGACCACACCTTGAAGTACTGTGTACAGTACTGGAGACCACACTTTAAGAGGACATACAGCTCCTGGAGAGGGTACAGAGGAGGCAACTAAGATGATACAAGGGCTGGGGATTTGGCGTATGAGGACAGACTTGAGGAGCTCTGCCTGTTTTCATTGGAGGAGAGGAGAGACAGGGGGACATGATTGAGGTCTTCAAGTACCTCAAGGAATAAATAGAAGTAAGCGTGGAGGGGATCTTTAGACTAAAGCAGGGAGGTATCACCAGAGGGCATGGTTTGAAGTTGGAAGGTGGAAGGGTGAGGGGGGAAAGAGGAGGAGGTTTTTCACTGAGAGGGTGGTGGACCCTTGGAATGCACTGCCTGGCGAGCTGGTTCAGAGATCCACAGTGGAGGGCTTCAAGAGAGGGTGGGACAGACACAGAAAGTGGATGTATCAGATGACAGCCTGTCCCAGGGGGGTGGGGATGGATGATAGGGGTTTCTGGAGCACAAGGGATGGGAGGGTCTCGGCACCCAACTAAGGATCTAAGGTTCGAGCAGACTCGATAGACCATAAGGCCTAATCTGCTGGCAAATAGTATGTTAGTATGCTTTGCCCTCCCCTGTTTGGAAAGGTATCATTGGGCTTTTAGTACTAAACAAATTCTCCAACAGACTCAGTTAGACATAAATTATTCAACCCCATTATGGCAAACAATGGACTGGTAGCCTCCTTAACTATTTGGACTTTATCTTCATCCCACTACTAAATCCCTTTAAGGATAACCCAGTATTGACAGGAACTACTTTAATACGCAAAAAGGTGCTTTCACATATACCTAGATTAAACCCTAGTAATGAACTTCCCTTATGGAATAATACACTTATCCTTTATAAAAACACTCCACTGAAAGACCGTGGGCCTGGTTGGAGTAAACTGGGGATATGTAGGCTGTCTGGGAGATAAGGACACTAAAATCTTACTGAGCTGTGAAAAGCTTTGAGAAAAGTTTAAAATCCATAGATTCCAGTTCTGCTTTTATTTACAACTTAGGGGAAGCTTTGACTCGAATATCAGATGCAAATCATAACCTCTGAATTTCATGGCTGGGCTCAACTCCTTAAGTTTTCTGAGTTTAGGAAAGGAGCTAGCAGAATTTATAAACTGCTTTCTTTCAGCCTGATGATCACTTAACTAACTCCACAAAACAGAAATGGAAGCAAGAACTTAACATTTCTGTACCAACTGAGAAGTGGGAAGCAAGCAGGCTGGACGAGTGCAAAGATGTCCAGTAAAGAAGTGCAGGGAAGACTGGTCTGATACAAGACCTTTCACTATTATTACTACTCTCGCCACTTAGACTAGACAATATAGGTCTTCTGCAAGGGGGGGGGTCTGTTGGAAATGCAGTGCCACATGCACACGTCTCCCATATGCTTTGGAATTGTCTTAAACTTTAATTTAATTTATTATTTATTTATTCAATTTTGGTAACTGGGTAGGCCCACTGAGCCCCAAAGGTCCCTTTTTCAGGGGCGACCCGGATTTAGTTACAGAGGTATACAGGTACAGTATTTGGTTACAGAGGTGAATTGGTACAGCTTTTAGTTACAGAAGAGTACAGGTACAACAAAGAAACAAGTACAGAGCAATTTAAGTAAGGAATTCAGTTATAAACACATGTTCCACAGTTGCTATGGCAGCTTTTCCTCCACTTCCAGAAATTGTTTATTTTGAGCATCCTCTCAAATGATATGAAGTTGAATAGGGAATCCAAACTTTGGGTACTGGCAGCCTATCTTGGTACACAAAGCCTAAAGCTGACTAACTGGAAAACAGGATTGATCCCTTCCCTAGAGGACTCATTTAGATACATAAGTACAACTGCCACTAATGAAAGTTATGTGCTTCAAAACAAAATAGCCATGTTTACAAAAGTATGGAATCCCTTTTTAAATGTCCTGGGCAAATAGTAAGCAATTTCAAAAGTAGACGTGAATTATTCTAATGTGTACTGTGACACCCTTTCCTGCTTCAAAGGTATTATTTTTGCATTTAACTAAGCTTATTTTAATCATACCTCAGAGGTTGTTTTACTTATTTAAAAACCAAAGTTTACTGCAATTTTTTTTTGTTTTGTGTTTTTGCCTGTTGTGGCTTCATATTTCTGTTATGTCTTATACTGTTACAGTTGTCAAATTCTTCATTACTATTGTATTTTGCTTTTGAATAAATCAATATTTTTTTACTAAAAAAAAAAGCCATGAGTTATTGCAGGATTTACACCTGGGTAAAGTCTTTCCTTAGTTGACCAATCAGGTTACATGATTTGTTTCCAGTGTATGATAATTACTGTATCACGCTGTGCACATCCAGAATGTATGCACTAACTTTGGAATGCTGCTGTCATGAGGACAGGGGACAGAGTGATGCATCATTAGGTCCATTTGTCAAAACCTCATATGTTTCTTATTCTGCAATAAGTAGACACCACAATGGGTCAGTGCAGAAAAACATGCAGGCTGTACAGTACCTGCACTATCCTCCAAACAACCTGATGTTTATGTGCGGTAAATTGTGCTGAAATTTACACATTGCATTGTTTTATAGTTTCTGACTCCTTAGACCTCTTCACATGACCACTAATCTCCACACCATGGTCCTTGTCAGTGATCCCCTCGACCTCCTAAGCCAGTTACTACTCAGTTCACATGACACTTTCCATGCCAATGCAAGACAGAACAGAACGGTGCCCCAAGTCTGGGGAGAAGGACAACTGGGAGGCACAATGGGATACTGGAAAGTCCCTTGTGCATCAGAGTGGCAGTGCACACTGGTGGCATTGCTGCTTACACCGATTCCTCCAGACCCCATCCCCAGGTTTGCTGCAGCTTGGGGACAGGGTCCAGGACTGACTTACTGTGACTGGGTAAGTGTCCACACAGCCACATTTGCACTGCAGAAACCCCAGTGCTCAGGTTTTTATGGCGCAAATGCAGCCGTGTAAACTGCCCTCTTATCTCTTCCTAATCATGCTGATAAAATACAGAAGGCTGCATTGCCCCTGCCCCTTGTGATCTATGTTTTTAGCACTGCATGCAACCTGATTACAGACCTGTCAATAGAATTCTAAAACATGGTAGACAACACGAAAGCTTTCAGACAAACATGACTATTTGAAAGTATTGACTTTCACAGTGTTGGCTTAATGAATTAATTTTTCCTTTAACAGCCTTCTAGAGCAGCAAACATTTCCGTGCTCAGCTCAGCATGAATGAGCAATAGGCTACAAGGGGCAAGGATGGCTTACTCATACCTCAGGGAGAGTTCTGAAACCTTCACATCTTCCTCAAGGAATCTCTAATGAAGTGTATGCCAGCTGGACTAAAGCTAGGAAACGAGTGTTTTGGAATGAGTCTATGCCTTGGGGAAACGAGGATCAATGAGGTGAATTGCTGGGGTGGAAGAAGGCAGCACAGAATGCATTGACCTTTTCTCACTCTTACTCAAACCCCTGTGTGATACTAGAAAGAAGCGTGGCAGGGGAGGTGAATTTTTCAGGAGCCACTGGAAAAATGTAATGTAAAAGGAAGTGTTTGGATTAAAGAACTGGTGATCTCCTTGAAGTATCATGATGTTTTTTGCTGTCTATAAGCAAAGGTTCAAACAAAATATAATGGGAGACCAAATCTGAGGAGGCTATTTTACGTGCTGTTAGATGGGGCAGAAAGTATGCCCTGTTGTGCCAACACCTAAAACTGTATTTGTGACACCAAAGGCTCTGCGCTATTGAAATGTAGGGGTCACGATGTTACTATGTGCAAACATGGTTTGCGCAGAGTGATGGTGCATTATAGAGCCACAGACATGTCTTCACTTAGCACAGTGCCAATCCTGTAGTTGTGTGTGGTGGTACCTAATGTAGTTACATCGCTCTGCCCCTGACTTAAACTGTTGGGTCACGTCTGGCCCTCCATGGAATGACTCTGTAATGACCCATGATGATGATCTCCCAAAATGTCCAGTGGTTTCTAAATCTGTCCTAGTACTCCTTCAGCACCTGGTAGTCCAGTCAATCCCCTAGCCCTGCACATCTCATATGGGAACACTCGCCAATCCCATCCCACACTGATCTTCTTCCCTCCTCCCATGTTGTTAGCGCCTGGCACAACACTCTCACAGCCCCTACCACAAAGGTTTCCTGATGCTAGTTTGGTGCCATTGCTAAAGTGCTGCGTTGGGTGCCCCAACAGTAGCTTGCAATGTGGATACCACTGTGTTCCATTCACATGCCAGCTCCACCCCTTTCTGCACACCTGCGCACTTTGATGTGCACTGGTGTGGAAGGGCTATAAAACCCCTTCTAATCATAGTTCAAGGGTATCGGAAGAAAGGGACTGGTGGCAAACTATTTTGCAACAAGCTACTGCCTGTCTGTTGTGGCATAGAACTGGGCCGATTTTATTTAACCAGAATAGCCCAGTTTAGATGTAACATCTAATTATCAGCAGGGTCCTACTTCCATGCAGTGCAACATCTGAGAGAATGGATGTAGATCTGTGTAGAATGCAAGATTTTGCTTGCAGAATTTGTGTGGAATAGCAATGCCGATTCTGAATTACTTTTTAGAGTTTCTTTTTAATTCCACAAAAACAACTGTGGAACTGCAGAACTGTGTGGCAAAATAGCAGAATTTTTAAACATTCTAGTATGGAATTCCACCTTAAATAAAATTTTGCAGAATGCGCCAGAATTTTTTTAAAATTCCATGGAATTCTGTTCAGCAGAAATCTGAAAATTCCACGCAGTCCTAGTAAGTACTATAGTAATTTATGTGTTTGTATGCACAGTTACTGTGTCTCGTGACTGTAAGAGTTCATTCTTGAGTTCTTTGGGTGAGAGAACTGTGAAGTGAACCTGAGCAGTTCCGGCACATGAAGGACTTGAGATGAAAGTCTTATAACTATGACAGACACAGGAACTGTAAATATAGACATATGTTCTCCCCCCCAGTTGGTTCTACTGTCAGTCCACTTTCCTGCCACCTCACCCCATCCCCTGGGACTTACCTGCTGCCTTTCCTGGAGTGTACCCTGGATTACCCTTAGGGTGGGGCCATCAGGAAGCTTCCTCTGCTACTCCCCTAAAGGTGACAAGTGCTGATCTGGTGTCAGAGATTCTTGGCCAGATGCAAGGGGGTCAATGGGAGCAGACTTTCTGCTTGCCTCAGCTGTACGATTTTTCCCTTCTTGTTTGTCAGGAGATGTGGCATGCAGTGATGTACAGGCGCATATGCAGCAACATCTAGCACACTTCCCTGGAGCCTGCAAGCCTTGGCTGCAACACCCCTGGCCTCCATCAGGGGACAGTCAAGCACTGCGTGCTAACCCACCTTCTCCCTTGGAGGAGGAGAATAATTCATCAGATGCTTGATCCTCCACTCCCCAGCCAACCCTCCAGCTCCCTGGACTCACATCCAGAACCAGGTTATCGGCGTCACAGACAGAAATCCTACCAATGCACCAGTGGGCCAGCATATAAACATATAAATCATGTTTAAGATTTCTGTTTAAACAAAAATGCAACTTGAATTTGTAGAAAATTAGAGAAATACCATTGTGATGAAATGGTCTGTCCTAACTGCTCAGATCTGTAGTATTTCAGAAGTGTTTGCATGAGACAACACCTTGGGAAAAAGAGAACTTGAAATGTATAAAAATAAACTATCTTGATATGCCAAGGACAATGTCATGATTTATAATGTCAAGAACAAGAGCACCGCGAGTTCAGCTGGGGACAGTCAAATGCTTTTTATACACACTTTCTTAGATAGGCTACCTAGGTGTGTCATAAACTCTAGATAGAAAAACTCTAAATAAATGTATTTCCTAGTGAACTGTAATAGATAAAACATTATGTTTGTGAATGTGCATCCATAACCACAGATGCAGTAGCCATGTGTAAATTGTAAACATATTACAAGTTCTTAATAACCCACAACAAGGTGTGTGGAAAAACAAATCTTATTGTATGCCCCAGATGATTTTTGGGCAGTCAACAAAATATATCTTTCTGAATACCCACAGTGGATTATTGCACTTATAAAACATCTTGTTTAGGCATATAAATGTCTGAACAAGATATTTTTATGAGTTTTAGAAATAAATAAGTTCCTTGACAACTAGTCTTGTGGTAAGACAACTCTTACTGCACATCACATGGGCTGGGTCTGCCAATCACATCTTCTGTTTTCTCTAATTTTTTATACATATATATATATATATATTACTTTTTGTCTTCCTGCCGAGACGTCAGAGCTCCACCCTGGTCACGGTACTCCCGCTGCTTCCACCGTCTGTTAAGCCCCTCACTCTCCCGGTCACTTCTGGCTTACTTGCCAGGAGGCGGGGCACAGCACCGCAGCAGACACTGGTGCCATGTAACCATATCTGGTTGGGAGAGCCCTCCTGGTTGAAGTCCAGGGGCAGGGCATCATAGAGACAGCTGGCATGGAGGGAGTTTATCCCTATAGGCTGGGGCGGAGATGTGTGATGATGCCTGCGTCTGTCCCACCCCAGAGACCCTTGACTGTGCATCGATGCACAGGGCAATATACCCATCTTTCACTAGGCATCACTTCTGCACCGAGTGCAGAGACCAACCAACCCCCCGAAGAAGGAGAGCTGTCCTGAGGACGCTTGATCCTTCTCCCCCAGCCGGCCCTCTAATGACCTGGGCTTGTTCCCGAACCCGGTTCACCGGTGTCGCAAGCAGAAATCCAACTGCTGCATCGTCGGGTTGGCTTCTCTAATGTTTTATAAGATGACTGGAGAGTGAAAGAGGACACTTCAATTATATTCAACTTCCACCTCTCTCCCTCAGTTCACTGGTGCTATCCTTACTGGTATGGATCATGGCCATGTCACGGTAGTTATTTTCGTTGACTTAGCCAAAGCTTTCAACACTGTAGCTCATCCCATTCTCCTGGACAAGCTTAAGGCAGCTGGACTCTCAGTTTCTGCAGCTGAGTGGTTCAGCTCCTACCTTGAGGGCAGATCACAAGCTGTATGTGTTGGAGACTCCCATCTCCCCACTACCTATCAGCTCAGGCATCTCCCAAGGGTCTCTCTTGGGCCCAATTCTTTTCTCCATTTTTCTAAATAACCTGCATAATGCCTGGTCCTCTGTGTCAATATATATGTATTGAGATGATACAATTGTCTTTTTCTCTGGCTCCTCTCACCCCTGACCTCACAAACCAGCTCCAATTGGACTTTAACAATACCCAACATTGGTTCCTTGATAACCAGTTATCCTTCAATGCTAAGACAACAGTCTGTATGACATTTGGCACCAAGCAGAGGCTTGCTAGAGTCTTCCTCCTTCCTTCCTTTTGTACATTTGTTGGTGCAACTATTGAAGATTTTTCCTCCTTCAAGTGCCTCAGGATCTGGCTAGGTCATCACCTAGATTTTTCTGTTCATGTGGATGCTATCCAGAAGAAGCTCCACCCCAAGCTTGGGACATTAGACAGAAATAAGAGATGTATTCCATTTCCTGCATGCAGAGAAATCTTCATTAAGATGATTCTGTTCATTTTTGACTGTGGAGACACTGCTTATAGTGCTGCCCCAAACTCTGCTCACATTAGATTAAGAAAGGCCATTTCGTCAGTTGAGTGAGATAGTTATGGGAGAAAGGATCTGTTTGTAACCAGAATGAGATGAACTACAAGTTAATAAGTGCCCATCTCATGTGGATGTAGGCCTCAACTTAAACAGTTTAGAAACCCCTGGCCTAGCATTGAAGGGTCATTGGCTGAAATTTGGACTTGCTCTTGAGAACCTGCACAACTCCATTCCTTTGTTGCACTGAAAAAATCCCTCTTAGAGAATCAGAACACAGAGCTAACATCCCATTATTTTGTGTTACAAAATGGATAGAGAGATTTCCAGGCCTCTGATTGGCTGAATCCCTTGCCAAGTGGTACATTTATGTGTCACTAGAGACTGGGAAATAATAAGTCCCTATGCCAGCCTGCCCTTTCTCCCAAAGAAATCACTGTGCCAACTCAGTTTTCACAATCTTTCTGCCGCCATGTTTTTTCCTCTCACTTAGCAAAATTTACCTCACTACCCCCACTTGCAGTGGGACATCAAAATCACTTTTAAGTAATTATTTACCTCTTTTTACATGTTTAGTACCATTATTAGTGCCAGCTTGCTCTACCTCCCTTACTCTGCAGCACCCAATCACACTTCCCCCTCAGCATCATACTCCAGCCACCCACGCTTTCTGTGCTACTGTAACCTGGTAGTGCATTTCCAGTTACAGGACAGTCAATCACAAAACTACAGTTGCTCTGATCCCTGACTGCACTCTCATGCCCCACTGCAAAATCAAAACTGGACCTGTACTTGGGCATGGAGGACAGGACAGAAATGACCTTTAGAAAATCAAAACAAGACTGGTATTTGGGAAGGGAGGACAGGAAGCAATAAAAAATAAAGTAAATGTACTGGTTCATTAAGGCAAATACTGTTAAACACAACAGCACCCTCAACTGCCAATGCCAGCAGTGAAGGAACTACTTTATAAAAGAATTGGTTTTATTTCCATTAACTTTTTATAATTTTAAGTATTTAAATATTTACTCTAAAAGTCCACCAAAAACATACTTTCTAAGTGCAGTAATACCTCCAGGGTGCACTGTATGGGCTACACCAGATCTTCCAGGGGGTATAAGGCCCTCTGCCTGCAGTGTCAGGCCTCATTTGGCCCCTGGGGCAGTCCAGTATAGCCCAAATACCACCTATCCTGATGGGTATTATTGCTAGCATAAACAGGCAGCAGACAAACACAGCAATTTTAAAAGCAATAGAGGGTCACCACCAGTGTACGAGAGAATAATAGAACAGTCTTACCCTAATGCTTCCTTAAATGCCTGTAATTGATGTTTTTGCACCATGAACAGCACTCATACAGAACACAGATCAGATACAATACAAAGGGCAGACATTTTTTCAGACATTTTGACTTTTGCCTTGTAGCTGATCTTTGTTCTGTATGTGTGCTTTTAACCTTTCACTGGTGTACGTTTGTTCTCTATGCTCACTATGGGGCCTATTCACAAAAGTGCATATTGCCTATGTGCCACGCCATGAGCCATTTGGGCACTCGCCTGTGCATTCCAAATTCCAGGGACCCATGCCTGCCCAGAATTCCCTGCTTGCATGAAGCAGGGGATTCACTATGGGACCCAGGATGGGCATGCCATTGGATGCCTGCCTAAGTCCCACAATCTGCCCCCCAACACCTGTGCGCTGAGGGGGACAGGGCTGCAGACAGGTGCCTTGCGAGTGTTTGCAGCTGTGAATACTACGCACCCTGTGCCTGTTGGAGGCCACATAGCTACATGGATGTTGTATGTGCAGTTTGCACATAAAACCCACATCATCGTGAACAAGCTCCTATATGCTCACTGTATTGCATGCTGTCTCTTTAAGAGACAACCTTTCAAGGCACAACATTCACTGGCACTAATAATGCTCTGAAGAAGATATCACTGTTACATCAAAATTTAATCAGAATGCAACCACTGATTCACTGGCCAGCATGTCGGTAGTGTGGGGGGCAATTTGGTTTGTTATTTTGCAGAGAGTGCAGGTGTCATGCTATCAGCAGCTTACATATGTTTGACAAACGTTTTCTATATGCAAGATGTTTTACAGTTGCACATACTACAGTCACACTTTATTTTAAGTGCCAGTTTTAATGTAACTGCAGGGAAGGTAGTCATTAATTACATGCAACAGGGATGATTACAATGTAGTTACATGTTTATTGCATGCAACTACATTGTAACTGCGATGCAGTTTCAGTGTAGTTACACTGTAACTACAGTGTAGTTTCCAAGTTACATTTGGATTTGTTTGCAGCATGTGAGGCTGGTTATGCCTTGCCCTCCCTCCTACTCTGAAGCTTTCCTGCCCTCCATCATTGACTACTTATGAACTATCTGTGGCTGTTCAAATCACATTTCTGTGAGTTCTATTTAGGGTATGAGAACATCAGTTAAAAACATATAAGTAAGCATTGTGGTAAGATTGTTCTATTAATCTCCTATACAGTAGTGCCGACCTTCTATTCCTTTTGGAATTGATGTGTTTGTCTATATGAATGTTGCTCTTGAGTACTGTGCAACGGGTCCGTTTCCTAACCAGTTGTGAGCTCCTAGCAAACTGTGTCTTTTGTTGTTAGACAGTAGACTGAATAATGGGACTGACGAAAAAAAAAAAGCCACATTGTGTCTGTGACAGACTGTTGAAAAGTTTTGGTTTTCTCACACACACGCTGCAGTGAGAAAGCAATTTTGGCGCTCTATTTTACAACTTTCAGGAGGTAGTTAGGGTTTAACTTGGTAATAACCCAGACCTGGGCATCAATAAACACCTCAGCCTGCAGCTTTGGTGTTTATTTATCCTGGTCTCGTTATTACCTTGGAAACCCTGTCCACTATCCCATTATTGCTATATTGCCTTCTCACTGGTTTGGGGGGCTTGAAACCTTTTGGCATAGCTAAAACTGTAAAGATAGCTGACACATGTGAGTTCAGCTGAGTTCTGGACTGAATCCTTAGCAATGATCGATGGTATCACTTTTACAGCATTCATTTATGAACATCACTTTATGCCTGCTGGGCCCAGCAGCACCATAAACAACAAATAGGCTTTATAACCTAGACATTCTATCATTTCTCTTCAACTTTAACAGGGATCACCAATCACTGCTCAGCTTGAAATATATTAACTTTATTAACAAGGCAATTTAAAGCTTTTTTTTTAAAAACAAAATCCAACCATGTGACAAAGGTTTTGCCATTTTCAGCAATACTCTAGGGCCCCATGAATGTGACAAAACATAATGCCCTTCAAATTACTGGTGTATTAATGACAAGAGAAATCTCTGAACGGAGAAACTGTTATGTTCAACAACTTTTTTTAATGACGACTTTCCTCTCTTTTCATCACAAAGGATATCACATAAAGTGGCTTTCAGTTTGGGTCAAGTAACAAGACAAACTGACTTCAGATTAATTTACTCACAACAGTTTACATGATGGTTGTCTTCACTAACTTTGAGGCTAAATGTTTTTATATACATGGCACAATATCTTCTCAAACATGTGACCCTATTTTCTCAACCATAGTGCTCTATTTTCTGAACCATATAGACTTTCAACCATGATACTATATTTTCTGAGACATTGGGCCATAGTTTCTCAAACATTGTACCCTATTTTCTTAAGTATATGGCCCAATATTTTCTCAAACAAAGTGTCCTATTTTTATGTTGTCTTGCATGCGCAGCACATGCAACATGTTGTGGTAGCTTGGTGTGGAGTAGCAGGTTTTGGAGCTGCGGTGTGTTGTGGCAAATGGCACCACTGCTTTTTCAGCTTGGTCTCTTCTCTGTGGCATGAATGAAACAACACGCTGTCTATGACAGCACTACAGAACTGTGCCACCAACTTGAAACAATTTTGCCGCTGCAATGAGGGAGCTTCCCATCATTGCAGGGTGTGCTTTGCCTGGTGTAATATTTCAACAAACATGGCAGCGGCTGTCACCATCCACCTCTCACAATCCCCAGCAAGCTGACTTTGGGGGTGCCCAATCCCCCTGTTGGCATGCCCCTTCCCCAGTTCAACTGGTTTGCCGATGGGGGAGCCCAATCCCCATTGGCATAATGTCCCCGACTTTAATTTGTCTGCTGAGGAGGTGTCCAATCCCCTTCAGCATCATGCCCCCCCACACACAGACATGTTTTCTTTGCTGACAGGATGCTCAATCCCCATTGGTTCCAGTACACCCCAAAACACCCAGGTGGCACACTGGGAGCCCACCTCAGTGTGCCCAAAGCAAACCTGGAAAAAAGAAAACCTTCCCTTGAATTTTTGTTTTTTAATCACCTGTAAACAAGAAAACGGTCCCTCGCTGTCTGTTGTAGCTCCTCCCCCAACATGCACCCACCATCTGCACACCCCACCTCCCTTCCCCCCAACCCATACTTACCTCCAGAGCCTGGTACAATGATCTTCGTTGGGGCGGAAACACGTCTGCACTCTTCAAAGCCGACCGCAAACTGAAGAAATGCCAGTAAGCTGTATAATGGCATCAATGGGGGGGGTTCCAACTTAGGTAGATATCTTGGCCATTTTTGTGAATTTTGGCTCCAGATTTTCAACATAGGGTTCTTGGAGCCCCACCTCATGAACTCAGTCACTGTCATGTCATTATTCGGCCCCGAAAGGTGATTTCACTGTCACTGTGCAGAATCACCTTTTGGGACTGATTAATGAAATGACAGTGTCACTGTTCATGAGGTGGGCTCCCAAAATGCCTATATTGAAAATTTGGTGAAAGAATTCCAGAAAATTACTGTGTCATGAGCGTGCGTTATGCAGTTTCCATGCACGCTCGTAACTTCGAGAATTTTTAATATTTTCACTCCAGATTTTCAACATTGCCATTTCTTCACACCTCCTTATGAATGGTACAGCTGTCATTTTTCACATCCTGCCAGAAATGTGTTTTCACACATCTGGCGCAGAATGGCGTGGTCACTGTGGGAAATCAACATTCAGGACAGATTAACAAAATCGCAGTGCCACTGTCCATGAGCAATGGTCCCAAATGCTTTAATGAGGTGGGGTAACAAGAAGTCCATGTTGAAAATTTGGAGTGCAAATAGCAACAACTGCCTCGGGGTGTTAGGGTTTCTAACCATAATGTCCCACCCTGTAGAGAGTGACAGGCTTCAGGGGTGTGCCTTTGGACTGTCGGCTGTAATGCTCATGCTATTCCACCCCACCCCCACTCTGCAGCCAGTGACAGGCATCAAGGTGTGTCTTGGACCCTTTGGCCCCAAAGTTCATCCCATTCTCCTATACTGCATGCATCTCAACATATTTCATTATGGAATGGGATGAGCTTAAAGCCTAACGACCCCAAGACACAACGCAACACTTGTCAGAATCTGCAGGGTAGGGTGAGGTGAAATGGCATCAGTGTTATAGCCGATGACCCAAAGACACACCTCAATGCCTGTCAGTCTCTGCAGGATGGGGTGGGGTTGACATCAGTCCCATACTTCACTGCCATTCCTATTATGCATCTCTCTGACTCCTGCACTACCAATGCCAATGCCAGCAAAGCAACATTCGGCATTGGCAAATGCTTGTTTGAAGTATGGGGACCTGTTTCTCAAACATGTGGCCTTATTTTCTCAAAAATAGGGCCTTTTGTTCAATAAGCATGAGGTCTTATTTTCTCAGATGGCCCTATTTTCAAAAGCATGGGGTCCTATTTTTTTAAAAAACATGTGGTCAGTTTAGCATTGGCCCTATTTTTTTTATATAGAAACAGAATTTGTCAGTAGAAAAGGACTGCTTGACTCATCCAATGTGCCCAGATGTTCCCTGCCTATTTTGTGTCCACAGACCCTAACTGGTATCTAATAGCACTCCCTGTTTATTTACTCTATTATACCTTTATATGTATGTTTTATACCATTATTTGTATGGGTGTATTTTCTCAAGCATGGGGCCTTATTCTATGAAATGTATAACCCTATTTTTTCAAGAATTTGCCACTATTTTCTTTAACATGAGGTCCCATTTACTCAAATATGGGACCCTATTCTCTTAAATATATGGCACTCTTTTTACGTTCGCTTGCGTACATGCGCAAGGAACATTTTGGGAGAGTAGCACACTTGGAGGTGTGCCTCTCCCATCCAATGCACTGCTCCCTTGAGCAGGCATGGAGATCCTGCACCAATGGGTGCAGGAGCTCAATGTGACAGCGTGTTCCTCTGCTTCAAAGAAATCACTGCTACCATACCGAGTGCCACAATCCCCACCGTCCTGGCGCTCCCCAGCGTCGTCCGCGCCCCCACAAAGCTTCGTGCCATGCTGAGGAGCCACGCCAGGCGTGGCAAATGTTGCCGGCAGGGGTGCCCAATCCCCGTCGGATCCACAACCCCAAGCCATCCTGCTGCCGCTGAGGCCCACCCAGCATGGCAAATATGCGTTTGTTTGCCGGACGGGCTGCCCAATCCCCGTCGGCTCCTCAACCCCCACACATCTTCTGCCATGCTGGGAGCCCACCCCAGAGTGGCAAATGTCCCCATCATCTTTTTTTTTTAAACCTGTAAAATAAAAACAGTCCCAGCGAGTCTCAGCCCCCTCCACAACCCGCACCCACCCACTGTGCACCCAGCCTCCCCACTCCCCATCACCCCAGCCACCTCTGGACTCTGGCGCGTGATCTTGGTGGACCGGGAACCGTCTGCACTCTTCAAAGCCGAGCCGCGAACTGAGGAAATGCGGTAAGCTATATAATGGGCTAGATAGGGGGTTTCAACTTTATTGCATATCTCAGTCATTTTTGGAATTTTTGCCAAATTTTCAACATGGGGTTTTGGGACCTTCTCATGAATGATGTCACTGTCATGGTTATTCAGGCCCAAAGGGTGATTTGCAGGCACTGCACGGTCACTGCGTGAAATCACCGCCGATATGAATAACACCATGTAGCAGTGACATCATCATGAGAAGGGTCCCAAAAACCCATGTTGAAAGTTTGCGAAAAATTCAAAATGACTGTTTTCTAGAGCTGCATTGCGCAGTTCCTATGCAGGCTCATAAGTTCACGAATTTTCAATATTTTCACTCCAGATTTTCAACATTGCCATTTTATCACACCTTCTTATGAGCTGTCATTTTTCAACTCTCACCCAAAATGTGTTTCCACCCATGTAGCGCGCAATGGCTCAGTCGGTGTGCGAAATCAATGTATGGAACACATTAAGAAAATCACAGTGACACTGTTCATGAGCACAGGTCTTAAAATGGCTATGTTGAAAATTTGGTGAAAAACTTCCTAAAAATGTTTAACGAGCGTGCGTTGAGCAGTTCCTACGCACGCTGGTACGTTTGCGAATTTTCAATAGTTTCACTCCAGATTTTCAAAATTGCCATTTTACCACACCTCCTCATGAGCAGTACAGCTGTCATTTTTCACATCCTGCCCAAAATATGTTTCTGCCCATGGAGCGCACAATGGCGCAGTTGGTGTGCGAACTCAATGCATGGGACACATTAACAAAATTACAGTGACACTGATCTTGAGCAGAGGTCTTAAAATGGCTGTGCTGAAAATTTGGTGAAAAATTCCTAAAAATGACTGTTTTATGAGTCTGCATTGCAGTTCTCATAGCCAAATGCGTTCTTGAATTTTCAATATTTTCACTCCAGATTTTCAACATTGCCATTTTACCACACCTCCTTATGAGCACTGCAGCTGTCATTTTCCACATCTTGCCCAAAACGTGTTTCCGCCCATGTAGCGCACAATGGCACAGTCGGTGTGTGAACTCAGTGTATGGGACACATTAAGAAAATCACAGTGTCACTGTTCATTAGCAGAGATCTTTAAATGGCTATGTTGAAAATTTGGTGAAAACATTCCTACAAATAACTGTTTTACAAGCGTGTGTTGTGCAGTTCCTACGCACGCTCGTAAGTTTTCGAATTTCCAATATTTTCACTCCAGATTTTCAACATTGCCATTTTACCCACCTCCTTATGAACAGTACAGCTGTCATTTTCACATCCTGCCCAAGCGTCTTTCCCCATGTAGTGCACAATGGGCGCGGTCGGTTATGGGAAATCAATGTATGGGACAAGTAAGAAAATCACAGTGACACTGTTCATTAGCAGAGGTTTTAAAATGGCAATGTTGAAAATTTGGTGAAAAATTCCAAAAATGACTGTTTCACGAGTGTGCGTTGCACAGTCCCCACATGCCTTTCGAAGGTTTGAATTTTCAATATTTCCACTCCAGATTTTCAACATTGGCATTTTACCACACTTCATTATGAGCAGTACAGCTGTCATTTTTCACATCCTGCCCAAAATGTGTTTCCGCCTATGTAGCGCACAATGGGGGTAACAAAAAGGTCATGCTGACAATTTATTGTGCAAATACCAGCAATCACACAGGGCATTAGGGTAAAGCACCATACATGCCAAACACCACTGCAAATGCCTGCAAGCGAACGTTCGGCATTGACAAATGCTTGTTTCAATCTGGGGCAGTATTTCTCAAGCATGTTCAATCTTGGGGCAGTCTTTTTCAAACATGTGTCCCTATTTTCTTTAAGATGGTACCCAGGTTTCACAAGAAAATGACCAATTAGTGATGAGTCACTGCCCTTGATGACCAACAGAGGAATTCTGTCTCTGCACCTGGAGTCACTACAAGTCAATGCTGTTCTGCTGCCCCAACCTTGATCTGTCCTACTGAGTCCTCCACAGCCAGCATCCTGCTCTTGCTCCATACCACCTGATGGATGAATGAGCTCAGTACTGCCTCTGCAGTATCAAACCAGTTCTGTCCCTCAGTGAGTAGTGATCAGTAGCCTAATCAGCATTTCACTGCTGCATAACTCCCAATCCACAGATGGTAAGCAACCAGTGGTAATGGCAGCATCCCCTCTCCAAAAACTGAGTGCATACTGATCTGCAATATAGCCTTCAGTTAGTCCTTTCTAGCCCAGGATCTGGATCCAAAAATTTAACCCAAATCCCACCCCCATGGAAGTCAGAAACATTCAACACTAGGTCCCTGTAACTTGTTATCCATTGTTCTATATATGGAACTTTAAACCAGTGTTTCATTCTCAGTTATCTTTTCCAGAAACAAATTTGAATTTGAGGTCATCAGGACATCCCCCATCTAAAGTTTTACAGTCTACTACCTTGCACTGTGACAGATTCCAATCTCAAATTTTTGATTCTCAAGCCAGGTCACTACTTGTACACTAAACGAGCTTCTCACCTAGGCTTACTAGGATAAATGTTTGTTATACTGCTGAATCTGGTTTTGATTTTCTTGCAAAAAGATAGCAGCTTTCATTTTTAGATTTCTTCCTATGTACTCACCCTGTCTATTGGCTTAAATACATAATCTTTGGGCTTAGGTATTATTTACAATAACTAACCATTCTGCTTTCTCTACACATATTCTCCACTGAAGTCATAGCAGCTGGTATGCCCTTTCTGCATTTCTTCCTTTTTAAAGTACTGCTTCCCTGCCTCACTATCTTCCTCTCTTAAGACAAATGTCACACTGAATGGGGTATGTCCGACTGCTCTACTAATGTTAGTGAAGTCTGTCATCATTAACCACACAGTGTGGCTTTGGCTAAACAACTGCAGGGTGTTTGTAATGGGATTGACCCAAATATTCAGCATTGAAAGGTTAATCATTAGTCCTTGACACTGCTGGGCTGTGTGTGTGTGCCAAGCAGTAGCAAGCTAGATTGTCAGTTTCACAGAAGAGGATAGGCAGATGACCTTTCCCTCGTAGTAGACTCCAAAAGGATAATACAAACATCACTGCAATTGTCAGAAAGGCTGAAAGATGCTTGAAATGGGAGGTCACACAACTACATGTAAAACAGTGTGTTGGCTGTTTCCGAACAGTTGGTTCCCTGCAGAAAACTAATTAAACAGCTAGTGCCCTACTGAGTATCTATCAGTACTATGGGAACTGTGGCACTTAAAAATGAAGGTTGTAGAAGCTTAAACATGGAGAGAACAGTCTTCATTCAGTAGCAGTTGTGTTTGTTATTGCTGTTGCCTACAAAAAATCTGACCACTGCAGCATGCTTATATACAAGCGTGTAAATGATCAAAGCACTGAATACACCTGTCAGCTCCTGAACAAGCCATTTTGTGTTTATGAACTGAGATCTCAACAAAAGAAAAATGCCCCACATCCTCAATACCCTATGAGAATATAGGCTGTAATGGGCTTTTTGCATGCTACTCATGTTTCCTAGAACATTTTGCCAGATACTGTGAAAAGAGTATACCCAATCCCTCTTTTCAGATCTAGGGGCCAAAGGGAAGGATAGGGGGCAGGCGGTGGGGGAACAGAAGGGAAGGATAGGGCATGTCTGTCAGTGAGGGCTGCAGTTTAGGAGGAGGGGATGGGAATAGCGGGTGTACAGGGTCAGAAGGGAGTACAAGAGAGATGGGGGAAAAGCAGGAGGGAGGTGGGAATGGGCAGACATTTGGACAGAAAGGAGGGAGGGCCCAGGGGCAGGGTGGTGATCTTGGGGATTTAATTGTGAAAGGTGTGAGATGGGGAGGGAAAGAGCCAAACTGTAAGAGGGTAGAATGAATGACAGGGATGGTAGCAGGGAGAGCAGGACCTTTTTTTTTAACTTCACCATATTTTATTGAGATATTTGTCCAGTATCATTACATGTAAATTCAAACTTAAAGAGTGAGACATTTTTCCTCAATTTAATACATATGTAATATCTGGTAATGAAATGATATCTGGTTTAAATGCATAGGATAACATATAAGACCCTTGCCAAATATTATCAGTCCAGAAGTGTTGGACTCCTACTAATCTTTGTCCTCACAAAGTCCGTAACTAGTCATAGGCCGGAAGATAATGGCTGTTGAGTAAGGCTAATGGGACCACCTACTTTCAATAAAGGAAGAACACACAGACAAAGGGACAAACATTGTGCATTACAAAACCAAATGAACACTGCATTGTGTGAAGGAAACTAGGCAGAAAAAAACAATAACTGCAACATTAACTTAGGTGTGTTAACTTCATACCCCCCCCCCGACTCCACTTCTGTACATATGACATCTTATAGTGATTAATCATTTAAATCCCACTGAGCCTCATGCCAAGGGTACCATGTTTCCAGGAATTTATCATGTTGTAGCCTCACTCAACAAGTGATTCCCTCCATCCTTTCCGGCTCCACCACCCTAGCCCTCCAATGCTTTACGGTAGGTGGATTAGGGGAAAGCCATTTGGAGGTGATGTATTTGAGTGCTGCTACTCGCAGGATCTGGCCCGGGTGTCTAATTCTACTAGGGCAGGTTAACAGAGCAGAAAACCCCAAGACCAGCTCAGAGAATGAAAAGGGGACAATAAGCCCTGTTAGGTTTTGAATTTCTGAGTGTGTAGATTGCCAGAATCCCAGCAGCCTGGGGCAAGCCCAAAATATATGGTGATGATTACCCCTGCCCCCCACATCCCCTCCAGCAGTGGTCAATGTGGGTAGAATTAAAATGTTTTATTGTTACTGGCATACGGAAAAATCTTACTAAAACTTTCCAATTAAATTGTCGCCAGGAAGGCGATGCCGTGACCTGCTAACCCAGCTGTAGTCTCTTGGACCACTGCTCTGGATCAATCTGTGTGCCATCTTCTGTTTCCTACTTCAGCTGCTGAGCCTCCAGTGGGGGGTTGCCGAATGCGTCAGTAACAAATAAAGCTCAGATAGATAGCAGAGAGTGCCCTTAAGAACTATCACATGATAAAAAAAAGGGTTTCAAGCATAGTGCACTCTCTCCTGATCTGGGAAAAATAGCTGATGAGAGAATAAAGTGACAGACCTCCAGGTACCTATAATGGTCGTTTCTTCTGAGTGAGTACTTGACTTGTAACTGAGCAAAAGAGAGGCAAGCATGGGCATTAGTACATTGGAGAGAAGTGGTCAATTTATGGCCTTCCTAGTGTGCATACCCAGAATGAAGCCAAGGGGGAAGAAAAGACCTTTCATGGCAGATGAGTGACAGGGGCCCTGTCACATTGGGTGTGTAGGTGATTTTCTGAAGCTGTAAGAGAATACGCAATGAATGTTTAGTCCACAGGTTTTGAATGCATATCCATATTTGTGGGGAAACTACACTGGTTGGAAGGGTCCATAAGGCTCATCCAGAGAGGTCTGTCTCCTCTATTAGGTACCAGCCTGAGCTGCTTCGTCATTTGGCCCAGGTGCGCAGATGGGTTCCTTGTGTGGCTAAGTAATAAAGCTGGAAATGAGGAAGAGCTAATCCTCCTGCACTTTGAGGAGCCTGAAGTAGCTCTTTTGCAAGGCGAGGACATGAACTGGATCAAGAAATTGTGGGATCTCCTTATGGAGGTTATCCCAGTATAATTTTGGTATGGGTTTAGGTGAAGTCTGAAATAAAAACAAAAGACAGGGCAGGACATTCATTTTAATGATTTGGACTGTGCCATATAGGATGAGGAGTATAACAGCTCATCTAGCAAAGTCCACCTGCACAGCTTGAAATAATTTGGTATAGTTACTGTTAAACAACAAGGAGATATCCACTGAGATGTGGATCCATAAACATCAAAAAGTGTTTTTTGGGGTCTAAGAGAAAAAGAAGATTTGTCAGAAAGTCTGAGAAGCAGAGCCACTTAAAATCAATGCCTCTGATTTCTCAAAGTTTATCTTATATCCTGCTAGTGAGCCAAAATCCTGCAAAGACCATTGAAGGTGGGGAAGAGAGGACGGGGAGTCTACCAAGAAGCAAAGAGAGTCATCCGCATAGACAGACAATTTCTGTTTGACTCCTCCCACCATCACCCCCTATAGTAGGTTCTGGCAGGTCCCCTAGCAGACCTGTTTAACACCTCTCTGGAGTCTGTAATCATGCTTCAGGACTGGAGAATGTTGCATGTGGTGCTTCTTCATAAAAGTGGGCCAAAGGACAAACCTAGGAACTACAGACCAGTCAGCCTGACGTCAATAGTCTACCTGAACTTCAGCAAGACCATGGTTTTGATGCCCCATAGGAGACTGGTCAGGGTGCTGGAGGACCTAAGGGTGGGGGCAAAGTTTGTGGGATGGGTCAGAAGCTGGTTTTAATATAGGTGCCAAAGGTGGTAGTCAGGTGATAGTCAGGAGAGAATTCTCAGAAGTGAGGCCTGTGAGCAGTGGAGTCCTATAGGGTTCAGTACTCAGTCTGGTGTTAACATAGAGGAAAGGGAGTGGGGGGAGAAAATTGTTTACCCAGGAAAGGCACACTAAGCTGGAGCTTGTTTCGAGGTGCGACCTTGGAGCACAAGGAAGTTAAGTGACTTGCTCAGGGTCACACAGTATGCAAGTGCGGGCTGATAGGATTCAACCCAGGTCTCCAGGTTTTCAGTTCAGTGCCCTTAACCACTACACTATACGTTAACATAGAAACATAGACTCTGCTGGTAGAAAAAGGCCCCATGGCACATCATGACTGCCCATTTTTACCTTACTTATGCTGAATGAGAAAGCCCTAGTGGCTCAGAGGTAAACTGGATATGTTTTGGCGGGGAGCTCTCTCACCTAGATTTTTAGGTGGGGGACCTGTCAGATGGCAGTCATTTGGGAAAGACGGCTGAGGTGGAGGAACTGACATACAACAATTTTGTGAGAAGTGGTGAAACTGAGTCACTGTGTGCTTGGGACTTCCACCCATAACTCCGTGAAGGCCCCAAGAATCAGTACATCATCTTCATAAGTGACATCATGGATGGGATCAAGGGTAACATCTGCCTGTTCATGGACAACACCAACCTCTATGGGAGAGTGAATACAGAGGAGGGAAATCAGGAAATCATGGAGGACCTGGTTAGGCAAGAAAAGTGATCTGGCATTTGGCAGCTGGGGTTCAACACTAAAAAGTCCAAAGTTATGCACTTGGAGGTGAAGAATCCAGGGACCAAATACTGGTTTGGCGGAGTGCAGGTAACCAGGTCAGAGAAAGAAAAGGATCTGGGAGTAATAACCACAAGTGACCTGAAACACTCTGCACTCTGCAAGAGACCAACAGCCAAAGTTAATGGGATACTGGGCTGCATAGCTAGGGGAATTACCACCAGAAAAGTGAAGGTCATTCTGCTGCTGTACAGGACAATCAATAACATCATATCTGGAGTAGTGTGCAGTTTTGGTGACCCTATCTAAGAAGGAGATCAACTTGCTGGACACAGTCCAGAGAAGGGTAACCAAGATGACCCAGGGCCAGCATGGTAACACCTATGAGGAGAGGCTCTGGGAGCTCAACATGTACTCTTCTGAAGAAAGATAGAAGATAGACATGATTGAGACCTTCAAGTATCTTAAGGGTGTCAACAGGGGGGAGCACTGGGAGCCTTTTCAGCCTTAGAGGGGAACAAAACCACTAGGGGGTACAGCCTACTGCTGGTGTGGGGAAGGGTTTAGGAGGGACATGAGGAAGCACCTTTGCATTGAGAGGGTGGTAGCCAAGTGGAATGAACTGCCACATGAGGTGGTAACCCTAAAAATGGTGCAGAGCTTCAAGGGGGGTTGTGATGGGGTAAGGGGGAAAGTTAAGGATAGAAGGGGGAGAGTTAGGGAGGCACGGACAAGTTGAGGGAGGTCAACAGAGAAGGGGGAGAGGGCAGTTCCTTTGTAAATACATAGGGAACTGCACAATCAAGCAGACTAGATAGACCATAAGGCTTTTATCTACTGGCATATTTGAATGTTTGTATGTTCCGATCTTTGCTGTCTGATATAGTAAACACATCCTGCAACTGTAAATGATAAATATGTATTACTAAATAAGAAACCTTGGCAATTGGTATTAATTGTATATACTTGTACTGTACAGTGACTGTAAACTCTTGTGCAGAATCCTATGAGACAGTACAGTAGGTATGTTATGCATACTAAGTTCATATACATCATTTACATCATTGTTATAGTAACATTCAATTTCAAAATCTTAACTAGAATATTTTTATATCAAAGAAAATGTGCTCCTTTAGGGGCAATCACATAGCTAAGCAGTGATGTCATGCATGTGAACGATTTCAACAATGTTCAGCGCTGGTTTTACTCACATCAGCTTTTCCTAAATGCCAAGAAGACTGTCTCCAAGACCTTTGGTGCTAGGCAGAGACTTTCAAGGTTCCCTTCCCTACTTACTTTCCACATCCTCAATGGGACTGTCCTTGAGGACACCTCCTCATTCAGATATCTGGGGGTTTGGCTTGACCAACACCTCACCTTCTCTGGTCACATGGACACCATCCTTAAAAAGCTGTGCCCCAAGTTAGGTGCACTATTTAGGAACCGGAACTGACTCCCTGTCCCAGCTAGGCATGAACTTGTCCAGAAGATGATCCTCCCCATCTTTGACTACTGCGACGTAGTCTACAGTGCCATGCCTAAGACCTCCCTAGCCAGATTGGACACCCTCTTTAACTCCTTCTGCTGCTTCGCACTCGACGCTCCTACCCTCACTCATCACTGTCAACTTTACCACACTTTGGCTTTACCATCTCTTGATAACAGACGTCTCCTCCACTGTGATAAATTCATCTCCAAAATTCTGGTTTGGCTCCCTCCCTACTTATCACAACTCTTCCCTAACAATCCCCCCACCATCCACCCATTCACTTAGGTCCTCAGTTTCCTGTACTTTAAGTGTCCTGTGCCGTACAACTACTGTCGGCCAAGCAGCCTTCTCGTACCACTTCCCTAAACTGTGGAATCCCCCCTTCAATTCGCCTTTCTGCTTCCCCTTCTTCTATCTCCTCAGCCTTACACAATTACTTATCTGCGAACTGCTATTGCAACTGAGCAGACCATGTTGCATCTAAATGGACTGTAACAGTTATCCTATTATCACACTTGTGGACCTTCTGTTCACTATGATGTAATGGAATATACATGCCTCTTACTGCTTGTTAATTGTTCTCTACTTGGTAATGTACCCTATGCATAATTGCCACTATATACTGTTTTGTTGTTTGCCTATGACTTATTAGTATGTCTCCCAATTCCCATATATTGGCAATGTACACTGTTGTGTTGATTAGGTTTTATTGTATGCCTTCCAACTCCCCCACCCTCCAGGACGCACCATGAGATGAGCAACTTGTTGTTCAGTCTGCCCTTCCTGGTGAAACACTTAAATAAATAAATAAATTAAATAAATAAATAGATGTGTCTGTGTAGTCTGTTCATTGCCAAAAAGAACTTACAAAACAGAAATTGTATGGGAGAGGGTCAAAATTGGGAACATCATGATGGAAGCCATCATAGGGAGAAAACATGTTACTGAGATATGAACAGATGTTCTTATAAGTGGGTTATTCTCATAGCAGAAGTTTTTATATAGTAAATGTGTGCACTGTAACACACCTCTCCAAACTTTATCTATAGTACCACCAAAAGGTTCAGCAACAGTATCTGTTGAAGGGAACATTAGCTTTGTTTTTCACTTTTGTTGTAATAAAGTAGACATTTGGGCATGTGTGAAGTCATATACCCTGGAATCTATTGTTCTGCATGTTTGGTTTTGAAATAGTCTTTCTTCCTTATTTAAGGTCCTTTAGTAATACCACTTTTAGGTTCACCCTGCATGTATGCACAAGTGAACATCTTGATATGAGAGTGCCTTACCGTGTGGCACTGTTAGTCGAATGCAGAGTGGTTTGGTAGGGGTGCGTCAGTGGCGCACCAATCATCAGTCAGACTTATAATGACAGAGCTTTGGCTTGCTGGCTGGAAACAATCATCTACTTCAAAAGGAAAAGATGACCCAATCATGGGTCAGCTATTCCCTTTGATCTATGCTGCCCAGCAAGTTCATCTGCCTGCTTAGGAATGTTAAACATCCTGAGCCCTTTTCTAGAGAAGCTCATTATCACATTTTCCCCATCTCCAGCTAGTGGTCTGCATCATTCAGTCACGAAAGGAAGTTTGTAAAACCGTAGCCCCAGAGTTAAACTGCAGAATTTATCACAAGCTTGAGAAAACAAGATTTCACCAGCGGAGAGATACAGCTGGAATACTTAACATAGTTTTGTTAAGTGTCTAAATGGTAGCAAATTATGTTGCTTGCCAGCCAAGTATGCTGAAGATGAGAGAGAGAGAGAGAGAGAGAGAGAGAGAGCAGAGTGTGTGAAATCAAGTATGCAGTTCAATGGGGTTTTGAAGTTAGTGGCATAACTTGGCCATTTTTGAATATTTTTGCCCCAAATTTTCAACATACCTTTTTTGGGACCCCACTTCATGAACAATTGCAGTGAAATTACACAACTCTGTCCCAAAAGGTAGTTATGAGCCTACGATGAAATTTGCAAATGCAGCCTCATAACTTTGGTAATTTTCAATATTTTGACCCAAAATTTTCAACATAGCCATTTCTTTACAGCACCTCATGAATGTGACAGCAGACATTTTTCAAATCCTGGCTACAATGTGGTTTTGAGTCCCGAAAGGCGATTTCGCAGTCTCTGTGCAAAATTGCCTTTCTGACAGGAGATGAACATTTTCTCTGCACCTGTTTATGAAGTGCGGTCAAAAGAAGGCTATGTTGATAATTTGGGGCAAAAATATTAAAAAACACAAAGTTATGAGCCTATGAGCCTACACTGAAATTTACAACACAGGCTTCTAATTTTGCTAATTTTCAATATTTTGACCCCAGATTTTCAACATAGCCATTTCTTCACATCACCTTATGAATGTGACAGCTGTCATTTTTCAAATCCTGGTCAAAATGTTTTTTTAGTGTTCTGAGAGGTGATTTTGCAGTCCCTGCATGAAATCACTTTTTTGGCAAGAGTTGAACATTTTCTCAGCACTTGTTCATGAGGCGGAGTCGTAAGAAGCCTATGCTGAAAATGTGGGGTGAAAATATTAAAAAGCAACAAAGTTATCAGCCTAAGTTGAAATTTATGAATACAGGCTCATAACTTTGGTCATTTTCAAAACTCTGACCCAAATTTTCAACATACATACAGTAGCCATTTCTTCACAGCACCTCATGAATGTGACAGCTGTAATTTTTCAAATCCTGGCCAAAATGTGTTTTTGCACTTGTGGCACAAAATCACCTTTTGGGCAGGATTTGAATATGTTCTCCACCCTTGTCATTGAGGTGGGTGGATAAGAAGGCTGTGTGGGATCATTAAAAGGCCATGTTGAATATGTGGGGTAAAAATATGATAAAACAACAAAATTATGCATCTACATTGCAGTTTTTCAATGCATGCTCATAACTGTGGTAATTTTCAATATTTTGACCCCAACTTTTACACATAGCCATTTTTTGACACCACCTCATGAATGAGATAGCTGTCATTTCTCAAATCCTACCCAAAGTGTATTTTAACACTTGTGGCACAAAATGATGTTTCAGCCATTTGTTTATAAATGACACCTGTCGCCAGCCCAGTGGCACTGAGGGTTGAGGCACTGGATGCCACACCTCGCACCATGCTGGTAACCTGTTTTCTCAGTGCAAGTGGGTTGCCTGGGGTTGGCTGGGGAGGAGAAGGACTGAGCATCCCCAGGACAGTTCTCCTCCTCTGGGGAGGGTGGGTTGCAGCAGTCAGTGTTAGCCTGGCCCCTAGCGGAGACTAGGGGCTGGCACACTGATGCTGATAGAAGAGGGGCAGAGGTGGGGCAGACTCCAGGCATGCAGCATACAGGAGCATGCATGGCACCACCATTGGAATCCTTGTACATCCCCCGCTGCAAGGGAGAAAAAGGGAAAACTGCCAGAGGCTGGGAACCTCCACAAAGGAGACCCACAGGAGGGTGGTAGGGGACCCTGCAGGGGAAGGAAACAACTCCTGGTGGGGGACTCCATTGTTAGGAAGGTAGAACTGGGGGAGGAAGGGGAGAGGGAGGTAAGGTGCCTGCCTGGCACCATGGCTTGGAGGGACAGGGAGCGAATCCTCAGGATTGCTGGAGCAGCTGCACAGGGGAGGGAGCTGGATGTCATTGTCCACCTAGGGACAAATGACCTGGCTAAGAAAGGATTAGAGAAGTGCTAGGTTTGTGGAATTGGAGAGGGGCTTAGTCAAGTAGCACGCACAGTAACCTTCTCGGAGGTGCTGCCCATCTATGGCATAGGAGAGGCTAGGGTGTTCTGCACCATGGGATTCAATCAGTGGTTGAAAAACTGGTGTGGAGCTCAGGGATTTGGCTTCATTGGGGACTGGGGGTCCACCTGGAGTGATGCAAGCCTATACTGGCATGATGGGCTGCATCTGTCCAGGAGGGGAACCAGGATCCTAGGTGATAGGTTTAAATGCTTCATTGGCAAGCATTTAAACTAGCCAAGGGGGAGGCACTGGAAAGGAGCAGGGAAATCCTAGCCCCCCCCCCAAAAAAATCATGGTAGTAAGTGTGGCAAACACCAACATAGAGGTGTTGATAGGGAGAAGGACAGGGGTAAATGGAGAAAGTGACAAAGGCAAGAAGGACAGGGTTGGGGCAAAAGGGAGTAAGGCCATCAGGAAATGGAGGGTAATGAGTACCAATGCCCTCAGTCTGGGCAACAAGCTCCCTGAGCTGGTGGCCTTGTTGGAAGAGGGATGCCTGGATATCGTAGCAGTCACAGAAACATGGTATATAGAGAACCATGACTGGGATGTTAACATACCAGGGTACATAACCTACAGGAGAGACAGGCAGGGGAGAAGAAGGGGAGGAGTAGATCTCTATGTAAAGGAAGGGATAAAAGCAACTGAACAAAGAGTAAACAGGGAGGAGAGGAGGCACAGTGGGTCACCTTGGAGACTGGAAGAGAGCACACAATCCGCACAGGTGTTGTGTACAGACCCCATGCCAGGGGAGGGAATGGACAAGGATATGATAGAAGGCATTCTTAGAATGGCAGAGAAAGGGAGATACTGTTGATGGGAGATCTGAATATGCCAGATGTTAACTGGAGCACATTTGCTGCAGCCACATCCAAGAGCAGGGCCATTCTTGATGCCCTACAGGTGGCAGGCCTCAGACAACTAGTTTCAGAACCCACTCATGAGGGAGCAATCTTAGACCTCGTACTCTCAAACGGGGTCAGTGAGAGGATCTCAGATCTAAAAGTGGGTTGCCATCTGGGGACAAGTGACCATCAAACAGTGTGGTTCAGGTTAAACTCAGCTACAGAGTCAAGCCATACAAAAGTCAGGGTAATGGACTTTAGGAGGGCTGACTTTGGCAAGATGGGAGAGTGCTTCAGAAAAGCACTAGCAAACAGGCTAGAAGGAGGTGTGGAGCAACAATGGGAAATCATCAAAACTGCCATCACAGAGGCAACAAGCCTTTGTGTGAAGCAAATAAACAAATCAAAACAAAAAAAAAACACTATGGTTCTCAAAAGAGGGGGCTGTGAAAGTCAGGAAGAAAAAGATAGCATTCCGGAAGTATAAGGAAACACAGAAGGAGTAGGACAGAGAGCTGTACCAATTAAGGCAGAAGGAAGCAGAGAGGGAAGTCAGAATAGCAAAGGCCCAAACTGAGGAAAAGATAGCCAACTCAGTTAAGAAGGGAGATAAAACCCTTTATAGGTACATCAGCGAGCGTAGAAAAACAAAGGAAGGGATAGTGAGGCTGAACAGAATGAATGGTGGGTGGGCAGAGGGGGACAGTGAAAAAGCAGGGATACTGAACAAATATTTCTGCTCAGTATTCACAAAGAGGAAGTGCCTAATCCAATTAACAGAAGCACTCTTGATAGAGAGTCGATCCAGTCCTTTCACAGAAGAAAGGGTTCTGCAAGAACTCCTAAAACTGAAGGTGGACAAAGCAATGGGTCCTGATGGAATTCACCCCAGAATTCTAAAAGAATTAAGGAGGAACTAGTGAAACCACTGGCTACTCTTTTTAATAAATTATGGGAGTATGGTGTGGTACCCGAGGACTGGAGGAAGGCGGATGTGATTCCCTTCACAAAGTGGGATTAAGACAGAGGCAGGAAACTACAGACCTGTCAGTCTGACCTCTGTGGTAGGGAAAGTGATGGAGTCACTTCTGAAGGAAAAATAGTTGAGTACCTAGAGGTCAGTGGGGCACAGGACCCAAGGCAGCATGGGTTCCTGACGGGAAGGTCATGTCAGGCAGATCTAATAGATTTCTTTGACTGGGTGACAAAGTAGTAGACCAGGGAGGGGCTGTGGACATGGCCTACCTAGACTTTGCAAGGCATTTGACACAGTCCCACACAAAGATTAATAGTCAAATTAACCAGCCTGGGGTGGGTCCCAGGGTGGTAGCCTAGGTAAAACATTGGCTGCATAACAGGACACAGAAGGTAATTGTAAATGGAGTCCACTCTGAAGAAAGAGGGGTTACTAGTGGGGTACCACAGGGTTCAGTATTGGGTCCAGTCCTTTTTAATGTCTTCATCAGTGACATTGCAAAGGGACTGGAAAGAAAAGTATGCCTTTTTGCAGATGACACAAAAATCTGCAACAGGGTTGATACACAAGGAGGCGTGGAAAGGATGAAAAGGGACTTGGCAAGGTTGGAGGAATGGTCAGAAGTATGGCAGCTAGGATTCAATGCAAAGTGCAAATAATGCACCTGGGAAACAAGAACCCAGGGGAAGAATACACAATGGGTGGGGAGGTAGTAACAACAACAAAAAAGGAAAGGGACCTGGGGGTAATCATATCAGATGACCTTAAGGTTAGCAAGCAATGTGAGAAGGCAGTAGGAAGGACTGGGGGTATACTGGGATGTATAGGGAGAGGCATCTGCAGCAGAAAACAGGAAGTTGTTATTCCTCTGTACAGACAGTTGGTGTGACCCCATCTGGAGTACTGTGTCCAGTTCTGGAGACCCCATCTCCGCAAGGACATAGACAGGATAGAGGCAGTCCAGAGGAGTGCAACTAAAATGGTGCAGGGTCTGCAAGAGAAGCCATATGAGGAGATACTAAAGGAGCTTAATATATATACCCTTGAGGAAAGAAGGGAGAGGGGGGACATGATAGAAACTTTTAAGTACCTCAGTGGAATCAACAAAGTCCAAGAGGGTAGCATCTTTCAGAAAAAGAGATGTGCAAGAACAAGGGGACACAATTTAAAGATAGAAGGGGCGCGGTTCAGGGGCAATGTGAGGAAGTATTATTTCACAGAGAGGGTAGTGGATGCATGGAACAGCCTTCCTGAGGAGGTTGTGTGGTCTAAAACTGTGGGAGAATTCAAGAATGCATGGGACAGACATAAGGCAATTCTTGTGGGGGGGGGGGTAGGAAGAAATAGGCTGTTGGTTAACTAGGATCTGCGGCCTATCCTGTAGGTAGGGAATTGGGCAGACTAGATGGGCCAAGCGGTCCTTATCTGCCATCAAAGTCTATGTTTCTATGTAAGTCTATGGATGATGGGGGCACTTGCAGGTCCTGCCCCTGGCTAGTCGGACTAGCAGACTGGATCCATGCCTGAGGTGGTGGTGAGCACTCCCCCAGCTGACCCTGCCAGGGGGGTAAGCCCTGGGAGTCATAGCTGGTGCCAGTGGATGTTGGAGGACAGGGCTGGAGAGCCACCTGAATGAGGGCTACCGAGGAAGAAGAAACAGTCTAAATAATAAATAAATGACACCTGTCATGCTCAGAAGGAGTGGTCATTAAAAGTGTTGAAAATTTGGGGTACAAATGGGAAAAACCAACTAAGCTATGAGGAAACAAATTGTCCCAACATTTACTCATAGCTTTATTTTTTTCAGATTTGGGCCCCTAATGTTCAGCATACCCCTTGTGTTACCCCAACTCTTAAACATGGCATGTGTCATTCTTTCAAATCACCTCCAAAACGTCTTGCCACAGTTGTACAGTGAAATCACCTTTTGGATGGGATTTAAAAAATTCCACCTGTCTTGATCATAACGTCAAGTCATAAAAATATTGTTGGATAGTTGGGATCAAAATGTGGGAGCCCATTTAAAAGTATTATAAATATTGCCTCTCAGCTGCCCTATCCTGGGTACTTACAGTCTAACAATGTGACAAAGCAGGACACCACTGAAAATGAGATCTTGCAACTCATCTGCTGTATCCTGGGTAAATATATAGTAAAAATGTGTACAAGCAAGAACCAGTAATATTTGCAAGTCAAAGGTTCAGCGTGTATGTGCAGATACAAGTACTGAAACAGGGTTGTAGCTGCAACAGGCATTATGAACATTTTTTCTGACAATATTTTTTGGCTTTGTGGGTCATTATTTGTAAACCATTGTTAAAGATTAATACTCTGGGAATGAGTGAGAACTGAAACACAAGCATCTCCTCTACCAGGACTGCTCAGAGATGTTACTTAGCTTCAGCATAAGGCCTTCTATACCAGTGGCGAACATCCAGCATTGACAAATGCTTGTTTCTTTTTGCCAAATATTCAGTTTCTAATTATTGATGGATTCTGAAAGCCAGTGACATCAGTTAAGCAGACACCTAGTGTAAAGCTTTCTACGCAGGGCTTCCACTAAACTAATATCATGGGGTTACAGGCCTGATAAGTAATTACAAAATAAATCTTGGATCAGAAAAAAAGGCAGCATTAACAGATGATCATAAATTAGTAGCAGGCAATACACTAAGGAGGAGATTAATAACCAGTGGGCCAGCAGGGCAGGCTAGATGGTCTTTTCCTGGAGTGCAGTGGATTTTATAAAGCCTGTATACAGATACAATTTTCTATTGTACCTCTTTGCACATAAACCAAATTGCCCTATGTCCAGTTTTCAAAACTCTGACTTAGTCATGTCCGGTTTGTAAAGTTCAGATGTATATGTGTCTGCCCATAATTAAATGTAACCTAGACTATCATTTACCCGACATTGATAGCTAAGGTTACCTGCTACTGGGGTGGATTCATTTTCACTTGCCTTCCACCAGCACGGACACCAGCACCACCCTCCCCTAGTTTCAGTCATTTCTCCCTGTTTCTTAAATTGTCTCTCCTTACTGTTTAAATGTTGTTTTGGCCATTCCACAAATTACTGTATGGTAATTTACCATTTGGCAATTTATTCTTTAAGTGTTCTTAAATTGTATGTTTTGATTTATTTCAATTGTATAATATTATTTTATACATTGTACTTTCTATGTTCTCTTCTCCTCTCTTCCTCCTCCCCCAGGACACATCTGGAAATGAGCCGATACCAGGTCAGTATGACTTTCCTGGTGAAAAAGAAAGAAAGAAAGAAAGAAAGAAAGAAAGAAAGAAAGAAAGAAATTTTGTACAAACTACCAAAACACAGATGGAAATGCTGAAAGTAAGTCCAGATTTTGAAAATAGATCCAGCAAGACAGAACATTGTTTCAGCGTATCAAGGCAGTCTCTGATGTTAATGTAACTAGGAGTTGTGTCCATTTTAACTAGGAGTTGTGTCCCTTTTTATGACTTTTGAAAATTCCACCTGACGTAACTAGAAATTTTGCCCATTTTATGATTTTTGGAAAAATACGAGCCTTGGTCTTTTTTAGCCTTTATTTTTCACTGTTTCTGTGTTTTTAAATAGGGCTATTTAAAAACAAACAAGCATTTGTCAATGCCAAATGTTGTCGTGCTGGCATTGGCATTAGCAGTGGCAGAGCTAGAGATGCATAACAGGAATGGCAGTGAAGTATTGAAATGACGCCAACCCCACCCGCACCCTGCAGAGAGCGACAGGCATTGGGGTGAGCCTTTGGGTCATCAGCTATAATGCTCATGCCATTGTACCTCACCCTACCCTGTAGACACTGACAAGTGTCATGGTGTGTTTTGTGGTCTTTGTGCATTATACTTACCTCATTCCATAAGGAAATATGCTGATGTGGGTGCAGTATAGGAATGTGGGGTGAAGTTTGTGGCCGAACAGTGCAAGACACACCATGATGCCTGTCAGTGGCTGCAGGGTGGGTGTGGGGGGTGGAATGGCGTGAGCATTACATCCGATGATCCCAAGTCACAGCCCTGATGCCTGTCAGACCATACCAGGTGGGGTGCTACAGCTGGAAACCCTAACACTGTAGGCGTGTAATGGTAGTTTCACTCTACATTTTCAACATGGGCTGCTTGTCAGGCCACCTCATGAAAAGCGGCACAATCACTTTTTGTTAGCTGAAAGGTGGTTTTGCACAGCAGCTGTGACATTTGGTGACAGAGGCAGGATGTGGAGAATGACAACTGTATTGTTCAGAAGGAGGCGTAAAAAATGGCAACATTGAAAATCTGGAGTGGCAATATGAAATATTGGTGAAGCAATGAACATGCATACAAACTGCGCAGCAGACGTCCACAACCCAATTATTTGTGGGAGTTTTTTAGACACATTTTCAACATAGGTATTTTAGGACCTCCCCTCATGAACAGTGGCATTGTGATTTTGTTAATGTGTCCCAAAAGGTGATTTCCCACAGTGAGCACGCCATTGTGCGCCACAGTTGCAGGAATGCGTTTTGGGCAAGTTGTGAAAAATGGCAGCTGTACTGTTGATAAGGAGGTATGCACAAATGCCAGTGGTGAAAATCTGGCATGAAAATATTGCAAAGGTATGAAGTTACAAGGCTGCATGGAAACTGTACAATGCACGCTTGCAGCACAGTCATTTTATGGACTTTTGGCTCCAAATTTTCAACATAGGCATTTTAGGACCTCTGCTCATGAACAGTGTCATCATCATTTCCTCAAACTGCCCCGAAAACTGATTTAACACAGCGACTGTGCGGTCTCGCATGGGCGATGAAAACACATTCAGCCAGGATAAGTAAAATGACAGCTGTACTGTTCATAAGGAGGTGTGGAAAAATGACAATTTTGAACATGTGAAGTGAAAATATGACAAATGCACAAAGTCATGAGCGTGCATGCAAACTGTGCAATGCACGCTCATAAAACACTAATTTTATGGACTTTCGTCCCCAAATTTTCAACATAGGCATTTTAGGACCTCTGCTAATGAACAGTGTCACTGTCATTTTCATAATGTATCTCAAACACGGACTTTCTACCGTGACTGCGCTATTCTGCGCCGGAACCTCAAAAACACATTTTGGTCAGGATGCAAAAAATGACAGCAGGCTGATTGGGGAATGAGGGATGCACCTACTGATGCGTGCCCTGCATTTGCCCAACAGCGACCGCTCCTCCAAATCTCCACTGCCATAAGATGCTGGCTGCACAAGCACGCCAACATAAAAAGACATACAAGACAGTATAATGGGGGTAATAACCAGGCTTCACACATGGCCATAATTCTAATAATATTAAAACATGAAAAAAAAAAACATTTGTCAATGCCAAATGTTTTCTTGCTGGCATTTGCATTGGAAATGCAGGAGTTAGACAGATGTAGAATAGGAATGACAGTGAAGTATTGAAGTGATGCCAACCCCACCTCACCCTGCTGTGATGGACAGGCATTGGGGTGTGCCTTTGGGTCATCGCCCATAACGTTCATGCCATTTCACCTCACCCTACCCTGCAGACACCGACAAGTGTTGAGGTGTGCCTTGGGGTGTTTGGGCTTTACACTCACTCCATTCCATAAGGAGATATGCTGAAATGGGTGCAGTATAGGAGAATGGGGTAAACTTTGGGGCTGAAGAGTCCAAGATACACCTCGATGCCTGTTACTGGCTGCAGGGTGGGGGTGGGGGTGGAATAGCATGAGCATTACTGTCGACAATCCCAAGTCACTCCCCTGATGCCTGTCAGTCCCTACAGGGTAGGGCGTTATGGCTGGAAACCCTAATGCCCTGGGTGTTTCTTGGTATTGTCACTCCAAGATTTCAACATGGGCTTTTTGTGACCCCAACGCATGAACAGTGACACTATCAGTTCATTAGCTGAAAGGTGATTTTGCACAGTGACTGTGCTATTTTGCGCAACAGGTGCAAAAAACACATTTCAAACAGGTTGTGAAAAATGACAGTTGTACTGTTCATGAGGAGGTGTAAAAAAATGGCAATGTTGAAAATCTGAAGCGAGAATATAAAAAAATTGGTGAAGTCATGAGCGTACGTAGAAACTATGCAATGCACACCCATAATGCAATTATTTTGAGGATTTTTCACACCTGATTTTCAACATAGGCATTTTGAGACCTACACTTATGAACAGTGGCACTGTGATTTTCTTAATCTGTCCCGAACATTGATTTTGCACAGCGACCGTGCCCATTGTGTGCCAAAGGTGTGAAAACATGTTTTGGGCAGGATGTGAAAAATGACAGCTGTACTGTTCATAAGGCGTTGTGCAAAAATGACAATGTTGAAAATGTTGAGTAAAAATATAAAAAAATTGGTGAAGTTATGAGTGTGCGTAAAAATTGCGCAACGCACGCTGATAACGCAGTCATCTTTGGGAATTTGCTCACCAAATTTGCAACCTGGGCTTTTTGGGACCTCTCCTTATGAACACTGTCACTGTGATTTTCTTACTCTGTCCCAAACGTTGATTTCGCACAGCAACCATGCCACTGTGCACCAGATGTGCGAAAACACATTTCAGTCAGGATGTGAAAAATGACAGCTGTACTGTTCATAAGGAAATGTGTATTGAGCTGGTAACTAGTTTTAGACTGATATCCCTACTAAATCAGGATATTAAAATTCTAGCTAAGATCATAGCCTATCATATCAGTCTAGTGATGCCGCATCTTATAGGCCCGGAACAAGTTGGGTTGATGAGGGGACGCTCGTCAGTGGATCATCTCTGAACTTTGTCCCATGTCCTCTCCGTGTCCAGGGATGCATCCTTCCCTGCAGCCCTGGCTTCCCTGGATGTGGATAAGGCTTTCAGCAGAGTCAACTGGCATTTCCTTTTCAGAACTCTGGCTGCCTTTGGCTTCCCCCAGAATTCCAACAATAAATACGTGTCTTTTACAATTGTTCCACTGCCCGTATTTATTGTAACAGCGAATTCTCATCAATGTTTCCCCTTCAGGCCAACACCAGGCAAGGTTGTCCCCTTTCCCCCCTACTTTTCAATTTGTACCTAGAGCCCCTGATTCATAGATTAATGGACTGCCCATCAATACAAGGTTTCACTATAGGGCAACAGGAGATCAAGGTCTCCGCTTATGCGGATGATTTGTTACTCCAAATTTCAAACCCCACTATGTCTCCCCCCCCATGTTAAGCATAATTGAAGAGTTCAGTTTCCTGTCTAACTATAAACCGAATCTCGACAAGACAGCAGTCTTCTCGCTGAACCACAAGGCCCAAAACCCCGCAATAAAGACCCTGGGCCTCACATGGGCCCTTAAGACTCTCAGATACTTGGGGATTGATCTCTCCAGGAGTGAATCTGGTCTCAAGAAGTTGAACCTAGAACATACCCTCTAAATTATCTTGCAGGACATGAAGCGATTGTCCCTTCTACCCCTCACTTTGTGGGGTAGAATTAATTTGGTAAAGATGAATAATTTTCCCAGGCTTTTATATCCTCTCAACCTACTAAATGTCTGGCTACCCCTTCATTGGTTTAAAAAGGTGCACAGCCATATAACTTGATTTTGTCTGGGTGGGTAAACACCCACGTCTAGCATGCCATAAATTGGCTGCCCCTGAAAGCCGGGAAGGGGGGCTAAGACTTCCCAACTTAAGCCTATGTTATTGGGCAAGTCAAGCCAGCAAATACCTTATGGACAGTCTCAGAAATGCCTCAGGAATCGCAGCCTTATTTCTCTCTTTGGCTTTGTATAGAGCGAGATCAAATATGCTCGCATGGCCTCTCCCCAATTACCCTTTTCCATATACCGTATAAATCTCTTCCTCATCCTCTATGTGCTTCTCTAATAGGTATCTCTGTCAGAGCCCACTCCCGGCTTTGTTCCTTTCTGAAGTACAGTAATGTTCAGAACACTACCCAAACTGTTTTGGGTAATCCCAATTTCAAAATTGATGGAAAGATCATTCCTCAATCTTAGCTACCCCAACTATATTCCTCCCCATCACACGTTTCATGAATGAAGAAGGTGCCTGGCTCACTTCTCCAGAGATGATTTACAAATTGGATATTAACCGCACTTCAATTTTCAAAATTTACCAACTGAGACACCTTTTGGTAAGGTTTTTTGGCTCTGAAATCCCTCAGCCTCCCAAATTTCAGAATTATTCAGAGCTAACCACAATATGTTTCTTGCACATGCGCGCAAGTACACAGAAAAACAAGGTGTATGTGTCCTTTAAGAGAAAGTTGTTGCAACGTGACATGATTCAATGCATGCAGAAAAATAAACTTCATTCCCTCAGTTTACAGAGCACCCCACCACTGTTAGTGTATTGAGACACTGATATGCTGTTGGATTACTGTGCTAAAACCACCTCAGTGTAGCTATACCTCACTATCTGTTGTAAGCAATAATACCCAAAAGGGTGAGCATTATTGAGCAATACCAGACCACCCAGGGGAATAATGAGTGGCAGAGGGCCTTATAGTCCCTGGAAGGTCTGGTATTGCCCAATATTGCCCACCCTGGAGGGCATTATTGCTCTTAGAAAGTGGCCCACATATGGCAGTTTTATAAAACAAAAAGAAAAAAAATTAAAAATCCATAACATATAAGTAAAATAAATGGAAAGTTGTTATGGTGGTAAAGTAGTCCATCTACTGGTATACATGCCAGTAGAGGGCACTGTAGTCTTTCGCAGTTGTTTCACTGTGAACTGTACACTTTAATGCTACCTTTGTTGTAGTGTGTTACCTGCATTTGTTTTGTTACTGGGCTCTCCTGCAGCTCGCCGCTGATCGTTTCATGTGATCACTGTAGCTGGGGGATCAATCGTGAGGGTCACAGTCTCTAGGGAGTCACACCATTAGAGTGGAGCAGACTGCAGTGGGTATGGTGAGGGAGACAGAGCATAATCGGGAATCTAGTGAAGTCAAGGTAGATTTTGTAAAAAAAAAAAAAATCTGTCATGTTTCTGTGTTTTGGGCGGGGTGCAGCCAATAGCAAAAGCTTGTTTTAAAGTCTGAAAGAAGATGGGTCTATAAGCGAGTGGGTGAAAACTGAGGGCCACATTGTACCGCTCACTCCAAGATGACAGGAGAGGTGTATCCTTAATTTTGTCTCCCGCTGATGGAGATGCAATGCTGACTTGTGGCATTGAAGCAAGCAGGTGGGCGACTGGATGAGAAGGGTCTGAGTTGCAGTCAGAGCTAACAACGGTCTGTACCGAGTCAAAATGGTGACATTTTTTAACAGTCTTCTTTCCTTTTGGTGAATTAGTATCTCTTTTGATTTAATAAAGTATCTGAGGAATCGTGCTAGAGGGGCCTTCTCTCGCTTGGGGTGGGGGGGTGCTGGCTCGCTCATTCATCCGCTTAGCTAGTGGAAAAAAATGGCAGCTACTGGATTTTGAATTTTCAACTGGCACAAAGATACCAGTTTGGCTCTGGGGCATGCAGCTGATACTTACTTTTTACAGGGCTATGTTGAGGAATAGATGCATGGCAACAGAATGTTGCCCGTCAATCAGGAAACTAGGATTTTTATTGCCATTTTCTAAATTAATATAGATGCTGCAGTCAAGCTGTTTTTCTTTAAAGAACTGCACTGAACTTGAATGTCACTTTTCCCAGTAGAAACTGTTTTTAAATTAGGGTTCCAGTTAGTCTATTGTTTCATCTTTACTGGTTTTTTAATAAACCCAATGGGTGTGCCGGGCCTGTCGGCGCAGTGGTTGGATTTCCGCATGCGACGCTGACGACCTGGGTACGGGAATGGATCTGGGTTGCCAGGGAGACGGTCAGGGGGAGATGGATGGAGCATCCCTTGGACTGCTCTCCATCTCCGGGGACACGAATGTCCGGTGCACTACGGACCCCTGGTGGAGGGCGGGGGATCTGCTGCAACTGGTATCTGGACATCCAGGGGGGCGGGGCGGATGCGGGATCTCATTGAACATCCCCACCCCAGAGGAAAAACAACGTCCTTTCAGGGATGCAAAAATCTCCATTCAGCGCCTCTATGACACCCTCCTCATCACCTTCCATGGGCTTCCAGGCCAGCTCCTCCAACCTGAACCGACGTCTGCAACACCTTGGCAGGCAGGTGCCATGACCTCACCCTGGGGGTTAAGCCAGGGGGCAAGGAGGGAGCACGGCTCATTTGGGAGCCAGAGGCAGTGGGGGCCATGACTAGAGCAGATGTCACATCGCTGGCTGGGACAAAAAGCATAGTGAAAAAAATAAAGAAGTCAACACATGGGTGATTCTAATTTCCACAGACTGCTGATAAAGACAATTTCAACATTCTATGATGAAGTTTATGTCCTTGCCAAGTGCTCTTACATTGGTGTCACAATACATGTGTTCTACGACAGAACTCTGTGGTTGAGAGGGCCATAAACAGTATATCACACAGTTCTAAAATGGAACTCACCATCAAAATGTAAATTTGTAACATCCACTGTGCTTACTGAAAGGCTTGTGAGAAGGGTACAGTAACAGAACTGGTACCAGTACTTACAAAGACAGTTTGTACTAAGGAAAAATAACTTGCAGACTCAGTGCAGTTCTCCTTTAAAATATGACAATCAGCCAGGGATATTCCCCTTAACAACACCGCATCTTTCAGTTCCTGTTCATTTGTATTTTTGGCACCACGATGCGTGTCCAACAGAGGCCAGTGTGGGTCACAGATTGTGGACTTGCACAAACCTAAAACATTTATATGCATTTGGAGTTCTCACCATCTACCACAAGCATGCCATTTACACAGTGAGTAAAATGAGTGATGCTCTAATCAAGCAGAGAAGCATTTTTCCATCACCATGGAAACAAAATGGTTCCCTTTGCTTCAGTCTACATAGTAGCCAGAGGAGTCACCAGAATCCAAAAACAAAGACAACATAGTGAACATTTTCCAATCTAATTAGAACCAGCAAAGGTTTGTTTACAAACGTCAGCTTGTTTTTAGAAATTTGACTACATCTGCATATTAATTATATGTCACTTGCATGCTAATCACTAAATAGTTGTCATTCATTTTTTTTCTCCCTCCTGCTCACTTTCCTCCTCTCTGACCCCCCCCACCCCCATTATCCAGCATCTCCTGGACTTATTAGCTTCAGCTTCCCCATGGCTTACAGCCTGTGGCAGGGTGTCAGAGAGCTGAGCTCGTCCACCCAGGCAGAATCTGGTCGGAGCCACACCTCAGTTGCTGATGCGGGGCCTGCAAGAGGTCAGAGACATCCTGCCAGCCAGGATGATGTTTCCTTTTCCTCCCTTCCACATGGTGTGAAGAAGGTGGCATTCAAGGGCATCACTGACCAAGCTGTGCCTCTTACATACGCAGCATGCCAGACATCAGCCAAGCCTGCACTCCCTGCATGAGGTCCCAGTGGTCTTGACCCCCGGCTACATCTAGGGGCCAGGCTAATGCAGCGCACAGCTCCCACCCCACCCCAGAAAAGGAGAGTAGTCCATCAGATGCTGGATTCTCCTTCCCCACCTGACCCCCAGTAAACTATGTTTGTTCCCAAACATGGGTCGCCGGTGTGGCAGAAGGTAAGGCGTTCGATGCCTCTGCCTTCCAAACCACTGGGCTGGCACTAATCTTTAATTTGGACTTCAAACAACATAATCATTTTTAGAGACAGTTCTTCTGGGGTCTAAGTACTAGAACCACCAAGTTCTGGGGAAGGGTGTTTGTGTTTATTAGAACTGGTTCTGCCAAGCCATTGTTTGAATGAGAGCATTGCTGTTGTGAACTGTCAGCAATGCTGAGTTTTTAGGAACCTCGATGGACCACTGAGGACCTTCAGAAAGGTGTTCCTCACTCCTTTACCAGTAAACCTCTCCTGGAATAAATTTTTTTTTTTATGAATTTTTTTTGAAAAGGAAAAAATAGGTTACTCTTACATGTGGTCTCAATTGCCATTCTGTCAGTCTCCTGGGCTCACTTGGTGTAGCCCTTCAACACATGGTGGAGAAAGTACTTTGAAAGGAACTGACTGGAATATCGATGACCATCAGTGCTCTGCTCCCTCCCAGCACAGGCCTTGCAGTCACTAGAGCTTTCCACCACTGCTGCTGTGCATCATATTGGGGACCAAGACCCAGGATGAGTCCGTCAAATTTGAAATCAGTCCATACCAAGGATCTATGTGGTCCAAAGAGTGACTCTTTACTGCACACAATTCAGAAAAAACAATGTTTCGCACCTTAAAAACTCATGGTTATCACCTGTGAGGCTCAGAACCACACTGGCAATAGTACTACTAAAATTGGAAAGTACACAGGAAATAACACTTGTAAATGTCTGCCATTAGTCATCTCATGTCTCTAGATGCAGGTCACGAATTACTTCAATTTTTATTGGCCATCAGGCACCTTCGCTACAGTTTCACAGGATGTTATATCAATCTGTCTCTGTGAGTATGCACATTAATAGAAAATCTGCAGAGTGCTGTACATATGAATAAATGAACAGATGAAATAGCCAGCAGATGAAGGCCTTATGGTCTGTCTGTTCAAATGCAGAGCTTCTGATCCAGATATTACAGTGGGCCCAGCCCCCGACACCCCTGATCCACTCCTTCACCCTGTCCCTCCCTCCTCTCTTGAACCCTTGCTGTTTATTGAATGACAACCTCAGCTGGGTGGTCATTCCACCCTGATATCACCTGCAATGTAGAGAAATGTCAACTGACCTCTTTCTCGAACCTACATTTTTCCAGCTTATAACTGTGTCCTCTTGTAGTCTTGTTGTCACTGAGACAAAAAAGTTTCCCAGTGTCCACCTTGTTATACCTTTTTAGGTACATGAATGTTTCAATTATGTCCCCTCTCTCCCTCCTCTCCTTGAGTGAGTACATGTTGAATTTTCTCAGCTTGCCCTCAGATGCCTTGTACTACTGCCCCAGAACCATCTGTGTTGCCCTCCTCTGAACTGCCTCAAGCTGGTTGGTATCCTTTTTCAGGTAGGGGATCCAGTAGTGCACGCTGTACTCCAAGTGCAGTCACACCAAGGATCTGTACAATGGCAGTATAAGCTCCTCCCATCTGCTTGTGAACCCTACAGCAATACAACCTAGCATTCTGTTTGCCTTGGTCACTGCCTTATTACTCTACATAGCCAGCTTAAGGTGGTGATGTCTATCCCCATATCCCTGTAGGGAAGATAATAGTTGTAAAGTAAACACAACTCAGAAGGACAATGTGTGTGCATGTCTATACGTGCTTGCAAATGTACAAGTATGTCTCTGTGTGTCCATGTACATATGCATGTGTTTATCCATGTTTGTGCACATGTATGTGCGTGTTTGCATGTGCATGTATAGCTACTGTATGTGTCTGTTTGTGGAGAGAGATATGGATAGAGAATGTACGGTATATATAACAATGGTGAATGGTATCATATATTTCTTTTGGGGTTAGAGTTCAACCTAGTAACTTACATTCAACACAGCGTCAAATAAGCTTGTGCTGGATCTAATGTGCATGATGATGCAACTGCTTCATGAACGGCATGCAAGGCCATTCCCAAAGCCCACAGCAGGCCTAAGACAATGACAGTAATGGTGCAGCTGCTTTCTGTGTCTTACAACGTATGAGTGCAGTGTTTGTCATGTTATTTATTTTTGATAAATTGTTTGTATTAAATGTTGGTCATGCTTTGGCGTTCAGTTCAGTGAGGCTCACAGGGGTAGTGGATGCAGATGGGCAAAGTTAGGTTTTAAAAAACCCTAACATCACATTTCCTTACTTTTTTGGTTTTAATAATAATCCCTAACATGTTCATTCATTTAGTTTTTTTTTTACTATATACTGTATGCCTGTATAGATAATGTATATGTTTCTATATGTAGGTTCTATGTGATAATGGCAATTGCGGAATAGCGATCGCCATTTGGGTGAGTGTACATCACCAAAAATGAATTTCGGCGATGCACACTCGTGGCGAATGGCAAGAGGGTGCCTGAGATATACGGGTTTCTATTTAATGCATGGGGCTTTGCCCCCCCCTGCACCTCCCCCCTACTAAGGGATTTTCAACTCCAGTGGAGTGCATGTCGGGGGGGGGGTGAAATACTTAAAAAAAAAGCTGTCTGCTGGCAAAAAAAGTAACAACACACCATGCTGGACCCGAGCCCTGCACTTCCCAACTGACCACCCTCACCACCACGCTAGCAGACCAGCTCGGCGGCTGCCCACCACACCACCTCCCACATACCTTCCCTCTTATTCCCCCCCCCCACGCATATGCACGTGCGTATACAGTACATGCATATGCTTCCTGTTGCCCTACCTAGCCCACTCAGGTATCCGGTCGCTACCCTACCAGGTAGCCCGGAACACAGGCACCGTAACTGAGTCGACGTTTTTGTAGACACTCAATTGTGGTCACTGTGTTCACTGGATACCATATAGGTAATATATATTTATATGTGTTATATACAATAGGTATATTTTCATTGCAAAAAACGTCATAATGCACCAGTTAGGGTTCAACTTAATGCCACAAAAGTAGGGAATTGTGGTGTTAGGGTTTCCAACCCTGACTCCCCTCCCATCCCCAAGCAGTAAAAGGACAAGATCACACAAGCAACCACAGACAGCTATCTCAAGGTAACACAAATAGTATAAAACTGTTTCCAGATGACACGAAGGCAGTAGCACTCATATGCTAATTTCATGGATTTGTATCTGCAGCTGCAGAAGTGCAGGCCACACAGAAGTGTGCATGTATGTCTTACAATGTTCATGATTACCTGCAGCTGTAGAAGCTCTAACCCGCCCCCCCATGGCCTGCACTTCTGTAGACAGAAGTAGTGTTTCTTTTCCTTTTTTCTAATTATTGTTTCTACTCCTGCAGCTCGGTCTGCCATCATCCAGCCACCGACCTCTGCACCCCATATGGCCGCCGTCGGATCACTCACCCGAGCTAGCACACATAGTGCCCACCACGGGGGACCCTCTATTCCCCAGCCACTGTGCCAAGATCTAATACTCGTGTATGATTCCTTCAGGTCCGAGAGTGTATGGAGGTACAGCCATCAAGCTGCCATGAATGACCGCAATTTTCTGCCGTACTTTCTCCCCTAGGAGTATGGATGTGCAATGACATCAAAGCACTACATGACAAAATCCACCGTACTCCTCCCTCTAGATGCACTGCAACTGTAGAGCCCCTGATTGCCATCGGGGGCTGCTGCAGCACAGTGTGAGCCCCAAACCCACACCAGGGAGAGGAGAGCAGTCAACAGATGCTTGATCCTCTCCCTCCCCAGCTGACCCTTGATGACCTGGGCTCATTCCCGGATGCTGGCATAATGCGAGGTGCGGCATCCAGCACTTCAACCCTCAGCACTACCAGGCCAGATAGAAGTAGTGTTTCAATTTTAGTATAATGGATTTCTACATGCAGCAGCAATGGTGTGGGACCCAGAAGGGTCTACACTTCTGTAAATAGAAGGCAGTGTCAATGTCTTACTCCTGTGGCTGCAGAAGCGCTGGCCCCGACCCACTTGGAAGGTGAAAAGCCTACACATACTGGGATTACCTGAGGGGAGTGAGGCCAAAGATGCTGTTGAATACTTAAGAAACAGTTTGTTGCTATGGCTTAATCTGGACTCTGTTGAATAAGACTTTGAAATTGAGTGGGCTCACAGGATTTGCAGAGCCTGCTCGGACCCAGCAAACACCAGACCATGGTATCTTATTTTTAAACTGCTTAGATTTATTGACAAAGAGCTTATACTGAAGCTGGCAAGAGAAGTAAAAGACACTGAAGTTGCTGGAAGTAAAGTATCTTTTTACCCGGACTACCATTGCTCCATACTGGATAAGAGGCAAGCATCTGACGAGGTAAAATAGGGTCTGAGAAAGAGAAGCATCTGCATCCCTTATTCATTCCTTTACTCAGCTGTTCTGCAAGTTACCTTCCAGGGTAAAGTGTTGCAGTTCCATACACCTGCGGAGGCAGCCACTACTTTCAGGAGCACCGTAGTTCAATTGTACTGATGAAGACTCAGCAAGCAGTGATTTTCTCCCACACCGGAAAACAGGAGATGAGAGAAACAGGGACCCCATCACCAGCAGGAGGCACCTAATGCCTACCCCAATGAGTACAAGCTGTTTTTAACCTCTTTAGAGTGAATCCCTATCTCATCTGGGTCCCATAGCTATTTTTTAGAGTCCCTCAACTTTATCCACTTGGTCAGTGAGGCATGCTTGATTTGGACATCTGGAGCACAGACTAGTTTTATTTATTTATTTTTTTTATTTTTGTTGCCGGCATCCCCTAAGCCTGCGAATGGGCTTGCCAGGCTTCCGGCACCTTCCTCCTTATACTGAAGGATGTCCCCACTGGAATGGGGCTGCCAATGGCAGAACTAATGTGGCCAGAGGGGAGACACCAGAGCCAGCTCATCAGTGGGGAGGCTGGCATTTTTTCTATTTTAGTTCCCTTGGGGGCTGGGACATGCAATGATGGCCCGCGTCCGCCCTGCCCCTATGCATGCTGGCACTGACTGCTGTGGAACCCCTAGCCTCCACTGGGGGTTCCTGGTGCATCAGACACTGTACCCCACCTCCCTCATGGAGTAGGAGAGCAGTCCAGTGGACACTCCATTCTACTCCCCCCAGCTGGCCCTCTGACTTCCGGATCCATTCCCAAACCTGGGTCTTCGGCATTGCAGACAGCAGCCATAGCTCTGCATCAGTGGGCTGGCCATAGACTAGTTTTATGGTAGCTGCTCTTCCCCTCATTTTCTCCTCCAGCTGCAAGCCCTGCGCTCAGCACTCCCCCCACACCCATCATTACATATGCTGCAGCTACTCCTGAGACCCTGAACCACCAATCTACTCCAATATTCGGGGGATACCTATTGTCTGCATGTTCCTGGACATAGACTTGTCTCCTTCCCATTTTAGCACCAGGCACCTACTTCCAGGACTACTGAGCATCACGGCACACAGAATCAGGGCCCTGCTTGTGAGGAGTAGTCTCGCATTAAGCCCTCTGGCAGAACAGGGGCTAGTCTTCAGAGCATGGGCTGACGGTGCCTTGATATACTGTACTTTTATGTTTGACCAGAATTTTACTGCACCTCAGTTATGTGCTGTAGTGCCTTTTAGACTGTTTGCTATTTCCTAGCCAGTTCTTGGGAGTTTGTTGTTATATTACTTTGGGGCAATGCTTTGAAATGATATGTTTTCATGTGTTCCAGTGGCATCTACTTTAATGCTGTATCTAGAGCCTAGTCCCACATTCAGTGGGCCTGGCAGGATAGGAATGGTACACACCTTGGATTGGTAAAATGATCAATGTCTCAGGGATTCCATGTCATAATAGTGAACGCAAGCAGCAATTGCTATTATGGTGAGTGTATATAGACGAAAAGCAAATCTGCGATGTACACTTCAGGGTGACCTGACATCCGGAATTTAAAAAACTGTTTTTGCGGGGGGGCTATCTTTCACTACTTAGGATTCTCAATTCCAGGGGTGCATTTCGAGGAGGGCAAAATCTGGATCTCAGCAAAATTTAAGTGCCGCAAAATGTCAACCGGCTCCCAGTCTCGAACCCAGTACCTGCTCTGCCAGAGCTAGCCTCCCACACCACCACCACGCCACGTGGTTAGCTTGGTGGCAGCAGGTACACCAGCGCCCGAAAACCCCTTCCCTGTTCCTCCCCTTCCCCTCATTATTCCTTCCTTCCATTCACCCTTCCCCCTGGTCGCTATCCCATACCCTCGTTAATCTGCAAGGTAGCCCAACATAAAAGCACCCAAAATGAATCACTATATTTCTAGTTACTCATTCTGGGTTGCTCTTAAGACATGATACCTTCTTGGTGTGTTTTTCCAGGGGGACTGTCTGAGACATTCACAATGCTTGAGGGTGCTGACACTAGTAGTGTATGGGTATTCATGCTTTCTTGTGAGGTGATTGTTTCACCCAGTAGCCTACTACTCGATGCCTCCAGTACACCAACAGAAGCTCCAACTTTCGAATTTTTCAAAACTAGGCTTGACAGATATCTAAACTGGATGTAATCACCACTAATATACCCACACATTCATGGGAGACAATCTTGATGGGCTTCCACCTACTTTTATCTAACATTACCTAGTAACCTGCTTCTCCTCAGTACAACTAAGAGGGCAACTTGGACAAACTATCAAGTAGCCTGTTTTTCTTTCTTGTATTAGCCTTTGTTCTGTATCACAAAGAGACATTTGCTATTTGCGGTCCATATGCTGAGGGGGTTGGCTGGAAGCATGTTGATCCCACCGATGGTGGACGTCCACTCCTGCATAATGGCTTTGACAGTGCCTCTACCACCTGTAGAGAGTTATATTACTTTATGCAATGACAGAGGCCGCTTCTTGCCCTCCCCCCATTACTGTACTCTAGCTGACTCGGTTTACTTCTCACAGCTGTTGTTTACCCCTTCCCCTTCAGTCTTGCCCAGCTGCTCCCTTTCTTTTGCCCCTCTCCCTTGTTTCCCACAAGCAGCCATGATGCAGGTTAAGGGCATGGCTATGTGCATGGATTAAGCTCAAGACACACAGTGGGCTTTTTCAGGAGAGGTCTGAGTGAGACCAGCTGATTAGCATTCCCTGGTCACCACTGTCAGGTTTCATGTGGGTGAGGGTGTAAGTACCATCGTAGTCACTAAGGCCCTGTCCACACTGCAATGCTCAGACCCCATAATGGATTGAAACCATTACAACCGGTGAGCGGTGCAGTGTGTCTACACTGCCGTGGTGTCCGTTACGGGACTGGCACTGCTGGTCCACACTTCAGGAGCCAGGCAACCATTACAGTGGCACCTGATCCCACAATGCAGCTCACGCTGCACTAGGGGACCGGTGCCAGCGTCCACACTATGCCCATTCTTAGCGTTACTGAGGTATAACCGGTTTCATAACTGTTGTTGAAGCCACCTCATATGTGGTTTCAACAACGGTTATGAAAACACCTTCTGTAATGTTACAGGTGTAAACATAAACCGTTACAGTAACGGTTTGGGCACTCTGTGACATTACAGAGGGGTAGTGTGGACAGGGCCTTAGTAGTAGTGACTACTAGCCCACTTCAGCTACTTGGGCTCACCTAATAATACAGTTCTGATCTTTTATGTTAAATTGTTTTTTTCATTGTGTGTAATGTAGCCTTATCTTGTAAAAAAACAGTACCACTGGGGTGCATTCTATGTTATACAAATTTGTCATGGTTTTGTTAATGCATAGTCGCCTGCTCCTACTGTTTCCAGATTATTGGGGTGGAGAGGTGGTAAGGGTAGGATCTTACATCTGGTGCTGGACATACCCAAACTTTCTCACCATATCAGATCCTTAACCTGGGGAACATAATGTCAGCATATGACAGCCTGAAGATCATAACCTGGAACACTAGGGGTTTAAATAGTAATACAAAGCAAAGAAAAGTTCTTATCAAGTTGAAAGACGTGCCAGTGCAACATCACTAGAGACCAGTGTTTTTCTTAAATAAGAAATAGCAAGAAATAACAAGAAGTTAAGGTATAAAAAGAAATAACAAAAAATTCAAGGTATAACAAGAAATTCAAGATATAACAAGAAATAGTAATAAATTCACCATATGAAAGGAATAAAATGAAAAAAACACACTTTTTGGCAGACTAAATCTAAATAAATGCTTGCAGCAGTTGTTGTTTGGGCTCCGTTGTTACCACAGAGATGGTCCACAAGTAAGCAACAGTGGAATTGTTTTAGTCACAAAACCTTGCAAGACCATAGCATAATGCTGCTTAATACAATGTAGAAGAAGAAAAAGAATCAGCATTTATATAGCGCTTTTCATACATCCAAAGTGCTTTACAAGCAATGCTAGACTGGTAGTGAAGTGACTGAATGTGTGGTGGCGGCCATATCGCACATCATCACCCACACACAACCTGGATAATTGCATGAACCGGTTTATGGGAAGGGGAATGTTGGCCAGGACACCGGGAATGTTCCCTACTCTTTGCGAAGAGCACCCTGGGTTCTTTTACTTCCACCTGGACACCCACCAGGACAACACCAGGATGGGCAGAAGGGACCTCGGTTTAACGTCTCATCTGAAGGACGGCACACCCCAGCAGTACAGCACCCCAATACTACACTCGGATGCCAGTGATTTTTAGGTGCAAGTCCAATCCTGGTGTGGGACAAGAACCCATGACCTTCTGGTCCAGAGGCAGATGTGCTACCAACTGAGCCACGCTGACACCCATGTAGTATGCTAGGAATGTGATTTCTAGTGTGTATAAGGTAATTTTGAGGTAGTTTATGAATGTAAATGTGATAACAAGAACTAAAACAAAATGTTCAATGAATAAAAAGAAATAACAAGAAATTCCAGAAAAATAAAAATACAAATTATGAAAAGTAAAAAGAATTTCATGGGTCTCTAAACATCACACTCTTATAGGAGGCTCACCTCTCTGAGACAGAAGCCAGTCAGCTTCAATGTAGCTGGGTTGGTCAGACCTACCACAGTGCCTGCTCCTCAAAACAAAGAGAGTGTAGCCATTCTTTGCCGGAAGGGCCTCCAGCTGGGTATTCACAAAGTAACAAAGGATGCTGAGGGTAGGCTTCTGCTGATGATGGGGGCATGCCAGGGGAGACAATTATTCTGGGGAGCATCTATGCACCCAATGTCCTTAACCAACCCTTTTTTGATCAAAAGAGGAGAGGACGGTATCATGTGTTCTCAGTTTTGGTCCATATCCCTTATTACTGTAGATGCAAAAATATTTTCTGAGGTTATTGCGAGATGTATGGAACCCATTATTGGGGCTGTTATCCCCCTGGACCAGGTGGGCTTTGTCTTGGGTAGGCTGTGGTCAGATAACAATCACAGAATCTTGGATTTGATATGGGAGGCTCAGAACCTGATACTGCCCACTGCCACCCTGACACTGGACACAGAGAAGACCCACAGGGTGGAATGAGCCAACATCTTTGGTATCCTATTGAGATTTTTCCAGCAAAGATTTATCGACTTAATCAGACTCCTGCATAAGGCCTCCACAGCCTCAGTGATTACCAATTTGACTGTCTCCCCAGCTTTTTCCCTGGAACAGGGGACCCACCAAGGTTGCCCTTTATCCCTATTCTTTCTTCTACTTGCAGTAGAAACCCTGGCAGCAAAGATTAGGGCACATCCAGATTTCCTGGGTATAACTGTGGGGCAATGTGCCACTAAATTAATCCTATTTACAGATGACATAATCGTCTTTCTGATCAATGTCCCACTGGCCCTCAAGACCTTGAGTGCCATACTTGGAGACTACACAGCACTTTCAGGGTATAAATTTAATGGGGCTAAATCCCTGGTTATGCTCATTTACACCTCCTGAACTCCAAGCCTATTCATGGCCTATCCCTTCAAGTGGGCACTGGAGGGAGTCACTTGCCTTGGAGTTGAACCCCATCTGACCATAAAAAATAAGGTGTCTGCAAATGTTAGTACGATGATCTCTAAATTGAATATTGACCGTAGGAACTGGGGTCATGTACATCTTTACATTTGGGGGCAGATCAATGCACTGAAGATGGTGGAGCTCCCAAAATTGCAGTATATACTAACAAACCTCCCTATAGCATTTTCTGGAACTCTTTTCAGGAAACTTAACTCCAAGAGGTCTAGATTTTGCTGGCCCATCAGTGCAGCAGTAGTGCTGCTGCCTGTGGTGCTGATGACCCACATTCAGGAACAAGCACAAAGCATCAGGGTCGGCCAAGGAAGGTAGGATGCATGCCAATGGAAGGCTCTCCTCCGGGGGGAAGGTTGTGGCCTTCTGGCATGCTAGTGACACCCTGTAGAGACTGGGTGTACACTGGCTGGGACCACCAAAATAGTGGATGGAGACAACAGCAGACGTCTGTGGATCAGATGCTGGAGTGCGTATGACCTTTGTTAACACCATTGCACGTCCTTGTCTCTTGCAGGGAACTTAAGGGAAAAAGATTTGGGCTAGCAGCTCAGTGAAGCCCCTGGATCTCCAGCTGAATGATGCCCCTAGCGTAAGCCTCAGCTGAGCCTCATGTGGATCTTGGTCTCTCCCCACGGGAAGCCCTGCTGTAGGGGATAAGCTGCATGCATCCCACACTGGGCAGCCAGGGGGGATGCCGGATGTGGGTTCCAGGTGCTGATGAAGGGGATGCAACCCTGCCTGTAGCCTGAGTGGCAAGAAGAAAACTGAAAGAAAAAAAAAGATGTCTAGATTTATCTGGGACAACAGGGCTCCAAATATTAACATGCAGGTTCTGCAGACGCACTGGAAACAGGGTGGTTTTTGCCTCCCTAATCATAATCTAATCCATGATGAGCAGGGTTCCACCATTGGAACGCGCCCACCCAAGTGTGCCTGTCATTAGGGCACCATGGATCTTTATTTGCATCCTGTGTTTAATGCGGGAGACTGTGCCCCTGCACCCCCCCATGTGGGAGACTGTGCCCCCACGCCTCCTAACTAATTCTTCTAACTCTGGGGGGGAGCAGAACCCAGGGAAGGGGCAGTGATTTTTGAAAATTGGTGCCCTATTGATGGGCGCACTCGGACCGGCACACAGATGGGATGGAGGCAGTACTCCGGCAAACCATTATTTGCTGCAGACCAGACATTCCCCCCCACCAAAGTGGACAGAGGTGGAGTCCACCCAAGCAGCAGTCTCCCACACACTAGCACACATTCTACTGGACTGGACTCCCCACCAGAGAGCATCTTCCAGCATTAAGGACACTAGGAGGGCCTGGCACCTCCATATGAAGAAATTGAACTAGCCTTTAAAAGTATTCCAGCTAAGGCCTATATGGAAAAATCCCAAATTATTGATATGAGGCCAACCCATATACTGGCCACTTTGGGAGAAAGAGGGATTGTGCACCTTGGGGGACCTCTGTCACCCCCAACAGGGTGCTCAAGTCATTTGAAGACCTCTACCTAGAGTATGGTATTCCTTGAGCCCACATTTGTAAATTCTTGCAGTTAAGAACCTCTTAAAGACCAGGGTTTCTCCTCAACATCTCATTTCCCTACCAGGACCAATAGAAACCTGGCTACTGCAGCTCAATAATGTACAGCATCTGACTGGCAAATTTCCACACTTTTGGGCAAAGGAAATCCACACTCCGCAGCCCCCGGCCCCCAGAGATAGATGGGAAACAGAACTTAGAACTCAAATCCAGCAACAGGACTGGACCACAGTCTGGCCCACTGTGCATGTAGCCAACAGAAAATTGCAGGCCAAAACTTTGCAGTATGAAGTTCTACACTGGGGCTACAGGACCCCACAATTACTCTATAGAACGGTACTGACCCCTGACAGTGACTGCTGGAGGTGCAACTCTCCTTGAGATACACTTACTCATATCCTGTGGTTCTACCCTAGACTCTTACTAGGGCAGAATTTGGAACAAACACTGCCTGTTGACTCCTCTAAATCCTGTCAAAGATTCCACCTTGGCCTCCTTGGTATCCCACCTCCCAATCGTACCCTAACACTTCCCAGCTCCTTTGGCTAAACAATGTGCTTGTTGCTGCCAAACAAAACCTTCTTTGACACTGGAGGGGCCTTGAACCTCTGAACCCACAAAACTTCATCTCACTCACAGACAGGTACTCCTTAAGCACCAAATATAAGAAATATGTTGGCAAACAGATTGCTAATAATTGGAATTAAGACTTAAAAATCATAGCCAGTTCAGCTTATTCAGGCTGGTTTGCCAGAAATAATTTGTTCTTTGGATATAAGTTTTATCTGGATTTATTAGTTGATCCTGAACTTCATAGATCCTTGCCAAGATATAAATTTGAGCAATTTCCCAGCAATGTTTTATTGCATCGTTATAATGAAGCTTTTGTGGAATCTGAGAACTGTAATTGTTCTGTAGGAGGTAGAGAGGATCTAATGCATGTAAAGTGATACCGTTCATAATATTCTAAGGAAAGAACATATTGGCTGGGCCCTTTTTTGAACACTATGTACACAATAGACAAACATTAACCAATATCTTGATCTATACAGAAGACTATTGGGCAATTGAAAGACTGGCAACATTTTTTTTTTTGCAATATATAGGATAAAAAGAAGGCCATTGTTAAATCTCCCCTGTGATATAAATTATGAAGTCATAAAATGTATAATAATAATGATGGTTATTGTATTGTTTGGTGTTTCGTATGAAATTGTTGGCATGTCTGTCATGTACTGTTTTTCAACTAATGTAATTTATCATGCCTATGTAGGGCATGACATTTTAATTTTTTTTTAATCACGAAGGTTTTTTAGTCATGCAATAAAAGAAACTGATGATGATAATACACTCAGAGCCAGGTATGAAAAAGTGTCTCACACAGCAGCAGAAAAACTTTCCCAGTGCACCAATATCTGAAGAGCCTTCCTGGCCTATAAAAAAACGACAGCCCCTGCTGTCCCTCCTGAAAGGGGAACATGCACACTGATGCTGTCTAACTCCAGCTATGCTATATAACAGACTAAATGTTAGGATCATTTGATCTCAACGTTTACTTGGTGATGGCCAATAGGCAATACTCCAGAACGTTACCCCACTTCTTCCTCTCCCCTTACCCGAGAGGATATTACTATGTATCTCATGAGACACTGTGGGAGCATCATCCCCCTTCCCCTGTACTCATTCCTTACTGGAAGGGAGGCAACAACTGGATAGATGGAAACAATCTATAGGCAACATTGACGTATAGGCTACACTATACCTATTATTATATACCTTTAATGTTTACTATTTTTATACCTGTGACAGACGCTAACCACCTCCAGTCTTTATACTTGCGCATTTTACCCTGCATGATCCCCCCCAACCTCTGAAACCAGAGGAGGAAGGTGCATCTTCTTTCTGTGTGGTATGTTACCAAGATGTTCTTCTCCTTGTAGACTTTCCAAGGACAAGCAGATATGCTTATTGTTCTGGTTGCTCTTACAGTAAGCAATGCTGAGTTTACCTGTAGACTTTCTTACATAATCCATAACCTGTATCTGTTGCTTTATGCACTGATTCATTTTTATCTTTAATACAGGGGTACATTCTGATATATGGATGATAGAGTTACTACTCACCTAGTTTTTACTATCAGATGCCTACTTCTGCTTGTCAAATACATTTCATGTAAACATTTCCTGTGCAAACTGTAACACCTTGTCTGTGGTGATGTATGCACTGTGATGTTTGTCAGTAAAAAAGTTGAAAAATCAATAAAAATCTTTATGGAAAAAAGAAGTAGTGTTGCAAATTGGGTATCATAGATTTTGTGGGGCCTAAGCTTCTGCAGCCAGATGTTGGTATGTTTGTCTTCAACCTGTGACTGCAGCAGCTCTGGCCCCTCAGGGGCTGTGCTCCTGCAGCCAGAAGTGTGTTTATGTATTTTCATCATTTTTGTTTAAAAAAAAGAAAAACGAAAATATGGCAGGCGTAACAACCTGAAAATGTTTTTTTATGAAGGATAAAACACTAGTTTTAAGAATGGTAAATGCTTACAAAAGGTAAGTTTATCTATCCTATCAGAGGGTTGTCCTGAACCCTACTGAGTATGATCAGAAATAAAAATTACAATTCTTATAACTCTAGGAACCGGTTATTTTTAATTTTTTATTTTTTTTACAGAACCTTCGAAAGGCACAACCTAAGCACAAGCCCCATTAACCATGAAAGTTTTGGAAAAAAATTCTGTACCATCTAGGCTGTAGGTGACAGCAAAGAAAGTGTAATAAAAATCTAAATAATTTAGAGCTTTCTGTAAATGTGACACATCCAGATCTCAGAAACCACAGATGTAATCATCACAAAACTTTCCACATCTTGAGAACTTGCATCTCAACAAACACATGCCAAATTTGGGGAATTTTGTCTATATGTATATATATATATATATATATATATATATATATATATATATACACACACATCTATAACAGGTGTGCGTATACATTTATTAAGATAACTAGTGATCTGTTTGAGCTTAGTTACCTGTTAGGTAGCAAGACATCACCTATTAGACACATCACAGTTAACCTGTTCATAACTGATCAATAGCAACAGGTCACATGACATAACCTTGTAACAGTACCACCTTGACAAGCATTACTTCACACATTCTTCAGAGACATTCCATTCATAGAAGCAAGAATAACGCAGTGAATGATAAAGGAAACCACTTGTTTACAGCTTTAGTTATGGAACTTCAGTCCCTGTTGTATACATCAAATAAGAGATGAGCTAATGTACGTATTAGAAATATCTTCTTTCATTATACTCGACCTCTCATAGGGCCAGAGGTCAAGTACAACTCAAGAAAATACAACATTTCTAATATCTTATTTAATCAAGGATGGGCCTTTTCCCTATAGAAGTGGTTAACAGTTATATTCCTGCATATTCTTTCCCTGTATATACAATTGTGATCAAAACTAACAGTTACTTTCCAACTGTGTTATTTAAAAGAAATGGACAATTTTAGTATACTGATGAAATATAAAAGTAAGGCAAGCTCTTGAGATGATTACTGCCACGTACCCTTTGGGCTAGTAGCTCCCCTTAATGGTATGGTTCCTAATAATGAATAGTTTATCATTTTTCTCCATAGGATTTATTACCTTTTATGTCCCTGTACACCTCCCCAATTAAAGCTGTATACCTCTGCAATTAAACTGTATACCTCCCCAATTAAACTGCCTAAATCTCCAATTAAAGCTGTATACCTCTTCAGGAAGGGAGTCTCTTTAATAGGAGGAGGAGGAGCACCAGAATATGGGGACATGCTATGAACCTTGGGGTGGGGGTTTAATAGGAATGTGAGGAAATACTTCCTCTCAGAAAGGGTGGTGGATGCCTGGAACAGCATGGCAGAGGAGGTGGTGGAGGTGAAGACAATAGGGAATGTCAGGCGTGCGTGAGATAGGCACATGGGGACAATAAACAGAAGTAAGGGAGGACAGAGGGACACCTGTGACCAAATAGAGCTTGGGTGTAGTGTCAGGCAGGGAAAATAGGGCAGACTAGATGGGCCTACTGGTCCTTTTCTGCCAACATATTCTATGCTTCTGTGTTTCTAAATAAAGCTGTATGCCACTGGGAAAAACGTCCTTAGTCCTACACTACAAAGACAAAAATGAAAAAATTAATGGCTGATTAAGCCATTTAACAAATCAATTAGCAAACCAAATACAAAACTTCAAGGGGGACATATTCAGAGCTAGCTGGTTGCGTGTGCACAAAGATGCGGCACGCAGAATAGATGTGATGGCTGGCTATGAGGGTATATTCAGGACTGATCGCATATACTGTTTAAATATCCAACCCTGGATGCACTGCCCAGAGCAGTCAGCTGCCATGTCCGGTGCAGCGCATCCAGGGCTAGGGCTGACTACAGCCATTGGGAAATGTGTGGTGCATGCCTGGATGCACCATGATCCCAAGGGCGGTATTCAGCCAGTAAATGCAAATGAGCTCATTGGGCGTGGATGGCACAAACAGGCACCATGCATGCTCATTATGAGCCCATTGGCATGGCTGTGCATGGTGGAATGCACCTGGCCAGCCCCCTCTGAGCCCCCAGCTCTGAGCGATGCAGAATCCTACACTGAACCTCCCTGGTAGTCTAGTGGCCCCCTGTCCCAGCCCTGATTGCTTGTACTGAAAATAAAACAAACCCCATGCCCTGGTAGTCTAGTGGACACTCCCCTGCCCTGGCCTGATCCCCAACAGTAGATAGCATGAGGCTTGCCTTTGTTCCATAGTGTAGGTTGCCAGAAACAACCAATGAGTGCTGTCCTATATTATGACAGATCCCTGATGCCTGTCATTCGGTGGCTGGCCATGGAAGGGAGCAGTGAGCTGTGCCAGACTCTGACACAGGTGGGGTTGAGAGGGAGGGTGGGTGGGGTCCACTACACTATGGAACAGAGGTAACCCTCATGTTATCTATTGTTGGGGATCGGGCCATGGCGGGGGATCCACTAGACTACCAGGGCATAGGGTGTGCTTATTTTAGTGAGAAAGGATTGGGGCTGAGGGGGGGCACAAGACTACCTGGGCATCACCAGGGCTAGTACATGTTAGTACAATGGTGATCAGGGATCAGGATGGGGGAGTTCCTCTGGACTACCAGGGGATGGGGTCTGAGCTAGTTGCAGTTACCATGATCAGGGCTGGAGCGGGGGGTTGTCACTTGACAGCCGAGACTGGCAGGCTGCGGTGCACCTGTATGTACTTCCATGGCCTGCCTGTGGGTGGCTGGCCAATTTAAGCCAGCTTTTCATGGCCTATCTTTGAGCCGCACAATTCTGGCCTTTGAGGGGTGCATTCCCTCTGAAAATACCAATGCATGGAATATTCATGGGAATGCCTCCTCCACTTGCATGGCATACATTACTGCTGTGCATTGTCCCATGTGGGTGGCGCATCTCGCCCCATTGAATATCGCACTTTGGCACAATGTTGGTTATGTGCAGCTCATCTCCCTTTTCTGCCAAGCTGTGCCGCACATCTCCTTTGAATATGGGGGCCCAACACCAATTAATACACTCACCACAAGACATTACAAAAATCCAACCTTGCACATCTGCAAGAAAAAGCCCTATCAACAGCTAAAAAAAACAATTACTAAGAATCTCCTATCTAACAAACCTATCCACAGCAACAAACAAAAGGTTACTACAGTCTCATAAAAAGCACAATACCCCCCCATCTCGTTAAAAACAGACCTGTCCCTCAGTGCTCCAGCTCTCTTCACAGACACCAGGCCTTTCACAATTCTGCCAACATATTCCATGATGCCAAGCCCTCCTCACTGCTGGCACCATTCCATTTGTCCATGTCAGGTTGCATGCATGCCTCTGAGGCCAGAAGAAAAGAAGGTTGTGAGTTCATGCCCCACACTGGGAACATAGGGTAAAATACCAATACTGATACTGTAGTGCATCATGAGGGGCATGCTGCACTCCTGAGGTGCTGTCTTTTGGATGAGGCAGTAGCGCAGCAGTTTAAGGCTCTTAGCTGTACACCTGGAGACCTGAGTTTGAATCCCTCAGCCCCCACTTGCATACTGTGTGACCCTGAGCAAGTCACTTAACTTCCCTGTGCTCCCAGGTTGCACCTGTAAACAAGCTTTCAGCTTAGTGTGTCTCTCCTGGTTAAACAATTGGAAAAAAAATGAGGTTCCGTCTGCCTGTTCTGGTGGTTGTTCAGGTGGACATTAAAGATCCCATTGCACTTCTCAAAAAGAGTAGGAGAATTTCCTGGTGTCCTGGCCAAATGTCCCCATTCACTAAAAATACCACCAACTGCTTAATCTGGTTCAATTTCAGTTGGTTACTATCTATATTTCCCTCCACCCCCAGGATGAGGCTGAAAATAGGCAGAATTATCTAGCTTTCCTTTCCCGGTCAACAAAAATTAAATAAATAAATAAATTATGCAAGGTCCTAGTGCAGTTCACATGCCACTCCTGACCACAGACTCCAGCAGCTCCCAGTGACTCAAGCCATGCCAAACAGCAGGCTTCAGCAGCTCCCAATTGAACATGCTTGTGTTGACCCCAGACCATGCTCCAAACCAAACTAAAATGACCAGACCGCAAACTCCAGCTGAACACCACCATGCCACCAGTGAACTAAAAGACAGACCACTGCAGTCACACCTTCTTATGTGGAAAAATCTTACCCAATAGAAACATGCTAGGGCCAAAAGACTGGCTATACCAAAAAAATGCTACCAGTGGTGGTATCATACACAGCATGTGAAAATAACACAGGAAGCGAGGAAACATGGCTGCCCTGATAGTCCAGTGGTAGCCCACTATGCTGCCATGCAGGTGGCCCAGGCTTTGGAGCAGCCTTGGGTTGCTGCATCGGGGGTCAGATCAGGTGGTGTTAGCTGCTGCTTGTCAGTGTGTCTCTGCCAGGGAGGGTTGACAGGGGGGATCCAGCACCACAGCCACCTGTGCAGTTGAGCCAGTCAGTTGGCTCTTGCTGCAGAGGCACACTGTATGTGTTTTTTTTTGCCTTTTCATTAAAAAAAACTGTTTTTTTTTTTTCATAAATAGTACATATATAATTACAATATAGCAACTAAATCTTTTCTGAATAAAAAGTTATTTCAGGAAAAGTGTGTTAGTACATTCCAAATCATTCATTGTAGTATTGGTAATAAATTATAAAGCTGAACTATTGATTACACATCTAAACGTAGTTCAGTTATCCTTTCTAAATTATTCCATTTGCTGATTGGTTATCCTTATTATACAAATGAAATAATTCCGGCACTCAACACCTTGCTGTAGTCAGGACACAACTCCAATATGTTATAGCTATAAATTCATTTTATTTAACATAAAGCCACACCAGACATCCCACCTGATGGATTTTCGGACCTCAGTGTCCTTTATCAAAGGCTGGGAAATGACAAACAAATAGATACCTAAATATTAATTCAGATCCATGTGATGTGACATCATTGACGGATCACAACCTGATTGGTTAGAAAATATTTGAATTCTGATTGATGGTTATGATCAATGATTCAATAAATAAAGGTCACACTATTCATCCTCTACATAAAACTCGATAGAAATATATACACAAGATTAAAATTAATGCACAGATGTGCTTGGGGTGAGGGGAAAGGGGAGGGGATATTAAAAAAGGGGGGTGTTCTAAACAAAGAAGAATTACCATCGCAAAACATCCCACATCAAATTCCCACCAATATATATTAAACAAATGTTATATAAATTATGTGCATTGACAGAAAGATCAATTTCTTATATAGTGCATAATTCACTGCAGTCCATAGTGATTCCACTCAAATTTCTGAGTCAGGCTATCTGACATTTTATTTCTTCTCAAGGTATGGCCGCACATCCAAGCTAGTATTTAAACCAGGTTTTCTATGTGCTCATAGCTGTAGGATCCCAAAATGTTCTCTCTTAAGCATTAAGTTGTTATAATTCCCCCCTCTTGGATTATGGCTAACTCTGTCTATAGCCATAAAGCGAAAAATATGATGTGTCCCATCTTTCGCCTCCATAACATGTGCTGCTATTGTATAAGTGTTATCCTTCCTTGCGATGGTTCTAATATGCCCACCCATTCTTCATCTTTCTGTAATGCACCTGTTTTTTTATAACATTTGTTTTATATATATATATATATATATATATATATACACGTGGGAATTTAATGTGCGATGTTTTGCGGTGGCAATTCTTCTTTGTTTAGAACACCCCCCTTTTTTTAATATCTCCCCCCCCAAGATTGTTTCTGACACCCATGCATGACAAACTAGGAACAGGGAGTAGAGAGCATACGCATATGAACAAGTGATGTAGCTACATTACACTTATGAAACAGGATTTGCCAAGACAAGGCAGAGTTATTATGCATCTCACCAGGGGGCCACATGGAAATATCAATCAGAATGAGACAGCCTGTAAACAGGGTTGGGACATGTTCATGGAACACTGGAGAAATAGTTAATGTTGTGATGGGGCACAGTCCCATAACTATACAGGCTTGAGCAGATTAGATGGGGCTTGTGGGGGGCAGCTGGTGCATCAGAAACTGCTTGTCAGTTTGGTCCGGTGGCAGATGTGACTTGTACAGGGGCATGGATGTCAAAAACAATCTGAGGATCCCTCTCCTCCAATTAATCAAATTGCAGTTTGCTTTTCAAATAGCTCCCACCTTCCGCCTTCCGAAGGGGGGGTGCAAAACTGTTGTATGCTTAATGTTTCCATTTCTGTTTTCCCCTGCTTTGTCAATGCTGCCTCACCATGACAATGTGAGCCACAGATTCTCGAATTCCCATGTTACATTATCAGTCCACGTGATCTAGGGCATGCTGCATTTCTCACGCAGCCGCCCACTGACACTTCAATTTCTTCTGTGCATTTAGTTGGCGCACATGAAAACTGCCGCCTCCCTAGGAGTGGGTGAAAGTGCGGATTTCCACCGTTGTGGAAGTTCCACGAAATTTAGAAAATCTAGTGGAATTTTCCACTCTTTCACCTGTGTCGGAATTCTGAACTTTTGCCAAATAACTGTGGATTTCTACCTAGTACTGTGGCACTTAATTATGAACTGCGGACTTTTTACAACACATATGGAAAAAACGTCTCTTAGCATTACTGCTGTGTTTTTATCCCCCACAGTTTAATACATAAACCGCAGAACTGAACACTGACAGTTATCAGTTCTGCAGAATTTTTCTCCCGCAGTTTAATGCATTAACCCACATTTCTTACATTTTTTCTGCAGTTTTTTGGCAGAATTTCTGCGAAAGTTGGTGAAATGATTTCTGAACTTTCGCAGAAGCGAAAATCTGATTTTCACCGAAATTCCACTGGTGGAATTTCTTTTCGCATACCCCTACTTCTCCCTACTACCCAGAGCTACATCTCGCTCTGCTGCCATTTCCTTTCTTTTGGTTTCATTTTGTGTCATTCAGCTGTGTGCCATTTAAACTGGAATGTTACCTCTGTTTCCAGAAGAAGAAGCTAGGGGCCTGGTGCTCCTCACACCAGCCTCCTGCTGACTCTCCCACGTCCTTAGCACGCACTTCCATGGCGGCATAGATGCCTTCAGCACCTGAGTGAAGACATCCAAACTTCCCAGGTAGTTGATGGCTGCACCTCATGCCTCACAACCCACCTGGGGTGTGTGGTAATTTAGCATTACCACACACCGTTGTCTGTTATTGCTTACTTACAGTTTACAATGTGATTCTATGAGAATCATATACTGCACTTCCTAGGTGGTTGAAGGCACTCGACTGTGCCTCATGCCTCACAACCCACCTGGGACATGCAGTAATTTAGCATAGCTGCACACTCTGTCATGTGTTATTCCTTACTTACAATTTACAATGTGACCCAATGGGAATTTTTTTACCACACTTTCCATGTGGTATGCAAGTGTGCATATAATATGGATCCATGGCTACAGAAGCACTGGACTATGATGATGGATGTCTCTTGTGTCATCTGGAAAGAGCAGTATGTTATTTATCTTACCTGATGATAGATGTCTGTGGTTGCTTGTGTTTCCTTGCCCCCTTTGGCTGCTTGGGAAGGGGATGCAGAGTTAGTATTGAAAACCCTATCATTGTGTAACCCCCCTGTTACTCAGGGTTACTAGAACCCTAGTTAGATCTAGTGGCAGGCAGGGACAGGCAGCTAGTGAAACTCCAGTTAAATGGATTTCACTATGTCTTGCTCTGTTTTCAGTCTCTGCCGAGCTGGGGCTATGACATCATTTAGAATTCTGCAGCAGCATAAGCCACACTGGAATGTTGCAGTTAGGAGTTAGATAGACTGTTGTGGAATGTCAAAGTCAGTCTAGAGTTGATCCTTGAAGTCAGCAGTCTAGTTTTTGTTTGCAGTCTGAAGTAGGCTCAAGAGAGATAAGGATGTAGATCCTGTAGTACAGTGGAGGGAGGGGTGCCCTGCAGGGGCAGGCCCCCTGCTCTCAGCTCTGACTCAGAGCTACCTTGGGGTGTGTGCTTCCACCATAAGAGAGGCACAAGGAACCAACTCCCTGGGGCAACCCCCTAGCCTGGGAAAAGGAAGAAGCTGCCTGATGAAGAGTGCTAGGGCACTACAGTTTTTGTGGAATGAGATTCATTCAGAGTTTTTGGATACCTGCAACGTGGAGGGTGATGAAGCTTTAATAAAAGGCCAGTGCATTCACCAAAACAGTGAGTAAATAAGTCTCTGGGGCTGTGGGTCAGTCAGGATGCCAAATCCAGGGCTTATGGAACAGTGAGATGTAATGACCGTTGTATGTGGAGGGGGGAGATTTCAAGGAAAACAGTTTCTGCATTACAAAGCCATGTACAGTCTGCACTATAGTAGCCAAGGAAGAGGTTTATGGAACAGTGAGATGTAATGACTGTTGTATGTGAGGGGTCTTCAGAGAAAGACAGTTACTGCATTACAAAACCATGTACAGTCTGCACTACAGTAGCCAAGGATGTGTGTGTGTAAACAAAGGAATGGTCAGGTATGGGTCTATGGAACAAAAGGTGGGAGACCCCCATCTGGCATAATAGGGCTCACCTCTACGGATTCGCTTTGAGACATCAGTCACCTTTCTGTCAGGTATTGGCCAGTGCCTAAAGAGGGTGCCCAGACGTTGGGATGGAGTAGAGGGTGGTAGTGTGCCACTCGTTAAAGAGTCCATGACATATGGAAGTTTAGGATCCAAGAATGGATTTGTGTCTGTGTCATCATCTTATCTGAATTACAAGGAGTGTAGCCCCGTTGGGGTCTGTCTGTGCTTTTCATTCAGTGTTGTTGAATAAAGCCACACTTTAGAATCCCATCTCCTGGTATTGGACATTATATTATTGCTTCTAGTCTCCGGATTACTTTGGGTGTCCCTGTGCAGAGTGATCAAACCTAGTCACCATGCAGAGTGACACCTTTCTCCCCAAATTTTTAACTTATAAAAATGGAGGCACCGTGTCATAGGACCCAGGCCCCTCAACCTGTTCATTAGCCATATAGGCAGGGGTAGTAGCCCACTCAGTTTAGCGCCAACTGGGGGTTACAATTGCATTTCCATACTTCTGTCATTTTAATAGCAACCCAAACTGATGTATTAATGGAGTTTTATTTGCAAAGAATTTATAAGGGATATGCTATCCCCAATCCTGGAAATATTGTTGATATTTTTTTTGTTTGAGTGCCGATTGAACCAATGACATCACGAGTGGTGAAGCCATGAGTGATGTTATCAGGTCAATTGGCACTCAAACAAAAAATATCAACAGTATTTCTAGTTGGGGGGTGGTAGCATATTCCATTTATGCTATACCTCTAGAAAGTGAAAAAAATTGAATTTCCTGCCATTTTTTGCTGATTATAAAAAAAATATCTAAAAAATATCTATAAATGAAACACCATTCATTTTGTGGATATTTTTGTGCTGAACGAATTTTGTTCTCACAGTATTGTGCAATCATTTTCTATTTTAAACTTATTCACATTCGTTTGTTGAAAAAGTAAAAAAAAAATAAATTTCTGCTGTTTTTTTGCTATTATAAAAAAAAACTAAAAGATACCTATAAATGAAACCACTCATTTTGTAGATATTTTTGTACTAAACAAATTTCATGCTGACAGTACCATGTTATTATTTTTTGTTTTAAAGTTATTCACATTAGAATATGGTTAGTACTGCTAGCATACATCTGCAGAACTGTGTCATTTGTCCCTTGAATGACATCATCAAGACAGCCATTTTAGGATTTTTACAGCAAGATTTTTGAATCAGTAGAGGGTTTATTTACAATTTTTTAAATGCTATGAAACTGCATTTATCCTATTTTAATAAATGCAGTTTCAGTATAAATGTAAACAACAACCTCTCGTTTACAAGCCTATGGAGTCATTTAAAAAAATGTGCGAAAAGACACTTTAGAAACATAGAAACATAGACGTTGATGGCAGATAAGGACCACAAGGCCCATCCAGTCTGCCCATTTCTTTTTCTACCTTATAAATGTGCCATCTGCCTTTGCCCTGTCAGTGGCCTATCTATTCATACTCATCTGTATTGCTCCCTTATGCCTATCCCATGCCTGTTTGAAGCCCTGCGCTGTACTCATATCCACCACTTCCTGAGGTAGGCCATTCCATACATCCACCACCATTTCTGTGAAAAAGAACTTCCTCACATTACTCCTTAATCGGCCTCCCTCTAATCTCAAGCTGTGTCCTCTTGTCCTGCTATTTTTCTTATATTGAAACATGTTAGACTCTTTCATCTTGTTAATGCTCTTAAGGTGTTTGAATGTTTCAATCATATCACCTCTCTCCCTCTTTTGCTCTAGGGTATACATATCGAACTCCGTTAATCTGTCCTCATATGTTTTCTGATGCAGTCCCTGCACCATTTTGGTTGCCCTTCTCTGGACTGCCTCAATTTGGTTAATGGCCTTGTGAAGGTGTGGCCTCCAGTACTGCATGCAGTACTCCAGATGGGGCTTAACCAGTGTCTTGTAAAGAGGGATTATTGCCTCTCTCTTCCGACTTGTGATACCCCTACTAATACACCCCAACATCTCCCTAGCCTTATATACTGCTTTAGTGGTCTATTTGGATGATTTCAGGTCATCAGTGATGATGATGCCCAAGTCTCTTTCTTCCGTTGTTACTGCCAGCAACTCCCCTCCCAGCCTTTAGGTGGCTTCAGGGTTTCTCTTCCCTATATGCATGATCTTGCACTTCTTTGTATTAAACCCCAGTTGCCACTCTTCCAACCATTTTGCCAGTTTATCCAGATCTCTTCTCATTCTGTCCACCCCATCTGGATCATCTACTCTGTTGCAGATCTTGGTGTCATCTGCAAACAGACAAACCTTACCCTCTAGTCCATCTGCAATGTCACTGATGAAGATATTGAAGAGGACTGGCCCCAGGACTGATCCCTGAGTACCCCGCTTGTGACTTGCATCTCTTTGGACTGTATACCGTTTACCACCACTTTTTGTTTTCTGCCCATCAACCAGTTTGCCACCCAGTTGATCTTCTGACTCACCCCGAGCCTACCCAGTTTATTAATCAATCTTCTATGTGGAACAGTATCGAAAGCTTTGCTGAAGTCAAGGCAGGCAACATCAACTGCTTCCCCTTGGTCCACTACCCTGGTTACCCAGTCAAAGAAATCTATGAGATTAGTTTGACAGGACCTTCTTTTTGTAAACCCACACTGTCTTGGATCCTGTGCTTCTATGGATTCCAGGTGTTGCATTATCCTTTCCTGAAGGAGTGCCTCCATAATCTTGCCCACTACTGAGGTAAGACTGACTGGTCTGTAGTTCCCTGCCTCCTCCCTGCTATCACTCTTGTGGAGCAGGATCACATGAGCCCTTCTCCAGTCTTCTGGGACCTCTCCTGTCCTTTAAGTGGCAGGGGATGCTTTCCATTCTGTAGTTATTTAGTCAGTATTAGTTGTGACTTTGATCATGTGATTTTTCAGACTGAGTATGTTCGGAGGGGAACACGGCTTCTCTTAGTTTTTGTTTGTGGCTGCCTTTCCTTCAGCATCTGGTGATAACTTTTTTTTCTATTTAAACTACGTTTTATTTAGTTTGTAGTTTTCAAAAGGTGAATACTTATCTGTGTACTTTTTTAGAGTGGCATGACATTTAAAGGTTACATTCAGTGTGGCAAACACTAAGAAAGTCCACTGGGTTTGAAGAGAAAATGGCTTTCTCTGTCAGTTTGCTTTACTTCAGACTTCAAAAAGAAATCAAAGCAAAGCAAAACTTTATTTATATAGCACCTTTCATAATCAAGGTGCAATACATAATATAAAATTACATAGAAACATAGAATCTGATGGCAGATAAGGACCACTTGGCCCACCTAGTCTGCCCATTTCCCTACCTAACGGATTAGTTGCAGATCCTAGTTAACCAACAGCCTACTGCCTCCTACCCCCACTAGCATTGCTTTATGTACGTCCCATGCATTCTTGAATTCCCCCACTGTTTTTGACTCTACTACCTCCTCAGGAAGGTTGTTCCATGCATCTACAACCCTCTCTGTGAAGAGCTACTTCCTCACATTACCTCTGAGCTGTCCCCCCTCTATCTTCAAATTGTGTCCTCTTGTTCTTACTCTTCCCTTTTTCTGAAAGATGCTACCCTCTTGGACTTTATTAATTCCCTTGAGGTATTTGAAAGTTTCTATCATGTCCCCCCCCCCTCCTTTCCTCGAGGCTATACATCTTAAGCTCCTTTAGTCTTCCTTCATATGTCTTCTGGTACAGACCCTTCACCATTTTGGTTGCCCTCCTCTGGACAGCCTCCACCCTGTCTATGTCTTTGCGGAGATGGGGTCTCCAGAACTGTACACAGTACACAACAACTTCCTGTTTTCTACTGGTGATGCCTCTCCCTATGCATCCCAGTATCCCCCAGCTCTCTTTACTGCATTTCTCACATTGCTGGCCCACCTTTAGGTCATCTGATATGACTACCCTCAGGTCCTTTTCCATTTCTGTTGTTGTCAGTATCTCACCCCCCATTGTGTACTCTTCCCCTGGGTTTTTGTTTCTCAGGTGCATTACTTTGCACTTCTTTGCGTTGAATCTAAGCTGCCATACATTTGACCATTCCTCTAACCTTGCCAAGTCACTTTTCATCCTTTCCACCCCACCTTGCATATCAACCCTGATGCAGATCTTTGTGTCTGCTGCAAAGAGACATACGTTTCCTTCCAGTCCCTCTGCAATGTCACTTATAAAGACATTAAAAAGGACCAGTCCCAGTACTGAACCCCTCGGTACCTCACTAGTAACCTCCCTTTCTTCATTGTGGACTCCATTTACTATTACCCTCTGTGTCCTGTTGTCCAGACAGCTTTTTACCCAGGCTACCACCCTGGGACCCACTCCCAGGCTGGCTAATTTGTTTATTAATCTTTTGTGCTGGACTGTGTCAAATACCTTGCTAAAGTCTAGGTAGACCATGTCCACAGCCCCTCCCTGGTCTACTACTTTGGTCACCCAGTCAAAGAAATCAATTAGATTTGTCTGACATGACCTTCCTGCTGTGAATCCATGCTGCCTTGGGTCCTGTGCCCCACTGGCCTCTAGGTACTCAACAATCCTTTCCTTCAGAAATGATTCCATCATTTTCCCTACCACTGAGGTCAAGCTGACAGGTCTGTAGTTTCCTGCCTCTGTCTTGCTCCCACTTTCGTGAAGGGGAATCACATCTACCCTCCTCCAGTCCTCAGGTACCACACCATCCTCCCATGATTTATTAAAAAGGGTAGTCAGTGGTGTTACTAGTTCTTCCCTTAGTTATTTTAGCATTCTGTGATTCTGGGGTGAATCCCATCAAGCCCCATTGCTTTATCCACCTTCAGTTTTAAGATTTTTTTCAGAACCCTTTCTTCTGTGAAAGGACTAATATCAACTCCCATATCCAGAGTGCTTCTATTGACTGGATTAGGTATCACCCCCTTCTCTTCCATTGTGAATACTGAGCAGAAGTATTCATTCAGTATCCCTGCTTTTTCACTGTCGTGCTCCGTCCAACCACCTTCCTCTTTATTCAGCCTCAGTATCCCTGCCTTAGTCTTTCTTTGCTCTCTAATGTACCTATAAAAGGTTTTATCACCCTTCTTAACTGAGTTGGCTATCTTTTCCTCGGTTTGGGACTTTGCTATTCTGGCTGCCTTCCTTCTGCTTTAACTGGTAAAGTTCTCTGCCCTGCTCCTTTTGTGTTTCCTTATACTTCCTGAATGCTGTCTTTTTCTCCCTAACCTTCCCCGCCACTTCTTTTGAGAACCATATTTTTTTTCTTTTGTTTTGATTTGTTTATTTGCTTCACACAAAGGCTTGTTGCCTCTGTGATGGTGGTTTTGATGTTTCCCCATTGTTGCTCCACCTCACCTTACAATATAAATTAGATAAAATAATAAATTATTTAAAATCAGTCAGTTTAATTAATCAATCAATCAGGGAAGGCCAAAGAAAATAAATATATGTTTGCAACATAGATTTAAAACTGCTGATGGTCGGGCATTTTCTTAACCAACGAGGTAGAGAATTCCACAGGGTTGGTGCTGCAAATGAAAAAGCATGAGCACCAGATGTTTTAAGATGAACCCTGGGAATCTCTAGCAATCCCTCATCAGTGGATCGGAGAGGGCGATTGGGGGAGTAGGGAGTCAGGAGATCTTTCAGGTAGTTGGGTCCCTGTTCAGGTAGGGCCCAGATCCAAACTACAACAGGTTGGGCACAAAGTCCGGACAATCTTTACAATGTCCATGAATTCTGGTCGGCTGAAATCCATCCAGACAGATTGGGTGCTCATCACCTCCCATCGACCTCCACAACCCCTCATAGAGAGAGCAGGACTGATTCCTGACCTGATGCTGGCAACCTTATCTGTGAAAAACTGAGCTAGCTCATCACACTTAATTTGTGAAAAAGATCTTCTGGACTAGAGACAGATTGGATTGCACAATCTGTCAACAGTTCGAAAAAGTTGGGCCGGTCGGTTCTGCACAGCAAAAATCTCCCTGAATAGGAACTCTGCTTTCTTATGGGTGATTTCTGATTAATAGCCCTTATAATGTTCCATCAATCTAAGCCTGTCAGCATCCAGGCCGGACTTCCACCATGCTCTCTCCAACCTTTGACCAACCCACCTCAACTCCTTCAAGGACCCGTCATACCAAGGGGACCTTGGGCGAAGAGTGAGTGGTCAAACACGAACAGGAGCAATCAAGTCCAAGGCATCTCCCAATGCCTTATTATAGGCTAGTACAAAGTCCCCTGGACTTGTGCTTTCACCCAGCAATCCTGATAGGTCCAGCACCATCAATAGACCATCTGAGGTAACTCCCCTTAAAGGGCGGTACTGGACCATCTCCGAAGGGGTAGATCCATTTGGGGTGGCCCTGAAACTGAACCCTATGGTGTGATGGTCAGACCAACCAACTGGTTCCACCCCCAAATCAGTGATCTCCATCCCCAGAAGGAACAGCATATCCAATGAGTGACCTCTTAAATGGGTAGAGGAGGTAACTACCTGTGTAAGGCCCCGCATTATCATTAGCAGGAGGAGATTTTGACCAAACTGCGAGAGCTCATCGTCGACCCAGGCATTGAAGTCCCCCAGAATAATCCATCTAGAAGACTCCAACACCATGTCAATGACGAAGTCCGCAATCTCCTGCAGGAATACACCCCCATCACCTGGTAGATGGTAAATGAGGAGTATCCTACAGCCTACACCCTCACCCATGGCACACTCAGAGGAACTGGTAGTCCCCACTGGAACATCCACAAGGCCCAGTTCGGTCTTAAAAAAAAAAATAGCTACACCCCCACCCCTGCGATCCAACCTCAGGTGGTGAATCACTGAGAACCCAGCTGGAACCGCAGAAGCCAATACTGGGCCTGCATTTTCATCCAGCCAGGTCTCAGTGATGCATGCCAGGTCCACTGTTTCAACAAGATCAGCTATAATGGCTGTCTTGTTTTTGATGGACCTAGCAGTACATAATACCGCCCAGGTTGGATGAGATGCTGGGGAAGACCTCGACTCCTGACCAGCGTCAATTGCTGGGCCTTAGGTATGGGAACAAGACAGGGATTACATCTGTCCTGGCACCATTTCACCCCAGGGCATCGCCTGGTCTCCACCACCCCAATACAACCCCCCTCTCCATTTCCTCACCAGGCCCAGTTCTGCCCCCCTTCCCTGTGCCTCCTAGCAATCCCAAGGGATTGGCAATGTTTATAAATCTCTGTTGGTAAAAAGGGGCAGTCAAAGGGGCGCAGTTCCCTGAGCCTGGTGGGGGAATACTACCTGACCATCTTTAGACTCTCCCTACACATTCTTAAAACACAAGTCTATCTGCACACACGCAGGAGCCTCATACTCAGAATCACAAATAATAATTATCCAAAAAACAAAATAAACGAAAAATAATAATATACCCTACCAGTCTCTCTCACAGATTGGAAGGCAACTTAAACATAATAATATCCACACTTTAACAAACAAATACCGCTCACTAACCCCAAAGATACCAAACCCCCAAATCAACAAACCCCCACAAATTACTACTTAGACAAACAACAATAAAAACAATAAAACATTAAAAACTAGTCATATAATGCGGAGTGACCACAGTTTGATATCAGTGTAATAGCACTGTCCACTATATGCAGTGTTGAATCTCTAACAGTTCAAAGGAGCATGCCACCACTCTACGAAAATATATGAAGTGAAAAGGGAGAGCTGTCACCACTCCTTATCAAGATCTTTGTCAGGACAATGTTGCCCTCTCACTGCCACATATTCTGAGTTTAATTTGTAAATTTAAACCAGAAAGGAGGCCCTCTCATTGCCTCCTAAGTTAGTCATAGAGTTGCACAAATCAAATAAAATATTCGGAAACCGCCAGTTCATATAATACTTGCGGCATCCACGAACAAGCTCCTATCTTGTTCCACTTAGTGTGGTATAGGATGATCTTCAAAAAATGGCCTGGTTTTCTGGGAAAATTGGATCTAGGCAGTAAGATCAAGTTAGCCTGATTCCGCCCGACCCCTAAGCGGATCCACCCGGAGTCCAGCAAACCCTCCCCCCCACTTAGGCCATCAAGGGCACGCCCAACACCAGCCAGACAAACCCCAACAGCCCCAGGAGACCTAAGAAGATGCCCACCCTCCAGTCGGCATCACCAGATCACCCCAGGGAAAGACAAGTTAGACCCAAGATCCACTTCGGGCATGCCAGTTCGGCTCACCCAGTCCGCCACAAAAAGCAGCACAGATCCTTCTCGGCTCACAGATCCAAATCTAAACAGGACAATTCCAATAAAGCCTCCAACAATCCATCACCAAATGTTGCTGTTAATGCACTAGATGCTGCTGCTTCAAATTTCAGGGGCTCCAAGCACACCACCACCATGGCCAGTCCCACCAACGTTCAACGTTCAACTCCCGGCCGAGACCACTCCGGAGACCCGCCAATCTCCTCACCTCACAGCAGCACACACAAAGTAGCAACACCAGAGGAGAACTCCCACGAACTCCCGTGGATGCACAGGCTGGCTGGTAAGTTGAATAACTTGCATATACGGTAGTTAATGTCCAAGGAGTAATGCGGTTGATGAACCGAAAGAGAAACGACCGCGACTCACAAACTGCAGCTACAATTATACAAATTAAAATAAAACAAAAAGAAGATGCAATGTTTCTTACAAGGGAAGCACAAAGAACAAATCATGGGGAAGGTAAGATACTTTAGTTAATAAGGCCTCCAAGGGAGTATTTTGTATGGTATATGGGTAAGGTGACAGGACCGTGTAATGAAGCTGCGCAGTTCTGTCTGCCTAAACCTCTTGAGAAGAGTCTCTTATTCCAAAAGAGACATCCCTAGGAAGCCCCACTCTTATTATAAATCACTCGAGTTTAGTTCGAGTGATTTATAAGTTTAGAGTGTTTTTTTTTTTTACTTATTGTGCCACCCTCCCCCCGGCACTGGAGTGGAACATTCCATTCTAACACTCTTGCATGAGAGCACACTGTACACAGAATAAATAGTACAGTGGCCCTGCGTGCTTATTGGCTGAAATCACACTAGTGATTTATAACATTTTTTTCAAAATAGCTTGCTACTTTGAGCACATTTTTTTTATTACTTGTAATAGTGCTGTAACATTTCAGATTTTTTCCCTCTGTGTGTGAATTTTTAGTGCTCATGAAAGGTACTGGATTGATAGCTCTGGCAGCTGAAGTCCCCTATCCACATAACAGGCACAGCATGGGCAATAACAGTGCAAGCTTCCCCACACTGCCCCACCAATGTGCCTCAACCCTGCTGTGGAGGGACCTCAACGTAGGTGAGAGGGTAATTCAGACTCCATGCCATTCATTCCGTGGTCTCTCATGTGAGACTGCCAACAAGAGTGCCAACTGTGTTGGTGGTTTTTTGATGTAGACACCTGCCCACTAGAAAATGGACTGAAATCACAACTCATTTCACATAGACCACTGAACAGCCCTCAGGTGACAATGGCTTTCAGCCAGTACCAACCTGTGCCAGATTTGAACCCATGACCTAGAGGAAAAAGGCTGCTTAGCCTGCTATGAAACCACTGAGACATCCAGAAACATTTAAAAGTTTCATTCAGTGCTGCAAAGATAAATGAGCATATCATAGCCTTAAAACAAATCTCTTTCTTTGTTCACATAAGCTTTTGAATTTATAAACAGAGGTTATGACTATGAATTTCAAATTTCACATAAATTTAGGCCCGCCTTGGCTGGCAGATCATATCAATGGGTTCATACTGTAAGCTTTGACTTGTTAACCCAAGGGGGACTTTATACTGTAATTTATTTGCTTAGTATGTACCTCTGACCAGGTGGCCGAACTGTATCTTCTTATTCTGTATCACTATATTGCTCTATTGCTCCAGTCTGTACTACCTGTCATGTGTTATGCATTGACTATGCTCTATGAACATGTACTGTGTTTTTTTTTATGCTACTACATGCCATCTTGATGGTACGCCTTGTGCCTGAAAACGGTCCCTGGGACCAGTCTACCCACCCGGTTATCAAATAATAAATAAAAATAAATAAATACGTACAGTGTTAATGCCAAACTTACTTACAGACACTTCTGTGCATCTAATGTAATTTTTCAAGCATAGAAGGTGGCAAATTAGGATATCTGCCATCAATACAATTTTCATCTGATTATAACAAATACACCAAGTCTTGACTCCAGAGCTGTATGTAGACATCTCTTGCTCATAAGATGTCTGAGTTTCTGTCATCTAATTATTTTCACTGAAGGCTACATTAGGCCTTGGGAAAGCTCCTATGTGTGGCATCTTATCCGGTGTTGTAGTGAGTCAGTAACTTTGCCCTGGATTCACAATTCGTCATTTGTTTGCAGTGCCATTCATGCCCATTGTGGACATTCAGTCTTCATGCATTGAGGCTGCATTGCAAGAACAGATACAAAATCAAGTTAATATCGGGCTCCTGTACCATCACAGTGCTTTCATTCTATTGTATATGCCTTGAGCTTGCAGACTGCTTTAATGAAATTCCATGTAGTACATAGTAGTATTCAGAATGAGTTTTCTTTGGTGTATTTTGTTTCTGGAATAAGTGTCCAGATGCAGTCAGATAATATAAAATATACTGATCACTGTACACAGCTGGGCTCATTTCTTCCCTTTAGCATTTTTTCAGCTTTGAAACAGCTGACATATGTCCAAAATTGTCTAAGCTGTGGCATGTGGGCAACAGATCCAAATGGTCTACATGGGTAGTTTAACTAACAATTCAGGGGAGGCTTTTTCTGCACAAAAACTGAGTTTGTAAGTGTAAACAGCTAATGAAGGAAAGGAGACTAGAGTGGAGTGGAGTGGAGTGGAGTGGAGGAGTGGAGATGAAGGAAGGAAGGAAGGAAGGAAGTTAAGTAAGTAAGTGAGTTTAGTTTACTAATTTGTTAGAGTACTCTATCTCATTGCGACTGTAGAAGCTTTACAGATAGCTGGATCATGTTGACAGAATAACATAAAATAAACAAAAAATATGGACATGCATAATAAGTTAAAAGGAGGGAAAAGCTTTATTAAATAATAAAAAGATCTTAAGATCCCTCTTAAAGGCACTAATTGAGGGGGCCTCTCTGAACAACTGAGGCAGTGAATTCCACAGGATAGGTGCCACAACTGAAAAGCCCGAGCACCAGATGACTTCAAGGGAGGGAGGAGGGAAGGAAGGAAGGAAGGAAGGAGGGAAAGAAGGAAGGAAATTTGGTTTTATGCAGAATAAGGCTTTTTATAAAGACTATCTACAAACAGCTGTGGCAATCATTTGGTATTCAGTGAAAGGTTAAGTGGCATACTGTATTGGAAGTTTAGGAGAAGCTCTTCAGTGTTAAGTAAAAGAGAAATAAAGAGAAAAAAGGAAGAAAGAAAGAAAGAAAGACAGAGAGAGAGAGAGAGAGAGAGAGAGAGAAAGTAAGAAGGAAAGAAAGAAAGAACCAATGAGAGAGTAAGAACCCAGCGAGTATTGCACAGGGGGTCCTACAGTACATGGATGGTGGCGATGGTGGAGTAAAAAACCTGGGTCGCCAAGTTCACAGCACTACACTTCAACCACTAGCCTACACTGCCTCCTGTAAAGGTCTTTGACTTGTGTAAATCACCACAAAAATTGGAAGTCCCTTTTGGGACTTGCTGCTCATCAGTTTATTTCATCATTTTAAATTATTGTTTCCCTAGGAAAGCAATCAACACAGTGAGGTAAGCAGTTTATTTATTCATTTGCTTTTGTTTGACAGTAGAGTAGTTTAAACAATGTATAATGGAGAAAAGTGGCAGGATATTCTTCTCTTTTAATTTTATTTATTTAAAATGTTTGTTCCAGATGGCACTCTAAGCTGAGAACAGTTTGTTTCCTGATGCATCCTGCATGAAAGTGAGCAAGGATTCGGCAACACAGAAATCAAAGGGAACTAGTCATCACCCAATGAAATGAAAAACTAAAACTTGTATCAGTACTTGAATCATAGAAAAGACAGTATGAACAATATAACACTGCAGACATGTTCCAAATTCTGGAACTCTGGATAGCCAAATTCTGGAAGGTAATCCATGCCCTTTATGATCTCCAACCCAATCTGCTCCCCCTGTCCTCATCGGTAATGGTTAACCATTATCTGACCCTTCCTCTGTTGCAGTTCACATCAGCGAGTTTTTCACCACTTGTGCCCTCCTTTCTCCCCTGCTATTGGCTCTACCCCTTCGACTCCTGCACCTTGCTCCTCTCCCCGCCAGTCCACCTTGGATTTCCACTTTCCTCCCATCATCACTCATGAAACAGTATTTGCCCTCTTCTCCCTCAATCAGTCTAAGTCCAGTTCTGATGGGCTGTGTCCTAAACTTCTTTACATCTCCTCTCCTGCAATTGCTCTTCCACTGACTCAGCTGCTTAACCTCTCATTCTCCCTCCATTCTGTTCCTCAGTCCTGGAAGATTACCAAAGTTTTTTCACTTCACAAAGGGGGACCCCTGCCCTAGTTCCCTCCTCCCCTCCCTTGCTAAACTGCAAGAGAAGTTAGTCTGTCTACTCTAGACTACCTCACCTCTTCCAGTTTCCTCTCACCCTTTCAGTTTGGCTTCCAGAAGCATCACTCCATCATCTCCTCCCTGCTCCGTGTCACTGACTCCATCCTCTCTGAGATGGATCAGGGGCACATCACAGCTGCCATTTTCACTGATCCAGCCAAAGCATTTGACTCAGTGTCACATTTGCTCCTCCTGAACAAGCTGAACTCAGCTGGCCTCTCAGCTCCCACTAATGACTGGTTCCATTCCTGCATAATGAGCTGCCAACAATCAGTTCAGGTTGGAGACATGTTGTCTCCTCCCTTCCCCATCCAGGTTGGGGTCTGGCAGGGTTCTAGCTTAGGTTCCATGCTGTTCTTGATTTGTTTGAATGATCTCCCCCCCACCTGTGTCAACTCAGATAAATGACACAGTCATCTTCACCTTCCGACCCTATGCAACTCCAGTAGAAAACCTGATCCAACATGACTTGAGCTGGTTCCACTCCAAGAATCTCAAGATCAAAACTAAAAAAATGGCATCTATTGCTTTTGGTATCACCCAGAAATTGGGCCAGGCTCTCAAGACTCCCCATCTTCAACACACTGGATAGCTCTCCTCTTGAAGCGGTGCCATCCTTCAAGTACCTCAGCATGCAGCTTGACAGTAAGCTTGACTTCTCAGCCCACATCAGTGCTGTCCTTGTGAACCTCCTCCCTAAGACTGGTGCCTTGTGCTGTAGCAAAGACTGATTAGAGCTGCAGGGCCACCAAGTGCTGGTCACCAAAACAGTGCTCCCGGTCTTTGTCTATGCTGATGTGGTCTATGGTACAGCCCCCTCCACCTCCTTAGCCAGACTGCACACCCTCTGCAATGCCTTTTATCACTTTGCAGCTAACACCTCTCTACGTATGCACCACTGCTCCCTCTACTCCTTGTCCATCCTCCCTGAGCCTTCGCGTTGCCAGTCACACAGCACATTCTTCATCCTCAAGTACTGGTTTGGCTCCCTGCCATCCTATCTCTCCTCACTCCTCTCTCCAGTACCCCACCCCCACTCCATAGTGCCTCCACTCGAAGGATCAGGGAGCCTGCTCTACTCCTCACCCCTGTTCCTATGCAGGGCAATCTGTCTTCTCCTATCGCTGGCCATTTTTCTGGAACCAGCTTCCTCAATCCATTCATCATTCCACTTCCTTAGGGTCCCTCAGGTGTCAGCTGAAACTCCTCCCTCCACACACCTGCACTGTTTCCTGTAGGAGATACTCCTAGTGATTTTGGTATTTTTAGGTTTTTGATTCACCTCAACACATTTGTTCTCCAATGCACTGTTTTGATTGCCTTTGTACTGCTCTGATGTCAGTCTCAATTTTCACCTGCACTTGTGCTTGAACAACACATTTGCACTTTATGCTGTTCCACATTTGTACCAGTTAAGTATTCCTACTGCTAAGTGTTGGCACTTTATCTACATCACGTAATGTAATGTATTGTTGCACTGTTTACTCTTCTAACTCTTCCTACTAGTCACACCTGAAAATGAGCCTTGGCTCAGTGTGCCTTTCCTGGTTACCAATTTTCAAATAAATATATAAATAAATAAATGCTATATATTTAAACAGAATCATACAGTAAAGCCTGTTATTTCCTCGTTTTAGCTTGGTATGAAAAGTGCCACAGGCCCACATGTAGGGGAGTAGGGGGTGGATGGTGGTGCGAAGTGAGGGAGATGTGAGGGGGCATAGCTACATGGGGAAAGGGTTGAACATCAGGGTAACAGAAGGAGTGGGAGGGTTACATACAGGAGCAGGTACGCGATGCATTTGCAGAGCAGAGCTTTCAGGGTGACTGATAAAAGGGAAACACAGAGGGAGATGAGGAGTTACTCCAAAGGATGGGGAATTGTAGGAGAAAGTGGGTCTATGAGTAAAGAAAAGAAAAGAAAAGGTTGGGTAGAAAAAAGGAAAGGCAGTCAGAGTTTCTAAGAGAGTAGGGGGAGGTGGAAAGTGAGTGAGAAGGGGGCTGAGATCAGAGGGGAAGAAAACACACCATTATTGTAAAATGATAGAAATGCAGTCAGATAGGTGTTTACTGTCAAAGGACAGAAGAGCAAGGTTGGAATAATATAAGGTGGGTATGGTGGATAAGGCAGTTAAAGGCAAGGCAACCTTAATGACTCTTTCAACTAAAATGCTGTCTAGCTGCACAGAAACTGTTAGATTCTGAGACTGCCAACTATCAATCAAATTAAAATCATGAAATGAATGTGTTCATGGGCAAACTTTACAGTAGTGCTTTGCTGTAAGATGTTTCTGCCAGCAGAATTGCACTTAAGGTGTCGTTTTTGCCCAGTGGGCTTTTTCTACACCATTCTCTATTCTGTCTTTGCAGTTCTTCCATCCTAGGGTGGATGGATTTATTTGTTTCTTTTCCTTTTTTTTTTACTTGCTCAGATGGCAGCTCGGGGACATACTTCCCTGATTTTGGTTGTGTCCAGGTGTAGGAAGATCCCTAGCATTCATGGCTGGGTCCTGTCATATTGGGATCCCAACGTCACACTGCTCGATGCTGAGGTTTATTGCTTTTCCCCAATCCCCGACTCCTGAGGGCATTGGGATGAAGGATGTAAGTCTAGGCTGGCAACATGCTGGTGCATGCTGCAGCCATGCACTTAACAGCGTCCGCCCCTCCCAACTCCACAAGTCCGGTATTGCTGCCTGTGCTTCCACCAGTGACAGTGCTGGGTGCTATAGGAGCCCTTTATTTTTTCACTCCACCCTGGAGGAGGAGGAGGAGGAGAGCATTTTCTGGGAAACTTAGTCCCCCCTCTGTCCGCCCCCCTATAATCTTGGATCATTCCTAAATCCGAGTTGCCAGTGTCAAGAGTGGTAGTTCTACCACCGTACTGATGGACCAGTGCCACAGTTGTTTCTTTACTCATTGGATTTGAAAGTGTGGAATCTCTGTTGATTGTAGGACATAGGGTTAGGCATAGTTGTGCTCAGTATTGGTGAAGATGGAGTTGAGAGGTGGTTGGGGGAGGGTATAATGGACACATTTGAACTGAAGGGTATATCAGTGCTATTTTCTGTGCTCACATGAATAACACCAGTTTAGCTGGTTGTACAGAGTGTAAAGATGGACTCTGAAGTCAAAGGAGCATACACACCTGCAGAGCATATTAAAAAGAATATCTAGTTTGTTTTTTTAAACTCCCTAGTGACATGTAGGAGTCTTTTAGGGCTCTGGTGAACTGTCAGATTCAGACAGAATGGAATTCCGCAGAATTTCAGAAAATTCCACCTTATTTCATGGAACTCTGTCAGTAGCAAAATTCCAAAATTTCAAAAGTGGAATGATTTTCATGGATAACATAAACTGTGAATTCTTTTTCTGCAATCCACAGAACATTTTTCCTCACTTTATACAATCTGAGGAAAGTTATTCTATGGTTTACATGAAAATGCTTTTCAGAATTCAGCAGAATTCATGATGAAATTCAAAAAAACATTTTTTTTTTTGCTTCTAGTTTTTATCCCCCCAGGGCCACTGGTCTGCCTACCTGCCACGTCCTGGCTTCACCCACAGGTCTTTCCAGCCGTAGTCCTTTGAACTACCCCCAGCGACTCATTAGGCCCTGCCTGCTACCCGCGCTTCTTGCCCCCGGTAGGGGGTGGGAGCACTCCTCCGAGCTCAACCCACCCATTCTGGATCCAGTAATGCCATGCACCCAGGTGCTGGGAGTTCGCGCGAGACGCCATCATGCCGCAACAAGTACCCTCCTTTTCCCACTTATCACCCCTAAGCCGGCAGGCATGCACTGACACCAATGGCCATGAGCTGCACGGCCGCCCAATGCCTCTGGCCACAGGCGCCTGCCTCCTGCTAAGCTTGTGCTCCCAGCAGCGAGTACATTCTGGTCTCCACCGGGGTCTCTCCTGTGCCGGGATGCCCTGGATCCCCCAGGGAGAGGAGAGCTATCCTACGGATGCTCAATCCTACTCCCTCCCTGCCGACCCCCAGCAGCCCGGGCTCGTTCCCGAACCCGGCTCGCTGGTGTGACGCGAGGTGTGGCATCCAGCGCCTCAACCCTCCAAAAAAACATTTTAGATTTAGAACTGCCACAGCTCTAGAGTCTTTTGTCCAAGTCTTAATCTTTTTTCTGGAAGGTGTCCAATCTCTGGCACTCTGAACAAGGAATAGCTAATAAGAAGAGGTCCATTTATGGACGTTTCATGCCCGGACATAATGTCGCGGTTAATTAGTTGTGGACATTATGTCGCGGGGACAAAATACAGTTAACATAATGGTTATTCCTGATTCTTGTCGCTGGACCAAATGTTGCAATTCAACAAACAGAACAGTCAAATAGTCTCCACTATCTCACTAGCTTTTATCTCCACCCCCTCGGCGACAGCAACACTAACTCACTAGCCCCCATCACCGTGGCGATATAGAAGCTTGAAGTCCCATTAAACAGCATCCACAGGCTGATAGGCAAAATCAACACTAACTAACTTGCTAGCCTTCTCCATTTACCCCCACCCCCAGTAAACAGCATCAGGAGAGCTGTAATTTAAACAAAGGTGACAGGAACTACAGCTGACATGCAGCGAATAAATAAAGTGAGGGGAAATATGTAGACAGTATTGTTATTTATTTTAATGGATTAAAATAATTTAAAAGAAACATTTAAAAATCTGTAAAATCGCACTAAAAACACACAAAAAAGTTTCAGTAAACAAATAGTAATAAATTACTAAAAAATAAAGTAATGCGCTTGTGCTACATAAAGTGCATAGAGTTCAAAAATGACATGTAAATGTGCTGGTACTTGTGCAATGTGATTTAAATGAAAACAACACTGTTCAAATGTGCATAAAATAGAGGACTATGTATGAACAGTCATACATAACAAAGAAATTCTTTATCAAGAGGTTTCGTTGGTAACAGATGAGCTCGTGGGCGCAGCTCGAGAGGTACTCTGTTACCAAGGGAACCTCAAGATACATGAATTTCCTTGTTTGTGTAAGACTGCTAATACACAATCTTTTATAGTGTATGGGCAGTCACAGCATAGAAAATCACACAAAACCAGCTGGAGAAGACAACAGAGAATAGAAATTTTAACATTTTCTTTTTTTTCAACTGACACAGTGTTCTGCAGATGTTTCTGCAAGTTCAAGTTAAAAAAAACACAACTTCCAGCTTAACTGGATTGAGGAAAGCAACTATGTGGCAGCATTCCAAGTTGTTGTGCTGCAGTAGTGACAGAGCCAGTGCAGCATAACAGCTGTGATGACATAGCTACTGCAGCATAAAACTCCATTCTAGTTATGGATTTCTAGCCATGACAACATTCTACCATACATTATAGGTAATTTTAAAATCAAAGGTATAAAATGTATTCATGCAACACTCAGGCAACATTTATTTCTATGACAGCAGCTATGCCATGTAAATGCTGATTGGGCTGCCTGTGTCCAAAATCTTGACATATTGACTGAAACACTTTGTTAACTCTGGAGTATTTTCTGTTTTTTCTTCGTGATTGTTGGCCAAGCTGCATCTGTCACCTCTGCAGGGCAACAGCATGCTGTTCTTGTTTTAATGTGCGGGCCAGCTTAACACTGGTTGGGTGGCTGATACAGACAGTTCTAGCAAAAGCTTAGTGCCATGCCTCGATAGCATTATTGCTTCTCAGTAGGTCATGCAGTACTGTCATGCTAATTCCAAAAACTTATTTTGAAACGTGGTTGTCGCCTACTTTTCTGATTTCTGGACAATCGCTCAATGTAATTGTCCACAAAGTAGTCTAGCAAGCATTCTAGATCAGCGAACTGTTCGTCATCTTGTATAATTTCAAAATAATGTTCCACACTGTGTTGTGGCACAAAGGGAAACTGGAGGGCATAAGGCATGAGATGGACGTGGAGCTGAAATGGGATATTATTAAATGGGGGGTTACAGAGGCAACGGAAGCCTGCACCAAGGCACAGAGTAAGAGAAACGGAGCAAGAAAACCATGCTGGTTGAACAGTGAAGTTGTGGAGGTGGTGAGGGCAAAAACGAATGGCTCACCAGAGGTTTAGGAGTACAGGGAAGGAAGTGGACAGGGAGGAATATGCAAGATGGTCCAGGGAGGTGACCAGAAAAGTGAGAGAAGCCAAGGCCCAGAGGGAGCTAAGATTAGCACAGGGAATTAATGGGGGGACTTCTTCAGGTACATCAGGGAGTAAAGAAAGTGCAAGAAGACAATAGTGAGGATAAAAGAGGTGGGGAGGGACGAAAAAGGGGAGAAGCAGGCAGAAGCACTGAATGAATACTTGTTCTGTGTTCATGGAAGAAAAGGTGGACCGCTACCAGTATGGGCTGGGAGGGTGGGGACAGGAGGAGAAGAGGTGACAGATGGAAGAATTGAGGCAAGTAGAGTCCTAGAGGGACTGAGGGCACTGAAGGTAGACAAGGCACCAGGGCCGGATGGTATCCGCCCCAGGGTGCTGAGAGAGATTGTGGAGGTGTTGGCAGAGCCACTGGCAGATCTGTACAGCACCTCCCTGGAGTCGGGATGTGTGCCACTGGACTGGAGGATGGCACATGTAGTGCCATTACACAAGAGTAGGCCAAGGGATGAACCGGGTAATTATCGTCCGGTAAGTCTCACATCCATAGTGTGCAAACTCATGGAAATGATACTAAAGGAAAGATTGGTATCATACCTGGAGGACAATGGCCTCCAGGATGTGAGGCAGCATGGATTTGTTTCAGGGAAGTCTTGTTAACAAACCTGACACAATATTATGACTGGGTGACAGGTGAATTGGATAAGGGTCATGCGGTGGATGTTCTTTACTTTGACTTCTGCAAGGCCTTTGATTTGGTGCCTCATGGGTGGCTTGGGGGGAAGCTAACTGGTGTAGGAGTAGGGGCAAGAATGATAAACTGGATTACAAGCTGGCTGAGTGGGAGGCTGCAACGGGTGGTGGTGGTGAGAGGGGAGCTCTCAACTCCAAAGCCGGTGACAAGTGGGGTGCCACAGGACTCTGTGTTGGGGCCAGTATTGTTTGGGCTCTTCATATCAGACATTGGACATGGGGTGGTGAGCAAGGTAAGTCTGTTTGCTGACGACACCAAAATCAGAGCAGTGGTGGATGGAGAAGAGGGGTGGAAGCAGCTGTAGAGAGACCTAAGCATGCTAGAGGAATGGTCAGAGAGGTGGCAGCTGCGGTTCAATGCAAAGAAGTGTAAGGTTATGCACTTTGGGGTGAAGAACCCAAGGAGAGTATACTGGCTGGGGGTTAAGCTGGGGATCACAGAGGAGAAGGACCTTAGGGTAATGATAATGGGGACCATGAACAACACTGCCCAGTGCAGGAGAGCGGCTGCAAAAGCGAACAAAATGCTGGGGTGCATAGTGAGGGGGTTTTCATCCAGGTGAAGTGAGGTGATCTTACCCCTCTACAGATCGCTAGTAAGGCCGCACTTAGAGTACTGTGTGCAGTTTTGGAGGCCATACCTAAAGCGTGATATCAGGCTGCTGGAGCGGGTGCAGAGGAGGGCAACAAAGATGATATGTGGAATGGAGGGGAGAGACTATGACAGCAGGCTGGGAGACCTGAATATGTACACCCTGGAGGATAGAAGGGACGGGGGGATGATAGAGACATTCAAGTATTTGAGGGGAATCAATAAGGATGGAGCAGATGGTGTCTTTAAGATAAGGAGGGGGAGTGTCACCAGGGGGCACGGGCTAAGAATGGAGGGGGGAATATTTAGGAAGGAAATGAGGAGACACTATTTCGCAGAGAGGGTGGTAGCAAAATGGAATGCCCTACCAGAATGGGTGGTATCATGTAAATCTGTGAACAGCTTCAAAAGGGCATGGAACAGGGAAAAGGGGAGAATGAGGGTGGGGGGTGGCAGTGGGATGACAAAAGGAAGGGGGGTTGGGGCAGCTGCAAACTGGGGGTGTTGACTGCACACTTGAGCAGACTTAGATAGACCCAGTGGTCTGTTTCTGCTGGCACATTCGTATGTTTGTATGTTCGTAATGCCAACCCCAGCATGCAGTGCACCTTGTGAGCAAACTCCATGGCTTACAAAGCGTGAATTAGATCCTACAGTCCCATTCACCTTAAGTATAGCCATGCAGTTGCCCCACCTGTGAGAAATCCCTGCAACTGGTTACCTTAATTGAGTGGCGTGCCCCTTTAAGAATGGCAGCTAACCTGAACTCTGATGACATCGAGGCAGGAAGAAAACAGGAAGCGAGGTAGAGAGCTGAATGGTGCAATTGAAGAGGCTGCAAAAAGTAAGTTTTATTATATTTGAAAAAGCTTTGTACTAGGTGGTGTTCTGGACAAATATATTTTGCCTTTGACCATCCAGCGATAATGGCAGTAACAGTGCAAAGCATCGCCATCTTGCAGTTGTCACTAAATAGTTGCAGTGGCTCCTTTTTGCCCATGACTGCTCCGCAGGCGATGACAAGTCTTTTTGACTAAGTGACCACGACGTTGTGTCCGCGGCTAATTTTAAAGCGACTATATGTCCATATGCCAAAAGGTCAACTTAAGTGAATGATTCTGGGTTTTGTATGGCACCTTCCATATGCACAATTTACCCCAAAGTGCTTTAGTTTACATGGGAGTGAAGTGTAGACGGGTACTGCAAGGAATGTATGCTTATGTCTTTTTTCTGACACAAAGTGCTTGCAGTTGCACTTACATTGACAACTGCATTGCTAATTTGCAAACAGTGTTATGGGTGGGGGGATTTTCCAGTGAGGACACCACAGAAGTCACCTCCCTGCTCTTAAGAAAACTGTCATATCTATAACTTCAGTCTGGACAATGACCAGAAATGGGCAGGATAGGTCTTGGGTTAATGTCTCAGCTGAAGAAGGGCACCTCCAACAGTGCCCCCCCTTACCCCTCCCCCCTCAGTATTTCACTGCAGTTTCAACATTTGATATGAGCCCAAGTCCCACATGTGGGATCTTAGCCCACAGTGCACGAGCCCTTACGTTAGCATTACTCATGCACATAGGACACAGGAACTCAGGGGAGAACTACGTTATGGGAGGAAAATTACCGTCGGTCACCAAACAGGAAAGAGATCTGGGAGTGATCATATCTGATGACCTGAAGGTGGCCAAACAATGTGCCAAGGTGGTGGGGAAAGCTTAGCTAGTGGGTTGCTGGGGTGCATAGGGAGAGGTACCAACAGCAGAAGAAAAGAGCTGGTGATGCCAATATACAGGTCATTGATGAGGCCTCATTTGGAGTACTGCGTCCAGTTCTGGAGGCTGCATCTCTGAAAGAACATAGACAAGATTGAGACAGCTCAGAGAAGGGCAACAAAAATGGTGCATGGTCTGCACTAGGTGACATATGAGGAGAGATTGGAGGTGCTCAATATGTACACCCTGGAGGAGAGAAGGGAGAGAGGAGACATGACAGAGACCTTCAAGTACCTGAAGGGAATAAATAAGGTTCAGGAGGACAGCATCCTTAAGAAAAGGAGGAGCTCTAGAACTAGAGGGCATGACAAGAGATTGGAAGGGGGGAGGCTAAGGGGCAACATGAGGAAGTACTTTTTCATGGAAAGGGTGGTGGAGGCATGGAACAGCCTCCCAGCGGAGGTGGTGGAGGCAAAGTTGGTGGGGGAATTCGAAACTGCATAGTATAAACAGGGGTACCTCATCAAGACAAATGGAGAGGTAATTGTTGTAGATATAGTAGAATCTGCAGCATTTGTTCTTCAGCAGGAAGGGAAATAGGGCAGACTAGATGGGCCTATTGGTCCTTAACTGCCATCAGATTCCATTACTGAACTACATGAGCACTAAAGGACATTTAAAACAATATATTCCATTATTAAAAGCAATTTCAAGTCACATAATATATCCTGGTGGTAGATGAATAAACAAACTAAGCTTTTCTCAAAGGAAACTGCACACATCTGTCACCAAAACAGGGGGAGTCAGAGATTCTGTTCTTCAGAGCCTTCTCTCTACAAGGTCCTTGGAAGCCCTCAGCTGGGATCATATACTCATGTTCTCAATTAGGTGTTTAAAGCCATCTCCTTCTCACTAGAAAAATGAGACTGGCAGTTGTCACTGCCCTGGCTTCTTGTCTATTGCTAGTTCTCTGAGCTGCATAAGAAAATCCTCAGATCTAACAGCTGATCCCTAACAACAGTCAGCAAGCTTCTCCTTATGCTTTTTTGTGTCTGGGCTGGGAAGCACAAGGTGTTTGATTATTGAGCAGCTCCTAATAAAGCAATGTAATAAATCTCCCATCATAGTGATTCTCTTTGCGAAAGAGATGTGTATATAATGGTGCAATGTTTTTAATGTTATCTTAGCAAGTACTTTTTTTGTTCACATCTATTGTTGAGATGTATTTCAGTCCCAGGAGTTCACTGGAGTTATTTGCCTGCATCCTTCTCCTTCTTATGTTTATGCCATGAAGCCTTGCATTCTCCTATGGATGGGTACATATGATGTGAATAGCTGCACAGTCTCTATCTCGCACTATTAATGCAATCCAGAGGGACATCAGATAAACATAACAGTGCCAGTATCTGCTAAACAGATGGGAAAGGGAAGATAGGTTTCCTTTATTACATTCACGTTCAATCCCATTGAGGATTTGGCTGGCCTCTCTATAAAAGGGCAATAAATCAATTTGTACAGAGGTTATTCTTGAGGTTTAATTAAATGGTAGCATACCTTTAATAAACAGTCTGTACAAGCATTGTAGCAGCAAAACATTGTCTGTGGCCCTTCCACCGAAACTTGGCCTTAAGGTAGGCAGGTAGAGTTCACCCATGGGGGGCATCACCCCAAGGGGAGGAACCACTTGGGCCCTCCACAGGGTGGGTCATCTATCTGGAGGAGAGTGAGGGGTTAAAAAGTAAGTAAGTAAAGTAAGTAAAAATGTATTTATATGAGGCGCCCTTCCAAAGCCCAGGGCGCCTTTACAAAATTTCACATACAGTATTAAAATCCACAGCAATTTAAAACACAATTTACATTTCTGAAAATGCTAGTTTGAATAAAAAGGTCATAAGAACTTTTTTAAACCCTTCTACAGTCACGCTATTGCGTATCTGGCAAGGTAGAGAATTCCACAGGGTAGGAGCCATGAAGGCAAAAGTTCTTCCACCAGATGTTTTTAGGATTACCCTGGGAATCTCTAGCAATCCCTCACCAGAGGATCGGAGGGAGCAGGATGGGCAGTAAGGAATCAGGTGCTCTTTCAGGTAGTGAGGTCCCAGTCCATGTAGGGCCTTATAGGTCATCAATGCAACCTTGAAAGTGATCCGCCACCATACAGGCAGCCAGTGCAATTCGCGCAGCACAGGTGTTATATGGTTGGATCTCGGGCTTCCAGTCAACAACCTAGCTGCCGCATTTTGCACCAGCTGTAAGCGGCGGATATCCACTCCTGGCAGCCCTAGATAAAGGGCATTGCAGTAATCAAGATGACTGACAACTAAGGCGTGGACCAGTGTAGGAAGATCTTCTGATGGAACCAAGTGTTTCACCTGTGCTATGTTCCTTAGATGGAAAAAGGATGGTTTGACTACGGCCGACACCTGTGCCCTCAGGATCAGACCCTCGTCAGACACAACACCAAGGTTGCACACCTGGCCGGATGTCATTAGCGGGTTCCCCCCCAGAAATAAACCTGAGGGTTTTCCCATCCATGAGCTTGACATCCTTACCCCTGGCTCCACTACCAATACCTCTGTTTTTCCTGGGTTCAACTTCAGCCAGTTGGTACTTATCCAGTTCTGCATCTCCAGCAAGCAATTGTTAAACACTACACTTGAATCGGACTCCTGCTCAGTCACAAAAGACATGTAGAGCTGAGAGTCATCAGCATAGCAATGAAAACTCAACCCATACTGTCTTATAATGTCCCCCAATGGGAGCATATACACTGCAAATAACATGGGGACAACACCAAACCCTGTGGCACACCACAGTGCAGGCAGTGAGAGGCTGATGGAATAAATCCCTGACACTACTTTCTGGGTCCTACCCTGCAGGAAAGATTGAAACCAACTGTGGACCACCCCCTTAGTCCACAGAGAAACCACAGTTGTTCAAGCAATACCCCATGATCTACGGTGTCAAATGCTGCTGAGAGATCAAGAAGAACCAAGATAGAATGAGCTTTCCAATCTCTCGCCATCAGGAGATCATTCAGTACCCGTACAAGAGCCGTCTCAGTGTTATGCCGCTTCCTGAAGCCAGACTGGATAGGGTCATAGATACTGTGGCTGGTTAAATGATCCTCCAGCTGCAAAGCGACCACCTTCTCAATAACCTTCCCCAAAAAGGGGAGGTTTGAGACTGGTCTGTCATTTTCTGGGCAGTCGGGATCAAAGGAGGTCTTTTTACGAACATACGAACATACGAAATTTGCCAGCAGATAAAGGCCTAGAGGTCTATCAAGTCTGCTCGAATGTGCATCTAGCACCCCTTATTCTGCAGCTGCCCCTCCCTTCCACCCTTCCCCTTCATTAACCCTCCCCCTTGTCCTGTCCCATCCTCGTTTGAAGCAGTCCACTGTTCTACTGCATACCACTTCTGCAGGTAACGATTCCACCCAGCCACCACCCTCTCTGTAAAAAGTGTCTCCTCATCTCCTCCTGAACCTTCCTCGCCCAGTCTCATATCATGGCCCCTGGTGGCCCTCCCTTCCTTACTTTGAACAGCCCTCTGTACCTGTCTTGTTTATTCCTTTCATGTATTTAAAGGTTTCAATCATGTCCCCTGTCTCTCCTCTCCTCCAGTGAGTACATGTTCAACTCCTTCAACCTCCTCTCATATGATAAGTCCCCCAGACCCTTGATCATCTTTGTCGCCCTGCGCCTGCACCCTCCAGTAACTTAATGTCCCTTTCAGATACGGACGCCAGAACTGCACGCAGTACCAGGTGTGGTCTAACTAATGACCTATACAGTGGCAGAATCACCTCCTCCTCCTTGAGGATATACCCCTTGCAATACAACCCAGCATTTTGTTGGCCTTTGCAGCTGCCTTCCTACACTGTGCCGAGTTGTTCATTGACCCTGGATGAGCACACCCAGATCCTTCTCCCTCTGTCTGGGCTAGCTGCACCCCCTAGCTGGTAAGTCCTCCTTGGTTCTTCATCCCAAAATGCATCACCTTGCACTTTTGGCATTAAAGCCCAGTTGCCAGGTGTCTGACCAGGTTTCAAGCTTTGCCAGATCATCCTGCAACCCTGCCATCCCCTAGGTCATCCACCACCGCTCCAACCTTGGTATCATCAGCAAACAGACTGATCTTGCTCTTGATGTCCCATGATATGTCTGCAATGAATATCCCAAACAACACTTCCCAACACCGAGCCCTGTGGGACACCGCCGTTACTGCCCTTGGGTGTGAGAGCTCCCACCCACCACCACCCTCTGTTGCCTTCCCTGCAGCCAGTTTCCTACCCATCTCACCAGCATTGCACCTGCGCCTGTGCCTACTAACTTCCTTCCCAGCCTTCCATGTGGCACTGAGTCGAATGCCTTACTGAAGTCCAGAACAGGACATCCACTGCATGTCCCCTGTCCAGTTGCCTAGTTACCCAGTCATAGAACCCGACCAGGTTGGTTTGGCAGGATCGGCCACGATGAAGCCATGCTGTCTGCTGTCCTGTAGTCCTTTGGCCTCTAAGATGGCCACCAGCCTCTCCTTCAGGATAGTCTCCATTAGCTTACCCACGATGGATGTGAGGCTCACTGGTCTGTAGTTCCCGGTTCATCCTTGGGCCACTCTTGTGGAGGGGCACCACATGAGCCATCCTCCAGTCCTGAGGTACACACCCGAATGTAGTGAGGCATTAAATAGGTCTCGCTAAAGGTCCTGCAAGGACCTCTGCCAGCTCCTTCAGTACCCTGGGGTGGATGCCATCTGGGCCTGGTGCCTTGTCCACCTCAGTGCCTTCAAACCCTCTCGAACTCTGCCTCCATAATTTCCCATCTGTCACCACTTCCTGCGCCTGCCATTTCACCCATCTTGGGTCGTCCTCTTCTCTTTTAGTAAATACTGAGCAGAAGTACTCATTTAGTGCTTCCGCCTTTATCATACCCTGCTTCCACCCAACCCCTCCTTCCTAATCCTTACTATGGGTCCTTACAGCCCTTTTCTCCCTGATGTACTTAAAGAAGTCCTTCTCCCTTCTTAATGCCTTGTGCCAGCCTGAGTCTGTAGGATGCTTTGGCTCCCTTACTGCCCTTGTCACCTCCTTCGATTCTGTCAAGTACTCCTCTCTGTCCTCCCCTCCCTGTTTTCTTGTATTTCCTAAAGGCAGCTCTTTCCTCCTTACCTTTTCCATGACCTCCTTGCTCAACCAGCTCGGTTTCTTAGCCCCAGCCTTCTTGCTCTGGGCTTTGCAGCAGTTTTGTTGCCTCCACTATCCCCAACTTTATGAGCTCCATCTCTGGTTAGTATCCATACTAGATTGAATTCTGGCCAGGTACCCTTTACCACTTCCCCATCCTCCCAAAGTCAGCCCTCCTGAAGTCCAGCACCTTGTGCCAGATTCCACTCCTTCCTTGCCCATATCCAATGTGAGCCATACTGAGTGGTGGTCACTCCCTGACAGCGGTTCCTCCACTGTAAGTTCTCTCACAAAGTCCCCATTTGCCAGCACAAGGTCAAGGGTATTCCCTAACCTGGTTGGTTCACTGACCATTTGCAGCAGGAAGCTGTCCTGGTAGGCATCCAGCAGTACCTGCTCCCTTCTGTTCCTGGTTGTTGGGGTGCTCCAGTCCACTTCTGGCATGTTGAAGTCCCCCACAATCACCACACTACCCTTCTCGCAGGTCCTCCTGATCTGTCCCGCTAGTTTTTCAAAAGGGGGCGCACCACTGCCTCCTTTAAGGGATCTGGAAAGATCCCTCTCTCCAATGATACCACCACTATCCCAGTAAGGATTGGGCTGATAACCTCTACACACTCCACCAGTAGGTGAGTAGGGTCTGGATCCAAACTACAGTAGGTTGGACGCAAAGTCTGGATGAGCCTCACAATATCCATGACTACCGTCTGACTAAAGGTGGATCAAGTTAGTTGGGTATTAGTGCCACTCGGATGATCAGTGCAAGACCCAATGGGGAGGTGCTGGCTGATCTCATCCCTAATGGTGGACACCTTATCAGTGAAGAACATCGCAAACTCCTCACACTGTAACTGTGACAAAGCTCGACCGGCTTGAAGACAGGCTGGATTGCACAGTCTGTCCACCATCCGGAAGAGCTGGGCTGGTCTTTTCCTCGCTGTAGCAATTTCCCTGGACAGGAACTATGCCTTCTTATGGGAAATTACTAACTGATAGATCTTATAATGATCCGGCAGTCTAAGCCTGTCCATCTCCAGCCGAGTCTTCCACCAGCATCTCTCCAATTTTCGACCCTGTCTCTTCAACCCACGGATCTCCCTGGTAAACCATGGAGCCCCTGGAGGAAGGGTACAGGGACGAACACAGGATGGAGCAATGACATCCAGGGCCCCCACAACTGCCCTATTATGGGATAGAACTAGGGGCCCTGGGTCAGTGCTATCCATTGGCAATCCCAAGAAGTCCAGCTCCGTCATTAGGCCTTCTGAGGTAACTCTTACTAAAGGATGGAACTGTACCATCTCCTTTGGGGCAGACCTCTTTCAGAGACCCGTGAAACTAAACCTTAGGGTGTGATGGTCAGACCAACCAATAGGCTCCACCTGCACATTGGAGACTTCCATCCCCAGATGGAATATCAAGTCCATAGAGCATCCCCCCTCATGAGTTGCAGAGGTAATAACCCGTGTCAGGCCCAATGAATCCATCAACTGGAGGAGGTTTTGTCCAAGAGGCTCTAGTTCATTGTTGACCCAGGCATTGAAGTCCCCCAGAATTAACCATCTGGGGGATTCCAATTCCCTCTCGGCGATGAAGTCTGCAACCTCCCTCAGGAATTCCCTCCCATCACCTGGTAGACGATAAATGAGAAGGATCCTGAAACCTGCACCTGCACCCTCAATACACTCAAAGGAATTGGTACATCCAACTGGCACCTGCCTAAGGTCAAGTTCCTGTCTAAAACAGACTGCAACTCCCCGGCCCCTATGGTCCACTCTCGGGCGGTGAATCACCGAGAACCCAGCCGGAATCGCAGACCCCAAAATAGGGCCCACATTTTCATCTAGCCAGGTCTCAGTAATGCAAGCCAGGTCCACAGACTCAACAAGATCTGCCACCACTGCAGTCTTGTTTCTAATGGACCTAGCATTGCTTAACACCACCCGAAAGGGACGAGATTCCAAGGATGACTCCACCTCCTGCCTGACCAAGTCAGTGCCCTTGAGTATGGGTACACGGCAAGGCGGACCTTGCTTCTGTATCCATTTCACCCCAGGGCGTCTCCTGGTTCTGACTGTCCCCATCCACCCACTCTTTTCCCATCCCCCACAACAGTTCCAGCATCTCCTATTCCTCGCACTCCTTCGTCTCACAATGCTGAAAGCTTGGCAGTTTTTATAAGTTTCCAAAGCCAGTGCAGGATATTCAAAAAGACGGAGATCCTTTAGTCTTGAGTGGGAGTACTGCCTGACTGTATTCTTACCACCCCAGCACATATTCCAGGCTCTAAAATACAATTATATCAATTAAATTCCACCAAAATAATACAAGCACAATGGGAAAAATACAACCCCCCAAATTCTATATTCAATCCAAACCAGAGCTGCACTTTAAATATAAAACACTAAAATCCCAAAACAATACCCCAAAACCCCAAATCAATAAACAAATTAAAATTAAAATAACTAAAACATCAAATATAATAAAACATATAAACTAATATAAACTAAGAAAGCTAAGAACAAACAACACTTTCGACTAAAAAGTTTAGCCAGTCACAGAAAGTCCCACAGGAATGAATGCAGTTCATAAAACTCACAACTTTAGCCAGGTAGATATCCAAAAAGGTCCAATCTGCACAGTCTCTCACAAAGGCAGAATAGAACCCACGACTAAGTGAGAAAGATAGTGGGCCAGGTACTCAAGTTACTCGGGGGGGAACAGTGCAGCAAAGATATGCCCCCTGCACAACCTCTCACATAGGCAGGTTTAAACCAGAGAAAATAACAAACTAACCAGGTACTCTCACTACCCGGTAAATTTGAAGCAAGAAAGGCTCTGACCAAACTACCTCTCACATAGAAGGCAGAGCCATAAATGTTACCAGCAGAAAATACAAATACTTTTCACTGTTTCCAGATGTAACAAATCGAAATCTGACTGTAACTGAAATCCAAAACTTGTTCCAAATGAATCTTCATATGAATCTTCATGTAGAGTTTCGGGCTCTCAAGTTAAACATAGGCCACACTCATCAACCGCCAGAAACACTAACAGGGGGCTCTAAATATTCTGACCCAGGGAAACCACAGCCAGAGATGTTCTCCCGCTACAACTATGGTCTTCAGCAAGAGACGGCCCACCAGCCAACTCCCCAAAGACCTCGAAGCCCCAGGGCAGAGCAGTCAGCTCCCCAACTGGTACAACCCCGACTCCTACGCAGCGAGGGATCCAGCAGTAGAGCACCCTGGAACAGATTAGACCCCCTCCTCCTCCCCAGCGGATAGTCCCAAAATCAGTCCAGCACTAGAATCTCCACAACAAAAGGGAAATTCGACTTGGCCCCAAGTTCTCCACTGAAAACAACCAGCAGGTAGTCCATGAAAGGAGCAATTCACGGCAGCCAAGAAACTACTAGGAGGCAACAAAAATACGGCTTCTTCAGGCAAAAACTCCCTCTGCATGGACCTCCAAGCAAGAGATTTTCTTTCAGCGCAGGGCTCCTCTTCTAAATACCGCTTCACAGAACAAATCCAGAAGTTAGACAAAAAAGAAAAGCCAGTCCAAATAACTCGCTTGAGAGGTAATAGAAACGATTATACCGCTCAGCGCTCAGAACGGGGAACCCGAAAAAGGAACGCTCAATACATTTACAGCGTCCCACAGGCTGACCAAAGATTTGTTCCAAATAACGAACTGTGTACCGAGCACAAAAAATAATAATGCAAAAGTAGCACAAAAGAAATGAAACGATAAAACACTCTAAAATAAAAGCTGCAGCTCACAGCCTAGTGCTCAAACATTTGGCTCGCCTAGCATGGCAGCCATATTGTGTTGAAGTACACAGGTACAGGACGAAAAGAGTTACAATTGGCCCAGTGTTGCTGAGGGTTTAGGCGCTAGATGCCACACCTTGTGCCATGCTGGCCACCCTGGCTCAGGAATGGACTTGGGTCACTTGGGGGTCAGCAGGGGTGAGGAAGGATTGAGCATCTCTGGACAACTCTCCTTCCTCAGGAAGGGGGGACAGTACAGTGCACTTTTTGCCTGACACCCATCGGCAGCTGGGTGTCAACACATGCATGCCATCAGAAGGGGAGGGTCTCATGTACAGGTTGCACAGCTGCCTCTACAGAGGCGGAGTCCAACCATTTCCACCCATTGCACATACAGAGGCCCAGGGAGAAAATACAGCAGAAAATACTGGGAGCCGGCAGGCTCTGTAATGGCCTGATGCACCACCATGCCAGTGAGCCCCGATTCTGGATTGTGCTCCAGGGTGGGGAGTAAAGCAGGCACTCCTCTCCCTGGCCCCACCATGGGGGTAATCCATGGGGAAACTCTGGGGCATGGCTGGTGTGGGCCGATCAGGGCCAGAGAACGAGTCCCTCCGAGGGAGGGCTGGAGTCGCCTGCCTAGCTCCGCGGTGGAGGAGAAAAAAAGTGAATTAAAGAAAAAAGCTACAATTGAGGTCTCTCTCTCTCTCTCTCTCTCTCTCTCTCTCTCCAGCTGAAGATTTGCACCAGGGCTCCGAGAATCCAGAAGCTTCCAGCTCACACCACAACACCTGTAAGTTTATTGATCTGCTTTCTGGCACCTTCCAATCCTTATTTTAACCAGACACAGCATTACCTATTACTGTATGAAAGTGTGGACAAATTATTTCTCACGTTCAATCCATGGGAAACTCAGTGCAGGCTCTGGAGACCAGATAGAAACTGATTAAGCCCTTCTTTATGTGGCAAATCCTGGTCACAGGACCAAGTGCAGCAGCTGCTACTTTGGGTCACATTTTGCTCTGGGGAGAGATTCAGATCTTGGGAACCCTGATATTTAGATCTATTTCATCTGCTGCTAATTCAGGGGTGTTTACAGCCATGGCTAAATAAGTTAGTAGTTGTGGTCATTCAAGCTGCAGACTTTCCACCCTACTCAACACACACACACACACACACACACACACACACACCTTACTGGATCACCTTCATGGTCAGGCGGCTGGGGTTGACTCAGTCTCTAGCCGGTGTCCTTTCCTGGGCTGTGTGGCTACTGGCAGTAGGATGGCCTCATGCTCTCCTCCTGCTGGTTGGCTTTCAACAGCAATATGTGCTAGAGTGTTAGAACCAGGAGGGGATCACCTGTATGCTAATCAGCCACATGGCCAAAATCACCTGATGGACCTAGCCCATGGATGCACTGGGTGGCACAAGACCACATGGTCTTGGAATGCATCTTAAGCAATGACTGCTTTCCCCACAGCATGATCTGCCAGCACTCCACTATGGAAATAGGGAGGAGGCAGGAAATTACAGACCTGTCAGCCTGACTTTGGTAGTGGGTAAAGTAATGGAATAACCACAGAAGTAAAGGATTGGGAAATACCTTGTAATCAGTGGATTATAGGATCTGAGGCAACATGGTTTCACAGGGGGGAGGTCTTGCCAGACAAACCCGATCGAGTTCTTTGACTAGGTGACCAGGGAAGTGGATCAGAGAAGAGCAGTAGATGTGGCCTACCTGGATTTCAGTAAGGTCTTCGACACCATTCCACACAGAAAACTAGTGAGCAAGCTGGGCAACCTAGGAGTGGGTCCAAAAGTAGTAAAATGGGTAAGAATTTGGCTAAGCAATAGGAGTCAGAGGGTGGTAGTAAAAAGGGTCCACTCTGGAGAAGGCAATGTGACTAATGGGGTGCCACAGGGGCCAGTATTAGTCCCGATCCTCTTCAATGCCTTTATTAGCAATATTGCAGAAGGTCTGGAAGGGAAAGTATGCCTGTTCATGGATAACACAAAAATCTGCAACAAAGTGGACACACGGGGGGGGTGGTGGAAAGAATGAGGGATGATCTAAAAAGCTGGAAGAATGGTCAAGGGAATGGGAGCTGGCTTCAATGCAAAAAAGTGCAAAATCTTACACTTGGGGTACAGAAACCCAGGGGCATTGTAGCAATTGAGTGGGGAGGTATTAGAAACCACAAAACAGGAAAGGAACCTAGGGGTAATCATTTCTGATGACCTGAATGTAGCAAACCAGTGTGATAAGGTGGTGGGGAAGGCTGGCAGGATGCTCAGGTGCATAGGGAGGGGCATCACTAGCAGAAAGAGAGAGGTAGTACTACTACCCCTGTATAGATCACTGGTAAGACCCCGCCTTGAGTCCAATTCTGAAGGAGCCACCTCTGGAAGGACATAGATAGTGTGGAGGTGATACAAAGGAGGGCAACATAAATGGTGCAGGGCCTGCATCAAAAGTCCTATGAGGAAAGACTCAAGGAACTAAATATGTACTCTCTAGAGGAAAGGAGGGAAAGGGGGGATATGATAGAAACGTTCAAATACCTCACAGGTATTAATAAGATAACATTTTCCATAGAAAAGGATGCTCCAGGACAAGGGTAACACTGTAAAGCTGGGGGCCTAGGGAGATGTGAGAAAATACTTCTTCATGGAGAGGGTGGTGGATACCTGGAACAGCCTCCCAGCAGAGATGGGTGTTAAAATGGTAACAGGATTCAAGCATGCATGAGATAGGCAAAAGGGGACCTTAGAAGTAAAGCAATGGAGGGAGAAGACCGGAGATCAAGTAGGGTCTGTGGTGGCACAGTAGGTAGGGAATATAGAGCAGACTAGGTGGGCCAAGAGGTTCTTATCTGATGGCAACTTCTATGTTTCTGTGTTTCCATTAAAAAGGAACAAGATTCATATGGGACAAGGATAGAAGCCACCACAACTGAGGTTTAATGCTACCACTGTGGGAGTGATTGGTGTCCCTCAGGGTAAACCCCCTATACTTTGATTCCCAGGCATATTACATGCTGAGCAGTTCCCGGTGCACTTGGTTTACATTTAGGGAAGGGGCAGGATAGGCCTTAAGTATGAGAAAGGCATCAGTCTAGTTCCCACTAAGCAGTCCATGGAATATAGGAGGGCCTAGCCAGATGACAAGCATGGGCCCACGGACTGCAACTCCAGCCAGGCCCATTCCATGGGCTTAACCCATGCAGTTGCACAGCCTGCATACGTACGAGGACAATAGGGACAGTTGTAACATTTTTATTACAAAAAAAAAAAAAGGTCCCACATTTGAGGAACAGCTGGCCTTGGGCAGGGCAGTGGTTACTTCATCCACTTCGGGCATATAAGGCCCCACCTGGCACCCAGCCATTGCAAGAGGTCTGACTGGGATTATTTTTGGTTGAGGTACTGTCAGGCACCTCATTATGGGGCATGCTGTTGGGGGGGCAGTTTATTTCTCAGCCAATGGACCCTTTTATATTCTCTTGGCAATGGACAGATGTCCTTTTGTGCTACAAGGATGTGCCTTATCGAGGAGGTACACTATCTAGTGGCCAGCAATTCAAGGATTGGCAGCCTCTGTACCTGACTTCAATCAGGTAGGCACCTGGTTCATGACCAGGTACAAACTGTCTTCTGTTATTGTAATATCCCCAGCCGGCTTTATGGTTAGCGTGGCAGCCAGCTGATCACAGGGCTTCTCAGTGCATTCCCAAAGAGAATAGTAAGTGTTGAGAGACTGCATCAAGGATATGGAACACCAGTGAGCTTGCAGCAGGCAAAGTATGGATAATAAAAAAAAAGGGATTAAAAGGGGGCGAGGAGGAGGAAGGAGAATGGGGGGGACAGATCCATTGTACCTGGTCCTTAAAGCTGATGTATGGATTCACTATATATGGCTCTGTCTCATGTATGTATAAAAATCTGTAATAAACTTTAAATTGAAAAAAAAAAGGGATTAAATACACATGGAAGGAAGTAACCCAAAACCACCCTTAGGATAAAACAAAAAACAAAGCTGAGGTCTCTACAACAAATAATTGTGGTTAGTGCAGCTGAGATGAAGTCTCCCTCTGGTAGTTTCATAGATGCAATTCTTGACACTAAAATTCCCATTGGCTTTAGTCTGAGTTGATCATTGCTAATATGCAATCATTAGCCCTTCAGCAGTAGCTGGACATTTGGTATGGCTAATTTATTCAGGAGTAGCGAGATGCTTCTCAGGCCAGAAGCAGCTGATGGTGTTAAGAATGGTTATTTTTAGTTATGACATTTGTGCTTTGGCAATAATGGGTTAGTGTGAGGCTGGTCACTGTCTCCCAAAGGAGCCCCTTGTCTGAATGTTCACTGTGGAGCTGGCCCCGGAAAATTAAGCTGGAACCCAGGCGGGGATGCAGCCAGTCATTTCTCCCTTCTTAGCATGGCATTCTAGTAGCAATTCGGGTGACTCCTTCTATCCTGGGTAGGCAGGCAGTATAGCCTAGAGAGTAGAGCACTGAGCTACAGCCCTGGACAGCAGGTTTGAATTGCAGCACAACCACTTAATCAGGGGCCTCATGTAGTGCACTAGATGTGTCTTGGCTTAACAAGTAAAGGGTGCGAGGTTTGATTCCAGATGAGAAACATATATTTTACCCTCCAGCCCCAGTGACCTGGTAACATCATTTAAAGAAATAGGTGGGGGGAGAAAGCAACAAGGGTTGGAGCTGGCTGATGGGCAAGAAGGCTGGTGCTCCTGTGCTACTGAGGGGCCTGACGTGCAAGACTGCTTCCAGTTCTGATGTAGCAGTAGGGGCATGGCAACACCTGCCACTTGCCATCGGGTGACCCCTGGCAGGGCTTGCACCCTAGAGTGTTTGTCTTCCAATATAATAAGGGGCTAAAATTACAAAACTAAACAAACAACTAAATAAATACATACATACATACATGCATAAACAAGTGTAATGATAGGTAGTCCAGGGGGAGTATTAGTGGGAAAACAGACCGCCATGACAAGGCCCTCCCCCAGGGGCCTGGAAGAGGACAGAATGACAGACTATTTATTTATTTATTTATATTGCAATCAGTTTACAACCTTTGAGCCAGAGGCTCATTTCCAAAGGTACCTCGTCAACAGAAGGGGAGATAATACAGATACAAAAATACATCCAATAAGCGAGCATAAGCATAAAGAGACAAGCAAAAAAGGATCATGGATACAGTATACATTGGTAGTATTATACAGTGCAGGTACAGGTATAATAGATAACAGGGTAGAATACAGGGTTTAGCAGCATAAGGGTATGACCTTGCAAGGGTGAGACAGTCAAACAGGTTAACGGTATTAGATTACAGAGAACGTAAGGCATGTGACAGGGACAGTACAGCCTGAAGTTTGATTCGGTAACAGTGTTGCATACTAGTAGGACAACATAGCAAGCAGTATCATAACATGCATACATGGTTAGTTCTTGACAGTGGCAGACGGTGGAGCGGATATGGCAGTAATGTAGGTGGTAGAAATAAGAAGGTGAGGAGACGGTGCAGCCCAGTGGGCATTGTCAGGACAAAGGGTGTTTGTGCACGGTTATGCATGGTGCAGCAGCTTGCTGAACAACTCGCTTTTTGAGGGCAGTTTTGAATGGAGATGGTGGGGATTTAGTGATGGCGCGAGGAAGTGCAGTACCAAGAAGGGGCTCTATGGCGGAGAGACCTCTGTCTAAGTGAGGTCCTAGCTCAAGGAACCAGGAAGGTGGCCTTGCAGGAGGTCAGTGCTGACTAGGGGCTGGGCTAGGAGGAGGGAGGATGTCAGCCCGGAAGGAGAAAGTCCTAGCAGGGTTTTTAGATAAAGGCAAGTTTGGTATTGCAGCCATTCGTCAAGGTTTAGCATTGTAGCCAATTCATAAAGTTGGCAAGTATGTGTGAGCCTAGGGGCCCAGATTAGCCTGTATGCCTTATTTAGGGATGAGGCGATTTTGCTGAGGGCAGTCGTTGGCAGCATCGTAGATAGGTAGCCCATAGTCAACTAGGGATAGTATGGAGGATGTAACTGTGCCGGAGGGCATCGGGGGGACAGTTTTTATAGCGGTACAAGATACCAAGTCGTATATTGGTTGCAGAAGTGAGTGCTTCGATGTGGGTATGGTAGGTGAGGGCTGAGTCAAATGAGACCCCTAGGTACTTATAGGAGTGGACTTGCTCCAGTTGCTGTTTGGAGCTGGAGAGGATACAGAGAGGGGACACTATTGTCAAAAGCATTCCAAGATCACTACTAACATGCATCTGTTTGCTGTGCACAGCAGCCTGTTCTCATTCCAGCTGTTCCCATAGTGCAATGGCTGGCAGGAGACAGATGTCCTACAAGCCAAATGGATAGGGGATTCCAGATGAGCAGCTTCAGGAATGGTGCGAGAGGAATGGTCAAGCATGGATGGACACTTGCTTGGCTGAGACACTGGCACTGGAGGAGCCCCTGGGCCCCACAGGTAAAGTAAGTGAGAGGCCAGACAGCTCATGAGATATGGCATCCAGGGGAAAATGGTGTGTCTTTCAGAGGTGGGTGCAGCCGGAGGCCCTGGAAGCGGGGCAAATCAGTTCTCTACTGGGTAGTCAGCTGGCTAGGATCCTTCCAGCAGCCAGAGCTGGGACTGCAGGGGGTCTGACATAACTGGGGATAGAAGGGGGTGAGTATGACATGCTCCCCACTATTCTTCAGGTTTCTGGGACCAGGTCCATTGGGCAAGTGGGTGCAGCTAGATGTGGTCTGGCTGGGGCGGGCTTCCAGCAGGCAGGCTGTTACTGGATTAGTTAGACGGTTTTCTTGCATCAGCAGCTGCCACGAGTTGGGCAGCCACAAGTCTGTTTAGAGAGCTTTACAGAGTCCTGTGGTCCCATAGGTCTGGGAGTGGCCCAGAATGGCCTGTCCCTTATGAGCATGGGGAGACAACCATCAGCAAGCTGAGAGACACCAGCAGGGGTGAGTCTGCCTAGGCCAACAGGTGATGGTCCCACAGGAGCAATGCAGGGCAGATGGGGGCACCCTCCCACAGAAGTGGGCTTTCCGGTTTCTCTATGGTATGAGCATTGTTTTGGTTTTCACATTGCCTTTCTGGTCCCCCGGAGGAGCCCAAGCAGAGAGTTGGCAGGCATTCCCATGTATATGGGGTAGGAGTGGAGTGGCAAGCAGACTCCCAGCTGGTAACAATGGTCCAGAGAATGGACTGGGTGGGATGGCCTAGGAGTCTGTGGCCCCCAACTGGCCATGATGACTGCTGGGCAGTCAGACTTGGGCCCTGAATAGTGGAGACCAGGGAGGTGGAGTGTTTGTGACCACATATCTTTAACCTTGTCCTTGTGTCTTCCAGGTCCCCGGATGCATCCAGCGGACGGTAGGAGATGCTCCTTCATCACTGGGTGATTGGGAAAGGGTAGTGGCCTGAGGGGAGGAACCTGCTGTTCTCACAAGCACACGAATGATGGTTGGGTCTGCAAAATGGGAGATTATACACAGGCAGGAGACTGAGACCCAGGGAGGAAGTTCTCCATGTCATCAGTGTGTAATGTTCAGGGATTTGACAGACCATGACCCACTGCTTTGGAGTGAAGGAGGGCTGTGATTCATCTTTGGGAGGTTGTCCAAGATTGCCATAGAGGTGCACTGTTTGGTGTCCCCGACAAGACACTGTATGATTGGTATGGTGTAACCAGGACAGGACAAAAAGGCCATAGTGCAATTAATGGACCTTCTTTGGGACATAACATGGACTCAATATACTGTTTTTGGGGTCAATAAGCTATATCTTGGTATCTAGAGTGATCTGCTTGGTGGGTCAGATGGCACCCATCCTGTGGCAGCTTTGGAATCTCTCAGTAAGATGGCACAAGGGGAAAAGTGAGAGAGTCAAGTTCCTCCAAAGGACTCCTCTAACCAGTCCCCATAAGGCAGGGAGCTACAGGACCTGGTTCCCAGTTTGAAAGGTCACAGCCAGCCTCATCCGGACTGCCTGGGGGTGCAGCTCCATTAAAGGGGGTAGGTTGCTTGTGACCCAGCCAATTGATCCCCTATTCTCTCTAAGGTTTAGATTCCAACTCAGAGAAGTGCATCATTCCATCAGTCTGCACAAGAGTATGGCCCTTCAGGAAAGAGTATGGAGCTTCTGAGGTTGACTTGGTGAGACTGCTAGCTGTGCATGTCACTCAGATATACGTCATGTTGGTCATTTAATAAATACATGGCTGTGGCTATTTCCTCCAAGACTGGTGTGGTGTGTGGTTTGTTCAGGGTAGTAAATGTAGGAGCCTATTAAGACAATTTAGAGAAGAGGACTGTCAACAAAAACACATAGATTACAGTTTTTCCAAAGTCTTAGCTTATGCCTTTATTTGCAGTTTTTATTTATTTATTTATTTTGTTAAAGTTCTTGGGCTAAACTTTGCAACACAGCCAAAGATGATAAGAACCTGTCAACACTTCGGATCCACAGGCCCACACTTTGCACAAGTAGCCTAGCAGGTACTGCAGAACTAGTTATTTTCATTGTCAAATAACTTATCACTATTTTTGTGCAGTGTGACAATGGTGCAAAAAAACAAAATGGTGCTAATTGGTCAAAACTGAGCATTTTCAGTAGGAGTGAAATAGACATAAAGGGTTTCAAAAGGGTTGGAAATGGACACAATACATGCTGCATCTGCAGCCATTTTCTTGTGTCCAGGCAGCCCTGCTGCTATTTTCAGATGTTGTGTCCATTTACAACAAAAAGTCACAGTTTGCGGCAAAAATCAGACACAGTTGCATCCAAAATGGATGCAGGTGCAATTGTATCCATTTCCACATGCAATTGCATCCATTTTCACATGCAATTGCATCCAATTTTGGATGCAAACTTTGTATGCTGATAGGCCATCTAATGGATGGTCAAACAGATTTGGGTGCATTTCTGCTTTGAAAATAACAGCAGATGCATCTTGGGTGACTATCTTTGAAAATCCACCTAAATACTTAGTGCAAAATTAAATCTGTGCAGTTTTGGCCAGTTAGCAGCATGTGCCAAATATAATTTGTGTAAAAAAGCCCTGCTGGGTCTCACTCCTCCTGGACTACAAAACCTACCTGAGCCATCCCTTAACCCTTACCCCACTAGCGTCATATCCAAAATCTTCTTTAAAGTCCCTATCCACAGAACTACACAAGCGATGCATGCTTTTGTCATTCAAGTTCCACTGTGGCTGAATGAGCTCCCCAAATCAGTCCTAATACTCAGTAGAATTGGCCAGGTTAAGAGACAACTCACGTGATTCCTCACTCCCAGTGTTGCCTGTCACTGCCCCTGCTCCTCTCCTTTTTATGTTGTCTTGTGTGCACAGTGCAGACAACATATTGTGGTTGCTTGAGTGGAGAAGCAGGTTTTGGAGGTGTGGTTCTGCTGCAGCCAATGGCACCACTGCTTTTTCTGGCAGGGCTCTTTGGCACCAATGGCACAGCACACTGTCTATGACAGCAGTTGAGAAGCATGCCACCAACTTGAAAAAAATTAGCCGCTGCAATCAGGGAGTGCCCTGGGGCAGTCCCTGATTGCAGCAGCAAATTACTGCTTGCCTTGACTGGTTATCCCTTACAAGAAACATGGCAGCGGCTTCCCCGTTGCTTCTCACAGTCCTCACGGAAGCTGACGGACAGCCGCTGCCTCTCACAGTGCCCCTGAAAGTCGACGGGGGTGCCCAATCCCCCTGTCAGCATGCCCGCTCCCAAATTACTTTGACGATGGGGTGCCCAATCCCCGTCAGCATAATGCCCCCCCATTTCTTGTGTGCTGAGGGGGGTGCCCAATTCCCCCTCGGCTCATGTGCCCACACTCTGTATGTGCCAATGGGTGTGCTCAATCCCCATCGGCTACGGACCCCCCAAAAAAAAATCACTCAGGTGGCATGCTGGGAGCCCACCCCAGTGCAAAAGTACCTGCAAAAATAGAAAACCTTCCTGCATTTTTTTAAACCTGTAAAATTAAAATGGTCCCTCATTGAGTTCGATGCCTCCTCCCCAACCCACACCCACCCTCTGGCACCCACCTCCCCTCACCCCATACTTACCTCCAGAGCCCAGCGCAATGATCTACAGTGGAGCGAGAACCCGCCTGCACTCTTCAAAGCCGACCGCGAACTGAAGAAATGCTGGTAAACTGTATAATGTCAGAATTTTTTTTCAACTTATGTGGACATCACGGCCTTTTTCACAAATTTTTGCACCAAATTTTCAACATGGGGTTCTTGGGACACCACATTATGAACTTAATCACTGTCATTTCGTTACTTGGTCCCATAAGGTGATTTCGCGATCACTGCACGGAATCACCTTTTGGGACCGATTCATGAAATGATGAGTGTCACATACAGTTCATGAGGTAGGCTTCCAAAAAGGCTATGTTGCAAATTTTGTGAAAAAGTTCCCCAAAATGACTGTGTTATGGTGTGCATAGCCCAGTTCCCACGCACGCTCATAACTTTAAGAATTTATAATATTTTCACTCCAGATTTTCAACATTGCCATTTTTCCACACCTCCTTATGAACAGTACAGCTGTTGTTTTTCACATCTGGCCCAAAATATGTTTTCGCACATGTGGCACACAATGGCACGGTCGCTGCACGAAATCAATGTTCAGGGCATTTTAAGAAAATCACAGTGACAGCGTTCATAAGGAGAGGTCCCAAAAAGTGCATGTTGCAAATTTTGTGAAAAAATTCCCAAAAATGACTGTGTTATTAGCATGCGTTGCACAGTTTCTACGCATGCTTGTAACTTCGCCTGTTTCTTGTAGTTTTACTCCACATTCTCAAAATTGTTATTTTTTTCTCATTATCTGATGAATGGTACAGCTGGCATTTTTCATATGATCCCCGAAACATGTTTTCGCACCTGTGGCACACAATGGGCGAGGTCGCTTTGTGAGATCAATGTTTGGGACAGTTTAAGAAAATCACAGTGCTACTGTTCATGAGAGGAGGTCCCAAAAGTCCTATGTTGGAAATCTGGTGTAAGAAATCCCCCAAATAATTGCATTACAGGTGTACATTACACAGTTTCTATGCACGCTCGTGACTTCACCAATTTTGTTATATTTTCACTCCACATTTTCAACATTACCATTTTTTACACCTCCTCATAAACAGTACAGCTGTCATTTTTCACATCCTGTTTGAAATGTATTTTTTCACCTGTGGTGCCAAATGGCACAGTCGTTGTGCAAAATCTCTTTTCAGCTAACAAACTGATAGTGTCACTGTTCATGTGCTGGGGTCAGAAAAAGCCCATGTTGAAAACTTGGAGTGAAAATACCAAGAAACACCCAGGATGTTAGGTTTTCCCACCATAATGCCCTACCCTGTAGGGACTGACAGGTGTGAGGGATGTGACTTGGGATTATCAACAGTAATGCTCACGCCATTCCACCCACACCCTGCAGCAAGTGACAGGCATCGATGTGTGCCTTGGACTCCAGCACCAAAATTCACCCCATTCTGATATACTGCGCCCATTTCAGCATATTTCCTTATGGAATGGGGTGAGCATAAAGCCTGAACACCCCAAGGCACACCTCAACAATTGTCGGTGTCTGCAGGGTAGGGTGAAGTGAAATGGCATGAGTTTTATTGCCGATGACCCAAAGGCACACCCCAATGCCTGTCAGTCTCTGCAGGGTGGCATGGGGTTGACGCGGTTCCATACTTCACTGCCATTCTCATTATGCATCTCTCTAGCTCCTGCACTACCAATGTCAGCACCAGCAAGACAACATTCGGGCATCGACGAATGCTTTTTATACTATGGCAGTGCTCTTATGAGTTGCCTGTTCCGTCTGCACTTGCCATGTCTCCCCATTTGTCTTCTCTTCTTACTGACAAAGCAAACTCAATTGTACGTGAATGTTTGTACCAATACACTGCATTGTAAATTTGCTTACTTTGTTGTTGATCTGAATCAATGCTCTGTTTTTTGTACCTGACACTAGTTGAAAGTAGCTTGCTCTATTGATGATGCGGAACCTTTGTAAATGAACTATCCTAAAGAGCTAGTGGAGCCAAAACAGGCAGATGGGAAAATAATACAAAATTTAAGAAGTAACCAGTTGTAACTTTTTATTTCTAAAGTATTTTTCTTTTTCCTTTTGCTCATCAGAAAGTCTTCTATGTGATAATATTATGCTGGATGTGAGGAACAGCTCTTAGCCTGGCAGCTGTCATATCTAACTCTACTGCCCCACACTACATCATCAGTATTATGATCTCATTGACAGTGACATCACAGGTGAATGGCTTGGAAATCAGTCACTTGCTGTTCCTAAGTAGCAGTGATGTCACAGTCAGTGAGGTCATAATCCTGAAGATGTAGTGTGGGACAGTAGAGCAAGATATGTCAGCTGCCAGGCTTAGAGCTGTTCCACACATCACACCTACTAACATCAGGTAAAAAATCTTCTAATTAAACAAAGGGAAGAGAAACAGTACCTCAGATACAAATTGTAAGGGTTGGCTGCTCTTAAAATCTGATATTAGTTTTAGGCAGTACGCTAGCTCTTTAAGCTCAAATGTGTTTGTCTGGACAAACAAATAAATAAATATACATTTGAATAGTTTTATGTGTTTCTAGAAGGCTGAAATACCTAATGAAGGGATCTGTGTGACCCCTTAAAGCTCTATGTTGGTTACATAAAATATATCACAATCTTCAATTAATCCAGTTGACGCTAATGTGCATGTGTAATGATTTCATTTTTCTAACCTGTGGTTTTCTTGGTTGGAGTACACATTTTGAGTTACCTCTAACATTGCCAGCTTCAGTCCAGTGCCTACATTAACAAAGTGTATTTACTTCCAGTTGTTCTACCAAACTCGTGCATACACAAGTTTACTGAGAGCTCAGCACCATCTTGCAATCACAAACGCGCTGGAGCATCAAATGGTGAAACTTCATTGCACATAAAGCCACGTTACATCTAATTTAATTTTATATAAAAAAAAAACATGGCAAATATATGTATTAAGCACATTGGGACCATATAGTCCATCAGTAGGCATGGGGATAGCAATAAGCACCCTGATCCCACAGAAAACAAAATAGTACCAGAAAGCTGACAGTGCCCCTTTAAAACTTTCTAAAAATGTTTGCAACTTCCCTGCTATTGCAGATATCGAGCCCGAAATTTGGCATTCATGCCCAATGGCAACAGATCCTAGAATCTAACAAAGCTGGAGAAATTTGGTTCAGCAGTTTTAAATTTTACCAAGGAAATACTGCAAATTAGTAATTGGCAAATTTTTCTCAAACATTCATAATAGTGTATTACATAATACGACTAGAATTTTACACGTGGAATTTATCTTTAGTAAAGCATTTATCACCACTGTATCTGATCAGCTGAGCATGGTTGTTTGTAATCCTGTAAGTCCTTCCCAAGTGACAGTGTTTGTGCTACTGCACCCTTTTGGCTCACAACAGTCACACACATCTAGCAAACACTCTCATAAACAACAAAAAATTATAATGAAATGCCAACATGTATCACACAATTCGCACTGCAACTGTTTCTCTATGTCCTAAAGTTACACCTTAGCCATTTGTTAATTATTGCTTTTATTGTACCCAGTACTCAGTGTGATGTTACCTGTCCTGTACCTTTAGGTTTAGGTCATAACCTGCCTGTACAATGTCCTACAAGTTTACCTTTTAGCCACTTGTTAATAGTAGTGGTTGGATGGTGCTTTTGTGGAGCCAACTGTCCTGTGTTGGATAATATTGGTATCTGGATCCATGACAGTCAGTCGACAATTTTGTTGTCGACCAGCATTACAGCAACTCCTTTATGTTGACTGCATTTGCAGTCAGCATAAAGGGAGTCACTTCAGACTGTGTTTTCTTCAAGGGGTTTTGCCCCCGAACCCCCCCAAAACTAAACTAATCAACTCCGAGTTGGAGTTGCTTTGGAGAGGGGATGCAATACCCCCAGAAAGCAGTGCCAGGGTCCTGCACCAACACTACAGTGACCTGGCGCTGTTGTCGCTGTAATGTCGGTCGCGGTAAAGATGTCGCATAGCGACAGCATACCTTGGTATCCAACCTAGGATCTGACCAATGTTGGATTCCAGATCCATAGTCAGATAGTTATGGATCCAAGGTCAGATCCATTGGATCCGACCTTGGATAGTTGGATTTGATGGTCAGATACCTGGATCTGATGGTTTGATCTTTTGGATCCAGATCAAACTCAGGGATACCTCAGATACTTACTGTGAATCGTGGCAGGTCAGATACTTGGTTGGATGCCTATGCCATTTGATGCTATCTGATAACTGACCAAAATGATGGTATCCAGTGGTATATGACCTGGTGGGATACTATCTGAGCAGCACTACTTGTTAACGTTATTATTGTACCCTGTATTTATTGTGATGTTGTCTGCTCTGTACCCTGTACCTTTCTGTACAACTGGTCACTTGTGAAAAGGGGCTAAGTAGCTCATCTTGTTCTCCATGGAAAAACAATAAAAATAATTACATAAAAGATGCACTTTGCTCTTGAGGTTTCCTATGATGATCTCTTGATGGAAACACAGCGTTATTGTTAACTGATGCCCATTCATTATCTTTTATAGTATGTGGGCACCAGTTGAAAGAAATTTGTCCTTACTTTTCTTTTTTTTTCATAATGCTGCTCTCTGTCTGCGCCAGCTCTCACTGCTGCCTGAAGCCCATGTTCAAGAGACGTGCATGTGCAGTGTCATTCATGATGTTATAGTATTGATGTTATGTACTCAAGAGGGTATAACAACTTCTTGATGTCACAATGATACCATAACAAGGCTAGGAAATCATTGAATTCTATCCTTAACAATGCCCTTCCATGCATTACATAGAGGATTGTGTATGAGCAGTCATACATAATAAGGATATTCTTGTATCGAGAGGTTTCCTTGGTAACAGATAACCTCGAGAGCATAGCTCGAGAGATTCTCTGTTACCAAGGGAACCTCAAGATACAAGAATTTCCTTGTTTGTGTATGACTGCTCATACACAATCTTTTATAGTGTATGGGCAGTCACAGCATAGAAAATCACACAAAAACAGCTGGAGAAGACAACAGAGAATATAAATTTTAACATTTTCTATTTTTTTAACTGACATAGTGTGCTGCAGATGTTCCTGCAAGTTCAAGTTTAAAAAAATAGCAATTTCTAGTTTAACGGGATTGAGGAAAGCAACTATGTGGCAGCATTCCAAGTTGTTCTGCTGCAGTAGTGACATAGCTAGTGCAGCATAACAGCTGTGATGACATAGCTACTGCAGCATAACAACTCCATTCTAGTTATGGATTTCTATCCATAACAACGTTCTACCATATACTATAACCCTTTTGTGCAATTGTTGAAATATTGTACATTCTAAAAAAAATGAAAAAAAAACAGGTGTAAAATCACACAGGGGGTTGGACATCAGACATCAAACAGTCACTAGTCCCATGGCATAACTAGGACAACCCACAGGACACCCAGGGATAAGCTATTTATTAATTCTGGTATGATGAGAAAAATGATAGCTTATCACTCAGGGCTGCACCTCTCATTGTCAGACAGCATTATTGAAAACATGCCACAGTGAAGATAAAGCTTATTCCTGGTTGTCATATGGAATTTCCTTATATATCCCACACTTATAGGGAACACATCTGGTAATAAATCATGTCATTTTGGGATAGATATTTAGTTTCCATTTTTTTTTCACTCAGAATACGTTATATCGCTTTGAACATGCTATTTTCACTTAGAATCTGGAACTGTAAGACCGAGAACAATGGACCCGATAGAGCTTACAATGGAAAGAAAGATTAATGTAGTTTAAGATAAATCAAAGTAAAATACTAATAACAGCATTACAAATAGTGTGGTATATATAGCAAATACATAATGGTTCACAGTGGAATAACACATTTATCTCCACAGGACTGGTAAGCCCTTCATACTTACAGTTACTCATGAGTTATGAGTCACCACTCACTGGTGAGATAAATACGTTATTTAACTGCAACCCATTGTGTGGTCTCTATATACTGTATGTGTGTTTTTTAAAAACCTCAGTGCAAAGTGATTATGCTGAAAGAACACTGCTAATTAAGCCAGGTGTTAAAAAGAAACACAGAATTACACACACTTCACTAATGCAAGTTATTATGGTCTGGATAATATAATCAAATTACCAGGAAAGAATTTAGACAGATTTCTTCAAGGTGATTTGCATACGTTCCCCTTGTGTATGTGTAATTTGGTTTTTCATATGTATGGGCCTACAGTATGTATGGTTTGTTGTCGTTCATAAGAGTTTCTAATAAGGTTATCCTGTTCTAAAGCACATTTTCTACATAGCAGTTTCCCTTATTCTATGCATAAGGGAAAATCTTTTTTATAATAGTGCCCAGGACTTATACTTGGGCATAAAGAGGTCGCAAGAAAGTAAAATGGTATGAAAATAAAATGCCATAATTCTCCCAAAGATAACTAAATGGAGAAGTCAGTTTGAAAGAAATATATAAAAAATCTGCTGGACTTTTAATCTTAGAGTCATTTTAACTTACAACAGTGGATTTTCAAAGTGACAATGGGCTCAAGTCACAAACCCCTGTGCAATGTGCACTTCTAAATATTGAAGTTACTCCCACTGCACATAAGTATGGTGTCTCCATAGCAATTGCATTCACTTGACAGCCAACAGACTTTAGTGTGGCTGTGGGTATTAGCAAAAACTAGATATGCAGGAAGGTGTCATGACCTACATTTACTTCTAAGGTACAACAGGAAGGGCATGATGCTGCCCTGGACCCACATTGTGAGGATCCATTGGGAGAGGAGTGCAAGCTTTCCATTAGAAGTTCAACATCTCATACCTCTTCCTTCACTGGTCACTTTACACTACTGTCTTCAGGGCCTTGTGCCACCGGGCACAGCTTGGAAATAGGACCAATTATGCAATGGCAAGAAAGAATCTTGGACTGTGATTTATTTATTTATTTACAAGTAGGATTTACAAACCTTTGAGTCAAAGACTCATTTACAAAGGCACCTCGTCACAGGGAGGGGAGACAACATATTCGTGAAGCAAGACAATGGAGAACAATACAGGTGAGATACAAAAGAGCATGCAAAGCAAGGCATTTCAGTGAGCAAATAGGTGAGATACAGAAGAGCATACAAAACTAAGCTATTTAGTGTCCCAGTGGAACACGCAGGTTACAGTTTGTGGTGCACAGATTACAACAAGCTTCTGTAAGTGAACTAGCACATACATAATACTATAAGAGACAGATTGGTTCAGAACGACACTCTCGGAAAGCCCTATAATGGGCATTTACAGCTCCAACTGTCAGTGAGGTGTTTGCATAGGGTGATTTTGAAGGGGACGATTTTGGGGATGTTTGTAATGTGCGTGGGGAGAGAGTTATACCAAGAGGGTGCTCTGTGGTGAAAAGACCTTTGGGCGAGCGAGGTCCTAGCTCTAGGCACCTGGAAGGTGGCTTTGGTAGTACTGCGGATGATGACCAGGTGGGAGGCCCATTGAAGGGGTGTAGTGGCTCCTGGGGGGGCAGAGCCCAAGAAAAGCCTTTTTTGCCAGTATACAGTTGGTCAGTTTGTGCCTGGACTCATGGCGTTATCCCAGCACGACGCCACAGGTCTAGTCTCAGCCTCACTGTGAACCTGGAAATGATTGTTTGCTTGATTTTTTTTCTGCTTGATTGTTTCAGCTTCTCTTAAAAAACAAAAATATTTTTCCATACAAAAATATCTTTAAAATTATTTTCTTTCTTCTGTATAACAATGAGCCATTGTATAATAGGAATAACATAGAAACATAGAAGTTGACGGCAGATAAGGGCCGCAAGGCCCATCCAGTCTGCCCATTTCTTTTTCTACCTTATAAATGTGCCATCGGCCTTTGCTCTGTCAGTGGCACATCTATTCATACTCATTTGTATTGCTCCCTTATGCCTATCCCATGCCCGTTTGAAGCCCTGCACTGTATTCATAGCCACCACTTCTTAAGGTAGGCCATTCCATGCATCCACCATCCTTTCTGTGAAAAAGAATTTCCTCACATTCCCCTTAATCGGCCCCTCTAATCTCATGCTGTGTCCTCTTGTCCTGCTACTTTTCTTATATTTAAACATGTTAGACTCTTTCACCTTGTTAATGCCCTTAAGGTGTTTGAATGCCTCGATCATATCACCTCTCCTCCTTTGCTCAAGGGTATACATATTGAGCTCTGTTAATCTGTCCTCATATGTCTTTTATGCAGTACCTGCACCATTTTGTTGCCCTTCTGGACTGCCTCAATTTGGTTAATGTCCTTGTGAAGGTGTGGCCTCCAATACTGCACGCAGTACTCCAGATGGGGCCTAACCAGTGTCTTGTAAAGAGGGATTATTACCTCCCTCTTACGACTTGTGATACCCCTACTAATACACCCTAACACCCCCTAGCCTTACCTACTGCTTTAGAGGTCTGCTTGGATGATTTCAGGTCATCAGTGATGATGATGCCCAAGTCTCTTTCTGCCTTTGTGACTGCTAGCAACTCCCCTCCCAGCCTATAGGTGGCTTCAGGGTTTCTCTTCCCTATGTGCATGATCTTGCACTTCTTTGCATTAAATCCCAGTTGCCACTCTTCTGACCATTTTGCTAGTTTATCCAGATTTCTTCTGTCACTTCATGTGTGTCATTTGGGATAACGTCACGCCTGGGGCATTGGACACACTCGGCCTATGGCCTCGTGCCCAACCCCCCCAGGCATGGCATTATCCCAGCACGACACACACCCTGTTTTGCATTATTCCTTTAGTACACCATGGTCAATAGCAAAGCATATCAAACATGACTACAAAAAATCCCTTTATTTATGCCTGGAGAAGGTCTTCATATCCACTCCAGGGAAGAACAGGGCGCTAAGAAAGTAAGTAAAAAATGTAATTTATGAAAATTAAAAAACTGAATTGACATTTTGTGCTGAGTCCTGAATGTAATCTCACTAGCTTTGATTAGGGATGGGTGGAAAGGATGGCAACCCCGCCCGCCTCTTTCCCATAAACTAGGTTTTAAATTATGGAAAAACATAACATAGTAATTAAGGGCAAAAGACAACAGGCTCATGATGCCCATCCCCACTAATTCACAAGAAATGTCCCTTTAAAAAAGTTATTGTGGCTTAAAATGCATACCAGTAATTAGCATATAATTTGTATGCAAATATATGCGAATTGATAGCTCAAAAAGCAGAACCCCCTAAGCCCCTTTTTGGATTCAGCTGGTTCTGATTAGAAATGGGAAAGGTTTACCTGTTCCTGAGTTCAAAGTCCTTTCAGTAATTACCTAATAGCAAATTTGTTACTATCACTGTGAGCAGTTCATGTATTGTAATTACAGATTTGTCACAGCAGGTTTGGCTTTCCTTGGGGGATGCCTCAGTTATGTGAGTCTGAACTGCTGCCACTAGAACAGATTCCCTTGCTCCCCTTATAGCACACATCATAATAATTATCAGTGTTCTTCAGAAAAGCTATGGCTATCTGGAACAAACTGTTATTTCTTGTATGCAAATACTCCACTCTCCTCCCCTCCAGCTCAGTGAAATGCAGGCTAAATGTTTAATATTAATGGCAGAAAATAGTACTTCAGGATTAAAAACACACTGTATGCAGGCCTGTTATTTGTTCTGGTGTGCAAAACACAGGGGTAGTCATCTATATTATTGGCACATGTCTTGTGGTTGTTTTGTGCTGTATGTAAATGAGGCACAACCGAGCTAATTATCCTTGCCTTCTCTTTTGATATAAGGTTTTCCCTTCAGCTAAAATATTATGATGCACTGAAGACTGAAGAAGATGTTGGTATACACAGCTGTAAAAAGTCTCTGAATCTATTACAAAACATTTTTTTTTCTTCAGTACTTCATGCGTACAACACTAAAAATGTTAATAAGTTGGCTTGTGAAGCAACACTTGTCAAAGGAAAGCAACCAAGCTCGTCCAGAAACGTATGCCTAGAGCTGGGTGGAATGCAGAATTCCATGGATGGAATTCGTGGGGAATGATGATTCAGCTTCTGAAATGCTTTTAAGAATTTATTTTTTTAATGTTGTGGAATTCAGAAAAGCATTTCTAGATAAACCGTGGAATAATATTCCATGGACTACTTAACCTACACAGTGGAAAGCAAATCTGTGGTTTACATAAAGTGTAGAATACAATTCTGTGGTTAATATTCTGCCTTCAAAGTTTCAGAATGACACTACTAACAGACTTCCATGCAATTAGGTGGAATTTCCAAAATTCCATGGAAATCTTGCAGAAGAGGAATTTGAAAATTCTGCACTGCTCTAGTTATGTCAAATTTTATTAATTTACAGATATTGGCCAGGAAGGCATGCTAAACTAAAAACAAATACAGCTGTAAGGAAAATGGAACTCAGCCAGCAGAATTCAAGGGAAATGGCAGTTCCACTGTCCAATTTTTTTTCATTCCATGCAATTCTGAGAAGCATTGTCTGCTTAAGTGCATAGGCTGCTTAAATGCACAAGGGTGTGGCATTTGCTAAAGTAATAAACCATGACAGTGTGTGGGCTATGCTGGGATTTATCCATGTCTGGTGTGGTTTGGTCACGAGGTCACAGTGACCAAATCCACACCAGAAGTGGATAAATACCAGTATAACTGACACCTTGTCATGGTTTGTTGTGATTATACAACAGGAAGATTTTTAAAATAAATTTAAAGTAAAAAAAAAATTGTATTTCAGCTGTTTTATTGATTTTTTATAGAAATATTCTTCCACAGTAATTAAAAATAGTCCTTTGTTGCTGTGCAGGTTATAGTTCAAGATGCTGCCTGCCCCTCCCTTTCCACAACATTTTGTTAGCATTTTAATGCTTTTTCTTTGTTGGGCAGATTTGTTCACCCCCCCCCTTTCCATAGTGTCTTTTTTTAAGTTTGGTTTTATTGTAGCATCCAGAGAGTGAGCAAGCAGTGCTGTAGTGAAGCCTCAGGGAGACGAGCGAGTGTGTTGCGAGCGAGGAGTGGCTGGGAAACTGAAAGAGCAAGGTATTGGAGAATGAGGTTTTCAATTTTTTGGTGCTTGCTGAAAGTGAAGCTGTGGGCTGAGAAGATAAACATTGCCAGCAAGCACCTTGTTATTGCTGTTGCTGTTGTGTCATGCCTTGACGAATTGTGCATTTGTTGTTGCTGACAAGGAGAGGACTCGATTTCTGATGAGCAAGAAAGGCATGACCTGATCAGAACGTGTAATGCCCCATTATCATTTATCCTGGCCTTACAGGTTCCCAAGTTACTGCTTACCGCACAGCCCCACTCTAAATATAAGGAGGCAGTATAGCGCAGTGGTCTAAGACTCTGAGCTGCAAATTTGGTGACATCCAGCAGACCAGACCTGGGTTTGAATCCCACAGCTTCCACTTGCATACTGTGAGACCCTGAGCAAGTCACTTAACCTCCTTGTGCTCCCAGGTCGCTCCTGTAAAAAAGCTTTCAGCTTAGTGTGCTATACCTGGTTAAACAACTAAAAAAGAAAAATGACCCAGATATTCAAAAGGGTTGCACATGGCGCAACAGTGTTGCGCTATACTAAACCACTAATGCGCCCTAGTGCGATATTTAAAAAGGGAAAAGTGGGCGCACAAATCCCGGCACGAGGCGCATCAGTAATCTGTCTGAGCACAGGTAGTTGTGCTCATGCATAGCCCGATATTCAGCCGGGCTGTGCAGAGTCTGCATGCTAACCTACCTGCGCCTGTACAAAGTTACACCCAAAAAAAGGAACAAGTGAAGGCCACCCACAGGTGAGCTGCCACATTGCAGGGCACAACACAGCAGCTGCCACCTGTGGGTGACCATCACTTGTTCCTGCCGCACCTGGCAGTGCCTCCCCATGCCCTGATCGCGGGCATCACTGAAGTCCCCCCTCAAGTCCGATATCACTGGTGGTCCAGTGGACCGCACGGAGCCCGATCGCGGGCATCATTCATCCTCCCCCCCCAAGTCCGATATCCCTGGTGATCTAGTGTACCCCACCCCAACCCGCCTACTGAGCCCCACCACCCGCTCCCCCTGTCAGCCGGCGGGCAGGCAGCACCACCTGCCACCCGCGCCCACTGACTGACAGCTCGGTGAGGCTGCATGCCCATGGTTCAGAGCAGAGGCCAATGGGTGTGCAACCATAAATACTAGTCAGGTCCAGATATGTGAATGAATTCTATCTCATATCTGGACCGACTAGTACTTATGGTTGCACACCCATTGGCTCATGCTCTGAACCAATGGGCATGCAGCCCACCGAGCTGTCAGTCAGTAGGCGCGGGTGGCAGGCAGGTAGGGTGCTGCCCGCCGCTGACAGGGGGAGCGGGGTGGTGGGGTCAGGCGGGCGGGTGGGGTACACTAGATCACCAGGGATATCGGACTGGGGGGGATGAATGATGCCCGCAATCAGGCTCCATGCAGTCCACTGGACCACCAGGGATATCGGACTGGGGGGGATGAATGATGCCCGCAATCAGGCTCCATGCAGTCCACTGGACCACCAGGGATATCGGACTGGGGGGGGGAATTCAGTGATGCCCGCGATCGGGGCACATAGAGGTCCACTGGACCACCAGGGATATTGGCCGTTTATATTCACTTACGGGACTTCACACGATAGGGCTGCAGGGGGCGTCGGTCCCTGACGGCTGCTGCCTGGCAGGGTGCCAGGCGCAAGTCATCGGGGATCGGCGCACCTGCATGCTAATGGCATGCAAATGGGGCCGTAATGAGATGCAAATGGCCCCCTGTGCGCCTTGCATAAATTATGGCCCCATTTGCATGTCCCCGTTTGAATATCACAGGTGCTGTGCATGGCACAATGACACTTGCACCACCACATCTCCATGCTCCACTCTGACCACTTGCGCTGGCGCAGTGTCACTGCGCCATGCACAGTGGGTGTGGCGAGGGTGCGATATTCAAAGCAGTTGCGCCATAGCGTAGCTCCATTGAATATCGCCCTGGCCACACCCGCGCGCAACAAAGTTGAGCTGCGCCCAGGCTTTCGCCACAGCCTGGCGCAGTTTGAATATCTGGGCCAATAGGTACAGTCAGGCTAGGAATCAGACATGATAGTAAGTTAAGAACTCTCTGTTGTGTTAAAGAAGCATCCATCTCGAACCTTACTGTCTCCCAAATCATGGAGGTTTTTCTGTTTAATGTGTGCATCTAGCAGAAAAAAAATGTTGGGGTGATTTTGAGTGTTTGAAATGTATGACCTTCATGTCATGCCCCCCCCCCCCCGGTGATATTAAATTTCTCAAACTTTACTGCTGATGTGAGCATTCTAATGACAGTTTATTTTTTTTAATAACTGCTGATTGAGTCTGGTTGGATAGGGGTTTAGCGGAGATTCAAGATGGCGGTTTTTTTTCAAAACTTTTTTGAAAGTTCAGCACATCCAGCAGTAGTTTGGGTTTGTTTCCAACTTCTACACACAGCTTAAATTACATACAATGTCAAGTCATGTCATTCAGTACATACAGGTTTGATACAACCCATCTTCAATTTTCTGTTTACCGTCTCTACATTTGCATGAGCAGTTTCTTGATTAGTATTCTCCCCTGCCTGCCCCTTCCAGGGTGAGTCTAGAAGGCCAGAAACCATGATCATGCCAAGGCCTCCTCCAGTGGACCCCGTATTTTATGAAATGTATCTTCCCTATCCATTGCCTTGTATTAGGTATGCTCTAACTTCATACAACTGAGCAGCCTCAGTGCCCATTCGGCAATTGAGGGAGTCGATTCTTTCCCCCAGTGGAGTGACGAGGCTTGCTTCCCCACTACAATGGATAGGGACCACAGCAGATGATCCAGGCCTTCTCCCTTCTTTGACACCGCTGAAAGCCCAGAAGGACCTCTCCTGCACCCACATCCTGGGTATCAAATAGTATTCTTAGATACATTTAGCCAGACATTTTTGGTTTTGATTTAGGGCATTCCCAGATCATATGTATGAAAGAACCCTAGTCAGATTTGCATTGTGGACAAAGATCTGAGCACAATAGGTCTATCTTGTGGGCCAGGGTGGGGGTGAAATAGACTCTGTGGAGGACATTGACATGAATTTCCCTTAGTCTATTATTGACTGAGCAGTTCATGCCCCTCTGCAGGATCACCTTCTAGTCCCTTTCTGTCAGGGCCCCTCCTCCCATGTCTCTATCCCATTTTTAGTTGATATCATCTATATTGGATGCAGGCTACCCAGCATGGTTCTGTAACAGCTAGTCATTGGCTTGTGAGTCTTGGATCCAGGGTTACTCCATAGCACCTCCTCCAATGGGGATCTTTGCATAGGTACTTGGTGTAATTCCATTCCCTTATTAATTACGAGATGACTGCGTACCTGTAGATATGTAAAAAATTGTGAATGGTGGAGTCCATATTCCTTGGACAAGGACTGATAGGACTGCATCTCTCCCTGATCTAGCAACTTGTGGATGTGTTTTAGACCCAGCTTTTCCCATGCCTGAAGCACCCGGCCTGTGGGAGTTGGTACCCGCCCCTCCTCCCACAGTGCCATCCTGATGGACGCTTCTGGGTACAGTGTGTGTGGATGGCCCATCATGTCATGGGTGGCTTACCATGCTCACATCATGGTTCTTGTAAATGGATTAGGGATATGCTTAGCTATTTTCCTTTTCAATACAACTACAAATAGGGAGAAGCTCAGATGGACAGCATTAGGGAGGGCCTCCATCTCCGTCCACGTCTTCCTCTCTGCTTCATTCTGTGTGAGACCTATTAGATCTGTTAATGGGGAAATCTGTGCTGCTAGATAGTATAGGTACATGTATAAATTAGGTAGTGCCAAACCCCCCTCTGCTATTGGTTTCCACAGAGTTTCCTGTTTTGCTCTTGGTTTCCTGCCCCTCCACAGCAAGGTAGTTATGGCACCTCTCAGGGATTTAAAATATTTCTGCAGGACCCACACCATCAGGGTTTGGAACAAGTAGAGGCATTGAGGTACGTACATCTTCCCCATATTTACTTTCTCTATCAGTGTGAGGGAAGGCTTTTCCATCTTTCACATTCCTCCTGGACCTGTTTATGCAAGGATTTGTAATTTATCCCACTCAGGGCTGACAACTTTTTGGGGAGGTTGATGCCCAAGTATTTAAGGGAAGGAACTGGAGATTGTGTGTACCCTTGGATTTGTATATTGGAGCCAGCACCTCCCAATGATGGCTACTCACATTTGACCAATTTATTTTGTGGCCAGAAAGGGGGCCATAAATCTCAAATAGGTTAGTGCGAGTTGGGATGGAGGTCCCCGGATCACAAAGGAGCAGCAGGACATCATCCGCAAATAATGATATCACCTGGTGTCGCCCCCCCCACTGTAATAACCCTGGATAGTCGGGTGCTGATGAATAGCCGAGACCTCCATCATCAGAACATATAGTAGTGGTGGCAGCGGGCAACCCTGCCGTGTTCCTCTCGTTAGATCGAAGGGTGATGAAATATTGTCATTGGTGAGGATTTGAGCCTTGGGGGAATCATGCAGTGCCCGTATCCAGGATCTTATACGAAGCCCCAAATTGAAATGCTTCAGGGTGGTGAACATAAAGGCCCACTCCACCCAATCGAAGGCCTTCTCAGCGTCAAGCGCCAGGAGGCCTCTGTCCGTGTCCCCTCCCCTGCCCGACCACCCCTGAATAACATTTAAGGTCCTATATATGTTATGTTTCACCTGCCTTCCTTTGACAAAGCCACATTGCTCTTGGTGAATTAATGTCGGCAGAACACCCTCAAGCCATGCTGCAAGTACTTTGGCTATAATTTTATAGTGTGCATTTAATAGAGAGATCAGGCGATAGGAACCGCACTTTGTAGGGTCCTTACCATGCTTTGGGAGGACTATAATAGTGGCTAGTTGTAGGTTCGGTGGTAAGGTACCAGCCTTCAGGGTCTCCTGTACCATCAGCATTAGAATGTGCTGAATGTCCACTCATACGGCTTTGTAAAACTCCATTGGTAACCCATCTGGCCTTGTAGTCCTTCCCACATTTGAGCCCCATATGGCTTGCTTTACCTCTGCGGGGGTAATGGGCTGGTTAAGCTCCTCCATCTTCTCCTGTCCCAGTGCTGGTAATTGTATTCCCCTAGAAAGCCCTTGGGATCCACATTCGATGGGGCCTCTGTTGTGTAAAGTGCCTTGTAAAAAGTTTTGAATGTGTCATTAATTTTCCTGGGGTCCTAGACAGTGTTCCCCTCCCTGTCCTCCATGGCCAGGATCACCCTGTCTGCCTGTTTTTTCTTTACCTTCCAGGCTAGCCATTTGTCTGCCCTATCTCCCTCAAAATGTGTTCTCATCCCAGTTTTTAAAATATCTCTTTCAATTTTATGTGAGGAAATTTGGTTTAGCCTCCCTTTTAGCTGTTTTAGTAGCCCTTTTTGGTTATCATCTTTGCCTTCCATTAACTTTTTTTCCAATTCCAAAACTTGGTCCCCCAAACTTTCCTCTTCTCTCGTGGTTGCTTTCCATATATGTGAGGCAAATGAGATGGTGGCTTCCGAATAACTGCCTTCAGGGTCTCCCAAGTATTTAAGGCCGAGGTAACCTCCACCTTATTATGTAATAGAAATTCTTGAATGACTCCTAATATATAAGTTTTATATTCCTGGCTAGTTAGGAGGGTAGGGTTCAACCTCCACTACCTATGGGGGGAGGGGGGGACAGACCTCAGGGAAAACTGAACTCCAAAGGAGCATGGTCAGATAGACATACGGGCCATATTCCAAATTTATGTCCCCTCGTAACAATTTTGGAAAGACCAGGAAGTAATCAATCCTGGTGTACACCTTATGTATGTGAAAATAAAAAGTATTCCCTACGGTTCGGATGGGTGAGTCTCCATGCCTCCCTTAGTGCTCTTTCCCTGGCTATTCCCTGAAGGGCTAATGAGATTCTCCGGGGAGGGGGGGCTGCCCTGTTCCCAGAGTGGTCCATTTTGTGGTCCCAATAAGTATTAAAGTCTCCTCTCATAATGAGGTTGTCCAAAAAGGTGCCAACACCACTGCCAGGTAATGGAAAAATTCCGGCTTGTCAATGTTTGGGCCATATAGCTAGACCAATGAGTATCAATTACCCTCTATTGTGGCATCCACTACCACATATCTCCCCTGGGAGTCTGAAATGGATTTGTGGATTCTCACCCGAATTCGAGGTTGCAGCCATATTGCCACCCCTCTGACCCTTGATGTGAATGGAGAAACTACGAGTGTACCCCCCCAGGAGTCCCCTAGTTTGTTTGACTCTTCCCTAGTCAAATGGGTGTGCTGAAGGAAGTTAATGTCCCTTCTTTGTTTTTTTTTATGTAGCTCCAGACCCTTTTTCTTTTAACCACTGATTGTAGCCCCCTGACATTCCAGGCTATACACATTAAGGAACCCATTGTAAATTGTTCACAAATATTGTGCCTGCTGCACGTAACCATGTGCTGGTTGCTGACTTTTGAATGGTGCTCCAGCTACCTTTCCGCCCGCTCCCAACGAGTCAAAATTGGTGGGACTCTTTCTGACCCACACTCGATCCTCTCAGGAGTTCCACAGGGCTCCATCCTGGGGCCCCTTCTCTTCTCGCTTTACCTTAACACCCTGCCCAGTGCATGCCCTGGGAAAATACTGCTGTATGCAGACGATACCATCCTCTTTACCACTGACTGTAACCCCACATCCCTCCAGGTTTCCCTTCAAAGGGCCTTTGACGGCACTGAGGCTTGGCTTAAAGAGCTTAGATTGGTCATAAATCTTAAAAAATCGAAAACCATGCTCTTCGCCCACCCTCAAAATAAATCATCCAACTCCCCTCTCTGTATCCTTTCCGCCCGGACTACAACTTGAACAAGTCCAATCCTATAAGTACTTAGGATCTTATTTGACTCAGCACTCTCCTTCCATACCCACATGGCCCTTTTCGCTTCTGTAACCAATATCCATTTCGGTATCCTGCACCGTTACAAAACTGTCTCCCCCCGTGCCCTCAAACTGGCGGTTACTTCCTCCATACCTCCCTGGTGGACTATGGACTGCCTGTCTATGGGCTGCCAACAGGACGGCCCTCAACAAAAATTCGGCCTCCTCCTAAATAAGGTTTGCAGGCTAATCACAGGGGCCCCTAAGCTCACCATACCTTGCCAACTTTATGACCTTGCAACAATGCTTGACCCTCGAAGGAATGCCTACTATACCAAACGTGCATCATTTCAAAAACCTTACTTGGATTTTCTCCCCGGCTGACTTCCTCCTCCTTCCAGCACAGCCCCTTGTCAGCACCGGACCTCCTGCAAAGCCACCTTCCTGGTTCCTCGTGCTAGGACTTCACTTGGTCAGAGATCGTCTGCCATAGAGCCCCTGCATGGTACAACAATCTTCCTCGGGCGCCACTGATACCCCACCATCTCCACTTTCAAAAATGCCCTCAAAAGCGAGCTATTCAGCAAGCGCCTCCTGCTCCTGTGCCTAAAGGATGCCCTAACCCCACCCCTCCTCCCTGACAATGCCCTCTGGGCTGCTCCATCCCTCATCTCCTTATTCCTAACAACCTCACTACTTCAATTTTTCCCTCTACCGACTATATCGCTACTGATTGCAGCTCCAATGCTGTATCTCTGACATTGTACCTATGCATAACTTACTTGCTACCCAGCTACTGTTGTCAATTATACCATTTTTTACTCTGTATTACACTACCAATGTTTGCTGTAACCAGGTGCCATTAATCGTGTCTGTTTATACTGATGCTTTTCTTTGTATGTACCCTGCTTTCTATTTTAACTGTATTATCTACCATTGTTGACGAGGTACCATTGTAAATGAGCCGTTGGCTCAAAGGTTGTAAACTGATTACATTAAATAAATAAAATAAAAAAAACCCGTCATATACCAAACTTTCATCGAAAAACAGCTAAAACTACCTAATTTACAACAACAAACTATTTGAACAATCCTATCTAAAACATTATACCAAAAGACCATTAAACTCCTGCTTCCCCCCTCCTGCCCTCCTCAATTTTGTGCTAATGAACAGGAGCAACTTCTAAAGATTATCAACAATAAGATGAAAAAATTCACCCTGTTCCTTCCCGAAAACAAATCCCCCCACCTCCCTCCTGATCTTTTTGCCAGTTTTCCCCCATTTCCCTCTACTCTTTGTGGATGAGCTAAAGGGGTCCCATCTGTTTGTGGTACTTCATGCACTTGCACTATTTCTGTTCCTACTATGGCCCCAGAGTATTAGGGCACAGAAGGATTTGGGGAAGGTTCATCCTCACCCCTCCTCGGGGTCAGCTAAGTCTGGGTCCATACGGTGTCCCCCTGATCCAGTCTGGGTTGGCTAAAATGGGAAAAGATCCCCTTCTATCTGTTGGGCCCTACGGTGCAGCGTGAAGACCCCTACGTGGGCCTCCGGAGCAAGGTCCCTAAGGTTTCACCTGCACACCCTCAGTGCACGTACCAGCTTAACTTTGAATTGCTCCACCTTCCAAGGTATATTTAAGGCCCAGCACCTATGAGATTTATGTTGCATTTCCCCACTGCATATCCAAGACTTTGTGATACTGTGACCCCCCCTTCCCACCCATAATGTTATCTACTCATTTCCCCAGCAAAAAAAAAAATAGAATGAATTTCATTAAAGGAAAACTTTGTGCTGGCTTCTACCCCTCCAAGCCAGGGACATTAAATAACTGTAACTAATTCTAAAAAGTTAAACAATACTGGGAGATTAATTTGTTCTCTGCCAATCCAAATTATTAAAGCCCCTTCGTAGACTGAGTTCCATTATGGGGGAGTTACTTCACTCCCCTGGGCTCACCCAAAGCATCAAATAATGTTCTCTGTACACCCTGTTAGCCAGTTCAGCAGAACAAGAATATTAATGGAAAAGAAAGTTCTGATTACAAGCACGTAGGTCATTTCACTGTGCACATGTCTTTAAGGACAGATGTTCCATTGTAGTCACAGTCTGTATACAGTTCCATATTTTGTTTAAACTTTGTGGCGGACAGAAAAAGCTCCCGAGTCCTTTTTTGGTTTTTTAAAACCTCCCAACCAAGCTAGAATGTTCCCAGGCAGCAGACTATCGCCCACAATCAGGAATCAGGTCTTCCTGGCCCTGCCGCAATAGGCTGCATGACTCCATTATGGGCCTAGGGAAAAGGGACCCCCCCCTCCCCTCGGGCTATGCTGCCGCCAAACTGGGACAGATTTTAACAGCACCTTTTAGTGAGATCTCAGGTGTTGCTCGGAGGAGTGTCCGGTTCTTTCTGCTGCTGCATTAGGACTTGGGTGATGAACTGCATCGCTGCATCTGGATCAGTAAAGGATTTAGAATTTTGGTTCTTTGGCCAAATAATCTCAGGGTATACCATGGCAAAAGGGCACTCGATTGCATGAAGACTTTTTTTAACCGCAGCAAAGGTCTGGTGTTCCATTTGAAGCCTCCGCGAATAATCAGGAAAGATGCTAACCTTTTTGCCGTGCACCATTATCGAGTCTGCATTTCTTGCTGCATCTAAAACAGCTTGTCTGTCCTGGTAACGAAGGAACTTCACTATCACATTGTGAGGCCTCTTGTCGGGTCCTGGACAGTGGGCTGGAGAGCAGTGAGCCCTTTGGATTTCCAAGGTGACAGTATCAGGTAACGTCAACATTTGGCCGACGAGCCCAGAAAAGCCCTGGTTTCTCCCACTGTGCCACTCCGAGGGGTCCTACAAGGCATACATTGCAACACCTTTCCCGATTCTCATGATGATCGAGCGTGGCTTTTAGGGTTTCAATCTCTTGGAGGGCGGATTGCAGCGATGTCTCTAAACATGTATGGGCATCCTCCCGATCACTGACCCACTGTTTCAAGTCCTGCAATCTGGTCGACTGGCTCACCACCATATCCCCCAAGTTGTTCACCATATGCTGTAGATGGGTGAGTTGGGCACCAATGTTCTCAAAGCCTGATCTCATCTGATGAGTGAAATCAAATTTAGGAGTTTTTATTAAGCTTTCAATGTTGCCCTGGGAAGGCTGCCACTCGACCGTGCAGGTTTCCGGCTTCTGCATATCAGCTCTTGTTTTGGTAAAGGCTGCATGTTTGAGGAGGAACTAGGCCTGTAGCTTTGTTGGATGTCGCCGCCTAGAAGGTCAGTTGAGCTTGCTTTTTCCTTATTTTTTTAACTACAGTCATGTAAAAAAAACAGTTTTTCTTCATTTTTAGACTTAGGTTGCTGGGGGTTTAGTATAGGATGGAACCGATTATCAATGGATGGGCCTGGAGCTTCTGGATCAGATGTCCATTCTTCTTGCCAGCTTGGCCACGCCCAAGATGGTGGTTTTAATGTTTTGATTTTCAGGGAGTCGAAGTGATTTCTTTAGTGTTCAATTGTAGATGCGTCTGACTGGCACCTTTAGCGTGGGTCTTGCTAGGATTTACAATGCTTGAAAGATGCCAGTCAGTCAGAGTGTCGGATTCTTGGACCCCCATTATATAATCATTAAATATTCATTATAGATGGACACTTTGCCTTATGGTTAAGCAATATAATCTTTAGACTTAACACTGCCTTTCTTTTCTAAAAAGATGAAAAACATGTCTCCAGCCTGCAGTTCTCAGCCATACCAGATCAGCTGTACATGCTAGTTTAAAAGGCAATATCTGTTCTAGTAAAGCCTCATCAGCATACCCTACACAAGGATTTACATACCCATGGTGCCTTGCACTGGATCTGAGGCTTTAGTATATGAGTCTGGTTTGGAGAGCTGCACTGAAAAGAATAGTTACATACTTACCATAACAATAGATCTTCGAGAGAATCTCTTTCATCAGGCCACACCTATAGAACTATAGCCATCAGGCACTAGAACCACATGGAAACATTTTGTGAGCAGTCTACTAGGGGCCACCCATGACAGCATCTTATATCGACACTTCTCATATAAATGTGGGTGACCTCTTCTCTCCTCAGTCCCACCCCTCCCCCACCCAGAGATCATGCTCGGAGGACCTCCCTGTAGAGAACTGGGAAGGAATCTGAGGCTCTGCCTACCAGGCAAGGCAGGAAGCAGCAGGTAGACCTTTCTGGAGAAAGAAACATGAGCTCCAGAGCTCTAAACCGCAAGGTGGATGGGGGGGAGGGACAGCATGGCCTGATGAAAGAGATTCTCTTGAAGATCTACTGTCCCGGTAAGTACAGTATGTAACTGTTCTATCTTCTTCCAGGATATCTCTTTCATCAGACCGCACCTCTGGAATGCGTACCAAGCAGTACTGACAGAGAAACAGTCTGGGTGGCTGGAGCCTACAGGCCTAAGAAAGAGTAGGCCTTGAAGGTCAGCTAGGCCAAAGCCTGCTCTTTTTTTTTGTGAAACTGTAGTGTTTTGTAAAGGTGTGGACAGTACTCCAGGTGGCAGCTGCACAAATTTCAGCAGCAGACATATTCCTAAAACAGGCAACAGTAGTGGCCATACCTCTAGTCAAGTGGCCATGAACAACCCCAGGAAGTTCCTTAACGTACTTCCTATGACAGAAAGTAATACAGTTGGCCAACAACTTAAACAAGCGCTATTTAGAAACTGGAACGCCCTCTTTCCCAGGGACGAAGGAAATCAAAAGCTGCAAGGACTTCCTGCAGTCCTTTGTACAGTGTATATAGTACCTGAGTATTTTATGTACATATAAAGTACGAAGCAGTGCTTCCCCTGGACTGGCATGCTCAGGGAAATAAACTGGCAGGTGGATGATTTGATTCAGAGTAAACTCAGACTCCACCTTTGGTAAGAATTTAGGACTGGTACACAAAGACACCCTTTGTGGGAAATCAAATAAGGGGGCTCACACATTAGAGTCTGAAGCTCTGAAATTCTTCAAACAGAAGTAATCACAACTAAAAAATAACATTTTCCACAACAGAAGGCGTAGGCTGCAAGTCGTGGCTGACTGAAAAAGAGCCAAAGCGAGCTTCTCTAACACAAAATTCAAATCCCAAGCCAGGACAGGATTGCAGATAGGAGGTTTTAAGTGTACAATGTCTCTCAAAAACTTACAATCCACCTCTGGCTGAGCAACCATACGACCAACAATAGGCATGTGGAAGGCTGAAATGGCAGCCAAGTGCACTCTAATAGAAGAGTATTGTAGGCCTGCATCTGATAAGGACAGCAAATACTCTAGAACCTGGTTTATTGGACAGGTAAATGGATCTAGTTGGTGAGAAGTGGCCCACAGAGCAAACCGCTTCAACTTCATAGTATAAGTGGCCCTGCTGGAAGACTTTCTGGCAGTCACCAAGATATCAGCCACCTCTTGGTACACTCCAAACCTAGCAATGGCTATGTCTTCAGGAGCCAGGCGTGAAGGTGGAGTGACTTAAGGTCTGGATGAACCAGAGTCCCCTGCCCCTGTGACTGCAGACCCTGGCATCAAGGCAAGGGCACTAGAGGTTCCACTGCTAGCTGTTGCAGTAAAAGGAACCAACTCTGATGAAGCCACATTGGGGCAATGAGTATCAGAGTTGCCCCCTCCATTTGACATTTGATTAGTACTCTCTGGATTATAGGGAAGGGTGAGGAGGCATACATAAGCCTCCCTTTCCAAAAGAGGGACAACCCGTCTCATCAAAACACTCCAGGCCCTGGAGCGAGTGAGCAAAAAAGGGGCAGTTTTGTGTTGTGTGGGGACACAAAAAGGTCCAACTCTGGACAATCCCATCTGTTGAACAGGTCTTCTACAACTGAGGTCAGCAATTCCCACACATGCATTTTAGACTGTGACTGGCTTAGTCTGTCTGCCAATATGTTTTGGGCCCCTGGAACATGCACTGCTGATAGTTCTAGATCATGTTCCAGACCCCAATACCAAACTCTCATTGCCTCCCTTCACAGGGGATAGGAATGAGTCCCTCCTTGTTTGTTGATATAGTGCATCACACTTATGTTGTCTGCTTGAATTAACAGAGGACCCAGGGATAGATGAGACTGGAATTCCTGTAGGCCATACAGAACAGCACTCATTTCTAGAACGATTATGTGGAGGGTGCTCTCCATTGTCGTCCATGTCCCCTGTTTCTAGTGAGGTCCTAGATGTGCCCTCTAACCCATCCCCGAGGCATCTGTGGTGAGAATCTGATGAGGAGAGGAAATCAGGAAGGAACCCCCTTCAGCAAATGACTGAGTTCCATCCACCACTGAAGTACTTTTCAAACAGGAGAGGTCACTAGAATGTCATGTTCTAGGTCATCTGTGTGTTGGTCCCATTGGGCTCTTAGTGTCCACTGTGGGATCCTCATATGCAGCCTGTCCAGTGGTACTGTTGTAATGACCACTGCCATCAGGCCTAGGAGTCTCAGGAATGTCCTGGCCATGACATACCTGTTGTTGTAGACCACCCGGGGCCTGTGCTATCAGACGTTCAGCCATGTCCTGTGGCAGGAAGGCTAAGCCTTGGACTGTGTCAAAACTTCCCTTATGTACTGTAGACATTGACAAGGGGTCAGGACTGACTCTGGGACATTGACCTTAATCCTTAGAGCACTGAACAGGTGCCTGGTGCAGTCTAGGATGTGGGAAAGCTACTCCTTGGAATGAGCTTTGAGAAGCCAGTTGTCCAGGTATTGGAAGACATATAGGCCTTCCCTGTGGAGGGCCATTGCCACCACTGCTAAACATCTGGTAAATATCCATGGCACAGATGACAAGCCAAAGGGCAATACCCGGAACTGGTAGTGCTCTCCCCTGAAACAGGAATCTTAGATATTTCCTGTGGGAGTTGCAGATCTTGATGCACAGATAAGGATCCTGCATATCCAGGGAGCAAATCCAGTCCCCTGTTTGCAGCAGTGGAAACGAGCATTGCAGTGTGACCATTCTGAACTTCTTGTACTCTATAAAAAAGTTCAGATCCCTGAGGTCTAGAATGGGTCTCAGGTCTACTGTCCATTTTGGAACCTGGAAGTACTGAGAGTAAAATCCTGTGTTCCTTTTTCCCAAGGGGACAGATTCTATTGCCCTTTTCTGAAGCAGGGTGTGAATTTCCTCAAGGAGTAATGGGATGTGTTCTGGAGGATAACATGAAGGCACTGGGGATGGTCTGGAGGTAGTTCCAGAAGCTCCAGAACATGGCCTTGTGCAATTATTTGTAGGACCAAAGCATCTGAAGTCACCTTCCTCCACTGGTTCAGGTGGAGGGAACGGAGATCCCCGACCACCATCCTTGGAGGCAGAGGAGGTGAGGGGTGTTTGAAGGAGTCAGGCAGAACCTGTTGCTGTGGCTGCTGCCACAGTACCACCTCTAGGAACTTTTGAGTGGGCTTCTGGGGAGGAGCTTGGTGGGGTTAAGGGTGCTGCTGCCCTACCTTTGCCCTGCTGTCTAGTGGCAGATCTATGTCTGGTAGTGGCTGGATGGAAGGGCACCCTCTGCCTAGTCCTAGGCTAAGTATGGTACATGGAGTGCACTCATTTCAGGGTTCTACATGAAGCCTGTAAATTGGAGAGAATGTCCTGAGCATCTTCTCCAAATAGCTTATGTCCCCTGAATGGGGCATTGAGGATAGATTGCTGAACATCATTGGCAAATCCAGCTACTCTTAGCCAGGAGTGTCTCCTGAGACATATGGCAGAGGCTACAACCCTGGCAGAGGCATCAGAGATGTCATAGATGGAATGCAGTAGGTGTTTACCTATGTCGGTACCTGCTGTAAGAGTATGCAGTAGCTTCTGATTGGGAGTACCCTCCGGGATGGCCTGGGCAGCCACCTTGGCCTTTCTTCAAAGGGTATTTTACTATGTGGGCCTGGTAGTTTACAATCCTTAGGCTCAGAGAGGCAGAAGCAAAAGTCATTTTGCCCAAGACATCAAGCCTGCTAGACTCCTTATCAGGAGGGAAGGACCTAAGATTCTCTGGTACCTTAGATCTATCATGAGCTACATTATGACCACAGAGTCAGCCTCAGGTTATCCTGCAGAGAAAGGTTTACCTGAGGGGGACTGGTACAACTTATCTGCCTTTGTTGGAATGGCAGGTCATATTGGGCCTATGCCAGGCAGCCATTGTGGCATCCTGCAGTCCAGTGCTGGGAGGAGGGAAGGAATAACAATGGGGGTAGTCAGGTAGTTCTTAGAAGTCCATTAGATTCTTCTTAATGATATCCTGATCCTCTGAGTCAAACCCCATTGCAGACTGAAGCTCCTACGTCATAGTAATGAATGAGGGGGTCTTCAGGGGGAGACCTAGGAGTATAAACCACAGACTCTTCACTTGCAGTACAGACTGTGGAACTAGTTCTTTCATAGAGGTCTCCATATTCCTCACCTTCCTCTTCTTCCTCCTCCATGATGAGCTCTAGGTTGTACTCTTGGTCCTTGTTGACGTGGTCATGATGACGCAAGGAGGGAGGAGAAGCCATCCACGGCCTAGAGGGTGTCTGGCATGTTGACTTGGCTGGCGTCGACACTGGGGTTTGTCATACTGGTCCCATTGATGGAGTCCCCTGTATTGGAGGTGGAGGCAGCAGGTGTTTAAGGATGTCCGTAAAGGACAAGAGAACAGCCTACATGTTGGTGCCTGAGTAGTCGACAGGACCACTAGCGGGTGTTGACGGGGGGAGTGTTGCCCCAGATGTTGATAGTGATTCACCAGCCATAATAGGCCTGGTGATGCTTTCAGCCTGCCCGGACTGTGTGTGGATGTCGACAGTCATTGCAGCTGGTGGCAGTTCTGCAGCAGCAGTCGACGACGCTGAGACGGTTGCACTGGAATCGATGGGTGACTGAGATCGGACATGGGAGGTCTTGTCTTTGCTCTGTTCCCTTTCCTGGTGTTTGTGTTTGTGTCCTGAAGATGTTTTCTGCGACCTTAATGATTGAGAGACTGAGGACTGGGCCGACAATGTGGCAGAGCTTTTCTCCCTGAACTCTTTCTCCATCCTGGCCACCTGCTGCTTCAAAAGGTGGGTTGCCAAGACCTTCTCTCAGTGTCACTGGATAGCGTTGTTGAATTTTTTGCTGATCAGACAGGCCTTAACATTATGGGCTGAGCCAGGGCAGTAGATACAGACATCGTGCAAGTCGCACGAGTAAATCTTTTTCAGCACTGGCAATACTTAAACAGTTTTGATGCCTCTTTAGACGACATACACGGTGTCAAAATTCACTTTTAAAAAGTGAGCACAACTAGGATGAGAAAAATAAAGTCAACTGTAATGATGGAATTTCTGTGAAAGGTCTGATAAGTTATGGTCAACAGCGGGAAAAGAATTGAGGAGAGAAGCGGCTGCGCACATTTATATGTGAAGTGCTGACATAGGATTCTGTTGTGGACTGCTTGCAAAAAGTTTCCATTTTGTCCCAGTGCCTGATGGCTACAGTTCCATAGGTGTGGCCTGATGAAAGAGATATCTTCGAAGAAGATCAGAATATACTGTGTAGAGGTGGGTGAAAGTTGTGATTTCTGCCTCAGTGGAACTTCCCTGAAATATCACAACTTTTGCCTGAAGCTTCTGAACTTCCGCTTGTGGTGGATCAGAAATATTCCAACTGTGATTGGCTGAATTTTTGCCCTGTCCCACTTACAAGATACTGTCCCTGTGATATCTGGTCCCCCGTTGGTTATCGATCAACACCAAATGTATAATAAATTTATTCACTGGTGGCTAGCAATCCCTCCCACCCAGCTGATCGCCCACCCAACCAGGATATCATGATCTGGTGTCCAGTGTAACCCCCCATCCCCATCCCTGTATAGTAAAAAATAATGCCATTTCTCCCTGGTTGTCTAGTGATCCCCTCTCTCCCAAATCCCCTGTCCATGAATTAGGATTTTATTTCCTGGTGGTCTAGTGTACCCTCCCACCCCGACAGGCAGTGTCCCACCACCCTGCTCCCCCATCCCAAACCTTAGTGGGTGACTGGCACAGTCCTCCTCTCTCCTCCACAGCCGGCCACTCACTGAGCTGTCAATGAATGAGTGTGTGCTTATACAAGACGAGCATTGCTGAGATAGGTACAAGAGGTGCAGCTGCTGTGACTGAACCTACTGCTGTTTTAAAAAATTATACCCATGGTGATCAAACTTACATAATATAAACTGATGACTGACAAAAAAAACCAGAGTAGAACTAGTGTGGCACATGTAGCTGGCTCGGTGGCAGTGGTAAAGGTTCCATTTGTTTCACACACAACCTAGTCATCATATTCAATATCACTGCTTGCAGGCTGTTGTTCATTTTCTGGGTCAGACTTGCATAAATCAGTGTTTGTGACAACTGAGAAATTGTCAGCATTCATTTTGAGAAATGTAAGCTGTTCCACATTTGCAGGACTTAGCAGTGTTCTGTGGTCAGTTACTATTCCTCCAGCTGCACTAAATATGCCTTCTGAATATACGCTTGAAGATGGACAACTGAGGTACATTATTGCAAGGTTTGCCAGACCTGGCCATATTGTTCTGTTTTGTTTCCAATACAGTAATGGATCTTCCTCAAGACCAATCACAGTATAGTCTGCAAAGTACTCCTGGATCATTGTGCTGCGTGAGACGGTTACCAGGCTGGCAGATGAACCTGCTGCACTTTCTTTACAGTATATCAGTCCATGTTGTTGTAGGTGACTCAGAAGCGATTTGCCTATCTGACCCTAAAAACAGGATGCTCGAGAAGTAACTGTACGTGTCCTTTTCCTCGCTGATAACACTGCTGAATGTGAAAAATTGACAGACGTGCTACTGTCTGCACCAGAGGTACACTGTGATGCTTCGGCAGGGTTTGAGTGCTGTACATTAGTTAATAGTGTCTATTGCGCAGTGTCACATTTGGTTAGTAAAAGATCTCTCCAATACTCAGTGTCTTCCCCTGCAGAAAGGACGGCTTCAATGTTCCACTTGAAGTGGGGATCCAGCAATGTAGCCAACACACAGGTGTAATTCTTAAACATTGCATTTATTCTCTGATCAATCAACAGTCTGAGACTTAAGTCATCTGCAAGCACAATAGCAGAGGTGTTGTCTTTTGACTGAAATTTATTCCTTATGCCATCGAGGAAAATGTGAAGAAATCTGATTTGAAGAAGAATATGACTCAGAGTTGCACTGTCTGCACTGACATCACATATGGCAGCCTCAAATGGCTACAATAAGGTGACCAAAGATTCCAGTAGAGTCCTGCTGCCGGAAATGAACATGATGTCTACTTACCTATTTGATTTTGCATGGTGCAGTCATGTACAGCTTTTTTTTCTGTTCAAGAAGCCTTTCTAACATGTAAAATGTTGAATCCCAGTGGGTTGGAACTTCCTGCTTTTATGTATGCAAGGGTAAGTTGTTTTACCTCTGCAGCCCCTTCAGGATTTTTTGAGCTTTATTTATTTATTGAATTTTGATGACCCGGTAGGCCCACTGAGCCCCGAAGGTCCCTTTTTCAGGGGCGACCCAGGAGACAGAAACAGTACAATACAGTCAGGTAGTACAGGGTGCAGAGAAAGTAGACATGAAATTCAAGGTTACAATAAAGGCAATATTTCAATATATTGAACATAAGTGCAACAATTGAGAGAGTTGAGGCATGCTTTTGGAGTCATTTTGGGTGAGAACGAGGAGAGGGATTGGTGTAGGATGTGGGACCGGGGGTGACTATCAAATACCCTGACAATGGCACGAGCTTGCCCCAAGCAGGTGGGACTTGAGCCTTGTGCGAAAGTTTAACAGTGATGGAGCTTCCTGTACTAAAGGTGGGAGAGTGTTCCACAGCTTAGGGGCAGTGTGAGCGAAGGATTCGGCTCCCATGTTAGTCTTGACTCTGGGGATTGTTAGTAGGGACAGACTGGTGGTCCTGAGTATAGGAAGGTTAGACTTAGGAATGATTATTCTTGTAAGGCTAGGTGGGTCAGCCGGGTGCTGCAGTTTTTAAGCAAGGCAGAGCAGGGGGTACTGAAGACGAGCCTCAAAGGAAGGCCATTGAAGCTGGGCCAGCGAGACGCAGGGTTAGCTTCTTGGGTGACTCAGTGTCGCAAACCTCGCCACCTTGTTGTACAGGACCAGAAGCCTGTCGACCTCATGCTTTGACATACCCTGAGTTACAGGGGCAGCATATGTTAATGTAGGAAGGAGGACACTGGAGTCAATTGCTCACCTTGCCTCTGGGACAAGTTGTTTTTTTAGCCAGTACGAGGTGCCAAGTTTACCCTGGATAGACCTAGTTACCTGGTCTACGTGGGACTTAAAGGTGAGACCTTGGTCAATAGTTAGCCCAAGGTATTTTATGTAATCTACAATGTCTATACTCTTTCCAGCAAGGGAAGTTAGTTGTAAGGAATTGGTCCTGTCCTGGCTGAGGGATCTAGGGCCAAACATCAAGGCTTTTGTTTTTGCTGTATTGAGGACCATTCTGTTAGATGTAAGCCAGGCCTCAAGTATATTTAGGTCCCCTTGGAAGAAAGGGCCCAGGTCCTGGAGGGTAGACATGGACTGGTAGATGACTGTATCATCAGCATATTGAACAACTGAGCTATCCCTGCAGTGACGGTTGAGGTCATTTGTGAAGAGAGAGAACAGGAGAGGGGCCAAGAATTGAGCCCTGAGGCATCCCCTCCTTGATGGGAAGAGGGTCAGATAGCTCTCCCTTCCAAATGACCATCTGGGAGCGGCCTGATAGGTAGCTCTTGAACCAGTTTAGGGCCTGGGCATCAAGACCTGTGCTGTGAAGCTAAGTTAGAAGAAGGTTGTGGTCCACAAGGTCAAATGCCTTGGACAGATCTATAAAGATTGCACCTGTTGACATGCCAACATCCAATGCCCTGAATTCATCCACTGTGAGATTGATGAGTGTCGTATCTGTCCCATGGTTTGCCCGAAAGCCATGCTGTGAGGGGGCTAGGAGTTGGTGGAGCAAAAAGGTAGTCTCTCAGTTGCCCGTACACTAGCCTTTCTTGCAGTTTATTAAGGGTACATAGCAGGGAGATGGGCCTATAATTGCCAATTTGTTCGCGTGAGACACCCTTATGAATGGGGACCACATTGGCCACCTTCCACTGGTGCGGAATGTAACCTTCAAGTAGAGACCTGATGATGATCCAGGTCAGAGGTTTGGCAAGGGAATGAGCACCTTCCTTGAGTAACCTTGAGCTAATTCCATCAGGGCCTCCAGAGCCTTTGTTTTTGAGGGCTTTAAGCAGCTTAAGGACCTCACTCACCTTGACTAATCTTAGGTGAAATTGTGGTCTTTTCAGACTTGGGGGGTACGTCAGAGATCTGTAAAGACATAGATGGGGGCTGCCCTAACTTGTAATCATCAAGGTTGGTGAGGCTTTCACAGAGTGACTGAAATGCCCACATATTTTTCTAGCAATACCTAACAGGTTTTCAACATTTTTGTTTCCATTTAAGAAACATTTTTGTTTCCATTTAAGAAACCATGGACGACAAAATTTAAACAATGTGTAAAACAAGGTATGTGTTGGCAGTTGCAATCTCTAACAACTTTAACTATGTTGACACCATTATCTGATACTATGAACCCTGGAGATAAGGTATACTGAGTAAGCCATTTCTGGAATTGATTTTGTGGCTCCTGCAAAATATTCACTGCAGTGTAGTTTTCTTCAAAAGTGGTGACACATAATACAGTCTGCTTTCTACTACTTGTGGTTGAGCAGGAATTATTTCTTTCTGACTGAAAACTTGCCCAATGAGCTTTAACAGTCGTGTAGTCAATTGTTTGGTTACTGGTCCATATATCCGTGGTTATGTGAACCTATTTCACCTCAGAGACGTTCAACTGTTTAGTGACCGCACTACACACCAAGTCATTCAACTGTATAACAGCCTTTTTCGAGAAATATGTTTGACTTGGAATTAGAGGTGTTACAAGGTTAAACTTTGCCCTCGAATTTCACGTGAATTGCTGAAAATTCACGCTTCATAGAATTCGCGGAGTTTTCTGAACACTGTGAAACTTCAATTTGCATGATTTGAATAATAATGTTGACGAAATTCAAGTTTTTCTAATATGAAGCATGAATTTCGCAGGCAGAGTGCAAAATTCATGGGAGAAAGTTCACACTCCGTGGCAAAATCTGTGAAATTCATGGCTGCAGATTTCATGAAATTGCTCCGCAAATTACACAAAATGCACGAATTAACTTGTGGAGCGAATTTCATGGACTTCACACACCTCTACTTGGAATGGTGTACCATGGTTCAATCTGGTTCATGAACTTGAGGAAACCTTTCTGGGCAACAAAAGCAAAAGAGAGCTGGCAATCGGTCAACAGCTCAGCAATGGCATTATCTAGCAGCTGGCATATTGGACGCTTGTGGGTAAATTTTGATGTCCTCGCAACACTTTCTTTTAATGTTAGTTGATGAGAGTGAAGAGATATTTTTAATTTTGGGGGGGATTCTCCTTATCAACCTTATTTATCCCTTTCAAGTACATGAAGGGCGGTCCCAATCATGTCCCACCCCCCGTCTTCAGTGAGTACATGTTCAGTGTCCTCAATCTCTCCTCGTATGCCTTACCCTGTTGACCCACTGTCATCTTTTTAGCCCTCCTCTGGACATTCCCCAGAAAGTTAATGTCCTTTTTGAGGTGTGGGCACCAGTACTGAACTCCATACTCTAGATTCGGCCTTACCAGTGACCTGTACAAGGGCAGTATAACCTCCTTTCTCCTACTACTGATCCCCCTAGATATGCATCCCAGCATCTTGTTTGCCTTTGCTGCTGCTTTATTGCACTGCGTGGAGTGCTTCAGGTCACTAGTGATCATCATTCCCAGGTTCTTCTCCTCTGATGCAGATACTTGGACTCTGCCCAGGTAATACTCTGCCCTGGGATTCTTGGCTCCAATATGCATAACTTTGCATTTCTTGCCATTGAAGCCAAGCTGCCAGATCCTGGACCACTTCTCCAGCTTTTCCAGATCTTCTTGTAGGTCCTGTATCCCTTCAGCTGTGTCCACTCTCCCGCAGAGCTTGGTGTCATCCATGAATAGGCACATTTCACCATTAATGCTATCCCCAATGTCATTGATGAAGAAATTGAACAACACCGGCCCCAGCACCAAGCCCTGCGGGACCCCACTGGTTACCTCTCTGGTGCCAGATAACTCTCCCCCCACAACCACCCTCTTGGTTCTGTCCCTCAGCCAGTTTTTCACACATCTGGCCATATTTTCCCCAACCCCAAGATACACTAACTTCCTGATCAACATTTTGTGGGGCACATAGTCGTCAAAGGCCTTGCTGAAATAAAGATAGAGGATGTCTACCGCTTGGCCCCTGTCTACTGTCTTAGTGACGAAGTCAAACAAGTCAATCAGATTTGTTTGACACAATCTCCCCCCATGAACCCATGCTGCCTCATATCCTGGAGAAGGTGCTCCTCTAGGTATTCCAGCAACCTTTCCTTTAGTATGGTTTCCATGAGCTTGCCCACAATGGTGGTCAGACTGACTGGTCTGTAATTCCCTGGGTCATCCTTGGGACCACTTTTGTAGAGGGGCACTACATGTGTTGTTCTCCAGTCCTGTGGTACCACACCTGAATCTAGTGAACTATTAAATAGGTCTGTCAGTGGTCCTGCCAGTTCTTTTAGTCCCCTCGAATATACTCTGTCCGGGCCTGGTCACTTGCAGCAGAAGCGTTACCTGGAATGGCTCTAGGCCTCCACTATGTCTCTATACTTATGGGTAAATGGGAGCTCCCACATATGGATCCCATTATACAGTAATGGGGGTGCAGAGCCCTACATTATGCAGTAATCTCCCACAGGGACATGTGAGATCATTAAAATATATCTGCACCTATGTATAAATGAGAGCACTCCCACATGAAAATCAGAGACAATTACAAAATGTATGCATAATAGCCACAACTAGATACAGTATGAGTGATATTACACTTTCTCAACAAGAAGGGAAATTCATTGCAAAAAACTCTGTTAATATCAGTTACCCCCCCACCCTCCACACCAACAGGCATTGGGGTGTGCCTTGGGGTCATCGGACCTAACTCTCACCCCATTCTCTTATACTGTACCATCTCAGCTTCCTTACCAATGAAATGGGGTGTGAGTTAGGACCGACGACTCCAAGGCACACTTGGACACCTGTTGGTGTGTGGATAGTGGGGGTGGTGGTAGGGTTGGTAACCCTAACATAGAGTTTCATAGACTAGAATATAGAATTTCCAAACATTTGTTGCTGTAGTGACAACCATAACTGATGCATTAATAGAGTTTTTTCACAATATGTGTGTGTGTGTATATATATATATATATATATATTCCCAGTAGAAGCCCCTTATTATGTTTTTCTCTGTACACCTCAGTGCCTCCAGGTGATGTCACCACATCTGACTTCCATGGTACCATGTCCAACATTCCTCACGGCCACTGACAGGAGCACCACTCCCTCTGGCACTCCGAAAGTACAATATACAAAACCAGGCTGCAAACTACCCTTTAAAAAGTGGCAAATAGAAACAGAACAACACAGCCTGATACAGCATGTCCCAGTAACAGCAGAAAATGCACAAGAACGTCCCCAATGTCCACCAATGAAATACTCACAAGCAGCCACGCCCACAGATATAAATACCACGGGACAAACAAATATAACAACATTTGGCAGAGGCAGCACCTGCACAATGCTAACATGACTAAATATCTATAATGTGGCTCCATACAACACCCCAGACACATAGGCATACTCGAGCCCTTAAAGAGACAGTACACTAATTAGCACTAATAATACCACGTTGCTCACTAATTACTCACACCTGTAAATAAACACTATTGCACTGCATTTCTGTCTCTAAACTCATTATTTACCTTCCCTGTGTATTATATAAAACAAATGATAGGTAAGTGTGCTGCATAGGGATAAAATTCAGTCATCTCTTCCCTTGTTAAAAGTACTGTGCAGATGCCCCAGCATGTTTCTATGGGGGACACTGTGCTGTCAGAGGGGTCATTTTTTTAAATGAGATGTTAAACCGAGGTCCTGTTTACCTGTTCAGGTGGATGGCAAAGATTCCACGGCACTTCTTAAAAAGAGATGGTGAATTTCCTTGGTGGCCAGGCCAGTATTTCCCCATTTACTGAAACAGACACCAACAGCTCACCCTGGTTTAATCAGTCAGTTTGAATCTCTGTCCCCTTTCTCTTGGGAAGGAGTCTGAAAATAGGAGGCATTTCCTAGTCCTCTTTACCTGGTCAGGAGAAGCTAAATAAGAGCTACAGCTTTCATGGGATCCTTTCAAAATAATTTGTGACATCACTACTGGGAGGCAGAGTGACATGGAAACATGACCATAAATAACTATAAAAGGCACTGAGACAAAATAAATTTGATTTGTGACAAGCCATATCACCACTCCAAGAACAAAGACCGTAAATAAGGAATAAAGATAGTGGTTTAAAAAATAACCTTGAAAGAAAACAAAGATGGAATTTGGTTAAATGAGTCCTGAAGTACAGTTTGTGCTTTTATCCATTCGTAGAGTTAGATGCTTAGCAGCAGCTTCAAGCGATCTTTTCTTTGATTGATAATTTAATCCCTGTGTTCTGCTTTTCCAGACAAATCTTTTTTTGGACACTTTGTAGCACTTGCACCCAGTTGGGTGTTGCATAGCTTTGCATAACACAAAAGCCCACTGCTGTTCTGTCATGGGGCTGTCTAGAAAAATAACCGTTTTTCATTTTCTCCTAGAGAGGTGCTATCAATCCTGTGACAGCGCACATGTATATTGCATGCTGGAAAAAACTAAAGAACCTAGGGCATTTAAGGAGTAGGTAGCTAATAAAATATAAGGCTTTAAACTATTGTAGTTACAGCCATTGTGATTTCAGATCACAAAACCTCAGTCCTCCCCGACTCACTCAGTGACCACTCTTCCATCAGCTGTATCTGGTCAAACAAATTCTATAAGCCCCCTCCAAAAATCATCACCAGCAGAGTCCTACCCCGTGGTCAGCTACCCCACCTCAAATCACACCTCAGTCTGCAGGACTGGTCCCCCATCTTCAAGGCAACAGATACTAATACTGCACTGGAGCAATTTATTCACATTTTCAATGAAGCCTGTAATAAATTTGCCCCTCTCAAAAGCGTAGTTAAATCGCCAGTAACCCTTGGCTGTCAGGAGACCTCCTAAAAAAACTTAAATCCAGGGACTACCTCTGGGAACTGGCTAGAAACTCTGGTAAGCAACTCGACATCCAGAATTATAAACGGGCATGGAACGACTGCACCAAATCCATTCGGCAACAGAAATCTGACTACTATAAAAATGCCCTCACTAACTCCTGGGGAAATGGGAGGGATTTCTGGAAAACATTAAAGAGGTCACTGGGAAGCAGTCAAAATCCTCGCCAAACATTGTCAACATAAATGGGCACACTACACTGACTTAAAACTATTGGAACACTTTTAACATCGCCACTGACCTTAGCAGTGTTCTCTCCCACTTCTTCCAAGACGTGTCAACTCCCATCCCCCAACTCCTCCACCCACGCCTGTCACCCACCTTTCTACTTTAAAGCACTAAAGAAACATCAAGTCCAAACTACATTGCCAAGCCATCAGCAAATCTAGAACAAGCAATGACACACTTGACCTCAAGCTACTGGTTTACGCTTGACGAGGTACTTGGGCCCCACCAAAATCTTTAATCTCTCTCTCTCTCTCTTTCCTCTAGCCAATTCCAAGACAAATGGAAAATGGCCACTGTTACCCCAATTCACAAAAGTGGTGATAAGGCTGACCATGTGAACTTCGGCCCTATCTCCATTCTGCCTCCCCTATCGAAGGCACTGGAACGTATAGTAGCGGACCAACTTACCGAGCATCTGGACAATTATAATATTCTCTGTAAACAGCAACATGGCTTTAGAAAAGGTCATAGTACATCCTCTGCCTTACTCGAATTCACCAGCTCCATTCACAGCTCCCTTGACAATGGACAACTAACTGGTGCTATTTTCATCGACCTGACCAAAGCCTTCGATACTGTTCACCACTCCCTCCTGCTGAGCCAACTAAAAAATGCTGGTCTCTCCAATGATTCAATCTCTTGTCTAAAAGCTATCTTGAAAACCGCACCCAGCGGTAAAAATTGGAGAAGTGCAATCTGATTCAAGACCTGTCCTCTGGAGTCCCCAGGGTTCAATACTGGGCCCCTCTTCAGCCTGTTCCTTAACACCCTACTGGACTCCTGCACTGAACATATCACCCTGTATGCCGATGATGCAATAATTTTGCCACACACCAGGACCCAAAGAAATTGCAAGAAAATCTCCAATTCGCTTCTCCTCGTTGAGAATTGGCTCACAAAGCACAAACTGATCCTTAATCAAAAACAAAGGCCATGATCTTCAGCAGTTCCCATAATAAACATAAGCACTTCCAACTCTCCGTTATCACCAGACAAGGTGCCGCACTGGAACAGGTCAAAAACTTTAAATACCTCAGGATCACCCTTGACCCTCACCTCTCCTACACTGCCCACATCGACCATGTCACCAAAGCTGCTAACTCCCGGCTAGGCCTGCTATTCCATCATAGGAAACACCTGACACCCGAAGCCCTCACTGTTGCTGTCCAGAGCTCCATCATATCCATCATTGATTATGGCATTATCATTTACGGCTCTGCTACAACCACTGCACTCAAACGTGTATCCACCGTTCTCAACAAGGCCTGTCGACTTGTCACTGGCTCCCAACGCCTAACTCATACCAGTGACCTCTATTCTCAAACTGGATGGTTGAATCTTGCCAATCGAATAAAACACCAAACTTGTATTACTACTAAGAAAATCTTGCTGGGCCTTGCCCCCCTGGAGTCTGTGCCCTCATACAACCAAGAATCCACACCGACATACCAGGGATCAAACCTCCGCTTCTGCAAGTCCCGCATTGCCGCACAACACAGGGCCAAAGATCCTTTGCTTACCGGCCACTAGTTGGTACAACAGTCTTCCCAGCGACATCTCATCTTCTATCGCTCAGCACTTTTAAGACCTGCCTCCGCCTAACACTGACTGCCTCCAACCTCTGTGACTGTTGTGGCTACATCTTTGGTTCCATAGCTGAAGATGCCCTTTGGACCCATCTACTCCTGCACTTTGCCAGCACCCCTTCCTATCTTTACCTCCCTGCTGGCCCATGACAAATGCCACCGGCTGCACTACCTCTATTCTTATCCACCTTCCACCTCTCCTCTCTCTGTCCCCCAACCTACCTCCCTTCTCTCTCCCATCCACTTAGTCTCCCTGATTTCACCCTCCTCCTTTCCCTTTCCCTTCCCCAAAGTTTCACCTTATTGTTCTTTTTTCATCTACAAGACTATGTGTTGTTCTTTTTTTTTTAATTTTATAAACTGTTATCTTTGCTTATGATTGTCTCAATTGTACCAATGACGTGGAACCTTTGTAAAAGTGTCTTGACTCAAAGGTATTTGTAATCCTAGAACAAATAAATAAATAAATAAATAAAAGATACTGCAGTATTTGTTTCACTGTGTCTTTCAACAAGTATCTGATTGTCCCAAACTGATCTCACAATGGAAGTTTACTTACCTGGTAATAAAGGTCGTAAAGGTGATTATAGATGTACCCTTTGCAGCACTTCATAATGTCACAACTTAGTGACATAGGCATCCTCTGATAGGTTGGTGAGAAAAACTTGAAAGAATATCAAGACCTTGGTCCTGACTCCTCCCCTTCTTGCTAGATATTCCTCAGTCAGAAACTTCCAAAGCTCCTTTTCTGCTGAATGTGAACAAAAAACGCCTTCTGCTTGGGAATTAACTATGTTAATAGACATAGGAGACATAACATAGAAACATAGACTTTGTTGGTGGATAAAGACCGCTTGGCCCACCCAGTCTGCCCATTTTCCTACCTATTGGATAAGCAGCAGATCCTAGTTAACCAACAGCCTACTTCTTCCTACCCCCACCAGAATTGCCTTATGTCTGTCCCATGCATTTTTGAATTCCTCCTCTGTTTTTGACCCCACGACCTCCTCGGGAAGGCCGTTCCATGTGTCCACCACTCTGTCCATGAAAAAATACTTCCTCATATTGCTCTTTGAGCCACACTTCTATCTTCAAATTGTGTCCCCTTGTTGTTGCACATCTCTTTTTCTGAAAGATGCTACCCTCCTGGACTTTGCTGATTCCCTTGAGGTACTTGAAAGTTTCTATCATGCCTCCCTCTCCCTCCTTTCCTCAAGGGTATACATATTAAGCTCCTTTAGTCTCTCTTCATATGGCTTCTGGTGCAGACCCTGCACTATTTTAGTTGCCCTCCTTTTATAACAATGTTGAAGAAGAGACTATTATCTAGACAATCCAGACACAGGTCAATATACCTAAGTAACACACAATCATGAGACTGTATAGTGCATGTAAATTCAAAAATAAATGCAGATAATAAAAGATACAGTAGAATGGCAAAAAAGGGGCATGTCAGAAGATTAATACCAGATGCATTGGAGCAGGTCTCCCTCATAGGGTGGGGCACAGAGTGCTGTAAAGGGTACTCCTATAATCACCTTCACCAGGTAAGGAAACTTTAGTTATCCAATTGTACCCTTTACAGCAGTTCATGATGTCACAACTGGTGACTAGAAAGCAGTGCCCACCAGAGAAAGGGAAGGTTGTGGGGAACTTGGCTCCAGTGCAACACACAAAACACCTATCCTAAAGATAAAGAATCATCATCAAGGACTTCTATGAGAAAATGCTTGAAGAAGGTATGAGTGGAGGCTAAAGTGGCTGCCATGCAGATGTCTTGAATCATAAGTGCTGGAACGGAGGGGCCACTAGGGTCATGGCCCTACCACTTTCATAGGTGGCCCTATCAGTTTTTGCAATCATGTTAATGTATTTAACAGGGGAGAACTTACCCCTTACTTCCTTGGCCCTACCACTTTTCAAACCATTCCGGCACCAATGTCTTGAGTCAAGGCTCAGTTTCTTTTCACCCAGGAAGTGGAGACAGCCCTGGTGGAGAGTGTCTTCAGTCCCATGGATGCAGGGATACCCTGTGCCTTGTAGGCTTCAGTGATGGCCAATCTGAGCCATCTAGTCAGAGTGGCTCTAGAGGCTGGTGTAACTAGCTGGTGCCACAAGAAAGGACAAATAGCCTGTCCATTCTCCTGATTGAGACCATCATGTTTAGGCAGTCCCATAAATTCTGAGGGACATCTATGGTCAAAATTGCCTCTCTTTAGGTCCCAAATGAAATGAGGGAAGGGAAGGGAATGGCTTGATCAATAAGGAATGTGGAAGCCAGCTTTGGCAGGAAAGAAGGGATAGTTCTAAAGACCACTCTGTTGGGCAGAAACATAATAAACATTTCTTGGCAGGACAATTTGTGAAGCTCACTGGACCTGCGGGTGGAACATACAAGTCACTGAAAACAGTAGGCAGGATTTTCAAAAGGCCTAAGATGCATCTGACCCTATTTTCAAAGCAGAAATGTGTCCAAACCTGCTAGACCATCTGTTAAATTAGCTAACGGCATCCAAAGTTTGAATCTGAAAATGGACGTTAGTGTGTCCAAAATGGACCACAGTCTGCGCTAGGAATGATTAGTGCAGTACATCTGGCTTGTAGAATAGTATCCACTACTCTTGCTGAGTACCCTTTCTTTAGTAGTCTCTGCCTTTGAGTAGCCATGCCATCATGTTGAGACTATATAGCTGCAGGTGCCAAAAAATCCCTGGCTTAGCATGTCCAGAGTTCATCAGTTTCATTGGGTTGCCTGTCTGCCAGAATTTTCATCAATGGGGCATACCATGTTCGTCTGAGCTAGTTGGGTGCTGTAAGTACCATGGTAGATCTCAACCTCTGAACATTCTTCAGCTAATGTGAGATGAGAGGGATTGGTGGAAATACGTAAGTGATGTTGAAGGCCCATGGAAGGGACAGGGTATACATCCCTTCTGACCCCTGTTCCTTGTACCTTGCAAAAAACATGGCATTTGTGTGTTCTGTCTTGTGACCATCAGATCAATGTTGAAGCGGCCACATTTCCTTAACAGCTGAATGAAAGTCCTGAGGTTAAGTTGTCTGAATTTAGAGTTTGTCAACTGAGCCTGTCTGTCTGAGTGTTGAGTTCCCCTGCTGGGTGGACTGTTGTAGTTTGATGTCTTCCTCTGCCCATTTAAGCAGGATTGAGGCATCTCAGAGCATTTGTGCACTTCTTGTACCACCCTATTTGTTTATACAGGAAATTGTTACTTTGTTATCCATTCTGATCTGCATATGATTGTTCACCACCTGTTGGGGAAAGTGTAAGAGCCCCAGATGGACTGCTTTGGTCTCCAGAATACTGATACCATTTAGTTTCCAAGTTCTGCACCCCAGACGAGGAAACTTACATATGTTTCTAACATTCTGGTGGCATAGCGCCCAAGGTGCACCCCTTGTTTGAGGTTGTCAGGAACAGTCCACCAGATGACAAAGAGTCTCACCCTAGCTGGTAATATCACACACTTAGTAGTTATGGTGAGTGTGGTACAACTTTCCCAGGCTGTGGTTTGAGACTTCTTTAGGATAGCTTTGCACTGGTCCATGATGTTGCTAATGCATTTGTCCAACAGGCACACCTTTCCCTCCACCGTACTAAATATGGGTTCCAGATATTACAGTGAGCCTGTGGGATTGGAATTGCGTTTCATGTGATTGACAGAGACTGCTGAACTTTGGTTGTTGCTGCCACAGCTTCCTTTTTGGACTGTGCTCTGATGAGCCAGTCATTCAGGTAGGGGATCATGTGTACCCCCTCCCTGCATTGATCTGCTGACAGTGCTGCTTTGCTCTTTGTGAGTGCTGATGGAGCTGATGCAAGATGAACAGGAGACACTGATACTGAAAGTGACTGTACAGAATGTGGAAGCAAAAGAATTTGTAATGAGCAGGACATATTGGAATGTGTAAATAGGTGTCATTCATATCCATGGATTTCAGATAGTCACCTGGTCTGACTGTTGTAATGGTGGTCTTTAGGGTTTTCATTTTGAATCATCTGTACCAGACAAATTAGTTCAGACATTTGAGGTCCAGAATGGGTCTGACATTGCTTGTCTTGTGGGCACAAGAAGGAGCGTGGAGTAAAGACCTTGGCTCTATCCATCTCACCGTACTGGGCGATAGCCTTCTCTGTTAACGGTCCACTTCAGAGAACCTTGACTAGAGGAAGTAGTATCCTTGTAGATGAGCTTCATGATGGGATGAATCTGCTGAAACTTGGTAGTTCACTGAGATCTATGGAGTATCCTGAGTGCATTACCTCACGAGTCCATTTGTCTCTCACTGTTGTGGCCCAGGCATGGGGAAAGTGTCTTAATCTGCTTCTCGCTGGGGTGCTGGTATCCTGGGCCTGCCTTATCTCATGGCTGCTGGTTTCTGTAGCTTCAATTGTATCTGGCTTCACCTTTGGTTCTGGATTTTCTTTAAATGTGCAGGGAAGGGAAAGAGGAGACCCCATGTTGTGGTGCACATGGGAACAAACAATCTGGCAGGGGGGACAGTGGAAGCAGTACGGGAGAGGTTCAAGGAACTGGGAAGCTGTGTGAGGAGATGGGGGTTCAGTGGCCTTCTTGGAGGTACTCCCAGTACCCTGCGCTAGTACAGCAAGGAAAGGAAGGGTAGGTGAGTTTAATACTTGGCTGGGGGAATGGTGTTACTCAAGGGGGTATGGCTTGGTGGGTGGCTGGGGCAGAACCTGGGACAGGAATGACCTGTATGCCAGGGACAGACTACACCTGAGCAAGGAAGGGAAAAGTGGTACTGAAACAGAAGATAGAGGAGTACACAGAAAGAAAGATGGATTTAAACTAGAAGGAGGGTTGGTGAGTGGTCAGCTGGTAGATAGTGGTCCCGGAGTGGGGGCCCCTGACAAGCTTACATCCCTAGTTAATGGGGAAGACAAAGGGAGGGGAAATGGGGGGGAGAAAGGAGGGAGAAGAGTTAGGGAGGAGAAGGGAGTGGGTTGGAGAGTGGTCTCACCGAACACGAGAAACCTCGGAAACAAGTCAGCTGAGTTTCAGGCCCTATTGGCAGAGGGGAGGGTGGATATTGTGGCCATCATGGAAATGTGGGCCACCCAGTACCAGGACTGGGAGTTGATGGTCCCAGGATATAGGATATTCAGAAAGGATAGGACCAAGGGGAGAGGGGGGTGGTGATCTATGTATGGGAGGGGATAAGGTGTGCAAGGGATGAGGGGGAAGATGGCAGGACAGAGGCCCTATGGAAGCATTTTCAGGACTCAAAAGGCAGGACACTGAGGATGGGGGTAGTTTATAGACCACCAGCTCAACTGGAGGACCTGGACAGGGAGTTAGCTGAGCAAATCCAAAGGGTTTGCAGGAAGGGTAACACGGTAGTGGTGGGGGACTTCAACCTACCCGGGGTGGATTGGAGTACCCCAACCACCACAAGTGCAAGGTCCTGTTAGAGGCAATTCAGGACAGCTTCTTGATGCAGTTGGTTCACGGGTCAACTCGGATAGGAAATACTCTGGACATTGTACTGTTCAATGGGAATATGGTAAGGGACCTGGGGGGTGGAGGACCCGCTGGCAGGGAGTGATCACTACTCGGTGTGGTTCACACTTAACATCGTGACGGAAGCTGGGGATACAGGTACCAAGGTGATTGACTTTAGGTGGGCAGACTTTAAAAACATGGGGGAATTTCTGGCGGGGCACCTGGAGGGGGTTCAGCCAGGCTGGGACACAAGTCAGAAGTTGGATGTCATAAAAAAGGGGCTAGTGGAGGCTACAGGATCATGTACTAGAACACAGAGCAAGAAAGGGAGGGCAAAGAAGCCCAGTTGGATGACTCAGAAGGTCAGGAAGGGGGTGAGGTCCAAGAGAGATAGGCATTCCAGAGGTTCAAAAAGTCAGGAAGGGGAGAAGACAAGGAGATGTACATGAAGAAATCCAGAGAGGCCAGCAAACTAGTCAGAGCAGCCAAAGCTTCCAGGGAGCTGAGACTGGCACAGGGTATTAAAAATGGAGAAAAGGATTTCTTCAGATACATAAGGGGAAAGAAGGAACAACAAGGACCATATAGTGAGGATAAAAAAGGAAGGGGGTGGGTGGAGAGAGGGAGGATCAGGCAGAGGCACTAAATGAATACTTCTGTTCTGTGTTCACACAAGAGAAGGTGGGGCAGGTACTACAGGGGAGGGGTGGGGTAGCCGGGGGGGTGACAGATATGCGAAGATTATTGAGGACAGGGTACTGGAAGAACTGAGGGCACTGAGGGTGGACAAGGCACCTGGGCCAGACGGCAATCACCCTAGGGTACTCAAGAAGCTGGCTGAGGTTCTGGCAGGGCCACTGGTGGACCTATTCAACACCTTCCTGGACATGGGATGTGTACCACAGGATTGGAGGATGGCCCATGTGGTGCCCATCCACAAAGGTGGCCCAAAGGATGAACCGGGAAACTACAGGCCAGTGAGCCTCACATCAATCGTGGGGAAGCTCATGGAGACAATCCTGAAAGAGTGGCTGGTGACCTTTTAGGAGGACAATGGACTCCAGGATGGGCATCAGCACGGGTTTGTCTAGGGTAGATCCTGCCAGACCAACCTCATTGAGTACTACGATTGGGTAACAGGGGAACTAGACAAAGGCCATGCAGTGGATGTCCTATATTTGGAATTCAGCAAGGCCTTTGACTCTGAGCCGCATGGGAGGCTGGGGGGAAAGCTGGAAGCTGTGGGGGTGGGAGCAAAGACGGTGAAATGGATAAATAATTGGCTAAGCGGTAGGCAGCAGAGGGTGATTGTGGGAGGGGAGCTCTCAGCACCAAAGGCAGTGACGAGTGCGGTGCCACAGGGATCGGTGCTGGGGCTGGTGTTGTTCAGGTTATTCATAACTGATAACTCACATGGGATCTGAAGTAAGATCTGTCTGTTTGCAGACAACACCAAAATGAGGGTGGTGGTTGATGACATTGAGGGATGGAAGGGGATACAGGACAACCTAACTAAACTGCAGGAATGGTCAGAAACATGGCAGCTGGGGTTCAATACTAAGAAGTGCAAAGTAATGCACTTCAGAGCAAAGAACCAGGGGAGAGACTATTATCTGGGAGGGGTACAGCTGGGTAGCACCGTGGAGGAAAAGGACCTATGGGTACTTATAACGGGGAGCATGAACAACTCTGCTCAGTGTAGGAAGGCAGCAGTGAAGGCCAACAAGATGCTGGGGTGCATAGCGAGGGGAATCTCCTCCAGAAGTAGGGAGGTAGTCCTCCCCCTGTACAGGGCACTGGTCAGGCCACACCTGGAGTACTGCGTGCAGTTCTGACACCTGTACCTGAGGAAGGATGTCAGATTGTTGAAGGGGGTGCAGCGTAGAGTGACAAAGATGATCCAGGGATTGGAGGGCAAACCCTACGAGGAAAGGCTGAGCGAGCTAGATAGGTATTCATTGGAGGAGAGGAGGGATGGGGGGGCAGGATTGAGACCTTTAAGTACTTGAAAGGGATGAACAAGACTCAAACAGAGGTGATCTTCCAATTAAGAAGAGGAAGGGACATGAGAGGGCACAATCTCAGACTGGAGGGGGGAAAATCAGGAGGGAGGTAAGGAGTCAGTTCTTCATGGAAAGGGTAGTGGACAAGTGGAACACGCTACCACAGGAGGTGGTGGCCTGTAAGACAGTGGGCAGTTTCAAGACGGAATGGGACAGGGTGAGGGGGAGGATAAATCTAAGGAGGGGAGGAGTCGGAGGGGCAGCTGTGAGATGAGGGGCTAGCTGCACATCGAGCAGACTCAACAGACCGTAAAGCCTATTTCTGCTGGTATTATCGTATGTTCGTATGCTTATATCAACTCTTTTGTTGAAGTTAGACCTGAAGCCGAAATTGCAGTTGGCTGGGTTCTGATTGTAAATGCTCTTACGACCCCTTTGAGAGTAGTTGTGAAATATTTTTATATAGGAATTAAATGCACGGTCATGAGATTTGTTTGCAAAAATGATAGAGCAGGATTTTTCTTACCCATTTTATAAATATATTTATGCCATGGGAGTGATGAATGGCAGTGCAGAACAAAGAATGGTATTATTTATTTTTAGTTTTTGCCTGTTGTATTGCTGCAGTGAAAGTAATATGTTATGTGCACAATAGCTCATGTAATTTTCACTGCAGTCTCATCACAATGGCATTCAGCCATCAATCAGTTGAAATTGCATCCCATGGTATAAATAGAATATTTCATAGGACATCAAGAAATAAGCTTTACATTGCTTGAAGACAGCTGAAGGTGAGCACATGGACAGAGGGGCTTCTCTAATGTGACCAGTTCAGAAACTGAGGAGAGCACTCACCCTTTGCTTGTGGAAATAAAGACAAATACGTGAAGTCAAAAACTTTTAGTTTTTATTGCATAGCCACAAAGTGCCAACCAGTGCCGCAAACAGATGGATAACGTTGTGGTGCCAAAGCTACCGTCTGCCTTAAGTTTCACCCCTCATGTAGGGGCTTCATCAGTGGATACACATGGGTAAATAAGTATCTCATCTATACAGCACCTAATTAACAAGTGATTACTAACTACCAATCACAAGCTTTGCAAGACAATGCTTCAGCACTGCCACCTTATCCACCTGCTTGCTGCACTGCTTGGTACTTTGTGGCTATGCAATAAAAACTAAAAGTTTTTGACTTCAAGTGTTAAACATTTTATTGCCTCAAGAATGCTGTCAACTGTGCCTCATTAACTCTTAGGAAACTGAGGACGTATATATACATAGAGAATCTGTATACGTTCAAAAATACTCGAGGCTTGGCCTCACTCTGCCTTTTGCAACAATGTTTGCAACATTCCAGAGCGAATAAAAAAGATTATTCCTGGCCATCCTATGGAATTGTCCCGATTTATATAATACCTATGAAAATAAAATGATTGAGTATGTGTGCTAGTTTTGTTAATAGGCTTAAAGTGAGAATATTTCCATATTCTTACTTTAGTCCTGTCACTGACACATATGCTCACCTTAGGCCTGCCACAATGAAATGCCTAATGAATAGGAGAAAGTACTTACAATGCGCAGGTCGGCAACTTGAGCTCCATCCTGGAAATGTATGCAGATAAAGCATCAGTTGGAGGCAGAAAGTTCCAATAAAAGTTCCTTTATTATGTGGAAAATCCAAAAGGTTAAAATCCAAAGTATATTCTGAGTACAGCAGCCATCAACTGAAACAGAAATCTTTCAATCTGTAGAACTTTAGAGACTGTGGCTAAGTATGATTTTATTTTAACTCAGCTTTGTTTTAGTTGCCAAACTTTCGAAATGAAGGGCTTTGCTGCTCTCACCTTGACTCCCTCCCCCAGGCACACACGACGCACACCTCCTCTGATCTTGTCTCCCAGGAGACATTGGCTACAAAATGCAGGCGAAGATTGGCAGCACAGCAGGACAGCAGTGAGAACAGAGAGATAACACAGGAAGCTATGATAATTAGATAGTGCTTCTCTGTAATTCATATAGTGCACATTGTCACCTATTCAGCACTGGGCTTCAGCAACTAATGACTTAATTATATTTCTCTGAACAAATTAACTAAAAAAAGTACTGAAAGTCTGACAGCAGTGTTAACCTCTATTAAGATAGTTAGTTAAACATATTTAAATATGTTAATTTTTGAGAAAATAATGAAAGTATTACTGCTACCACTAAAAAAAATACAGCCACATTAACAAACAGGCATCCTAAAAAAATAGATGCCATAAAGCACTACTGACATCTTTGAAAAACTGAATACTGAATTCAGTATATTAAATTTACACTCTTCCAGTGGTGATAATTCAGTGCAAAAAATGCTGCTAGTTTCATTGATGGCATATCCAAAATGTTATTTCTGAGGGTGTGTAAAGTACACTCAGGACTTTGAAAGGTTATGTACATTGATGGAATAACATATGGGCATACGAAGAAGCCAGCAGAAGAAGGCCATTTGGTCTATCAAGTCTGCTCGTATTGCAGGGTCCACAACTTGAGCTAATGTCTCTGCCTTCCTTCCCCACTCCTCCCATCCTCCCTACCCATGATCCTTACCTTCCCCCCCATGCCTATCCCAGCCTCTTTTGAAGCTTCCCACTGTCTTTAATGAGAGGACCTCTTCCGGCAGCACATTCTAAGTTTCCACCACCCTCTCTGTGAAGAAGTGCTTCCTGACCTCCCTTATAAGCCTCCCACTCTCCAGCTTAAGTCTATGCCCCCTCATGTTATGATTGCCACTCAGCTTAAAGAGACTCTCCTTATCAACCTTATTTATCCCTTTCAAGTACTTGAAGGTCCCAATCATGTCCCCTCTCTCTCTCTCTGTCTCTCTCTCCTGTCTTCCAGGGAGTACATGATTGGTGACCTCAACCCCTCCTCATATGCCTTACACTGCTGACACACTATCATCTTTGTAGCCCTCCTCTGGACCTTCTCCAGCAGATTAATTTCCTTTTTGAGGTGTGGGCACCAGTACTGAACTCCATACTCTAGATGCAGCCTTACCAGTGACCTGCATAAGGGCAGTATAACCTCCTCTCTCCTACTACTAATCCCCCCTAGATATGTATCCCAGCATCTTATTTGCCTTTGCTGCTTCTTTCTTGCACTACGTGGAGTGCTTCAGGTCTCTAGTGATCATTACACCAAGGTCCTTCTCCTCCTTTAATGCAGATACTCGGAATCTGCCCAGGTAGTACTCTGTCCTGGGATTCATGTCTCCAGAATGCATAACTTTGCATTTCTTGGTATTGAAGCCAAGCTGCCAGATCCTGGACCACCTCTCCAGCTTTTACAGATCTTCCTGTAGGTCCTTTATCCCTTCAGCTGTGTCCACTCTCCCGCAGAGCTTGGTGTCATCTACAAATAGTCACATTTTGCCCATAATACCATCCTCAATGTCATTGATGAAGACATTGAGCTATACTGGCCTCAGCACCGAGCCCTGCGGGGACCCCACCAGTTACCTCTCTGGTGCCAGATAACTCTCCCCCCACAATCACCCTCTGGGTTCTGTCCCTTGGCCAGTTTTCCACCCATCTGGCATCTTTTCCCTAACCCCAAGATCCACCAACTTCCTGATCAACCTTTTGTGGTTTACTGACCAGAGTGCAGCTTTCACAATTTTAGTGGCATCACATTGTCCATGTGTTGTGCTCAGATCAATAGTTTTAACTCAAAAAGAAACAGATAACATTTTCACACAGAGAAGTAATTTAAACTTTATGGACCCTACTTTTAGTTAGATTGAGTGGCGTAAATTGGTCGCTGCAATCCCAGTGCCAGTTGTGACTCTGTTGCAACACAGTCTTGCATGGCTGCAAGTAACTTGCAACCATGTTGGAAAGGGGTGAGTAGCTGTCTTGCAAATGGCCCTTTGTGCTTTTCTAAAAACATGGTGACCCTTGCAGCGCCTGTCACAGCTAGTGCCAAAGTTAGAAAATCCATTTTGCACAGTTTTCGTACTACTGCACCATTTTCATGTCATCCCACAACTTTCTCAGACTAGAACAATTTATTTAAATTAGGCAATTTTGGTTGAAACAGAATGTTATAAAAAAAGTCATATTTTTAAAAAATACAGTTTGGAAAAAATGGAGCTATTTGCTGAAAGTGGGCATTTTAAAGAACTCATATTTTTACAAACGCAGAATTTTGGAAAAATGGAGCTAACTAAAAAAGCATAAACAAAATCACAACAGATTTTGTGACAATTTCATGACAATCACATGAATGTGAAATCATAGTTTCACACAATTTTCAAACATAATAACATTTTGCCTAGTACTAGTTATAGCCTCCTGTGACCCACCCCAACTGCTGGTAGAACTATTTGAGGAGGCAATATAGCGCAGTGGGTTAAGACTCTGAGCTGCAGATCTGGAGACCTGGGTTTGAATCCCACAGCCACCTAGTTGCATACTGTGTGACCCTGAGCAAGTCACTTAACTTCCTTGTGCTCCCAGGTCACATGTGGAAACAAGCTTTGGCTTAGTGTGCTACTCCTGGTTAAACAATGTTCCCTTTCCCTAAAAGCATGCAGTAAGGGAAGTGACAGTACTCAATAGGATCTAGAGACTGTGCAAGGGAAAGGGATCAGGGGAGAAATGGCCTGCTCAGCTACTTTTCAGTGCATGTGGTACACGACTGTATAGAGGAGATGGTATTAGACACCAGCCAATGTTTAGAATATAGCAGCAAGGAACAGCTGCACTCCACTTTGGAAACACACTGCCACCAATGACAAATTCAGGCTACACAACCAAAGCTGTGCTGTTTTTTCTATTGCAGTTAATCACAGTAAACAAAGAATGACAATGTAAGAAACAAACTACCATGGACACCGACCCCAGCACTTCACTCAAGTGAAGCTTTGTCAGGCCTCTGTCATCCTGCCCTCCTACTCCTCCTCATTTGAAAGAGATTTCCCTCCTGCACCTTGTTCACCCCATGAGGTGCTTGTTGGTCTCTATCATATCCCATCGTATTGCATCTCACTCTCCTGTCTTCCAGGGTGTACATGTTGAAATCTCTCTGTCTCTCCTCGTAGAGCTTTTGTTGCGACCCCTGCACCATTTTAATTGTTCTCTTCTAGACTGACTCCATCCCATTTATGTCCTTTCTGAGGTGTGGCCACCAGAACTGGACACACAACTCCAGGTGAGATCTCACCAATGAGTAATACAGTGGCAACACCACCTTCCTCCCACCTGATGGAGATACTGCTCCCTATGCTTCCCAGCATTCTGCTGTCACTACCCACTGCTTTCACACACTGCCTGCCACTTTTAAGCCATCAGATATAATAACCCCAAGGTCTCTTCCCTACTTAGTGACTGACAATACCCCCCCTCCCCATCCTATACTCAGTTCTTGGGTTCCTATGCCCTTGATGTATGATTTTGCACTTTTTAGCATTGAATCACAACTGCCATACTCTGTCCCACTCCTCAAGTTTCCCAAGATCCCTATGCATTCCTTCCATCCTTGCCTTATTGGCTACCCCAGTACAGATTTTGTTATCATCTGCAAAAAGGCATATCTTCCTTTCTAGTTCACCTGCAATGTCACTTATAAGGACATTAAAATGGACTGGTCCCAGTAATGAGCCCTGCATCGTCCCACTAGTCACTCTTCCCTCATTAGTGTGGGTGCCGTTTACCACCACACTCTGTCCCCTATCTAGTAACCAGTTTCTAACCCAGTTCCCCACTTTGGATCCCACCACTAGGCTGCTCAATTTCTAAATCAGTCTTCTGTGTGGCATTGTGTTGAAGGCCTTGCTAAAATCCAGATAGGCCAGGTCCACCATACTCCCCTGATTTAGTGCCCTGGTCACCCAGTCAAAGAACTCGATCAGATTAGTCAGGCATGATCCCCCCCCCTTCCCGGGAATCCATGTTGCTTCTGGTCTTGCAGCCCATTGGATTCAAGATACTCTACCAACCTTTACTTATAGGTCTCCAGAACAGGGGGAAGAGAGAGATAAGAAACTGGGGACATAAAGGCAGATACAGAGCTGAGTATTGCAGAGGGGGTAAAGGGAACAGAAAAACAGTTCTTTGGATATATTGGGGAAGAAAGAAGGAAAGGAGAAGGACTTGTCCAGCTAACAGAGGAGGTAGTGTAATTGAGGAGTAGGGGCAGAAAGCAACAATCCTTAACCACTACTTCTGCTTTGTATTCACATGGGAGGACAAAGGGCCTCTGCCAGACAGTGGCATCAAGGCAACTGTAAGGGGGATCCTTGCGATGAGGCAGCAAGTACTCACCAGTGAGAGAGTTCAGAAAGGGCTAGCAGTCCTAAAGATAGATAAAGCCAGAGGGGATGCATCCAAGGGTGCTCAAGGAATTGGCAATGGAACTAACTGAACCCCTTATAGGGCTATTTAGTAGCTCAACTGAGACAGGTGTACTTCCAAAAGACAGGAGAGTAGCAGACATAATCCTTCTTCATAAAGGGGGGGAGGCAAGGAGCAACTGGGTAACTACAGACCTGTCAGTCTTACTTATGGTGGGTAAATTGATGGGGACACTAGTCAAAGAGGACCTTGTGGACTACCTGGAGAGTGACTGCAGGATAGTAAACAGCATGGGTCTGTGTCAGGGAGTTCTTGTCAGACTAACTTGATAGTATTCTTTGACTGGGCAATGAGGGCAGTGTACAAGGGATATGTTGTGGATTTACTCTGCTTTGATTTCAGCAGGGCATTTGACTCTGTGCCTCACAGAAGGTTGTTGAGGAAGCTAGAGGATGTGGGTTCAGCAAAGGACACAGTTAGATAGATGAAAAACCTGGCTGAAAGGGAGAAAGCAGAGGGTTGTGGTTAATGGAGTCAAATCAGAAGAGAGGGAGGTCACCAGTGGGGTGCTACAAGGATCGGTCCTGCATCCAGGTCGTTACAATATGTTCATCAGCAACATGAGAGAAGGAACCCAGGGCAAGCTGTGTCTCCTTGCAGATGACACTAAGCTCTGTGGCAGGGTAGACAATGAAGAGGCAGTCAGGGACATGCAATGAGACTTGCAAAGACTAGAGATGTTGTCAGAGGTTTGGCATTTGAAATTCAATGCCAGAAAGTGCAAGGTTAGGTAATACATATAGGAATCAAGAACCCCAGGACAGAGTACTTAATGGGGGGGGGGGGGGGAAGCTGGGGATGACCGCTGAGGAAAGAGACCTAGGTCTCTAAGGAAAGGACTTAGGTCATCAGTGACTTCCTAAAACAATCAAGCCAGTGTAACAAGACATACAGTAAGGCAAACAGGATGCTGGGGTGTACAGAAAGGTGTACTGATGGCAGAAGGAAGGTGTATTACTACCTCTCTATAGTTTACTGGTGAGGCCCCACATGGAGTTCTATGCCCAGTTCTGCAATCCCCACCTAAGAGAAGATAAGGACGGACTGGAGACAGTGCAATGTAGGGTGACCAAAATGATTCAGGGCCAGCAGGGCAGCTCTTACAAGATAGGCTCAAGGCACTAAACATGTACTCTCTGGAGACCAGACGAGAGAGAGGGGAGACATGAAAGAGACCTTCAAGCTCCTGAAAGGAATGAACAAGATAAACTGTGAGGAAATATTTAGCATATGTAATGGCTCAATAACACGGGGCATGAGTGGAAATGGACGATGGGGAAGTTCAAGAGGGAAGTGAGAATGTTTTATTTAACAGAAATGGTGGTGGAGCTATGGAAAAATCTGCCAACTGATGTGGTGGGTGTCAAAACTATCAATGGTTTTAAACGCAGATAGGACTAGAAATGTGCGAACTCCACAAATTTCATTATGCTGAATATTTTTTGAAATTTGCACGTTTCGCAAAATAGAAATTCCGCCAGCAAAATCATGAATTTCACCTATGAAATGCAGAATTTCACCAGTGGGTAGTGGAATTTCACCACTCTCGGGTGAAATTACACCACTTGCGGATGAAATTCCACATTTTGTGCGCAAAATTCACGATTTCACTGGTGGAATTTTACTTTTCGCACCTGTGAAATTTGTCAGCAAAATCTGCGATTTCACAAAATATTTCACGCTGTCAAATTCACAATTTTGCCGGAATTTCGCTGCGTCTCTAGATAGGATAGAGTGAAGAGCTTAGTGGTTGCTCAGGGTGGTAGCAGTAGGGCAGGGAGCATGGGGTGGTAGTGAGGGTTAGAACCCTGTATGGACAATCACCTAGGTCTGTTAGGATTTTATGGGCAGACTGGATGGACCAGTGGTCTTTTTCTGCCATCTCATGTTTAACAGTGTTTCCATTAATTTCCACACCTCTGAGGAGAGGCTCACTGGCCTATAGTTATTAACCTCTTCCCCTTTTGCTGCCCATATGTAGAGGGACCACATATGCTCTCTATAGAGAGGTCTCTCAGGCCTATACTGGTCATTTCCCATTTTTGTTACTTTATGGCTGACACCCACATGGGTCCCCTGAATGTGGTCCATGAAAATTGAGTGGAGAAACCCAGTACCACCCAGTCAGGCAATGACTGCATGGTTCAGCATAGAAAATGGCTGTTGAAATATGTGGACATAGCACATTAAATAGTGTGCAGCTTCAACAGGCCCAGAAAGTCGGGTACAATGCAAGGGTAGGTGCTGTGGCCAAGTCATTTTCCACAGGTGAACAGGTGTTACTGTTACTGCCTTCTACTGAGAATAAACTTTTGATGAAATGCCAGGGTCCATATAAGGTTTTGAGACAAACAGGGTCTGTAACATGTGACACAGAAACCCCAGATAAGCAGCCGGGGGAAAGAAAACATACCATGTAAATCTCCTGAAGAAGTGGATAGAGCAGGTATAGGTTCATCCCTCGCTCATGGTACTACCTGAAAGGGATGAGTATGGGGAACTGGAGTTGGCCTATGATCAGCTGGAGAGGCAAACAAATGTGTTTAATGTGCAGGTCAATCCCAAGCTAGGCCCAGGAGAAACTGAGTGTATAAAAAGGGGACTACTGAAGTATCAGGTGTTCACTGCCATGCCAGGGAAGGTAAAAAGGGCTGTGCATACTATTTATGTGACGCAGCCAAGGCCCATAAGATAGAAACCATACTGGCTGCCAGAAAGAATACGAGGAGATGGTATTAAGGAAGTACACAAATTCTGGGCATTGGGGACTATTGAGCCCTCTAGTAGTCCATGGGTGTCTCCCATGGTTATAGTAGAGAAAAAGGGAGGGGGTATCATACTTTGCATAGATTTATGGATGTTAAACAAGGTAGCTGAATTTCACAGCTATCCCATGCCATGAATAGATAACCTTGTTGATCGATTGGGTAGTGCAAGGTTCATTATCACACTGCATGTGATAAAAGTTTACTAGCAGATATCCCTCTCTAAGGACTAGAAACATAGAAACATAGAATTTGACAGCAGATAAGGACCACTTGGCCCACCCCGTCTGCCCTGTTTCCCTACCTACTGTAATACCACAAACCCCACTCTCAAGATAAAACTGCCTTTGCCACACTTGTGTTTTTTTTCCAGTTTGTTCCCATGCCTATTTGCTTACATGGAGCCCCGGCTACATTCCAGTGATAAGTGGAAAAACTGTTAGGTCCCTCCACTCCCTTTTTGCTGCTTACCTGGATGATGTGGTGGTGTATATCCCTGATTTTCCAACACACCTAAAGCATCTTTCCACTGTGTTAGAGATCATTCAATGAGCTGGTCTCAGCATCAACCCCACCAAGTGTGCCGTGGCCATGGGAGAAACCCAATGCCTAGGGTATGTTCTGGGTAATATCCTAGTTAAGCCAGAGGTCCCCAAGGTTGAAGACATGGCAAATTGTCAGACCCTGAAGGTTAAGAAACATGTCCAGTTCTTCCTGGGGTTAATTGGCTACTACTACCACTTCATTTCTAACTATGCAAAACTGGCCCTCAGACCCCAACCGATCTTACCAGAAAAAAGGTGTGCTGATAAAGTGTTGTGAACTGATCAGTGCATGGATGCCTTTAGAGCCATTAAGGCAGCCCTTTGTTCCTCCTCAGTGCTGCACAGCCTCGATTTCACTAAATTCTTTGAGGTACACACCGATGCCTCTGAACACGGCAGAGGTGCTGTTCTCTGCCAGAATACAGAAGGAGATGAGTGTCCTATTTGTCCTGTTCTTTACATCATTCGAAAGCAGCATGAGAGGGAATGGAAATACTCAGCCATAGAAAAGGAATGTTTGGCATCAAAGTGGGCAGTTGAGACCCTGTTGAAATTCTATTTAGTGGTGCAGAGTTCAGGTTATTGACAAACCACAATCCTTTATGTTGGATAAACCACATGAAGGACAAGAATCTCAGGATCACAAGGTGGTACTTGACTCTGCAGCCCTACAAGTTCACAGTCTGACACAAAACTGGTAGCCAGAATAACAAGCATTTGTCAATGTCGAATGTTTCCTCGCATGGAGTATGTGGCAGGAGTGTTATATAGAATGAGTAATTCATAAAGCAGGAGGTGGCATTAATGAGGCAGGAAAAGTTGAAGCTGGTGGTCAGGATCACTGCTGGTGAGGGGAGGTTGAGAATACCGAAGTGCAGACTTAGGGCAGAAGCAGGACAGATCTTGGGAGGCTGCCACATAGCAAACCGCACTCAAGGCCATTAGAAGCTAGCTCCCAGTCGGGAGTGGAAGATGTGCTATGTAGCTGGGTGAGGGGTGGTTGCTTTTGATACAGATCCGGAGGGGGAGGGGGTCGGTGTTACCAACCATGTTTTTTTTTATACATGCACGGGGCAGTGTCATCAATTAAAGGCCCGAAGGCTACTGTACATTTTAAAGTGGTACACAGAAGCAAAGAAATGCCGGCACCAGGTTAGCAGTACAAACGTGCTCTAACTTCAATGAATGACAGTACAATAAGTACAATAATATATACAACAAAACCTTGGTGGTGAAAAATCTAGGACACGCTACTGACCTGGTTTCGCCCATTAAAACACTTTTGTACTGCTAACCTGGTGCTGGTATTACTGTGCTTCTGTGTACGACTTTGTTTTGTACCTGGCACAAGTTGCTGGAGTGGAGCAGCATTCCCTGCTCTGCTAAGTTTTAAAGTGCCCGACTGAGCTTCATTAACAGAAATGTTGCAGATTCTGTTGTCAACATGTGGTGAACCATTCTTCTCTACCTTTCAATAGTATATTGCAGTGAGGCACTGGCTTGGAGCTGTACCTTGTAGTTTGGAGAGGAGGCTGTGGGCTAGGTGGGAGGGGGTGGGCATTAAAGTTGAGGACCCCACAGAAGACCCCGCTACTGATCACCTATACTCTGGAGGCCCAAAACCCTAATGTTTTTCCATTTTCCTGCTGCGTGTGCTTTGTGTTCTTCAAACCCAATACCATCAGTAAATGACATTTCCTTAAAAATCTTTGCAGCATTGCACTGTATGGGTGGTGTAAGGCAGTAATAAACAAACTAAGAAGAATTTTTCTTTCTTTACGAAATACTGGATAAGCTTGCCTCTGTATAATTTCTACACTTTTAACAACGATAGTGCATTTGCAAATACAATGGTAAGGATCCCCTCCATTTCATAAACAGAAAGCTAAAAAGAGCTATCTAACACTTGCCTGAGCACTTTACACATAAAGAATGAGTGCTGTAACAGCTTTGTCATTGCATCAACATGTCCCCATTCAGTGTGAATATATATACATGCTCTGAGTTGCATTTATTGGGAGAACTGCAGCTGTTTGCGTTTACTACTGAGTGTCCTATCACTTTTGGGAAATGGATTTGTAAACCTACTGTTTATGGCATAGGCCTTGTTATCAACAGCTGGATCACTAACAGGAGAGATTTAAGCTATCCAAGCAAGCCTTATTCAGAAAATAGTTTGCTTTTGATTGCTTTTAACGACTAGGGAATATACTAAGATTTCTGTGTAGCAGAAGTATTCTCTAGTGTCAGTTAAGTCACAAATGAGCACTTGTACCCAAAGATAATCTCCAAAGTTTCAATAAATAAATACATAAGTATGCTGTGTTTAAATATTGTTTACAATTTTGTCAGAACAGATAGAAGAAGATGCCTATGTGCTCAGTGCCTGTATCAGCCACAGCAAGTCAGTGGAACTGCCCCCCCCCCCCCCAATAAGACAACCCTCCTGATGGCCCTGCAGCTTCCCTAGAGTGCAAAAAGTCACCTCTTTCCCCCTCCATTCTTCCCCTATCTGTGGGATCCCAAGATCAGGCTGTCTGGATAGGTGATGGAGAAGGTGGAGCCAGTGGCTGGCAATGCGCTGTCCATCACTGGGTGGGGGCAACAGCCCTCCACTCAGAGCTGTGCTGCCTGAGATAGCGTGAGCCAGAGCCTAACAGGGTGGTGAGATGAAAGCAGCAGTAGCATGAGAGAGTCGCCACTCCGAATCCCGGGGAGGGCAGGAAGGCAGGCAGCCAATGATAGAGAGTGCAAGATGGTGGGGACATGGAGAAGAAGCCCGGTGTCAGCGAGGCTGACTGTGTTGACTCGGGGGCTGAAATGGGAGGGCAAGTCTGGCAGCTGCTGCTGCTGCACCAAGGGGGAAGATTCAGTCTGACAGGGGAAGGTCGCAGATCCTGAGAGGCACTGAGAGGGGCTGCTTCACACGGGGAGTTTTTTCTTGGGGAGGAGAGGAAAGGAGAGGTTAAAGGGCTACTGCCATGGATGCCTCCTGTTTGCCTACACAGTCTACATTTTTAAACTGTGTGCAATTTAGGGTGAGCAATAAATAAATACATAATTGCTGCAGACAGTTGTTAGAGTCATCAGTTTTGTTTTATGTCCATGCTAGCAGAGAGATAACGTTGTGAAGCTTGCAGAGCCTAAAACTCGGAAATCCCAACTAGGATGCATTGACACTCTTGGTGTCCTGCTGTGACAGCAGCAGCTGGACTACAAATTGAAAGCACAGGGAGCTCGATTTACACGATTCATAAAACCGCTCAGCTGCTTGCTGGCCGGCTTTATGCAAATGAGAGTACTGAAGCGCTCTCTTATTGGAGTACTTCAGTCCTTTCAGTTACACAAAGCTTACGCCCATGAAACAGTGACTACTGTCATATTCTGCTTGCATGGTCATTGGTCTGTCAGAGACAAGCCCAATGTAAACTGTTCTGTATTGGGCTAGTCCCTGACACACCTCTAAAATGCCGTTCTTTGAAGCACAACAAAATGTTTCTTGCACACACACAAGGAAACATAAAAATGCTGATTTCCTGCCTAGATATGGAGCTAATGTCCTGCAGGAAGTAACGTAACAGATTGATGAACTGTTTAAAAATTGTAATTGCTTAGAAAATGTTAAAATGTTACTATGTGTATGTATAATCTGTCACATGAAAGTAATGTGATGAGGCCCCAGGGAAACATAGAGAGTAGAGACAAGTATTATGTGCGTACAGTCTTATGTTCTACTAATTGGTCCCTGGGGCAAAGTTTCTGAAGCAGACGGGTGGAAACTCCAATACTCCCTTGCTGTATGTTAATGGTTAAGGGACATCCTATTTGCCTTAGCCATGTAGGTAACCAGTCCTTGAGGATACTGGTTCCCTTTTAAAAGAGGATGTGTGTAACAAGGTGAAAGGTCCCTCTCCCTGTCCCCTTTTTGTGCTAAAAAAGCTGCTGTCTGAGATAGGTGACTGAGTAATGCACACAGAGGCCCTTAGGTGACACATAGATGAATCAGACACTTATCTTACCTGTTTCCTGCAAAGCCTGTTCAACAGTAGCATCTCCTTCTTTGCTGTACTTTAATTGGAAAGGCTTTTGCCTGGAGTTCAGTGGCCAAGCAGCCAGCCACTCCCATTTCCTGAGCTATATAAGCATTTCCTCTCAGCCTCATTGTGAAGCATTTTTCTTTGCCGCCGGAGGCTCTGTTCGTCTGTCCTCTGAGCTGGCTGGGGCCTACCCCCCCTGCCTGATATTTCTGTGTGTCTCTGCTGGGCTTCAGTGTTTGTTTTCCTGCTTCTGGTTTGTATCTTTACTCCAGCTGTGTGCTTCCTTGTGTTTTATGTGTCTTGTTTTTGGGCCTTGTTCCCTGTTTTCTGTGTTGCTGTGTTTTGGTTTTGTCTTTTGGGGCCTGTTTCTAAGTTCCTAGCATACTGCTACTCACAGCTCATACTACTGCTTTCCGTTACTTACAACTGCAGCCACTGCTATTGTTTACTCCAATTACTATTGTGCCCAGTGCTTTTGTTTTACACTGTTGCTCACCACTCTCAGACTACTGCAATGCTACTGCAATCATTATCTGTGTGTTTCAGCTCAACCATAGCTCCATGTTGCATACTCAATTGTTTTCACCTGACACAGGTTTACTCTGACTCTAGCTATGCTGCTCATTCATGCTTTCATTCTACTTGCAGCTTCATTGCACTGTCTGGCTACACCTGCTTTCAGAGCATTGTCTCCATGTTTTATTGCACTTACAACTCTGAGGTCAGCCAACTAAGCTCCTGCTGAGGCTGTTAATATAGCTTTATTATTAAATCCTGCCTCGCCACCAAAAATCCTCAGAGTGTTTGTCACCTTGATTTGGCTAGTCATGTCTGGCTGGCTTGCCCACAATTCAGTGCTGTTTCATTGCTACATGTTATGCAGACCTCCGTGCAGGTCCACTTATCACTACTACTGTTTACTGACCTACGTGCAGGTCCACACTTGCTTACTCAATCGTTGCTCCTTGCTTACGCAAACCATTGCTTCATGCCTACTGCCATCCCCTTGGCTTCGGCCTCTGGGATTCTGCTGCACTCAGTTCTGCATTCGACCTTACAAGGTCTCAGCACTCAATGCTCATTACGATCTCAGCACACCATGCTCATTCAGCTCACCAGCTTTTCAGCTTTCAATCAATTTCTGGGGCATGCCAGCCATTCTATTCTGGTGCAGGGTTCCTGCAGCTGATGGTCTCGCTCTGCATTTAGTCCACATCTCGAGAGTGTCCAACTTGGGGTGGGAACCTTCTCACCTGGCCTATAGCTGGGAATGTTCTCACCCCCGGCATGGCTTTAGCTGCCTGCTATGTGACAGCAGCTACTGGTGTAGAATTTAAGACTAGCGGTGAAGGGTGGAAAAAGTTACCTCCTTTGGCATTAGTGTTCCACTATAACGGTTAGCCATTGACTTTAGTGGTTTCCCTAGCAAGGCACCTTCACTGCGTTCTCCCTACGACTGCCTCTGGTTCACCTGGTTTGATTTAAGGGTGGGTAGGCCAGGTGAGTACCTCAGCAGTCGTTGCTCTCCTCCTGCACCTTGGTTGCATGTATTGTTGCAGAGTTTTCTCGCAACCTTCCACGGCGTTCCTGCTAGAGGGTTTGAGTGAGAGCCTTCCTCCAAATTGGAATATTTTCCACCTCCCTTTAATTGAGTTTTCCAAAATGCAGCTGCAGAGCCATCACTAAATAAACTATCCCAAGCCTGGAGGGAAGGCTACCTAGGCCTTGGATCTCCAGAGATTTCCTCCTCATAGGGTTTTTTTCTCTCCTCCATTGCCTCAGGTCATAACTCTTAGTCAGCATAGTAGTGTCCCCTAGTTTCTTTAGGTAGGTTCTGCTGTTGGATGGAGGTGGAGGATGTACTGCCATTCTCTCTCTCCTTAGGGGATCCCCTGATCTCAACGCAAACCATTAGTATCATGCTACGAAAACTTGAGCATTTCATTATGTTATCAAACCAAGCATCTCATTACATTATCAAACTGTCTATGCTTCTCTACTACTACGTCACAGCAGTTACTGCTACTACATCATAGTTACTGCTTGCTCATATGCTTTGTGTTGCCTCCTTCTTTGGGATGATTGTACTACATTTCTTTTGGGGATTCCTAAGGTACCTTTAGCCATGGGAATCATCCCGTGGCACCTCTAGGTGTGGAACCCTCTCTGAGGATTGCTTGCCTTTCGTACCCCAGCAGGGTGGTAATTCCTCTGGAATAGAGAGAGTGCGAATGGCCAAAACCAAACTAACACAGTTGCACAAGCATAACACTATACTTGCTGCGTAGGACAGTGAATTTGAAAGGCTTTTGCCTGGAGTTCAGTGACCAAGCAGCCAGCCACTCCCACTTCCTGAGCTATATAAGCAGTTCCTGTCAGCCTCATTGTGAAGCATTTTTTCTTTGCCCCACCATCCTCCCCTCTGCCTCCAGTGGCAGCACTTCTCTCCTTAGGGGGATTCCTATGGTACCTTTAGCCACGGGAATCGTCCCTCTGGTCTGATGTTCTATGGAGCTGCCACTGACACCACTTTAAAAAGAGTCCCTACAGCATTGAATAAGTGCTGTCGTCTTGTGACAGGTGCTGGTAAAAGAACCCACACGTGAGCTCTATAAACAAATGTCCTAGCTCCACCTTCAAAGAAGGATTACTTACCAGATCGGCCTCCTTGCTAAAAAAATCTTTCTCAGCCATACCCCTCCTGCCACATGCAGCTTCATGTCTCCCATCGCATTTACATGCTGCACTCATAGTGCTGACAAATCCTCTTTCCAAATTCCTTTTTGTCGCACTGCTCAAGCTCAACACTCCTTCTAAGCTAGGGCCCCCTCCCTAGTGAATGGTCTCCCTACCGAGATCTCGTCAGAGACTAGACTAGGCCTTTTCAAATGCAACCTGTGCCAGCACCTTACTAGCCTTAGCAACTGTGATTATTCGATCTAGCCCGCCCCTGCTCACCTCTTCCACGTTGCCCCTCTTCCCATCTCCTTCCCCTTTTCTACCCACTACTGTCCTCTTTTCTCCTCCCCCTCCTTTCCCTCCCCACCTCCTCCCTTTTTACAGCTTTGTTCACTCCCCTCTCCAAGCACTAATTTCACTCTGCACACCTCTTTCCCCCACCTTCTCCCTCCTACATGCATCCACCCAATACACTAACCTTCATTACCCCCCTCTTTGCTCCTTTCCCTACTTTCCCCTCTCTCATTCTACCTGCTGTTCCTATTAGCACTTATTCTTTGGAACCTACACTTATGACAAATTCTATTCTTGACGGCCTCGTTCCCATTTTGTGCTCCTCCTCTCCCTATTACACCAATATTCTTGTTTTGTATACTACCTAAATTTTGTTAGCACATTATTGTTCCTTTTAAATATTGTAACCAGTTGTCCCTGTATGCTGTTGTATTCCTCTGTATTGTTCATTTTGTATTCTGACACGGAACCTTTGTAAATGAAACTCTGGTTCAAAGGTACTTTTAATCCTAGAACTCAATAAATAAATAAATAAAATAAATACTGAATGCTGAATGTATGTGCCTGTAAACATACTGTAACTAAAATGGTGCCGCTTGTACATTTCCCCAGTGTGTGTGTGTGTGTGTGTGTGTGTGTGTGTGTGTGTGTGTGTGGGTGTATGTGTGTGTGTGACCTTCTTGATCTCCCAAGATTGGTGACAGTACCAAGAGGACTGTCCACTGTGACATCAGCAATGCTGTCCCTGTTCGTAAGCACCAGGTCCTGCACTGCCCTGTCTCTAGTGCATTCATTCATCACCCTGTTTGGAGTCAAGGATGACCCTTCTCCTTGCAGAAGCTGCAGTTGAAAGGCTCCAATCCACATCTGGCAGACTGCAGTCACCAACTAGCAGCACCTTCCCTTTATTTGCCATCCTGATGATGTCCTCCTCAAGTGCCTTATTCAACTCCTCTCCCTGTGCTGGAGGGTTGTATATCACCCCTGTATAGAGAACAACGCCAGCTCCTGTCTCCAGGATGATCGACAGCACCTCCAGTCCTTCTTTTTTCTCCAGGTGTCCCTGAACTTCCATAGCCTTAATTCACTCCCTCACATACAGTACAACACCTCCTTCCCCCCCCCTCCTCCTCCTCGCTGTCTCTCCTGATCAGAGAGTAGCCTGGTATGTCGAAATCCCAGTCACGGCTGTCAGTGCACAATAATTTCATTATGACCAACAAATCCAGGCTAATCTCCTCCATGATGGCCTCTGAATCTGGAATTTTATTTCCTAATCTCCTTGCATTGGTGCACATGACTCTCTTTGTTCCTTACTCCCCTTGCCTGCCCCCCGCTTTCTCCCTCACCTAACTAGAATGATTTTTAATAAGGACCTCTGAAGGGTGCTTGTGAGTATGTGAGACACCTCTTGTGAGATCTGGGCAGGCAGAACAGCTCAGCTTCCCTTCACAGTCCTCTCGCCCAAACCTCATGCTTGGCATTGCTTATACTTTAAAAGATATCCTTCAGAGGCACTATTGACTTATATTTCATATCATTATCACTTTCAAATTTGAAGCTGCTTCACTGTGGACAAAGAGCTTCAGGCTATAGCATTTTTTCTCAAATTCATACTTGGGCTGAGTGAAAAACATTTCTGCCCACAAATTCTGTGGAAATTCTATTTATTGCATGAGCAAACATTTGAAGTAACTGGTGAAAATGTTCATAAAATGTTTCCCTCCCAACACCTTTACTTGCCAATAAAAATTATATCATTAGATTTTTTTCTCTCTATTCTTTGAAAACAAAATCTGCCAAAATATTAGCAAAGTAACCGTCTTGTAGACCTTTTCATCAAGCTGCTTTTTTATCTTTTTCAGATCTTTCTTAACATGTCCATGGGTTGGTTGCCAGTCCATTTAAATTTTCAATATCAAATGATACAATTTATATTTAAAATTCGGAAATCTGGTGGGCCCTTAAGTTTGTTTAGACATTTTCAGTCATATAATTCAGGTTACTTTTCTAGAAATTGGGTCAATAATAGATCTTTGAAGTTACCCTTAATGAGGACTGTTAGTAGTCAGAGAGGTTTACGTATCTTGGTCCATTTATTTGGAATAACCTTCCTTTTATTGTATGAGAAACCTTAAATGTCTCCTCTTTTAAGAAATTTTTACTGGATTATTTTGAGGGCTTTGTTAAATATGATTGTTTTGGTTGATATGTATATTATTATTATTATTTTATTTTTATTTGTGTGGTTTTTTACTGATGTTGTATATTTATGCATACTGTGAGTCGCACCTGTAAACAGAACTTTTTTGTTCTAGAGTGCTAACTTGTTAAGCAAATAAACAAACAAACAAACATATATAAAGTTTCACATGTTGTCTTGCATATTGTGAACTTACATACATGTGAAGTGTAGCCCTATTTTATGTTATGTAAGACTGCTTAAGGAAAATGTACTGCTTCTCCTATGTTTGAATCTCAGAGGTACAAAGCAGGTAGAAATTAAAGCTAATTAATGTTAACTGTAGAAATACTGACAAATGAAATCTTCTTGGGGGAGCTGGATGGCTCCATAGATCACCTCTAGGTCACAGGTTCAAATCCAGCCCTGCGTCTGAAAGTCATTACCACCACTGGACTGTTCAGTGGCCTATGTGGAATGAGTTGTGGTTATCTTAGTCTAGTTCCTAGTAGGCAGGTGTCCACGTCACAAATGCAACCAACACCATGCCTGAGAACCACCCTCCTTTCATAACAAGGCCTTCAGAATGAGAAAGAGAAAAAAATAACAGCTCACCAACTTGTTTGAAAGTTGATGATACCACCCTCACTACACAACATGACAGTAAACCAACCATCCAAATAACGGCTTCTATCTGTGAAGCCTATGAGCCCCAGATACAGGGTGCGTAGGATTCTTCAAGTCAATCAGCATGCAGTGGAGATGGTGTGGAAACCCTTTGCATATATGACAGGATTTCCATGCAACTTCTGCACCCTTGACCCACACCACATGCAGGTTATGAGTGTGGCCCTGCTGAGAGGGAGACTGGGGGGCATGCCATGGATATACGCCATGCATGAAACAAACATTCCACATCTGGGTCATCAGCGAAGGGGGTCTGGCATCACGACCATGAACCCTGTCATAGCTACTTACACATCCCTCCCGCCAGCTGCAGAGAGGGCAGATGTGGCCCCCCAATTTACTTCCACAGCCTTCAGAGTATATTGGGGGCTGGGTGGCATCCATGACAACAGGCTGATCAGCCCATCTCCTTAAGGGAAACAGACAGAGGCTGGCCTGGTGGCACTGGAGCTTGAGGTGCTGGTCACTACACCTCACATCACACTGGCTACCCAGATTTGGGAATGATCCCAGGCCTCCAGGGGTTAGCAGGGGAGAGAGAGAGAGGATTGAGTGTCTGGAGGATTGCTCTCCTCTTTCAGGGGGGAGGAAGACAAGTCATCCCACTCATTGACTGCCCTCTGGTGGTGACTGGAGGGCACTACAGATTGGGAGGCTTGCTCCGATATACTCACGTCGGAAGGGAGGGGGGATGGGCAAAAATGAGCCTGGCAAGCATGATGATGGTCCACCAATCCTGGGGGCCATCCCCAGATTCTGGACTGTGTTTCTGGGGTGGGGGAGAAGCTGGCAACCTCCTCCTGGCCCCACAGCAGGGGGCAATCCATGGGGGAACTACCAGGGACTTCAAGTACGGGAGCAGCTGGACTGGAGAGAGAGAGTCCCTCCATCAGGAGGGCTGATGATGCCTGTCAGGGCTCCAGAGAATAAAGAGATAATAGAAAGCTGGCCAAGTGGCACTGAGGGTTGAGGTGCTGGAGGCCACACCTTGCGCCACACCGGTGACCTGGTTCAGGAATGGACTCGGGCTGCTGGGGTTTGGCAGGGGAGAGGAAGGATTGAGCATCCCATGACTGCTCTCCTTCTTCTGGGGAGGGCTGGGGCACTGCAGCACACTGTAGCAGCCACTGGTGGAGGCCAGTAGCACTACAAGCAGTGAGCAGCACAGCAGGGGGATAGTGCAGTGGGCATCAGCACATACTGTACGTGCTTGCACACCATTGCACATCCGGCTCTCTGGGGCAAAGAAAACCAGGCAGAAAATGGTGGGGCACGATCTCAGTGGTTGATGACCATGCCTGGTGCCCCCCCCGGTACCTGAGAGGATCCTGCATTCAGGGGCGACGTGAGCGATTAATGGCCAGCTCTGAGGGCATGCCAGACCTGGCAGGGGGTGCAGGTGTTGGCAGCCTGAGGATCGTGGAGATCCACTCCACGGGAGGAGAAGAAATAGAGATGTGATTAAAAAAAAGACATAATAGAAAAAAAAGGGAAACAGACAGTCCCTGAAGGACCGGCCATATCCCGCAATCCCATTGTATCGCACAGAGCAGGGATCTACTTATATGGCAGCTGGGCCATCTGATTGGATGGCCACAATTGATCACCACACTGGACCCCCCCCACACCCCTGCACAGCTGCAAAGGTGAGGGCCGGCATTGGTACTGTGTGGCTCGGGTCCGTGAATGTGGCCCACTGCAGGTACAGGGCCCCGCAGTGCAGTTACACTCCCTTTGAGTGTAAACTGGCCATGTTCATGAATAGAGGCTATCTTTTGCATTTGAGTCTGAAAGAGACCTGATTATGAGACTGTCTCATCTGAAGGGTGCCCTTACATGTAAATTCAATAGATTCTATATATATCCTAATTTTACCTGTGCTACCCAGCAAAGACATCATCAGTTCTTAACATACAGACATGAATTTCTGGAGACGGGAGCTGCATTTCAACTTTTGGCACCTGCAAAGCTGAGAATCAATTTCAAGAGTCACCAACATGCATTTTTTGATAATGATCAGGTCAGTGCTTTCTTAGGCTTGCAATATGAGAATTAATCTTGAAGGGAAGAGGATACTGAATCCCCAACACTTCCTGAAGAAAAGATGATGGCCAAGGTTACAAACCTTGAAAATAATATGTAGGTGTGGAACATACACAATATCACGTCTGTTAGAAAGCATGCAAACATTAGCAGTGTTAAAATGTTATGTTCATTAAAAGTACTTAATTTAAAAGTTATGCTTACAGATTAGCTCTAAACTCTGTGAAAAATATAAATATGTAGCATGTTATTTGTAGTTAATTGCAGCATTACTAAATTAGCATACGACTATACTTGGAAAGCCAGGAATCTGTAATGAAATTATATTTGTTTGTTTATTTAGAATACCGCAGGACCAGTTGCAAAAGATAAATGTAACAATATTATAATGTGTTGAGGTCTGATTGCTAACAGCATAAGTAGTGATAATCTGGAGCTACATTTAATTTTTTTAAATTTGTATGTGTCACTCTCATCAACAGACTCCTTGCTGAGGACTTCTTGATACCAGAAAGGTGGTTCTCATCAAATAAACTGATTCTCAATGCCAAAAAGACTAAAGTTATCCTTTCCGGCCCCAGGCATCTAGCTGTTTCCAGGCAGCACCTGCTAAATTTGGCCAAATCTGGGAATAACCAGATAGAGGAGCTAGAGGCTATTAAATACTTAGTGGCATACCTTGATCAAGAAGTCTCCTTCAGAGCACATATTGATGATCTCACTAAATCCCCACACAAAAAATTGGTTTTCAAATTGCTATACTACCTAGGTAATGACTTCACCATGGATTCTTGACTAGTTATTGCCAGGAGTACTCTGCTCCCCCTTTTATAGTATGGGCCCCCTGCTTTTCACTCTGTGCGAAGCACTGAACTCAGTAAACTCAGAGTACTCTATAACAAACTTGGCAGATTCACCCCGGGCGCCCTTCCTAGGGTGTATCATTGCAACGTCTTCCTCTCTTTTAACTGATCATCTTTAGAGGGCAGGCTAGAATATCCCCTCCCTTGCCTCACTTATAAAATCCTAAAGGGTCCTACTCCACCCTACCTCCGAGGTATCCTGCCTCCTAAGCCAGAACAGAAAGTGCTCAGGTGCACCAGATGCAATTCACTACAAATACCCAGGGTTAGGTTGAGTGCGGGGGTGGGATCCTTTGCCCACACAGCTCTATCATTGTGGAACACTCTTCCTGACTCCCTCTGAAATTGCTCCACACTTGGGGGGGTTTAAAAAGGCCTCAAGGTATATCTGCTCAAGTGCAGCTTGTGATGTTGCATCTGCTGACCTGGAGCTGCTGTCATCCCTTCATACTTCTAGTTTTGCAAATGGTGGTGCTAAGCCTCCCCAATTCTACCTTGTTTCTTGCACAGCTTACTGTATGGGTACCAGTCTTGAATGCATAATACTGTGTTAATGCCTTGACATATAATATGATGCTGCCTGTGTGCTAATCTCCTATACCCTTGTGTATATTCTTTCCATGTGCTGGCATGTATCTGGCTTAGCACGCCTAGTTCATTGCCCATGTATTGTCTGACTGTATAAGCTATATTGCTTTGCAGTCTCCATAATTAACTCCAGGTCACCCCTGAAAGAGGGACTTTTTGTTCCAGTGGGCATATCTGGTTAAAAGAATAAATAAATAAACTATATTACTTTGATTTCTCTCATGCTGTGGACTAAATTATATATATATCTATATCTACAATATAACATTGTTTATCTGAATATGCTGGGGGACAGTTAAATTGTTTGTATAAATGGGGTTTCAGGTAAGTGAAAGAACTGCACATTGAAGACTAATAAGCTGGGAGACAAACCTCATATACAGATAAATGTGTAATGATATTGCCATATCTGTATGTATAATTTTGAAAAGTTTAATAAAACATAAAAGTTTAAAAAAACACCAACACAACTGACATTAACTGGTACCCTTCTAGGCAGTCTCTCGTGAGATGCTAAGGCTTGAATGGTTTCATGAGCACTACATTCAGACACAGAGAAAAAAAACTCTGAAAACCCTTAGGAAAAAAAAAGAAAAATGAAGTCTTCTCCTACTGTATTGTGGCATTGTCAGTCATATTCTTTCTCAGAGACAGAAATAACTTTGTCAATTTACCACTCCATTTTCTCATTGAAAGCCCACTAACAACAATTTAAATAACTTTAGCAATTTAACACTCACTTTTCACATTGAAAGCCCACCAACAACAATCTAAAGAAAGCATTCTTCAGACTGGTGCCAAGTTAATTGAAGTTGTTCATAAATGCTCTCAAAATGGAAACTTCTGTATTAGCATCACTTTCTGCCATTGTCAGTGTTAACCCAAGTATTACCATAACATTTAGCACCATTAGAGGTGAAACTTTTCAATTCTAATTACCACATGTTTTAAATTGTTGCCAGTGCTATCATAGGCAGTGCTAATTTTAAAGGTTTATAGTGTGGTATGTTAATTTATATATTCATTTCAAACATTTCTTGGGGAAAGACATGCTGAACTGCTAACAGCTCATTTCCAGATGCAGCCCGGGGTTGTTCGAATATGGAAACAGATCAAGAGGTGGAAAAACTGAATACTGTAGTAATAACATTGCAAAAATAGAAGTCATGTGCCGCAATACAGTACATCAGAGAGCATATTGGCATAAAACATTGAAGGTAAATCAGTATAACAGATAAATGTAGCAGATAAATTGAGCTTTGATAGGTAGAGGGAACTACTTATACAGGTATAGCCTGGGGATGAGGGGAGCAAAATGGCCAGGGCAATACTAGTTTGGGGGGGGGGGGATCTATAGGTAGAGGGTAATGAACAGTTGCATGTTAACACATATTTATGAGTGTTAACTTAAAGGGGAAACTGCTTTTCAAGTAGAAGCTGGTTGTACAATACCAGTTCCCATTCTATGATTGTTCCATCTATACTGGCCTTTTTACATATGGATGATAAGTACCATTTTAAAACTGTATGATGTAGCCACAGACCCTCAGAGTTCTATAGCAAAAGAGAAATAGCTACTTACATTGTGACAACAATGTAAGAGCTCAAGGAAGACATGAACTACTTCTTACAGTTTTGAAATGTACTAAAATGTATGCCAGTCACCAGCACAGGGGTAGCGCTAGTGCTTGTGATGCTGTTGATCTGAGTTGGATGCAGACTTGGGGCATCAGAAGCCTAGGGGAGGACGATTGAACATCCATAGGACTGCTGTAGTGACCAAAGGGGATGTAGGGGCCCTCCGTAGTGGGGACCCCAAGAGAGTGGTAGAGGACCCCAGAGGAGGAGGAGGAAGCAACTTCTGGTGGGAGACTCGATTGTGAGCTGAATAGATTTGGGAATAGGTAAGGGGGGGAGAGGCAGGTTAGGTGCCAACCTGGTGCCATGGACTGGAGAGATGGGAAGCGGATACTGAGAATCGCTAGGGCAGCAGGATGGGAGGAAGAGCTGGATGTCATTGTCCACTTGGGGACTAATGACCTGGCTAGGGACATGGCTGAGATAGTGCAGGGGAAGTTTAGGGAGCTGGGAAGGCATCCTAGGCAGGTAACTCACTCAGTGGCTTTTGCTGAGGTGCTGCCTGTCTATAACAGGGGACAGGACAGGGATCTGTGCACCAGGATGTTCAACTCATGGCTGAAGGAATGGTGCAAAGAGGAAGGGTTTGGCTACATTGGGGACTGGGGACCCACCTGGGAGGATAAGGGCCTGAACAGTGGTGGTGGCTTAAATCCATTCAGCAGGGGAACCTCAGTCCTCATTGGACAGTTTAAATGTTACTTTGATGAACATTTAAACTAGCCAGTGGGATTGGTGGAAGGAATTGAAGAGTCAGAAACTGCTCCCCACACATACACACACACACAAACACAAGCTGAAGTAGAGAGTAAGGAGAGCTTGAGTGGAGAAAAATCATCCAGGGTGCAAATTAATAAAAGAAGCAGGGAGGTAGCGACAAAGGGGGAAAGGAATGGAAGCATTAAAGAGACGTGGGAAGGAGAGAGGGCAAAAGGGGGGGCAACTAGCAAAGTGAAAACAAAATCTGGAAGGGCATGTGTGCGAATGCTGGAAGTCGAGGAAATAAGATTCTGGACCTAGAGGCCATCATATCAGAGCTCGTGCTGGATATTGTGGCCATTACTGAATTATGGTGTACTGAAAAACAAGACTGCAGCATGGCCATACTGGGCAATACTCTGTTCAGGAAGGACCAGGTGGGAAGAAAAGGAGGGGTGTTTTATGTGAGGGAAAGCATAAAAACCATGGAGATACGGGGAATACAGGGTAAGGCAGGGGTACTATAGGTCACCCTGGAGATGGGGAATGGAGCCACTTTTCACACTGGAGTGATCTACAGGCCTCCTGCACAGAGGGAGGAGTTGGATAAGGTACTGATACTCAATATGTTGAAGCCATTTGCAAGATGGCAGAAAAGGGGGAGGTGCTGCTGATGTGGGACTTCAACCTGCCAGATGTGGACTGCAGCCTCCCAGTAGTGGTTTCAGCTGGAAACAGGAACGACCTGGACTCTGTGTAAGGGGCATTCCTCAGGCAACTAGTCAGTGAACCCACATGTGATGGGGCAGTACTGTACCCAGTACTCACTAACAGGGGGCAGGATCTGGCACCATTTCTCAGATCATTGTGTGAGCCTGGCCATTGACTCCATCCTTGAACCTAGGAGCTGTGGGGTTACCCGCAATCCCTAGCTTAGCAACTAAATATTTAAGAATTAGTTTTTATTCTCCCTCCTTAAGCAGCTTTCTAAATCAAGCTTGTTGCTCACTGAAGGACCTTTCTGCCAGATCCTGCTCTCACTTGATTTTTCAGCCCACCCTGCCTCCCTTTCTCTGACAGTTTATTATATAGCCTCTGTCCAGGAACTCTTCCCACTGGAATCCCACAGTCAGTTGGTTTTCTATCCCCTGAAACCACACCCTCCCTTCCTAAAAGGATCAAACCTAAATCACCCACTCCAGTTAACTCCTCTCAATTACTTCTGTAACCTGTCCTATTGTAAGGGACCTCACCCTAATTCTACTTATACCCTTTTAATTCTTGCAATTTCCCATTAGCAGCCTATAAGAAAACATCCATAGAGGGTGCCAGATTTTTAATTCTTTCAAACACTTCATTTTAAATTGCTGGTTTTGGATATCAAATCAAACAGCAACTCAAGCTCCCATTACATATTTTTCTGCACCTATTTCTTTCAAGCCTAATAGCAGAGTACCTCCCAAAGTATGTTTTCTACTACATAACAGGGCTTTCTTTATGACTCACCCTTACTAGCTCACCTCCTACCAAATGGCTCCCCAATCACTCACATTTTTGCTGACAGGCATTATGCTAGGATTTATCCTGTGGTTCTGTCTGGCTGGTTGCCCCCCCCCCAACTAAGATGTTCACCACTGATTCAAATGGCTACTTTCTCAAATATGCTTATACTCCCCAAGAAACTCCATGATATCACACCATTACTTATCCCTCATAGTTATCTCTACCATGTAGCTTACACTTTTAAGAAGTGCTTTCTCTGCTACTCTATCCTGCCTTCCCCAACCATCCATCGCAAACTATGGTATCTCTTCCTTCTTGCTCTAATACTTACAAGGGATACTGAAATTAACCCTGGTCCACCTGCTCACCTCTCCTGCTCGGATGCAGTGTGGAAGGATACAAAGGGACTTTACGTTGTTCACCTGAACATTAGGAACCTCCTCCGTAATCTGGCTGAACTTTCGGCATGGATTATACTATATCACCCAGATATAATTTACCTGTCTGAAACTTGGCTTAAACCCTCTACTTCTGACTCTGCCTGCTCATTACCCAACTACAGCTTCATCAGATGTGACAGGCCCATCTCCAAACGAGGTGGTGGTGCAGCCATTTTTTATAAATCACACCTAAACCTCTCAAACCCTACCATGCCTGTCCTCTCCCACTGTGAATCTATTCATGCTACCTTTAAACTTGGCTCCAATAAATTACATATAGTGTGTGCTTATAACCCCCCTCTAGGTGGCACCACTGGCCTTGAGGAACTCCTCTTACATGTTGACTTAGCTGTTGGAAGAAATGAAGTCCTAATTCTAGGAGACCTAAACCTAAATTGGATTGGCAAGGTGAACAAATCATCCCACACCGTGGTACAAGACCACAACCTCCACCAGTTAATCATCAACCCTACCAGGGTCATGCATCCCCCCCAGGTCCAGTACCTTAATTGACTGGGCACTGACAAATCGCATTGATTGTATAGTCTCCTCAGGTACCCTCGCTGATGCAATTAGTGACCGCTCTCCAATATATTGTATTTGGCACTCAATTTTTCAACCCGCCCCTCCCCAAAAACTCATCACTTTCCGTAATCTAGCCAACCTTGACCAAGCCCAGTTCATGAATGATCTATCCATGATTGACTGGACTTGTGTCTACTCTGCTACTGATGCTCAGGCAGCGCTTGACCACTTTCTAACCCTGTTTGGATCTCTACAGGATATCCATGCACCCCGCATCACACGTTGTATACGTGAAACGCAAACCAAATGGCTAAATAAAGACCTACTTGCTCAGATCTGGGCTAGGGACAAAAGCTGGTGGCGTTCAAGGTCTTTGGTCTTCTGTCTGACTACAATAACTACAGAATGTGGAGAAACTCTTGCAAAAGGAACATTCATTTAGTTAAGAGCTCATTCTGCAAGGGTCTATTAATATATGCTGCAGGTGATTCCAGGAGATTCTGGTCTAATATAAAACACTCCTTGGAGCCAAACACACTAGAAATACAGACAATATGATCCTAAATGTCCTGGTGTGCACTCCAATAATCCGGCCACCATTGCAAACTCCTTTAATCTCCACTTCTGGGATTTGTCCAAATACTCATATTTTTCCCCCCCAGTGCAGCCTTCCCCCCATGGACAACGAGCCACTGCACAACCACTCACTTTTTAGACTGTGATCCATTGCCAGATGGGAAGTCCAAAAGATGCTACAAGCCATCCCTGATAGCACTGGCACTGGCTGTGATGGTCTTGAATCCAGGCTCCTGAAACTCACTGCCCCCATTATTGTCTCACCCTTAGCTCAAATCTTTAACTAGTCATTATGCCATGGCTCTGTCCCTGGTATCTAGAAAACAGCGAGAGTTACTCCAATATTTAAAAAAGGGGACGCCAGGGAAATTACCAACTACTAGCCCATAGCCATTCTCTCTGTTCTTAGCAAAATACTTGAAAAACTAGTTGCCAAGCAAACCATCTCTTTTCTACCGGACCACAACCTCCTCTTTGTCTCCCAACATGGCTTCCGCAAAGGCCACAGCATTACTATGGTCCTCCTAAAATTCACAAATGATATCTATTCTGCAGTGGATAAAGGTCCCCTGACTGGTGCAATCATCGACCTAACCAAAGCATTTGACCTTGTAAACCACTCCCTTCTTCTCACCAAACTCTGTTCTCTTGGCTTTTCTACAGATGCTGAAGCCTGGTTTAATATCTACTTGTCAAACAGGCAGCAGGTCTTGTATTACAGTTCTGTCCTGTCTGATCCCTCCACCATCCATATTGGTGTTCCACAAGGATCCATCCTTAGCCCTCTATTTTTTTCCATCTTCGTTAATGACCTTCCCTTGTTCTCTCCAGATTGTTCTTCACTGCTGTACGCAGATGACATAGTTCTTTATTCCAGTGCTAAAAACATCTTGGACATAAATCACTCTATGTCCTCAGACTTCCTTCACATTCAATCCTGGATGACTGAAAACAACCTCGTTCTTAATGCGGGCAAAACACAATCCATGCTTTTTGGCTCCCATGCCAGAATCAAAACAAACCAGAACCCTCTCAATATCTTATGCAGTGATGGCTCACCACTGGCCAACACCAACTCTTTCAAGTACCTCAGCATTTTGCTTGACAAATGTCTGGACTTTGATCAACATTTTACTGCTACCTGTAAGTCCATTAGTGCCAAGCTTGGAAGTGCATACTGGATCTGTTATGCCCTCACCCCATCAGCTAGACTTGCTATTGCTCAAGGCATTTTGCTCCCAACACTAGCCTATGGCACAGTTACCTACCTAGGAGCATCAAAAACTACTCTTCACAAGTGGGATACCACCTATAATAATATCTGCTGCTATGCCTCCACATCCCCTCATTACAAGCACCACTGCCAGCTTTATGCTGATCTAAAATGGCTGTCCCCTACTGCCTATCGGCTGAAGTCCCTTGGATCTCTCATTGATGGTATTGCCAGACCAGGTCTCCCCAATCTCTTGCCTGCCTGCTGGGCACTCAAACCATCTCCTGTGGGCTTAGATCCACTGACCTAGCTTCTCTCCACATTCCAGGATGTGAAAACTGTCATGGGTGCACAGGCTTTCTCTTGTGTGGCACCTAAATATTGGAACTCCCTTCCCCAAGACATTCATTTTGCTCCGACCCATGCCTGTCTTAAGAGGTTGCACCTCAGTCATCTACTTGTTTCAACCCTCTGCACATGCTTTCACCCACTTTAGACCCTCCAGCCTCTAACTCCTGGCCGCTATGTCTCTACCTACTGCTGCCTTTCTCTCCTCCATCTTTCCTCTCAACCTGGCTTCCTTCCTTCTTTCTTTCTAGCCTTGCCCTTGCTTTTCCTAGGCTCACACCCTGTCCCATCTCCACTCCTCTCTCTCTTAATTTCCTACTTCTCCCTCCTCTATGTCCATGCCTTTCTGGTTAACAGTATAGCACATATACCCTGGTCTCAATCATGGATCTTTTATCTAAACTGGCATTCTTATACTTCTTAGGACCTTTAGTCATGTGATTGCTCACAATTTGACTCTATTGTGTTCCTACTTAAGGCAATGTTTAAATACACTTTTACTGTATTTTGTAAAATGTTTGTAATGATAGCTGTCATATTTGGTATCCTGAATATTGTTGAACTCGCACATGTATCTCTCTTGCTTTTGTCCCAACTGTAATTCTATCAAACTGGTAATTGTATTTGTAGCTGTACCCTCTGTATTACCAGTTGTTGTACTGCTTCAGACTGTTTGTTATTTGTACCTTCCCAGGTCGTGCCTGAAAATAGGCATTGCTATGCCTAGTGCACTAACCCGGTTACCAAAAGCAAATAAATAAACAAATAAGATGGGAGGCCACATGGGGATCAGTGATCACCGTACAGTGTGGATAAGGATGGCTGTGGAATCAAACCACACAAGGATGAGGGTTCTGGATGTCAGGAGGGCAGATTTCAGGAGGTAGTGGGGCAAAGATTGTGGGGAGCTTCAAGCATGCATGGGATGGACACTGGGGCAGAGTGGGTAGAGGAACAGGGAAGGGAGGGAGTGACACCTATGGCCAACTAGGATCAGTAGTGGTGGAATGGGCAGGGACAACGGGCAGACTGGATAGGCCTAGGGGTCCTTGTCTGCTGACAAAATCTATGTTTCTATATTGTATGATTTTAAAAAGATGGGTGAATGCCTCAGGGATGACTTAGTTGGGGGGGGGGATGACCTGGTGGGGTAGAGGAAGTGTGAGCGAAGATAAAGGAGCATAGTAAAGGCAACAAACCTCTGCATCAAACAAGTGAGCAAAAACAAGAGGAAAAAGAGGCACCAGTGAGTCTTGAAAGAGTTGGCTGAAAAGGTGACAGCTAAAAGGGTTGCATTCACAAGTTATATAGAGATACAGAGGGAGGAGGATAGAGAGGTGTATCAAGGCAAACAGAGAGAAGCAAGGAAAGCAGTTAAGTAGCATAAAGGTGCAAACTGAGGAGAGAACAGCACAGGAAGTAAAGAAAGGAGACAAGACATTTTTTTGATACGTAAGTGAGTAGATGAACACCAGTGGTGGGATTGTAAGAATAAATATGGTAGGGGGGGATTGTGCAGAGTGGGGCCAGAAAAAGGCAGACATCCTGAACAAATACTTTTGTTTAGTGTTCACAGAGAAGGGAGAAGGGGAGGGGCCACAAAAAAGTAACAAAAGCTTTGGCAGGAGGGAGTTTCACACTAGTCCTTCTTTGGAGGTGAGAGTCCTGAAGGGAATTGCTAATCTGAAGGTGGACAAAGCAATGGGGACAGATGGGGTGCATCCAAGGGTATTGAGGGAACTCAGGGAAACACTGATTGCACCTCTGACTGTTCTATTTAACAGCTCACTGGAAACAAGTGGTTCTGGAGAACTGGAGGAGGACAGATGAAGTCCCGCTACACAAGTGGAAGCAGGGATGAGGCTGGCAATTATAGGCCAGTCAGCCTGACATTGGTGGTGGGAAACTAAATGGAATCACTGCTGAAGGAAAGGATTGTGGAACATCTTGAATTCTGTGGGCTGCAAGATCCAAGGCAGCATGGTTTCATGGCGGGGGAGGAGGTCATGTCAACCAATTCTGATAGATTTCTTTGACTGGGTGACCAAGGAACTAGATCAGGGTGGAGCAGTGGATGTGGCCTACCTAGATTTTAGTAAGGCGTTCAAAATCATTCCGCATAGGAGACTAGTAAGCAAGCTGGGTAGCTTAGGAATGGTCCAAAAGTGGTAAACTGGATAAGAAATTGATTAGGGGAAGAAGTCCTAGCTACCTTTGGATTCAGCAGAGGTTTTATATCTAACTTAATGGCTCTACATATGGGTATTGTTGCCAAGGTTGGGGTTAATGATGCCTTTTCCCATTCTTTTCTGTTGCAGAAGGGAACTGGCCAAAGCTGCCCTTTGTCACCTTTGCTCTTCACTTTGGCTATGAACCATTGGCAGCTCATGTTAGGCAACATGTTGATATCAAGAGCATCTGAGTTGGACTTGTAAATGATTAGATTGCACTTCACGCCAATGACACGTTATCCTTTCTTGAAGACCTGGTGACATCTCTCCCACACCTTTTACATGCCTTATCTGAGTTTGGGGATATCTCCAATTTTAAAATTAATTTTGACAAAACAGTTGCACTCTTGTTAAGTGATTCTTTTGAACAACACCAAAAGGCCTCTTTTCTATTTCAATGGGTACAAGAAGGGTTCTGTTATTTGGGTCTAAATATAACTATAACCCACATCATTTACACAATAAAAATCACAAGCTCATCCACAGAGAGGTTAAGAAAGATCTGAAGAGATGGAACTCATTTCCTCTTTCATTAGGGGCCGGAATTGAGTCACTCTGTATGAACATTTTGGCATGTTTTTTATATGTTTTTCAGATGCTTCCCATTAGACACCAGAATTCTTTTGGAGGCAAATTGATTGGTTGATTTCTAAATTTATATGGAATGGAGGACAACCACTTATACAGTGGTCCATCTTGCACAGAAGTAAACCTGAAGGGGGTTTGGCTCTTCCAAACCTTAAAAATGATAATCTTGCAGCACAGGCTGCTCCTGTTTTAACTTTTTTTAAATTTAACCTGGACACTGGATGGTTGAAATGCGAGGTGGAGCAATTTTCAGGGATGTCTTTGAGACTTGCCCCCCCCCCCCCATCTCAACTCTACTTAATCAGATTAGAAAACCCATGGACGAGGCACACTTTGGTGGAAAGGGTGAAATCCTCCTCTTTGGTTAGGGGTGCAGAAAAACTGGGCCATCTTTCCCCAATTTTGGATAATGAGGACATTTTGACAGGGATGGTGGATCCCAGTTTTCACCTTTGGGCTCAACGTGGCATTCACACGACAGGAGATCTGACGGATCGAGACATTCTGATGAGTTTTGAACAACTGCAGCATAAATTTCACATCCCACGTACTGAACTCTTTCACTATTTTCAGCTTCATAACTTTGCTTTATCCATTCCTAAGGTCTCTCACATGCCTAATCAACCAACTGCACTAGAAAGATATCTCCTATGTGAGCAGAAAGCACCTGCAGAAACCCATGTTATCTCTTCTTTGCATGCTTTCCTACAACATCATGCCCATACTCTCCCTCATCCTATCTGGGTATGATGGGAATCGGTTCTCTCCAGAACGCTTGATTCCCAATTTAAGCTAAAAACTTGCAAAATAGTTCATAAAACTACAGCCTCCTTTTATTGCAGAGAATTCGGTTGGAAGGTTATGGTTATTTCTTTCAGGACCCCATCTGTCACCTGTCACTATTCTGTGAATGGGTCAAACTTTTGTTGGCGACAATGCAGGACTAAAGGTGATCACTTTCACATGTTTTTACCATGCCCTGAGATACATCATTTTTGGAGAGGGGTAGCTAATACCATTTCTTGCATTTCTGGATGTCCCACTCTCACTTCTTTTTGAAACTTTTTTCCTTGGTGTTCATCCAGAAGAAGTAAGCAATCCTCAGAATAATTATCTTCATCTTTATTTTTGTGGTAGTGGCCTTCAAAGCTATCACTAGAAGGTGTCTGTCCCCCATCTCGCCCACATTTGCAGATTGGATTAGTGTCTTAAAAGAAATTCATGTAATGGAGGTTATGTATGTGAGCTTACTCTTTCGATATGATGGTGACAATCTTCATATATTAACTAGGTGGGCTAAATGAGACTTATACATAGAAATATAGAAACATAGAATTTGACGGCAGATAAGGACCGCTTGGCCCACCCAGTCTGCCCATTTCCCTACCTACTGGATAAGCTGCAGATCCTAGTTAACCAGCAGCCTACTTCTTCCTACCCCCACCCCCTAGAATGGCCTTATGACTGTCCCATGCATGCTTGAATTCCACCACTGTTTTTGACTCCACAACCTCCTCCGGAAGGCCGCTCCATGCATCCACAACCCTCTCTGTGAAAAAATATTTCCTTAAATTATCTCTGAGCCGCCCCCCCCATCTTCAAATTGTGCCCTCTTGTTCTTGCACACCTCTTTTTTTGAAAGATGCTACCCTCTTGGACTTTGTTGATTCCCTTGAGGTACTTGAACATTTCTATCATGTCCCCCCTCTCCCTCCTTTCCTCGAGGCTATACATCTCTCTTCAAGAAGTATTCTCCTACAGGTGATTAATCATTCTCCACATTTACACCATAATAAGATTGGCTACCCCTTCCCTTCCCTTCTGTTCTTTATTGATTACATGAGTGCTTGTGATAAATAAATTGGAACAGGAATGCGTATTTACATACTTTATTAATTCTTCCCTTTTGTGCCATGTTTCTATTGTTTTGTTTTTTCTATAATGTTTAGTGCCAAATGTTTGTACTGTATTAAACTTTGAGTTTTATTGTTAATACTTACTTCTTTGGAAAGTATGCGATAAAATATGAATAAAAAAAGAAATTGGTTAGGGGATAGACAACAGAGGGTGGTGGTAAATGGAGCTCACTCCAATGAAGGGAGGGTGACCAGCAGAGTGTCTCAGGGATCAGTGCTAGGACTGGTCCTCTTTAATGTCTTTATAAATGACATTGCAGAGGAGCTGGAAGGGAAGGTCTGCCTCTTTGTGGATACCAAAATCTGCAATAGGGTGGACACTCGGGGTGGGGGGATAAGCAGAGACCTGAAAAAACTACAGGAGTGGTCAAGGGTATGGCAGCTGTGTTGCAATGTGTAAAAAGTGCAAAATAATACACTTAGGGTACAGAAACACAGTGGTGGAGTACAAAATGGGCAGAGTGGTAGTGACAATCCCCAAGCAGGAAAGCGACATGGGGTAATCATATCGGATGACCTAATGGTGAGTGGGTAGTTCAACAAGGCAGTAGGGAGGGTGAGTGGGATGCTGACTTGCAAAGGGAGGGGTACCACCAGCAGAGAAAAGAAAGGTGGTGTTTCCCCTGTATAGATCACTGGTAAGATCCCACCTACAGCATTGTGTCCAGTTCTGGAGACCACATCTCCAGATGGACATAGAGTAGAGTAGAGGTGATCCAGAGGAGGGCAACTAAAATGGTACAGGGTCTGCATCAAAAACCCTATGAAGAGAGACTAAAGGATCTCAATATGTACACCCTGGAACAGAAAAGGGAGAGGGGGATATGATAGAGATCTTTAAATACCTCACGAGGGTAAATAAGGTGTAGGAGGGGAGTATTTTTCAGAGGACTCAAGGGCAAAGGGACATGCTATGAAGCGGGGGGGGGATAGATTCAGGAGAGAAGTGAGGAAGTACTTTTTCACAGAAAGACTAGTGGATCCCTGGAACAGCCTTCCAGCAGAGGTGGTGGGGGTAGAAATAGTGGTGGGGTTCAAGAATGCATGGGATAAGCATGAGGGAATCATAGTGGAAAGAAAGAGGGAAGGGAGAAAGAGCTGTAGATTGGGCATGGTCTGCAGTAATAGTATAGGTAGGGAGAAATGGGCAGACTGGATGGACCAAGCAGTCCTTATCTGCCATCCAGTTCTAGATTTCTGTTTCTGTCCTTCTCGGGCAGGCAGAGCCTGGTACTTGCCTAGCCCCTGGTGGAAGCTACGGGAATGGTAGCCTGGGCCTGAAACATCAAGCAGAATGTGGTGTCAGACATTGACAAATGTTACACAGCAGTGCACCGGCATGTGTCCTGACACCACTGCAAACCATGCCTCCCAGGGACTAAAAAACAGAAAGCCAGCGGCAGGATGGTGCAAAGTATTTGCAGAGCCTGCACCCGACTAACTGGGCACGCCAGCCAGAACTGGATCTGGACCACAGCTGGGTTTGGGGAAGCCAACCGACCTCACTGTGGAGGGAGGGAGCCCTGGGGGAAGATGGCTGGTGGTAAGTCCTGGTGGAGGTCAGGGTGATGGGATCGATGACAGTCGGTCGACAATTTTGTTGTCGACCGACGTTACAGTGACTCCTTTATGTTGACTGCATTTGCGGTCGGCATAAAGGGAGTCACTCCAGATTGTGTTTTCTTTGCCCCCCGAACCATCTGCTACTAAATTAATCAACTCCAAGTTGGAGTTGCTTCATGGAGGGGGTGAAATACCCCCAGGAAGCAGTGTTGGTGTCCCGCACCAGCACTACAGTGACCTGACGCTGTTGTTGCTGTAGTGTCGGTCATGGTAAAGTTGTCGCCATAGCGATGGCATAGTGGGTGATGAGGCTGGAGTGCTTGGATGATAATGGGGGCCAACTGGAGGAGGGCATAAACAGAGCATATAAAAGAAAAGAAGTATACTAAACTGCCAGTCAAAATGAGGCACCAATAACAGAATGTGAACCAGTATTTGAAAAAAGTGTGTACAGAAAATACAGACTTCTAAGTTTAATGAAGTTTCCCCCTTTAAGGGCACTATGCACTAATTGGGTGGGGTTGACCCTGTTCACATGTAGCTGGCCTTATAGCTCCTTGCCCCAGAGTCACCCCAGAAACCTTGCTGACAGGTTGCATTCACTCACACAGACTACACTATCCACGTGTAAAAAACACTGCAAGAAGGGAGGGGACAGTGGGGAGACAGGGGTAGCGCAGTGCTGGACACTGAACTATGAATTACAGCCCCAGTCAGGCCAAGATGTTAATTCCCTGCTCCATGGAAGCAGGGGATCATGGGATATGATAGTTCATGGCCAGGACTATCATATCCCCATGATAGTAGACCATATTTCTAAAAACAAACGTTGCACAACTGCCAAGCTTAGGATGGTGGCAGTGAACAGGTCCTCACTGGGAACAGTGTATGCAGCCCCCAGCAGCTGGTAGTCACACGTATATGGTTTCATGACAAGTGACTTCTTGTGGCCCCTCCTCCAGCATGCCTCTGACTCATCCGCTCATGTAAGTTTATAGGCAGAGCAGAGCAGGGTTATGACTTATGTCCAGTCCAACAGGGGCTTGTGAATGTTGCAGGGGAATCCTTCTCATGGCCCCTTGCATGACATATCATCAGGAAGAAGGTTGCATAATTACAATGGACAGTGGATGTGAAGACAGCATAGACCTTCAAGGTAAGCATGGATGAATTTCTAAATACCAAGGAAATATAGGGTTCACTGGGTAGTAAAGTAGGTGGTGTGTCCCTATAAAGTAATATATGTTTGCCCAACATACATTATAACTGTTGATGAAGAGGAGAGGTAGCCCTGATGTACCCAGATTTCACTTGAGCTTTAAATTACTGTGTTACTATGTTACACTGGGTAGGCTTCTGCCATAAGGATGTTAGTCTTTGGGTAGTGTATGTGAACTTGTAATAGTCTGGAATGAATTATTAAGTTGTGACTGTTCTTGAGTTTAAGCTAGGACACTCTTAAAGATGAGGATGATTGAAACCTCAAGAGTTATCCTCCTGGCAAACAAATGAAGTTGCCCTCTCCTCCTACCTAGCCAGTCTGGATACCGTATGTAATGCCATCTGCCATTTCACCACTGACTCTCCCCCCTCTGTACCCATCACTGCTCTCTCTACTCTTCCTTCTCCATTCCCCTGCTGTTTTCACATTGCCAGACACTCTCTACATCACTTTCATTGCCAAATACTGGCTTGAGTCCCTCCCCTCCTATCTCTCTTCCCTACTATCCCCTGCTCCCAGCTCTTTCTATTCATTTTGGTCCAGGGACTCCCTCGCCTTCTCCATCCCCCACCCTCACTCTTCCGCTGGCCAAGCAGCCTTCTACTATCACCTTCCCTCCCTATGGAACTGGCTTCCCTCACTCTTCTATCTATCCCCTTCTCTCCCTGCCTTTTGACTTCACCTGAGGCAACAGCCTGTGCCCTCCTGCTCCTATCTACTTCCCTAACCCTACACTCCATCCCTGTTTGTGTCCTCAAACCACTGTCTTCATGCACTATGCACTCTCGCCTACTGTACAAATATTTATGTGTTCACTGCTGAATAATTGCTGTATCCATTATGCTGGTGCACTCGACCAATGTCCTTGTGTACACCTGTTTCCACCATAGTTTAACATGCGATCACCATCATGTTCTATTATGCTTTTACAACTGCTCACTGCTGTAGTAGTGCTGTACCACTTTGTGTCAACTACTTTGGAAATGATCCTCTGTGTATTCCAGTTCCCTACATTTATTTATGCTGTTTTCTGACTTCTATTTGTATATTGTTTTGGGCTTGTACTTGTACTTGTACTTGCTTTCTCCATTTTCCCTTCCCCCAGGTTGCACTTGGAAACTTGTCTAGGCTCAGTGTGCCTTTCCTGGTTACCAACTTTTAAATAAATAAATAAATTAGAACTGGTTCTAAACAGAACTTAAAAGGGGTTTAAAATTATTTGGCTCTCAGACCTCTTTAGGAACCATGTAATGTGGGAGCAATTGCATATTAATGATATACTAATTTTTTTGGTTTTTTTGGCAGGACCCTGTCACTTTGTCAGCCCTGGTCATGGCCCCTGGAAGCCTCTGCCACCATCTATGGCTGCCAAGGTCCCACAGTCACCCCTGGCTTGCCCGCGGAGGGCGGGGCCATGGCCACATTCTTCCATAACCACGGAACCAGTATCTAGTCGGGGGACCGCAGCGATGGTGGTTGTTCGAGGTCTTTCGGGAGGGCTTCATTTAGACAGTGGCCCTCGCCCGCCTATATTTTCTTGTCTTTTTCCTCACAGAGATGGGGATGTGCAATGACGCCAGTGTCCGCCCCGCCTCCCAGAGATGTCAGCGTTGGCAGCATGAGATCTCCTGGCCTCCACCAGGAGTCCTCAGCACTCCGAGTGCTTCCCCACCTCCCCGGAGAAGGGAGGCAGTCCATAGGGACGCTCATCCTTCTCCCTGGCTGACCCTCCGGCGGCCTGGGTCCGTTCCGAACCCGGGTTGCGGCGTCGCAAGAGGAAGTCCCACCGCTGTGCCAACGGGCTGGCCCTATTAATGATATACTAATAACATACTGCTAAGTTACCATTTCAGCCACTCTGTGAGGAGGTATTTTTTTATTCTAAATTTCTGAGCAAGCCTGATTCTGGTAAGTTCTTTTTTTTTTATTTTATTAGTTCTGCCTTGTCTTAGTTAATAGCCTTCTTTTTCAGTCAGTTTGTCCCTGTCATGAGGTAAGACGATCAATACATTAATCAGTTTTAACAACTGGCCATTAATTTTTCAAGAGTAATGGTCACCTGTTTGCCATAACAACTGGCTGGTTATTTCAGCAAACACGTGCCAACATAGAAAAAGGCTGTGCTCAAGACTTGCTGATTCTTTTCATTTTGAGCATAGCAGTACCTCAAACAGTGGTTGTTTTTCCAGTGTGAGAACCAACAGTTCAGTGCTGATTCTGATTAACAGTGGCATAATTCAATTAACCAACCTCAAAAGAGTTCAAAAGAGTCTCTGCTACAGGTTACAATTAATCCAATCACTGAACGCCTTTCTAGTTTAAAAATGAAAGAGGGCATTGCTCATATCACAGGCGCTGGGTACATTTTTTTGTGGGTCAGAAAAAATTAATGGTCAGTAATTATATAAAATAAATTATGGGATGGTGTAATTAGTTGAATTTAATATGCAAGTTTTGAAGGTAGTAGTCGAGCAACTCAGGAAAAAACTGATACTCACTTATTAGTTAAGTGATGTTGTTCATATTTATTATTAAAAAAACATAAGGTTATATAAAATAGCAGCAAAAAATAACCACTATATCAAGGACCAACATTTCACATTTTGCCAATGCTTTATCAAGGTGTGTCTTCAAAAACTGACTTTCCACGATGTCTGGGCACCAGGAATTTTCTAGTAGCCACCTTCATGTCTTAGAATTTAATATACACCCTTAGTGTGTGATACTTGAATAACCCCTCAAGCTTTGCTCACAGGTTTTATGTAGCATCATACACCTTGGGTGTGTATTAAATTCTTAAAATGTACACCATCCCATGTGTTATTTTAAGCATACTGCTTTCAATTATTTTCATGTTTGTGTTAACTAAATGACACTCTCCAGAAAGCACGTGTGATCTTTCACTGATTAACCACAGATTAATACATTTTCACATCAATCCATTATTTTTATATCACTTGTATCCCAGTCTTAAAGGAAGGCCTAAATATCCTTTGTAATTAAGTTCCACTAAGTGTCTTCGTTATCTTCAGTTTTAATAACCTAATTAATCTCATTGTGACATGCTGTGGGCGTGCATGATACTCCAACAAAGACAAGTCGGCTGGAACGATATCCTGTAGGAGTCTCAAAAGTGAAATGGCTCTTAAAAAGCATCCCCTCAAGACTTTTTTTTTTTCTGAAGAATAATTAAACATTGTGTTACCGTAATTCCTTATCAAATAGCTGCAGCTCTATGTCACAGTACTGCCTTGTATATAAGCCATGCATTATTTTTTTAACTTGAAACCAGTAAGTTTTAGAAACATGCAGTAGTTCTTTTGTCAAATTTCCATTTTTTTCTTCAATAATTTTAAATGGCCCTAATATAAGAAATGAGTAAGTTATACATCCAATGCAAGATAATACAACAGACATCTTAAGGCAACCAATTTTAAAAGTATAATTTTCTCTAATGATCTTATAAAATCTAATCATTTCATGCAACTAATGATAAAGTGATAATGACTTTTCATGGCTTTAACTTTTATTGAAAGGTAAAATAATTAAATTCTTTTTGCAAAGCACTGTCTAGCTAATGTATATTTTGATCAATTAAAATACATTTGCTTTAACAGTATTTTGTACTAGCTAATGTGCATAACACATTGTTATACAGTGCTGATGAGCTCTTCATAATGTTGACTGTACTAATTGCCATCAGATTGTAGTTTTCACAGCTATTTCATAAAACTGAAGGCGAAAGCTTAATGGACTTGTCTTAGTGCAACACAATTTCCTACTAGTTTAGTTAGCAGGCTTGCTACTTTACCTCCCCTAGTAGAGTATTGTTCATTAGACCTTTGATCATGAAGTCTAGCCTTGTCACTGAGCTTACTTGGTGACTGTGTCTAGAGAATAGATGAAGGCATCAGGATTAGGTGATAAAAGTAGCCCTTCAGACACATGGCAAAAGATTATTTTTCTCTCTGTCTTGGTGTCTTTATGATTTTATTTCTCTTATTCTTTTTTTTTTCTCCATGAATTTCAAAGATTAAAATGGGAATGGCAATAAGTTTATTCCACTACCTTTGTTAGCAAAACGTTCAATCAATCAATCAAAATCTTTATTTATCCAGGCGGGCACCACTGAGCAAGGCCCATTTGCAAGGTGGACCTGGTCGTGAATACATCAAAGTACAGTACAGAAGCAGGTATACAAAAAGCAATAATATACAAGGAAGAAAAAGTATATACTGTGTATACAGTACCAGAACAAGGTACAATCAACCATAGACATACAGAGGTTATAAGCAAAACTCTTTTGAGTGAGGTAGCCGGCAACTACACATATAAGGGAAAGAGGCCATGTATGGGGTGGCAGGTTAGAGAGGTAAAGAAGAGGAGGGATATATTACCAACGACTGGGGGAAAAATTGAGCTAAAACCACAGAAAGTGACAATGGCTGTTGTGTACTTGTTTATTATGATAATGACGGGGGAGGAGGGGTAGATAATTGGGACACTACTATGGATGGGAGTGGGACTTTAGCCAGGCTGGAGTGGACAGTGAAGGGTGGGTGCAGCAGGAAGAGTTAACGGGGAAAGAGTGAGATCCAGGGGTAGAAACATGGCGAGCATCAGGAAGGAAAGGGGGAGTTGTGGAATTAGTGGGCTAGCGGTGAGGAAAACATTTGCAAGGTGCTTTCATGTAGCAATCGTAGAACGCCTTGAAGATATTCAGGCTAACAGAGCAGCTCAGCTTCAAGTTTCTTTGTAAACCATTCCATAATATGGATAAAGAGAAGCTTAGAGCAGCTTTGCTGAAATGAGTTTTGACCCTTGGAACTTGGAGGGCAATTAGGGAATAGCTCCTTAGAGTGTAGGTGCCTAACACACTCCAGGGAATACAATATGAGACATATGAGGGGAGCTTGTTGGTCACTGCTCTGAAGGCCCATAGGGCGGCATTTCTATTCCTTATATAGTGAAGGGAAGTAAAGCCTAACGATGAGTACAGGGAGCAGTGGTGTGTGGAAAGTGGAAGGCCAGTAATGAACCTGATAGCTCTGTGGTAGAGGGTGTCCAACTTAGCCAGTGCAGAGGCAGTGCAGTGGCTGTAGAGCAGGTCTGCATAATCTATTAAAGAAAAGAAGTTTGCTTGAACCAGTTGAATCTTTGCCTCCTTTGTGAGCAGGTGGTTAATTCTGTAGAATAGTCCTAATCTTTGCCTTAGTTTCTTCTGTAGTTCTTCAAGACGGTCAGCGAAGGAAAGTTTATGATCGAGCCAGACTCCTAGATATTTGAATTTAGATACATACTCTAGTATTTCTCCAAGAACAGTGGTAATTTGTGGGATAGCCCCACCCCCCAGCAGGAATTGCCACATGCAAGGAGGGGGAGAAGAGCATGGCTTTTATCTTTTTCGTATTGAGCAAAAGCTTTTTGTTTATGAGCTGGTATTGTAGAAGGTTAAATTCAGCTTGGAGGTCTTCACAGGCTGCTTCCGGCGTGGGATGACTCAAGTACAGTACAGTGTCATCCGTGAATAAGTGGACGTTGTTTTTTTTGATGGGGTCATTGATGTTGTTAATGTAGACTGCAAAGAGGAGGGGACCAAGGATATAGCCCTGGAGCACGCCCCTCAGCATAGGTTTTAAAGGAGAAAGAACTCCTTCAGCTTTAACCTGCTGTTTCCATTCTCCGAGCATTTTGTGAAGGTACAAACTGATGGAACTCTATTTTTTTAAACTTGATTTTATTCACTATACAACCCCAAATTTATTTCATTAAATATACATCCAAAAGTGTATCATCAGGTACAATAGTAGGGATAATGTTTATGCGATATAATTAAGAAATTAAATAACAGATTGTCAGTTTATTAAGCAATTAGGCCAAGAAGCTGTTCATTTCTTGAGGCTCCAAGGACCTGTTCATTTCCTCTAGCTGTGCGTTAGGTCACTTCCTACTTGTCGGTTGCTAATCCCTTGAAATAACCAGCTCTAAGATTGTTACTGTGATTACAAGTCTAATTGCAATGACAACTTTGGAGTTTGTTTCTATTTATACATGCTTTTACATTTTCTGTGTGAGCTGAACAATTTGGAGTGAATTATATGGCATTGGGACATCGAACATTTTATACATCACATGCCATGCAATATGTGTTTGGCATCTGGATTAGTAATTTCTTACAGATTAATGGCCAATTCAGTTGCCAACCACAACCCCTATACAAGTCAGGAATATTCAGTTTGGTTTATAATTTGTAATAACTCACATCCCAGCTGGTTGTACCATGTGTCTTCAACCACCAGGGCCATAGGTTATTATAAAACCAGCCAACAATCCCTAAATTGTATTACCACCACTATAATATAGGTATATAAGGAAATTATATTAAAATAAAGCAACTGCTGAAGTGTGGCCTTGTTGTGGAATTAACCATGTCATGTGATCAGGTGCAACCAATTAGAGTACAAGATTTTTCCAAACCATTTTAAAAGGTAGTATTGTTTGACAGCATATAATTTACATTCACTGTGTCAATGGAATCATTTACTGCATATGGCTTGCTTTTGACATGTCTGAATGTACGACAAGCAAGGAAGACTGTAATAACCTAACACAATAACCTGGACTGTCATGTTTGGTTCACTTTACCTGGACTACTGTATCCAGATCTGGAGACCACATCTCAGGAAGGACATAAACAGGGTAGAGGCTGTCCAGAGGAGAACAACTAAAATGATACAGGGGCTGCATCAAAAGCCCTATGAGGTGAGACTAAGGAAGACCAGAGAAGAGATTGTAAGATTAAGAAAGGAAGGGGAGGGGACTGTGCAGAGAAGGATTAGGAAAAGGCAGATATCCTGAACAAATACTTATGTTCAGTGTTCACAGGGGAAGGGAAAAAGGATGGTCCACGTAAAAGCAACAGGAGCACTAGAGGGAGGGAGGGAGGTAGGTAGACACTAGTCCTTTTCAAGAGGAGAGAAAATACTGAAGGAGGCAAATCTGAAAGTAGACAAAGCTCTGGGGCCAGACAGGGTGCATCCAAGGGTAGTGAGGGAGCTCAGGGAGGTACTGGCTGCACCACTGAAAGTACTATTTAACAGCTCACTGGAAACAGGAGTGGTTCCGGAGGTCTGGAGGAGAGCAGATGTAGTCCCACTCCACAAAAGCAGCAGCATGAAGGAGGCTGGCAAATTATAGACCAGTCTGCCTGACATTGCTGGTAGGAAAGTTAAAGGGACACTGTCAACTTTGACGCTATTGGGCATGCCTGGAGTAATGGGTTCACTTTTTAAACAGTTTTTTAACTGTGCTTCAGCACTCATTTTTTTTGAACAGCTCAGCTTACTGAATAGTATCCTACTCTGTCTTTACTTTCTATTGCTCAAAAACTCACAAACTCATCCTTGCACGAGCTTACTGGCACATCCACACCATGTTGATAAATGAACATATAGTACCATTGAGTGGCCAGGATAAGGGCAGTCTGTTTAAAATAGGAAAACCTATTAAACATTGAAAAAATGGATATTTTATTAAAATATAAGATCACATATAACATGCATAGCTATACAGATGGCTGCAGATGCCTTTTTAATATGGAACTACAAAATGCAGAAAAAAATGACAGTGTCCTTTAATGGAGACACTATTGAAGGAAAGGACTGTGCAGTATCTTGGAATCCAGTGGGTTACAAGACCCAAGGCAGCAAATTCATCGGGGGGGTCATGTCAAACAAATCTGATAGATTTCTTTAACTGGGTGAACAAACAGATTAGTGGGGTGGTAGATGTGCCCTACCTAGATTTCAGTAAGACTTTTGACAACGTTCCACATAGGAGACTTATAAGAAAACTGGACAGCTTATGAATGGGTTCTAAGGTGGTAAACTGGTAAAAAATTGATTAAAAGAGAGTGATAGTAAATGGAGTTCACTTCATAGAAGGGAGGGTTAGAAGCCAGGTACCTCAGGGATCAGTACTGAGACTGGTCCTCTTCAATGTCTTTGTTAGTGACATTGCAGATGAACTGGAAGGCAAGGTCTGCCTCTTTGCATATGGCACCAAAATCTGCAGTAGGTTGGATGCTCTGGGTGGGGGTGGAAAGAATGCGCAAAGACCTGGGAACTCAAGGAGTGGTTAAGGGTATAGCTGCTAGGTTTCAATGGAAAGAAGTGCAAAATCTTGCACTCAGGGCATAGAAACCCAGTGACTGAGTACAGAATGTGAGAAGAGGTACTGACAGTCACCAAACAGGAAAGGGACATGGGGGTAATCATATCTGATGATCTAAAGGTGGCCAGACAGTGCGACAAGGCAGTTGGTATTGCTCGTGTGATGTTGGGATGCATGGGGAGGAGTATCACCAGCAGAAGGAGGGATGTGGTGTTGCCAGAGTATAGATCACTGGTGAGACCCCACCTGGAGCGTGGTGTCCAGTTCTGGAGACCACATATCTGGAAGGACACAGACAGAATGGAGGCTGTCCAGAGGAGGGCAACTAAATTAGTGCAGGGTCTGTATCACAAGCCCTATGAAACCCAACGGGCAGAGTATAAAATGGGTGGAGGGTCTTGATGACCACCAAGCAGGAAAGAGACCTGGGAGGTTATCATATTGAATGGCCTAAAGGTGGCCAGGCAGTGTGACAAGGCAGTAGGAAGGGCTAGTGGGTTGCTGGGGTACGTAGGGAGGGTTATCATCAGCAGAAAGAGGGAGGTGGTGTTGCCCGTGTATAGATCACTGGTAAGACTCCACCTAGAGTACTTTGGCCAGTTCTAGGGATCACAGCTCAATTTTCAAAGCCCCAAGTGCGCTGAAGATATGGTGCATGGGGCTTGTGGCAATCACCCAGCTGGTGACTGGGATTTTCAATCTTGTGTGCCAGGTGCCACAGGTTAGGCCAACTTCTTCTGTTCTAGCTTGTGGTATTCCTGGGAGCTATTTTTACAGAGCTTGCAACAGGTATCTGGCACAAGCTGCCATAAAATGTCAAAACTGTCACAGCTGCACCCAAGATTGGAGAACCAGGCAGAGTTGTGGCAAAGGGGTTCAGCACACCTAAGTGTTGTGGTGCAGGGCTTGTCACAAGCCCTGTGCCATACTTTGAAAATCAAGTCCCATATCTCTGGAAGGACATAGACAGAGTGGAGGCAGTCCAGAGAAGGTCAGCTCAAATGGTACAGGGTCTTTGTCAAAAGAACAAAGGCAAAAAACAGCTCCAGCTGTAAAGGAGTGTGCTAGGTTATTGAAAATCAAATGAAATAAGGCAGCAAAACCAGCACTACTCCATCATATGTTTGTTGAAGCTTCACTTTATACTTCCACCCTCCAGTCCAAAACATTTCTGAATCCAACACAGCCTCTGGAACACTTAATATTTCACAACGCTGGGACAACCAATAGTTGATCTCATCCACATGGACCCCCTCATTCCGAAACATTATGGTGACAAATTTAATCAAAGGTTTCGTGACAGGAATGACTAAAAAGGGGGTCCATGCGGGAGAAAACTTCACCTGATTGTATTGTTCCCTGAACAGGTCTAAGGCATGGGAAGAATGAAAGCTAACATCATAGTTGTCCTCCCCAGAAATATTAATAAAAGCATACACCTCCCTAGGGGAGAAATTCAATGAGTCTTTCAGCAAGTATTTGCCCCCATACAACCTGTCTGGCCATTCTTCAAGGCCCCCCTTATACCGGATCTGGACCGCATTCCTACGTGGAGCGGCCTCTTTCCTGGTTTTAGTAAATAAGTCCGATAGAAGGGGCTTCTGTGGAGGATCAATGGGTTTACCCACTATTAAGTTAGTCTCTAAACCTGACAGTTCCACGGCTGTTTCTTGTGCCATATTCTTGTCTGCTGGTAAATCAGTGATGTTGTGGGGTTTAGGAGACTCAGTAGGGATATGTGTAGTTAAGTCCTCATCAGATATCTCAGTTCCAGGTTCCACAGACACTGAGTTATTCACCCTAGTCCCTGTAATCACAGGCTTCCATTCTGGCATGGATTGAGAGAAATTCAAGGTTGGGTCCCATCCAGGATCCAGAATCCATGCTCCAGCAGGGCTGTGTTTCCACCCTGCCTCTAACAACGCCCTCTGGGGTTCTCAGAACTCTTCAGGGGGGTGACTAGAATTAGAGGGGTCATCAGGAGCAGTAGCTATAGTTGGTGCAAGCACCCCCCCTTTTGAAAGGCCTTTAGACTTAGCCCCCACAGGGCCAGCATCAATGTTCCAGTTTGCAAAGGTAAAGGCAGCCCTCTTCTCCTTCCCTTCTTCTCTGGGCCCTGGTTTAGTTTCTTTCCCTTTTGTCATGAAGGAAAAAACTGAAACATTATCTTGACGCCCATCATCTGTTTGAAAAATAGTTGGGCGAGGCAGCTGTTGTAAAGCCTCGCCTTGCCCCATCTTAAATTCAGCTCAGAAAACAAACCCTGACTGTCTAGACAAGTTAACATATTTTCCAGGAGCTATCTGAGTGTTGCAGGTGGATTCATCTCATGTTATTATTCTGTACAGTATACTCTAACTGTGCCTTTGAAATATCCCCTTCAACCGGAGGAGCCGGTCCAAAATAAGTCTGAACCTCAAAACTGTCAGGAGGAGTGGAAGACTCACCCATCAAGTCCCAACCCTTTGATGCTGCTGCATCACACCCGACACTGACAGGAGGGCCCGCTAGGTGAACTGCAGCCAGTAAGGAATGTAGCTGTGCGATTATATGCCTCCAAACAAAGTTGCACTGCACAATGTAACTCGTTTTCCGCTATTAGTTGAGCTTGCAGTGCTTGTTTCTGTTGTAATATTATGTCAATATCTCCGTTCAGTAACAGATCACTGTCAGCAGACTGCTGACTCAAATCCTCCATAGAAAGAAAGATCTCTGGCATCTCAGACTCCATATCACAATGCTCCAAGCCTGAATTAAACACAGTAGCAGCATTTACAACATTTACAGCCTCTGGCATATTCAAGGTGGGAGAGGAGGCCTTCTCCCCCACCTCTACCTCCATCCACACCAAAGAGCTCTCAGGACTGGCCATGCTCACTGCCAGTGAGGCCCCCTATAGACCAGTAGGGGAATTTCCCCAGTGCCTGGCCAAATTTCCCCCCATTCACCAAAAATACTACCAACAGCTTAATCTGGTTCAAGGTCAGTAGACATTCATCTTCATAAAATGGGTTGGCAATTCTCTGTGTCCTGATTGACTGAGAGCTACCTTTGGCCATGTCCTTATCAGCACATATTTTGCCAACTGGCACCTCTTCAGCTAGTCAGGACTCACCAAAAGACAGATATCACTTCCTGAAAATGCTAGCTGAGCTGGACCCCTGAAACTGCTAGCCGAGCTAGAGCCCTCCTGAAAGTGCTAGCTGAGCTGAAGCCCCCCCCCCCAAACACACTTTGTTCAAGTACACCCACTTTACATTGCACAACATCCTACTAAGACCATGGAAAAAAAACTATTTCAGTGGCTCATTTTAAATATATAAAACTGTCACCTCTTCATTTATGAAAGTCACCCTGATCCAATAGAGAGCTGATCACGTGCCGCCACAACACAGCTTTCAAATCTCATCGTAAACCTACTCCTTCGTCAGCCATTGTAAAAAAAAAATTGTCAAACTGCTTCAAAAAAATATAAAACATACAGTATCATAGATATTGCAGGTTACACTGCAGTGAGCAGCCAAAACCATGATCTTTCAAATGCTATGAGAAAACTGCAGAATACGGTGGCTAGTGAGGCTCACGCTCACTCCCACTCCTCAAAGTACAACTCACTGGGCATTTATATTTAAACCCGTTCCTCCACCAGCTCTCACATACAATGGTGTATGCATCTTTTTTTACACATTCCTGATGAACACAACCCAGCTTTCAGTGAAATGTTAGAACGAGCAGCCAGAAACGAGAGTGCAGAAGCACTATCAGAAAAGCGCTAAATAGGGGCTGGCTAGGGACATGCTCGCTCCCGCACATGTAAGTAAAACTCAAATAACGCTCTCATTAAAAAACAGAAAAAGCATCTTCTGAAGAATTTTGTGTGGGTGGGGTGGGAACGAGGAACAGTCAGACGCTATAGCTCCCTACATAATTTTAATCAAAGATGTCCAATTGTCCATTAAAATACAATGAATGACAAGGACTACTTTTTGTTTTTATCTGTGATATATGTTTTAAATCTTTATCTGCACTTTTTATGAGCATTTTTTTTTCTTAACTTTTTTTACAGTGGGACCCATTTTATAAGTATAATAACACTCTGAGGTGTGGGTTATCTCCTGATAAAAGAACGCCCAGGTGCATAAGGCACTTGGCACAAGTGCCTCGTGCCTCATAACGCACCTGGGTGTGCTCTTATCAGGAGATAACCCACACCTCATCGTGTGTTATTGCTTGCTTATATACATTTCATTTTGTTATATACACCTATATGTATCAATATTAAAGTACCCAGTTTCTTGAGAGCACTATGTATTTCTCACAAAAACTGCATAGTGGTTTATAGTTAGTGACATTTGTTTTAGATACAGATGCATACCTTAAGTCTTATTTTGCTTCCATTAGAACCCTTTACTGTAGTTCTAGTGCTTTTATTAATTTCTGAAATGACAAGGTTTCACACATTTATTTGTAGTATCTCTATATTTTACTTTGATTTGCTTATAGTATAGGTGCTAGCCACTGCTTCTTTATTTTAGTTTCTCTGTAATCTGTTCTGTTCGTTTCAGCCCATGCCTCAATGGCGGTTGCATTTTTTTTAGCAAATGTGTAGGTTTATCAGCCCTTCCTCTTAGCCTGATTGTCTAGGCCCTGTGATCTTCTGTCATGGCAACCTGTACACCAATGGTGTTTGAGAACAGTTGCTAAGCAACTGTATACTGTGAAGAAGTCTCAGCGTAGTAATTGTACGATCAGGCTGTTTACCACAAAGGAGCCAGAAGTGGTTTTCCTCAGTGTGTGTTGTTCTCTGATTGTTGAATGTGTCCTGCTATTTACAATGAATGATGAGTGGGTGAACCACATGTACCAAAGTGTGTTCTATCTAATCAATTTTGCTATTTTTATTATGTGTATGTGTTGCTTTTAAACCATAAACTCAAGTATGTTGATGGGGAGGAGGTCCAGAGAGTACAGCGCCCCGGTAGGGGACCAGTGATTTAGGTTTACAGATTAGCTAAATGAATTCTTTATGTTTCATCCATTATGGCTGTGACTAAATGACCACTATTTCTGAATCCTGATAAAAAATAACTTGGGTCTCACCTAGAGACGAGCCTTGGCTCAGTGTGCCTTTCCCAGTCACCAAATGTTTAAATAAATAAAAATAAAAATAGAATAACTGTATGTTGTTCATCTACTGGCAAGCATTCCAGCTGGCACCCACATTCATACCTATATTTCTGTCCAACTGATGTGTTGTTTGATATAGAAAATCTGACCAATGTGGGGATGCCTGAACCTGTCTTTTTTTTTTGTGTGTCCATATTCAGAGCATTGTCCACGAGGGACCATTCCTGGCTGTAGGGGTCCTAGTAGAAGCTTTCCATCCTGCAATACCAAAGCATGGACCGCTTTCTACTAGGATCCCTACAGCTGGGAATGGTCCCTTGTGGATGATGCTCCGTATGTGGACACGCAATTAAAAAAGACAGGTTCAGACATCCCTACACTGGTCAGATTTTCTATGTCAAACAGCACATCAAGTTGTGTAACAGAAGGTATTGCAATGTCCATGCAACATGCTCTATGATGGGCAGACCACAAGGGCACTAAAGATCACGATTCATGAGCATAAAAGAGATATACGCAGGAAGGCTCAAATATCTCAGGTAACAGTACATTTTGTAAACACAGGACACATGGGAGCATTCATCAGGCTCTGGGGACTGGAGGAAGTACGACCATCAGAACGGGGTGGGGACTATCAAAGAAAAGTAGACAGAGCTGAAATGAGACGGATCTTTAACCTAAAAATATTGGACAGAAATATAGGTATGAATATGGAATGCCTGCCAGTAGATGGACAACAAAGTTATTTTTCATCAGGATTCAGAAATAGGGTAGTCAATTAGTCACAGCCATAATGGATTGAACATAAAGAATTCATTTACCTAATTTATAAACCTAAATCACTAGTTCCCTATGGGGCGCTGTACCCTCTGGACTCCCCCCCCCCATCAACATACTTGAGTTTATGGTTTAAAACCAACAACCTTGCACACATAATAAAAAGTAGCAAAATTGATTAAATAGAATGCACTTTGATACATCTGATTCACCCACTCATCGTTCATTATAAGTAGCAGGATGTATTCAAAACTCAGAGAACAACACACACTGAAGAAAATCGCTTCTGGCTGCTTTGTGGTAAACAGCCTGATCATCCAATCACTGTGCTGAGACTTCAGCAAGTACACAGCTGGTTAGCAACTGTTCTCAAACACCATTGGTGCACTGGTTGCCATGACATAAAGTCACATGGCCTAGAAGATTGGGCTAAGAGGAAAGGCTGATACACCTACACATTTGCTAAAAAACTGCACCTGCCATTGAGGCATGGTCTGAAATGAACAGAAAAAAATTACAGTGAAACTAAGGTAAACAAGCAGTGACTAGCACCTATACTATAAGCAAATCAAAGTAAAATATACAGATACTACAAATAAATGTGTGAAACCTTGTCATTTCAGAAATTAATAAAAGCAATGGAACTACAGCAATGGTTTTAATGGAAGCAAAATAAGACTTAAGGTATGCATCTGTATCTAAAACAAACGTCAATATCTATAAACCACCATGCAATTTTGATGAGAAACACATAGTGCTCTCAAGAAACTATGTACTTAAATATTGATACATACAAGTGTATATAACACATTGAAGTGCATATAACAACTGCTAAAATACTCTTTCTGGAATGACCAAACAATTTTATTTTTTATAGGAAAGTTAAATATAGAGGATAATGGCTGGGGATTGGGTGATAACCATGCTGTAATCACCTCGAGTGGTTGCTAGGGCAACATGGTAAACCTCAAGAGCACAGCTCGAGAAGTTTACTGTAGCCCTAGCCATCATCTTTTATAGTGTATGGTCAAAAGACATTGCATTCTAAGTGTGAGAATTATGGAACTCTGGTGCATTCTTTTTTGTTATGCCACTGTTTGGAAGTTCTGAAGTGTGGTTAACAACTTTTAAAATTCTAAACAGTGCATAACAAAGCTGTGAGACTGCTGATTATGGTGGTTAACAGGCACTTACCATACATTATGAATAGTATATTCTCAAATGTCTCATGTAAGAGGATCCATGAACTAATTCTCTTTGAGAGCAGTAGGTAGTATACAGCTCAGTAATGGGGTATGTCAGGCTTACAGCAGTTTTTTTTTTTAAATGAACCACATAAGGAACAACAGTGGTGGTAGCACTTCAACAGTATTTAAGAGTTTACAGAAGAAAATATGTACTAGTGAAAAGATAAATTAATTTTTTATAGGTCGATAAACCTAACAATGGAATGAAATATAAGAAGTGATTTAAACACATGTTGAACAAAATCTCTGGTAAGTTCAAGCTTTGTTTCCACCATATAAGAATTTATTAATGCAATATTGTGGAAATAATCAAAAATGATGTAAACAAATTGATATTTCATTACTTTCAGATTAAAGCCCATTTATAGGAGCAAAATGTCAGGGCAAAATAAAAATTTTGAAAACTGAAGAACCGATTGGCCTCAAGGACTATTTGTGATCCCCCACTCTAACTTTTGATAAAAAAACACCTCAGTGGTTTCCCCACTGAAGAAGGTAATTGGGCTAGTTTGTCATATTATGCCCCTTATTAAGTTATTCTGAGGGGGCTGTAAGGGGTCTAAGCCCTTCTCAGGTTCTTTGTGGTAATAAACCAGCAGAAGAAAAAACAGACAAATGGCATATGCAGTAATAAACTTGTTTATTACACAAAAAGCAGACTTATGCCCTAAAACGGATCTTACCAAATAGACACTGGGAGCTAGAGTTTCCCAATACCCCAGGATATGAAGACGGTCTCAGAGAGAAAATGTGATACAGTAGGTTATATACTATGATAATTACCATAACAACTATTACTTCGTATGTGACTTAGACACATAAAACTGGCTCTATTGGCCAAAAGTTAGGTGGCTCCACAGTGTATCTAGAGATATACAAAAAGTGTAAAGTCAGCTAAAATAAGAACAAAGAACTTATACAAAATACAGAAAATAAGTGCAGTGTTACATAGATCTGCATGATGGCAGTGTAGGTTATACAATAACTTCTCAGAAGAATATAATATGAGTCAGACAAAGAACACAGAAATGTATTCTTGGCACATTACTTATACATTTCCAGCAATAAACATAGTAATGATATTGATGATAATCACAATTATATCTCTGGTAACTTACTCTTATACGGTAAATACCAATGCCCTAAATGTTTGTACTGATTATGTATATAACATAATAGATATTATCAGTGGTGCACAATGGGTGACCAATAAGGGTGTGGGGACTAAGCCTAATGGGGAAAAAGCCTTGCCCTCATCCAAGTGCTTCATTATTTTGTCCTTGATAACTGTCCCAAGGATGTTGCCCAGCAGTGAAGTCTGGCCAACCATCCAGCAGTCACTTGGCTCTGAGCTTGCCCATTTCTTGAAGATCTGGCACCACACCTGTCTGCACATGCTCCTGGAAGATTACTGCAAGTGGCAGCGCCAATTGACCCATAAGCTCCACTATGATCTTGGGGCATATCCCATCTGCCCCTTGGAACCTACTTGGCCTGATCTTTGTCAGGTAGTTAGATATCTGGGCAAGCTTTATGCCCAACAGCTGCATTGTGCCTACCTCTAACCTTATGGCTCTCCCAATAACAATGAGCTCCCTCCCCTCACAAGGGGACCTTTCACTTTCTTACTTGTCCCTGCACCATCCCTGCCATTGTTTTCAAAGACCCACTCCCCTCCTTCACATTCCTGCAGCCATTTAGCTGGCAGTATAGCCTAGAAGTTAGAGTAATGAGCTGTAAATGAGCTTGGTAGAGCCAGAAGACCTGAGTTTGATTCCCATGACCTCCACTTGCATACTGTATGACCCTGGACAAGTCAGTTAACCTCTCCAATGCTCCCAGGTGACCTCTGAAAACTGGCCTTGTACATAGCGGGCCTTACTCAATTACTAAAGGAATACATAAATAAATAAAATGTAAGTTCTGGAAGAAGACTTTGACATTGCTGATAGCATATACTTAAAACAATGTAGATGAAAAGAGATAAGATGTACAAAACTATACCTAAATAATATAAACCACTATACTGAAGTATTTACTTCAACTCAGGATTGAATTAACGCTGAGTCTGCAGCACAGCTATATTGATCATCACCTTCTGCTCAAGGTATTGCAATGCACTATGGGTGTGGGGGAGGTAGGTGACAGCTGCATTTGCACATTAAATGCAGTCGCATCGGGAGGTTTTTCTCAGTTTTCAGAGCTGTCTGGAACCAAGCATCTGTTCAGCAAGCTGTCTGTCTACCTCAATGTCTGCATGTGCACAGGGGAATGTTACTATATCAGTCTTAAATAGCTGCTTACTCATTGAAGGTAATAGCAGAACACTGTCGACTGTATCAGGTTGTGTTAAATGTATGTAATATAGAAGTACTGTTGGCTGAAAACACAGTTTGGTAAGGGAATGCCAAGCCATACTTGTCAGTTATGTTACTGGACATAGAGGCTGTTTGCTGGAGGTGCATCCCCACTGATCTGGGCATTATCCAAAATCCCTGAAATATCTGAATGGGTTTAAAAACAATTATTGGTCCTCTAGTCCTTTACATAGAAAAGCTTGACTGAGATTCGACATTGAATTTAAAGGGACGCTGTCAACCCCTTTAGGCTTCAAAACGTCCTGAGTTTAAAAAAAACACACTTTATGACTGGTCACATTCTGTAGAGATTGTTTATGAAGCTGGTAGTTTGATTCTGATTCCTTTTTACTTTTAAACAGTAAAAAACTGACTGCCCACCATACTGGTGTTACCACACAAAAACATGTTTGTTTACATTCCCTTGATCAACTCCCACTGCATCTTTCCTGGACTTGGGAACACCCCCAATGCAGTCTAACCATTCATGATGCTGTGGAAGGGAGAGGAGCATATTGAATTATGAGTGGCTGCACTGTTTGGGGGATTTCCTAATGTTCTGGAAGTATATAACAAGAGTAGATTAAGGATTTTAAACAAAACAAGGCTGGGAATAATTACACCATTTGCATACATTTCAATTCTACTAAGAAAGGAAACAGATAAAACAACTAGCAACTTCTGCGAATTTAGAGAACATAATCATAAAATGTGGGCATTTTTGACAGTGTTCCTTTAAAGCAGCATCTCCTTTCTAGACAATGTCATAACTGAAGCCAGCAAGGAGTTGGCAACATGGAAAGTGGTGTGTCGGGTAAGAAACACCAAATTACATGCAGAGAATACCTTGCATGCACAGTATCAAAGCAGAAAGATAAGACTCACAGAAAAAGTGCACTTTAAAAAGATTTATTGTGCTTACAACAACAATTGATGCTAAGGTCCTGGGCATATAAACCAAAAGGCTCATTCCCACAGACTGCCACCCATGTACAGTACCCAATGGCATTTCATGCCTTTTCTGTGAGTCTTATCTTTCTGTTTTGATACTGTGTGTGCAAGGTATTCTCTGAATGTGATGTGGAATGTCATATCTGGAAGATTTGTGGCACAAAGTAGTGCTGGCCTGCAAAAAGGTTCCACCAGGAATAGGCCTGTGACACCTATGCGCCTTTCAAAAAATGCAAAATCAAAGCCCTCTCTAATCCCTGGCTAACAGCCAAACTACTAACGCAGCTCAAAGCACGGGACCACCTTTGGGATATAGCCAGGGAAACAGGCACCTTAGCAGACTCACTCAACTATAAACAAGCACGCAACCTATGTACATCACAAATCAGGCATATGAAGAGTTCCTACTTCAAGAATGCTCTTGAAACCACTTGGGGGGATGGTAGATCCTTTTGGGATAATATACATAATATCACAGGCAAACAGTCCAAATCCTCTCCCATGGCAATGAACATCGATGGTACCACTACCCGTGACCCTAAGGCTATGGCCAATGCCCTAAACAAAACCTTCACAGACCTCAGTGGTGTCTTCTCACTGGACTTCTTCCATGACTTGTCAATTCCAAAACCCGGATCCCTACCCACCTCGACTGTCAAACCGGAATTTCACTTTAAAATAGTTAAGACACATGAAGCCTTCAGATACATAAAAAAGGTTTGCTCCAAATCCAGAAATAGCAGTGACACCATTGATCTAAAACTTCTGTCCCTCACCTTGGAAGAAGTAATCCACCCCCCTCACCAAAATACTCAACCTCTCCCTGTGCCAAAGTAAATTCCCCAACATATGGAAGGCTGCTACAGTCACGCCAGTGCATAAAAAGGGTGACAAATCCGCACCTGGTAACTACCGGCCCATATCTATACTGCCACCCCTCTCCAAAGCTCTTGAACGGATAGTGGCTGATCAACTATCAGACTACCTCCAAAAGTACAATCTACTCTGTTTTCAACAGCACGGTTTTAGGAAGGGACACAGTATGTCAATGGCCCTGCTAGACTTCTCAAGTGAAACCTACAAAGCCTTGGACAAGGGTCAGTTAACCAGAGCTGTCTTCATAGACCTCACAAAGGCTTTCGACACCGTTCACCACAGCCTTCTAATCTCTCTTCTGCTCAACATCGGACTAGCTAAGGGACCAGGAGCCTAGGTAAAAAAGCTACTTATCCCAAAGTTCTCAGACAGTTAAAATCTCTGGGGTTCTATCTGACTCCAAACAGGTCCTCTCTGGTGTCCCCCAGGGCTCAATTCTAGGTCCCCTCCTATTCAGCCTATTTCTAAACATGCATCCCAAATCCTGCCCTGAAAAATTAATACTCTATGCTGATGATGCTGTAATTCTCTCCTCTCATAAGGGCCCAAATCCACTATGACAGAACTTGCAGCTTGCATTCTCATGTGTTGAAAAATGGTTCCTTGAGCACAAACTGGTCCTAAATCAAAAAAAAACTAAAGTCATGCTTTAGCATCATCAAAACAGAAGTAGGCATACCTCATCATAAAACTAGCTGAAATACCCTCGAACAAGTAAACACCCTCAAATACCTTGGTATCACCTTTGTCGAGTGTCTTACTTTTACTGCCCATATCGATAACACTGCTAAAACAGTGCACTAATGCTTGGGAACTTTATATCGGAACTGTCAATTTTTCAACCAAGTTGCCTTGAAGGTCACTGTTCAAAGCTCCATCCTCTCAATCATAGACTACGGTCTAATTGTCTATGGCTCAGCAACTACCACTGCACTTAAGCGCATCTCAACTGCACTAAACAAAGCCTGTTGACTACTCACTGGAGCGCACAGACGGACCCACACTTGTGACCTATACGCGGCAACTGGTTGGTTACATCTCTCCAATCGCATTATGTACCTCACTTGTGTTATGGCAAAAAAATCAATCCTGGGACTCACTCCTCCATGTATCCGGGACCTGCTCTGCCTGAACAATGGCTCTCGTTCCACCAGAAGTTCTGAACTCCAACCTTTCCTGGTTCCTAGATGCTGGACGGCTCAGGGACAAAGATCATTTGCCTACCGTGCCCCCTTCTGGTACAATGCCCTTAACCTTCCTTCTCTATCCTCCACGACTCTGGGAGCCTTCAAATCCATACTATACGCTCACCTCACAGCCTCCAGCTCCTGTGACTGCTTTGACCAATGTCTCATTCCCTCTTAGTGCACCTACTTTTTGTCTCACCCAACCACCAAGGTCTCTTCATTGACAAGACAAACTGAGTACCACAAACCTAGTTCTGTCTGCTTCTAACCTCATATTTCTCCCTCCATTCCCCCACAAGCTCACCTAATCCTTATTCCTTGCTCTCAGCGTTGCCTCTGTGCTTCCTTTTCTTTTTTTTCCTTTCCTTCTTCTCTATTCATACATTTACCCTACTGTTTAAGTTGTGAACTTGTTAAACTGCTTACTGATTGTGTGTAACACTGTCTACTATGTTGTTGTACTTAATGACGTGGAACCTTTGTAAAAGAGCCTTGGCTCAAAGGTATTAATTCCTAGAATAATAAACTAAACTAAACTAAACTAAACTAAACTAAACTAAACTAAACCAAATCGGGGTAGCTGAGTTAGAGTTAAAAAGACATGGTTCTTCTGACTCATGGTCCTTTTGTTCACACTAGCTATAAAGTTAAATAGTATATGAGGCAAGGAAATGCAAAGCAGTGTCATGCAAAAAAGCAAGTTGTAATTAACAGGCAAAACAGAACATTGTAATTGTAAAAGCTAGAGGCTACTACTGGTAGCCCATGGGATATCAAGTATTCCTTCAGGTTATTTATTTATTTATTTTTTGTTGATCGGGTAAGTGCACTAGATAAATCCTGCTTATTTTCAGGCACGACCTGGGGGAGGGGGATACAGATGAATGCCAACTGACCTTGAACCAGATTAAGCTGTTTGGTGGTATTTTTAGAGAATGAGGGAAATTTGGCCAGGACACCAGTGAACTTCCCCTACTCTTTTCAATAAGTGCCATGGGATCTTTAACATCTACCTGAACTACCACCAATCCAGGCAGATGGGACCTTGGTTTAATGTCTCATCTGAAAGATGGCACCTCAGAAGTGCAGCACCCCCCTCATGCTGCACTACAGTGTCAGCACTGGGATACTAACCCAAGTGCCAGATGTGGGAACTGAACCCACAGCCCTCTGATCTCCCTGCCTCAGAGGCGAGTGTGCTACCTTCTGAGCCACTGACACTGACTAGAGGTTAGAGGAAGGTTCCCTGTAGCTGAGTGGTTAGAGTTGCTGTCTGTGAATCTAAGGGTCCTAGGTTTGACCCACAGCAAGGGTAGAGAGTTTGTAAAGGATTTGGATATAACGCCTGGGATAGCATTATTCCTTGTGCTTGTCCTGCAAAGAAAGCAGAGAAAAATATTGCTAAGGAGGATCTCTGAACTGGTCTATGTCATTAGTACAGGCAGGGCCTTTCTCTAGAGAAATGACAAGTCTTGGCTGCTGTGTGTGCAAAATCAAAAGCATTAGATGTAGACCAGAAGTGTACTGGAATAAAAAAAAATCATACCAAAATTTATAGATAAAGCAATGTATCATGCACAAGAACATTACTTATAAGTCATACTTATTCACATCATACAAAAACAACGAGAAAGATTACTTAGCTAAGTGTACTACGGCCAAGCTTACTGTATAAGCACACTCTGGACAGAAGGAGCGGAACCCTCTCAAACTTGGTTGGTTCTAAAATTTAGAAGCAAAATAGAATCTCTCCATCAAAATAGTTCCATTGGTGTGAAATGCACCTCTGTAATTGCACTGCTAATTATATATACAGTAGGTAACTAGGCAAGCAAAAAAAATTGGAAAGCTGTTATATACCATGGTGGCGATGCAACCCATAAATAGTCACAAGTACAATCTGTGTCTGAGTTTTGGAGTTGCAGAAAGATCGCTGGTCATTTTATAGCTGATGTTTTCACATCTTTATTAGATACTGTGACGCATTCATTCAGCCAACGATTGCATGATACAATGTTAAAAAATGCCCCCTGCAGCTGTCTGTTGAAACTTCTCAATACTATGTAATTTACTAGTACCACTAGACTAGCAGTGTCAGAGTGCATTTCATTATTATCAGAGGGACTGGGGCAGGAGGGGGTGTAAGGGTAGACTACCAGGATATATTTCAATATTATTATGAGGAGGTGCCACTAGACTACGCGGGTATGTTTCACTTTTATCATGGCGATCAGGGTAGATGTGATGTACCACTAGACTAGCAGGGTATATGTCACTATTGTCATGGGGATCAGGGTAGGTGGGATGTACCACTAGACTAGCAGGGTATTTGTCACTGTTGTCATGGGGATCAGGGTAGGTGGGATGTACCACTAGACTAGCAGGGTATATGTCACTATTGTCATGGGGATCAGGATAGGTGGGATGTACCACTAGACTAGCAGGGTATTTGTCACTATTGTCATGGGGATCAGGGTAGGTGGGATGTACCACTAGACTAGCAGGGTATTTGTCACTATTGTCATGGGGATCAGGGTAGGTGGGATGTACCACTAGACTAGCAGGGTATATGTCACTATTGTCATGGGGATCAGGGTAGGTGGGATGAACCGCGTTAGGCTACCAGGATATATTTTACTGTTAAGCAAAGTAGGAGAGAGATCTACAGGGTCTGTGTGCAGACAGGAGGTAGCCAGCACCCCACTGATAAATGTACCAAAGCAAAAAATATCTGCACTCTGATGCATGAACTAATGTATTTAGTTTATTCCCAGGACAGGCTGTCTTGATGAAGCTTTACATAAGCAATAATATCTGACAGGGTGGGCTTTATATATAGGATAAAGTATGGGGTGCAGTGTGTTTTACTTGAATTTAACACATACCCGAGTTGTTGGATGGCACATAAACCCCGAGGGCGAAGCCCGAGAGATTTATGATAACCATCCAACAATGAGCGTGTGTAAAATTAGATAACTACCACTACACCTATACTTGTTTTATATAATTGAAGGGTTTCATTTTTTCTGGTAGGTTTGAAATGCAAAAAGAAAAACTGAGTCTTACCTCGTGGTGAGTAAACGATTTAATAAGGAACAGAAAACTGCAGGTTCTACAAGTAACTGTAAATATTTAATTATTAAAAAAGAAAAGTAAAGAAAAAATAACTGTCCTGATGGTTGCTGTCCTTTTTCATGAAGCGACTGTTTTCAAGTTCTGGCATCATTTGACCTGCAGGGGAAAGGTGAGGGTTGAAAGGGTGAGTGCTTAGGCAGCGTGGTAAAACTGTGGAGTGTAGCAGTCTGTTGTATTTTTTTTTAATTTTGTTTAGGTTGTTGGATTGTGATGGAGACAGTTTAGTATGGAGCGAATGCAAGTGAGGAGGTGAGCTGTTATGGACACTGAGTTCTGTCAGAAAACGGACACTGTTAGGGTCACGCTGACTTTCTGTTTCTGTCTCGAACGCTTTAGGATCGGAAGAAGCCGTGTGAATGCTGTAACACCTACTCAGGTGTTACGGTATTTATCACACGGTTTTTTCCATTGTAAAAAATGGAACCCATTAATTATTGGGAAATAACAGATGTAATGAGGCCCGACGCCACTGGAAGGTCTGGTATTTCCCAATAAAGCCTACCCCGGAGGGCATTATTGCACTTAGAAAATGGGCTACTGTATTTTACATATCTGAAAAAAAAATATTAGTACATGTTTAAACTCTTTGATGTTTGCTTTAATTTATAATAAAATAGTTCCTCCGCCTCATTTGAATACTATGTTTTTTTCCTAAAGTAGGGGCTGTTGTCCCAGTGGAGCCCCTGTAGCTGTTAAGTGTTGAGCTGATTGTCATGGTTACCACTCCCCCCCACGAGCACAGGTGGGAGAAACAGTATTTTATTCTGTCTCCCTGACATCAAAGAAGTGGTGCGTGTTTATTTTTTTCTTTGTTTCAATTTCTTTTCTGTTTCATTTTACTAAAACACGATGTTGTTGCTGGATGTATCATCAAGGGGACTCGGGACAGAACATTGGCAGTTATGGATGGAGGGAGGTCCTGCAACTGGAAAACAGAAAAAAATGCAGGCATAAACAAAAGAAAAAGTTTTCTTTTTTTTTTTTTGTGTTACGGAGGACGAGAGCCACTGTTACTATGTCATGCTTAGGGAACAGACCACAGAGTACAGAAAATAGTGAGGCTGCAATAGACAGTATAGCATTCAAAGAAAAGAAAGTTTTTTTATTTAAGGAAAAAAAGAACTTCTTATAAGTAATACTGGCTTTGTTAAAGTTTGACAACACCATGTGTGTGGGAGCTGAATTCTCTTGGGAGTGGTGCCTCTCTTGGTCATCCGTTACTGAGACAAAAAACATGGCAGCTCCTCTGTTTGAAAATTCAAGGTGCCCAAGGATTCCCCAAGTAATGGGGCACCCTGAATTGGCTCTTGTTTTTTTGTGGGCTCTATTGAAAAATAAATGCATGCTGAGCATGGCTTTCAGCCAATCAGCATGCTTTATTTTTCAAGCCCATTTTCTAATGAGGGATCGAAACACCAGAACGTCTTGGACTAGTGGTTTGCTTTTCACCATGCACAATGGTGCCTTACTTAAATGTGGAATACAGCCTGTCCTGGAAATAAATGAATTAATTTATGCATCTAGCCATATGTCTGGCTAATTATTCAGTACAGTGAGTTACAATCAGAGTTCAGGACTCTCTTGCTTTGATATATTAAACTATTATCATGGGGATCAGGTCGGAGGGGGTTCTGTTAGACTACAAGGATATATTTTACTATTATCTTGGGGACTGGAGCAGGAAGAGGTACTGTTAGACTACCAGAGTAAGACATTATGGAAACAGGGATTGAGTGAGTGTGGAGGCAACAGCCAAAGCTTTACACAGTGCCTCAGTGCATCCAAATGCATGGAGACATTGTGCTAAATTACTAATGGCTACATAATGGAATGCAAATGGCCTTCTAGTTCCTTACATGCTATATGTGGTCATTAACATGCCAGCCTCTGAAGATGGTAACCAGGAGCAAAGATACTAACCTGTTTGGGATGTGCTGTCCCCAGTTTGCTCCCGTGTGTCTATTGCCAGTAGGGGGAGCCTATGGTGCACCATGCATATGCACTTTGTGTGGCACTACAATGGCCAAATATTTATATAGGCCATGCATGCCAGACAGGGTGCATGGCCTGTATGACTATTCACTGACCTACACAGCCAGTATAGTGTCATGCTTGTGTAACTGTGTTAGTTTTGGTTGTGGCTGTTCGCACTCTCTATTCCAGAGGAATTACCACCCTGTCGGGGCACGACGCAAGGAACTCTCAGAGAGGGTTCTGCCCCTAGAGGTGCCATGGGACAGTTCCCATGGCTAAAGGTACCTTAGGAATCCCCCCAAAGGAGAGAGCACTGCCGCTGGAGGAGGAGGGGAGGATGGTGGGGCAAAGACAAAATGCTTCATAGTGAGGCTGAGAGGAACTGCTTATATAGCTCAGGAAGTGGGAGTGGCTGGCTGCTTGGCCACTGAATTACAGGCAAGCCTTTCAATTCACTGACCTACGCAGCCAGTATAGTGTTATGCTTGTGTAAGTGTGTTAGTTTTGGTTGTGAGCCATTTGCACTCTATTCCAGAGGAATTACCACCCTGTGAGGCACGAAAAAAGAACTCTCAGAGGTTTGCCCCTAGAGGTGCCACCAGGAGGTTCCCATGGGTAAAGGTACCTTAGGAATCACCAAAAAATGTAGTATCATCCCCAAAGGAGGCAACATGATGCGTATGCGCAAACAATAACAGTGACGTTGAAGCAGTAACTGGAACATAGTAGTAGAGAAGAATAGTGATGGCTTGCATTGAGAGAAGGGGATCCCCTAAAGAGAGAGGGAATGGCAGGACATCCTCCACCTCCATCCAACAACGGAACCTACCTAAGGAAATGAGGGGAAACAACTTTGTTAACCAAGTGTTATGACCCGAGGCAAAGTGTTATGACCCGAGGCAACAGAGGGGAGAAAAAAAACCCTATGAGGAGGAAATCTCTGAGGATCCAAGGCCTAGGTCGCCTTCCCTCCAGGCTTGGGAAAATGTATTTAGTGACAGCTCTGCAGCTGCAATTTGGAAAACCCAATTAAAGGGAGGTGGAAAATATTCCAATTTGGAGGAAGGCGCTCACTCAAACCCTCTAGCGGGAACGTCTTGGAAGGTTGCAAGAAAACTCTGCAACAATACGAGCACCCAAGGTGCAGGAGGAGAGCAACAACTACTGAGGCACTCACCTGGCCTACCCACCCTAAATCAAACCAGGTGAACCAGAGGCAGTCGTGGGGAGAATGTGGTGAAGGTGCCTTGCTAGTGAAACCACTAAAGTCAATGGCCAACCATTATAGTGGAACACTAGAGCCAAAGGAGATCGTCGTAACCACCCTTCACCGCTAGTCTTAAATTCTACACCAGGAGCTGCTGTTGCATAGTAGGCAGCTAAAGCCAAGCCCGGGGTGAGGACATTCCCAGCTATGGGCCAGGTGAGAAGGATCCCGCCCCAAGTTGGACACGCTCGATGATGCAGACTATTGCAGAGTGAGACAGTCGGCTGCAGGAACCTGCACCAGATTAGAATGGCTGGCATGCCCCAGAATTGATTGAGAGCTATAAAGCTGGTGAGCTGAATGAGCACGGCGTGCCGAGATCATAAGGAGCATTGAGTGTTGAGACCTTGCAAGGTCGGATGCAGATTGAGAGCAGTAAAATCCCAGGTGAAACCGACAGGATGGCACTAGGCATAAAGCAATGGTTTGCGTAAGCAAGGAGCAACGGTTGCGTAAGCAAGTGGGGACCCGATAGGTCAGTAAGCAGTAGTATTAGTAATAGGTGGACTGCATAACAATTGTATAGCAAGTAAACAGCACTGAGTTAGGGGCAAGCCAGCCAGACATGAATAGCCAAATCAAGATGACAAACTCTGAGGATTTTCGTCGGTGAAGACAGGATTTAGAACAAAGTTAATTAACCACATAGGTCACGACCCCCCAAAACACCTCCCAGTCCCCACCGTAGGACAAACAAGGAAGCAATGAAAGGCCGAGAACCACATGCAGATATAAAAGCTAGTTTAATAGCCTCAGCAGGAGCTTCAGCTAACCTCAGAGTAAACAAGGTAGAATAGGAATGAGTGTAAACAATGCAGCAGCAGAAAACAAGTGGGCATGTACAGCAGCAGTTAAATGAGTACAGTGTTAAAACACAGGCACTGGGTACAATAGTAATTAAAGTAAACAGTCAGCAGCAGTGGCTGAACGTGTAGGTAACTGAAAGCAGTAGCATGAGCTCCGAGTAGGTTTGCAGTTGCAGTGCACTAAATTGAGAGTTGTAACTGAAAGCAAGCGGAATGAGCTCTGTAGTAGCAGTATGCTAGGAGTTTTAAAAATAAAAGCCCCCCCCCAAAAGAGGAAAACAAAACACAGCAAAACAGAAAAAAGGGAAGGCACAAAAAAAACAAGAAACAAACACAGGGAAGCATACAGCCGGAGAAAGATGCAAACCAGAAGCAGGAAAACAAACACTGAAGTCCAGCAGAAACAGCAGGCTTGGGTGGGTGGGGGAGGTTAGGCCCCAGCCAGCTCAGAAGACAAACCAACATAGCCTCTGGCTGCAAAGACAAAATGCTTCACAGAGAGGCTGAGAGGAACTGCTTATATAGCTCAGGAAGTGGGAGTGGCTGGCTGCTTGGCCACTGAATTACAGGCAAAGCCTTTCAATTAGCATGGAGGTGGCTGCACTCGGGGCGCTGAGAACAAAAAAAAAACCTCACATTCCAGTCACAATATATGCAAAATGTGAAAATGGGGTTGTTGGTAAGAAACATGGAGGATGCCAGCACAAGAAAGTCCCTGTGCTTTGATCACTACGGGTTTTCATCAGGAGTGCTTATATGAATATGCCTCCTTGCTGGCCATGTGCTATTTCACAAGCAGTGCTTTGATCTGTGCCGGGCAAACAGCTTCTTCAGGATATCAAGGCCAATTTTTTAATTCAGTATCCAGTGAGACAGACAGATAGATAGATAGATAGATAGATAGATAGATAGATAGATAGATAGATGTGCAGACAGACAGACAGATAAATAGATAGCTAGATAGATAGATAGATAGATAGATAGATAGATAGATAGAAGAGAAGAGAAGAGGCTGTATCAGGGAGCCCCCTGATAAAGACTCATCTACGAAGTGGTACATAGGGGTTGTTGGCCCAGTGTCTACAGAGCATATGAGGCAATAAACCAATTGCTGGTTTGCTAGTATAGCCTACAGGTTAGAGTAAAGAGTTGTGAATGAGCTTATCACATCCAGTAGACCTGTGTTTGATTCCCACAACCTCTACTTGGATACTGCATGACTCTGAACAAGTCACATAACCTCCCCAGTGCTCCTGGGTTGCCCCATAAAATAGGCACTTGTGCCTAGTGGACCTTACCAGTCTAGAATCCTGAGCCTTGGTGTGTATTCTTTTTTGTTTTATGCCTAATTTCTTTACTGGTGGCACCTTTTAAGGTGTGTACTTATCTCTTTTGCTTTTTGGACGTCACATATTTGATGTATGTCTTATTTTTGGTGTGCAGCCAGTGGCTCTCGTGGTAAGATAATGGATCATGTTTTCTGTGGTCTACCAGTTTTGTCACAACTACCCCAAGTGTGGTTGAATACTGTGGCAACTGGCTGAAAAACCTAGTTTTCAGAGCATTTGGAAACGGCATTGATGGCTTCCTAATCTGCTTCTTTCTTCAATTTCCCATGTTTCAGTGTTATCCCTGAAAGGAACTGCCTGATGTATTTGAGCTACCTCACTGCTTATGAACAACAACTGATTATTTGCATATAAATGGCAAGTTACAAAAAATATTTAGGCATCGAGACATGGCCAGGGGTAGGTTTATTGTTAGATCATCTAACCCTAGGGTGTCTTAATACACAATGTGCAACCAATGGCTTTATGCCCACATGGTTAGACTGATGAAGATAACCCAATCCCTGGAGTGGCTGAATATTATTAGTACACTAAAATGCTTTCATATTTTAAAAATGCATGTTCTTATCATAAAAATTCTGATTGTCATATTGTAGTTGAAGATTTCCAGCCTTTTTCCTGATCCTTTGAGAATGCTGTCAGTCACTAGAGTGTGATGTTGCCTGCCATTGTTTTATTATTATAAAATGGGCAAAGGATTTCAAGCAATCTGATTGGTTGTTAGCCATGCATTAGATGTGTCTAATGCACAGCTAAAACTAGAACCCCCATTTAGAATACACAGGTCCATTTTATAAGTGCAATAAGCCGCTCCGGGGATGTGCATTAGACAGTTCTAATGCACAGCTAGGGGACTGGACGCACTCGGCCTGTGGCCTCGTGCCTCACTACTTCCCGCTAGCCATGCATTAGAACTGTCTAATGCACACCCCATCATGTCTTATTGCTTACTTAAGTTGGGCTGGCGTACCATCAGCTAATCCAACTGGGGGGGGATCATTTTGCCTCTTGTCATGTGCCCCTAGGGTTTATTAACAAAGGTAACCCAGCCCAGAGTATCTTGATTTTATATAGTTAAAATTCTCTACTGTACCCGACAGTGTTTGGCTATTATCATAACCCTTTGAAATGTATGGCAGTCTGTCAGAATGCCCTCTTTACAGACATTGGTTTCTAATACAAGGTGAAGCTGCCACAAGCGTATTTTACTTTGCTTCATAATTCATCTCAGAATTATGGCGGTGATTTTGATATTGCTGGTTAAATATGCAGTAACATGAAGATTTAAAAATAACAAAACATGAGCATGGTACTAAAAAAAGACTAAGTACAAAAACCTGGAAAAAAAAAAAGTTAAACAAAACATGGTTCGTGAAACATGCATATATTACTCTAAAACTAAATTCAAATAAGCCATTCATTGAGATACATTTCTAAAAGCTCAGTAACCATAAAAGCTGTCTTAATTTTAAATAGCCTTCTGGGACCTTCACAGCATTCTTCCTCTTTTCTATGACTACAAATATTAACATCACTCCCCCAAAAAACTGCCAGAGTGTATTTTAAAAACAATAGTATTGATACAATGCTGTGGTTTTTAGAATGAACAGTGCATGTGCTGATAAGGATGCCAAGACCTATAGTCCACCACAGCCACAGGCGTACTGTGCGACATCGAACAAGTCCCATGATGGACTGACTTCCTCTTCAGCCCATCCGGTTATAAAATTGAGTTTAAGGAGGACTGTAGTGAAATTAGGATATTACACATTATTTGGACTCAGGAAAATTGTAAAACTAGAAAAGGGTGTGCTTGTTCCCTTGTGGAGCAACGATAGGTATGCATTCAGTTTTCATTTTGTATTATTTTATAGTTTATTTACCCAGAATAGCTCAACTGAAATGCATAATCTTGTTTCCAGTGGTGTCCTGCTTCTGTCTATTCCCCCAGCTTGGTGAACTGGACCACTGAGACTTTACATGACTTGCCAGAGGACACACAACGTAACTTGCCAAAAGACACACAACGTAACCTGTCAAAGGACACACAGTAAGCATTTGGCTTGAGCAGTGTTTGAGCCTGTACTTCTGTAGCTTCCGGGTTGGTGCTCTGACCACAAGACAACACTGCCTCATTTCTTCTGGCTCCAGATTTAATACATTTATATGTGTGTATATATATATATAGGCCTATTCTGCTGGCATTTTGGTATGTTAGTAGATATATACACACACACACATATATAGACGTGTATGTGTATATATATATATATATATATATATATATATATATATGTGTGTGTGTGTATATGTGTAGTATAGCAGTAGTGCTACCATAATTAGGATTGAGAGCCATTTCTATGTTAAACCCCAAAACTTTGCACTTAATAACTTTGCAACCGTTTGATGGATTTTCCTGAAATTTGGAATTTATGATCAAGAACCATAGGCCTTAGGATTTTGCCAAGTTTTGTACTAGTCAGATATACAGCTGCGGGTTATTAAGTGTGATCGTACATAAAGCATTTAGCTTTTTCTGGAATTCTGTGGTCGCTACCACAGGTCGTATTTGTCTTATGTGACCAGCCCTAAATCTTTCAGGGAACGTGCAGCCAGGGACCCTGATGTGCCTTTCAAAGATTTCATGAAAAAATATTAAAGCAGTTCAAAGTTATTCAAAAAACAGTTTCCCATTATAAGTCAATGGGAAAAGTTAACAAAAAGTTCAACACTTTCGCAAATGCATTTTTACTTTCGCAAATGGGCCTGTTACTTTTGCAAATCGGCCATTTTGTTTTCAGTTGGTGATCAGAAAAATGGTTGGCATTTAAATTTGGGACTCTCTAGCAACCTAATTTTTTTTGTATTCACCTAGTCGGGCCCTGAGGATGCTTGCCATGTCTTTATTTTGTGGTAAAACACCCCAGAAATATGTTTTTCAAATTTCTGGAAAAAGTACTTTCGCAAATTACTTTCATGCTCCACGAAAGTGTCATGTAAATTTTGCTAAAGTTAGAATTAAGCATAGTAATTTTCTAGTCTGTGGGAAAATGACAGCAATTCTTTGGCACTGCACTGCAAAATAACCATTGGGAGTTTTGGGATGAAATTGGAGGAGCAGCCGACATCTCACAGATGTGCCTTTCAGTGTTGTATTGAAAAAATATTACACAGCGGCAAAGTTATGGCACTCCAAAGTTGACAGTTTTCCATAGGATAACATTACGGCTCCGAGCATTACAGGAATCCTTTGGCACCCTGCTGCAAAATAACGGTTTGGTCTTTTTTCCTGAAATTTGGAGGGAAGACAGCCAACAGTACACAGATGTGCCTTTCAGTAGTTTGGTGAAAAAATATCACATGGCGGCAAAGTTACGGCACTCCAAAATTGACAGTTTTTCCCATAGGATAACATTACGGCCCGACACTTAACAGAAATAATTTGGAGCCCTGCTGCAAAATAACGGTTTGGTCTTTTTTCCTGAAATTTGGAGGGAAGACAGCCAACAGCCCACAGATGTGCCTTTCAGTAGTTTGGTGAAAAAAACATTACAGGGAGGCAAAGTTATGGTGCTCGAACTTTTCTTTTCCCATGGGATAACATTCACGGTTAGCGCCTTTTTCAGGGCCGGTATCTAGGAAGCGTGTGAGATATGGACTTTTCGTCAGAAATTTCTTAGCCCCTAATGGGGCTAAGGTTCAAATTAGCCAGGACAGTTGTAAATAATATGACTTTTAAATTTTTTTTCTACGTCGTACGGTTCCTGAGATATAATGTATTTAGTATTCCAAGATCTCATTTTCTGCGCCGATACTCATTATTTTGCATACATTATTTGTACTCACTGTCTTTCTTAATGCAGGTTTTGGGGAAAACCAGCCTGTGCGCTTACATTACTGTTACTGTTGCCCTTTCCGCTTGTGGATCCGTACCCGTTTCACTTACCATTGACGTCTGCGCCACCATGTGCGTTATCCTTTGCGTTTTCATTTGCGCTTGCGTTTCTGTTATTTTTTGCCATTTCTGTCTACAGTACTGTTTATCTTACTGTTTCACTTTACATCACCATGCCCATTGACATTTCTGTTTGCAGGCACCATGTTACTATGTGACAACACATCACGTGGCAGACCATTCCCGTCTACGCCACCATGTGCATTACCCTTTCTGTTCTCATTCGTGCTTGTGTTACCATGTGTGCCACTGTTAGCATTTCTGTTTGTGTTGCTGTCCCTGTTAGTATGCCACAACACATCATGTGGTTCGGGCCCCGCGCTCCCGCCACTGCATTACATTCACTATTTCTCGTTATCATTCTCAAAAAGAAGGGAAATTAGAGGCAAAAAACTCCATTTAATGCATTAGTTAGGGTTGTTCCACAGCGACAAAAGTGAGGAAATTCACTGTTAGGGTTGAAAACCCCCCTTGGACCACCCCCCCAACCGGCATTGGGGTGCGCATTGGATCGTGGGTCCTAACTCTCACCCCATTCTCCTATACTTCTGCTGCTTTACACATGTCATGGGGTGAGGAGTTGGGGCTGACGATCAATGCCTAACTACTCCAGTGAGGGTGAACAGTAGCTCAACTAACTGTAGTTCCTCACTTTCGCTAAGCGTACTGTCTTAGAACAGTTTTGCCTCATATATATATATATATATATATATGTATGTATCTACTAACATACCAAATTGCCAGCAGAATAGGCCTAATGGTCTCTCTGCGTCTGCTCGATTTTCAGCACCTGCACTGAGGGCCGATTTTATATAGATATATATATACATACATACATACATACATATAAAATGTGGCATCTATGCATCATTTTCAGTCTTTTTAAAGTGATATTTATGTAAACATTTTTTTGTTACGGATATATAGCAAGAATGTAGTACAATTCACAGTAAAGTGTCACACCACTCAGTTAGCTTTGCATTATTATGTTCACCGTGCGTGCATGCACAGCGAACATTTTGTTAGGAGAGTGACTTTTGAGGGGTGTGACATGGTAAATCCAATGTTGAAGGTAGTATAGATCAGTGGTTTGAGGCTCTGAGCTGCAAATCTGGAGACCTGGGTTTGATTCCCACAGCCCCCACTTGCATACTGTGTGATCCCGGGCAAAACACTTAACTTCCCTGTGCTCCCAGGTCACACCTGTAAACAAGCTTTCAGTTTAGTGTGCCACTCCTGGTTAAACAATTGAAAAAAATGTACAGTGGTCTACAAGGGGCTTGTCAGTGTCACACCAATCATTAGCCAAGCTGATCATGACACTGTTCTGGCTTGCTGGGAGGAAACTTTGTTTATTTCAAATTAGAGAGACGACCCAATCATAGTTTGGCTCTTTCCTTTGATCCACTTAACCGCCACCCAGAAAGCACAGTCAATCTGTAATGATTACCCTTCTGAGGTTGAATTATACCCTGTAACAAAGAAAACTGTCCATCAATGTCTGTTGGTGCCCCACACTTACTGTCCCCCCACCCGATGCTTCCACTAAGCACCCACCACCCCCTGCAAATATAATGCCAACACTGAGGGTGCCCAACCCCCCAGTTTCAGCACCTGAAATAAAGAAAACCATCCCTCATAGTTTTTTTAATACATCCTGCAAAAGAGAAAACCATCCCTCAATGTCTGTTGCAGCCGCTGTTGTAACTGCCACCCCTCCAGCCCAACCCATGTTAATATTCTGCTACAGGGGTGCCCAGTCCCCTGTGTGGGCTGCTATCCCACACCCTGCCCATTTTACTGATGCAGGAACAGGCAGTCCACCCCTGGTGCTGACAAACATAACACTGACACTGGGGGTGCCCAATCCCCCAGTGCTGCCACCTGAAATAAAACACAAATCCCTCGTAGTTTTTTTAATCCTGTTAAAAAAAAATTCCTTTGATGTCTGTTGCTGCCATTATTGTCCTCCCATCTGACCCACCCACACAGTACCCACCCCACCACACAACCCAAGTCCTTACTTACCCACTGAGGGTCCAATGCTGTAGTCCTCTCTGGTATGGTATGGCATGGTATGGTATAGTAAACTTTTTTCATATTTCATATGAACAGGAAAACTCAATTGAGCAAAGCTCATTTTCAGTGAGATCCTTTTGGTGCAATAGGTACAGTTACAAGATTCAATACATTTAACAAGAAAAATATTACAAATAAGTAACGGCATTCATTATATATAATAATACCTTGTTATATACAGTTATACAAAATACAGTCTGTGCACTGTGATTACTCTGGTCCCTATATACATCTTCATTCTTCAATGCCGGATCGTGAACTGAGGAAATCAGATATGTGGGCCAATGTATTTCAGTAGGGCTTTGAAGTTAGTGGCATAACCAGGTCATTTTTTAATATTTTTGCCTCATATTTTCAACATGCATTTTTTGGGACCCCACCTCATGAGCAATGGCAGTGAAATTGGGCAAACCTGACCCAAAAGGTGATTTCATGGCCGCTGCATGTAATCACCTTTCAGGAGGAACTGAACATTTTCTCTGCCGTTGTTCATGAGGTGGGGTCATAAGAAGGCTATGTTGAAAATGTGGGTTAAAAATATTAAAAAAAACAACAAAGTTATGTGCCTACATTGAAATTTATGAACACAGGCTCATTTTCACATCCCAAAAGGGATTTTGCGGTCACTGCATGACATCATCTTTTTGGCAGTAGTTGAAAATTTTCTCCACCCTTGTTCATGAGGTGGGATTATAAGAAGGCTATGTTGAAAATTTGGGGTAAAATATTAAAGAATAACAAAGTTATAAGCCCATGTTTAAATTTATGAATGCAGGCTCATAACTTCGGTCATTTTCAAAATTTTGACCCCAAATTTTCAACATAGCCATTTCTTCACAGCACCTCATGAATGTGATAGCTATCATTTTTCAAATCCTGGACAAAATGTGTTTTTGCACTTGTGCCACAAAATCACCTTTTGGACAGGATTTGAAAATCTTCTCTCCACCCTTGCTCATGAAGTGGACTCATAAGAAGGCTTTGTGGGCTCTAAGAATGCTTTGTTGAAAACTTTGGGTAAAAATATGACAAAACAAAGTTGTGAGTCTACATTTACATTTTTCAACCCACGCTTGAAACTGTGGTAATTTTCAATATTTTGACTCAAAATTTTCAACATAACCATTTTTTCATACCACCTCATGAATGTGACAGTTGTCATTTCTAAAATCATACCCAAAATGTGTTCTAACACATGTGGTGCAAAATGACATTTTAGCCATTGTTCTATAAATGACACCTGTCATGCTCAGAAGGAGTGGTTATAAAAAGACTGTGTTGAAAATTTGGGGTAAAAATATGAAAAAACAACTAAGTTATGAGGAAACTAATTGTTCCAACATTTACTCATAACTTTTTGCAGATTTTTGGCCCCCAGTGTTCAACATATCCCTTGTGTTATCTGTCCCACCTTCAGAACATGACAGGTGCCATTTTTCAAATCCCCTCCAAAAATTGTTTCTACAGTCACACATCAAAATCACCTTTTGGATGGGATTTTAAAAATTCCACACATTTTGATCACATCAGGTCATATAAAGACTGTTGGAAATTTTAGGTCAAAATGTGGGAGCCCACTTAAAATCATAATATTGCCTCTCAGCTGCCCAATCCCAGGTAATTACAATCTAACAATGTGTCAAACCAGAACACCACTGAAAATGAGATACTGCATCTCGTCTGCTCTATCTTAGGTAAATATAAAGTAAAAATGTGTACAAGCAAGACCTGGTACAACAGCAATACCAGCGGCGAACATTCATTATTGACAAATGTTTGTTTTTTAGAGTTGGCAATACATTTGCAACTCACATTAGGTTGTTTATACTGAAAGTACCTGGAGCACTGCTGTCTGCATCGGCTCGCACCACTCATGTCACACTGCTGATGACTAGCATTCACACACTGCTGCTCTGCAGCATTCCGGGGTCCTTTCCAGCATTTCAGCAGTCTTTATGGCTGGACCAGGAAAGGTGTGTTTAGTGGGGAGTGGGGACGTTCAACAGCATGGTGCACAATGATGCTAGTGCTGAAAAGCATTTACACAACAGTGTACACTGGGCACAATACTATGCAAACCCAGGAGGAGATGGATCATCCCTGGATGCAACGGATGCACTCATTGTGACACACACATCGTGTTTACATAGCAGTAAGTGAAATCCTGTAAGTAATATGCACTGCTCAGAACGGTAGAGAGCCTGATGTGTAAATGTGCCTATTGTCATTTTTTAAACCCTTAACTTACTCAAGAGTATGAGGAGGGGCTGGAGAGTCTCAGTATGTACACATTAAAGGCCAAGGCGAAGAGGAGGACATGAGAGAGACCTTTAAGTACCTAAGGAGAATTAATAAAGTGGATAACCATGCCCTGTTAAGAAATAAGGGCAAGGCATTCAATTAAAATGTCTCTCGATCCCCTACTGGGCCTACAGGAGTATTTCACTCTGGAGGTATGTCTTCTAGGGGACATGTCCCTGGTTAACGCTAGAATTAGGAAATACCATATCTCTATGGTTGCGCTGTCAGTTAAGAAACTTATACTACGTCATTGGAAGGAAAAATCGGCTCCTTCCTTCCAGGAATGGTTACTTGACATCACTGCCAACCTTCAAACAGAGAAGGCAATTGCAAGCCTTCATAACAGACTAGAGATATATAGCAGGATATGGGACCCCCTTCATTCTTTACTCTTGTTACCTCACTGAAGTTATATCACACTCTGGTTTTACCCATACGTACCATTGAACCACACACTGCACGTTAGGGCGACCCAATTTTGTTGCTGCTGTAAGGGGGGATGGGGTGGGAGGGGTGGGCGGGCAGTTGTTACTGTTCAAGAACTATGTCTCATCTCGATTTGCTGTAACTGCCCCTTATAATGGAAATGTATTAATAAAGCTTAAATTGTAAAAAAAAAAAGAAATAAGGGCAAGGCAGCAAAAAAACATGGATGGAAGGCAGGTGACGTGAAGCTTTAACAGGACAAGTAATGGATTCCTTCCTTACTGAAAGGGTTGTAGAGAGGTGGAATGCATTACTACATGAAATTATCAACACAGTGTCCGTCACTGACTTCAAACACTGGTGGAATCAGCACAAGGGAATAATCCAACTGAGAAGAGGGAGGGAGAGTGGGCACCTGATGGAAGGGTATGATTAGCTGGGGGGAGGGGCTGACATACAGTCAGGCTCATTGGTAGACTACTTCCAGTCTGTCATTATGCTTGGTATGGATGTAGGCAGGTACAGAGCAGACTCAATGGGCCACTGTGAAATGTTTTGCCATTGACATCTATGTTTCTATGTAACAGCAACTTTTTTTTCTAATTTCTATTTATTCCCCCTTTACTCTGTTCCCAAATTTCCTCCAGGCCCACAAGACTACCACCAGTCACCTCTTACCTCTCTCCTACTGAAGCTTCCACCCTCCACAGAGCTACAGCTTATGCCCCCCCCCCCGTGCGGGGTCAGCGTGGAGGAGAATAGCTCCTTAACTATTCTCATTTTGTCAGGAGGAATCCACAGTGAAGAAGGGGACTTAGCAGTGCTGGGAGTCCTTTGTCTTTCAGGCACAGGGTCTGTTCTTTTCCTTCCTGTTTCTCCCTCTCCTTCAGCAGCTGCACAGGCAAAGGCTGCAAGGACACATGCACAACAAATGTAGCATCGTCTGCAGCTTGTTCAGCTCCTCCATCCCCTGGTCTGCCACTCCACTACTGTCCCCTATATCCAGGTGGCAGTGTGGTAGTGGTCGATGGGATCCTCCTTCCCTGGGGAAGGAGACCGTCCACTGGGATGCTGTATCTTCCCTAGTGACAACGGCTTATTCCTGAACACAGGTCACAAACTGTAGCACTACCACTATGTAAATGGTCCGGCTTAACAGCAACTTTTATCAAATGTTTTTACAACTCAGTTGGAATACATCTGTAGTTCTGTTATAATTCCAAACGGAGTTGAAACTCTTTGGCAATAATTTTTGGAAGCTAAATTCCACCATTCAGAAACATTTCACTCTTCCTTCAAGTAACTCCTAATCTTTTGATTATTTTTTTGTATTTGCAGTCGAACCATCAGAAGACAGAAATAAATACAGCAGTGATGTATGACAGAAATAAATACAGCAGTGACATGTGACGGAAATAAATACAGCGGTGACATGCATCAGTCTTCTACTTGTCATGATATGTCATGGAATGATATAACATAGTGATGGTGCTCCCATAAATGCAACGGGCTTTGCAATGTTGCTTTTGGTTTTGCTGCTATGCAATAGGTTTCAGGATCTGTTTGAAGTACTAGGAACATGATGTGGCATAACCATTTGCCATCTTCCTGGTAAAACATATGAAATAAAGCGTACAGTCCTAGGAGTACACAGCCACAGCATTTTACATGGGAAATCAAGTGAATCATAACAATTTCTAGATAAAACTTAATTTTACATTTAAGTTGCACGCAGATATGCTGCTTTTCACACATGTACCTACAGATGCTTTTAAAGTGAACAAGGGAAACAGATGTTATAGCAGAAGATGGCCATAGGAAATGTCAATACAATAAAAGCTACTATTGTTTCTTTAATTTTTATTTGTTGATTTTTCTCAATAGTGCGGTACATCCCAAAAATGAAAGAGAAACATAAATCATAATTCAAAAACAAGATTAATAATATAGTATCCATACAAAGCCACATAGAGTGGACTGTACAAAAAGCTGAAGCTAAACAGGAAGTACAGGTATTATATTGAAAGTCTAGTCAGATTCCAAAAAAGAGAACCAGTGCAATCAAGCCACCACACAGAGGCAAGGTGCTCCCTCTTCACCCCTGTGCCGCAGGGATATACTGCTAACATCATTTCACAACTGGGATATGGAGCATTCACGGGTTAGTGTACTTCTGCTAGGAAAACTGTTGTATGTATTAACTACTATACCACTGTCCTAATCAGAGAATTCAGTTCAGAAGATTAAACCAAATTAATCATAGATCTGAAGTCTCCTAAAGGTTTCACTGTAAGAGTTGAAAGCATGGAAGTGTGCTCTTTAGACAGCATAATTTCAAGCTTTCAAGCATTTTCTTCCTGAGAAACTTTAACTGAACTACCGGACAAGTTGATAAACCCACAAACTTGATTTTAGGATGGCTGTATGAGAGCTAATTAATTCAGTTGGGATTAGATTGAACTGTGATAAATCTTTAATTTAATGAGCAGTCTAAGATTTAACTGACTCTGCACCCATACATCTGCCCCCCACTGAGAGGTATGTAAAAACCATAAGCAACCTTAAAATTGGTACAGCATTTGATTTGTAATCCTTTAATAACAATATCATAGTAACATTACAAACAAAGGCTGGAAGGGCCTCTACCTCCATCATGTCTGTCTATCAGATAGGAATATAAAAAAACATAAGCAAAACCTTACAATTGGTACAGTATTTGACTGGTAATCTTTGAACAATGACATCACAGCAGCAGCATGCATAGTAACATAATATGCTACAGTAGAAAGGTACTTTAGGTCCATCATAGTCCCTCCCTTCATAAGGTAGACTGGATAGCATAGTACTAGAAACATAGGAATATAGAATTTGACAGCAGATAAGGACTTCTTGGCCCACCTAGTCTGCCCATTTCCCTACCTTTTGTATAAACTCCAGATTCTATTTTATCTGCAGCCTACCTCCTCTTTCCTATGACTAGGGTTGCCTTCTGCCTGTTCCATGCAGTTTTGAATTTGCCTACCATTTTGGCCCCTACAACCTCCTCCAGGAGGCTGTTCCATGCATCCACCACCCTTTCTGTGAAAAAATACTTCCTCATGTTGCCCCTAAGTATTCCCCCCTCTAGTCTCATGTTGTGACCCCTTGTTCTTGCACATCTCTTTTTTCTGAAAAATGCTGCCCTCTTGAACTCTGTTAATCCCCTTGAGGTATAAGATTGGAAGGGACTGTAAATTCATCACATCTGCTCCCCCACGCTTAATAAGCAGGGACCAACAAATACACTATGCAAGCATGTGCTAATTTATAGGGATTCACCACCCACCCTTCTATCCAGGGTAGCCTGTGATTTCCTCGGTAAGCAGAAATTTGTCCAGCTTACCTGGAATGTCTGTATTGTCTTCCCAAACACATTTATGTCAACACATGACCTGCGTTATTACATTTTGATTTAGCTGGAGCCTTTGGATGGCACTTTGAGGCAGACCCATCAAATGTGAGTTATAGTAATCAAGTTGGTTTAGTAAACTGCATAGATCATGATCATAGCTGTATCATCAAACATGAGTTAAATTTCAAACACGGAAAAAAAGCCAAATTCAAAGGAATACCAACTTGTTTCTGAAATGATAAAATACATCCCACAGTAACACATAAATCTGCAGCTGAAATATTACTATCAGAATATATAGCCAAAGGGAAAAAAAACACAAGAACCCATTTGTCTCAGAGCTACTAGGTGCCAACAGTATGTAAATCTGCTACACTGGCATTATGGAGTCATACTTATGATTTACTAGGTACGTTCTTTCTGAATGCAGAATTCCAACTTTTTTCATGCACACAGTGTTTGATTTCCATTTACATTATCCTGTCAGAAGTTTGACAGCTGCAACAAGTTTATTTGTTTGGTAACAGCATTTTTGCATGGCAACATGAAGATATTAGGAGGAACAATATAGATCATGCCACTATGTTCACTTATATTTCTTGTTTAAATAATAATTTGCAGAAGCTGAACAACAGTATAAATCTAGACAACTCATGTTGCAATATTATTACAAGTGCAGAGCCAAACCTGGGCCAATCACATGGCTGGCTATTTTCCAACAGACAAAAAACACATGCATACGTTTTTTTTCGGAGGAATGAGGAGCTGAAACATCTCTCAGACTAAGGGTGGATGCCATGCAACTCAGTTAGAGGAGTGCTAAAGGGTTCTGAAAGAACTCTTAAAACTGAAGGTGGACAAAGCAATGGGGCCTGATGGGATTCATCCCAGAATTCTAAAAGAACTAAGGGTAGAACTAGTGACACCACTGACTACCCTTTTAACAAATCATGGGAGGATGGGGTGGTACCCGAGGACTGGAGAAGGGCAGATGTGATTCCCCTTCACAAAGTGGGAACAAGGCAGAAGCAGGAAACTATAGACCTGTTAGTTTAACCTCAGTGATAGGGAAAATGATGGAATCACTTCTAAAGGAAAGAATTGTCGAGTATCTAGAGGCCAGAGGGGCACAGGACCCTAGGCAGCATGGATTCACAGCGGAAGGTCATGCCAGACGAATCTGATAGATTTCTTTGACTGGGTGACCAAAGTAGTAGATCAGGGAGGGGCTGTGACATGGCCTACCTAGACTTTAGCAAGGCATTTGACACAGTCCCACACAAAAGATTAATATGCAAGTTAGCCAGCCTGGGGTGGTCCAAGATGACAGCCTGGGTAAAAATTGGCTGGAGAATAGGACACAGAGAGTAATAGTAAATGGAGTCCACTCAGAAGAAAGGAGGGTTACTAGTGGGGTACCGCAGGGTTCAGTATTAGGACCGGTCCTCTTCAATGTCTTTATAAGTGACATTGCAGAAGGACTGGAAGGAAAAGTATGTCTCTTTGCAGATTACACTAAGATCTGCAACAGAGTTGATGCACAGGGTGGGGTGGAAAGGATGAGAAAGGACTTGGCAAGGTTAGAGGAATGGTCAAATGTATGGCAGCTTAGATTCAATGCTAAGAAGTGCAAGGTAATGCACCTGGAAACAAAACCAGAGGAAGAGTACAATGGGGGTGAGATACTAACAACAACAAAATGGAAAGGGACCTGGGGTAGTCATATCAGATGACCTAAAGACAGGCAAGCAATGTGAGAGGGCAGCAAGGAGGGCTGGGGGATACTGGGATGCATAGGGAGAGGCATCACCAGTGAAAACAGGAAGTTATTATCCCTCTGTACAGACAGCTGGTGAGACCCCATCTGGAGTATTGTGTGCAGTTCTGGAGACCCAATCTCCATAAAGACATAGACAGGATGGAAGCTGTCCAGGGAGGGCAACTAAAATGGTGCAGGGTCTGCACGGAAGACATATGAAGAGAGACTTAAGGAGCTTAATATGTATAGCCTCGAGGAAAGAAGGAGAGGGGGACATGATAGAAACGTTCAAGTACCTCAGGGAATCAACAAAGTCCAAGAGGGCATCTTTCAAAAAGAGGTGTGCAAGAACAAGAGGCACAATTTGAAAATAGGGGGGCGGCTCAGAGGTAATTTAAGGAAGTATTTTTTTACAGAGAGGGTTGTGGATGCATGGAACGGCCTTCCGAAGGAGGTTGTGGAGTCAAAATCAGTGGTGGAATTCAAGCATGCATGGGATAGTCATAAGGCAGTTCTGGGGGATGGGGGTAGGAAGAAGTAGGCTGCTGGTTAACTAGGATCTGCAGCTTATCCAGTAGGTAGGGAAATGGGCAGACTGGGTGGGCCAAGCGGTCCTTATCTGCCGTCAAATTCTATGTTTCTATGTTTCTATGCTATGATCCCATGTTGCCATTAGGACTTTTTATATCTTTGTAGCTCATTACATTTTGCAGTTCTTCATAGATACTGGAAATTGAGAGGAACAAGATGGGAGATGAGGACCCCATTGTTTGGTGTCAGGATTGCTGACCCTCAGTTACTTATTTACTATTAAAGGAGAACATTGGGGGGGGGCGCCTGATGCCCCAGTGCAAGAGCATTGTGCTTTCATACTGATGGCACTAGTTAGGGAGTGACCTTGTGAGCCAGCATGCAAGCAGCCAGGTGGGGTGAACACATTGCCAATGGCAGTGTGTGCCAACTACGTGTTGGGAGCTGGTACAATTTAGTGCCACAGGGGTGCCAGCTGTTGGGCTAGGGTGCTTGCTGCCCCAACAGGAGCATGCTGTGTGCGCAGAGGGCATTCCACCCACCCAGATGCTGCACATGTCACCCAGGGACGGGGAACAAAAGACCGGAGGAAAAACCTGGCAGCAGCCAGGTGAAGGTCTGGCCAGCACCACTGACCATGGCCCCCACCTCCACCTGATCTTGATCCAAGGAGGGACTTCTGGAGGGGTTCTGTGATACAGACCCAAAGGTCCCACCATGGGAGAAAGCCATTGGGGATGGAGGACAGAGTAAGCACCTGGAGACAGTGGGTGACGGGACTGGGGGAGGGGACTACATGGGGGCTGATCAAAGAGGAGCATAAATTGTTGAATTAAAAAAAACGGGGACATTGGTAGTGCTACCACTCACAACATCAGCAACCCAAGTTTAGCAATGAGGCAGGAACTGTGAGCAGCGCATCCTGGATACTGCACCAGTGCAGATAGAGGGAGCTGGCCCGACTGACTGCAAAACAAATAAACACACCCAAGGAAGAAATAACTCAAATGCTAAATAGCAAATACAATTTATTCCACAACCAGGAGGACTACTAAGCGCCGGCACTTAGAACAAAATCTGGCCTTTGTCACGAGGTGTGTCCTTACCTGATAATACAGGTCTTGTATACTACACCTTGTTAAAGGTACAGTGCTCCGATAACAATGAATAAACTTGTACAGTATAATACATTTTTATATATAGATAATACAAAATATAGTTAGTTATGTGTCAAAACACCCCAGTTCTATAAAATGCGAAAATACATAGATTTGAAAAAGTGAAGGGGAGAGCAGAAATAGTATTGTCAAGGTAAGGGAGAGTGTAAAAAGTGAGAGCTAGCAAAATCAGAATAAATTATGGACTTACTGGATTCAGGTTTAGACATGAGCCTCAATCATCAGGGGCAGGCTGGGGGAGTAGGAGGATCATGCATCCCATGGGATACTCTCCTTCTCAAGGGTGGATGGGATGCAGACTCCTCTGTGAAACCGTAACCGGGGTGTTCACAGGTGGCAGCAGCACAGCTGGCACAATGGAGAGAGGGTGGATGCCAGACATGTCCGAGCAGGAACACACTTTATCTGTATGCATGCTTATTGATGCCTTGTGCACGTATGTCCTCAGGGAGGGGGAGACAGAAGGAAAAGCCCCGGTGATGCATAGCATGACACTGGCACCCTTGAGGCCCTGCCCACTTCACTGGCTGCTCTTCTCCCACACATTAGAATGATTGGATAGGGGCAAGACCTGCTGATTTATGGTGTTTGAGGTAATGAAATTCCATTTTTAAGATTTAAAATTCTAGGATTGTACCGGTAATTGCAAATCTAATTTATGGATTTTACTGTGATTCTATTGTCAAACCTTTAGTATATGTACCAGTATATAAATTATTCAGAATAAAAAGACTAAGTATACAGCAAATTAGATAAAACAAAATGAAAAATAGTACAGGAAGAAGTTATAGAAGTTCTGTAGAGTCACTGATCTGGTAAAAAAAAAAAGCCAAATTCTGTGAAATACTTTGTTTTTCCCATTGTGTAGAAGGTCCAAATTACAGACCTTTACCAGGTTTTAAGGTAAAAAATGAAAATCAGTGACCTTAGAGAGGGGTTCTACTGACCTTGGGGGGGGGGGTTCAACTGGCCATCTCACAAATGAAGGCCATTCCATCTGCAGGAAATGCACTGGGAACCCCTTGGAGAAGTGGCAAGTTCAATAGGAGAGAAGCATAGGGTGGTGGGGGGTGCACACGTAGGGGTTAGCCACACTGGTTATGGGGGAGTGAAGAATATATAAACGTGGGGAATAATTGTAAACAGTTACCCTCACAGTTTAAATACCAATGAAAAGCATTTTCAAATGAGGTGTTGGGCTTTCTTGTAGCTTACAGTGGTCAAGCCTGCCCTATATTGATACAATGTTTCCACCATTTTATGGAGCTTAATGATGTCATGTAGGGGGAAGCGGGTCATAACTACATTGTAGTTCAGCACAGTTTCATTATGTGTGACATCACTAGGTTCCAGAAAATGGTGGCAGGGCACCCCCCCAGCCCTGTCATTGACCTTCTCACAGATTTACCGGTTATTTGCCACTTGCACAAAACCCATTGGTTGGGTGGCCAGTTGTGTCAGTCATGAGAGAGCCTGTGGTGGGGGGGTGCTAGGACCAGCCTGGAATCTTTTTCCTCTGGTATTCTCCCATGGACTGGAGTGTTTTGATGTTTGCACTAGCACATTGTGCTCTAGCCTCACCCCTTGCTTTCATGCACTTCTGCTGCACTGCCGCCTGATCTCTGTCAGGTGGTGGTCCCTGCCATGGGAACTAGTTACCCCCCCTTCATTAAGGAAGGAGAATGCCATCTAGTGTTCAATCCTCTCTCACCCTGCCAGCCCACCGAGTGACCCTTGTCAGTTTCTGAACCTGGGTCACCGGCATGGGGGGCAGCCGTGCCTCCACTGGACTGAGTCATTAATATTTCTTAACTGCTGCCAGCTATTAGTAAGCCCAATACCTCTTTAAAAAGATAGCTGCATGGGATTTCAAAATGTGAGGGCAGCTGTTCATAAATGTTTCATAATAACTGGGTCACATTTTTTCCCATCGGAAAAGGCGTGAGTAATTCGCCATTATAAAAGAGTGTTTATAATGGAAACATGTACCACTTTCCAATGAGAGAAAAACATGAGCCCAACAGCAGCTCACTCTACACTGTCGCACCACCACAGCTCACTGCTGTTCCTCCCTCTTGGCCAGTAGTGCCAACCAGTGCTGGAATAAATTTTTTTTTATTTATTTATAAAACTCCTCTAGCAGTCTGCACCTGCCCCTGTGGTGCTGACGCCAACTCACTGCCCCAACCCGGGGTGAAGAACTGGAGGGTGTGGATGAGTAGGGGATCCTGAGGTGGAGGGCAGGCAGGGTCCAAATAAGGGACCTTCTCACTCCATTCCTGATGCTCTCTCTCTAACCACATCAGCCGCTCTGGTGACTCCTGATCTCTGGCTCCCTCTCAGCCATTCTCACTACCACAGCTCTGCACAGTGCTGCTGATGAGGGACCAGAATTAAACTTTTAATAAAAAAGGGGGGCTATACAGAGCCCTTGCCGCAGCTGCTGATCCTCTCCCTCACCAACTGCCCACAAAACCCTTTTTTTTGCCTCACTTTGTAAAGGATAGATTGGCAGTAATTTTATATAATTGCTCAGGTGAAAAAACATGACCCCAGCAATTATATAAAATAAAACATGGGGTAGTTTACGTACCATCCAACACCTCGGGTTATGGGCAGCACAATGCCGAGTGTTGGCATTGTGCCATCACTGTACTGAATGCTGGCAGATTTACTGTTGACAAAACATGGTGTTTCCATATAAACTTTTCATTATACACACCATCTCATGTATCATTCTATATATTAAATGTAAAATAAATGTTGTTCATATATGAGTGACAGTGATGAAGGGAACATCAATGTACTGATGAGGAAGCATACTCTGAATTGGGGGGAGGGGGTGCCCTACCAATTCAGCACTTCCTACAGCTGGATGTGAGGTACCACTGGATGATGTGGGTGACTGCAAGTTATCCAGCCGCCCCTAGTCTTGTACATCCAGTGGAAGCAGAGGCTGAGCATGTTATAGGAGGAATGTGAGCCTTACAAGGGGAAGAAAACATGGTGGCTGTGTGGCATGGTAATGGCTACTGCACTGCCCATGGACCAGCGGGTCACAGTGATGTGCTGACTAACTACACTCACAAGTGCGATCCAGGGAGGAGGTTGAAATGAGGCCTCAATATGAAGGTAAAATCTGTGTGGACAAAGTGTTGTGGCACCAGAAAGTTGATGGTGCAGTTGGTGGTGTCAGCTTGATATGTGGGCAGCAAATTTCCTGGAGGTATGCACCTCCCCCCCAGAATGTAGATGAAGTGGGGAAGGAACCTTGTTTATAGGGACATTGTCAACCCCTTAGGACTCCAAGTGTTCCTAGTTTAAAAAACACATTTTATGACTTGTCACATTCTGTACAGACTGCTGGTATATCCGGTAGTTTGATTCTGATTTTTTTTTCTTTTTAAAAGTGAAAAGCTGATTGCCCACATAATGTTTCCACTCTGACTGTTTTGGCGATATCATAACAGTCACTGGAGACCATGTTGGAAGACCACCCAAAAAGACAAAGGTGAACAAAGTCTAGATATTATTACCTGTACTCAATAGGTTTTTTGAAACAGAAACTGACAATAGGTCCAACCTACTGATCAGGAATAAACTGGAGGGGGCTCTCATAGGCTCTGTAGAGGTGGTTGTTAAATTTGCACCCCTCCTACATTAAAATAAATGAGAAAGGAGAAGCAGCGATCCAGTTGTTAAGTCCTCAGAGCCTGTTGTTAAACATTTGGCAGCACATCATTGCCGGTACTGATTTGTCTGAAAGAGTTTACATAAAGGATTCATAAAATAAACTGGAAATTATGCAGAGGGTATAACTGTTGGCCATTAACAAGGAATATGGGGACAGCTTGAACACAGAGTCCCTTTAACAGTGATTTCAACACCATAACCTTCTCCTGATTGTGTGCTGCCAATTCTAATCTCCGTGCTGCTCACTAAAGGCAAATGGAACAGACTTGTTGAATGAAAGCTTTTCAGGGGTCTGCAACAACTCTAATAGAATCTGGTGGTGGAGTAAGTACATTCTGAAAGCACAGGATTAATCAGAATGTAGAACAATCAATTTGTTCCTGAAACTGATTTTTTCCCTGAGAGTTTTCCTTTCACATGCAGTGGAGGGCAACCAACATAATCTTTTACCAATGCCAAATATTCACTGCTTGCATTGCTGTTGTACTGAGTCTTGCTTGTACACATTGTTACAGTATTTTGACCCAGGATAGACCAGATGAGATGTAATATTTAGTTTTCAGTGGGCTACCGCATTTTGACCTCAAATTTCCAACAGTCTTTTTATGACCTGCATTATGATTAAGACAGATGGAATTTTTTAAATCCCATTCGAAAGGTGATTTCGTAGTGTGACTGTGAAAACAAGTTCCAGAGGGGATTTGAAAAATGACAACTGCCATGTTCAGGAGGTGGAGTAAGGGATATGTTGGGCCAAAATCTGCAAAAAATAAAGATATAAGTAAACATTGGAAAAATCCAATGTATCTTCATAACTTATTTTTTTTTCACATTTTGACCCAAAATTGTCAACATAGTTTTTTTATGACCAGTCCTGAACATGACAGGTGTCATTTATAAAATAGTAGCCAAGACATTATTTTGCGTCACAAGTGTGGAAAAACATTTTGGCCAGGACTTGAAAAATGACATGTCATATTCATAAGGTGGCGTGAAAAATGGCTATGTTGAAAATTTGGGTCAAAATATTGAAAATTATCAAAGTTACGAGCGTCATTGAAAAATGTCAGTATACGTTCATAACTTTGTTTTTTTCTTAAATATTTTTACCCCAGATGTTCCACATAGGCTTCTTGTAATCTCTACCTCATGATGAAGGGCAGAGAATATTTTCAAATCCTTCCTGAAAAGTGATTTTGCACAACAAATGTGAACACACATTTTTGCCAGGATTTTAAAAATGACAGCAACCACATTTATGAAGTGGTGTGAAAACATGGCTATGCTGACATTTTGGGGGTCAAAATATTGAAAATTACCAAAGTTATGCGCACATGTTGAAATTTTTCAGCATACGCTCATGACTTTAATGTCCTGTAAGCTTATAACTTTGTTGATTTCTTTTTATGTTTTCAACATAGCCTCCTTATGACCCCACCTCATGAACAAGGCTAGAGAAAATTTTCAAATACTGCCCAAAATATGATTTCATGCAGCAACTTCAAAATCACCTTTTGGCATGGATTTCCATAATTTCACCACCCTTGTTTATGAGGTGGGGTGTGGGATCCCAAAAAGGTCATACTGGATATTTGAGGAAAAAACATAAAAAATTACCAAGTTATGAGGAGAAGTTCAAAACCCATTGAAATACACTGAACTGCATTCCTGATTTCCTCAGTTCCCAGTCCAGCATTGAAGAGTGATGACATCTCTCCAGTCCAGAGAGGAGTATGACTTTGGACCCCAGGTAGGTAAGCAAAGGGTGGGATGGGGTGGTGGGTGCTGAGTGGGAAGGTCGGGTGAGGGGAGGGTAATGGCAGGGGTGGCACAGCAACAGACATCGATGGGCAGTTTTCTTTTTTACAGAGTGTATAGAAAAAGATGGCAAGGGATGATTTTCATTATTTCAGGTATCAACACTGGGGAATGGGCATCCCAGTGTCGGTTTAACCTCTAGGGGCTTGGGAAGATATGGGGAGGTGGAAGGGATACTTGGCAGAAGGTGGGACTACAGGAAGAAAAAGAAAGACTATGAGGGACAGTTTTCTTTATTTCAGGTACCCACGCTGGAGACTGGGCACCCCAGTGTCAGTATTATGTTTGGCAGGGGGCCTCCATTCTTACAAAGTGAAAACCAGCAGGATGGGAGTACTAGCCAGCACTGGGGAGTGGGTACCCCCATGTCAGAAAGTTAAGAAGGAAGGAGGAAGCAATGGGAGGTGGGAGGGATACTTGGCGGGGGAGGGATTTTTTTTCATGGTGGGAACACAGCAGGCTTATCATGATGCTGATCAGCTCTGCTTGTTGGGCGGCATTATGCAGCTCAAAGGAAAAAGTCCCCCTATGATTCAGGCTGTTCTTTTCTTTGAACTACACAAAGTTTCCACCCAGCAAGACCAGAAATGTATCATGATCAGCCTGTCTAATGATTGGTCTAACACTGTTTAGCCCCTTACAGAGTCTGTCCTGTATTGGACTGACAGTGACACACCTCTCAAAATCCACTATCATACCAATATGTTTGCTTTCCACAAGTGCAGGGGCGAATGTGAAAATAACATGACTAGATTACTGTGGGCTCATATGTAAATATTGTACTAAATATTAGCCCCAGAAATCTCTGAGCACTTACCGGATGAAGAGCACAACATTTATACTCAATTTGTTATGAGCCTTTTTGAAGTGAAATAAACCTCAAAAATCCCTCTGAAAACATTTCAGAAAACAAATATTTGAACCTTTGCTTAAAAATGGCTCTTTCACACTCAATCTCTACATTGTGCAATGTATGTCATTTAAATGATATTCCACAGAGACGTTTCCAGGGTGAGCTGAAAACTGCTCTGCTTTTATTCTTATCTCAAATTGCTTCTGTCTATTCCATTCCAATATACAAAGTAAACAGAGTTAATTAGTTTAATCAAGGAACTGTGATTGAATGAAATGGAAAACAGGCCATACATTTGATACCAACTTCTGTCATCTTTGAAGAAAAAACATGAACACTGCCTGATAACATAAAAACTAGAAAGGGCATCTTATCAAACTGCTAGAAATAATACTGTGTGCTGGGAATAATTTTTTGTTCATCTGATTATACAGTACCACAACTCAAGAACACTGAGGCTTTTATTTTCTCATTTTTGCTGAGCCTTATCTACTCTCTGGGAAACAGTCATTCACTTTGGACAAAGAGAGGTTATCCAATTTCAGTAAGAACAAACAAAAACATTGTTACCCTTGAAATATTGTCACCAAGTTCACAAGATAAATTCCCAGACAGAGACACAGAAGATGAGGCTAGATTTCTATAGCACCACTATTTGCCTTCTACATGTTTCCCCTCTGCTAGAAATCAGAATAGCCCGTGCTGGGTTCCTTAGTTTCCAGCCTTCTGGGGTTGATTTCATTAGTTTGCATAGGGCAGCTGCTCTGCCAAGGTGAGATAAGCTATTAGAATGATAGCTCTGTGTTAAAGAAAAGCGAATACTCAGCTATCGTCTCGACTATCCATCTACCTGTCTATGAAGGCAGTTGGAGATGAGTAGGCAGAAGATCCACTGTCGGTATTATAGCAGTAACTAAAATAATTTGCTAATGAGCCTTAATAGGCACGTTACATATGTGGCTCTATTACGCTAATGAGATGCTTAATAGGGCCTGCCATGTTCCAGGGGTTTGCTTTATCACTTACTTGTAACTATAGGCTAAGTTTACATGTAGGCCAATATCTTCAGTTGGACATTTAAAACAGTTTTCTTTCTGTCCTAGGAGTGTCTCATAATTTTGTTGTAGTTTTCAAGAGATAATGGCTCGAACATCAAAGGCTGATGTGTCTCTAACATGCGTAGCAACATGCTAACTGGTCTGTGCAAGTTTGCTGTGGTGCACAGTGCTCAAGGGACAAGACAATCATGCCAAATATACCGCTGTGCCAATGCAAATGAGGGACTCCTCTTATATTGAGAGGGTAATGGTATATTCAGCAGGTTTGGGAAGCAGCACAAGTTGGTCATGGCAGTGCTATTTACTGGTTCCAAAACCATGTCCTTCACAGCACACACTGTGATGTTCAATCACCGAACCCCCCCCCCACCCCAGGTTCAAAACTGGCTGGTAGACTGACAGCAAGAGCTGTCATTCCTTGGTAGTCCAGTGGCCCCCCTCATGCCCATCCTCACACATAAGTACACAATCCCAGTGTCCCTGGTAGTTCCACATTCTTCTCCTCCCAATGCCCATTCATACACATCAATACAGGTAGTCTAGTGGTTCTCCCTCCACAATGCTTATCCGTACACATAAGTACCCAGTCCCAATGTCCCTGGTAGTCTAGTGGACCCCTCACCACTCAGGCACTGATATAACCTGCATACCCCCTTCCTGTCTGACCAACCCACTCAGCACCCACCACCCACAGCCTCAGTCCACACCTAACTTACCTGCTTAATGTGAAATCCACATCTGTCCTCATGGAAGCGATGGAAGCCAGCACAGATTCTCCACTCACTACCTTGGCCAGCTGCTGTCTGCATAACAGGGAGTGAGTGCACATGTACAATAGAAATATGCTTTTACTGGCATGAACACCTGCTCCCTGTCATGGGAAGAGGAGATGCTAGACTACCAGGGACATTGGGATTGGGTTCTTATATGTATGGATGGGCATCAGGGAGAGGGGGAACCATTGGACTGACTGGGACTTTGGGACTGGGTATTAATGCATATGGATGGGCATTGGGGAGGGTGAACCACTGGACTACCAGGGACATTAGGATCAGGTACTTATGTGTAAAGCTGGGTTTGATTGGACTACTGGACTACTAAGGACATTGGGATAGAAACACAGAACTAAATACAGTTACAGCAGAAAAAGACAGAAGATCCATCTAGTCTGACCAAAGTTCCCTGTCTGCCCCAGGACCTATTGTCCATATGAGTCTTAATCCTTTCCGCTCCACCACCCTGCTCCCCTTCCTACTACTGCCAATCTGAGCAACCACCAAACTTTTCACTCTGTTCCAGTCATGCTTGAAATCATTAATGGTCTTAGCATCTTCTATCAGGTATTTATGTGTATGGCTGGGTTTGAGGGGAACCACTGGACTACCAGAAACATTGGGATCAGGTATTTATGTGTACAGATGTGCATCAGGAAGGAAGGGGGCCACCAGACTACTAGGGATGGTAATATCCAATATTAATGTACTGTATATAGATGGGCATCTGAGAGGGAGTTAGGACCACTAGACTGCCAGGGAATGACAGTTCATGTTGTCTTTCAGCTACTCAGGGATTGGATGGAGGGGTGGACAAGGCTCTGCATAATCCCTCCATCCATTCGAACATGACAGCATTATGCAGATCTGCTAATGATCACATAATGACATGCAAATGGCTCTTCAGTGGTTTGTATGCCATACGAGGTCATTAGCAATCAGGGCGCTGAATATGGCTTCCAGGAGAAAAGGCACTATCCCATTTGGGATGCGCTGTGTCCATTTGTTCCTAGGAGTTAATTTGGAGCAGGGGCTGTGTTACTGTTGCACATAATCCCTTTTCATGGCACTAACATTCCCCCATATTCGCACAGGCAGTGTGCACTGGACAGGCATGCTGTCTGCATGAACATGGCACTCTGACCAGTGGAATGCTATCTCATGCACAACCCGGGAAAAAATTCTGCTTTCCAAGGGAATCACAGGGAACCTTATGTAGTATAGTGGGTGGAGAATCCCTATAAATTGTTTATCTATCTATCTATCTATCTATCTATCTATCTATCTATCTATCTATCTATCTATCTATCTATCGATCTATCGATCTATCGATCTACTGTATTTATCTATCTATCTACCTATCTATCTATCTATCTATCTATCTATCTCTCTCTCTCTCTCTCTCTCTGCCTATCTGTCTGTCTATTTATCTATTAGTGCTGCGAAGAATTCAAATTTCCTCAAAACAAAATGTTTGAAATGCCAACAAAATTCTGCCAAATTTCACCAGAAACAGAATGGCAGAATTCCACAGCAGAATAATGCAGAATGTTTTTTCCACAACATTTCTACGGAATTTTATTCCATGGATCTCAATATTTCCCACAGAAATGGTTGTAGAATGGTTTTCTGTGGAAAAAATACTGTTCCACGGATCTCTATATTTTCTGCAGAAATTTATTCCGTTGATCGCAGCAGATGGAATTCTGCAGAAGAACCAGCAAAATTATGATGGAAATTCCACTGGCAGAATGGTGATTCCATGTTACATTCACTGGCATAATTCTGCATTCTGCACAACACTGTCTCTATCTATAGTCTGTCTCCCTGTCTATCTATCTATCTATCTTGTAACCGGATAGGTGAACTGGGCCAAAAGTTAGCTCACTTTCAGCTACAACCTGAGTGGTAAGGCAGGGCATAGTTACAGACAATTCAAAGGTGTGAACTACAAAAGGGCACAATAGCTACAAAGAGTGTAGTGTACAGATTCAGTTCAGAAAGGTATACAATGCAAGATCACAAGTGCTGAGTATGGTCAAAGACCCAATATGAGCAGCATTAACCTACATATAGACATACGCTGCATATTATACACAGTGGTCCATAAATAAATTATTACTAATTATAGGATGCAATATGTTTGGGAGTTAAGGGATGGCATGATGACAACAGCGTTCACTTCAAGTAGTTGCAAAGCAGCAACACACAGACTGAGATGTTAAACAATTCCATAGACCACTTTTAAAAGTCAGAAGGCTGGAAGCGCATGTCAGTTCACAGGAAAGGATATTCAATAGCTTGGGGCAGGCACTAAGAAGACTTTCTGACCCATGGTGCTGGGTATCTGGGTTTCACAGAGCAGGAGTTGTGAGGAAGCTCTGAGGCCTGTTCTGTTTCTCTTCACCTCAAGCATCCCTGGTAAGGGATGGTGCTGAGTATCTCCTAAAAGTTTAAGTGTGAAAGGGCCATGAGAATAGATTCAGTGGGCTTGGGGTGTCATCCACCCATGGTCTACATATAGCTTACAGTGGTGGGTGCAATAATTAGTAGCCAGTGTGACTTCACAGTTGTTGCACTCTCTGTCAAGTTTCTTAAGCTTGGCAGTGGTGGTTCTGCAAAAGAACAGCAAACCATAGTGCAAATTCTCTCAGTGGTTGACCTAAATCGCATGTCATATATATATATATATATATATATATATAAGTATATATATGTACTCATATACGCACAGCGCTGTATTTTATGAGACAAGATGTTTATTACCAAGCCATTTCATACATGCAATAACACTCTCCAGGGTGCTGCATTTGGGAGCTCTGCTGTGTGCTGGAAACACACAGCCTGCGGCCACATACCTTAGCACAAACAGGAGGAGTGCCTACACCTCCCAATAAATGCACACCCTGTTGTGTGTTACTGTCACACATCACTGTTTATATAACAGTGAGATGATAAAAGTGACGTCTGGGCTGATGACAACACTAATAGCAAAACACTGAAGATACCTTGCAGTAAGTTTTGCCAGAATGGATACCTTGAAAATTAGTACCATCTCAGTGGAATACTGATCCAATCAAAGAGCAGCTTTCACAATTCTGATGGTATCACAGTTGTCTAGTGCACTACTGAATCAAGCAATGGAAATCAAACTGGAACAGTTAAATCTGCACGCAAACAGCAGATTTAAAAAATAGAACTAGTACATGGATGTTGTATAAATTGATTAGGCAATGGTCTGACTGGCAGTATGCAGTGTATTATCACTTGAGAGTGGGCTGGACTTTAATAATTCACGTGTGGCTCCACCCCTCTTGAGTTATAGTCCTGCCCCCTCACACTTTAAGATAAATTGCATATTTTAATTCAGGTGATTATACATCCCCTAAATACAGTATATTTAAAAAAATGGGTCAAGATGACTGTCACAAATACATCCCTGTGATTGGACAAACTGAGTCACATTTCTTGCCTATATGTGCTCATGAATGCATGGTGCTGCATATTAACATACTAACATACTACTAACATACTAAAATGCCAGCAGAATAGGCCTAACGGTCTTTCATGTCTGCTCGTTTGGTTAGCCCCCACCCTGGGAGTCGACCTTGCTGCCCCCCCTCACCTTCTCTGGCTTCTCCCTTCCCAGTTCCGGATATTCTCGCTGCATTGGATTTTGCTTCCAGAACCCTTCCCCTGTACCTATCCCACCCCCTCTTGAACCCTTCCACCATCTCTGCCTCCACCAGCCCCCTGGGCAGCACATTCCATGGCTCCACCACCCTCTCAGTGAAGTAGCACCTCCTCTTTTCTCCCCTGAATCTTCCCCCTCCAGCTTACACCCATACCCTCTAGTTGCCCCCTCCTCCTTCTTTCTTATTCTAAATGTTTAATACCAAAACATTTTATAAAGGGAACGCATTTATTGGTAGATATAGGCACTCCTCCAGTGAGCACTGAGAAGCACTCAGACTGCAGCCTCGTGGCTCAGCACTCACTGGAGGAGGGCTTTAAGATCCCAATGAATGCACACCCTGTCATGTGATACTGCCTACAGATCTAAGCTCAGGAAGGATTTAAATTTTTTATGACTTCTTCATAAAGCTGTCATGAGGAATATACCCAGTGGCCTTTTTTTAGCTAACTAAACAGGAAAACTGATGACTTGGGAATTTTCCTCAAATGCATACGTCACCATCAGCTATCCCCTGGCAGATATTGAAATAGTGAGGGTGGGCCAAGCATTCTGGAAACTGTGAGGATGTTTTTCACAGGGTATGTTTCACTGACATTTCTTTTTTTCAAACAGGAGAAATCAGTGAGTCATAAACGTGCATATATCATGATGGCTAAATGGTTTTTGGGAGACAGTGAGGTTGTTAGTATTCATTCAAAGGCAAGGCACTGTGATACAAGACAAAATTTATTGTAATTAGAGAGCAATTAAAATGATAGTCAAAGACAGCAGTATTTGACAAATGGTTCATAGTCCTTTACTCCATTTCTGTGGGCTTCCCAAGCTGCTCTTGTGGCCTTGGCTCTCTCCGAGCAGGCCACAGCTAACAGACCACCCGACTGACCCCCGGACAGATTCAGACAGCCCATCTGTGGGCTTCCCTAGCTGCTCCTGTGGCCTTGGCTCTCCCAGCAGGCCACAGCTAACAGACCACCCGACTGACCCCAGGACAGATTCAGACAGCCCATCTGTGGGCTTCCCAAGCTGCTCCTGTGGCCTTGGCTCTCTCCGAGCAGGCCACAGCTAACAGATCACCCGACTGACCCCCGGACAGATTCAGACAGCCCATCTGTGGGCTTCCCAAGCTGCTCCTGTGGCCTTAGCTCTTCCCGAGCAGGCCACAGCTAACAGACCACCCGACTGACCCCCGGACAGATTCAGACAGCCCATCTGTGGGCTTCCCAAGCTGCTCCTGTAGCCTTAGCTCTCTCTGAGCAGGCCACAGCTAACAGACCACCCGACTGACCCCTGGACAGATTCAGACAGCCCATCTGTGGGCTTCCCAAGCTGCTCCTGTGGCCTTGGCTCTCTCTGAGCAGGCCACAGCTAACAGACCACCCGATTGACCCCCGGACAGATTCAGGTATGCACCGGACCTCCGAAACACGTGGTTTTGAATGCCACTGTTTTGACTGGATGCCAGTGGAAGAACCAGGCACTGACTGGCAGCTGTACTCCTGGCTGATTTTCCAACGCCTGGTGCTTCCTGGTCTCAGGAAATCTCTTTCTGTGCTTTGTTCTGGACTGAATTTTTGTTAATGTAATCTACATATGTTATGCATCAATTGGTCTTACTTTACCTGCCAGCTTAGCTAGTCTATTACAAGCCACTAGTCTAGCCTCTCAGTGTTACTTTAGTGCTGGACAAACTGTATTGTATAGTAGCCGATGTTTGACTGCTTGACCTAGCTACTGAGAAAGACTGCTGCAGTTTTCCATTTCTGCCCACTGACGCAACTCTGCCCCTTCCCACACTGGTCACTCTGCCAGTTATTAATTTCTGCCCCACTTGTAATGCTGTCTCTAAACACCTTACTTTCTTCTCTGCCTTACCTACAAACCCTTTCCTTACACCCCCTGCTGCTGCTGTTCTCCTCAGACATCCGGTGCCAAAGCACAGATGACCCCCCTCCATTAACTCCTCTTCTAGCTCCAAATAATTGCCCTGCATTTACCACCTCTTTACCTCATGCTTTGTCTTTCCTCATTGCCTGCCCCCCACTGAGCTTGCTATTGTACTCTAGCTGTATTTAATCCTCTGTGTTTCCCTCCTTGTTCCACAGACAGCCCATCTGTGGCTTCCTGGCTGCTCCTGTGGCCTTGGCTCTCTCCAGCAGCCACAGCTAACAGACCACCACCGACCCCGGACAGATTCAGGTACGCGACCGACCTCCCAAACTCGTGGTTTTGAATGCCACTGTTTTGACTGGATGCCCAGTGGAGGAACCAGGCACTGACTGGCAGCTGTACTCCTTGGCTGATTTTCCAGCGCTGGTGCTTCTGGTCTCAGGGAAATCTCTTTCTGTGCTTTGTTCTGGACTGAATTTTTCGCCCACCCCTCCCCTTCTCCTCACAGTATTAAATAGACCCTTACTCCACCCCTTCCTCAGCCTAGCAGCAGATTGGTCACTCCACTGCTGCACATTTTCATGCTATTTTCCTCCCTGTCTTCAATACCTGACTTGACCCACTTTCTTACCGCCCCTTTTTAAAGCAGTCCCACCCACAGGATCCCACATTTCCTCTCAACCTTTTCTCCAGCCACTCCATCTAACTCCTCTCAATTACTGCTCTACCTGCCCTATTGTTAGGGACCTCACCCTAATTCGACTATATACCCTTTCAACTATAAACCAGCTTGCAGTTAAGCAGGCCAGCAACACCAAACAAACTACCTTGGGGTGCAACCACCTACTACTACTCGTCACTACCTCTTTTGGCATTGCTGGTACCATACACATCCTTTTGTTCTGCAAATTTTGGACTCCCGCTGTTCTGTCTAACCCTTTATGTGAATCCACTTTATTAACCCTCACTCTCCTTCTCTCCCTCAGCCGAGAAACTGTCTCCCAGGCTCCCAGCTCCTAAGCAGCGGGATTCCCGGCTACCAGGCGGTCGGCACCCCTCTAGCCGATGCTCGAGACTGCAGACATGGACCCAAGGCCCTACAAGGTACGGCAACTGCCGCAACTTTTTCGACCGCCCTCCCCACCTCCGCTGATTATTAAATACAGTAGCTCCTGCCAAAATATTAGTCCACGCCTCGGCGCAGTGCCCCACCAATAGAGACTTAGCTCGTGATCCCCTCTCTCTATCCAGCCTCACGGGATCCAACTCTCAGGCCCGCCTTACTAAAACGCATAGGCTCTCCTTGGCTGTGCCTTCACCACTAAATATCTTTAATACTATCAAATTTGGTCGACCTGGATCGGAAAGCTACTGATAAGCTGCATTAATCCAGCAACCCCACTGGCCCCTGGGCTAATTGAGTGGCTCCTTTTGAGGTACCATCATGTCGGACCCTATATGGCTCCTTTTACTGCCCCTTCTTCTGTTGATACCAGCTGCCCAGCATTGGACACCTGAACTACCATCATGTTTGGTCTACAATGGCACCTTGTGCTGTATACCACATGGCAACTTATCCTTTAATTGCCTCCGTGATTCCAAGTACCAGTACCTCGAACCCTGCTCTTGGACCACACATACCAGTAGTACTTATAACACTCCCCCACCACAAGGCCCACCTCCCACCATGCAGACTTCTATCTCCTCCCCGCCTATTGTGGTAGGGGTACTAGCTCTTGCTACAACAGATCAGTTCTTCTATGGTGGCTACTTTCCAGTCCCTAAAAACATCAGATCTACTAGATGGGAGAAAGGCAGGAATTACAAGCTTATAATTAGTGCTCTTAGAAAAATCCTACTTATCCTCCTGCTTTGTTCAGGCAACGTAGAACTCAACCCTGGCCCCCCAGAAGCTATTGCTTTGTCAGCAGAACTAGCAAACTTAAAAGGAATAAGCTTCTTGCATATTAACGTATGTAGCCTCCTTAAAAAGATAACCTTAATACAAACCTGGGTAAATCATACCTCTCCTGACATACTTGTGATTTCCGAAACTTGACTTAGACCCAGCACCACTGATAGAGAAGCAAACATACCCAACTATGCCTTGTTCAGAGCTGATAGGCATGCCAGAGGAGGAGGGGTAATACTACGCTTAAGACAAATTTTCTGCCTCCTGCTTATCCTTGGCATCTGTAGCCAGCAGATTGAAGATGCCTAATTCTCAAAGTGGAAATTACACAGACTACTGCACTCCTGCGTAATAGGATGCTACAGACCACCTGCTGGCCTACACAGCTTGTGTCATATCTATGGACAAGCTGGGATAGGCTGCCAGAAACTATTATTTTTTAGGAGACCTCAACTTTGACTGGTTTCTAACATAGCTGCCCCTTGCATCCTTCTGTGATGAACATGGGCTGACGAACTTATTACTGAACCAACACGACCAAACGTGAAGAACCCCAGTAAAAGTACACTTTTGATGTGCTAATGGTGAGCAAACTCATCTCTTCTCCCACGCTGATGTCTTCTTCTCAGATGCCAGTGACCATTGTTTTATTGCGGAGTAAGATCCACCAACAACCCAGCACCCATCAGCAAGTTCTCTATGAAGAGATCCACGCAACTTCAATGAACATGCCTACCTAAACGAGCTTAAGTACTCCCTGAGTGGCAAGATTTCTGCCTGGCCAAACGACACGCTAGCTACAATATCTTCCACAACATTCTATCAAGGGCCCTTAATAAGTATGCTCCCTTATTAAAGTTCTAACTAGGACCAAAACCTGTAAATGGTTCACCCCTCAGATCAAGTCCTTGCTTCTAGAAAGAGATAAGCTCTGGAAAAAGCACTAGACTGAACACTGCAGAGGATTGGAACCAGTTCAGGAGACTACTAAATTTATGTACCAAAACAATCAGAGAATCGAAGGCCACCTTCTTCAATCAAACTGAACTCATCACAAAAGAGCCCATCAAGCTCTTGGAACACAATCAGTGATCCTGCTAGGCCACTCCCAGGAAATTCACTCCGACCAAGATTACCTCTGGCAACTTGACTATAACCGAAAAGATGGATATACTTTGACGCACTAATAACCACTTTACACTGCAGGCATGGCATTTGATAATCCCTCTGCAAACATACTGCCCCAGACTGCCAGCCAACTGCCTGAAACTCCGAGTAGCTTCACGCTTTCTCACTTCAACTCCGCTACACTGAAAGAGGTAGAGGACCTCTTGCTTCAGTCGGATACTAGAAAAGTGCTGGGGCCGACTCCCTTGACCCTTACTTCCTAAAAATTGCCTACCACGACTAGCAATACCCGTCACCCACCTTTTAACTTATCCCTGTCTCAGGGCACCTTACCACCTATATGGAAGACAGCACATGTCATACCACTGTTCAAATCAGGTGACCGTGGCGATCTCAATAACTACAGGCCAATTTCCTCCTTCCGTCCTGTCCAAGCTCCTAGAGAAAATTGTAAATGCACAGCTGAGGACTCACCTTGAGTCTAGGGAACTGCAATCCTATGCAGTCCGGATTCAGAGCTAAACATAGCACTATCTCAGCCCTTGCCAAGTTAATAACGACTGGCAGCTAATCTTGAGAGCAAAAACTTTATTTGTGCTGTTTCCTTGATCTAAGAAGGCTTTCGACACCGTCCGACCATAGTCTGCTCCTCTCCGCCCTTCAAACCATAGGTGTGGACCCCTCCTCTGCACGTTGGTTCACTGACTATCTTACAGGGCGCCTTCAACAAGTTAAAGTCAAGGAGGCCTGTCCCCTAAAAATGCAAAGAGGGGTACCTCAAGGTTCTATATTAGGGCCCTTACTTTTGTGTAATCTACATTAATAACATCGACTACTGTATAAAAGAAGCCAACATCCATCTGTTTGCAGATGATACAGTTCTCACGTGAGTCGCCCAACACCTGAAGCTGCCTGCAATGACCTTCAGTCAGAATTCAACCTTTGCAAAGCCAACTCCTCCAAAAAGCTACTCCTTAATGCCAAAAACTAAGCGATGGTCCTCTCCTTTATCCATACAGCTAACCCTGTGTCCAGTGGGACAGTTCCCCAAATTACCACAGTTCTAGGTGAAAAACTAGAATTTGTTACAAAATTCAAGTATCTGGGAGTTTGATAGACCAAAGACTCTCCTTCATTGAACATATCGAGGACTTGCTAAACGACTTCGGCAAAGGCTTGGACTGTTTTTAGAATCAGCCAATTTCTCACCAGAGATGCCAAGAAACAACTGGTCCAATCCATTTTCCTATCATTGGTTGATTACGCTGACTTCTCTACAGCCAATGCCCCAACTCTTCCATGACTAAACTGGACACTCTACCATCGAGCACTGAGGTTTATAACGAACTCCTTGACACACATCACTGCACCCTATATACGGCAGTGGATGGACATCACTAAAGTTCAGGCACCACAGAAATGCCGCTTGTCTGACCTATAGAGCCATCTCTAATAAGCTGCCTTACTATATCTCCTGCTGTCTTCCTTAGGTATAATTGGGAAATATGCGTTGAAAGTTACTCAGCTATTACACTTAAAGTACCCAAGCAAAATCCCGCTTGGGCAGCCATAAGCTTCGTGCTACCTACCTTATGGAACGATCTACAAAACACCCTCAAATTAAGCACTCTAATCGGTATAAATGCTTTTAAGATGCTTTATTTCCATACAATCAGAGAAGTATGTAACTGCTTCACCCACTCAGACCCAGTACCGGTGTCTGCACTGGTATATAGCCACGCCTAGACCCAATTTTAAGTACTGACCCCCCAGCTTGCTCCTCACCAGCCTAATTGTTCTCTCTCTTATCCCCCTGTCTTATCAACACTAGGCCCATCCATCCCCTTATTCTTCCTTTCCCAACCTCGATAGGAGCTCACTACCCTGGGTTGTGACATCCTACCATGCCCTGTACTTTATAGCATTCAATCCGGGCTCACATACTCCTTTCTCCATCCACCTTCTCTACATCCAGCTTTACCAACTCCTTTCTGTGCACCGTGCCCTCCTAGCCTTTCTCCCTACTTCCCTCCTCTCTTCCCTACCTTCACTCTACCTGGTGTATATTTTTATTTTTATTTTTTCTTCCGTTACTTCCTCCTGCAACCTTAGATAACCTGTTTTATCTTCCATAGACACTTTATGTATGTAAATACTGTGTAATCTGTACAATATCTGTATAATGCTATGTACATATGAACTTCTTTTTCTTCCTCTCTGTAAAGAGTATTATCTGTATTGCCTTGTAAATACCTGTGTTGACCTGTATATACAATTGTTCATGCTCCACCCAGGTCCATCTTGCAAATGAGCTTCTGCTCAACGATGAACGCCTGGTTAAATAAAGACTTGATTGATTGATTGATTGATTGATTGAGAATGAACAGGCTTTCAGCCGTATCATCAAAGACATCAATGCTGGGAAACTAGGCTAACTGGTAGGATGGTAAATTCCCATCATAGGTAGGCACCATGAATAACCCATGACTGAATTATACATGTAAAGAGTTTATTTCTTATTCCTTCTTGTATGCGTGACTCAGACTATGTGGAGCTGGATAGATGTTTGAAGAACAGAAAGAGCCTATCCGTGTCCATTTGAAATGCTAACATGAGAATAATCCTAAAAGTCAACATGGCATTATTTCCTCATTTTTTTTATAGTTCATTTCCTTATATACTACAGGCATTTGCAACCCTATTATGGGAACATTTCCACATCAGTTGTTCTCATTGGCAAGTTCTGTTCAAGAATCACAGAGACACACCTGGCTCCTGTTCTTGCTCACTGACTGTACATGCTAGGGTCCCACAGGGGAAACATTGTACAAGTGTCTGTGCTATCCATTTGGACAGGAAATAACCCATGTGATCTGTTCTTCACCACCAACTTTGTTGAATATGCTGCACATCGCTGGCGAGGTTCGGCCATTGTAAGACTGTGAAGTTCCAACTTATCTGCTTTGTGACGAATAGAACAAGAAAAAAAAATCATAATAAAACAACAAAGGGCTGTGGCAAACTCACTGGGGCCACTGGTAAAAAGACCTATATATAAACAAACAAAAATCAGGTACACACAATGCTACAAAGTAGAGAGCAGCACCACTAGATACTGTACGTTTGTCTAAAAATGCCTTTATTGAGTAGCCAGTAACAATGCAATATAGCCAAATACAACAACTCAGGTGCCTCCGGGACGATGATGATGATGGTGATGACGATGATGATGAGGGGGGTCTCTACTTCATAGCATTTTGTGTGCCTAGTTTTTGTTTGTTTACTGTTGAAAAAAATCATATTTTTCTTTTTTTTGTTCACCATGAAGACTATGCAAAGTGTTGTAGACAGTCTTTGCCCATCCCTAATCACAACTTCAATTATCCTCAAGCCCCCAGACCACTCTTTAAGGCCTGCTTGTGGGCCATAATGAGTTGTATTTTTCAGTCCCCTCAGCAGTTGTCTCTGGTAGTCTAGTCACCTCACCAACCACTTCTGAAGCTGTATTTCCTCCCTGGTGTCCGTGAAACTCCCTCTCTCTCTAACCACATGTCCCTGCGTGATTTCAGATTGAATCATAGAAACATAGAAGCTAACAGCAGATAAGGGCATCCTGGCCCACCCAGTCTGCTCTATTTTCCCTACCTATAGTGACACTGAACACCCCACTTGGTCTCCAGTCTCCCCCACACCCTTACTTCTATGATATGATCTCTTTGTGTCTATCCCACACATTCTTGAATCCTGTGAATGTTTCATCCCCAACCACCTGTGGTGGTAGGCTATTCCATGGGTCTACCACCCTCTCCATGAAGAAGTTTTTCCTTCATTTTCTCTGAGCCTCTACCTTCTATCCTCATGGTGTGACCCCATGTCCTTGAGCATCTTCTGCCTTGGAAAATGGTCCCTTCTTGTACCTTGTGTGTACCTGTGGGGTATGTGAATGTTTCTGTTATATCCCCCCCTCCCTTCTTTTCTCCAGGGAGTACATATTTAATTTCTTAAGCCTTTTCCCATAGGGCTTATGATGCAGGCCATACAGCATTTTGGTTGCCCTCTTTTGTACCGCCTCCACCTTATCTATGTCCTTCCATAGACGGGGCCTCCAGAACTGTACACAGTACTTGAGGTGTGGCCTCACCAGTGATCTATACAGGGGTATTATCTCCCTTTTTCTGCTAGTAATCCCCCTGCTGATGCATCCCGGCATCCTGACAGTCTTCTCCGCTGCCTTGTCACACTGTTTGGCTACCTTCAGGTCATCAGAAATGATAACACCTCCAGGTGCCTTTCCTGCTTTGTGACTGTTAATGCCTCTCCTCCCAGTTGGTATGTTGCCCTAGGTTTCTGTGCCCCATGTGTATGATTTTGCACTTTTTTTGCATTAAAACTCAGCTGCCAAACCCTTGGGCGTTCCATGTTTTAAATCTCCCCTCATTCTTTCCAAACCTCCCCCCTCCCCGGTGTGTCCACTCTGTTGCAGAGTTTTGTATTCGCTGTGAACATGCGCACTTTCCCTTCCAGTCCTTCTGTAATGTCTCTAATAAAGACACTGAAGAGGACCAGCCCCAGTACTGAACCCTGTGGCACCCAACTGGTCACTTTGCCTCTTCCAGTGTGCATGACATTGATCACCTCCCTCTAACACCTATTGCTCAGCCAGCTTTCTACCCATTTTGCTACTTTAGGCCCCACTCCTAGGCTCCCCAGCTTGCTAATCAGTCTTCTATGTGGAACGGTATCGAAGGTCTTGCTGAAATCCAGGTAGCTACATCCACTGCTCCACCCTGATCCACTTCCTTGGTTACCCAATCAAAGAACTCGATCAAGTTTGTCTGGCAAGACCTCCCCCCATGAAGTCATGTTCCTCGGATCCTGTAGACCATTGACAACAAGGAATTTCCCAGTCCTTTCCTTCAATAGTGATTCCATTACCTTGCCCACCACTGACGTCAGGCTGACAGGTCTGTAATTCTCTACCTCCTCCTTATTTCCACATTTGTGGAGTGGGACTACATATGCTCTCTTCCAGTCCTCCAATACTCCCATCCAATGTCTTGTCAGTCTTGGTTCCTTGATGAACCTCTTGTACCCCATCACATGCCGACTTCACCCTTAAGAACTGCTTAAGTCAGTTCAGGTGGTGCCCTGCTGGGCTAGCACACATCTAAGGCATGTAAAGTGTAAGAGATGCATTTGCGAATCTCACAGCACACAGTTTGCATGCTGCTGCTACCTTCTGTCCTGTGTTGTTGCACTGACCAGTGCTATTATCAGTGTCAGTGGCTCAGTAGGTAGCACACTCACCTCTGAGGCCCGGAGATCGGAAGGCTGAGGGTTCAGTTCCCACATCTGGCATTTGGGTTAATATCCCAATACTGACACTGTAGTGTGGCATGAGAGGGGTGCCACATTTCTGAGGTGCCGTCTTTTGGATGAGATGTTAAACCGAGGTCCCATCTGCCTGGATGGTGGTAGTTCAGGTGGATGTTAAAGATCCCATGGCACTTATCGAAAAGAGTAGGGGAATTTTTTATTAACACAACATCATAAACAAATCATCAAAACTGTGTTACATCACACAAAATCATAATCAAAAACATTTTTTGTAAAAAAAAGAAAAAAGTGCTAATACTAATTATAAAGACATGACTTTAAAAAACTATTCAAGAAAACTCATGCTGTTTCCAAAGTAACTGTAGTACACTACCTTATCTTAATTCACCAGACTTTTCACCACGTCACCAATTTTGAAAACAAAAACACGCTCACCTTAAGTGCACCCCATGCTCAAACCTTTTAAACTGTATTACTTACATTTAATAAAGTAAGATAACCCATTCCATCAGTGCTGTACCACATTTCGAGGATGTCTGGTTATATCATTTTTATACACACTCAACATTGCTTGTTACACTAGCACACCAAACATCTGATACGACATCCATTTTTATGTTTGCTTGCATGCATGCGCAAGAAACATTATGCGACAGTTCAGGAGAGAAGCGGGTTGTGGAGGCGCGGCAATGTGGCAGCAAATGGAGGCATTGCATTTGGGGCTTGGCAGTGGTGCACCAATGGAGGCACAGTGTGCTGATGACACTGGCTTCCAAAAGTGCCACCAACTTGTAACGTTTTCACCGCAGCAATCAGGGGCAGCCTCGTCATTGCAGCATCAGTCATTCTGCTGCAATGAGGGAGCGACCCGTCATTGCTGGGCGGAATGTTGGCAAGTGTAATGTTGTTTATGAACATGGCGGCAGCTTGCTGCCTTGTTGACAAACAATATTAATGAACTCCCACTGCCAAGGGGGTGCCCAATCCGCCTCAGCAGCATGCGCCCCCCACAACAGTTTTTATTTGCCGACGGGGGCCCCAATCCCCGTCGGCTTCAGTCTCGCCTGAGTGTAAGTTGTTGACCGGGAGCCCACTCCCTGTCAGCTTATGTCCCTCCCAGTTTGATTTACTGATGGGGAGCCCACTCCCTGTTGGCATAATGTCCCCCACAAAAACACTAGATTTGTGCCGGTGCCCAATCCCCATGGCTCTTGCATCACCCTTTTTGTGCCAACAGGGTGCCTAATCCCCATTGATTACAGCTTCCCCAAAAAACACTCCGTTGGCACTCTGGGAGCCCACCTGCGTGCCACATGTCCCTGTGAAAAAGTCCCACAATGTTTTTTTGGTTTTTTAACCTGTACAAAAAAGAAAACGTTCCCTGGCAGTCTCCCTGCCCACTCCTGCAACCTGCGACCACCCTCTGTGCATCCTGCCTCCCCACACTCCCCACCCCATACTTGCCTCCGGAGCACTGCACCACGATCTTCAGTGGACTGGGAACACATCTACACTCTTCAAAGCCGACCACAAACTGAGGAAATGCTGGTAAGCTGTATAATGGCACAAATAGGAGTTTTCCAACTTTGATCCATAGCTCAGGCATTTTTTGGAATTTTGGCACCAAATTTTCAACATGGGGTTTTTGGGACCCCTCCTCATGAATTGATGCACTTTCATGGCATTATTCGGTCCCGAAAGATGATTTCACAGTCACTGTGCGGAATCACCTTTTGGGACTGATTAATGAAACGACAGTGCCAGTGTTCATGAGGTGGACTCCCAAAAAGTCTATGTTGCAAATTTGGTGGAAAAAATCCAAGAAGTGACTGTTTTACGAGCATGCATTGCGCGGTTGCTACGCACGCTCGTAACTTCACAAATTTGCAATATTTTCACTCCAGATTTTCATTTCAACATTACCATTTTCCCGCACCTACCTATAAACAGTACAGCTGTCATTTTCCACATCCTGGCCGAAATATGTTTTCGCACTTCCAGTGCAGCATAGCGTGGTCACTGTGGGAAATCCATGTTCGGGACACATTAGTAAAATCACAGTGACACTGTTCATTAGCAGAGGTCCTAAAATGCCTATGTTGAAAATTTGGTGACAAAAGTCCATAAAATAACTGTGTTACGAGCGTGCATTATGCAGTTTCCATGCACGCTCATAACTTTGCACATTTGCAATATTTTCACTCCATATTTTCAACATTGCCATTTATTCACACCTCCTTACGAACAGTACAGTAGTCATTTTTCACATCCTGGCCGAAATGTGTTTTCACACTTCCGGTGCAGAATAGCACAGTTGCTGTGGGAAATCACTGTTTGGGACACATTATGACAATCACAGTGACACTGTTCATTAGCAGAGGTCCTAAAATGCCTATGTTGAAAATTTTTGATGAAAATCCATAAAATGACTGTGTTATGAGTGTGCATTGCACAGTTTCCACACACGCTCATAACTTTGCACATTTGTAATATTTTCACTCCAGATTTTCAACATTGCCATTTTTCCTTACCTCCTAATGAACAGTACAGCTGCCATTTTTCACATCCTGGCCGAAATGTGTTTTTGCATTTCTGGCGCAGAATACTGTGGTTGCTGTGGGAAATCAGTGTTCAGGACACATTAAGAAAATCACAGTGAAACTGTTCATGAGCACAGGTCGTAAAATACCTATGTTGAAAATCTGGTGACGAAAGTCCATAAAATGACTGTGTTATGTGCATGCATTGTGCAGTTTCCACGTATGCTTGGAAGTGTGAGCATTTTTAATATTCCCACTACAGATTTTCAACATTGCCATCTCTTCACACCTCCCTATGGATGGTACAGCTGTCATTCTTCACATCCTGCTCGATCTGTGTTTTCATACATGTGGCTCAGAATGGCACTGTCACTGTTGGAAGTCAATGTTCTGGACACATTGACAAAATCACACTGCCACTTCTCATGAGAAGAGGTCCCAAATACTTTCATTAGGTGGGGGTCACAAAAAGGCCATGTTGAAAATTTGTACTGTAAATACCAACAAACGCCTGAGGCGTTAGGGTTTCTAACCATAATGTCCTACCCTGTACAGATGGACAGGCATCAGGGTGTACCTTTGGATTGCTGACTGTACTGCTCATGCCATCCCACCCCCACCCCGCAGCCACTGACAGGCATCAAGATGTACCTTGGACTCTTCGGCCCCAGACTTCACCCCATTCTCCTATGCTGCGCCCATTTCAGCGTATGTCCTTATGGAATGGGGTGACTGTAAAGCCAAACACCCTAAGGCACACCTCAAAACGTGTTGGTGTCTGCAGAATAGGGTGAGGTGACATAGCATGACTGTCATGGGCGATGACTCAAACACTTACCCCAATGCCTGTCCATCTCTACAGAATGGAGGTGGGGTTGGTGTGAACTTCAATACTTCACTGCCATTCCTATTCTGCCTCTGTCTAACTCCTGCATTTCCAATGCTAATATCAGAAAGAAAACATCCGGCATTGACAAATGCTTGTTGTTGTAAGGACCATTGACATCTCCCCTGCCAAAGATAATATTTCAGACAACAGAAAAACACCATAAGTGTGCTGCAATGATGCTGTCTGACTAACTGAGGACAGTGCCCCAACACTAACGATTCATAAGATAAATGTGCTTACCCTGCCATCTTCCATTTTGCAGCTAAAACAGGCCATAGTGGTTTTGAATATGAGCAATCAAACAGAAAATGCTGCATTGTTTCCATTATATTCTGACACCCATTATAGGGAAAATCTCATTCCTCCAAAGCTTTGTGCTTCACATTTCCTCTCAGGTTTAATCTCCCATACATCGATAACCACAAAACCTCCCACATATGTGGGGGAATCCTTTTATTATTCAGTTGCTTTAAAACTCCACCTTTCAAGTTATTTGGGCAGTCTTTAAAAACTGGTTCCACTGGATGAATTTTCCCCATGGTTTCTTTATAGAGCTGGGGTCCAGACAATTGAGATATCTGTGGCTTAGTCACTCCCCATTTCCATAATTTTCCAAGAGCCACTTTTATAAATTCCGGTACAAGCATTTTTGGAGTCAACTTTGTTGGGGCTGTACCCACCCATTCTTTCAGGTAACCTTTCAAATTACTCTTAAACCATGCTGCTTGAATACTCCGAATGCCTCTGAGAGCCGTTTTAAGGTTTTGAGATAAAAACAAAGTCATAGAAAAGGTGACCGGGTCAATCATGTCCACACCACGCTTTGCCTTTGGTAAATATAAAAAACATCTCCGTATTGGATTTAAATGGTTTCCCCATACCATTTGAAAAAAAATTTGAATATAGCCTTGCTTCAGACTTCCAAGGAAGTGGGAAAAACATGACGACATATAACAAGGAGGGTATAATAAATTGTTTTAGAACCACAATTCTTTTTAGTTTTGATAATTTCCATGACTTCCATCCATTTACTTTTAACTTGATGGTAGTTAACACTCGGTCCCAATTTTTAGTTGGTAGCTTGGTTGAAGAAAAATACAACTCCAAGATCTTCTGTTGATCATTTGAAATAAGGATGTTATTTTTCAGGACCAGTCCTCCACTTTGGTTTCTCAAAAAAAATCCCAGAACTTTTCCCAAAATTTTATATGGAGTTTGAAGCTAAAGAATATTCTTGAAACATCTCAATATCCAAAGGAGTTTGATCTGAATTATCTAGAAATACACACACATCATCTGCATACGCTTAGACCTTTGTCTGTTCGAGCCCAAACTGACACTCTACTCCTTACCATAGCTGAGACATGTAATTTCTTAATCAAAGGGTCTAAAGAAAAGATATACAATAACAGGCTTAAAGGGCACCCTTGTCTTACCCCTGTTTCCATAGTTATCCCTTTGGATGAAGTACCATTTATAATGGGATACACCTTAGCTTGTGAATATAATAGTTTAAGTTTATTAATGAAAGTACTTGGGATTCCATAATGTGCTAAGACTTGGAATAAAAATTTTTGATTCACCTGATCATATGCCTTAATCTGATCTAGGGACAAAATACAACTGTTCTCTTTTTTTCCTTCATGAAAAGCTACCACATCTCTTATCAGCATTAGTGCTTGTTGGATTTTCCTATCAAGTAGGCCACAATACTGAGCAGGGTGGATTAATTTACCCGCTGCCTGTTGCAATCTAAGCTGTAAAACCTGAGGCAAGATTTTGAAATCTGAATTTAAGATTGAAATGGGCCTCCAATTTTCAATATCATATTTACAGTGGTAGTCATAGCAAAGTTTCACAGTACTGAGGCATACCTAGGTATACTGAGGCAGAATGAGGCAGAATCACATTACAGTCAATGCAAATTGCCTCAGTGATACCTCAATGGTACCTCAAGGTAGGAAACATTTAGATAACTACCACTGTATCTCCTGTTTTAAATAAAAATATTATTAGCCCAGAGGTAAAACCCTCAGGAAACCTTCCTGTCCTAAAAATGTCCCCAAAAACCTCTCTCAAACATACTGTGAAATGTCTAGGAAACAGTTGATATAATTCACAAGAAAATCCGTATGGCCCTGGTGATGTTCCTAGTTTTAACTGTGTAATCACATACTCAATTTCCTCCACCGGGAAAGGTTCATCTAAAGATTCCATCTCTCTTTTACATGTTACCAATGGTAGACTCTTCAAAAAATCAGATATTGTGGTTTCCAAAGGCTCTGATGTCATTTTATACGAGGAAAATTGCTTTTGTATTACATCTTGAACTCTCACTTCATCTGATGTCGAAACCCCTTTCTCATCTCTCAAAGTGTGAAAGTCCATTTTCTGCTTCCTCATTTTAAAAGCCTCAAAAGGATCTCCCACCAGTGTTTTCTGTGTGCCATATTCAAGTTCTGCCCTTACTGTGTTTACCCTGTCATATTGAAAAGACTTCATCTCAGTTTTTATCTGGTCATAATTTACTCTTTATGCACACTGTAAATTATATAAATGCTGGAGCTGTGCACGTAGTTTTAAATATTGGAAAAACGTATTCTTTTCCTTAATTTTTCCAACATTTTAGAGCCAGCATGTTAAATCTTGCTTCGTTTCAGTCCGCCATTCTCCTAAATCATCATATAGATCACTAACAGAAAACCTCGCCCATAACAGGGACTCTAGACCCTCTTGTACCTTTGTTTCCAACAATGAGGCAGTATTCAATCTCCATCTTTTTGTTTTCCTAATGTTTCCAGGATGTGTTTCAAAAGTAAGTTTTAGAAAAAGGTGATTAGAGAAATCCGACGGCCACATAAAAAGTTTAGGTTTTGGGAAATATTTTGAAACAAAAAATGATCTGTTGTTGAAGTTAATACTCCCTTTTTAAAAGTGTACCTTGGACCCTGTACTAAATAATTTGCACATACCACCAGCTCAGCTTGATGTATGCACTTGTATAGTGTATTCAAGTCACAATACACTTTTCCTTTTGAAGCACTTTGTGTTGGTAACCCACAATTAAAATCACCCCCTAATATAACAAAAGATAGGGCATAAAGGAAAGACTGTAATTGATTTATCATATCTACCCACTTCGCCTTAGTTTGTGGTCTGTATACATTAATGAATCTATATGGTACCTGATTCCATAAACCATCGAGAATCAAACATCTACCAGGAATTATATCCATTAATTTAGTTAGCTTAAAAGTACAGGAACTAAAAACAATGCCCATCCCATCCGCTTATCACCCCCAAAAGACCAAAAGGATGGACCCCACTGCCACTCTGATTTGAATATTCTACTTTGGTCAGACAAACACATCCAGGTTTCCTGAAAAAAACACGTCAAGGCCTTTTTGAACTATATCCTGAAACAAAGCATGTCTTTTCTGATACTGTAACAGGCTATGACAGTTACATGAACCAACATTTATTACCTGTCAAATATTTACAAGTTACTAAGGCCCTTTCTTTCTTTTTCTTCCCTTTGTATTCTACAAACTCAGGGTCACCTTTCTCCCCAAGATGTGAGGGTAAGGACCCGGACGCTTCCATATCAGACTCCTCAGCTTCCTGTGATAAGGGGGTAAAGGGGTTTGACACTTCCACCTCTAGGTTCTCCATTTGAGACATCTGTAGTTTAAGAGTTCCTTGTTACCCGGCGAGGGGGCAAAGGGGCACTAATGACTTGTTTTACCCCAAAATCTATAGCTTTATCCTCTGTGTAGCACACAGGTGACAAATCACACCACTGGGTATCTGGGGTTACAACCACTTCTGGTTGTTCATTTTTCCCTTTACATTCCAGCATCTTCTGGTTTTCCACAACCAACTCTGGGGGAACCTGCTGACACCCATTTTTTTGCCTGTGCATTTTCCTGCAGTTTGTGTGTGTGTGTGTGTGGGGGGGGGGTCCACAGATCCTTGTGTCTTTTTTATCAAAAGTTCCAGGCTTATTACACAGGTCTTGTTCTTTGCAGCCCAAGGACACTCAACAAAGGTATGTATTGATTCCTCACACAGATCACATTTTGTTCTATTGTGACATTGTATTCAGTTATGCCCCACCTCCCCACAATTATCACACCTAGGAGTGTCACAGATACTAGACAAATGTGCTCGAGCCCCACATTTGTAGCAGGCTCATGGGTGTCCAGAGTAGAAACACACTCTTCTATTCCTGCCTAGAAGAAAGGAATTTGGAACATGCTCCATTTCATTCCCAACCTGTTGTAATTTGACCTTATTTTTCCACCCCATCCAAAATTGTTCTGAATCTAGTAAAGCTTCAGGTTCACTCAAAATGTCACACTTTTGTGATAACCAAAAAGTGATATCCTCGACATGCACCCCTTCATTTCGAAACATGATTGTTACATACTTATTCAGTGGTTTTGTTAGGGGGGATTACAAAAAAGGGAGACCACAGAGGGGAAAACTTCAGCTGATTATACCATTGCCAAACCAAATCCAACAAATAAGCAGAACAAAAACTAATGTCATACATAGATACATAGATACATAGACAGTGTCGGCAGATAAGGGCCTATGGCCCACCCAGTCTGCCCATTTGAGCTTGTAAGTTCAGTTTGTTTTCCTAGCAGTCTGTTGCCCCTTACCCCGACCTCCAGAATTCCTTTATGTCTATCCCATGCATTCTTAAATCCCGTGATTGTTTCAGCCCCCACCACTTCCTCTGGCAGGGTGTTCCACTTGTCCACCACCCGTTCTGTGAAGAAATTCTTTCTCATGTTTCCTCTGAATCTTCCTGCCTCCAACTTCATCCCATGCCCTCTAGTCCTGGAACATCTTTTTCACTTAAAAATAGTGTTTTCCTGCACCCTGTTCCTCCCTGTAAGATACTTGTATGTCTCTACCATATCCTCTCTCTCCCTCCTCTCTTCCAGGGAGTACATGTTCAGTTCCTTCAACCTGTCTTCATAGGACTTGTGATGCAATCCATGCACCATCTTTGTTGCCCTCCTCTGAACCTTCTCTACCCTGTCTATGTCCTTACGTGGTATGGTCTCCAGAACTGTACAATGTACTCCAGGTGGGACCTCACTAGTGTCTTGTATAGCAATTATGACCTCCCTTTTCCTGCTGGTGATGCCCTGCCTATACATCCCAGCATCCTATTTGCTTTACCTGCTGCCTTGTCACACTGTTTCCCTACCTTGAGGTCATCAGAGATGATAACCCCAAGATCCCTTTCCTGCTTGGTGCATGCTATATCCTCACCCCCCAACTGATATATTGTGCCAGGGTTTTTGTGCCCCATATGCATTATCTTGCACTTCTTTGCATTGAATTTCAACTGCCAAACCCCTGACTATTCTTCAAGTTTCTGCAGGTCACTTCTCATTCTCTCTACACCCTCTGGTGTGTCTACTCTGTTACAGAGCTTTGTGTCATCAGCGAATAGTAAAATTCTGCCTTCTAGGTCCTGCTCAATGTCACTGATGAAGATGTTGAATAGGACCGGTCCCAGCACTGATCCCTGTGGTACCCCACTGGTCACTCTTCCCTCTGTGGAATGACAGCCATTTACCACCACCCTCTGTGTCCTGCCACCCAGCCAGTTACCTACCCACCACACTAGTGTCCTGCCCACACCCATATTCCCCAGTTTGTGTAATAGTCTTCTATGTGGCACAGTGTCAAAGGCCTTGCTGAAGTCCAGATAGGCCATGTCCACTGCCTTCCCCTGATCCACCTCCCTAGTCACTCAGTCAAAAAATTCAACAAGGTTGGTCTGACATGACCTCCCCCTGGTGAAACCATGCTGCCTTGGGTCCTGTAGTCCATTGACAAACCAGATGTTCCACCAATCTCTCCTTCAGTAGTGCTTCCATGATCTTCCCCACTATCGAGGTGAGGCTGACTGGTCTGTAGTTCCCTGCTTCCTCTTTGTTCCCACTTTTGTATAAAGGGACTACATCTGCTGTCCTCCAGTCTTTGGGTACCTCCCTGTTTCCAGTGATCGGCTAAACAGGATAGCCAGAGGTTCAGCCACCACCTCTCTTAGTTCTTTAAGGACCTAGGGTGCACCCATCTGGCCCATTGCTATCAACTCTTACTTCGCAGTTCCTTCAGGACCCTTTCTCTGAGTAAAGGAACTTGTGTCCATTTCTGCACCATTCTCACCCCTTGCTACCCTCCCTTCAGACCCATTACCCTCCTCTTCCTCAGTAAAGACTGAGCAGAAATACCTGTTCAATATGTCAGCTTTACTTGTTGTCATCCTCCACACTCCCATCCTCCCCTTCAGTCTCACTATCCTCCCTTTGTCTTTCTTTTTTCACTTATGTACCTGTAAAGGTTTTGTCCCCTCTACCCACTGATTTTGCAATGTGTTCTTCTGTCTGAGCTTTCATTTCCCTACTGACCTCCATGCCTCCCTTTGCTTCTCCTGGTACTTCCTCCTATCCTTCTGCCTGTGTCTTTTGTATTGCCTTAATGCAATCTTTTGGCTTTCACTTTCTTTGCCACCTCTTTGGAAAACCATAATGGTCTCCTCTTCCTTTCCTCTTGCTAACCTGCTTAATGCATAATTCTGTTGTTCTTGTAATCCCCATTTTAAATACTGCCCACTGTTCCTCAACCCCTGATTCCTGTCCCATTCCCCTTAATGCCTCTTTCAAGTATCTCCCCATTTTCCCAAAGTCTGCCCCCCTAAAATCCAGGATATGTGTTTTTGTGTGGTTTGGTTCTGCTCTTTCTGTGATTTCAAACCACAATGTATTGATTGAACATAATTCTCCTCTCCAGAAATGTTGATAAACGCAAACAATTCCTGAGGGGAAAAATGTACAGAGTCTTTCAGGAGAGTTTTCCCCACATATTGTCTATCTGGACAAAACTCCATTCCCCCTTTGTACCTGATTCAGACAGCATTTTGTCTTGGTGTTGCTTCCTTCTTAGATTTAGAAAAAAGTCAGATAGCAGAGGCCGCGGGGGGTCAATCTCAGGATCCTTCCCTCCACTCTTTAAGAAAGTACTTCCCCATTTTCCCTTTGATCTCCTCAAGGCCCAGGGAGGTCTTTACTCACAGAGCCTATATCAGTATGTCCATCTGCAATGTTGTTCACTTCAATTCCAATTCCTGGTTCCCCGTCTAAGATTTTCCAAATATTTTTCCCTAAGTCACTATTTTGGTGTTTCCCTTGATTTAAAGGCTGCCATTCAGGACTTGCCTCAAAGGAGGTGGGCTTGCCATTCTGGATCTGGTAACCATTGTCCACTTGCAGTTTTAGTCCAACCAGCCTCTGTTAGTACTTTCTCAGGTGACCAAGAAAGAAAAGGGTCAGTTGAAATGGGCTGTATTGCAAACGCCTGTTTGATGGCAGCGGATGTTGACGGGGGGGGGCGCCTCCTTTCTGCTGGTTCTGCCTTCCTTTGACAATGGATATAAATCAGGTGTATCACCCATATCTAGGTTCCTATTTGCCAGTGTTAAAGCAGCCCTTTTACTTTTATTTTCTTCCATTAAAGATTTAGACTGCCCTTGACTCCTTGCAGAGAAGGAAAAAATTGTGTCCATGTCCTGTGGAGTTTGTTTATTGAGGTAAATTGTAGAATATTTACTTTTTTCCTCCTGCACCACTCGTTCATGGCATAAAACACCTGCATCCTTCAAAACATCACCACCTACACCTTCGCATGGCTTGTCATGCTCAGGTTTCTCTATGCTCGTAAGAACAGTCTCATTTCCAGACCCCACTACTTCAGTTTGAACCCCTGCACTTTCTCCAACACATAACAGCAGCTTTTGGAACACATTCTCTATGCTTACACTACCAGCCCTGCTGTTAAAATCTGCTTCAGTGCAAATAATAGGTATAGGGGTTTCCTTAGGCTGCTGTATCCATGTAGCTGTCCCAGCCTTCTGTGAAAATGCTGCGTCACTGTTCAGAATGTCATCATGGCCCCACCCATTCCCCGACTGACCAGCTGCACTTCTCACTCATAACAGCTCAGCTTGCAGAAGCGCTTTCCATGCCGCATGTCATTTGTCCTCTTCTGCCAAATCTAAGAGCATCTTTGTTTGGATGTCCAGGTCTTTTTCTTGTATATTACATAGATTCAACTTCTCTTCTGTTCCTAAGACAGTGAGATCTTCAATAGACAAAAAAAAATCTTCACCATATTCCTCCTCCTTTTGTTCAGTATCCATTTGAAATTGCAAAGCAATCTCTTGATTTCCAAGGCCAGGGGACGAGGCTGACTCCCCTGCCTCCAATACATCCATTCATTCCACCACAGAAACAGAACTGGCCATCTCAAGGATGGTCACAGGTTCCCCCTACAGGATAGTAAGGGGAATTCCCCGGTGTCCTGGCCAAATTTTCCTCATTCACTAAAAATACCACCAACAGCTTAATCTGGTTCAATTTCAGTTGCTTACCATCTGTATTCCCCAACCCCGGTTGCCCCTGAAAAAGGAACTTCTAGGCCCAGTGGGCTTACAGGGTCAACAAAATTCAATAAACAAACAAACAAACCATGCAGGATAAGGTTTCTCACACCTTTATGTGGTCAAATGCACAACTGCACAATGACTTTGCACCATAAAACTGTGACTGTATCAGCCTCCAATGATCTGGTTTCAATGTTTCCCTGTTTTCAGAAATGTGCCATTCTACTTTTTGCAATATTACAGAAACTTTCTTTAAAACTTCTGTGCTGCACTGACAGGTTATCACAGACTGATGTAAAGGTTCTTGTTCCATTCACTGAGGCAAAGTGTGAAATCCATGGATATTATATGCATGACCTTAGGGGCAGATACTGCAGAGAACAAATCATCTGTATTAAAAGTGGGCTTTTTGTGTTGGTTGTGATGATAGGTTTTGTTAACCTAAAGATGAACAGCCTGTAAATTGCATGGAAATTATTTGATAGTGAAGGCACTCACTTCTGTAAGTGTTAATTGCTATTTCGTATTACAACTGCTTGTTTACTGAGAAGACGGCTGTCATCTGAATAAGATACATAAGGAACATCAAGAACTGTAATAGTGAGAATCACTGTCTCTACATGGAAAGGCCGAGCTTCAGATGCACAGTAGATAAAGCAGGGACAAGAGCTGGATCACCTCAATTTAAGGCTCTGAGCTGCAAATCTGAAGACCTGGGTTTGAATCCCTCAGCCCCCACTTGGATACTGTGTGACCCTAAGCAAGTCACTTAACTTCCCTGTGCACCCAGGTTGCACCTGTAAACAAGCTCTCAGCTTAGTGTGTCTCACCTGGTTAAACAATTGACAATTAATATATAGCAAAGATAACACTTAAGAAATATATAAAAGAAAAGACTAAGTGGATAGAGTATAAAAGACTGCAAAACAAGTGTAAAGGGCAATTGTGGCAGGTTAAATCAGATTTTTATTTAAATAAACAGTTTGAAAGAAATAGAAGCAATAAGGATACTTGGAAGATATGAGTAACTTACTGGGAAAGCTTAAAGCAACAGTGCAATGAACAGTGCATTTATAATTGTGATATTTACTGACCTTTTTGTCTGAACAAGCAATGCACCCAATTCCTGTTTTGTGTAGAGCTCGAGTATATAATACACAAATTATGTTCATTTGTTAGTAAAATTCACTATTAATTTGTGTGAAAAAATTGTTGCCCTCAACATTTGTTTTCATTCATATTTTACCCATAATGCACATGTGCTCATTTGTTGGGGTCCTTACGTGCACAGCCCCAAATACTCTGCAGGAAAAGGGAAAGTTAAATAATGGCTTTCTTGTGGGTGCAGTGGAGCAGTTTTACTTTACAATTCAGATTGAATGTCACACAGTAATGCAGCAAAATGTGCAAAGCAAAATGAGTAGAGAGTGGAGAAAAGCAAAGTAGGAGAGTGGGAATCGGGAGGTTATTGCAGAAGGGAGAGGGGGCAATTAGGGAGTGGAAAGGGCTAGGTGAGGGGAAGCAGGGAGGGAAAAATCAATTCTACACTTCCAACAGTGCTGAACCCTTTGAAACAGATTTCCACAGCATTTTGTTTTCATTTTTTTAAATATTGGAAGCCACTCTGTAACCCCACTGAGCTGCTCTTGAGAAAATAGAGGTCACAGCACAGAGCAGCTATGGACCAGTAGGGTGGGCTGTCCTGTCTCTGCTCCTGCTTCCCTTCCTCTTCAGGTGTAGCCCAGACTAGCAGCAGTGACCAAGAGGGAGACTGAGAACTACAGGCGTTTGCTGGGAAATCTATATTGATCCAACCTTCATGCTTGAAAATTAAATAACCAGTCTCTCGCTCACTGTTGTAGTTAATACACAGTGCACTGTCAGCAATACTTTGTGTCATGGAGAGAGTCTGTGGCTGCTACTGTTCCACATCAAATAATAATATGCCAGTACAGTCCCCAATCCATGCCAGAACACAAAAACCCAAAGTTCTGCTCCTGCTGAAAAAATGCAAATTGCTCAAACCATGCAGAAAAGAACTGGCAGCGGGAGAAAAACAGCCCGTGCTTCCAGCACCTTATTTTTTTATTGGGTTGACTGGGAAAGGAGGACTAGGCAGTTCTGCCCATTATTGGGGGGGGGGGAGGCAGGACAGGTTGAAAGCAGCTGATCTTGAACAACAGTTTCCAGTGTGGATCGCGTAATCTGCATTTTTCCAGCAGCAGCAGCAGCAGTACTCTTTTGGATTATTAGGCCATTTCTTGGATTTGTGTCTAAAAGTGGATTTTATCCTGATACCTTGTTGCCACTGCATGAAGGTGTTGAACCACTCAATTTTTCTGCTGCTGAGGGGCTCTTAATGTAAGTATTGACCTATTATTTGATGTGTTTTTTTATTTTGCATGCATTCTTGTGAGTGCTCTGAAGTGTGTGTGGCTTTGGTTGTTGCTTTTTTTGTGCCATTACTGAAGTGAAGTATGTGAGTATTGTGAACGTGCATAGAAAACAGCAAAACAATGCATTGTGGGAAATCAGAGATGCATTATGATTATCATAGCAACTCTCAACCATAATGCCCTCTGATTACAAATGGCGATCCTGGCGAGGGTCTGTGCTGGTCGGCAGGTTACATAAGCCTGTAAATGGAAAAAAAACTATATATATATTACAATGGGGAAATCATAATTGGCTGGAACAGACTTGACATTTTTATTATAAACGAATTCTCAAAAAAACTGTACATTGCACTGCTGCTTTAAATTATCTACCACACATCAGTACAAACTGCTAATGGAAATGTTTTTCCTTAAAAGAAATTGCAACCAAGTGATGAGTTTTTTTTAATGCCTTTAATTTAACCTCCAAGATTGAAAATTCTTTATATTTGGACACTAAAGACTCTAAACATTGGAACAGTAAATTTGTATTTAAGGATATATTAGTTGCGGAAATGTTTGATTATGAACTTAAAAACACAGAATGGTGATGATGGTATTGATCTGGAATTATTTTCCCAAATTATGGATCGGATGGCTTTTGCCTTTTGTACTTTGTTCAGTTTTTCTTTGCACACAGGTACAGTCCCTGAGATTCAGAAGCAGGTGACCATGGTGCCAATTTTTAAATCACATTTTATTTCTTTTTTTATTATTTTAACTGGTAAGCAGATTGGCAGAGCTGCTATTTTTCACAGAGACCAGTATGCATAAATAACAATGAAACATAAAACACACAAATGTACAACATTACATAAAATATGAGCAATCAGGAGCAACAAAAAGCATATCAAATCTGGCCAAAGAACTTTAGTAAAACAACTAGCTGATCTCACTCCTCTCACCCTGTCCAAGGCCCTTGAGAGGTTGGTCTTCGACTAGATCAAGGTATACCTGGAGCAAAATAACATTCTATCTTCATGTCAACATGATTTTCATAAGGAGCCCAGTATGCTTACTGATCTGGTCAATTGACCGCTTATCATCATGAGGCCTTGGAGAGTGGAAATACGACAACTGCAGTTTTTCTTGGGTTATCAAAGACCTTTGATTTGGTCCATGACAGTCACCTGCTTGGCAACTTGGGGAGATGGGATGCACTGAAGGTGATTTAAGTTTGTTTGAGTATTATTTGATTAATAGACTACAAAAGGTTTTAGGTAATGGAGTTTTTACACCTTCAGTCAAAAATGATACTGAAGTGCCATAGGGTTCTATTTTTGGCACTTTGTTAGTATTTTGTAAATGTCTATTCATTTGAGGATTCTTAGTCAGATATTTTGTTTTATGTTGATGACATTGTTTCATTTTTCAAAGGAAAACAGATAGAACCTTTGATTTATATGTTACAATACAATTTTATTTTACTTCAAAAATGGTTGCAAAGAAATGGTTTGTTGCTTAATGTTTCTTAGATCATGTCCATTGTATCTGGTAATAAACTAAAGGTTTTGATTATCCCTTCTTCAGTTGGTATAAGGTATGAACAGTATACTGACCGCGCAGTGGTGGGAATATTGCAAAGACCATCACAGTGACATTTTTGGCAGTTCGCTGTGATGCTCTCCATATTCCCAACACTGTTGCCATTGAGGTGTTTGCCCCCTCCCCAAACTAACTCCAACTGGAATTAGCAATCTAAAGTATGGGGGTGTGGAGGGCAAAGCTCCCTGCATGGGGGATGTGGGGGGTGAAGCCCCCGACAGAAAACACTTGGTCCCCGATTGACAGCACAACACCAATTGGTGGTGTTGTGCTATCGCTGTGCCATCGGTCGACAAATTTCTTGTCACCGTGGTATAGTGGAACTGGTATTAACAGAGTACTGAGATTAAAATGGTAGAGTCTTTGAAGTATCTGGGTTTTTAGTCAGATCAATTTATATCTTGCAATGTCCATTTTAATATTTTGATTAAAACTGTAAATAGACTTGGCCAACTATATAGGATACTTAATTGTCTTTCCTTTAATTCTAAAAAGCTTTTGGTTCAGTTACTTATTTTCAGTTATTGATTGTGGTTTGCTGGTGTACTCTTCTGCTACTGAAATGGATTTAAACAAAGTCAAAATTTCATATGATAATTTTTATAGAGTTGTTCCAATGTTCTAGATATATACATCATTGCAATTTGTATTCTAAGTTGAATTTATTTTCATTTGATACTCATTTTTATTTTCATTTTTTTTCCTTTTGCCCATTTTTAACAGGGCTTGATATCCTTTTCGTGTAAGGATTCACTGCAGTTTAGTGGGATTTCTCATGTTATACATTCATCAACAGCATCAAAATTGAAACTTCCTTTTTCTAGAACTGTTTTGCCCCAATGTTAATTTCTCTGTTAAGCCATCAGATACTAAAACTTGTTACTTGCTGACTTTCATTAGTCCAGGACTTACATATAATTCAAAAACAAAATGAAACAGTACTGCGTAGATAACTCAGTTTGTAAATGGTTAAACTGTGATTACTGTATTGTCATCGTGTTTGTATTTTTTTTTTGTTATGCACTTATTATGTCTTTTGGGTCTCCCATGAAAATAGGCATCTGATGCCTTCAGGGTTTACCCAGTTAACAAATTACAAAAAAAATAACTAAATAAATAAATACATAAACACTAAAGTAATTATTACAGGCAGCTTGGACTACTGTATGCTTTGTACTAGCATGTTTAATGACAAAATCCATTTGCTTTTGAGTGCCTGCAGTTTAACTATTCCACCTCCACCCAGTAAAAGTGATCAGGAAACTGCTGCAGTTTGATTTTAAGACTAAACATTAAACGTTCATGAAAAAAACACCTAATTATATTTTTAGACTGAGATGCTGCTACCTAGTTTATCTCCACCATCTGCATTTATAGCTTGTAGTGAGAATGGAGTATATCCCCACTGGGTGACCCTCTCTCTCTAAAGGGAACATAAACCTTTCTAATCCATTGCTGGGTTGAATGTGGGATTCCACAGGTGCAGTTTGTGGAAAATGAATCTGTGGTATACATAAACTGCTGAATACTAGTCTACAGTTTATGTAACATAGTAACATAGAAACATAGACGATGACAGCAGAAAAAGACTGACGATCAATCTAGTCTGCTAATGTTATTCTATTATACCTCATAGAAACATAAAAGTTGATGGCAAACAAGGACTGCAATGCCCATCCAGTCTACCCATTTCTTTTTCTACCTTATGAATGTGCCATCGGCCTTTGCTCTGTCAATGGCCTATCTATTCATACTCATCTGTATTGCTCCCTTCTGCCTATCCCATGCCTGTTTGAAGCCCTGCACTGTACTTATATCCACCACTTCCTGAGGTAGGCCGTTCCATATATCCACCACCCTTTCTATGAAAAAGAACTTCCTCACATTACCCCTTAATCAGCCTCCCTCTAATCTCATGCTGTGTCCTCTTGTCCTGCTATTTTTCTTATATTGAAACATGTTAGACTCTTTCACCTTGTCAATGCCCTTAAGGTGTTTGAATGATTTGATCATATCACCTCTCTCTCTCCCTCCTTTCCGCTAGGGTATACATATTGAGCTCCGTTAATCTGTCCTCCTATGTTTTCTGGTGCAGTTCCTGTACCATTTTGGTTGCCCTTCTCTGGACTGCCTCAATTTGGTTAATGTTCTTGTGAAGGTGTGGCCTCCAGTACTGCACGCAGTACTCCAGATGGGGCCTAACCAGTGTATTGTAAAGAGGGATTATTACCTCCCTCTTCTGACTTGTGATACCCCTATTAATGCACCCCAACATCCCCATAGCCTTACCTACTGCTTTAGTGGTCTGCTTGGATGATTTCAGGTCATCGGTGATGATGATGCCCAAGTCTCTTTCTTCCCTTGTGACTGCACGCAACTCCCCTCCCAGCCTATAGGTGGCTTCAGGGTTTCTCTTCCCTATGTGCATGATCTTGCACTTCTTTGCATTAAACCCCAGTTGCCACTCTTCTGACCATTTTGCTAGTTTATCCAGATCTGTTCTCATTTTGCCCACCCCATCTGGATCATCTACTGTGTTGCAGATCTTGGTGTCATCTGCCAACAGGCAAACCTTTCCCTTCAGTCCATCTGCAATGTCACTGATGAAGATATTGAAGAGGAAACCTCAGTAACTGTTTTCCCTGTGGTGTCTTTGCTTCCCTTATTCTCTATATTGTTCTCTTTGTTTCCACAGGTGACCACGATGCCAATCTTTAAATCTCATTTCGTTTCATCCTTTGTCCCTCTGAATAGTTACTATACACCCTTACCTCTTTCCCAGCTGTGGTTAAACCACTAATGACCAGTAGTAAACCATTTATGGTTCCACATTAAAAACAAAAAACATTCCAATTATGGTAACTAAAAATTGCACTTCTGCCATAATTCCACAAAATTAGGAGGCGTTTCAAAAATTCCACGGAATTCTGACAGAAGCAGAATTTTAAAAAAAGCCACACAACTCTGCTACAGTTTTTGTATAACTGAATATTTGGGCATGTGTATAACCCCCTGAATCTTCCTACATTAGTATTTATTTTGTTCACTTTAAGATAATCTTGTTTTTTCCTTTTTGGGTTTCCTTTTTGATATGCTCCCCCCACACCCACACACATTATATTCCTTTTTTGTACTTACTGATCAGTTATGGAGCCCGGTGAAACTGGATGAGTGCAAGCCCTGTAGTGAAACGTGTACTGAGAGATTTCCACTCAACTGACATCACCAAGTTCAGGAACTGCAAAGTACTGTAAGTATAATAAAAATGAATACCCTGGTGGGAAAAAGAAAACATCACTGAGGGGGCCATAAAAAGGGAAAATATATATTATATTCTGGTATTACTGGTGTAACAGAGACATACTGACTTTCATCGATCTCTCATCAGTTTGATTATTGATTTTAGGTAGGTTCTTTGCTCTCACTTCGACTGCATTTGGGCCTCAGTCTCTTTTGCTATGATCCTTGACAATACAGTAGTTGAAAATCAAATATTTTCTTTTTGGTTTTTCTATTTTTACGATCTGTTTGGACAATAATGAGCCATATCATTGGATTTTTTGAGCGGGGGGGGGATAATGATGTATATGAAGCAGAGTCTGCATAGGAGAACATTTTTTTTTGCTTACTGTGAAATATGGTGAATAACCATTTTGTAGCACTGTATGTTTTCCTGTAATACTGTTTTATAATATCTTAGACTCATTGGCCACAGGTGACAGGCGGACTATTAAATTGGAGTGGGTGCATCCCACCCATGGTCAGGAGACCATGCCAGGAAGCGTCACTGCACCAGTGTGTGTATATAGGGGATATGCAATGGAAATGAGTGGACTACATGATTTATCTTCACAATAGCAGTTTGTCCTTGGGAAACCTCATAAGTGGCATAAGCCACAAGTGAGGTGTCAGAGGTCAAACTGCTATTGTGAAGATGAATCATGTATTCTACGCGTTTCCAATGCATATCTAATTTATGCAATAGGAAAGGAATTTTTTGGAATTTTTTTAAATATTTTTTTTCTTTCTGCGTTTGACTTTTTTCCTTATGAATTCAGTGGGATTTTATCTATGTATTCATGCTGGAGAGTGCGGTGGTTTGGGTGGTTGCTATGTGTGTTGCTGTGCAGCTGATGTCACAACATTCAGGGGGAGGTTTTCATTAGTTAATTTTTTGTAAGTGGGAGGACCAGAGAGTTTTGAAAAAATGGTGCCACTGTTTCTCACTTAGTAAAAGTTGGGGAGAGCAGGTATCGTGTCTGTGTGTTTTTGGTGGGTTTGTTTCGAATGCAGTACTTGTTTTATTTGATTTGTCATGCCTTCAGTGTCTGCTTGTGGTTTGTGGCATGGCATGAGATAAATCTGATCAGAGAAGAAACGTATTCTGTTTGCTGGAAAGTGGCAGCCAGGGAGAGCAAAGAAGCAAGGCTGTGAGGGACTGAAGCACTGACTCTGGCGTTGTGTCGGTGTGTTTTTGCTGAGTTTTTATTTGAGTATTCATTTTACCTGATTTCTCCTGCCTTCAATGTCCAGTTCTGGTATGTGGAATGAAATAAATCAGTCTGGATAAAAGCCAGCCAATTCTGTTTGCTGGAAAGTGGCAGACGGGGAGAGGGAGGTAACAAAGCTGTGAGGGACAGAAGCACTTCTGTCATGGAGCGAAGAACATTGCTTTTTATTTGAGATGAGTGGATGACCATGGGTTTCCTATGTTTCTGGTGTGTGAAGAATTATTTAGTGAAGCAGGACAGTGAAGTCTTAGAGAGGCATGGCTGGAGGAAGCGAGCAGAGCAGGACTGGAGTGGAGAGAGAGAAAGAGCGAGAGGGTGGATGCATGAATAGTGGGACTGTAGTGGAGGGGAGAGAAACAGAGAAAGCAAAGGGGTGGAAGCCTAAACACTGTAGTTTAGGAAAGGAATATGAAATTAACTGCTTTTTTTATTGAGTAATAGTGTGTGCTGCTTGCAAAGGAATTTGCAGTTTGTTGATATTGAGGTGTTTGACTGCCGAGGAGGTCTGCTGAGTGGGGTACTGAGAAATCAGAAAGTGTAGTTCTTGCAGGAGGAGGTTTGATTGATGGCAGCGTGTTAAATAAACAGTGGTTGATTGACCTTAGGGTGTTGGAGAAATCTTAGAACCACCATTTATTTAACACCAGTGAAAATAAAGAATTTAGTATATGGGTAATGAAATTAATACCATAGTAAAGCATTTTAGAAAACTGTGGTAATAGGATCACTCCCAGAGCGATAATACACATTTCAGGAGTGATAATAGTATTGTTCAGATGCGATAATGCCATTGTTCTGTACCTGAACAATACTATTATCAACAGAACTCAACAGCGCAACTGCAAATCTGCGTCTTCCTACATGTGCCTTCTGATTGGCCACTTTTCCTGTGTAGGCAAGCAGAACGACTTTAAAAACATGGTGGCTCTCTCTCTCTCGCTTAGCAAGACTGTACTGAGTCCTCTGCATTTCCCTTCTCATTCTTAAAAATATTGACTTATTTGGTTGGTCCTGCGGGTCTCTAAAAGAAGAAAGGGTAGGACTGCCTACCAATAATAATTTACTGTGCTTACGGGGAGGCAGTGGAGTGAGCCGGGGGGGAGCCAAGGCACCCAGCAAGATGGAGTGAAACAGTGTGGTGGTCGGCCAGGACTGAAACAGTCCTTCACTGAAGAGGCTGACTGCCCGATGCAGGGAAAACAAAAGTCAGATCCATGTATTTAAAAAATAACAAATAGCTTAGTGTACATTACCAGACAATAATTCCATCTCGAGGTTCTGGGGACATGGGACCCTCTCAATATTTGCTCTCGAGGTTCCTCATGTCCCCAGAAAGTCTCAATGGAATTGCTGCCCGGTAATGTACATTAACCTATCTATTACTCTATTTTTATTTAATGGCTTATCCACCCACACCTATTACATAAATAAGAATTTCAAATAAGTTCTTGTTTCTTCCTTGAGTCTATTGTTTTACTGACCACTCTAATTTCTACAGCTGCATGATGATTATTCCTTTTTTTTCATCAGAGTCTGTTTTCTGTTTTATTTACAGAAAGGGAATGAAATTAAACATTTCATGTTGTACTGTATATAATAAAATCCATAAATAAAGAATTTAAAAAGGCCCTTCTGAGGTCTAGATTTCTGTAGCACTCAATACTGGTACAGGGTGAACCAACTCTATCTGAGTGTTAAGAAAACTGCCGCTATGACCTTTGGTAGCAGACTGTAGTTGGCTATTATCTACATTTCTCATCTTCAATATCTTGGATAAGTATTTTATGGAGCAAGTTCCCTCTTTCAAATATTTTGCTCCAGTTAGATCAACACATTGGTTTCTCTAGACATGCAGACACCATCCACTCTAACTGCTCCCCTAATTAGAACACTGTATGGGAACAAGCCCCATATATCTCTTCCTGCTTGAAGGGAGATTGTTTTCAAAATAATTCTCCTATCATTGAACTATGGGGATGTGATTTTCAGTGCAGCCCCATAATTCCCCTTTACCTGATTACATCTCCCATCACTCTTCCTGGCACTTTGAACTAACCTCCACCCTGATCCACCAACACTCCATCTATTCTGAGCTAGGACTATGCTGAATTTTCAAATTCTGCTTCTGCCAGAATTCCAGTGGATTTAGGAAATTCCACCTAATTCTGTGGAAAAATGTGGATTCAGAAGCAATGGTTTACATAAACCCCATTTTCTGAAGTTCACAGCCCCTCACAGTACCATACCTCCAACCATTATATTCAACCTGGCTCTAACCACTTCATCGGTGCCATCCATTTGGAAATTGGTTAGAGTAGTACCTATTTTTAAAGCCAGTGCTCCCCCTTTCCATAGGTAACTACAGACCTCGATTTTACTACATCTGAGCAAGCTGTTGGAAAAAATAGTCCTTCACAAACTCTCAGAGCACATAAACAAGTATAATGTCCTTTGCCATAACTCATTGCCTCCTAGAACATGCCTGTAGGTAGCAGCAAATGTACTGCAGTGTGTTCCAGAATGACTACAGAAGTCACCTAAGACTTCCTGTGTGCCCTTGCAACATCTGGAAACATCAGTCATATGTTTTAATATTACATGCCAGCCAGAATTGATTAGAATTGACTGCATAGCACTGTTAGAAAGGTAATTTTGTATTGAGCAACTTTGCCACTGATACTTCATGTGTATCACATATACTTTAGGAGTTATTCACATTTGTTTATGGCATGGTGTGTATGGCAGACATTTGGCCATCAAGCCTCACCTAAGCACTTTGAATAAAATGAGGAAAAACACATGTTTTGTACTGGAAAAAATAGCTTTTTAGTACAAATGTACTATTGTAACTACATCTAATGAATGGATGCTTAATTTGGTGTCGATATGTTACATACTTCCCAACCAAAAATGGCTTACATTGCCGTTTTGGTGCAATAAATTGGTTACTTTGACTAGTATAGAAAACATATTATTAATTGCATAGCACCACTGGAAAGGTAATTTTGTGCTGAACAACTTTACCACATACTGTGTGAGTATCACTTATGGTTCATGAGGTATTAGCATTTGTTTGTGGCATGCTGGTCATGAATTGATTTTGCTTAGAAAGGCCCAGGGTGCAGTATTAAGAATATACAGGAGACAAGCTCTGGAACTCTCAAATAACTCCTGGGGAGTGAATGAGATAACCAGCATGGTTTCAGAAAGCACCATAGCACAACATCAGCCCTGGCCCATCTCACCAACCATATCACTACAGACATAGATAGAATGAAGCTCACAGGTGCTGTCTTCGTCCACCTCACCAAGACTTTTGACCTTGTTGATCATCAACTGCTGCATTTCAGGTTAGTTAGCCTTGGATGTTCGGAGGGGACATCAGCCTGGTTCAAAAATTACCTCCTAAATCACCACCAGATGGTCATAGTGAATGGTGTAATCTCAGCAGCTAAGGCCATCACCACCGGAGTACTCCAGGGATCCATCGTGGGTCTGCTCCTCTTATCCCCATTCATAAACCCCCTACTCTAAGAAAGCCTGACATGTAAAGCCATCCTTTATGCTGATGACTTGGTTTTACTTCATGGTGCCAAATCCCTTGTAGACCTCACTACCCAGCTGACTCTCAATTATCTAGCAGTGCAGAACTGGTTCCTAGGCAACAGGCTGCTGGTAAACACCAAATAACTAAAACCATGCTCCTGGGATCTATACCAAAGTTAACAAACCTAGCAAACCATGCACTTCCACTAACTATCCTTGCCCCAAATGGCACCCCACTTGAGAACGTGTCTAATTTCAAATACCTAGGTGTCACACTGGACCCCTCCCTGACATACTCTGTACACACAGACTCCACTATTCAATGAGTAGACCAGAAATTGGCAATGGGCACTTTCACCATCACCTGACTCCTGAAGCCAGATTAGCCACAGCTCAGGGAAACCTCCTCCCCCTCCTCGACTACTGTGCCCCCATCTACACCCATACCTCCTCTAAATTACTAACCAGGCTTGCCTCAACCTACAACAGTATCTGCAGAGTCACCCTAATGGCTCCCTATTCCATGCACCACTGCTCCTTATACCAATCACTGAGATGGCTGTCCCTTCAGGTATGCTGGAACTACTCCCTAGGATGTATAGTGAATAAAGCCATCAGAGACAGTGATCTATCCCCTTATTCCTCCCCCTTCTAATCAAGTGACAAAGTCCCCGCCTCCTTAGAAGCTCTAAAGTCACCCCATTGGAAGTCCCCAGAATCTCAACAATTCAGGGAGGTAGGGCTTTCTCCATTGTAGCACCCACATTATGGAATAATCTCCCTGTCTCCATCCACACCCTTAACTCACACGTGTCATTTTTGACAAACTATAAAGCCTCCTTTATGTTAGCTGCAAAATGCACTTGCCCCCAACCCCCCGTGTGACTACTCATGTAACTGATGCCTATTGCATTACTGCTAAATCACTGCTTTGAAACAACTCATTATGTAAAGGTGCCTCAATATAAATTGTAAATGTAATTGTACTCACATCTGTACCCTATTGTACCTGTCCTTTGTTACCTCATTTGTAATGTTTTTAAATTGTAATGTATGACTATCTTTTTGTATGTGCTATCTGTATGGCCCAGGTCGTGCCTGAAAACTGTCCATTGGATCAGTACGACTACCAGATGAACAACTAAATAAATAAACAAAAAACACAGATTAGTGTTCCACAGTTTAGGTAAGCCACATATTAGGTTTCCACAAACTACAGGAAATGAGTCTGTGGTTTATGCACACTGCAGCAAACTAATCCATGGTTTATGGAAAACGATTTTTGGAATTCTGTGGAAGTGACTGATAAGTTGCAAAATGAATTTCAGGAACAGAACTGCCATTCCTTCTAAATTCTGACAGCGGAAATTCCATATTCTGCACTCCCCCTTACCTCCCTTATGTGCAGGTTCTTCTTCCACTCTGCGCCCACCACCATAATACCTCGATTCTTCTTCTCTACCCTTTACCTCTCTTTCTTCTTTTCTCTGTATACCTCCTCTGCCTACTTAGTCAAGAACTATGTCTCCCACTCCTGTAAACTTCCTCTCTTCAACATCTCTGCTGGCCAAGCTTCCATTTCTCACAGATTCCCCATCTTTGGAATTATCCTCCCTTTTTCTGGCTCCTCCTCTCCCTTCCCTCCAGAGGCCCTGTATTATGAGCTCATGGTTTCCGACTTGCTTTTTTACCAAGTTTCTCACTCTGCCATAACCTCATGTTCACTCTGTTCTCCCACTGTCTCCTGCCACCTCACATTATGGCCCCTCCTGGCTGCCGTGTCCCTGGTCACCTGTATCTGGTTCTGTGTATGGGTTTGTAGTATTCTACCCTGGCTTCTAGACTGACAGCTAAATTGACCAGTTGACTGTTATACTTTGTAACAATTGCTGCATGTATTTTTGTGTCAGACACTTGCTGTTTTTTTGCTTTCTGTATGTTGTGTCCCTCCCAGCTTTTCCTCACCAGGACTTGGCCATGCCTGTGCAGGGCACCTCACATTAACCTAGCATCTCTTACCAGACAGTGTATTGGGCACAGTGTGGCAGCACATACTTCTGTCTACCCTCTGGTGGTGGTTGGCAATTGCACCAACCCCTTCACCAGAATCAATGTTTCTATGTCCATCCTGACTCGGGATCCCCTGTACATAATGTAAGCATATCTTCAAACTTAGTCTGTAGCTCAGTCAGTCTCGCAAGGTCTTATCTTCATCATCATCATCAGCAGCAGCAGCATGACTAGCAGTGTTTCTCTAGCAGAGGATGACAAATGCCCTCCAAAATGTGAACATCCCATCTTCAGTGTGACCCTGTTTCTGCATCACGAGGCTGCCAGGGACTCTCCTTGAGGGGAAGCCACATAGGGTTCCCACAGTCTCCTGATGTCTTTCTTATATACTTCCTGGACTAAACAGTAATCTACACTAAATGTCTTCAGACGCAAAAAACCCAGTCTCCACTGTTGTCATGATACCTATCCCTAGAGGCTATCAGGTGATTAGAAAATGAGGTAAGTTGGTCTCAAACACTGGATCTGTCAATAGCTGCTGTAGTGTGTGTGTGGGCCCTGCTCCCTCAGGCAGCTTGGCAAGTGATCTGAGGTAAGCATGCCCAGAAGGCACATACTGGCACCCTTCTCTCACTCTGGCACTCTAACCCCTCCTACTGGTCTCCCTGCCAGAGGCTCTACCAATTGATTTGCTCTGGACCTGGCATCTTAATAATCAACCCCTCTCCTACTGCTAACAAGAGGTTTGTTATATACTGAAAAAAAAACAGAAAATAAGTTTTAAAATAGAGTGTGAAAATCACTCATTCACTAGCACTAAAGCGTGTCTGTGAAAACAAGCATTTGTCAGTGCTGAATGTTGCTTGCTTCTATGTGCTGTTTAGGTATTTGGAAGTCATTGGAGTGCAAATATTGAAAATTTGCGAACTTATGTGCGTGCGTAGGAACTGCGCAACGCATGCTTGTAAAACAGTCATTTTTAGGAATTTTTTCACCAAATTTTCAACATAGCCATTTTAAGACCTCTGCTCATGAACAGTGTCACTGTGATTTTGTTAATGTGTCCCATACATTGAGTTTGCACACCGACTGTGCCATTGTGCGCTACATGGGCGGAAACACATTTTGGGCAGGATGTGAAAAATGACAGCTGTACTGCTCATAAGGAGGTGTGTTAAAATGGCAATGTTGAAAATCTGTAGTAGAAATAATGAAAATTCGCAAACCTACGAGCGTGCGTGGGAACTGTGCAACACATGCTCGTAAAACAGTCATTTTTAGGAATTTTTTCACCAAATTTTCAACATAGCCATTTTAAGACCTCTGCTCATGAACAGTGTCACTGTGATTTTCTTAATTTGTCCCGTACATTGATTTCACACATTGACTGCGCCATTCTGCGCTACATGGGCGGAAACACATTTTAGGTGAGATGTGAAAAATGACAGCTGTACTACTCATAAGAGGGTGTGATAAAATGGCAATGTTGAAAATCTGGAGTGAAAATATTGAAATTTTGCGAACTTACGAGCCTGCGTAGGAACTGCGCAACACACGCTCGTAAAACAGTCATTTTTTGGAATTTTGGCACCAAATTTTCAACATGGGGTTTTGGGACCCCTTTTCATGAATGATGTCACTGTCGTGGTGGTATTCAAGCCCGAAGGGTGATTTCACAGTCACTGCGCAGTCACTGCACGAAATCACCCTTCGGGCCTGAATAACGCCATGACAGTGACATCATTCATGAGAAGGGGTCCCAAAAACCCCATGTTGAAAATTTCATGTAAAAATTCCCAAAAATGCCTGAGATATGCAACAAAGTTGAACCCCCCCCCCCCATCTAGCCCATTATACAGCTTACCGGCATTTCCTCAGTTCGTGGTCGGCTTTGAAGAGTGCAGACGTGTTCCGGTCCACGAAGATCGTCGTGCGGAGTCCGGAGTAAGTATGGGGTGAGGGGGTGTGAAAGCTGGGTGCACAGTGGGTGGGTGCGGGTTGTGGGAGGATGGTTGGGAAGCGCTTGTACGGGACCGTTTTTGTTTACTGGTTAAAAAAGACGTCGTGGGACCGTTTGCCACGCTGGGGTGGGCTCCCAGCATGGCACATGGATGTTGGGGGATGTTCAGCCGAGGGGATTGGGCACCCGCCAGCCATGAGTGATTGCCACGCTGGGTGGGCTCCCAGCGTGGCACCAGGACGGGGGCCTCAGCCGACCGGGGATTGGGCACCCCCATCGGCAAAAGGACTGCTTGCCACGCTGGGGTGGGCTCCCAGTTTGGAAGACCAACGGGACAGTAGCTCTGTGTTCTGATTGGCTGAAAGGAATCTTTCCACTATTCATAGTACAAGATATCTCTTACCTAGCTTGTAACTGAATATCACCACCACAACTCAGCACCTAGACGACTGGAATATATTTTTGTTCTCGGTTAGAAATAAAATCAAAAGAATATATTGTATATGTGAAATATAATTTTGCAAAGAACTGAAACCATAACACAGCAGTAATGCCTGATTGGAGAATACTCACAGCAGCAAATCTAGAGTCATAGCTGCTTATTAGAAAGTACCTGCTGGACTTAGTGTGCTGTAATTCTGTATTAACGGAGTACAGCTGAGATGATTTAGCAATCATTTCCAGCACTAACAAGCAATTTTCCTCACATTTATTAAGGCACATTATAATTAAGTAAAATAAAACTTGATGAGATGAAATGATGATTATGAATAGGGAATAATTTTCAATAATATTTACTTTGTGTTTGATGCAGAATGTATCCTGTCATTTGCAAAACTGACCTTGCTTGAGAAACAATGGAGCCTCTGTTGTACACTCCATAACTGACTGTCAGAGAACAGAAGTGGTTCATTATGCCTGAGTTTCAGAAAGCAGCTGAGCATTTTTATTTAAGCAATAAGGCATGGCAGGGGGTGTCTTATGGAGGGATAACAGCCCACCTTGCCTGGATTGAAGAGCCATTAGCCTACAATAATGGCCCCCCGGCAGTGCCTTATTGCCATTGTGAAATTGGTCCTTTTTAGTAAATGGAATATGTTTTTTAAACATATTTTTATTAAGCTAATTTCAGATGGGCTGTTGAGCTGGGATAAAGACCTGGATGAAAGTACCTTTTTACCAATCAGGAGCCAGTGTTCTTTCTACCTATTTCATAATCAAAGTTTTGGCCATGAAACCAGCCCAACAGTGCAGCAGTAGGGTCACCTCTAACTATACCAGTGATCCAGGTTTGGGAATGGACTCAAGTCACTTGGGAGCTGGCTGGGGGATTGGGGATTGAGCTTCCCAGGGAAAGCTCTCCTCCCTCAGGGAGGGGAGACACAGCATTCCACTGTATGTCTGCCACTTGGTCCACAAGACAGCACAGTGGAACCACAGCACGTGGAGGGTTGGCTGACAGACACCAGTACACATGCATGCCACCATGTGGGTGCATGTTATTGTGTACCGGCACCCTTGGGAAGGGTCCCACCATTGTGCCAGCACCACCAGGTCAGCAATGGTTGTGCTTCCATGACCCGTAAGAGTTATCCCATCATGCACTGCACTAGTGGCATCTGGAGTTGGCCATGGTGGTTCACCTCTGTCCACAAGGGATGCTGTTTGTGGGTGTGACTTCGCTGTACAACAAGAAGTAGGGAGGTCACTAAATAAAATCAGGGTAAATCTCCCTTAAACAGCAGCCATCACAGTCTCCCCCTCTCCCACCCCCATTTAACAATGTCAGCCATTGATTTGGTTGGAGTGTGTCCAGATTAACCTCCACCACCATTCCCCTACCTCCTCTACCACCACCAGTAGCTTCAGAAAATATACTGTAGCACACAGCCTCACAGAGGCACACCAACTGAGGAACTGCCTTACCTAATGGATTGGTCATGGAAGGCAAGCACAGTGCAGGGAGCACTCTGCAGTTTCCATAAGCATTGCTAGATATCAGGATATACCCTCATGATCTGAAGATGGGAATTTTTGTAATGGACAGTGGCAGTAACTGGTTGAATGCAATGACTGGGTTTTGCCCCATGTACCTTGTTTCACACACACACACTAAATCTGGTGGTGGGTTATATGCTTGACAAACATAGACAGGTAAAAGAAACACTTGACACTGTACAGGACATCACTAGATATTTTCATCACTCCCCCAAGTGTACTGAGCTCCTCCTCCTCCTCCATTAGCAGCAGAAACACAATGTTCCTTAGCATTTCTTATTAAAAGTGTTTCCACAAGGTGGAGCTGTATCTTTTATATCAATAAATGATGGAGACTTGTGGAACATAGACCAGTGTTCTGGTCTATGGAATTTGATGACGTGACCTATGGGGAATATCTGTCATGGGTTCAGTCTTGTTTTCTGCAAAAGCTTGTTCCACTTCTGCAACCATATGGACAGGCTACTAAAGATGTCAGTGCAGGATCAGCAACCCTTAGCATGGTCAATCCCATGGTGAGTCTACTTCAGTGCCCCACACACCATCACATATAATCTTCTACAGCAACCCAATAAAGCAAAGTTGATAGTGGTGGTAGCTGTGGCAGCACTGGTAGTGGGGTTGCTAGAATGACCATGATAATATTAATGGAAGAGTAGGTGGTGCCATCACTAGCTCATCTGACTCACAGCAGCAGCATCAGGATGCAGTACTAATTAAAGAAGTGGCAGAGATGGTTTTGGCACAACATGCAGACAGGTTTCACAGCATCAGATTGCATACAGCATACTATGTGACATGGCAACACTACTGGACACCAAGGCCAAGATATTCAAAGGGGTTGAGCCTAGCACAACTGAGTTGCACCAGCACAACCCCAGAAATGCACCCTGGGGCAATATTCAAAAGGGAGATTTGTGCAGTGCAATTCCTGATGCACCAAGGTGCAAAGATAATGTATGTGGCACAGCTCCAGGGGGCGTGCCCATGCATATGCGGCACATCCTGATATTTAGCCCAGGATGTACATCTTCTGGCACAACAATCAGTAAAGTGGCAGTGAGGCAGTACAGCACAGTGGTTTAAGGCTCTGAGCTGCAAACCTGGAGGCCTGGGTTTGAATCCCACAATCCCCATTTGCATACTGTATGACCCCGCGCAAGTCACTTAACTTCCTTGTGCTCCCAGGTTGCACCTGCAAACAAACTTTCAGCTTAGTGTGTCTCTCCTGGTAAAACAAACAAACAAAGCAACCCAGAGATGTGCCACATATCTGGACACAAAGTTGAACCCATATAAAATGGCTCAATAGCTAGCCACCCACAGGCGTGCTGCTGTATTGCAATGCTTAACACAGTAGCCTCCAGCCATTGGTGGCTATCCCCCCAGAACACCATTCACAAGCACCCACATATGTCCCTGGTGGTCCAGTGCTTCTCCCTTCCCTGCCCATAACCCCACTCACTCATAAATTTGAATATTTCCCTGGCAGTCTAGTGGTACCTCCTCCCCATCCTGTAACCCTGATCACCAAAAAACAATACCAATATCAGTCTCTGGTAGTCTAGTGGTCCTCCCACCCACACAGGACCCCCAGCCCAACCAGCTCCCTCCCGGTCATTAGCGGGCAGCATACCCACCTGCACACCTCCGTGGCTGCCCACCAAATTACAGCTTACAGTATGTGCTGCAAGCTCAACTGAATTAAGACATTCATTCACAAAGTTGTGACTCTCTTACAGTATGCCCTGTAAACCCATTGGCCCACAGTGTGGACCAATGAGCTTGCAGCATATACTGTAAGCTGTCATTCAGTGGGCAGCCATGGAGGTATGCAGCTGGGTATGCTGCCCACCGATGACTGGGGGGAGCTTTGTGGGCTGGGGGTCCTGTGGGGGGGGACCACTAGACTACCAGGGACTGATAATGGCATTGTTTTTTGGCAATCTGTGTTACAGGATGGGGAGAGGGTACCACTAGACTATCAGGGAAATATTATTCAAATTTATGGGTAATCAGAGGTATGGAAGAGGGGGGGAACCACTGGACTACCAGGGATGGGAAAATGTAAGTTATACGGTGATTGGAGGTACGGAAGGGGAGGGGGAACCACTGAACTTCCAGTGACAGCATCGCATTCAGTGCAGGGTCCAGGTGCATTTTGCTGGCAGTCCTGCACAACGCATGCAAATGGGACCATAATAACATGCAAATGGTCCCATCTGTACCTTGCATGCATAACGGCCCCATTTGCATATCCAGGTCTGAATATCTGGAAATTGCACCTGGTGCAGCTCCAGTTGCGCTGGAGTATTCCCATTCCTGGTATTCAGACCTGTCTGGGGATGTGCCAGCGCATTGTATTTGTACTGTGCACATTATTTGCTATAGTCAGAAGTGATGCATCATGGCACATCCCTTTTGAATATAACCCATAGTTGCACCAGCGCAACTCAGTTGTGCTGTGCCACCACTAGCGACATTGGCAGGTACAATTCTGAATATCGGGCCTCAGATAAAAAGATGGGTTCCATGCATAGAGTATGTGAAAAGTGTTGCTGACCCTTATAATGGAGCAGAAAGACAGCATGAAAAAACCTGCAAGAATGTGCATACACAACCTCCTAGTTGTACTGCTCGTCTTCTTCTGCTGACTTCACTTGGTGCCAATGCCAAGTGTCAGTCTGCTATGGAAGAAGTCTTGGATAATGATGATCCTGAGAGTACCAAGGACATTTGGGAGCTTTTTAATACTGAATGTTGGCACCATTCAGACATTTTGGAGAAAGGCTCGGATCTGTTACCAGAGTATGTGATGCAGGTTAATCCAGCAGAGCAACTTATTATTAGAAATAGTAAGCCAATCAAATTCTGGCAAGATAGGCAAGTCATTTGGCTTGGACTAATTAATGAGGCTTTGTATTTTCTTGAATTCCCTCCAGCATCAAATGCATCAGAAAATTTTGTTAAGTACAACTGAGGAATGGGATATTGCCTCTCCACATCACCCAAGGCCACATCCTAAGACTCCTGCATTCTTAACCTTTCTCAGCCTCAACTTAACAAGAATGAAATTTAAGTATCCATTTGGTTATTCACTTGTCCAACAATTGATATTTACTACTATCCCCATCACTCCCACTACACCTCTTGGTGGAATGTGTCCCTAGACTGCTCCCACTGGCTCCACAGTCCAGCTCACCCCTTCCAACAGTAGCTGCACAACTCCTCCTGATGACACTACAACAGCTTACACATTCTCATCACCAGCAAACTCAGTATAATCAGGTGTGCCACTGAGCACACCCGAGTAGATATCAGTTACATAAGACCAATCACACCACCTACTATGGGTGTGTGAATACCTTATCCCAAATATTCAGCTGAATATTATTATTTAGTGCCTGACTATTATGGTGTTCAATATTTGGTATTTGTGTATTTGGATAGTTTGATGATACACTAAAAAATACCTTTTCCCTCCTCCCCAAGTGGCCAGGGCTAGTCATTTGGCCACCCATCCTCTCCATTTTATGTTTACAAGGTCTCCCACCCACCTTCCCTTTATCTCATGTCCCAGAGCAAAACCAAATGCCATACTGGCATATTGCCGCAGGCTCCTGGCAGACTGCCAGGAGTTGACATCATCATTACATCGCAAAAGCTTACTACCCAGTTCCCACAAAATATCAGTCCCCTCCCCACATGCTCAAGCACTACCCAACTACATTCTGCCATTCAACAAAATTAAAACTGCTTAGGCAGTCTGACCCCCCCCCTCACTGCAGTGCACATCCTACCAGGTCTGTAAGCTGCTGAACTGTGAGCTTTCAGTTTCTTTTCAATGAATGGAGTGAGTGTAGTATATGATTACACGGGATGTGGGGGCAGGGGAAGCATCATAGGTAATGCTAGGCAGCTTGGGACAATCAAGCTACTAGCATCTCTAATGATGCCCCCCTCATGCCACTCCCACTTCCTTACAATTGTATATTTCACTTGTTCCATTCTTTGACAAGAAACTGAAAGCTGGCATTCAAGTAACTTATAGACCTAGTAGGATGTGCATTGTTGGGAGGGTTCTGACTGGCTAGCTGGTTTTAGTTTTATTAGCACCCCCAATCAAGGATTGGGGCAAGGGGGGGTTGAGTGGCAGAATGAAGTTGAGCAGTGTTTGGCATGTGATGAGGGGACTGATACTGTGTGGGAAATTTTTACAATGCAATGAAGGTGTTGGCTGCTGGCAGTGTGCCAGGGGTTAGCCATAATACACCAATATGGCATTTATTTAGCTCTGGGGCATGAGATAAGGGAATGGTGGGTGAGAGAGCTTGTAAACACAAAATGGAGAGGATGAGTGGCCAGGAGACAAGCCCCCCTGGCCACCTGGGGGGGGTCACGTTCCTGAATCAGAATACTTCATGAATAATTACAGTATTCATTATTCAAATCCATATAATAAACAGTGCATAGTTTGGGGTATTCAGGAAATATTATTTGTTACTCGCACACTCCTACCACCCGCCATGAATAGGATGGCAACAAAATGAATGACCTTATTAGCCAGTTCTTCAGTCTGATCTCATGTCAGTAGTTGACTGCTACAGCTTTTGCTGCCAGTTGGTAGTGTCAGTGTTCAAACTAAATTCAATTCATGTAAAAAAAAATGTCAAAATAAGAAAAAAGAAAAATGAAGTAAAACAAATCCATCCATTGATGGATAACATTGTGAGGGCAATGTAATGCCCTACATTTAATGTATTTTCATCTCTTTCTTGTTTGTTGTTTTGTGATGCATTACTTGTCTTTATTGTCGGGGATACTATTTTATAATTTGAAAATCAATGGAGCCAGACAGAATTAGCAACAGTCATATAGCCGAAGCAGACACCACGGAAGTTATGTGCCCCAAAGTCAGCAACGAAGAGCAACTGTAACTGTAACTCACACCGAGCTCTGGCTGACCCAATTGGCTTTGCAGACTGTCTCAACACCACAAACAATAAATCACAGAAGACGCAGGACAACTGCACATGCCACAAGAAAGCTTTAGTAATTTCCAACATCAGGGCTTTTTAACCCGCCCCTCCCCACCAGTTTGAAGTCTAGTTACCCCGTGCCAAATACTGCACTGGGAGCTAAAAGGTTTGGCTGAATTTTGAAGCTGAAACCAAATGTATGGGTCCCAACTCAAAACTGAACTGAAGGTGCCAATGACCCACTTCACTCAGCCGCACATTTATTTATTTATTTGAATTTTGATGACTGGGTAGGCCCACAGAGGCAAAACAGTCCCCTTCTCAGGGGCAACTCAGAATTAGTCACAATCAGTAGATGAAAAACAAACATCATATACAAAACACACAACTCACCAGGTTGAATACATACAAGTACAAGGTAATTAGTTACAAACATTGGGTTGAGAATTTAGCAAACATTAAGCAAATAATTCAATTCAATATATACAACAGGCAGGGCAACAAATGCAGCATATAGGGATGGATTTAGTAGACATGGTAAACAGTTTACAATACAAATATAAATAAGTACACCGACAGAAACATTAGGTGGCACAAGAAGTGCCTAGCAGCAGATGAGGTGCACCCATGAGATAAGAAAGGGTCAGTGAGTACAATTACAGGGGGCTACTGCTCAGGAGAGGGATTTCAGCCCATTTTTAAACAGTGCTAGAGTAGGGCAGGTGGGGACCTCAAGAGGCAAAGAATTTCATAGCGAGGGGGCTGCAAATGAGAAGGATCTCCTTCTTACTGCATACTGCACCTTTGGCATGTCCAGTAATGGGCAGCCTGCAGATCTCGGGGACCAAGCATACTGTTTGCGTTAGATTATATAAATGAGGCTGGGTGGAAAATAGGGCTTTAGTAACTTAAAGGGAAGGCAGTATGGGGACAATGCAGTTTATTCTCAAAAGACGGCCACCCCAGAGTTGTAAGTACTTCACAGTGGTGGGCTCTGGGGTGGGCACCAGCTGTTAAACACCCAGCCCTGTAATACAGAGTCCTAAGTCTAGATATTATAGATTCATGAGTTGACTGTGGCACTGGGCACCATAGAAGAGAATAGGCAGGATGGTGCTGCGGGCAATAGCTAGACAAGCTGCATTTCATAGGTAGGGAATAATGTGGCAAAGGAGGCCAAGCTTAGATTTAAAGTTTTAACCAGGGCATCTCATAGAAGGAGAGGAGGGTGGGATGGATGCTACTTAAATTGGAGGTGAAGGGGGGATTTGTATATTGGTGTGGCTAGGCAGGAGGACGAGCTAAGCACTGTAAGGGTGGAGGAAAGGCAATATTTTCACATTATAGATTGAAGTAGAGCTCCTGAAAAATGACAGCACTCCTTTGTTCTGCACGTGAGACACTCTTATTTTGTGAAGAATGCCTAGCGCATAGCTACCCTGGAAAAAGTTACATTCAGGAAAGGTTTTTAAAAAAATGTATATACAGTATTATTGATTGAGCTCAATTAATGACATAGTAATGCCACCATCAAGATAACTGTTACAGTTGTAAGAATAGTCTCACTTACATTCTTGGAGTATCAGAACCAATCATCTTTAGTTTTTACTTTAAAGAATAATCTACACAAGTTACCTTTTTGCTTAGTTTTTGTGTTGATACATGATGTTGTAACAGACATGTTTGTCAATATATATTTTTTCTGTTTTCAGGGGTCATGTGGACATATGGATATGTCATAAGACTGTTGGGTAGGGACTCATGGATGGACTGGGGCTCACACCTTAGGATGAAGCCAAGTTTTGCTTCACCCACAAGGTGCCAGTGAGGTCACCAATTCCTCCTTCATGAAGCACATTGCAAAATTGCTCTAGTCCTTGGGAAACTTCACCTGCAACTTTGTATGCAACTTCACCTGCAACTTTGCTGGTGGAGTTCACTTTACTTGAACTTCACTCTATGCTAGTGATGTGCGTAATTCTGCTGGCGGAATTGGCGTGGAATGGCGATTCCACCACTGGAATTTCCACTGGAGTTTCACTGGTTCTTCTGTGGGGTTCTGCATACTGTGATCTGCGGAATATTAATCAGTGGAACAGCATTGTTTCTGCAAAGAATCATCCTGCAACCATTTCTGCAGAGAATATTGTGATCTAATCATTCTGAAACCATTTCTGCAGAGAATATTGTGATCTAATCATTCTGCAACCATTTCTGAAGAACAAATTGAGATTCACAGAATAGGATTCCATAGAAATGTTGCAGAAACACTCATTCCACATTTTTCTGCTGCCTGGTTCTGCCATTCCATTTCCAGTGAAATTCGATGGAATTTCAGCAGAATGTTTGGGCTTCTGTGAAATTTCTTTCTGCTAGAATTTGAGGATCCTGCACAGCGCTACTCTCCACTACCTGGGATGGCACCACCTACAGATGCAGGGTTTCTGACTTTGCAATATCATGACGTTCTAGAGCATTGTGAAGTTGGGCTTTGCATTTCGAAGACACTTTGTGGGGTTGGAAAATTTCACTAGGTTGAAACGCAAAGCAAGGTTAGCCAACCTTCCACATCCCTACTCATACCCAGTGCTGTCACTTCAGCATTATACTAGGTTTGGGATGCTGTAATATGATGATACTATACCATGGTGGTCTGGGTTTATGAGGTAGGGGCAAGACCAGAGGTGATGAGCACAGGGGCTGAGGGCTGAGGTGTTTATTCACCCCTTGGTCTGGTTATTACCGGTGAAATCCAGACCACCATGGTATTTTCACTATTATACTGGAAAATTAAAAAAATAAAACAGGTTATGCTAGAACACATCTGTCAGAAAGCACAAACTGTTTCTCAATGAAGTCCTGTAGCATTACTACAGTCTCTGATTGGCTGCTGCATGTTGAGGTGGAGGGCAAACTGGACTTGCTCTCTCACTGGCTAGGTTCAAATGCAGCAGCCAATCGGAATGCAGAGCCCATCCCATTATTGTTCTTTGCCAGTCAGAAGGCAGATCCACTGTCCCATTATTCAGTCTACTGTCCAGTTATCACAGAATAACCAGGCAGTTACTTTGCATTTTGATTGGCTAAGAGGAATTTTTTCCAGTATAATACAGTATGTCTGCCTTCCAAAGCTTTGTGGGATGTGGAATCCTACCTGCATAGTTCATACAGAATAGCAATTTAGTTTTTAATTCATTGGGAATTCTAAAAGGCATTTCAATGTAACTATTCCATTCCACAGCTTGAGGGGCCCGTAGACAAGGAGCTGTTGCTAAATCAGTTTGTGAAAATTTAGTGACAGTCCCTGGCCACTGAGAACTGAACACAATATCTATTTCTGACTGTGTGAACAATTGCTGTAATACATGTAAGGTGTCCAAACCATTATTCGGAGTGCTTAGGGCATTTTAAGGGAGTTCAGATGCTGCTGCCTATAGTGGATAAAATGTTTTGAAATTCCATATATTCATTATGAAGGTACTTTATGGAAGCTGTAAAGAGCATTTGCTTTGTGAGTCAAAGAATGAAAGAAAGCAAAATAAAACAAATTGAATGTCACATAAATGAGACTGATTTTTAAAATAACAATATGGAACTACTGGTGCATACTTTCCCTAAGTTATTATTTTGAAGTTTGGCAAATATTGTATGTACTAATGAATTTTGTGGAAATGTATTACATGGATGTTTAGAAGACCTGCTTAAGAACTGGCAGGAAAATGGAAGAAATAAATGACAGCCCATGCTGAATTAGTAGGATGGTAAAGAGGGCCTCTAGGTCAAATCTTCCCGTGAAGATGGCGCATACTGTTCAGTGATGACACTAGACCCCCTTCACTTTCCACTTTTATTTCTGCCTATTTTTACTAGGTTCTGTCTCTGATAAATAAAATAAATGCCATTTAGATATATTTTTTTCTTGCATGAGCAAAATAAGGTAATAGGCAGTAACTCTTGCCATTGCAGCTCCTTGACTCAGAGACTTCCATTCCCTGTCACACCAGTTCTCATAGGAAGCCATGTGAACATACTTGGAGAGAAATGGACACTGCTAGGTCAAAGGGCAGTGTGGGCAGGATTTACTGTTTAATGTTTGATGTGCCACGTGTGAAATGAAACTCGAAAGCTCCACTTCTAAAGGTCATAAACTTGTTCTTTTAGTTAACCCACTCAAATGAAATCCAACATTTTGTGACTCACACCATTTCATCTGGGAAACAATAGTTCCTACCTGAAATCAAAATCTTTACTGCTTCACTGGGATTGGTTAATAATCCTAAAAAGTTTACCTGACTGGTTAGACCAGATTGCCCATCTCTCCCCTATTCTAAACATGAATTGCTCAGATTTGCAACCAGGATTACTGTGCTACTGCCTTGAGTGATTGTTTGAACAGAGGAGCAGCCCGCTCTATAGTTGTGAGGAGTCCGATGTGCCATCAGCACTCTTATTCATACCTGCTTGGCAAGCAGGGGGTGCATATCATGGACTAATAGTTCTTTCCAGCCTTAAAGTATTATCTCATAATGTTTGTCATGTGAAATAACCTTTCATGTTTTCAGGCAGTCATACAAAAAACAATGCAAAACACTTAACATATGTAACTGAATGGTACTAATACCTAAAAGGTGTATTTCATTTGAGACTCATTCTAGTTCTGCTAAGTGGTAAGTCCTAGGAAAACTGGGGGACATACAGTTAAACTAGGATGAGCAGGATAAGGAGAACCAGTAGAGAGCATTACATCACACAAAGAACAGTTAACATTAGGAAAGGGCTACCCGGTAACATCATGGAAACTTGTATTGTTCTCAGTGTTCTCAGATCCAAATAACCATTTCCCTGTAACATACTTTTTTTCCCCTGTATTTTCCCCATAGGGGCACAGTCAAATCCTTGTATAAACCCATGCAGATTTTCTCACTAGTCACTGGTTTCTTACTTTTGACTCTGTTCTCTGTTTAAGATGTACATAGCTTTATGAAAGAAAGGGCTCTGATTTCTTGTAATTGACAGAGTTTTACTAGTTTAAATATAAAAAATCATGAATTTGATTTGTTTAAAATCTGGTAAATACATGAGGAGAATGTCAGTTGCCATGGACAGCTAGATAAAACAGTCAGCAGCACGCACTTATTGTATGTGACCAATTAACATAAAAGTAAGTTATATAATTGATAAGCATTAAAAAAACAGCTACTCATCCGTTGCTCACACAGGATCACAGCACTGACCACTCTAAGGACAAAAGAGGCTTTTTGTGTCTAGATAATATGCTACAATTTTAGTATCAGAAGATATTTTTGAGGTACTGTCTAACAAAGTATTTACATTTTTACAGTGTACTCATTAACTAACGTCCAATGCAAAAATTCTCAATCAATCATTATGTTTTAATGTGTCTTCATTCAGTCTTTCAAAGTCACTGCTTATCTTTTACAACACTCCCCCGATATAATTAACACTTTTCATTCTATCTGCATCTTTCTAGCATTTTCTTTGATGGCTTAAATTTGGAACCTTCACTCTCTGTTTTGTTGAATGAGACATGCAGCTGTGAATTAAGTGTGCCTGCCTTCATGCAGCTTCTATTCTCGGTCCTTGTTCTGTTCACCTCAATGAACAGTCTCTCCACATCAGCATTTCCATGTGGTAGAACTAAAAGTGCTGATGTGAGTTGCTCCAGTAGTAGAAATCTCAGCTGACTAGGATTTCTTGGATTTTTTAAGTGATTTACATAATGCAAATACTCATTAACTGGCAAGGCAACCTTCACTTCAGAGAAAGTCATAATTTCATACTCCAGCACCCCATCTTCCAGTTGTTTCCTACTGGCTTCACTGTTATCAGTTATGTTAGGAAATCTCTTGGCCAGAAACTGGAATTCGGTTTTTGAAACATGCTGTTTTTCTGGATTAAGTGCCTCTAAATTCTTGTAGATGCCACCGTCAAAGTCTTCAAAGGGCGAACTTTTTTTTACTTGGTGGCATGCCTCGATCCAGAACCTCTTTGCAAGTAACAGGAATGACTCAGCTGTATCGTCATCTCCATTCTCTTCCAGCTGCTGCCCTAATACATGGCAGTCCATTCTTTCAAAAGCAGTTTGGTCTAGTGGTAGGTGGTTCTCTTCATCTGTCACATCAATGGCCCCCACTGAGGCAGATACCTTGATTGTAGCAGATTTTATAAATTTTGTCGGCAGCTTTTTGTAGAGAATATCCAGTTCTTGCTGCAAGAGACATATATTTGGCTGCTCTTGTTGAAACAGTAAATTAAATTCCAAGACTGTTGGTAAAGCAAAGTCCAAAAACATGAAGCACAATCTCACAAGGTTTGACTGCAAAGCCTTTCTTATGCCAAGTACAGTACTGTGACACTTTTCTCACTTGAGCTTTCAAAGTAGGATCTCAAAGCAAGGAACTGTTCAGACATTCTCCTTGCCACCTGATGCAAACTGAGACATCTTGTATGGCAGGGCTTCAGGAGTCTATGAGGTTTAGTGTTAGTAAATTCCTGGAATGTTGAGAAAGTCTGCATGCAAGTGGCACTTTTTTTAAAGTCAATCAATCAATCAATCAAAGTCTTCATTTAACCAGTCAATCACTGTTGAGCAAGCTCATTTTGGAGGTGGACCTGTATTTGTTAACAAGGGACAATATACATGGGATGCAACACACAAGAAAATAGTAATAATACAAATAAAGAGAGATGCAATAATACAGTATATACAAAGTATCAGCAGGTAGTATTGACAGTAGTATATGTCTGGAACATAAGATAGGGATAGTTTTGGGTAGGACAGCATTTTTCATAAAAGTAAAGAAATATACATATCAGGTGCACTGAACACAAATAAAATCTAATATAAAAAGATATATAGTGATATGGTATGGAGAATTTAGAGCTGAAACCAGGGTCAAAGGAATGTGGAAGGGTCAGATATGGGGGTAGAAAAAGGGGAGAGGGAAGAGTCCATTATAGATGTGATCAGTCTTTTAACAGGAGTAATTAGAGTGTGCTTGGGCTTACAGGAGTCACTATTTAGGGTAGACAAGCACAGGACTCCTTATTATGATGTAGATATAGAGACTTAAAAGCTGCTAGGCTGATGGGGTGAGTTAATTTTAAAGTTTTTTGCAGCTTGTTCCACAGTTGAGGGAGCACAAAGCTGATGGCTGCTCTGCCAAAGTGAGATTTTGCTTTGTAAACATAAAGGTAGCTATATGAGGTGCTTCTCAGGGCATGCTTCCCCAGAGTGCACAAAGGTAAACAGATAGAGATATACTGGGGCAGTTTATTTGAGATAGCTTTGTATGCCAAACCACAGCATTGTTTTGCTGTCTGTAAGCAAGGGATGACCATTCCACTTCTGTGTACAATGCACAGTGGTGGGTTGAGTATGGAAGACCCGTGATAAATCTTATGGCTCTGTGATAAAGCGTATTGAGTTTGGCTAGGGTACCTGCAGGTTCCTGACTATATAGAAAGTTTGCTTAATCCAATAGGGAAAGAAAAGTAGTTTGAACCAGTTTCAGTTTAGCATCTCTTGTGAGGAGATTATTAATCCTAAAGAACAGACCAAGTCTTTGTCTAAGTTTCTTTGTCAGATCTTCTAAGTGATCTGTGAGAGTAAGTCTATGGTCTAACCAGACCCCCAGGTACTTGAACTTTGGTACATGGTCCAACCACTCACCTAGAATGGTAGTGATTTGTGGGAGTGTCCCAGCAATTGCAGGATTTATTGCATTTTGAAGGGGCAAGAGGAACATTGCTTTGTTTTTTTTTTGCATTTAAGAGCAGTTTCTGGTTTATATGCTGATGTTGCAGCAGATTAAATTCATTTTGAAGGGCTTTACAGGCAGCTTCAGGTGTGGGGCTACTAGCATAGAGCACCGTATCATCCGCAAATAGGTGTATTTGTGCTTCTTTGATGGGGGCATCTACGTTGTTAATATAAATGGTGAAGAGCAAGGGACCAAGAATGGAACCTTGCGGTACACTCCTCAACAGGGATTTTGGTGGAGAAACTTCCTCTTCTGCCTTTACTTGTTGAAGTCGTCCTGAGAGGTAGTTGTAGAACCATTTAAGGGATAGGGAATCCAAATCAATGTTCCAGAGGGATGATAGAAGCAATCTGTGATCAACGGTATCGAACGCCTTGCTTAGGTCCAAGAAAACTGCGCAGACAAAGCTTTTTTTGTCTAATTCAAGCTGCCAGTCATTTGTCACCTTGGCTAGAGCAGTGATTGCACTGTGCTGTGCTCTAAAACTGGAAAAAATTTTTTGAGCAATATTTCTGATTCCAGGTACTTCCAAAGCTTTGAGTTCACTATTTTCTCCAGCATCTTTGACAGGATTGGAAGTAGGGAGATTGGTCTGTAGTTATTGAGGTCACTAGGATCTCCTGACTTAAACAAAGGGACCACAAGTGCATTTTTACAAATGGGCGGTAGGTCACCCTGGGACAAGGATAAGTTGAAGAGATGAGTAATTGGGACTGTGAGGACATGGTAACCGACCTTTAAGAAGTACAGGTCAATGAGATGGGCCTCAGCATTTTTCTTAGTGTCCAGCTGAAGGAGAAGATCTTCGACTTCTTTCAGGGAGGTAGGCTGCAGAGAGAAGGATGGACTGGGAATGGCTTTTTCTTGTGTATCCAATCTAAGTTGTTGGCAGAGGATATTCATGGGAGAGGAGTCAAAGGCTAGCCCTGCAGTGGCAAAATGATTATTGAGAGCATCGAGGACAGACAGTCTGTCGGAGATGACAGTATTGTCAATCAATAATTTAGTAGGTAGGGAATTTACAGTGGTGTGACCTTCAATGTCTTTGATAGTCCTCCAGAATTTGATTTGGAGGCATTTCTTGAGGAGCTCTCCAGCTGAGAGCGGTAGAAATTAGCTTTGGCTTCTCTGACCATTTTGGTGCAGAGGTTCCTCACCCTCCGAAAAGAATTTCAGTCATTTATTAAATTAGTTTTCCCTAGCAGTTCTCCAGAGTACATCCCTACTCCGCAGAGTATCTTTCAGATCTTCTGTAAACCACTGACAGGATTTGTTTCTGTCACAGACTTTTACTATGGGAGCATACTTGTTTAGAGACCCTAGCACAATTTCTGAGAAAATATCATAAGCTGTAGTCAGGGACTTGGCTAGATAGAAGTCCTGCCATTGCATGGAGTCTTTTAGGTCTGATATATACCCTTGGAGATCAAAGTTGCCTATGCAGCTTTTAAAGGAAAATTTTGGTGCAGTTGTGGATTTAAGAGTGGATCTTACATAAGCGATGAAGCAATGGTCGCTAATATCAGAGAAAAAGATGCCAGCATGGGAGAATAAATGGGGTTTGTTAACTAAAATGATATCCAAGAGATTACTGTTATTGGGGTTGTGCTTGTTAGGACGAGTAGATTTGTTTATTAGCTGTGATAATCCAAGGGAATCACAGAACATTTTAAGTGGGGTGGATGCACAGGAGAGCTAGTCTAAGCTGAAGTCCCCTAGTATGATACACTCTGAAAATGCCAAACCCAGGATGTTTTCGAGATGTTTTAACAACTGTAGTCCAGCTGATGGGGGTCTGTAGTATCCTATTATACATAATGAGACACCGGTGGCAATTTCAATCTTTAATGACAAGCTTTCAAATTCTTTTGGGACAGAGGTTGAGTCAATTATGGAGGCAGGGAATTTATCCTTGATGTAAATAGCTACCCCACCACCTCTGGTTTGCCTGTCGGCTCTGAACATTGAGTAGGAGGGGATGTTAACTTTGTTGTTACTGGTCGCCGGTTGGAGCAAGGACTCCATAATCACCATAACATCTGGAGCAGTATGACATACCCAGGCCTGAACAGAAGTGATTTTTTTTTTAATAGACTACATACATTAACATGCAAGAATGTAAGCCCCATTGAGGCTTCGTAGCTCTGCTGGGAATTCCATGGGTGCCAGAGGGCCTGGATTAAGCTCAGCATTTCTGAGCATAGTAAAAGCAGGAACAAGAACTTCCTGCAGAGTCCTAGGAGAAGTTTGGGTAGCTGAGTCTTCTTTCAGTTACATGATTTGTCTGTGGCAGTAAAGAGAGTTCTGAGGCTAGTTCCCAGTTTTCTGATGCTGCGTACAATAATACCCTGACTGAGAGAGTCAATGGGAGTAGGGGAGAGTATGCAGAAGGTGGTGTAACCCTGTGGGCAGGCTCTAGGAGAGTTCCTGTATGCCGTTGCAGGTGAAGAACCAGCAGTGGGCTAGGGGAAGTTAGAGCACATACAAGTTCTACTTGATAGGAAAAGTCCCGGTTGAACAATGTAAAAAGAGAGTCATTCTTCACTCTAGGGGTTATTTTTTGATTCACGTTCAGGTACAATATATGTAAGATGAACAGAGACAACCACAGAAGCAGGTAATATGCCCTCATTATGAGACTATCACCCAATGGGCACTAGAAGTGCAGGCAAGAGAAGGGATTCTCAATGGAGGAGAATTTCTCTATCCCTGCAGAATACTACTATAGGCAGTGGAGCCTGAAGCAGTAATCCTTAAGTACAGCTCCTAGTCAGGCTAATAAGAAAAGAGTGCACCTGACTATAGAGTAGTACTAGGGGCAAAGAGGCTCTGAAGCAAATTTCTTAGCTACTACTCTGGAACAGACAAAGTACTAGAGAGATCACCTGACTTAACTCAACTGCATTAGCAAGACAGGATATGCTAGTGAGGAATAAGCAAACCTAAAGTACCAAAATGGTATGCCTCAGCAAGACAGAATGAGATAAAGCTGCTAGAAGGCTTAGTTGCAAAAAGGGGATGGGACGAATTGCAATTGTTGACGGTAAGTAACCAATAAATTGAAACATCAGATAGGAGTGGAGGAAGACTGTGTGCATTTAAATGAAGCCTGGGAGGGGGAGGGGGATGGGGAGAAAAATCAAGGGGAAGTTTGCAGAGCTAGCACTGAATCAGTGCACATACAGTTGGAGAGAAACTGCAGTGGGGGGAATGGTAAGTTACTTTACACAGGCCGAGCAGAACAGGCTAAATTAAAATATATAAATTAGGAGCCGAGTACAGGGATGCAGGCTTACATTAAGCCACACGTCCAGGTGCTCCTGTCTAAGGTGAGTGACACCAGCCAGTCAGGGAGCTCTACACAGAAGAGTACCAAATGTCTATAGGCAGACTTTGGATCTCCTCAGGGAACACCTTGCAGACATCATTTGCAACTAGATGAGCAACATGACAGATTCAGTGTATGCTGAAGTTCTTTCTTCAATCTAGACAACTTGCTGTTTCTCTCATCAGTCATGACACTGGCACCATCTGATTCATATCTGATGATATTTTGTAGAGGCACCTCATCTTTCTGCATAGCCTCCATAATTGCACCATAGGGTGTTTCTGATTTAAAAGTGCCACCAGTTGCAGTGGGGTAACCTGTACTTCAATGACTTTATAAAAGAAGGATTTCACTCTCCCCTGAGAATCTAGGAGACATGCAAGAAGAGCAAATTGTTTTGCCACTGTTGTGTCATTACTTTCATCTATAAGGAGGCTGAAATGTTGTCTCATTTGTTCCCTCCATTGGCTATCTTCTCCTATTACATTAGCTAGCAGTGACCTGGCTTTTCTCTCCTTGCAGGAAAATGTTTCGGCAATCTTGGAATCTTTGAACATTACTGGAAATAATTCTGACATGTGGTTGGCCAGGGCAAATGGAAGATGATGTTCTGGTACAGCTCGTGCTCAGAGGAGTTCAGCAAGTGCCACATCTGTATCTAGTGATCTTGCAAAGAAGGTGTGCATACGTCTGTTGCTGGATAAGAAAGCAAGAAGTTTCTTGTGTTTATCTCCCTTGCCACGGTCACATAGATCATTCTTTCCTCCATTGGCTATCTTCACATCTGTGTTGCAAGGGCTGAAATGAAAAAAAATATTTTGTAAACTATGCATTACATCAAACTATCTGAAGTTCCTTCTTCCTACTATGTGATGAGTAATTCAGTATAACACTCGAGAGTCAGTGCAAGGCTGTATATTGCCAGTGCTAGAATCAAGAATGTTGTAATACTCTCACACAGAATCCATATTCCTTTCCTCTGTTGCTCTTCTGCAGCCACCCTTTAAATTCAGACTCCAGCTCCCAGTCCTTTCTGTAATGCTGTCTGTACCTCATCTTCTTTAATGTAGATGAAGGTGATGAAGGAGATCATGTCCTTACTCTTGAGAATTCCATGTTGATGCTGCTGCTGTTTTCTGCAGAATCAAAGAAATGGAGTGGCTCACCATACTTGAAATCAGGCTGTGGGATCCCCAGGATGCAAAAGACCACACCATACCACTGGATATCAAACAACAGGCCAGGATATGTTAAAGATGATGAAGGACTCAACATCAAGAAATGAGTCAGATGCAACAGTAGCCAAGATACGTGAAAGATTATGAAGGACTCAGCCTCCAGAAATGAGACAGATATAGACAAAATACTCCACAACACATTTTGTTTGGCGAAATCCAGTTACAAAGAATTTGACTATTATTAAACTGGTTAGTGTGCAGGCACAGGAATACCCCTCCCACACACATATGCCCACACACACACACACACACACACACTGAGCATAATGTACAGAACTGAATATATCAGGGGTCAAAATTAAACATCAGCTATTCCCCTTTCCCAAGACAGCCAACCAAATCAGCATATCAGCTGGTGCCCATGGACATTATACGTAACTCGCAATGCTAGCCACCCAGCATCCAGAGTGGCAAGTGAACATTTATAATCATTTATTATCTTAAACCACAACAATAACTAGCATTAGAGTCTGGGCCATTTCCAATGTCATCACATGACCCCAGCCCCCCCTACAACACAGCCAAGACAGCCACCAGGAGGACCCATCTTGAAAGTAAGTGCCTTTTCTTTTCAATTTATATTATTTTTATTATTTTAATCTGCATCAATGGGGAGAGGGCCTTGCAGAGGCAACCCAGCTTGTCACCAACACCCCCGCCCCCATCTTAAGCCATTAAGAAAAACTTTTAAGGGTATGGCAATGATGATTTTTAAGATAGCTAATCAAACAGACTGAGCTGCCACTGCCATCAGAGACTAACTGAATAACACTGATTCAAGAGTTAGCCATTTGACATCACAAAATAGCCCCAAAATATCATAACAATATGCTGGAATATCAATTGCCTATTATGGGCACTTGGCTACACCTTCAGTCCAATGTCCCAAAATATACACTGTCATATGAAGGGATAGCATGGACCACTTTGTATTCATGCACCCCTTGCTGGTCACTGTATAGTGGGACTGGGGTGGACTATGAAAGCATTTGCTTGCCAATCCTTTCTCGTGGAGAAACGGTACAGATGTGGTGCAATCAATTGTTAGAGGGTAACTGTGAATACAAGGAAAGAGAGGAAAATAAAATTACATAGAATATAATAAATCCCTGCACATACCCTGTTGACATGTAATGTAGCTTTTGGGGCACCGACCTTCATTTTTTATTTTACAATGTATATACCCAGGACAGTCCAGTTGAAATGAAATTCAACTGCAATGTCTCATTTTAAATGGGGTCATGCTGTGACCCATTTTCCAAAGTGGGAAGGGGGGCTTCTGGACCAATGAGAGATTAATAGAGTAAGTTGCTAAAAGTCACAAAGAAGTCCACAACTTCCCCTATCCAAATTCTCAAACAGTGAGCTTGTAGGGGTTAATGGAATGGCCTTGGTGCCAGGTGGAATCAGTAGGAGTACTGTAATTCCTAGCAGACCTGGCTTTGAGTGCTGCAGTTGAAGCTTAATTTACAACCTCAACCATGCAATGCCCAATGAACATTTCTGAGTGGCTGAACTGCATGAGTATAAGCATGAATGTTGTCTGTTCAGAAAACTGGACAGATAAGAGACTGATAACGCAGACATACTTAGGAAAATAAACTAAGCAGATGTTTTCACCGTTTGATCAACCTTGGAGAGTGCTACACTCCAGAAACAACTGCACGTGTGTAGTGGTTGTGTTGGGTTTGTACCAAACATTTCAGAGAGACGGTACCAGGCAGCGGTTACTGGAAAAGTCAAGTGTTGAACAAGGTTAGACAAAAGAAAAAGCTGCACCCCAGGAGACTGGGTATGAATACCAACTTTGCAGTTCCTTTACTAATGGATTCTTACTTTATAGTAGTAGATGGCTGACAGAAATAAGACCCAGTATAATGTGTATCTCAGGAAACCCTCATTCAGTCCAAGGGATTTCCAATACAGCTGTCAATAAAATATCCAGATATTTTCTGGGACATAATTCTGACTACCACTATAAAAACAAATGGTCAGTGCCTCATCATTCATAGTAAAAGTACCAAAGCTTAAAAGTTAGTTTGTTAAAACAACATGCCAAGGTAGTTAGTTCTCTGCATTTTGATTTACTGTCATATTCAAAACATTTCCCCATTAGAACTGAGCATCAAGTAGTTAAAGTATAGCTTCATCTCATCATCACCTTGAAAAAATACAATACCATTTTTCCTCGTGAATCTTATATAGTTTAGCAGCATTTTAAATAAATCAAGCACCCAGCCCTAATCTTGAAACATCATGAGGGATTCAGATCAGGCCACCACCTGCTAAGCCAGTGCGGTAACCCAACATCTCAAGAAATACCTTACCTGCCTACTCACATTAGCTCTGGTGCAGATCTCTACAGTGTAGACAGGAAGGAAAATTGATCTCTTCAGTGCTACAGCAAAATCTCACAACCTCTTTCTTCTCTTCATCTTGATCCCTCTGCCTGCAGGTCCCCCCCCTCAAAAAAAGAAGTCACCGCTGGGTCGTCATTTTAAAATTATCAGCACACCATAAGTACAGTCTTGGAGGTCTACAATCTAATGACGGAGAACTTTGTAGCTAAGTAAATTGTAACTTGCATAAACAACCCAACTGATCATCAAATAACATAATAGCCATGATGATGCTCCTGGATGAACCCCTGGGGCAATCCCATAAAGACATTCATTGGCAGATTATTTGAAACAGTTGTTTACTCTTATTAAGCTGACTCAATTGGGGATCTCAGAACACAACAGAATTTAGGGGACAAAACACAATCTAAATCCTTACATCGATGACCAGTAATCGAGTTTTGTACTACATGGGGGTAGGTATTCTGGACAGACTAGATGGATCAAGAGGCCCCCCTTCTGCCAGGAAATTCTTCTGTTCTTATGTACACACCCATGATGTGTAAGATTGAAATACTATATTACCAGAGTGGACTGAATGATTTGCTCCTAATTAGCCAACTAAATGTTGGGTAATGTAGTACAAAGACACTCCTTCATATTTCTGAAACCCAGATTTTTCACTGGCCCCCACATTTAGAAACTGAGTGTCAAACCTACCCCACTCTGATAGTGTTTAAGGCAAGCCCTGATATAGAGTCCACTGTGTTTGCATTAAGCTGTGTGTAGTAGCTCAGGTTATGTATTTTTGTTTTTAATTATTTTCTCATGTGGACCCCTGTTTGGAAGAGGAGTATCCAACAAGTACTGGGTGCCTTATATATCGACAGTATGACCCCCCCAAAAAAGAACAAACAAAAAAAAAAATCACAGTTCCAGATGTGTTCCCAATTCCATGAAAATTTGATTGCAAGATACCACACTACTTACTGTACCAACACTCTTAACATCGCATTCGTGGAAAACAAACACTTGCAACTTTCATCAGACCACATACAATTTAGGGGAATATTTTCAAAACAAAAAATTTTCTTGGAGAAGCTTTTCTTCAGGATAGCTGTCTATTTTTGCATGTAAAAAATAACTTCTGAAACAAGAAATTATGCTAAGTGGATTGTGTATTTATGCCAAAGGAGTATTTTTTCTTACCAATTGAGCATAAAGTATACTTAGTTTGCAGGCTTTTCAGATTTAGCAATGACACACAGAAATGATTTATACTTTCTCTTTTCTTGGCATATGTTTATATGATTGCAGTTTTTTTTTTTAAAAAGCAACCTACAAATAGCTTTATAAAATATAACAAAACTAAATATCTTTTCTGTAAAGAGCTTCAGTTAGGTTTACTCTGTAAGTATTTTCTATGCAACTGTTAGTTTCCATTCGAGCTGGAATACATGGTTTGGAAAACAATGGGACTTCTTAATCTTAGATTTTTTTTTTCCCAATAAGTACACACTTTTGGAGCAGAGAAATGGTCAAAGTGTATACACATTTGAACCTCCCAAGCTGTTAAACTAGTTTGGACGTAGAACCTATGTCGTGCCCCAAATGACAATTATCATTACAAATCTGTGCCCCTCATCCTTTTCTAGATGTAGTAGCTGATCAAGGTTAGCTGAACAAAACAGAACATTTTCCTTTTATAGTCCCTCTGTTCACTCCTTGGAACATTTAGGGTATCTCTCCTTTCAAGTTTAAGTAATAACAAGATCTGAACTAATGTATTCCACATGTTTCTTTATGTTATCACATTCTTTGTAATTGATGCCTTAATGTCTGTGTGATTTAATTGCTCTGGTATTGTCCCATTATATATTTTTATTTTGTTACTGATGTGGAACCTTTGTAAATGAGCCACAGGCTCAAAGGTATTTGAAATCCAAGAGATAAATAAATTCTATAGAAAGAAAATGATTGAGAACCAAAGAAATGGCATTCTAAATATTTGAGTACTGCCGAGGTAAATGGTACACACTGCCTTTTAAAAAAAAATCACTGTCCCCTAACGAACTGAGTATCTGCTTGCTGACTGTTCACACCGTCCTGAACAGAACTCCACTGAACAGCTGCTTTCTAAGTTCTTTCTAGTCCAGTCGTCTGAGTAGTGGAATGTCGGTTAGTGCTGTGGAACGGTATATATTTATTATTATTAAACTAAGTGCATTGACGCAACTTGTAGCAGAATGTTGCAGAACTGCGCTGAGCCAGACAAACATGCTGCAGCTTGAGCCGAGGTGGGAGAACAAAGTGAACCGTCTGTCGCTTGGGATATGATTTATAGGCACTCATGGATCCTGCTGCAAAAATCATAGCACCTCAGAGGTGCTGTGAACCAATCCGGAGTCCTTGCACTTTCCAGCAGTGTGTCAGTCTGGTGCATGAATATGGGCGGTGATTGTGAATGCAGTGCTGACACTCATTTCTAGCAACAACATGACCTGGCACCTTATCACTATTTGCACTGTGACCCCAGTCAAATCCACGTGGAAATGGCATGAATGGGTTTTCATCCCCGTGTCCCATTTTGGTACCTGAAACCCCATTAAATACAGAGATCCCTGTAAATCTGGGCTCACTGTTTCTCATTTTTAAAGCAGAGTGACAGATTCTTGAAGGAGAATGGCATTGGTGGTTACACAGTATGAGTAGAAGGGAAATATCCCTACACCTTATTACTAGTACTTTTGTTTGTTACATTTTAGCTCTGGTCACTAGTGAATATTTTTTGCATATCCTTGTTTTGGGCATTTTGTTACATATTTATGGTGCTTTGCCTCATATTTCTGACTTGTAATACCACACTATTAATTCTGCACTGTAGCACTCTACATAGGATGGGATTATTTCAAGGGGGGGGGATGTGGGTAGAGGGTGACAGTGAAAAAGCAGGGATACCAAATAAATATTTCTGCTCAGTATTCACAAAGGAAGAGGAGGGGGAGGTACCTAAACCAAACAAGAGAAACACTCTGAAGACGGGGGTCGATACCAGTCCATTTACAGAAGAAAGGGTTCTGAAAGAACTAATAAAATTGAAGGTGGACAAAGCAATGGGGCCTGATGGGATTCACCCAAGAATTGTAAAAGAACTAAAGGTAGAACTAGTGACACCGCTGACTACTCTCCTTAACAAATCATGGGAGGATGGGGTGGTACATGAAGACTGGAGGAGGGCAGATGTGATTCCTCTTCACAAAAGTGGGAGCAGGACAGAGGCAGGAAACTACAGACCAGTTAGTTTGACCTCAGTGGTAGGGAAAATGATGGAATCACTTCTGAAGGAAAGAATTGTTTGAGTACCTAGAGGCCAGTGGGGCACAGGACCCAAGGCAGCATGGATTCACGATGGGAAGGTCATGTCAGACGAATCTAATAGATTTCTTTGACTGGGTGACCAAAGTAGTAGACCAGGGAGGGGCTGTGGACATGGCCTACCTAGATTTTAGCAAGGCATTTGATACAGTCCCACACCAAAAGATTAATACATAAGTTAACCAGCCTTGGAGTGGGTCCCAAAGTGGTAGCCTGGATAAAAAATTGGCTAGACAACAGGACGCAAAGGGTAGTAGTAAATGGAGTACACAGTGAAGAAAGGAGGGTTACTGGCAGGGTACCACAGGGTTCAGTACTGGGACCGGTCCTTTTTAATGTCCTTATAAGTGACATTGCAGAGGAACTGGAAGGAAAAGTATGTCTCTTTGCAGATGACATAAAAATCTGCAACAGGGTTGATACACAAGATGGAGTGGAAAGGATGAGAAGGGACTTGGCAAGGTTGGAGGAATGGTCAGATGTATGGCAGCTCAGATTCAATGCAAAGAAGTGTAAGGTAATGCACATGGGAAACAAAAACCCAGGGGAAGTGTACACAATGGGGGTGAGATACTGACAACAGTAAAAATGGAAAGGGACCTGGGGGTAATTATATCAGATGACCTAAAGGGGGGTAAGCAATGTGAGAAGGCAGTAAGGAAGGCTGGGGGGATACTGGGATGCATAGGAAGAGACATCAATAGTAGAAAACAGGAAGTTGTTATCCCTCTGTACAGACAGTTGGTGAGACCCCATTTGGAGTACTGTGAGCAGTTCTGGAGACTCCATCTCCTCAAAGACATAGACAGAGTGGAGGCTATCCAGAGGAGGGTAACCAAAATGGTGCAGGGTCTGCACCAGAAGACATACAAAGAAAGACTAAAGGAGCTTAATATGTATACCCTTGAGGAAAGAAGGGAGAGAGGAGACATGATAGAAACTTTCAAGTGCCTCAAGGGAATCAACAAAGTCCAAGAGGGTAGCATCTTTCAGAAAAGAGATGTGCAAGAACAAGGGGTCACAATTTGAAGATAGAGGGGGGACGGCTCAGAGGTAATGTGAGGAAGTATTTTTTCACAGAGAGGGCTGTGGATGCATGGAACAGCCTCCCCAAGGAGGTCGTGGAGTCAAGAACAGTGGAGGAATTCAAGAATGCATGGGACAGACATAAGGCAGTCCTAGTGGGGGGTAGGAGGAAGTAAGCTGTTGGTTAACTAGGATCTGCAGCTTATCTGTTAGGTAGGAAAATGGGCAGACTAGGTGGGCCAAGCGGTCCTTATCTGCCATCAAATTCCATGTTTCTATGTTTCTAGTTCTCTTATTTTTTATATATTTTTGCACTATTTTTCTTGTATTATTGTACAATACTTGTGTTATTTTTGCACAATATTGATGGTATTTTTGCACTATATTTGATGTATTTTTGAACTATTTGTTGCATTTTTGTACTATTTGTTGTATTTTTCACAATACTTTTATTTTTGCACTATATTTGTTGTGTTTTGCACAATACTTGTAGTTTTGTACTATGTTGTATTTTTGCACAGTATTATTGGTATTTTTGCACTATGTTTGTTGTGTTTTTGGACTGTATTTGTGGTATGTTTGCATAACATTTATTGTATTTTTGCACTAAATTTGTTCTGATTTTGCACACTATGTTGTATTTTTGCTTAGTATTGTTATTTTTGGACTCTATATTTGTTGTATTTTTGCACTATATTTGTGGTATTTTTGCACTATATTTGCTGTATTTATGTACTATATGTGTTGTATTTTGCATATGTGTTGCATTTGTGCATGGTACTGTATTTGTTCTATTTTTATACTTTTGTTTGCAAATTTGTAGTATTTTGCATTATATTTGTGGTATTTTTTGCACTCAGTTGTTTTATATTCTGTATTCTCTACTCCTGGGTTCCTATGCCCTAAGTGCATGATTTTGCACTTCTTGGCTTTGAACTCCAACTGCCATGCTCTTGACTATTCCTTGGGTTTCCCAAGACCACTGTGCATTCTCTCTACCCCATCCTCAGTGTCCACCCTATTACAAATGTTGGTATAATCTGCAAAAAGACATGCTTTCCCTTCCAGCTCTTCTGCAATGGTACTTATGAAGACATTGAAGCGGACCTGTCCGAGTACTGAGCCCTGTGTCAACCCACAGATCACGGTTCCATTATTAGAGTGAGTGTCGTTAAACACCACCCTCTGTCACCTATCTGTTAACCTGTTTCTAACCTTATTCACCATTTTGGATCCCATCCCATGGCTGCTCAATTTATTTATCAATCTCCTGCATGGCAGGTTTTATGTGATAACAGCAAGTCTGTAAAACCACTGATCAGATAAAGAGAGACAACAACCGCCCGATGTCAAAAGGGTGAACTGCACAACGCCAACCATTGCAAATAACGACGGTTGCTTATTTCATGAAAAAAAAAGAAAATTAACTTTTTAATGGGGGGGGCAAGCCCCCAGCACCCCCCAAAAATAAGGATTCCAAACTCCAGGGGGAGTGGTCTTAGGGAAAAAATAGCAACTCCCCCGGAAGCAAAATATCTACCTGCACTGGGATCCAAACCTGGCAGCACAGGCTCCTGGGGCAGTTGCTCAAGCCACTACACCACATGGCCAGCTCAGCAGGGCTTGGCCAAATTAATCTCTTTTTCTTCTTTCTCATGAGTGTAGCGCATATCCCCCCGTGCTACACTTGTTATACCTATTCAGTGCTCTCTTTCTCCACTCGCTCTACATGGGAGTGGTATTACTGGGTCACTCATATTGAGCCGCTCAATAATATTCACCCATATAGGGTGTTACTTACATGATTCAGTGTTGAATGCCTAGCTAAAACCCAGATAAGCCATGTTTTCTGCTTTCCCTGATCTATTTTCTTGGTCACCCAGTCAGAGAAATCCATCAGATTCAATTGGCATGAACCCCATCCCCACTTAAATCCATGCTACCTGTGGTCTTGCAGCTATTGGATTTAATACATTCTACCAGCCTTTCCTTAGGCAAGGTTTCTATTAATTTCCCCACCACTAAACTGAGACTGACTAGCTCATAATTGCTATCCTCCTCCTTGCTGCCTCTCTTATGCAGCAAGAACCACATCTGCTCTTCTCTAGTCCTCTGGAATCATAACTGTTTCCAGTGAACTATTGAATAAGTCCATTAGTGGGGCAACTAGCTCCTCCATGGGTTCCTTTAGTATCCTTGGGTGGGTGTATCTAACCACTCCCATAGCCTTGTCCACCTTTAGATCTGCAAGTCCCTTCAGGACTCTTTCATCTGAAAATAGACATGTGTACAACTTGCATCCCTTTGTTTCTGCTACTTACTGGTGGTCTATCCCCCTCCACCCATGTGACAGCTGAGCAGAAGTACCTGTTTAAAATATCATTTTCTTGGTCCTTTTCTGTGCAGTGTCCACCTGCCACCCCTTTAATCTTCACTGTTCCTTCCCTTACTTTTCTCTTCTCATTTATATATCTGAAGAAAGTATTTTCCCCTTTAGCTACTCCTTTGGCTATCCTTTCCTCTGTCTGTGACATAGTTCCCCTCACCACCTTACCTGCTTTGCTTTGTTTACGTGGTATATGTCCCTGTCCTTATCCTTCTGCATTTCCTTATAACTCCTAAATGCTGCCCTTTCTTCCTTTAACACCTTGACCACTTCTCTAGAGAACCATAACCCTCTCTTTCTCCTTCTGCTTTCACTCACCTACTTCAGACTGTCTAATTGTCTTAACACAGCAGCGCAATGAAATTGGGCAAAAATTCTGACCCTACTCTTTTTTTCACTATAAAAGATTTCAGAAATCTACCAATTTTATCTGGAGATACAATGTTCTAATTTCATCAAAATTTGACTATTTTATAAATGTTTTAATTTAGTTTTTCATCAAGAAAACAGGCTGCCACATTTTGATTAGAAATAGCATTGTAGACCTGGCAAGGATTAGGATCAAGAAAATAAACAAAGACTCATGGTTCACAGCATTGGAGGTACCTAGACAAGTACATTTGACAGGTATGCTAATATTTTTATTAACTGTAGCTGAAACTAGCTTTTTTGGAAAAATGTTCTTCATTGAACTGCTGCTTTAATATGTCCTCCCTTATTGTTCCTCACTATGCCTCAACCCCTGCCTAGCAATCCCCCCAATGAGGCAGTTTCTGAGGCAGTCTTCCATTTCTTCAAATTCTGCACTCCTAAAGTCCAGGACCATTGCCCTGGTCCTCCAGACAGAGGTTGAAAATCATACAAAACAGCGATGAATTAAAAAAAAAGTATTTATCTTTATTAACAAAAAAAAATCCAGGTCAGCAAACAACAATTCCCAGTGCATAAAGACCTATGTCTCTTCCTTAGGGGGCAGGGCTGGTGCCTGAATTGAAGTAACATTTTCTTGTCTTTTACATCAGTTTTGACTTACTGTCCCTGTCATCTGACTCTTCATGCTGTAATATTGCTGTATGGTCCAGAAGACTGAATCCCACCACCGCCACAGAGTCTCAATGACCTTGAGCACATTTCTTGACCTTCTCATGTTTCAGGTCTCTGAGCTATACATTCAGGTAGAAGAATGACCTCACTGAAAGTGAAAGGATGCATCTGAGCAAGGTTGCCAAAAAAAAGACTGTAAGTAAAAAAAAAATTGGATGATAGTATAGTGTTTTTGCAATTTACGTGATTTGACTCCCTCTGCACAGCCTTCCCATCCCTCAGCCCTGTTCCCCCACATCTCCAATCCTTACCTCTATACCTCTGATCCAATGGTACCAACATAGTGGGGCCTGGTCGCAGCTATGCAACGTCCTCACTGATCTTGAAAGCATGGTGGGAGACAACTACAGTAGGGTCAGAGTGACTGGTAGCAGAGAGTGGGGTCTGGACATGCAAGCTATTATTCTGTTTCTCTTTGAGGATTATACTGGTTAGACTCACTCATCTCCACAGTATATGGCCAGTGCACATCTGTGGCACCAAGCAGTAGGTTGGGAAGTGCTCACACTGTGTGGTCACCCCATAGCATCAAGGCAGTCCCTCTCCCCCCTGCAGGTGGTGTTCTGAGAGTAGGATACTTAGCACCCACCCCCAGGGTTGACTCAGTGCATGATGTTGTGGAGCAGTGGTCCACCAGCTGCTGCTACCAGGCCAGGCTAGGTAGTATGGGCTGTCTGTCTGAACAGAGAACTGTGAACCAGGAGGTCCTAGGTTTGACTCCCACATAACCATTGACTTACTGTGTGATTGTGAAGAAGAGTCTTGACTTCCCTGTAGGGTAAACTGAGGGATGGCATAGTGAAGGCAACACACTTCTGTGCAAGGGAAGTAAGCAAAAACAGGAGGAAAAAGAGACTGCTATGGTTTTCTAGGGAAGTGGCTGTGAAGGTAAAAGCTGAAGGGGTGGCATTCAGGAGGTAAAAAGAGACTATGGGGAGGAAAGAGGATTGGGAGGTGCACCAGATAAAGCAGAGGGAAACAGGGAAGGTGGTGAGGGGAGCAGAGGTGCAAACAGAGGATAGGACAGCCACAGGGAAAACTAATGGAAACAAGATTTTCTTCAGACACATAAGTGAGAAGAGGAAAGTAAGGGGAGGGATTGTGAGAATAATGACAATGAGAGATTATGCAGAGGAGGATCAGGAAAAAAAGAAGATATCCTTAACAGGTACTTCTGCTCAGTCTTCACAGTGGAGGAAGAGGGGGTCAGACCACTTATAAGCAGCAGGAAAACAAGGAGGAGGGAGATGGACACTAATCAGAGGGTGCTAAAGGAGCTAGCAGGTGAATTGGCAGGTCCTTTAACCCATTTATTCATCGAAATACTTCAGACGGGGTAGTGCCAGGAGACTGGAAAATAACTAATGTGGTTCCTCTCCATAAGGGAGAGAGTTGGGTGGAAGCAGGCAACTACTGACTGGTTAGCCTTACATCGATAGTAGGAAAACTGATAGAAATCTTAATAAAGCAGAACTTGGTAGAGTACCTAGATGCAGAATGACAGGCAACATAGGTTCCTGGTGTGAAGTTCATGCTAAATGAACCTAATCACTTTTTTGACTGGTCACTAGGGAACTAGACAGTGGCCACCCAGTGGACCTCCTCTACTTATATTTCAGTAAGGCCTTAGATTTAGTGTTGTACAACCACCTGTTGAAAAAGTTAAAGGACCTGGGTGCAGCCAAGTGCATAGTGAGTTGGGTAGGTAATTGGCTTAGGGACAGAAAACAAAGGATAGTGGTCAACAAGATGATATCTGATGTTGGCACAGACACTAGTGGTGTGCCCCAAGGGTCAGTGTTCGGACCAGTCCTGTTTAATGCCTTTATCAGTGACATCGGCAAAGGTATAGGTATTCAGGGCAAAATTGCTCTATTTGTGGATGATACCAAACTTGGAGGAAATGTTGACAGTGAGGAGATGGTTAAGGACCTCAAAAAGACCTACAGAGGCTGGAATGATGGTCCAACATCTGTCAGCTGAGATTCAATATAAAAAAAATGTAAGGTTATACATTTGGGTAAAGGGAACCCAAGGACAGAGTACTACCTCAACGGAGTCCAGCTCAGCACCACGCAGGCAGAATGGGACCTAGGTGTCATCATAAGCAGCACCCTTAAACAGACAAGCCAATGCAACAAAGCTTATAGCAAGGCCAACAAAATGCTGGGGTGCATAGGGAGGGGATTCAACAGCAGGAAGGAGGAAGTAATACTGCCATTTTAGGTCCCTGGTAAGGCCCCATCTGGAGTACTGTGTCCACTTTTGGAGTCCACATCTGAAAAAGGGTATAAACAGGTTGAAGTCTGTACTGAGAAGGGTGACCAAAATGATCCATGGCCTTCAAGGGCACTCATAAGAGGAGAGTCTGGAAATATTAAATATGTTCTCACTGGAGACAAGGAGGGAAAGGGAGGACAACATTGAAGCATACAAGTTTCTGTTAGGAATAAATAAGGTGCCATCCTTGGACCTGTTCAGCAGAGTTTCCAACTCTAACACTAGAGGGCACAAGTGGAAGTTATGGGGGGGTAGAGCTTCAAAAGGCAGCTTAGGGAATGCCATTTTACAGAAAGAGTCATGGAGCCATGGAATAAACTGCCAGCTGAGGTAGTGGAAGCAAAGTCCATGACATCATTCAAGCTGGGGTGGGACAAGGCTAAAGCACAAACAAAAACACCGAGAGCAGAAGGCATTAGGCAGAAGGCAGATTAGATCCTGGGATCTGAGAAGGTCCAAGGAACACCTGGGCGGACTAGATGGACCCCTGGTCTCCTTCTGCTGTCTTTTTTTTCTGTTTCTGTGTTTCTATGTCCATTCACAGAGGAAACAGTCTTGAGAAGACTTGCAAATCCAAAAGTGGGCAATGCCATGGGGCTGGAGTGGATACATCCAAGGGTGCTGAGGGAGGTCAGAGAGGTACTGTCTGCACCTTGGACAGCCCTATTCTACAGCTCACTGGAAACAGGAGTGGTTCCAGAGGACTGGATGAGTGCAAATGTAGTCTCTCTGTGTAAGAGGGGCAGCAGGATGGAGACTGACAACTATAGGCCAGTGAGTCTAATGTCAGTGGTGGGGAACTTAATCAAAACACTATTAAAAGAAAGGATAGTGGAGTATCTTGAATCCATCAGGTTATAGAGCCCAAGGCAGCATGGATTCATGAGGTGGAGAGATGAATCTGATCCATCTTTTTGAGTGGGTGACCAGGGAAATAGATCAGGTGGGGTAGAGGACATGGCCTACTTAGAATTAAGCAAGGGCTCAGACACTGTACCACATAGAAGGCTTATAAGGAAACTGGGCAGTTTAGGAAAGGGACACAAGGTGCTAAACTGGGTGAGGAACTGGTTGATGGATAGGCGACAGGGGGTGGTGGTTAATGGCACTCACTCTAATGAGGGAAGAGTGACTAGCAGGGTGCTTCAAGACTGCATGCTTTGACTGGTCCTCTTCAATGTGTTAATGAGCAACACTGCAGAAGAGATGGAAGAAAAGATCTGTCTTTTTGCAGACGACACCACAATTTGCAGTAGTATAGATACTCCATGGGGGTGGAGAGAATTAGTGGAGAACTGAGAAACTTGAGAAGTGGTCAAGGGTATGGGAACTGGGTTTCAATGCACAAAAATGCAAATCATGCACCTAGAGCACAGAAACCCAGGGGTGGTGTATAAAATGGGGAGAGGTACTGATGGTCACAAATCAGGAAAGAAGCCTTGGGGTTATTATATCTGATGATCTTAAGATGGCAAGACAGTGTTATAAGGAAGTAAGCAGGGCTAGTGGGATATTAGATCACCAGCAGAAGGAGAGAGATGGTGTTGCCACTGTATCAATCGTTGGTGAGGCAGGGGATAATGAACATTGTGGTGGAGAGGCACAAATGATACATCTTCCATTTGCAAACACCAAAAACTAAAGTGCTTTTATGATAACTGCTAAAAAGTATGGGGCTGTCATGGAAAATGCAAACAATCATGGACTATATGGGAAAAATCATGGAATCCATAACTTCCAAGACAGAGGTGCAGCAGTAAAATGTGCAGCTTACCAAGGCCTACTGTAAGTTTCTGTGGCAGATGTTTGCATCCTGTTCACAGACATCTGGGCAGATTTGCAACATTTCCCACAATTTATGGCAATTTTTGCCACAACTGTGGGGCTCACATCCATTGTTTTGATGCAAGTGCAGGAATATATTTAGGAAGTTAAACCAATTTTTTGGTCTAACTTCCCGGGTGGATTTATGCACCAAGTCCAAAAAACAGATGCAAGGCTTTGAAATGCCACCCATAGTGTTCTTCTTACAGTGAAAAAAAGGTTTCAGTTTTGGGGAAACTTTAAAAATATAGAATTCATACAAAATGTAACTTATATTTTGTATATTTCCTAAATTTCTATTCCTTTTATTCCTCATTCCTTAGATAATTTGTTTGGGAAAAGGAACCCTTGTTCCCCACAGTTGATCTTCTCCTGTCGTTTAATCCTTTCCTGAAATCATAATCCTCTGCTTAGGGAAATTGCTGTGCAGTTACATGGTGCTGTGTACAACTACATTGCGGTTGCAATGCAGTTACAGTGTAGTTACACTGTAACTACACTGCAGTTAACAGACACTTAATGTGTAACTTAACCATTTCCACACCAACAAATTTTCATATCACTACCAACAAACTCTGATGTCACTAACAGGGGCATATGACTTTGGCAAAGGATTCAGCAGCAGAGAGAAATGAGTGTGTGGTGACATGGATTCTAATTCCATGCAAATTAATCTGGTTATGAAGAAAAAAGGGAAGCAATGCAGACAATAGATAATATACTAAAATATAAGCATAAAGAGAAGCCTTCACATACAGTGGGTCATAAAGCCTGAAAGCTCATAACAAGTTCCTTTAAGCAAGGTACTGGGCTTACCTTTAGATGGAGTCAGTTCAGGAATATAGCTGATTAAGTCTGTTGTATACTACATTTTGACCATTCTATGGACCCTTGTGATGTCATGGAGGGACAAACAGTGCTTGACTACATGCAGTTTGGCACAGCTTGTTCTTCCATGACATCACAAGGTTCCATAAAATAGTGGCAATGTAGTATTTATATTCATATGGCAGACTTAGTCAACTATATCATCAGACTGCTCCCAGATTCAGGTAAGCCCAGTACTGTACCCTGTTTAAACAATGTTTCATGGGCATTCAGACTATGTGGGTCACTCTATAAAAATGGTTCTCTTTAACTGTGCTTAAAAGGCTGCTAATATACACACACACAGAGTACATATGTATATATATATATATATATATATATATATATATATATATATATATATATGTGTGTGCGTATTTGATACTGGAGAGACAAAGTGTGACACTCATGTCCAATTTTTTTTTTTACTTAAATCCCATAACTATATCATTGTTACATTGAGTGCATATTGAGACAATGTAATACCAGATATAAAGATAGTTCATCTTCTGGAAGTATAAGAAAATTAGTCTTTAAGTTAGCACATGAATCAGGTAACATGGTGTCCCTTCTGTTGACTTTTCAGTTTTAAGTTTCTTGTTTTTTCCAAATTAGTATGGTTATTGAAGCTATTTAGGTACAATAGTATGCAACATTTCACTATTTTATTCTGAACAGTACCTGATTGTAATTACGCCACAATTTATCTTTGGGCACCACTGCTGTGAAAACAGGACACGTCAAAATTTTGCTGCTGATTGTATCCATCTGTTTTTACCGTCCCATTTTTTTAATCTGTTATGTGAATCTTGGTGGGTAAGTTAGACACCACTGAGTTTTCTAATTGTTCAGTGCAATTTATTCAAAAACATTTTTTTCATAAGAAGTCATGTACATAACAGTGACACCACAACAAGTCATGTACGTAACAGTGACACCACATAAAGTCATGTGGTTAACAGGGACCTAACAAAGCCAACAATGTAAGTGTAACTATCCAACAAAGTCCTACTATAAGAAATACTTATGTTAATGTACATAAAGCAATCATAGTTATCTTTAAACATTTACTTTTGAATGCATTTTCACTGGGCGTGTCAACATTTACCTGCTGATTACATTTGTTTGTTTTTACAGTTCTTTTTTCTTAATCAGCTATATGAACCTTTATGTATAAGTTAGACACCACTGAGTTTCTTAATTATTCAGTGCAATTTATTCAAAAACAGGTTTTTCATAATAAGTCATGTACATAACAATGACACGAAAAGTCATGTATGTAACAGTGACACCACATAAAGTCATGTGGTTAACAGAGGCCCAACAAAAGCAACAATATAATTGTAACTATCTGATATAATCCTGCAACAAGAAAAAGTTTTGTTAATGTACATAATGTGACCATAGTTATGTTTAAACATTTACTTTTGAATGCATTTTCTCCAGAGGTGTCAGATTTTACCTGCTGACCATATTTGTTTGTTTCACAGCTCTTTTTTTCTTACTTAGCAATTTAAACCTTGGCTGAAAAGTTAGACACCACTTATTGTCCTAATTAGTTGATGTAATTTACTTAAAAGCTGTTTTTTTCATAAAAAGTCATGTACATAACAGTGACACTACAACAAGTCATGTATGTAACAGTGAGAGGAATGGTGACACCAAAAAAAACTCTCACCGGGATGAGAAGTAGAAAGGACGTTTCTTGGGCAGGTGTGGGGCTTTTAAGACCTTCAAAGGTTCAGCAACAATACAGACAAGTGCTTTTTGTTCTGCAAATGAACCGCTGGTGTTGGGGATAATTTTTGGACCTATGGTCTTGTACATAACAGGGGGACGCCAAGGGAGGAGGATCCAAATATTTAACTAAAACATCATGAATACAGCAAAGTAAAGAAAAAAAATTAGAAATGATGTTAAGGAGAGTCAGAGGCATTGCAATTGGGTGGTTTTATTAGAAAAAAAAAGCTATTTGAAAACCAGGGCTATACAAGACCTGAAAGTACTGTGGGGGACACCACTGGTTCATACATTACCGGGGGGGAAAGGCATATAAAACTACATAAATTATAAATTTAGAAATAAGAAAGTTTTAAGAAGCACAAGAGCTAACTATGAGATACTAGCATACAACTTTTTTTTCTTTAAAATGTAAATGTTGAGACTGAAATGAGGCACTCTATGAGTGACATGGAACAATGTCACAAAATGGCATCTTTCTTAAGGGGGAAATATGGCACTCCAGATGGGTCCACAGCAAAACAGCAATACAACAGAGGTTGATGTTAATTATAGTATGTCCTTATTGAGTACAATACTAGGGAGTATTAGAATGGAAACATTTTATTAGTTATTTAAGAAGTTGCAGGACATTATTATAGAGGTGATGCAAGTCTCTCCAGTACTGTACACAGACATATATATATATATATATATATATATATATATATATATATATACATATACACACACACATATATACATACACACTCACATATATATACATATATTAGTGCACAACAGCACCAGTATAGTGAGGGCTAAGCAGGGCTTTCTATTTTAAACCACAGATTTTGCAACCATTCTACAGATCTGAACAAATGTTTACATGTGCAGTCTTGTGGGGTAGATCTCTTGATGTGCCAAGTTTCATTCTGGTCAGATGTGCAGATTTTGAGGTGCACATAATGACAACGTAGAAAACAACAGCTGTTTTTGCAGGATTTTTATTTTTTTGCCATTGCACAGCGCCCAGACTGTTTGAAATTTTGTCTGAAATTTTCAGCATAGAAAGGATTTGTCTCAGAAGGATTTCCTTTGGTAGTTTAGTGAAAAATATTAATCCATTACAAAGTTATTAAATTTTAAAATTTTGGGTTCTAAGCATGCTCGGTCAGTCAATAAAAAAATTAGCTGTATGAAGTTTTTGTATGGGGAATCCTTTTTCATGAGGGAAACAATCTTTTTTCATTTGCCACCATCTTGTTTTCCATTTTTCACTAAAAATTCAAATTTGAAAAGTCCAAAAAATTACATTCTGGAGAGCTATTAACACATGTAGCTTGCTTATCAGGACCACCTCAGCTGGATTCTGCACTTAACTGTTGCAGAAATGCCCTTGCAATGTTGTTGTTTTTTTGTTTCACATTGCAAATCTTTTTTTGCAACTTGTGATACAGAAAAGATTATTTTTCGTATCATGAGTCATGATAAAGGGTCCTTTGAAAATCCTTTCCCTGGTGTCTAGTGGCACCCCAACCTCTGGTCTCTGTCCCCTTTAATAATTTTAATTTTATTTATTTGTTTTATTCTTTGGTAACTGGATAAGGCCCACTAGGCACAGGTACCTGTCTTCAGAGGCAACCCAAGAGCACTGGGGAGGTTAAGTGACTCGCTCAGAGTCACACAGTATGCAAGTGTAGGTTTTGGGATTCAGATGCAGGTCTGTCTGCTGGATTTACCAAGCTCATTCATAGCTCATTACTGTAATCTCTAGGTATACTTCCCTGGTGTCTAGTGGACCCCCCCACTCCCCATTTGCCCTACCCATAATTATTCTGTTTATCCCCTGGTGTCTTGTGGCACCTTCCACCCTCGATCAGTGTCCCCATTGATTTGTTCCCTTTTTCTGGTGTCTAGTGGCACCCCCCCTCCCACTCTCCAATCACTGTCCACAGCTGAAATAAAGAAAATGGTCCCTCAATGTTGTTGTTTTTTTCTGTACAATGAGAAACAGTCCCTGGCCAATCTGCTCCCACCCCCACCTCCCACTCAGCACTCACCACCCCTCACCTCCCATGCCCCCAGCACACCCTCATTAACCTGAACAGGTACCAGGCTGAAGATACACTCTCCTATGAAAGACACGTCTTGCTGCTGGAAATGCTGACTGCAATATGAGAAACTAAGGTAAGTGTGGTTCAATGTATTTCAATGGGGTTTTCAACTTTGATGCATAACTTAGATATTTTGCATATCTTGACACCAAATTTTCAAAACTGCCTTTTTGGGACCCCACCTTATGAACAATGTCAGTGAAATTATACAAATCCAGCCAGAAAGGTGGCCAGTCACTTGGCGAAATTACCTTATGAGCAGGATTTAGAAATGTTCACTGCCATTGTTCATGAAGTGTGGTCATAAAAAAGCAGTGTTGAAAATTTAGGGCCAAAGTATACAAAAATGGCAAATTTATGCACATGCATTGGAATGTTGCTGTGTTCACTCACATCTCTGGTAATTTTAAATATTTTGATCCCATATTTTTAACCTAGACAGATTTTTACAATGCCTTATGAGTGTGACAGCTACCTGTATCATTTTTCAAATCCTAGCCAAACTGTCTTCTCACAGCTGTGGTGTGGAAAGACATTGCAGTGTCATGGAATCACATTTTGGTAGGGATTTAGAAATTGTCATTACTGGGTTCATGAGGTAGAGTAATAAAAAGGCTATGGTGACAGTTTGGTTGTGATTTTATATGCATCTATGGAGGGATGGGAGCACAGACAAACAAGGATAAGATTACACTACCTCAAAAAGTATGGATTGATGGGACCACAGGGCTCAGAGGGCCATGCTCTCCCTCAGGTAAATGAGGGTGCAATTATACTGTCTCAAAAAGTAAGGAAATTCATTGCAAAAAAACTTTGTTAATGCAGTAGTAGTTAGGGTTAAAGCAACAAAGGCTGTGTAATTTGCCATTAGTGTTTCCAACCCTAACACCCTATCCAACCCTGCAGGCATCAATAGGCATGGGGTGTGCCTTGGGGTTGTCAACCCTAGCACTCACCCTATTCTCATATATTGTTTCTTTAGTATTTTTAGTTTAAAAGATAATCTACAGACACGAATGAATGATTCTAAGAATGAATATATCACAATCTCTGAAATAGAAATAAGTGAGAAGACCAAGAAAGTTAAAACTGACTTCTCTCCTGGACCAGACTTGATTACAGGTTCCATGATCAAACTAATGGTACAGGGTCTCCTATATACTTTGAAATTATTGCTGAAAAAAAGCTTAAATACTAGCGAGGTACCCAGGGAATGGAAAACAGCTAATGTGATACCCCTCTATAAAAAGGGTGATAAGCAGTCTGATGAGAATTACCAACCCATTAGTCTTAAATCCATTATCTGTAAACTGCTAGAAAGTATTGTAAAATATAAAATAATGCTATCATTAGGAATTATAGATCTGGAGCAACACGGGTTCACTAAAGTCTATTCATGTAACACTAATCTGTTGTCCTCTGTTGTCCTATGAAAAAATTAGTAACAGTTTAGATATGAAAATACCTTGTGATATTGTCCTTTTAGATTTTTGTGAGGCCTTTGACCTGGTCCCTCTTGAAGCAACGACTAAAAACTTATATCTTATGGAGTCAATCCTAATTAGATGGATAGCAGAATGGCTGACTGGTAGAACTCAAAGAGTGGTAATTAATGGCATTCTTTCTTCTGTAGGAGCAGTGTTTAGTGGTGTTCCACATGATTCAGTTTTGGGTCCATTTATTTTCAACATATTTATTGCTGATTTAACAGAAGGCTGTGTTAGCTGGTCTACAAAATATGCTGACAACACCATAATTGGTAGCATTAGTAGAACAAGGGAAGACTGTATGTATATACAAAATGACTTGGATACCATGGCCCAGATATTCAAACTGCGCCATTCTGAGGCGCAAGCCCCTGAGCTGCTCAAAATAGTTGCGCAGGGGTGTGGCCCGGGCGATATTCAAAGGAGTTGCGCTATTGAGCAACTCCTTTGAATATCACCCCCCAGCCACAGCGTGGAACTTGCGCCACCGCAAGTTGCCAGAGTTGAGCATTAAAGTTGCGGTGGTGCAAGTACCATTGCGCCATGTGCAAATTTCCAATATTCAAAAGGTGACATGCAAATGGGGTCATAATTTATGCAAGGCGCAGGGGGGGCCATTTGCATCTATTTATGGCCCCATTTGCATGCCATTAGCATGTAGGTGCGTGATCCCCGAGGACTTGCGCCTGGCCGCCCTGCCAGGCAGCAGCCGTCGGGGACCTACGCACCCTGCAGCCCAATCGCGGGCAGTATCAGTGTATACATTCCCCCCACACACACACAGCTCCCAAAGCCCGATCGCGGGCATACAGTGCTATTGCCCCCACACATCTCCCGAAGCCCTATTGCGGGCATAACCTGTATCAACCCCCACATCTCCCAAAGCTCGATCGCCAGGCATAACCTGTATGAACCCCTCCACCAGTGCCCGATCGCGGGCAAAATGTAAAAGCCCCCAACCCGAATATCTCCCTGGTGGTCCAGTGAACCGTAATGCCCGATCACAGGCAGAATGTCAAGGTACAACCCCCCCAAACATCTCCCTGGTGTCTAGTGTCCCCACCACCCACCCACGAAGCCCCTCCACCCCGCTCCCCCCCGGCAGCCGGCGGGCGGCAGCATCCCACCCGCCTGCCGCCCCGCCGCCCGCCGACTGACTGTCCGGTAGGGCTGCATGCCCGGTGGTGCAAAGCACAGCCAATGGGCATGCAGCCCCACAGACATGACAGTCCAGATTTGTGAATGAACATCATTCACAAATCTGGACTGTCATCTGCTGCGGTATGGGCTGCATGCCCACTGGCTGTAGCTCTGCGCAATGGCATGCAGCCTACCGAGATCAGTCGGGCAGGCGGCGGGTGGATGCTGCCGCCCGCCGCGGCCGGGGAGCGGGTGGAGGGGCCGTGAGTGGGTGGGGGGACACTAGACACCAGGGAGATGTTTGGGGGTTGTACTTGACATTCTGCCCGCGATCGGGCATTACGGTCCACTGGACCACCAGGGAGATATTCGGGTTGGGGGCTTGGTACATCTCTGCCCGCGATCGGGCACTGGTGGGGGTTCATACAGTATGCCCACGATCGGGCTTCGGAGATGTGGGGCTTGATACACCCTATGCCCACGATCGGGCTTCAGGAGATATGTGTGGGGGCATGTTACTGTATGCCCACGATCAGGCTTCGGAGATGTGGGGGTTGATACACCTTATGCCTGCGATCGGGCTTTGGGAGATATGTGTGTGTGGGGGGCATGTTACTGTATGCCGTGATCGGGCTCGGAGATGTGTGGGTGGGGGGTTGTTTTTACCTGCCTGCCCGCGATCGGGCTGGTGGGGGGGCACAGGACCGAGTTAGCCAGCCGGGGTGGCAGCTGCTGTGTTGTGCCCTGCAATACAGCAGCTCACCTGTGGGTGGCCCTCAACTTGATCCTTTTTTTTGGCTCAAGGTTGTGGGCGCGGGTTGGGGTTGCATGCAACTCTGCATAACTCGACTGAATATCGGGTTGCGCAGGTTATGCACGGTTCCTCCCCTCCTGTTGAGCATGCATTCATTTGCATTGCTCTTTTGCTCAACCTGTTGTCAGTGGCATAACTGCCTCCTGCTGAATATCGCAGAATGGTGCATTTTTGGACTTCCGCATGCGCAACCCTTTTGAATATCTGGGCCCATAGCTGCATGGGCTTCAAAGTGGGGCGTGAGCTTCAATTTGGAAAAATGCAAGTTTGTGCACCTGGGTTCTAACAATTGTAATTATAATTACGTTTTATGCAGTAAGCAACTGATGTCATCATATGAAGAAAATAATCTTGGTATTTTAGTTACAAGGGATTTTTCTCGCAGGAGACAGATATAGTAAATAAAGTTATAAGTAGAGCAAATAAAGTCATATGGGCAATTCATAAAAACATTACATCCAGAGCACCCGAGGTTTTATTACCTCTAGTCATGTCATATGCCCATCCATATTAGGATTTTGGATCCCGGTTCTGGTGTCCATATAGGAAATATGAGATAGGCCAAACAGATAGAGTTCAAAGAAAATTTACCAAACAAGTAAATGGGTTGAATGATTTGAGTTATGGTGATAGATTAAATGGGTTGAATCTCATGACCCTTGAGAAAAGAAGATTCCGTGGTGACCTGTTGTTTATGTGGGATGTTATCAATGACTCATATTTATTCAATAAAATCAATTTTGATTTCAAACAGGACAAAGCAGAGACTAGGGGTCATCCACTGCAGTTGAGGTGTTTCAAGTACAAAAATGATAGGAGCACATTTTATCATTCTCATAGGGTGGTGAACCTTTGGAACACAATACCACTTGACATAATGGCAAAAACAAATTCATGTTTAAAAACAAATTAGATAAATGGGCCATGGGAAATGATGAAGGGATATTACAGGTAATGTGATGGGAGTTATTTATGGGCAATATTGCTTTTTCCTCCCAAATGCTCCTTAGTATGATATGCTGATGTGCAAAGGAAGGGGCATCATCTCCATGCTGGGCAAGAGAAGTGAAGCTTCTTGGAGCAGCCAAATAAATATTAGCTTTAGAAATGCTCTGGGGTCTGTAATAGCACCAGAACAGAAAGGATTTGGTTTTACATCCTAGCTGAAAGACAACATCTGCAACAGCCCATCACCTCCTACTCACAGTGCTGAAATACTGGCATATTGAGAAAATGAAGTATTCCTCACAGGTAACATTTGGAGCTTTGATCTAACTAAGGTCATAGTTAAGGCAATTAATAATTGATAACAGAATTTTTGTTTTCAAAAGTTTCTCCTCCTCTCAGGTTTATTATTTAATACATACAACAATAGATGAGTTTGGTAAGCCACATTATAGTTATGTAAAAGCTTCTGTTTTTAGCAGCTCCATTAATTTTTCATTAAATGTCTTAATGTTTCTACATGAACCAATCTATCCAGCTGCTATAACACAGAAACACACATCCTAGAAATAGAATGCTTTTAGGTTTTATCTTTATAGAATAAATGATAGGCAACTGTGATATACAAGCTGAAAAGATAAAGAATTTCAGCACAAAAGCACAGTGGCAAGGGTTACCCAAAAAGGGCATTGGCAACAAAGCCAATTTTCAAACAAATACAAAATCATACATGCTCCATAATGCAAAACATCATGGGATATGAATGCAAATCACCACAACAGCGTAGGCTGGTTCTACTTTAAGCAGGAATGCATGATACCAAAGGTCCACTCACACAATCTGCAATGGGTGAGAACAGAAGATACGACACATGTTTCATACTACACAGGATGTGGCCTTAGAGGTTTGGATCATGGTGGCTCCAAAATAAGACATAACACTTAAGAGAGAAAGACTCTCATCACAAAAGCATCAAGGCAAGGGTTAACCAAAAAGAGCATTGACAAGAAAGCCAGGTTTCAAAAAAATACAAAAGCATACATACCCTCATAATGCAATTCTGTTCCCTCTGTGACCCAAACCTGTACCATCACATTAAGAATCAGTACAGATATATATATATATATCCATCAAGAGGGCTAATTAGGGCCATAAGCCATGAATCCGAAAGGCAAGTGTCATTATTGCCTTAACTAGCCCTCGAGATGTGTATGTCTCTTTGAATGCCACAGTTGCCAATCATGTACTGTATTTTATGTAATATACTAGTATGGTTTTATATATCTTAGATTGCATTTTCAATCATTCCCAGCTCTTCCAGGCTGTTTCTGCACGTGTAAATGACTAATCCTCTGCTTGTGATATCACAACTAGTTACTCCAAGCATGAGTCTGATGTCACAAATAAAGGATTATGACTTCAGAGCAGGGAAAGCAGCAGGGACAGATGAAGTACAAGGGTTAAAAAGCCTGTTTTCATGCAAATGTGTTCAACAAAGAAGGGGAAGTCTAAAAATTCACTTCTTTTCGGACGCTTTTGAGACTGGTGTCCTGCCGGTACCAAAGGTAATTTGTTTGCAGAACTCTGAAAAATTACTTTAAGTAAAATATCAGTAGGTTAAGCACAGTAAGGAAAAACAAAGAAGTTTAAGCACAGTTTTGGATTACACAGTGATTAAGTAGATGTTACTAACTGATTTTTCATTTTAGCCCCCCCCCCCATGGAGGGTTTGTCATTGCAAACTGGAGCCTTGTAAGTGTAAAAGCCCCATGTACTTGATTCAAACTTAGACTGAAGTCCAAGAAGTGAATAAAAAACAGCTGACAACATCAACTAATTCTACAAAAGGTAAGCAATCCTAAAATGTATATTGTATACTACAAAATATTATGTCTAAAGGGTGACCATGCCCCTTCAATCCAGAGAGCATTATGGAGAGAGATATGCAGACAACCTACTGTTAAAAAAATTGCTTTGAAATTACAAATTAATGTCTAATTCCTGTTTGTAGATGAAAATACTTTTGAATGGATGGGTTAGCTGAAATTTACATACACTGTATTTCTGACTTTTATTTTCTTCTAAACATAGAAACAGCATAAAAATAATACATTGCAATCATACAAAAAAAGAGTACAATAATGTTGCACAAAATTATAAAATGGGATTCAAATATCATGAGACCTAACTGGTCAAGAGATAGCACATGTCCGTGCAATATTTTCTTAATACACACACCTAACCCTAACGACATAATTTTGATTCACTTTCAGAATTATCCCAGTGCTAGAACTGTATGAAATTTTAAAATTTCACTTCTGCCACAATTCTGCAGAATTTTGGAAAGTACACCTAACTCTGTTGAATTCCATTGGTAGCAATATTCAAAATTCCAAAAATGGAATGTCTTTTTCAGACAGTGGCTTAGTCATCCATTTTCTGCAATCTGCGGAATATTATTCTGTGGTTTTCATATAAATGTTTTTGGAATTCCACAGACTTAAAACAGAAATTCGAAAATACATTTTGGATGTGGAATTCCCCATCTGCATGGAGACCACTAGCAGAATTCTGCATTCTGCACAGCTCTAACTAATGCCCATTTCATAAGCAGGATGGCACACTTCAAGGCATGTGGCACTGTGGTCCTAGCAAATATATGCCCTCCTCAGGTGGTTAAAGGCAGTTAATGGTAACTACACCTTGTGCCTTACAAAACACATGCTTTAATCCTGTAGGCTATATGAGGCAGTACAGCCTACAAGGTACAAGAACAAAGCTGTGAACCTGAAGACCCTGCAGATGTGGATTTGAAACCCACATCACCATTTTCATACAGTGTGACCCTAAGCAAGTCACTTAACCTCCCTGTAGTCTAGGGATTTACCTAGAAAGTAACTTTAGCTCGGTATGCCTCTCAGCCAATAATTTTGAAATAAAATAATATGCTGTATTCTGTTGCAATAGCAGACTATACACAGATAAACAGTAGTGGTTAAGACCTGAGATATACAGTGGAATAAAGTGAACTAAAAAATGTCCTTTATTATTGGCAAACTGTTTTCAATGCTGGTGTATACATAACATTGATCTATAGTTTACTTTTGTAGGAATGACTTAAATGGCTTTTTACTTTATGATGTTTTGCTGAATCGATACCTCTCTCTTTCACATGGCTCAGCTTCCTTATTCCACTTATCTGCACAGCCTTGATTTCTGACTTGCCATAGATGTCTCTACCTAATACTCCCCCAAGCAATCCCTAAGGGCTTTTCTGATCCATAAGAACAACAAATTGCACTAAAAGGCTTGAAGTATTTTCTGTGTACATCACATGCATGGACCGAAGATTGAAACACAATGGCAGCCTGAGGCTACCAACGTATTCCTTGGACTACTAAAGTGAAAAAATAATGGTTGATATCCCAATCTGTCTTCCCCAAAGGAAGCCTTTAAGTACCTAAGTGTTTGCCAGCGTACTGTTAGATAGCAAAGGGTTTGCTTGTAGTTCAAGTGTGTGAAAAATGTAGGCCAGACACTATTATAGAAACATAGAATATGTTGGCAGATAAGGACCTGATGTCCCACCTAGTCTGCCTTATTTTCCATACCTATAGGGTTGAAGCAGACCCTACTCAGTCTCTGGTCCCCCACACTAAGATCCATTTCTGTCTATCCCATGCATTCTTGAATCCTGTCACCATTTCAGCCACCACCGCCTCCACTGATAAGCTGTTGCATACATCCACCACTCCCCCTGTGAAGAAGTACTTCCTCACATTTCATCGGAGCTGTCACCAGATAGGCCATCTGTCTAGGCAGTGTCCTAAGAAAGTCCAGAAGTTAAAAGGGCCTGTGCAATCAGAGACAATAGCCCACTGTGTTGCTGAGTCTCTTCCTGACAATATGAGGGGGCACATTCACCCAGTCATGGTGAATGGGTAAAACTAGTGGGCTAAGAGATACAGGAGTATCTCATAACCTGATGAAAGGGGATTTGTTGGGGGCTGAACAAACACTGCCAAATCAGTTTTGTCTCTGTGAGGGATTACACAGGGAAAAGGAAAACTACCCATTTGCCAGTGTTACCTTGGATTGGGGAGATGCAGGTGAAGGGGTAAGGAAGGTGGCTGTAGCTGAAAAACTCATTATGGATGTTACTGTGGGGAATGATGTTCCACAGGGAGTGGTTTGTGCTGTGACCAGCAGCCAAATGAATAGAGGCTCCTGTGATCCTCAGGACCCCACAGACATTCAGACAGGAGAGGTTGTGAGACAGGTCAGCCAACCTGTAGCTCTTGTAAAAGAGGGTAATAACAGGGGGATGGTACTTCCCCTAGTGGCAGTTAATCCAACTGCTACTGAAGGCTGCTCTCAGGAGGGAGGGGTGACACATAGCCCAAGGGAAGGGAAAGGTTGTGATACTGAGTCCCCTACTGCCACAGCTATGGACCTCAGCCTGGGAACTGATGGGGGTATTCTCCATGTTCTGGGTAAGTTGGAAGATGTAGCAGCAACACAATGGACAGATCCTAGCTCAGAGAAGCTGAGGGCCTATGCATAGTCTGCTGGGACACAGGGAGGTGATGGAAAACATAGAGTGTATTTGGAAAATTGACTGTTATACACACAGGACATCAGGACAGAGGGAGGGATGATGGGCAGGGAGCTTGTTGTTCCCCAGGAGTATCATGGGTTATTGCTCAAGGCAGTTCATGATATTCCCATGTCCAGACATTTGGGCATTGCTCACACTATGCAACACTTAGCCCACAATTTCTATTGGCTCAATATTACCAAGCAGGTGAAGGAATACTGCAAATCTTGTCACCGGTGTCAGGATATAGGGAAAAATGGAAGCAAAGCCAAGGCTGCCCTGATTCCCTTACCACTTGTGTAGGAGCCATTCCAGAAGGTTGGAATGGATATTGTGGGTCTTTTAAATACCCCGAGCTTCTTGGGGGAAAAGGTATATATTGACAGTTGTTGATTATGCTACCCGCTATCCCGAAGCCATTGCGCTGTCCTACACTAAGGCTAACAAAGTGGCAGATGCTTTGCTGGGGATTTTCTCCCTTGTTGGGTTTCCACAGGAGGTTATCTCTGATTGAGGGGGTAACTTCATGTTGAACCTAATGAAGTGTTTTTGGGAGAAGTGTGGTGTCGTATAGAGGTGCACAACGCCTTACCACCCACAAGCCAATGGTCTTGTAGAGAGAGAGATTTAATGGGACCCTAAAAGCTATTCTTATGGCATTTGCAGAAGAGCATTGACGAGACTGGGAGAAATACATGCCCCACTTGCTGTTTGCCTACAGGGAAGTGCCACAAGAATCGACCGGGTTTTCACCGTTCAAGCTCTTGTATGGATGCAGGGTGAGGGGGCCCCAAGATTTAATACAAGAGGACTGGGAAGGTAGGCATGCCACCCAGGGGACTGCAATAGTGCAGTATGTGTTAAAATTCAGGGAGACGCTGAAGGAGCTTATGGGCGCAGCCCAGAGCAACCTGTCAGCTGCCCAGCAGAAACAAAAGACCTCTCTCATACGGAGCAGGACAGGAGTTAATGGTTCTGATCCTGGTCTGGAAGGACAAGCTGCAAGCTGAGTGGGCAGGGCGTTATAAGGTAGTACGGCAGGTAAACAATGTTAATTACATTGTAGTTACCTGACCGAAAACACACTCACAGGATGTATCATGTGAATATGATGAAGCCATATTTTATTAAGGCTGACATGGTACTTGAGGTTTGCAGTCCTAGAGAGGAGCTAGGTGGGGAAGACTCCTGTCTCAACTTGTTAGCTGATAGCAAGCAGGTGTCATCTGTGGAGACCATCATACTGTCACCCCAGTTGGCACCTGGACAGGCCCAAAAATTGAGGACCCTTTTGTGAGACTTTGCCCCTTTATTTCTGGTAAAGCCTGGACAGACAGGACTAGTGGTGCATGACATAGACACGGGGACCCAAGCACCCCTACATAGGACAGCTTGCTGCGTGTCAGAGACAGTCCTCAAGGACATTAGGAGGAAGGTAGGGGAGATGCTGGATCTAGGGGTGATCCAGAAATCCCACAGCCCCTGGGCCTCATCTGTAATCCTTGTACCAAAACCGGATGGGACTACACAGTTCTGCATAGATTATCATGGGCTTAATGCCATCACGAAATCTGATGCCCACTCAATGCCACACACAGATGAGCTCCTTGACAAACTGAGAGGGGTGACATACTTGACTACAGTAGAACTGACAAAGGGGTACTGGCAGATGGAACTAACTGACAGGGCTAGGGATAGGTCAGCATTCATCACCCCATTTGGCCTGTTCGAGTTCAAGGTCATGCCCATTGGGATGTAGAATGCTCTTGCTACATTCCAGTGGTTAGTAAATCAGGTGTTACAGGATACAGGGAACTTTGCAGTTGTCTACCTGGATGATATTGCTATCTTCAGCAATAGCTGGGTGAAACACCTGATATACCCGAGGGAGATGTTGAGCTGAATACAGGCTGCAGGTCTGACTATGAAGGCAGAAAAGTGTCAGGTGGCAATGGCAGAGGACATGTGGTGGGGCGAGGCCAACTTCACCGAATCCAAGCAAAGATACAGGCTATTGCATCACGGCATACACCTGAAACCCAGAAACAAGTCCAGAGCTTTCTTGGGACAGTAGGGTATTATAGAAAATTTGTTCCCAACTACAGCTCCCTGGCCGCTCCTTTATCTGGGTTGCTGACAAAGAATAAGCCTAGGAAAGTAAAATGGGATGCAGACTGTGAGCAGGCCTTAATGCAGCTAAAAATGTCGCTGTGCAGGGCCCCAGTGCTGGCTATTCCAGACTACAACAGACCATTTGTGGTACAGATGGATGCCTCAGATGTGGGAATAGGGGCAGGCCTCAACCAATTATTCAATCAGGGGAGAGAGCACCCCATTGCATACTTAAGCAAGAAGCTGCTTCTGCAAGAATAAGCCTATTCGACAGTGGAATGTCTTGCCTTAGTTTGGGCATTAAAAAACTTGAACCATACCTTTATGGGAGGCATTTTCAAGTCCAAAAGGACCACAACCCATTAATATGGTTGGACCAAATGGGGAAAACAAATGGGAAACTTCTGAGATGGGAATATTGCCTTGCAGGCTTATGACATGGAGATTGCACCATAGGCCTGGATCCAAAAATGGGAACGCAGATGGCCTATCCTGCATACTGGATCTATAACAGAACTGAGAAGAACTGCCTCCAATAGGGGCATATTCCACCCAGGCTCTGTTTTAGGAGGGAAGAATGTCGCATGATAGGCCTATATCCATTTATGTGGTTTCATCTTGTATATGCTGTAATATACTTAGAATTAAGACACTGTCCCTTTAACAGGTAACTATAAAAATAACTTATTTCTATAAAGGCTAATGTGGACCTGTTATATTTCAAGATAAGTGGAGACAGGTATATAGACCCAGGAAGGCATAAAACATTCCACTGTGGCTTTCCATGACAGGGAAAGGATAATATAATGACTTAGGGAACAGGGGTTGAGCCAAATGCATGGACCAGATGTCATTGGGATTGACATGGAACCACAGCCATACTTGGGCTCCCTCACCCTCTTGGTCTGTCTTTGATTTTCTGATTCTTATGTCAATTGCGTCCTCCTGCCAGGTAAGGTCCCCTTGTTCCAAACTGCCCCCCAGGCTTCCTCTGTCATACCCCACTGCTTTGCTCACCCTTAGTGCTCCATAGTACATTGTTGTAAATACTGCTTGAAATAATAATGTTTCAAATTCTGTGCTGCAGACAGCTGCCACTGCCTGCCCTATACCTTTCATTATGCTGTGTGATACCGGTTCCCGTGCATCCTTTCCCATCGTTCCAAGCCTTCCCCAACCCTGGACCATGCGCCGTACTAACATGGACTTTGTTGGGTTCTGCCACTGTCTTAGGTTACAAACTATGCTAATGGCTACCAGGTGGACTCCCATGGTGGCGTATGCCATTCCCTTCTCTCATTGGTGCATATGTATTTTCCCCATTGAACACAGCTGCCCACCACCTTCATGTGTGAGTTCCAGAACTAGAGATATTCTCCAGGAGGCCTTCTTGACTCTAGTGTCCTAGTAAACAGGAGTTCACAAAACAGGACCTCGGCTCCTTCAATAACTTCCCATATGTCCTCTGGTATTGGTGTCTGTTGCGCCTCTGCCTTCAGTGCTGAGGCCCAGAATCTGTCCAGCTGCAGATGGCAGGGGCTGTCAGCTATCGTGTTTTTGATCCCCTCTATGTGTCTAGTCCTGAATGTTGTGTTAAGCCTCAGCCCTCATAACACTAACTGCCTCAAGACCCAAAGCACTGGCCCAGTGGATGCCCTCCTGTTGTTGAGAACATCCACCACTGCTCTGTTGTCACACCAAAAAGTCATCTTTTGGTTCCAAAGCTCAGATCCCCACACCAACGTGTGGGTCCAGATTGGCATGATTTCAAGCAGAGTGATGTCCCTGGTCAAACCCAACTCTATCCATCTCTGCAGCCATGTCTCGGAAAACCATTTTGCTTTACAATATCCCCCCATCCCTATCCCCTTCCCTGCGGCATCAGTATGCAGTTCCAAATTTGTATTAAAGACCCAGTCGTCTTGCCAAAAAGATGTGCCATTGAATGTGTCTAGAAATGTGTCCCATATCTTCAAGTCTTCCCTTGTGTCCCTTGTGATATCCACTCAGTGATGCGACTTAGTCGCTCTCCGTGTGGCTTGCGCTATTCGCCTGGTGAATGCTCTCCCTGGGCTGATGGCCCGGCATGCAAAATTAAGATATCCTATCAGTTGTTGAACCTGCCTCAGTTGTTTCCTCCTTCCTTGCCTATGGTTCTTCAGGAGCCCCCTCAACTTATTTAGCTTGCCTTCAGGCAATCTAAAGACCTCCTTTTGTGCATCGATCTCTATGCCTAGGAACTCAATGATCCTGCTAGGTCCCTCTGTCTCATCTGGTGCTGATGGCACCCCCAGGTTTCTGCACAGCATCTGAAAGTTCCTGAGCATCTCCTCAGTCTCTTCCTTCTCACTCCTGATCAGTAGGAAATTGTCGAGGTAGTGGATCACCGTCTTATATCCTGACTGTCTTTGAAATATGCCCTGTAGGCAAGTGCTAAATAGTTCGAAAGAGGCTCAGGCAGTAGAATAACCCATAGGCATGGCTTTGTCAAAGTAATATTCCCCATCTAGCTTAAAGCCCAACAAGTCCCAATCTAGCAGGCACACTGGAAGGAGCCTGAAGGCAGCCTCTATGTTGGTCTTTGCTAGCCATGCTTACGGGTTGCCTTAATGATTTCCACTGCTTCCTCCAGTGTGGCATAAGTCACCTTGGAGTGCCTTTCATCAATGTAATCATTCACTAACTTCCCCTCTGGAAATGATAGGTGATGTATCACCATGAATTCCCCATGTTGTTTCTTGGGCACCAAACCTAAGGGGGATATTCTCAGATTATCAAATGGGGGTACCCAAAATGGGCCCTCTGTCCTCTCTGCTTCCTTCTCTTTTCGCGGTTTCCCCCTCAGGATCTCCTCCTCCCTTACTGACCCTAAATTTTTGCTGTCCCATCATGTTCTGGGGCCCTGACAATGCAGGCTGAAACCCTTCTTAGACCCTTCCAGTAGCTGCTGTGCTGCTCTTCAGTCAGTGTGTCCCTGTAACACTATTTCCCAATTCTTGATACTGATCAGTGCCCTTGTCATGTTAAATATCTGTCCTTCTCCCCCATTCTACTAAGGGGCTCTTCCTTCCTTGCGGCCCCTTAAAAGGTCAGCATAGCCCCTCTTCTTCCCGCCTATCTAGCCAATTGCTGGTTACTACTGACCCCTTGATAACTTCACGCCCTTTGTGATGTCACCTCCTTGTTCCCTTCCCCTCACCCCCTTCTTCTTCTCTTCTGAGTCACCCCCTTTTAGCTCCTCCCCTTTTCTTTTATTTCCTTCATTTTGGCCTTTCTTGGGTGGTCACCAGGACAACCTGGTCTGCCCTTTAGAGTCAAACTCCATTGTCCCAACTGTGACCGCCTCTATGCGGGTCGATAGTAAGGCCACACCAGGGGTACTGCGTGCAGTACTGCTGCTCATACTTAAAGAAAGATGTTAGATTACTGGAAGGGGTCCAGCACAGAGCAACAAAGATGATCCTGGGATTGGAGGACAAACCCTATCAGGGGAAGCTGTGGGAGCTTACATGTACTCCCTGGAGGACAGGAGGGAATGGGGAGATATGATTGAGACCTTTAAGTATATGAAGGGGATGAACAAGACTGGTACGGAGGGGATTTTTAAGAGGAGGGGTGGGAGGGACACAAGGGGGCATGGTCTGCGATTGGAGGGTGGAAGATTCAAGAGAGAACTGAGGAGACATTTTTTTCACAGAAAGGGTGGTGTTTGAGTAGAACACACTGCCAGAGGAGGTGGTATCCTGTAACACAGTGGGGAGTCTTAAAAGGGGATAGTACAGGGTGATAGGGAGGGTCACTGTGAAGGGGAAGGGGGACAGCTGCAGTAAAAGGAATTGCTAGCTGCACATTCAAGCAGATTTGATAGACCATGTGGCCTGTTTCTAATGGCAGTTTCGTATGTTTGTATAAACAACCAAATAAAAAAAATCAATCAATAAATAAGTGGAGGTTGAGGGAATCAAACCCAAGCCTCCTAGATGTACCAAGCTATTTCACAGTTCATTGCCCTAAACGCTAGGCTATACTGCCAGCCAGGTAAGGGGCTCGAGAATGGTGGAGGCCATCATCCTTGGATGTTGCTGTTTTTTTACGGTTTTCTGTCCCACCCTCCCTCAGGGACCTTGAAGACAGGGGCCCAAAGGACACATTCAATAGCATGTCGATCCAAAGCTAGACAGTGTCCTACTACCCTTCAATGTGCCAGGAGTATTGTCTTCAAGAGGCAGAGATGGGTTGGGACAGCCAACCACTATTCCCCAAGTGGTTGAGAGCACTGAAGCAGATTCTCTCACTGTCCCCCACCCACCCCAGCTTGTGGAAGTGACATGGGCTGGAGACATGATTCTGGGTTACTGGTGTTGCATGTGTCCCATTAGCTCCCCCCCAACTAAGCCCAATGCAAATGTGACTGCCATTATTAGTGGGGGCAAACAGGGTTTGTATCCATTAACAGGCTGCACTGCACCACTCAGGAAAGTTTCAGCATGATGGAACAGCAGTCCCATGCTGCTATGCCATGATACTGCCTCCAGGGACCCGGCACACGCACCATAGTGTCCCCCCAAACCCACTCAATCCCCACCTTAAGGCCTATTTCTGTGCTGCTGAAATCATTTTTTTTTGGGGGGGGGGTTCTGCAGTACATTCCAAGTGGTACCCCAAAACCCTATCCCTGATACACTTTCTGGTATCAAGTTGAACCCCCTCTCTATCGTCGTTCTTTGTGCATTACTTGCCACTGTATGGTCCTTCACTAATCCCCTTCCCCTGCTGGCTCCTCAAAGGCCAGGCCCAGAATTCCAACGCCCATACCACCTGGTTGTATTTACAGGCAAGGGGTGTCTGAAAACTCTGTACCCACCACTGTGAGGGGTGTGATGATTTTTTGCATGGCCCTTGCAGTCCATTTGCTTGGTGACCCCACCCCTTTCCCCACATGGATCCATTGAGACTAGCGACATTGCAGAGAAGGGCTTGCAGTCCCTTTGTACATAACACAACAGGGCTGGTGCTACATCCTGCATCCAATCACTTTACAACAGTCTCATGTAAGTGTGTCCCTCTCACTGGAGCAGGCTTCCAGTAAATCATAGGTCCTCAGCACAGGCATAGTTAACCTATATGTGAATCTGGCACTGGTTACAATTTACTAGGATTTTTTTCCTTTATAAAGTTCACTTACATTTTCCATGTTTCTGTGATACATTTTGTATACTTTTTCATTTTGCCAACATGAAAAGCATCCATTAGGATTTTCTGACTACACTGTGCACATGTAAAAGTATCATAGTGCTTACTAGGAAAACAGACTGTGATGTCAACAGCAATTTTCAGATCAGTTAGAGACGGTGTGATTTTTTTTTTTTTGCTCCTTACTCCTGGGTGTCCCTACTCAACCTGGCAACCTCTCAGCCCCATCCTGCCGCCTTTGTCAATTACCTCCACCGCTCACACCACAGACTTACCTTGGTTGGGCCTTTGGAGGCTTTGGCATACCCCTCAAAATTGCTAAATTCTGTGCACTGTGCAGTGGGGACAGGCAGTTGGCTTCATGAGGCGTGAGACTGATAATTCTGCTGGGCTATCGAATGTACCCTGATATTTGCCCCTGCCCTTGGGATGCCAGGAGATCTGGCTCCATTGATCGGATGTGCACACAAAGTCTGCCCTGCATGACAGAGTCTATCGGCAACCCCCTCTCCCACCACAGCTCCACATGTTCCTCCAAAAGGGGTTACCCGGGTGGGGGGGTAGAACAGTGGATCTGAGCTCCCTTCCTCCCTAGAGGAAAGCACCCTGTGGGATGCTCTGTCCTCCTCCTCCTCAGCCAGTCTCCATGGCCCAGGTTCACTCCCAAAGCTAGGTCATCTTTGTCGCATATGGCAGCCTTGTCACTGTGGCAACAGATCAGCTTCGACAGTATGCTGTATTTGAAGCAGACAGTGGAATAAGCCTGTGTTAAAGCATCATATTTGAAAGCTTGATAACGAGATGAAGCCAATGAGCTAGAAAACAATACATTTAAATCTAGTTGCTGTGAGCATAATGGTTTTAGACATTTTATTATAATAGATACCAAGATCTTGAAGCAAGTGAATGACAAAAATAAAGCAACATTTTCATGATGATAAGAAAGGCTCCCTGAAACTGTTTTATAGGTATGTCGATATGTCATTAGCACTTAGTACTTTCACTATATCATTCCCAAGATGCTGGGCTGCCGATGGGGGGATTAGACAAATGAGAACACATATGCCTATGATGTTGCAGCCTGAAAAAGGTAATAAAGCCATTCATATCACCTGTCTCATATCATAGAATTATAGAATTTTGTCTATAGAAAAGGACACCTGTGGCCCATCGAGTCTGCCACCCCAACCCCCTGAATTACATCCCCATCCCTCCCTGCCCTACTACTCTTTTTTGCCTGGCTAATCCCTTTAATCTGTCCCATGCCCTCTTAAATTTCAGGTCCCGCCACCTCCTCCTCTGGTAGCCCATTCCAGGAATCCACCACCTTTCAGTGAAGTAATGTGTCCTTAAACTCCCCTGAATCATCCCCCCCTTCAACCTCAGACTGTGGCCCCTAGTTCTAGCCATGCATTTTCTCTTGAAGAGGCTCCCCTCCCCTGTCTTGTTTATTCTTTTCTCATGTATTTGAAGGTTTCAATTATGTCTCCCCTCTCCCTTCTGGTCTCCAGCAAGTATGGGTCCAGCTCCCTTAGCCTCTTCTGATAGGACAGTTGATGCATGCCCTGCACCATCTTAGTAGCCCTCCTCTGGACCCTCTCCACTGCATCAATATCCTTATGCAGGTATGACCTCCAAAACTGAACCTCATACTCCAAAGGCAGCGTCAACGTGGATCTGTAGAGGAGCATACGGACCGCCCTCTTTCTACTTGTTATGCCCCTCCCTATGCAAGTCAGCATTCTTTTGTCTTGCCTTGTCTCAACTGCTGTCTTTTGACTGCTAGAAAGTAGAAACTCAAAACAAGCCTCAAGTATTTTAGTCCAGGTAGATGATCCCAGGTCCATGTGGTTGATGGTAGGTGGCTGTCCTGCACTGTTTGCACATATTTGCAAATCTTGATTGGCCCATGTAAACTAGGAAGGACAAACTGTTACTCAACATCTCATGTAACATAGAAATAGACTCTGATGGCAGAAGGAGACCAAAGGTCCAGTGAGTCTGCCCTCCCTTACTGTACTAACTCACCCCACTGACCTACTGTCCTGGTAGGCTGCATCTCCTCCCCCCACTACCTCACCCCTCAAACCGTTGTTGCCCTCTTTAAGATCTATAAATCCCCTTGCCCTGTTCCAACCATGTTTAAACCTGTTAAGGGAAGCTGCCAGTCATGATCCAGTTAGATGAGTGAGACCCAGCTTGGTGGTTGGCACACCAGTAAAAAATCTGGCTTTAGGCAAGCTTAATGTTTTGCCACATGGTATTTTTCAGATCCTATTGCTCTGTTATGCTACTTTAACAAGGGGGTCTGGCCACCAGCAAAATTCAAAATACCCACGGCACTGAGAGGTGTCATGCTGTCCAAACCAGAAGCAGGATACCACTGGAAATGAGATGTAGCATCTCAGTTATGCTATCCTGTGTAAAGAAATTGTCTATAAAATACCTTGTGATGCAGTGCATGAACAGCACTGCAAAAATGTAAATTATATACTAATTTTCAGACTAGGCACTGCCAACAGGTAATCAAAGTACCAATTGTACTGAGATGTCAGTGGTACTGAGATTACCAGAGATCATATCACTATGGAGATTACACATAGCGAAGTCACACACGCTAAACGGTAACATTAATCTTCCCCAGACTTTTCCCTTACTAAAATCCACAAGAATTCACATCATGCAATAATGGGTTAAATTCAACAATGTTATAAATGCTGATACAAAGGAAGAAGAACTACACGTAGGATGCGTAAATGATACACGAAGACAGATACTTCCCAATTTATGTGGTTTCTGTGGTAACACTTTAAGTTTTCATATCTATAATTGCATTGACATTGCAATTAAAAGCAGGAAGTAAAATAGTTGGCCAGCACTGGCTACTCACAGTCCTTTAGTTATCAAGTAAGCAAGCAATATTTCAGACAGTATACACAACTTCTGGAATCCTAGACTGGTGCAAGGTGTTATATTTTACTGTATTATTTGTGCAAAACAACACCCAGCAGTCACAGTCTCTCCTAGGTACAAATCGTCCCCTCCTCTTCTCTCCAAACATACACTCCTGACGTGTTTCTCACCCTCTAGCTCTTCATCATAGGAAATTGCAATGCAGTTATATGCAACAAATGTGTGACTACGTGTAATTACCTCTGTTGCATGTAATTAATGATTACCAACCCCGCAGTTACATTGAAACTGACACTTGAAATAAAGTGCGACCATTTCTGTAAACACACACACAGTCACAAGCCTCAAACTCAGCACAAAGCTTCATATAAACATACGAACATATGAAGAAACCAACAGAAGAAGACCATTTTGTCTATCAAGCCTGCTCGTATTGCAGGGTCCTCAGCTTGATCTACTGTCCCTGCCCCCTCTCCCCACTCCTCCCATCCTCCCTACCCATGATCCTTACATTCCCCCTATGCCTATCCCATCCTCTCTTAAAGCTGCCCACTGTCTTCAATGAGATGATCTCTTCTGGCAGTGCATTCCAAGTGTCCACCACCCTCTCTGTGAAGAAGTGCTTCCTGACCTCCCTCCTAAACCTCCCACTCTCCAGTTTAAGACTGTGCCCCCTTGTGTTATGGTTGCCACTCAGCTTAAACAGACTCTCCTTATCAACCTTATTTATCCCTTTCAAGTACTTGAAGGTCTCAATCATGTCCCCTCTCTCTCCTCTCTTCCAGGGAGTACATGTTCAGTGCCCTCAGCTTCTCCTCATATGCCTTGCCCTGCTGACTGGCTAGCATCTTTGTAGCCCTCCTCTGGACCTTCTACAGCAGGTTAATGTCCTTTTTGAGGTGTGGGCACCAGTACTGAACTCCATACTCTAGATGCGGCCTTACCAGTGACTTGTACAAGGGCAGTATAACCTCCTCTCTCCTACTTCTGATCCCCCTAGCTATGCATCCCAGCATCTTGTTTGCCTTTGCTGCTGCTTTCTTGCAGTGCATGGAGTGCTTCAGGTCACTAATGATCATGACTCTCTTCTCCTTCTCCTTCTCCTCCTGTGATGCAGATACTCAGACTCCACCCAGGTAGTACTCTGTTCATGGGTATGCAAATACAATACATATGGTTGTTGGGGGGGGGGTAGCTGATTAGAAAATTATTTGACTGGTGCTACATTCTGTGTGACATGCCACTACTCAGACCTCACCACAACCAACTCACACACACTAAACATAACAATAATCTGCACAAAAGAGTACAATGATGACAGTAGGCAAAATCTATCACTTGCTGCCTAATACAAATCAGTTGTCATCAGCAGAATTCAGTTGCACTACATTCTAAAAAAATGAATTTCAGATTATTCTCTTCTTTGTGACTATGGGTACTTGCATGAAAGCAGGAGCTGTGTCCCTTACAGTTCATTTACTGTTTAGCCAAGGCTTTTTTTAGGAGATTAAGTCATAATGTTCTGCTTGTGACATCATAGTAATTTCCACAGTGTAACAGAGTGGTTCCCGACCACTGTTGCAGTTTCAGGGGTTCTCGTGGGATTTGAACAAATTGAGTCAGGGTTTAGCTAAATAGCTGCTTTAAGAAGCAATTAAAAGCTATTTCCTTTTTGTTTAACTTTGAGGTGCATAGGAAGAGAAGAAGCGGAGAGCATTACCACAATGAAACGATATGCATTTGTTAATACGTTTTCTGGGTCAGGGTTATTGTTTCACTTATTATGAATGTAAAGAATGTACAGACATTTAGCCTTAGGCATTACTATGTGGAAAACTGTCAATTTGAGTTTGGGGTTCAGATAAATGATTAGGAAACAGTACCTGCTGGAGAAGTTATTCTCCCAAAAGGTTACTAAGCAGTTAATTGGTCAGCAGTTCAAAGACATTTGTTAAATCAGAGGAAATACTGACCATATGTAACCTGTTCCCCCAGAGCACATATGGATTCCTGGGATGGGACATGGGGATGTCAATTGCCCGGTTAAAATTTGTATTAGTCCTATGCGGAATGTTCAAATTCCAACAGAACAGAATTCCATGACATTTCAGATAACTGCAAAATTCCATCAGTAGCGGAATTCTAACACTACAAATACAAATTGTATTTGTGGATTAATAATCTGCAATTTACATAAACTGCAGATTTTTTTTCTGCAATACACAGAAAATTATTCTGTGGTTTACATGAACTGCTGAAAAATATTCCACAGTTTACATAGAAGTTCTTTTCAGAATTCTGCAAAATTTAAAAAGAAATTCTGAAAAGCATTTCAGAAGCAGAATTGCCATTCTGCAGAAATTCCACCTGTAGAATTCTGCACTACCCTACTTTGCACACAGAGGTCTGCTGTGCCCCTGATTCAGTCATAGAAAGAGAGGGAAAGTATTTGGGGGTGCTGTGAGGGCTCTCACCCCTTTTAAGGGAAAAGAGGCAGGGAATGTAATTCCTGACTGTGAGTGTGCACCTATGTCTCAAACAAGAGAATAGGTGAAGAGGCAGGGGAGTTGGTCCATCTCCAAGTGTTGCTGACCATTAAAAATGAGATGTCTGGTGGTTCCCAGAGGGTGGGATTCCTACACCAAATTCCAGGAGGGACTAGAAGTACAAGTTGATGTAGGTTGAGCAACCCAGAGAGACTGGGATAAGAGAAAAAGGTCAGATCTTTGAGGAGAATGGGATTGCAGCTTGAGGATGGGCTCTATTTAAATGGTAGACTCCAGGGAGAGACTTGCAAACAGAGTTGGAAGAGTATTGAGAAGGTTTCAATATACCCTTTGTTTTGATGTTTACCATTGTAATTGTAAATATTTATCTTGAAAACTATTAGAATGTATTTTTGCACCCTATTCAACTGTTGTGTCAGTATCTCTTTAGCACCTCCCAGTGGCCAATACTCAGGTCATTTACATACATCTATACACAGTGATGTCACAGACAAGGGGATTATGATGCCACCTCCTGAAAAAGCATCTGCTTTAGATGCATTGTAAGTGCTAAAGTTCCATTTATCATATAGTTGGTAATAATGAGTAGAACAGCTTGAAATTCCCATTTTATGGGTATATACAGTAGTAGCATAGTAATTCAAGGCTGAAAGGAACACTAGGTTCACAAAGTCTCCCCCCCACCACACCCTGCAAGCAGGGACCAACAAGCATGCAGTGCAAACAAGTACCAACCAATAAGGATTTCCTATCCCCTTCCCGCGTGCACACATACACAGAGTGCCCTGTGATTTTCTTAGTATGCAAAAATGTACTTTGAAGGGCTGTGTGGTCTTTCTGCAGTCCTACTGTAATGGAGAGATGCTGATGCAAACTTTGACTTTTTTTTACTGGTGGCTGAAGCCCGTCTTTAAATCAAGAAAAATAATCTTTAATAAATAACCTAATTTATAGAGCACTTTTCAGGAACTGAATCAGTTAAAATCACCATTAGGAAACTCAATATGCTAAACAATACCAAAAGGTTCTAAGCATATATAACAATATGCCATGTATACCTGTTACAGTATTTTTTTATTTTATTTATGTCTGTCTGCATGGGTATCAGTTAGAATTTAGCAGCTGAAGGGACAAAGTTGATATTCCTGGGAAAGACAAGATTTTTATCAGGGACAGACCAACTGGCTCTGAGAGAAATTACTATCTCTGCTGTCTTGTGTTACAGCAGGACCCCTGGACAATTAATGGGAGTGCTTCAAAGGGGGAAGTGTCTTTTCATGTCAAGAAGCTGCTAGCTAACCTGACATCCCTGCTGGGCTAGACAGGACATGGGACAAGAGCAGATGTATTTGTATACAAAAAGTCTTGAACTCCAGATCACACTGGTTTTCCAAGAGGACCCAACGCTCAAGACACAAATATTTGGCCTGGGACAGATGTCATAGGACATGTGTAATGAGAGTGGGGAGGACTGTTTTTTTGGGAAGCCTTGTTAACTCAAGTTTTGTGAGAACAAATCAGCCAGGGTTGGGACTCTGAACAGCTAATATCTAAAGTTCAAATCTGTCCTAATTCTCCAATGTACCCTGTGTCATAAGCTGTTCTACTATGCTAAATAAAGAAAAGTGTGATAGGTTTTTCTGTGTGTTTCTTTCTGCTGTGCAAAAAAAAAATTATTTTTATTTCTGTTGAATTACTGCTCCCCCATAGTCTTTGTGTAGTATCCTGTATTACATGTGTATGTAACCCCTTTGTTACCTGGGGTTACTAGAATCCCAGTAAGACCAGAGTGGTGAACCAAGGGGGAGCAGTTGATGTCACCTACCTTGACTTCAGCAAAGCTTTTGACGCGGTTCCACATAAAAGATTGATAAATAAGCTGAGTAGGCTCGGGGTGGGTCAGAAGTTGGTCAACTGGGTGGCAAACTGGTTGACAGGCAGAAAACAGAGAGTGGTGGTAAATGGTATACAGTCAGAAGAGATGCAAGTCACAAGTGAGGTACCTCAGGGATCAGTCCTGGGGCCAATCCTCTTCAACATCTTCATTAGTGACCTTGCAGATGGACTAGAGGGTAAAGGCTTGTCTGTCTGCAGATGACACCAAGATCTGCAACAGAGTAGATGATCCAGATGGGTGGGCAGAATGAGAAGAGATCTGGATAAACTAGCAAAATGGTCAGAAGAGTGGCAACTGGGGTTTAATGCAAAGAAGTGCAAGATCATGCACATAGGGAAGAGAAACCCTGAAGCCACCTATAGGCTGGGAGAAGAGTTGCTAGCAGTCACAAAGGAAGAAAGAGACTTGGGCATCATCATCACTGATGACCTGAAATCATCCAAGCAGACCTCTAAAGCAGTAGGTAAGGCTAGGGGGTGCTAGGGTGTATTAGTAGGGTATCACAAGTCGTAAGAGGAGTAATAATCCCTCTTTACAAGACATTAGTTAGGCCCATCTGGAGTACTGCGTGCAGTATTGGAGGCCACACCTTCACAAGGGCATTAACCAAATTGAGGCAGTCCAGAGAAGGGCAACAAAATGGTGCAGGGACTGCATCAGAAGACATATGAGGACAGATTAACAGAGCTCAATATGTATACCCTTGAGCAAAGGAGGAGAGAGGTGATATGATCGAGGCATTCAAACACCTTAAGGGCATTAAGAAGGTGAAAGAGTCTAACATGTTTAAATATAAGAAAAATAGCAGGACAAGAGGACACAGCATGAGATTAGAGGGGCCGATTAAGGGGAATTGAGGAAATTCGTTTCACAGAAAGGGTAGTGGATGCATGGAATGGCCTACCTCAAGTGGTGGCTATGAATACAGTGCAGGGCTTCAAACAGGCATGGGATAGGCATAAGGGAGCAATACAAATGAGTATGAATAGATAGGCCACTGACAGAGCAAAGGCCAATGGCACATTTATAAGGTAGTAAAAGAAATGGGCAGACTGGATGGGCCTTGCAGTCCTTATCTGCCGTCAACGTCTATGTTTCTGTGTTTCTATGACCTCATGGTAGGCAGGGAAGGCAGCTTGTGAAACTCCAGTTAAATGGGTTTCACACTGTCTCACTCTGTCCTCAGTCACAGCTGAGACTTGAGAGATGACATCACCATAGAACTGTCGCAGCTGCATGAGCCACATTGGAATCTACAGCTCAGGGAGTGAGTTTAGAACTTTGGGAAATTTCAAAGTGATTCTTCAGTTTGTCCTAAAGCAAACAGGAAGGAAGTCGGTCAATCTTCAGTTTGTTTCAAAGAAGAAGGAAGTGTTCCTGTGTTTACCTTTTTTTTTTTAAAGTGGTGGAGACCGCTCCCCCGGTCTCAGTGCCCCCCTCCCTCCGGGGGGAGGAAAAGTTCTCTGTGGATTCCAGGGGCAATCCCCTTCTCCCACCATGGAAGGAAGCTGCCTGGTTTTACTTAGTCTGTTCTTGTATAACAGCAAAGGTTATAGTACTTCGCCTGTGGGGCACCTGCAATAAATGGGTGAGTGTTTGGCTCCATTTGAAGGGGCAAACAAATTGTTTTCTTCAGTTGGGAAATGAATGTGGACTGCTATTTGGGAGGACTATGTTACTAGGATGAACAAATGGAGCAGTCAAACAGTCTAAAGTTTTAAATGGATTTCAAGTAATGGGGACTGCTATTTGGGAGGACTATGTTACTAGGACGAACAAATGGAGCAGTCAAACAGTCTAAAGTTTTATTGGATTTCAAGTAATGCTGTAGAGGGGGTGCTTCAGGTCATCCACCATTCAATCTACATTTTAAAGTTCTAAAGTTTTCTGTGTGTATCCAGAGAAATGGCCGGGTATGGGCTGTGGGAGCTGGAGGTGGGAAAACCCCCATCTTTAGTAACCAGGTCCACCTCTACGGATTTCTTCTGTGTTTTGCTACTTGCCTCATGCACTTGGCCAGTGATGAGGTGGGTACCCAGATGTGGGTCGCAACTTGAAAATCTCTCTAGGAATCGCAGACTCTAAGTGGTGTGGGGAGCCACAGGATGGAAAAATTACTCCTTGTTGGATGGGAGTCTCCTTGTTTGATGGGAGTTCGATTGGAAGTAAGAAAACAAATTTCTTTAGGAGTCACAGACTCTAAGTGGTGTGGGGAGCCACAGTTTGGGAGTCTCCTTGTTTGATGGGATGTCTTTCCAAGTAAAATTTGGGTTCATTCTTCAAGTGGACCATCAGTCAAGTGGCCGGCAGGGGAGCCGGGCCAGTCGGGCTATGTATCCAAAGCGCATGCAAAGTCCGGGCTGAGTGCCTGGTGGGTCCAAAGCCAGACAACAGTAGTAATGTGTTCATTCTTCAAATGGACGCTTGGTTAACCTCTAATCTGCACATACAGTGTCGTAGCCTTTGGGGACCATGCAATGCTTTGTTTATGTTCAGTTAGTTAATAAATAAAGCCACACTGAAAATCCCAATTCTGGTTCTGGACATTACAGTTATTGCTTCCTGTAGTTGGATTTACTTGGGTGCCCCTGTGCAGAGTAGCCAAACCTAGGTCCCTTGTGCCAGGTAACCCCATCATCCCTGAACCCAGGTCCCCCACCAGGTATTGCTGCCAACGCCAACAGCATGCCACCTGTCATTTTAGTAAAAAGGCAGGGGTGGGGTCGCACTTACATGTAAATATGTTGACGTATTAAAATATTATTTTTTATGTATTTAATGTTTCTGTGACTGGGTCCTATGAGATACAACTAACTGATTTATAACTTACAAAACTGTGTTTCTGCCTCTGAAGAGAAGGCTAGAGTTCCATATTTTGTTTCTACGGTAAGGGGTTCTCAGCTGTGACAGAAAGAGGTGGGTCATTTGCCCTTGAGCAAGGAACGCTCTACTATGTGGGCAGTAGCTATGGAGGGATTCAGACCTAGAGATACCCCAAGAGAGTTTCTATGCTGAGTAGTGGCTACTACTGAGTACCCATGAAGGTGTCTAAAGGGTCCAAGAAAGCTAATAACAGTCATAGGCTGAATCAGGGAGAGACCAGTTTGCCAGAGCATACTTTAGAAAAATAAAATTTGCTCAGGACCAGTAGACTAGAAGTAACTTGGTTCCAAAGCCAGGAGGCATATGTTGAAAAGGTTTGGTTGCTGTAAGTGACCATCTGGTATGAAGGAACAGGAAAATGTGTGAATCTGAGGAGTGTAAATTGTGACTAGGTGCATGACTGTCTATCAGGGAGCAAAGACAGAAGGCAGCCAGACCATGAAAGTACAGTATTTGAAGACTAGTAAAATAATTTTAAAATAAATATCTCAATAGTAGTCAGTCTGGCTGCATTCTCCATTTACAACTAACTGCAGGCTTTGTGATCTGAAAATGTAGCCATCCTGCCCCCACCAAGGCAGCCTTGCACTGTGAAACTATTTCTCAACATGGACCTCATGCTTATCCTTCCAAGTTTTGCACTGCTGCATGTGTCACTGACCACTTGCAGTGTTGCACATGGACTGTGACACTGTAGCATAGACCCCTCAAAGATGGTAAGTAGAAGCCAGCCTGGTGGCACTGAGAGTTGAGGCACTGGACACCACACCTATCACAATGCCGGCAACCTGGGTTCAGGAATGAGCCCGGGCCACTAAGAGTCAGCAGGGAAGGGAGAAGACTGAGCATCTGAGGGACAGCTCTCTTCTCCCAGGAAGGAGGGGGGCACAGACTTGGTACTTGTCTGGCCTCTGGCAGACACTGGGGGTACAAGTGCTAAGCAAGAAGAGGAGGGATGGGAGTGGTAGATGTCAGCAGTTGCCTTGATGTCAGGGCACATACCACTCCCCTAGAACAGGGAAAAATAATGCCTGAGTGCCAAGGGGACAGAGTGCCACAGCATAGACTCTAATGGCTCCTGCCTACCTGACCACCGGGGGAGCCAACAAAATCCAGAATGCTTGGGATGTTTGGGCCCCACCTCTTCCCTGCTTGGCAGATATAGCTATGGCTCCATGGGGTCCTCTGCAGATTCAGATGAGTGCAGTGAAGCAGGGATGATGCAAGAGCGACTCCCGACTGAGTGGGGCTCCGGCGTGGGGGAGGAGTATAAAGTACAATTTCAAAAATAAAATGGTAAGTAGACAGGCAGCAGATAGGTATGCCAAACATTTATACTGAAGGTGAACAAAACAGTACCCTACAGATGGCACATGTCCATGCTGTTCTCAGTTACTGATAGTCTAGTCTTGTGCAGAGATGCAATGTGCTGTCGTGTGCAGTAGATGTCACTAGCCATGATATAAGTTAAAGAATATAAAACACAGCAGATACACAAAGTCTTTACACAGAACTCATTATGGATTGCTGCCATGATCCTAAGACCTGTATATCAGGATGCCATCTGCTGCTGCATCTGCGGCAAACAGGAGTGCTCCCTGCTGACCATGTGTCTGCATGTGCCCTCTTGTTAATTCTGAAGACACATTAGAACAACCATTTGGAGGTATGGCTTCAATTCACTGAACAGAAGGCTGTGACAAGTGTTGGTCTGGCTCCATCTTTTTGTTTACAGGTGCACTGAGACTGTGAGCAGCAGTGAGTCTCACCTGATAATGGGATAGTAATGTTATCCAAAAGCAACTGTTTACCACTTACAGTACTCTCCAGATTACAGTAGGACCTTGCAGAATGTTGAAATTCCTACAGAAAAAACATTCCACAGAATTGCTAAAATTTCAACAGAACTCCTTAGGTAGCAGAATTCCAACATTTCACATGAAAAATGGTTTTCGCTGACCAATAATCCATAGTTTACATAAACTGTGGATTCTTTTTCCCCAGTCTGTAGAATAGTATTTCGTGGTTTACGTGATCCATAAAAAATTATTCTGTAATTTACACAGAAATGCTTTTTTGGAATTTGGTGGAATTTAAAATGAAATTTCGAAAAATATTTTGAAAGTGGGTTTGCCATTCTGCATCAGTTCCAGTGGCAGAATTCTGCATTCCGCTCAGTCCTAGGAGACAGTATATCATCATAAATCCTTATGTAGTCCAGATCTAGGATCCTTGGGTTGTGATACGTCTCAACACTGGAGACTCCCACTGGATACCAAGTTCACCAATCTGTATATCGATTGCCCCATTCTCCCACAGTGGAAATGGCTGCAGATATACAATTCCCAGTAGTATTTGAATTTTCCCATGGGAAAATATTGGGCTATCAACATTTAAAAAATCCCTTTAGTATATCCAAGAGAAATCCTATTTCCATAGTTTATCAGCATTTAGCAAAAGTACTTTGTCACCTACCTACAGCACAGTATGTTAAGGTTTAGAACAACTTTACCAAAAGTCATCAAAAAAATTATATGCACCGGGTCTTCAGTGGTGCTTGGGGGCTTGCACCATTTTTGCTTAAACATAGCATTAATGACCAAAGAAAGGCAAAGGACTTCAGCACAGAAGACAACAGTTATCTGGAAAGGGCACTGGCACTGCAGCCAGCTTGCAACGATATACAAAATCACACATACTCCAATAATGCAAAGCATCATGGGATGTTTAAGCAAATCACCATGAAATAATTTATTCCAGTTCTGCTTTAAACTGGAGTGTATGGTTCCCAATGGCCTCTCATAATGATAATCTATTTCTTCTGAACACAGCAGTTTCCGTGCCTGTGATTTCATCTGAGTTACTATATTGAAAGCATTATAAATCATTTCATCATTATTAGCCAATGAGGATTGCTTATTTCTAAACATTCAAGGTGAAAGCAGTAAGACAGGACAGGGCGTGGGTAGTATTGTGACAACAACATGCCGAGGGGTGTTGTAAGTCATGAGGCCACAGGTGAGCGCCTTCAGCCCCTGGAAGTACAGGTATCAGACTACTACCAATACCCTGGAGTGTATTATTATGTTTATAAAATAGGTTTATGGGGACCACTTTTAAAATGAATAAAAAAACATTTAAAATTAACAAATTTCATTCATTGGTAGTACTGTCACCACGCATGGGTCTTGGGCAATCAGGATACAGGGATTCCCCTATCTATTCTATAAATGTATGACTATAAGAGATTGTCTCCTGCTGATAATTCTAAGGCAAGGCAAGGCAAATTTTACTTCTATGGTGCCCAATCCTGGAGGCTCTGGGTGCCTAACAATAAAACAGTACAACATCTGAAAATTTTATGTTCAGTTGGCATAATGCATTTCCCACACAGATTTCTCCAATTGTCTGCAAAGTAAACACTTTGATTTTAAATTCAAGTTCCATTTTTCAAAAACAGAAATCTTCAACTTGATTTTTAATGTGTTTATAGGAACAATTTATGTATCTCTTAAAGGAGAACTGCACCGAACCCGCACATCACTTCCCCGAGTAGAAGCTGATTTTTAAAGGAAAACTCTGGTTTACAGGGGCTCCTGCCCTTGCGAACCTTATTCTCCAGTTTAGGTTAAGAAGAAAAAGCCACTTTTTTCCCCCGCTGCAAAGTTGTTTAATTTAATTTTTAAAAGTCCGTCACATGGAAGTGTGGCGGACGCTAAGGTAGCTCCATTTACTGTAAAGGTGAGGCGCTGCACCATGCACTTCAATGCATTTGCACTAAACCTAAATCGGAAGGTAAGGTTTGCAGGGGAGGGAGCCCCTGCAAACCAGAGTTTTACATTAAATACTGGTACCAATTCTGTTATTGTCCATCTCTACAGGCATTTTAGTTATCCTAGTGGATGTTTCTGATTCACACACTGCTGGTACTGTAAGTACCATTTGAGAACTGTATAATGCCATTTATGTCCCTTGCTCAGCTCTCCCATGGTTGGCACAATGCATCCATGTTGTACTGTAGAACCCTGTGGCTGACACGGACATAAATTACATCATGCTGTTTGAAATGGTACTTCACACCAGAGTGTAAATCAGAAACACCACCTCAGGTGACTTATAGGCCAGTAAAGATGGAACAATAACATAGTTGGAAACAGAATTAAAAAACAGCTTCTACTGGGAAAAATCACTTTTAGGTTCACTGCAGTTCTTCTTTAAGGTTCAATGGCCTACACAACCAGAAGAATGTTATGCTTGTGCAACTGCATAACAACGTTGTGGCCATTCGCACTCTCTATTCCATTAGGAATTACCACCCTGTAGGGGTACTGAAGGCAAGGAACACTGTAAGAGGATTCCACCCCTAGAGGTGCCGTGGAAAGGGTCTCTTAGCTAAAGGTATCTTAGAAAGGAACCCCCTGGATATAGAGAGGTGAGTCACTGGAGGAGGGGAGGATGGTGGGGCAAAGAAAAAGTGCTTCAGAGGGAGGCTGGGAGGAACTGCTTATATAGCTAAGGAAGTAGGCATGGCTGGTTGCTCACCAATTGAAGTGCAGTCATAGCCTTTTGATTATAAGAGCATCTTCCAATGTCCTTTGTGTGCCAGAACTGCTCAGCTTCATCTTGCAGGTCTTTCACCCAAAGAACTCACGCATGTACTCTTGTAACCATAAGAGACACAGTAACTGTTCATATAAACATAAACGGCCTGCACCACTTTCAGTCCTCTGGCAGGTGCTGTCTCACTGTCAGTCTACTACAGCATTTGTTCCAACTGATAATGTCTAGCATTTTGAATTCTGTAATACCATAGACTGGGATTCATTCCATTAAGGAATGAACTTTTCATGCAAATATTGTATAAATCCTAGAACTGCCACCAGAGCCCCTCCTACACTATGTAGTTGGGAATCAGAAGTACATTATCAGTCAGATACTAATGCTGCAGCTGTTTCAGTCCTAGGCATTTTCTGGGGCTGAGCTGGCAGGCTGCACAGTAATAACTACAGTTTAGATGAGTGCATGTAACATGCTGCATTTTTAATGAGAACTCATCTTTATGTTACTGCTATCATTGGCATTATCTCTAGTATCTCAAAAAGGCATCCTCTTCATATCAGTTGGAAATTTAGCTTAGAGGCAAGAGCACTGAGTTGTGAGCCTGGAGAGCCAGCAGTACTTGGGTCTGAATCCTATGGCTGCCACTTGCGTACTGTGTGACACTGAGCAAGTCAGTTAACCTCCCTGAACTCCAAGGTCGCACTTGTAAATGAACATTGGCTCAGTGTGCATTTCCAGGGCAACATTTCTAAAAGAGAATAAAGAAAAATAAATAATGCTCTAAGAGGCATTTGCACCGCTGAGCGGGAGCAATTCATTGTGTTCAGATCACAAAAGGGTGCTTGGGCATCTGTTACTGTAGAGCAAAGTTACATTAAAATGTACAGTCTTGGCAAGATATCCACTAATTTAAATCGAAATAGAGTTGAGAAGAATTTAGGAATTGTCGACTACCATTACAAAACAATGGCTGAAAATAGAGCACTCTGATTGGCTGTCTCTCATAATAAAAAGCTCTGTTAATTGGTGGAAATAATGTATCGTATGGGCAATCATACACAAAAAAACGATGTTTCCTTTGATGGGTTGAGATGACAGCATATGGACCTCATGAACTTTGCTGTCCATGCTGTCATCTTAACCCCAAGATAGGTATACATTTATTTTTTGAATTTTATTGACAGGGTATGCCGGCACAGGGTCATAATGTCACAAGACATTATGCTACATGGCAAAATCGCGCTGCCAATACAGTGTGATTTATGCCATGAGGCATAAGTCTTTTTTCTGTAGGGGGGCTTTGCTTCCCACACCCTCCATCAATGGGGGCCTGCACCCCCTGGACCCCCCCACTAAAGATTCTCAACTCGGGGGGGGGTCCAACTCGGAGAGTGCACAAGTACAAAAAAAAATAAAATGTTTCTGGGACTGGGAATCAAACCCAGTCCCAGATGCAGCGCCTGGGTTTCTACTGCAGTGGCTCAGTCCTGTGAGCCATGGCAGCTGCTTGTCAGAACCTGCTCCCAGCAGAGGTCTTATCCTTTGCCTGGGATACTGCTACAGGTGCAATACCATGGACAGCAGTATACGTGGTATTGCACCAGTAGCGGTAGCATACTGCGCTGTACCAGGTTAGCCATAATGTTGTACGCTATTAAGCATGCAATGTTATGACCCAGTAGGGGGTAGGCCTGCTTAGACTAGAAGTCCCTTTTTCAGGAGCGACCCAAGAGAGGGGGGCGTGATGCAGATGGTAACCATCTGAAATTGAACCAGATTAATCTGTTGGTGGTATTTTTAGTGAATGGGGGAAATCTGGCCAGAACACCAGGGAAATTCCCCTACTATTTTCCCCCTACTCACCAGTAAGGGACCTCTATCCAAGATGGCAGACATGGATTCTGAGGAGGAGGACATTTAAGACAGTTTTCACCTAGCTGATAAGGACTCATCTGAGAATATGGATTTAGGTGCTGTTGCTGCCATGAATGTACCTCAAAACAGAGAAATGCTGATGTAGACCACCCCACAGATGCCTTGCAAGTGAGTGGGTCTGAATATCTTTTGGGCTTATCTTCTCTTCAGAGCAATGAGGGTTACTCCCCACAACAGACAGCAGCTGGTGAGGCTGCGGAAGCAGACGGAAATGCACAGCTGGATTTAGTATGCAATGCCACATTGATGGATGCTCCTGGCATGAGCAGTGGCTCACTATCTCCAAGACCCATCGGCTTGAAGTTAAATATTACCAGGCATTTACCTGCTCGAGGCACGTCCCAAGAAATGAAAGAACTTGATGTGCCTCTAGATTTTGACACTTGGAATCCAAACACGGCTCTTGCAAACACAGGCTGAAAACAGAACAATGAAGGTAAATGGTTATCCAGTTCTCAGTGGGAGACTTTCTGCATCGCAAACCATTCATCAGGATACCGCTACATAGACCACACCCACAGCAAACATTTCTGCTGCAACAGAGGTGAGTGGAACTGCTTCGCTAAGTGCTGATAACATTAATATAAATGACTTGGACAGTGATGTACATAACATACAGGCATTCCCCTCTTTTTTTAATCACATGGTAATGTGTCTGAATTAAATGAAGCTAGACCTGGGACATCTAAGGATGGGCCTACGCAAATGTCACAAATGTCAGGTCCAAGGACAGGCAGTGATACTGGCATAGAACAGGAACAACCACATGGTTCTGCCAATCTTCCCCGGACCCTACATTGCTATCTGAGGATATGAGATCCCCGAGGAAAGAAGAATAATCTGATGATGACACGCTCCCCCTCCTTCCGAATCAATCCAGATCTTCCAGACCTGGCACTACATTTTCAGAACTGTTCCATAACAAATTCACACAAGGTCTCGGAACTGGAAGAAGAACAGCCATCTGTTTCCACTGTCACAAAATGAAGAAAGGGAAAAAAAAAGAAAAGCTCCTGATAATGGTGGAAGTCCAACATAAGTTTTTTTTCACTCTTCCCTATGTAACACGACAAACCTGTGTATAACTTCAGCCAATGTATGCAGTATACAAAACTACAAAAATAGGCTGACTGCCTTACGTTACTTTCAACACATGCCATATTTTTTTTTAACATTTTAATGACACTTTAGAGGCTTTACCTTTCTTGTGGCCACAGTATTAACTCTGTTTTGGGGCTACCAAGATGCTGAACTTTGTAATCCAATAAATAAAATAACATTTATTTCATTGAGTTTCCGTCACCAAGAGGGTGGGTGAGGGGGTTGGGGGGCTGAGAAACACAGCATGGTTTCCTCTTTTTTTGTGGTGGTTGCTGATTTTCCTGTTCTGGCTTAAACAGCAGCCTGCTGGTGTTGAATTTTGAAAATGAAGTAAAAAGTGGCTGCCAACATAATCACCAGTGCTGTTTTGTCTGTATCAGTGTAAACGATCGATCTGCATCTTGAGGTAAGCAGATGCATGAGGACATTCTATGTTGCTGTACCACAGTGGTGACTCACCTAGTAGGGTACAATGACATTTTAATTGCACTATTGTGGTACAAAAGCTATGTTTTACATGTAGAAATCTATCTAGAAGAATATTCCATTATACACTTTATGATCATTGTATGTCAAATATATTACTTATGAATAACCCTCTTAATTTGAAAATCCATAGAAGAAGCCTGATATTGGTAGCAAAGAATCATATGGTACCTATAGGGGGTAGACTTTCCTGACTGGTTAATATAACTACTAGCATGCCAATGCTCTACAGAAAGATGATGTAACAGCTTTGTGAGTGCTGACACAGTCCCTATTCTTATGAGTAAATTTGTTAAGCAACATTTTATTATGACAAATAATGCTTTATGGAAGAAAACTGAAATTTACACAACACCCCCGGTTATTTAAAGCAACAGTGCAACTAAACATGTTTTTTTTAAAACTAGTTTCAGCTATAGTTAATAAAATATTTTATTATTATTATTTGGAAAATATTTCACCAGGAAATATAACATGAGCTATAAACAGCTTGTTTCTAGAAGAGTCCAGGGGGTGGGTTACAAGAGGCGGGACAGCAAGCAAACACATAGCAATAACAGAGCAATACAAGTACAATTACTAAAAACAAACAGTGTAGTACAATTACAGAGCAGAAATAACCCAGACCAACCGGCCAGGGTAAACAAAACCATGTTCAGATATAACATACATTGCAACAACCCAAGAGCAGGCGATCTGGTAGAGTAAAGGTTAGAGGATGGATAAAACATTTGAAGTGTTAGAGGTAGTAGGCTGGGTACAAGATTTGAAGCGCTGTTGTATACCCAAGGGAGGGCAGTTATAAGACAAGTGGGGAAGTGGACTGGTGAGGGGTAGAGGGTGGGGGAATGGAAAATGGTGAGGGAGAGAGAGGGACAGCCAACATCTATACCCCTTCAGGATGCTGAGAACCCTACAAGGGGGACAGGACCAGGCAGAAAGAGAGGGGAACAAAAGGGGCCGGGGAGGTAGAGAAGAGAGGGGCAGAAGAACAGGAGGAGAGGAAGGGGATAAGGAAATAATGAGGTGGGCGGGTAATGGATTTGAAAATGGGGGGAAGGGAGATGGGGAAAGAGAGAGAGCCAATCTATACCCCTTCAGGATGCAGAGAACCCTGCAAGGCGGTCAGGATTAGAAAGTGGGGGAAAGGAAGAGTGGTAGAATATAGAGATCCAAGATCTATACCCCTTCAGGATGACAGAGAACCCTGCAAGGGGGACAGGACCAGGCAGAAAAGGAGGGGAGAGAAAGAGGAGCAGGGAGGAAGAGTTGAGTGTGTTGGGTAACCAGAGGGAAGGGGAGGAGAGGGATAAGGAACAGGGAGGCTGGAGAAAACAGGGGTAAACTAGGAATGGAAAAAGGAAGGGCATCAGTGGGAAGAAGGGTGGTAGTGGGGGGGAATGGACAGCAGTAGAGTGTTGAAATAGTACAGTAGGTTGTGGATTGTAGTAGAGTGTCAAAATGGCACAGTAGGTTGTGGTAAGGGGTGGGAGAGGGGGTATAAGGGGTGGGAGAGGGGGTATAATAGGTGGTAACATGTGAGGTAGTAATCAGAGGAAGGGTTCAGTTAGGAGACAGGTGGTAAGTCAGGGATAGAGGAGTAGGGGACAGTGGGAAAGGATGGGAAGGGTTGTGAAGGGGGCTAGGAACAAGTACAGTTAGGAGAATAGAAGTAAAGAAGGGCTAAAGGATAATGTGCTAGGGTGGGGAGGGTTAAGGGGGGGCTGAAAACAAGTGCAGTTAGGGGAATAGAAATTGTGAAGGGCTAAGGAGATTGAAGATGGGAAAGAGGAAAGTCTGATAGAAGGTGGCAGCAAGGTTCCAAAGCTTTGAGAAGCGGTAGGAGAAAGCTTCCTGACCTATGGAGGTACAGCAATGAGGAATGGCTAGAGTGCATGCATCAGTGGATCTGAGATGGTGGGAAGAGGGAAGTGGAGTAGAGAGTGAGGAGGGGAGGTAAGAGGGGAGAGTCCCAAACCAGAATTTAAAAGTGAACTTGGCATAGTGAGAGAGATGCCTGCACTCAAGGGAGGGGAAAGCTACAGAATGGTACAAGGTACAGTGATATGTGTGGGAGGGGGAGTCAAGAGCAAAGCGATAGAAAGCATTGAAGAGAGTATCCAATCTGATAAGGGAAGACTTAGGAGCAGCACTGTAGACTATATCAAAATAGTCAAAAATAGGGAATATAATTTTCTGAACAAGATCATGCCTAACCAGTAGTGGCAAAGAACTATGGTTCCTGTAAAGGGCGCCGAGCTAGGGGCACAGTTTTTTCAGGATGGCATCAATATGTACAGAAAAGTTAAGGTGCTGGTCAAGCCAGACACCCAGGTACTTAAAAGAGGTGGTGCCTCTATTGTCATCCCATCATGGGTGTGGAGGGAGGGAAGGGAGGGCAGCCAAGAGAGTTTCTGCCTTGTGCCAAAGGTCATGGAGACTGTCTTCTTGGCATTGAGGAATTTGATGCAAGCTTAGCCAGCGTTGAACATTATTGAAGACAGACTGTAGTCTGGAAGTCACATCAGAGGGAGATTGACCAGAGGTGAACAAGACTGTGTCATCAGCATACATATGGATAGAGGATGAGGGGCATACTGACAGTAGGTTGTTTAGAAAAATTGAAAATAAGAGAGGGCCAAGTACAGAGCCTTGAGGCATGCTAGTTGAGATGGGTAGTGGAGGGGATGTAGAGTCAGATGTTTTTTTTTAGTTCAATATACTCTATTAGCTTTTCTCGCAGCATACAAAAAGATACAAACAGTTAGTAGAGAGCTACATTATACAAATAATTCAACAAAAAAGGACAGGCAGAACAATACAAAACAGAAACAAAGTACCACACACACAACACCCCCCCACCCAAAGATAACAACACCACTCCCCTCCCCCCAGATTCTGCGCACCAGGGGGTTAATCTGGAGTACAATAACAGGCAGGATTAGGGGTAATAACTACCCACTATGGTTTCCAAAGAGAAAGTAATATCATAAGGGGCTCCCAAGTACTTTGATATTTGTGAGACCTGTGTCACAAATATGCTATGTGCCTCTTTAACTGAATGGCTAGGAGGGCTTCCCGATACCACTCCATAAACGTGAGAAGGGAGTCCTCTTTCCATTGTTGAAGCATAACCAGTTTAGGTGTGGAGGCAATTACGGCCAGATGAGCTTTACGTATGAAGGGTGTCCCTGGAGGGAATATTGCCAGAAGACAACACTCCGGAGTAAATAAGGAGTCTAACCTGAGAAGGGGGTCCAACACTCATATCTCTTTCTAGAAAATTTGAGTATGGGGACATTCCCACAACATGTGATACAATGAGCCCAGAGCCTGCTCACAATGGGGACAATCAGGAGAGGAGAAGTACCCCAGTCTGAACAATTTTGTTGGGGTATAATAGATATTGTACAAGATATTAAACTGGACTAAACGTAATCTGTCCTTTTTGATATACTTACAATTTGTGTTCCACACTTTCGTCCAGTAGTCTGTATCTGCTGGGAGGGACAACTCCTGCACCCAGTGATAGCACACTCCTGTGGAGAGGCATGGATCTGAAGCTTGGCGCTGCTTATATATTCTTGAAACTGCGTGAGGATGGTCTGCCTTCTGAAAGGCCATAGAAGGACCTTCAGTTGACTGCACAGTCCTGTCCTGATTGCCCTTGAAAGGTATTGCCACTTTAATTTGCAAGTATTTAAAAGTGTTATTGAGACTGAGCTGGAAGCGGCACTGGAGGACCTGGAAAGGGATTACATCATTACCCTGAATGAGATCTGCCAGGGTACACTGCTTAAGCTGAGGCAGAAATGAAGGTGGGATAGGGTGATGACCTATCTGAAAATGAAAGTTATAAAAAAGGGTCTGGGCGGTTGAATTGTGCCAGTTTTTTGAAAGATGCCTTTGAATTTGCTGGAGGGCCTTGAGGGACCAGGCAATTGGGGAGGTTTTAAGCGAGTTGGGGAGTCAAGAAGGTTTTGTGTAGACCAGTGCCTTCAGGGAGCTGGCAAAACTGTGGACCAGACTACGTTCAATGTCAGGCGAGATAGGAAGGTAGGCAACTCCCGTACCTGGGGTGTCCCCTTTGAACCAGAAAGCCAGCCTGCCTATGTGTTGTGCCCCATAGTAGGTGAAGAGGGATGGGAGGGCAAGTCCTCCCTTCAGCTTGGGTGCTGTTAACCTAAAGTAGGCCCTCCTCACTGGCTTACTCCTCCACAAGAAATTATTGAACAGTCTCTGAAGCCTCGAGAACCAGGATTTGGGAAGGAAAAGGCCCAACATGCCAAGCAGGTATAGAAGCCGAGGCAAGACATTCATTTTGAGAATGTTAATATGGCCCCAGAGCAACAATGGAAGAGCACCATGTCTATCCAGGACTGCTTATAGAATTTGCACCAGATTAGTTAGGTTTTCTTTGATCATCGAGGAGATATTCCAAGGGATCTTGATCCCCAAGTATGTAAGGGTCTTGGGTTCCCAGGACAACCCGAGCAAATTACAATTAGCTCTTGTGGTGTGATGGTTTAGAGGAAAGATTTTGGTCTTGGAAAGACTCAGTTTGTAGGAAGATACAGCAGAGAATCTATACAATTCCTCAAGAAGAGCTGGTAGTGAGTTTGCAGGGTCCTCAAAGTACAACAGGAGGTCATCAGCGTGAGCTGATATGACATACCTTTCACCTTGGATTTGTATGCCCTTCAGGGAGGGAGAGCAGACCAATTTGTGGATTAAAGGCTCCAGATAGCAATTGAAAAGGAGAGGGGAGAGTGGGCAGCCCTGGCGGGTGCCTCTTTCAAGGGAAAAGGAGTCTGATAGGCACCCATTGCACCACACCCTTGCTGTTGGAGAGGCGTATAAAACCTTGACCCACTTAACAAAAGTATCTGGCATTCCAAATTGCTGGAGGGAGGCAAACAGGAAGTGTCAAGAGACACAATCAAAAGCTTTCTCGACGTCGAGGGATACCAGGACCGAAGGGGTCTCACCATCCCTCAACACTGCCACCTCATGTGGTCAACTGACATGCGCCCCATCATAAAACCGACCTGCTCCCTGCCAATAATCCCACCCATTAATGGGGCTAGGCGATTGGCTAATATTTTAGCAAGAATCTTAACATCCGAATTTAATAGGGACATTGGGTGGTAACTTCTGGAACATAGCAGGCCCTTGTCCAGCTTGGGAATCAATGTGATCAATGCCGTCAGGAAACCAGGATCTACTATCCCCTTCTGAAACCACAGATTGAAGATGTTCATCAAGAGGGAGGCGAGCTGTGGGAGGCAGCTTTTATATAAATTATTAGGTAGGCCATGTGGCCCAGGAGCTTTATCCAGTGGCAGCTGTCTGATAGCTTGCTCAACCTTGGCCAGGACAATCGAAGCACCAAAGTGCTCTGCTACATGGAAGGGCAGCACAGTAAGGTTAGCAGAGCACAAATACTCTGCAATCTCCTGATCTGTCACAGCTATCGAATCTGCTGAGGAATAGAGCTTCTCATAAAACTCACCAAAAACAGCAGTGATGTCTTGGGGATGGAAGACTACGTCGCCATTTGGGGAAGATCTCAACACTGGAATGAATTTTGCCATTTTGGCCTGCCTCAGTCTAAGGGCTAGGAGTTTCCCTACCTTCTCCCCTGACTCTAAATACCTCAAGTTGGTGCGGTGAATAGCTAGCTCTGCTTTTTGTGCCATCAAGTCGGAGTAACGTGCTTGCAGGTGATGGAGCCTGGCCCATTCCTCCACTGGTGACGTCCGATTCAGAGTAAATTCCAGCTGTCGGATTTCTCCTAACAGTGAGTCTAGGGTAAACCTGTTTTTCTGGGCTTGGGTGGCACAGACACGTATAAAATCTCCCCAAAGGGCACATTTAAGGGCGGCCCAGACTGTGTCAACTGTCTCCACAGAATCCAGATTGGTGTCGAGAAACTTGGAGATGAATTCTTGGGTGCATGCCAGCATCTCAGGAACTCTATGCAACTGTGTATTGAGGCACCACAGTGCATGTCTCCAAATCCCTGGGCCCAGCACATAAGATACACCTACTGGTGAATGATCAGATAGCACTCTGAGATAAATGGTTGTGTATATGATGCCCGGGAGGCAAAAGGATTTCGCCAACCAAAAATCAATCAGGGAAAAGGTGGCATGTGGAGGGGAATAGTATGTATACTGTTGCTCCATGGGGTTGAGAGTCCACCAGACGTCGACAACGCCCGCCCCAGATTGGAGATCTTGAAGGGCCCACTGCACTGGGGGCAGCCCTACTCTTTTACTATCTGAGCAGTCCAGCTATGTTTGGGGGGCCAAGTTCCAAACCCCACCCAAAAAGGTCAGAAGAGGAGGATCTGAGACAACCAGAGACAGTAGCTGGGTAAAAAAAATGAGGAGAGTCTAGGTTTTGGTCGTATATTGAACCTAAAATGATAGGGGAGGACTCTAGGGTACCCTGAACTATGATGTAGTATACTTCTGGGTCCCACCATTCCCGTATTTTAATAAATGGTACAGTTTTGGCAATCAGAATAACAGTACTACCACGTTTAGAAGAGTTACCAGAGCCAACGACTTTTCCCGTCCAGTATATTTTAAGGAGGGAAATATCATCTCTAAATAGGTGGGTCTCCTGCAGACAGGCAATCCCAACTCAGAGATGTAAGAGATGCTTGAGAATCATTATCCGCTTCTGTTTTTTTTGTGCCCCTTTTATATTCCAACTCACAAGATTCTAGGAACCACCCATTCAAATTATCCAATAAAGTAACATAGAGGGGAAAGCTTGGGTACCAATATGAAGCCCCACACTCTATGCCACAGTGCTGTCAACCCTTGATGCCATTGTGATTGAGCGCAGACATAACCCACCCCCATACAACTCTGAAATGTAACATTTGTAACACACCAAGAACAGCAAGAAAAACACACTTTTCCCCCAAAAAAACCCTCCCCCCTCCCCCAATCCCCAAGAAAATGACACACAACATTAGAGGACTCGATGAACCTATTTAGAACTTTCACTTCCCCGGTTCTAGCAACCAAACTCCTAATATATATTGCGGCATGTGATTTCCTCCTTCGCTGCCAAGAAAAGCCAACATTCCCTCCCCACCCCACCCCTCCAACCCACTAACAGCAGGGGCATGGGACATAAACAAAAGACATGAAAAGAAAGGGGAAAAAAATTAATAAAGAAGGGGTCTACGCTAGGAACCCTTTGCCAATGTCTGAAAACAGTCCCATGCGTGCTTTCCTGCATAGAGAAAAAAGTAATGAATAGGAATTAAACCATAAGCCCCATCCAGACATCCATCTGAATGCAATTAGCGGGTCTGCACAGTTCAAAAATAAGTGAAGTGATAAAGCCCTCTCGTGGACAAAACCAAGAACTGCAACCACTAGAACATAAGGAATGACAAAAACTCACCACAGGGGGCGCCACTTTCAGCTTTTAAAATGAGCTGAAATAAAAATATACATGAGCCGCCTCCTGCAGCCCATAAGCACCATCCCGCATTCCCTATTTGAACCCCATCAGTAAACAGCAGTACTGTAAAGAGAACAAAACCCAAAGGTAATAATAACAAAAAGGAAGGGGAAAAAAATCAGCGAAGGCGAGGTAGAACATTACATCGTCAGGCATTATAATCTGTATGTCCATACTGTCCCTTCAGAATAAGCACAATAGGTTTCAGTCTACGGCACAGGCCCTTCCTCATGCCTTGGGCAGCATTTAAAATAAAGAGACCTAAAGGAGCAGGGCTGATTCCCAGGTCTGGCTAAAAGACTGGCAATCTGTCACTACAAAAACCACTCCTTACCAATGCGGGTACAAGTCTCAAGCGTGAATCAAGGCACCAGTCCAGTAGCTCTCACCCAGGTAATAAGAAAGAAATAGGCTCAGACTTCACATTTTAGGGAAGTTTCTCAAAAAGCGGCCCACTGAGCTCGAGGGACAGACAAGGTTCCCACACTGAAAGTTCACAGTCGCCTTAAAGTTAGTCCAACAAGGAAAGAGAAAACAAAATAAACTCCTCACTTAAAAAGGTCTGGAAATAGGGTACGGAGCTCAGACATAGCTTGCATGGGTGAATCCAGAGTGACCCATTTCTCGTTGTGTTTTACTTGCAAAATGGCAGGATAGCACATTTGAAAGGCCTTCCCCACTATCAGCTTTGACACCACAGGATGAAATTCTTGCCTCTTGAGTGAAACCGACTGGGAGAGATCCTCAGATAGCCAGAGCTTGTGCCCTTCCCATTGGATTTCCTACACTTCTTTGGCTTTAGCAAGTATGTGCTGCTTATCAAGATAATTTAAGAGCTTGAATACCACCGGTCGAGGAGGTGAGCCAGGCTGTGGGGGTGGGGGAGGGCGCAGTGATCAGTGGGATCTCTCCACCATGTAGATGATATTGTTAGGTGAGGGGCTAGCAATTCTTTCACAGAGCTTTGGAATAAAAAGAACAGGGTTATTGCCTTCCTCCTTCTCAGGGAGCCCGAAGAGGATTAAATTGTTGCACCGATTGTGCCCCTCTAAATCCTCCAACTTGTCTTCCATTTTTCGTAGTCTCTGGCACAACGTGGAGGCATCCATGTCTGTTTTATCCCCCATTTCTCTACTGAGAAATGCCAGGCCTCAGCATCTCCAACTCGGGTGTTTAGAGAATCGGCACTTGTCTGGATTCGCTGCACATCTCCTGATAAGGCAGCGATGGAATCCTGGAGAGGTTGCATAAACTCCAAAAAGCACTCCTTGGAAAGCACTGTGGTGGCTGCAGGGAGTTTAGTGACTGTAGCAGCTTGTGATTTAGGCCGTTTGGTGGCCTTTTCCTTCTCCAGTGTCTGTGGTGGAGTATGGCATGGCAGAGCCTTCCACATGTGTACCTCCATGTCGATTAAACTGCTGATACAATGGAGGAGCTTCTGAGGATGATTAGGATGAAATAGCTGCTTGAAAAGGCAGTAGATATAGTTTAAAAGAGGGTTTTTGACCAGAGTTGTCGAGGAGCGAGGGGAAGTTGCAGCTCTCCCTCAGGCAGCCATCACGTGACCAACAGAGTCAGCTATTTTAACAGATTGAGTTCTACCTACCAGGTAGGCTCTGAACCAGTTGCAGGCAGACAGAGACAAACCAGCTGACAAGAGAGTTTCAAGGAGAAGAGAGTGGGAGACTGTGTCAAAAGCCTTGTCAAGGTCGACAAAGATAGCAAAAGTGATGTGACCTCTATCCAAGACTGAATAGATAGAGTCAGTGAGTCTAAGTAGGGAAGTGGTTGTGGAGTGATTCTTCTGAAAACCAGATTGGAAAGGAGTGAAGAAGGAGGAGTTGTCAAGAAAGGAGGAGAGTTGGGAGAAAACAAGATGTTCCTGAAGTTTAGCCAGGGTGGGTAGAAGTGAGATGGGGCGGTAATTCTTAGGAAATGAGAGATCACTCCCTTTGGTAGGGGGAGAACTGTGGCATGTTTCCAGGCTTCAGGGATAGTCGCAGTGTGGAAAGACAGGTTGAGGAGATCAGTGAGAGGAAGGGAAATAGCAGGAGCAGAGAGGTACCGCAGCTTATGGTCAAGGCCATTGGGTTGATAGAGAGTAGTGCCTTTAAGGTGTCATTGGGAGAGACGGGTGAAAAGGCAAAACTCTCTGATAATCGGTGGTGTTGGGAGGAATCGGGAGGCAGGGAGGAGGTAGTAGGGTGGGGTGGGAGGAAGGCTAACAGGATGGAGGCGTAGGAAGTAAAATAAGACTTGAATTTCTCCACTACTGTAGGATGGTTGGCAATGAGTTGGTTGTTTATTTTGAGCAGCGAGGATGGGGGTTTAGTTTGGGGAGAGAAAAGTGAATGAACTACTTTCCAAAGCTCTGATGGGTTGTTTATGTTAGTATTAAAGGTGGACCGGAAATATTCCGCTTTGGCCAGGTGGATGTCTTTGGTATAGGCATTTTGGAGTGCCCAGTAGATAGCATAGTCACAAGGGATTTTGAAGGATTTGTGGGTTTCCTATGCTTTATCACGCATTTGTTGACAGGCCAGGAGTTCAGGGGTTACCCAGGGGAGATGACTACCATGCACTCTAACTTGCTTCACGGGAGCATGTTTGTTCCAGACATTGATGAAATTATCTTTGAAATATGCCAGGGCATGATCGATAGTTTTGGCTGAGGATATAGGGGCCCAGTCAATGTGAGTTAAGTCATGATGTAGAGGGACAAGGTCTAATGTTTTGTAAGAGTGGATCATTAGTAGTTTGTGGGGTGCCTTAGGTCTGTGTATTTTCCTAACTACGTAGATCATATGATGATCATTAAGAGCATCTGGCAGTAGGCCCGACTGGATTACCTTGTGAGGCTGGGAGGTAAGGGCACAGTCTACAAGGGTGTGGTTATGGGATTTGCGGTTTAGGTGAGTATGTTCCATGATTAATTGGGACAGGTTAAGGGCAGTTATGTCAGTACAAGTCTTATCTAGGGTGGGCGACAACTAGTTCAGGGTTAGATCCCCTAACAGGTAGAGCTCACCCAAGGAGGTAAGGGACCCAATAGTGGTGATTAGATCAGTGGCTACAGAGTGGTGTAGACCAGGATGGCAATGAGCTTCTGCAATAAATATTGGTATGGAAAAGGGTAGAGATAGTCTAATAACAAGGGCTTCATAGGCATTGTGTTCAGTGGTCAATAGAACAGTAGTGATTTGGAGACAGGAGGAAGGAGTAGCTAGCTACACCCCTGCCCCTACCAGTGCAGTCCTGGTGGGTAATGGCATATCCAGGAATTGTGATAGAAGCATTAGGGATTTTGTTTGTTAGCCAGTCTCTGATACAATCAGGATGTCTGGATTGAGGGATCCTATAAGTGAGAGTAGCAGATCACGTTTAGGGAGGAGACTGCGAATGTTAATGTGGAGGATTTTTAGGCCACGGGGGAGTGAAACTAGGGTTGGAGCAGAGGCTGGGGAGGGGGGAGTGGATGGGGTAGGGGCTTTACTTAGTGCTGGACCCAGGTTGGGATTTATGTCTCCTGCAGAGAGGAGCGAGAGAGATAATGATGAAATGTAGCTTGGTAGTCTTGAACCAAGGTTTGTTAGATGGTTTAGGGGAATAAGGTGAATAACTGAAATTGGAGAGCTGAAATTTAAGGATGCACAGTAAAGTATAGGAGTAAGGTGAAGACATGAGTGAGGTGGAAGACCATGTAGAGAAGTGGGTCCAAGTATGATAAAAAGGCATTGAAGCTGTCACTTGGTTGAAGCAGGGGGTTAGCAGGCAGTAGGGTTTGCAAGGAAAGTGTGGTTGGAGTGGAAGTATTTAGCAATTGGAGGGATGGAAGAGGGAGAAGGGTGAAAAGTATGAGGAAGAGGCGCAGGGGAGAGATACAGAAATAGATAATGTTTACTGGTTTAGAGTAAATGTGCAGTTATGCTGGGAATGCAGACACTGCAGATGTGATCTTTAATATTTAGTAGTATGAGGAGAGCTAAGGGGACTGGAGTAAGAGAGAGAGACAGTGGGTTGAACAGCTATGAGACTGACTGAGCTCTAGTAGTGGCAAATGGGGGAGGAGTATGTGGTACAGGGTGGAGCTTGGGCATATTTAATAGAGGATGGAGCCAGGAAGGGTGGGCGGGAGAAAATTAGACAGTAAAATATAAACTAAGATGGCAAGGAGCCGAGAAAACCAAGAGAGTCCAGGGCTTGTGAGGTGCACAAATCAGGAAGCTCCTAGCCAAGAAGTGGACCAATTGGAGAGCTGTGGCTGGGCAGCACCGAAAGATGAAAAAATGCTGACTCTTCACTGGGTCCGTACATGGCTGAGGAAAGTCCTGAGGCAGCAGTAAGGTGCAGTGAGTGGCAGTGGAGTTCAGCCATGCTGCAAGCAAGGGAGTGCCCAATCAAGGGCATGAGAGCCTTTCCGTGGGAGGGCGGGCAGCAGCAGCAGCTGTAGAAGGAAGTCGCGCTTGGAGCTGGGCACCCATTCAGGGCTGGAAAGCCTATTCCATGGGAGGGCGGACACCAGAGGCTATAGAAGGAAGCCGTGCTTGGAGCTGGGTGCCCGTTCATGGCTGGAAAGCCTGGAGGAGTATATTTACCATATTAGTCAGACCTACTTGTCTACTGTAGGCACCTCATTTGCTGCACACCATTGCACCCTCCCCGGTCATGCCTGAAAATAGGCAAATTTATATCTAGTGCACCTTACCTTGTCACCAAACACTAAATAAATAAATAAATGGGTTTGCTGACTCAGCCACCTGTCAACATATTGAAGTGAAAGGTAACCATTTTAGTGGAAAACCAGCTTGCCATGTGTTGCGAAAAAGTGAGATTCTCTGTCACATGAAAGCAAAATATGACTGCTATAATGCTCAACGTCACCTTCCTTTTCAAAATACAAGGAAAAAGATCACTGAAAGGGAAAAGCTGTAATACGGAAAATATAATGGCGGATGCTTTTAAGGGAGTACTATAGTCAAAATTTGCAAAAACATACGTTGTGCTGAGTATTTTGATTTGTGTGTGTGCAGTCCTAATGTTTCCTTCCCTTTGCTATTAAGAGTTTTTTCTAAATTAGCCTGCTAATTATATGGTAGTTTTATGGCACCTGGGGATCGCCATCTTAGCAAGTTTATTGCTTTTCTTTGTCCTACAATGCCTGCTGTCCCATCTGACAGTGTTGTATCTCAGACCAGTGATTCAGCAAGTAGTGGTGATAGGAGCCTGATGTTCTGGTCTCCGCTAAATAGTTCTAATTCAATGTTTTTGTTTTCCATGTGTGTGTCAGGTCTAACCAGCAGGAGGACAAGATTTGCTTTTAAAAACATTTCATCAAATCTATAAATAAAAAGTTTAAAAAAAAACAACACGCAGCCATAAAAACACACAAATCACCCAAGAATATCAATGTTATAATTGGTAAGGACTCCAACTGTTTTCTTACAGAATAACCCACACATTTAGCCCTCAAGTATTTGTTAAAGTGTAAATGTAGCCATTAGTGCCTACTGGATAAGGAAAGTTACTTAATATCACAGCTGTTCTGTTGTAAAATTGACTCTAAACCAGCAGTTGCTGAATTCATGGTCCCAGATACATCACTGTGACATGGAACAGGAGGAATTGTAGGAACAAGAAGAGCAATAAACCATGCTAAGATGGAGATCCCCGGGGCCCATAAAACTAGCAGGCTAATTTACAAAGAACTACTAATTGCTGACAAAGGGAAGGGCACAATAGGACAACACACACACACACACACACACACACACACACACACACACAATCAAAACATTCCACACAATATATGTTTTTGCAGATTCTGAGTGTAGTACTCCTTTAAAGTCTGCTGCCGATTGTTGGCTTTACAGACTGCAGCTCAGTTATTGTTTCCTTCAAAAACTTTTTTTAATTTTTATTAATCTTACAGTTTTCTTTCCCCTCAGGACCCAGGAATTCATTCTTCAGACAGCAGTGAGACAAGCAGGCAGATGACCTCTAGCTGCTTTGACTACTTCCTGGTTGCCAAGGCAACACACCCTGAGTAGAACAATATTCATGTGCTAGAAAACAACCAGAGAGAAAACATTTTGATGGTAAATGTGCCTTCAAGTAATGTATTTTCTCCCCTAGGAGAGGAAGTTTAATCAAAGAAAAAAAAATACTTCATTACTTTTTTAATATAACAAGACAGCATGCAGAGTAACTACCCAATATTCAGTTCACGGGCTAGAACATAAATAGGCTAGCAACCAGTGATTAACTGAGCTGTAAGTAGAAAATACTTACAATGTAAGAAACTGGCATTTTAACAAGTCTCTGTAAATCAAAAGTGGAGGTTCATTTCAGCCTTGCGACTGGCTGTGGATAGTCAGTGCATGTACATGTTTTTGTTTTTGTTTGGGCTTGCTTTGGCTTGTGGGCAGGCACCGGAGTGCTCATGTATTCAGCAGTTTATTTTTATTTTTTTCAACTCTGGCATGTCATATCATAACTATGCTAAATGACATGTTTAAAAGACAAAGAACCTCCCTGCATAAACACTGAGGCAAGGGTCACCCCAAAGGGCATTTGGCTGGGAAGCCAAGTTTCAAGAAAATACAAAATCACACATGCCCCCACAATGCAAAGCATCATGGGCTGCATATGCAAATCACCACAGAATGTTATGCTGGTCCAACTTTAAGCAGAATTGCATGGTGCCGAAAGGCCTCTCACACAGTTTGCAAAGGGTGCTAACAGAAGACATAGACACGTGTTTCATCCTACCAGGACTCATCAGTATGCCTCGTCTGTTTGACACCCAGTGGAATGGACCAGCTACCCCTAAGGCAGTGTGCCTGGGATATATTGTGGTGAACCCATTAAAATAAAAAACTATTTAAAAGACAAAGAACCTCCGTGCATAAACACTGAGGCAAGGGTTACCCCAAAGGGCATTTGGCTGGGAAGCCAAGTTTCTAAATGACATGTGTCTTGTAAGAACTGCAGTCACCAAATGAAGAGCCCTGTGTAGGCCTGACATCTGGTGCCCAATATTCAAAACTTGGCCCCGGGACAAAATTAGCACTGCCTGGCATGCAAAAATAGCCCAGAACCATATGCACGCTGTATTCAAAGGAATAGCCCAAAGGCTAAATCAGTTGACTATAGCGTGCAAACTAAAGCATGCAAACAGAGCTTAGAGTGCAGTGCAAAAACAGCCCAGCAAATAAGACAGCTCTGAATATAACAACCGTGCAGTGCAAAACTCCAACAGCAGCCCAGTGCACACAGAGTTGGAGTAAGGCAGAGTTGCAGTAGGTGGCCAAAGTGAGTGCTAGCAAAGAAAAGGTGCACAACAACTGCAAACAACATTGCAGGCCATATACTGCAGAACCATGCTATGGCGCTAACACGTTTGCCCAGCACAAAATTTTGCTACACTCAAAGCCCCTATGCGAATGAGCCTACTTAGGCAATCCAAGGGCAAACAACCAAATTTGCATCTCATTATGGCCTGCTTTGCATGCATTACCATGTAGATTACCCAGCACTATTTCATGGTGCACACAGCTCCACCTGTATGTCAGACTGGAACAACAGGACACTAGCTGCAGGCTGGGTGTGAACACAGCAGCACAGACTATTGTGGCCCAGGGGACTAGCACCACAGGTATGGGTGGTTGTGCTGCATACTATAGACATATTGTTACTTTTGCTACAGTGTGTATCAGATGGTACAGCACCATAGTAGCCAGTATTGTGAGGGACACAGCAATGCCAATGGTGTGTCAGGCAACAATGACTGCTACTATCCACACAGTGACATGCACAGCTGACAGGTGTGTTCTGACAGTGGACACAACAGACATACTGTCCTGTAACCCACATATGCTGCATCAGTGGCATAGGATTCCCACACTAACATACACATGACTGGCCATGTGTGACGGGGAGCCTGGACAGGTGTGCGGTATGTACCCCGGGGGGGGAGGCAGACATACCATCATACAGGCACACTGATGTGAGGGGCATTCCTGTCACTGGCACATGTGCACTGTGTGGATGGCCCCAGCCATGTGGCAGCACCTACTATGTGGGGCAGCCTGGCCAACTGTACATGCTCCCCTCAGTACCCTCCATTCCCCCAATGCAGCATGTGTGTGCTGGATTGTGGTGGTGTACCCCTATTGGGGGACTGGATGTGTGTACTGCACTGATGCGCTGACAAAGTGTACACTGAGCACTGAGGCACCCACAAATGCCTGGCAGAGTTGGGATCGGTGCCTGATGATGGCAATGTGGGCAGTTCCATCTGTGTGCAGCATGTCCCTTCCATGGCATATGGAGTGGCCCAGGGTGGCCATCTGCCCTCTCTGCCTCCTGATTGGCTGCAGTTATCAGGTATACCATGATGCTGTTGTTGCTTATGGCCATGTTGCCTGTTGCTGTGGTGTCCATACCCCCTATCCTTGTTTTGCCCAGAGTTAAGACTACCTTTTTCTGGGTGGTAATTTGCATCACACAAAGTGTCATGCAAAGTCACGCAGATACACTTTGTGCTACACTAATGCACTGAATATAGCATAGTGCTTGTATTCATGTACACACCCTCTCTTTGCCCAGTGCATACATTATAATTTTACCAGGTGCTAATGCAGTTTGCCTGTGCTATGTGGTCTTTTGAATATAGGGGACCCATGCAAACTTGGAGCAAACGGTTTGCACCCAGCACAAAGTTTTGAATATCTGGCCACTTATGTACTGGAACAAGGGGAGGGTAATGGTGCCGGAGGGCGGAACGCTATGTAATGCAAGTTACATGATTTCCGCATTGAGCAGACTTGATAGATCATAAACACAGAAACATAGAATTTGATGGCAGATAAGGACCGCTTGGCCCACCTAGTCTGCCCATTTTCCAACCTAACAGATAAACTGCAGATCCTAGTTAACCAACAGCCTACTTCTTTCTACCCCCACCAGAATTGCATTATGTCTGTCCCATGCATTCTTGAATTCCCCCACTGTTCTTGACTCCACGACCTCCTCAGGGAGGCTATTCCATGCATCCACAACCCTCTCCATGAAAAAATACTTCCTCACATTACCTCTGAGCTGTTCCCCCCTCTATCTTTAAATTGTGCCCCCTTGTTCTTGCACATCTCTTTTTCTGAAAGATGCCACCCTCTTGGACTTTGTTGATTCCCTTGAGGTACTTAAAAGTTTCTATCATGTCCCCCTCTCCCTCCTTTCCTCGAGGGTATACATATTAAGCTCCTTTAGTCTTTCTTCGTATGTCTTCTGGTGCAGGCCCTGTACCATTTTGGATGCCCTCCTCTGGACAGCCTCCACTCTGTCTATGTCTTTGTGGAGATGGGGTCTCCAGAACTGCATGCAGCACTCCAGATGGGGTTTCACCAACTGTCTGTACAGAGGGATAACAACTTCCTGTTTTCTACTATTGATGCCTCTCCCCATGGGCTTTTTCTTCTGGCATTTCTGTATGTTTCTATGTTTGTATGAAACACTTTTTAGCTGGTCCTATAGAAGATATAAAATCATTTAGTGTGCTGTATTACTTGTCTGAGTGCATGATCTGTACTGGTGTGCAATTTGGCATTACAATTGTGCTCTCATTGAGGTTATCAGGTTCCAGAACTGAAAGGAAATCAAACAGATTCTGGTCAGAGCCAACACAGCTCCTTCAGCGTGGTGAGCCTGAGTGAAACAGTACTCGGAGCTCCCGCCATGGCTGATGCTGTACTTGTGCGGTACTCACATATGTGCAGAGACTGATAATTGCTCATGCATGAGAAAGAGCCCACTGTGCCCAAGATAGCCACTGTGACAACAGTGGACTTGCACAATTACTGCTGGCTGCGCATGCCATGATACTCACGCATGTGCAGTGAGCTCGCAGCTGCCATCTTGTGCAAAGCGGGCTCTTTTTTTTTCTGCCCGCAACTGCAGAAGTGATGGGCAGAAAGAAAAGAGTGCATCTGTGGAGAGGTGGGCCTAGTGTGGCAGCAGAGGGGAGGGATGGTGTAGAAACAATACTGAAGCACTGACCGCACCACTGTAAAAGGCCACAGCTCCTGAACCCGATCACATGCTTCCAGAGTCCCTTTTCTCCTCACCTAGCAATGCATCTGCAAGGCTCTGCCCATACAGCTGTAAACATGAATCCTGGGTGGAAGAAAGGCTATATTACCAAGGGACCCTAATTAAGGAAAAAATAATACTGTTTCAAAACAAACTCATAACACAGTGGGGCATTAAACAGATTTCAAACATGCCCAAAGTTCCAATTATATTTTATTGTTTAACCCGGTATAGCACACTAAGCTGAAAGCTTTTTTACAGGAGCAACCTGGGAGCACAAGGAGGTTAAGTGACTTGTGCAGGGTTACACAGTATGCAAGTGGAAGCTGTGGGATTCAAACCCAGGTCTGGTCTTCTGGATGTCACCAGATTTGGAGCTCAGAGCCTTAGACCACTGCGCTATACTGCCTCCGTAAACCATATTAGAAAATGTTAAATAAAAGTATGATTTATGTTCTCTTTAAAGGTGGTGGAAAATCTGTGCTACTTTGTATCTGAATTTAGTTTTTCAGTTTTCAGGAATGGCATCCATCTGAGGAATAACTATCATTCATTTCTGAGAAAAGGAGATAGTAAAGTCGGCTACAAATCAGCACAAATGGCCTGTCCCCTTTAATGGTTTTATGGCCTTGCAAAGGCACAGCAACATAAATGTAAGTCTGCCCCAGTTTTTTTGATGTCCACTAAGCTATTGCTGCTGGCATATTTCATGTAACTGTTGCAGCATCAACTTCCATACCAAGTGTTACAGAGGATGAAAAGATTAGATACAGAAGCCTCTGGGAACCTGTCCCTCACTTTTAATTAATGCCTTTTTTTGGCAACCTGTATATGGATTGCAGTGTTATGAGCCTCTGACACCAAAAGTGAAACATAACCAAAAAACATTTAAAGAGCACCTATCTGTAAACATGAAAACATTGACTTTGACGGCAGATAAGGACTGCTTGACCCACCTAGTCTGCCCATTTCCCTACCTATTAGATACGCTGCAGATCCTAGTTAACAAACAGCCTACTTCTTTCTACCCCCACCAGAATTGCATTATGTCTGTCCCATGCATTCTTGAATTCCCCCATTGTTTTTGACCCCATGACCACCTCAGGAAGGCCGTTCCATGCCTCTACCACCTTCTCCATGAAAAAATAATTCCTCACATTGCCCTGAGCCGTCCCCCCTCTATCTTCAAATTGTGTCCCTTGTTCTTGCACATCTCTTTTTCTGAAAGGTGCTACACTCTTGGACTTTGTTGATTCCCTTGAGGTACTTGAAAGTTTCTATCATGTCCCCCCTTTCCCTCCTTTCCTCAAGGGTATACATATTAAGCTCCTTTAGTCTCCCTTGATATGGCTTCTGTTGCAGACCCTGCACCATTTTAGTTGCCCTCCTCTGGACTGCCTCCATCCTGTCTATGTCTTTGCAGAGATGGGGTCTCCAGAACTGCACACAGTACTCCAGATGGGGTCTCACCAACTGTCTGTATAAAGGGATAACAACTTCTTGTTTTCTACTGGTGATGCCAGTTCTTGTCTCCAATTCTGTTCTTTTTAGTACACCACAAAAACAAACAGGAAGTTTCTTTACCTGTATATGAATTTCTCAGTACCAGATTCAAATTCTTTTACTGGTGCTCCCTTTGGAAGGGACGGGATCGTAAATAATTTGCCCCCAAGGGGCTGGCCACATGATCCCTTCCACTTCACTGCTAGCCTGCTCTGCCCCTGCACTCAGATGTTGTTTGTGATGTCAGAATGGGAAGAACCTGGGGTATGCTCTGTGGAGCATCTTTTAGATTTGTTTTCAAGTTTAAATGGTCTTTTGGTAAAAACCAAAGCCAGGGTTAAACTAACAAGAACCTTGGGGTGTTCTGTCTATATCTACCTACTGCAAGCTTATGTATGATGCTCACCTGATTTTTGATGCTTTTAAAAAAGTCAGACTAAATGAGAAACTTTTTGACCTGATGAACTTAAGACTATGCATGTTTTTGAGTGCACAAGGTACACCTGGGCTTTGGGAAGTGAATGCTCCATGACAACAGTGAGTGACTTCTATTAATCAGCCCTTCTAGCCATTAGAGCTCTGGCATTTGTGTGCTGGCAAATCAGGGTGCTGATTTCGGGATTCGCACCCCCTTCTTGAGGTCATGCCCCCCCTTACAGTTAGAATCCAAAGAAAGGGTGTGTGTGGCAGGCACAGCTCCCCACATGGGGGCACTGGGGGGGGCGCAGTCACCTGCAAAAACAGAGGTCAGTAAAATCACGACTTGGCACCTTGATGACTGGGTGCACTAACGCCGGTGCTCTCAATGGATGGAACCATTAATCAGACTGTAAAATTTCACATCTTTATACCAGTGGGTGACACGTAAAGGTGATAGGAAACAGTTTGTTTTACACCTAGATGCCCTCCTGTTGTTCTTTTTGTGCCTGTCCAATATTCTGAAATGTTTTTGACCTTTTATGTTACATTAATAAAATAATGTTCCTGCCTTTGTAACTACCCAGAATCCCTTTCTCTTCAGTAGTTGCTACTCTCTCTTTTCATACTGCCTGAACATTCTGTCATCAGAAAATACCGGTTAGGCAACCATGCACAATTAGCCTATAATATATGGTTAGCCTTTGGTCTGTATAAAAATCAGCCTGCTCAAAAGCCTTGTTGTGCACATTCTAAACTGTTGTGCACATTCCAAGGTGCTGTTGTGCATATTCCGAGCAGTTGTCCAGCACAGTTCAAAGGTCATACAATTTTAAATTCCTCATTCACCCAGTACCTAGCTGATTACTAACCACCCAGTGCCCAAATTTGTACCTTTTAATTTGTGAAAGTCTATCAATTTAATTTTTATTATAAAACAGAACAAAGAAATGGTAACTTTTTTTTTCTTGATAAGCTGTGTGACCTCTGTTCAATGGCCTGGATAAATAAAGATTTGATTTGATTTTATTTGATTTGATTTTGGGGGGTAACACTTCCATGATTTCTGTGTACAAAACCATATACTATATAAAGTAAAATATAGGCAACCATAAAGAACTCGGACTTTGCTCTCAAGGTCTGTATGCTGTCATCTCAATCCCTCGAGAAGAAGCAAGGTAGTCTAATTGGCAACAAGGCAAGACCAAGACAAGAGACATGCCAGGGCTGGAAGGACTCCGGCTTAATAAGATGTGCAGTTTGTCTTTAGAATTTGAAAGTCCTGGGTTTGGGGACGGGGGTTATCATGCTGGGACATACCACATGCCCTTTGTTAGGACAGGGGCATTCCTAGGAAATGGTAAGAACCATACATGGGCATGCTGAAAAAATTCTAGGTCCAGTATAACACTGGGTACAGAGGAGAATCATGCTGTCCTTAGAGGGTCAGTCAGCTTGAAAGGACATGAAAGAACACAACAGAGCTGTGTGACCTCTATTCAATGGCACCCAAAGGACAACTTTTCCAGCTGCTGCGTGATCTATTGTTGTAAGTTTGTGTGAGAATAACCTTTTAAAATTGGTGTGGCAAGACATTTTAGGTTTTAGCTCAGTTTGGTTTTCTGTTTTTGTAAGTCCATCATTTAATATGTCTATTTTAATTTCTCTTGTATGTTACATATGTCTCCATTTGCTTTTTGAATATCTCATATTTTGTCGACATTAAATATTTTATATTTAATTCTTTTGTGACTGTATATTTCTGCTAAAGGGTGCAGGAAACTTATTTTACTGGCCTCAGTGGTCCATCTTTCAGAGCCCATTATAGAACCAAAGTGAGACTGCATCTAGTACTGGTGCAGAAGTCTTTGAAGTGAACAAGGATTCCTATGTCTGAGCTTTCAACTGCCAGGGTAAGCACATAAGGGGGATGAGAAAGGAATGTAATGTCCTAGTGCTGAGGTTGAAACAAACTGGTGGCAGCAAGGTGAGTTGTGTTAAACCAGTTGTTAACTGGTGGGTTTGTGACAAGGTCATTCTTTGTTTCCAATCCAAGGGGCTCATATTTTCTTTAGAACTACTTCAGTCTATTCATACTTAGAAATTCTATAAACGGTACCCTTCTGCCATAGATTTGATTTTTTCCCTGAAGAGTTTGTGTGTTCTAATGGTTAGAGCACTGGCTTGGGAACTGGGAAGATTATATGTTTCAACCCCACTACAGCCCGCTATAATTCCACTCTAGAACCATGGGTAAGTTCCTTAACCTCTCAGTACTCCAGCCCACCCAGGTGTGGAATTGGTCAGAAGCAGGATTCCAGTGGAAATGAGATGCTGAATCTCAGCTGGGCTAATATACATAATATATAACAATTTGATACGTTGTGTCCCTTTGATAGCTCCTCTGGAAGAGGGGAAGAGAGTGGTGAAACTTAAAGCAATTCTTATGGTGCTGGTTCAAGTCTGAATCAAAGGGAATTTTAGGACAAGGGAATGACTATTGGGAACTGGTTTTGAGATAGCGGTCCGAGAGTAGTTCTAAATGGAAAGTTCTCCGATGTCGAGGGGCCCTCAAGCGGGGGGGGGGAGGCCTCAAGGGTCTATTCTGGGCCAACACTTTTTAACATTTACATAAGTCACATTGGGAATGGGGTGGTAGGGAACCTTAGTCTGTCACAGATAAAAAAAAATTATATGAGGAAAGTGGGCAGTGAGGAGGGAATAAACAGCATAAAAAGAGATGTATTGAGGCTAAAGCAGTGGTCCAGAATTTGTCCACTGAAATTCAATGTCAAAAAATGTAAAGTGATGCACAGTGGTAAAAAAAAATTACGGCATGTATATTGCATCAGTGGTGTCAAGATGGAGCACTCAATGGAAGAAAGGAGCATGGAGTGAGAATAAGCAATAGTCTGAAAACCTCCTCCAAATGCAATATAGAATATGGCTGACCCTTACTGTGCATAGAAATCAGTGGCTTCGGAATCCTCATTGTACATGTTCTAAGTTGTTGTGCACATTCTAAAAATGTTGTTGTGCATGTTCTATAATCAATGCAGCTGTGCCCCACTTGCACGGACTCCATCACACTTTCTCCAGCTGCACTATAATGCTTCACTCAAAAAAGAAAGTAGAAATCATGGCACCTGGTATAGTTAAAAAATATAAAAAAAAATACAAATTTCTCTCATTCAAAACCATATACTAAAAAAAATAAACTATTAGCAACCATGCACAACTTGCCCTATGTTTCTATCTCAGGGCTGATATAACAGCATGGAGCATTCGAGCTTCACTCTCAAGGTCTGTATGCTGTTATCTCATCCTCTCAATAGAAACACAGGCTTGCTATGTATGGTCACCCATATAGTATTCTTTATATGGCATACAGGAAGGCAAACTGGAGACTGAAATGCATAGGGCAGGGTTTAACTAGTTGCAGGAGGGAGGTGATGTTGCCACTGTACGGGCAATTAGTTTAACCGTAACTGAAGTACTGAGTAGAGTTTTGGGGTTCACATCTAAGGAAGGACAGGGAGATGCTAAAATCTACATAGGGCTACAAAACTGATCAAATGGCAGCAAAGTAGGCCCAATGTGGAGAGATTGGAAAATCTCAACATTTATTCTCTAGGGTATGTGAGGGGAAAGGGTGGTGTTAGAAATATACAGACACATGCAAGGACGTAATTATGCAATAAGGCATGACAGGTTGTGCTTTGTGCTAGGATAACGGCTCACCTTGGGTGATTTGAAGCACGAGGCCAAAGGCCAAGTGCTTCCACCAGGAAGTGCCATTATCCCAGCATAGAGCACTCCCTGGAGTGTTGTTTTGTGATCATGAAATGGGTCCATTAGGAATAGAAAAGAAATAATTAAAAAAAAACCATTAATTTAAAGGAGAGAAAGACGCAATGGGAGAAGAAGAAAAAAGCAGTCCTATTAAACTATTGTAGTTTTGGTGTTTGGCCAGTAGATGACAGATGTTACATTTTTTTCCTTTTTAATGTAAGTAAGTGAGTTGAGGTGTATTGCTATGGCTTTGCCTGTTTAATGTCACCAGGTCAACTAGGCCAATGATCTTTTTCCAGTGCTGTTGTACTGGGCTATCAGCACTGGGCTCCAAGCTCCACAGCCAATCAGGTTTCTGCATTTGTTGGACCCATTTCATAATAACATAGACTGCATGGAGTTGTTTAAGTTAAGAAACATGTACAACCATCAGGGGCACAAATTCATGTTGGAAGAGGGGATCAAAAAGGACATCAGAAAGTATATTTTTAGAAAATGGGAAATGGACGGGTAGAACAGTCTACCCACCAGTGTTGATCAATGCTGAGACTATATCAGGATGCAAAACACAGTGGGTCATTTTCAAGAGGTTGTTGTTAGGAACAAGATGGAGGCAGGGTGTGGTGACAGCTCTGGACTAATATCAGTGTACACAATCAGGCAGAATCAATTGACTCAGAATCTTGTTCCATCTTCAGCCATCTATGTTTCCATATTACAGTAAGTACTCATTATGCAAGCATGCACATCACTTGGGCATAATAAGAGATAGCGTTAATTGTATTAACTAAACTCACATTTGCATTACAATCTTAAGTGCCCATAGTCTTCCTTTTCATTTTGGTCATTTAAAGAAAGTCATACACTGTAATATTATTTCTTGCTTTGTTTATGTTAGTGTTTTGAATATTTCTAATTTCCAGAATTTAATTATACAGAGCACTGTAGTGGAAAGCCTACTCAACGTCTTTGTTGCAGAAGTTCAATATGCCATCCTTATTATTTCAGAGTTCCTTCTTCATTAGTGTTCTTTGATGGAATGTTTTTCTTTCAGGAAAATGAAATACTAACACAAATCAAAGTGGAATGCTCTGATTGTACTGTGTATTAGCCCATCAATAAAAGCTTATTAGGAATACTAGCAATTACAAATGAAGTGGACACTTTTCTGTGGTTGTAGTAAGTGTTCTTAGGCACTACAGATAGGCTATCTGATGTATATTGTAGTTTTATACCAAATCATCTCATATCAAATTACAAGTTACTTCCTGAGATCACATATTACACACTAATTGCAATGTATGTGATAACAGGTAATATTACACTCTATTACTGTATCTCTTCCCATTCTAATTCTAGTGCATGTGCGTGGTAACAAATCAAAACCTACTTCCTGTTATCTTATAGTGCTGACAATAAAATTTAAGTAGTGAGAAATTATAAGTTACTTCCTGTTTTCACACTGTATGTCTGTGATGTGCTAACAAATTACAAGTTCATATTGTAATCTCAGTCTATTGAATTGTAATGTATTCAATGCAGTAACAAGAAGTTCTGTAACCTTGGAGCATTATGCTATGCATTTACTTTGGAAATATTTGATCACACTTAATTTTAGGGATATTTACAGTGTAGTTGTATGTTTGTTGCATGTATCTGCATTGCAATTGCGATCCAGTTACTGTGCAGTTACACAGTAACTACAGCGTCATTAAGGAAACAATGTGTTACTTATTGGTATAGTTAAAGAAACAAAGTATTATCCAAAGTGTTACCATTGATTTTAATTCAAAGTGGCTATGATACCATAAGTGCAACCACTGATGTTATACATGGCTGTACCGTAGGCTGGCGAACATCTCTACCTGTTGAAATAATGTCCTTTCGAGACTGAATATTTTTGATGTATGTGCACTTGTCACTTCTATCTAATACCTATTGTCCTTGAATGTACACTTGTAATTGCTATGTTGTCTCTGTGTAATTAACTCTTTACCTGCGAATGTATGAACATGTATGTGCAATTTTATCTCTGAATGTAGTTAACTCAGGGTCACCTCTGAAACACAGAAACATAGAATTTGTTTGGAGATAAGGACCACTTGGCCAACCCAGTCTGACAATTTACCCTTATGAAAAAGGCACATCTTGTCTCAGTGGGCCTTCCTGGTTAACAAAATTCAATTATACAATGGTGTGTGAAAATCTTGTAACCTCATACATCACTGCACACCCGCAAACAAAAGAATTAGGCTGACTATGAATGAGAAACTCTTATTCAAACTCAAACTTATCATCAAAAATTTGCAGTAATATGAGGGCACATGGGGAAATGCATAAAAGGCATCAGTAGAATCTGGTCTTTACAATATAGACAATTAATTGGGTGATCCAATGGGAAATGCAATGATTTATTTAACTATATGTTATGTCACAAATGCGATTGTATGATTATTTATTATATTTTTTAACTGTATGTCTTGTTACAAATGTAATTGAATATTTAATTTCTCTGATATGTTAAATGTTAAACTGTATGTCTAATTATTCATCAATTATACATCCTCCCCAGGTCGTACTGGGAGATGAACAACTTGATGTTTAGTGTGCCTTCCTGGTGAAACATTTCAATAAATAAATAAATAAAAAATAAATAAATGCAATTCAATCTGGATAAATGTGCGGTCATGCATTTGGATACTAGGAACAATAAATGTATTTATTGCAAAGCTATGCCTGAGGTTCGATGGGTGAAGCAACAAATCACTCCCCCATCAGGCCTTAAAAGGTGCTTCTCCTGGCTAGTGCAGGATTAATTTCTTTCATTGTGGCCAGAGGTGCCACTCTTCCTCACTCCACACCCCTTCTCCTGTTTGGGCTTTTGCCTGTGTTTCCTAGTCTGCCTCCAGCTCACTTTCCTGCCCCTTTTCTGTGCCTTCCTTCTCATTTAGCTCATTTCTGCTGCCTTGTCTCCTGCCCCATCCCCCTCCTTTCCATTTACCTCTGGTGTTCTGTACTTCCTCCCCTGCTTTGCTCCCTTGGGGCATTGTTTCAGCCTTGCTGCCACTCCATTCCTGTTGCTCTGCCAGATTCATCCTTCCACACTTGGATCCTCTGCCAAGCCATCTGCTTTGTCTCCTGGCTCTGGTTCTGGGTTACCTGACCTTGGGGACTGTTGATCTCCCTCAGCTGATCAGAACTGCTTTCTACTTTTCAATCCCCTCTCTTCTCTGGCATGCTACTGTGCTTGCCTCAACCATCACTCGTCTGCCAGGTCAGGGCTTCTCCATTTTGCCCTGGCCAGACTCACAGTGCCTTCCTCAGTGTGCAATCTCTCAAGTGAGCAATCGGACTTGCTACTCACCTGGGGGATGTTTCCTGCCCCCCATTCCACTCAGGTTGTGGAGGCACACCTATGGCAACCTTTCATCCTTTCCCCACATTTCGCATTTCCTCAGTTTTGTTTTCTGCTACCATTCAACTCCATCTTTCATCAGTGAGCCATTGTTTCCTGCACTTTCCCTGAATCATTTAGCTCTGGTTCCTCATCATTCCCTGCACTTTTAGTCTCATGGCTCCCAGATCTATGGGGATTCCTTTATTTTACAGGGATTTACAGCCATCTACAGGGAAATTCCTGCCATGGACTTGCATTGGTTATATAGGAATACAGAGCACTTCCACTTCCATAGGAATTAATGTAATTTATAGCAACACACAGGAAACTCAAGCTGGAGCTAGTGGAAAAATGTCCTACCTTCTTCCAGCCCCCCCCCCCGTCTGCTTCTTCCTTGCAATTTCTTTGGGGGCGGCATTCATGTTTCATTACAGGCTCACTGTCTCAGCTTATCTTTTGGGGGTTTCCTGCCCTACTGATTACCTTCACCATACACCATTTCCTTACCTCAGCCCTACATTCTGGACCTCTCAACATGGATTCACTCAACTCCCCATCAGCTTGAACTGCTGACCTGATTTCATTTCTTTTCCCTTTTCTAGCCCTGTCCTCAAACCACTTTCTTTCTCTTCTTTCTCTTTATTTAGCTGCTTGGTATCAGGGTGCCTAGTTCGTGGCTGCACTGTTTTTCCCATGGTGGAGACTCCACTTTTGCAGTGGGCACCATGGCTCCAGCTGGTGGGAGCAGCTTTCTCCTTCCATCCATTTACTTGATGTTGCCTCACCCCACCTTCTGCTGCTCCACACCCGGCCTTCCAGGCATTCACTCCATCAGCAGCTCCTCCTACCTACCATTTTGCCTAGTTTACTCATGGTACTTTGCACCTCACCAGTCAGCTGCGGGCTTCACCTGGCCATTCTTGTCTCTTTCCAATTTGTGCAATTCAGGCTGCTGTGCTTCCTGTACACTGTGCACTTTCTGCCTTTCTGGCTAGCACACTCCCACCTTCCTCCATTCCCTTGACCCTCTCCTTCTTGTCTCAAGCTTTCTTTTGGGGATATTTTCCTATCCCATATTCTCCGTACCTATTTGTCTCATTCCCTTACCCTAGTCCTGAAATTTGGACCACTAGACTCATATCTCCCTCTCTTTCTTGTCAACCTCCATTCATTCTTGACCTTCATCCCCTCCCATACCCTACCTGCTGTCATATCTAGTGCTTACTCCTGGTACTTCATACCTTCACCATCGGCTGCAGGCTGTGCCAGTCATTCTCATCTCTCACACTCCTGTGATCAATCCACTCCTAATTTGGCTTATAATGGACCCGGTTGGCATGCACTCTTGTGGTTGCTACTCGCAATCTCCTCCTCTGGACACAAGTTGGAGTCTACTTCACTTCATCAGACCTCTTCGTGGGTCTCTTCTTTCACATTGCTTTTCTGATTATACCCCTCACATGGGTCTTATGCTACCTAGATTTGATTTGTTCTCCACCTGGAGACATGCCTTCCATGTCCCTTGTTCCATGGCTCAGGGCTAGCCTGTAGCCAATGGTCTCAGTCTGCACCCCCAAAGTCTGCATCTAGAGCATGGGAAGCTCAAAGCAGGGTCCTATTCCCTGGCCCATAGTGAGAATGTCTTTGCTCTGGGTGGATCTTCAGTCATCCCTCATTTTGGCGACACCTCTAGATGTAGAGTTTATGACTTCCAGCTACAAGGAATGGGGTTCTGATCAGTGGGGCCCCTTTAGCTGCCCAAGTGGGTTCAGAGGCACCCTCTGTGCTATACTCCATCTGACCACCTCTGGTTCACCTGGTCTGTTTTGTAGGCTCATGTAGGCTGGCTTAGTGCCTCAGCGGTCATTTCTCTCCTCTTTTACTTTTGGGCATCTAGTTGCAGAGACGTCACTCGCAACCCTCAACAACATTCCTGTTGGAAGGACAGAGCAAGAGCTTCATCTAGATTCGAATCATTTCCTATTCCCTTGATCTTGACTCTGAATTACAGCAGCTGAGCCATCACTAACCAAAACATCCTTCAGCCTGGAGGGAAGGCAAACTAGGTCTTGGATCCCCAGAGGTTTCCTCCTCAAAGGGTTTTTTAGTCTCATCCGTACCAGTGGTCCTAATATTTAGATAGGGTTAGTGCTTTTAAAGGTTTCATAGTTAGGTTCCACTGTTAGATGGTGTCGGGTGGTGGCCCCGGCTGTTCCCTCTCTCCTTAGGAAGTCCCGCCTCCCACTCAGTGTTGGAGTCTACTGCACCAATTTTTCCTAGTCACCTCCTTTCACTCATATCCTGCCTATTGTCACCTATTGACCTCTGTTCTCGTACTCGATATCATTCTGACCCCTTGCATCCTTTGATGCTCGACACCCTTTTGAGTACTCTTTTTGGGCATCTTCCTAAGCTACCTTTAACCAAGGGAATCATTGCCATGGCACCTATAGGGGTGGAACCTTCCTCTAGGGTTCTTCACCATCATATCCCTACAGGGTGGTAGAGAAGCGAACAGCCACAATGTATCTATGTTGCATAAGCATACATCATACCAGTTGCATAAGCACATCGAATTGCAAGGATATGCCTGATGTTTGATGGGCAGAGCAACACACCACTCCCCCATCAGGCCTTGAAAGGAACTCCTCCTAGCTAGTCCAGGATTTGTTTCTTTCATTTCCCCACCATCTTCCCCTCCTCCTCCAGTGGCACATCTCTCTTTCTCGTGGACATCTTCCTAAGCTATCTTTAACCAAGGGAATCATTCCTGAGGCACCTATAGGGGTGGAACCCTCCTCTAGGGTTCCTTGCTGTCATACCCCTACAGGGTGATACAGTATATGCCATGGACAGAGAGGTGAACAGCCACAATGTATCTAATTTGCATAAGCATACATCATACCAGTTGCGTAAGCACATCAAACTATTTATAATGTAAAGAATAAATAATTATTGAATTTGAAAAGGATATTGATACTCATATACTCAAAACATTTAGTTCCAGTACACAATGCTCAGAAGCAGTGGTTAAGGCCAATTAAGTTCAGTGGTCTATAAGACCTTGTTCAGACTAGGGTATTTAAAATGGTTTAAGCAGCTTAAACCATTTAAAAGTGCCCTAGCACGGTATGCGTTCGCACTTAACACGCATTGTAATCCATTTTTTAAAACCGTGTTTAAACCCTGATAAGACCTAGGCTTAAACATGGTTTAAAAACGTTTCAGAAGTTAACTCAGATTTACCTATAGTGCGGACACTTAAGCACGGTTCCCCGTCATGAAACTGGACGTCCCCACATCTGAATCTTTTGCCAGGTAATTCAGTACAGAGGCAGTAGTGCGTATGCTGTAAACCATTTTTAATAATGGTTTACAAGATGCTGGCAGCAGTGCGGATGCTAGAACATGGATGCGACAGCATGGTAATTAATTAATTAAAAAAAACGTTTTCCCTTACCATGCTGTAGTGTGAACACAGCCTTAGATGCTGCTTCCATAGCTGATGTCCAGAACTCATTGCACCACTGTATACAGCATACATCTGGTTCCAATTGCTAGGGATCACAGATTTGTGCCCTTTACAGGAACAATGATATTCCAAAAGTCGGGAAAGTCCAGAGCAGGGCTAAAAAACTGATAGATTGTTTTCAAAATCTACCATGCAAGTAATATTTCGATAAACTCAGTCCTATACCATTATCTATCAGAAGAATATCGGGTGATTTGATTCTGCTATATGACATTATTAACAACTCATTTCTTATGTCCTTGCTGTACTTTGACTACAGACCAGACATGGCAGAGACTTGCAGGCATGTCCTTCAGATTAAGAGGCAAAACTTTAAATCAGATAAACAGAAATACGTTTTTTACATAAAGGGTAATAAATAAAAATACACTGGAGTTCAAAAATGTTATTGCCAAATTCATCACAGATACCAGGAACTTGCAGTATTACCAGTTAAGTAATGGAAGAGTCACCAGCCTGGTGGTATAGAGGGCTGAGGCACCTCGTGCCTTACCTCTTACCATGCCGGTGACCTGGGATCATGAGTGAGTTTGAGTTGCCAAGGGTTGGCTGGGAAGGGAGAGGATTGAGCATCTGACTACAGCTCCCCTCTCCTGGGGTGGGGTGGGTAGTGGCTCCTGGCCACCAGTGACTCCCAGTGTAGACTGGGAGTGCAACAGGTGGAGTCATGTTGGGTCTGTGGGAGGTTGCAGTGGTCATCAGCACATTGGGGGTGGGAGCGCACCCCTCGCATGCTGGATGGCATTGCATGTCTACACCTCAGGAGGATGAGGGGTGTAATGCTCATGCAGAAAAACACAAGGTGGAAAACCCTGGATACAGGAGGAGACTACAGCGCACTAGCATCATATCCACCATCGGACCCCACCCTCCCTGATCCCAGTATCCTCCAGCCTGCACCCTGCCACTCGGAGCTAGATTAAAGGAGTGCCCAGGTAAGTGGAGGGTGGCCCTGCCCTGGGGGGCACAAACCGGGGGGGTTCCAGTGGTCAGAAGGTGCATGGTCAGGGTTCTGGATAGCACACAGGGGTAGGGGAGTCTCAGGTCAGGTGGAACAAGCAGGTAATGCCTGAGGGATGCCCCTGGTCTGGTGACCTAAGGGAAAAAAACAAAGCAAAGAAAAACAACTAGTGGAGGAGTCATTTAAATGGATATTCATGTCTTTTCAGCTCATGTTACCCTTGGCATAACCCTTAGTATATTTGAAGATTTGCTGAGGTATGACAGCCCCTCTTTTAAAAGCACATGAAGACGCAGGGGACATTTTGAGAACACAACATTTTTATATACATATCTATCTCTCATCTCAATAGTCGACTATGGCCTGATCATCTACAGCTCTGCCTCTGCCACTGCCCTCAGGCACATATCCATTGCCTTAAACAAAGCTTGTCATCTCACAACCAGTGCCCTTTGCCTCACATACACATGTGATTGCTACGCACAGACTGGGTGGCTTCAACTGTCAAACCGGATCAAGTACCAAACCTGCCTTATGGCAAAGAAAATAACACTAGGCCTTGCTCCCCCAGGTGTCCAAGCTCTCCTCTGCCCAGCGTGGACTACTTGCATCACCAGGGGCTCTGAATCCCAGCTACTGCATATCCCGCATTTCCGCACCACACAAGGACAAAGATTCTTTGTGCACAGAGCTCCCAGCTGGTTCAATGGTCTCAACATTGACATCGCCTCAATGCCAAAGCTTGGTTCATTCAAATCCAGTCTCCATCACATCCTGTCTGCATCTAGCTGCTGTGACTGTCCTTCTAATTGTTCTCCCCTCTCCTCTTTGCTCTTTCCACCTAGCACTTAACCCTCTCCCCCTCAACTCCCTCTCCCATACACCCACTCATCCTCCCTTCCTCCCACCCACCTTCCCTACCCCCCCCCGTAGCACTTTAATTGATATTTGACAAGTGCCTATGGCCACATCCCACTAATGTGTCTCTCCTTCATACCGTGTCAACCCTGTTACCAGACCTCCTTCTGGCATTTTGCCACTGTATTGAATGTATAAAACTGTATGTAACTGCCTGTAACCCACTGTTATACTGTTATTCAATGTCTTGTTGGAATTGTACTTCAGCCGACTTGGAACCTTTGTAAAAGATCCTTGGTCCAAAGGTATTTGTAATCCTAGATTCAAATAAATAAACAAAATCTCGATTTAATATATGTTTTCTATATTTAGCATGCACATTCACATTATAAATACTATTTATGTGTAGGAAAATAGGAACCCTGTCTCCTAGACACATCTGCTCTGACTGCCTGTCTATTACGGACATTACAATCCCATATCCATGACATTATCATTTGTTGCTGTGAGAATCATAAATAGATCATGGGAATGTCATGTAGACAAGCAGACAGAATAGATGGAGTCTAGTTGACAATTATGCTAAATATAGAAAATGTAAATGAAACATATGTTGAAATGTATCTTAAAATGTTTTTACAAAGTATCCTCTATGATGTCAGGGGTTATGTGGTCAAAATGAGAAAACTCTGATTCACACGTTTTACAAAAATTTGCCAATTTCATGTTATTTCTTGCTATTCCACAAATTAGTACAGCAAATTTCAAATACATAGTTTTTTTTTGCATATGAACATGCAAACATATGAAATTGGCAACAGATAAAGACCTTATGGTCTATCAAGTCTGCTAGATTGCTAACAGCCCTTATACTGAGGCTGCTCCTCCTTCCCCTCCCCTCCTCCTCTAGTGACCTTCCCACTTACCCGGTTCCATCCACTTTTGAAGCAGCCCACTGTTCTACAGGATACAACTTTCTGTGGCAATGTGTTCCACCCAGACACCACCCTCCTTGTAAAAAAGTGTCTCATCATTTCCCTCTTGAATCTTCCCTCTTCCATTCTCAGATCATGCTCTCAAGTGTCCTTCCCCCTCCTTAATTTGAAAAGACCCTCCATGCCCATCTTATTTATCCCCTTCATGCACTTGAAGTTTTCAACCATGTCCCCCCTATCCCTCCTCTTCTCAAGGAAGTACATGTTTGACTCCCTCAGCCTGCTCTCTTAGGGTAAGCCCCCTACCCCCTGGATGATATTTTGTTGCCCTGCGCTGCACCCCCTCCAGTAACCTGGTGTCCTTCTTCAGGTAAGGTCACCAGAACTGCATGCAGTGGTCCACGTGTGGTCTAACCAGTGACCTGTATAGCAGCAGGATGACCTCCACCCTCCTGGAGGACATACCTCTGGCAATACAACCCAGCATCCTGTTGGCCTTTGCAGCTGCCTTTCTACACTGTGCCAAGTTGTTCATTGCTCCCATTATGATCACCCCAGATTCTTCTTCTCTTCCATCTTGGCTAGTTGAATCCCTCCTAGCTGGTAGTTCCTCCTTGTTTTTTTTTGTTGAAGTTTCACATTTTGAAAAATGTGCAATTTGGGGAAAAATGTTGCTATTTAACTTAAAAAGCATAGGTGAATAATGCTGGATTTTTGTGTAATTTCATGAAAATTGCATGAATGTGAAAATGGCAATTCAGACCTATTTCGATAGCCTAATAAAAAGTTTCCCCAGACACAAGCACTGCAAGGAACAGCAACGGTGTGGGCCAAATTAATGTATTAATCTTCACCATGTGGGCTCGCCCCCTCTCTGTAAAGGAAAATACATTTATTTAGTTTTGTTGGCTTGGAAAGGAGGGCTAGCCAATTCTGTCTATTTTCAGCCTCATGGGGGGGGGGATACAGATGCAAACTGAGATATCAAATCAGGTTAAGCTGTTGATGGTATTGTTAGTGAATAGTGGGGGGGCGGTGGAATTTGGCCAGCACTTTTGAAATTCTTCTACTCTTTTCGAGAAGTGCCATGGAATTTTTAACACCCACCTAAACAACCATCAGAACAGGCAGACGGAACCTTGGTTTAACATCTCTTCTGAAAGATGGCACCATACCTCTCAACTGTCCCTGATTTGCAGTGATATCCCTGATTTCACCTCAAAATTTTACTCTGTCCCTCCTAAAAATTGTGTTTCTTTGACCAAACAGTAGGGGCTGTAAGCAGAAAATAATGTCAAATATTAAAGTTGCAGATTTGTTCTTCCTTAGAAAATACAGTACATTTTATACTAAGCCCCTTATTCTACCAGGTTCCTGAGTAGATATCACCAATTTTGAAGATGAGTCCCTGATTTTGGTCTTTTGTCCCTGATTTTTTTAAGCCTTGTCCCTGATTTATGAGACAGGAGGTTTAAAGGTATGGATGGCACCTCGAGTGTGTAGCATCCCCCTCATGCTGTACTACAGTGTCAGTATTGTGATTTTACCCCACACTCCAATTTTCTGGTGTGGAGCTAGAACCCACAACCTTCCAATTTTCCAGCTTCAGAGATGAGTGTGCAACCTGCTGAGCCACTGACACACACTTAAGGCTATCCTAGAGAAGTAAGCTGACATTGATAATGAGCATCATGGCTCAGATCTGATGCTGCTTCTTCATAACCCCTAGTACAACACAGGGAATGACTAGAAAATGCCAGTTCCTTCAGCAATCGCCCCTGCCCATAGTGAACTCTAAGGCATGGGGCAGGATTCACAAAGAAGGCCAAAAATCTTGCAGCTGCAGGAAAAAAGCATGCAGCACAGTGGAAATGCAGTTGTGTGATATTCTGAAAGAAAACTTGCGCAGGTGCGGAATTCCACAAAAATCTCCGCAGTTGCAGAAATTCAGCAGCTGCGGAAATTGAGCAAGTGGTGAAATTCCACAACTGCGGAAATGGCTTAGGAGGCACAGCAACAGTGAGCCTAATTAGCTGGAGCAGCAGACTTTAACATTTCTGCCATAGCATGAAGCTGAAAGCACCCACAGAGAGACCAGCAACCAGTCCCTCAACTGGGACCACTGCAGCACCACAGGTACCAGCAATACCACGGCACCACAGTGGCTGTCCGTCACTGCAGGTCATCCCTCCCTGGAGTGTTCCCATTGCCTGCAGGAGTAACACTCACTGCAGGCTGTGCAGGCTCTACTGCCTGTGGGGCTCCTTCATGGGCTGCGCTGGGTCTGGTGGTGGTTGTCTGTTGCCATTCCATGGCAATGTGTGCTACTGTTGCTGTAATTACAGCCACTGATCAGTGGCAGAGCTGGGGGGGTGGTGGTCACCCCTCTTGGCTGTCCCAGTGTGAATAGTAGTGCCCCAACACCATCTTTATTCAATGTTTAGTGCCCATTGTGGAGCCCACGATTGACTGAATGGCACCCCCCTGGCTCCGCCACTGCCACTGATATACCCACTGGGATACTATTACCTGTGCCTGACCTCCACTTTAATTGTAATCCAACTGTTGGAGCACTACTGCTGTTTGCTGAGGGAGTGTTACACCTCATTCCAATGTGTGTAACATTTTTCTGCAACTGCAGAAAAAATGGCAGAGAATAGCCTTTGAGGGGCTGTACCATACTTATCAATTACCTTTTCTTTCTCAGGAACTTTCCCAGCTGCACTTTTTTCCACAGTCCTTATCGTATTTTTTCTGTAGCTGCAGAGGTTTTTGTGAATAGCACTCAGAGCAATTTCCCCTTTTTTCTGTAGCTACGGAAGTTTTGGGGACTTAGGGAAAGTTTTGCACCTTCAGAAAGCTTTGTGAATCCCGCTCATTATGTTTATTTCTGATTAATTGGCATCACTGAGAATGAATACTAACATCCCTCTGGTGTTTATGTTGAAGGATTTTCTGGTAAGTTTTCCAAGACATGACAGAGGGAGAGAAGGACATGATGAGGTGAACAGATGCTTCCAATACTGAGCGAAGCACCAGGAGATCTGACTGCTTTCTGGAGATCTCCTAGGAAATTCCTCTGTGGTCTCCAGAGACAGCTTCCAATATAAACAACATAAGGCTATTACTGAGCTTAATTAATAACAAATAAATGTAGAAAACTGAAACATGGAGAAACAAGAACTGTGCCATTTATATAACCAGAGTAGGAAACATATCCTTCTGCTCCACAGTTCTGCTCCACAGTGCTTCGTTGTGTCTCATTTGGAACTTAATGAAAATCTTGAAGCTCATACAATTCATCCTATTGTTATGGGAATATGGGACACTGACACTAAAACTGTGGGACAATGTGGAAGACCGGCCCTTGAAATGTGGAACATATGATCAAACATGGATAAAGAAGCTCTGAACACAGTGCAAACCAATGCCTTTTCTTGTACAAAGTGTATCAGCAGAGGTGGCGGATGCAAAAAACATTGATAGGTTCGGGCAAGGCTGGGCCAGAGTAAGGGGCCTTGTAGTTACTCAAGGGGATAGCATCCAGACAGGGAGCAAGGGGGAGGTGAGGGCTTAAATCCCATCTAGACAATAGGTGTCAGGGTAGGATAGTGTAAAACAGGGCAAATCCCATCTAGACAATAGGTGTCAGGGTAGGATAGTGTAAAACAGGGCAAATCCCATCTAGACAACAGGTGTCAGGGTAGGATAGTGTAAAACAGGGCAAATCCCATCTAGACAACAGGTGTCAGGGTAGGATAGTGTAAAACAGGGCAAATCCCATCTAGACAACAGGTGTCAGGGTAGGATAGTGTAAAACAGGGCAGACTGGGTAGATGGCCAGTCTTTTTCTACTGATATAGCCTATGTTTCTCTGTTTCTGATTTTTATTTGGCATCTTTGAAAATTATAAGTTTCTAACTGAAAGGCTGATTTTACAGCAGCTTCTCAGTGTACGTGGCATTTCTTTTCACCTGGGACAGACGCGGCACAGAGGAAATTTGATGTACAGTATAAAATGTGGAACAGTTGAGAGGCATTTTAAAGAAAATGACTACTGGTAAGGTATGCCAGTTGAGGGCACATCTACTGTAGAACAGGTGCAAATGGCATATCCCTGACAAAGAATAGTGAAGCCACTTTACCTGTATTTCTGCAGTCCCCACAAGAGCTAGGAAAAATTCCAGATTCTGCCAGTGGCAATTTTGTTTCCACATTGCTTTCAGGAATGTTTGCTACATTCTGTGGAATTCTGACAGCCTTTTAATGTAAATGTATGTATAGGGAAGTACAGGTGCTGTGGATTGAGGCACCGCTTCCAGTGCAGTAGATCCCCGATTCGGATCTCGTTGGGTCTGTGTACATATTTTCTCCTACTCTGCTGGCAGCTTAATATGCTAGTATTCTGGTGAAGGATGGGAATGGGGGGGATTTACAGGGGAGGTGGGGGGCAGCAACGTCTTGACTGTGTGCTGCTTTTTGAGCAGACTCAATAGACCTTTTCGCCTACTCTGCTGCATCTTAGTATGCTAGTAACCCACAGGTTAATTTTCTGTAGTCTGTGTAAACCTAATCCATGGTTTATGTTAACCCAAAACACTTATCTGCAGTTTATATAAACCATGAATTACTAGCCCACTTATTAAATACTGCTTCAGAATCTCAGAATTCCACAAAATTTCCAAAATTCCCTGGAGGCAGAATTTGAACATTTCGCAGAGTGCTAGTCTCCAAACTGCAATGAATGTGTCACTTTAAGGGAGAACTGTATTTATTGTAACCAGGGAGCCCTTATTTTCTGTAGAAATTAGTAATGCTGTTGTGCATTCTGTTATTGTTTCATCATTACAGGCACTGTATCATCATTGCTGGCATGTTAGTATATTAAATGGACCTTTCTGATTGACATGCTAGAGTTAAGGTTCATTTCAGAACTGTATGATGTAGTTTTAATTTTTTATTTTAGTCTTTGGTAACCAGGTAAGGCCCACTAGGCACAACTGCCTGTTTCCGGGGGCGACCTGAGAGCACTGGGTGGTTAAACGACTTGCTCAGAGTCACACAGTATGCAAGACGAGGTTGTGAGAATCAAACTCAGGTCTGGTCTGCTGGATGTATCAAGCTCATTCACACCTCATTCCTCTAACCTCTAGGCTATACTGCCAGCCCAGTTCGTATCCTTGTTAAGCTCTTGCCATGTTCTCACAAAACAATGCATCCATCATCTACTGTTGAACTCTGGCATTGGAAAAGCCATTAAGTATACCATACAGTTCTAAAATGGTACTTGTTTCCAGTGTGTAAATCAGAAACACCCGCAGAGTTTACTAAATGACAAGTAAAGACAATAACAGAATTGGAACCCGTGTTTAAAAAACAGCTTGTACCAGAAAAAGAAGTGAAAAAGAAGTTCAGCGTGGTTCATCTTTAAAGTGGCAAAACATTTTGACCCTTACTTTTTTCCCACTATAAAAGATTCCAAACATCTTCTGTTATTTTGGTGGTAAAATGTTCTAGTTCACCACTTTTTTTCTCAGGACAAATAAGATGGCCACCACATTTGGCATAGAAATAGCATTGTAGAGCTCGCAAGGATTAGGACTGAGAAAATAAAAATTAAAAATATGCTGCACAGCACAGGAGGTACCCTGAAAAGTATATTTAACAGGTATGCTACTCTTTTTAACTGTAGCTGAACATAGCTTTTTAGGAAAAAACATTTGGCTTTGTACTGCGGTATAAATAAATATCAACAGGGCTTATTAGAACATACAGAAAACAAAAAAGAGGCACCCACACAGACTTCCAAAATCTCAAAAATAGTTTTTATTACTAACCCTAATGTGAAGTAAATGGCACTAGTGTACGGAGAAGCAGTCCCCAGTGCTTCAAGGCAAACATCACTTCTTCAAAAAGTCATCAGAATGCAATAATGCACCTGGACTGGTGGTGAGGAGGGCTAAGATGTTGAGCACTTTACTTCCAGCTACATTGTTGACCTGTGTTCAGGAACAAGCGTGGGTTGTCAGGGGTCAGTGGGATGAAAGAAAACAGAGCATCAGAATGAATGCTCACCTCTCCCAAGGAGTGGTGGCCAGTTATATCAGCTTTGGACTGCCATCAGGTGGAGGCCCAGTGGTAGTGCAAGCAATGAGTGGCTCAATGGGTGGGGCCACAGCTCTGCAGGATGGATGGCCCTCCAAACACACCTCCTGTCATGTGCCATGGCAGGGCTTGGGGAGAAAATGAAAATGAGTATCCAAGGGCAGAATGAATCCCTGTACACCTCCGCAGACCTGCAGCAGCACCAAAACTCCTGGAGCCATCTAGATATGTGCACTATGGGGGGACTGACATCCCCACTGTGGCCCTGCCAAGGTGGGGAGCAATCAGTGGGGCACTCACTCCAAGGTGAAGTCTGGGAAGGTGGGTGCCGGCCAATGGAAGATGAGGACAGGAGCAGACAGAATAAGTCAGAGGAGTAAAAAGCTGAATTAAAAAAAAAGGAATGAAGGTATGTAGCCAGTGGTTTGTCATCCTATAAATGCAACTGACATGTATAAAACAGCTTATGCAAGGTTCAGTGGCCAGAAAGAACATAAACCCAGTGATACTGAACAGTCAGGAGAGAGTGTTCCATAAATTGTCAATTTTTTCTCTCTCCAGTTATGTGGGTTAGATGTCATTTACAAGGGTTTAAAACAGAATATTGCAATACAAGCCACTGCTTCTACTATGAATGAAGTTAAAATCTACCGTGCCTACTGTACGTAATAAACTTCTGCAGAAACTGAAGAATATAACATGGCTGCACCGATATCATATGTTCATTTCCCATTCAGGTATATGCATGCTTGCCAATACTGAAACCAATTCCTCAATTTTTTAGATACCTGAAAGATATGGAAAGATCTGGCAGGAGAGGTCTAAATGCTGTCACACGATGAAGACGTTGAATGTCTCATAAGATCTGAGCATGCCTTAGAACATGTTAAGTCACACTACAAAAGATGTCAATACTGTTAATTCTTTCCACTACTACTATCCCTCAAATAACTCTGTAACATTTCCCAATGCTGTGGAGGGGTTGTGGGATAACAGATGGACCAGACACCAAACTTCAAGTTTAACACACAATCTCTGTGTGATGTTTATTCAGAATACAGGAAATAAGCTTCAGCAATAGCATATTCCTTCTCCAGTGCATCAGATTGCAGCAACAGTTAAGAATGTCCTTTCTCTGCACTTAGCTAGCACCTACTGACACTAATCTCTGATCTAAAACAAGTTATAGACAAAGAACCTCAATGCAGAATCACTGAAAAAAGGGTTAGCCCAAAGGGCACTGGCAACAAATCAAGTTTCAAAGAAATACAACATCATACATACTTCCATAATGCAAAGCATCATGGCATATATGCAAATCACCATGACGTTTCAGACTTGTTCAGTTTACAGCAATTTACATTCATTTTAAATGGCACAACTAACTTAATTTCTATAATAGTCACCTAGTACTTTTTACCATTATCAAAAACACCTAGTGCCATGGTATTTCCAACATTTACAGATTTCATAAACATAAGATATATACATCAAGGTGTTCTATGACATAGTGCTATTACATACTAAATCCAACAATGATAAACACAACCTGTTTTACATACACTTGGAGGTCACCACAATAACCTCCCAGTACGAGGACCTGAGAGGGAAAAGGAAAATTAAAGAGGACACTATAGCATTGTCAAGAAAGAGAAGGGGTGCTCATAGGTGGCCAACCTGATGGACTAGAAATTGTAAAGGATGGATTAGGCTAAAAAATAGAAGAACTGTTGCAACAGATTTAAGAAAAGGTCGGTCCTCAACAGTGGCAGGAGCTTCCTGTCACAAATATCACTGGATTTCATAATTTTCATCCAAAGTGGGTAATACACATAATGCAACTCCACACAGAGATGCCCCAGATCCTTATTTCTGGAGTGGATACTCATAATTATACTATGTACCTCGCACAACAACCAATGAGATGTGCAGGCTGGTACCTTACCTCTGTTGTAAATCTCCCAATAATCACTGCTAAAGGTGTCAGCCAACTGCATCTTTAACAAAAAACAATCCGACATCGAAATCATGGAACTCCGACTGCCATCTTGTTTCCCTACTAAGCGGAGACCATAACAGCAGCTCCTTACGTGGCAGAAACAAAAAATAAAAACAGCCCTTTAATAGTACCTCTCTGTCCCACTCTCTCTGTCTCCTTGTCACACACACACACACACACACACACACACACACACACATACATACACACCACTCAGTCTCTCCATGTCCCGAAACACTGCTTTACTGGTCACTCACTCTCGTGCTCTCTCTCTCTCTCACTCTCACTGTTTGCTGTTTGCGGCATCAGGGGGAAGGGACTACATTTTCTGGCATAACAGTAAACTTTAAAAAAATGACTCAAAGTAAAAAACACCCCCTTTTTTCAAAAAAAAAACTACTTGATATAATTGCAATGAGCCACTCGGGGGATCTGGGTTATTGGGGGATTTACCACATCTGGCGAGGATTTACCCACTCGGCTGCTCCCCATGGGCAAACCACTCCAGCCATGGTAAATACCCTGATAACCCACACCCCCTAGTGGCTTATTGCTTAAAGGAAAACTGCACCCTCACATCTTCTAAATGTTATTTGTTTCCATGTCAACAGACAACTTTGTTCATGTAGCTGTTAAAGATGTATGCAACAGCTTCTCTTAGTTTTCACACTTCATACTAAGCCCTGTCACTCTCTTGGGAGGGTCCATTTCGTGGTTGTTGAAATCTCATTGTCCCAGACAGCTGCATTAGCATATGAGAACATGATGTCAGGTCAACCATTTATATCATGTATCTCTATGCTAAAATAACAAATACCCTGCAAAAACTCTCTAGAAACTTATAAACCGAATGGAGTTTAAAGGGGAAAAAACTGCATTACAACTCAGATAGCTTGTAAAACTCACTGAAGGTAAATGGTGGTATTTCACACTTTCTTGCAGCTTGGTTCTTTTAAAACTACTTAAGTAGACAGGTATACTGGGGAGTTTAAAGGTTGATTACGCATCACATTCTCATATGCTAATGCAGCTCTCAGGGACAATGAGATTTCAACAACCACAAAATGGACCATCCCAGAAGAGTGACAATGCCTAGTATGAAGTGTGAAAACTAACAGAAGCAGTTGCATACATATGTAACAGCTACATGAAAAGAGTTGTCTGTTGACATTGAAGCAAATGACATTTAGAAGATATGAGGGTGCAGTTTTCCTTTAATTATCATCTGGGTAGTAGTGTCCCAAATAAGAGATAATTGTGACCAGATTATTTGGATAATTTATCTAGATGATGACCCGGATACTTCATTAGCCACACTAGACAACACAAATCTATGCCTAGGACTGTTATTATCTGAGGTATCAGAACAATGAACACTCTATAAGTGATGATGAACTCCAGACACAGATAATTCCAGACATGGAAAATATTAACTGAAAACTGTAAACCAGAGTAGAACTCCAGATATGGGTAATTACTGTAAACCTTGAAATGTTCACTGTCAAATAATTCTCCTTATTTTTGCTGAAGCACCAATTAGTGTGAAAATAAATCTGCACTAATTAGTACTATTTGCTCTTTTTCCATCCTAGTGAATGGCAATAATGACTTATCACTACATAAATTTTGCACAATGTGCTAAAATTATTTTGCCTGAAAATAATTACTTTTACAGTAATTCCAGATGTGGAAAATAAATTAATAACTAAAAATTGGATCCAGCACAGATGTACCCCAAAGAAGTTTAGCCACTGGAAATCAAAGGTGTTGGCTAGAGCACATACAGAGAGAATGAGGACAAAGCACTGTATCTATAAGCCAAGCAACTCTTGGTCCATAGACTAGATCAACTGAGCGTGTTAAGGATACAGAATATCATAGCATGATCCAGTTACATCTTGGACCACACACAGAATTCAAACCTGCTCACCCTTAGCAGTTCTTTGTTTAGACTGTTTGCAACCTAATTTGTGCATGTGGCATTTTCTGTTTTCACTGATCACTGCACAGAATCATCATGACATCTGAAAAGAATATAAAATGAGCAGTCATAAACCCCAGAGGGATGAGACTCTGTTCCAAACCTCAGAGTAACTCTTGCAGCCAGTCCCCATTCTTATTGCTGTATAAAATTATTATAAAGTGAGTAATTTAAAATGCCATGAAACTCACTAAAATAGGGATACTTCAGAAGCACTGTCAAAAATTAATTTCTAGGCAACACTGCATGCTGCTCATGTGGATTTTATGCACTGTCTACTTCAGAAAAGGAACCAAAAGATAAATCATAAAGCAATAATTAACCCCTTCTCCACCATCATTGATTAATCTTACAGCATTAATTCTTAGACAGTGGCAGAGTAAATCTCCTTTAAAGGGACACTGTCGACCTCCTTAGGGCTTAAAGTGTCCCTAGCTTGAAAAACACATTTTATGATTGCAAACATTCTGTAAAGACTGCTGATGTAGCTGGTAGTTTGATTTTGATTCTTTTTCCTTTAAAAAAGTGAAAAAACAGACTGCCCAACATCCTTGTGTTGCCACACCAAAACGGGTTTGTTTACATTCTTTGATCAACTTCAGCTGCATCTTTCCTGGACTTGGGAGGGAATACCCACAACACGGTTTAGCCACTCATGATGCAGTGGGAGTTTAGGAAGCTACTGCCTCATGAGTGACTGCACTGTTTGGGTGTGTTTCTAATGCTCAGGAAGTATCCAGTGAGAACAGATCCAGGATTGTAAACAAAACAAGGTTGTTTATAAATATTTATTTAATTTTTATTTAGTTTTAGTTTACCTGGTAAGTACACTAGCCAACACAATGACTATTTTCAGGTATGACCCGGGAGAGTACAACATAAATAAAACAGGTACAAGAACATTTTCATTCTTAACATGGAGAGAAGCAAACAGAATTTTGAGCAAAATGTACACAATGTAAAAACCTTGAAAGAAATAACTTATTCAACATAACAGAGGTAATAGGTAGCATTACAGGTTTTCACGTGGTGAGAAGCAGATTTAACATGGCACAATAGGAGGGAAACAGAAAGTACAACTGTAGGCCACAGTGAGCAAGACAAGTAGCAATTGTTGAGGGGATAAACAAGGATAAGTCAAGCAAATGCAGTTTGCTGAGATTCACGTATAAGGCCTAACTCTAAAAAATAAGGTCTTTTGGATTAGAGTAGAGGAGGAGGAGGGCAGGAGGGGAAGTAGGGTAATATAAAGAGAAGAGGCTTAGGGAAGGAAGACAGAGTAGCCAGGGTAAGGGTGAGAAGGTGGATAATTGGGCAGGAGAGAGACAGGATAGAGGAATCATAGCAGGGAGCAGGAGTAGGGAGGGACATGTATTAGAGGGAGGTGAGAAAGTAGAGGACAGGCAAGAACGTGACAAGGCAGGGGGATCATAGCATGAAGAAGCTTAGAGCGGGGATACAGGAGGAGGGAGATAGAGATTTGAGAGATTGGAGAACAACATGGGCAGGCAAGTCTATAGGACTAAGGGAAAAACAAGGTCCAGACATAAACAGAAGGGAACAGAAAGGAAAGAGAGAGCATTTGGGGCACGCAACATAATCAAGACCATCAGGTGGGATCGAAGCAGGTGCAGTGACCAGTACGCGATAGATAGCAGTGAAGTTCTTTTTTAAAGCACTGATGAGTTCCAGCTGATTTGAGTTCAGGGGGAAGTGTATTCCAGAACTGGGGAGCCGCACACTTGAAAGCCCCAATGCCTTTTGTGGTAGAGCATTTTGGAACTTGGAGTAGAGAGTTTTTAGCAGACCTCAGACCATGAGGGACTGAATGGGGAATTAAATGTTATGCCAGAGATTTTGGGGATTTGAGCCTTACAACAGAGTCAGTAAGGGAACCAAGATAATATTGTCTTGTTGCCAAGGGGGAGAGCCATCCTATATACAGTACATTGCCATGCATTTCAGTTCCAGTAAACAAGGAGACAGACAAAACAAACAGCAACTTCAAGGAATTTTAAAGAGGTAAGCAATCATAAAATGTAGGTTTTTAACCAGAAATAATTTGATGAAAAACAGGTTGACAGCGTCCCTTTAAGTTGTGGAAAAATTGGGGGGGGGGGGGTCCCCATATAAAAACTATTATTGTAATTTGCTAGGTTTGTACATGAAAGAAAATGAATTGCCTCAGAATAAATATCTACGCTTTATTCATATGACATAATTTACATTTGTGTCATCTGGCACAGGGTTCACAGAACAGGAAAGCAAGTAATACTGTCCACATAATGTGACTTAGTCTCTGATCATTGAATCCACTCTCGAGCTGTGCAGAATGCAGAATTACACCAGCAGAATTCTCGTGGAATGGCAATTCCACTTCCAAAATGCATTTTGGAGGCCAGCCCATCAGTGCAGCAGTAGAGCTCAGGAATGAACTCATGCCATCGGGGACCAGCCGGGGAGAGAAGGACTGAACATCCCAGAGGGAAATCTTCTCCTCCAGGGAGGGAGGGCAGCAGGCTCCACTGCTATACTGCCACCTAGTGACCACAGGAGGCAGTGCGGCTTTAGCAGCTTGTAGGTAGGACATCACAGGCACCACACTGCACACGCTTATGTGCATGCTTGGTGCATCCTTGATGTTGATGTCCTGGGGGTCATGGGAGAAAAAGGAGAAAGACCCTGACCAGCTTGATGACGCCAACCTGCTCACAGGTCCCACACCTAGCTACCAAGGAGCTGCTTCTCACAGCTAGAGCCTCATGCAGTAGGGATAGGGGGACCCACCTACCCCAGCCAAAGAGGGAAAGGTCTGGGGGCACATGGGGAGGTGAAACAGGTAAGTCCTAGGGGATGCCAGAGTGAAGGTGCTGGAGCAGATCAAGCAGATGGGGGCCGACTGGATAGCAGGGGGCATAAACAAATTAATGAAAAAATGCATTTTAAAATTTCTCTTTGAATTCTGTGGAATTCTGGAAAACAGTCTATGTAAATTGCAGAATAATGGTCCATGGGCCACGTAAATCATGGAATAATTTTCTGTGGGCAGCAGAAAACAAGTCCACAGTTTGGGTAAACTTACTATTTCATTTTCAATTTGTTAGAATTCCACTACTTGTGGAATTCTGCAGAATTATGCAGAATTTGTCCCTCAACATTCCACCACAATAAGCCAGGCTGCCTTCTTGTACCACTTCCCAAAACTATGTAACTCACTTTCGCATCAGATTCACCACTCATCCTTGCCTTTCTTATTAACTACAGCACTTCAAAACTACCTCTTTGCTAATTGCTTCTGTGCTTAACTCCTTCTGAACTCACAGTTCCTATCTATTATCTGCCCAATAGTCTCTGATGCTACATTGTACCCCACTACTGCACTAAAGTGATTTAAAATGATTTCTGTGTTTTGCACTGTTATCTCTTGCTAGATGCTCTCTTCACTGTGTATATTATCAGTTGTATGCTCATAATAATTTACTCTCCTTAAGTTCTCTAGCTACATGTCTGATCTTGTCACTACTGTTAAGACCTTATGGTCGTTAAATGATGCAAGATGGTTTATTTTGAAATCTTGGACAGCACCAGTGAGCGGATGTTTGTTAATTGGCTCCACGTCAGTTAACAAGTACAAAGTGATACATAAACATTCAAATACAGAGTAGCAAATATACAAACACATGTTACAGTACAACTATACAGATAAAGTTCATGGTTACATGGTCAACGGTTTATGTTGTATCTTCATTAATTGTATCTTTCCCAGCACCCCTTCCCCCAGGACACACCGTGAGATGAGCGACTTGTTGTTCAGTGTGCCCTTACCGATGAAGCTTTTCAATAAATACAAAATAAAAATGCTTAATATTTCTAATAGCACTAGTCTGTTCACTGAGACTGTAACTGTATCCTCAAACTGCATCCAAAATTGTGGACACAAGCATACAGGATGCAGCTCCATCCACAACAGATACAAGAAGTTGTACATCAGCAATAATTGTTTTCATGCAAAAAGTGGTTCACTTTTTTTTTGTTAACAGGTGACTCTGCTGAAGTTCACGTATGTGTGGTATGGGTACAAGTGTTTAGGCTGTCATTATGGGGAGGGCTGTACCCTACAATGTACCATGCTGTGAAGTCCTGCCTTATTCATATCTAACTGGCATTAGGTGCCTCAGATACCGTGTCCCCTCATGGAATCAGCAGAAATGGTATGTGGCACAACAGAACTCTTGGGGGCATGTATCTGGCAGGGGGCAGCATGGCGGTGCCATGTTGAACCCTGCACATCTGCATATACTCCTCGCAGTGCAGGCCAATACTGGACATCAATATTTGGGAGTGGGGTCTTCTGCACTAACATGCTGATCTCTGCTACCATGTTCATATGATGTGTTGTTTTCTGCATTGGCTAGGCTACTGAGACCATGTTTTAGTGGTCTCCCAGCTGTGTCTTCTTGGCACTTAAACTCCCATCCACGCCTCTTTATTAGTTGTGTTAATGGGAATGTTGCATTACAGATCTGGTCATGGCACCATAGCACCTTCCCTACATATATAACTACAAAATGAACTCCCATCACTTTAACTCTGATTCATGGGCTAAGTTAGGTTTTGACAGAGCCGCTGCATTTCAGATGCACTTACTGTACCTTTGTGAATAAAGGCATAGCTCATTATGGATGCAGCCTTCTCTTTTTTTGGACACAGCATGACCACTTTAGAGGCAACTTTTGCTAACATCCACTTTGGGGCTTTATGAATCCTGCCCCTGATGCCCACAAGAAGAATGGAAACATCCTAATACAGTTCATTAAGGGACTCAAAATGTTTCCAGTGGATAGTGAAGGGCCTTGTCTGTGAAACTGCAACTGTGTGAAAAACAAAAGCAACAGAAATGCATTGGGGGACCTTCAAACATCCTCTTTTCCAATATGTTTTTTTTCCTTTTTCCAGAAAAGACTCTTCGTCATAGTTTCCAGTTGCTGGCTTATCTTCAGTGTTCTAATTAGGCACAGCAAACAGTTTTGGTTATTTAACTGCACAGATGTCACTCATGGAGCCCATCCCTCTAAAGGGCACAAGAGATTTTCTGGTCCAGTGTGGGTGAGTTCACGAGTTACACATTGGACGTAAAGAACATGTACAGAAAGAAACATGTGTCACTTGAGAGTGAAAGATTTGTCCTTGAGGGGGAGGGGTCTTGAGAGCTGCTTTATTTCATATTATTCATATCAATGTAATGAGCAAAGTAGACTACTGGAGCCCATTCTGTGCTCACCATTACTTAATGGAAATATCCCTTAATGCCACTTGCTTTCAGGATACCTATCCAAATGCTGTTTAAAAGTTCATGTTGTCTGATATGATTCAGCACTTTCCAGGAGTGAGTTCCACATGGCAGCCAACTTCTGGGTAAACCAAGTTGCCCTCTTAGAGGTTTTATACTGTAGTTATTCACTTTTAATTGCTTGGGGTGCCCTCTACCCTCATATGTACTATTCCTTGGTTTTAGACTGAAACAGTCCCACAGATCCTTATTGTGGAAGGCTTTGAAGGCTAAGCACCTGTCTCCCCCCACCCCATCTTCTCAGTTGAAGGCCATACATATCCATCTCTCTCAATCTCTCCTTATAACTCATCCAACTCAAACCCCTGACCATTTGTGTTGCCCTCCTCTGCACCCCCTCCAACAAGTCCTATATCCTTGCACTGTGATGCCCAGAACTGGCCCCTGTAGTTTATTTGTGGTCTCACCAGAGAGCTGAACATGGGCATCAAAACCTGCCTCCTTCTGCTTGAGATATTTCTACCAATACATCCTAGGATTTGGTATCCCTTTTTAGTTACTACTCTCTTCCATTTTTCAAACTTCAAGTTGCAGTATTTGTAACACTGATACCAAGGTCTTTTTCCTGTAATGTTTTACTTCAGATCTACACCATAAAGTTTGCAACTATTCCTCTGATTCCATGTACCAAGATGCATAACAGCTCATTTGTCAGTATTGAAAACAATTTTATGTTTATTTGCCCACTCCTCAATGTTCTTAAGATTTTCCCCGAGAGTGCTCACACCTTCCTTGGTCTTTACCACTGTACCAATGTTGGTATTATCTGCAAACTTGGACATCCATACCCCACTGCAAGTTTTCATGCTGGATGCATAGGTGTTAAAAAGCATTGGTCCCAGAACTGAGCCCTGCAGGGCCTTGCTTGTCACTTCCCCCTCAAGGGATACATACCCCCTACACATACCCACTGTTTTTTTTCTGTCAACCATGAATGAACTCATCTAGTCAGTCTCTTATTTAGGGTCATTTTTCCAGCTCTTTGATGAGTTCACGATGTCGTACAGAGTCAAAATCCTTACCATAGTTCAAAAATATCACATCCACTGGTAGGCAGGTCCTTATTAGGTGCTTTGCTTGACTGGTTCAAAAAACTTGATTAGATTAATCTGGCATGACCTCTCACCCCAAAAACTGTGGTGGGTGTCGCCCAGTGAGTTATTTTTATTTATACGATTCTCAGTTACATCCTTTTCATCCTTTACAAAAACTTCCCAAATCTTTCCCAGCACAGATGTCAGGTTTACTAGTCTGTACTTGCAATAATTTGACCTCACTCCCTTTTAAAAAATTGGTACCACTAATGCCTCCCTCCAACAGCTCACAACCAGCCCTGTTTTTATTGATCTTTCAAATAGACATTTTATGGGTCCCAACAGTTCAAGTGCTAGCTCCTTAGTACAGTAAGATGTAAATGAATCTCATTAGGTCCCCAAGCCTTGTTTGTTTTCAGCCCTTTCAATAGGTCATGTAATTTTGTATTATTTATGCTTATTTTAGGGGTATTCTGTGATACCTTGAGCTCTTCCTTCATTCCTAAGCCTTTATGAAAGATGGAGCAGAGAAACTAATTAAAATCATTTATCACATCTTCCTCTTTAGAAATTATTCTTTTACCCGCAACCAGGGCGCCCACTCCCTTGTTTGTCCCTTTGATACAATTAATATAACCAAAAAATCTGAGTTAAAATAAACTAAACTGTTTTCTGCAGCAACTGTATGAAGTTTGCCTCACCTCTATTCACACAACATCATAGACAAAAATGTTCCATAACTGGTACACTCCCTGACTTGTCTGAGTCTCCCTCTGGGAAGTTGACTTTATTGTTTAAGAAACAGTGTCTTAGAGACATTCTAGATAACACTGCATATTTATATAAAAAATTTATGGGCTTTCAGATCAGTTTGGTCTGAAAAGGGCTTATGTAGCAGCCCAAGGAAAAAAAAAGCATTTTGATTATTTTAGGAGTGTGTTTTTGAGTTAGGCTTTGATGGAATATTTAACGTGAAGATGGCATGGGTATTTAAATGTCCTTAGCTGTAGGCCAGATGCCTGCAACCAAAGATGTCTTTTTTTCTGGCTATGACATTTGATGCTATTTTTATTAATGAGACAATGCATTATAAATTAATGGCTGCTGGCTTATGGATGTGGAAAGAATTCTAGGCAGCTAAGACAGAGACACACACTTTAAATTTAATTTTACAAACAACCTTATATTCTTTTTGTGTTTATTTATATTACTATTTGCAACTTATCTACCCAGGATAGCACAGTTTAAATGCAACATCTAGTCCTCAGTGGGGTCCTGCTTCTACCAATTTCCACAGCTCGGTGGAGCACTGAGAGGTCAAGTGAATTGATCAAGGTCCCACAGTGAGATTTTGTGTTCTGGTGGGGTCTCAACATATGATCTCCTGGTTCCCATACTGGGGCTATTACTACTAGACCACAGTGCCTCCCTAACATTTGATGCTAGTTTTATTATTGAGACAATGCATTGCATAGAGTACAGTGGAGGGGCCACCATGCACAACCAGTCTGTGCTGCCACAGAGGGGTTCTGATTACAACACTTACCTCAATAGCAAACCTTGAGAAGCCTGATGTAACCAGAACCCCGAGGTGGCAACACACAGACTTGTTCCACTATTTCTTATAGTGTATAGTTTTTTTATTATTTTACATTTTTCTCTAAGTGAAAGTGATCTCAGTACCAGTCTCACCATTGCAGCAAGCGCCAGTAAGAAGTAATCAGTAACAGCAGCAGCAACGAATAAAGTAAGCAGTCAAAAGAAACTGTCAAATTTTAAGTTGGGGGGCAGTCCTGGCTACACAGCTTGGTGGTGGCAAATTAGCTAGGCTCAACATGGCACCAACATCATAAGGCAAAAGAAATTGTATTCACTGAGCTTTCTTCAATGAAAAAATATTAGAACAGACCATCAGAATGGATGGCAACAAAGAAGACGTCCAAAAAACAGTCTCCGCTGCAATTTGAAGGTACAGGGAAAGCTGTCATACCTACCGCCAAGGTCCATACAAGATCTCAAATGATGACATCTGAGGTGGGAGAAGAACAAAGCACTACAGACCCACAATTGCTGCACTAGAGGGGCTAATTAGTTAATCTCCAGCAAGAGATCAAATCTTGACTGTCCTGGTGGCGCTGAGGGTTGAGGTACTGGACTCCACATTTCGCACCATGCTGGTGACCTGGGTTTGGGAGTGAGCACGGGTCATCAGGGGTCAGTGGGGATGGATAAGGATTGAGCACCCTACAGGCTGCTTTCCTTCCATGGAGAAGGGGATTCTCTCATCTGATGCATGGACTACCCCTGGTGGAGGCTGGAGACATTGCAGGGCATGGCAGCAGATGCAGGGGATTGGAGCATTGGTGGACATCCTCCAGGTGTGCACAGGAGTGCGCACACACTGGCCAGAACATCATTGCACATCAGTGCTCCGGGGAGGAAAAACAAGACAAAAATCACCCTATCATTGGGTGACGTGACAGTGAACATAGGCAGGCAGTTTGACTACATGCCCAACATTGACTGATTCTCCCTGGAATTCAGGGCTTCTCTGTGGAGCCGGGAGAGCCTGGACCTCGCATACCCGATGAAGCACTCAGAGAACAGTTCAGGTGGGTGGTTGACTACAGCCGCTGCAGATGGGACCCCGAGAGATGCCCCGAAGGTAAGGTGCATAAATAGAAACTATAAAAAATAGGTCAAATCTTGTTTTACTAACTTGATGGTATGAACCACCCACTTCCAGTCCATGGCAACTGGACAAGCAGAATCTGTAGTGGGCCATGCTGCCAGGCTAGACAACTAAGAAAAGCAAATTAATGAGCTTGAAAACTTAGTCACAGATGTTTTCAGAGACAGCAAGGTCCTCAGAGACAGGAAGCAAGTTAACCATCTAAAGGCTCATGCAGAAGACCAGGAGAATACAGTCCATTGATCCAATATACAGATTATAGGGCTGCCAGATGGTCTGGTAGGAAAACACAATGGAAGAGCGCAACAGAAGTGGCTGGTTCAAAAGCTGAACTTAGATGCCACAGCAAATAACTGTAAAATTCAGTGTGCACATTGTATCAGCACTAAACACCAGCAAGGTGACAGACCTCAGTGTCACAAACCCATTCAGCAGGTCAGACCCTCTACTCCCAAAGTGCCAACCTCTGAGCACAGTCTTGTGAACAGTGTAACAGACAAGGTAACCCTCTTGTCTGTTTTTGTAAGTTCGGATCATCCTTTGGTCTCAAGTTTTGGAGGGATTCAAACTGTTAACCTCTTGTTAGCATACCCAATGCACAGGCTCAGATATATCTGTCTTCAGGGAGCCAGATATCTTTGCCTATGGGCACCTAACCAGGTATACAGAGAAGAACCCTTTAAAACTTTAATAAAGTACTCGGATTTAAAACGCTTTTCTTTCCAGTTTGGTATCACCATTCAAGCTTATGTCTATTGTCTGCTATAACCATGTACTTTTCTTACAAATAAAAAGAAGCCAAAGACAGACCAAGTAAGTTCTAAACAGAATTTTACTATAATGGATAAGAATATGTAAAACACAACAATACAGAACTGTTGTATCACAAGACATACAAATCTATTAAAAGAACAAGGTTTTAAACAGCACAATTCCTACTACAGTACTTAGTCTCTAAATACTTGCTTAAAGTGCTTCCAAGATGTTTCGTGATTAGAGTCTAGGTAAAAATGTGTCTCTGTGAAGTAAAACAGACTAAATTAAAAGCTGGCTTTTACCCCTCCTCTTTTCAGGAGGTCACCTAGCTCCTCCCTGTCAGGATATATGAAAATATATATCTTACACAAAAGTATTGTATTCTGCAACTTCAGCATAATTCATGTCCTTCAAATGACACTTCATTTGATCCCATGCTGTATCCTCCCTCACATAGGCTTCACAGGGACATTTACAACCTTGCACCCCTGTGTAACAACCTAGGTTCCTCTCCAACGTCATAAACCTTCCTTATGATTTCTCTCTTAACAAAATTAACTTAAGTCTGTAATTAACTCAGAGAAACAGGATCCTTGATTAAAGTCTTTCATGTAACACATTGTCTCTAAACACTGAGTGTGTGTGAACTCACATGCTGTCAGCATTTTTCTTATGACTTGCATCTTTCAGCTGAAACCTGGGGGGGGGGTTGATGAGTGAGGTCATTCTAAGAGCAGCAGATTTTTCAGCACAGACAGTCAGTAATACATTTTATATTAAAAAAAAAATGATACAGCACTCAGAGCTAGCTGTCTACGTCACACTCAGCACTACCTAATTAAATATCTGTGCTTTCCAGACAAAGAAAAGATGCTCCAGGCATCTAGAGATCAAGGCCCTATAACAGTGAACAGTAGTCAGGTTCGATTTTCCAGGACTATACTGAAGACTTGCAATCCCAGAGGCACAAATGTTCTGGAATAAAAACAAATCTGCATCAAACAGGGCGGGAATTTGTCCTCTTATACCCCACCAAGTTGAAATTTGTAAAGTCAGGTTGCCCCCCCTAAATATTTTATGAAACTGCAGGATGCGGAACATTATGTTAATACAGAGGATGCTGCCTTGGAGGGATGATCTAATCCTTGATCTAATGCTACTGCACATTAAAATATGACTATAGTTATGTTTTAAGGGCGTAACACAGTGTGTTGGCTCCAGATATTTTCGAGCCTCCTCCTCGGGCAGCGAATGTGTGAGTAGCCACTAGACCGTGATCTGGCCCATACCACATGGTAAATATGGCTGGAGCTCTCCTCTGTTGTAAGCCCAAGATTATTGTTGTGTACCAGTAGAAGCCTGAAAATATAGTTTTTGTATTGGTAAGCCAGTTGGTAAATCACTACACACACAAACTGTAGCTGGATGATATCCTCCACTGTGTTTTGTGTAATAAAAATAGAGAATAAGGTCCTAAGGGGCTAGAAAGCTATACTGCCACAACAAGGCTGCCCTAAGGTACCAGATAAAATGAAAGCATGCTGAGACCTGAAACACTCAGTGCAGAAATTGGCTTACAGCATGCCACATTTCCTTTAATGTTTCTTTTCTATCCTTTTGGCTGCAAACTTTCTTCTATGCTAACCTTTCTAGCCTGATCACTCAGGGTTGAAACGTTAATGATCTTTCTAGTGCTTCTCTTTCTGCCCCTTCCCCCCCCCACACACACAGCTAGCATAGAGCCAAAATGGCTGCTTTAGAGCAGCTAGTGTGAAAGAAAAGCTTGTGAGTTTTGGTGGAAACATTTAACTAAAAGTTAAGGTATGATTGACAGGTCACATGATTGCTAGCCCTATAAAAGGGACTAGCTGAGAGAAAGAAGAGATGTAAACTGTGATGGGAGCAGTCCTCTGCAGGAGTGAAAACTGGCTGATGCAAGAGGTGAGCAGTTGGTGCTGGGGGCAGTCTCAAAGACTGACCAGTGGTGGTGCTATCCAAGGCTGGGATGTTTTGGACCAGAGCTGAGTTGAGCAGCTGGAAAGGGTGACTGATCTTCCTAAAGTATGGGCTGCAGAGATGCACATGCAGGTAGAACCACCCTCGGGTGCTGGTTTTGTCCATGTGAGCCCACTGGCTGAATGGGAGCCAACATCCCTAAAAGCCAAGTTTTTATAGCAGCCCAAGATTATTTTGACTAGTCAACCAGTACAAGCAATGCAGATGTTCCAGATTTGCACTGTTTGAACTGTTTATTTCTTTGTCCAGTGTCTCTAAGTCCTTATTTAATAAAGTGCGCTGCCCTATGAAGCATTTTAAATTAACTTTTCTTGCCCTCTGTGTCTTCTCTCCAATCCTCCCTCCCACACAAACTTTTTAATATACTTTTGCTTATGACCTGATATGATATGACTCTGATCTTGTTAACATTTTGCCTTCCTGTTAAGATGGCCACTGGGAGGGAACATTCTGGCTAAAGACAATTTAACTGATATTTTAATAGTTCATGGGCATTAAAACTGACAAGTTTGTTGGCCTTTAACTAACTGACATGCCTTCAACTCATCCATCAAGCTACTGACCAATCGGATGTCGGAACTGCTCCATCCCTCAGTCATGCCCCATCTGATCTGCAAAGGTGTGAATGTGGTTGTCATGGCAGCTTGAGTCTAGAAGGACTACATGTACACTCCCAGAGGCGGAGGCATTGACAGGAAGCTCCTGAAGTACAGAGAAGCATTGCTGTGAGATGTAGTCTTCCAGAAGATCACTCATCAACCAGATGGCAGTATCCCCATGGAGTGCACAGCCCAGTTACTGACATGAGTCCTGTGGTTCAGAGACAAGAAGGCTAAAATATGATGGCTTTGGTAAATATTGTAGATGACTGGTACTGTAGACTATACTTTCCTCACCCTCTTCTTTTAGTCAGTTAATTGGTCTGGTCCCCAGTGGATGACAGTTCAGATCATAAACTGCTACCTAGATGCACTACAGACAGGGCTTGTCTCCAATGAATTGGCCCAGTACTGCACTTCCTGATGGTCTATGGATTTTAGCCCTGACATTGACTTTCCCCTTGATTGCAGCTGGGGCTGCGGGTACCAATGAGGAGAAATTTAAACAACAGGGACTGCATACCCCCCATAACAGTGACAAAGGACAAATGGCAAGTACTGTTGGTGATGCTAGGAAAGGAGGGCAGGATGGGAGGGGGGGAAGGGTGGAAGGTCATTACCCTTAATGCTAGGAGCCTTGGGAAGAAAACTGCAGAGTTACAGGTTCTCATGACAGAGGGAGAGGTGGACATTACAGCCATCACGGAAACATGGGCCACCCAATACAATGACTGGGACCTGTCTGTACCAGGGTACAGGTTATTTCGTAGGGACAGGGTGATTGGGAAAGGGGGGGGTGGCACTATATGTGAAGGAAGGACTGAAGTGTGTAAGGGAGGAAGGGGAGGAGGGTAGTACGGAGTCACTTTGGATGCAAATCCAGGATTCCAAGAATAGATTCTTAGAATGGGAGTGGTGTACAGGCCACCATCTCAGACGGAGGAGTTAGACAGGGGAACTAGCTGGACAGATCAGGAGGACCTGCGAGAGGGTAGTGTGGTGATTGTGGGGGACTTCAACATGCCAGGAGTGGACTGGAGCACCCCAACAACCAGGAACAGAAGGGAGCAGGTACTGCTGGATGCCTTCCAGGACAGCTTCCTGCTGCAAATGGTCAGTGAACCAACCAGGTTAGGAAATACCCTTGACCTTGTGCTGGCAAATGGGGACTTTGTGAGAGAACTTACAGTGGAGGAACCGCTGTCAGGGAGTGACCACCGCTCAGTATGGCTCACATTGGATATGGGCAAGGAAGGAGTGGAATCTGGCACAATAGTGCTGGACTTCAGGAGGGCTGACTTTGGGAGGATGGGGGAAGTGATAAAAGGGTACCTGGCCAGAATTCAATCTAGTATGGACACTAACCAGAGGTGGGAGCTCATAAAGCTGGGGATAGTGGAGGCAACCAAAACCTGCTGCAAAGCCCAGAGCAAGAAGGCTAGGGCTAAGAAACCGATCTGGTTGAGCAAGGAGGTCATGGAAAAGGTAAGGAGAAAAAGAGCTGTCTTTAGGAAGTACAAGAAAACAGGAAGGGGGAGGACAGGAGGAGTACTTGACAGAATCGAAGGAGGTGACAAGGGCAGTAAGGGGAGCCAAAGCATCTCACGGAATCAGGCTGGCACAAGGCATGAAGAAGGGAGAAGGACTCTTTAAGTACATCAGGGAGAAAAGGAGCTTAAGGACCACATAGTAAGGATTAGGAAGGAGGAGGGTTGGGTGGAAGCAGGGTGCGATAAGGCAGAAGCACTAAATAAGTAATTCTGCTCAGTATTTACTAAAAAGAAGAAGGGGGTGACACCCAAGGTGGGAGAAATGGCAGAAGCAGGGAGGAAGTGGTGATAGATTGGGAAATCATGGAGAGCAGAGTTCGAGAGGGTTTAAAGGCACTAAGGGTGGACAAGGCACCAGGCCCAGATGGTATCCACCCCAGGGTACTGAAGGAGCTGGCAGAGGTCCTTGCAGGACCTTTGGAAGACCTATTTAATGCCTCACTATATTCGGGGTGTGTACCTCAGGACTGGAGGATGGCTCATGTGGTGCCCCTCCACAAGAGTGGCCCCAAGGATGAACCGGGAAACTACAGACCAGTGAGTCTCACATCCATCATGGGTAGCTAATGGAGACTATCCTGAAGGAGGCTGGTGGCCCTCCTAGAGGCCAAAGGACTACTAGGACAGCAGACAGCATGGCTTCATATGTGGCAGATCCTGCCAACCAGCCTGGTCGAGTTCTATGACTGGGTAACTAGGCAACTGGACAGGGGCCATGCAGAGGATGTCCTGTATCTGGACTTCAGTAAGGCATTCGACTCAGTGCCACATGAAAGGCTGGGAAGGAAGTTAGAGGCACAGGGCGGGTGCAAAGCTGGTGAGATGGGTAGAAAACTGGCTGCAGGGAAGGCAACAGAGGGTGGTGGTGGTGGGGAACTCTCCACCAAGGGCAGTGATGAGCGGTGTTCCACAGGGCTCAGTGTTGGGACCAGTGTTGTTTGGGATATTCATTGCAGACATATCATGGGACATCAAGAGCAAGATCAGTCTGTTTGCTGATTATACCAAGGTAGGAGCGGTGGTGGATGACCTAGGGGGATGGCAGGGGTTGCAGGATGATCTGGCAAAGCTTGAAACCTGGTCAGACACCTGGCAACTGGGCTTCAATGCCAAAAAGTGCAAGGTGCTGCATTTTGGGATGAAGAACCCAGGAGGAGTTACCAGCTAGGGGTAGTGCAGCTAGCCCAGACAGAGGAGGAGAAGGATCTGGGTGTGCTCATTACAGGGTCAATGAACAACTCAGCACAATGTAGGAAGGCAGCTGCAAGGCCAACAAAATGCTGGGTTGTATTGCAAAGGGTATATCCTCGAGGAGGGAGGAGGTGATTCTGCCACTGTATAGGTCATTAGTTAGACTACACCTGGAGTACTGCGTGCAGTACTGGCGTCTGTATCTGAAGAGGGACATTAAGTTACTGGAGGGAGTGCAGCACAGAGCGACAAAGATGATCAAGGGGCTGGGGGACTTATCATACGAGAGGAGGTTGAAGGAGTTGAACATGTACTCACTGGAGGAGAGGAGAGGCAGGGGTGACATGATTGAAACCTTTAAATACATGAAAGGAATAAACAAGACAGGTATAGAGGGCTGTTCAAAGTAAGGAGGGAGGGCACCAGGGGCCATGATATGAGACTGGAGGCGAGGAAGGTTCAGGAGGGAGATTAGGAGACACTTTTTACAGAGAGGTGGTGGCTGGGTGGAATGCTTTACCTGCTGAAGTGGTATGCAGTAGAACAGTGGACTGCTTCAAACGAGGATGGGACAGGACAAGGGGGAGGGTTAATGAAGGGGAAGGGTGGAAGGGAGGGGCAGTTGCAGAATAAGGGGTGCTAGCTGCACATTCGAGCAGACTTGATAGACCTCTAGGCCTTTATCTGCTGGAAAATTTCATATGTTAGTATGCATGTTTTCCACATGGGGACTGAACTTGGGTTTTTGAGCATTTAAACCCTCCCTTATTTTATGTACTTTAGCAATAGGGAATCTCTGAATAAGAGAGGTAGGGGGCTTTGAATTGCAGCTGGTCTGTTTGTCTGAGGGGGGTGGGGTACAGTTTTACTGGGCTGAAACACTGTGCTGTAGGCTTTGGGGGGGTGCTTGGGATGTGGAGATACTCAGCAAACAGGATTGTATATCAGCCAGTGGCTGACCTGAACAAGCTGACAGGGGCTCTATACTGCTGGTACTGCTCACATAAACACTGGTATTGATCAGGTCTAAATTGTTAAAATGTGTTACCTTGAAGCTCAATCAGAATAATTTTGGTTGCTTCTATGCTAATATTTGGGATGACCCCACCTCCTCAATGGGGGATTGGGCTCAGTTTCACCACCCTTTTGTTATTCTACTGTTACTCTTTACTAGTGCTGTGTGGAATTTTCAAATTCTGGCAGAATGAAATTCTGCAGAATATTCAAAATTCTACCAAAATTCCACCGAATTCCACTGGAAATGGAATGGCAGAATTCCACAGCATAAAATAGTTGCGGAATGATTTTCTATGGAAAAATCATTGTTCCGTGGAATATTATTCTGCGGATCTCAATATTTTCTGTGGAAATTGTTGCAGAATAATTTTCCTTGGAAAAAATTACTGTTCCACGGAATATTATTCAGTGGATCACAGTAGCCGGAATTCCACAATGAACAAGTGAAATTCCGGTGGAAATTCTGCCGGCAGAATGGTCATTCTGCACTAATTCCACTGGCAGAATTCCGCATTCTGCACAGCACTACTCTTTATTGTTCTTTGACATTTGACTGACGGTAGTATGCATCAGGTTGAGAATTGTTGTTAGGTGCCCACCAAAATGTGGATCACCTCAGAACTGGTGGGATGCTGCTCACTAGAAGTGCAAAGTTTGGGGGGAAGGGTAAGCGAAAGACTCCTTCTGTTGCACTGAGAGGGGTTATATTGAGGGGGGGCGGGTGAAATCGGGGTAGATAAAGGGAGGACAGGTACTTTAGACATGTTTTACAGGTTGGGGGTTACTGAAGTGCTTAACTTGTTTACACATGCTGTTAGGGGGAATACTGGAGAGGGATTACATGGCCTTCAGATTAGCTGGAGGCAGTCACTAGTTTTCAAAGTTAAACTGATAAGGCTTCTACTTGATTTAGATTGTCTTGGGGTAAATGTTGTCAAACTTCAGATATGTACAGAATTTCTCACGGAGCTCCCTAGTGGCCAATGCCCTAAGACCTTGTTCTTGGAACATTAATGGTCTAAAAATGCATGCCAAAAGGAAGAAGGTTTTGGGGAAATAAAAGCCATGCAAGCTGAGGTTGTCTGTCTGCAGGAAACACATTTGGCCATGAGCGAGGGCAGCCATATGGCTTAGAACTGGGCTGGGGAGTGGTACAGGTCATACTTCACCTCTAAAGCTAAAGGAACTGTATTTGTGTTATACTATGTACCAGTCTTTATTCATGCATGGCGTGGAGCCTTTACAAATGAGTCTCTGACTCAAAGGGTTGTAATTCCTAGAACATGAGCAAAAAAAAAAAGAACTGCAATATGGCAGAAACATAGATTCCCAGGGGTTGTTACCCAAGTGTGTACAGACGATGGTGGGAGTAGATATATCCTGTTGCAGTTGCAACTAAACACTGTGCAGAAAATAGAAATAGGATTTGTGTATGGCCCTAATAGAGACACAGTGGACAGATTTTCAAAGGCCAGAGAATGACATGGTGTGCTTGCATCAAAAACAACTGACACAATGAGCAGGATGCGTCAAATCTTGCACCAATTCTGACTTTCAAATGGTGTTTGCTTCAAAAACAGGTCTGCGTGCATCAGAGTGGCTTGCCCCATACTTGCACCAAAAAAATGCCTGCGCCATGTTGGAAGGGATGCCCATGTCACTGTAATGATGCACCATCCCCTTATTTGGGATTGTCAAAGAATGCAGGTCCTGCCCTTGTGCCTAAGATGCATGTCACTGTTTGACCAGCCAGAGCTGGTCTAAGGGACACTAGAGCATATACAGAGACTCACTGCAGGTGGTCAGACCTGACTATGCTACTATTAAGGACCAGTATTCTCCTGCAGGACTAATTTAGAACAATTGGGAGGCTTAGTCTTGGCCATTTCATCTGCCGTCTTATTTTACTTGCTTGCATCATTCTTGTCCTTTGTCTCATTTTTTACTCAACTTGCACCATTGTTTTGACTCAGCTTACACCATTTTCTTACTCAGTTGCACCATTTTCTTGTTCAGTTTGCATCATTTTCATTCTTTGAGTCATTTCTTTGACTCAACATGCACCATTTTATTTGGTACAGCTTGCGTCATTCTCATCCCTTACACCATTTTGTTGATGCAGTGGACCTCTTACGTCAGTTTGTGGGACTTTGGCACAGAGAACACTTTTCTTACAAAATATGGCGCACGTGTTTGGTGCACCTAGATCTGCCTCAAGCAGCTTGTATGGATCTAAGGTCACTTTGAAAATCCGGCCCAGTAAGTAAGAGTTCTTCAACTGTTTATCCCTGGAAGGTTTTGAGGGACATTAAATCCTCATAGAAGACTTTAACTGTGTCCTAGACAACATATTGGATCATTCCTCAAGGGGAGTGGTCCAGTTTGCAGAAGTTTGAGGGCACTGGTGGCTGTTATGCAGGATCACAACCTCATGGATTCCTGGAGACACCTGAATCCCACCGGGAGAGAGTACATGCATTATTCACACTCCACTAAAGCCTATGCTCACCTAGATATGGCCTTAGTTTCTCAGGCTCTGCTTCCAGCTGTACACTCAGTTATTCATGCAGAATGATTGTGACATACTGTACTCCAGTATAGATAACTTTGTCAGGGATGCAATCTCCATTTATAAATAGAATGTGGAGGCTGGACAATACACTGCTGAGAGAGCCTGATCTCCAGCAGCACATAAAAACCCAAATAACTGACTTTTTATGTTGACTGGACGGATGCACAAGAAACATGTTATGGCAGCTTTCTCCACAAGCAGGTTGTGGAGGTGCGGCACTGTTGTGCCCAATGCCCCCATAGCCTGCAAAGGCTTGTCCCCCGTCCCCCAATGCTGTGGCATGCTACTGCTGACAGTAGTTCAGCCAGCATGTGACAACCTTCTAAAAAATCAGCCGCTGCAATCAGAGGTCACCTCATCATTGTAGCGTCAGCTATCCGCTGCAATGAGGGAGCGACCCGTCATTGTAGGGCGGGATGTAAGATCCCTGATATTGTTTGTGAACATGGCGGCGGCTTGCCACCATATTCACAAACAATATTAACCCCAATCACCATGTTTATTTGCCAACGGGGAGCCCACTCCCCATTGGCATAATGTAACCCCTTCCCGGTTTTATTATCTGTCGACGGGGTGCCTAATCCCTGTCAGCAGAAAGGAATTCCCCCTTTTGTTGTTTGCTGATAGGGGTGCCCAATCCCCGTCAGCAGAAAAGAATTCCTCACCCTTTTGTTGTTTCCGATGGGGTGCCTAATCCCTGTCGCTACAGCTTCCCTCTAAAAACAAAGATTCGCGGCACACTGGGAGCCCAACCCAGCATGCCACATGCCCTTTGTTGTTTAACGACAGGGGTGCCCAATCACCAGTCGGCTCCAGCTGACCCCCCCAAAGCAAGACTCTGGTGGCACGCTGGGAGCCCACCCCAGCCGGCCACATGCCCCTGTAAAGATAAAAATGGTCCCATGACTTTTTTGGTTTTTTTACCTGGAAAAAAAGGAAACAGACCCTCATAGTCTCCCTGCCCCCTTCCCACAACCCGCACCCACCCACTGCACACCCTGCCTCCCCACACACCCCCTCACCCCATACTTACCTACGGAGCTTGGCACAATGATCTAAGGTGGACCGGGGGCATGTCTGCACTCTTCAAAGCTGACCATGAACTGAGGAAATGCCAGTAAGCTGTATAATGTAATAAATAGGGTTTTTTCAACTTTAGTGCACATCTCTGGCATTTTTGGGAATTTTTTCACCAAATTTTCAACATGGGGATTTTGGGACCCCACCACATGAATTCTTGAACTATTCATGGTGTTAATCAGCCCCAAAAGGTGGTTTCAGGGTCACTGCGCAGAATCACCCTACGGGGCTGATTAACAAAACGAGTGTGTGTTGCGCAGTTGCTCGTAACTTCGCGAATTTGCAATATTTTCACACTAGATTTTCAACATTGGCATTTTGTCACACCTCCTTGTGAGCAATACAGCTGTCATTGTTCACATCCTGGCTGAAATGTGTTTTCACACTTCCAGCGCAGAACAGCACGGGGTGGGAAATCAGTGTTCAGGACAGATTAAGAAAATGACAGTGACACTGTTCATGAGTAGAGGTCCTAAAATGCCTATGTTAAAAATTTGGTAATGATATTCCGTAAAATGACTGTGTTATGAGCGTGCATTTCGCAGTTGGCATGTATGCTCATAGCTTCGCGAATTTATATTTTTTTTGTTTATTTTCTCTTTAAGCCCTCCTCTCACCGCAGTACTTCCTTTCTTCAGGAGACTCCTGTATTAGCCTTATACATCCCTGCTCCTCATGCCAGGCATCGGTGCAGTCCATCCCCCCCCATGGAGCCTTGGTTATACCCCCCAGGTGGGTACAGGATGGGGTCCCATCCTGATGTGTCTGTATTTCATTGGGGAGATGCTGTCATCAGGCGCCAGCTGGGGCACTGGGATCAGGGCCTTGGAGCTCCGTCTACAGGGAGCATTGCAGGATTTTTCCACTTTTTTCTATCCCCTCCCACAGGACATTGGCACACTATGGGGAGCCAAGGAGCAGCGCACGTCAAGACATGCGAGCACTCCAGTTCCCGGCCGATGTCCCCCCCCCCTTCTTTCTGCATTCCCACTGCACCTCCACCCGTGGTCACCCAGGTGGTGGTAGAGTGGTGGGACATGCATCCCACCCCACCCTGGGGGAAGAGGCAGCCTCTGGGTGCTCAATCTTCCTCCTCGGCTGACCCTCCAGCAGCCCGGAGTCCGTTTCCGACTGGGTCGCTGGCACCTGGCTGATAACCCTACCGCTGCACCGGCTGGCCGGCCTGCAAATTTATAATATTTTCACTTCAGATTTTCAACATTGCCATTTTCCCAGACCTACTTATGAACAGTATAGTTGTCATTTTTCCCATCCTGGCAGAAATGTGTTTTTGCAATTCCGGCACAGAATAGAGCAGTCGCTGTGGGAAATCACTGTTCGGGACTGAGTAAGAAAATGACAATGATGCTGTTCATGAGCAGAGGTCCTAAAATGCCTATGTTGAAAATTTGGTGATGATACCCATCAATTGACTGTGTTACAAGTGCGTGTTGTGCACTTTCCATGCACCCTTGTAATTTAGCAGATTTGTAATATTGTCACACCAGATTTTCAACAGTGGCATTTTTTCACACCTCCTTATAAGCAGTACAGCTGTCATTTTTTACATCCTGACCAAAATGTGTTTTCACAGTTCTGGCACAGAATAACATGGTCACTGTGGGAAATCAGTGTTCAGGACAGATTAAGAAAATGACAGTGGCACTGTTCATGAGCAGAGGTCTTAAAATCCCTATGTTGAAAATTTGGTGACGAAACTCCATAACATGACTGTGTTACAAGCGTGCATTGAACTGTTTCCACGCACCCTTGTAACTTCGCAAACTTGTAATATTGTCACGCCACATTTTCAACAGTGGCATTTTTTCACACCTCCTTATGAACATTACAGCTGTCATTTTTCACATCCTGGCTAAAATATGCTTTTTGCACTCCTGCCAGAGAACAGCATGGTCACTCTGGGAAATCAGTGGTTGAGATAGATTAAGATCAACCGAGTGAGAGGGGGGAGTGACCAAGCTCAACTGAGCTCTGTTGGGACTGCTGCGGATTTGTTTGTTGGCAGACAAAGGCCCCAACACAAGAGGCCAGTACAAAAGGGCAGCCTGCAGCACTGGGAGAAACAGAATGAGAGAGTGAGTGAGGGAAGGGGAGTGAGCGAACTCACCGAAGCGCTGTCAGGACTGCTGCAGATTTCTTTGTGGGCAGAAAAATGTGTCAATGCAGGCAGGGGCCCAGTACAAAAGGCCAGCCTGCAGTGGTGGGAGGAACAGTCCGAGTGAGCGAGTGAGACAGGGGGACTTAGTGAGCTCAGTGGAGCTCTATCAGGACTGCTGTGGATTTCTTTGTGGGCAGAAAAAGGCACCAATGCAGGCAGAAGCTATATACAAAAGGGCAGCTTGCAGCACCAGGACAAGCAGAATGAGCGCATGAGAGAGGGAGACTAAGCAACCTCAACGGAGCTCTGTTGGGACAGCTGCAGATTTCTTTGTGGACAGACAAAGGTGCCAATGCAGCCAGGATCCCCATACAAAAGTCTGCAGCGCCAAGAGAAACAGAATGAGCGAGTGACAGAGCAGTAGTGCGCGAGCTCAAAGGAGCTTTATTGTGACTGCTACAGATTTCTTTGTGGGCAGAAAATGTGGCAACACAGGCAGGAGCCCAGTACAAAAGGCCAGTTTGCAGCGCCAGCAGAAACGGAATGCATGAGTGACAGAGGGAGAGTGAGTGATCTCAATGGAGCTGTGTTGGGATTGCTTCAGATTTCTTTCTGGCCAGAAAAAGCCGCCAATGCAGGCAGGAGCCCAGTACAAAAGGGAAGCCTGCAGCGCCAGGAGACACAGAACGAGTGAGTGAGGGAGGGGGAGTCAGTGAGCTCAATGGAGCTTTGTTGAGATTGCTGCAGATTTGTTTGTGGGCAGAAAAAGGCAAGCAATGCACGCAGGAGCCCAGTACAAAAGGGCAACCTGCAGTGGCAGGAAAACCAGAATGAGTGAGTGAGTGAGCTCAATGGAGCTGTATTGTAACTGCTGCAAATTTCTTTGTGGGCATAAGAAGGCAGCAATGCAGGCAGGAGCCCCATAGAAAAGGGTAGCCTGCAGCGCCGGCAGAAATGGAATGAGCGAGTGAGAGAAGGGGAGTGAGCGAGCTCAACGGAGCTTTCTCGGGACTGCTACAGATTTCTTTGTGGTCAGAAAAAGGCACCAACAGAGGCAGAAGCCCAGTACAAAAGGGCAGCCTGCAGTGCCAGGAGAACCAGAATGAGTGAGAGACACAGGGGGAGTGAGTGACCTCAACGGAGTTCTGTCGGGACAGCTGTGGATTTCTTTGTGGGCAGAATACATCACCAACACAGGCAATAGCCCAGTACAAAAGGGCAGCCTGCAGCACCAGGAGAAACAGAATGAGCGAGTAAGAGAGGAGGAGTAAGCCACCTCAATGGAGCTTAGTCGGGACAGCTGCGGATTTCTTCCTTAGCAGAACAAGGTGCCAATGCAGGCAGAAGCCCAGTACAAAAGAGCAGCCTGCAGCACCGGGACAAACAGGCTGAGCCAGTGACAGAGTGCCACTGAGCAAGCTCAACAGACCAATGCAATCAACATTCGGCATTAACAAATGCTTGCTAATTAATATTCCCCCCCAGCACAACATCTGTGGGTATCGGCTGGGATGCCTTAAAACCAGTGTTGAGAGGGGCTATTATATCTTTTGCAAACTCATAAAAAGTGCCTTTATAACCAATATCTCACCAATCCAGAGAATCAGATACAACAGGCAGAGGGGTCCCACATGGCTTGCCCCTTCCCTAGTGCATACCATAACCCTCAGTGTCTTAAATGGGAATATAATACAGCACACAACACTACGATTGAAATGGCACTCCTTCTCACACAGTTGGGTAATTACTTTGAGGGGGCTCGGGAGGTAAATGGTTGGCTTGGCAGCTACAGATCAGGGAAGAAGCCAAAAATGTTCCCCAAATAAAAGATGCAATTAGAAATCTAAAACAGGAGGATGCTGAACTTGGTGAATGCTTTCAATCTTTCTGTGAGACTCTGTATATATCCAAAAGTTCCCCTACCCAGGCACAATATGATCTTTTTTTTCACTAAAGCTCATCTGCCAACTATAGGCAAACAAAATAAACAACAACTGAACCTACCAGTAATGTGGGATGACATTAAGGAGGCAGTAGGATGCAGTGGTTTAAGACCCTGAGCTGCAAACCTGGAGACCTGGGTTTGAATCCTGTCAGTTCCCACTTGCATACTGTGTGACCTTGAGCAAGTCACTTAACTTTCTTGTGCTCCCAGGTTACACCTGTAAACAAGCTTTCAGCTTAGTGTGCCTCTCCTGATAAAACAAAGGTTAAAATAATAATAATAAAAAAAAATCACACATCTGAAAGGGAAGGGAGGGGGAGAGGGAGAGGGAGAGAGGGGAGGCTCCAGGCCAAGATGGCCATCTAATAGATTTTTATAAAATATCCTGTCAGGGGTTGCAGGCCCATTCTAGGACATGATCGAGGAATGTTTGTCCCAGGGTGTTATGCCCCTCCCCATGCGGTCACCCACTACAACAGTACTCCCCAAGCAAGGTAAGGATCCCCAGTATTGTGCCTTCTACCATCCAATATCAATATAGCTGACTATAAAATGTTATTTTAGTCTTTGGTAACCAGATAAGACCCACTAGGCAAAAGTGCCTGTTTTTAGGGGTGACCTGGGAGCACAGTGGGGGGGGGGGTTAAGTGACTTGCTCAGAGTTCCACAGTACACAAGTGGAGGTTGTGGGAATCAATCCAGGTCTGCTGGATGTACCAAGCTCATTCATAGCTGATTACTCTAACCTCTAGGCTATACTGCCAGCCTCATGGCTCAAATACTGACCAACAGACTTGAGAAAGTGCTACCTTCCATAATTCACAAAGATTAATCTGGGTTTATAAAATAAGACAAGGGAAACTAAATGTTAAATGCTCCCTGAATGTCATATGGAAATGGTTGGGGAAACTACTAAGGGAAATCCAGGGGTGCTGGCTCTAGATGTGGATAAGCCCTTTGACTGCATGGAGTGGGAGTATATGTTTGAAACCTTACAAAGGCTGGGAGTGGGGGAGAATACAGTAAGGTGGTTTGATGCTTTGCATAATCAGCCTACAGCCTAAATACTTGTTATTGGCATTCTCACAAAACCTTTTCAATTGACACGGGGTACTAGGCACGGCTGCCTCCTGCATCCTCTCTTGTAGGTGATGTCTTTGGAAAAATTGGCAGCTGTTATAAGGCAAAATGACACTTGGGCTATGAAAATGAAACTCAGTAAAAAGTTAAATTGTAAAGAACGGGCACAGGGGAGCAGTAACAAAATGCACACCCCCCCCCAAAAAAAAATTGGCTATACTGTTCGTAAGACCTTGGAGCTCACCACTGTTCCAGTTGAGGTGACCAGCTCATTTGAATGTGTTGTAGTAGCAGGTGCAGGCTATAGAATAGCTCTCATCTATCATCCACCCAAGATGGGAAGCAATTCCTTAAGGAAGTGGCGGATTTCGTCGTCGATATGTCATTTGAGTCACCCAGGCTGATGGTCCTGGGCGACTTCAATGCCTGGATTGACGACAAACTCTCTCAATTTGGACAACACTTCCTCCAGTTGATAAATTCACTGGGCCTGACACAGATGATCACCACTGCTACTCATAAATGTGGCCATTCTCTTGACCTGGTTTTCCTCCTGGGGATCGAGGCCTCGGACATGGGGGTGGAACCAGTCAGTTGGTCTGATCACTACACAGTCAGGTTCAATTTTGACACCCCCCCTTGTAGGCCGACCCCTGTGGAGATGGTCAAGTTCTGACCTTTACAGAATATTACATCTGATGGCCTAGTAGTGGTCCTTGACCTATCAGAACTTTCTGTGGATTGCAAGGATCCGGAAGCCTTTGTCTTGGCATACAATACTGCCATCACCTCAGCTTTAGATCCCATTGCACCCGTGCATGTACGTCCTCTCTCCCTCTGCCCTCGGGCTCCATGGTTTGATGGAGCCTTGAGGGAGTTGTGGTGACTAGGTCACAGGTTAGAACATTGTTGGTGGAAATCTGGCCTGTATGCTGACCACCTGAGACTACTAGAACATTATCAGTTCTACCAGTCAGAAATTTCCCATAAGAAGCCAGAGTTCCTGTCTAGGGAAATTTCTGCCGCTCAGAATCGACCAGCTCAGCTCTTCAGAACTGTGGACAGGTTGTACAACCCAACCTGTATGCAGCTCTGAAGAGCTTTTTCACAATTGCAGTGTGATGAGCTTGCTCGGTTCTTTGCTGATAAGGTGGCTGACATCAGGTCAGAGATCCTGGCAACACATTCTATGCGAGTTACGGAGGATCAGGACTTGGTCACAGTCCCTCCGTTCTCCTGGAGTACCTTCGACCATCCGGAAGTCGCAGATGTTATGTGGATTGTCCAGGGGATGCACCCTACATCCTGTAGTTTAGACCCGGGCCCGACATCCCTGATTATGGGTTGTGGTAATCTTATTGGCCCAGTTCTGGCACAGATAATCTGGTGCTCCCTTGATTCTGGTGTTTTTCCCTGCTCCTTGAAAGAGGCAGTGGTGACACCGTTGTTGAAGAAAGCTTCTTTAGATCCAGATTCTCTTGCTAACTATAGGCCTATCTTGAACCTTCCATTTTTGGGGAAGGTGATCGAGAAAGTAGTGGCTGCACAACTGGAGAACCATCTGACCACACACAGCATCTATGAACCTCTCCAATCTGGTTTCCGGAAGAGGCATAGTACTGAGACTGCGCTGGTTCGGGTGCTCAGTGATCTCCTGATGGTGAGAGACCAGAGAAAATGGTCCATTTTGGTGCTTTTAGATCTATCATCAGCTTTTGACACCGTTGACCATGGGGTGCTGCTTGAGCACCTGAGATCTATCTGTGGACTCTCAGGGTTGGTGTACAGATGGTTTACATCGTATCTCACGGGAAGAACTCAGAGGGTTGTATCGTTTTTTTCTTCCTCTGATCCGATCCTGCTATCATGTGGGGTTCCTCAGGGCTCAGTATTGTCCCCCATGTTGTTTGCAGTGCATATACTTCCCCTTGGAGACATTGTAAGATGGTACGTGCTGAGGCTTCACTGCTATGCAGATGATACCCATCTCTAGCTGTCTTTGGCCCCCGACCAGGAAGGAGCAGTCTCGGTATTTAATAACTGCCTCGATGAAATCCAAGATTGGATGAAGTCCAGTTGGTTGAAGTTGAACCCTAGGAAGATGGAGGTGATGGTTCTGGATCCAGGCTGCCAGATAGGTGGGCTGGGGGTAGGCTGCTCCCTAGGATTGTTTCTGGGAGATGCTGAGCTCCAGGCCTCTGAACAGGTGCGTGACCTAGGGGTGTTGTTAGACGCTGGACTGACACTTTGTGCACAGGTGTCGGCCGTTGTAAAGTCATCTTTCTACCATCTAAGAAATATCTCCAGGATCAAGCACCTTGTTTGGTCCGTAGATCTGCCTATATTGAGCCATGCCTTCATGACCTCACGCTTAGATTACTGTAACTCGCTTTACTTTGGGCTACCAGGGGTTGATATCCATCGCTTGCAGCTGGTGCAGAACTCTGCAGCCCGGTTGTTGATGGGGATTCCGAGATCTTCCCATATCACACTGGTGCTGCAGGAACTGCACTGACTGCCGGTCCAGTGGTGGATCTCCTTCAAAGTTGGGTTACTGACATACAAAGCCGTACACGGACTGGGCCCTGACTACCTGAAACAGCTCCTGATTCCTTAGCACCCTGAGCGACCACTTCGCTCGGCTGACGAGGGGTTGCTAGAGATTCCGAGGGTGATTTTAAAATCTGTGGGAGCCTGGGCATTTATGTTCATGGCCCCGACCCTCTGGAATTCTCTACCCTGTCAGATTAGGGAGTGCACAACCATGCTGGGTTTTCAAACAGGCTTTAAAAACATTCCTGTGGAATAAGGCATACAGTGAAGATGTTGGCTGACATGTTTGTATTTATTGAATGTGATAATGTTTTTATATGTTTTAATTGTTCTAATTGTATGCACCTTGGTTTTGAAAGGCACATTATAAATAAAGAATTATTGTTATTATTATTCTACGACAGGGAAGGTGTGTGTGATTTAGGTATCAGTGCAGCAAGGTACAGCTTAAGTTGTGTGTATTTTGCAGCATTCAGATAAAATGAACAGCGATGAAGAGATGCAGTGCCCTCAACATGCGTGCACTTAGGTCAGCCAGTAGGTACGGGAGCTTAAAAAGCTAGAAGAGGCCTGCAGATGTTCTGGAGCAGCAGACAATGTAGCACTACCTGGGTGGCCTGTGAATGTGTACGTAGGGTGCTACCATCATGGGAGGGATGTTTTCCAAATACTGTACCTCACTGTTCGGCATATCAAGAGACTTACGGACTGAGCCAAGCATCGAGGCCTCCTCGAATTCAAGCTAGCTGTGCCTGATTGTTGTGCCTTGTTTCAGAGAACTCTGGAACTGGAAACTAGCTGATTGCCAGAGACGTTTTTGTCTGGGAAGTACATACTCCAAAGACATTTCTCATTAGATGGACTAATAGGGGTTCCTTCTCCATGTTTTTAATGTTTTATACTGTTTTGCATTAAAAAAAACACACAAAAGAAAATAAAATTAAAAACTTTTTATAAAAAAAAATGTACAAAAATTTTAGAGCCAAGTAGTATGTAGTTGTGTACATTTGCATGCCCTTTTGCAGGTGCAGCTGAAGAAGAGGGACCTGAAGACTGTACCAAAGCATCCACGGGTGCGTCAGGGACTGTTTTTAGAATTGTTCTACCAATGATTTTAAATGTTTCAACATGTATTGATATGAATTGTTTTTACAGGTGTAAAGTTAGTAGTTGTTAGATTAGGAGATGCATAGCAATCCATTGTGCATATCCTTGATAGGTGCTAATTTCAATTACTCTCCAAGTTTGGGAAAGGGCATGGTTGGGTGCCCCTGTACCTGTCCTGCACTTGCAGCCCCAGTGGACAAATGTCTGCCAGTCCATCATGTCAGAATAAAACCTATTACTTGACTCTAGTTCTGTTTGTGGACATTCTTCTGTGAGTGGACTGTGTGATTTATTGGTGCCCAACCCCACCAGTGCTATGGCCCTCCCCGTTTTCTGGTACAAATATACATTTTCTTGTGTACCCTTCCTCCCAAGACTGGGCCAGATAAACATCTTAGCCAGGGGAGTGTGTGGACTGTCTGGTGCCAAATGCCAAATGTGTTGCAACAGAGAAGGGTCACATTTGGATGAGTGATTTTATTTTTAAATTAACTGAAAATAACATTTTGACAAATGTCTGCAGCATTTTTTGGAAGTGGAATCATAATGTCACCTAAATTCTATCATATGAAGTTATAATGTCACACAGCTCTATATTTAAATCACCATTATATTGGGTTTTATTTGGTAGACACCATTAGTTTCACAGCTAATTTGTTTCTAGAGTGAATTTACCCAAGTCTTCAGAAACCTTAGCTATAGTTTATGGAAACTGCAAATTGCTAATTAGAGGTTTACTAACAAGGGCAACATTTACAATCAATATTCCAAAATTCTGTGGAATTAGGTGGTGGAAAGCGGAATTTGAAAGTTTGTACAGCTCTGGTTACTTCTTCATAATGATATGCTCCCAGCATTTTCAAGTGCAGTTATCATCCAAATAAGAACCACCTGACTGATTAAAATGACAGCTTCATTAACTGACCAACCTTTCCTTCCCAGTTAAAAAGCAGCTTCCTACTGCTGCCCCCCCCCAAAAAAAAAACATACAATACACCTTACCTGGCCCCAAGTGGAGTGCAATAGAAATTTTAATTTATTTCCGCCAGTATTAAAAAAGACAAGAGATCGTACTTTGCTCCATAGAGCCAAAAGTCAAAGTGCTAACACTCCTTACTATGAGACACACCCCCACATTGGCACATTTTGTGATGTCAGTAAATGGAGAGCATGGGGCTGTACTCCATAGAGTAAAATGGGAATATTTTAAAGTGATTTTTATTATAATTTAGAGTTCCGATTATAACAAATCAAGGCCACAGCTTGACTTACAGTGTCCTTGCTGGTCAAGCAGTGGCCTTGATGTGTTATAATCGGAACTAAAATTATAATAAAGACAACTTAAAAATGTCCCCATCCTACTCTATGGAGGGTTCCCCCGTGCTCTCCTTTTACTGACATCACAAAACATGTTAGCACAGGGGCGTGTCTCACAGTAAGAAAGTATTAGCATTTTGGCTTTCAGCTCCATAGAGCAAAATACGATCTCTTGACTTTTTTAAAACTGGAAGAAATAAATAAGGGATATGCAGCGGTTCAGTGTGTGATAATGCATTTATCTTGTACAGTTTCCAGTGACCTCAAGTAACCTCACGAGTGCCGAAGGCCACGAGTAAGATATGAGGCCACTGGAAACTGTACAAACATAATGCATCATCACACTGAACACTACATATTCCATTATGCAACATGTTTAGATGTTGTATGAACATTTTGATTTTGGTAGGTGTAAATAATTTGTCAAAAGGAAAAGAAAATTAAATTTTATGCTGTTTTTGCTAATTATAAAAAACAAATGGTATCTATAAATGAAACACCACTCATTTTGTAGATATTTTTGAGCTGAACATTTTCGTGCTCACAGTACCATGCTATCATTTTTGTTTTAAAGTTATTTATATTTGTTTGTCAAAAAGTGAACAAAAATTACATTTTCTTCTGTTTTCTTGCTAACCATATATAATATACAGGTTTATATAAATGAAACATTATTCATTTTGTAGATAATTTTGTGCTGAACAATTTTCGTTACTCACAGTACCATGTTATCTTTTTTGGTTTTTAAGTTATTGACATTTAAATATGGTTAGTACTGTTCTGAGGCCGAACATTCTAAATGAATTCTGAAGAGAACTGTGTAGATAAATGAGCTACTGATGTAGTTACTGTGTGGATAAATGGGTGATGATGTAGTTACTATGTGGATAAATAAATTTATTACCATAGTAGCAAAGATAAATGGTTTTATTCTACAGTTTTCAACCTGACACCTGTTGCATAAATGAAAATATTTATTGCAGTTCACTTGGGGCAAGGTTAGGTTTATTATTTGTTTGGGGGGGCAGCAGTACAGAACTACGATGCTGCTCTTTAATGTAAGCTGGAGATATATGTGCTACTGTTGACCCTTTTACTTTTAATTTTATCCTTGGCAAGATAATCTGCAGGGAAACACTGTGTGCTACTCGCTAGTGTGAATCAGTAAAACTGCTTTTAAATTTGAATTACTACATAGCAGTCAGAGGACTAGCCTGCTGCAGTGCTGAATTAATTACTTGGGACAGGCTACGCAGCTTCTCTCTCTCTCCCTCTTTGTTTCAGCAGTCCCTCCCAAAAAACATACCTGCTTTTAACTCTCCTGTTCTTCTCCTTCCCCTCCACAGTAAAGAAAATCCCCCAAGGGTGTGTGAGTGCAGAAGGATGCCTTCCCCCACAAACAGCCCAGGTACAGCAACATGCTCTGATCTGAATTGGGACCATGGTGTTTTAGCATCTGGCTGAAGAGGTCCCCGTCGTTGCTTCGCTCCAGCTCCCCATCACCCCCCACCCACCTTGGTCATCTGTGTATTATATAGTTAAAGACATGTGAATCCCAGAACCCAATCAGGCAACTTTCCCATCTGCAGGCTATCAGCACCTGCCACTAGTGGCTGCTATTGCTGACAAATCTTCCTTACACACTGTCAGGATCACCGTGTATCGCCAACTAAAGAAGGGGTCCCTAGCACATCTCCAAAAACATCTCCTCAACCTCGACTGGTCTCCACTAGATCACCTGTAATCAGTAGATGCTGCCTGTCCTTCTTCATCAGCTCCTTCCAAGCCACCTGTGATATCTTTGCCAGCTTTGTTAAGCAGACTGAAAAAACTAAATCCTCCCCTGGGTAAATCAGTCCTTGCTTGACCAAATGAAGGCCCGTGATAACCTATGGCACCATGCCCTTGTCTGGTCACCCGTCTGATAGCCAACTGTATCTTGCTGCCCGTAACTCATGCACCTGGGCTATCCACCAGGATAAAGCAGCTTTCTATCAGTTCAGCCTTACTGCCACCTGGGGAAATGGGAAGAGGTTCTGGGAAAATATGAAGGAGCTTAGTAGCAAATCTCCTTCCCCCCTCCAAGCTTGTCATCGATGGTGTTTCCACCCAAGACCCTAGGAAAATAGCTAATGCCTTCAATACATCTTTCTCTGAACTCAGCTCTATCCTCCCTCCTGACTTCTTTTCTGTATCTACTGGACAGTTCCTGCCACCCCCCAGCACTCCTCCTTTTTTACTTCAAAATGATCTCCACTAGTGTCGCTCGCACATATCTCGCCAAGTTCCTTGGAAAGACAAGGCAGAGTAGCAACTCTCATGATGCAAAACTGCTCTCCTTAATCCTGGATGTAGTCCTAGCACCCCTAACAAAAATACTCAACATGTCCCTGCGCCTAGGGCAGTTCCTTACACAATGGAAAAGGGCAATTATCACTCCAGCTCATAAAAATGGTGACCATTCCTCTAGTAGTAATTATAGGCCCATTTCCATACTTCCTCCCCTCTCTAAAGCACTGGAAGAAACAGCTGCAGATCAACTTACTAACTATCTAGACTTGCACCACCTACTGTGCCAGCAGCAGCATGGTTTCAGGAAAGGGCACAACACAACTACTGCCATGCTTGAGTTTACCTCCTTTATCCAAGATGCCCTTGACCAGGGAGCCCTGGCTGGATCTGTCTATATTGAGCATCCAAGGCTTTTGATACTGTCAATCACAATATGCTGGTTAACTCCCTCCTCTCTGTTGGTGTATCCCAAGAGAGAGATGACTGGCTCTCCAACTATCTCCATGGCCATACCCAACAAGAAAAATAAATAGCACCCTTTCTACTAGCCTCCCAGTCCAGTCAGGTGTCCCACAAGGGTCCATCCTTGGCCCGCTCATTTTCTCCCTATAACTAAACTCCCTCCCTCTGGGCTCCTCTGGGCACCTACTCCTTTATGTTGTCGAGGCTGTGATCTTTGGCCGGCACCCAGACCTTACACAGCTTCAACAATCCTTGCAGGTCTCCTTTACAGAAATAGAATCAGGGTTCTCCTCCCACAAACTTGTCCTCAACTACAAAAAACAAAGGTCATGCTATTCGCCCACCCTGAACATAAACACAACGCGACCACACTATCCATACTGAATTCCCAGGGTATCACGCTAGGATCAGTTGCCAGTTTTAAATATCTAGGGGTCACCCTAGACTCTGTCATTACCTTCCGTGATCATATAGCATCAACTTGCTCTGCAATAAACATTAGAATTGGTCTCCTGTATAAATATAGGCCCTGTCTCCCTCCTGATGCCCTCCGTATAGCCATCTCTAGCTCCATCCTTTCCCTGGCAGACTATGGCATAGTCATATATGGCACCACCTCTGACACTGCCCTGACCAGCATTAAGCATGCCCCTAACAAAGCCTGCTGACTGGCCAGAGGCTGCAATCACCTCACACATACCTGTGACCTCTACCAACGGTCATCATGGCTAAACTTTCAGGTTCACCTACTCTATTAGACCTGCTTATTGGCCAAAAACATTCAACTAGGGCAAGCTCTCCCTGGCTGTCTCTCGCTCCTCCAGACATGCTTGCCAACGAGGACCACAAGACACTCTGTGACCACTGTCTTTTGCATCCCTTTTGCAGGGACCACTGCCAGCCAAAGGTCCTTTTGCTACAGGGTACCACTCTGGATGAACTCCCTCCCTAATACTGCCCTATCTATTCCCAAGCTGGGCCTTTTAAATCTGAGCTACGTACCCACATTACGTCCAGCTCTAACTGTGATTGCAGATAAACTCCTCTAGCAATGGTTAAGTTCCATTGCTAAATTAACTCTGATTCTAATTTATGATTCACAGTTACATACCTTCGGTGTTTGCTCTGTATAAGTATTATCCATTTTGTCTCTGTACTTACTCACTGTGCTTATCATACTCTGTATTTGTCCACATTCAATGTATGATGTGGAGCCTTTGTAAATGAGTCCCTGACTCAAAGGGTTGTAATTCTGAGACTTTATATAAATAAATCAAATATAAAATAAAGTCAGAAATAGCTGTACATTACTGAAGTATCATCAAATGCACTTGCAATGAACGAGAGGGACATTCAGAGTACTTTTTTGTCCTTCCCAAGACAGTTCTATATAAAGCACTACAGTTTCAATCTGTAGGTCACAGGCAAGCAGTCTTTTGTAATTAGCTAATCAGTAAACACTGTTTTGTATACATAGCCATACCATCAGAGCTAACAGCATGATTAACATATTTTCCCAATGGCATGGACTTATGGGAATGCAGTGGAGCAAATCAGGCTAACAAGGAGGTGCCACTGATAAAACATGTTCTTACAAGACAAAGATGGCATTCCTGTCCTGGGTCACAAAATGTTGGCACCCTCCACCCCCACCCCTACCTTGTGTTTATGTGTTTATTTATTTGCTTTTGATATGTCCATTCCATTAAAGTACACAAAGATGAGTCAGTTTGAATGTTTGTGGATATAAATAAGTATGTTAGATGCTCTAGGGTCTTCTATATTTCTGAGAGAGGCTTTAACTAAAGCAATCAGTTAGAAGCATACACATTGTCCTTAAAGCTGTATTATCTGAGCAAATTTAAAAGTCCTGCTTTAATTACTGTATGCTCAAAAATGACTAATTTTTTTCTCAAATGCCCCTTTAAGTCCCTTTTGATTTTGTTGCTATCTGAATTGACTGATATAACACTGTATGGCACCTAATGTTCTGGAGTTAGTAATAGGACAGCTGGACAACTAAAAAATATCTATGTATTAAATTGATGTCAGCAACAAATTACTTCTCCCCAAACAAGGTGTGCTCTACATTGCCCAAACCAGTGTCCCCTCTCAGCTCACCATGAGATTTTCATGAAGAAGATCCTTTAGGTGCTTGACCACATATATGTTCTATACAGTGCTTCCTCAACAATTACCCAAGTCAGACACAAAATCCTCTTCCACTCCTTCTATTGCTTTGTCCTTGACACCCCAATCACAGTTATCTCTACTACCATCTCACTCCTTTCATTGCATCTCCCAGTCCTTCATCTCCAAAGTCTGGTTTGGATTCTCCCTCCAATACCTCAGCTCCCTTTTGTTCGGCCCCCTTCACGCCTCCTACCGGCTGTCCTGTGCTATGAGACAGTCTGCCTTTTCCTATGGACTCCCCAGTTTTGACCTGGCCACCTCCCCTGTATCCATTCTTCCTCCATGGTCTTGAATGGTTGTCTCTGTTACCATGTTTCTTGTGACTGTTTTCATACCAGGCTCCTGAACACTGCTGTCCCCTTCCCAGCACCCCCTTTTTTTGGGCTAGGTATTGCTCCCTGTTTTCATTTTTTTAACCCTTTTTTCAGTTTTTACTTCATGCTCCTGGACTGCCTGCTCTTTGATGTAATCTGATGATTGATGTATTGCACATTTCTTCTTTTTTTATATATACACATTATAATTGTATCACATATTCATTTTGCGCAATCTGCCTTACCATCATGTGTATTACGTGTTGCCACCATTATTCAACTTGATGCACATCCATTTTGCATGTGCACCTGAACCTCCTTGTGTATTTTTATTCTGTTGTACAGTATTATAAGTTCTGCCGCTTTTAACTTTTGCACACCTACCTTGTTCGTTGTTGTATATGATCGCTCTGGATTAATATTTTTGCACTTTGTTTCACTATCCTTCCCCCTTCCCCCAGGAGTCATCTGCAAATTAGCTATTTGCAGCTCAGTATCCTGTTCTTTTATTTTCTTTTTTTTCTCCTTCCTAGTTCACCCCCCATCTGCTGAATGTCCCAGCCCCATCACCCCAATGTCTACTGGGACGTACCTCTGCTGTCTTCCCCTAGGGCTTGCCCCCACTGGTAGGGGCGGCGGGGTGGCCCAACCCCTACTGTGTAACACATCATGTTCCTTCTGCACATCCCAGCTGGCTCAGTATCCTGTTTCAATGAAAAATTTTAATTAATGAATAATTAAATGTTATGGTGAGATGAGCTAATATTCTATTATATAATTTAATGTGACATTCTAATCACTGCAAGTATGAAATCCTGTGAATGTATTTTCTTCACAGAATGCAGTAGAACATTACTGGTATATTTTATTGAGAATAAAACAAAAAAAGATCCAAACATTTAATATACTGTCTCATGTCTAAAAGATAAAACATTGTTTCCTTTCTTTGTTGTTCATTGCTGATGCATTTGAGACTTAGGAAGGATCTGATAAATAAATTAGTAATTCTGTGAAATCTCAGTTTCTCCTAAGGGTAAACATTCATATGGAGTACATGTGAACTGATGAAGCGGTATGCTCGCACACTACAAGACATGCATGTTTGCCTGCAGTTGCTACTAATGTCATGTCTAGTTACTTACCATGTTTGCAAAAATGTGCATAAATGACAAGCATATACATTTTCTGATTTCTATTTAAATTGCTGGTGTAAGCATTTACAACTGCTGCAGTTTTCCATCTTACCCAAGACGTAGCTGAAAATGAACTCTGCCTTAGTCTACCTTCCTGGGTAAATAATAAAATATAAATTAAAAAAAAAGAATAAATAAAAGATGCTCGGCCTTGGTCATTTAAGTTACTGTATGAGTAGAGAGGCTCAGAAAATCCATGGGACTTTCTGGATACCCCAGGATTTTAGAATTTTTGAACAGAGTAGGTTATATGGAAAATGTTTGTTTGTTTCTGCTTAATGGGAAAGGAGGGTGAGGAAAATATGTTGTTTTCAGCGTCATCCAGTAGGGTGGGTAGGTTGATTCTTAACCAGGTGAAGCTGTTGGGGGGGTCACAAATGAGGAAAATTTGGCCTGCACACCAGGAAAATTGCCCTAGTATTGGGATGTCCACATTGTGTTTCACATGGATAAATTGTCTGGAGGAGACACAGTGCATGATTTTTGTTAAATGTATCCATTCTATCTGATGGTACCTCCAGGATTCAATGCAGTGACACAGATTCCTGCATGACAAATGCAATTGCCCCTAAAGGACAACCTAAATTGTCAGGGGGATTCCTTAGGAGAAAAGGCACAGGGGGACAGGACTGGCTGGGGGTTAGGGCATGTTAGGTAGGCTCATGTTGAGGTGGGGAGGTGGTAGGAAGAAAGGCCCAGGCAAGGGGAGGGGTTCATGATGTCATCCGTCGATGACAAATATGACAGGTCAGGTAAGCAGGTAATGATTAGATGGGGGTGGAAGGGGGGTTGCCTAGGGGGTATTTAGGGTCCAGCAGAGGAGGGGGGGGTCTCCCTCTTTTGCTGGGATCTGAATTTAGACCAGAGTGCAGCACTTCGACTGGCAATTCAACTACTTAAGGTAAGGCATTTTTCAGGTGGGGTAGGCCTGGCCGAATGACTGGGAGTCAGAGCATGGGGCCTAGCATGGCTCGCAGGGGCTAGAAGGTGGTAGAGGGTCAGGAGAAATAAATAATTGCTAGTGGAGGCATGTTATTGCTACCAAGCAGGGGAGATGCACTTATAACAGAAACCCAAGAAAAGGTCAGTATTTTAAGTACCGTACATTGCAGGTAATTGTTTGGGTAGCAGGAAATGAAGAGGAACCAGCAAGCTGGTAATGGGAACCACATCATGGCCTAACAAATTATGTTTTCAGTGGTGGGACTGCCAAACTGGGGGAGTGTAGTTTCAGAGAGAGAGATTATATATTTGACTCTGTACAGCTTATCTCAAGGCCTAACACATTCTCTGAGCAGTAGCCCTTTTGATGCAGTTTGGGTTTAACCCTTAATCCCAGTTGTCAGATTCTGGAAGACTGTAAGTATCTTGTATTATTATTCAGGAGAACTTGTTTTCATGCTTCTGGGAGTCAGTCTGAATATGGCAGTGATAGCAGAAATTAAACCAGCCAGTGAGGATGCTGTGGAGATCAAACTTAAAGAGCTGCTGATATATCATGTAGTACACCCCAGTAATTGATTGACATCTGGACATTTATGTTAATTAAATCAAAGTTTTGCTGATCTTTATCCTACTCCTGTGATGCTCACTGTGGTGCTTCGGGCTGTGGATGTTTGGGTAAGGGCTCCAGGGGTGACAGGGCCCATTTTGTTGGTGCCCAGAGAGTCACAGGAGGGAGTCAGGCAGCTGGTTCCTTACGGGCTTCTGCTGTTGTTTTGGTGCTCCAGAGTGGCAGGGCCCACTTGTTTATGGCTGGGGGATTGCTTCCTGAGGGAGTTTTGTGCAGTCTGGCAGACAGTATGGGCAGCAGCACACTCCTGATGGAATAGATCGGGCAAACTGGTTGCTCCCTGCAATGGACCATGTAGGTTATGGTGCAATAAGCTCATAGCAACATAGAGACTGGTGGGTCCTTGGTTGGACCGGTTTGCCCGAGGTCCAGGCACTGAAATTAAGCATGGCCATGGGAAAAAAACTTGGAAGTGGCCAGGGGCAGGGTGCTGTCAGGCTACAAAGGGGGCCAGGAGCACGGCAGCAAAGGTTGGCCAGAATGAGGCCCACGCCACGGGGGCTTGGGAGTTGGGTATCCATGCAGGATGTAGTAATGGAGCACGCCAAGCAGCCAGGTTTGGAGGCCATCTTTGTAGTTCTGGCTGGGCAACTGAAAATACTGTGGGGGGGACAGAGGCATGAAATGAGCAGTATGCTTAAAATAAAGAAAGAAACTAGCAGGTGTTTCAGGGTGCAAAAGAAAATTTATATTTAACAAACTAGTGGAAGCTGGGTATTCATTTGGTAGTTTGGATGTTATTGTGTAGCAGTTTCGGCAAGGGGTCGGACAACTATGGGGGGTCCAACAGGGGGGACTTAAGGCAAAGTGGGGAACAAAATGTATATTATAGCAAAATAAAATAGGCGGGGAGCAATAGCACAAAAAGGATGGCTATCAGCAGGACAATGTTTAACATACATATACATACTTATTTAAAAAAAATTATATCTATATATATTTAAAAAAATACACAAATATACGGTACATAGGATGTAATTATATATTCATGTGAAGCATCTTGTTCAGTATGGGTCCTAGATGAGACACTATAAAAGCCAGAGTCAGCGGGGGAAAAAGGGATGGTGTAAAGGAGGATGAGGATTGGGAGCACCTTAGAAGACAAGGAGAGCTGGGAGGAATCGGACGGTGGTTAATCATGTTTTGTTATATATTCCCCAAGTATTTACTTAACAAAATGGCAGGCAAAGGGGAAGTCACAAGCACCCAGACACTGGAGCAGGTGGCAGAAATGATGCTGAAGGTCGATGAGATGCTGCAGATGGCTCGGAGGAGGGAAGCTGATAAATAGGCTGCAAGGGGGAAAACCAAGAAGGCACCGGGAAAAAGTCTGATGGAGAAGGCGAATAAGTTGAGGGAGGCAGCAAAGCAGAAGTAAGTGGCGGAAGCTTCAGGAAAATGGAAGACATCAACAAGGGGTTCCGGAAAGAGCCCAATAGAGAAAAGGATGCCACTGAAGATGCCAGAACAGGAACAAGCTGAGGAACCTGATGCCAAGGAAGGCACGAGTGGTAAGCACAAGGAAGATCAGAACTCAGAGATGGGTCTGACTGAGTATCTAGCAGATATGCTGAGAGATATGGGGGAGAAAGGTATAGAGAAAATGGAAAGGGCTTTAGAGGAACTGAAAGCAGCCAGGGGAAAAAGGGAACACAAAAATAAGAGTGGGCAATGACTGGTTACCGGGGATGGCAATGGGGGATCATGTACCTTTAACTATTAAAGAAAAGATATGGAAAGGTGCACATGTGGATATATTTGCTTTAACAGACAAAGAGTCTGCAAAGAGGTATGCACAAAATGAAACAGTGGGAAAATCTGATATGACGGTGGCATTGGAGATCACAGGGAATAAGGCAGAGGAAGTAAGCTACAAAGGGAAAAATATAGTGGCATGGCAGGCAGGATTTTCTATATTCAGTGTCATTCTTCTAGAAAAGAAGCTGGAGTTAGCCATCCCACTGCTGACGTACGCTGCCATGGTAAAGGACACCTATAAATCAAAGGTGGGCCTGGGGTGGCTGAAATACGAAGAAGCTTTCAGGCAGAGGATGGCGGCCTGGGGAGATCTGAGGTCGGACTCCAATCATTCTGTGTAATGGATGAGGAGTCTGTCAGGGCACAGTGGGGGTGGGGGGGTAGGAGAGGAATAGTCAATGGGGAAGGGGTAGCAAGTGAAAACATTCTGGGGGTTCAACAAGGTGTTGTGTGCATGGACAAATTATAAGTTCAGACACATTTGCTTGATGTGCACTGGGCAACATCCAGTGATGTGCTGCAGAGCTGCGGGGGGAAGAACAAATGGGCAAGGGGGTACTGGGCAGTTTTTTTGGGGAGGAATGGGGGTTACCAAAAATGGTTGGGTGGAGGATTCCAAGGGAAAGGGGTGGTATGGGTCAGGTGGCAGGAGGAGCCAATGAGGGATGGTCTGGCAATGGGAATGGGGGTTTTGGGTAACCAGAACCCCAATCAGGGTGGAGGTGATGAAAGAATGGATCAAAGGATACCCAGATGTGAGGGTAGGGAAGATGCTAGTGGAGGGGTTCAAAAGGGGCTTTAGTTTGGAATATCAGGGGATGAGAAGGAACATGAGACCCAAGAACTTGGCCTCCTTAAAAGGGGAAGAGGATATAGCAAAAAAGAAAATAAGGAAGGAAGCGGAGGCCGGGGGGGATAGAGGGTTCATTTCAGACACCACCTTTACCCAATCTGTGGATTTCACCATTGGGACTGGTGCCTAAGAAGCAATAGGGGGGGAGTTTAGGCTTATCCATCACCTGTCATATCCTGAGGGGGCATTGGTGAATGATCACATTCCTGGAGAATGTAGCGCAGTTTCTTATGCAACATTGGAGCAGGCGGTGGAATTGATTAGAGCAAAGGAAGTGGCATGGCTCACAAAGACCGACATTGAGTCAGATTTTTGGCTACTACCAGTTAGGTAGGGTTCTTCTATTTTGACAAGGCAATGCCCATGGGCTTTCCACAGCTTGTGTGAAGTTCGAGGCATTTAGCACTTGGATGCAATGGGCATTTGGGAAAAGATATGGCACAATGCAGTGGTACACTACTTGGATGATTTCCTGATAGTGGGGAGAACAGAAAGGAGACAAGGTGAATGCTCTGGGATTTCGAGGACGTGCAGGAAGTAGGGGTACCATTTGCAGAAGGGAAGATGGAAGGTCCAGCTAGGAAACTGGAATTCCTGGGGATTGAGGTAGATGTAGAGGAGCAGGTTTTCAGGTTACCCCAGCAGAAAGTGGCCAGACTCAAGAAATTACTACGGGAGGTCATGAGGAGGAGGAGGAGGAGAGTCCCCCTTGAGTCAGGCACAACAGCTGTTGGGGCTTTTGAATTTCATGTGCAGGGCAGTGGCGCTTGGAAGGGTGTTCACCAGGAGATTAGCCAGGGCAACTTGAGGGGCTAAATTGCCCCACCATTAGGTGGACATTTCACAAAAGATAAGGCAGGATCTGGAGGTGTGGCAACAATTCTTAGTAGACTACAATGGGGTTATGGGGGTCACATTCTGGCAGAAAGAGTGGCTAGGGAATAACATTGCATTCAGGTCTATTGGAATGGGGGCATATTTTAGGGGGAGGTGGATTGCAGAAGCATGACCAGAGTCAGGGACAGAGAGGGGGCTACTGAAGGACATAACATTGCTGGAGATTTTTCCCATATGGGTGGCGGTGCTGACATGGGGAGAGTACCTTAGGAGCTGGAAGCCAGTGTTCTGGTGTGACAACAGAGCAGTAGTGTAAGTCATCAATCTGCAAGGAGAACACTCTGTGTCGGCGAACAGGGTTTTGAGACAACTGGTGTTGTGGGGGCTAAGTCTAAACATGTCATTTAAAGCTAAGCATAATGAGGGGTAAAATGACATAGCCACAGCCTTTCCCATTTACAGCTGGAGCGGTTCAGGTCAGTGGCATCACAAGCAGCTGCACAAAGAACACAGGTATCAGAGCGAGTGTGAGAAATTAGCTGGAAGGAGCCAGTCTGTGATATAGGAGCTCCTGGTCTGCCAACACAGTGAGGGCATACTAAGATAGTTGGAAGGTGGTGGGCTAATTGCTGTAAGAGATATGTGAGAAAACTGGTATAACATGTATTTCTGTCTTGCACAGGGCAGGGAAGGAGCAGACAGGCCTGGATCCTGGGGCATTTCTTACATTTATTGGGCAATGAGGTGGGCTGCCATCTATCGGGGAGAACAACAGCTAGGGCAGGACCCTGACAGTGTTGGTTTATTGGAAAGGGGTCCGGGGCATGAGGTGGGCACAGATCATGCCGGCCTTGGAGGAGCTGAAGCAAAAGTGGCCACAGCCATACCTGCTGATAATACATTTGGGGGTAATGATTTAGGAGATCAACCATGGGGATTCTTGTTCAAGGGAATGCTAAGGGACCTTGGGGTAATTCATCAGTTTTGGCAGCAGGCAAGGATAGCATGCTCAGAAATGACACCTAGGATGGTTTGGTGGCAGGCCAAGGACATAAAAGGGGTGCAGCGGGCCAGGAAGAGTATTAACAGGCAGGTGGCAACATGGTAAAGGGGGTTAGGGGAAACATACATAGCCCATAAAGACATTTCATTTACTAACCAGGGATGTACAGACCAGATAGGGTGCACCTTTTGACAGTGGGGATGTCAGCATATGTGCAACAATTAGGAGATAGTGTAGAAATTTGGGAAGAAGAAGGGAGGGGCTGGGGGGAAGCCCATCATTCCATTGCCTAAGCTGTAGATGGGCTAATTGAATTTTTTGAGGGAAAATAAAGTGGGGAGGGCAGGTAAGATCCATGAGCCAGGCGCAGATGCCCGGATGTGGAGGCAGACAAAAAAGAAGGCGTGTGATTAAGGAAGTTACAATATGGGGGCGAGCGGTTGCCGTTGGTAACTGGACCCAAAGAGAGGGCAGCAATGTGAATAGGAGAAGGGGTATTGGGCTTTTCAAGCATCCGGACCCAGAGAAGATGACGGACAACAGACTGTTCAAGGAAAAGTGGATAAAGGGGTATCAGGCTTTAAAAATGTTCAGACCCGGAGAAGACGACAGGAGAACCAGAGACAGTTACAAAAGGCAATTGAACTATGTGACTGAACAGCATAGGAACTGTTGTACTTTATGATGGTTAATGAGGGGAAAGATGAAGGAATGTTTGTAACTATGTAAATTTTAAAGTGGCAAATTAAAGGTGATGATGTGATGCATAAAATAAATTAAACTGCCAGTCGAGCACTCACCAAGATGTTGTCTGTGCATTATTTTCTGGGGGAAAAAAGGGATTCACTGCCGTTGAAATTGTTTCCTGCAGTAACTCTGCTGTAGAATTGTGCAGCACTGCATTGCTCCCTGGTGGACTCCTCAGTATATGATAAATGGGGGTTGGAAGAGGGGGGTGGGGAATACCCAGTAGTATACTGCAGGTTCTTTAACTACAGTCTGCAATCAAATATGATTTTTAAATTTCCCAGGTAGCATGATAAGCTCTACTTCAGGGAAAACCTGCTATGTTAAATGGATGACAAATGGTGTGGCTGAAGTACAATCCCAGCAGCTTGACGTTGAAGTGACCTGCTTTAATATACAGTGCTGCCTGCCAGGATTAAGTCTAGTGGTAACAGTGTCACAGATTATTGAATGAGAAAAGGAATTTTTAACTGCCATAGAATTTTTATTTATTTATTTAAAATTTGGTAACCGGGAAAGGCACACTGAGCTGAGGCTCAATTCCAGGTGCGACCTGGGGACATGGGTGACCATTACATACAGAGGATATATATACATTATTATAAAATGGAGAGAATAATATCCTTCAAATCCAAACTTCTGATTGTATAAAACACATCACATGACTGTGCATATATCAGAGCGCAACAGCATATCTCGACTTTTAACCCCCTCCAAACAATTCTGACATTTTATAAGATAGATAAACCACTCTGAGGTGTGCAGTCGTGCTCTGATATACGCACGCTTTGGGTGGTTGACACACTCGACCTGTGGCCTCATGCGTAGCAACGCACACCAAGGTGTGCGTGTATCAGAGCGCGACCGCACACCTCAGAGTGGTTTATCTATTACATACACAAATTAATATATACATTTATATAGAAGTGCCAACAATAGTTTAGGCAGAACAGGATGCAAGATATTTACATTGAATAGTTAGATTGCCAAGTCACACATTTTATACAGAGATATAATGCATTAAGATAAAAAAAAAAAATTAGAAGAAAAAATGTGTAAAAAGTATTAAAAAAGAGAGCAGACTTATAAGGTGGGTATTGTGGGGGGAGGTGGGTAGGAAAACAATGAGGGGAAGGGGAGGTGGGAAAGGGAGAGAGGATTTCACACTATCCTACAGAATTCTATAAAATTCTGCAGACTTCTGAGGGGTCCTGTGCTTTATCTTGGTATGTCACGGCAAATCTTCATAGTTATGAATGGGATTGTAAATGTTAGTCTGTGCTAACTGTTTAATTACATAGAGGGTTCCTAAACTATTGCACCTAATCAACAAAGTCCAAAACTAGGAGCAAAACTGCAAACTAGGCAGTTCCCTTTCTTGTAAAGTACAATACACCCATGAAATAAACTGTTAGATCTGGTCACTGAAGCAAACTATTTAAGCAAGTTTAAGAGGCAACTTGATGTCTTTGCAAAAAGCAATGATGGAGGAATATACAGTAAGTAATCAGCCTCCCTACAAGCCTCCACTTAGAAACATAGAAACATAGAATTTGACAGCAGATAAGGACCTCCTGGCCCACCGAGGGCTACTCCAAGCCCATGGCATGAACTTCAGTTGCCTGCATGCCTGAGCAGTTCTCCAGCCACTCATCCCCATGGAGATGGCTATCATGTTTATTTATAAAAGGGGTTTCCAAGAGCCCAAAGTGCTGTACAAAATATAAAGAATACCTTTTTCCATTGACAATGTAACTAGGTATAATTATGACATAAAATTTAAATTAGATTTAAAATTACAAGAAACAAATAATGTAAATACTGTATAGGAGACAATATATGAAACAGAAAAATGGAACATGGACCTACATCTACATGTAAACCTACTGCATATACAGAAGAGGTTAACCATTATTGCTATTAAAACTTCATTCAATAAGTAGACTTAGAAGTTGTTTGCATTCTTCAGTTGATGGAGCTTGGTGTCTGCTGTGTAGAAAAGAATTCCATTGGGATGGTGTGGGAACAAATATTTCTCGATCATGGCTGGCCTGCTGGCACAGCAGTAACGCTACTGCTTGCAATGCCGATAACTCGTGTTCAGAAGTGAGTCCAGGGTGTCAGAGGGCTGGCTGTGGAAAGGAGGATCGAAAATAGGAATGCTCTCCTTATCTTTTGGGAGGAGGGTGGGGAAGGGCCTGGTGCTTGACTGGCCCTGGTAGAAGCCAGCGGGGAGAGACAGCCTGAGCTGGAAGGTTGTGGGGGGGCAGACGGTGGTGCATGCACTGTGATGTTATTGCATGCCATGTCTCCCATGCGGATGAAAGTGAGAAAACCCTAGCCACCACAAGAATGATTGCCTTCTTCTGCAGCCCCACACCCAGTGACTCAGGCTTCTCCCGGAATCTGGATCCAGTCCTGGCAGGCTGAAGGATCCCCACCACCCTGCCACAGAGAGCAAGCCACGGGGGACTATGGAGAAGTAAGCCCTGAGAAGCTGGAGTGACAGGGCTGCTTTTTCTCCTACAGTGTGTATATATATATATATATATATATATATATATATAGATATAGATACATACATACACACACACACGTATATATACATATATACACACACATATATATATATATATATATATATACACACACACATATATACATATATATATATATATATACACATATACACACCATTGATAGATGCACTGAGTTTCTCTCAATGATCTTCTTTGCTCCCTAAAGCTGTATGCATATATGACAATGGCTGACAATCAAGCATTCTGTGTTCAACATCTTATGAAAATTAAGGGTACCTAGAAGTGTATTATTTGAAGATTGTGTTTATTTTGCTTGCATTTAAAATCCTTTTAAAAGTGCATCCTTTAAAAATGCATTTAAAATGCTTGCATATAAAATACCAGACATGGTGGCCTTGTTGACAGAGGCTGACCTGGACATTGCGGCTATTACTGAGATGTGGTATACTGGAAACCATGACTGGGATGTAGCAGTGCCAGGTTATACTCTGTTTAGGAGAGACAGGAAGGGTAAAAAGGGTGGAGGGGGTGGCTCTTTATGTCAGGGATGGTATTAGAGTGACTGAGAGACAGAAAATGTGGAGGGTGGAGGTACTGTGGGTCACCCTTGAGGCAGGCAATGGCACTGCTATTCACACAGGTATGGTATACACAACTACAGCACAGGGTAGGAGGGGGACAAGGTTCTAGTAGAATCCATCCACACGATGGCAGCTAAAGGGGAGGTGCTGCTGGTAGGTAATTTCAACTTGCCAGATGTGAACTGGAGCAACCCAGCTGCTGCCCCAGCCAGGAATAAGTACATCCGGTACTCTGTGCAAGGGGAAGACCTCAGGCAGCTTGTGCTAGAGCCCACCAGGGATGGTGCAGTTCTGGACCTTGTACTCACCAATGGGGACAGAATTGAGGAAGTCAGGGTGGGCAGACACCTGGGATCCGGTGATCATCGCATGGTGCAGTTCAGCATGAGTACAGTGGCAGAGTCAAGTCACACGAAGGTGAGGATCCTGGATTTCAGCAAGGTGGACTTTACTAAGATGGGGATATGTCTCAAGTATGCTCTGGCAGGGAGGGGCATATGGGACGGAGTGGAGGAGCAGTGGGTCCATCTGAAAGGAGCCATAGTGGAGGCAACAAACCTTTGCATTATGCAAGTAAAGAAGGGCAAAAGAAAGAGAAAGCCAATATGGTTCTCAAAGGAAGTGGCCAGGATTGTAAGGGTAAAAAAGATGGCTTTCAGGAAATAAAAGGAAATGCAGTGGAAGAAGGACAGGGCAGTGTACCTGGATAAACAGAGGGAGGCAGGAAAAGCAGTCAGGAGAGCAAAAGCACAAACAGAGGAAAAAAATAGCACAGGAGGTAAAAAAAGGGACAAGACTTTATATAGGTACATTAATGAGATTCCAACAAGCTGGTTCGACAGTAAATTTGTCAAACAGCATTACAGCGATGGCATAATGCCAACAGTCGGCATTGGGCCATCAGTAAAACAAAGTGTGTTTTGTGGGAAGTTTCACCCCATGCACCTCCCCATGTGGGGGGATCTGCCCCCCGTACCCCCTGCATTTTAAAATAATCAACCCTGAGTCAGAGCTGTGTCAGGAAGGGGGAAAATCAGCAGAGACAGCAGTGTCAGTATACCGCAGACCATTACAGTAAACTGCCAATTTTGTCATTGTAATGGCCTTTGCGTCTGTTCGAACGGCATACCCATTGGTGAAAGGAGAAAAAAACAGGGGTGGGATACTAAACTTAAAAGGAGAAGAAGGGGAGTGTGTGGGAGGGGACCTGGAAAAAGCATCAATACTGAACAAATATTTTTGTTCTGTATTCACAGAAAGGGAAGGTGAGGGTCCACAGTTAGGCAACATGAACAAATATGGGAAGGAGATGGAAACCAGTCCATTTATAGAAGAGAGCATCCTAAAAGAACTCAGAAAACTGAAAATGGACAAGGCACTGGGACCTAATGGGATACATCTTAGAATATTAAGAGAACTATGGGAGGTGCTGACAGCACCACTGGCAGCCCTGTTCAATGAGTCACTCGATACAGGAGTGGTTCTGGAGGACTGAAGGAGGGCAGATGTAGTCCCTCTTTACAAAAGTGGGAGTAGGGAAGAGGCTGGAAACTACAGACCAGTGAGTCTCACCTCAATAGTGGGGAAAATTATGGAATCCCTACTTAAACGAAAGGATCATGGAACACCTTGAATCCAGCAGAGCACAGGATCCAAGACAGCATGGATTTACAGTTAGAAGATCAACAAATCTAATTGATTTCTCTGACTGGATGACTAGGGTCATGGATCAGGGGGGAGCGGTGGATGTGGCCTACCTGGATTTCAGTAAGGCCTTCGATTTCATTCCACATAGAAGACTGGTGAACAAGCTGGGCAGCCTGAGAGTGGGTCACAAAGTGATAAACTGGGTTAGGAACTGGTTGAGTGATAGAAGACAGAGGGTTCTGGTAAATGGATCTCAATCTGAGGAAAGAAGGGTGACCAGCAAGGTGCAACAGGCATCAGTTCTGGGGCCAGTCTTGTTTAATGTCTTCATAAGTGATATTGCGGAGGGGCTGGAAGGGAAGGTGTGCCTCTTTGTGGATGACATTAAGATCTGCAACAGGTTGGACATGCCGGAAAGTGGTGGAAAAAATTAGGAGGGATCTAGGTGCACTGGAGCAATGGTCTAGACTGTGGTAGCTGAGATTCAATGCGAAAGTGTGAAATCATGCATTTGGGGTGCAAGAACCCAGGGGAGGATTACATGATGGGGGGGAGAGATACTGATGGTCACCAAACATGAAAGGGACTTGGGAGTAATCATATCTGATGATCTAAAGGCGGCCAAATACTGCGACAAGGCTGTGGGGACAGCCAGTGGGATGCTGGGGTGCATAGGGAGAGGTATCACCAGCAGAAGGAAGGAAGTGGTGATGCCACTGTACAGATCAATGGTGAGGCCTCATTTGAAATATTGTGTCCAGTTCTGGAGGCCGTAAGGACATAGACAGGGTGGAGGCAGTTCAAAGAAGGTCAACAAAGATGGTGCAGGGCCTGCACCAAAAGTCATATGAGGAGAGACTGGGGGACCTCAATATGTATACCCTGGAGAAGAGGAAATATGGGGGAGATACATAAATAAACTTATTATTATTATTATTATTATATGATAGAAACTTACAACTATCTAAAAGGCATAAATAAGGTACTAGATGGTAGCATCTTTCAGAAAATTAGATGTCCAGGAACAAACATGAGGTTGGAAGGGGGTAGACTAAAGGGTAACGTGAGGAAATATTTCTTCGCAGAAAGGGTGGTGAATGCATGGAATAGTCTCCCAGTGGATGTGGGGGAAAACAGAGTGGGGGAATTCAAGCATGCATGGGACAGGCATAGGGGAACCCTAGCAATAGGAATGAGGAGGTAAAGCCAGAAATTAAGTAGGGTCTGTGACTTTCACAGTAGGCATGGAAAATGGGCAGACTGGATGAGCCTAGTAGTCCTTATCTGCTGTCAATTTCTATGCTTCCATGTTTCTATGTTTCTGTTTACGGGATAAGGAGATCTTTAAGATACAGAGGACAATTATTTTTTATTTATTTATTTATTGAAATGTTTCACCAGGAAAGGCACACTGAGCAACAAGATGCTCGTCTCACGGTACATCCTGGGGGGGGGGGGGTACAGAGGAGAAACAGGTGAGTACATGATACATAGCACTGAGTTACACATTGGAGTCATGAATTGAGAGTGCCATTACATACATTGCTTACATACATACATACTTACATTACTTACATTGAATTGAATTAGAGTTAGAGTTTAAAGATTTATATAAGAAAAGAACAGATCCAGAAGCAAATGGTTTGATACCTTCTATTCGACCAGCATTGATGACACAAAAAGAACAAACTGCCTAAGCTTTCAGACCAACCAAGTCCTTCTGCAGAAGCTTCCTCGGAAGGACTTTTTTGGTCCAAAAGCTTAGACACCTTGTTCTTTTTGTAACATCAATGCTGGTCCAATAGAAGGTATCAAACCATTTGCTTCTGGATCATGTTCTTACTTGGACCGATACTGCAATTAAACTAAATCTGTATGTCATACAAGAAAAGAGGAATTTTAAATATTGCTCTCTATTTAGTAGGTAACCAATTCATAGAAGTAAATACTCTTACTGCAGCATTTTCAGCTAGCCATTAACTTGATGGGCAGGTCAACCGACAGACAAAAAATGACAATAACCCAACTGAGATGTCACAAAAAGTGTGAATGAGTGAAGTTTTGTCCTCTAGAGTTCAAGGAGTCCATAATCTGAAAATTGATTTCAGACGATAATGTATTTTTTAACAGCAGCAGATACACAGTCTAGTGTAAGGGCATTATGAAATATAATGACAAGATTTTTATCATTATTAGTCTGTTCTAAATGTTAACTATCAGAGGCCACTACTTAAAGGGTATTCCTAAATTCTAAGGCATTATTGTGAGAATCAGATCCAGCTAATAATATTTTACTTGTCATTTAATTAATAATAAGCCAGCTAGAGGATATCCAGCTGAGGGTTGCATGAAGGCATCTGGTTTTATGTGATAAGAATGCCCCTTAAAGGTGTGGCCCGAAACGGTGAACAGAGAATGGCGACCACCGCATGGGCTACTGGAATGGAATGCTGACTGGCAGAGTGAGCGACTGCAGTAGGAGGTGGCTGGAAGGGAGTTGCACACACGGCAAGCACCGCAGGGCACAGGAGGCAATGGACGAGGCAGCAAGGGCAGCAAGGGAAGGGCAATACAGACTAAGCAGTAGCCAATGGCTGCATCCCACACCATGAGTGGACAGGGGAAGTGGGCGTGCAGCACCGCCCTGGAGGGCAATGGGCAGGGGTATGGGAATGAGATCAGCAGAGGAGGTAAACGGCAGCAGTACCACAGGGACCAGGAGAGGCACAGCAGAGTGACTAGCGTGTTTTGCAGGAGTGGAAGGGAGGCACATGTGAGGGCACAACCTAGGGGCACAGCCTGTGGGACCAACAACAGCAAACCATGCAGAGGCTGACAGCCCAAAAGGGTGGGGGGCATAAGGAGCAGACATCCCACTGACGGATGTGCAGTGGCCACGCCGTGCAAGCCCAGGTCAAGAGGGTGACTGCAGGGGATGTGGTGGATGTGTGCGGGCACCCATGGCAGGGCAACCCCGCAATAGGTAGGGAAGGAGGGTTGCCCACTGAGCACTATGCGACACCGCACATGGCCATGTAGCCCAGTGATGGAAACATGCTCATGAGGGCAGTGCATGCCAGGCATCCGATGCCTCTGCCTGCTGCGGCCTTCTGTTTTGGCCGACCTACGCTCGCTCTTGTATGTGGCCTGTGTTCTGCACTTGCCTCCCCTGTGTGCAGGCCTGCTAGTGCTTGCAGTCCTGCCACTGGTGTGTGTAGGAAGCACCCTTATGGAGCGGAAGAACTTTTCACTCTTCCACTATCTGTCTACCATTCTGTGCACTCGCTCTTTCAGCAGCAGCGCCTTTCAGGATCGCCCCCTCAGACCACGCCATTGTAGGAGCACTCTTCCTGGCTACTACTGGGCAGGCAGCTAGATTTTACACCAAGGATTTGAATTGTTTTTCGATACTCCATATGTAGACCCCATGTAGAAATATGCTGTTTTGCTGGCTCCCAATCTCTATATTACAATGAGTAGCCGAAGACATAACTTTCTTATATCTGGGCTGACCAATCAGCACAGTGGTATGGTTTCTGGTCATGTTCCCAGCAACATGGGTTTGGGAATGATTCCAAGTTGTTGGAGTCTGGCTGGGAGAAGAAGGGCACAGCAACCCAAAGGGTGCTCTTCATCTCCATAAAGGGAGGGTTCTGTCCTCTGCCACAACACTGCCACCTTGGAGGAACACAGATGACAGTGTGACAGGAGAGCTGAGGACCGGGAAAAGACACGGCTGATGTTGGGGTGATGTCATTCATCACATACACAAGTCCCTTGACATCCTAGCCAAAACATCCCATATGAGTAGAGAGAAAATGAGAAAAATTGCCCCCAATACCCACAACAAAAGAGCCCAGAGTATTTGGGTTTGGCCATATCTGATTGGAGCACCTCCTGACAACACATTAACTTGGGGTCTATCCCTTTCACCATATCCTTGGCCAGGACACAGACTGCAGCTACACAGAGAATGCTGCCTGAGACAGGTAAGAAAGCCAGATGGGACAGTACCATAAAAACTTATGAGGAAATCAGATATTGGAGACACGAAGGAGCATAAACAAAAAAACCTGCTAAAAACCCTTCTTATATCTGATTGCACTCCATTGGCTGTGGATTGTCTTTAACAGTGGATGACCTGCTAGGTGAAAAGACACGCAGAATCAGATCTTCTCTATGGTTCAGTCATAAATCAGGATATCAAAAGACTTGTCCCCTAAGATTTTTCTCATGCTAGCTTCAAATTTTCAGACCGTCACAATATTGGCTTTCGTCTGATAACAAGAAAAAGACGTTATCCAGGTTTAAAATAACAGAATATCAGGATAGTGGCATGAACATTGTGGCTAACCTAGGAATGGACAGACTCATCTGTTGTGGTTTGGGGTGGTATAAATCCCACTTCCAATAAAAGCTAGTGGTAACACAGGAAGGTCTTCTCTAAAGACAGGAACAGCAGAGTTCCAGCCTATTTTACAAAGATATTCTGTTGTAAAATGAGCATCTAAAAATTATTTTCGCACATCTGGAGAAAGATCAGTTTATTAATTTCAGATTCTCCCTGTAAGGATTCGCTGATGGAGGACATCAAGTTTAAAAGAAGATTCCATGGAGATAGATTAGGACAAAGCAGCGACTCCCACGGATGTTACATTTAGTACAATCAAAGCTAATATTTTGGAGAGGTAGCTCGATAGAAGCATGTTGTATAGGATCCAAAAATGAATACAAGAGAGAAGAAATATCCAAACTGTTTGATTTGCATGTCTTTCTTACATGTCTTTCTAAACCCTGCACTCCCACCAGTTTAAAGCTTCAAACCACTGCAAAGGACCAACGGTAAGCAAATCTTTTAGTTGGGCATGCTTTATCAGAACAAAAATCGCCTTTTGAAAAAAATGTACACAGGATACAAAATGGATGCAAGGAGAGAACAAATACTCAAATCTAATTTCTGAAACATAGAAACATAGACTTTGATGAAAGGACTGCTTGGCCCACCCAATCTGCCTATTTCCCTACCTAATGGATAAGCTGCAGATCCTAGTTAACCAACAGCCTACTTCTTCCTGCCCGCTCCAGAACTGCCTTATGTCTGTCCCATGCATTCTTGAATTCCACCACTGTTTTTCACCCCACGACCTCCTAAGGAAGGCCATTCCATGTGTCCGCCACCCTCTGTGTGAAAAAATAGTTCATCACGTTGCCCTTGAGCCGTTCCCCCCCCATCTTCAAACTGTGTCCCCTTACAGAATAGCTTTAGTTGGAAGAGCAAACCCATGAGAGATAGGCAGTTGGTACTGGACGTGAGTACAGCAGTGTATGGTAGTATAGAGGCCAGGTCGGGTAAGTGGCAGTGGGAGGGAAACATTAAGAAATTTGTGTAAAAAATTTAGGTAGCCTGTGAATATGCCTGGGTGTTGAAAATTTTGTGGGTTTAGAGACCCATGGTATGTGACAGTTACACTAATAAGTAGAAATCCTATGCTGAATATATGAAGCAGCATTTTTGCAGTTAAATTTGAATCACCACCCTCCTTCCAGCTCTCCCTGGTCACATTCAAGGGCCCCCCCCCCATCAACCTTCTGAATCAGCCTTTTGTTTTGCTAAATTTCCACCTGGCACCTTTGACCAGATCTCTCTGCAGGAACTCACCTAGTCTGCCTATTTTCCTATCGACAGGATAAGCTGCAGATCCTGTTTAACCAACAGCATATTTCTTCCTATCCCCACAAGAATTGCCTTATGTCTGTCAGATGCATTCTTGAATTCTCCCACTGTTTTAGACCCCACAACCTCCTCAGGAAGGTGGTTCCATACGTCCACCACTCTCTCTCTGAAAAAATACTTCCTCACATTGCCCCTGAGCTGCCCCCCCCCCCATCTTCAAATAGTGTCCCCTTGTTCTTGCAGATCTCTTTTTCTGAAAGATGCTACCCTCTTGGGCTTTGTTGACTCCACTGAGGTACTTAAAAGTTTCTATCATGTCCCCCTCTTTCTCCTTTCCTCAAGGGTATACATATTAAGCTCCTTTAGTCTCTCCCTGTATGTCTTCTCTTGCAGACTCTGCACCATTTTAGTTGCTTTCCTCTGGACTGCCTCCATCCTGTCTATGTCCTTGTGGAGATGGGGTCTCCAGAGCTGCATGCAGTACTCCAGATGGAGTCTCACCAACTGTCTGTACAGAGGGATTACAACTTCCTGTTTTCTGCTGGTGATGCCTCTCCCTAGATATACCAGTACCCCCCCCCAGCCCTCCCACGTCCTTCTAACATTCCCTTGCCAACCTTAAGGTCATCTGATATGATTATCCCCAGGTCCCTTTCCATTTTGTTGTTACTACCTCCCTCCATTGTGTACTCTTCCCTGGGTTTTGTTTCCCAGGTGCATTATTTTGCACTTCTTTGCATTGAATCCAAGCTGCCATACTTCTGACCATTCCTCCAACCTTGCCAAGTCCCTTCTCATCCTTTCCATGCCTCCTTGTCTATCAACCCTGTTGCAGATCTTTGTGTCATCTGCAAAGAGGCATACTTTACCTTCCAGTCTCTCTGCAATGTCACTTATAAAGACATTAAAAAGGACTGGACCCAGTACTGAACCCTGCGGTACCCCACTAGTAACCCCCCGTTCTTCAGTGTGGACTCAGTTTACTATTACCTTCTGTGTCCTGTTGTCCAGCCGATGTTTTACCCAGGCTACCAGCCTGGGACCCATACCCCAGGCTGGCTAATTTGTTTATTAATCTTTTGTGTGGGACTGTGTCAAATGCCTTGCTAAAGTCTAGGTATGCCATGTCCACAGCCCCTCCCTGGTCTATTACTTTGGTCACCCATTCAAAGAAATCAATTAGATTCATCTGACATGACCTTCCCACTATGAACCCATGCTGCCTTGGGTCCTGTGCCCCACTGGCCTCTAGGTACTCAACAATTCTTTCCTTCAGAAGTGATTCCATCACTTTCCCTATCACAGAGGTTAAACTGACAGGTCTGTAGTTTCCTGCCTCCATCTTGCTCCCACTTTTGTGAAGGGGAATCACATCCTCCCTCTTCCAGTCCTCAGGTACCACACCATCCTCCCCTGATTTATTAAAAAGGGTAGACTGTGGTGTCACTAGTTCTCCCCTTAATTCCTTTAGAATTCTGGGGTGAATCCCATTAGGCCCCATTGCTTTGTCCACCTTCAGTTTTAGGAGTTCTTTCAGAATCCTTTCTTTTGTGAAAGGACTGGGATTGGCCCCCTATCCAGAGTGCTTCTTTTAATTGGATTTAGTACCTCCCATTCCTCCTCTTTTGTGAATACTGAGCAGAAGTATTCGTTCAGTATCCACGCTTTTTCACTGTCCCTCTCTGCCCACCCACCGCCCATTCTATTCAGCCTCACTATCCCTCTCTTTGTTTTTCTATGCTCCCTAATGTACCTGCAACAGGTTTTATCCCCTTTCTTAACCAAGCTGGCTATCTTTTCCTCAGTTTGGGCCTTCACTATTCTGACTGCCCTCTGTACTTCCTTATGCCTTAACTGGTAAGTTCTCTGTCCTGCTTCTTCTGTGTTTCCTGAAACTTCCTAAATGCTATCATTTTCTCCCTAACCTTCCCCGCCACCTCTTTTGAGAACCATAGTTGCTTTTTCTTTCACTTTGATTTGTATATTTGCTTCACACAAAGGCTTGCTGCCTCTGTGATGGCAGTTTTGATGTTTCCCTGTTGTTGCTCCACCCTTTCTTCTTGCCTGTTTGCTACTGCTTTTCTAAGGCACTCTCCCATCTTGCCAAAGTCAGCCGTCCTGAAGTCCAGTACCCTCACTTTTGTGTGGCTTGACTCTACAGCTGAGTTTATCATGAGCCACACTGTTTGGTGGTCACTTGTTCCCAAATGGCTACCCACTTTTAAATCTTAGATACTCTCACTGTCCCCATTTGAGAGTATGAGGTCTAAGATTGCTCCCTCCCGAGTGGGTTCCAGCACTAGCTGTCTGAGGCATGCCCCCTGTAGGATATCGAGAATGGCCCTGCTTTTAGATGTGGCTGCAGCAAAGGTGCTCCAGTTAACATCTGGCATATTAATGTCCCCCATCAACAGTATGTCCCCTTTCTCTGACATCCTAAGGATGCCTTGTATCATATCCTTGTCCATTCCCTCCCCCTAAAGTGGGGGTCAGTGTACAACCCCTGTGCGGATTGTGGTGCCATTTCCAGTCTCTAATGTGACCCACAGTGCCTCCATTCCTCCCTGTTTACTTTTTTGTTCTGTTGCTTTTATCCCTTCTCTTACATAGAGAGCTACTCCTCCCCCTCTTCCACCCTCTCTGTCTCTCCTGTAGGTACCCTATACCAAAGAGCCCTTAGGTTAATTTTGGATGCCCCTTATTACACTCACCACTGCATCCTGTATTCTTCTGTAGGCTGGACCTCCCTCAGCTTCAGGAGGCAAAAGAATGCTATTCTATGGACATATAAGGCAATCACTCATAAATTACCTCAGTATCCCACAAGGTGCCAACCTCCCTGAATCCTTAGTGCCTGTTCTCTCAGAAGTCTTACCATCTTATCTCTGGCTATCCCTAAAGTTAAAATGCACTTTAGTAGAGCCTAATAAGCTTCACTCTTACCATGCTCTGGAATAAGATCCAGAAAACCTTACAGCTCGCTACCCCATCATGCTCTCTCTCTCTTCAAATCCTTGTTTCTGAGGACCTTCTCTGAGGTCTGTCATTGTTTCAAATCAAGTTCTTAACATCACGATTTGTTACTGCTTTAAATTCTGAACTTACACCTCAACCATTGCCTGAGGAGTCATTTGAGTCCTCCCTTCTGTCATTGTCCAAATCAAGGTCCCAACATCACGATCTGTCTTTGCTTCAAGTATTTGACTTAAACCCCCAACCATTGCCTGTGGCATCTGTCATGTTCTCCCTTCAAACAGTCCTTCCTCCCTAGGCCATCATGTCCAATTCTCTCCTATCTCGGCTGACCTTCCCTCCCCACTCCCTATTCCCCCTTCCCCTTCCCATCCCACTTGCCAGGCCATGCCTACAGTACTTATCAAAGGACTTGTATCTCAATCTTCTTCACACTTTGATGCTAGAGGAACTGCCACTCTTGCTCACTATGACTCCTCCAATGATGTTTACTGTATAAACTTTAGCTCATTAACTTACTTCCATATATGTCTGTATCTATGCAATTGTATTTAAATGGCACTACCTCCTGTTGAACCTATTGCTATGTTGTGGTGCAAGTATGTTGTCACATGCAATGGCTGTATGTTATTATGTTGTTATTACTATGTAATTGTTATGTACATTCACTCGACCTGTAATGTCTTAACCTTGTCGGCAATTGTTTTGCCCCAGGTATATCTTGTAAATGAGCTTGTCTCAATGATGTTCCGCTTGACAAAATAAAGCTTTTGATTGATTGATTGATTGATTGGCTACCCACTTCTAAATCTGAGATCATCTCTCCACCCCCGTTTGAGAGTACCAGGTCTAAAATTGCTCCCTACCAAGCGGGTTCCAGTACTTGCTGTCTGAGGCATGCCCCTGTAAGGCATCAAGAATGACTGTGCTTTTGGATGTAGCTGTAGCAAAGGTGTTTCAGTTAACATCTGGCATATTCAGGTCGCCCATCAACAATGTCTCCCCTTTTTCTGCCATCCTAAGGATGCTTTCTATCATTTCCTTGTATATTTCCTCCCCTGAGATGGGGACCTGTATACAACACCCGTGCAGATTGTGGTGCCATTTCCTGTCTCCAGGGTGACCCACAATGCCTCCTCTCCTCCCTGTTTACCCTTTAGTTCCATTGCTTTGATCCCTTCCCTTACGTAGAGAACTCCTCCTCCACTTCTACCCTCCCTGTCCCTCCTGTAGACTGTGTAACCTGGTATGTTGACATCCCAGTCATGGTTCTCTGTATACCATGTTTCTGTGACTGCCATGATATCCAGGCATCCCTCTTCCATCAAGCCACTAATTCAGGGAGCTTGTAACCCAGACTATGGGCATTGGTACTCATTACCCTCCATTTTCTGATGGTCTTTCCCCTTTTAGCCCCATCTCTGTCTTTCCCGCCTTTGCCTGTTTCTCCATTTACCCCTACTCTTCTCCCTATTGACTTCTCTATCTCGGTGTTTACCTCACTAATTATCCTTTTTTTTTGGGGGGGGGTTCTCTGCTTCTTTTCAGTGCCTCCCCCCTTGGCTACTTTAAATGCTTGCCAATGAAGCATTTAAACATATCACCTAGGATCCTGGTTCCTCTCCTGGACAGATGCAGACCATCATGCCAGTATTGGCCTGTATCCCTCCAGGTGGACCCCCAATCCCAAATAAAGCCAAAACCATGATCTCTGCACCGGTTTTTCAACCATTGATTGAATCCCATGGTGCAGAGCACCCTAGCCTCGCCCATGCCATAGACAGCTTATCCTCTAGGTAGGGAAATGGGCAGACTAGGTGGGCCAAGCGGTCCTTATCTGCTGTCAAAGTCTATGCTTCTATGTTTCTATGCCTCCATGCCTTTACAGCTCCTGCCATTCCTGTACTGGGACAGGAAGTTCTTGTATTCCTCAGCAGTCTCCTTCTTGTTCTTGTATCCATGTTGATATACTGACTAAAAGATTAAATAAGAAATTGAGGGTCCTGCATAAACTTAAAGGCTATGTACCATCAAATATTAGATTAAAAATTATGAACTCCATGGTAATACCTTTATTTGAATATGATGATGTTGTGTATGGGAGTGCCACAGGCTTGATGTAATGTTAAATAGGTTTGCAAGATTTATTCTAGATGCACCCTGGGACACATATCACTGTTCTCTTTGTAGAGTACTAAACTGGATAGCTTTGTGGAATGACTTTATATACACATGATACATTTGATCCATAGCTGCCAACTCCAAAAAATGCCCGACTATCTGATAGAATTATTAGAGGAGCAGAGTATTATGGAAGGATTACATGCAGCAGTGAAGATAAACTATATGGTGCCATCTATGAAAATGGTAAAGGGCCAACATAGTTTTGTTCATATGGTTCCTAGGTCATGGAACAGTCCGACAGGCCACTTGAGGCTGTTTAAAACCATAATATCTTGGAATGCTTAAAGATCTTGACTTGTAAATGTTGCAAATTCTCCAAAAAGCTTGTTGTATTTCCTCACAGCTCAGAGGAGGAGCTCAAACTCCTCTTCCCGGCCAGCCCCCGACGTCCCAAGTTCCTTCCCGAACCTGGGTTACCTGGGTTACCGGCATCATGGACAGTGGTGCTACTGCCACACTTATGGACTGGCCTTGGTCTGTCACCTCTGATTGTACTAGTTGTCTGATTGCCTCAGGAGCAGATATGGTTCTTGACTGAGACAGTGACTGCACTGCACAGAAAAGTCCCAGCAAGGCAAAACATATGTCTGTAGGCTGTCATTCCTGGAGTTGACTTGAATAATGCAAAAGTTTGTTTAAAAGGCAACTTTTGTTTTGGCTAAGTGTTGTCCCCATAAGCCACACACGGATTTCAGTACCCATCATGCTTTACCTTATGAACGCAATACTCAGAACCGATACACTGTCAGTATTCAGACAGCGTGCTCACTTGCAAATTGGTTTCAAGTGAAACAAAAGGTTAGACTTGAAACCTGCCAGCTGGATGAATACCTGATATAATTAAGCAAAATATTATTTCAATTTGAAAAGCTCTGTGAGCAAAAGTCATTTTCTTATGTTGGTTTTGCAAAAGGGCACTACCACAGCTTGCTGCTTAAGATTTTATGGACTGATTTGACCTACCATGGGGAAGGATGACGACTACTGTACAGTAAGTAAAAGAGTAAGTAAGACTCTATGGCATGTAACATGCCTACTGCTAGCAGTATCATTTCTGCCACACAGGCTGCACTCATTATGCTATCAAAAATTAAGTGATAGGGTGATGGTTGCAGAATGACCTAAACAAGATTGGATCTTGCACTGGATTTTCTTCTTCCATATAATAGTGTTATCAAAAAAAATGAAAATTCGTGGCCACGTGGATGGCTCAGCAAAGCAGTAAAACTATGTTTTACCTTGCAGGTGACCCATGCTACATTTGAAGTATCTGCTGTCTTTGGACAAGTGGCTGAAACTGAAGGGTACTGTTAAATGTGGTATTAACCACCTCAAAGAGGTGGGAGAACTGTGAACTGTGTAGGTAGCTAAGGAATCTAGTGAAATGGGCCAATGGTGTTTCAGCCACTAGGACTGGAAGTGGATACACAACACACAACTATATTAGGAATTGCATATTAGGACATAGGCCCCCATGACTGCTCCTACATTATAGTGCTTTGAGGTATAGAAAAAGATATGGAAGCATCTTCACTGGCCTTGACCTCCATAGTAACCTCTGGTGGTCTCCTGGGCATGACTAGTCTAATGGTATCTGTGTCTTACCCTCTAACTCCCTGGTGGTGGGTCTTTTGAGAAGAGGCAGTCCACTGAGGAACAGGCTGAGTATGGTATAGCTTGTGGTGTGAGGGTCACCAGAGGCAACTGTCACGTGGAGCGGCAGGAGCACAAAATTAGAAATATACATAAAAAATAAACTTTGTTAGGACTTGCAAGTTTTGCCAGCAACACCCCTTATGCCACAGCAGCTGCTACAGGATACATGAAAGCAGGGCAATTTATCTTCCTGCTAATGCAATTTTCCATTGAAAGACTAACAATTTAGTTTCAATCCAATGCACCAGCACGTCTGTTCAGGTTTGTAAAATGTTGAAAGGCTGTATCATGACAGAAAAGTTCCCACTTTTCAATAGTCGAAGACTTTTTTTAACGAAAATTCAGATTTGCAGCCGTTTTGGAAGAGATGTATGTGAACAGCTGGATGTTACTACCTGTTGACTAGTGGGACAGTCACTACCTGCCGTGCCTGAACTAGAACAAATTGAATCTCATACCTGGTACGTGAAAAATGAAAGACTGCTGACAGTGAACTTGCTAACAATTATGAAATGGGTGGAATAAATGCTGGCTGCTGATTGGCAGCAACATTCTGAGCTGTTATCCCAGCACAACCACCAAGCTGAAAATAGCTCAACAAAAATATGTTTAAAAAATACATCCAATTTACTAAAAATGTGATTTTATAATCACAATAAGGAATTACAGGGGGGACATTATGGAGGGCTAACAGCTCTTCTCAGGAAACACTTGGCTTTCCCTCATGCTTCAGCCCACCTGAGGCATGCTGTTATCCCACTATAACGCACCCCCCGTCATACCTTATTGCTTAATTAGCACACTACCAAAATATGCACTTTAACTGAGTATTCAGAAAACTAAGCACTAAACTACTTTAAGTGGGGGTGGGGGTTCAAGGTAGGGTGGGACATGGACTCATGTCATTTAGCTTGTTCCTGAACCAGCTACCTTCAATGTGTCGGTCAGCAAATATCTTATTGTATGCAGCTGATGCAGTTGTTTTCACAAGTCATATAAACACCATGCTCTTCTGAGCCGACTCTCCAACTTGACTTTAATTTAATATAGGAGTGGTTTTCATGAAAAACTGTTAATTATGAATAAAGAAAACCAAATGTATGCTCTTTGGTGTCCCCAGAAAACTGAACTCCTGACCTGCCCTGAATGTTTGTACTCTATCTGGTTCTGCTATCAAGCAAGTAAACAAACTGAAATACTTGGGTGTGATCCTTGCCAGCATAGTGTCATGTGCCGACCATGTGGGCTATGTTGTAAAGACTAGACAGATGTATTTATCAGCTTTGTTGATGATGATTTCTATATGATTGTATATGTTGATTGTTCTTATCTAATTTAATAAAGATTTTTAATGTGAAAAAAAGATCATGTGGACTACCTGGCAAAGGCCATTAACATTCGACTTGACCGTCTGTACAGAAACAAGATACACCACCTGCCCCAAATAAAAAAGCTCTTGGTTACATGTTTCATTCTTAGAATCATTGACTATGATATTGTGGTTTACGGTTTGGAGGGTGATAGTGTATCGCCTAGGGTAAAAACATCTGTTAAACAGGGCTTGCCATTATGAATTGGATCTTAAGCTGGAAACTCACACCCATATTGTCTATGTTGCCTATGCACTGTTGCAGGCTGGGTACATGCGAGGGGCATGTAACCAGTCCATGCACATCTGCACATGCAAACATGTGGGGCATGGCATTCACCATAGCCATCCACCACAAGGTACCTGGCTGTGGCCCTGCCCCCTGGCACGTTGGAGCCTAGGGGTGGCTCGGTGGACACAGGTGAGCATCCAATCAGATGTCCATCCCAGTCTGACAGTGGAGACCCTGCTCTGCATTGTGGGATACCATGTATGCCAGAAAAGTAAAGGAAAAGGGCAAATGCCAAAATGGCTGTTCCCAGCCCTCTCTGCTGGACCAGAGGGCTGGGGCACTATGATAGGGAGGTTCCAGTCCTGTCACAGCCAGTGGGTTATTTCCATGGTAGGCACAAAGCAGCTACAGCTGGGTCCCTGCCCTTGTAGCCTGTGCCCCCCCTTGCCCTGCACTCACTCCTTAATGAATGGTGTGAAGTGCAGGCATACCCCCTGGCCATTCTCCTGGACAAACTACCCATGTAGCTGCATGAATAGCAGGGGGATCAAGTGCAGAAGGGTGTGTGCCCATTTTGTGCATGCTGCAAGGGGTCCAGGGACCCCCAGTGCACTACTCTCAGTCTTAGGTTTACGTATGAGCCGTATATTTTGTCCTGCATAGGCGCCAATGCTAGCACAAGATGGCTACCCTTGAACATATTAGAGCAAAAATGTAACTTATGAGAGCAATTTCACTCCATGACTATGGGTAAACAAGCATTTGTCAATGCTGAATGTTTGCTTGCTGGCATTGGCATTGGTAGTGTAGGAGTTAGGGAGCTGCATAATAGGAGTGGCAGTGAAGTAGTGAACTGAAGTCAACCCCACCACCACCCCCCTGCAGAGACTGACAGGCATTGGGGTGTGTCTTTGGGTCATCAGGCATAAAGGCCACGCCATTTCACCACACCGCACCCTGCAGACACAGACCGTGACACGGTGTGCTTGGGGTCTTGGCTCTTATGCTCACCCCATTCCATCAGGAAATACGGTGAGATGGGTACTGTGTAGGAGAATGGGGTGAACTTTGGGGCCGAAGAGTCCAAGGCACACCTCGATGCCTCTCACTGGCTGCATGGTGTGGAATGGTATGAGCATTACAGGCGAGAATCCCAAGTCACACTCCTGATGCCTCTCAGTCTCTAACAGGGTGGGGCGTTATGGTCGGAAACCCTAATGTCTCATGCATTCGTTGGCATTTTCACTCCAAATTTTTAACATGGTTTTTTTGTGACCCCCACCTTATGAACAGTGGCAATATCAGTTTGTTAACCGAAGGCTGATTTGGCACTACAGGTGTGAAAGCACATTTCGAAAAGGATGTGAAAAATGACAGCTGTACTGTTCATGGGGAGGTGGAAAAAATGGCAATGTTGAAAATCTGCAGCGAAAATATTAAACAAACTGGTGAAGTCACGAGCGTGTGTAGAAACTGGGCAATGCCCACCCAATGCACACCCATAATGCAATTAGTTTGGGGATATTTTACAGCAGATTGTCAACACAGGCATTTTGAAACCTCTGCTCATGAACAGTGTCACTATGATTTTCTTAATCTGTCCCGAACAGTGATTTCCCACAGTGACCACGCATTACTGCGCTGGAAGTGCGAAAACACATTTCGGCCATGGTATGAAAAATGACAGCTGTATTGCTCATAAGGAGATGTGGTAAAATTGGAATATTGAAAATCTGGAGTGAAAATAGTGAAAATTCATGAACGTATGAGCGTGCATAGGAACAGTACAACGCATGCTCATGAAACAGTCATTTTGGGGAATTTTTCCACCAAATTTTTAAGATAGCCATTTTAACACTTCTGCTCATGACCAGTGTCACTGTGATTTTCTTAATCTGTCCCGAACATTGATTTCTCACACCGACTGCGCCATTGTGCGCTACATGCGCGGAAACAAATTTTGGGTGAAATGTGAAAAATTATAGCTGTACTGCTTTTAAGGAGGTATGGTAAAATGGCAATGTTGAAAACCTGGAGTGAAAATATTGAAAATTTGCAAACTTATGAGTGTGCGTAGGAACAGAGCAACGCATGCTCGTAACAGTCATTTTATGGAGCGTCGTCACCAAATTCTCAAAATACAGTGGTAGCCACAGACATTGCAAGCTATTTCCAGATATTTTGTGAAATTTCTGAAGAGTTTCTCTCTGCTGCCCCTACTGTTTCAATGCAAAAAGCATCAGATATTTCTGGAAATATCACAGAGATTTCAGGAAATAGCTGGCAGTATCTGTGGCTACTACTGTAGGCATTTTAGGACCTCTGCTCATGAACAGTGCCAGTGTCAGTTTCTTAATCTGTGTGGAACACTGATTTCCCACACCAACTGCGCTATTCTGCGCCACAGGTGCGAAAACACATTTTGTCCAGGGTGTGAAAAAATAACAGCTGTACTGTTCACAAGGAGGTCTGAAAAAATGCTAATGTTGAAAATCTGGGGTGAAAATATTGCAAATTCGCAAAGTTACGAATGTACATAGCAACTACACAATGCACGCTTGTAAAACAGTCATTCTTGGGATTTTTCCCACCAAATTTACAACACAGGCTTTTTGAGAGCCCACCTCATGAACACTGGCACTGTCATTTTGTTAATCGGTCCTGAAAGGTGATTCCACACGTGACCACAAAATCACCTTTGAGGGCTGATTAACTCATTTACAGTAGTAGAATTCATGAGGAGGGTTCCCAAAAACCCCATGTTAAAAATTTGGTGGCAAAATTCAAAAAAATGCCTGAGATATGCAACAAAGTTGAAAAAACCCTGTTTATTCCATTATACAGCTTACCAGCATTTCCTCATTTCGCGGTCAGCTTTGAAGAGTGCAGACGTGTTCACGGTCCACTGAAGATCGTCAGCGCGGGACTCGGAGGTAATGCAATTGAAAGTGTGTCAGAGGAGAGTAGGGTGCACAGTGGGTGGAGTGCGGGTTGTGGGGGGGCAGGAGAGCGCTGGGGACTGTTTCCTTCATTACAGATAAAAAAAAAAGACATCGGGGACGTTTTTTTTTACAGGGCAATGTGGCATGCTGGGATGGTCTCCCAAGCATGCCAACTGAGTCTGTCAGCACACAACAAGGGAGGGTAGGTTATGCCAATGGGGATTGGGTACCCCCATCGGCACACAACAATGGGGGGGTTGATTAAGACAAGAAAAGTTTTGGGGGGGGCGTTACATACTGCCGATAAGTGGGCTCCCCCATCAGCAACATACATCATACAACATACATCTGGGCCACTGCTGACGACGGGGATTGGGACCCCCGTCAGCAAACAAATGTATTGGGGGGGCACATGCTGCCAGGGGGATTGGGCACCCCCTCAGCAGGGGAGGGGTTAATATTGTTTGTGAACAGGTGGCAAACCACAGCCATGTTCACAAATAATATCAGTGTGTGAACTTCCCACCCTGCAATGACGGGTCGCTCCCTCATTGCAGCGAATGGCTGACACTGCAATGACGAGGCAGCCCATGATTGCAGCGGCTATTTTTTCACAAGTTGGTGGCAACGTTCCAAACTATTGTCACCAGCTGTGTCCCCCATTATTGGTGGACATCACACATGCCCCAAAATGCCGTGCAAGTATTGGCCTCAACAGTGCCACACCTCCAAAACCTGCTTCGGCACCAAGCTGCCACAATATGTTTCTTGCGCTGCATGCAAGCAAACATAAAAAGTTATACTTGGGTTACTTATCCCAAGGCTGCAATCTAAATTTAGATTTATGCTCAACAAGGGGTATGGAGTCTAACTTTTTATTACTGCAATTTAGAAAGCAAACACCTGGGCAGCACTCATTCACCTATAGATTTGCAAAGTCCTGGAATGACTCATCATGTTTGTAAAAGAACTGTAACTCAATTTCCTCTTTCAAAACTAATTTACTGGATGTACGTACTGCCTCAAAAACCTGTAATTGCTTTTAGAGTGTATTAATCTTGACAATGTATCACGTATACAGTACTGGATGACTTGTATTAATTTTTGCTCTTATGCAACCTACACAATTTATGTATGACCCTAAATCCTCAGAAGACAGGTTGTTCCCTAAAGGATCTTTTGGTCAACAAAATTCAGATTCAAGATTCTAATACTGAGCAGTATCTATCACTGATAGGGGTTACACAATACATACTGCACAAGAATAAATCTGCAGGTGATTTCCAACATTCAAAAGCCACAGCTACCATAGAAGTACTGTGCGGAAGTGTGACATTCCATTTCTGCTTGAATTCTGCAGAATTAGGCTGGCCAAGTGGTATTAAAAGTGAGGGGGGGCCTCATCACCAGCTGCACTGGCAGCCCAGGTTTGGGAATGAACTGGGGTCTCTGAAGGCAGCGCAGGAAAGGAAGATTGAATGCCCCCAATGGCTCTCCTCCTTTGGAGAGGGGGAACAACAGGAACCACTGCTTGATCACCACCTAGTGGAAGCTGGATGGTGTTGCAGAAGTCACCTTCCTGCTTGGTTGGGTGGAGGTTGCTGAGTCATAGTGTGTCTTCTTGCAGTATGTACGAACCATAGCATGCATGCTAGCCAGGAGAAAACCATTCTTCGGGGAAAACAACCTGAAGCAGGCAGGATGATAGTGTGTGCTCCTCAGGCTCCGCACCACCCACCCATAGAGGTACAAAAAGTGGAAAGGGATGGTGGGGCTGGGGCAATATGCCAGAAGGAGACCACCCAAATGTTATGGTGGATAAACAAAGACTAAAATAAGAAAATAATTCTGCTGAACTGTGCCAAATTTGAGCTGTTAAAAACTACTCCAAATGTAGGATGCTGCCAGTTAAGCTGGCTTGCAGGTGTAGTTGTAGCACTACCGCTTGTGATGCTGATGACCCGGGTTCAGAAGCAAACCTGGGGGTAAGAGGGCTGGTCAGGGTGGTGGAGGATTGAGCATCCCATGGACTGCTTGACTCCTATGAGGGAAGGGTGGGGAAGCTCTCGACGTGCACCCAACCCTGCTGGTGGAGACCACACGTCCAGCAGCTAGTGCTAGTCAACACTGGAGGGAGGACAGACATCAGCATTCACACCCCTGATGTCTCCCAGCCTGGAAAACAGGAAAACCCTCCACCAAGCAGAACGCTGTCTGACCGCTCATCACAGGCTCCGCACCACTGACTGGTCTATTCACCTCGCCAACTGACTACCCAAACTCTGCCAGAGGTGTAGGGGGGAGAGGCCTCTGGTGGTCCTTCCCATGGGAGGGGGCATCTCAGGGCTGGATGAGCAGCCAGACCAAAGGGGGATGGTGGAGATGCAGGGGGAAAAAAAACAGTAAATTTACAAAAAAAAACAACTAAATTTGCCAATTGATGCAGATTTCCATGAATAGAGGGAAAATTCCACAGTTTTTAGCAGTTTTTCTGCAGAACATTTTTCTGTAGTTTAAAAAACAGAAATGCAATTCACAGTAAATGCCTGCAGCTTACTTCTGAAAAAAAGTCAGTTTACATGGAAGAGTTCTGCTGAATTCACCATGAAAATCCACCAAGATTAACGGAAGCAGAATCGCCAAACCAGTTGAAATACGTGTCCCACTCCGCTCTTATAGATACATATTTACCTTCTTTCTTGCATCTTCTACTCTGACTGGAAGAGGAGTTGAGCAGCTGCCTGTACTGCTGATATTAATCTCATTGTAGTCAGTTGGGGCTGCAATTGTAAAGTGGCCCATGTCCTCCTCCCCACCACACAGTCAATGGCTTCACCTATATGATCTGTCACTCCGCTGCCAATTCTAGGTTGGAAAGACAAGTTCACTGGTGATGAACCCAGGTCTCACTGGTTGAAGAACATTCCCCCAATGCTTGTTTTAACAGGCATGGGTTTTGGAATCATAGGGCTTGGAGTGGTGCAAGCCCCCCCAATTTTTTTTTTGACTTATTCATTTTGTGCCCTTGTACCATGATAGCCCTATCCATTCAAGCAACCTCATAGCTTACCCACACATTCTCTGCTGCTTACCTCACTTCCTTCCTGCCCTGCACATCAAACTCTGGGGGGGAGGTCTGCAGGGAGCTGGGTATTGATTCATCACCAAAATGACTTGACTTCTGGGACGCAGAGGACAGTCGTACTGGGGCCTATGAGTTCCCTACTTTATCCCGCATACCTGCTTTTCTTCCCCTGTGTTCTCCCATGTTCCTAGGTGGTGCTGACAGCTAGGGCTGAGTACACATACACATGATGGCGTGTGGCTGTGTACGTCAGAACCAGTCAACATCTCCCCCCCCAGTTTCTATGGCTCCAGCTGCCCCACCACCCGAGGTCACCCAAGTGGTGGTACAACACTGAAGGCTACAATCCACTCAAAGGAGGAGAGCAATCTCTGAGATGATGGATCCTCCTCTGGCTGACTCTTCAATGTCCAGGGCTTGTTCCCATAAGTGCTAGGTGCCCTTTGAAACTCCAGCCCCCCGCCACTTCTTGCAATGTTCCGACACCTTTACTAACCTGATCCCATATCAAGCAGATGTTTGATGTATGTAGCACCATGGCTGACTCCTGGCTTCTGAAGCTAGTCAAAGAGAGTGGCCATGTAGTTTTGTGTATCTCCAGCTGAACACCTATTGGGATATAGCACATGCTTCGAGCTACCACCAAAAGACATTGTCTGAGTGGCAAAGAGATCTACAAAAAAAGAAGAAGTATCAATTATTTCCCCAAAGTATGAAGGAAAATGTCAGAGAAGGAATTCATTAATAGCTGAGTATGTCTTTTATACTTTTACTGTTGTCCTGTGGGCAGATTCAGTGGATGTCAATGTTGCAGTCATATGCGTGAGTGAGTTTTGCATCCCCCCTTAGTGGTTTTCGCATTGTTACCTATGTAAACCTCAACTGACTTTCAAGCCATCTGGGCCCTAAATATTTTCTAAGCCCAGACCTGCATATTTTTCACTAGACATGTTTTTTTAATGAGTTTCTTTTTTACGTTAAATTCAATGCTTAAACATTATGTTTTGAGGAATAAGACACCAGTTCATGAGATATTTTACCTACAAAATTGAAGCTTCAACAAAGTATTAAGTGTGAAGACCAGTAAGTCATGAGAGTTTTAAATATTGAAAAAGAAAACATTAAATCCCAATTTGAAGTGCAAAGGAATGTATTCATAGTAATGGTGAATAATTACTCCCACTTAACATGATTATATTCACACAGATCTCTGAATAATTCATTTGCTGAAAGCTAAAGAATTATCATATTTTTTAATACAGTTTTGTCAAAAAAATGCATAGTACAGATGTTACGCATGCACTTTGAAAAGGGCCACATAGGCAAATAATCTGCTTTTACAATCTGCTGTGTGTTCCTTGCTCTGTAGAAACATATAATTTCATGGCTGGTTGTACTTCCAAGGTAGGGGCATACAGTAAACACCAATATGTCCTACAACCTTACACCAAGGTCCCTCAGGTATGGAGGCCTGATGTAAGAGGGAGGAAAAAGTCAGAGTTACTCTGATATAAGGCCTCCCAAGTGACCAACTCAGTCTGCCCATTTTTTCCTGCCTATCCCTACATCACAGATCCTACCTGATCTCTAGCCACCTGTCCCCTCTTCCCAGCTAAGATTCCCTTGTGCCAATCCTATGCATGCATGAAGCCCACTACTGGTTTTGACACCACTACCTCCACTGGAAGAATGTTCCAGGCATCCGCCACTCCTTCAGTGAAGAGGTACTTCCTCACATCCCTCCTAAATTCATGCCCTTCCAGCTTCGTTGCATGTCCCCTTGTTCTCGTGCACCGTGTCCTCTGAAAATACCCCCATCTTGTATGTTGGTCAATCCTGTTGGGTATTTATAGGTCTGTATCATGTACCCCTCTCATTTCTTCTAATGTGTACATATTGAAATTCCTTACTCTCTCCTAACAGAGTTTGTGATGCAGCCACCGCACCATTTTAATTGCCCTCCTTTGGACAAGCTTCACCCTGCCTATGTCTTTCTTGAAATGTGGTCTCCAGAACTGGACACAGCACTCCAGGTGGGGTCTCACTAATTATCGATACAGTGGCAACACCACCTCCCTCCTTCTTCTGGAGATTCTCCTCCCTTTGCACCCCAGCATCCCACTGCTCTACCTATTGCCTGTTGCACTGCCTCACCACCTTGAAGTCACCAGATATGATTACTCCCAGGTGTATGTCCTGCTTAGTGATGGTCAATGCCTCTTCCCCAATATTACACTCTGCCTCTGGGTTTCTTGAGTTTTCTCAGGTCTCTGCATATTCTCTTCACTCCCCATGAAATGTTTACCCTATTGCAGATGTTGGTGCCATCTGCAAAGAGGCATACCTTTCATTCCAGCTCTTCTGCAGTGTCACTTATAAAGACATTAAAGTGGACTATGCCTAGTACTGCACCCTAAAGTACCCTGCTGGTCACTCTCCCTTCACCCAAGTGAGTTCTGTTTACCACCACTCTCTAGCACCTATCCATCAACCAATTTCATACACAATTTAACACCTTAGGACCCACCCCCAAACTGCCCAGTTTCCCTAAGAGTATGAGTCTCCTATGAGGTTGAATGTCAAAGGCCTTGCAGAAGTCTATGTAGGCCATATCCACTACCTCACCCTGATCTGTTTAACTGGTTATGCAGTCAAAAAAATCTGTCAGCTTCATTTCACATGACCTCCACCCCAGTGAATCAATGCTGCCTTGGGTCTTGTAACCCAATGAATTCAAGATACTCCACAATCCTTTCCTTCAAAAGTGGCTCTATTAACTTCCCTACCGCTGATGTCAGACTGACCACGCTATTTTTGCCAGCCTGCCTCTTGCCCCTGCTTTATGGAGCAGAACTACATCTGCCCTCCTCCAGTCCTCTGGAACCACCCTTGCATCCAGTAAGTTGTTGGATAGGGCTGTTAGAGGTGCAGCCAGTACCTCCCTGAACTCCCTCAACACCCTTGGGTGTATCCACTCTGGTATCATAGCTTTGTCCGCTTTCAGATTTGAAACTCCTCTCAGGACTCTCTCCTCTGTAAATGAAGCTATGTCTACTCCTTCCCCACAGTGTTCCTGCTGCTTTTGTGTCATCCATCCCCTTCCCCTTCCGCCATGAAGACTGAACAGAAGTATCTGTTCAGGGTATCTGCGTTTCTTTGTCCTCCTCTGCAAAGTTCTCCTGCCATTCTTAATCTCACAATCCCTACCCTTGTTTTCCTCGTCTCCCTTAAGTACCTAAAAAAGGTCTTGTCCCCTTTTGTTACCCCTTTGACTATCCTTTCCTTACTTTGCACTACTGTGCTCCTCACTGCCTTCCTTACTTCTCTTTGTTACTCCTGGTACATTTCCCCATCATCATTTTTCTGTGTCTCTTTGTACCTCCTGACTGCAAATCTTTTAGCATTAACCTTTTCAGCCACTTCCCTTGAGAACCATAGTGGGCTCCTTTTCTTCCTGTTTTTGCTCACTTTTTTTGTGCACTGGTTTATTGCCTTAACTATGCCATCCCTTAACTTGTCCCACTGTGCTTCCACCCCACCCAGGTCATCCTCCCTCCCCACTAGGTAATCCCAGAGACATTCACCCATTTGTATTAAATCTGCCCTCCTGAAGTCCAGGACCCTTGTCTTTGTGTGGTTTGCTTCAACTGCTGTCCTTACACTGAACCACACTATACAGTGGTGACCGGTCCCCAAGTGGCCTCCCACCTTGCTGTCTGCAACACCGTCCATGTTTGTGACCACCAGGTCCAGTATTGCCCCATCTTGAGGGGGGTCCCTAATTAGTTGCCTGAGAAATGCCCCCTGCAGGAAGTCTAGGATGTCCCTGCTTCTAGCTGAGGCCACAGTTGGGAGGTTCCAATCTCCAATCACTGCTGCTAAATCAGGAGAGTCCAATAATCTGAACAGAGGTATTATGTTTGAAGAACTCCCATTAAAAGTATTTTGCTGAGATTATTCAGAAGATACAGTAGGAAATCCTAGACAAATACAGAGCAAATAGGTCTACTTTGGCCTGGGCAGCTGTAGCATTCAATATTATCAGAAACAGCAGTGGCCATTTTTTAACTGGAAGAGGTACTAGTGTGTGTTTTTATGTATGTTACCACTGTGGAGAGGAACACAGCCAGTGGCACAAAGCTCCCGAAACATGAGGCTTTAAACCAGCAGTATTTGATAGTCGGCAAAAAATGGAATCATACAGTGTTTTAGAAAAAATATATTTCTGACATCCTTAGCTCCAGAACCAGGGTATTTTTTAATTTTGTCAGATAGTTTTAAAACAGCTTTTAAAACTAATGTTTTAATTAATGACTCATGTAACTATAAAGATGGCCGCCATTTACAGTTTTTAAAACTCTCTGCCATTGAGGTTATCTTTTTGAATGTACACACTAGAGTCATACTGTGAATGTGTAAGGATGGGGCCACCACATGTTTCTGATGGAAAACAGCACAGTACCACACCAAGATACTTTACTTTTTCATGGTTGGCAAGGCACGGGAGTGGTAACTTTTAAAAACATAGAAATTGCAAAACTTAGTTTAAGAATGAAAGAAAACAAAAAAGAAAAATGATTATATTGTTTTTTCCAGGGAAAAAAATTATTGCTGAAAAAAAGTCTGCATGTGATGACTAACAAATATTCTGGGTTTAATGGGAAGATGTCCTAGTACATTTGGGAAGTTGCCACAGTGAAGAGAAAAACGGCCAGTGGCAGAAAGCTCTGGGAACATGAGGCCTTAAGTTGTCAGCCTGTTCCTACCAGGCATGAAGCTTCTGCTGTGAGGTACCCAACTAGTGACCCTCCCTTTCAGTAAATTAATTTAGTATGGCATAGTGGTTAAGAGCACTGAGCTGCAAACCTGGAGCACTGGGTTTGAATCCCATAGCCACCACTTACATTCTGTGTTACTATGAGCAAGTCACTTAACTTCCTTGTGTTCCCAGGATGCACCTGGAAACAAGCCTGGACTTTGTGTGTCTTTCCTGGCCAGAAATTGTAAAATAAATAAATAACTGTAATATAATAGTATATTATTATGGGCTGTTATTAGATAGGTATAGAAAATGAGCTCTATTTTTAAATGTAGTCCTATAAGCTTATATTAACTGTTTGTTATACAGTATATGGATAGACCTTATAAATGATAGGAAACACACAGAGCGAAAACCCCATAATACCATACCTACTTGTGATGTCAATTTTTTCATAATATCATTGTTGCAATGTCATAATACTATCATTTTTTTTTTGTAACTACTATCACTGCAGTAGAATGTTTGCAAAAATCCTCGTGCAGCCATGAGTCCGCTTTTTCTGGAACAGTCATTTACATTAAAAGCCATCTGCCAACTGTTGAAGTGTGGCCTGCACATGACTGTTTTAGAGCGAGAGCAGAGGGAGAGTAAGGAAGCGAACAAGGTGGTTTGAAGTAGTGAGGCAGGCAACAGTGCAGTTTAAAGCGGATACACAAAAATGACTTAGGCCCGTATATTACAAAACAATAACAAATAGGGAACTGGTGACATGTCTGAAGCACATGAACATGTCACCATAGATACATGGATACATAGAAATTGTTGGCAGATAAGGACCGCTAGGCCCATCTAGTCTGCCCCTAAGCCTTAAACTTGTATGCAGTTACTGACCCTAAGTGATCAGTGGCTTTTCATCACTCCCTCCCCACTCAATGTTCCCTTGTGCCTGTCCCAGGCATGTTTAAACCCCTCCACTGTACTTGTCCCCACCACCTCTTGTGACAGACTGTTCCAAGCATCCACCACCCTCTCTGAGTAGAAAAACTTCCTCATGTTACCTCTTAAGCTACTCCCCTCCAGTTTCATATTGTGTCCCCTCATTCTGATATATTTTTTACATTGGAAAAGATCCCTCACCTGCACATTGTTTATGGCCTTGAGGTACTTGAAAGTTTCCATAATGTCCACCCTTTCTCTTCTCCAGTGAGTACATATTCAGGACTCTTAGTCTCTCCTCATATGTTTTGTGATGCAAGCCATGCATCATCTTTGTCACCCTTCTCTGGATAGCCTCCACACTGTCTATGTCCTTACACATGTGTGGTCTCCAGAACTGCACGCAGTAGTCCAGTTGAGGCCTTACCAGTGTTTTATACAATGCCACCACCTCCTGTGTCCTGCTTGTAATGCCTCTGACTATGCACTCCAGCATGCCACTGGCCCTCCTTGCAGCCTTTGTATACTGCTTTGATATGTTAAGGTCATCAGATGTGATAACCCCTAGATCCCGTTCCTCTTTGGTGACAGTCAGCACCTCCCTTCCCCATTCTGTAGCTCTCCCCAGGGTTCCCACTACCCAGGTGCATTATCTTGCACTTTTTTGAATTGAACCTCAGTTGCCATACCTCAGACCATCTTTAAAGTTTCTCCAGGTCCCTTTTCATTTTCTGCACCCCTTCTGGAGTATCCACTCTGTTGCAGATCTTGGTGTCATCTGCAGATAGGCAGACCTTGCCTTCCAGCCCCTCTGCAATGTCATGAATGAAGACATTGAACAGGACTGGTCCCAGTACTGATCTCGATGGTACTCCGCTGGTCACGTCTCTCTCTCCCTAGATTGGATCCCATTTACCACCACCCTCTGTCTTCTGTCCATCAGCCAGTTTCTAACCCAATGTATCACCTTATGCTCCATGCTCAGACTACTCATCTTGTTAACCAGCCTTCTGTGTGGGATGGTATCAAAGGCTTTGCTGAAACCTAGGTAGGAGATGTCTACCGCCCCTCTTTCTGATTCACTTCCCTAGTCACCCAATCAAAGAAATCTACCAGATTTGTTTCACAACATCTTCCTGATGTGAATCCTTGTTGTTTCAGATCCTGGGCACCATTGGATTCCAGGTGTGCCATTATCCTTTTTTTCAGCAGTATCTCCATGATCTTCCCCTCCACTGAAGTGAAGCTGACTGGCCTGTAATTCCCGGCTTCCGCCCTACTGCCACTTTTGTGCAGTGTGACTACATGTGCCCTTCTCCAGTCCTCCAGAACCATGCCTGTGTTGAGTGACTTTGTGAACAGGGCATCCAGAGGCGCTGCTAGTTCCCTTCTCAGCTCCTTTAATATCCTCGGGTGTATGTAGTCTGTTCCCATGGCTTTATCCACCTTCAGCTTTGTGAGTTCCTCCAGAACTCTTTCCAGTGTGAATGGACTGGTATTCACTTCTCATGCCCCCATTGCCTTTTCTCCCCAACTGTGGTCCTTGATCCTCTCCCTCCTTAGTGAATACTGAATAGAAGTATTTGTTCAGTATTTTTGCTTTGTCTAGATCCCCCTCCTTACACCAGAACCTCTCCATGATGTAGCCTCTTACTACACAGTCTTCTATCTATTATTCTATTTGTGTATACTTCTAAGCAATATTCAGACTCTGTAGATTGCTGTTCAGCATTATATGACATCACAAATCCCATCGTTTACAGCTGGGATGCTGTACCCATGTATTATGGGATTATTGCAATCTTAAAAAATCTCACTGACATTTTCATCTATTTCCTCCTTCTCTCTCTTGCCCCTTCCATCTCACATTCAACATTACATGTGCCCCTACCCTGCTGTGGCTCCCCACCCCATTGTGGTCTGTAAATTTAGTCTTGTGTTACTTGTTTTGTGAACATTCATAAAACACACATTATACAAAATAAAACATTGGGGCACAAAAGCAAAGGTCATCACAGACTGAGGGTGTGTAATAAATACCTGGTAATATATGCCCCTCCCATTCATTATTTTATATTTCTTATGTGAAATGTCTACATCCACAACTGGTAGCTACTAAGATTCAACAAAATGTGACGCCCTTCCAGAGGGGGCACAACATACTTTCCCCATGGCATGCTGATGTTTATTTCACATAAAAGGGATTCAGATTCTTAAATAGCAAAACTGGGTACCTGTTGTAGCTAATTAAATTAAATAATGAGTACTGTGTGAAGCTGTCAGTCTGTAATGGGATTTTAAAGAATCATGGGAGCAATGCTCTCAAAAGGAAGAGAAAACTTGCACTCCCACTCATTTAAATGCCTACGCCTCCCCACTACCTTTTGAGACTGGGATGCTCAAACTACTGTTTACCAGTACCAGCAGTTATAAGCATCAATTATGCTATGTAATTATAGAAATCTCTTGCAAAATATTAATGCACCATGTCAAGTGACTAGAAGTCAATGTCTTAAGGGACTGCAGGTACAGTGAACACACTCCTTTTCATTAACATGTGCCTTTGTATAATCTGATTCACGTTCTCGGCTATTCCCCTATTGGGACCGCTGTAAAAGTTTATCTAATTACAGTGATGTTTTCCACAACAAAGCTCTTGAACTGGTGTTTACTATGGCATGATCAGGAAGGGGAATGCATGCTGTACATTTTGTGGTTCAGTGTTTTGCGTTAATTAAGGTATCATTTCAAGCATCTGCTTTTCAAGCTATGTTAAACGCCAAATAACCAAAGTCTGTGAAATTCAGGCCATGCTTACCACTGCTAACCATTGTCTGCCATCTGTCTTTTATTATATTGGACTGGCTCTTAATCTTCTGATACACTGTACATCTTCTGTGGCTCATTCCTCATTTCTTATGCACTGATTTCCTTTATGTGATTATCATACCGTAGCTAAAACAACTAGAGATACCCATAAATACCATCAATCCTTGCAGCTACTGGAGGCCCCCACTCATAATGGGGCCCAATGAGAATGACTGCAAATCATTCATCTTTGAAGCAAAAAAGTTTTCTTAAGTACCATACTTACTTTGTATAAGAGAATGGAGAGCCATGTGTTCCAATGCAAGGATTCTGGGAAATAACATTCCTGACCTTGAGGCAATCATTGCAGAGGCAGACCAGGATTTGGTGGCCATAATGAAGTTATGATGAACAGACAGCCATAGCTGGGAAGTGGCCATCCTAGGCTACACCATGTTCCAAAAGGACAGCTCAGGGAGTAAAGGCAAAGAGGTTGTTTTATATGTGACAGAGGATATAAAGGCCACTGAAATACAGGGGGAACTGGGTGGCAATGAAGGGCTGGAAGTACCATGGGTCAGTCTAGAGACACGGTTGGGGGCCTTTATTCGCATGGTGGTGGTGTTGGGTCACCAACACAGGGGGAAGAATTAGACAGAGCTTTAGGGGAAGCCATTAGCAAAATGGCCAGCAAGGAAGAAATTGTGATTCTTGGGGACTTTAATCTGCTAGATGTAGATTGGGGCACTCTAGGTGCACCTACATCAAGAATCAGGACCATTCTCAACTCCCTACATGGGGTATTTCTGATGCAGCTGGTTTTGGAACCCACAATGGAGGGTGCAGTGCTGGACCTGGTATTTATAAACAGGGTACAAGCAATCACCGTACTGTGTGGTTTGGCATACGGATTGGGCAGGAGAAAAAACACACCAAGACAAGGGTCCTGAACTTCAGAAGGGCAAATTTTAAAGAAATGGGAAACTGCCTTAGTGAATACCTCTGGGGGGATGGCCAGGGGGGAGTGGACACTCAATGGAGAAGGATTAAAGAAGGTATTGCACAGGCAAAAGCATGCTGTTCAAAAGAAGTGAGCAATGAAAAGAGGAGAACAAGGCTGCTATTGTTCTCTAAGGAGATGGCAAAGGCAGTGAAAGCGAAGGAAACAACATTTAGAATGCACATAGAGACCTAAACAGAAGAGGACAGGGAGGTACGTCTGGCAAAGCAAATGGAGGCAGGAAAGAGGGGGAGGGCAGCTAAAGCACAAACAGAGGAATGCATAGCTAGGGATGTCAAAAGGGGACAAGACCTTCTTCAGGTATGTGAAAGAAAAGAGGTAATAGAGGGAGGGATAGTGAGGATCAGGAGGCAGCGGGGGACTGCATAGAGGAAGATCAAAAGAAGGCAGAAATATTAAATTATTACTTCTTCTTAGTCTTTATAGTGTGGGGGAGACAGGCCAGTATATAGCAGAAAGCATCTGGGGAAGGGGAAGTGGACACAAGTCCATTCTTGGTGAAGAGAGTCCAGAAGGGATCAGAAGCCCTAACGGTGAATAAGGCAATGTGGCCAGAACGGGATTCATCTAAGTGTCATAAGGTAACTGAGCATAGAGCTAGCCACCCCTCTGGCAATGCTGTCAACACCTCAGTGGAGACAGGTGAAGTTCCAGAGAACTGGAGAAGGGCCTATGTGGTCCCTCTGCACAAAAGCTTCAGCAGGAAGGAGGCTAGCAACTATAGGTCAGTCAGTTTCACACCAGTGGTGGGGACATTAATGAAGACACTACTGAAGGAGAGGCACAATGAGCTCCTGGAGGCTAATGGGCAGCAGGACCACCGGCAGCACGGCTTCATGGGGGGGGAAGGAGGACCAGGTCATGTCAAACTAATCTCACAGATTTCTTTCACTGGGTTATGTGGGAGATGGATCAAGGGAGAGCAGTGGATGTGGCTTATCTGGACTTCAGCATCCCCCCAAAGAGATAGATAAGGTACGACGCTTGAAAAATTGCCACGATTTCTCTGGGCTGTGTGAACGCTGAACCAGATCATCACTTGCAATTTGCTGTTTTCAATTTCAGCGCCTTCTCAGGGTAGCGCTATTGGCTCCACGCTCGTGTAGAGCTCCCTGATTGGCTGGTCTCACTCACCTGAGACAGGAGCACCCGAGACGTGTGGCTTAATGTAAGCCTGCATCCCTGTACTCGGCTTCTAATTTATATATTTTAATTTAGCCTGTTCTGCTCGGCCTGTGTAAAGTAACTTATCATTCCCCCGCTGCAGTTTCTCTCCAAATGTATGTGCACTGATTCAGTGCTAGCTCTGCAAACTTCCCTTGATTTTTCGTCCCATCCCCCCTCCCCCTCCCAGGCCTCCTTAAATGCAGACAGTCTTTGCCCGCTCCTATCTGATGTTTCAATTTATTGGTTACTTACTGTCAACAACTGCAATTCCTCCCATCCCCTTTTTGCAACTAAGCCTTCTAGCTGCTTTATCTCATTCTGTCTTGCTGAGGCATACCATTTTGGTACTTTAGGTTTGCTTATTGCTGACTAGCATATCCTGTCTTGCTAAGGCAGTTGATGTAGGTCAGATGATCTATCTAGTACTTAGTCTGCTCCAGAGTAGTAGCTAAGAAATTTGCTTCAAAGCCTCTCTGCCCCTAGTACTACTCTATAGTCAAGTGAACACTTTTCTTCTTAGCCTGACTAGGAGCTGTACTTAAGGATTACTGCTTCAGGCTCCACTGCCTATAGTAGTATTCTGCAGGGATTAAGAAATTCTCCTCCATTGAGAATCTCTTCTTTTGCCCGCACTTGTAGTGCCCATTGGGTGATAGTCTCATAATGATGGCATATTACCTGCTTCTATGCTTGTCTCTGCTCATCTTACATGTATTGGACCCGAATGTGAATCAAAAAATAACTCCTAGAGTGGAGAATGGCTCTCTTTTTACATTGTCCGACCGGGACTTTTCCTATCAAGTAGAAGGACTTGTATGTGCTCTAACTTCCCCTAGCCCGCTGCTGGTCCTTCACCTGCACAGGCATACAGGAACTCTCCTAGAACCTGCCCACAGGGCTACACCACCTTCTGCATACTCCCCCCTACTCCCATTGACTCTCTCGGTCAGGGTATTATTGTATGCATCATCAGGAAAACTGGGAACTAGCCTCAGAACTCCCTATACTGCCACAGACAAATCATATAACCGAAAGAAGACCCAGCCACCCACACTTCTCCTAGGACTCTGCAGGAAACTCTTGTTCCTGCTTTTACTATGCTCAGGAAATGTTGAGCTTAATCCAGGCCCTCTGGCACCCATGGAATCCCCAGCAGAGCTACAAAGCCTCAAGGGGCTTACATTCTTGCATGTTAATGTATGTAGCCTATTAAAAAAAATCACTTCTGTTCAGGCCTGGGTATGTCATACTGCTCCAGATGTTCTGGTGATTACGGAGTCCTGGCTCTGACCGTCAGCCAGTAACAACGACGTTAACATCCCCTCCTACTCTTTGTTCAGAGCCGACAGGCAAACCAGAGGTGGTGGAGTAGCTATTTACATCAAGGATACATTCCCTGCCTCCATAATTGACTCAACCTCTGTCCCAAAACAATTCGAAAGCTTGTCATTAAAGATTGAAATTGCCACCGGTGTCTCATTATGTATAATAGGATGCTACAGACCCCCATCAGCTAGACTACAGTTGTTAAAACATCTCGAAAACATCCTGGGTTCGGCATCTTCAGAGTGTATCATACTAGGGGACTTCAACTTAGACTGGCTCTCCAGTGCATCCACCCCACTTAAAATGTTCTGTGATTCCCTTGGGTTGTCACAGCTAATAAACGAATCTACTCATCCTAACAAGTTCAACCCTAATAACTCTTGGATATCATTTTAGTTAACAAACCCCATTTATTCTCCCATGCTGGCATCTTTTTCTCTGATATTAGCGACCATTGCTTCATCGCGTGTGTAAGATCCACTCTTAAATCCACAACTGTACCAAAATTCTCCTTTAAAAGGTGTATAATCAACTTTGATCTCCATGGGTATATATCAGACCTAAGAGACTCCATGCGATGGCAGGACTTCTATCTAGCCAAGTCCCTGACTACGCCTTATGACATTTTCTCAGAAATTGTGCTAGGAGATCTCAACAAGTATGCTCCCATAATAAAAGTTTGTGGCAGAAACAAATCCTGTCGGTGGTTTACAGAAGACCTGAAAGATATTTTGTGGAGTAGGGATGTACTCTGGAGAACTGCTAGGAAAACTAATTTAATAAATGACTGGAATTCTTTCTGGAGGGCGAGGAACCTCTGCACCAAAATGGTCAGAGAAGCCAAAGCTAATTTCTATCGTTCTCAGCTGGAGAGCTCCTCAAGAAATGCCTCCAAATTCTGGAAGACTATCAAAGACATTGAAGGTCACACCACTGTGAATTTCCTACCTACTAAATTATTGATCGACAATACTGTCATCTCCGACAGACTGTCTATCCTCGATGCTCTCAATAATCATTTTGCCAATGCAGGGCTAATCTTTGACTCCTCTCCCACGAATATCCTCCACCAACAACTTAGATTGGATAGAAAGGAAAACCCATCCCCAGTCCATCCTTTTCTCTGCAGCCTACCTCCCTGAAAGAAGTCAAAGATCATCTCCTTCAGCTGGACACTAGGAAAAGTGCTGGGGCTGACCTCATTGACCCGTACTTCTTAAAGGTTGGCTACCATGTCCTCGCAGTTCCAGTTACTCATCTCTTCAACTTATCCTTGTCCCAGGGTGACCTACCACCCATTTGGAAAAATGCACTTGTGGTCACTTTGTTTAAGTCAGGAGATCCTAGTGATCTCAATAACTACAGGTCAATCTCCCTACTTCCAATCCTGTCAAAGATGCTGGAGAAAATCGTGAACTTCCAGCTTCGGAAGTACCTGGAATCAGAAAAATTGCTCAACCTGTTACAATCCACTTTTAGAGCACAGAACAGTACAATCTCTGCTTTAGCCAAGGTGACAAATGACTAGCAGCTTGAATTAGACAAAAAAAACTTTGTCTGCACAGTTTTCTTGGACCTAAGCAAGGCTTTCGATACCGTTGATCACAGACTGATTCTGTCATCCCTCCGGAACATTGGTTTGGATTCTCTGTCTCTTAAATGGTTTTCCAACTACCTCTCAGGACGACTTTAACAAGTAAAGACAGAAGGGGAAGTTTCTCCACCAAAACCCCTATTGAGGGGTGTACCGCAAGGTTCCATTCTTGGTCCCTTGCTCTTCACCATTTATATTAACAACGTAGATGCCCCCATCAAAGAAGCATAAATACACCTATTCGTGGATGATACAGTACTTTATGCTAGTAATCCCACAACTGAAGCAGCCTGTAAAGCCCTTCAAAATGAATTTAATCTGCTGCAACATCAGCTTATAAACCAGAAACTGCTCTTAAATACAAAAAAAAACCAAAGCAATGTTCCTCTCGCCCCTTCAAAATGCAATAAATCCTGCAATTGCTAGGACACTCCCGCAGATCACTACCATTCTAGGTGAGCAGTTGGACTATGTACCAAAGTTCAAGTACCTGGGGGTCTGGTTAGACCATAGACTTACTTTCACAGATCACTTAGAAGAACTGACAAAGAAACTTAGACAAAGACTTGGTCTGTCCTTTAGGATTAATAATCTCCTCACAAGAGACGCTAAACTGAAACTGGTTCAAACTACCTTTCTTTCCCTATTGGATTACACAGACTTTCTATATAGTCAGGGACCTGCAGGTACCCTAGCCAAACTCAATACGCTTTATCACAGAGCCATAAGGTTTATCATGGGGTTTTCATACTCAACCCACCACTGTGCATTGTACACGGCAGTGGGATGGTCATCCCTTGCTTACAGACGGCAAAATAATGCTGAGGTTTGGACATACAAAGCTATCTCAAATAAACTGCCCCAGTATATCTCTGTCTGTTTATCTTTGTGCACTCTGGGGAAGTATGCCCTGAGAAGCACCTCATATATCTACCTTTATGTTTACAAAGCAAAATCTCGGATTGGCAGAGCCGCCATCAGCTTTGTGCTCCCTCAACTGTGGAACAAGTTGCAAAAACCTTTGAAATTAACTCACCCTATCAGCCTAGCAGCTTTTAAATCTCTATATCTACATCATAAGAAGGAGTCCTGTGCCTGTCTGCCCTAAATAGTGACTCCTATAAGTCCAAGCACACTCTAATTACTACTGTTAAAAGACTGATCACATCTATAATCGACTCTTACCTCTCCCCTTTTTCTACCCCCATATCTGTCCCTTCCACATTCCTTTGACCCTGGTTCCAGCTCTAAATTCTCCATACCGTATCACTATATATCTTTTTATATTAGGTTTTATTTGTGTTTGGTGTACTTGGTATGTATATTTCTTTACTTTTATGAAAAATTGTGTCCTTCCCAAAACTAGCTGTATCTTCTGTTCCAAACATATACTACTGTCAATGCTACCTGCTGATACTTTGTATATACTGTATTATCGTATCTCACTTTATTTGTATTATTACTATTTTCTTGTGTGTTGCATCCCATGTATATTGTCCCTTGTTCCTTGTTAACAAACCCAGGTCCACCTCGAAAATGAGCTTGCTCAATGGTGATCGCCTGGTTAAATAAAGACTTTGATTGATTGATTGATTGAAGGCTTTCAACACTGTGTGGCAGAGGAGACTAGTTAAGAAACTAAGTAGCCTGGGAGTGGGGGAGAAAGTGACAAGTTCTGTATCAAACTGGTTGAAGGATAGAAGGTAAAGGGTTGTGGTAAATGGCAGACACTCATGTCACAGAAGAGTGATGAGCTGGCTGCCACAGGGATCGATGATGGGACCAGTCCTCTTCAATGTCTTCATAAGCAACATTGCAGAGGAGCTGGAAGGGAAGGTGTGTCTCTTTGTGGATGATACAAAAATCTGCAATAGGGTGAACACCCAGGAAGGGGCTGAGAGAATGCACAGGGAGCTAAGGAAACTAGAGGAGTGATCTAAGGGATAGTAGCTGGGTTTCAATGCCAAAAAGTGCAAGGTTGTGCACCTAGGACAGCAAAACCCAGGCACTGTGCATAGGATGGGGAAGAGGAAATTGCAGTCACCAAGCAAGAAAGAAACCTTGGAGTCATCATATCTGATGACCTCAAGGTAACTGGTCAGTGGGGCAAAGCAGTGGGAAAGACAAGTAGAATGCTGGGGTGCATTAGGAGGGGGATTCTAGTAGGAGGGAGGTGGTGCTGTCATATTGCTCACTAGTGAAGCCCCACCTGGAGTACTGTTGCCAGTTCTGGAGGCCACACTTCTACAAGGACATTGACAGGGTGGGAGCCATACAGAGGAGGGCAACCAAAATAGTGCAAGGGTTGCATGAGAAGCCATGCTAGTAAAGGCAGTAAGAACTCAACATGTACTCACTGGAAGAGAGGAGAGCAAGAGGGGACATGACTGAAACCTACAGTTACCTCACAGCGGGGAACAAGGTGCAGGTAGAGGATCTATTTTCGAGAATAGAAGGCACTAGGACATGGGGCATGCAATGAAGCTAAAGGGAGGGAAGTTTGGGAGGGATGTGAGGAAATAAATTCTCAGTGGAAAGGATAGAACAGCCTGCTAGAAGAGGTAGTTGGGGGCAAAGATTGTGAGGAGCTTAAAGCATGCATAAGATAGGCACAGGGGCATATTAGGTAGAGAAACAGAGCAGGGAGTGACACCAGTGACCAAATATGGTCAGTGTTATTAGAAAAGGCAGGGAAAATGGGCAGACTTGATGGGTCTACTGGTCATTTTCTGCCAGTAAAGTCTATGTTTCTATGATTCTATTTCATTGACAACGGCACCTTGAAATGGTACACAGGGAGCATCCCAGGGCTGAGCAGAGGCATGTAAAATGACATCACAATGGCTGAAGAATAGTCATCAAGGAACAGCCCAACCAATCAAAGGCAAAGGGATAGATGAATGGGGTCCCAAGAACTAAACCTGCTGGGAGCCACCCAATACCTACTTTAAAGCCATAACTGAAAATGACCAAGAAAATTTAAAAGAAATCTTCTAACTGGACTGGCTCTAAAGAGTGGTGGTTTCGTGACCATTTGTTATGCCAGGATATCAGTAGCTGATTAGCTGAGACAGGGCAGGTGTTGGTTTTAGAAGCCTCCTGCATTAGAGATGGAGGGTGACTCCAACATACGCACATGTACCCCTGGTAGTGCTGTGCAGTTTGCAGAATTCCGCCAGTGGAATTAGTGCAGAATGACCATTCTGCCGGTGGAATTTCAGCTAGAATTTTGCTTGTTCGCCTGCAGAATTCCACCTACTGTGATCCGCAGAGAACAGTATTTTTTCCACTGAAAATTATTCAGCAACAATTTCTACAGAAAATATTGAGATCCTTGGAAACAGTAATTTTTTCCACAGAAAATTATCCTGCAACTATTTTATGCTGCAGAATTCTGCCATTCTGTGTCTGGTAGAATTCAGGGGAATTTGGGCTGGATTTTGAATATTCCATGGAATTCCATTCCACCAGAATTTGAAAATTCCACACAGCACTACCCGCTGGTAGCCTGAGGCATGGGAATATGTCAGACAGAGTCTGTGGTCCCAAGATCCATTGACCTGAGCTATCCTGCCTGAGGCATGATGCAAGGATGTCATGTGTTACAGGTTGGTACTGGTATATATCCTGCTAAGGGGGAGGATCTGAAAGCCTCTCCTCTTGTGTCCCATGGCTGATTTAGAAGTTTGGGTTGGTACACAGCAGACTGCATCCCTTTCCAGGAAGAGGAAAGAGGCTTTGGGGTTGAGGGTGTGGGGGAGGAATGGTGGGTTGAAGCCCACTCCTGCACCACATTCAATGAGGACTACTCTGGGGTTGTTCTACTTCTGGATGGCTCCTCCTCGTAGGCCCATTTTCTCCAGTCTGAAGAGTTCTCTGGGAGTGTTGGCATCCTTCCACAGTGTTTAGTTCTACTTTGTGGGAAAAACCAGGGATGGCTTGAAGGTGGCTCCACATGAAGGGAACATATGAGCCAATAGGTGTAACATGGCCTAGGGGTTTCTCTGATGGGACTGCTTGGAGGGGGAGGTGGCACCAACTCCAGATCAGAAACAAAAGCCTAGCGAAGATTATATAAATAAAATATTGTTGCTCGTTAATATATGACCAAGACTAAGAAAATACAGTAGGATGAAGGAGAGGTTTAGGTATCTTCTATGTCCACCTTTAAAGAACCCCCTTTTCAATGTTTATGACAAATAAGAAAACTCTCTTGCCTGGGGAGTTCCTCTAAGAAAGTTGTAGAATATGTGATGACTGACCCTTGAAAAGGGAAGAGATCAATATTTCCCCCCCGAGGGGCTGGCAGCATGATCTCTTCTTCTTCCTTGTTGGCAGGCTCAGCTCCCACACTGAAAGTCAGACAACATCTGGAGACATCGGTATGGGAAGAATGTGGGGGCATGCTATCTTCTTTAACACAGTTTTCTATTTTTAAAATGTCATTTATGTAAAAACCGAAGCCAGTGATCAACTTACAACAGTCTTGTTAGTTGAGCACTGGCTTTGATTTTTACCAAAAAAAAAAAATGTTTAAATAAAAAAATCTGCTCTAATAAGATGACTTATAGATGTGTGCCAGGTGTGCCCTCACGCTATCCATGTACAGATGTCATCAAACATCTGAGTTTGAGAGTAGAGCTGGATAACAAAGAGGTGGAAGGGATCACAAGGCCAGTCTCTTGGGGGTATATAATAATCCCAGTTCCTAAGGAGCCAGTATTACAAATTCTGTAACTGCCTGAGAGGGACTCCCATACATGTAAGGGAGCTTCTTCTTTGGTTTTTAAGCTCCATTTGGAAGCACTGGACAGGTGCCCTTTAATGCTTCAGATCGAAAAGGCAACCCCAGTTGCATCAGATACTCAGCAATTTATCCCTCACTGCAGTGGGAAAAGTGCTTGCCTCCTCTCTTTAGAGATCCACCTTTTTTATTACAGAACGTTCGGTTGAAAGAAAACACATTAGTTGAAGTAGTTCATAACACAGGCTGCTACCCACTTCTCCTGAGAGGGAGTTCGCTGCTGTTTGTGCGCACTTTCTCCCTGTAAGTGTGACCCTTTGAAATATTTGCTAATTTGTTGACGTGGGAGTATGCCCCAGAGGCTCTGCACAGGAGGAGGAAGATATTCTTGTGAAGAAAAAAATAAATTTTTCATGTTGCTCTTGAGAGGAAGACGCACACAGGTTTATGATTTCAACTGAAGCAGAAAAAAAAGTGCCTGTTTTTGTATACAGTGCTGCAAGGGCATTGAACAGATTGAGAAGGTTTAATGCAGGGCTGCCATGCTGATAAGCAGCTTATTGGGCAAAAGCTTGGGGTAGAGACTGAACATGCTCAAATGATTTATCTTAGAAGAGAGAAGGCTGATCACGGTGCTCAGAATACTGAAGGGGATGGATAGGGTGAAGTATACAGATGTTTGATCTGACTAGAATTACTCCAAAAGACAGGTATAAATGGAAGTTAAAAAACAAACAGAAAATGTAAGAAACACCACTAATATTATGTTAAGTTTTGAGTCAAGCCACATATCCAATATACACAACATCATTTTGCAAAACTGATAACTGAACTGCTGGAATGATTGCATGTGTTATAGATTGATGTATTAAACTGTAAAGTGGAATTCTGCAGATCTGTCATTCCCCAGTAAGAAACATAGAAACATAGAATTTGATGGCAGTTAAGGATCGCCTGTCCCACCTAGTCTGCCCATTTCCCCACCTAATAGATAAGCTGCAGATCCTAGTTAACCAACAGCCTACTTCCTCCTTCCCCCCACTAGAATTGCTTTATGTCTGTCCCATGCATTTGTGAATTCCCCCACTGTTTTTGACTCCACAACCTCCTCAGGAAGGCTGTTCCATGCATCCACAACCCTATCTGTGAAAAAATACTTCCTCACATTACCTGTGAGCCGTCCCCCCTCTATGTTCAAATTGTGCCCTCTTGTTCTTGCACATATCTTTTTTCTGAAAGATGCCACCCTCTTGGACTGTATTAATTCCCTTGAGGTACTTGAAAGTTTCTATCATGTCCCCATCTCCCTCCTTTCCTTGAGGGTATACATACTAAGCTCCTTTAGTCTCTCTTTGTATGTCTTCTGGTGCAGACCCTGCACCATTGCCCTCCTCTGGATAGCCTCCATGCTCTCTATGTCTTTGTGGACAGTGAGTCTCCAGAACTGCACACAGTACTCCAGATGAGATCTCACTGACTGTCTGTACAGAGGGATATCACCTTCTTTTCTACTGGTGATGCCTCTCCCTATGCATCCCAGTATCCCCCAGCCCTCCTTACTGCCTTCTCACATTGTTTACCCACCTTCAGGTCATCTGATATAACTACCCCCAGGTCCCTTTCCATTTTTGTTGTTGTCAGTATCTCACTCCCCATTGTGCACTCTTCCCCTGGGTTTTTGTTTCCCAGGTGCACTTCTTCGCATTGAATCTAAGCTGCCATACATTTGACCATTCCTCCAACCTTGCCAAGTCCCTTCTCATTCTTTCCATCCCACCTTGTGTATCAACCCTGTTGCAGATCTTTGTGTCATCAGCAAAGAGACATACTTTTCCTTCCAGTCCCTCTACAATGTCACTTATAAAGACATTAAAAAGGACCGGACCCAGTACTGAACCCTTTGGTACCCCACAAGTACCCCCCCTTTCTTCACGGTGGACTCCGTTTACTATTACTTTCTGCATCCTGTTGTCCAGCCAATGTTTTATCCAGGCTACCACCCTGGGACCCACTCCCAGGTTGGCTAATTTGTTTATTAATCTTTTGTGCGGGACTGTGTCAAATGCCTTGCCAAATTCTAGGTATGTCATGTCCACAGCCCCTCCCTGGTCTACTACACTGGTCACCCAGTCAAAGAAATCAGTTAGCTTAGTCTGACATGACCTTCCCACTGTGAATCCTTGCTGCCTTGAGTCCTGTGCCCCACTGGCCTCTAGGTACTCAACCATTCTTTCCTTCAGAAGTGATTCCATCATTTTCCCTACCTCTGAGGTCAAACTGACAGGTCTGTAGTTTTCTGCCTCTGTCTTGCTCCCACTTTTGTGAAGGGGAATCACTTCTGCCCTCCTCCAGTCCTCAGGTGCCACACCATCCTCCCATGATTTGTTAAAAAGGGTAGTCAGTGGTGTTAGTAGTTCTCCCCTTAGTTCTTTTAGTGTTCTGGGGTGAATCCCATCAGGCCCCATTGTTTTGTCCACCTTTAGTTTTAGGAGTTCTTTTAGAACCCTTTCTTCTGTGAAAGGACTGATATTGACCCCTATCCAGAAGTGCTTCTATTGACTGGATTAGGTACCTCCCCTTCCTCTTCCTTTCTGAATACTGAGCTGAAGTATTTGCTCAGTATCCCTACTTTTTTTACTGTCCCTCTCTGCCCACCCACTCTCCCTCCTCTTTATTCAGCCTCAGTATCCCTCCCTTTGTCTTTCTTCACTCCCTAATGTACCTATAAAAGGTTTTATCCCCCTTCTTAACTGAGCTGGCTATCTTTTCTTCAGTTTGGGCTTTTGCTATTCTGACTGCCCTCCCCGCTTCCTTCTGCTTTAACTGGTATAATTCTCTGTCCTGCTCCTTCTGTGTTTCCTTATACTTCCTGGATGCTATTGTTTTTCTTCCTAACCTTCCCCACCACCTATATTGAGAACTACAGTGTTTTTTTTTCTTTCATTTTGATTTGTTTATTTGCTTCACACAAAGGTGTGTTGCTTCTGTGATGACAGTTTTGATGTTTCCCCATTGTTGCTCCACCCCTCCTTTTTGCCTGTTTGCTAGTGCTTTTCTGAGACACTCTACCATTTTGACAAAATCAGCCCTCCTGAAGTCCAGTAAATTCACTTTTGTATGTCTTGACTCTACAGCTGAGTTTATCGTGAACCACACTGTTTGGTGGTCACTTGTTCCCAGATGGCTATACCCACTTCTAGATCTGAGATCCTCTCTCCATCCCCATTTGAGAGTACCAGGTCTAAGATTGCTCCCTCCCGAGTGGGTTCCAACACTAGCTGTCTGAGTTTCCCACCGTAGGGCATCCAGAATGGCCCTGCTCTTGGATGTGGCTACAGCAAAGGTGCTCCAGCTAACATCTGGCATATTCAGGTCCCCCATCAGCAATATCTCCCCTTTCTCTGCCATCCTAAGGATGCCTTCTATCATTTCCTTGTCCATTTCCTCACCCTGAGACAGGGGTCTGTATACAACACCTGTATGGATTGTGGTGCCATTTCCTGTCCCCAGGGTAATCCACAGTGCCTCCTCTCCTCCCTGTTTACCCATTAGTTCCATTGCTTTGATCCGTTCCCTTACATAGAGAGCTACTCCTCCTCTTCTGCCCTCCTTATCCCTCCTGTAGATTGTGTATCCTGGTATGTTGACATTCCAGTCATGGCTCTCTGTGTACCATGTTTCTGTGACTGCCATGATATCCAGGCATCCCTCTTCCATGAAGGCCACCAGTTCAGTGATCTTGTTACCTAGACTACGGGCATTGGTACTCATTACCCTCCATTTTTGTTGGCCTTAGCACTTTTTGCCCCATCCCTGTCCTTACTGCCTTTGCCTATTTCTCCATTTGCCCCTGTCCTTCTCCCTATTGACTGCTCTGTCTTGGTGTTTACCTCACCAACTACCCTGATTTTATTTTGGGGGGACTAGGATTTCTCTTCTCCTTTTCAGTGCCTCCCCCCTTGGCTAGTTTAAATGCTTGTCAATGAAGCATTTAAACCTATTACCTAGGATCCTGGTTCCTCTCCTGGACAGATGCAGACCATCGCGCCAGTATAGACCTGCATATGACTCATTCTGCAATTCAGCAAGAAACATTTGTGGAACAGGCAAAAATTCAACAAACACATTCAGAGGATTTGGATTTCATCAAAGTCAGAATTTCAGAAAATTTTATGAAAGTTTGCAAATGTCATGACATTGGGAATTTTGCAAGCATAATAAATATTTTGCCCAGCACTAGCAGGGACCTCATGCTTAAACAATATGGCATGGGGAGGGTGTTATGGTGAGATAACAGCCCATCTCAGGTGGATTGAAGCACAAGGTGAAGTTGAGTGCTTCCCCCATGTAAGAAAGGCCATTAACCCACCATAATGCACCCCCTGGAATGCCTCATTGCGATCTTGAAATGGATCCTTTTTTAAAAAAAAATTGGATGTTCTTGTTTTAAACATATTTTTGTTGAGCTACTTTCAACTATACTGCTGTGCTAGGATATCAGCCCAGCTGAAAGTACCTCTTGACCAATCAGGAGCTAGCATTCTTTATAACCATTTCATAATGCATATTAGCAACCATATAATTAAGTAACATTGACAATGTAATATGAAAAATCTCTTGAGCTGTCAAACAACTTTACTTAGCCCTGTTAAACTATTTAATATAGCTGTTTTCACCAGGGTTGCCATACTCCCAGCCTCAGGTTTGTTCTGATAACCTCCTGGCCCCAACAGCAGTCCTGCTGCATAGCACCCAATAGTACTGGTGACCAGAAATGCAGAATTTCACCAGTAGAATTCATACAGAATGGCAATTCTGCTTCTGAAATACGTTTCAGAATTTCTTTTAGAATTCAGTGGAATTCTGAAACACTTTTCTATGTAAAGTGCAGCATAAGTTTCAGTTTATTATGAAAACCATTAATTTTCCATGGATTGCAGATAAGTAATTTAATTTATGTAAAGAATGTATTACTCATCTGTGGAAAACAACATGGGATTGTGCAGAATTAGGTGGAATTTTCTGAAATTCTGTGGAATGTCATACCATCGTAATATGATAAGTCTGGATTCTCTACTGGTGACCAGGACTGAGACATCCTTGGTTTTTCTCCCCTGTATTATATGCTGCCCTTTTGATCCTCCCTCCTCCAGCACCATGCACACCCCATATGGGCCTTGCCACATACAATATTGACAGCACAGTCTACCTCTTTCAATACAGCAGGCTTCCCAGAACACAGAAAGGGGGGTCTGTGTTGACAGCCATAACCACCACCCTCTGCAGGCTTGGTCACTCTGCTCATGGCAGCATTAGCAGCACTGCTCTGAGCTCTGAATACCCTGATATTGGCTCCCAAGTCAGCTCCCGACCTGAGGTTGTCCACTTGATAGCCCACTGGACCAATGGGAGACAGGCCATACTAAACTGAAAGGCACACTGTCAATCACCTCAGGCCTAAAAGTGTCTCTAGTATAAAAAACACAGTTTATGATTGCTCACATTCTGTAATGATTGCTACTGTAGCTGGTAGTTTGGTTCTGATTCCTTTTTTTCTTTTTAAAGTGAAAAACAAACTGCCCACTACGTAGATGTTACCACACCAAAACCATGTTTATTGACAGCCCTCGATCAACTTTCACTGTGACTTTCCTGGACTTAGGAACATCCCCCAACACAGAATAGTCACTCAAGATGCAGTGGGAGGAGAGGAGACTATTGCATCATGAGTGGCTGAACTGTTTTGGGGAGTTCCTAATGTTCAGCAAGTATGCAACAAGGGTAGAGCAAGGATTCAAAACAAACTATGGTTGGGTATAATTTCTCCATTGGCATGCCCTTAAGTCCTACTGAAAAATGAATCAGATTAAAAAAACAGTTACATCAATGAATTTAAGAGAAGTTAAGCAATCATAAAATGTGAGTTTTCAACTAGAAATAATATGATGCAAAGAGGGTTGACAGTGTCCCTTTAAGGGTGAGAGCTAACCAGGGTAAAACTGTGAAAATTGTTTCTTGAACATTAAGGTATGACTGGGGGTTGGTTTACTGGTATTTAATCTCTCAGGTGCATAATGAGGCTCAAGGCAGAGCTGAGGGCCTCATGCACCTAGGAGTTGGATTAACTATAGAGATGCAACAAAGTTCTGTTTCACCAGTGAAATTCCAGAGAAGTCACCAAATCCACCTCCATGGATCATTTTGTGAAGTTTTCCTGTTTAATAGGACTTTCAACATTTTTAACTTCACCTTGCTTTTGGATATTTTTAAGTGCAAATTGCACTTAAAAAAAAGAAAAGCAAAGCCAAGTTACAAATGGCGAATTCTCCGATTGCCAGCCTGATCTTTCCCTGGTGTCTAGTTGTCCCCCCTGCTGACTGCTGGCCCGACGTAAAATAAAGTTCCCTGGTGTCTACTGCTCCCCCCACCACCAATCGCTGTCCCAATGTAAAATTAGATTACATGGTGTCTAGTGGCTCACCACGCCAGTCACCAGCCCAATGTAAAACTGAATTCCCTGGTGTCTAGTGACCCCCCCCCCCACCGATCACTAGCACAATGCTGAGTAAAATTATACTTTCCAGGTGTCTAGTGGACCCCTACTCTACCCTGTTCCCAAGGTTGTCCATTCTCTGGTGTCTAGTGGACCCCACCCCAACCCTGGTGGGCAACCAGCACAGCCCTCCACTCTCCACTATGGCCAGCAACCCGACTGAGCTGCCAGTGAATGAGCACTGATTCATTGACAGGTCAGCTCATGCTCATTCATTAAGCTCTGTCGGTGGCACAGACAAGAGTGGAGGGCTGTTCTGATCACCGGCAGGGGCGGGATGGGGGGAATGGTATTGTCCACAGTACCGTTTCCCCCATCCTGAACCCCCGCTGGTGACCAGAACAGCCTTCAGCTCCTGCCTGCACCATTGACAGAGCTCAAAGAGCTCAATGTAAGAGCTCAAGCTGGCCTATCTACGAATGAACACACACCAAGGAATTTAATTCTACAATGAGCCAATGATTGGTGTGGGGGTGGGGACCACTAGACACTTGGGAATTTTATTCTATGTGGGGCTGTGCTCAGTGGGGCCACTAGACACTAGAAAAAAAAAAGCTGCAAAATGCGGAGTTTGAATACTGGCAAAGTTGCCATACTCTGCCAGCGGAGTTTAAACTCTGCATTTTGTGGAGTTTTTTGTCGGGGAGGGTTGAATTTGAGCTTTGTACCACAGATTAACTTAGTGAAATGAAGAAACTCTGCAAAATATTTCATGAAGCGGAGTTTTCCAACTTTGCCCGTCTCTAACTATTGGTAAACCAACTCCCAGGAGTACCTTGATGCTATTATAAAAATGTACAGATATACAGAAACCTTTTTATACATTTTTGCTCAACTCCTAGGATTAAAAGATTTTTTTTTTACTTGCCAAAAAAGCTTTGCTGGTTTGTGAGAAAAAAAGTTCTTTTTTTTGTTACATTTTCTCTAAGCTTAGAGTCAAACCTTTTGATTGGTTTACATTAATTCTAAAACATGGGACTATCAAATAAGCACATGTTTTAGCTAAGTTAAAAATACCCACATCAACTGTCATGTTATATGTGGTTATATGTGGTTCAGAGCTCAGTGCTTATGTTACGTACTGTAGCTGGATGATGAAGGTTGTGCTTGGATACAGAGGCCAGGTCAGTAAGTAGGACAAGCTGGCCAGATATTAGTAGTTTGATTTGATCAGTACTTAGGCACTTGGACATGGTCATGTGCAAGTCAAGGATTATAGTACATATGGACCAGTAGTCTATGCAAGGTGCTTAGATGCATGAACTGATGAGTAACTTGTTATGACATGATATTGGTTTGACTTTTCTCTGTATCCCACCGCAAGAAGGATGTTTGGCCTAGTAATATGAGACCTCCCCCCCAAAAAAAAAATAGTAATATCAAATGATTATCTCTTCCAACTCTGGAGAGTGTGACCAGTAGCACACAGAAGAGGAAAAACCCCCTTTGGAGGAAACCTCTGAGGACCCATGGCTACTGACCCGCCTGTCCTTCTGGGCATACTAAGGGAGAATAATCCTAATCTAATGATATAAAGTTGTTGGCTAATCCGAATCCATGCCATAGATCCTGATGTCGTCCAGCAACTGGATAAGTATTGATATTAATATCAAGAATGATGGCACATCCTTTAGGTGAATTACAAGTCCAGGAAATCCATGAGCATAGAATTAATAGAAGATGGATCCACGGTCGAGCATAATAATTGAGAACATCGAAGTCGCATAGGTGAAGGGCTCCAGAAAGCAAGGAAGTCTTCTCCGAGGAACTAGGGATTAAATGGTTAGGGCTCCTAGTTCAAAATATGAGGCGTTGGTATGTCCATTGGGCAAGCTTGCAAGGAAGGCTGCATGATTTAGAGAAGGTGCAGCAGAAGGCTCTGAGTAGTTGGCAGGTGAGTTAGCAGTAGTATTTGATGTATATATAGCAGGTAGACAATAGTTAGATAGTTTTCCAGGCCCCTAGGGGTGCTGCTGGTCATAGAATTAGGAAGACAGTCTTTGTGAACCTCTAAGCCCTATAGGGGTGAAGCAGGTAAACATGAGCAGAAATTGAATATGTAGACTCGCATATAAGTCAGCGGTACTTGTAGTAAATCAAACCTGCGTGATGCAGACATAGTAGGAGAGTAAGTATTGAATAAATTAAGTATGATATAGCAGAGAATTAAGGGAATACATAAGCATATAATTGAAGCTTTCGTTTGGTGAGCAATAGTTCTACGGAGCGACGTATGCACATGTGTAGAAACCGAGTGATACGTTGGCTGAATCATGCTGGAAATGATGGATAGTCCTGCAAGGGTGTTCTTCCTGGTGATAGACAGAGATAAACGATGAAGATGGTGTAACTCATGTCTGAAATCTTCCGGATGTCCTAACATAAGTCCTGGTGGGATTGTGGTAGCAACAATAATGGGAACTGAAGCGGCAAGGCAGAGGCATCCAAGGGAGTAAATGACTATGGCTAATCGAATCCAGATGTAAGTCAGTAAAAAAGGAGGCTCTGAATGCTGGCAGACACTATGGCAGGTAGCAGGTAGTGGAAACGTGAACCTCAGGCTCCTAATCAGGATGAGGCAGGTATGGAGTAGATGTAAGTGACCTCTGGGCCGACAGGTGAAGCGGGTCCTTGAAGCATGCGATATGTATCAGTAATGAATTAGGACCTCAGGCCGCATAATTGCCATTATGGTGCAAATCTTTGAATGCGGTGAACTGCCACCGTGCTGGCAAGGTAAGTTGAAGAGCAATAGTAGGGTGTACTAGTAATAGTCGAACTGCATGTTATGCAGAAGTAGCAGTGAAGGAGTAGGAATGGATCGTATGGTACATAAATGGTAGCATGACCTGAGTCTATTCCATGGAGGTTGAATATGCTAAGGCAGACTTATGAGCACAGTAGAAGGGTGTAGTAGATTGGGAAGCACCAAGTTTGGTCAAGAGCGACAATGACGACCTCCTCCTCAACGATGGCACAATACAGATGCAGGTAATGTGCCGCCTGTTGTAAGGGTGTTTTCTGTGGGGGACTGTGCCCCCCACACCTCCCATGCAGGGGGCTCTGTCCCCCATACCCCCAGACTTTAGGATTCCAACTCCAGGTCAGAGTTGGTCCGGGGAGGGGGCAGAACACTGGGGGGAGGCGAAACCCGGAAAAAGGACATTACCATGAATGTCGCCATAATGGTCTTTTTTCCTGTTTCACCTTCGGGGTGTCGACGAAAAGGGGGGCACCAGTAGAGTGTCGTATCCTGATGATCGAGGAGAAAATATTACACTGAAAAGTCCTGGGTGGACGAGATGAAACACAACCAGAGGTAATAAGCATCCAGAAATTGCAGTAAGTCTATGTCTTCTGTTTTAAACTTGTGATAGGAAGATCTAACGAAGCAGTAGCAGTGATTCTGAAGGAGTCGAATCGGTATGTGAAGATGGATCCAAAGCAATTAAGGCAAATATCCAAGATGTAATCCGAATAATCCAGTAGGAGTAAGCAGCATATCCTTAACAAGTGGAAGTATGTGTGAGCAGCAAGGTGAGGGCTGCGGGATCCAGGATCCAAGTGGTGGACCGAAGGTGAAGTATAACTAGCAGCATAGCCAAGCCTGGGAAGTTGGATGAGTAAAGGACTTAAAGTGTGGGTGTCTGGTAAATGGAGAGCCTAAAGAGGATAGTGGCAATGTAACCAAATAGACCCGGTGTGGAGTAGAAGGAAGGGCAGGATCATAGGGAAGGAAGTGAAGAAGTAGGGCAGTAACTAGACCCGATGGAGGCTAGCAAGTGTGGCTAGACCATATGTAGGTGAGCCAGTAAGTAAGCAAGAATGGCAGTTAAACCCCACAAAGGCTAACATGCACAGCTGGACCACACATAGGTCAGCTGGTAGGTGAGTAGTAAGAAATCAATGCAGCAAAGCAACTTGGTAAGCATCCAGGGACAATGATGTAAAATCCTAAATCATAATCTAATAGTAATTCTAAGTAGGAGCACAGATTAATATCTTAGACATATGGAGGGGTAGAACAAGCAAGGTGAGAGCTGCAGCATCCAGAACTCGATAGAAAACTGAAGGTGATATATCCTGGAGTATATCCAATCTTGATGTATAAGCTTGGGTGAAAGTCTGTAGGGAGAATCCGAAGCAGGCTAAAGCAAGATGGATGCATGGCTGAAGTGCATGGCAGGAATGCCGGGGCAGAAGGCAAAGCATCAGCTAGGCCCATATGTGGGTTTACGTGAGCGGCTGGACCACATGTAGGTCATCCAAGGATGAAGTAGAGGTGGCAGCTAAACCCCACAAAAGCTAGCAGGACCACGAATCCACACACCGGGCAGGAAGAAGGCAATAAATGTTAGCCAGGCTAGGAACAATTAGTCAGGTTCAATAGGTTCACAACAGAAAGTCAAGCATGAATAACACTGGTGCTGCAAATACCCAGTGTGTAGTATTTGGTATGGAAACATCATTTCATAAAGTAGTCTTCTGGTTACAATAATTCCCAAACATATGCTAAGTACAGGTTTTTCTTTTACAGCATTGGGAAATGGTTTATAGTGTATGTACAGTACAGCTGCATCATAGCTCCAGGTATGAGGTTAGCAGGTAGAAACCCTTAAGGGAAAGAAAGCACAAAAGGAGCTGGTCATTAACGAGTTAAAAAGCACAGTGCCGAGAAAGATGAATGAAGTGCAACAGGTGTCCCGAGATCCAGGATAGAGCTGGCGGTACAAGCACTGCCAAAAGTCAATAAACTACCTTAGCAGTAAATAATATGGCTTTTTCCCAACCTCCTGTGTGGAGAAGCATGCAGCTGAACATACTATGCAGCTATAGAATGTGCTATCAGATGGGAGGTTGCAGGCTTTTGTGTTGAATAGGAAGAGTGCATTAGTGGAGTAGATCAAGTAAAAGGCAAGCAGCCTCATTTCAAAGAATGCAGAAATGTCAAGGTGCATGGTAGCTCCACAGTGGAAAGGTCCTGGAAGGCAGCTACCTGATGGAACACACTAGAGTATGTGTGGCTAGGAGAGTGTTCTGTGGCAGATGTGATGGCACCGAAGGGAGGCAAGCTCACTAACAATGGCAGCAGCGGGGATGTTTGAACCCAGCGGGTGGTGACGGTGAGACCAGAGAGGAAGCCTAAGCCTCTGTCAGCAGGAAAAGAAACAAAAACAGTGATGGACTGTGGCATGGAGCTGGGCTGCTCAGGAGAAGAGAGGAAAAAAAGGCAAGTGTGCAGGTAAGCAAGCTTAGGCAGGAGCAGAGTACAAAAGACAGGGAAGGAGCATGCAGGAACAAACTACAGACCCCCAAAAGCACATGGATGGAAGAGCAGACAGAGAACAGAGGGAAAGGGGGCTAGGAAACCCACAAAATGAAGCCAGGCAGGACTAAATGGGGGGAGAACAAACAGCAGCCACAGACCAGCAATGGCACGACAGTGAGTGCGACTCGCTCTAAACACAGCTGTGGTTTGCCTGTTGATTTACGCAGAGTGTGGGGGAGGAGATCTTCCCCCATATAACCATAGGCATGTGCCTTTCAATTATTTCCCACACTCCCATCCAGGAACTGTTCAAGTCTCCTATGATATAAAAGTGGCTAGACCCTCCCTGCTACCTTCACAGCACCAAAAAAGAAACAGAAATATGCAAGCTTTATTGGTATGAAACATACTCACCACCCTGATGGCCAAGGGTCAGTGCACCGTACTCTCATGCAGGTGACCTCAGGTATCAAGAAGATAGGAGAGATGATGGTGGGGTGACTGAGCTACTTAACAATCACAGGAGAGACCTGGACAAGTTTTAGGGAGAGTGGGGCATGACCTTTCATGGTGATTATTTGGGGATTACCGATGCTCCTAAAATGTATTTATGTGTTTAACTGCTGAGCTAATGTGGCAGTTAAGTTTAAAATAAAAGAGTTTTAATCAATCTTTAAAACAAAAAAAGCATAACAGATAGAAGAGTATGTGCCAACTGCCTACAGCAACAGTGATTTAGATGCCTACCTGACAGTTTTCTTTAGAATGCTTGCAATTTTAGGCAGATGATGCTTTTCCTATTTTAGAGTATGAATCTGCTGTGCCTTTTTGTGATGAGGCTCCAGCCTGAGGTTTACCAGCAACTGATCTCCCTAAAATTGCCCATTTTTCAAGAACACACTGAGAAAATAATTCTCTGCAAATTTCAACTGCTCCTGTTTCAGTTAATACAAACACCTAGCTTGCACTCTAGCTCATTTATAGTTTATAGTAGAGCATTGATCTGTACAGAAGTTCATCCTTTTCAAAATGCTGTTGTACCCCAGTTTAAAGGTCATGGAATGTGATTATACCCTTCTGTGGTAAAACAACATTCTAGAACCTCTAGAGGCTGCAAGTCAGTTTCATTGTGAAAGAGAAAAAAAACCACAATGCACTCATTTCACATAATACTATATACACTATAAAAAATGCAGGATGAGCAACTTTATGCACAACCAGTGTGTTCTGCCACCTTGGAGTTCTTATTCCCTTGGGTCTCTTGAGCTTCACTCTAGAGGTCAGAGTGAAACAGAACCCTTCTGTGGCAGAACACACTGGTTGTGCATAGCTGCCCATCCAGTATTCTCTACTGTAGATTGCTGCTGAAATGGATATCATTCTAATCCTGTACCTCATGCTTCCCATTACTTGCTGTTGACTGTGCTCCTCTCTTGTTGTTGTTTCCAGTTTCAGTATTGTTTACTGTTATGGGTCGCTTCTCTTCTTGTCTCAGATGTGGAACCTTTGTAAATGAGCTCTTATGTTCAAGGGTGCTTTCCAAATCAGTAAATAAATAAATAAATCTAGAGACTTAGAGTGTTTGTGAGCCAATCAGATTGCTAAATTCTGTTTGCCCTTTTTGTAGTTCTAAAATATGAAACAAAACAGTTCTACTCATTGCGTTTAATAAAAATATAAAAAAAATTGATGTTGTTAGTGCTTCTGTATTTGAAATACTTTAAATGCCTTGCCTTGTTTACAAAAGGTGAGTGAATATAGATGAAACATCTCAGTGAGTTACAAGTTTTCATAACCTAAAGAGAAATTTAAACATGCAAACATACAAAATGCCAGCAGAAACAGGTGTCATGGTCTGTTGAGTCTGCTTGCTAGTGCAGCTAGCCCCTCAACTTGCAGCTTCCCCAGACCCACCTCCCAACAGCCCCCCCATATACTTAAGAGGCAAAAGGCAAAGGACAACAAACCAGGAAAGCTGGGTTTGTATTTGAATCCCTGCTTTATACCAAGGCCTCAGCATATGATCCTGGGTAAGCCAGTCTTCAGTTGTAGGATTTCCCAGCTGTAGAACTGTATAAAAAAAGATTCTGATTGAGGATGAACTGTTAGTCTTGGAAAAGTAGGGAAAGAGGAAGGAGGCAGTTTGGTTTTATGTAGGTACTGGAAGATAGCATTTTCCTAGAAAAAGAAGCTTGAGGACAAGGGGTTACACTATAAAGTTGGGGGGGCTGAGAGGAAATGTGAATAAATACTCGGTATCAGAGCCAACCAGAGGAAATAATCTGCTTGAACTTATTATCACTAATGTGGAAACAAAATTCTTTAACATAAACATTTCTGCCCCAATAGGTAGTAGTGATCATAATTCTATTCAATTCAGTATGATTACTAAAATTCCTAAAGTTATTGTTGGTACTATACATAAAAATTACAATAAAGCAAATTTTACATTGATAAAAAATAAACTGAATCAAGTAAATTGGGAACATAAGTTTAAGAATAAATCTATTGACAGTGCTTGGAAGGAATTTAAACATACTATTTCTGATCTAGAAAATAAATATGTACCTAATAAAACTAAATATAATAAAAAAGGCAAAATACCCATATGGTTTACAAAATCAATTCAAAAGCAAATAAAAAGAAAAGAGCTTTTATTTAAAAAACTAAAAATCAACAATAGTGATTGCAGTAAATATAAATATAAAGCAGCAGTGTCTTTATTAAAAAAAATGAGTAAACAAGCTAAACTTAAATTGGAATTCAATTTGGCTCACTCTAAATCCAATAACAAATCCCTTTTTTCCTATATAAACAGTAAAAAGAGTAGTTTCAGATCTATTGGTCCTCTAATCATGGAAGGTACTGTTATCAATAATGATCTAAATGTTGCTAATCTCCTCAATAAATACTTTTGTTCTGTTTTCAATAAATCTGTTTATATTCCGCAAATGCATATAAATGGTTTAACCCCACCTAAAATTTATCATGCAGAAGTTAGAAAAGCTTTATTATTTCTTAAAAAAATCTTTCAGTCCAGGACTGGATAATTTATAATCTAGGTTTCTGATCGAAACTTTTGATTCCTTGGTTTTACCTCTTACCATACTCTTTAATAAATCCATTATTGAAAATAATATCCCAGAGGACTGACATAAAGCCATTGTCATCCCAATTTATAAAAAAGGTAACAAGTCCTATGTTCAAAATTATAGACCGATAAGTCTTGCATCTGTCATGGGGAAGGTCATGGAACTAGTTATAAAATCACATATTGAAAACGAAATTGAACTTTTAGGCATCCAAAACATAACACAGCATGGTTTTAATCCTGGATCCTCTTGTACAACCAATTTAGTTACCTTTTACAATAATATAAGTAGACATTTGGATAATCATACTCCTTCAGAAGTTAGTCTATTGGATTATATCAAGGCATTTGATAAAGTATCTCATGCCTTAATAATAAATACAATGTATAAATTGGGTTTTTCAGTTTATTTAATTAAGTGAGTTTCAAGTTGGCTGCATAAAAGAACACAGGTGGTGAGAGTACATGAGGTACTCTCCAATCTAGGAGAAGTCACCAGTGGTATACCCCAGGGTTCAGTTTTGGGGCCACCCTATTTAACATCTTTATAAGTGATTTGTGAATTGCCTCCAACAACTTCATTTCCAAATTTGCCGATGATACTAAACTAGGCGGGAGAGTGGATTCAAATTCTAACATTGGTATATTTAAACAGGATCTAAAAAAATATTGAAACCTGGGCTAATACTAACCTTATATCTTTTAACATTGAAAACTGTCTAGTTCTTCATTTTTTAATGAGGAACCCCCAAACTAGTTATTATCTAAATAATGTCCGACTAAAACAATCTAACTGTGAAAAGGACTTGGGCATATTAGTTAATAACAAATTAACATATTTTTCACACTGCAAGAAAGTGGCCAGAACATCAAATATTATTCTGAAGAAAATAAATAAAACCTTTATTAGTAAATCTGAACAGTGTCTGGTTCCATTATACAAAGCATATGTGAGACCTTACTGTATCTGGACTATGGATCTCCCTTTTGGAATCCCTATCTTAAAGGAGATATAAACCGTTTGGAACAAGTCCAGAGATGACAAACTAAAATGATTCCTAGACTGAAAGACAAATCCTGTGATATATGTCTTAAAGAAATAGGACTCTACCCTCTACATTTTAGAAGATTAAGAGGAGAAATCTTATTCTTGTTTAAATTATTAAGATCACCAATACAAATGAAGAACTGTGGATTAATGCTAACAGACAAACCTATAGTAGGCAGACTACACAACAAACAGTTATTAGTTGAATGGGCTAACACTAATAAACAAGATAAATATTTTAGTATAAGGGCATCCAAGCTATGGAATTCCCTACCACAGGATTTAATAAATGTAACTAACTTTGATCCATTTAAATCAAGATTAGATATTTGGCTAAACCAACATAAATAAGCAATGGTCCTCTATTGAGGGGACAATCCCGATGGGTTTTGGCCTTCTTTTGTCCCATAATAATCCAGTAAATACTTCTTCGTGGAGAGGGTGGTGGATGCCTGGAACAGCCTTCCAGCAGAGGTGGTGGGTGCCAAAATGGTGACAGGATTCAAGCATGCATGGGACAGACACAAAGGGACCTTGGTAGTAAGGCAAGTGGAGTAGACGACTGGAGATTGAGTAGTGTCTGCAGTGGCACAGTAGGTAGGGAAAACTAGGCAGACTAGGTGGGCCAAGAGGTCCTTATCTGCTGACAACTTCTATGTTTCCATGTTTCTATAGCATCTTTCATGAAAACTGTATCCTAAAGTTCTGCCCAATCCATGAGAGGATGAGGAGAGAATGTTGCTGTTACTTTCTATGCACAGGGATATTAAAAGGTCAAACAACACAAAAAAAAATCAAATGGCTAGCAAGCTCCAGTTACCACAACTTTAGGAATGGGAGCTGAGTGACATCACCAAGAATGTTCCGCCAGACTTCTTTTAAATGGTGCTTCCCAGCATGAGTATGACTTACTACTATATTATGATAAAACATTGAATCTCATTTCGAGTAAAGAGTGATTCTTAGGGCTGAGCAGAATGCAGAATTCCACTGGAGGAATTAGTGCTGAATGACAATTCTTCTCCTGGAATGTTTTTCAGAATTTCTTTTTAAATTCTGTGGAATTCAAAAAAGCATTTCTGCGCAAACCACAGAACAGTTTGTCATTGATCAGATAAACCATGGAATATTTTTCTATAGATTACAGACAAAAATAATCCACAGTTTATGTAAACTGTGGATTTCTAATCCTCAAAAAAAATTTTGCCTGCAAAATGTCAAAAATCCACTACTGATGGAATTCTGTAGAATTTTCTAATTACATGGAATTCCATCAAAGCCTGAACATTCTGCACAGGCCTAGTGATTGTGTAGTTTGGGTTGGGTGCAATTACATCTTGAGTGTTTGATTTAAAGGTGCAGATAAAGGGGCTGCCGCAGTGCCCCAAGAAAAGAAAACATCAGCTTAAGCTGTTAATTGTGTATCCAACTACTTCCTGACATTTTCAATTATTTTTGGCAATTTATTGTATTCTTTTTTTTTTTTTTTACAATATATTTTTCCAGAATAAGCCTATTAAGATACAACTTCTTGGTTTTCAGTAGGGTTCTGCTTTTATCCAACCTTACATTTGAGTGAGTCTTGTTAATTGGAATTACATAGAGGATGGTGTGTGAGCGCTCATACACAACAAGGATATTTTCACTCAAGCATTTTCCATGGTGATAAACCGAGAGTGAAAATATCCTTGTTGTCACATATTGCTACATACTACTGCTATAGTGCATAGGCACTCATAATTTAAAGTTGGTGTTCTTACTTTTGTGTTTTCATAGCGCTGCTCACGTCTGGGGCCAGCTCTTACCACCAGTGCCATTTCCTGATGAGTGGAGGTTACCGGAACACACATATGTGAATGTGTACCAAGTTGTTGCACTATTGTAGCTACGTATCTAGTGCAGCACAACAAACTAGATGATGTAGCTACTGAAGCACAATAACACTATTTAGGCATGGATTCCCATGCAGAACAGCATTCTACCATACACTATATGGGGTTCAAGAGCATTTTTTCTGCTCTTTTATAAATGTCCTCTCCCAGGAAACACCAAGGGACCCTTTCCTGTCCCAAAGTTCATTGGTGCATAACTTTTAATTCTCTGGTGGCTGTAATTAGGGAGGTAAGAGATTGTATTTTGGCTCCATGGAACCGAGAGCCTGGTCCCTTCCACTTCCCAATTTGAAGACACGCTCCTCTCTCGCTCATGTTTTGTGATATATTATGGAGAACTTGGAGGCGCACTCCACAAACTTGTACAGAGGTCCATTTTTATGTTGATTGCACGCAGTGCAAGAAACATATTGGCACAGCTTGCTGAGAAGCAGGCTGTGGAGGCACAGCACTGTTGTGGCCAGTGCCCCCACAGCCTGCAAAAGCTTGTCCCGCTTCCCCCAATGCCGTTGCAGGCTGCTGGTGACACAAGTTTGGAACATTCGCACCAACTTGTGACAAATCAGCTGCTGCAATCAGGAGCCGCCTCATCATAGCAGCATAAGCCATCCGCTGCAATAAGGGAGAGACCCGTCATTGCAGGGTGGATCTAGCAAGCCTGATATTGTTTGTGAACATGGTGGCGGGTTGCAGCCCTGTTCACAAACAATATAACCCCCTGCCCACAATGTTTATCTGCCGACTGGGGAGCCCACTCCCCATCGGCATAATGTGCCCCCCATTTCATTGTCTGCCGATGGGGTGCCCAATCCCCATCAGCAAAAAATAATTATCCCTCCCTTTGTTAGGTGCTGATGGGGTGTCCAATCCCATCAGCAGAAAAAATCCTTTGTTATTTCCAACGGGTGCCCAATCCCTGTTGGCAGAAAGAAAATTCCCCCTTTGTTGGCGATGGGGTGTCCAATCCTAAATCGGCAGAAAGAATCCCCTTTTGTTGTTTGCTGAGTGGAGGTGCCCATTACCGGCTACAGCGCTTCATGAGACTCCAAATGCCCCAGTGAAGTTAAAACTGTCCCATGTTGTCTTTTTATTTTTTACCTGTAAAGAAAAACGGTCCCTCGTGGTCACCCAGACCCCCTCCTGTAACCCACCCACCACTGTACACTCTGCCTCCCCGCCCCCTCCATACTTACCTCCAGTCCGGGGCGATGATCTTAGGCGGACCGGGGAACACATCTGCACATGAACTGAGGAAATGCCAGTAAGCTGTATAATGGAGTAAATACGTTTTTTTTTTCAACTTTGCTGCATATCTCAGGCATTTTTGGAATTTTTTCACCAAATTTTCAACATGGGTTTTGGGGCCCCTCTTCATGAATACTTCAACTGTCATGGCCTTAATCAGCCCCAAAAGGTGATTTCACAGTCACTGTGTGGAATCACCTATGGGAGCTGATTAACAAAATGACAGTGTCAGTGTTCATGAGGTGGGCTCTCAAAAAGTCTATGTTGCAAATTTGGTGGGAAAAATCCAAAAAATGACTGTTTGATGAGTCTGCACTGCACAGTTGCTACGCTTGCTCGTAACTTTGTGAATCTGCAATATTTTGATGCCAGAATTTCAATATTGGCATTTTGTCACACCTCCTTGTGAACAATACAACTGTCATTGTTCACATCCTGGCGGAAATGTGTTTTCGCACTTCCGGCACAGATAAGTGCAGTCGCTGTCAGAAATCAGTGTTTGGGACAGATTAAGAAAATGACAGTGACACTGTTCATGAGTAGAAGTCCTGAAATGGCTATGTTGAAAATTTGGTAACAGTACTCCATAAAATGACTGTGTTATCAGCGTGCGTTGCGCAGATTACACGCATGCTCGTAACTTCGCAAATTTATTATATTTTCACTCCAGATTTTCAACATTGCCATTTTCCCATATCTACTTATGAACAGTGCAGCTGTCATTTCTCCCATCCTGGCCAAAATGTGTTTTCGCAGTTCAGGTGCAGAATAGAGCGGCCGCTGTGGGAAATCACTGTCCGGGACAGAGTAATAAAATGACAGCAATACTGTTCATGAGCAGAGGTCCTAAAATGCCTGTGTTGAAAATATGGTGATGATAGCCCATCAAATGACTGTGTTACAAGTGTGAGTTGCACACTTTCTCAACACCCTTGTAACTCTGCAGATTAGTAATATTGTCATGCCACATTTTCCACAATGGCAATTTTTCAAACCTTCTTATGAGCCGTACAGCTGTTATTTTTCACATCCTGAGTTAAATGTGGTTTCACAGTTGCGGCACAGAATACTGTGGTCGCTGTGGGAAATCAGTGTTCGGGACAGATTAAGAAAATGACAGTGGCACTGTTCATGAGCAGCGGTCCTAAAATCACTATGTTGGAAATTAGGTGTCAAAACTCCATAACATGACTGTGTTACAAGCGTGTATTTAACTGTTTCCACGCACCCTTGTAACTTTGCAAATTTGTAATATTTTCACGCCACATTTTCAACAGTGGCATTCTTTTACACCTCCTCAAGAACAGTACAGCTGTCATTTTTCACATCCTGGCTAAAATATGTTTTTGCACTCCTGACAGAGAATAGCATGGTCGCTGTGGGACATCAGTGTTTGGGATAGATTAAGATGGAATGAGTGAGAGGGGGGAGTGACCAAGCTCTGTAGGGACTGCTCCGGATTTGTTTGTGGGCAGAAAAAGGTCCCAATGCAAGAGGCCAGTACAAAAGGGCAGCCTGCAGCACTGGGAGAAACAGAACAAGTGAGTGAGTGAGGGAGTGGGAGTAAGTGAACTCACCGGGGCACTGCCAGGACTACTACGGATTTCTTTTTGGGCAGGAAAAAGGCATCAATGCAGGGCAGGGACCCAGTAGAAAAGGCCAGCCTACAGCGGTGGGAGAAACAGTATGAGTGAGTGAGACAGGGGGACTGAGAGAGCTCAATGGAGCTCTATCAGGACTACTGCAGATTTCTTTGTTGGCAGAAAAAGGCGCCAATGCAGGCAGGAGCCCCGTACAAAAGGGCCACTTGCAGCGCTGGGAAAAACAGAATGAGCGCGTGACAGAGGGAGACTGAGCGACTTCAATGGAGCTTTGTCGGTACAGCTGTGGATTGATTTGTGGACAGACAAAACTGCCAATGCAGTCAGCAGCCCCGTACACAAGTGCAGCCCACAGTGCCAAGAGAAACAGAATGAGCGAGTGACAGAGCAGTAGTGAGCGAGCTCAACAGAGCTCTGCTGTGATTGCTGTGGATTTCTTTGTGGGCAGAAAATGCAGCAACACAAGCAGGAGCTCAGTACAAAAGGCCAACTTGCAGTGCAGGCAGAAACGGAATGAGTGAGTGAAAGAGAGGGAGTGAGTGAGCACAGTGGAGCAGTGTCGGGACTGCTTCAGATTTCTTTCTGGTCAGAACAAGCCTCCAATGCAAGCAGGAGCCCAGTACAAAAGGGCAGCCTGCAGCGGCAGGAGACACAGAATGAGCAAGTGAGGGAGGGAGGGAAGGGGGAGTAAGTGAACTCAACGGAGCTCTGTTGGGACTGCTGCAGATTTGTTTGTGGGCAGAAAAAGGCAGCAATGCATGCAGGGGCCCAGTACAAAATGGCAGTCTGCAGTGGCAGGAAAACCAGAATGAGCGAGTGAGAGAGGGGGAGTGAGCAAGCTCAACGGAGCTCTATTGTGACTGCTGCAAATGGCAGCAATGCAGGCAGGAACCCAATAGAAAAGGGCAGCTTGCAATGCCACCAGAAACGGAATGAGCCAGTGAGAGAAGGGGACTGAGCAAGCTCAACAGAGCATTGTTGGGACTGCTGCAGATTTCTTTGTGGGCAGAAAAAGGCACCAACAGAGCCAGAAGCCCAGTACAAAAGGGCAGGCTGCAGTGCCAGAAGAAACAGAATGAGTGAGTGACACAGGGGGCGTGAGTGCCCTCAACGGAGCTCTGTTGGAACAGCTGTGGATTGCTTTGTGGGCAGAAAAAGATGCCAACACAGGCAGGAGCCCAGTACAAAAGGGTAGTCTGCAGCACCGGCAGAAATGGAACAAGTGAGTGAGAGAGGGGAACTCAGCAGGCTCAAAAAACCTGTGTTGGGACTGCTGCAGATATCTTTGTGGGCAGAAAAAGCCACCAACAGAGGTAGGAGCCCAGTACAAAAGGGCAGCCTGCAGCGCCAGGAGAAACAGAATGAGTGAGTGACAGACAGGGAGTGAGCCACCTCAACACAGCTCTGTCTGGACAGCTGCGGATTTCTTAGTGGGCAGAATAAGGTGCCAGTGCAGGCAGGAGCCCAGAACAAAACAGCAGCCTGCAGCACTGGGAGAAACAGACTGAGCGAGTGACAGAGGGGCAGTAAGCGTGCTCAACACACCAGCACAATCAACATTCGGCATTGGCAAATGCTTATTAAATATAATGTTTTACATTTTTTAGTGCCATTTTCAGCAAATCAAGGCCACCACTCAGCAAACAAGAGCCTTGTTACTGGAGTGGAGGCTTTGATTTGGTAAATTTGACACTCTAAAATGTTAAAAACAGTACTTAAAAATGGACTCCTATGCAAGTCCATGGAGCACAAACCCCATGCTCGCCATAGTACTGCATCACAAAATCTGATTGGGTGGGGGTGTGCCACCAAATCAGGAAGTGGAAGGGATCAGGCTCTCGGCTTCATAGAGTCAAAATAAAATCCCTTCCCTCCCTAATTACAGCCACCCGGAAATCTAAATTTCTGCACTGATGAACTTTGGGGCAGGTAAGGCTCCTTCCTGTACAGCTTTTACATTAAGCAACAGAAAAGGTGTTATTTAAGGCATAAATATGTGATTGATAAAGAGGCAGTGTAGTCTAGAGCTTAGAGCATCAGATTGTGAACCTTAAGGTCTGAGGTTCAAACCCTGCTAGTGCCAAACAAAGCATTCACTGTGTGACCTTGGGCAAGTCACTCAAGATCTCAGTGCTCCAGTCCACCCAACTGCAGAAATTGGTAGACGCAAGATTCCACTAGAAACAAGGTGTTGCATCTCAGCTGGGCTATACTGCATTAACAATTTTGTATGAGTCTAAAACTTGATATTTTAAGTTTATTTCTAACTCTGTTTTTTTAAAAAGAAAGATTCCTGTAGTCCCCCTCAACTGCTTAAGAATGAAATGCAAAAGAGAATTTCAATATCTCATAAAACATGGTGTAGCCTAACAAACCTGAGCCTTCCTTAAAAACAATAAAGACAGAAAGTAGCATTCCCTACATGAAACAATGACTTAATATGAGTTTTGTGATCTGGCAGACAGAACCTAATAATAGCAAATGTGTTTAAAGATGCATGAAGCTGAACCATCTTGCTAGTTCCATAACACCACATTGCATAGGAAATAAAATAATGTTGAGAATAAACTTTGGGCAGGATTCACAAAGCTTTCTGAAGGTGCAAAACCTCCCTAAGTCCCCAAAACTTCTGTAGCTACAGCAAAAAAGGGGAAATTGCTCTGAGTGCTTTTCACAAAAATCTCCGCAGCTGTGGGAAAAAATACACAACGGACTGTGGAAAAAAGTGCAGCTGCAGAAGTTCCTGAGGAAAAAAGGTAATTGATAAGTATGGTACAGCTCCTCAAAGGTTATTCTCGGCCAGGTTTTTTTTTCACAGTTGAGGAAAAAAATGTTACACACATTGGAGTGAGGCGTAACACTCCCTCAGCAAACTGCAGTAGAAACATAGAAACATAGAAACATAGAAACATAGAAGTTGACGGCAGATAAGGACCGCAAGGCCCATCCAGTCTGCCCATTTCTTTTTCTACCTCATAAATGTGCCATCAGCCTTTGCTCTGTCAGTGACCTATCTATTCATAGTCATTTGTATTGCTCCCTTATGCCTATCCCATGCCTGTTTGAAGCCCTGCACTGTATTCATAGCCACCACTTCTTGTGGTAAGCCATTCCATGCATCCACCACCCTTTCTGTGAAAAAGAATTTCCTCATATTCCCCTTAATCGGCCTCCCTCTAATCTCATGCTGTGTCCTCTTGTCCTGCTATTTTTTATATTTAAACATGTTAGACTCTTTCACCTTGTTTATCTAAGGTGTTTAAATGTCTCGATCATATCACCTCTCTCCCTCCCTTTGCTCAAGGGTATACATATTGAGCTCCGTTAATCTGTCCTCATATGTCTTCTGATGCAGTCCCTGCACCATTTTGGTTGCCCTTCTTGGACTGCCTCAATTTGGTTAATGTCCTTGAAGTGTGGCCTCCAATACTGCCATGATACTCCAGATGGGGCCTAACCAATGTCTTGTACAGAGGATTATTACCTCTCCTCTTACGACTGTGATACCCCTACTAATACACCCTAACACCCCCTAGCCTTACCTACTGCTTTAGAGGTCTGCTTGATGATTTTAGGTCATCAGTGATGATGATGCCCAAGTCTCTTTCTTCCTTTGTGACTACTAGCAGCTCCCCTCCCAGCCTATAAGTGGCTTCGGGTTTCTCTTCCCTATGTGCATGATTTTGCACTTCTTTGCATTAAATCCAGTTGCCACTCTTCTGACCATTCTGCTAGTTTATCCAGATCTCTTCTCATTCTGCCCACCCATCTGGATCATCTACTCTGTTGCAGATCTTGGTGTCATCTGCAAACAGACAAGCCTTACCCTCTAGTCCATCTCTTGAGGTCACTAATGAAGATGTTGAATAGGACTGGCCCCAGGACTGATCCCTGAGGTACCACTTGTGACTTGCATCTCTTCTGACTGTATACCATTTACCACCACTCTCTGTTTTCTGCCAGTCCAACCAGTTTTCCACCCAGTTGACCAACTTCTGACCCACCGAGCCTACCTAGCTTATTTATCAATCTTCTATGGGAACAGTGTCAAAGCTTTGCTGAAGTCAAGGTAGGCGACATCAACTGCTCCCCTTGGTCCACCACTCTGGTTACCCAGTCAAAGAAATCTATGAGATTAGTTTGACAGGACCTTCCTTTGTAAACCCATGCTGTCTTGGATCCTGTGCCCTATGGATTCCAGGTGTTGCACTATCCTTTCCTTAAGGAGTGCCTCCATAATCTTGCCCACTACTGAGGTAAGACTGACCGGTCTGTAGTTCCCCGCCTCCTCCCTGCTACCACTCTTGTGGGTGGGATCACATGAGCCCTTCTCCAGTCTTCTGGGACCTCTCCTGTGCCTCAGAGACTCACTAAACAATTCTGCTAATGGCTCTGCTAGTTCCTCCTTTAGCTCCTTAAGTACCCTGGGATGTATGCCATCAGGTCCCATTGCCTTATCCACCCTGAGCTTAGCAAGCTCTTGTAGGACCCTTTCTTTTGTGAAGGGAGTAGTGCTCACCTCCCTCCCCCCTGTGTCCATGATGCTGAGCTGTGGGCCCTGCCTACCTTCTCTTCAGTAAATACTGAGCAAAAGTATCTATTTAGGATAGATGCCTTTACAGGGTCCTCCTCCTCACATGCTCCCTTTTCTCCATTAAGCTTAGCAATACCCCCTCTGGACTTTCTCCTTTCACTAATGTATCTATAGAAAGTCTTGTCACCTTCTTTTACTGTTCGTACTAGTGTTTCCTCAGTTTGGGACTTTGCCTGCCTTACTGCCTTACCTGCTTCCCTTAGGGCAGTTTGGTATGGTTTGGTAGTGCCCCAACAGTTGAAATACAATTAAAGCGGAGGCCAGGTACAGGTAATAATCTTGTATAACTGACCATCCTTCACAACCCTATGTAACCCCCTTCTCTCAGGTCACACTGTATGATGAGCAACTTGTTACTCAGTGTGCCCCCTGATGAAACATTTCAATAAATAAAAAAATAATACCATCCCAGTGGGTATATCAGTGGCTGAAGTCACAACAACATTAGCACACAGTGCTGTTGAATGGCAATCAACAACATCCAACAGACTCAGTGCAGCCCATGAAGGAGCCCCACAGGCAGTGGAGCCTGAACAGCCTGCAGTGAGTGTTACTCCTGCAGGCAACAGGAACACTCCAGGAAGGGATGACCGGCAGTGACAGATAGCCACTGTGGTGCCATGGTATTGCTGGTACCTGTGGTGCTGCAGTGGTCCTAGTTGAGGGACTGGTTGCTGGTCTCTCTGTGGGTGCTTTCAGCTTCATGCTATGGCAGAAATGTTAAAGTCTGCTGCACCAGCTATTTAGATTCACTGTTGTTGTGTCTCCTGAGCCATTTCTGCAGCTGCGGATCCTCAGTTGCAGATTTTCAGCACTTGCTCAATTTCTGCAGCTGCTGAATTTCCGCAAGTGCAGGGATTTTTGCAGAATTCTGCACCTGCGCAAGTTTTCTTTCAGAATATTGCACAACTGTGTTTCCACAGTGCTGCAGGCTTTTTTCCTGCAGCTGCAGGATTTTTGGCTTTCTTTGTGAATCCTGCCTTTCATCTTTATAAAAATGCTAATTAGCATTTCAAGAAAAAAATAAAGGTTAACTATGGCAGTAAGACAGCTAAAAGGAAAAGTAAGGTGCACTCGTTTGTGGTTCTTAAGAAAGTGTTTGTTCATTAAGAGAAAAAGATTGCAAACATTAAAAAAATTCTCCATTAATTTTCTTTTAAATATCTGTTTTATTAATGTTGTTCATGAAGAGCATAAACCACTTACTGCAGGCAATTCAATACTCTACATTGATAGAGTAATAATAATGACATCCTTAAAAAAAGGAGTTCGATATAACATATATGAAGATGAAAGCTTGCTGGTTTTCATTTCACTTTTCCATACAGTGTGTCATTGGATTGTACAGAGCCGGAGAAGAGCAGCCCTATGAACTGGTGGGAGGCTGAGAGGGGCACCTCCAGACTGTTATTGGTATCTACAGGGCAGAATCCTAGTCCTCTGACATCATGTAAAGAATCCATCTTTGACATTTATTATGAAATAAATCTTGTTTTATTGTAGTATCTGTATTTTCAGTATTTTAAAAAAAGCTTCTTCGAGAATATGTGAGTTTGATACTTTATGGATCTCATAGCATGCTGAGAACTAGGCCTCCTGTGTGATAGTTCTTATTGGATTTCCATTCCATCTGGCTTTTATGACTGGTGTGTGAGTCAGAATTGTTTGTGCAATTGCCTTATATAAATCTGAGACTAAATTCTCCCCAGTGGGCTCATAAGCATTTTGCTGTATATAGAAAATAAAAGGTTCACATGTACTGCAGTCACAATTGTCTACTTTGAGGAAAACTGGTCTTGAGGGTCTCAAACAAGCTTTTGCTTTATAGGGAGCATAAGTGAGGAGAAGTAAACTGTAGCGGAAACAGACATACCTCTCAGTCTTTCCACTTTAGGAGGGATTCCCTCACTTTAACACTCAAAATTACTCCATTACACATCCTTCCAACATGAAAGAGGCTGTTCTCACAGAGACAAGACACTGAAATCTCAGACGTCAAAGCAGAAATTCCTACTAATCTATAATGCTAAATCAAATAAATGGTTTATTTGAAAAGAAAATACTTTGGGCCAGATTATTGAAAGGGCAATGCATGGACTGCAGAGGGCCCTGCATCCTACCTGTTTTTTTGGCACACATGCACCAAACACCATTACCTCAACTGCATCCGATTTCAGTACATTGGATGCAGTTACGACAGTTTTCTCACTTTATGGCAGTTGGCACCAAATATTTGGCACATGCCCTGTGAAAAAGGTACCTGGGACTGACACAAGATAGAACAACAAAAAGCTGGTCTAACTTGCTGCAATAGGTGCACAGGATAGAAAATCCTGATGGCCAGCTGGGAGTATACTGCAAGCTCTGTGCGCCATGTGTCCATCGCACTCAGGGGTTGTGGCATTCACAAACTTTGGAAAATCTGGCCCCTTGAGGCTAAAGAACAATTTGTTTATTTATTTATTTTTTATTTTTTTATTTATTTAGGTCTAGGATTACAAGTACATTTGAGCCAAGGCTTTTTTACAAAGGTTCCACGTCAGTTACAGTACAATACAGGAAATAAGAACAATGAAAAGAACAGTGTCAATTAACAGGAACAACAATCAGATATATGAAATTGATCGCATGGGATTGTGGAAGACAAAAGACAGAGGCATAAATGAGGAAGGTAGGAGAAAGGAGAATGTGGGGGCAAAGGAAATCGGAGCAGCCAGGGGCATTGTCATCATCAAAAAGGAAGTGCTGGAGTATGGGGGGGGTAGGGGTGGAGGGAGGAGAGGGGAAGGGGAAGATAGAGATATAAGTGCTAGTTAGAGGGAGCAGATATAAGGCTAGGGTAATGCTATGTTGGGCTAATTAACTGAGGCAGTCACAGGAACTGGAGGCAGTAAGGAGAAGGCAGAGCCTGGATTTAAATGTGCCAAGTTTGGGAGTGAAGGAGATGTCACTGCTGAGACCATTTAGCCAGCTAAGGGCCCTATAAGCAAAAGATCATTTACCCTGTGTGGTACGACAGTGGGGGACCTGTAGGAGCTGGGTTATGAATCCCCTGGTTTGGAGAGGATTATTGCTTGGGTGAAGTAGAGATTGGACTCCAGGGGGTGCGAGGCCCATAGTGATTTTCTTCACCATGATGCAGGTTAGGTACATTATGGTTTGAGAGCTGAAGCAATCCAGATTAAGCATAAAGGTCACAAGTATGTGTGAGATGGTGAGATCCAGTGATGAGCAGACAGGATTTGTTGAGGGATATAGATATGCGTCTGAGTGCAGTAGCTGAGGCAGAGCCATAAATTATCAGGCTATAATCAATAATGGAGACAACAGAGCTCTGGACAGTGAATGTCAAGGCTTCCAGGGAGAGATGTTGCCTGTGCCTGTGCCTGAAAAGTAGGCCAAGACAGGTATTAGCAGTTTTGGCAACACTATCAATGTGTGAGCGCTGAAGGAGAGATTTGGGTCAAGCGATATCCCAAGATATTTAAAGGATAGCACTTGTTCGAGGGTAGCTCCAAGGCAGTTTGTGATGGATAGGGGACAGAGCCTGTGCCTGTTTTGGGAGCTGCTGAAAAGCATTGACTTTTTTTTTTGTAGTTTAAGACCAACTTGTGCTTACTAAACCAGTTTTCAACAGAAACAAAGCCAAGCTGTAAATTGTGTTGTAGGGGTATGGGGTCCTTATGGGGAAGTGAGCAATACAGCATTATTAGCAAAGATGAATGATTTTCTCAGAGCAAGATTGTGGAAGGGTGTTCAGGAAGAGGCTGAATAGAAGTGGGCCCAGTATAGATCCCTGTGGGACACCCGAGTGGACAGGTCTTGCATCAGAGAGGACATCAGCAATTTTTACCCTTTGTGACCAATTTTCCAGGTAACTTTTAAACCAGGCTGTAGAATCAGAGGAGAGCCCAGCCTTCAGCAGCTGCTCAAGTAGTAGACCATGGTGGACAGTATCAAACACCTTTGTCAAATTGATAAAGACGGACTCAGTAAGTTGACCATTGTCCAGAGAACTGTGTATGGCTCCGGTGAAATCTAGGAGGGCAGATGTGGTGCTATGTCCTTTTCTGAATCCATGTTGTTGTGTGCACAAAATATTGTGTTTGTCTAGGAAGTCAGTGAGTTGGTCGGCGACTAAGCATCCAAGGGCCTTGGAGAGGGGAGGCAATATGGAGATTGGTCTATAGTTCCCATGGAGGGCCCTGTCACCACTTTTATGGACCGGCATAACAGTTATGGAGTTCCATTTGTCAGGGAACTGGTTGAGGCATAGAGAGAGAGGTTGAAAATCCTTGTTAAGGGCCCTAGCACCTCTTCAAGGGTGAGAGACAGCAGTCTGAGGTCAAGCTGGTCACCACTATTTCTGGATTTGGAGATTGCTTTGGTAATATGCATAATAAACATAACAGAGAATAATGGATAGGTAAGTGTGTGTTATAGAAAGTTATGGAATTTCTTTACACCCCGAGGTGTGCAATGACCCATAAACCTCGAGAGCAAAGCTCAAGAGATTTATGAGGTCATCACACACCGAATGGGGTGTATAAAAATCCATGAACACACACTTATCTATACTTTATTTTACAATTACTAGTGCAGGGAGATTTTTGTTTTCTTTGTCAACACTGTTAGTAGTTCTCTGAAGAGAGGGACACACACACACACATGCATGCACACACACGCACGTGCACATGCACATGCACATGCACACGCACGCACACACACACAGTCTGTCTCTGTCTGTGTCTTTCCAGATACTTTTTTTTTGTGTTCTTTTTAATTTTTTTTTAAAGATGTACTGTGAGGCCAGCACGGAAGTGCAATAGATAGACAGCAGTCAGAAGTCCATTCCCAAGCTGACTCGCTGTCTACCAAAGCAACATATGCCCAAAGTGCTCAAAGAGGAGGATCAACCAGATAGTTGTTTTTTTTCTTTATTTTTTTTTTTGAGTTGTAAAGGGAGGAACAAGCAGATGATGAGTAAAAGAATGCGTTATCTCAAAGGAGAGTGAGAGTCCACAGGAATGAGAAAATGGAGCTGCCATGTTTTTTGAAGTATTCGGCCCTACCATGCACAGCCAAAGAGCCAGTGAGGGGGTACGCTCCTAGCAACTGACCGCAGATGACACACTAGTGAAAGGAAAAAGTTTGAAAATGCTGTAATAACCCAATCTGTGGTTATTAGGCATTTGAAAGCGTAATCCGGTTGACAAACAGGGTCACCAGTAATTATAATTCGTTTCCACATTGGTCTGAGTTAGTATCACCATATTTGATGATGTGTCCCCTCATGAGGGCCACTATCCAATATTTTCCTCATTTTAAGTGTCAAGACGGCATTGTGGCACAGATTCAAGATAAAAACCATGATTGTCATGAGGGTTAGCCTGGGAAGAAAATAGCATACAAACGTTTTTTTCCCATAACATTTGTTTTTATTATTGTACTTTTTTTTTTAATTCAACAATTACAGTTACAAACAAGCATTTGTCAATGCCGAACGTTCACTTGCAGGTATTTGCATTGGTCTTTGGTATTTATGCAGGTCCCCTCTAGTTGTATCCATGTCCCTTTAGCATCCATATCCCAAAAGAGTACTGTACCTCTCTACAACTCCTCTTGCATCTGATCAACATTTCACCCTCATACTAATTAAGTGTCTGTTTGGAACCCTAACACCCTGGGCGTACTAAAGGGTATAAGCCTGTGTGGAAACTGCGCAACCCGTGCTTGTAACACAGTCATTCAGTAGAATTATTTCACCAAATGTTCAACATAGGCATTTTGTCACCTCTGGTAATGAACACTGTCACTATGAGTTTCTTACTGTGTACCGAACAGTGATTTCCCAGAGCAACTGCGCTATTCTGTGCCGGAAGTGTGAAAACACATTTTCACCAGGATGTGAAAAATGACAGCTGTACTGTTCATAAGGAGGTGTGGGAAAATGCAAATGTTGAAAATCTGGAGTGAAAATAAAACAAATTCGCTAAGCTATGAGCACACATGAAAACTGCACAATGCACGCTCATAAAAGTCATTTTTTGGAATTTTTGCATCACATTTTCAACATAGGCATTTTAGGACATCTGCTATGAACAGTGTCACTGTGATTTTCTTACTCTGTACCGAACATCATTTCCCACAGCTGCCGCGCTATTGTACACCGGAAGTGCGAAAACACATTTCGGCCAAGATGTGAAAAATGACAGTTGTACTGATCATAAGCAGATGTGGGGAAATGGCAATGTTGAAAATCTGGAGTGAAAATGTTACAAATTCATGAACTTGCGAGTGTGCATAGAAATTGTGCAATGCACGCTCATAACACAACCATTTTATGGACTTTTGCCACCAAATTTTCAACATAGGCATTTTAGGACCTCTGCTCATGAACAGTGTCACTGTGATTGTATTACTCTGCAGCAAACACTGATTTCCGCCAGCGACAGAGCTATTTTGTGCCGGAAGCGCGAAAACACATTTCGGCCAGGATGTGAAAAATGGCAGCTGCACTGTTCATAAAGAGGCGTGGAAATATGCCTATGTTGAAAATCTGGAGTGAAAATATAAAAAATTCACGAACTTACGTGCTGCGCTGCGGAACCGGCGCAGCGACGCTGAATAGTCATTTTTATTTTCTCACAATTCTGCAACATGGGCTTTTTGAGAGCCCACCTCATGAACACTGACACTGTTGTTCCGTTAATCAGTCCCGAAAGATGATTCCATGCAGTGACCGCAAAATCACCTTTCAGGACTGAATAACACCATGACAGTGACTGAATTCATGAGAAAGGGTGTCAAGAACCCCATGTTAAAAATTTGGTGCCAAAAGTCAAAAAAATGGGCGAGATATCCACCTAAGTTGGAAAAACCCTAATTTTGCCATTATACAGCTTACTGGCATTTCTTCAGTTCCCTATTGGCTTTGAAGAGAGTAGACGTGTTCCCAGTCTACTGAAGATCATCGCTCCAGAGGTAAGTATGGGTGGGGTGAGGGTATGTGTGGGGAGGTGGGTGCGCAGAGGGTGGGCACAGGTTGGCGGGGGCCAAGGACTCACCAAGGGACCATTTTCTTCTTTCACAGGTTTTAAAACAAAAAACAGACGCTTTTGGTATGCTGGGGTGAGCTCCCAGTGTGCCACCTATGTGTTTGTTGGGGTGGAGGGACTGGAGCCGGTGGGGATTGGGCACCCCCACCGGCCACACAGTGTGCATGGGGGAAAGCATGAGCACAATGGGGTGGGGTCCCAGCATGCCAACTGGTTGTTTGTTGGGGGCAGGCTGCAGCCAACGGGGGATTGGGCACCGCCATCAGTCACAAAGTGTGCGGGGGGGTCGCATGAGCCGAGGGGGATAGGGCACCCCGTTGGCACACAACATTGGGATGTTGAGAACACTAACGAGGGAGGGGAGGACATTAGCAGAAGGAGGAAGCAGGAGGGATTTCATGCTGAGCTGTGCATGACAGCAGTTTGGCTGATCAGTATGCAGATTGCATACATGCTACCACCGCTGATTGCAGTGGACCTTTCCTTAGAAGTGAAGACCAACACAGCCAAACTGCTGTCATACACAGTTCAGCATGTATTGGTCAGGCAGGGTTGTGCCTGCTATACTGAGCAGTGGATTCATGAGGAGGGTCACACACTTCCAAAAGTTGTACTGTTGCAAGATGTTCCTTGCGCATGCATGCAAGCGAACGTAAAAATGACAATTTTTAACCATACAGAAGTCAACTTGTAGAAGAATACAGCAATTTCATATATAAGTTCAATTAAATATAGAGGGATTTCTTTCACACAGAGGGAGTACCAGCTTATGGAATTCCAGCTTATGTTCTAATCAAGGTTTACAATGACAGCTTATTCATATCACATACCATTTTGCCAGTACTGGATAAACTTAATCCCTACTCCATGCCACTTCTATGACAACATGCCCTAGTTTAGGCTATTCCACCTTTCTTGTAAGGCCTAAAGTGGTATTGAAACAATATTAACCAGAGCTAATGGAGGCTCAAACCCATGTACAGGACACTGAGGACACTTCAGGGACTGATGGTTGAAAGTATGGAAACATATATGGAACTCTGTTGTTTATCATCATAGAAGAGGGGATTAATGCAACTTAATTGGCGAAAAACGTGAAAATTGATGAAAAAGTTTGACCCTACCTTTTTTCACTATAAAAGATTCTAGGCATCTTCTGGCTTTATTTGGTGGTAAACGTTTCTTGTTCCACCAGAATCTGAGTATTTTATAAATGCCTGAAATTATTTTTTTTCTCAAGAAGAAAAGATGCCCAACACACTTGACTTAGAAATAACATTGTAGATCTGGTAGGGTTAGCACTAAGAAAAAAAAAACTCATGGTACCTAGAAAAGTAGATTTTATAGGGATGTTAATATTTTTGTTAATTGTAACTGAAGCAAGCTTTTCAGAAAAAAGCCACACTGCTGCTTTAACAGCAGCAGAGCAGGAAAAGAAAATCCCTCAAGACTAAAGAATGGCCTATCACCCACCTCAAATACTGCCAATATCCTAGCCTTTATAATTATCAAGACATATTAATTATCTAGTACAACAACAAACTTTGGGAGCACAATGTGTTTCAGTTTAAAAGCAGGGCTGCACAGCATGAAACATTTGTCTATGTATTGAAGAATTCTAATGAAAATTTTTAATTCACATTTGCACAATTTGATTAAGTATTGATTTTTTTTTTCACCTTTGGATTTCTTATGTTGTCTTACTGAAAGAAATAACTACTGCCATTACAGATATAGGTGTCATAGTGTCAGATATAAACCTAATGTGATTGCCCGATGCAACACATTTATATAAAATATTTGGTTGGAGAGCTTTATTGTTTCACGTGGAATAGTATGCTCCAGTTGTCAGGTCAGTTACAGTGACAGCCACATGCATATTTCAGCTACGTAGTTATAAAAGCTATTGTCCTATTTATTTAAAACATAGAAACACAGAAGCTGATGGCAGATAAGGACCGCAAGGCCCATCCAGTCTGCCCATTTCTTTTTCTGTCTTATGAACGTGTCATCGGCCTTTGCTCTGTCAATGGCCTATCTATTCATACTCATCTGTATTGCTCCCTTATGCCTATCCCATGCCTGTTTGAAGCCCTGCACTGTATTTATATCCACCACTTCCTGAGGTAGACTGCTCCATGCATCCACCACCCTTTCTGTGAAAAAGACCTTCCTCACATTACCCCTTAATCGGCCTCCCTTCTAATCTCATGCTGTGTCCTCTTGTCCTGCTATTTTTCTCATATTAAAACATGTTAGACTCTTTCACCTTGTTAATGCCCTTAATGTGTTTGAATGTTTCGATCATATCACCTCTGTCCCTCCTTGGTTGTAGGGTATACATATTGAGCTCCGTTAATCTGTCCTCATATGTTTTCTGATGCAGTCCCTGCACCATTTTGGTTGCCCTTCTCTGGACTGCCTCAATTTGGTTAATGTCCTTGTGAAGGTGTGGCCTCCAGTATTGCATGCAGTACTCCAGATGGGGCCTCACCAGTGTCTTGTAAAGTGGGACTATTATCTCCCTCTTCCAACTTGTGATATCCCTGCTAATACACCCCAACATCCCCCTAGCCTTACCTACTGCTTTAGTGATCTGCTTGGATGATTTCAGGTCATCAGTGGTGATGATGCCTAATTCTCTTTCTTCCCTTGTGATTGCCAGCAACTCCCCTCCCAGCCTATAGGTGGTTTCAGGGTTTCTCTTCCTTATGTGCATGATCTTGCACTTCTTTGGGTTAAACCCCAGTTGCCACTCTTCCGACCATTTTGTTAGTTTATCCAGATCTCTTCTCATTCTGCCCACCCCATCTGGATCATCTACTTTGTTACAGATCTTGGTGTCATCTGCAAACAGACAAACCTTACCCTCCAGTCCATTTGCAATGTCACTGATGAAGATATTGAAGAGGACTGGCCCCAGGACTGATCTCTGAGGTACCCCACTTGTGACTTGCATCTCTTCTGACTGTATACCATTTATCACACTCTCTGTTTTCGGTCCATCAACCAATTTGCCACCCAGTTGACCAACTTCTGACCCACCCCGAGCCTGCCCAGCTTATTAATCAATCTTCTATGTGGAACAGTATCGAAAGCTTTCCTGAAGTCAAGGTAGGCGACATCAACTGCTCCCCCTTGGTCCACCACTCTGGTTACCCAGTCAAAGAAATCTGAGATTAGTTTGACAGGACCTTCCTTTTGTAAACCCATGCTGTCTTGGATCCTGTGCTCCTATGGATTCCAGGTGTTGCACTATCCTTTTCTTAAGGAATGCCTCCATAATCTTGTCCACTACTGAGGTAAGACTGACTGGTCTGTAGTTCCCTGCCTCCACCCTGTTACCACTCCTGTGGAGCAGGATCACATGATCCCTTCTTCAGTCTTCTGGGACCTCTCCTGTGCTCAGAGACTCACTAAACAGTTCTGCTAATGGCTTTGCTAGTTCCACCCTTAGCTCCTTAAGTAACCTGGGATGTATACCATCAGGTCCCATTGCCTTGTCCACCCTGAGCTTATCGAGCTCTTGTAGGACTCTTTCTTTTGTGAAGGGACTAGTGCACACCTTCCTCCCCCCTGTGTCCAAGGTGCTGAGCTGTGGGCCCTGCCCTACCTTCTCTTCAGTAAATACTGAGCAGAAGTATCTCTTTAGGAGAGATGCTTTTACATGGTCCTCTTCCTCACATGCCCCCTTATCCCCTTTGATCTTAGCAATCTGGACTTTCTCCTTTCACTAATGTATCTATAGATAGTCTTGTCACCTTCTTTTACTGTTTGTGCTAGTGTTTCCTTGGTTTGGGCCTTTGCCTACCTTACTGCCTTCCCTGCTTCCCTTAGGGAAGTTTGGTATTCCTCCCTGTCTTCATCCTGCTGCGTTCCCTTATATTTCCTGATGGCCAGCCTTTTAGCTCTGGCCTTTTCTGCTACTGTTTTTGAGAACCAAAGTGGTTTCCTTCTTCTTTTGCACTTCATTTTCTCTCTAACACAATGGGATGTTGCTTCAAGTATTGCATCCTTAATGTCTGTCCACTTTGCCTGTACCCCCTCACTTGTATTTCTTTTTGCCAGGGCTAGCTTAACTCTGTTGGCCATCTTATCAAATTCAGCTCCTCTGAAGTCCCATATTTTTGCCTTGGAATGGGATGATTTAGTTCTAGTGGCCAAATTGAACCACATACCATGTGATGGTCATTGGCCCCCAGGTGACATTCTAGCTGGAGATCTGTGATCCTTTCCCTGTTAGTCAGTACTAGATCTAGGATAGCTCTTTCTCTTGTCAGTTGTTGTACCAGTTGTCTGAGGCCTTCCCCCTGCAGGGAATCCACTATGTGTCTAGTTCTGACAGATGTTCCTGCTGGTATTCACCAATCTGTATCTGGCATGTTAAAGTCTCCCATTATCAGAACCTTCCCTTTAGCCGTCATGTTTTGTATATCTTCTAACAGTAATGTGTCTATGTCCTCCTCGTGGTCTGGAGGCCTGTACACAACCCAGTTCATATGGCTGTTCCATTTCCTGTTTCCAGGGTGACCCACAGTTCTTCTGGCTGCTTATGTGTATTCTGAATTTCTGTAGCCTTGATATTTTCATTGACTTAAAGGGCCACTCCACCCCCCTTTTTGCACCTTGGTCTCTTCTGAACAGTACATAGCCAGGTACTGAAGTCTCCCAAGTGTGGTTACTGGTAAACCATGTCTCACTAATGGCTACTATGTCCAGTTTAGCCTCTGTCATTATTGCCTGCCGGTCTGGGATCTTGTTTCCCAGACTGCGAGCATTTGTGTACATAATTTTCCATTGGCCAGATTTAGGTGTATTAGTAGTTGGGCAAGGTCTGGCATTTCCCCGGTGTGTCGTATGGGGAGCCGGACCTTTTTCCTTACCTGGTGATGCAAATGAACTACAAACATGCTGAACTCCTGTTTGACCACTAGCTGAGGGGGGAGGGGTGTTCTTCCCATTCAACGTATGGGGTGCTGCACCCCTCTTCCCATTTGCTAGTTTAAATTTTCTGCAAAAACATCAAATTTCTGCCCCAATGCACTGACTCCCTCCTTAGTCAGATGCAGTCCATTCAATTTAAAGTACTTTCGCTCCCCAAACTGTTGCCAGTTCTCTATAAATTTGTGTCCTTTTTCCTGGCACCAGTCCTTGAGCCACATGTTTAGATCACCTATCTCCCCTTCTCCGACCTTCCATCCATCTGCCCACCTCTCCCAGACTGGCAGGATCTCAGAGAAAGAGATGCTGGATGAAATGGATGATAGTTTGTCACCCAGCCTGGTCAGGTGTTCCTTGGTCTCCACAACTGACCGGCTGGCGAGATCGTTAGTCCCTATGTGTCATATGTCCGACTGGCTTGCAATTATCTTTCATGTTTTTAAGGTGAGATGTTACCAGTATCATTTCAGTTTTATTTTGGAACAGCCACAACTGTTGACATGTATAGTTGGCCACATGCAGTCTCAATGGCCTCCTATGAGAAACATTGGTGTAGAGGCTCTTAAAGAGTCCTTATGGCAACCATGAAAATGTCAGAAAACCACAACTGAAGACCCATTTATGTTATTATTTTACATATTGTCTATTTTTACTGTCCTTTTTCTCATAATAACTCTGCACATTAACATGACAAGCGCATCAGTGACCCCAAGACACTATCTGCTCTGGTTGCTTGTCTACACCTGACATCACAGGCCTCAGTATGAGACATCACAGTCTATTGCCATGGAAAGGATTAAAACAGCAGTGCATAAAGCAGCAGTGCATGTTATGGTGAAAAAACATGACTTGTACTTAATTGTATGCCATTTTAGAGTGCCTGTTATCTTTTGACTTGTACAACACCCCTCTTTCTCCATTTTAAATCTGCTATAGCAATCATTTTACATTTGAAACAATAAAAAGGGTACTCCTTTTAATATGGCTCAGTTTACATTTCTCTTAGTATTCTCACCTGTATTTGTACACCTGTTGTCTCACAGGGTCAGGGAGTACTGTTTGCTCCATGCTAGCTCATTTTAGTCACAAGAGGAGTGATTTTAAAAATGGGTCTTCCAAAACAAAGAATAGCAATAAAAATCTAGACCAAGGCCATCACAGCAGCAGCAGCGTTAGCACTCACGATGCCAGCAACCCATGTTTAGGAATAAGCACAGGTCACTGGGGGCTGGCTAGGGAGGGAGGATGGAGCATCACAGGAACAGCTTTCCTCCCCCAGCATGGAGGAATCCTTTCTCTCACCTCTAGACTGCCACCTGGTAGAGGCTAGAAGGGGACTATGGGGTAGAGCTGTCTGCTGACACCAGCACATAGGCATGCCAACATGTGCGTATGTATACATCACTGCATGCAGACACCCTTGGAAGAAACACCAGGAGGACAATGCCCCAGTCTGCTTGGCACCCCTGCAGCATCCACAGAACCGTCAAGCAGGCCACCCGTCAAATCAGTTCTGTGTCATTCAGTGGTGGATAACCATTAAGTTTAATTAAGTATTGATTCTTTCTTCACCATCAGATTTCTTGTGTCTTACGGGAAGAAATAACTACTGCCATTACAAATGTAGGTCTTGTGTGTAGCAGATGTAAACCTAATATGATTTCCAGATACAATACATTCATATAAAATATTTGGTTGGAGAGCTTTATGGTTTCACATGGAATAGTATGCTCCATTTGTCAGATCAGTTACAGTGACAGCCACATGCACACCTTGGGCACATAATCTCTCTCTCTCTCTCTTTCTCGATATATATTAAAAACTTTGTTAATGCATAAGTTAGGGTTGTTACTAAAGTGACAAAAGCAGGGAAATGTGGTGTTAGGGTTTCCAACCCTAACACCTCCCTTTAACCTGCAGACACTGACAGGTGTCAGGGGTTGCCTTAGTACTCATCCAACAATCACCCCATTCCATAAGTAAATAAACTGAGATAGGTACAGTATAGGAGAATGGGATGAGCATTAGGGCTGATGACCCCAAGGCACACCCCGATGCCTGTCAGTGTCTGCAGGGTGGGAGTAAAGTGTTAGGGTTGAAAACCCTAACACCACATTTCCGTGCTTTTGTCACTTTGGTAACAACCCTAACTATTGCATTAACAAAGTTTTTCACAATGAATTTCCTTACTTTTTCAGATAGTATAATCATATCCTTATGGGCCCTGTACTCCTATCCCTCCATAGATATGTATATGTATGTAGCCGTGGAAGCACAGGGCCCTCAATCTGGAATCAAAATATTAAAAAGTACAAAAGTTATGTGCATGCATAGAAACATTTCAATGAATGCTCGTAACTTGTCCAAATCGGTCCTGAAAGGTTGACATGAAATCACTTTCCAGGCCTGAGTAATGAAATGACAGTCACAGTGTTCATAAGGTGGGGTGTTAAAAAGCCCATGTTGAAAATCTGGAGAAAAAATATGTAAAAATGGCAAAGTTATGAACATAAGCTCAAAATACCATTGAAAAACATTATACGGCACTTACCTCAATTCCTCAGTTTACGTTTCGGCTTTGAAGAGTGCAGATGTGTCCCAGTCCACAGAAGATGACAGTGTATGACCTCTGGAGGTACGTATAGGGTAAGGGGGTGTGCAGGTTGGTGGGTGTTTAGTGGGAGGGTCAGGATGGGGAAGGGGGATGGTGGGGATGACTAGGGACTGTTTTCTTTTTTTCAGCGTCAAAAACCAAAAAGACATTGGGAGACTGTTTTTATTTTACAGGGTAGAAATAAACAAATACTTCAGGACACTTGGTGTGGCCCTCTCAGTGTCCCACACTGCTGGAAGGGACTTGACCATGCTAACGTGGGGACTGGGCACCATGATGTTGGCACCTATAATTAAAACAACGGTCTTCAGGAGGGGCATCTGATACCAGGGGGGTGGGCATCCCAGTATCAGATTTAAAAAAAAAACAATATTTAAACTATTTCAGGAGACTGGGGGTGGGCTCCCCAGTCTCCCACACTACTGGAGGGAGCAAAATGCTGACATGGGGATTGGGCCCCCCAATATCAGCTTCTACATAAAGCAACGAGCTGTGGCATAAAGCAGTCAATGTTCAGCAGCGAACAATGCATTATTTATAATGATCTTGTCATGCCTCGGCCCCCTTCCCCTTGGAAGTCTTTAAACTTAAAATAATACTTGACAGGGGCCAAGGAATCAGATTCTGGAGTCAGTTTGCCTCTGAAATGCCTAGAAGTGTTATTTTTTCCTGCAGCCATATTTGTACCACAAATTACAGCAGCTGTTTGCATGGCGCATCCTTTATTGTTTTGTGAAACAATGGGATAGTACCACCATTTGAGTCATAAACTCTCCCTTGTTTCACAAAACAACTGCCCAAGTTGCTGCACAAATATGGTCATTGACAAAATTAACATATTTCTGCCCATTTGTGGGGCAAACTGACCACAGAATCTGATTCATTGGACCCCGATTAGGTAAACACAACAGTTGATGTTTACCCACTGCAAGTATTTTTTAAATTATTTAAATTTGATTGCCTTGCTTCAGTAGCTGAAAACAAGATGGCAGACTCTTGACACAACATTCCACATTTGCTACAAAAAAACTGCTTTTGCAGCAGCAAAACAGTTGTTTCTAATTTTCCCATAGGAAATAATGGGAACATTGAAACTTTAATAACTTTTGAACAAATTTATATTTTTTCACCAAACATTTGAAATGCACATCTGCAATTTATTCCCAATATACCCTAAAAATTTCAGACCAAATCCCCAAGCCATTTCTGAGAAATGGCATGACAAAGAATTTACACAAAAATGGTAATTTACACAATTTTTGACATTCCGTATCTCTGCATCCACACATCTGATCAGAACAAAACTTGCCAAATCCAGAGATCTTTGGTCCCCGATGGTGCATGCATTAATTGAATGGTTTTAAATTTATTAAAGTGCAACATTTTGGGTTTAACATAGAAGTGACCATTGAACCCTAACGATAGTGACACTACTGTGCCCCTATTTTACACACACATATATATATATATATATATATATATATATATATATACACACACACATATATATATATATATATATATATATAAAATCACACATGCCCACACAATGCAAAGCATCATGGGCTGCATATGCAAATCACCATAGTATGTTATGCTGGTTCAACTTTAAGCAGAATTGCATGGTGCCGAAAGGCCTCTCACACAGCTTGCAAAGGGTGCTAACAGATGACATAGACACATGTTTCGTCCTACCAGGACTCATCAGTATGCCTCGTCTGTTTGACACCCCAGTGGAATGAACCAGCTACCCTAAGATGGTCTGTCTGGGTTATGTTGTGGTGAACCCATTAAAATAAAAAAAACTATTTAAAAGACAAAGAACCTCTGTGCACAAACTCTGAGGAAAGGGTTACCCCAATATATATATGTATGTACAGTATGTGTGTGTGTCACATTGACTTGTAATATGTCTTTCATGTATTTAAGGTAAGATGCTGTCAGTACCATCACATTTTAATAAGGCACAAAAGGACAACTGTTGGCACACAAAATTGCATAGTTGGCCACATGCAGTCCCAATGCCCTCCTTTGAGAAACATTGGCCTAGAGGGTCTTCAAGAGTCCCTAAGACAACCATGAAAATGTCAGAAAACCAAAACTGAAGACCTATTTTTGTTATAATTTCACATATTCTGTGTATATAGTGCTCCTTTTTTCATAATAATTGTACACATTGACATAAAAACAGCATTAGTGCCCCCTAGGAGTGAACTGCTTTGGTCGCTCGTCTACATTTAATGCCACCAGTCTCAGCTTGTGGCATCACAGTCTGTTGCTGTGGAAAGGATTAAAGCAGCAGCACATTAAAACATGTATGGGAAGGTTGGTGATGGGGCTGGGGAGGTGCCACCAGGACCTGAGGTCACAGGAGGAGGAGAAATCAATCAATCAATCAATCAAGTCTTTATTTAACCAGGCGTTCATCATTGAGCAGAAGCTCATTTGCAAGATGGACCTGGGTGGAGCATGAACAATTGTATATACAGGTCAACACAGGTATTTACAAGGCAATACAGATAATACTCTTTACAGAAAGGAAGAAAAAGAAGTTCATATGTACATAGAATTATACAGATATTGTACAGATTACAGGGTATTTACATACATAGAAGTGTCTATAGGAAGATAAAGCAGGTTATCTAAGGTTGCAGGAGGAAGTAACGGAAGAAAAAAATATATATATACCAGGTAGAGGTGAAGGTAGGGGGGCAAGGGAGAGAGGTAGGGGGAGAAAGGCTAGGAGGCATGGTGCACAGAGAGGAGTTGGTAAGACGGGATGTAGAGAAGGTGGATGGAGAAAAGGAGTATGTGTGAGCCCCGGGATTGAATGCTATAAAGTATGGGGCGTGGTAGGATGTCACAACCCAGGGGTAGTGAGCTCCTCTCTGAGGTTGGGAAAGGAAAGATAAGGGGATGGATGGGTCTAGTGTTGATAAGACAGGGGGATAAGAGAGAGAACAATTAGGCTTGTGAGGAGCAAGCATGGGGTATGGATGTAACAAAAACCTGGACCAAGCCATATTAGATAAAGAACTCCTTTTATTACTTCAAAAAGAAACCTAGAAAGATAGACAATGATGGCAGAAAAATACTAAAGGGCCATTTAATATGCCAGGAGTTCCCTGTCTGCCCAAGGACCTATGGTCCACATTGAGTTTTATTCCTCCCAGATCCCCCCCAGTTCCCCCAACTCCACTCCCCACTGCTGCCAACCTGAGTAACCACCAAACCCTCCACTCTGTCCTAACCATGCTTGAAACCATTTATAGTCTCGGTGCCCACCACCTCCGTTGGCAGACTGTTCCATGGTTCCACCACTCTTTCTGTAAAATAGAATGACCTCATGTCCCTCTTAAACATTCCCCCTCCAGCTTCCACTTATAGTCTTGGATTCTTGACTCTGTACTCCTGCTATGTAGTTCCCCAGAATTCACTTTGTTTATTCCCCTCAGGAACGTGGAGGTCTCTATCATAGTCCCACTCTCTCGCCTGGTCTCCAGTGAGTACATGTTCAGAGCCTTGAGATAATCTTCATAAGGTCTGCCCTATTGGCCCTGAATCATCTTGATCACCCTGCACTGCCCAGTCTCTAGCCTGTCCCTGTCCTTCCATGGGTGTGGACATCAGAATTGAGCTCAGTATTCCAGATGTGGCCTCAGCAGTGATCTATTTAAAAGTATTAGTACCGCCTTTTTAATGCTGTCAATACCCCTTCTGATACACCTCGGCATCCTATTAGTCTTACTATAGACCTTCTTACATTGGTTTGGTTGTTTTGAGGGAGTCATTAATGATGACTAGAAATGCAGCAAATTTAAATTTTGCAGGCAAAGTGCCCTCAAAGTGGGCACTTTACGTTATCACTCCTCTACATAAAGTGGCCAAAGCAAAAGGCTCACTTTGCCTTGTAATTATTACTTCACATTGTCATTCTGCCTTAACGCGAAGTAAGGCGAAGTGACAACAATATTGGTAGCCCTTCACACACACAGTCACCAGAATTAATGTGCATCCCCAAAATGCCCATTTCTTGTGTCCAGAAAATCCCCAGTGCTGACAAAGGGAAATGAGAGCACAAGAAATGCAAAGTCTCCCACAAATAATCGCGCATTCAGATGTCATGCATGCACTAATCACACCGTCACCGGAACTAATTTTCATCCCCAAAATGCCACTGTCTTGTGTCCAGAAATTCCCCAGTGCTGATGAAGTGAAATGAGAGGGTAACAAAAAATGCAAAGTCTCCCAGAATTAATGGATCTCTCCGTCATGCATGGAGTGGTCACACACAGTCACCAGAATTAATGTGCATCCCCAAAATGCAACTGTCTTGTGTCCAGAAAATTCCCCAATGCTGATGAAATGAAAAGAGAGCATAACAAGAAATGCAAAGTCTCCCAGAATTAATGCTGCTCTCCGTCATGCATGGAGTGGTCACACACAGTCGCCAGAATTAATTTGCATCCCCATAATGCTACTGTCTTGTGTCCAGAAAATTCCAAAGTGTTGACGAAGTGAAATGAGAGTATAACAAGAAATGCAAAGTCTCCCAGAATTATTGGTGTACTGCAAATGCACAGACAGATTAAGATTGCGCTGCACACTCAAGAGATGCAGACGCAAAGGCACAAGAACACCTAACCAGTGCTCACAAGTCACAAATCCAAATCTGGAAAAGAATACATTTTGCCAGTTGTGGGGGGGAGGGGGGTAGTGCATGGCAGTAACAGTCCACTACCAGTAAAGATACCACAAAGCAGTATAAGAAATTCATGCAGGTGTGGTGGATGGCATGTTCACACTGCTGCAATTACTCTGTGGCACAATAAAAGGTGTCTGATTTAATGGAACGCATTGCACACACTCACACACACTACAAGTAATGCGTAGCAAATTGAAAATCTTCAGTAATATAACCAAATGCTTTAAGCAAACTGAAATCATACACTGCTGCACCACAACAATCATCAAAAAAATGTCAAGAATTACTGAAAATGTTACTGTGTGTACATTAACACAGTTATACAAGAAAAATATAACCAAAACAGAAAGACTGCCTTTTTCTCCCAGTTAATCTACCTACACCACAGATACGCCCCTCTCCAAAGCACACTTCACAGTACACAGACTGGCTGTTCTAGATTAACATTCAAAATCCACACACAAACAATAAACACTTAATGATATAAGTACAGGAGGGTTTCCTATAATCGATGTACTAAATTGTGAGCAAATAAAATAGCTCAAAAAGGTTTTTTTATGGCTTTTAGAGGATTTGAATCACAGACCTCTGAGAGGAAACTGTCTCCATCTTCCACTACACATACACTACACAGAACTGGGGCTGTGCAGAACAATGTAGAGCCCATGTGACCTGCAATCCCATGAAGCACTCAAAATTCGCCTTTGGAGCTCAAAAACAAGGTGAAGTGAGGTGAAGTACATTGATTTTATTGTACTTCACCTTAAAATTGGTGGAGAAGTGGTTTGGGAAAGGTGGAATAACACGAAGTCATTGTTTTCAATGGACTTAACGTTCTCCATTATTACACAAAGTACTCCAGTTCGTGTTGTGGGTACTTCAGGGATTCCGCGTGACTCTGCTAATCACTTCACGGAGCAAATTTCAGCCACTTCACCCACCTCTAATGATGACTTCCAGGTCCCTTTCCTCTGCCTTAGTCCTCAGTTTAATCCTTATAATCCAGTACTCTGTACTGTTTTTTTTTCCCCAAGGTGAATAATCTTGCATTTTTGGTATTGAATTTCAACTCCCATACCTTAGACCACCATTCTATCCTTTGTAGATCCCTCTGTATCTCCTTGATTCCTTCATCACTATTTATCCTACCACAGAATATTGTGCCATCTGTGAAGAGACACAACTTGCATCAGATGCCCTCTTCAATGTTGCTGATGACAATATTGAAGAGGACACGACCCAGGATAGATCCCTGCTGCACCCCACTCGTGATCTTCCTCTCTTCCAATTTGACCCCCTTTACCATCAACCCATGCTGTATCTCCTTCAACTAGTCTCCTACACATCTAACTATGTCCCTAGCAGTTCACAGGTCCTCTAGCTCCTTCAGTAATCTTTTGTGTGTCACTGAGTTGACAACCTTGCTGACATTGAAGTAGAGTAGATCCACAGCTTGGTCCTTATCTACTACCTTTGTTACACAGTCAAAGAAAACTATCAGGTTGGTCTGAGAAGACCTCCCTGCTACAGATCCATGTTGTTTACCATCTTGAAGGCTATTACTCAGTAGGTAGTCCACAAGGTCCACTTTGATCAGTGACTCCATCAGTTTACCTACTACAGAGGCTGACAGGTCTGTAATTTTTGATGATTACGTTTATAAACTCTGCTTTTTAAGAAGAGAGATTCCTATAGTCCCCCTCGGACTGCGTAAGAATGAAATGTAAAACAAAACAGAAATATCTCTTAAAACATGGTATGGCTTAACAAACCTTGAGCCTTTCTTAAACAATAAAGACAGAAAGTAGCATTCCCAACATGAAACAATGATTTAATATGAGTTTTGTGATCTGGCAGACAGAACCTAATAATAGCAAATGTGTTTAAATATGCATGAAGCTGAACCACCTTGCTAGTTCCCTAAAATTACATTGGACAGGATAAAAAGGAAGAATGCTGAGTGTAAACTTCATCTTTACAAAAATGCTAATTAGCATTTTAAGAAAAAAAGGTCAGAAATGCCAGAACAACAGCTAAAAGGAAAGGTAAGGTGCACTTGTATGTTCCTTGTAAGAAAGTGATTGAGCTTGCAATGGAAAAAGATTGCAAACATTAAATAATTATTCATGATTTTTGTTTTTAAATATCTGTTTTAATAATTTTGTTCAAGAAGAGCATAAACCATTTATTGCAGGAAATTCAATACTCTGCATTGATAGAGAAATAACAATAACGCTATAAACATTAAAAAGGAGGTCAATACAATAAATATAAAGATGTAAACTTCCTGTTTTTCATTTAACTTTTCTATGCAAATTGTCACAGGTTCAAACAGAGCCCGAGATAAGCAGCCCTATGAACCCTTGAGTGGGGTGGGGTGGGGGAGTGGGGAGTACCTCCAGACTGTTACTTGATATCTTTAGGTCAAAATCCTGGTCCTTTTCCATCATATAAAGAATTCATTTTGCCATCTATTATGAAATACATCTTGTTTTATTGTAGTATCTGATGCCAGTCATATAACATTGCCTCTTTCGGGGACAGCTATAACTTGTGATGAGTTTATCGGCTGAAGTAAGTAAGTTCCAAAGCAAATATTTCTTGTGCTTATTCATTATAAATTTTGGGATAGCCAACAGGAGACCCATCTAAGCTGTCACCCCACTGGAGGGTTCTAAAATTTGTGTAATGGCATGTTATACCTTCTTTCCAAATGAAAGGACCTCTGCGCACTTCCAGACTATATGTGTGTGTGAGGGGAGATTCGGTCCCACATAGTCTCCAAAATTCTGCAGTGACCCTTTCTTGGTATTTAGCCTGTATTTCTAACATTTTAAAAATTCTTATAACCACTTTCCAAGCAAATTCCTTGAAAAAATGTGCAAGCTTGATTTCTTATGGATCTCACGGAATGCTGAGTACCAGGTCTTCTGTATGGTAGCTCTCTTCATTTTTCCTTCCCATCTGGCTTTTATGACCAGTGTGTGAGTCAAAATTGTTTGTGTAATTGCCTTATATAAATCTGAGGCCAAATGTCTCCCCAGTGGGTTCGTAAACGTTTGCTCTATGTAGAGAATAAAAAGGTCCACATGCAGTTGCAATGGTCTACTTTGAGAAAAACTGTTCTAGAGGGTCTTAAACAGGCTTTTGTCTTTCAGGGAGCATAACTGAGGTGAAGCATACTGTAGCTGAAACAGACAAATCTGTCAACTTTCCCACTTTTGGAGGGATTCCCTCACTTTAACACTTGGAATTGCTCCATTACACATCCGTCCTACATGAAAGAAGTTTTACTCACTGGGAGAAGTTGCTGTAAACTCAGTCATCAAAGCAGAAATTCCTATTATTCAAAAATACAAATTCAAATAAATGACTTATTTAAAAGAAAATAGTTTGAAACTAAAGGACTATCAACATAACAATTAATTTCCAGATTGGTCTGAGCAAGTATCACCATATTTGATAATGTGCCCCACATGCTGAGGGCCACTCCCATATTTTTCTAATTTTAAGTGTCAATGTCCCACTTTTTTCCAAAACGTAAATTTTTAACACCCCAACAGAGGGCAAACAGTGCACAGTATTACACACAATAATAAGATAACATTGTAGAACATATTCAAGATATAAGAGTTGCACTGAAAAAGAAACAGAATATGAGCCATAGCCTTATTCCAGACCCCCTTTTATGACAGCATGCCCCACTTTAGGCTATCTCCCATCTTTCTCGTAAGACCTAAAGTGGTATTTTTTATTTTATTTATTTATTTCATAACTAGAATTACAATTACCTTTGAACCGGGGGTTCTGTTACAAAGGTTCTGCTTTAAGTGATGTAAACAATGTAGTACAATAGGCAAAGAAAGGAACAATAGAATCCAGTATACAATAAGAGATCATGCAGAAGTCAAACAAACAAACAAGTTGAATTTAAGTTACAAGGATGTCTTAAGGTAAACAGTGTATCAAAAATAAATAGCCATATCAGAGTCAATAGAGCACATAAGAAAGGCAGTCCAGGATCAGACTTTGTCAAGCTAAGCAGTTAATATAAAAGACAGTGAGGGAGGGAGTATAGGGGAGAAAGGTGAAGGGAAGGGAGAGAGGGGGAAGGTGGGGGGAGCTGGGAAGTATGGAGAAGGGTAGCAGTAGGGAGGAGGGTGGCCAAAATGGTGGCATGGAGTAGGGAGGCAGCACCAGGACAAGAAATTAAAGGGGGCAGTCACACTTGCTGAGAGTTACAAGGTGCTCGTGGAGCTTGGTTTTGAAGGCTCCAAGTTTGGGTTCTGAGAAGATCTCAGGGGGTAGGTCATTCTGGCCAGCAGGGGCTCTACAGCTAAAGGTGCTTTGCACTTGTGAGGTCTGGCAGCGGGGAATGTGGAAAACAAGTCTAGCCAAGCTACGGGTATTGCGCTGGTTAGTTGTGTGAGAAAGCAGGGACTGAGTATTCAGGGGAGTCAGGGCAAGGTGTATTTTTTTAACAAAAAGGCAGGCATGTTATCTAATTCTGTCCTGAAGATTGAGCCATGCTGCCTTCTGATAGAGCGCACAGGTGTGAGTACGATTGTCGGCACCAATTATTAATCTACATGCCTTGCTAAGCATGATCATTAGTAGCTTGAGTGTGGTATTCATAGTGGCACTGTAAATTAGTAGGCCATAGTCAATGACAGACAACACAGCACTGGTGACTGCAAGCCTCGGGGCCTCTGGTGAACTGAGGCAATGTCTTTGTTTGTAGAGGACCCCGAGTCTGTTGTTAACAATCTTGGAGATATGATTTACATGATGGGTATAGGAGTGTGAGCTATCCAGTGTAATACCTAAGCATTTAAATTCTTGCACCATCTCAAGGGGTTGAATGGAGCTATTGTAGATGGTTAGGGGTGAAGATTTATATCTGTTATGGGGACTGGCAGAGATCATTGTTTTAGTCTTTGTATAGTTCATTAGTAGTTTGTGGTTTGCAAACCAAGTTTCTGCTTTTGTGAAGTTGAACTGTAGGTCACTGGCTAAGGGAGGTAGCTCAGTGTGGCTAGAGAAAAGTATGGCATCATCTGCCTAAAGCACAATATTGTTGACACATGCATTGGGTAGGGGTGTTTAAGAACAGGCTAAACAGCAGTGGCCCAGGATGGACCCCAGTGCATACTGGCAGACAGCTTGAGAGAGAGCTTACAGTTTTAACTTGCTTCGTTTGATTTGCAAGATAGCGTTTGGACCAGAATGTGATGGAGGGGGTGAGGCCGAGGGCAGGGAGGGTGTTTAGGAGGAGGGTATGATTCACAGTACCAAAGCCTTGGTCAAAACAATGTAAATTGACCCAACCATAAGACCTCAGTGTAAGGCTTTGTGAATAAAATCTGTGTATTCCAAAAGTGCTGTGGTGGTAATATGTGCCAGACATAAACCGTGCTGTTGGGGGCATTGGATACTGTATTTGTTGATGAATTCAGTGAGTTGGTCGGCAACTGCTCTTTCAAGCACTTTGGACAGGGGTGGAAGAATTGAAATGGGATGGTAGTTTGAGACTAGCGATCTGTCACCACTCTTGTGTACAGGAGTGACAACTACTTCCTTCCACAGCTTGGGGAACTGGTTAAGTGACAAGGAGAGGTTGAGAAGGGCGGTGAGAGGTTTTAGCATTACGTCAAGTGATGGGTATGGCAGTTTCATATCCAAGGTGTCACTGCTATACATGGATTTACTCAGGACTCTAAGCAGATATTTCTTTGCTTCAGAAAGTGTGAATCTCCTGAAATAGAAAGGGGGGAGTAGTGTCTGGGGTGTCATTTGTGCTGTCCAAGTCAAACAAGTCTGCTGGTAGGAGCTTACTAAGATCTAACAAGGCTGAGTTAAAAGCTTCAACTATAGGATAGGGGTCCTGCAAAGGGGCATCATTTACAACTACCATGGTGGGGCCGCCTTGTGTGGCTTGCCCATAAGGTCCTTGATTTTCTGCCAGAAATTCTGGCTGTCACCCCAGGAGTTTGTGAGCTCAGTTTGGTAGTAGTTTTTTTTTGGCCCTGCAAATTTCCTGGGTGCAAGCATTCCTAGCCGCTCTATAGCATTGCTTATCAGCTTGGTTTCCTGAGGCCTGTGCCTAGAACCAGAGATTGTCTCTGGCTTTCATTTTGGTTAACAGATCAGCAGTGATCCATGGGTTGTTTACTCCTCTGAACTGGGGTAAAGATGTCAAACGCTTTGTTAAATTTTGAAATAAGGTAGTCCAGCGCAAGGTCAATGTCATTGAAGGAGCCTAGTGGTGACCAGTCATACTGCGAGAGGAAGTCCTGAACTGGTCAAGCTTCCCCTTCTTTAACCTACATTGATTTATACATTTTGGGGGGAGCTTAGTGATCTTATTTGTCCAGAGGCTAATGACAGGTGAGTGATCACTCATCGAGTCTGGAAGTACCATGGTGCTGATATGCCTTAGTGGGTATTGAAACAGAGAATATTAACCAGAGATAATGAGGATCCAAACCCTCACTCAGGATGTTAAGGACATTTCAGGGACAACTGGTTAAAAGTATGGAATCAGAGCGAGAACTCTGTTATTTATCACCACTGGCCTAGGGGGTTATCCCATTATGTACAGGGAGGTTATACCATGGGTAGGGGGATTATTAAAGCAGCAGTGCAAAACAAATTGGTCAAACGGTTTGATCCTACATTTTTCACTATAAAAGATTCCATGTATCTTCTAGCTTTATTTGGTGGCACAAGTTTCTAATCCCATCAGAAATTTAGTATTTTATGAATGTTTTAATTGTTTTTGTTTTGTTCTCAAGAAAAAAAAAGCTGCCACATTGTCTTAGAAATAGGATTGTAGACCTGGTAGGTGTTAGGACTGAGAAAATGAAAATAAAAAACAAGAAGAAAAAAACTCATGGGGCAGGATTTTCGAAGCAGCACAATCGACGGAAGGCAGCCTGCATCAGTGGTCATTGATGCAAGATACTGCTGTGTCAATGAACCATGACGGAAGGGGTGTTTGCATCAAACCTTGCGGCAAAACACATTTTCCAAACACGGCAGTGGCAAAACTGCTGCAGTCTGCATCAAATGAGCCTGCACCGCCCCTGCATCAACAAATGCCCTATGACAAGACGTAGGCATGGCTGCGCCATCCACAGGCCCCAACTGCAAAGGGACTGCGATTTTCCAAAATGATTGGCGGAGCAGCTGAGCACAAAGTGGCCACACCTGCTAGACCAGCCAAGGCTAGTCCAAGGTGCTTGGAGCATATAAACCAACACACAGCACAGGCAGGCCCCAGTCAGGCAACAGACACACTGCTGTGCAGAAACACAGTGTGGCCTGAATGAGAGGAAAATGCCTGGTGCAGCAGCCAGACTGGTGCTCAGGATCATCATGGAAATGCAGAGGCGGTGCCATGCCCAATGGCTATGCCGGTTAGCAGCACAGCAGAGACAAGCTGCACAACAACAGCAAGCGGTAGTCCACAGGCACTACACACCCCGAGTGTACCACACAAGAACCTCATACCTGGACCTCAGTGAGGAACAGTCCCTGGCCCAATACCACCTGTTGAAGGCAGTGATGTCTACACTCTGCAATGTCCTGAGGCCGCAGCTAACAGGTTGGATCCAGAGAAGCAACCCCATAGTGGTTGAGGTGAAGATCAGTGCAGCGGTACAGTTCCTAGCCACTGGAACCTTCCAAACACCAACCAGAGACACGCTAGGTATCTGCCACTCATCAGTATCAAAATGCATAAGGCAGGTGGTGGAGGCACTCCTACACCACAAAGGGACTACATATGCTACCCACGGGATGCGCATGAACAGCACGCCGTGCAGCTGGGCTTCCATAACATAGCACAGCTGCCCCGCATGCTTGGTGCAATGGACTGCACCCACATCAACATCAAGGCACCCACAGTGGATGAGGAGGTGTATGTCAATTGCAAGGGTGTGCACAGCATGAACATGCAGGTGATATGTGACAGCCAAAACAGAATACTTGACGTAGTGGCAAAGTACCCTGGATCATCACATGATGCATTCATCTTCAGGCACTGCGGAATCGCAGAGACCCTTGAACACGGAGACATAACAGATGGCTGGCTGATAGGTGGGTGCAGGTACAACGCAGAAGCACATGTGTCACACCACACCCACAACACGATCCCTGCACTGCAACATAACGACCGGGTCCCACACACCAGCCATGGGACAAGTTCAGGGCAGTGCATATGGAACACAGCATGGTCATTGGTGACACAGGGGTACATAGTACAACACATACGGCAGACAATGTCACAGATGCACTGGCAGTAATGGACACCACACACACACACACACACAAACAGATGCACGCAGGCAGTGGCCAAGGGAGTATGCACACAGGTCCACATGCCTCAATGATGACCAGCATATGGGCATTGGGTGGTGCAACACACAGGGTAGCTGTCACGGGCACACCCTTCACCATTCAGGGGCACACCATGACTGAACAGCAGAGCATCACACATGTTGTGTGTGTGCTGCTGCTGAGCTGCCAGTGTGACACAGACACAGCAGACACATAAACACACATTGTGGCATACCCCATATGGGAGCGCACACGCATGACACAGGACACATGCCATGGACAACATGGGGCAAACAGCCATGTAGGTATGAACAGCCCATTATGCTGAAACCCACAGCACACGTACATCCACATGCACTGCGGTGCAAGGGCTGTACATGACCACACTACCATGTGGTGCAAGGATACAGCACTGGCAGCACACTGCATACCACAGATAAGCCATAGGTGGCATATGGCACAGGGGCACAGACACATGGGTCGGCCTGGAGGCAGCTGTAACATAGGGGGCATGCAAGGGCCACACAGGCCAGCACATGTGACTGTGTGGAGCATGTGCGCAGCAGCACATGATGCCACCATGCATGCATTGCCGGAATACACAGGCCATGCAGATACACAGGACTGCCATCCAGCATACCCCAGGCATGCTAACTGTAACATATGTCTCCACAGGTGACAGTGGATATCCGCTCCTGCCATGGCGGATGACACCATACAGGGCACCTGCCGCAGAAGGCGAAACATGATACAATGAGGCCCATGCTGTAACACGCTCAGTGATAGAGCGCACATTTGGACTACTGAAGATGCGTTTCAGATGCTTAGACCAGTCAGGTGGTTCGCTGCAGTACAGCCCAGCCATGGTGTGCATGATATTCATAGCATGCTGCATACTTCATAATGTAGCCATTGAGCGGCACATACAGCTGCCTGAGGAGGACAGTGACATAGAAGGCAGCAATGCAGGTGTGGCACCAGATGACAATGCAGAGGATGATGTTGATGGCAACATTGCAGCGGTGCATAGCAATGCAGCAACACGGGCAGCAGCCAGATGCCGGACATGGGATATGCTCATCAGGAACCACTTTGAGTGACCCTATGACAGATAGTGACACCAGCATGCAACCTGTCAGTGAAATCTGTAGCACAGCGATAACACAGTGAACAGTCTCACTATTGTGCCCTGCATAGTCTGCATGGACAGCAGGAACAGCAGACACCCAGATGGAGGACAACCAGCTGATGCCCATCCCAGAGGCATCACAGAGTGACACGCTGCTACCTGGGAAGTTGGCTACACTGCAGCCCTGTGCTCAGATATTACCATGTCTGCAGTGTCACAGCTTTGCCCAGGTAGCTGCATGACACAGTATGAACGTGGAATGCAGACTCCACTGCAACGCACTTAGGAACATAGCCCGTGGGACTATACTGTAACAGTGCAGCGTGATATGTACCAGTGGTCCGGTGCACCTCCGCTACCCAGCACCACAGGGATGACCCCTGCATCACACACAAGATGCTCACTGCATACACCATTACAGTGCTGCAGTGCAGCTGTAGGCCTGGCCGATCCATGCCACCAGTACAGCAGCTGCCAGCATGACCCATTGGTGCCACTGTACATTGTGGCCCCAATGCCCTAAGATCCTGCCATCCAGAGACAATGTTGGCCATCATCCAATGCTACTGTGACATGGTCCCATGCCCCATGTGTCAACAGTGGAGATGCTGACCACCACACAGTGATGCACAAGCGGCATTTCCCACACCCCTGTGAGGCACATGTGGCAGGATACAGACAGGTGTGGCAGGGGAGCTGCAATAGCAACAAGGTGACACAGAGGCAGACACAGTGATGCAGCTGCATCACAACCAATGGGATGGGCATGCTATTTGATGCATTTGCAGACCGACATGTGTTAGTGCGTCATACATGCAGGATCACTCACCACTGGAACTCGCCCTCCGGTACACAGCATTGGTGCCCACACCACTGTGCATGGGGCGCCACCCTGCTCAGTAACCAGCCCCATCCTCAAGTTCAGTCACATGTACCTTCCACCCTGTAGTGCCATGACAGGTACCCCACGGAATTGCAGCATTTACACTGCGATGTGCATCACAGCCCTGAAGTGACACAGAGGAGATGCAATAACCGACAGTGTGCATCAGTCCCCACCACAGGCAGCGCGAATCAGCCGCAAAAGCATCAGTGTAGGCCCACAGCTGTGCACGGGTGCAGGTGGGGCCTGTGGACATCTAAGCCCTGCCTGAATGTGCTGCACAGTACCACCACGTGCCAGATACTAGTACCATGGCAGCACACATTGGTCTGTGTCACTGTCAGACCACACTCCAGTTACACCAGTGGCTGCCTGCCATTGCTGAGGGGCATTGCTTCCACAGAGCTGCTGGGTGTTCTACAGCACACAGAGCGCAGCAGAGGTGCAGCTACACCACAGAATGGCCAGCAAACATACAAGATGGCCAGACTTCACAGATTCTGAGAATGTGCACCAGGTCAGCTGTGTCCAGACATGGGCATGGGTGATTATGCCCCCAGGTGCCTCACAGCGGATGCCCAAGAAGTGGGACAGGGTGTGGTGTACCAACGCCAATCATCTAGAGGCTGTGTCAGGTGTGCCACGCATGATACACCAGCTGAAGCACAAACTGAATGATATGGCACTGCCAGAGCCAGGGATCCTGAAGTGCCTACGAGACCAGGCAAGGGAGGCGGACATTGTCATGCGTGGCAGACATCACAGGCAGACCGGTGAGTACGGCACTGGTGGCATGCAGGCACAGCCACCACTGCACGTGCATACAGCATTCACTGTGTGTAGAGGCATGGAGTGACCTGTCACCTATTACTGTTCCCACAGATGTGCTGGCCTGGTGGCGCTGAGGGTTGAGGCACTGGACTACACACCTTGCTCCACACTGGTGACCCAGGTTCGGGAATGGGCCTGGGTCATCGTGGGTTGGCAGGGGAGGACTAGGATTGAGAGTCTGATGACTTCTCTCCTAGTCCTGGGGAGACAGGGTGGGTGCACACCACGCTCTGCTGGTCCCTGGGAACACCCGGTGGTACTGCAGCTGCGTGGGTGCCAGTGGGGGGGGAAGCACGGCAGACGTCTGCACATTAGTGCGCTGATGTCCTTGCACGTCTGTGCTTCCATCAGGGGTAAAATCAGGGGAAAATGGCAGCACAGATCTGTGGCAGCTTGACAGCCGCTGTTCCACTGACCGACAATGCTCGGAATGGCAAGTGCCAGTAATGGTTCCTCGCCGGGCATGGGGGCCATGGGGGGGCCCCCTTCACAGGCAGAGACGCGTTTTCCAGCTGGGCTTGTGGAGCTTTGGGGTCAGAGGTGGAAGGAGCAGTGGCTGGATGAAGAACAGGACTGTGGCTGGTAAGGAGGAAAAAATGTTAAATGATAAAAAAAAAACTGTTCCCACAGATGCAACACCAGGAGTGTCCAGCGAGGGTGGAGGATCGGACGTTGATGGCAGCAGAGACAGCGATGGAGGCCATGATGCACAGGATGATGCAGTACAAGGTAGGTGTATACTCTGCACACATACCACATAGGACTGTAGCCACACATACAAACCGCCATGTGTGCGACATGGTGTGGGTATGGTCCCACATGCTGAGGCGTAGCACATGCATCCTTGCATGTCCCATGTGCATGCACATGGTGGTACAGGGCATGCATGCCCCTGTACCACATCAGATGTGTGTGGGACACCTGTACTACAGAGGGGCCTACCATAGTGTGCATAACCATATGTGCCTGTGCCATGCAGTACCAGTGCCATGGTACCGATAATGCATGTGGTCAACACAGGCATAATATCACAGTGAGGCATGGTGGACACACCATGTCGCTGTGCTGGCCAATGTGTACAGTGCATGCAGTGAGCTATGTCCCATTATGTCATTTTAGGGGACGGCACAGAAGGCAATGCACGTCAGCACCTGAGAGCCCTGCAGGAGGCCATGTCCAAGCTGAAGCACAACTTGGCATGCTGGTATGCAGACAGAACCCTACTGATGCAGCAGAACAGGGACAATAATGACTCTGGGGACACTGTAGCACATGGGGGACCCAGTGCAGATATGGCTACAGGCAATCAGGGGGCTGCTCAGACAATGCAGGGGGATGTGGGGACGCATGAACAGGCACCATCCCATGCTGGTGCACCACCACCGGTGCCACCAGCCAATGGTACGGTTTCACCTTCCACACATGTGTGGTCTGATGTGTTGCAGCCCTCAGTGGATATGGATGCCTGTGCCCATGCATGTGCCATGCCAGGGGTTGCAAGTGCTGCACTCCATCTTTGATACCATGTGCTCCAGTGAGGATGCCTGCCACTGACTACAGGACAACACACCATTCATCATGGCGAGTAGCTCCATGTAGTAACCCCTGTGTACTCCGATTGGCCTCTGCCATGATGTCCCACATGGCACCAACACCCTCCATGATGGTTGCCAGGCGTATGTCTGTTTGGGTGTTCCGTACCTCCACTGCATTACGTAGGTCCCGAAGGTGTGATGCAATTGAGGACTCCGCCTGTATGACCTCCTGGCACTACAGCCTGAAGTCGTGGTCCAGCGGTGGTGAGGTTGATTCTGTCCCATCTGGTAGCCGCGGTGTGGCCACATGTTGCATGGGTGATGTGGGGCTGCTGCTGCACCTTGTATGTCATCCACAGCTGGCTGAATCACTGCTGTTGTTGTTGTTCAGCTCGATGTTGCTGTGCATACGCTGTGCACTGCTGTTGCTGTTGTTCAGTTCAATGTTGCTGTGTATATTCTGTGCACACTGGCAGTGGGGCTTGCCACAGCATCCATGCATGTTGACTCACTGTCTATTACTATGTCCTCCTGTACACCATCCCCTGCCATGCCATTGGACCCAGTGTCAGTGTTGCTTTCGGCCATCACGTCATGCTGCTCCTGCCATTCCTGTTGCTGTTGGTGGTCTGCAGTGCATGTGCTGATCCTGCTCCTCCTGCTGCTGCTGTCGTCACCACATCCACTACTGCTACTGCTGGTGCTGGTGCTGTCACTGTCCACGTTGCTGTCTTCTGTACGCTCATCTGCTGGAGAGGGGGGCAGCATTACATGTCTGTGTGTTCACAGTTGCACACATTAGTGCCCCTGTGTATTGTGTCCTACATATTCACCCACATATGTCTGTGCATGTCTGAACAGTGCTATTGTTTGCCATAGCCTTGTTCAGTCATCATGTATGCATTGGACCAGTGGCATGCCACATATGTACGTGGTCGTGTCCACAGTGGTGCCTGTGTCTGCCATGCAGCCCATGGCCACAAGCAGGTGGCACACATCTGGCTATGTATATGTGGTTGTCGCATGCTTTGTCCTGCAATCGTGTTGCCCCACTGCGCATTGTGCCCCTTTACATGCTTGTTGTTGTGGTGGCGTGGGCCATGATGCCCTCCACTGCCATTTGCACAGCCCTCCATGTTGTGTGTCCACCGATGTGGTGCATTCGACAACCATGCATGCATATGTGATGTGGCCAGTGGGGCCCATCCCATGCTCCTTGTGTCTGTTACTGCACATGGCATCCCATCCCTGCACACCTTGCACTGTATGGTGCAGCCTATAGAGGTCTAGGTTGGTGTGCCCACCCTATTGCACATGGTCTCATGTGTGCTGCCACCTGCTGTTCAGGGCCTGTCAGGGTCAGCAGCTGTGTTGGTCCTCCACCTGTGCCACTGGTACACTGCCTGTTGTGTGCCAGTTTCTCTTTGCTGCCCCACCTAACGTCATTGTATCACTTCCGCAGTGCCCGTATACTGCACCTTATGGGACCCACGGCATTGACATGTGTGGCTACCAACTCCCAGGCCAGTCTCCACTTGTCCCGCATGTCCTTGTCACCTCTCTGGGACAGCAGCAGCATACGTTGTTCCTCCACCTCCTCCACTAGTACCTGTGTTTCGGTTCTAGTGAAGTTCTGCTTCCTGCTGTGGGCCAGTGGTCGGCGGGACTGTGCCCATTGTCTTACGTCCCCTGTGTTGCCCCCTTCCACTCCTGCTCTGCTTTCTGCATCTGATGCACTGCTAGCAGCTGCAGGGCTTCTCCTGGCTTGCCTGGCTCCACAGTCACCACCTGCCATCTGTGCCTCCCTCTCCTGGCTTCCTCTTACACTTGCATGCTCCGTTCCCACCCTGACCTGTGCTGTGTGTCTAGCCCTGCTGCCTGCTGCATGGGCATCACATCCAGATCCATTAGTGGTACTGTCCTCCTGTGCCCTCTGTGGCCTGCACTCTGTGTGTGCCCTTTGATCATGTGGCTGTGTTCTTCTTCTCCTGTCTGCAGACTGGCCAGCCCCACCATCTTGTTCTGTGGCTGCAGCGTCCTTTGCCCTGCACTCTGTGGGACCACTTTCTAGGTTGGCCCGTCTTCTCTGTGTGGCAGCCATGGGGTCTACTTCACTGTCTACATCCATGGCTGATGCATTGTCTGCCCTCTGCGCCCTGTGCTCTGTGATTACCCTACCCAGCACCACACGTCTTCCCTGTCTGGCTGTTGGGGGGGTCGGCCTCACTAACCCAAGCTGTGCCTGCACTGTCCTGTGCCCTCTGTACACTGCTCTTGGTGTTTGCCATTCCATTTGCCCTGTGCCCTCTGTGTCTCCTACCCACTGCCTAGGCAATACCACGATGTCCATCACTGGCACCATGCTCCTGTGTGGGTTGTGCACTGTGGTCTGCTTCGACCACCTGTGCCCCCCATTGTCCTTGCCCATCGCGCACTGTTGCAGGGTTGTTCCCATCCTCCATCCCGCTATCGTCCTCCACTCTCCTTCTCCTGCCACCCTCTGTGGCCCTGGGATACTTCCCTTCCTAACTCTGGCCCTTTGCTGCATGGCTTCCACCCTGCTGCAATATTCTCAGAGTCTGACTTCCTGGTTGACGCAGCCAACATCTGTCATAACCCCATGCGTCATTCTGATGGGGCGGGCTGCTGACTGTGTCCTTGCATGGGACTTTGCTGCTTTTTTGCTGCTTCTTGGAAATTCTGGCACAGGCACATGGATGCAGCGTTCCTTGACGCTGGCATCATCTTTGCCGCATGCAACGTCATTTCCAGCCTTAGTTGGAAAATCCTGCCCATGGTTACTAGAAAAGTAAATTTTACAGGGATGCTAATATTTTTTTCAACTATAGCTGAGACAAGCTTTCCAGAATTTCTTTTATTGCACTGCTGCTTTAACAGCCTCAGAGTAGGAAACGAAAACCCCTTGAGACTAAAGAACATTCTAACACCCACCTCAAGTACTGTCAGCACCCTAGCCATTACAATTATAAAGACAAATCAACTGTCTAATACAACAAGAAACTTTGGGAGCAGAGTGTGTTTCAGTTTAAAAACAGGGCTGCACAGCATGAAACATTTATCTATGATTCCAATATTAAAGACTTTTAATGAAATGTTTTAATCCACATTGTACAGTTTAATTAAGTATTGATTCTTTCTTCACTTTTCTAATTCCTTGTGTTGTCTTATGGGGAGAAATAACTACTGCCATCACAGATATACAGTAGGTGTCACAGTGTCAGATATAAACCTAATGTGATTGCCAGATACAACAGATTTATATAAAATATCTGATTGTAGAGGTTTATGTTTTCATGTGAAATAGCATGCTCCAGTTGTCAGAACATTTTCAGTGACAGCCACATGCACCCTTTAGATACATAATTGAAAAAGCTATTGTTCTGTTTATTTAAAATATACACATCAGATTAACTTGTAATTTATCTTCAATGTATTTAAGGTAAGATTTTGTGGGTGAGGATCAATATGTCAGTGGAATGACCGTGTGGGAGGAATAGCAACACAGAAATGCCGCATGTGAAAATGCTGTAGGGGTGAGATGGCCGTCTGATGACACTACCCTTTCTCCTGTGCTGTGCAGCGTGGAGTTGGTTACTGTATTTTTGTTCAGGGGGTGAGGGGGTGCATGGAGGGGGAGCCCGCCGCATCATATAGTGCTGACCATGTGTGTGTGTTTATTTTGCATTGTTTTAGCCCCACAAAGTCTTGGTTTGTGGTTCCCTGTTTGGCAGTTGTTCAGTTACTGAGTTTTCTGTGCTGTGACTAGTGGAGGTAGGTTGTCAGCTGCTGGTTTCCTGCACCTGTGTATGTGAATTGCTGGTTTGTCTAGGAGCGTTTTTCTACATGGATTCTGTTGTGCCAGGAGGGCATCCAGTTGTTGAGGTGTGGTGTTGTGACCTGTTATCTGCAGGTTTGCAGTGTGCTAATAAGTTCTGTGTACTGCAGAACTGTGACTTGTGTAGTGTGTCAAGGCTTGCATTTCTCCCCCCATGCCGTGGCATTTTTCATGTGCAGTACCTTTGTTTTAGATGGCATTACTTATCAGTTATTTACTGATACATATTTCTTCTCAGTATTATCACATGGAGCCAGCTGTTGTCAGTACCATCACATTTTAATTACCAATATAAGGACATCTGCTGTCGCACAAAATTTTGCAGTTGGCGACATGCAGTCTCAATGGCCTCCTTTGTGAAATGTGGCAACCATGAAGATGTTAGAAAACCAGAAACTGAAGACCCATTTTATTATTTCACATATTCTCTGTCTTTAGTGCCCTTGTTTCATAACAACTGTACACATTAACATGAAAACAGCATCAACATCCCTTAGAAGCTATTTGCTCTGGTTGCTTGTCTACACTTGACATCACACGCCTCAGCTTGTGACATCACTGTCTGTTGCCATGGAAAGGATTAAAGCAGCTGTACATGTTATGGTGAAAAAATTGACTTATACTTCTTAAATTCTGTTTTAGATTGCCTGTCATCTCCTGACTAGTATAACACCCATCTTTCTCCATTTTGAGTCTGTTGTAGCACCTAGTTTACAGCTGAAATGATAAAAAGATCTCTCTTCTTTTACACAGTTTACACAGAAATGTGATGTCAGATAAAGGCCTCATGGCCCATCCAGTCTGCTCAATACCCCACCCCTCTTCTCTGATGCTTCTAGCTTTTTTTCCAACCCCTTAAATCTATCCCAAGCCCTCTTGAACCTCTACACTCTTTCAGCTGCCACTACCTCCTCCAGCAGCTTGTTCCAGGCCTTCACCACCCATGAAAAACTGCTCCCTGACATTACCTCTGTATTTCCCACCTTCCAGTTTGAGGCTATGTCCCCTCATGTTCGCTCCCTTCATAAATTTGAACAAGCTACCACCCTCCACCTTATTTGTTCCCTTCAAATACTTATAAGTTTCAGTCATGTCCCCCCTCTCCATGCTAGTCTCTAGAGGGAACAAATTCAGCCCTCTCAATCTTTGCTCATAGGGTACATCCCGCATCCCTCATACCATTTTGGTTGCCCTTCTCTGGACCCTCTCCATCATCTCTTAGTATGGCTCATTCCAAATTTTCATCAGTATTCTCACCTGTATTTGTATACCTGTTATCTCGTAGGATCAGGGAGTACTGTTTGCTCCATGCTACTTCATTTTAATCACAAGAGGAGTGATGTTAAAAAATGGGTCTTCCAAAACAAAGAATACCAATGAATATCTAGACCAAGGCCATACATCAGAGCAGTAGCAGTGTTAGCGCTCACAATGCCAGCAATCCGTGTTCAGGAATAAGCACGGGTCACTGGGGGTTGACTGGGGAGGGAGGATTGAGCATCACAGGAACAGCTTTCCTCCCCCAGCATAGAGAAATCCTTTTTCTCACCTCTAGACTGCCACCTGGGGGAGGCTAGGAAGCAGCAATAGCAAAAGTAACAGTAGAGGGTAGGGCTATCTGCTGACGTGAACACACAGGTGTGCCAATGTGTGCATATGTGTGCTTCACTACATGCAGACACCCTTGGAAGAAACACCAAGAGGAAACTGCCCCAGCCTGCTAGGCACCCCCTGCAGGCCATGCACAACCATCGTGGCAACCCACCATATTGGTTCTGTGTCAGTGGTGGAAAACCAGAAGTTTCACAGGATGGTCAGGGACGGGGCAGGGGGTGCTGCGGGGACCAGGGGATGTGGGAGGAGAAAGTACTACATAGGCTGACCAAAAACCCTAGACCAAGCCATATTAAGGAAGTGCTGCTTTTGTTACTTCAAATGTATACTAAAGTGTTAAAGCAGACTCAAAATGAGGAAAACATGGTATCGAACAAGACAAGAAATAAGGGCCGATCTAAAAAAGAATGAAAAAAACATACAGTGGTTAAAAATGTTCATGCTTACATGCACTGCTGCTTTAATGTTGATCTAAACAAAGGATTATCATAAAGGGTATAAACAAGAAGCCAGAGCAGATGAATTATAGATGAGAGTGACTCTTTTACCATGTTAAAGCAAATAGTTATTGAGAAATAGTGGCACATTAATACAAAGATATACTTATTATATTGTATATAAGTTGAAATGTGTCTCAAACTGACATCTTTTCTTTCAAATTTTACCTGAAATGCAAGGTGCTCTAAAAATGTTTGGTGAAATAAAATAAAAATGTAGGCAAAAGAAAATAATATATGCTGCCAGAAGAAATGGATGGTTTGCAAGCTCTTTCCTTCCTGTGCCATAGGTGGAGAAAGAGAATTTTCAGAAAGAACGTCCATAGCAGAAGATGGGACCTTGGAGAGTTCCAAAGCTTAAATGTTAAAATAAAAGTTGGTTTGCTAATTGTAAATATTACTAACCCAAACCTAGTGCACTAGAAAGAAAGGGATTTTTTTTTTGCTCATGCTGTACTAGCTGATCACTGGACATGAAAACATATTTATTTTGAATGAAAGAACTAATAGTTTTTAGATTTCAAGTAGTCACAGAGATGAGAAGTGTTTTTTAGCAATTTCTAGTCTAAGGTAACCAAAAAAGGCTCTGGGAGGAGTTTATATTTGCTGTGGAGCATTTTTAATGCTGGATAACCAGTTTGTAAAAATGCATTACAACCGCCTGGTTGTAATTATATGTTACAAAAGGGCGATTATAATTACTCCTTCAATCAAGCTCAAACTGTCAGCAATAAGCACTTGTCACACAACTGCCACAGCAATTAAAAATACTCACTAACAATTATAAAAAAACAAGACATGGTTGGGTATGTATAAACCAGAATTTTACACACACCCTCAGTGTGAGTTGCTTTTATAAACCCCTCGAGCTTTTCTCTTGGTGTTTATATAGCATCCCCCACCTCTGGTGTGTGTAAAATTCTGGTTATAACCATCCACCCATGTATTATTAAACATTTTGTTCACCAGGACAAACATCACTGAGATAGTGTATCACATTTATTATGGTGAGGGGGCAGTAGCAGCATCACAGCCAGTTACAGCATTCATACAGTATCAACATATGCAATCATAGAGTACATATGAAACAGAATGACAAAATCTAGAAATATCATTGGCCAAGAGACATCACCTGATTGTGCATTAAATCTCTATAAACTTGTGATCAGGTGCCAAATCTCATTTACCTCCTGCCAAAAAACTACTTAGAGCCATTTTATAAGTGTAACAATCCACACCAGGGTGTGCATCACAGGGTTTTAATGCACTTTCACAGCCTTCGGCCTCATGCATCACTAGACCCCTGGGGTATGCATTAAATAGAGAATAATAGATAGGCAACTGTGTGTTATGAATTTTTTTTACACACCCAAGGTGTGTGATGACCCATAAACCTCGAGGGCGAAGCTCGAGAGGTTTATGAGGTCATCACACACCGAAGGTGTGTGAAAAAAATCCATATACACACAGTTGCTTATTTTTAATTTTTTATAATTACTGGTGCAGAGTTTGCTTAGTGTCTCAGTATATCTGCTATATATACACACACACACACACACACACACACACACACACACTGTCTTACTCACATACACTGTCTTTCACACACACACACACACTTTCTTTCTCCCTTGCTCTGTCAGACTAACCTTTTTTTTTTTTTAAACTGTCAGCTGTGGACTGGTACTGGGGTCCGTCCAGCATTCAGCTTGGAGTCGACGACTGCATCTCCTGATCCGGAGACACGCCGGGATCAACCAGATAGTCATTTTGTATTTGGAAGGTGGGATCAACCAGATAAAATAATACAAAATCCAATAAAGATGGGGAGGGTGGTAAATAAAAACGGCTCGTCGGCAAGCGAAAAAACGAGCTGCCATTTTTTCAGACTATTCAGCCCGCCCACACACAGAGCACAAGCCAATGAAAAGACCAGAATTCAGAAGTGACACACAAAGGAGATAGGCGGTTTCTCAAATGCCGTAATAACTCGTTTTCGAGTTATTACGGCGTTTTGAAGAGCCTTGAAAACCATTTGATAAAGGGGGTCACCAGTAATTATAATCCTATAATGCACACCCTGTCATGGCTTATTACTTATCAGCAACATTAGCATTAGATTTTAAACTGCAGAAATGATTTAGTAGTCCAACATTAGTACTGTAGGCATTGCATTCTGAGAATGTAGAGCTTAAAGAGCAGCTAACACCTTCAGGACAACTTTAACAAACCATAATATTTAAATAAAGTTCAACTTGTGTTTCACATTACTTCTGCATTCCTCCTCCCCATTATTTATTGCTGAGGACATCTGCATTAAAACAAAATCTTCATTCCCGAAGAGTTCATCTATTTCTGTTGCTTTCTCCCTACCTAAGGTCATAATGCACTGATTGTGACATCACAGTTACTCTCATGGCAACACATTGTGATGTCACAACAGAGGATTATGATTTGAAATAGGGAGTAAGCTATAGAGGCAGATGAACTCTAGGGGAACTCTAAGGGATAAAGATCATGTAGTCATGCAAATTTACTCGGTAATAAATAATGGGAAAGATAAATACTTTGAATATATATGGAATGCAAGCTGAATTGTACCTAATTATTATGTTTTTCAAAGTTTTCTTTGAGGCGTCAGTAGCTCTTAAATAAGTAAATTAGAGTGTATTTTTTCCCATTCTCATGTGCAGCATTTCAAAATACATTCCTGCAGCAGTAGTTCATGTTAGCCCTCAAAAATGTCACTGCCTGCTTTTGAGTCAGAGGGCAGCTAGACTCCCTTACTGAATCAGACACTACAAACAACAACAACAAAAGTACTCCAGCAGAGTGCCTTATTTTCACCTTAGTCATTTTTGTAGATCTTCAGAATGTAGCTATGTGGTACTGACACTAGACCAATTTCAGTAAATATCTATCTGGAGCATCTGTCATTGCTGGTCTAGTCTCGTCAGAAGTGGGATCAATAGCTTTTCTGTTCTGCTGCACAGAATGTAACTAGGTAAAAATAAAATGCTTTATCAAATCTACTTTTAGTTTTTAGTAGCCTGGTTCAGTAAGGGAACCTAGATACTCCCTTACCGAGTCAAAAGTTGACATGTTTTTATAGCAGAAACTGCTGCTTTGATGGGTTGTGAAGAGATGTAAATTTCCAAGAAAAGAATTAAAGGGGTTCTGATGGAGAGACAGAAAACTCTACAGAAAAGGTTAATGATAATATCAAACAAATTAAATGGATTTTTTAAATGTAAAGACTAGTGCTGTGTGGAATTTTCAAATTCTGGCAGAACAAAATTCTGTGGAATATTCAAAATTCTGCTGAAATTCCACTGGAAACAGAATGGTGGAATTCTGCAGCATAAAATAGTTGTGGAATGATTTTCCACAGAAAAATCACTGTTCTACAGAAACATATTCCATGGATCTCAATATTTTTTACGGAAATTGTTGCATGATAATTTTACCACTGAAAAAATACTGTTCCAATCAGAGCAGGCGGAATTCCGCAGACAAACAAGTATAATTCCAGTGGAAATTCCGCCAGTGGAATGGTCATTCTGCACTAACTCCCCCAGCAGAATTCCATATTCCACACAGCACTAGTAAAGACATTATTATTTCCATTGGAGCATGTTAGCAAAATCCATAAAATGACAATAAGCAAAGAAGCTATCCTAATTTATTGTCCAATCCCCTTATAAAGGTTTGCAACTAACTCACATGGGCCTACCCTGTGTTTGGTTTTTTTTGCATCTCACTAAGCAACATACATACTGGCAAGCCTCATCCCCAGTGCAAGGCATAATGGGTATGGAATTTCTTGTGTGCAAGCAAGGCTGACAAAGCTTCACCAGAACAGACATAGCCTTTTAAACAGGCAGACTGAGGTTTTAAAGCAAGTGTTTAGTTTCATAAGTTGCACAAAAAATAATTTGGATATTTAATATCTGCAAGCATCAGATCCCTATGCACTATTCTTCTTGCAGACTGCCTCTCTGATATACTAACTCTTAGTGTATTAAATGTCCAATGGACCTAGTGTACAGTATGTGTCATAAAATCTGGGCCAAAAACAGTTACAAACGGGACATGTTAGACAGATATGAAGCTGGTGAAGAAAAAAGAGAGGTAACTCTTCAGTTTCTGAAAAGGGAAGGAAAGCTTCCGATGATTTGACAGTGACTGTAGATGATATTAAGATTTGCATGTCATTTCCATAGAAACCACCACATGTGATCCAGCAGCCATTCTGGGGTGTAGGCTAGGGATTTTGTTTTCCAACTCATTAATTCTGACCTATTTTCATTGAAAATACTGACTAACAGTCAATATAGCGCTGGAAGGAGTTACACATCCCCAAAGCGTTACCATTCGGAGCCCTGTGTGCAGGCCCTTTAAGTAGAAGATATCAAAATAACTTTAAAATCATGATTTTTACAGAAATTTTATATAACATGTTTTCAAGGTTTTTATATCTTCCCCAGTCCTCCAAATAAGAAATTGTGGGGGCATAATATTAATTATACAATGGTGTGTGAAAATCCTGTAACCTCATTGGTCAAAACATGTCACATGACCGTGGGTACATCCTGCATTACCCACGACTGAGGAAATGCATTTACAAAACAACATACTTAAACACATTTTACACATGGGTCCATTGTATAATTGCAATAAGGCACTCCAGGATGTGGGTTATTGGGGGTTTACCCACTTATTGTGTAGTTAAGTCACTCGGCTGCGCCTCATGACACATCACACAAGGCGTGGGTAAACCCCCAATAATCCACACCCTGTTGTGCCTTATTGCTTAATTGGACCTGTGGTCCAGCACATAAATGCTCCCCCAATGTCGAACTTTGCCCCTCCAAACCCACAAAGCTGTTTGCTTGCATTTTTTGTGAGTTTGGAGCCACCATTACTGCCAGTGGGCTACCGTATGAAGGGCACCAGGATAATCTGGTGTAACTGTATGCAGCTTATCTGAAGAACTGTTTGCCTTATTATATTGAGTCCTCTCTGTTTCAAAAATGGCCAATTGATAGTAGGGATGTGAGTACTGTCCCTTTAACATGACTCATGTATGACTTTAGTTTATCCACTATTTTTGTCATACAAAGAACATGAATCTGGATCAGTAGTCAGGAGCAGATGGGCTTCACATTAAAAATGTTGAGAAGGAAATGTACCAAGTATAGATAACCCCCCTTGCTTCTACTGAGAACCCCAAAAGGTTTTAGTTTTCAAACCCTGTAATTATGTATTTGAATGTATTTATTTTATTTATTTATTGAGAGATCAGAATTGCCAGCTTTGAGCTAACAGCTTATTTACAAAGGATCCTCGTCAAACAGTTTACACAAAAATTTACATGCGTCAGCATACTTACAATAGTCAATTTTACACATTAGCAACAGAAACTTACACATTCCAGATTACATAGGAAGATCAACATATTTCGAGATTAAATTAACATAATTATTTTTTTGAACTTTATGTTTATTGATTTTACAATAGACATGGAGTAAAACATCCTGGGGCAATACATAAGGAGTTAGAATAAAACATTTCCACTTGAGGGCGCCACCCCTCTTACCACATGCAGGTTTGAATTAAAATCATACTGCCTCAATTACATACGTCCCTGGGGGAATCAGTAGATAAAATAATATCATAGGAATCATCATTGGACATTTCAAGCATCATAGACTATAGTCCTTGAGGCTTGCCAATCCCTTACATTTTAAAACTCAGTAGTTCTATCCTTACAAAAAATGTCCAGTCTTGATTTAAAGGTATCCATGTTAGGGCTATCTACTACCATATGTGGGAGATCATTCCATGATGATATTACCTTCTGGCTAAACCAATTTTTCCTAGTGCTTAGATTCCATCTGGATAACAATAACTGTTGCTATGCCTCCTATTGCTACCCCTGCTGTTCTTGAGTGTGAATCCCAATTCTTTCATCAAATTAGTGTCCCCCATGGCTTTAAACAGCATACACATGTCCCCTCCATACCTCCTGTACTGAAGTGACTAGAAGTATAATGCTTCCAACCTTTTCCTGCATGTTTTAGTTTTGAGGTTCACAATAGCTTTGGTGGCCTGCTTCTGCACCCCCTCCACTCTGAGGATGTCTTCCCTTTTATATGGGGACCACACTTGGACACACTACTCCAAATGAGGTCTAACCAAAGCACTATACAGTGGCATCGGAACCTCCCTCTCCCTACTGGAGATATGTCTCAAGATACAATTTAGATTTTGGTTAGCCTTTTTTATCTGGTCATTACAGTGTGTACTGAATTTAAGATCATTAGTAATCTTGACTCCCAGGTCTCTTTCCTCATGTGTCACAATAAGTGGATCTGTTCCAAGTTTATAAACTATTACATTATTATGTCTACCAAATGCATTGTTTTGCATTTAGATGCGTTCAGCTTAAGTTTGTTCACCCTGGTCCATTCTAAGATTTCATTGATTGCTTCTTGTAATCGAGTCCCCTCTCCAGAGTTATTAACAACTGACCCTGTTCTACAGTCATCTGCAAACATGTGGAGCCAAATGTTTTTTATTTGTAAGGTGGAAATGTAAACATTGAATAGGCATGGCCTCAAAACTGAACCCTGCAGAACACCACTAATAAATAATAGGTGCCCAATCCGAAAGTGCCCCTTTTATAATAACCCTCTGCTTCCTGTCCTCCAACCATTACGAGAGCCAATATACAATATTGGTCTTCAACTTTATCTCCCTCAGTGTGGTTACTAGCTGTAAGTGAGGTAGTTTATCAAATGCCTTAGCAAAGTCCTTAAAGGCAACATCCACTGAACTTCCCCCATCTAATTCTTTGTTAACTTTCTCATAGAAAGAAAAGAGATTAGTTTGGCATGACCTTGATTTTGTTAATCCATGTTGCAGGGGATCTGTCAACCCCTGTTCCTCAAGAAAGGTTAGAATTTTTTCTTTTAAAATACCCTCCAATATTTTACCCATATAGAAGTCAGACTTACAGGCTTGAAATGTGATGGATCTGTTTCAGGCCCCTTTTTCAATAGTGGTACCACGGTTGCAACCTTCCAATCCTGTGGAACCTAACCACTATCAAGGGAGGATTTAAAAATATGGGTTAGGGGTCGTGATATATGAGCTGCCAACTCATGTAACACCCTAGGGTGAATATCATCTGGTCCTGATGCCTTATTAACATTCACCCTGTGTAATCTCTCCAGGACCTCATCTGAGTCTATTATTATTTGGCCAGGGGCTGGGCTGTTATTCATTATGAATGGGAGGGAAGTTTTTTTGTTAAAAATTGAGCAAAAGTACTCATTCTGGATGTCCACCATTTCTTTATCTGACTTTGCCAATCCATTATTATTCCTAAAGGGACCTACTGCACTCGGACTACATTTTAACTTATTAATGTGGTTAAAAACGGATTTTGTGTTGTTCTTGATCTTAGTTGCTAAAAGAATCTCCTGCTGTGCTTTTGCCTTTCTGATGACCATTTTCACTTTCTTTGTGAGATCTCTCAGGGCCTAACAGTTTGTCTCAGATTTATCTTTTTGTACTTTTTGAACATTCTATTCTTATTATTTATTATTTTTTTAATTGATGAGTTGAGCTAACTTGGATGCTTTTTCCCTGTGGTTTTATATTTCTTAAAACTAGGTATATATTTTTTGTTGGGTCCTGTAGTTTAGTGAGAAGCAAGTTCTACATCTCATTTACTGAGTGATTTTTAAAATCCTTATCCAAGTCTCAAAGTGAAATTTCCCTTCTAAACTGGTCAAAGTCTGCCCTACTGAAGTTCAGCTTTGTTGTGAATCCTTCCTCTGTCAAAACCCGAGGCTCCTTGATCCTAAAATGGACTGTATAATGATCATTATTACCAAGCGGGCTATCTGCCCTAACATTGTCTATTGTAATTCCCCTATTTGTTAATATAATATCAAGGATGTTATTACCTCTTATAGTATCCAATGCCTTCTGCTATAATCCAAGATGGTCAAACATATCTAAAAACCCTGTGTCTGTTTTGTTTGCTCCCTTTAATAACTTCCAGTCTATGTTGGGTAAATTAAGGTCAATAAGTATAATTATTCTATCTGCTGGATCCAGAGCAGCTATTTGTTTCTTCAAGGCTTTATCATTATCTGATGATATACCGGGTGGTCTGTATATCAACCCCACTATAATTTTAGAACCATCTTGGGGTAGAAGTTTAACCCAGAGAGTCTCCAGCTCTGCATCTTTTTCGTGATCTATGCTTTTTATTGCCTCTGTACGTACATTGAAATGCCTCCCCTCTTCCTAAGTGCCCTAGATTTTAAGTATAGATTATACCCCTGTATAGATTTATCCCAGGTGTCCTTTTCATCCTACCAAGTTTCCGTGACAAACGGCAGTTGGATGTTTTGTGATAATAACAGAAATTTAAACTCATCAAACTTATTTACCAAACTTCTGGCATTGATCAGCACTCCTTTCCATTCCGGTACAGTTTTATCCTTTTCAGGGCCATCAGTGATGTTCCAACCTCCTTTTACCATATCCCCCTCCCCCTCTGCCAGTTTAAATGAAACTGTATCACTTCGTTGATTTTTTTACCCAGTATTCTGGCATCAGCTTGATTTAAATGAAGCCCATCATGTTTGAAAAATGATTTATTATTAAAGGAAATGGAGTTGCCCATGAAACCAATCTTCTCTTTTTTACAAAAGTGCCTTAACCATTTATTAACATCTAAAATTGCGCCATTTCTGTATGCTAGATGGCCAAAGATTGGTAAAAGCCCAGATATTATGAGTTCACCTTTTTTTCTTCTTTAATTCTACTGGTTATTTCCATGTACTTAGCTTGAATATCTTTGAAGTCTGTTTTACTGACATCATTTGTGCCTATATGCAAGATTACTAAGGGTTTTTTTTTGTGCCTTCTAGTAGCCCCTCGAGAAGGTTTGAAACATCATTTATTTTGGCCCATGGGAGTGCGATAACCACAGTATGTTCATTGCATCCATTACACACTGCGGAATCAATCCCCCTTGTGATTGAGTCCCCAATCACCATTATATCCTTGGTATGAATGTCATTACAATTATTTTGCTCGTCAGGTTCCTGATATGGTAGATTTTGTTTTAATTTATTCCCCACATCATGTGTACCTTGATTACCTGGAGTACTAACTGGGTGCTGGCTTAGTGTTTCAAATGTATTATGTAAATGAAGGGGAGGTAAGTCTGGATGTTTATTGCAAGCTTTTTTATTAGTCTGCTTAACTTTTTTCCAGGTCTCTTCTACATTGTCTTCCCCTTCTCTGTTCTGGGGTTCCTCAGTATTTCTGGGCTCCTGCGGCAAAAACTTTCAATGCTGCTTTAGAAGCCCATGAGCTGCATGATTTTATGTTTCTTTTTACAAATCAAAAGCTAATCCGATCTCTGTTTCCTTGGAAAGGAAATAAGGGTATCATGCATTCCTTAAATTTAGGCGCCTTATTGGTATCTTCCTAATAAATGTTTAAAACTCCACATCGTGTGCTTTTTTAAATTCCTTAACTACTGTATGTGGTAGAAACATCTACCAACAATACTTAAATTACCTTTAAGAGAGCATCTTAAACTAAATAACCTATGCCAGTAATCCCAATGGTAATAACTTTTCTCGATGGTAAATTGCCACCTTAATATAGAAGTGTCCCACTTGTAGAGAAAGAACAAATTATCACAGACTTTCCTAAGTGAAAATAAAAAGTTCAAGTAGAGAGCTTATCTAGCTCAACAGTCTAGAATTATATGGTACTGTGATTAATCTATTTTATTTTCAACGTGAATGTTCACATAGGGTCCTTCAAACATGAAGCAAACCTGTAACTCGGATCTCCGATTGCAAAATCAGATTTTCCCTTCTTCATCCTCTTCTTGGTCAGACTGGTCTGTAGATTCCCTCATCTAGGTGGTGCTACATGACTAGGAGGGTTCTAAAAGTGTAGTTTAGTTTTTCACCTAGACTTATTTTCAATTGTTTACCCCACCACCACCAATTCTTGTGACATGATATCCCTGGATGGCAGTGGTGGTGGTGGTGGTGGTTGGGGGGGGGTTCAGGAGGACCATAGCAAAGTTTTATTTTACAGAGAGAGAGTGTAAGTCATGAAACAGCCTACTGGCAGAGGTGGTGGGTGCAAGAAATTTTAATGGTTTCAAACACAACTGGGACCAAGTAAATGGCTTAATAGTCACTCAGGAGGATAGCAGTAAGTTGGGGGAGCAAGGGAAGTAAGGTGAGGGTAAAACTCCAGACAAGACAAAAGGTCCTGTGGAAGCATACAGCATACCAGGGCAGACAAGTTGGTCCAATGATCTTTTCTACTACATTTTCTGTTTCAATTTTTAAAAAATGCAACAGAAATATTTCATGATCTTTCAAGCTATCTGCACCAATCCATTCACCTCAAACAACTTTAACTGTATATAATTAGTAAGCTGTGTCACTCAGTTAGAGAAGCAATGGGTCTGTATGACATAAAGGCATAAATGAACATTAGCAGTTCTTTAACCAGTACCTATTACTGTGTAACACCCCTGGAATATACATAATGTTTTTTAAGTGTTGTTACATCCTACTCAGAAAACCATAATTCTTGTGCCTGATTTAAAAAGTACTTATTGGGGTCTCGTGACCAAAATTAATATAAATTTATGAGGTTCTTAGAAAAAGCATAAAGTCTTTACCAACTAATTCTAGCAGAGTCTTTATCGTTATGATTAAAATAACATATGAAGTGACTGAATGCACCATCTCTAAAGCCTGTGCCACTTATTTTTAACCTTACAGATGCATTACTCTCATTCCATGTTTAGTTCTGCTCTGCACTTATGTTTTTGCAAACTGTAGAGCACATCCAGAGGCATATAATTTTAGCTGTGTTGGCTGAAATGAATTCACAAAGGAATGTGATGTAGGAAGCATAGACTATACCAAACAAAGGCAAATAAAAAAAATTACCCGACGTAACAGGAAATTATGATAGCTCTGCTGATGCAGCTTAAACGATATCACTGCCAGCAAAATTAATCTGTGGGTTTTCAGAATATTTTTTAATTAAAATGGAGGCTCATCATGGACACTGAAAATTATTTTTGCTTGAGACCAGTTGCTGGGAAATTAGTTCCATGCTGACATCAGTTTCTCGGTAGCCAGCTAAACTTTGCTTTTTTATACATGCACTGCTTACTGAGGAGTCAAACTACAAAACCATTTTGAATGACCTACTTGAAATTACAGACTGAAAACCTAATGGTGAGCTGTGTCTTTGTGATTGTCTTGATAGGCCCCTACATCCCCTCCCCAAGGCAAATAAACACCACGCGTGTCTTAGAGGAAGCGGCCACAGCCATATGTTTATTGTATAACCACCAACATACATCTGAGTGATGTGCACAGCTTGGGAGTCTCACCAAGTCAATTCCTGACCTCTGCAGCCCATCCCATGAAGGGACACTCCCTTTGCAGACTAAGGGAGCAATGCGCCTCTCTACATTGCAACCCAAACCTCACTGAGTAGGGGGATTATGTGGCAAGCTGACAGGCACCCACCCCAGGCCAGAGGAAGAAAAAGAGGGAATGCCCACATGTGGAGGCAGTTTTAATCTGTCTGTCTCCTCCCCAGCCAGATGCCCACATTTTGTGAGTGACCTCTGTGGTTCCTCCCCTGAGGCAGTGCCTGTGCACCTCTCCACAGGAGAGGAATCCTCCTCGCCTACCTGCTGGTCAGGGAAGGAGTCACAAGGTTTTGACTGCATCAACTGCTTGGGGAGACTGCTTACTTGCTTTAAGTCAACTGCAACATTGTTGGTGATTGCGAAGGAGCCTGCAAGGTATCGCAGCAGGCGGGACTTTGTCTGGGGGGCATGGCCAAGGCCACCTGGGCCGACAAAGGGGATGCAGGAAGGACCACCCAGAAGGGGCTGGGGGGAGGGGATAGGATTCCCAGGGGGGGAGGGAGCTTGCAGTCAGGGACAGGGAGAAGCTAAGCCCTTAAGAGAGGCTGCACTGGAGGAATTCCTCCTCATTCCTCCTTGTCCCAGGTTGCATAAGGAAGTCAGGAAGCCAGGATCAACAGGACACAACTGAGGTAAGGCCTGAGATGGAAATTAAGTTGTACTTGGGAAAAGAGGCCTGCCTGGCTTCCTTTTGTTTTCTGTACATCAATGAATAGTGATGCTTTAGTAGAGTAAAGTGCTAAGTGGGCATAGATGGCCCAGCTTTAGGATCCCATGCTGGCTTAATTTATTTATATTAAGAAAGTCTTGGTTCTGGTGAATTAGGTTGGGCCTGGGGGCCTGGAGGGAGTCACTTGTTTGCCGGAATAGAATATTGAGCGGGTTATTGATCCTGGGTTTGAATCCCACAGCCACTGCTTCACATGCGGGGTGACCCTGAGCAAGTCCCCTAACGGGGTGGTGCTCCTCAGTCGCTCTGAAAACAAGCTTTCACCTGGGTGTGTTTCCCTGGTGAGATGGATGGTTGTGGGTTCAGTTCCCCAGATGGAAGTGAACAGTCTAATACCACTGTTGGATTGAGGCCCAGCCTAGCTGTTGCACAGTGAGCGTGTAAAAGGCATCCAGCCCTGTTTTTAAAACGGAAAGCTCCCCCACCCCCGGGACCCTGGTGGGGCTTACCTGTGGTAGCCTGGAGGGTCAGGTAGACAGGCTGGCATCCCTGTAGCTCAGTCTTGGGAGGCTCCCCTGGATAATTACATCTGCTGCAAGCCCCCCCCGATCGATACAGGCCCACAGCGTGCTTTCTCCTAACCACGGGCGGCTTCCGGCCAGCATCACAGGGCCACCAGCAGACAGCAAGGAGGAGCTCAGTCCTAGGCAGAATTAGGTCAGTGGCAGTTGTGTGGGTTGGCAGCCTTTGCGGAGGCCAAGGGTGACTTTGGGGGGTTCCCCAGAAAAGACAAGTTACTCCTGTCCCGTGGGCATGCACGGTGACATCAATTGGCCATGCATGCCCATGAAGGCAAGGACATTGAGGCACCTGGTGTGCATGCAGAGGACAGGCACACTTGTGCACTGCAATGGTGGCTTTCATCATTCAGCTTTATAGGCGGCCATCGAGCATATTAAAAAAAAAAAAAAAGGTGATACGGTCTCCACTGCGTGCAGATTCTGTTAGTCAGCAATTCACTTATTGTAATGTTTCACCAGGAAGGCATGCATAGGGGGGCATGTGGCTGGCAGTAAAGCCAAGAGGGAAGAGCAATGAGCTGCAAATGAGAGTGGTACATTCAGCAGACATGGGGTTTGATTCCCACAATCTCCACTTGCGTATCTATGATTCTTTTTTTTATTTAAGTTTATTTATTTTCAATACAGAGCAAGAAGTGTAACATACAAATATACAAGTTATAACTCAATCAGTATGACCCGAGATGTTAGACACTTTACTCTGCCCCCACCCCACCCTATCTTCCATCCCATCCTCTCTGCCCACCCCTCCCCACAACTCATGGTTCCTCATCGAACCCACAACACTAGCATGTCCTTTAGTACCATTTGAATAACAGATCAATTCTCAGAGTTCCAAAGGCCCCTCTCAGTCCAGCCCAGGTGGCTGCACCCCAGTTTGAAGCAAGTATAAAGTATGTAAACGTTCCCATATTTTGACATACCTAGGGAGAGAGTCCTTCATACTTGCTCCAAGCTTTTCCACACTCAAATTAACCAGTAGTTCCCTCAACTATTCTGCACAGGTCAATGGGAGATCATCCAGCCAATGTCTGAGTAATAACTTTTTAAGAGAGGAAGAGATCATAGCCAGATAATACCTCCTGGACTTCTCTTTGACAGCAGTATAATCTCCCACTAAACATACCTCAATAGTGAAATACTGCTCAGTCCCAAGCAGAGGGTCTACTTTGGTTTTAATTGTTTCCCATAACACTTTTACAGGAGGGCAATCCCAAAATATATGAGAATGAGTTCCCTCTTCTTGGTGACATCGGTTTCATAAGGGGTTAGGTAGGTGCCCAATTCTATACAATTTAGAAGGGGTCCAAAACAAATTATTTAACAACTGAAACTGCATTACCCTTAATCTATCCCGGGAGATATACCGATAGGTGTGTCTCCATATTATATTCCATTTCATATCCCATGCTGAGAACTGATCTGCCCAATAGTGAGGTTTCCCATCAAGTTCCACATATGCTTGGTTAAACAGGTAACTATATAGTTTAGACACTACACGTGGTTCCCATACTACTTGAGAGAGGGTCTCAAAAAACTCTCCAGAAATTCTATCCTCCCTAAAACTATCCAATTTTTGTATCAACATGTGTCTTACTTGATACACCTTGAAAATATTGTTTGGTCCAACCTGGTGCCTAGCAAAAATAATATCTACCGGATAACAGCTATCACCTTGCAGAAAGTCCCTAACTCTCAAGCCCCTCAACTGAGGCAACCAAGTATCTGAGATCATCTTACCACCTATCCTCAGGTTAGGGTTTTGACATAAAGGTTGATTCCTGTCAGTTTGGGTCGAGTACCATAAAAAGGAGCATAACTGAGAATGTATCCTTAAAGAAACACTTATTGGAGTAGATGCCAATTTAGGAGGAAGAGCTTTCTTTGTGGAATAAAGAAGGGCAGTCGGGTCCATACCTGCTGTCTTAATTGATTCAATTTCTAATTGACTCCATGAAGGAACATAAAGCAGAGCAAGTTTTTCGGCCTGGATTCATAACCACTTAAGGTACTTCCCAGCATTGCTAGCCCAGTAATATAAACCTAGATGTGGCAATCTCAGTCCACCTTTATCTTTGGGAGCTGCCAGCTTGTAATTGGCCCTTTGAGGGGTTTTCCCTTGCCATACAAATTCAGAAATAATGGAATGGGCTTTTTTATACCACTTCAATGGTAGCCATATATTAAGCATGCTGATAGGATAGAACAGCCATGGCAGAACATTCATTTTAATTACCCTGATCTGGCCCCAAAGAGAAAGTGGAAGTCTGCACTATATACATAGATCATGTTGAACTATATTCAATATTGTGTCTAAGTTCAATTTGATTAACTTGGATTCACTCGTTGACAGTACGATCCCAAGATACTTAAGACTATGTGGGCTCCACTGTAGTCCCAAATCTGTTGCTACAAACCTTCGTAATCTGGAGTTAATAGGGAATACTAGGGTTTTGTCTACATTTATTTTATAGTTACATAGTTTACTATATACCTCTATGATTCCCAGTACTACCGGTAAAGCTTCTTGGGGATGTATCAGATGGAGAAGTATATCGTCCACATATGCGGAAACCTTGAGTTCCTGGGTACCTATTTCCACTCCCTGCACCCTTGGCTCCTGTCTGATTCTACTGAGGAGAGGTTCAAGATATAGATTAAAAAGGAGGGCGAAAGGGGGCATCCTTGTCTAGTACCAGAGAGCAATGGGAAAACCAAAGAAAAAATCTCATTACAGTATAGTCTGGCACTAGGGTGGTTATATAGGGAAAAACATTTTAATGAATGGTAGGGGAAACCCAAATCTTTCCATCATCAAGGACAGGAATTGCCAGTCCATTCTGTTGAACACCTTCTCTGCATCCAGGGACATAAGCCCACACAGAATATTCGTGTCCCTGAATGCAGAGAAGACGTGCGATAGTTTATGCATATGGTCAGAGGTCATTCTCCCAGCCATGACCCCAACCTGGTCATTACGTATAATAATAAAGGGCATGACTTTAGTAAGTTTTGTCACCAGAATTTTGGCCAGGATCTTAACATTGTAGTTAATTAATGATATGGGACGGTAACTGGTAACTTTGTCTGAAGGCTTCCCATCCTTGGGAATGACAATGATAAGAGCCTGAAACAAATGTTTATCAACATTATCTGAATTGAGAATACTGAGAAACAATAGTTTCAGACCAGGGACTAACAGCTTGGTGGAGCATTTATAAAATTTGGGGGAATACCCGTCTGGGTCTGGAGTTTTCCAATGAAAGGGACTGAATAGCTGTCATGATTTCCATGTCAGAAATAGGAGAAGATAACCATTCCTTCAGCTCATCCAGTGCAACTGGCATCTGTACCGAAGAAAGGTATTCCTCCACTTCTGCTCTCTGAGGTTGGAGAGTCATGGGACTGTATAGATCTCTATAGTACTGCTCAAACTCCAGTACTATATCTTGGGGAAGTAATTTAATTGTTTTGTCTCCCTGGGATTTAATACTCTGTATAATTTTAGACGCCTCATTGGCCCTTCATCTCATAGCTAATAAATGTCCTGATTTTTCTACCTTGACTCAAATAGATTGCTTTAGTTCTGAGTATAGCGTATTCAATTTTTTCCCTCAGGATGTCATTATATTGACTCCTTAGTCCAATCAGTCGTTCCCTGATTTCTAGCAGGGTAACTGTTGTGAGGGTTCTTTCTATCTCTCAGATTTGATTCAGAAGATATGTTGCTGTATTCTCTCTCTGTCTCTTTCTACCAGCCGCTATTTTAATTAACTCCCCCCCTTAAAACACATTTCAGAGCTCCCCATTCAATATCACCCCTACCAGTACAATCAAGATTTACCCTGTCAAACTGTTCTATACTCTGAATAATACTATCTCTCATCTGTGTTGACTTAAGTAATTGATTGTTCAGTTTCCGTATAGTTTGCCTAGGAAGGTTAGAGTTAAATTCTATAGATCATCTGACCATGGAGTGGTCCAATATAACTCCAGGGATTATTACACATGAAGAAAGACCTGACAGCAATGATTGACTCATTAAAAAGTAATCAGTCCTCGATCTGGAGTAATGTACTTCTGACGTAAATGTAAATTCCCTTTGCGAGGGGTGTAATACCCACATCCCCCCCCCCCACACCCTCTCACTCCCTCACCCCCCCCTTCTAAATCTCCTCCCTATTCTTCTATCATTGCTCTGGTCCTTTCCACATCAAACCTCAAACATATATGCCCACCCATGTACCATTATCCAAGCCTTATCCCCACCAGACTGTTTGTTTCTCACCTTTAATAGGTTTTTGGTTTATTGTCCTTTGCCTTGTATATATGTAAATAATTGTACATCTATCTCACTCATAAATGTTTGTATTTGTGCTATTTCAATATCATGTTTTTGTATACACTCTGTAACCTTTTTTGTTATGACCACTCAGGTCCATCTTGTAAATAAGCTATGCTCAATGATGTTCGCCTGAATAAATAAAGATTTTGATTGATTGATTGATTGATTGATTGATTGATTGAATACCCTCCGGGGATTGCATAATCCTATAGTACCCTTCAGTTCCGTTATTGCTCTTTGAGCTGGAGTTAGCCTGTCCTCTTCTTCCCACCCTTATCTACCTCAGGGCAGAAAGGCAAGTTCCAAGCTCCTCCCCATAAAACTGGGAGGTGGGAAAAAGAGGACACAGCCTGCAATAGGTCTACAAAGAAACCAGGTGAATCCACATTAGGACCATACACACTTCTGATAACCACCCATGTTTGATTCAACAGACCTTGGATTAGAATGTATCTGCCATTCGGATCCTTAACACAGTGTTCACAGACAAAGGGAATGGATATGGCCATTAAAATAGCCACTCCTCTGCTGGCCGTGCTGTCTCCAGCCATATAAACTTGTCCCCCAAATTGGTGCCGAAAAAGAGTAGCCTCTGTATCAAGCATATGCATTTCTTGTAAACATATCAGCCCAACTTTTTGCATTTGTAGATGTTTGAGGACTTTGTACCTCTTTGTCTTATTTCTGGCCCCTTTAATATTCCATGTAATACATTCATAGGTACTACCCATAACACAATTGGAAAGCTTGTGCCCCCACTCTAGGTAAACAATATGTACTCTCCTCAAGCTCCCAGATTGAAAAATATCCCAGTAACTGAACTCTGATCTTCTTAAATACTTTGTTCATGAGGCCCCACCCTCCACATCCCCATGCCCCCCTCCTCTCCCCATTGAGCAATAACCCAAAGCAACAAAAAAGTATATTCCCACCAAGCTATACCAAGATCCCCCTTCCCTCCTCCCTACCAACCAAAATGCACTCTGGTGTATGACTACAAGAGTTCCAACCTCCCTGATCCCTCTCGATACCTTCCCACCCCTTTCCCACAATCCCTAACAGGCAATTTCACCAGCAACTCACTTTAATTCCCCAGAGCAACATGCTCTACAAAATATTAATCCCTTCTCAGAAGGAGGGACTCCCAAAATTCCATGCCCTCCACTGACCAATAAAACCACTCCCCTCGTTTGGGATGGTTTGTATTAAATAACACAAATTTAACTCCATTAAAATGGGAAAAGGGAGAAAGGTCTTTTCGACTGCACAGCCAAATAATGGGCAGTTACTTCGCTGTATCCCGCTATACCTTCCAACCAATAACTAGAGGGCAAATTACAAACTCCCCTGCAAGGTCCTCCTTAAACTGATAACAACTTTTACCAATAAACCTAAGTGTACATCCTTTGAACAAAGGTGATCCCTGTTCCTAATGGGATGATCCCTTTTAATATACTTCCATCTTAACCTAAAATATAAAACTTTAATGCACTGTCTGTTTCCTTATACTGTAACATACAGTTGTGTTCACTGTACCCTTAACCCCCACCAGTAACAGGTGTAAGGGGAATGAATAAAAAAGGAAAAATAAAATCATGAAGGTACTAATAATCATTAGTCCCCTTGCCCTGTTACATCTCTCCATAAGCTGCATGCTTCGTATCCCTCTGGTTTCAGTAAAATAATCATTTTAATAGCACTTGAAAGGAAAAAGGGGGTAAGCACATGGAGGAAAGAACTTAATGGCTTTATAGGTGCTATAGTCCTAATCACTAATAAACTGGAACAGGAATACCAAAGTCATAATATTGGGGCACAGTTTGAAAACATAAAAGCTTCCTCCTCAGAATATCCAAGTGAATTAGCTCCCTCTTGTGGCCATTTGGAATTAACGGAAAACTAACCGTGCCTTGCACTGCTTGAATATTCGAGCTTCTGTCACAATAAGTAAAAAGAAAAAACAACTATCTATTTCAGAAATAAGCCATTCAAGCAACCCCATAAAGTAAGGCACTGCCACATACTGTATATCAGAACAGGCTACACCTTGATTTTAACCCAAGGGAGAACACAAAAATCAGAGACCCCTTCCAGACCTGCAGTTATCCAGTCAACACAATGCGGAGGGGGGGGTGCAATTTGCTCCGGAGAACTTCAGAATGTTCCTGCTGGAGTTCTGACAGATAGGAGACAAATAATCTCCATGGAATTTGCCTGCTTCAATCAATTATTTAATGTAAATAGGAATGGGAGGCTGGAGCTACTGGATCAGGCTGCTAGTCAGCAACTTGCATCATGTGACACTCCACGTACCTATGGTTCTGAGCAAGTCAGTTAACCTCCCCAGTGCTCCCAGGTAGCCCCCAAAACAGGTAGTTGTGCCTAGTGGGTTTCACCTGGTGCACAAAGACTTAAGCCTGCCATCCATTGAATATACCTGAGAGATGTGTGGATACCTATAACAAAAAAAAAAATGTGGGTGTGCATGTATATATCCATATATATATATATATATATCTATTAATGTATAAGAATCCTGGATCGGGGGGGAGGCAGGTCCTGGCACAGCCAGTTCAAGAGATTGTTCCCCTCACCTTGAGGGGATGTGTTCCATAAAAGAGCCACCCCCCAAGCTCGGGTGAAAGTGGATATTGGGGTAGCATTGGCTGGGGCATGGGAGAAACAGTATGGGACCAGGGATGGTCCAGGACCAGTGGGCTCAGTGGGTCAATGGTTTTGATATTAAAACCCTTCCATGGTCAATGACCCATGTTGCATGTGGCAGTGTCAGCTTAAGCATCAGCAAGGGGAGAGAGAGAGAGAGACCATGACTGTGTTTGAATTGCAGATTGACGATCATCATATTGAGAAGATGAATGGAAACCTAGAGCAGCAGCTGGCGGCCCTCATCCTAGGCAAGGGCAAGGTGTGATGGGATGTGCTTTTCAGGGATCAGGGTGAAGGGAGGGTGCAGGGCCTTTAGGGCTGATGCCCCCACCAGAACCCAGGTACCCAGAGGAAGCCTTTCCGGAGAAGTGGCCGGTAACCCCGGCATTGCTGACCCTGCTGCCCAAACCCATGACTCCAACGGTGGTGCTGGGCATGTCAGAGCAAGTGCCAGAGAAGCTGATGCCCATTCCAGATGAGACACCGGTGCTTCCTCCTCTGCTAAAAAAGCCACACAAGAAGAGGGCTGATCAGGGAGCAGCAATAGTGGATCAAGGAGCAGGTATGCCTGATTTAGACCAGTTGTCAGCTGATGAACTGAGGACTCTGCTTAGGAGTGGGGACGCCCCCAAAATGAATAGGGGGTGACAGCATAAACAGGACAGAGAGTGGGGATCCATATAAGGGGTGCTAATAGGGCAAGAGGCAGGAAGAGTTGCACCTACATCTCTAAGCCTGAGCCTGCTGGGAGGCTTACCACAGGGTCAGCCTGTACCACCACAGGCAGGCTTGGGGATCCCTGAGCAAGCGGGTCACAGCCAGCCTGTCCCACCACAAGTGAACTTCCCATCTTGGGGCACTGGGCTGTGGCTCCCACAGCAGCTTGCTCAGGGAGGCTGGGGTTAACTAGCCAGCAGCAGTGCTTGGAGGCCTAGCTGGGGCAATACCACAAGGGGTAGGTGATACTAGCATACAGAGACTGGTTGGCAGCCCGAGCCAATCTGGGGTAGATCAAAAGCTTGACTGGTTACTGGAATTACTGGTGGACCAGAGGAGGGCTTGGCCAGGAGTGGTTCTGGTGCCCTCAGCTACAGCAGAGACTGGGGACTCTGGAAAGGGAGTGGCATTGCTGCAACCTCCAATACTGGGGCAGCAAATGATAGTGAGTTTCCTTTCACTGGCAGAACCCATTGGGTCACACTTGCCAGACAAGGTGAGGCAGCAAAACCTCAGTGGGGAATACTTTGAAATCTTTGCCCTGCTGAACCTGCCTAAAGAGCTGGAAAAAGACAAGAAGGACAAGGACTGAGACAACAGGGTGGAGCAGAAGCGCAAAGCAACGGTGAGCCGGACTTGGGAAAATTGGGTGGCAGGTTTCACGATTTATGCAGAAATCCTCACCCAGGATAGATTGGGAAAAGCTGACTGGCTGTGGGTCTACTTTAATAGGATAATGACCATGCATGCTAGAAAGCCAGGTGGGGGTGGTTAGAATATGACTAGGAATATCGAAGGAGAAAGCAGGTGGACACGGTGTGGTCTTGGGTGGTCTTGAACCTCCTGCTGCTGTGGAAGATAGACTGGGGGGGGGTCCAACATACCGATGGTGGCTTTCCGGTGAGGCACCCCCTGTTGCCAAAGAAAGGCTATCAAGGGGAAAATGGGGGAAAAGGGGGGGCAGGAAAGGGCATTGTTTCAGCTATAACCAGGGATCATGTAAGACTGAGTGCTACAAATACAAGCACGAGTGCATGGCTTGTGGAAAGTCACACCCATTTCAACAGCGTGGAAAAGCTGCAGAGGCTGGGTCATTGAAGACCAATAATTTTTACCTCTTTCGGAAGGGAGAGACAAAGGCTGCCAACACCGGTCAAGGCAGAAAATATTGAGGGGTGGTTGGGCAACTACCCAGACAGGGTGGCCACTCGTTCTTTGACAGCAGGACTCAGGAAGGGATTTTGTATACCTTACCAAGGCCCAGGGAGGGCATATGAGGCTGACAACCTGCGGTCTTCCAAAGATCGACCGGAGGTCATGAGGGGCAAACTCCAGAAGGATCTGGCTCTGGGTTGAATCAGTGGCACCCTTCACCTACCCCCCACCCATGCCTCAGGGTTCCCCATTGGGTTAGTCCCCTGAAAGGCGCCAGGTGAGCTCCAGATAATAAATCACCTGCAGTACCTGGAGGGGGAGTCAGACAGCTCCTACACTTGACCCAGTAGACACCGCAGTGTCTTACGTGTCATTTGACAGGGTAGTGTAAGTGGTGTGACAGGCGGGCCGGGGTGCACTGTTAGGGAAGGCTGATATAGAATCAGCTTTCCACTTGTTGCCAGTGCATCCGGCAGATAGAGAGCTATTGGGCATGAAATTTGACTGGTACTAACATTGAGAACTGCATGCCCATGGGGTGTTCCGTTGCTTGTGTGGTTTTCAAGCAATTTAGCACATTCCTACACTGGGCCACATCCCAGAAAGCAAAACTTGACCACGTGGTACACTGTTTGGATGACTTCCTGTTTGTGTGGAAGGCCGGCTCAGGGCAATGCACGCACATCATGGCAGCATTCCATGAGCTGTGTGTTGAATTGGGAGTACCATTGTCCCAGGCTAAGATGCAGGGGCCATGCACATGGCTTTCCTTCCTGGGGATTGAAATTGACACAAGTGAGCAGGTGTTCCAGCTCCCCCGAGAAAAGTTGGCGGCCTTGCGCACCCAGCTGGACTCAGTGATAAGGGCATGCAAAGTCACGTTACGGGAGCTCCAGCAATTGGTGGACCACCTCAAGTTTGCCTGCCAGGTAATGCCCATGGGCAGGACATTCATGAGGCACCTGGCGGGTGTAGGGGCAGGCTGCACAAAACCGTGACACAGAATCCGCATCACAGCGGCAATGCAGGAGGACCTCGACATTTGGCAGGCATTTTTGCACTGCTTTAATGGGGTATTGATGTGGCCAGTTCCAGTGTCCAGCCAGGAATTGGAACTCTTCACAGACGCCTCAGAGGGCTTAGGTTTCGGGACTTACCTGCAAGGTAGGTGGTGTGCAGGGCAGTGGCCTCCAGAATGGATAAGTCAAGGCATTACGAGGCAGATCATGGTGATGGAATTCTTCCCTATTGTAGTAGCACTGGTGATCTGGGGTGACTTGCTGAGGGACAAGCACATCACATTCAGGTCCAACAACACTGGGGCGGTGTATGCCATAAACAAACAGTCAGGGGGCAAGGGCCCGATGGGCAACCTCATGCTGGTGTTTGTCCTAAAATGCTTGTTGTTGAACATCAACTTTAAGGCCGTGCACATACCAGGTATTGAAAATGGCATCGCTGATGCTCTTTCTCATTTGCAATGGCATAGGTTTGGAGAATTGGCTCCAGTGGCAGACCTCAAGCCCAGGGAAGTGCAGCTATTACTTTGGGAATTGGTAACCCAGAAGCCTGAGAGTTAATTGAGAATGCACTGGCATGTAGGACATGAATAGCATACCAGAGAGGGGGTCAACTGTTTCCTGGAAGTGCAACATGCACTAGATTGGGCAGGGACATGGCCTATCCCAGTGGCACATCTGTGACAATATGTGCTGATCAAAAAATGTGGGGGGCCACCCGGTCAATGACTGAGCAGCACATTGCCAGCATTGCCTGGTTTCAAAAACCCATGGGGCTTCCCAGACACCATGAGGGCATTTGCACTTTGGAAGATGCTGAAAGGTTGGGCGCATGCAGCTCTGAGGGGCACAGACACCAGATGTCGAATTAGCCCTACCATATTCAAGCAAATCTGGGATGAGTTGCCAAAGGTATGCTCATCCCCAGAGGAGACTAGATTCTTCCAGACAGTGTACTTGGTGGCATTTTGCAGGGCATTCAGGGTGTCACAGCTCTTGCAGCCCAGCAAGACCACCGGGAGACAGTTGGCGCTAGCAGATGCTGACATTGAGGTCACAACATCAGGAGTCTTTGTCCACCTACATAGAAGCAAGATGGACCAGCTCACCCATGTGTGGTGGTGCCATTTATCGGCACCCCACAGACTCCAGTGGGATGTTGAAGCATGGGCCCATGATTATATAGCAAAGCGCCCAGCAGTGGGTGGGACCTTCTTTCATCATGGAGATGGTGGGCCACTAACAGTGTAACAATTCAGGCATGTGTTGCAGAAGACCCTGTGACTGCTGGGCATCACAGCAGGACATTACAACACACATTCCTTTAGGATTGGTGTGGCATCATATTCCCAGGGCATAGGGCTTGTCGGATAGTAAGATACAGACATTGGGTAGATGGAAGTTGCTGGCTTTTAAAGATACATAAGACCACACATTCTATAACTCTCTCTTGCTTTGTCTTGGGCAGGTGTTGTGGCCCGAGCAGTGCAGACCTGGATTTGTGGCCACTCATACATCCATTGGGCAGCCCTCAGGACAAGGCAGTATCCCAGAGGAGAGAACCTGTTCCTGGTACCAGAGAGGGCAGAGGTGCATTGGTGGGGTTGGCGTGGAATGCGCTGTGATGAGTTGCTGGCAACATTACAATCAAAATATCGGAAGAGGTTGCAACCCACTGTCTTGGTCATTCATTTGGGGGGGAATGATATAGGGGGTCATTCCTGCAAGAGAGTTAAAAGAGAGGGCGCAGCAGGGACCTGGCAAGGTTGAAGCAGTGGTGGCCCCAGGTGCATATAATTTGGTTGGACATTGTGCAAAGGCAACAGTGGTGGCACACCCAGAGCATCAGGGCAATAGAGAAGGTTCGCCGGCTGCAGAACGCATCCATGCAACTAGTAAAGTAGCACCACAGTGATGTGATTTGAGCTCTCTCCTCTCTCTGCCTTTTTGTAAAACAAAGTAGTTACATAACAGATCCAAAGCAATTGCATTTTTTTGTTTCCTTCTCCAGCACTTCTGCAACCCTGGATGTGAATATTTGCATGACACACTGTAGTTTGAAGTTGAATTGACAAAGCAGAGCATTTTTCTTTTGTAAGTCAATGAGATCGAAACTGTGGATTTCTACACTAGTTAGCAACATCATGCATTTTAATACGATAAAGAGACACGTGATCAGGATATGGGGCAGAAAAAGCTAGGAGAAGCATCAGAAGGCCTGTAACAGGTTCATGCTGGAGGAACAAAGGTAGAGGGGGGTGTGATATTGGTCTTCCACATACTTAAGGGTATCAGCAAACATGAACAGAGATGTTTGAGCTGGTGTCCTCCAGCTGGACATGGGGACACACACTGAAGCTCAGATGTGGTAAATTCAGGGGAACCACTAGGAAGCACATTTTCTCCCAGAGTGTGGCAAAGTTACGGAAAAGCCTACCAGCACAGACAATGTACAGGAAGACAGCACGAACCTTCAAGGTAAGCCAGCACAAATTCCTGGTAACCAATGGAACTGCTGAATACTCTGAATAGTAGAGTAGGTCAGGCGGGCCTTTAAATCAGTAAAAAGTTTTCATGCCTGATTCTGAAACAGGCAGCGGACATAGAATTCCTTCCTATCATAAATTACTTTTTTACAGTCATAGCAGGCCATCTTGTTACTTCCAACTAAGGCTTATTAAGATGCTGAAGTCTTGATGCCTTTCTTCTGATGCAGTCATCTCCAAAGCAACAGACTGTGATGTCTCAAGCAAAGGACTGTGACTTCCATTCCTGAGTAATCCTCAGATGTAAGTGAACTTTTAATGGACAAATATCCAGGTTTCAAGCAGGAAAGATCTATGAGACCTTAAAGAATTAAGAACCTGGCAAACCATATAGTGAGACTGACATTTAAAGCCCATTCTAAATTCTTTAATATCCTCTAAAAGGGATTTACTGAAGTTTCCAAAGGTTAATTCAAAAACTGGACAATGTTCTTAAAGTATCTTGGCCAATCACTTTGGAACATTTTACCATTACAAATTAGGAGCAAAACAAACATACATTTATTTAGGCCTGAAATGGAGGACTGGCTAGCATGTGAATTTCTTGTGTTTATTTTAATTAACTTAGAATCTGTTTCCATGGACTATGTTGTATAATTTCTATTTATGAACTGTATTGCTGTATTGCATGCTCACTGAATTACTGTATTTGTAAATGAACCTCACCCATAATTTGCTGTACCTTGTATCTTACCCTAGATTAGGGGCTCGATTTTCAAAGACCCTTTAGATCACCGCAATTTGCAGAGATCTAGGGCTGTGGCAAACTACAGGTGCATCAGGGACCCTGTGCCCAATTTTACAAAAGTAGGTGTCCCTGCACCAAAGACTTAGGAGTTGCTGCAGCTGCAGGGCTGCACCAAACATTGGGCGCACCTGTGGAGTTTAGCAGAGGTATCCATCAACCCACCTTCTGGCTCAAACCTACATGACCCGCAGAGGTGGGGGGATTTGGCTTAAAAGTGGGGAATGGGGGCTGCTGGGGCACTGAGAATGCCATAGGGTATGAGAGGGGACATGGTGGCAGTTACAGGAAGCAGAGGAGACACCTTGCAGAGGTGCTGTAGGGTGTATCTGACATTTGAGGGGACCAGGTGGGGAGGTTTGTCATTGCAACACAATTATGACACAGTCCCAGGTGGAAGCAACCCTGGCATCTTCCCCACAGGGGCTCTGTGGGGCAGGTATAGTGCTGCTTCCACCTGGGGCTATATCATAAAAGTAGCGCAATGCCAAACTCACGCTACCTGGTCCCCTCAGTTGTCAGATACATCCTATAGCACCTCCACCAGGTGCCTCAACCATCCCTTGTAACTGCCGCTGCACACCCCTCATGCCCTATGGCACCCTCAGTGCCCCAGCAGACATCTTTCCCCACCTTTCCGGTCCCACAGCTCACTCGCTGCCCTGTCAAGCAGTGGCACTGGGCCCTTTGACCACCTCCTGGCTGGTCTAATGTGAGCCCCCTGTTCTGGCCACGGTGGGGCTTATAGAATTCCAAATAAGGGGATGGTGCAGCCCCACCATGGTGCAAGCCCACTTGTGTCCTGGTGTACCCTGTTTTTGGTTGCAAACCTGGCGCAGTGCCACTTTGGCATAACAGTTTCCCTTTTAGATGCAGACTGCATTTGAAAATTGGGATTGCCGCAGCTTTTGATGTAAGGTGCCACTTGCATCAATCATGTTTGATGCAGACACCTTGCATCATACTCGTGGCATTGAAAATCAAGTCCCAAGTCTGAAAAAGGGAAATCCATCTCTGTACAGGAGCTGTGCAAAGTTTTCAGATTCCACCTTTGATGAAATGCGACAGAATTTAGGAAATTCCACTTAGTTCCATGCAGTCCTGGCAGAATTGGAATTCTAAAATTCTGAAAGCAGAATGCTTTTTTTTCAATGTCTGATTAGGAATCTGTAGTTAACAACAACCCTGGAATAGTATTGCACAGTTTCTGTAAACTGCAGATTTATTTTCTGCAAACCATGGAGTAATGCTCCGCAGATTACATAATCTGCAGAGTATTATTCCGTGGTTTACATAGAAATGCTTTTCAGAATTCTGCAAAATAAAAAAATAATTTCCAAAAAGCATTTAGGAAGCGGGATTGCCACATGAATTCTGCCAATGGAATTCTACATTCCACACAGTTCTACTTTGTATCTTTATTTTAAGGTTCCTCAGGTCTTGCAACCCAGAAGAAGAAGCTTTGGAGGAAGGGAGGTAGACACTAGTCCTTTTCTAGAGGAGAGAGTCCTGATGGGATTCACTAATCTGAATGTGGACAAAGCAATGTAGCCAGATGGGCCAAACCCAAGGGTATTGTTGGTGCTCAAGGAAATATTGGCTGCATCTCTGACAGCTCTATTTAACAGTTCACTGGAAACAGGAGTGGTTCTTAAGGACTGGGGAGGGCAGATGTAGTGTAGTCCCACTACACAAAAGTGGTAGCAGGGAGGAGGCTGGTAATCATAGGCCAGTCAGCCTGGCATCAGTGGTGCGAACGTTAATGGAATCACTGCTGAAAGAAAGGATTGTGGACTATCTTGAATTCAGTGGCTTACAAGACCTGAGGCAGCATGGGCTCACAGGGTGGAGGTCATGTGAAACAAATCTGATAGATTTCTTTGACTGGGTGACAAAGGATTTAGATCAGGGTGGAGCAGTGGACATAGCCTACCAAGATCTCAGTAAGACTTTCAACACCGTTCCACATAGGAGACTAGTAAGCAATCTGGGTAGCTTAGGAGTAGGTCCGAAGATGGCAAACTGGGTAAGAAATTGGTTATGGGATAGGCAACAGAGGGTAGTGGTAAATGGAGTTCATTTCAAAGAAGGGAGGGTAACCAGCGGAGTGCCTCAGGGATCAGTGCTGGGACCAGTCTGATTAATTTATTCTAGCCAACTTGTGTTTCTCCCCTTTGTCTGGGCGAGGCACGCCCTCCATTTAGCTGCTCCTGATGCACCCCCGCTTTACAGCCTGCCCTAACCCCTGTTCTTTCTCCAACAGATTCATAGCCCTGAACTTGGGATCTCTGCCTCCTGGTGCAGACCACCGGCCCAGTGGAATGGCCAGCTGCACTGAAGAAAGACACCCCCAAACTTGGCAGTAAGGCACAGATCCAAGGGAGCCAGCATCATTGGCTGCCCGCACTGTGTAGCCTGTGCCGCAATTGGACCTCTGTGAGCTGGCTGCTCTCCGTTTGGCTGAGTGCCTTGCCAGAACTGTGTGGCAAAGTGTGGTTCCCATCTTCAGCCTTCAATTGGGCTAGTAACCGGTCCTGTGTAGGAGATGCCAGTAGTTTCAATAATGGCACTCTACACACAGTAGCTCCAGGCTCTCCTAGCTTAATCGGGCTGAATTTTTTCCCACCTACCTGCCCCCACCCCCAGCTCTAATTAAATAAACCTCAGTCCTGCCTTGTGACTTTTGAACCAGTCCCTTATTGGCTGCTACATGTGTAAGGCTTGATTTGCAGACGGACTCTCTCTCTCTCTGTCTTACCAGTCTTTCAGTACTATTAACCTGACTGACTTTGCCACCGACCGTTGCAATAGCAAGTTTTGTTCTCTTAGTACTGGGAATCCTGAAAGCCCTCCTTCCCAGTGTGGGGCAACACCTCCTCACAATTGTACCTCCAGAAAGTGGACCTTGCCCCACCGCCCTATTGTCACGTAAGATAGGAACTGGCACTATCCATTACCTAATGGGTGCCCTTGGTAGCTTGCTACCTTCTTGCCCACCTTATCATGTAATCTTGTTCCCTGTGTGTAGCAGCCTCCTAGTACTGACACAGCTAACTGCTACCCCTAGTGTCACCACATGGAGTTTACCAATACTTTACTGCACTAAAAGGAGGCAATTGGACAGGCTATTACTTCCCTTCACCACCAGATTCTCAATCTTTATGCTGCTCTTACTTGCTGAGGATGTGCACCCCAATCCTGGCCCACAAACTGGTGGCCATATGACAGATCACAGGTGTGGTGGTTTAAAAACTGCAGCCATGAACATCTGCAGCCTCCTGACAAAAATCACTCAGTTCCAAGCCTGGATTAGGCTCCACTCACTTGACATCATCTGTCTGACCGAGACCTGGCTCACCCCAAAGACAAAGGATAATGCAGTTGCACTACAGGGGTATAGCATACACAGACTATACAGACTTGGGAAAAGAGGTGGAGGCTGCCTCATTTATGTCAAGGAAGGCATATAGGGGCATATGTCTAATATCTTGAATATGTCCCGCAACCTTGAGTTTCTTGCAGTAGACCTCCAAATAGGGAAGCAAAACAAATCCCTTACCATCACTGCAGCCTACCTACCACCTGGTAAGACAAAGCTGGGGCTGGGCCCATTACTTGATGCAATCTCCAAAAGTAAGAGGAACTCAGACATCATAATCACGGGTGACTTCAATTACAATTGGCTATCAAGGGATTCTAATACCTATAAAGACCAGGTCGCAGGTGTCTGTCTTATGCAGATGGTTATCCAGTGTACCAGGCTTAATTACAGGACTGGCAAAGGCACACTACTCGACTGGATATTAACCAACCGCCCTGAAAAGCTCAGACAAGTAGCAGTGCTCCCTGATTGCCTTAGCGGCCATTCTCCAGTTATGTGTAGATGGGTGAACAAGAAGAAAAAGTTCCCACCTGTCACCATTAGTAGCAGAGTCATAAAGAGGGTACAAATGCAAGCCTTCAAATCAGCCCTAACTCAGGTGAATTGGTCCCACCTGGATGAACTCCAAGACATTGACCAGGCTCTAAAGTCCTTCACTGACACATTCAATGAAATCTGTGATTCCTTTGCCCCGCTAAGGAGAAGAAAGATTGGGCATCTTCCAATGGTTGGATCACAGGTGAACTCCTTAAACACCTCAGGATCTGGGATAACTTGTGGGCCATTGCTAGGAACTCTGGTTGGCCACAGGATCTACAGACCTATAGAGAAGCAAGAAACAGGTGCACTCACCTTGCTAGGCTGGCAAAGACAAAGTGCTACAAAGAGCAGCTAGATAGCACCTGGGGTAATGGCAAAAGGTTCTGGCAGAATATTAAGGCTTTAATGGGTAAAGATGACAGGGTACATCCCACTATGTTAAATCTAAATGGTACTCCCACCTCTGATCCCTGTTTAATTGCTGAATCCTTCAGTTCTGCATTCAATGACCTCAGTGCTGTTCTCCCTCCCAGCTTCCTTGTGCCCAAAGACCCTGACAAGCTGAGTGCTAGTCCTGACTCTACATCCCCAAATTTTTATTTCAGGGGTGTCACAATTAGAGAAACCAGAATCTATGTCAGGAAGGTCCATGGAAAAACTAGACTAGGAAGTGACAATATTGATATGAAGCTTGTAGCAGTTACTCTCGAAGAGCTGTTGGTACCAATCACTAAATTATTTAACAAATCTCTCTCTCCTCTGAGAAATTCCATGATGCCTGGAAGGTAGCACTAGTAACTCCTGTGTTGAAAAGTGGTGACCGCTCCACCACAGCCAATTACCAGCCTATTTCTATCCCCCATCAAAGGCACTAGAGAGAATTGTGGCCGATCAAACCACTGAGTATCTTCAGAAACATGATCTCCAGTGCCCACAGCAGCATGGCTTTCAAAAAAGCCACAGTACCACCACTGCTCTGGTAGAATTCTTAGACATTGTGCATAAGGCACTGGACAATGGCAAACTTGTGGGGTCTATTTTTATAGATCTCACAAAGGCCTTCGACACAGTAATTCATTCTCTACTTCTCCTACAGCTATGCCTTTTGGGGTTCTCCCCTGGAGTCGCACTCTGGTTTAATGATAATCTCTCTCACTGCAGTCAGAGTGTTAAGATTGGGTCAGTGGTCTGCTCTCCATTGGAAATCAAATGAGGTGTCCCTCAGGGATCAATCTTGGGCCCACTCCTTTTTAGCCTGTTCTTAAATGGACTCCCGGGAGCCTGCCAGTCTAAGGTCATTCTGTACGCTGATGATGTTGTCATCCTGAGTAGTAGCACTCATCTGGGTGAGGTACAGAATGAGCTTCAATCCACGTTCAATGCACTGGAAGACTGGTTCTGCAATCAGAAACTACTTCTTAATTACAAGAAAACAACAACGATGCTGATCTCCAGCCCCCAGCCCAAGAAATCTTCACCTGGCCTGACAGTTGTCAACAAACAGGCCATCCTTTTGGAACAGGTACATGCCTTCAAGTACCTTGGGGTCCACATAGATGACACCCTTACCTATTCACATCACATAAATCAAGTCATCAAAGCAGTCAATCTTAAACTGGGTATTTTGTACAGGCACAAACCATACCTCATGCCCTCTGCCCTTCAACTCACTGTCTCCAGGACTATACCATCAATCATCAATTATGGGTTGGTGGTCTATGGGTCTGCCACTGACACTGCTCTCAAATGGATCATGACTGCCCTCAACAAGGCTTGCAGGTTAGCACTGGATGCTGACAGCTGGGCTCACACCTGTACACCCTATGAACTTACTAGTTGGCTGAATCTTAACAACAGAATAAAGTACCAAACGCTCCTTCTAGGCAAAAATCCTGTTAGGAAAGCCCCCAAATCACTGGTACAGGCTGCACTACACTCATCACGCACTGGGGTATGACCCGCTGCTCCTTAGCCATCCCTTTCAGGAAACCATCCCTCGGTCAAACGTTCTTTTCTTATAGGGCTCCACTCTGGCAAAACGAGATCCCCCCCACACATAACTAATTTATCCAACCTCCCAGCCTTTAAATTGGATTTGAAGCAGCATCTTATGAATGCTGGCATTTGCTCTTACAGGTAGCCCCTGCAGACCTATCCCTCCAGGGCAAGGGGCGGTATATGGTTCTGTCCCCTCAGCAGCCCAAGCTGTCTTCGCACTTACTTTTCCTCTTGACCTTTGGGGCCTGCTGTTTCCTGTTCCCACCCCTCCTCCCCCTCACTACTCCTCCTCTTCCTACTTCCCTCTTCTCCTGTCTCCACCCTTCCTCCTCCTCCTTCTCAGCTAAATTACCATTCCATACATGCGCTTCACGTGAACTCTTGACAGTGCCTCAACAGGCTGATACTGCTACTGCAAAACTATTCCTTATATACACTAGAGTCCTACTGTCTGCCAAAATGACTCCCACTGTAGCTGACTCTTCCTAGACTTAGTAAATATCCCTGGTTTCTCAATGCTACTTACACCAGGATTATTGCTGTACAACCCAAGCAGTCTCTTGTGAAGTCCTTACAGTAACTTTGTACTTTGCAATTGTATATTCTTGTTATTTGTCAAGTACCAGATGTATTGTTCATGCTACTTGTTACTTTGTTTGTTCCTGTCTTAACTGAGTATGTCTATAAACCCTGACGTGGAACCTTTGAAAAAGAGCATTGTGCTTAAAAGCTATCTCCGCAGAATGAAATAAATAAAAATAAGTAAAATGTCTTTGTAAGTGATATTGCAGAGGAGCAGGAAGGGAAGGTCTGCCTCTTTATGTATGACACCAAACTGGGGTTCACACTCCGGGGTTTGAAAGGATGAGCAGAGACCTGAGAAAACTGGAAGAGTGGCCAAGAGTATGGCAGCTGGGCTTCAATGTGAAAAAGTGCAAAATAATGCACTTAGGGCACAGAGACCCAGGGGTGGAGTACACAGTGGGTGGAGTGGTTTTGATGACCACCATGCAGGAAAGAGACCTGGTAGTAATCATACTGGATGACCTAAAGATGACCAGGCAGTGCAACAAGGCAGTAGGGAGGGATAGTGGGATGCTGGGGTGCATAGGGAGGGGTATCACCAGCAGAAAGATGATGGTGTTGCCTCTGTATAGAGCTCTGGTAAGACCCCACCTACAATACTGTCTGTTCTGGAAATCGCATTTTTGGAAGCACATAGAGTGGGGTGGACCAGAGGAGGGCAACTAAAATGGTGTAGGGTCTGCATCAAAAGCCCTATGAGGAGAGACCAAAGGATCTCATTATGTACACTCTGGAAAAGAGGAGGGAGGGATATGACAGAGACCTTTAAATACCTCACAGTGGTAAATAAGGTACAGGAGGGAAGTATTTTTCTGAAGAAAAGGTGCTCAAGAACAAGGAGACATGCTATGAAGCTGGAAGGGGTAGATTTAGAAAAGATGTGAGGAAGCACTTCTTCACAGAAAGAGTGATGGATTCCTGGAACAGCCTTCCTGCAGAAGTGGTGGGGCGAAAATAGTGGTGGGGTTTAGGAATGCATGGGATAAGCACAAGGGAGTCACAGTGGAAAGGAAGGGTAGAGGGAAAGAGACCTGTAGATCACTATGGTCTGTGGTAATTGTGTAGGTAGGGAGGAATGGGCAGACTGAACGGGCCAAGTGGTTCTTATCTGCTATCAAATTCTATGTTTCTGTGTTTAGTTATAAACAAATAAATGTCTTAAGTAACAAGATAGCTTGAAATGCAGATGCTTCTGGAACATTGGGAGACACAGTTCTGCTAATGCCAATAGGGATTTTTTTTTTGGGGGGGGTTGCTTTTAACCAAAATCTCTCTTTTTTTTTGCAATTGTTTAACCAAGAGTAGCACACTAAGCTGAAAACTTGTTTACAGGAGTGACCTGGGAGCACAGGGAAGTTAAGTGACTTGCTCAGTGTCACACAGTATGCAAGTGGGGGCTGTGGGATTCAAAGCCAGGTCACCAGATTTGCAGCTCAGAGCCTTAAATCACCATGCTATACTGCCTCTTCTAGGGTGTTCATACGAATTGCCACATAACTCTTTGTTTGCAAGAGGGAACTTTAAAAATAATGGTCTCCTTAGCTCAGTGAATTAGTAGAGAGTAACAGTACAATTTGCATGAAACTGTTGCACCAGTTAGTTGCTTTTATCATTTCCCAATGAGTTATGAAAGAGTTGCTGGATCTGTCACAAAGCTTTGAAAAAACTGTTGCATATGAATTAAAACTCAGTTCTGTGTTGTATTGTGACAGAACTGCAGATGTATTCAGTTCAGATGTAAAACCATTGTATAAAACCTTCTCTGGTGCTAGTTAAGTGCTGAAAAACAATGAAATCTATGTTGCCAATGCATTGCCAGCTTTAATAAACAATGTAAAACCAACTTATTGGCAAGACAGTTTAATGCAAATTGTACTCTGTGAATCCTTTTTACCTCGGGTTCACTGGTTCAAATCAGCTAAAGTCATTGGAAAGTAAATGTCACTATTGTCAGAGGACTGTTACTATATATGGAAAATGTTGTAGAAGACTCAGATCCATTCCTTGCAGATGGGTGTACATTTCACAGAAAGATCATCATAAATTGCTAATAACTTGGATTCCTGATGGTGGTCTTGCATGGAGGGCAAGGACTGGTTATATCTCACCTACTGTACTATAGGAGGCTAATGACTAATTATAGCTTACCTGTTGTACTACAGGTGATGCTGACAGGACAGGTTGTAGGGACACTGGCAAGGTCATGTACTTCTAAAGCTATACCTGACATGAGAAAAAACGATACTAAAGTCTAAGTTAGAAATTATCTGATACCTTTCATGTACATTAAAATTCCCGGCAGAACTCTAAGTTGATTACCGCCTGTCACATGGTACATATAGACTGCCTGGAGAATATGTCATCTTTTATTCAAAGGCATTGAATGTCATAGGTTAGCAAGAATGTTTTACAACTTCTAGACAGTGGCATGTTCACAGGGGATATCCTGCTGGTACAGTTTGTGACAGAGAGAGGCTGGGATTGCAATGTAAGCACAGACAACATTTATTGAGGAGAAATCACAGACTCCCCTTGTAAAATAAAATACAAAGAATTGTGAGACCTACAAAATATATTAAAAACAGATATTTTAGTCCAGTGGCCAAACATGCAAACCAAGCTATCCTTTACTTGACGGAATGACTCAAGCTTTGACCCATTTCTCAAGCCACGTCTTGCCTCTGCAGCAATAAACAAAACCTTTGTTACAACATGTGAGCATTGGTTCTCTAAGAATTGTGTGAATCATATTCATTTGTTCTGCTCAGGCAGGTTTACCAGAACCTTCATTGTTTTACGAAAAATTCAGTGACAGATTAAAGTCTGTTGAAGGAGCCAGACTGTCATCTCAGTGCATTCTGGGTTCCTGACAGTGCTGTGGGCTGCAAGGCACTGCTGTCACTTTGAGTTACTCTAAGTGAAGCTCATGGATGCATACCTCATTTGAAATAAGTGACCCTGAAAACTTCAGTGTGGCATTATACTGTTTTGTATTAGCCGAGTGTATTAAGTTAATTTATAAATGGCAATGTGGTGGTCCTAAATATCTAATTATCCTTTCAAAAGATGGGATTTGTTTACTGTGACTAAGGAACTTTTGTTTTTGGCATATCTGCCTTATCAGTCTCAATGTCAGCTAATGGTGCAAATGCCACTGACACCATTGCCTGTTAAAGAGGATATTAATTGTTCATTTATAAAAATGTGTATTTATTTACTTTTTTATTTATGTATTTTGCTAAGTATAGCATAGTGGTTAAGAGCACTAAGCTGCAATCCTGGAGACCTGGGTTTGAATCCTATAGCCCCCACTTGCACACTGTGTAAGCCTGAGCAAGTCATTTAACTTCCTTGTGCTCCCAGATTGCACCTGGAAACAAGCTTTAGCTTAGTGTGCCTTTCCTGGTTAAACAATTTCCCCTTCCCTAAGTGCCTTAGACAGGAAAATATTACAAGCACCCTTAAAATGTGAATTTATTTATGATTTTGCTCACCAGGAAGCCTCCTGAGATCCAGCTTCTCAGTTTTATGAGGGACCCAGTTGGACAACAGTTACACATTCATGTGGTTACATCATTCATGCCCCTCACTGGTAGACAGTAGACATCAAACTGGCAATTTTATACATGCAATTATACCATTAAGTATCTTAGTTATATTTACCTCTTGCCACGCTGGTGACCCAGGTTTGAAAATGGATGCAGGAGGCTCGGGGGTTGGTCGGGGGGAGGATTACCCATCCCAGGGACAGCTCTTTTCCCTCTTGGAGGGGGGGGAGTTAATGTGATCCACTGCAATACTTCCACCTGGAGATGTGTGAGTGGCAGTGCATGTCTGGGTGCATCTGTATATAGGGTCATGGCTAGATGTGTTAGGACTTTTCCACGGAGGCGGAGCTTGCCCTCCTAGGCATTGCATAGGCCAGGTCCTAGGGGACACCTAAAAACAAGGTGGAAAATCCCCCTTGGTAGCAGGATGAAGTTCAGTCCTTCAAAGGCCCTGCACTGGTGATCTGGCACCTCACCTGAGTCCAGAAAAGCCAGACGTTGGCATGAAGGTAAGTACCAGAGAAGCCGGGTGACGGGGCTGGAGGGAACTGTACAGAAGGCGGCGAACCAAGTGCGATCAGGGGCAAAACTGTATATAGAAAAAAAGTCTCTTTGTTGTAATACCAAATGATAGCAATATGCTTATATTTAAGTACAATTGCATTAGCATGAAATCAGCACATTAAAAATGCACTTTAAAGTATAAAAGTGACTGTTGCTTGTAAGTTTTAAAATTCTACTTTGATTCCTGTTGTTTTAGTCCCTTTTACTTTTCCCACCAGTGAACCCTCATCTACCCCTGGGTTGCCACTTCTACTGCCATTTGATTGGGTAACTTGCCAGTGGAAGGAATTATCATGGAAACTGTAATACCCTACCAGCTCCTTAAAAAGGCATCTCAGCCTTAATCCTGATCAGGAGCCAACAAATGATTTATCCCAGAGTTGCAGGGAGGACTTTTCCTTGGATCCCTTGGCCCCGTCTCACCCCCACATTTCCAGGGAAGATTTTTTTATGGACTCCTTAACCCATGAATGGAGCTGATGTTACCTGTTACAGTGCTCTTCTTGAGAAGCTCTCCGATCAAACACCAGAGTCTGACTTCTTTATGCCCTGCTAGTGAAAAGGTGTTCCAGCATCATTAGTACTGCACCTTTTCTACCATAGTTGTGTAACGTTTGACTTGTTGACCCTCTAAATGGGCTACGGGGGACATTTAAAAAAAATATAAGAACATAAGAAAGTGCTGTCAGAAGGGGATCTTGCGATCCATCTAGTCTGTCCGTGAAAGCTACCCCCCTCCCAGTTTCTTTACTGTCTTAGGTTTCCACAGTGCCTATCCCATGCTAGCTTGAACTGCCCCACTGTCTTCACTGCCACAACCTCTGCAGGCAAACTGTTCCAGGGCTCCGCCACCCTTTCCATGAAGAAAAACTTCCTGCTCTTTGTTTTGAAACTACCTCCCTTCAGGTGCATATTGTGCCCCTTGTCCATGTATTCATGTTTTCCCTGAAGAGATCCTGTGTTTGCACTGAGTTGATGCATTTGAGGTATTTATACGTCTCTATCATATCTCCCTTGTCCCTTCTCCTCTCCAGTGAGTACATCCTAAGATGGTTTAATCTCGATTCATATGGTTCTTCATGTAGTCCGTGTATCATCTTCATAGCTCTCCTCTGCATGGTTTCCAGGCAATCCTTGTCCTTCTTGAGGTTTGGTCCCAGAACTGGATGCAGTACTCCAGGTGAGACCTCACCAAGGACCTGTACAGCAGGACTGTCACTTCACTTTTCCTACTTGTGATACCCCCTCCTATGCAACCAAGAATGCTGCTAGCTTTTCGTGTCGCCTTTTCACACTACCTGGTTGTCCTTAAATTGTCAGATACAAGTACACCGAGATCCCTCTCTACCTTAGTTTCAGTCGGCTGTTCCCCCAGTGTTTATTTCCAGCCTAGGTTCTTCCTCCCCAGGTACATAACTTTGCACTTCTTGGCATTGGAGATGTATATTTCCAAAAGATATTAACATAGGAAAGTAAGATGACCTTTGCTCCATCACTTTTGCCAACTCGCTTATAAATGAGTCCCTGACTCAATGGTGTATCCATGTTTCATGAATAAAATTATTACTATCACTGTTAACCCTCTATGTATGCAACTAGCCTTAACTTGGCAACATAAACTGCTTCAGTCAATGCTATTTCAGGTAGAAGTCTATCCCACGAATCCAACACTCTTTCTGTGATGAATTTCTAAATATTCTTTTGGAACCTAACACCCTTAATTACCCATGTAAGTCCACTTATGCTCTCAGGGAGGATGGAACTGTTTACTGTATAGCAGGAAATATTAGCTTTCAGTTTATTTTCACTATATTAGCTTAACTGACAAAAGCTTTAAAATAAGCTAATCGCTAATATTACAGGGAGCAAAATGAAAGTACATGGACTGCACAGTAATTATCAGACATCTTTATAATTTATAGTATATAGTTCCATATCCTTAGGACATAGACATTAGACATGAACCACCTTTTCCATCGGTACCTGTACCATCGGTCCAAGTCCTTTTTATGTTTGCTTGTGCGCATGAGCAAGAAACATTATGTGGCAGCTTAGGAGAGAAGCGGGTTGTGGAGGTGCCGCACTGTGGTGGCCAATGCCGGCACTGCATCATTGGGCTTGGCAGTGCTTTGCCAATGCAGAGCCAGTGTCTTGATGACACTGGTTCTGCAGAGTGCCACCTAGTTGTAACGATTTCGCCACTGCAATCAGGGGCCACCTCATTATTGCAGCATCAGCCATTCTGCTGCAATGAGGGAGAGACCCATCATTGCAGAGCGGTACCTTGCCTGGTGAAACATTACCAGGACCCTGGCGGCTGTATGCCGCCACCTCAGAGGTGCATAAAAAACCGTTGGGGGTGCCCAATCCCCCTGTCGGCATGCCCTCAACCCAGTTCATTTGCCAACAGGAGATCCCACTCTCCATCAGCATAATGCACCCCCATTTCAGTTGTGTGCAGAGGGGTACCCAATCCCCCTTGGTATCATGCTCCCTCCCACATTTCTGTGCCGATGGGGGGGCCCAATCCCGCCTACTTCAGTCCTCCTTCCCATTTAGTTGCTGACTGGGGAGCCCACCCCATCAGCATAATGTACCCAACCCCCACTTCTGCTGTGTGCCAAGGTGCACAATCCCTCTGCATCATGCACCCCCACCCATTTCTGTACCGAAGGGGAGCCCAATCCCCATCCGCTTCAGTCCACCTTCCCACAAATGCAGGTGGCACACTGGAAGCCCACCCCAGTGTACCAAACACACCTGCAAAAAAAGAAAACTGACCAGCGTTGTCCGTTTGAGTTCTTTTTTTCCTCTGAAATGAGAAAACGGTCCCTCAAAGTGTTCCAGTTCCTCTCCCCCAACTCACATCCACCCTCTGTGTACTCTACCTCCCACACCCCCCTCACCCCATACTTACCTCCGGAGCACAGCGTGACAATCTTTGGTGGACCGGGAACACGTCTGCACTCTTCAAAGCTGACCGCGAACTGAAGAAATGCCGGTAAGCTGTATTATGGCATAAATATTTTTTTTTCAACTTTGGTGCATATCTAGGGCATTTTTGGGAATTTTGGCACCAAATTTTCAACATGTGGTTCTTGGGACACCTCCTCATGAATTCAGTCACTGTCATGGCGTTATTCAGTCCCGAAAGGTGATTTCAAGGTCACTGTGCAGAATCACCTTTCGAGACCAATTAACGAAATGACAGTGCCATTGTTCATGAGGTAGCCTCTCAAAAAGACTATGTTGCAAATTTGGTGAAAAAATCCAAAAAATGACTGCTTTATGAGCGTGTGTTGCGCAGTTTCCCCGCACGCTGGTAGCTTCGCAAATTTGTAATATTGTCACTCCAGATTTTCAACACTGGCATTTTCCCACACTTCCTTATGAACAGTACAGCTGTCATTTTACACATCCTCGCTGAAATGTGTTTTTGCACATCTGGCGCAAAATAATGTTGTCACTGTGGGAAATCAGTGTTCAGGACAGATTGAGAAAATGACAGTGATACTGTTCATGACTAGAGTTCCTAAAATGCGTATGTTGAAAATTTGGTGACAAAAGTCCATAAAATGACTGTGTTACGAGTATGCATTGCTCAGTTTCCACGCATGCTCATAACTTCGTGAATTTGTAATATTTGCACTCCAGATTTTCTTTTTTTTTTTGAAATTTAATAAACTTTATTCGTTTATCACAAATACAAAAATACAAATCCAGCACATTGATAATGGGCATACATCCATACAGAAATACTTAAATTGGTACAGTGGCATAAGGTCCCTCCAATATATTTTAGTAAGCAGTTAGAATTCAGCCATTTCCTTATCAAGTGAAAAAAAAAAAAAAACTAAAGCCTAAGTTCCTCATGCCTTCCATTCGTGGGACATACATCCTCCATCCCTACTGTCCCCCCCCCCACTCCCCTCTTCCCACCCCCAGAGTCACTCTTATCTATTCTATCAAAACTACTTCCCTTTCCTGTGTCAGGCAGCAACCACATCCTCAGTGCCACATAAAATTAATAAGCATAACTACACCCATCCCATCGGTATGCAGCTGTGTGAGTTTCCTGTGGGGCAGCTTACTAAAGTCATTCTCTGCCCTAACCTAGACTACCATCCCGGCTGGACTTATTGGGAAGACAAAGGGAGAGACCAAAGCGTGAGGAACTTCTCCCATCTAATCTTATACAGAGGGAGCTTACCCCTCAGACTGGCAATTGTCTTTTCAATTCTTAAATTGTATAGTAACTCCTTAAACCATTCAAGGTAGGATATTGTGTGTTGGTCCTTCCAATGATGAAGGACCAGCCACTTAACCGTCAAGGAAATAATGGCCATATAGTGTCTTCTCTCTTTGACGGGAACCTTGGTATAGTCCCCCACTATACATACCTGTGGTGAAAAAAGTTCCTGTAGTCCCAGCAGTGGGTCTGCCCTATCTTGAATAGCACTCCAAAGGGAAGCTATCTTGGGACAATCCCATAAAATATGAAGTAACGTCCCGGGGTCTTTCCCGCACCTAAAGCACGCTTTACTCTGTGTCCTACCCATTCCATACAACTTAACTGGAGTGTAGTAAATGTTATGCAATATGTAAAACTGCATTAATCTTAAATGATCATTGGTGATATATACCTGAGTTCCCTCCCATATTTTATCCCATGAGAAGTTATCTTGTGGGAAATGTCGGGCCCAGTAGTTGGATTTACCCGATGCCTCTGGGGTTAGTGTCACATATACGAGAGATGCCAACTTAGATATAGCATGCAGTTGGTTGACACATTCTAAAAATTGCTGCAAAGGAGGTAACAACTGCGGGTCCCATCACCCCCCACCGAACCACTTGATTAACATATGCCTAAGTTGGAGCTCAAAATAAAAATATTTTTTGGGAAGCTGCCAAGAAGTAAGTATTTCCAGCAATTCCTTTAGTCTACCATCACATACCAAGTCCAAGACCTTAATTCGAGGATTGGAACACTCTTTGGGGACTAATATACGTTTATCTCCAATTTTAAAATTGGGATTATTAAACACCGTCTGCGATAGATCCATTTGTTTTTTATACCTCATGGACCTGCAGAGTTGCGAGTGAACTTTTAATGAAGTGTATACCACTGAACCTTTCAATTCCCTGAGCAGTCTACCCCGGCCAATAAACAAGAGACACTCTGGGGAAAATTTCCCTAGTAATTCTCGCTCTAATTGTAGCCAGATAGGGGTGGTGGTAACATCATCCTTAGTAATTGGGTGAACCCCCCAACGCATATACTTGGCCATGTGACTAGCCAAGTAGTAGTGATAGAAATTGGGGAGTTTTAAGCCACCCCACTGCTTGGGAGCACTTAACTTGTTATATGCCCTATGCGGTGTTTTACCCCTCCATATAAACTGAGAAATTACACTATGGAGCTTGCCCAACCAACTCAGGGGAAGATATGCATTTAACATATTAAGTGGATAGAACACTCTCGGCAGGACGTTCATCTTAATTACACTAACCCTTGCCTGAAGGGATAAGTGCAACGAGCTCCACCTATTCAAATCTAATCGAATTTCCCTAATTAGGTTATCTAGGTTCAGCTTTTTAGTCAGAGAAACCGAAGTGGAGAGTGTTATGCCTAAATATCGAAGCTGGGTTGACCATGTCATTGATAGCGACTCAAAGTCCTCTCTGAAAAGTAGGGGGTTCAAGGGCATCACCTCTGACTTACCAATATTAAGCTTATAATTCGATACTCTACTAAACCCATTGATTATCTGGAGGGCGGCTTGGGTAGACTCACAGGGATTAGTGACATGGAGGAGGATGTCATCCGCATAAACTGATAGCTTTAGGTGGAACTGTCCTATTTTTATGCCGTGGACCACTGGTGACGCTTTAAGGCGTCTTATTAATGGTTCTAAATATAAATTGAATAATAATGGGGAAAGTGGACATCCCTGTCTGGTGCCCGATTTTAATGGAAAAGCCGACAAAAAAACTCCATTACAATAAACTTTAGCTCTGGGTCCAGAGTACAACTTTTTAACCCAGGATATAAAGGGAAAAGGGAAGCCCATTACAGCTAGGGTATCAAACAGGAACGCCCAGTCCACCCTATCAAACGCTTTCTCCACATCCAACAAAACCAAGGCCATTGGCTTATCCGCCTCCCTGGAAGCGGAGAAAATATGTGCTAACTTGCGGATATGGTCCAATGAAACTCTGCCCTGAACAAAACCAACCTGTTCAGGGCTCAAAAGCCCCATCCAAACCCTAGACACCCTAACAGCTAATATTTTAGCAAATATTTTAATATCATAGTTCATTAATGAAATGGGGCGAAAGTTCGCGACCCCGTTCTCCTCTTTGCCAGGTTTTGGTAGTACTACTATAATAGCCTCCAAGAGCGAAGGGTCTATGATTCCCTTTTGACATATAAAATTAAATAAACGCAAAAGAATGGGGTTTAACCCCTTTTCGAAAGTCTTGTAAAAATTGGATGGGAAACCATCTGGACCCAGGGCTTTATCTCTAACAAGGGAGTTAATAATGTCCCTAACTTCTTAGGGGAAAATAGGATTTACCAGCAATTCCTGTTGGGTTGCCTCTAAAGAGGGCAGTGATGAGGCCAGCAAGTACTCACGAATATCTTTGGGGGAAGGGGTAGACTCTGAGGAACTATACAACTGTGTGTAATATTGTGCAAATTCCTCGGCAATTTGCCTAGGAGATGTTAGAACAGTATTACATGTGAGGGAATATACAAAAGGAACCAAGAGGGATTCTTCTTGCTTACTAAGCTTCATCACCAAAAGATGGCTAGCTCTGTCCCCTTGTTCAATGTACTTAACTCGAGTTTTAAAAAGGGCTTACTCTGCCCTCTCTCTCAGTATTTCTGCATATTCATTCCTCAGCACCTCTAAGCGCAATATTTCCTCATCTAACGGGGGGGCGGGGGTTAGACAGGGATCCTTCTAAGGCACCAATTTCTTCTAGCAAAGTTTTAACTCTAGCCTCTTGCTTTCTCTTTTTAGTGGCTGAGATTCTAATAAATTCCCCTCTCAAAACACACTTTAAGGTGCACCAAACCTTATTGAAATCAGAGATAGAACCCTCATTCTGTTCCATAAACTGCCCTATTAGTTCTCTAATCCAGTTAACTGTATCCTCATTATTGAGTAGCTGAGAATTAAGCTTCCATTTGGTATCTTTGCAGGGATTTGGAGCTAAATTTGCTTCCATCCAAATTGAAGAGTGGTCAGAGAGCACTCTGGAGTCAACCCCGCATCCTATCAAACCTGCTATCGCCGTCTGGTTCAATGAAAAATAGTCAATTCGAGATAAAGATTTATGCATAGGGGAATAGAAGGTATAAGCCCTGACTCCAGGGTTCAGGGCACACCAAGGGTCTCCTAGGCCATATGTATCTATAAGATCTTGCAGTGATCTCCGAATCGGGGAAAGTGTATGGCCTATGGAGGAAGACCTGTCCAAAGTGAAATCTATCACTAGATTCCAGTCCCCGTCTAGTATCATGGGTAAGCTGTTAAAGGGGGCAAGGGTAAGCAAAAGATTAACAAAAAATTCCAGAGAGTCCTTGTTCGGGCCATATATCGTGCCCAAAAGAACTTCCCTATTTTGCTAAGATTCCTCTCAGAAATAAGAACCTCCCGTGAGGGTCAACCACTTTTCCTAACTCGAGAAATTGAGTTCCTCTAGTAACCAAAATTGCTACCCCACATTGGACTGTAGATTTACCTGCCGTATACACGGTCCCAATCGGACCTCTCCTTAGTAGATTGCTCTCTCCTTCCAACAAATGCGTTTCCTGTAATAAAATGACTTGACAATTCAGTATCCCTAGGTGTTTAATTATTTGAAGCCGCTTTATCCGGGACCTTATGCCTTTGACGTTCCATGATATAACTTTCATAACCACATCTTATGTTAATTAGGTTCCCAGTAACAACTTGCACCCTTAACCTCACTAAGTGGTATACCAAAGAGTGGCTCGATCCTCCTCCCCACCTCCCCCTCCCTGTCACTCCCCCATTCCCCCGCCCATAACCTCCCCTGCAAACATTCACAAATACTCCCATCCACCCCCATTAATTTTCCCCATCGCCATCGAAAATTTCTGTTAAACTCTTGCACTTTATTACTATCCCCCTGTCCATATGACCGATCTCCCTCCTCATATTCTGGCGTGATGACACTCATGCCACCCAAGATGCTCACCTGCCCCTCGTAGCCATCCCCACTCAGGTCTGCATTTAAATTCACTCGCCAGTGTCTTAGAGAAAATTCTAGCACTCTACCAGGGAAAGCAGACAACTAGGCTGTAAACTCCCTTTAACTTCTAACACATTTCCCTGAGAGGGCTAACTCAAAAACTCCATGCCCCCTATGTTTAGGTACATTACTAATCTATCTACAATATAATTTCAGGCCCCCTGATGACGCTTATGGTCCCTGAATTCTGGGCCCAACAAAGAAAACTTGCCCCATTCTTTTCAGGAGCTAATGGAGCCTACCGCCCCTTAGACAAATAAACATATCCAAGCCATTTCCACTTGTAACACCAAGTTACAAAGATTCGAGATAGTAAACCGTCTTTAACATAATGTTCAAAAGTCCCTTCGCCAGACCAGCATTGCTAATACTGCCAAGCAGCCTCTAGATGTCGCCAAAATGTCACTTAAGCAGATCTGGAAACTTTTGCCTGCAGGACTCAACAGCTCCTTCAACCGATTCGAATGAACACCATTTGCCCTCATGGTATATCTGTAGAATCGTGGGATATTTCACTCTAAACCTTATACTAGCCGATATCAATTTAGAAACCACAGGATATAAAGCTGTGCGCTTCTGTCTCACAGAATACGGCAGGTCTTGTGCCACTCTTATTTTACTGCCTTCCCACTTGATCTCCTGCAGTTCTTTCAGCTTAGACAAGATGTGCTGCTTGTCTAAAAAGTTTAGTAACTTAAACAGAAAGGGTCTAGGAGGTGAGCCTGCAGACGGGGTTGCCCTTAGCGACCGGTGCGCCGTTTCAATTATGTACACAGGACCATTGGGGAAAGGCCCTGCAAGCTTCTCACACAACTTCTGGGCAAATTCAACTGGTCGAGAGCCCTCTTCCCCCTCCGGCAACCCAATCACTACCAGGTTGTTTCTTCTCGATCTGCCTTCAAGGTCTTCCATTTTTTCTTCCGCTCTCTTAACCCATTGTTTAAGGTGCACCAGCTCTGGGTCCAGCCGCTGCTGCCAGTCGTGCAAAGATTAAATGCGGGCCTCATTATCTGAGGTCCGCTTTGTCAACTGATCAACTGACACTCTCATTCCCTTCACCTCAGAAGTTAAAACTAAGAGGGAATCAGGTATAGGTGCCAGCTCCTCTAGGAATCTCTTCTCAGTGAGAGCCTCTGGCTGCTGACCACAAGGGCTCGCTTCCTCTACCTGTGTCTTGGCCCGCTTGGAGGCCTTATCCTTGCCTGGCGTAGACGGGGGTGTATGCTTCATCGAGGGCTTCTTCATTTCAACCTCCGTCATCTGTAAAATTTCGCCAGTTCGTCAACCAAACGGCACAGAGGTATTGCGCACTAGTCCCCAATCTAATATTAAGCACTGCGGATTCTTAGTTTAATTAAAAAACACACCTCGAGTGGGGTTAGCACCAGAGCTCACCGTGAGGGATACAACTTGGGCAGCCATCACACCGGAAGTCCTGCACTCCAGATTTTCAACATTGGCATTTTTTCACACCTTCTTATGAACAGTACAGTTGTAATTTTTCACATCCTGGCTGTAATGTGTTTGCACACTTTCAGTGCAGAATAGCACGGTCGCTGTGGGAAATCAGTGTTTGGAACAGATTAAGAACCAGTGAGTGAGAGAGAGAGAGGGAGTGAGCAAGCTCAATGGAGCTCTGTCAGTACTGCTGTGGATTTCTTTGTGGGCAGAAAAAGGCACCAATGCAGGCAGGAGCCCAGTGCAAAAGGGCAGCCTGTAGCACCGGGAGAAACAGAACGAGTGAATGGGAGAGGGGGAGTGAGTGAGCTCAACGGAGCTGTGTTGGGACTGCTGCAGATTTCTTTGTGGGCAGAAAAAGGCGCCAATGCAGGAAGAAGCCCAGTACAAAAGGGCAGCCTGCAGCGCCAGGAGAAACAGAATGAGGGAGTGAGAGAGGGGGAGTGAACGAGCTCAAAGGAGCTCTGTCAGGACTTTAGAGTTGCCAACCCTCCCGCCCAGGGTCCTGTGTGGTCCTATATTACAGCAGGGTATCTGGGGTGGAGACAAAGCAATGACTGGATGCTTTTAGGATTGCTGTAATAATACAGATTTAGTTGTTCTGTTTATTTCTCTAACTGAGCTAAGTACTGAGCTATACTGTCAGGATTGCTGTAATAATACATATTTATTTGTTCTGTTTATTTCTCTAACTGAGCTGAGTAATACTTGGAGTGCAATATGATTTCTAACTGGGCTAAGTGAAACTATATGAGAGCTGAGAACAAAAAGTATGGTAGCTAAGGGGTGAAAAACAGACAAGGAGCCTGTAGGATTGCTACAGTAATGCAATATCTAATGTACTGTATGAGATATGAGACTGAATTAACCCAGTCAGCAAGGGGGCAGTAGGGGGACTAGTGTTGGGGAACAGGAATTTGAGTAAATAGGGGCTTAACAGTTGTTGTAGGGTACACAAACTGGGAGTAAGAGCCGGTAACATAAGATGGGGGCCAAAATGGGGCAGGTGCCACATGTCAATAGGGTGGGCATCTTTGGAAGGGTGGTGGGGTGTACAGGGTGTGGGTCTGCCATGATCCTGGACTGGGCTTGGAGAATTGGGGGGGTGTATGGTCTGTATACAACTGGCTAGTTTTAGGGAGGAACTGTGGAGGTTAGGGAGGAGTCTAAGTGATAGGGCAGATGAGTATGGTAGGCATCCTGACTGAGGGGAATAGGGGCTGGCAAGGGGGACAGAGGAAGAACAACTAGGGACTGAACCACCCCAGTATCAGAGACACTAGCAAAAGAGGGAGAAGGATGGGGTGCCTGAGTTGAGGGGGGGCTCCTGATAGGGGAGGAAGAGACCACGAGCAGTAACAGGGGAGACAGCAGATGGCTGCGGGTAGGGAGGGACCAGGGTTGGGACAAGGGGGGGGCATGGAGGGAAACAAGTAGGAGGGTGGAACCGATAGGGGGAAGAGATGTAGGAGAGGTATCGACTAGGAATAGTTCGAGCCTCTGCTATGGAAGAGAGAGAGGGAGCAGGAACATACTGAGGGGGGTGAGGACAAGCGGGGCAAGAGAGGGATGGCGACAGGTAGGAGAAGAGATAGCAAAGATGAATGGGTAGAAGGGGGACTAGTAAGGAAGGAAGGAGGGGGTGACTGGAGGAGAGAAGGCTATGGAAAGGGGAAGGATGGGAGGGGCATCACTATCGGGGTTGAAGGGAATGGGGGCTCTAAATCGACAACAATGGGGATAGAAGAGGGGTAGGAAATCAGCAGGGGAGGAGGGGAGGTCGACGTGGGCAGCCCAGTAGGAAGTAGTCAGGCTGGGAAGGGGTTCAAGGGGGATAGGAGGAATAAGGCAGAGAAAAGGGGTGAGGCAGAAGTAGGGGTTGCAGATACAGAAGTCAAAGAGGGTGCAGCTGTCAGGGGTAAGGGGCAGGAAGAATGAATACTGGGGTGGTGGAAGGGGCATTAGAAGGAAAGGGATAAGGATGGGGGTACTTGTCCTGGGGAGTTCTGTACTGAAAGGGGTGAGATAGGGAGGAAGGGGGGAAGGCATAGCCATATTTGGGTTGAAGCTATCCCCGGGTTGACTGCAGGAGGGGCAGGGCAGGCACTGCTCAAGTGTGCAGCAAGGGGGAGGAAGAAACCTCATTTAGTGTTGCATGTGGGTAGAAAAGACTTTGCGGAGGAAACTGTGGAAGTAGTGAGGGGGAGTTTCGAGGAGTTGGGCAGGCAGTGTGAGGGGTTGGGAGTCGGTGGCATTCTTGGAGGTACTCACGGTATGATGTGCAAGCACGGGGATGAAGGGGAGGATCAAGGAGTTCAACGAGTGGCTGAGGGATTGGTGCCACACCATAAATTATGGGTTAGTGACTAACTGGGGTAGGGTCTGGGGGAATAGTGACTTGTACAGGCTACACTTGAGCAGGGAGGGGAGGGGAGTATTAAAGGCAGGATTAGAGGGGTATACCTCCACTAAGGTGGATTTAAATTAGTCGGGGAGGTGGCCAAAAGACTGAGGTTGGTAGAAAGTCCAGACAGGGGAGCTTAATGAGCTCACACCCCTAGATAATAGGTAAAGGCAGAGGAGTAACAACCCTGGGAGGGGGTGGGCAGAGTGGTATAAGTGTAATACAGAAGGCACCACTACCCGGTAAGAATAAGGAGGAGAAAGGGTATGGACTACCTGAAAGAGGGACACAGGCCAAGGAGGAGAGTGAGGAGAAGGACGGGTACAGGTGGAAGGTGGTCTCTATAAATGCAAGAAGCTTGGGGAACAAAACTGCAGAGCTTCAGGCGCTCCTTTCAGAGGGGAAGGTGGACATTGCTGCAGTGACAGAGACTTGGGCCACAGAGTACCATGATTGCTACTTGGCAATGCCGGGATACAGGATATACAGGAGGGACTGGGAGGGTTCCACTCTATGTGAAGGAAGGGATCAAGTGAATAATGGACGAGGAAGAAGAGGAGAGGACAGAGGCGCATTGGGTGCAGCTCCTCGACTCCAAGGGCAGAAAACTGAGGTTGGGAATGGTGTGCAGACTACCAGCCCAATCCAGGGAACTGGATGGGGAGTTCGCAGAGCAGATAAGGAGGGTGTGTAGAAGGGGGAGTGTGGTGATAGTGGGGATTTTAACCTACCAGGGTTTGACTGGAGCACCCCGGCAACTCGCAGTACCAGGGAGCTGGTGCTCCTTGATGCATTTCAGGACAGCCTTCTGACACAATTGGTAAGTGGGCCTACAAGGCTTGGGTAGCACTAAGGACCTAGTACTGGCAAATGGGGAGGTGGTGAGGGGGGTAAGGGTGGAGGACCCACTAGCAGGTAGCGACCACCAAATGGTGTGGCTCATTCTCGCGCTGGTCAGTGAGACAAGAGGCATGGGCATTAAGGTGGTGGACTTTAGTAGTGTGGACTTTGGGAAGATGGGAGCAATACTGCAAGGGAGACTCCAGGATATAAGGCTGGGAATGGATGCAGAACAAAAGAGAGGAGTCATAAAGACTGGGATATCAGAGGCCACAGTAGCCTGCATCAGGGCCAGGAGTAAGAAGAGCAGAGCCAAGAAACCATGCTGCCTGAACAAGGAAGTGCTGCAAGGGGGTGAGGGTAAAGAGGGCTGCATACTGGCAGTACAGGAGAACAGGGAAGGGAGAGGATAAGGAGACTTATGGGAGTTGGTAAGGGAGGTGGCCAGGAAGGTGAAAAAAGCTAAGGCCTCCAGGGAATTAAGATTAGCACAGGGTATAAAGGGAGTGAAAAGGACTTTTTTTTAGGTATGACAGGGAAAAGAGGATGTGCAAGGAACATATTGTGAGGATAAAGCGGGGAGCGGATTTGGTGGGAAAGGGGGAGGAGCAAGCGGAAATTCTAAATGAGTACTTCTGCCCCTTTTTTACTAAGGAGAGGGATGGTCCACTACCAGCATGGGCTGGGGGGTGGGGAAAGGGGGGAGGAGGTGACGGACAAAGTGATCACAGGGAGTAGGGTGCCGGGGGAGCTGAGTGCAGTAAGGGTAGACAAGGCACCAGTTCCCGATGGCATCCACCCCAGGGCGCTGAGGGATATGGCAGAGCTCTTGGCTGAGCCACTGGCAGATCTGTTCAACACCTCCCTGGAAACGGGGTGAGTGCCTCAGGACTGGAGGGTGGCCCATGTGGTGCCCATACACATGAGTGGGCCTAGAAAGGAGCCAGGAAATTATTGGCCAGTCAGTCTCATGTCCATAGTGGGTAAGCTTATGGAGGTGATACTGAAGCAGAGGCTGGTGTCATTCCTAGAGAGTAATGGCCTCCAAGATAGGCGGCAACACGGGTTCGTCTCAGGGAGGTCTTGTCAAACCAGCCCAACAGAGTATTATGACTGGGTGACAAGGGAGTTGGACAGGGGCCATATGGTACATGTCCTGTACTTGGACTTCAATAAGGCCTTTGATACCGTGTCTCATGGAAGACTGGGGGGAAGCTGATGGCAGAAGGGGTGGGGAAAAAGCTGACTAAATGGATAGAGAACTGGTTACAGGGGAGGGTGCAGAGGGTGGTGGTGGTGGGGAACTCTCAGCATCCAGAGCAGTGACAAGCAGGGTGCCGCAGGGGTCAGTGCTGGTCCCGGTGCCTTTTGGGCTGATGGGCTCTTTATCTCCGATATAGCACACGGAGTGGGGAGCAGGGTTAGTCTGTTCACAGATGATACCCAATTGGGGGAAGTGGTGGACAAGAGGACCGAAGGGAAAACTGCAGGGGGACCTAACCAAATTAGAGACATGGTCAGTGGAGTGGCAGCTAGGATTCAACACAAAGAAGTGTAAGGTGATGTTCTTCGGGGCTAAGAACCAGAAGAGGGACTATTGGTTGGGGGGTGAGGCTGGGGATCACAGAGGAGGAGAAGGACCAAGGGGTGTTGGTAACTTGGAGCATGAACAACTCGGCCGAGTGCAGGAGAGCAGCAGCAAAGGCAAACAGGATGCTGGGGTGCATTGCAAGGGGGTTCTCATCCAGGCACAGGGATGTGATCCTACTGCTCTACAGATCATTGGTCAGACCTCATCTGGAGTACTGTCTGCGATACTGGAGGCCATACCTCAGTAGAGGTATAAAGTTACTGGAGGGGGTGCAAAGGAGGGCAACAAAAATGTTAAAGGGGATGGAAGGAAAGGCATATGAAATTAGGTTGAAGGAGCTGAACATGTGCACACTGGAGGAGGGGAGAGGAGGGGGGATGGAGGATACGATTGAATTGTTTAAATACCTGAGGGGGTAAATAAACCTAACACTGAGGAAGTGTTTAGACTGAGGAGTGGAAGAGAGACGAGGGGAAGTGGGCTAAGGTTGGAAGGTGGACATTTCAAGAGGGAAATGAGGAGGCACTACTTCACTGAGAGGGTGGTATCTAGTTGGAATGCACTGCCAGAGGGGGTAGTAACATGTAGGATAGTCAATAGCTTTGAGAAGGAGTGGGATAAAGCAAGATGAAGAGTTAGGGAGCAGGGGCTGGGACAAGCGGGGGAGGAACTGAGTCGGAGGAGGCTGGGGCACCTGCAATCTAGGGTGCTAGCTGCACACTCGGGCAGACTTAGATAGACCGATTGGTCTATCCTACTGGCAGATTCATATGTTCATATGTAAAATCACAGTGACTCTGTTCATGAGCAGAGGTCCTAAAATGCCTAAGTTGAAAATTTGGTGACAAATGCCCATAAAATGACTGTGTTACAAGCATGCATTGTGCAGTTTCCACGCACCCTCGTAACTTCACAAATTTGTAGTATTTTCACTCCAGATTTTCAACATTGGCATTTTTTTTCAGACCTCCTTATGAACAGTACAGCTGTCATTTTTCACATCCTGCCCCAAATATGCGTTTACACATCTGGCGCAGAATAGCGGTTGCTGTAGGAAATCAATGTTCATGACAGATTAAGAAAATCATACTGACAGTGTTTATGAGCAGAGATCACAAAATGCCTATGTTGAACATTTGGTGAAATAATTCCACTAAATGACTGTGTTACGCGCATGCATTGCGTAGTTTCCATGTACGCTCGGAAGTTCAAGCATTTTTAATATTTTTTACTACAGATTTTCAACATTGCCATCGCTTCACACCTCCCTATGAATGGTACAGCTGTCATTCTTCACATCCTGTTCCATCTGTGTTTTCTTACATCTGGCGCACAATGGCATGGTAACTGTGGGAACTCAAAGTTCGGGACACATTCACAAAATCAACCCTGCCACACTGTTCATGAGAAGAGGTCCCAAATGCTTTCATGAGGTGGGGTTACAAAACAGCCATGTTGAAAATGTGTAGTGCAAATACCAACAAACGCCTGCGGCATTAGGGATTCTAACCATAATGTCCCACCCTCCACAGACTGACATGCATCAGGGGTGTGCCTTTGGATTGCTGACTGTAATGCTCATGCCATTCCAGTCCCACCCCCACATCCTGCAGCCAGTGACAGGCATCAAGGTGTGCCTTGGACTGTTGGGCCGCAGAGTTCACCCCATTCTCCTATATTGCACCCATTTCAGTGTATGTCCTTATGGAGGGGGGGTGACTGTAAAGCCGAACACCCCAAGGCACACCTCAACACTTGTCGGTGTTTGCATGATAGGGTGAGGTGAAATGGCATGAACATTATGGGTGACAACCCAAACGCATACCCCAGTGCCTGTCCATCTCTGCAGGGTGGAGGTGGGGTTGGCGTGAAGTTCACTACTTCATAGCCATTCCTACTCTACATCTGTCTAACTCCTACATTTCCAATGCTAATACTAGCAAGCAAATATTCGGCATTGACAAATGCTTGTTTGTATTAGTCTTTACTTGTTAAATGTCACAGTAAGTCTTGTGGAGTCTGCTTCAGTCCAGTGATCAGAAAAAAATCCCGAAGTGCAGCCAGCTGAGTCTGCTCTGCAACGTTTCACTCCCTGAACCCAGGATTTCAGGTACAGTGGCTGATAGGGAGGGTATCAGAGCACATTTTGGATGCTCTCTTTCTGGGAAGAGGGGTGTGTAGCACTACTGACATAGCAGCCAATGGAGACAGTCTGGTGGATGTTCTCCAGGCAGTGTGGGTGGTGAAACAGTTGCTGGTGTCCACTGCACACTTACATGAGGTGGGCAGGACTCACAGAACAGGAGAAACACTGTGTGTTCAATGCATGTATGACTGCCTTCTGGGCTCTTTTTATGCTACACATCCACTTGGAATGCCACTCCATGCCAAATCATCATTCCAAAGTCAAAACACCACTTTCCTTCATGACAACAGGGAGACCTGGTAGGGACACGCTGGATCTTGCAAGAGTGATAGACACCTGAGGGAGCCTGGAGCTCAGGACCAGTGATGAAAGGTGAGTCCAGTGGGTGGCAGGTAGCTCTTATATAAACTAAAGGTGAGGGCTGCTGGGAAGCACAGAAGAAACATAATTAAATAAAGCAAAAAAAAAAAAAGAAGTGCAGGAGGTCAGACTGGATAGCACTTCTGTGGGGCGTGGAGTCTGACAATTCTTGGCAAATGCTGTCTAAGTTCTTTTCTGAACAGACAGCTCATAGTGTGTGTGGTATAAAAATAGGACATGGCTGCTACCCACCCACCCCAAGCACTGAAATGTCACTTCCTCAGTACATATATATTGTGCGTACATGGTGTTTATTACAATAGGTCTTCTTGTCTGCTGCAGCAAAGCAGTTGATCATTCGGTATAGTAACTCATAATACAGTAACTCGGACTAATATTTTTTCATTGCAAAACAGAAAATAATGTTTTTTTTTGTTTTTTTTTTATATTTTCTCTTTATGCTCCCTTCTTGCTGTGCTGGATTCCTTTCTTCGAGGATCCCTAGGCTGTGTATTCCCATAGTCCCACCTCAGGTACCTCCCTCCGAGTACTGGTTTAGCCTTTCCCCATCCTGCCTCGGCTTTTCCCCCAGGCGGGGAGGAGAGGAACCCCCCCCCTTAGTCCCCCTCTCACACCTCAAGTATGCATCGGAAGGCGTCGTCAGTCCCATCTATGGAGCCTGGTTATGGGTTATCTCGGGACAACCGGGTCCCATCTACAGGAGCCCAGCACAGGGTTTTTCCATTTTTCTTGGTCCCAACCCACAGGACGTCTGCATGCAAGGGGGGCCAAGGAGCAACGCACGTCGAGAAGTGCAAACGCTTCGGCTCCCAGCAGACGTCCTCCCTTGTATGCTGTCTCGCTGCACCTCCACCCATGGTCACCCAGGTGGCGGTATCGCAGTGGGAATGCACATCCCACCCCACCTGGAGGAGGAGAGCAGCCCCTGGGTGCTCAATCCTCCCCCCCCAGCTGGCCCTCCAAACGCCTGAGTCCGTTCCCGAACCCGGGTCACTGGCATCACAAGTGGTAGTCCTACCGCTGTGCCGGTGGACCGGCTAGAAAATAATGTTGTATACTCAACAGTGTGCATTCCCTCCTGTCCAAGTCTACAGCATCAGGGTCCATACCAAAGGGGGCCCAATTACCACTGTCTATGTTTGATAGTTACCATCTGGTCCAAGGCTAAGCAGAATTTTTATTTAACTGGTGAAATACCCATACATTAGCATATTAGCGGTCATGAAATTCTGCAAAAAATGTAACTGAAGATGTTCAAATTCTTCTGATTTGTGAGTCAAAACAATATGCACATCCCATACTGTTTACATTTTCAGGCTATTTCTTTATATGTTTAATGCAGATTTTTCTCCTGGCTGCTTCACATCAGGGTTCCTGGGCAGTCTTCAAGCCCAAACACTAGTTGCACCCATGCAGCTAGGGTGCAGTGGGGTCCAGGTGTACCAGGTTCAGGGGCCATTACTGTTGCCCCAGTCAGTGTTTTTACCATATTTTACCATTTCTAGCCTATACTCACAGGTATTGCAGCATGCCTTGACTTGACAACCCCTTTTGGAGAAGCATGCATAATATCTTCCTATGCCCAACACAGGAACTGCTGCAGAAGTGTCACGTGGAACCTCCCTATCTGTTATGCAACCAATTTTGTTTTACTTATCTTGTTATTTTATTCCCCACCCTTAGGTCCCCCAGCTTCCTAACAAGCCATCCAAGTGGGACAGAGTTGAAGGCTTTACTGAAATTAAGGTACAGTATGTGCCCCTGCCCCTTGTCTACCACCTTCATCACCAATTACAGATCAGGGTCATGTGACATGACCTCCCCCCTCTGAACTCATGCTGTCTGATATCCTGACGTCCATTCACCTCGAGGACATCAATCATCTGCATCACTCTTAAGATTTCTAGCATCCTTCCCCACTATGGACATTAAATTGACTGATCTTTAGTTCCCAGGTTCATCTCTGCTTCCACTTATGCAGGGGAACTACATTTGCCATTCTCCAGTCCTTCAGTACCACCCCCATCTCCAGTGAGCTTTTGAAAAGCTCAGGCACTGCTAGGACCTGCACCGTCTCATTCAGTGCTGAGGGATACTGCCCATCTGGGCCAATGGGCTTGTCCTCCTTTAGTGCATGCAGGTCCCTGAGCACCCTTTCCTTTGTAATTGGAGCTTCACTGACACCTCCTTCCCCCCATCTGTGACTATACAATCTTTTTAATGGGCCTTTATTCTTGACTGCAAATACAGAAAAGAAAAATTTATTTAGTATGTCTACCTTCTCCTTATCCTCCTCCTCTCGTCCATCCCCTTTTTAAGCCTGACAATTCCCTCCTTTGTTTTGCATTTCCCACATATGTAGCAAAAGAACATTTTATCTCCTCTTCATTCCATCCACAATTCTTAGCTCTGCATCAGACTTTACACTCCTCATAGCCTTGCTGGCCTCCTTCATCTTGTTTAGTTATTCCATCCTATCTCCTTCCTTCTGGTCTGTTTTTGTATGTTTTAAAGGCCCTTCTCTCCCCACTCACAGCCTCTCCCACCTCCTGTATGAACCACAGTGTTAACCACAGTGGTTTCCTGCCCTCTTGTTTTTCCTCACTACCCTCACATGGGGACTCGTAACTTCCAATATTGTGTCCTTTATCAACTTCCATCTCTTTTCAGACCCTTCTACTGACGTTACCGCTTCTAGATTCTCCTGCAATAACTCCCTTTGTTGCCACAGTCCACCCTGTTGAAGTCCAGGACTTTTTGTCTGTTACTTCCTTTCTATCTGTTTCATATATGATAGTAAACCATATGAATTTTATTTGTTGAGATTTGGCAGCAGCTCGGGCCAATGTTTTATTTATTTATTTATTGAAATGTTTCACTAGGAAGGCATGCTGAGCAACAAGTTGCTCATCTCCTGGTGCGACCTGGGGGTAGGGGAACATGAGGATAGTACACAGAGATTTGGTACACAGTATAGATACACAATTTGATTTAATTCAATAAAGTGAGCAGACTATACAGAAGTACTGAAAAGGAGGCATGCTAACAGGCATGAACCAGATGGAATACAATGCTAACAGTCTTGAACTAGGTAGATACGATAGCACAAATATCTTTTACTTATTTATTGCACAGTATCAGAATTTTTATTTATTTATTTATTTAGCTTTTGTTGACCGGGTAAGTGCACTAGACAAATCCTGCCTATTTTCAGGCACGACCCGGGGGAGGGGAATACAGATGAATGCCAACTGACCTTGAACCAGATTAAGCTGTTGGTGGTATTTTTAGTGAATGAGGGAAATTTGGCCAGGAGGGAAATTTGGCCAGGACACCGGGGAAATTCCCCTACTGGCTGCCTTGTTGCCGCCAGTACAGGACCCGCTGACGTCACGCTGCATCATGGCAGATGATTTGCAGCATTGTATCAGGATGGAGGTTGGGGAAAGTGTAGGCGCTGAATGTGCTACAAGTGATAATGCAGAAGGATTTACAGACTCATGAATGCAGGCTACAACGCTGGAAACAGCACCGGAGGAAACTTGTAGATCTTCGGAGTTGGCTGGTGATATTCCAGCGGTTGGGAGAGTTTCAGCAGTCCCTTTAAACGTTCGGGAGTATCTTCTTCCATTTCATTAGACCTTTTTAGATACACACCAAGAGTCATGACGTTCACGCTAGCATGTGGACGAATCTCTCAAGAAGAGGAAGTCGCAGGGAGCGTTTTTCCAGAGGGACCTAGGGCGTCCACAAACACTGCGCCAACAGTTTGGACTGGAAGAGGTGCAGCAAGACCGAATTACGGACTGGTCGGAGGATTCTGCTTTACTTAACGCCGGATGGAAGAAAACAGAGTCGGGGCAGTGGATTCCGGATTCTACATGGTCTTCTTTTTCATCGACTTCCTCCTCTTCTATGCATGCCACCGATCCTGCAATACTGGGCCCAGGTACTACTGTTGTGCACAATATTGTTTCAGAGGGGACAACTGCAGTTTCTGAGGGTGGGGAGACTGACTTGGCTTTTTCTAAGCCAAGCACCTCAGTCACTGACTCTACTGTTATGTCTGGGGATTCTACAAAAGTGATATTTTCTAAAGAAGGGGAAAAATTTCCTTCGGAGAAACCTACTATGTCAGAGTTATTTAAGAACAAATTGGAGCAAGCTCTCAAGTAATGCTGTCAGGATTAGATATAAAGGTGGTCTTCAGGAACATCCTGACAGATATTATGTATTTAAGCAGCTTTTGAAGTTATCTATGGGTTTCTCTCCATCAGATATTTATGCTTTGATACATATTGCTGGAGAAGATTCCTTTGATATTAGCTTTCAGACTAATTTTCATTTAGAAAATTTTGGGATAAATATGCAATACATAAAACTACACCCTTGTGGACCCTTTCTTTGCTATTCCCTTACCAGGCCACAAATTCATTATGTTACTATAATGTTTCGTAATGAAGGGAGTTAATGTGCGATATCTATCATTGGTTGCAATCTAGATGTAACATTTTAAACCCTCCTGACGCTTTGCTGGATTCTGAAGGGATTTGGACTGGAGGGTGGAAATTTAAAGTTAAATTGTTTCAAGTCAATTCGGAAATTGTACACCTCCCTAATAGTTTTTTCTTGGGGAAAGATAGGGAGGTTTGTTTTTACGGGGGACAGCCTAGAGCCTGTTACAAGTGTGGAGCCCGAACCCATATTAGTAGTGTGTGTGATGTTTTAAAATGCCCCTTATGGGGGGGATTCGGTCATTCCATGGATATGTGTTCTAATATTTTCCAATGTAACCTGTGTGAGAAAAGGTCATGCCTTCCATCAGTGTCCTTGGGCACGAGGAACTACACAGAGGGTTTGGATCAGGATGATCTGTTAAAAAAGCTCATACAAAAAGCAGAGTATTCCTGACCATATTCCTCTCTGACCCCAGTCCCTCAGGTTGCAAGTAAACCAGCTAGCTTCAAAACAGCAGACACCGGAGTAAAGGAATCTCAGCCTTTGCCTGATAAAAATATTTCTAAACCTTCTGTCTCTGGGAAACAAAATTCAGGTTTTTCTATGCCTCCTCCTTTTGAAATAGCTAAAAGCATGCGCTTTACCAGAGCATCTCTAAAACAACCCCCCCGAATCCATTTCCCACTGACAATTTATTTTCACCACTACAGGATGATATTAGGGACTCAGATCTTGAGTCAGATGCCTCACATGTATCAGAACTAGTAACTGAGGATGAAGACAGTGAGGCGACAGAATTGGCTAAAGAAAAGAAAGGGAAAAAGGGGAAGAAACGTAAAGTTAGCCAAAAAAATGGGACTTGACTTTAACGCCTTTTTGACTTCATGGCCTCACTTAAGATAGCTTCTTATAATGTTTGTAGTATTAAAGCACTACGAAGACAGTTACCTTTATTGCACTATTTGGCCTCTTTAACCTTAGATATTATTTTATTACAAGAAACTAGAGTAACATCCCTTTTGAGATCCGCAATTACAAAGAAGATGGATCTGGGACCTTCTTTTGGACCTTTGGATCCGATACTGCTGATGGTATTGGTATATTATTTGGTAATCCGGCATTTAAAATATCCAAAGTGATTGATGTCAGTCCGGTAGAGTTTTATTTTAGATTTTTCCTTCGGTGACTACTTTTTTCGTTTGGTTAATATATATGCACCTCAAACTAAGTTAAAGCGGATTGCTTTATTTGAAGAGATTAAACCTTTTTTATGTACCAGAAAACATATTATATGGGGTGGAGATTTCAATTGCTCCTTAGACATGGCCTCTCGTAAAACCTCTGGAAAAAAGATATATTGTGATTCAAATACACTTGCTAAACTTATTGCAGATGCAAACCTTCAGGATGTTTACAGGAAATTACACTTGCATGGTGGAGCAACTTATTTTAGACATACTTTCTCTACTCGTATAGATATGGTTTTATTTCTCGTTATCTTTTCCGTTATCCTGTACAGTCTATCCTACTGAATTTTCAGACCATTCTATTTTGATTTGTAATATTTCCCTAACTGATATACCTCCCAAATTATCCTCTAAATCTCACCGTTGGAGAATGAACACTTCCTTCTTACAAGATGCATCTTCTTTTTCTAAACTAGAAGTTTTTTTTCTAGCTAAATCTACTACCATAGATTTGTTTGATTCCCCTTATGATTGGTGGCTACAAACTAAGAACGAACTGAAAAGCCTATTCCTTAATTAGGGACGGGCTAAAACTAATTCAGATTATATGAAGTATCTTATGTATAGAAATCAACTCTATAAATTAATGTCTTTTCCCCCTTCAGACCATTCTTTATATAGTTCCCAAATTTTAAACATAAAGCGACAAATGAAATTGTTTCAGTATAATAGAGCAAAATCCTTGGATCTAGAATTTAAATATGGCATTAAAAACAGTCCCATGTCTGATCCGTTTCAAGCTTTTAAAACTCATTTGACACATACTTTAATGACAGGGCTTATTAACTCACAGGGAGATTTAGTTACTTCTGATATGGGAATGTTGCCAGTTGTTCAACACCATATCCAGGATTACTTTTCATCCAGACCATTGTTAACTACCTACAATTTTCCACTTCAACACCTTGGCTCTTTACCTTCGCTATCAGAGAATGATTTACAACTTTTAACTAAACCTATATCAGCTTTGGAGGTAGTAGAAGTTATAAAACAGCTAAAAATGGATCTGCTCCTGGTTTAGATGGTATCCCTAATGAGTTCTATAAAATCTGTATAAAATACATGGGTTTTTTTACCTCTAGTCTTTAATTTCATCTTGAATTCAGCTGCAACATGCAAAGATTTTCTATTTCACTCATGACCTTTCTTTTTAAAAAGGAGATAAAAGTCATTTATCTAATTGGAGACCTATTAGCCTCCTAAACAGCGATTATAAGATTTTAACTAAGATTTTACATAATCGTTTGCTAAAAGTAGCAGAAATCTTATACATCCTGCTCAAACTTGCTCTATTCTAATAGGAAGATACAGCATAATCTTTTTTAATCAGAGATCTCTTTTCAAATACTTTGCATAATCCGCCCGGTCGGGATTAATAGTAGCGTAGATCAGGCTAAGGCTTTCATACGGTTTGTCACTCTTATCTGTACTTTGTATTATCAAACTATGGTATTCCAAACACCTTTGTTGGTTGGATACTTAAACTTTATAGTCAAGCAATTACTATCCCATTGTAAATAGTTTAATGGGAACTGAGATTGAAATTAATAGGGTGTTAGGCAGGGTTGCCCTCAGTCCTCTATTATACACTTTTGTTCTAGATCCTGTAATCAGATGTATTATTCTAGATAAACAGATTATAGGACTTTCACCTTCTCCATCCCTGGAAAAAATTAAGGTTACAGCCGTTGCAGATGATGTTACCTTATTACTGGCAGATATTACATCATTACAGAGGGCGTTGGATATTTTTCTTTTTTTGGTCAATTTTCAGGAGCTTCCCTGAATATCGAAAAAGTTTTATTTTACCATTGTATCACTCTTCTGCTCATGTATCCGAGTTTTTTCATATATCCGTTTCAAATACACCCAAAAAATTTTGGGGATATGGTTTGGGGTTGAAGATATGGCCCTTTACAATTGGGAGAAACAATTAGTTATAGGGGAATCTAAACTAAATTTATGGAAAAGTTGGACTTTTGGGAAACAAAACGGATTGCTGTTATTAAAAAATTCTTATTACCCCTCTTTCTCTATATCAGTCATGTCTTCCCTCCACCCATATCGGTTGAAACCAGATTATATAGTATTTTTTTTCAAATGCTTTGGGGCACCAGGCTTAATCCTGTAAAAAGAGATTTTACATATCTTTCGAGGAAAGAAGGAGGTTTGCAGATGATTAATCCCGTTGTTTTTTTTCATTCTATTTTTTTATTTTCTTCCTTTCCATTTATATGGGTACAACCTTCTTTAGCATGGCATTATTGGGTCCAGTCTGTTTGGCATAAATATTTTTTTAAATGGTCTATGTTTCCTCCTAAAATACTTGCTTCAGATAGCCTACCTACCTATGGACTTTCTACTTTTAAGAAACTGCACCAATGGAAGATACCCTTAGAAAAATTACTCATTTTAACTAGAAAATCCTTTTATAATTATGTTGTTTATGATGTTCAAAAAGTCACACTTCTATTTCCTCATTGTACTCCATCACACATGACTTTTACCTTACATAAACTAACTGATTTCCGGATTCCAGCTAAAATTTGGGATATAATTTGGATATCTGCTCATGGGAGATTAGGTGTTAGAGGAAATTTGAGGTACAAACCTTTAGCTGACAGATATTGTTTGAGACCACAGTGTATTAATGTTGAAGAAAGCCAACATCAATTTTTCTTAGATTGTATCGATAGTAAGGCCTTCTGGGCTGAGGCAGCTACACGTTGGCATATGCCACATTTAGTTCATTTAACGTATAATATTCTTATTCTAGGTGACTACACAGGAATATGGAAACAATATCATAAAAGTACATTGAATGTTTTTTTTTCTTTATTACAGTATTTTTTGTGGCAAGCTCGTTGTAAATTTGTATTACAGCAACAGCAGACATCATATACAGTAATACTTGATTCTGTTCAAACTGAATTGCTTGCACTTAGACTACAGGATATCCAGCATTTTTCAAATGTAAAAGTTATTGAGTTATGGAAAGGTTTTCCAATTTTTTGGTGATGTTTTCCTTTTATTCATATATGTATAGCATTATTATATTTCCTTTGTTTTCTGTATTTTAGTATGTTTAATCTTTTCTTTCTGTGATGTTGTGTTTTCTTGTTTAATAAAAACTTCCCCTACTCTTTTCGATAAGTGCCATGGGATCTTTAACATCCACCTGAACTACCACCAATCCAGGCAGATGGGACCTCGGTTTAACGTCTCATCCGAAAGACGGCACCTCAGAAATGCAGCACCCCTGTCATGCTGCATTACAGTGTCAGTGCTGGGATATTAACCCAAGTGCCAGATGTGGGAACTGAACCCACAGCCCTCTGATCTCCCGGCCTCAGAGGAGAGTGTGCTACCTACTGAGCCAATGACACTGACAAACCTTTGAGTCAGAGACTCATTTACAAAGGCTCCACATCAAGAAGAGACAAGGTTACAAAAACATACAAACATGGATACAATAGTTTACAATGAGTAGTAAGGCAGGTTAAAGAAAACATTTACTATACTCATTATACAGTTAAGGTCAAACAATCAGAAACCAGGTTGCAAGTACAATATTGCGAAACGAATGGAATAGCATGTCAGGCAGGATGGAGGTCCCTTGTCAGGGAGGGATGGGTGGAGTGTGGGGTGGAGGGGTGCAGGAAAGGGAGGAAAGGGTCCCTTGACAGGGAGAAGTTAGTTGAGATTGGTTAGTAGCAGGTACAGACACAAGAGTTGAGCAGATGATCCCTAAGGAGGATTTTGAATTTCCCTAGTTTGGGAGTCGCAGCAATATGGGTTGGGAGAGAGTTTAGCCAGGATGGGGCAATTTGGCCAACACTTGGTGGGACATATCTTTGTAGTTAGAAAAGGGCTGGACAGAATGCAAGGAGGCTGAACTAGGGCAAGATTGCAAGGAGAGACACAGATAGAACAAAGTTTGCAAGGTGTAACAAAAGTGCAAGGTTGACTGTAAGTATGTCAGAGATTAGGGGTTAACCAATAACTACAGCTAGGAAGGAGGGGGGGGAAGGTGGGTGTGTGGGGGGCACATAGACAGAACAGAGGGGTGGAAAGGGAGGATTTGGAGGAGGGGAAGGGAAGAGAAGGGGTGGAGGAGTAGGGCCTGCCAGGTCCTGACCCCTCCAGAATGCTGGGGACCCTGCCTGCACCAGGCGGAGGTCAAGCATGAACAGGAGGGAAGCAGGTTGTAGGCAGTGGGAGTTAAAGCACATCAGGAAGGAAGAGAGAGGAAAGAGAAGGGTCTGCAAGGGCCTGGCTCCTCCAGAATGCTGTGGACCCTGCCTGCACAAGACAGCGGTAGAGCACAACAGGAGGGAAGCATGTTGTACGCAGCAGAGGTACAGCTCAACAGGAGGGAAGTAGGGAGTGATGGGGAGTAAGCTTCAGAAGGACTAAGAGAGAGAGAGGGGAAGGTGGGAGAGAAGAGGGGCCGAGACCCAGCACTTTCAGGAAAGAATGGGGTGGGAGTAGGAGGTGAGGAAGATGTTTGCCTATGTTCTAGACCCCTCCAGGATGCAGAGAACCCTGCCGGGGCCTAGGCCAAGAAACGGCAGGTGGGTAGTGAGGGTAAGCTGGTGTACAGAGGAGGGAATGGGGGGTGGGAGTAAGGTGGAAAGGAAGGGGTGCTGGGGGAGGATGTAGGGGGAGGGTCTTGCAGGAAAGAGGTGGGCGTGAAGCTGAAGCAGGCTCTCATGGGAACAAGTTAAGGAGGACTGTAGCAGAAGCAGCTAGCAGAGAGAAAGTTATGTAAGGCAGAGGCGTGGGAGGAGGAGGAGGAGGAGGAGTGTCGTATTTGAGATGGGAGGGAGTTCCAGATTTTGGAATTGATGGTTAATGGCTCCCAACAGGTCCTGCACTGTGATCTCCCCAATGCTATCCTTGTTCATGAGGACCAAGTCAAAGATGGCCCCTCCCTTGTAGGTTGCCCAACTCTAATTTAATCCCCTAGTTCCATGTAGTAGAGGCTCTAGATTTAATGAGCAGGATGCCTAGTTCATCAAAAAAGATTTTTTTTTTTCAGAAAATGGGCTAACATAATGACAAAACAGAATTTGGAGGAATTCAGCCCCCCATGCCTCCCTAGAGTGACACTTGGTTCCCTGTCAGCTGCCTCTTCCTGTGATGGTGATCTATATTCCACTCCTACCCTGATGTTCCTGCCTGATTTGTGACTACTTGAACTCACACTGTCTCTATGAACTTACATTCCCAATGATCTCTGAAATCCATTGCTTTTATACCCTCCTTTATGTATAGTGTCACCCCTTATCCTTTCCCCACTCACTATCCGGCCTAAGCATGGTAAACCATGGAATGGTCAGATCCCAGTCAAGGTACTGAATGTCCCATGTATCCACGACAACCACAAGGTTCAAGCATGCTTCTGCCACCACTGCCTGCAGGTCATTGGTTTTGTTCCCCAGGCTGCTGGCATTCGCACATGTAATCCTCCATATCACTTGCTTTCCTCTATTGTTTATCGAGCTCCTTGACCCCCCCCACTCCCCCTACCTCCATCCATGTCCTTTCCCCACTGCCCTGTCCCCTGGAAGCCCCATAGCTCCTGCACTGCAACTTGTTCTGTTACCTCTTTACCTTCACTTTGCTTCCTCTCTGTTGTCTCCCTCCCCAACTATTAGCACTTGGGGGGTAGCATCCTGACCTCTGTCACTAGAGCAGATACACCTATCAGAAACTGATCTGCCTCCACCCTCTGCTAATTTAAAAGTGACATGATACCCTGTGGAAAAAAAGAACAAAATGCTTTGCCAAGAAGCTTCATTGGTTGTTTCATAGTCAAACCACTTCTTCAAGGCCTTTAAGGTCTTTGAGGCCGTAACAGAGCAGAGTTCATTTCCTCAAGGTACTCTTTGTTTGACAACTACAGAACAGCATTGGAAATGATCATGAAAAACAAGTCGCTCTCCTGCCTTCTTGGCCTCAAGTATATATCCAACTATAATGATGTTGATGGCCTGGGAAGGAAAAAGAAACATCAGTCCAAGAAAAATAAAACTTTATGCAATGAACAGGAGGAATTTTGTTATCATGAAAAATTAAATGAATTTACATGCAGCCTCCCACAGATTGTCAGGCTGGTGGTGTTCAATATTTGTTTCTATATAGATCCCCTTAGTGCACCCTATTATGTCTTTCACCTCTGTGCTTACGTTTGCACCATGTCCATTAGCAGGCTTGTCACTGTGTGTTACTCAGAATGTTCTGACTACGCCTGGCCATCTGTGTGTGTATGTCAGCAGTTTCTTCACAGAGATGTGACCTTTTACAAAACATAGCACTGAATTATGTAAGCTGCCTTTCGTCTGAGGTTTATCAACATGAAAGCCTAATGTGTTCGGACTGGATGGACTAACTGGTATTTAGCAAGTGATGTGGACTTGAAGAACAACTGAATAAAACCATGTTCCTTCCTGAAGGTGCACTGAGAAATTTGCTAAGAAACTGAGTTCTTCTGTTCTCTTTACAGTTAAAATTTGCAGGCTGACCCATGACCTGCAGGGCATGGCATACGATAAGAGACTGAAAAATCTCAACAGCATATATGTACATAATAAGCCGTGACAGGGTGCGCATTTATAAGATTTTAATGCATGCTATGACAGGGTGTCCATTATAATAGTTTAATGCATACACCAGGGATGTTGTAAGATACAAGGCCGAATGCTGAGTGGCCTTACACACCTGGGAAGTGACAATCATATGCTTCACACGCTGGAGGGGCTTATTACACTTATAAAATGTTTTTCAGTGGAGTAAAATGAAATTTGGCCATGAGTGTGTATTTATAGAGATTTAATACACGGTCAGGTGGCATCTCTCAGCCAATGAAGTTTCTAGTCTTTTTTGCCATTTTATAAATGTTTATAACATCTTCACTTGAGGGCATAAGGGAGAAGAAGGACATGATAGAGACTTTCAAGTTCATGGAAGGATACAACAGAGTGAACAAAGCAGGTCTGTTCATACCAGGAAACCGTGCATCTGACATGGGTCATGTGCTCAAGCAGGAGGGGAAAGGAAGGTTCAAGATATACAGTACATTAGTTAGCACTACTTCATGGAAAGAGTAGGGGATGGGTGGTCCAAATTCCTGACAAGGTTGTGGAGGCAATAGTGGGACTAAAAAGGAAGTGGGACGCATACAAAGGAGTTATCAGATGCATACATACGAACATATGAATGTACCAGGAGAGAAAGGCCTTAGAGTCTATCTAGACTGCTTGAGCGTGCAGTTCCCACTGTGTTTACAGAGGAAACTGCACCCTTCCCCATGTCCCCCTTGACCCCTCTCAAATAATCCCTTTGCTCCCCCTCAACCTGCAACTCTCCCCATCACCATGTCCCAAACTCTCTTCAAGCTGTCCACAGTTTTTGGGTATATCACCTCCTCCAGCAACTCATTCTATTTAGCTACCACCCTCTCAGTGAAAACATGCCTCCTCATCTCCCTCCTGAACATTCCCATTATCAATCTTCAGGAAGATGCCCCCAGTGGTCTTGTTTCCACTAAGGCTGAAGAGGCTGTCAGTGCTCACCAGTTTATACCTTTAAGGTACTTTAAGGTATCAGTCATGTCCCTCCTTTTCCCTTCTGTCTTTAAGAGAGTACATGCCAAGCCTATCGAGCGTCTCTTCATTGGTGTTGCTTTGTTAGCCCTGGATCATCTTGTTTGCCCTTCTCTGGACTAATTCCAGCAAGCTGATATCCTTCTTAAGATAAGGGCACCAATATTGTACACTGTACACTAGGTGCAATTTCACTTGAGAACTGTACAGCAGTAGAATGACCTATGCCTTCCGGCTGGTAATTCCCCTGGCTATGCAGCCCAGCATCTGATTTGCTTTGGTTGTACCTTCCCTGCAGTATGCCCAGTGTTTCTAGTCACTTGTGATAATTACACCCAGGTCTTTTTCTTCCTCTGACCTGGCTGCCTGCACACCACCCAACCAGTATTTGCTCTGTGGTAGTGCTGTACGGAATTTTCAAATTCCAGCAGAATAGAATTTTGTGGAATTTTCAAAATTCTGCCAGATTTCACCAGAAATGGAATGGCAGACTTCTGTTGAATATTATTCTGCAGATCTCAGTATTTTCTGCAGAGATAGTGGTGGAAAGATTTTCTGCAGAAATAAATGCTGTTCCATGGAATAATTTTCCATGGATCACATCAGGCAGACTTCCGCAGAAGAACTAGCAAAATTCCTGTGGAAATTTCGTCGGTGGAATGGTTATTCTGCGCTAATTCAGACGGCAGAATTCCGTATTCCACCCAGCACTAGTCCCTGGGGTTTTTTCCTCCAAGTGCATAACTTTACACTTTTTAGCATTGAACCCCAGTTGCCAAATTCCAGATCATGCCTCTAGCTTAGCCAGGTCTTCCCTGAGTTCCTGTCTCCCCTTCTCCATGTTGTGTCCACCCTCCCACAGACCTTTGTTTCATCCATGAACAAGCAACTCTTACCCTTGATCCCATCCACGATGTCACCTTATGAATATGTTAAGCAATACCGGCCAAAGCACAGAGCCCTGTGGGACCCACTGGTATCGGGCCTAGTTTCTAAGAACCCCCCCCCCCAACTACTACCTTTTGGCTTCTGTTCTACAGCCAATTTTTGAGGCATCCAACAAGCGTAGCCCCTACCCCCAGGTTTTGTAGCTTCTTAACTAGTCTCCTGTGAGGTACAGATCCGAAGGCCTTTCTGAAGTCCAGGTACAAGACATCAACCTTTTGGCTCTTGTCCATTGTCACAGTGATCCAGGTGAAAAAGTCAAGTAGGTTAGTCTGGCAGGAACTCCTCAATACAAACCCATGCTACCTCACATTCTGAAGCCCATAATCCCCCAGAAAACTCACCAATCTCTCTTTCAAGATGGTCTCCATCAGCTTGCCCAATATTGAGATCAGACTGACCGGCCTATAGTTCCCTGGTTCATCCTTCAGCTCTCTTTTATGGAGAGGCACAACATCTGCGGCTCTCCAATCCCGGTGCATGACCCCTGACTCCGGAGAGGTGCTGAACAGGTCAACCAGGGGATCCACCAAAGCATCCACCAGTTCCCTTCAAACCCTTGTGTGCATGCCATCTGGCCCTGGGAATTCATACACCTTCAGGGCCCAAAGGCCCTTAAGTACCCCTCAGCTTGAATGATGCCATATGTGACTCGCCCTCCCTTGGTCGCCCCCCTTCTGTTCCCTTGTGTTACTGGTCTGTCCTGTCTAGTGAAGACTGAACAGAAGTACCTATTAAATACCTCTGCTTTCTCTTCACTACACTCTGCCAAACAATCCTCCTTTTTAAATCTAACTGTCTCATCCTTCATGTTCTTTTTCTCCCTTATGTACTGGAAAAAACCTTCTCCCCTGTTTTAACCCCCTGTACTATCTGCACTTCCCTTGTAGCCTTTACTACCCTAACCAGTCTGCTTGCCTCCTTTGATTTAGTAGAGTAATCCTCCCTATCTTCCTCCTTCCGAGTACGTTTGTACTTCTGGAAGGCTGCCCTCTTGTCATCTACAGCTTTTACCACCTCCTTGTTGAACCAGCTAGGCTGTTTAGCTTTTGTTTCCTTACTTTTAGTTATGGTGAACCCACTAGTGGCTTCTATCAGTCCCTTCTTTGTTACTGCCCATTTCTGTTCCACATCCATCTCCCTTCTGGTCCCACCAAGGTGTCTTACTAGAATATCTCCCATCCACTAAAGTCAGCCTTCTTAAGGTCCAAAACTCTTGTTCTGGTCCTGCCCCCGGGCCCCCGCCCTTGTCCAGGTAGAACCACACCGTGAGGCTGTCTCTACCTGCAAGTGGCACTTCCACTTTCGCATCCTGGACATAATCACAGATGGGCAGGACCAGGTCCAGTACAGCCCTCTTCCTAGTGGGTTTCATGACACCCTGGGCCAGGACCCCCCCCTCCAGAATGCATTCAGCAGTACTTGCTCCCTAGTGCAAGAAGCAGGTGGGATTTTCCAAGCCATCCCAGGTAGATTAAAATCCTCCCATTATTACTACTACTTCCTCTTTACTGTCTATTTCCATGATTTGAGACCTGTTCAACTTCCTTTCTATTAAGGTGGCCTGTAGACCACCCCCATCCTTAGTTTTCCCTCCCTACTGGATTGTACCTGTACCCATAATGCTTCAATCTTACCCTCTGCCACTTCCTCTCTGGTACTCTCTCTGGTAGAAGTTATCCCCTGTTTCATGTACAGGGCCACTCCTCCCATTCCTGTCCCTCTATCCTTTCTCATAGCTTATGCCCGGGAGCTGTGAGGTCCCACTTGTGGTTCATATTAGGCTCTCTGATGGCCACTATGTCCACATCTTCCTTGGTCATCAGTGACTGCAGTTCTGCCATCTTGTTTCCCAAGCTTCTAGCATTCAGAGACACCACCGTCCATTGTGACTTGGGACCTCCCTTACTCTTGACCTACCCACAACACCCCTCTTCCTCCCTCAGTTGCCCCTCTCTACCTCCATCTCTCATCTAACTCTTTCCCATGCTGTCCTGATTGGGGGGGGCCTCCTCCAGGTGACCAAGGGTGCTGTGCAACCTACTGCCTCTCCCCTGTCAGTTTAAATTGAGGATTTCCCCCATGAATTCCTCCAGCTTGCCCTTCAGGACCCTTGTACCCTTCCTACTCAGATGCAACCTGTTTGGTGCATACAGATCTTTGTTACCCCAGGTCCCTCCCCATCCACTAATGAGCCCATACTCCTCCTTTTTGCACCACCTCCTAAACCATCAATTAAATTCCTATAATCTTACCTTCCTTGCTGTACTAGCCCTCTGGACTGAAAGCACCTCTGAGAAGGCTACCATCCTCCCTGCCTTGCTGCAAATTCTCCCTACCTCCCTGAATCTCTCTTGCACCTTCCTCACATCCTGCAAGGTCATGTGTCACCAGGTACACTATAATGTGAGTTTTCCCTCTCCCTGACCCATGGACTGTGCTATCAGATATTCCACTCTTCCTGTCATTACACCCTGGCATACATTCTATTCTCTTATGGCTTTCCCTTGACTCTTTCCCTCCCAATCTCACCCCCTTCACAACTGAATCTCCAAAGATTACCACCCTCCATCCTGGGCCCTCCCACCTCTCTGTTCATCCTGCTGCCCACTTCCACCTGCCTCACCTTTCCTCTCCTGTCCCTCTTGTATTCCCCCCCCTTACCCTAGCTATCCCCTTCCTCATCCCCATCCCCTCCTCCCAAGCCTCCCCCAGCACATTCTCATCTTACCTTTTTGCTCACCCCCGGCCTGCCCTTTGCCCTTCCCTTCTGCTCTCCCGTGGCCTGCCCCCTCATCCTCCCTTGTCCTCTGCCCCTTCTCTGCTCCAGCTGCCCCTCCTTTGCCTGAACTCACTTTCTCCCACCCATCCTCCTTACTTTCCCTGATGCTTCCCCTTACTATCTCCATCGCTCCCTGTCCCACTGTCACCACTCCCCATTCCACCAGTTTCCCCCCTCCCCTGTCCAATGAGAGGAACCTGTTCCACACCAGCAACTCTCTGGAGATGCTCCCACTGACCCCCATCCTGCCTTACCTTTTCCCCTTACTGTTATCCACCCCCTTCCCTGGGCTCTCTCTCTCCTGCTGGGGGAGGGGGATCCCCGGGACCTGCCTAAGCACCTGTTCCTTCCTCCCCCTAGCCCCTTCCCTCTTGTGTCCAAACCTGTCCCCCTCCCCTTACCATCCTCCATGCCTTGTATCCCCGCTGCCCCTCTCTTCATCACCCTATGAATCTCCCCTCCATCAGTGCACCAATTTTTTGCCTCAGCTGCCACACCTCCGTCCTCAGCTGACTAAACTTCCTGCAAACTAGGCATTCCCGTCTCCCAGAGTGCTCCCAGAAACACAGCCAGTCCACAACCCCTGAACACCACAGCCCTTCCTGCCCCACTCTGCCCCCACTGCATGCTCCCTCCCTACATATTAAAGAACTAGTGCACTGCCTGGAAACTGCCTGGAATTAATTGTAACTTTCAGATGTAGTCAGCTATCACTTCTTATATTTCAAGTATTTTTTGTTTTCTGTTTGCTAATTAGAAGATTTTACACCTGGCAGTACTATCTGGAGGCTAAAAAAATGTTAGTTCTATTCCTCCCACTACATCAACACCGAGACTACACTGACTGTGACATCAATAGCAACCAGGGAGAACCATTTCTTACTACCAGATTATGCTCTTTCACATGAAGCAGCAGGGACTGGCTCTTCTTGGTTACTAGTGATGTCACAGTTTCCTGCATTTTGATTGGTAACTTGTGAAAGTCACTGCTCAGACTGTGTGGATTGTGGTGCCTCAGTGTGTTTGGTCACATTTCTGATGATTTAGTGGGAGGAACAGAACTTTTTTTAGTCTCCAAACAGAGTGCTGCTCCACACATTACCCAGTACTGCCAGGTGAAAAATCTTGTAATTAGCAAACAGAAAATAAAAAAAAAATGCTTCAGATATAGGAAGTGATAGCTGACTACATCTGAAAATTACTATTAATTTCAGGCAGTGCACTAGCTCTTGAAGTTTCCTAATAGTGTACTTGGATAACCCCATTTTGTAGCTTCTAATTAGGACTATTTGTAGGCCTGTTTAAGGAATGCATTGTATACCTTCCTGCTAGACTTCCTGCCTGTTCACTCCCTTGTAGTCTGACCCTAGATAGGGAGTAACAGAGATCCCCAAATATCACTGTTATCCCACTTGCTAATCTCCCTGCAGGCTGATCCTAGATAGGGAGTATCTGAGATTCCCCTAATATCACTAACACCAGCTGCCTTCTCTGGAGAGTGTCCCTAGAGAGGGAAAATCTGCTACCTTTATTGAACTCATAGTTGCTCTACCCTTACCTTTATCTTACCTGCCCTCCTTTGAGCAATGTGGCCTGTGGTCCTCTCTGTGGATGTCCTGCTGCAGCTGGCAGAAGCCATTAAGACAGATGCCACACCCCTGCTTCATGGTACTCATGCTTCAGGGTCACTCATGCAAGGGGTTGCTTGGAATTGTGTGTAATTTATAGGGACTAGAGCCTCCCTATTGGAAGTCTGCAGCCTTGTGGCCTGTTGGGCCCACCACTCAGGTGGGCTGGTCCACCTCTGCACCTGCCCTCGACCCTCCCAGTGCTGGCATCCTCCCTCCTCCTGTCCCACACAGCCCCAATAAAACAAACATTTCATTTTATTAGTTAAACACAGATGGGAAGTGGAGGAGGGGAAGAAGTGACTGAGAGGGAGGACAGAGACAAGAGCAATTAGTGAATCTTGGGCAAGCTGGATGGACTTTTCTGGCCTTTCTCTGCTCATCTCTTTTCTATGTTTCTAAATGTTAAGTAAATATATCTCCATGTATTGTGCAAATGTAGTTTGTCATGATTTTCTAGTTCCATTAATGCTGATCCGATCTCGTCAATATACTGCATGACAAGGTACAATGTGATTTACTATCCCTACGGCTACTAGGGTGTGTTTTTGGCCTGATAGTTACCCTACATGTGTGGTCCATTCCTTCACTGCTTGATTGATGCATTCATAACCAAAATAAAACAAAATAAAACTAATAATTGGCTTTCCTTATTAAAACAAAAGTTTCTTCTCTAAAGTAACCAGACTGAAAATTGCAAACACAGTGATTCTATGGGGACACACTATTTGGGCAGGCTGCTAAAAATAATGATATACTGCACAATAATCCAAAAGCTTTCTATTGCCTGCACCACACAGTACTCATCAGTGCAGTCTTTACTGTGACTTCCACTGGCTGATAGGAGGAGCCTTCATCTGTTGCTAATTGCTATCAGATTTATAAAAGGTGCTGCTTCACCTTACCTGTGTAACCTACTTACAACACCGACTCTTCCATCTGTTCTAAGTTCTGCTGCCAGCCATGAACTGGTAACCCCGGCTGCTAAAAGTAACCATGGATGGCATACCTTTATATTATTATTCCTTCTCTCTGGGCTCCTTACCAGTTAGCTGACACCTGGTAATGGCCCTTTTCTGTCTTCTTCTCTATTATCTCACTGGGTTAGGAGTTAGGCTACTATAATTACTGGTCATCAATTTTTTCAATGGGATGACTGAGTTGATATTTGCCGTAATAACCCGCTGGTTATTACGGCATTCACGTGCTGTGTCTGTCAGAACGTTGCACTCCCTCATTGGCTCTCCACTCTCTATGTGGGCGGGCTTAAAAAATTCGAAACATGGTGGCTCCATCTCGCAGTTACCAATGAGCTGCTACCAGCACCCACCAAATGCGTCTTTCTTTGTAATTTGCATTTTTTTGTTATTTTACTTGGTATCTGCCTCTGAATTTAAAATAGCGATTTATCCGGTTGATCCTGCACTTCATCAGCGTCAGACAGAGCCAGTGCAAGGTGCAACGGTTCCGTGGGTAACTTGGGTGAATCCCAACTTCAATCTGTAAGTTAAAAAAAAATAAACAAATGCAGAAACAGCAACAAATAAAAAGGCTAACAAAAGGGAAGTAGGAGGCAGAGACAGAGGAGTGAGTGTGTATGCGCACTGTTTGACAAACAATGACAGTTCAGAAGCACTAAAATAAATCGTGGCCTCAGAAGTCTGGCTGGGAAAAAATTGCTGATCAGCAATTATATAAAATAAAATATGGGGAAAGTATGTCAAACTCGAATTTAATGTACACCCTTGGTGTGGGATGCTTTAATAAACTGATTTAATTGCTGCATCTCCCACACCTCACGTGTACATTAAATTCTTGTATCACACACTTCCCCATACATTATCCTCTATGTAGTGTTCCATATAACTGCCATTAAATTGATCTGTATGTTTAATATGTACAAATCATATATGTTACTGTATAGCATATGTTTTGATGTTATGGCCGTTCAAAGGCAATTTGTAATTTCCCATATGTTCCTGGATGCTGCTGAAAATATGATGGACTCAATGATTTACCTGTTCTTTCCTGATTAAATATAATGAATGAATGAGTGAATTACCATTAACATGTATGAGGTACATGGTATACCATTATAAACACCAATGCCTATAATGGTGGAAAGGTGAATAAACCAAATGACAAGGATAAGACTCAAACTCTGAATGAATTTATGACATTAATAAAAATGAAAAAAAAAACTTTTAAAATAAATAACTATAATAACATTTTTTATAAATAAAATAAATAGGAAGACTTGCATTAATGATCTAGCATCACAATAACAGAAACTACTGTGGCTCATAAGGCTGAAGCAATGGCTAAAACCTACACATATTAATTATAAATAGAATATAAAACTTACAGGGTTTTGTCATACCATAAGTATATTCCAACATAGCAACCCACATTTTTTTTTAAATGCAAAGGCAAAAAGCCAGGTATTAAATGAGGACACGAGTGCTTATCCAAATATTTGTTCTGGAAACTAACTCAATAGCTGGGAATCTTTGAAAGCAAAGTATAATTTGACCATCTAAGCACTGGCAGAGAAAAATAATTTCTTGCTCAAAATTCTTTCTGCATCAGTCTGCTAGCCTGCCAGAAAGACAGTTACAGAATGTATATTAGCTGCTCAGAAAGGTTACATTTCTGTGGGCTTTCTGACATCCTTTCATTGTACTTTGTAAAAAAAATGATGTTTACTTCAGTTTTAGAGATTCTAAGTGTAGTTGTAGCTGAGGGTAGCAAATTGTGTATCAAATTTTGTTCTAACTTGTTTGGAGCAGTGTGTTTAATTGATTATTATTGTGCTGTGTTGTATTTATTTGATTGTTGTACGGCTCCCAGAGCCTCCGGGATGGGCGTCTTTTAAATAAAATTTGCCTTGCCTTACTTCATGATAAAAATCAAACATTCTTAGTACTCTGCACCTCACAAATTATTATGTTCATTTTATAAATCCAAACAAAAATCAAACCTGTAAAACAAAGGGAGGCTAATCCTACAAAAGAATTGGAATGCCACTGTATGGGTCATTCTGACAACACATGCACATTATAAATGCTAGTTCATGACAGTATGGCAAAGATACTAACTAAGCAATGATGACTGACATAACTCCCATTTATCAGTCGAATAAGGGCAAATTGGGGTTGTTAATTCCCTTTGGTTAAGTCGAGGACACTAACTTCCTATAGGTTCTTATTCATCTGATAAAGGGCCAATACAGATGTTCGAGGAAATGCTTGATAAAAAAAAAACTGTGGTCCCAGACACAGTCATAGGCAGTAGTAATGTAAATTCAGGGTGTAAAGAGGGTCTCTATTGTGCTGACCCCCCCCCCCAAATGTCATACTCAGTGCTTGGACTTAGTCACAGGAGAAAGAGTCTTCTGCAGCAGCATAGCTGTTAGATGGTACAAAAGGGGTTTGCAGCCACTAACATGGTGGCTTGTGACAGGCACAGGGGTTGAGTCATGATGACAGTCCCATGGTACTCTATCGTGCCTCAAGCACCAGACCAGTGATAGTCCCCACCATCTGACTCTCACAGTTAGGCCCGCTTGTGCAAATGGTAATAAGTATATTTTTTCCTGGTTCTTGACAGTCTTCCCTGGTGGACCTGTGGGCCACTCCCCATTACATCATGTCTCCGGTGTCCAGTAGACCCCTCAGCAAATTCGCTCCCTCATGCACTAATTTTGGATGTGTGGTTCCCTTGCTGATCTCCACTACCTGTACAAACTTGTTATCTAGACTGTAAGCCTCCACCACCTGTAGAACAGTTTGCGACTTGCAACTAGGGGAGCAGGAGCTGGCAGTAGGCTGAGCATGGTTCTGGTGGCCAATGCAACACCAAGCCATCCCATACATTACCAAGTCATTCCCTCGCTGATTCTACCAAATTGTAGCAAGTGACTCTGCGACCGTGCAGGAAAAGGCTTGCAACCAATTAGACACAGTGCAATGGGCAACAGATCAAGAGATCGGAGTAGAGTGGTGACTGAGACCATTTATCACCAGTAATTTGTGACTGTATATGGGGCTCAGGGATCCACAGCATTCTACTACTGTCATTCAAATAGATACAGCTTTCAAAATCATGTGAACTGTACCTGCATCCATCATTAATGGGAAGTGCCACCAGCACACTGTATGCACTTTTGCACTATGGAGAGGGAAACCACTGGTGGCATAAGCTTTTGGAATCCGAGGTGAAGTGTCTGCCCTTTCTTCCAAGGCATACCAGTTCAGTCACTGTAAGAAGAAGTATGCTGTCTATCACCCTCCTGTCTCCAGTGAATAAAAAGGCTGTACCCAGCAACGTTGTACTCCATGAGCAACTGATCTAACTGAAGTTTATATGCTTTCGGCACTGCCAGGCTGCACCGCTTGCTTTGGGAACATATTCCATAAGATTAATACTCTGTGTGACAAAATGCTTCCTCATATTACAATGAAACAAAAAAAGAGGTCACCCACTGGCTGCGGTTGCGCCAGGTTAACTGTAAATTAACACTATATCAAAAAAGCCCTCTTGAGTGTGGGTTTCAAGACAGAGTTCCAGACCAATGTGTGCAAAAAAGCTTAGCAATTTATTCAGCTTAAAAAGATATACACACTGATAACAGATATAATAAAATAAGTGCCACCTCCCAGAAAACCAGCCCGATGATGTTTCGCTCCCTACACTGGAGCTTTGTCAAGGGCTTTGAAATCAACACTTGGGAGGGTTGTGAGGCTTTTTTTGATATAATGTTCCTCATATTACCCCTAATTCTAGCCCTCTTAAACATGGATTATGCAACCAGTTTCATTCTTCTGATCCAAAGAAGTCAAAATAATTTCCACTGATCTACCTTATCCAAGCCCTTATAAATTTTGAAAACTAAAATCCTATATAGAAACATTGAAACATAGAAGTTGTCGGCAGATAAGGACCGCAAGGCCCATCCAGTCTGCCCATTTCTTTTTCTACCTTATAAATGTGCCATCGGCCTTTGCTCTGTTGGTGACCTATCTATTCATAGTCATTTGTATTGCTCCCTTATGCCTATCCCATGCCTGTTTGAAGCCCTGCACTGTATTCATAGCCACCACTTCTTGTGGTAAGCCATTCCATGCATCCACCACCCTTTCTGTGAAAAAGAATTTCCTCATTTCCCCTTAATCGGCCTCCTCTAATCTCATGCTGTGTCCTCTTGTCCTGCTATTTTTCTTATATTTAAACATGTTAGACTCTTTCACCTTGTTTATGCCCTTAAGGTGTTTGAATGCCTCGATCATATCACCTCTCTCCCTCCTTTGCTCAAGGGTATACATATTGAGCTTCATTAATCTGTCCTCATATGTCTTCTGATGCAGTCCCTGCACCATTTTGGTTGCCCTTCTCTGGACTGCCTCAATTTGGTTAATGTCCTTGTGAAGGTGTGGCCTCCAATACTGCGCAGTACTCCAGATGGGGCCTAACCAATGTCTTGTACAGAGGGATTATTACCTCCCTCTTCCGACTTGTGATACTCCTACTAATACACTAACACCCCTAGCCTTACCTACTGCTTTAGAGGTCTGCTTGGATGATTTTGGGTCATCAGTGATGATGATGCCCAAGTCTCTTTCTTCCTTTGTGACTGCTAGCAACTCCTCCCAGCCTATAAGTGGCTTCAGGGTTTCTCTTCCCTATGTGCATGATTTTGCACTTTGCATTAAATCCCAGTTGCCACTCTTCTGACCAATTCTGCTAGTTTATCCAGATCTCTTCTCATTCTGCCCACCCCATCTGGCTCATCTACTCTGTTGCAGATCTTGGTGTCATCTGCAAACAGACAAGCTTACCTCTAGTCCATCTGCAAGGTCACTAATGAAGATGTTGAATAGGACTGGCCCCAGGACTGATCCCTGAGGTACCCACTTGTGACTTGCATCTCTTCTGACTGTATACCATTTACCACCACTCTCTGTTTTCTGCCAGTCAACCAGTTTGCCACCGGTTGACCAACTTCTGAACCACCCGAGCCTACCCAGCTTATTTATCAATCTTCTATATGGAACAGTGTCAAAAGCTTTGCTTGAAGTCAAGGTAGGCGACATCAACTGCTCCCCTTGGTCCACACTACTGGTTGCTACCAGTCAAGAAATCTATGAGATTAGTTTGACAGGACCTTCCTTTGTAAACCCATGCTGTCTTGGATCCTGTGCCCTATGGATTCCAGGTGTTGCACTATCCTTTCCTTAAGGAGTGCCTCCATAATCTTGCCCACTACTGAGGTAAGACTGACCGTCTGTAGTTCCCTCACTGCTCCCTGCTACCACTCTTGTGGAGCAGGATCACATGAGCCCTTCTCCAGTCTTCTGGGACCTCTCCTGTGCTCAGAGACTCACTAAACAATTCTGCTAATGGCTCTGCTAGTTCCTCCTTTAGCTCCTAAGTACCCTGGGAGTATGCCATTGGGTCCCATTGCCTTATCCACCCTGAGCTTAGCAAGCTCTTGTAGGACCCTTTCTTTTGTGAAGGGAGTAGTGCTCACCTCCTCCCCCGTGTCCATGATGCTGAGCTGTGGGCCCTGCCCTACCTTCTCTTCAGTAAATACTGAGCAAAGTATCTATTTAGGATAGATGCCTTTACAGGGTCCTCCTCCTCCTCACATGCTCCCTTTTCTCCATTAAGCTTAGCAATACCCCTCTGGACTTTCTCCTTTCACTAATGTATCCTAGAAAGTCTTGTCACCTTCTTTACTGTTCATGCTAGTGTTTCCTCAGTTTGGGACTTTGCCTGCCTTACTGCCTTACCTGCTTCCCTTAGGGCAGTTTGGTATGCCTCCCTATCTTCATCCGCTGTGTTCTCTTATATTTCCTGAAGGCCAGCCTTTTGGCTCTGACCTTTTCTGCTACTGTATTTGAGAACCAAAGTGGTTTCTTCTTCTTTGCACTTCCTTTTCTGTCTAACACAATGGGATGTTGCTTCAAGTATTGCATCCTTAATGCTTGCCCACTTTGCCTGTACCCCTCACCTGTGTTTCTTTTTGCCAGGGCTAGCTTAACTCTGTTGGCCATCTTATCAAAGTCAGCTCCTCTGAAGTCCCATATTTTTGCCTTGGAATGGGATGATTTAGATGTAGTAGCCAAATTGAACCATACCATGTGATGGACACTGGCCCCAGGTGACCTTCTACCTGGAGATCTGTGATCCCTTCTTTGTTAGTCAGTACTAGATCTAGGATAGCCCTGTCTCTTGTGGGTTGCTGTACCAGTTGTTTGAGGCCCTCTCCCTGCAGGGAATCTACTATGAGTCTAGTTCTGGCAGATGTTCCTGCTGGTATTGACCAATCTGTATCTGGCATGTTGAAGTCTCCCATTATCAGAACCTCCCTTTAGCTGTCATGTTTTGTATATCTTCTAACAGTAATGTGTCTATGTCCTCCCTCTGGTCTGGGGCCTGTAGACAACCCCAGTTCTTATGGCTGTCCATTTCCTGTTTCCAGGGTGACCCACAGTTCTTCTGGCTCCTTATGTGTATTCTGAATTTCTGTAGCTTTGATATTTTCATTAACATACAGGGCCACTCCTCCCCCTTTTTGCACCTCGGTCTCTTCTGAACAATACATAGCCAGGTACTGAAGTCTCCTATGTGGTTACTGTAAACCACGTCTCACTAATTGCTACTATGTCCAGTTTAGCCTCTGATATTATTGCCTGCAGGTCTGGGATCTTATTTCCCAGGTTGTGAGCATTTGTGTACATGATTTTCCATTGGCCAGATTTGGTGTGTTAGTTGTTGGGTGAAGTTTGGCATTACCCCTGTGCATCGTATGGGGAGACAAACCTTTTTCTTACCTGGTGATGCAAATGAACGGCAAACACGCTTGAATTCCTGTTTGACCACTAGCTGAGGGGAGGGGTGTTCTTCCCATTCGACGATGGGGTGCTGCACCCTCTCCCATTTGCTAGTTTAAATATTCTGCAAAAGACGCCAAACTTCTGCCCCAATGCACTGACTCCTCTTTAGTCAGATGCAGTCCATCAAATTTAAAGAACTTTCGCCCCAGAACTGTTGCCAGTTCCTACAAATCTGTGTCCTTTTCCTGGCACCAGTCCTTGAGCCACGTTTAGCTCCCTATCTCCTTCTCTGACCTTCCGTCCATCTGCTCCCTCTCCCAGAGTGGCAGGATCTCAGAGAAGGAGATGCCGGACGAAATAGATGATAGTTTGTCACCCAGCCTAGTCAGGTGTTCCTTGGTCTCCACAACTGACCAGCTGGCGAGATCATTAGTCCCTATGTGTACTAGGACATCAATGTTTTCTCCTGCTTTGTGAACAATTTTAGCAATGCGGTCAGTGTCTCTCCATGCTGATGTACCTGGGAGACATCTGACCATTACCCCTGGCTGGAGATGGGTATCCTTTTAGCCTTTTAGCCTTCTTTTTTTCAGGGAAAACATACCTACTGCAGCCTGTCTAGCTGTTCCTCATTGCTTAAAGCAGCAGACTGTTAGCTATGGCTGTGCATAATTTTCAGATTCCAACTGAGCAGAATTCTGCAGAATTTTGGATAATGACGCCTAATTCTGCTGAATTCCGCTGGTAGCCAAATTCCAAAATTTTGAAAGCAGAATGTTTTTCATGGATTTATATAGGCCTCTGATTCCTTTTCTGCAATCTGTGGAATATTATTTCATAGTTTATTTTATCTGCAGAAAGTTACTCCTCAGTTTACATAGAAATGCTTTTTGAAAATCCACAGAATTAAAAAATATGTCTCTAAAACCATTTCAGCATTAGAACTGTCATTCTACACAGATTTTGCAGGGGGAAGTCTGCCTTCTGCACAGCTCTACCATTGACAGTGAAAATGATAACCTATTATGTTTTCCCACATATAGCATTTTACCTTGCCTGGGAAGGAGGGCGACTCTCTCACCCATCCCTACCCTCATCCCAACCAGCACCTACCTCTCTCGATTTCGGGGACAGTCCCCCACAGATTTTCCCCTGTGGTGGAGCCATGGGGGATGGCCTTCCTCCTCCTTCAGTCAACATGTAGAGACCTCTTGAGTTGAGCAGTGGTGCAGGCCATGGGGGAGCAGGCAGAGCTTCATGTAACCCCCTTCCCCACTTTTCTATTTTCTGGTCCCCTCATCCCCTGCAAAGGTGCTAGGACATGTTCGTGGAGGCACCCACATTCTGCTTAGCCATGGCCCTGCCCTTCCAGTCACTTACAGGCTGTACTACCACTAGGCCTCCACTTGGTGGCAGTCAGAGGCTGAGACAGCTGGCCACCCCTCCCTAGGAGACGAGCGCTGTCCCTGGGAAACTCAATCTTTTCCCATCCTGCCGACCGCCTGCAACCTGTGCTTGTTTCAGATCATGGCTCACCAGCGTAGCAGGAGTTAAGGTGTCCAGTGCCTTAACCTTCCATGTCACTTGGCCGGCATAATCTGTTATTTTTTTATGCTTTGTCTTGCATAATTGATCCCATTTTGAAACAGCTTCAGCCCTTTTTTCATTTGAAATAATAAAAGGAGCATTCATTTTAACATATCTCAGTCCTGGTTTTCATCAGTGTTATCTCTAGTTGTTCAACACCCATTGTTTAACATTTCTTTTCCTGTGACTTAAATGAAGCAGCATGCAGCAGACACTTCTTCCAGATCTTATGGGACAATGGGCGAACAAAAACAGCTGAGAATACTGATGAAAACTTATCCTGCACTACATTAAAAGGAGTGCTCCATTTATCATTTCAAATCTAAAAGAAGTGCTAAAGCAGACTGAAAAGGTGGAAAGAAGGGTATTGTACAAGGCAAGAGATAAGGGGCAAAATAAAGTGGAATGAAAAAGTATAGGCCAAACTTCTAACCATACTGTGCGCTGTTGCTTTAACCTCTTCATCCCAGTTATCATTTTAGTTGCGCTCTACTGCATGTTCTCAATTGCTGTAATATCCCTTTCTGTACTGCGATGACCAGAACTGCCCACTGTACTCCCAGGGCAGCCTTATAAATGACATACCCTAAAAGGGTGGAATCACATTGCTCCAATGACAGGTTGTACCCTATTTTGATGCAGCCCAGCATTCGGTTTGCTTCCCTGTACCAGTAACTTCATTAGTACTAGAAACCTCCCAACATGGGTTTTAATTACAGTAATGCTAGAAAAGTAGTATATTAATTTAATGCTGTTGAAGAGCAGCTTACACTGAATGGGCCCTGTGCATAAACATGTTGACTGCCCACACGCCCTGTATCCCCGCCCGCAGTCAGAATGCCACACAGTGGGGATCCAGCAGCGCCCTGGCAGCAGTCACAGTAGGGCTGCATATCCCTTCTGCACATGATCCCCGGGCAGATAGTGCAGCTACATGACACAGGTGGTCTGGGGGCATTTCCATGGGCGTGCCCATGCTCCACACCATTCACTGAGGTGCTAAGTGTCAGGCAGGGGGGGATGCACAACACAGCAACAGGGACCCTGCTGTATATGCTGTGTGCCCCCCCTACAGAGTATCCCCACAGGTTGCAGGACAATACAGCCCCCGACTATCATGCTGCTCCAGCCCTCTGGCCTGACAGGGTGGGCTGTGGGCAGCCAGTCCGGCACCTGCACGCAAACTTTAAATATTGCTGTCCCACACCATTTCAGAATCCCCTGCTCCCATGGAGCAGGGCATCTACTACGTGACCCAGGATGGGCATCTAATTAAATGCCCATCCATGTCCCTTGATCCACCCCCTCATAATCGTGTATGTTGGGAGGGCAGGGCTGTGAACAGGCACATGATTGTGCATATCATGCACCCTTTGCCCATCTGCAGGCTACATGAGCCGGGTATATGTGAACTGCATGTACCCAATGCAGATTCATGCTTAGACTCCAATGTTTGGTTCCTGTAGCAGTAAGTGCCAACAACATTCTGTTTACATGAGCAGTTCATTATCAGTGGGATAACGACTGCTGATGAGCCAGTCAAGAAGCCGGGAACACACACAGACACACAGACACACACACACACACACACACAGTCACAAATCAGTAGGTAATGCAAACTGATTGCAAGGACCGCTTTGCACCACTGTTCAATCTTGTGCCTCACTGAGCTAAAGACAAAGGGATTGCAAGCCTATCCCTGCACTGGTCCAAAGGGTATTGTGCTAGAATCAGAGAACTGGAAGGGGGGAGCCAGAGAAATTAGGGTGCTGGCATGCAAACAAGGTGCTGATTATACACAGGAGGTCACCAGCAACCTTAGCCCCAGGTAATAAGCCACAACGACCCCCTGATCTAGGAAAAATTGTTGGAAGCAGTTTCACAAGGGCTTGCTGGGTTGCATGATGGCACAAAATCTTCCATGTGGGGACTGAATAAGCACTGGACTGCTTAAATTGTTTAAAATCAGGACACAGATAGGGATACGGGATCCACTGGACACCAGGAAGTAAACTGCAAATTAAGGTTTCCATCTAAGAGTCACTGGACCACCAGTGTGGTGTGGACTGGAGTTGGATCAATAATTAAGACCATGGAGTGGCTCACAAGTTGGCCTTAAGGTACAGGCATGGGGGTGGGGAAGACTGTGGCAGTAGCACCTCTGGGTCAGAGCTCTGGACATGGCATTGCATCATGCCACTGGTGTTGTGCCATAAACAGACCCCTGTGCTGGCTGCATTCCACGATGCTAGGTGTTGCAAACCCTGTTTGCACCAAATAACATCAGAAAGCCATTTGCAAAACCAAGTCAGGTGACAATGGCACGGGGGTTCCATGCTCACTTATTGCTAACTGTGCATAGTCAAAGTTTTGATGGCAAACGGGGTTATCTCGTGCACCCCCATATTTTGCTACCACACCATCTGGCTATGTATTGTGCCCCAAAATGTTTTCTAATACCCTAAGACATTTTACATGGAATGAAAGAAAGTGATCAAATCTAAAAATGTTATTGTTCGAAACACATGGCCATTGATTAATTTCCTAGGAACTGTCCAGCTTGTAACTAACCTTTCTGATCTATCTAGGCTAGCAATGGCCAAACTAAATGAAACTAAACCCTTTCTGAATTAAAATACAACCTTTTACCACATTTAAATGCAGTACCCACAGCAGGTTTCTCAAAAACAAATGCACTTTCCAGAATTATTTCAAGGCATTCAGCCTTTGTTACCAAACTCTTGCCTTCTACCTAGCAACAGCCTAGCTACTGTACAGGAAAATAAAACCTGAGTCTGTGAAAAAAAAACATTTTTACATGTGGGAAAATAAAACCTGTGTCTGTTAAAACAAAAAAAAAAAAAAAGCATTTTTACATGCAATAGCCCACTCCTGGGCATGGGTTTCTTTAAAATGAATGCACTGCCCAGGTGCATTGAAAGTTACTATGCATGCGACTTTGTGCCTTCTTATTCACCCAGGGCATGCAATAAGTCAGTAGAAACCCTTGTCCAGTCAAGGGTTATTGCTTTCAAATATTTGATTTCATGATTGAGTCCCTCATGTCCCCAACAACGAACTCATGTTTGTTTACAAATCCATAGGCAAGTACATGCACTAAGGAGTGTATAGATCTTCATATTTTGCTGAATGTTTCTTTTATTAATGTGACTGTGTCATGGCCACTGTAAGGGAAATTAATGAAAATTTCATGATCTTCCCAGGTCTGCCTCTTGGTAGAATAATTGAACTTACAAATATCCTCCTTATCAACCCTATTGCTAAAATAATTCTCAGTTATAGCTGGCCCGGTGGCGCTGAGAGTTGAGGCGCTCGACACCACACCTCGCACCATGCCAGTGACCTGGGTTCGGGAACGAGCCTGGGTTGTCAGGGGTCGGCAGGGGAGGAGAAGGATGGAGCATCCGTAGGACTGCTCTCCTTCTCTGGGGAGGAGGGAGGATTGCCATCGGTGCTCTGGCAGCCTCTGGTGGTGGCTGGGGGTGGCTACAGAGCATTGGCAGACATAGAGGGAACATGCTGGGGCAGACGCTTGGCTCGGAGTGTGTGCGGATACGCATGGGCTCGGGGCCTTAGGTGTCATTGCACGCCTTAAGCCGTAAGGGGAGAAAAAGTGGAAAATAGGGGAACTAGTCATGGCGGGATGATGGTCGCCTCCAGAGCGGACTTGTTTGGTGCCAAGGATGTAGTAAAGGATCCTGACTGGGTGGGTTGAGCTCTGAGGAAGTGTTCCCCACCACCCCGCTGTGGGGTGCAAGTCGTGGGGGTAGCTGCGGGACCCGAATTAGAGCCGGAGGAAGTCCCAGGAGATGGCGGCCTGAGTACCCAGGAGGATGCCTGATGTGTAGAGGTAAGGCAGACTCTATAGAGAAATAAAAAAAAAGAATTCTCAGTTATACAAATGACAAGTTGATTCTCAGCTTCTGTGCACTTGAACAGAGGCTAGTCTAACAAGTATTTGTCAATGCCGAATGCTTGCTTGCTGGCATTGGCATTGGTAGTGTAGGAGTTAGAGAGCTGCATAATAGGAATGGCAGTGAAGTATTGAACTGAAGCCAACCCCACCACCACCCTGCAGAGACTGACAGGCATTGGGTGTGCCTTTTGGTCGTCAGGCATAACAGCCACGCCATTTCACCACACCCTACCGTGCAGACCCTGACAAATATCACGGTGTGCCTTGGGGTCTTTGGCCCTTATGCTTACCCAATTCCATCAGGAAATATGATGAGATGGGTCCTGTATAGAAGAGTGGGGTGAACTTTGGGGCCGAAGAGTCCAAGGCACACCTCAATGCCTCTCACTGGCTGCAGGGTGTGGAATGGTATGAGCATTACAGGCGAGAATCCCAAGTCACACCCCTGATGCCTCTCAATCTCTACAGGCTGGGGCATTATGGTCGGAAACCTTAACGCCTCAGGTGTTCATTGGCATTTTCACTCCAAATTTTCAACATGTTTTTTTGTGACCCCCACCTTATGAACAGTGGCAATATCAGTTTTTTAGCCGAAAGCTGATTTCGCACATCGACTACGCCATTAGGCACCACAGGTACAAAAACACATTTCAAACAGGATGTGAAAAATGACAGCTGTACTGTCCATGGGGAGGTGCAAAAAATGGCAATGTTGAAATTCTGCAGTGAAAATATTAAAAAAAACTGGTGAAGCCATGCGCGTGCATAGAAAATGCACAATGAACACCCGTAATGTAATTAGTTTGGGGATTTTTTACTGCAGATTGTCAATACAGGGATTTTGTAACCTCTGCTCATGAACAGTGTCACTGTGATTTTCTTAATCTGCCCCGAACAGTGATTTCCGACAGCGACCACGCATTTCTGCGCTGGAAGTGCGAAAACACATTTTGGCCATGGTGTGAAAAATGACAGGTATACTGTTCATAAGGAAGTGTGGAAAAATGCCAGTGGTGAAAATCCGGACTGAAAATATTAGAAATCCATGAAGTTACAAGGGTGCGTGGAAACTGCGCAATGGTCGCTCGTAACACAGTCAGTTTATGGACGTATTTCACCAAATTTTTAACATAGCCATTTTAACACCTCTGCTCATGAACAGTGTCACTGTGATTTTTGTAATCTGTCCCGAACATTGATTTCTCACACCGACTGCGCCATTGTACTCTACATGGGCAGAAACACGTTTTGGCTAAGATGTGAAAAATGACAGCTGTATTGCTTCATAAGGAGGTGTGGTAAAATGGCAATGTTGAAAATCTGGAGTGAAATTATTGAAAATTCGTGAACTTACTAGCATGCGTAGGAACAGCGCAACGCATGCTCATAAAACAGTAATTTTGGGGAATTTTTTCACCAAATTTTTAACATAGCCATTTTAACACCTCTGCTCATGAACAGTGTCACTGTGATTTTCTTAATCTGTCCCGAACATTGATTTCACACACCAACTGCGCCATTGTGCGCTACATACACGGAAACATATTTTGGGTCAGATGTGAGAAATGACAGCTGTACTGCTCATAAGGAGGTATGGTCAAATGGCAGTGTTGAAAATCTGGAGTGAACGTATTGAAAATTTGCGAACTTACGAGTGTGCATAGGAACAGTGCAACACATGCTCGTAAAACAGTAATTTTGGGGAATCTTTTCACCAAATTTTCAACATAGGGTTTTTGGGGGCCTGCCTCATGAACTGTGACACTGTCATTTCGTAATTCGGTCCTGAAAGGTGGTTCTGCACAGTGACCGCAAAATCACCTTTCAGGGACGATTAATGCCATGACAGTGACAGAATTAATGAGTTAGGGTCCCAAAAACCCCATGTTGAAAATTTGGTGAAAAAATTCCCCAAAATGCCTGAGATATGCACTAAAATTGAAAAAACCCTATTTATTCCATGATACAGCTTACTGGCATTTCCTCAGTTTGCGGTCGGCTTTGAAGAGTGCAGACGTGTTCCCGGTCCACTGAAGATCGCCACGCTGAGCTCCAGAGGTAAGGTGTAAGTGGGGTGTGGGAGGTGGATGCACAGAGGGTGGCCACGGGTGGGGGGAGATTGGGTCAGGACAGTCAGTGAGGGAAGGTTTTTTGTTTCAGGTTTTTTTTTTTATTACTTAGACAACGCAGGACATTTGCCACACTGGGGTGGGCTCCCAACATGGCAGCTGGAAGGCTGTTTGGGGGGGGGCATGGAGCCAACGGGGGATTGGGCACCCCCGTCGGCCATATGATCTGTTGCCACGCTGGGGTGGGATCCCAGCATGGCATCTGGAATTCTGCTGGGGGGGAAGCGCAGCACAGCTGACGGGGGATTGGGCACCCCGGTCGGCTATACAGTGTGTGCATGGGGAGGGAACACGAGCACGCAGTATGCGTGTGAGTGTGTGTGTGGAGAGCGCGGCATGGCACGCCGACATCTTATCACTGCTCACTGAAGCGTAGCTCTCCTTTCAACTGTATACCACTGTATTTTCAACTGCTGTCATAGACAGTTACAGCATTCATTGGAGAACTGCGGCTGCGCCTGCAGACACACTGACTGAATTGGAAGACGGGTGCCACACCTCCGAAAACTCAGATGATGGCACTATGTTTCTTGCACATGCATGCAAGCAAACATAAAAATGAACAAATATAGGATGTAGCCTCTGCAACTCTGGCTAGTTGAAAATGAGTATAATCATATTTAGGGTGCTCCTGGGGAGTTACTGATCAGAATCAATTAACAAACTCCAGTGTTCACCCCCCCCACCTTCAATACTGTCCCAACTGGAATATATACAAGGGACCGGATTTCCTAAAACCCTTGGAACTGTCACAGGTGCAGGAAAAACACATGCAACTGGATTTTCACTTGTGGAGCAGCAGTTTTTCATGTATGCTCTGGAATTTTAGAAAAGGAGCGCTTTGCATCAGGCTTCATAATTAACGGCAGCTTGCAGAAGTTTTTCGGGCAAAGCTACATCAGAATGCTACCCTGCCTGGTAGGACCAGGCATAACATTCTCCATATCTGTGCCTGCCACCTGTGCAGAGCATGGGCTGAATACTGAACTGTCCGCCTGTGCAGAGATTTTTCCCTGCACTGCTGGTTGCAGAGTGGGACTTAGTCCCAAAATAGGCTGACAATCCAACCCAGTTTTTTATAAACAATAGTTATCTAACTTACTGCTGCTTCTTGCCGTTCACTGACTTACGCAGCCAGTATAGTGTTATGCTTGTGTAACTGTGTTAGTTTTTGTTATGGCCATTCGCACTCTCTATTCCAGAGGAATTACCACCCTGTAGGGGCACGAAGCAAGGAACTCTCGGAAAGGGTTCTGCCCCTAGAGGGGCCACGGGATGGTTTCCATGGCTAAAGGTACCTTAGGAATCCACCTAAGGAGAGAGCGCTGCCACTGGAGGAGGAGGAGGAGGAGGGGAGGATGGTGGGGCAAAGACAAAATGCTTCACAGTGAGGTTGAGAGGAACTGCTTATATAGCTCAGGAAGTGGGAGTGGCTGGCTGCTTGGCCACTGAATTACAGGCAAGCCTTTCAATTCAGTGACCTACACAGCCAGTATAGCGTTATGCTTGTGTAACTGTGTTAGTTTTGGTTGTGGCCGTTCGTACTCTCTATTCCAGAGGAATTACCACCCTGTAGAAGCACGGAGCAAGGAACTCTCTGAGAGGGTTCTGCCCCTAGAGGGGCCATGGGACGGTTCCCATGGCTAAAGGTACCTTAGGAATCCCCAAAAGAAATGTAGTATCATCTCCAAAGGAGGAAACATGTTGCGTATGAGCATGCAGGAACACTGACGTACAAGCAGTAACTGGAACATAGTAGTAGAGAAGAATAGTGATGGCTTGCATTGAGAGAAGGGGATCCCCTAAGAAGAGAGGGAACAGCAGGACATCCTCCACCTCCATCCAACAATGGAACCTACCTAAGGAAACTAGGGGAAACAACTATGTTAACTAAGTGTTATGACCTGAGGCAACGGAGGAGAGAAAAAACCCTATGAGGAGGAAATCTTTGGGGATCCAAGGCCTAGGCCGCCTTCCCTCCAGGCTTGGAAAAAATGCATTTAGTGATGGCTCTGCAGCTGCTATTTGGAAAACCCAATTAAAGGGAGGTGGAAAATATTCCAATTTGGAGGAAGGTTCTCACTCAAACCCTCTAGCTGGAACATCTTGGAAGGTTGCGAGAAAACTCTGCAAAAATACGAGCACCCAAGGTGCAGGAGGAGAGCAACAACTGCTGAGGCAGTCACCTGACCTACCTGCCATAAATCAAACCAGGTGAACCAGAAGCAGTCGTGGGGAGAATGCGGTGAAGGTGCCTTCCTAGGGAAACCACTAAAGTCAATGGTCAACTGTTATAGTGGAACACTAGAGCCAAAGGAGATCGTCGTAACCACCCTTCACCGCTAGTCTTAAATTCTACACCAGGAGCTGCTGCATAGTAGTAGGCAGCTAAAGCCAAGCCCGGGGAGAGGACATTCCCAGCTATGGGCCAGGTGAGAAGGATCCTGCCTCAAGTTGGACACGCTCGATGATGCGGACTAATGCAGAGCGAGACCGTCGGCTGCAGGAACCTGCATCAGATTAGAATGACTGTCATGCCCCAGAATTGATTGGGAGCTGTAAAGCTGGTGAGCTGAATGAGCACAGCATGCCGAGATCGTAAGGAGCATTGAGTGCTGAGACCTTGCAAGGTCAGATGCAGATTGAGAGCAGTAGAATCCCAGGCGGAGCCGAGGGGATGGCACTAGGCATAAAGCAATGGTTTGTGTAAGCAAGGAGCAACGGTTGCATAAGCAAGTGGGGACCTGATAGGTCAGTAAGCAGTAGTAGTAGTAATAGGTGGACTGCATAACAATTGTATAGCAAGTAAACAGCACTGAGTTAGGGGCAAGCCAGCCAGACATGAATAGCCAAATCAAAGTGACAAACTCTGAGGATTTTCAGCGGTGAAGACAGGATTTAGAACAAAATTAATTAACCACATAGGCCATAACCCCCCAAAACACCTCCCAGTCCCCACCGTAGGGCAAACAAGGAAGTGATGAAAGGCCGAGAACCACATGCAGATATAAAAGCTAGTTTAATAGCCTCAGCAGGAGCTTCAGCTAACCTCAGAGTAAACAAGGTAGACTAGGAATGGGTGTAAACAATGCAGCAGAAGGAAGCAAGAAGCAAGTGGGCCTGTACAGCAGTAGTTAAAGGAGTACAGTGTTAAAACACAGGCACTGTGTACAATAGTAATTAAAGTAAACAGTCAGCAGCAGTGGCTGAAGTTGTAGGTAACAAAGCAGTAGCATGAGCTCTGAGTAGGTTTGCAGTTGCAGTACAGTAAATTGAGAGTTGTAATTGAAAGCAAGCTGAATGAGCTCTGTAGTAGCAGTATGCTAGGAGTTTTAAAAATAAATGCCCTCCCCAAAAGAGGAATCCAAAACACAGCAAAACAAAATACAGGGAAGGCCCCAAAAAAACAAGAAACAAAACACAGGGAAGCATACAGCCGGAGGAAAGATACAAACCAGAAGCAGGAAAACAAACACTGAAGTCCAGCAGAGACACACAGAAACAGCAGGCTGGGGGGGGTTAGGCCCCCACCAGCTCAGAGGACAAACCAACATAGCCTCCAGCTGCAAAGACAAAATGCTTCATAGTGAGGCTGAGAGGAACTCCTTATATAGCTCAGGAAGTGGGAGTGGCTGGCTGCTTGGCCACTGAATTACAGGCAAGCCTTTCAATTCTTTAAACATGAAAGCCTCACCACCAATTCTTCAGCTTTATTTGCAAATGTTAAGAGGTAGCTGTGGCTACTCCTTTCTTACCTGCTTCCAGCTACCATTTGAGAATATCAGCTCAGACAGAACTTTATAAATGTGACACAAGGAGGCTGGGCTGTGGTCTGAGCACAAGAAACATAGAAACATAGACTTTGACGGCAGATAAGGACCACTTGGCCCACCCAGTCTGCCCATTTCCCTACCTACTGGATAAGCTGCAGATTCTAGTTAACCAACAGCCTGCTTCCTGCAACCCCCAACTATAATTGCTTTGTGTCTGTCCCATGCATGTTTGAATTCCCCCACTGTTTTAGACCCAACGACCTCCTCAGGAAGGCCGTTCCATGTATCCACCACTCTCTTCGTGAAAAAGAATTTCCTCACATTACCCCTGAGCCGTCCCCATCTATCTTTAAACTGTGCCCCCTTGTTCTTACACATCTCTTTTTCTGAAAGATGCTACCCTCCTGGACTTTGTTGATTCCCTTGAGGTACTTGAACGTTTCTATCATGTCCCCCCTGTCCCTCCTTTCATCAAGGGTATACATATTAAGCTCTCTCAGTCTCTCTTCATATGGTTTCTGATGTAGACCCTGCACCATTTTAGTTGCCCTCCTCTGGACGGCTTCCATCCTGTCTATGTCCTTGCGAGATGAGGTCTCCAAAACTGCACACAGTACTCCAGATGGGGTCTCACCAACTGTCTGTATAGAGGGATAACCACTTCCCTTTTTCTACTTGTGATGCCCCTTCCTATGCATCCCAGTATCCCCCTGGCTCTCCTTACTGACTTTTCACATTGCTTACCCACCTTTAGGTCATCTGATATGACTACTCCAGGTCCCTTTCCATTTTTGTTGTTGTTAGTACCTCCCCTGCTATTGTGTACTCTTCTCCTGGGTTTTTGTTTCCCAGGTGCATTACTTTGCACTTCTTTGCATTGAATCTAAGTTGCCATATGTCTGACCATTCCTCCAACCTTGCCAAGTCCCTTCTCATCTTTTCTACCCTCTCCTGTGTATCAACTCTGTTACAGATCTTTGTGTCATCTGCAAAGAGGCATACCTTTCCCTCCAGACCCTCTGCAATGTCACTTACAAAGATGTTAAAGAGAATAGAACTGCATAATTTCAGCTCATATAAGCTAGGTAAATAGAAGTGAATGTAGAAAAATCTAGGACCTGACTGAACAGGGTCACTGTGAAGTGATGGTCAAGTTTTCACCCTTGTTCAAACTATGACCAGAAGAAGTAATGGATTTTGGGGTGAAAGGAAGGAAGGAAGGAGCCCATAGAAACATAGAATTTGTTGGCAGGTAAGAACTGCTTGGCCCACCCAGTCTGCCCAAATGTTCCCTGCCTAACCTGCCTCCACAGACTCCAGCTGGTCTCTGGTGACCTTCCTTCCTCCCTGCTTATTTATTAATATAACCCTGTGTTAATCCCATGCATGCTTGAAGCCCCCACTGTTTTTGCCTCCATCATTTCCACTGGCAGCCTGTTCCAGGCATCACGTCCCTCTTAAACTCCCCCCATGCCCCAGCTTCATTGCATGCCCCCTAGTCCTGATGCTCTTTCTCATTTGAAAGAGACAGCCCTCTTGCACTCTGTTCACCCCGTGAGGAACCCACATAACAACCCATGTACTGTGGGTTCCTTTAAAAATGTAAAACCCTTCCCAATGCTGTGAGACCTTATACAGTGGTATATGACTCCTGTATTGTCATGTGTAGTCCTTGTCCAGTGGCATGTGACCTTCCTCCCATGGTGTATGACCTCTCCTGTCATTTGACTCCTGCCATTTTTCCTTGTTCTGTGGTGAGGATCTCTATCTTGTATTATGCAGTCATTGTCCTGCTGTGTTTATGATCACTGTGGTGTGTGGCCTCTTTCTTTTTTGTTGTGGTATTTATTCTCCAGCTTGCAGTTCTCACACTCTGGGGGAACCCTAGCTCCGTCACCCCGGCGTCTACCAGCCAGCACAGCTTAGCCCCCCCATGGCTTACCCCCTGCTGGGGTTGGAGAGGGGACTCTCCCCTCCAAAGCAGGATCCAGTGCTGCCATGCTGTGGCTAGCTGGGTACAGGGCCTGCGAGTTTCCCTGTCAACTTCTGCAGGCTTGTTTTGCATTTTTCTCCCTGTTGCGGAGCACGGCGTGCAATGCTGCCAGTGACTTGGGACCGTGCATGCTCCCATGCACGTCTCCTGTCAAGCAGCTACTATGTTTCTGCCCCCCCTACTGTAATGTCCATGCCATCAAGCCCAGCCTCCACCAGGGTTCAGGTGAGCACCAGTCACAGAGTCCCTTCCCTTCCTGTAGATGGAGAGCAGTCCATCGGACGCTCGATCCATCTCCTCCCTGCCAACCCCCAGCGACCCATGTTCATTCCAGAACATGGGTTGTTAGCATGGCGTGAGGTGTGGCATCCAGTGCCTCAACCTTCAGTGCCACTGGGCCGGCATTGTGGCCTCTTTCTTTTGGTTGGAGGTTTCTATCCTCTGCTGGTTTCTCATATAACTTGTGATGTCTTGTAACAGAGGTATTCTAATAGGTTGCGCTACTTATACTAACCCTCTGGAGTACAGCAGGATTGGCTTCTGGCAGCTTGGAACTTTACAAGCCTACTGTAAAAGTTACAGGTGATTGGATCCCCCCCTGCTGCAACCTGCAGCTGATGACAGCCACCGTGGATTATGGGTTTGCTGTCAGTTTGAAATGTGAGGTGTAGGGTAGGGTAGCAAGACCAATCACATAAATGTAAACTTTTATGAGGCACAGGAAATTTAAACATTTTTGGGTGCAACTCAAATTATGTCTTGGGGGGGGTATCACCACACTTAAGTGTAGGGATTTTAATCCTGGCTGTTCCCCTTTAAATAAAGGGTACCAAGCTGTAAGGACATCTCAGCAGTGAAAACTGTGCTTAGAGCATTTTATATTTTCATTGGAGCTAGTTACGAGGTAGGACTGCCTATCATCAAAAGTGCTCCATCGTCAGGGAAATAGTAGCACAATGACAGGCAGCACTTATGGGACAATGTGCAGCATTACTGTAGCACTGCCTGTCATTGAGAGCACTCTGTTGTCAGGGAAATGCTACTGCAGTGACAGGCAGTGCTTATGAGATGACTTGCAGCACTGTTGTAGGGCTTCCTGTCTTTGTGCTAGCACTGCTTCAAGGACAGAGCACTCACAACGACAGGCAGTGGTTACTTGGAAAGAGCCTTTGTGATCTTTGATAGAGACATGCTGCATGGGAAAGAAAATATTTTTTTTATGGTGTGCTTTTCATACAAACTATAAAATGCTTTACAACCACTGAACAACTATTATCGGCCATTAGGTAAGCACAATGAGGTTGCATGAGGAAGAGGGTCAATAAAGGAGAACTGCCCTTGAAACTTACAAAACAAATATGTTGTGCAGAGCGTTTTGATTTATGTGCATAGTCCTAGTGCCTCCATTTTTTTGTTTGCTGTTAGAACTTTTTTCTAACTTTGACTACTTGTTTAATGGCCCCTGGAGATCTCCATGCCTTTTCATTTTATTGCCTTTCCTTGCCCCATAATTAGAGGTTGGTGAAAGTTGTGAATTCCGCTTTTGCGGAACTTCCGTGAAAATTTGGAAATTTCATGGAATTTTCCGAACTTCCACCATTGGCGAGATCAGAATCTTCCAAATGTGTCTGGCAGATTTTCATCCTGTTCTGTGGAATTTTTTGGCTGAACTGCAGAATAATACACATGAACTGTGGAATAACAGTTCTGAGGAATTTTTTTCCACAGTTTAATGAATTATTCCGTAGTACATGTAATTCCTCCGTAGTTCAGTTATCAGTTCTGTGGACTTTTTTCTCTCCACAGTTTAATAGAATAATCCACAATTTATACCTTTATTCTGCCGTTCTAATTCAGAATTTCTGTAAAAGTTGCTAATATAATTTCCACACTTTCATGGTAGCGAAATTCCGACTTTGGCATAAATTCTGCCGGTGGAAGTTTTTTTTTTACACACCTCTACCCACAATGCATCCTGTCCAATGTGATAGTGATGAGTTGGAAACCATTGATTCAGGGAGTGCTGACTTATTGTGCAGTTTACAGCAGTGCAACTGTACTGGTAAATTCCTCTCCTTATCCAAAGAGCACTAATAAAGGTCGCATTCAACACCTATGGGATTACTGAGTGGGTCATTCTATAATAATTCAGTGGGCTATAAGGAAGCAGCTAGAGACTTCATTAATTATAGCACTGATGACCTGGGGTAATGTGTGTGCTTATTTATGGCTGTGTGGCTTGATGAAAAGAAAAGCTTTACAAACAAAGCATTCACTCCTGCTGGCTAGACCTAGACACACAACTAGAAAACAAAAAAATTGGATTGGAATGGGAAGAGGCCCTTAACAGCACAGTGCTGCTGCAGAAAGGACAGTAAGACACCACTCACTGAATCAGTGGTCCCCCATGTATCTGACACGTGGGACATGAGTCAGTGTGGTTAAAAGAAAGGCACTAAAAGACATAGTCATGGAGATTTCTAAGGGCAATAAAACAAGAACGCAAATTTAGAAAAAATCATATCAGCGAAGGAAAGCATGCACTCAGACTACATGCACAAATTAAAACATGCTGCACAACATATTTTTTGTAAATCTTGACTGTAGCTAGAAACATAGAAATATAGAAGATGATGGTAGAAGGACACCTGTAGTCCATCGAGTCTGCCCAAGCAAGGTATCCAGGCACCCACTGTGCACTGGTGTTCGGACCGGGAATGTTACGTGTTCTATAGCCCACGTTCAGGCTGGGGTTCTGGTCCACTAGACCACCAGGGATTCTTTTATATTGCTTCAGCCTGCGATCGGACTGGGGAGCGGGTCCACTGGGCCACCAGGGATTATTGTTATATATAGAGCCCATGATGGGGCTGGGGTGCAGGTCCACAGGACCACCAGGGAATGTATGTATACATAAAGCCCATGATCAGGAAATGGGGTAGGATCCATGGGACCACCAGAGACTTTATATATTTCTAATGCCTGCGATCAGGCTGGGGGGGGCAGGTCCACTGGACCACCAGGGAATATTTATATTTCTACATCCCGCGATCCGCCGGGGGGGGGCACACGATGCCCGGACTATGTCCCAGGAGGTCGGTGGCCACCCACAGCAGGTGGCTGCCGTGTTGTGCCCTGCAGTATGGCAGCTCACCTGTGGGTGGCCAGGCCTTGCTCCTGCTTTTCAAGGGCAGATCTTTGCACCCCACTGTGTGGCGCAAGGCGGGTGTGCGCCTGCATATGTGCCGCACATCCTGGACTGATTATCGGGATGTACAGAATATGCATGGGCACACCCCTCACACTTGCACTGCATACATTACTGGTCTGCCCCGGTGCATCAGGATTTGAGCAGCACAACATCCTCCTTTGAATATCACACCGGGACGCATCAGTGGGTTGCGCATGATGCAACACTGTTGTGCCATGTGCAACCCCTTTGAATATCCCACCCCCAGTCTAGCCCTTGCCAGTGCCATGCATCCCAATACTTGTCCCACCTGTGCTTAAAGCTTGATACTGACTTTGCAGTCACCACCTTGGTGGGAATCTATTCCAAGGTTCCACCACGCTCTCTGAGAAGTAATACTTTCTGATGTCCCCCCATGAACACTCCACCCTTCAATTTACACTCGTGCCCTCTTGCAGTAGAATTGACGTGCCTGGTAAAAAGCTGTGCTTGTGGCACCTTGTTGATGCCTTTAAGGAACTTGAAGGTCTCAATCATATCCCCCTCTCCCTCCTAGTTTCTAGCGAGTACAATTTCACAGCCCCAAGCCTCTCTTCATAGGTGATTTCTTGAAGGCCATGTATCACTTTTGTTGCCCTTCTCTGGACCACTTCCAATCTATCAATGTCCTTTCCTAGGTGAGGCCTCCAGAACTGTACACAGTACTTCAAATAAGGCCTCACTAATGACTGGTAAAGTAGTTGCATCACCTCCCTGTTCCTGCTGTCTATCCCTGACAATGCATCCTAACACCCTGCTAGCCAGCTGTAAGCCTTACTGCACTGACTTTGCTGCTCAAGGTTGTCCCTGATGACTCCCAGATCACGTTCCTCAGCAGAGGAGCTCAGCTGGACTCCATTTAGCCAGTATTCTTCCTTGGGGTTGGCCCTACCCAGGTGCATCACCCTACACTTCTTAGCACTGAAGTTTATTTGCCATATTTGTGACCACCGTTCCAACTTCTTAAGGTCCTCCTGCAGTTGTCTGACTCCCTTTGTACTATCCACTCTTCTGCTGAATTTTGTGTCATCCACAAATAGGGTGACATTGCCATTTGTGCCCTCGCTGATGTCACTAATGAATACATTGAAGAGGACCGGCTCCAGGACCGCCCCCTGAGGCACCCCACTGGTGACCTGCCTGTCATTAGATTTCACCTCATTTACTATGAACCTTTGTTTCCTGTCCCTCAGCCAACTCCGTACCTACTTTACTATCTGTTCTGCTACCCCAAGGTCTTATAGCTTTTTTAAGAAATGTCTATGCGAGACTGTGTCAAATGCCTTACTGAAGTCAAAGTAAAGCAAGTCAGCACATGACCCCTGTCCAACTCCTTGGTCACTTTGTTAAAGAATGTAATAAGGTTCATTTGACGTGACCTGCCCATCACAAACCTGTGTTGTTTGTAGTTCTGGAGTTGATTTACTTCAAGGTATTCCACTAGATCTTACTTGATAAGGGTCTCCATAAGTTTACCCACTACTGATGTAAGACTGACTGGTCTATAGTTACCTGAGTCTTCCCTGTCTCCACTCTTATGTAGTGGCACCAAGTCAGCCAACCCACAGTCACCTTTAAAAAGCTAGTAGACTAGCTCTGTTTTTTGGGATGATTCAGGTTACTGGCACACAATAACCAACAGTCTAATAAAGTGTCGCGTCAGAGTTTTTAAATTATTTGAATCGTAATAAGTCTCTTGCTTTGAACTGGGATAGCCCTCTTCCCCCTGCTACTCCTAAGCATCATGAAATGGTCATGGAGAAATAGACTTCTCTGTGATGATGTTTTAAAGGGAAGAAAGTGAATAGGTTGATATTGAGATCCACTATAATGGGGCTCAGGGTCCATTATTCTCTTGGACTTTCAAAACGAAAACTGAAGCATTACGTAATGTGCAGTGAGATTTTCATAGTTTTATATATTTTGTTCTGAAAGTAAAAGCAAATAATAGGCCTAGAGCCTTGTTATAGCGAGCCTCTATGTCAGCCCATTCACATCCTTCCCCCAAAACAGCATCATGGAGATCATAGAACCATAGATGTTGACAGCAGAAAAGGACTGCCCATCCCATCCAATCTGCCCCTTTCTCCCTGCCTAATTTAAAACTGCTGACCCTACATGGTAACCAGCCTTTGCCCTCCCACTCTTACCCCTTCCAGTGGTGTCTCCAGACCTTGTTCGGGCTCTGGGTTTCTTCCCCTACCAGTTATGATGATACCCATGTGCCTATCCCATGCTCTCTTAAATCCAGTAACCATTTTAACCCCTACCACTTCCACTGGGAGGCTGTTCCAGGGGTCCATCACCCTTTCAGCGAAGAAGTGCTTTCTCCCATTCCCTCTGATCCTTCCCCCCTCCAACTTCATATTGTGCCTTCTAGTCTTAATAGACATCTTTGTCTTTGAAAGATGCTCCTTTCCTGTATCTTGTTTCTTCCCTTTAGGTATTTAAATGTCTCAGTCATGTCTCCCCTCTCTCTTCTGATCTCCAGAAAGTACAGATCTAGATCCCTTAGTCTTTCCTCATAGTGCTTCTGATGCAGGCCCTGCACCGTTTTGGTCACCCTCCTTTGCACCCTCTCCACCCTGTCTATATCCTTATGGAGATGAAGCTTTTCCCTCTGCCTCTATTCTATGATGCAAAAGAGTGGCTGTGGGAGAGGGCTATGCCAACGAAAGTGACTTCCTAATTAAGGATGTTAATTACTGTGTGCCAGTAGCCACAAAACTGAGCTACAGTGCCAGTGCCCAGCATCAGCTTTCTACATCTAGTCATGTCAGTCTGCATCATCAGTGGAGAATCATTGAGGATAATCAAGGCCATCATGTTGCACTTGCATGTTTTCTTGTAAATTGCCAGCTGACCACTAAAACCCACCAGTTAAAGGGCTTATAGAGGTAGACACATGAGCTGCATCATTTCTGTACAATGATCCCTGATGCATCTTTCTCATCCCTGAAGATTACAGTGTATATTTATAGCATTCAAAAACAGTGATACCCAGCATTGCAAGTAGTTGTGGCTGAGGACATTATGATAGTAGTATCAGGATATCTTTAGTCATGCTGGAACTTGGGTACCATCGTACTATTGTACCACTGTACCATTGGAGGCAGTATAGCACAGTGATTTAAGGCTCTGAGCTGCAAACCTGGAAACCTGGGTTTGAATCCCACAGCCCCACTTACATACTGTGTGACCCTGAGCAAGTCACTTAACTTCCGCGTGCTCCCAGGTCACACCTGGAAACATGCTTCGACTTAGTATGCCTCTCCTGGTTAAACAATTTCCCCTTTCCCCTATTGTAGCACAGTAGCTGTTTATGGAAAACGTAGGGAGGTTCATTAGTGAGAGAAGGAGGGCATGAGACAGACAGATTGACAGGCAGAAAGTTAGGAACATAAGGGTTGCTATTATGCTTCTTGCTCAGTCATACACAGTGATAAAGTTGCGGAATTCAAATATGGGTCTGCAGGTTTAAAGCTCTGTGCTTTAACTGTTAGGCTACACTGTCCCCCAGTGATCCTCCCAAGACAGCAGTAACAGCTGTCAGGGGTGTTTAAAGAGGATCAGTCAACGCAGGACCCAATTTGCACTTTTTGTGCAAAAAAAAAAAAACCTTTTCAATTACTGTTTATTGTAGTATAGTAGATTGCATCAGACTAATGTTGCTTACTTCTAGGCTAACATTTTCTGTAGTACGTTTATTATTGACTCACGGTTCATGTACTCTATGCATTGTTACTAATCTAGTGCTGTATCAATTGTTTGTATATGAACTGTTCATTCCTGTATTTATTGTTATTGCTGAACAATTTGATCCCTTTCCCCCTCCCCCCAGGACGTATCTGGAAATGAGCAAACCTGCTCAGTATGCCTTCCTGGTGAAACTCTTAAATCAATCAATAATTACATAAACTACAAAACCCAGAATCCCCTTCAGATGACATTGGGGGGGGGAGCTGCCATACTGGCTTAGAATGCCATTTCAAGAATAGCACAGTGAGAACCGTATTTCAGAAACAGCATCTGCCTCGACAGCGACAGGGGGTAGGATAGGGCATGGTAATTACTGCCACCCCTGTAGCTGTCAAGGTAAAAGAGAAAGAGGAAGAGGGGAGGAAGTGGAGAACTAGGGAAAATATGGGGAGGCTGACCAAGCTGCTCCCATGGTGGAGAGGTCTAAGGCAGAAGCAGCTGGGACAGTACAGCTTGGGAAACCAGGGTTCTGTTCCTGGTCTCCTGAATCTTGTGGTTTCACCTTTTCCCCCGTTCTGAAGTGTGTGTGTTTTTTTGTATGCCTGAATCTGGTCCCCCCACCCAACTTTCACCCCATCCCCTAGTTCCACCACCCCGAAGGAGTTGATTATTTAAATATTGGAAGGTGTGGGGGGCGTGAAACCCCCCACATTGGGAGATGTGGGACGGCAGAGCCCCCTGCAAAAACACAGGTTGCGGTTTTGTTTCCTCACCATGGTAGCAGCCCTCCATGTGTTTTTCAACCACTACCACTGGCATTATTTTTGTATTCTGCATTTTCCATGGGCATTGTTGTTGTCGGTGGCATTTTAAATGTGCAGTTCTTGACCACGTTGTTATTTTATATGGCATCTTGACCCAGTGCTGGCTGTAGCAGTGGGAGATTCAACTAGCTGCAGTGCATGCTGGAGATTTTATAAGCTCTATTCAAATGTTTCCCATTCCTGCTGTTCTTCTGGGGCTATGTACAGCCTTCTGTGACTGTACTTAGCCCAGGGAGAACAGCAGGCCCAACAAACAAAACATCAGAGCTTATAAAAACTCTAACATGTTCTACAGGCTATCAAATCTCCCACTGCTCCAGCCCTGCTCTGATGTCATCTGCTGGGGATTTTGAGATTTGTAGTTACAGAAACTGTCAGTCTGGAAGCAAACAAAATTAGTCCAATAAATTCTATTATACTACAGGAAACAGTAAGTAAAAAAATGTTTGTTTTTCATGCAAGTTGCAAATTGGGACCAGCCCCACACTTGGCTGTAGAGTTTTAAGTGCTGACTGTTCCTCTTTAATGTCTTACATACACTAGGATCAAAGTTAGTCTGTTGCTGAATTTTCTTTGATGTGGTGCTAAGCTTATCTATTTAATTCTGTTTGAATGCTTAAGACCAAGGACACCAAAGTTGACTTTTAGATGGCTCACATCAGGTATGACACAGCAATCAAATGCATCAGCACTGGAAATAACATTATTCAAACAATCAGCATAGCCCTTATTAAAAATTTAAAAAAGAAACTCTAATGGACCTTCCCAAAAAAGTCTTAAAGCAGCAGTGCAAGGAAATTAGTCAAACATTTGACCCTACCCTTGTTTCACTATAAAATATTCCAGGTACCTTCTGATTTTATTTGATGGTACAATTTTCTAATCCACCAAAATATGAGTATTTTATAAATGTTTTAACTGAGTTTTCTCGCAAGAAAAAAAGATGGCCACCACATTTTGTGTAGAAATAGCATTGTGGAACTGGCAAGGGTTGGGATCAAAAGAGTAAACAAAATCTCCTGGTACACAGCATAGGAAGTACCAAGACAAGTACATCTGACAGGTATGCTATTATGTTTCTTAACTGTAGCTGAAACTAGCTTTTTTTTGAAAACTAGTTTCATTGCACTGCTGCTTTAAGGAACAGTTTGTAAACTGATCATGTGGTACTCTGACTCTGTTCTCCATGGAAAGATTCCTAGAGTTTAGAAGTAATAGAGGGAGAATATCCTGATACAGTACAGTATTTTACAATTTAGGAAATAAAAAAGAGCTGGTCTGTTTAATGATATGAAGCAATACAAGATAAATATTATATAGTCCCTCTCAAGACATTCATCAAGGAGCTTTGTACAAATCAGTTCGTGTCATTGATACTCCAGAAGCTTCTGCACTGGTTATAACAACAAGGATTGCAATTTTGCAAAGTTAAAAAATCTTTCAAAGGTAAGTTAAAAAAGGTACTACCCAACAACACTATGAGTTAAGTACCTCAGGAGAGTAGGTGGCTCAAGTAGAGGATTGAAGAGAGTACTGGTGCTGCCCACAAAAAGAAAATGGTCTGGTATCACTGGTGTCTGTAATGATCTCTGAAATACAATTGTCATCCAAAACACTACTGGAAAATGCCAAAAGAGGCAGCACAGATTCTGTCAAGGGTCCTCATAAATGGCACCAAAAAATGCAATACAAATAGTTTGAGAATAACATTTCAATCATGCTTTCTTGTGAATGGGCTCGATTCCAGGTTAATGTAATCTGCTCAGGCTCAGTCATGTTGCTAACATTTCGTACAGGAAGGGTAAATAAAAGAACTGCTCTGGTATCCAAAAGAGTTAACAAATAAGCAGGTGCAGATGACAGAAGGGGAGGTTGGAGCAAAGCGCATTTCAATTCGAGCCAAAGCTCATAATGTTGTCATCCTCCCCATCCCCCCTCCTTTTGCAACTCGGACTGCAATGTCAGGTCAAGAGGACAAGTTGGTTTATTGGAAAGTCATAGGTTCAGTCTGATTAGCGCTGAGTAGTGTGTGAACCTGTCTCTGAGCTATGGATTTGTGTGACTGATGATAAGACAAATGACAGCATCATCACATCAAGCTGTTATTGTGATGAAGTAATAATAGCATCAGCATTAACAAGTGTTTGTCAATGCTGAATGTTTGCTTGCTGGTATCAGCACTGGAAGTGCATGAGTTAGACAGATGCAGAATCGGAATGGAAGTGAAGTACTGAAGTGACGCCAACCCCACCCCCACCCTGCAGAGCTGGACAGGCACTGGGGTGTGCCTTTGGGTCATCTCCCATAATGCTCATGCCATTTCACCTCACCGTATCCTGCAAACACTGACAAGTGTTGAGGTGTGCCTTGGGGTGTTCAGCTTTACAGTCACCCCATTCCATAAGGAAATATGCTGAAAAGGGTGCAGTATAGGAGAATGGGGTAAAGTCTGGGACTGAAGAGTCCAAGGCACACCTCTATGCATGTCACTGGCTGCAGGGTGGGGGTGGGGGTGGAATGGTGTGAGCATTACAGCCGGCAATCCAAAGGCACAGCCTTGGTGCCTGTCAGTCTGTACAGAGTGGAATGTTATGGTTAGAAACCCTAATGCCCCAGGCGTTTGATGGTATTTGCACTACAAATTTTCAACATGGCCTTTTTGTGACCCCCACATCATAAAAGCATTTGTGACCCCTACTCATGAACAATGGCACTGTGATTTTGTTAATCTGTCCTGAATATTGACTTCCCACAGTGACAGTGCCATTCTGCGCCACATGTGCGAAAACACAGTTCAGGTAGGATGAGGAAAATGACAGCTGTACCATTCATAGGAAGGTGTGAAGAGATGGCAATGTTGAAAATCTGGAGTGAAAATATTAAAATTCTCTAACTTACGAGCATACATGGAAACTGCACAACGCACGCTCGTAACACAATAATTTCATGGACTTCTTTCATCAAATTTTCAACGTATGCATTTTGTGACCTCTGCTCATGAACAGTGTCACTATGATTTTCTTAATCTGTCCTGAACATTGATTTCCCACAGCGACCGCGCTATTCTGTGCCAGATGTGTAAATGCATATTTTGGGCAGGATATGAAAAATGACAGCTGTACTGTTCATAAGGAGGTGTGAGAAAATGCTAATGTTGAAAATCTGGAGGGAAAATATTACAAATGTGCGAAATTACAAGGGAGCATGGAAACTGTGCAATGTGCACTCGTAACACAGTCATTTTATGAACTTTTGTCACTAAATTTTCAACATAGGCATTTACACATTTCGGCCAGGATGTGAAAAATGACAGCTATACTGTTCATAAGGAGGTGTGAAAAAATGGCAACATTGAAAATCTAGAGTGAAAATATTACAAATTTGCAAAGTAACAAGGGTGCATGGAGACTGCACAATCCATGCTTGTAACACAGTCAGTTATGGACTTTCGTCACCAAATTTTCAACATAGGTATTTTAGCATCTCTGCTCATGAAGTGTCACTGTGACTTTCTTAATGTGCCCTGAACACTGATTTCCCACAGCAACTGCGCAAATCTGCACCTGAAGCACGAAAACACATTTCGGCCTGGATGTGAATAATTACACCTGTACTGTTCATAAGGAGGTGTCGAAAAATGCCAATGTTGAAAATCTGCACTGAAAATATTACAGATTCTTGAAGTTATGAGTGTACGTGGAAACTGTGCAATGCAAGCTCATGAAACAGTCATTTTTTTTATTTTTTTCACCAAATTTGCAACATAGGCTTTTTGAGAGCCCACCTCATGAACAGTGGCACTGTCATTTCGTTACTAGGTCCCAAAAGGTGATTCCATGCAGTGACTGCAAAATCACCTTTCAGGACCGAATAATGCCATAACAGTGACTGAAAACCCCAGGTTGAAAATTTGCTGCCAAACGTCCAACAAATGGCCGAGATATCCACATAAGTTGAAAAAACCTATTTATTCCACTATACAGCTTACCGGCATTTCTTCAGTTCATGGTCAGCTTTGAAGAGTGCAGACGTGTTCCCGGTCCACTGAAGATTGTCACACAGGGCTCCAGAGGTAAGTGTGAGGTGAGGGGGATGTGGGGACGTGGATGCACAGAGGGTGGGTGCGGGTTAGGGGACGGGGCAGGAGAGACCGTGAGGGACCATTTTCTTTGTTTCAGGGACACAACTTCAATAAAAGACGTCACAAGAAGGTTTTCTTTTTTTTTTGCAGGCTTACTATGTGCACACTGGGTTGGGCTCCCAATCAGAGGCAAAATGGTCTGGGGTGGGCGCTGCCCCCCCACCTCCCCATCTCCGCCATTGATTGGCCTTAATAATGTGGGATATGTTAAGGCACACATGGAGACACAAACTCAGAACACTGCAAGCTAATGACTTAACAACACTTCATCCCTGATCACAGCCTGGGCACTAGTTGGCAGCTGTAACATTGGGGGTGATAGCAACTCACATTAAGTGTTTTGTAGAGTCCCCACCTTGCCCTGACTGGTAATTGAAGGTGTAAAAAAGGCAAGGCAAGCTTTATTTGTAAAGCACCCTTTCGCATATGTTGAGGGCACTGTACATATAATTAGAACAGTTTACAACACATCAAAACAAATCGAATCAAAGCAGGGCAACAAGAATAAAATAATTAACAGAAATGTTAATCACTCCTGGCCATCTGGAACAATCAAGGAGATTAGCATGAGGACTAGAGCCTTCTAAAGTAGGGGATTTTTCAACTTCATTGACAGCCATGGAAGACCTGCACTAGCCAAGATGGACCAGTAGAGGGCTAGCTGCATTAGTCCAGGTCAATTTACACTATGCCATGGGCAAGTAGAACAATGTCAGGGGTGAAGAAAAGGAAGATTTCATATTTCTCTTACTCAAAATATGAAGTCTTCCTTTTCTTCACCTCTGACAGATACAATAATCTCTTCATCAATGATGTTGCTAAAAGCCTCAGAGCCATTCTCAATGGTAAAAGTCCTCAGCAGTGCTCTGTAAAGTACTGTAAAACTTAACATTTTCACTGACAAATAATTGTCACTATTTTCACCGAGGAACTAATTAGCACTAAAATGAACTTGCGCTAATTATTACTTTTTCCATTATAGTGAATGTGGCACTAATGACATAGTGTTAAATTACAGTTATGCAGTTATTATTGCATTTATTTTTGTGCTAAAATTACTTTGCGTGAAACTAACTAGTTTGACAGTATTTCTTATTAAGAGATTTAATACTCCTAATTGGGACCATGATGTACTGGGCCAGTACCAGTGATGTGGAGGATGACAGGGTGAGAACATCATGAGAAAGATATGACCTATACATCAGAAAGTGATGACAGATGGTGGATAGAGAGAGTGGTGGATAACAGAGGGAATTTGCAAAAAGAAAGAATGATAAAAGAGGTCAGACCAGTGGATAAGAGAGGTGGTGGATAACAGAGGGGTAGATATTGGGTAATAGAGGGTGAACTATATATGAAACAATTTTTGCTGACTGACAAAAACTGCTGCTTTAACATACAACTGTGGCCATTTACAGTAGAGAAATATATTTTGTTTCTTATTGGGTAGGCTAGCAGAAGAAGTGTGCATCACTGGTAAAACGATTGCTCCCAAGGATATAGAGGACTGAGACACAGAACTCTCCAGTAGCTCCTTCAGCAGACATATGAGCAGGATATGGGGATGGGCGATCCTTGGACAAGACTACTGACCCCTGTGGCTAAGGTCTAAAGCTGTACTGGGGCCAAAGAGTGAATGAGCTATCTGGGTGAAGCATGAAAAACTGAGGGAAAAGTAAATCCCTGTTTAATGTCATGTTATGGGAAAAAACATTGCTGAGCAGAGGGCCCAAATTCATGTGTTACTTCAGTACATGGAGCTGTTCATATTAGCTGTATGAATAACTCTGGGATCTAATCGAACACCTACTGTATGTTATCACCTGATTTTTCCAAAACACTTACAAAATAGGTAGAGACAGTAAAGGAATCTGATTGGCTGACAGAACTTGCCAGCTATGCCTTTTTTTTTTATTTATACCACAGTAAATAACAAGTGCCAAAAACAGCAACTGACTTGCCAACAATATTCTTTTGCCACCCTGCCTTCACACTGTGAAATCTGCCATCTTGTTTGCATGCATAGAAAAAAGTAAAAAACAGCTGTGAAAAGCGAGTGAAATCAGAAGCAGCAAAAGTAACTAAAAACACTCACACCACTTAAAAAGTGTTGTTTCTAGTTTGGAAATCCTCCTGCTGTCCCTTCTGAGCCATTCCCTTCCCCCTTCTCAGCCCTAGGTATCTCAGACTATATGAACCTCCTCCCGACCTGCAAGCAAATGGAAACCACCGGGACTTTTGTGAAAAGCACTACTGCAGATGGTAGTGTGCTGCTGGAAACAGAGTCAGAAATCCATGGTCTTGGCAGTGGCCCATGGCAATAAGCCATGGCATGCCACAGCACCCCAGTGACAGCAGCAAGTGGAACTGAACCCCAAGGGAAAGTGGAGAGACTATTTCAAATAAATAGCAGTTTTGTTAAATGTTACCTTTTTTTAATAAATACCAGTTTTTCAACCTGTACCCATTTTATAGGTGAAATAACACACTCGGGTGGGGGTTATGCACTGATAAATGTACCTCTAGGGGCAATAAGCCACCTGATCTGTTGCCTCATGCCTCACTATGCTCCTAGGCATGCATTCATCAGAGCATAAGCCGCATTATGTTGTGTGTTATTGCTTACTTAATTTATAGTACAGAACATACTGTAGGCACATAATAAATGCAGGCAGCCTATAGATTCTTAACCTGTATGATGTGTTGTGTTGCAAGTATGCATATTTTGGAGCTATAATGACAGAATGTAAGCTTTTTATTGAAAGTGCTTCATATGCAAGAACCTAGCAGAAAAAAAATACACTGATGTAGGAAAGAAGAAAGAAGTAAGGACATAAGTAAGGAAGGAAGAAAGAAAGAAAGAAAGAAAGAAAGAAAGAAAGAAAGAAAGAAAGAAAGAAAGAAAGAAAGAAAGAGAAATTTTGCTAAAAGTATTAAAAGTCAAAATGGGATACATCTTTGATTACTTCATTATTCAAATGTGCTGCATTAATAAACACTAAACCTAACTGGAGCTGGGCCTATAAACATTCTGCAGATGATTTGCTAGTCAATGACTTCATTGACTGCAGTTGCCTAGAGGTGCATAATACTGCAGTCATTTATTGAAGGATTTGTGTCAGAAGCAGCAGAATCTGTGGTACTTCCATCTGTCTATTAAAGTTTTATGAACGTGAACTTCTCAGGGATGGTTTAGAAATACAGTCTCATAATAAAGCACTTCTACTGAATGCTTAAGTGGGTAATAAGTCATTGAACCCTTGTGAACTTACAGGACACACTTCTCAGCTGTACTGCAAAACAAATCTCTTGCTATAGTGATTTAAACTATTGATGCCACTGAGCGTTAGCTGTCTGCACACAGTCTGGGTTTGGACTTACAGTCAACTTTAACAAATATCAGTATGCCAAGACATTTAAAGTACTGAGCAAACAACTGTGGCTTATGCAGTTAGTGCACAGACTGCCCCATCTCTCCACTTGCTTGCAGACTCTCTGTTTGTAAAGAATTTTTCTTCAGTTTACTGAACTAAATTTAAACAAATAGAAGAGAGAAAGAAGTGCATTAGGAATTAATAGTATTCCTGGTGGCCTGAGTTCAAATGCCAGCTAGGACACCTATTTCTTTCTCCCCTTTGTTTGTTTGGGTTCCATATATATATATATATGCACTCTGCACCCTTGTGAATAACAATGAACTGAATTTGCTAACTTATTACTACATTGCAACTGATAAAAAGAACAGGTTGACCTTTATTTCCCTTGTTATTGATGGAGTGAATGCTCCTAACCAATCAAAGCATGTCTTTTCCTAACCAATTAAAGCATGCCTTTTCCTAACCAATTAAAGCATGCCTTTTGCTAACCAATTAAAGCATACCTTTTCCTAACCAATCAAAGCATGCCTTTTCCTAACCAATCAAAGCATGCCTTTTCCTAACCAATTAAAGCATGCCTTTTCACAATGTAAAAGACACTTTTATTCTATAAGGAACGTGTCACACATAGGTGCCCTTTAAATGGGCAAATTTTGGGACATTGGTTTTGAATAGAGCTGGACACAATCTGTAAACTCCAAATTTGTGGAAATTCTGCAAAATTTCACAGATTTCATGGAATTTTCTGAAATTCTGACTTTGGTGAAATCAGAATCTTCCAAATGTATTTAGTGAATTTTCACATCATTCCACAAACTTTTCTGGCTGAATTGTGGAATAATACACATGAACTGCAGAATGACAGTTCTGAAGAATTTCATTCCACAGTTTAATACATCAGTCTGCAGTACATGTAATCATTCCACAGTTCAGTGATCAGTTCTGCAGAATTTCTTTCTGCAGTACAAAACATCAATCCACAATTCATGCACTCATTCCATAGTTCAGTAACTTGCTGAACTGCGAAGTGAATGTACAGTATGAACTGAGGAGTTTTGTGTTAAACTGCAGAAAGAAATTCTGCAGAACTGATCACTGTCAGTGATCAGTTCTATGGAATAGTTTTAGACAGTTTGACACATTGATCTGCAATTCATACTGTACATTCATTCTGCTGTTCTAAGTCAGAAGTTCCATGAAAGTTGTTAAAAGTGCATTCCGAAATTTCACAGAAGCAAAATTCTGACTTTCACAGTAATTCCACTGATGAAATTTAATATTCTCACAGCACTAGTTTTGAATAAGCAGAATAATAGATAGATAGGCGTGTATTACAAGGCAGTAATATCATCAAGAGGTTTTGGGGACATGGAACCTCGAAAGCAAAGCTCAAGAGGTCCGAAAGTCCCTAAAACCTCAAGAAAGTATTACTGTCTTGTGAAACACTCACCTTTCTGTTATTTATTGCAATATATGGATCCATTGACAATACTACAGTTGGAGATGACCTTTGAACTGTAGTATTATCAGCACAAATGATAGTATTATCACTTTTTATGATAGTATTATTGAGAGTAGTGAAGTATTACTGGGACATTTTTGTTTAACTTAGTATAGAATGATTGAGGCTTATCCATGTATTACATAGAGAATAAAGTATGGGTTCGGGGTGTGTAATGAGATTTTACACACACCTGAGTTGTGGGATGCTACATAAACCCCGAGGGCGAAGCCCGAGGAGTTTGTGAAAAGCATCCCACAAGGGTGTGTGTAAAACTGAGTTTGACACACATCCAACCCATATTTTATTTGATATAATTGCTGGGTTTCCCTTTTTTGCCTCAGCAATTATATAAAATAAAAAGCTTCTGGTGCATCCGCGGTGTGGCTTCTCAGGTGCTGATTTGAATCAGCATATTTTAAAACATTCTGTTTTTGTCCTGGTTTGTGAGGTTTTCACTGTATAGGGAGAAAAGAAAAGAACTTACCGCCCAGTTCTTCTGGCGGTGGCGGTGCTGTTTCAGGAGAGAGGGAAGCGGTTAGCGGTCTTGAGTGGTGGCGCTGCTGCGTGAGCATGCGCACAGCAAGGGAAACCGTGTGCATGCTTGCCGTTATAAACACTCCTTTATAACGGCAAATTATGCCATGGTTTCCTTATGGGAAAAAGGGGAAGCCGGATATTATATTACAATATTGTTGACTGGCCATGTGCAATAATATATTAGTGCAGATACAGAAACCATACTTATGGTTGTAAATGTGGTCTCAACTACATTCTTAAAGTGTCAACCCACTCACGTACAGTTCTCATGCCCTGAAAATGCATGTGAGAACACTCTTAAAACATAAGAGTGATCTCCATGACAGTATTAAAGTACAAATCATAGTATTGAAATGAATAAATTACACACAGAAATACCTTAACATGGAATAGTCAATAAATTCATACACTTAAGCAAAACAGCTGGGTGACATAAACACTAATAGATATAGATGTTACAGCCCTATTTTTGAAGGCAAGCAGAATTTTGCACATGTGTTCAGAAAAATAGTGCATGGCAGGGGGTGGGAGTGGTTCAGAAATGCTTTCACAGTTCCTGCTGCATGTCTGGGATTTTCAATAAAATTGTCATTCTGCAGCCCTTTCACCTCCTTTATGGTCACAGGCTCAGAAACTGGCAGGAAAACATTATTTTCCAGAGGAAGAGATGTTCCAGGAATAGGGGTCATGGGATGAAATTGGAGGGAGGGAGGTTCAGAGGGTAACGTGATGAAGTATTTCTTCATGAAAAGGGTGGTGGACAAGTGGAATGCCCTGCCAGAGGAGGTGGGGGGGGGGTGAAATAATTACAGGACTCAAGAATGTGTGGGATAAGCATTGGGGGATTCCAGCAGTTGGGGAAAGTGGACAATCCAGTTCAAGAGAAGCTTGAAAAGGCAAAATTGCATGCACAACTGGGCAGAATAGGTGGGCCAAAGGCCCTTATCTGCTGTCAGTATCTATGTATCTATGTATGGACAGGAACAGTATGGGTGCAGAGCAGGGAGGGACATTTAGCACCCCCTGTGGACAAACTGCTGAAAATGGTACAAGGGATGGGAGCTTAGGGCAGGAAACTTAAGGAACTCCATAAAGACATCATGTACTGCAGCTGGTTTATGTTACTTGCAAATACAAGCATTTGTAACTTGCAGAAGCAGTATCAGACTGTTTTGTGCTAGAGAATTTACTACTGGGCTTTTTTGTTTCATGAGTACATATTTGTCATTAGCAACTTTTCTTCCATGAGATGCTTTTCTTTGTTTTTGTGTTGAAAATAATGGTTTTCGCATTGGTCATGAGTGCAGAAGTTATTTTGTATTTATTTATTTATTTTTGCTAAAACAGAAAGTTATTAACCCCCTGCCATCTCCAAGCCCTTGAAAATCCCACCTCAGATTCTCAGTATGTCTAGACTAAAACATTTATTTATTTAGTTATTTGGATAACACACATGAAGAAGCCCGCAGAAGAAGGCCATTTGGTCTATCAAGTCTGCTCATGTTGCAGGGTCCACAGCTTGAGCTACTGTCCCTGCCCCCTCTCCCCACTCCTCCCATCCTCCCTACCCATGACCCTTGCCCTCCCCCTATACCTGTCCCAGCCTCTCTTAAAGCAGCCCACTGTCTTCAATGAAATTACCTCTCCTGGCAGTGCATTCCAAGTGTTCACCACCCTCTCTGTGAAGAAGTGCTTCCTGACCTCCCTCCCTCCTAAACCTCCCACCCTCCAGCTTAAGACTGTGCCCCCTCATGTTATGTTTGCCACTCAGCTTAAAGAGACTGTCCTTATCAATCTTATTTATTCCTTTCAAGTACTTGAAGGTCCCAATCATGCCCCCTCTCTCTCTCTCTCTCCCCCCGTCTTCCAGGGAGTACATGGTCAGTGCCCTCAACCTGTCCTCGAATGCCTACCCTGCTGACCAGCTATCATCTTTGTATCCCTCCTCTGGGCCTTCTCCAACAGGTTAATATCTTTTTTGAGGTGTGGGCACCAGAACTGAACTCCATACTCTAGATGCAACCTTACCAGTGACCTGTACAAGGGCAGTATAACCTCCTCTCTCCTACTACTGATCCCCCTAGATATGCATCCCAGCATCTTGTTTGCCTTTGCTGCTGCTGTCTTGCACTGTGTGGAGTGCTTCGGGTCACTAGTGATCATCATTCCCAGGTCCTTCTCCCCCTCTGATGCAGATACTTGGACTCCACACAGGTTAGTACTCTGTCCTAGGATTCTTGGCTCCAATATGCATAACTTTGCATTTCTTGGCATTGAAGCCAAGCTGCCTGATCCTAGACCACCTCCCTAGCTTGTCCAGATCTTCCTGTAGGTCCTGTATCCCTTCAGCTGTGTCCACTCTCCCACGGAGCTTGGTGTCATCCGCTAATAGGCACATTTTGCCCTTAATACCATCTCCAATGCCATTAATGAAGACATTGAACAACACAGGCCCAGCACCAAGCCCTGCAGAACTTTATTAGTTACTTGTCTTGTGCCAGATAACTCTTCCCCCACAACCACCCTCTGGGATCTGACCTTCAGCCAGTTTTCAACCCATCTGGCCATCTTTTCCCCAACCCCGAGATCCACCAACTTCCTGATCAACCTTTTGTGGGGCACAGAGGCAAAGGCCTTGCTGAAATCAAGATAGAAGATGTCTACCACTTGGCCCCTGTCTACTGTCTTAGTGACACAGTCAAAGAAGTCAATCAGATTTGTTTGACACAACCTCTCCCCCTATGAACCCATGCTGCCTCACATCCTGGAGACCATGCTCCTCCAGATATTCCACCAGCCTTTCCTTTAGTATGGTCTCCATGAGCTTGCCCACAATGGAGGTCAGACTGACTGGTCTGTAATTCCCTGGGTCATCCTTGTGATAGAACTTTGAGTCAGAGGCTGTTTTACATAGGTTTCACGTTAAGTACAATTGTAGATAAGAGCAATATTAAGACAAAAAACAAAATATGGCAAAATGATTCGGACAAATAAAATCTACAACAGAGGTGTCCTGAGCAAAGGCAATGACAAACTATTATTACTTATTATATAACCATAAGGGAGACAGCTGCAGGCATCAGGCTTTGCCAATCATAGGTGTGAGAGGGGAACTCCTTTGAGCACAAGTGAGCACATTTATTTATTTATTTATTTAAGAGATTTACCAGGAAGGCATGCTGAGCAGAGTACCGCTCGATTCCAGATGCGCCCTGGGGTTTGGGGTTACAGTGGAAACATGATACAATCTGAACAAAACATACAGTGGAACATGATTTAAAGGAGTACTGCAGTCAGAATTTGCAAACACATATGTTCTGCATAATATTTTGATTTGTGTGTTTAGTCCTAGTGTTTCCTTCCCTTTGCTTGCTATTAGGAGTTTTTTCTAAATCTGCCTTGTTAGAATGGTATATTTTGTTCTTTTTTGTCCTAGATTGCCTCCAGTCTCATGTGATAGCGATGTGTCTGGGACCACTAATTCAGTGAGGGAAAGTACTGCAGCAGTAGTCCAGAGATAGAAAGCTGGGGCAGGATTCACAAAGCTTTCTGAAGGTGCAAAACCTTCCCTAAGTCCCCCAAAACTTCCCTAGCTAAGGAAAAAAGGGAGAATTGCTCTTAGTGCTATTCACAAAAACCTCCGCAGCTGCAGAAAAAATATACTATGGACTGTGGAAAAAGGTGCAACTGCAGACGTTCCTGAGGAACAAAGATAATTGATAAGTATGGCACAGCCCCTCAAAGGCTATTCTCAGCCAGAGTTTCTCCATAGTTCTAGAAAAAATGTTACACACATTGGAGTGAGGTGTAACACTCCCTCAGCAAACTGCAGTAGTGCCCCAACAATTGAAATATAATTAAAGTGGAGGTCAGGCACAGGTAATATCCCATCCCAGTGGGTATATCAGTGGCTGAAGTTACAGCAACAGTAGCACACATTGCCGTTGAATGGCAACAAACAACAACCACCTGACCCAGCGCAGCCCACGTAGGAGCCCCACAGGCAGCGGAGCCTGAACAGCCTGCAGTGAGTGTTACTCCTGCAGGCAACAGGAACACTCCAGGAAGGGACGACCAGCAGTGACAGATAGCCACTGTGGTGCCATGGTATTGCTGGTACCTGTGGTGCTGCAGAGGTTCCAGTTGAGAGACTGGTTGCTGGTCTCTCTGTGGGTGCTTTCAGCTTCATGCTGTGGCAGAAATGTTAAACTCTGCTGCTCCAGCTAATTAGGGTCACTGTTGCTGTGCCTCCTAAGCCATGTCCGCTGCTGCAGATCCGCAGTTGCATATTTGCAGCACTTGTTCAATTTCCGCAGCTGCTGAATTGCCGCAACTGCGGGGATTTTAATGGAATTCTGCACCTGTGTAAGCTGTCTTTCAGAATATTGTGCAACTGCATTCCTGCAGTGCTGCAGTTTTTTTCCCCACAGCTGCAGGATTTGGGCCTTTTTTTTGTGAATCCTGCCCCTGATGTTCTGGCCTCAACTAAACTCTAATTGATTATTTTGGTTTTCTTAATTTTTGTCTATGTCTAGCCAGTAGGAGTAAATATTTTGCTTTTAAAGCTTTTAATTTCTTCAAACTACAAACAGACATAAAAAGAAAAACAAATCACCCTAGGGCATCAGTGCTACACTTAGTAAATATTTTAGCTGTTTCCTTTCAGAATACTCACTCAGTTAGCATTCAAGTGATTGTTATGCTGCAAAATGTAGCCTTCATTGACTACTGGATAAGAAAAGTGACTTAAAATCACAGCTGTACTGCTTTAAAATTGACTGTAAACCAGAACTTGCTGAATCAATGGTCCCAGATGAATCACTGTCACATGAGACAAGAGGCATTGAAGGAAACAAAAGAGCAATAAAACTGTGGTAGTATGGAGATCCCCATAGGCGTAAAAGTCTGTAGGAGAGGCCATAAAGCTAGAAGGCAAATTGAGAAAAAAACTCTTAATAGCAATCGAAGGGAAGGACACACCAGGGCTAAGTACACAAATCAAAACACTCTGCACATCATGTGTTTTTTTGTAAGTTTTGATTGTAGTACTCCTTTAAGTCATCCAACATTCTTCACTGCCCAGTGGTTCAAAAGGAGTTGATATGTTTTGTTTTGCCCAATTCATAGTCCACCATTGTAGAATAAGTGGTGTAACTCTGTATCTTCGCATGGGCAGTGTGTAGCCAAAGGTTCATCATTTGTTAAATCTTCCAGCTGCATACTAATTATCTCCCTGCTTGCTACCTTTTCAGATGGACCCCCACCACACACATAACGCTGCCGACCGCGGTAGGGACGGAGGATCGTAGCTCCCACCTGGAGCCTCGCTGATTCTGCAGGTAATGGCATCTCCACCTTGTACTCCTGCCATAGTCGACTGTGGGCATTTTTCGGCTGTACAACAAAGGACTCTTGCCCACAGTCAACTGATTGTTCCGGAGGGCTGTCTGCTGTGGGTGCTAGCCGGCAGATGCTGCGCGTCGTCTACCCACCCAGCCACTCTCCCACCCAGGGATGGCTTGCCTTTATTGGCTCGGGGTTGGCATGTCACTTCCTGTGATGTCACATACAGTTTGCGCATGAACCTAAGTCCCCTCTTTTCCATTTGCAGGTTATACCTGCTGGCCACTAGTGGGCACTGTCTCCCTCCTTGCAATCCTACTGCTGTGCCACCCCCCCAGTCCTTATAGGGTACATCCCTCATCTTCCCCCCTCCAGTTACCATCCCCGACAGTGTTAGCTGTGTTCTAAAAAGTTTTAGACAACATGACACTACTACCGTCAGGCATGTCTGTCATCCTACGTCTCGCTCCCCTCCCCCACCTTCTTCTACTCCTAATCTTAGTTAACTCACCTAGTGGTGTTACACCCCATTGTTGAGCAGTTACTTGCCCCCAGAGACTTGCCTGCAACCCACCCCACATCCCACCCTGCCTCACCACCCCTGCATCTTCACACACCGTCCAGGCCACCTACCTACCACCGATTGTGTGGTCACCCCCTCACTCACTCCCCTTGCCCCCTTCTGCGTCTCATTGTGTTTGCTTATCCTGTCTGCACTACGCTTCCTATCCCCTGCACCCCTACATCCTCACATCCCCCCTACCTCAGCCATCGTAAACCCTCATACTGCAGCTTTCTTCGAAGAATAGCCCTCCTCCTTCTCCTACTTCTGTCTGGCAACATTCATCCCAATCCTGGGCCCGGTAACACTAGACCTTCCTCAAAATCCACTGGACTTCGTATTGCATCCATGAACATCTGTAGCCTCCTGAAAAAACTGGACTCACTACACTGCTGGATGTTGGTCCATAAACCTGATGTGGTTGCCTTGGTGGAAACCTGGCTGTCTGACTCCACCCCTAACTCCCTGGTCTCTCTCCCTGGCTACACTCTCTACCAGCTGGACCGGGCAGGTAGGAGGGGGGGAGGCTGTGCCATCTACCTAAAGGACCCACTCACTGGACTAGCCCTCCCTCCCCCTGACCTTGACCACCATGCCCAGGCACTAACAATCAAACTATCTCCTGACCCCTCTAGAGGACCTATCTTCCTTACTACAGCCTACATACCTCCCAAAAAACAGTCTCAGGCACTGGACACACTGATTGACTACATTACCTCCCTACCCAACCCCTCGGACCAAATTCCTGGTGGGTGACCTGAATGTTAACTGACTTTGCCTTCCAGCCTCCTCCCGCCTGTGAAGCCTTGCTGCAATTGATATAACCAACTAGTCTCCCAGCCCACTAGAATCAACCCCAAATGGAGCACTAGCACTCTCCTGGATGTGGTCCTTACAAACAGACCAAGACGGCTCCACAATATCCAAATCCTCCCTGACTCTCTTAGTGACCACTCTCCTATTCTCTTCAATTGGGTAACCTCTCTGCCCACTCCCTCAGTCAAAACCACCTATCGAAGGCGGCTTAGACCCGGGGGTTTGAATGACCTAAAGAATTACCTTGCTCACACAGACTGGTCCCCACTAATAAACGCAACTAACGTTGACATGGCCCTGTCCTTCTTTATCAACACTTTCAACTTTGCCTGTGACATCTTCGCTCCTTTAACTGCCCATAGGTCCAAAGTAAGATATGCTCCTTGGCTCACCCCTGCACTGAGGTGGCTCTTTAAGCTGCGGGATAATCTGTGGCACCTTGCCGTTGCCTCTGGCTGACCATCTGACAGGCAGACCTATGCTGCGGCTAGAAACCAATGCACCTGGGCTATCCATAAAGCCAAGGCGGATTATTACAAGCCTCCCTCGCCTCCTCTTGGGGGAACCCTAGGTCTTTCTGGGAGAATGTCAAGCAGCTGAATGGCCACTCCCAGTCCCCATCTCCCACGCTTCTTAACATCAATGGTACTGTCTCCACTGACCCTACCCTCATTGCCACCCACCTCAATAGCTCCTTTACTGACCTTAGCTCAATACTCCCTAGTAATTTCTTCAGTCCTCCGCCCCCTAGTTCCGCCCCTCCCATCACATGCCCCTTGTTCCACCTACGTTGTGTAACCTTACAAGAAACTAGACCTTATCTCCTTAAGGCCCTTAAAGGTAACGCCATAGGTAATGATTCCCTTGACCCCTGCCTCCTGCGTCAGGTCCTGGATCAGGTCCTCACCCCTATCACAAGCATCTTTAACAAATCCCTCTGCCTTGGGCAATTCCCTACTGTCTGGAGGGTTGCTACGGTTACTCCTGTCTACAAAGGTGGCGACAGGACTCTGCCTGGTAATTACAGACCCATCTCAATCCTCCCCCCCAAAGCTCTTGAGAAAATTGTTGCCACCCAAGTCTCTGACTACCTTTCAAAGTACAGTGTTCTTTGCCCTGAGCAACATGGGTTCAGAGCTGGTCATAGTACCAATACGGCTCTCCTGGAGTTTACCAACTTCCTCCACACCTTCTTGGACACTGGTGCCCTGGCTGGAGGGGTATTCATTGACCTGTCTAAAAGCGGTTTGATGCGGTAGCCAGCACCCACTCTTGTTAACTACCCTGGACCATAGGCTTTGCCACTGGACCAGTCTCCCTGGTGCGCCAGCTATCTCTCTCACCTGCTCCTAATGTTAAAAAGTTAGTGGCAACCTATCCAGTGCCTGCCCATTCTCTCTGGAGTCCCTCAGGGTCTATTCTTGGACCTTTACTTTTCCCTTTTCCTCAACTCGCTACCAGTGCCTGCAAGGGCAAGATCCTGCTTTATGCTGACAATGCTGTACTCCTTGCCACTGATAGTAGCCCCTACATGGCTCCAAAGCGCCTCCAACTGCTTTTGATTCCGTCGAAACCTGGTTCTCTGAGCATCTGCACTCATAATCAACATAAAAGAAAACAAAATGATGCTCTTCTCCCACCCCCAAAACAAGCACAGCAAATTTCCCTCACTGTTCTTTCCACCCTCAAAATGCCCATTGAACCTGTGCAGTCCTATAAATACCTGGGAATTGTCTTTGACCCAGCCTCTCCTTTCATGACCATATCTCGCCTTGAACACAGCCATAAGCCTGGCTGGGCATTCTCTCGGCACAAAAATGTCTCCTGGATGCCCTCCACCTGGCTGTCACCTCCTCTATTTATCCCTCATCGACTATGGCCTCCCAGTCTATGGATCAGCTGATCAGACAGCGCTCAGAAAGGTCCGCCTTACACTTAACAAAGCCTGCAGACTTATCACTGGTGCACCTAGACAAACGCATACATGTCAGCTGTATGCCTTGTCTACCCTACTCAACCTGGATGAGCGGCTCATGTATAAAACCTGCCTGCTCACCTTTAAAGCACTGCATGGCCTATCTCCAACTGGTCTAACTAGCTCTATTCACCATTCTGCACCAGCGGTGAACACCCGCAGCACGTCCAAAACATCCCTGTTCATACCAAGGGCTAGGACCTCACAAGGCCAAAGGGCATTCCTCTCAGAGCCCCCACCGCTATAATTCTCCCTACCAGTATCTCTGACTCTCCCACACTAGCAAGCTTTAAACTCAGCTTCAGAAACCACCTGCTCAATTCACGAGGTGTTGCTGATGAGAAGTAGAAGTGGGGTGATTAGACCGTAAAAGATAAGACTTTAAAAAAAAAAAAAAAATAGACTTGACAATGCTGCTGGAGCAGCACTCCCACCCCCCTCTCCTGCTTCTCTCTCTCCCTCAACTTCCTCCCTACTCTCTTCTTTCTCCATCCTCTCCATCTAACCTTACCCTACGGTCCTCACCTTAAACATATGTATCTTGAACTTGCCTTATTCTGTATTAACTGTTGTTTATTGTTCTAATGTCTGTTTGTCCTCTATGTGATGAGGTACCTTTGTAAATGAGCCTCTGGCTCAAAGGTTGTTAAACTGATGTTTAAATAAATAAATAAATAAAATAAAACCATTGCCTGTTTCTTCTTAATTACACAGTCTGCATGTTAGGCCATCTCAGCCACATTCCGTTTATTTCTGGCTTACTTATCTCAATGCAAAACTTCTTACAGAGATCTCTCCTACAGTTATGTAGTAAGACATGGCCCCATACATCCCCAGAGCTTGTTTGTTTCATACATCACTATCTATGTTGTTCAGTGCTCTGTCACTTGCATTACCTCAAACTGTTTGCTATTAGGTAGGAAATAGCACATGACAAAGTGGGTATTATACCATAGTTTCATGTCAAGGGATGGGTTTACAGCCATTGCAGAAGATGAGGACTGCAAATTGTACTTATTTTATTTATTGGCTATTCAGAGAAAACCTTAGAGCATGGGTGCTCATTTACAAAGGCTGCACGTCATAAGTATTTATTTATTTGATATTGGATTAACACCTCTGAGCCAGAGACTCTTTTACCTAGGTTCCACATCAGGTACAATTACAGATAAGAGCAATATTAAGACAAAAAACAAAATATGGCAAAATGGTAAAGACAAATAAAATTTACAACAGAGGTGTTATGAGTAAAAGCAATGACAAACTATTGTCACTTATTATATAACCATAAGGGGAAGCAGTTGTGGCTGTCAGGCTTTGTCAATCATAGGTGCAAGAGAGGGGAAAAGGCAGCTGGCCAGAGCGCAAGGTGCTGGAGTGGTGGGAAAGGAGACTGTGCCTGGGCAGCGGGTTTCTGATAGCTAAAGTGGGGGAATAGAATTGAGTAGAAGTGGGTGCAGGTTCAGCAGAAGTTTGAAATTAGAAGGCTTGGAGAGTCAGGGGAACAGGGAGGTGAACAGGGGGCAGGAAGGGAAGGGAAATGAGCTATTGGCTGATGGTACAAGTAGAGTTGTCATGAGGGAGCAGCCAGAGGACAAGAGGGAGCAAAGTGAGGGAGGGGGTGAGGGAGGGAGAAAGAGGGGCTGAGGTTATGGGAAAAAGGGTAGGGGAGGGGAGGGGGACCAGGAAGGAGAGTAGAGGTGGGCTGAGATACTGCAGGTGGTTGACCATAGGAATTGTCCTCAGAGTTAGGAGAAGCAAGTACATGAAGCTCTAGCCACAAGGGCTTCTCAAACATTGTGTTTAAATAAACCCAGTGAGGATACATTTATGATTTCACAATATAGTGAGTTAAACAATTTAGGGGATCTGGCTGTGAAAGAGCACTGTCCTTATGTAGTCTGACATCAAGGGACCTGATGGGTGGAGCAGTCAGTACTTCTGGCGCGATGAGTGTTGAAGGAAGGGCTGAGGAGGTTCTGCACTTTCAGGGGTAGGAGACCAAGGGAGGCCTTTTTTACCATAAGATAAGTGTGGCATAGTAGTCTATCCCGTAGCTGTAGCCAATTACCTGCTCATAAAGCTCACAGGTGTGGGTTCTGGGGGCAACTCCAGTAAGAAGCCTGCAGGTCTTATTCTAGGCAGTTGAACTATGAGTTAGAGAAGTGTTGGTAGCTGATACACAGATCACTAGCCCATTATCTATTATTGCAATGATCGAACTTTGGATAGCTTGCTTCAGGGCTTCAGCTGTAAAGCAATGCTTGTGCCTATAGAGGATGTTGATGTGGGAGTTCACAGAGCTGGCGATGTAGTCAATATGACTAAAAAAGGGCAAGGAGCTATCCAATGTCATACCAAGGTACTGTACTTAAGAGTTTGGGTCTGCTCCAGAAAGGTGCCTGAGCAATTACAGACTGTCAACTGTTTGGATTTATGTTTATTGTGCGAGCCATGGAAAAGCATTGTTTTTGTTTTTTGCAGCTGAGCACAAGCTTCTGCAAGATGAACCATTCTTCAATGTCCGCAAAACTTTCCTGGAGCTGTCTCTCTAGCTGGGTTGGGTCAGCGTTCTCAGTGAAAATTATTACATTGTCTGCATACAGGAGAATTTGTTCTGAGCAGTGGGCTGGGAGTTTGTTGAGAAAAGTGCTAAAGAGCAAAAACCCCAAGATAGGTCCTTGGGGAATGCCAAAATGGACAGGAAGCTTATTTGAGAATGAGTTACCTATCTTAACTTGCTGCGAGCAATCCGAGAGGTAGCTGTTAAACCATCTTAGAGTGTCAATTGATAGTCCTAGATTAGCAAGTTGTAGAAGCAATAATGGATGATTGACCATATCAAACACCTTGGTCAGATCAATATAGGTGGCACCGACGAGAAGGTCTTGGTCCAGAGCTTGGTGAATGTAACCAGCGAATTCCAGAAGCGCAGTAGTAGTGCTGTGTCCCTTTCTAAATCTGTGCTTCTGGGGGCACTGAAGGCTGTATTTCTTCATGTATTCTACAAGTTGGTCTGCAACAATTCTTTCAAGGGCTTTAGATAATGAGGCAGGATGGAAATGGGCCTGCAATTACCATGATGTACCCTATCTCCACTTTTGTGGATTGGGGTCACCTAGGCTGACTTTCATTTGTGAGGGAACTGAGACAGCATAAGGGACTTGTTGATAATCCTAGTAAGAGGGGACAGGATAACATCAAGAGTAAGGGTGACGAGTTTCAGATCAATTGAATCCCCACTTGTTCTGGTCTTACTGAGCACTGTTAAAATGTATTTTTTGGCTACACTTTTGGTAACAGCCTTAAAACAGAAAGGAGGATGCGCACGCTCTGTGACTGGCAGTGACTCTGTGCCAGCCCAGCGGGTGGGTTCAAAGAAGTTTGGTGGTAGAACATGGCTGAGATCAGTAAAAGCAGAGTTGAAAGTGTTGGCGATAGTTGTAGGGTTGAGGGTAATGTTGCCATCTATATTGAGCACTGAAGTAGCAGACAACAGACATAGAATCAGCTCACAGGAGCCTTGTGAGCAATGATACAAGAAGTTACATAGTATAAGCATATACTAGAAAGTAAACAGTACATGAGGTATACACAGGTGGATGCTGATAGGTACATACTATATAAATAACAAAAAAATGTCCAAGAAATAAGGTATTCCATATTCAAAGAGACACAAAGGCTTGGCCAGTGGAGAGTCAATTGAACAATGTTGAACTGATGGTAGAAAATGAGAGGATGGTAACAGCAAGTAGTGGAAGATGGTAGCCGTGTTAAATCACCGCAACACATCTTGCAAGATAAAATATCTATTTTGGAATGCCTTATTCCACTAGTTAAGTGGTGCTGTATTTTAATAATAATGATTTATTTTTTATTTATTTATTTATTTCAATCTAGGATTACAATACCTTTGAGCCAAGGCTCTTTTACAAAGGTTCCACGTCAGCGTATGCAACAGTCATCATTTTTAGTTACAAACATAACGTCCACTGACTTACAGACATGTAATAACCAGTACAAAGACTTGAGCTATGAGCAAGACAAGGGAGGAGGGGGATCATGGGGGAGAAGTGAGGTAGGAGATCGAGGGTAGGAGGTGCAGGGGTAAGGGGAGTACAGGAGGTGGGTGGGGCAGGGGCAGAGTGGAGATACGGGGAGGTGGGCGAGGGTGGGAGACAGTGCAGCCAGGGGCCCTTGTCGAGGGAATATGCCAGGTAAGGTGTTAGGGGTGCAAAGGCTGATTGTAAGTGCTGGGTGCTGGGGCATGTGCAGCTGGAACGGTGGAAATGTTAAGATGGGCAATCGCAGGATACAAGCAGTGAGAGGCGCAGCTTGGACTTGAAAAGGCCGAGTGTTGGAGCAGTCGCTATGTCGCTGCCAAGAGAGTTGAGCCAGTTGGATGCCCAATAGGCAAATGATCTTTGTCCTTGGGTCGTGCGACATCGTGGGATATGTAGTAGATGGGAATTGGATCTCCTTGTAGTGACATTCCTATGTCTAGGCTTAAGGAGGGCACAGACACCAGGTGGGGCAAGTCTCATTATGATTTTCTTGGCTGTGATGCAGGTTTGGTATTTTATGCATTTGTCCAGTTGAAGCCATCCAGACTGGGAATAAAGGTCACAAGTGTGGGTATGGCCATGTGAGCCAGTGATGAGACGACAGGCCTTATTCAGGGAGGTCGAGATACGTTTGAGAGCAGTGGTAGTTGCAGACCCATGTATGATAAGACCATAGTCTATGATGCTGACAATGGAGCCTTGGACGGCCACTGACAGTGCTTCTGGAGTTAGGTGTTTCCTGTGCCGGAATAATATGCCTAACCTCGCATTGGCAGACTTTCAACATTGCTAATATGGACAGCATATGAGAGGTGGGGATCAAGGTGATGCCAAGGTACTTGAACGATTGTGTTTGCTCTAGGATGGCTCATTGTTCGGTTGCAATGGAGAGGTGGAGTTGTTTGTTTTTGTTGTGGGGGCTGCAAAAGACCATAGACTTGTTTTTTTTCTGATTGAGAAGCAGTTTATGATTTAGGGACCAGGATTCGATGGAGGAGAAGGCCCGCTTAAGTTTATTTTGTAATTGGTTTGGATCAGGGTCTGAGGTGAAGATCACAGCATCGTCGGCGTAGAGAATTATTTGTTCTGGGCAGCTATCTGGTAGTGAGTTTAAGAATAGGCTGAAGAGGAGGGGTCCCAGAATGGAGCCCTGGGGGACTCCTGAGTGGACCGGTTTAGGGTCCAAGTGTGTATCAGCAATTCTTACTGTTTGGGACCATTCTGCAAGGTAGCTCTTAAACCAGCCAATGGTGTTGGTTGACAGCCCAGTGTTCTGAAGCTGGACAAGTAGGAGGCGGTGATTGACGGTGTCAAAGGGTTTAGTTAAGTCAATGTAGATTGAGCCTAGTAGTTCACCGGAATCAAGTGCATTGTGGATTGCGCTGGTGAATTCAAGTAGGGCTGTGGGGGTGCTGTGACCTTTGCAGAACCTGTGTTGTTGCTTGCACAGAATGTTGTACGTATCCAGGTATTCTGTGAGCTGGTCCAAGACGATGCATTCTAGTGCCTTGGAGAGTGGGGTTAGTAGGGAGATAGGTCTGTAGTTATCGTGGGCAGTTTTGTCACCACTTTTATGGACTGGGGTGACAGTGGCAGATTTCCATCTGTCTGGGAACTGGCTAAGGCTGAGGGAGAGGTTGAAAGTTCTGGTCAGAGGACGAAGCACTTCATCAAGTGTGAGAGACAGGATTTTGAGATCGAGGGAGTCATTACTGAATCTTGATTTACCAAGGGCTATGGTAATGTATTTGTGTACTTGGTGAGCCTTGACTGCTTTGAAGTAGAAGCAGGGGGAGCTGGTGGGAATAGTGTTCATTCCAGACAGGGGGGCTACACCATCTTTGAAGTAGTCCTGAGGTAGGACAGCACTGAGGTCGGTAAAGGCTTTGTTAAAGGTATCCGCAATGGTTTTTGGGTTGAGGGTTGTGGTTCCGTTGATGTTGAGTATTGATGGGGGAGGGGTTTGGGTGGATTCCCGGTGAGTTCCTTTATGTTCTTCCAGAATTCCTGACCATTGCCCCAGGAGTTTGTGAGGGCATGCTTATAGTAGGTGGACTTCATTTGCTGGATGGTTTTGGTGCAGTCATTGCGGCTACGTTTGTAGTTCTGGATGTCGTTTTGCTTTCCAGAGTTTCTGGCCAGCTCCCATAGGTGGTCTCTTGTTTTTAGGATCCTGAGTAGGTCACCTGTGAGCCAAGGGTTACTCAGTGATTTGACTTTGTGTTTCTTAATAGGAGCATACGTATCACAGGCCACAGTGAAGATGTTTAGTGAAGTGGTCAAGGGCAGTGTTTACGTTGGTTGCATTGAAGATAGGGGACCAGTCTTGGTGGAGGAGGTGGGATTTGAGTCGAGGAAGGTGACCACTGGGTAGAACCCTGCTGGTGATTGTTTTTGGTGGTTGTTTGATGAATTTATTTGACCAGGTGCAGCTAACAGGGGAGTGATCGCTGAGACAGTCAGGGAGGACATTAGTGTTAGATATCCGCGATGCGTGACTGGTAAGGATCCAGTCCAAGAGTGTGCTGGTGCTGGTCCTGTAATTTTTCCTGGTTGGTGAGTCAACCATTTGTGTGAGGTTCACCACAGCAATGGTATCCTTATGTGCACCAGCATCAGCTGCAGGCCAGTTGATGCTGAAGTCACCTAGGAGGATGGATTCGGTGTCTGGTGGGAGTGACTTTACAAAGTCAAGCACAGCTGTTAGACCAGTTCCCTGTTCTTTGGGAGGGATGTAGATGGTGGCAACAGTGAAGGTTTTGTTTTGGGCACTGAGGAGGATTCTCACTGGCAGTATCTGAGCAGTTGTGGATTGGATGGTGGTAATAATGTGGTGTCCTTGTATGGAGTCTTTTAGGTAGAGAGCGCAGCCCCCACCTCTTTTGGAGAGGCAATCCAGCCTAAAGATGTTGTAGCCAGGAAGGCTGATTGCATGGTCCGGTACCGATGATGTGAGCCAGGTTTCGACAACTGCCAGGATGTCAGGGCAGTGTTGGCTGGTGAAGGCCTGTAGGGCATCCATTTTAGGAAGGAGGCTGCAGATGTTGATTGATATGAATGAGAGGGCACCCGAAGGCTTGCTTAGATTAGTGGCTTTAGAGCAGAATGGGCCAGGGATTGGGTGCACGTTGCCTGACAGCATTAGGAGAAGGAGGAGGACTAGTCTCAGGAGCTGCGCGTATTTCTTTGGGAATGTTTTTGCCTGCTGGCATCTCGGGAAGTTGCCGAGCATCGACGATAGTGGGTGAGGGCAAGTACAGACAGGGGGACCAGGTGGAGGGCTAGGACCAGTGTGGGTGAAGGACAGTTTCATGGTGGTAGGATGGACCATGGGCAAGGGGCAGTGACCAGTGTGCAGCGTGCCTATGTGGAGGAAGGATGTAGGAATATGGAAGTTGTGGGGGAGGGAGGGAAAGCAGGCTTTTGGGGAGTGCAGTAGGGGAGGAAGACAGGCAAGAAGAAATAGAATAGGGGGTAGAGAACGGTGGAGGCGCATGATTAAAGTATGATTCGGGGTTCAGAGAAATCTTACCCAGTTCGAGAGGATCTCGAGGGTGGGAAGGAAGGAAGGTATATAGCAAGTAAAGAAACTGTGTCTGTTTTTAATGCAAGGGAAGCAAGTCTTGAATGATACTGTCCCTTTAAAAAAAGTCTCTCAGACTTGCTTCCTGATCACAGTACACTACAGGACACTGTGAGTTTGTCCTGCAGTGTGATTTCAACTTGCAGTCTGTGACCAGAGTCTCTAGTCTTAGCTGTAAAAGTGGATAAAAAAGTAAAGCCCATATTCAATTTCACATCACATGCTCTTGGTGAAGACCAGTCTATGATTGAGGCACCAGGACTTAAGGTCCTCCAGGTGCTTTGTTAATAAATGGCTTATGTCTGATCACCTAATTCACCTGACTTTGCCTTGAGTCTTGATTTTTCTTCCTGAGTGCAGTTTTCTTTCTGCCCTCCCAAAAGATGTTTCTGGTGTTTTAGAGTCACATTTTTCTGATGCACCCAAAACCATTTTCAAGAGTGTTTACTGGCTCAAATACATTCATATTTGCATTACACAATTCTTAGATTAATAAGTTACCCTATTATGTCATGTTCAGCTTAGGATCAAAATACAATGACAGTGAGGAAATCAGATCCCACAGATGTAGCTGTTGGACTCGTTCAAGATGCTCTTTGTACTAGAGCTGTGTGGAACTTCTCAGTTCTGTTTCCACCATAATTTGGTAACATTTCAGAAATTTCACACAATTCTGCAGAATTCTGTTGAAAGTGAAATACTGATCATTTCCAAAGCAAAACATGAACAGCAGAACTGAATTGTGCATTTTACATTAATCACATATTCATTTTCCACAAACCACAGGATAATATTCCTGATTACAGAATGTAAATGCTTTTTGGAATTCTGCTGAATTAAAAAAAAAATTCCAAAAAACATTTCAGAAGCGTAATTTCCATTCCACACAAATACCGCTCATGGAATTTCACATTCCGCATTGCTCTACTTTGAGCATGTCTGTTTGTCTTTTGGGTTTCTTTTTCTCATTTACATTAAAGTCTTTGTCATTCTGCATATATTTTTGAATTGCATGAACAACTTTCTAGCAAGTTATATTTTGTCAAATTTTTGTAGTTACTTTTGTCCTGAGTTTACCAGCACTAATCCTGCCACTTTGAAAGCATATAGAGACAAAAAACAAAGAAACAAAAAAAAAAAACAATGCATGGAAGTCCCTATATTTTGGTGTTATTTGATATTCACAAAAATATTTTACAGCTAACAAAAGCGTTTTATTAAGATGACATGGGATTTATATGGTTTTCTGCATAAAAATATACAAAACTGTCCCACATTCTTTTGGAATGTTAGTTCATAAAGGCTGTCAAGGTATTGGTAATTTACACTTTACTATAGATCGAGGGAATGTTCCTAACCAATAAGAACACTCCTTTCCTCTGCATGTGAGACACTCATTCCATGAAGAGTGTTTCATGTCTAGATGCCCTGGAAATGGACATATTCTGGGGACATTTTTTTTATATATATATTATTGATCACACTTGCTCAATAATATTTTAATATATGCCCTGCCATGACTCATTCCTGTATAAGACTGGTTTCACTTGCCTTCAGCTTAAGCCAGAACAGCCAGCTTCGCTTCGCTGTTCTTGCTCCAGTCAAACGCGCGTGAAACCACTCTTATACAGCAACGAGTGGCTACGGGGGACATAGTAACATATATTTTACTTCACATTCACACTCACCACAGTAGTAGTGTGAAAGGTATGGTAATCAATTAGCACTCTTGCAAGAAACAGGAGATATAACTTTCACTTTACTTAGACTGTGCAGGATCAGTCCGTTACAGTACAGGCAGTGAATACAGATGCAAGTTCTCGATTTACACAGAGCAGCAAAACTATTGTCTTCTGGCTCAATTGCCTACAATCCAGCAGTTTGCTCAATTACACCTCCATGCCATTTTTTTTATTTACTTATTTACTTTTAAATACCTGCCTTAATACGAACTTTATTTCACATTGGTGGAAAAAAAACCCACGAATATCATGAACAATATTGTGTCCTTTTTGCCTTTCACACTGACGATACCTAAACAATGATGTTGTTAACTAATGAAAATAATTTGTCCCCCCTCACTGTTTTTATTTTCCAGCAAGAGACATTAAGTTTCACCACATGATTTAAAAACAAGAATGGAAGCCCAAGGTTTATTTTATGGATTTTAAATGCTTGGATGGCCATCATCTACTGGAAAAAAAATTAGAAATTTGACATGCAGTGCAGAAACATCAGAAAACATCCTTTATTCTACCTATTATCAAGTACTGTACATGATCTCAGGCCAACAAGTAAACGACAATATTATTTATGTTTGGCAGTGCCTCTAGTTTAAAGATAATAATAAAAATCACACTCAGTCATAGATACAGGTTGTTGCTATGGCTGAGATGATATTGTGTTTAACCCATGGCCAAGGTGAATGTATCAAATCAGTAGTTCAAACAACTTTAGGTTTTGTTCAGTAAGAAAAGTGCAAAAGGGATGCTGTTTTGCAGGAAGATCACATATACTGTTTTTAAATTGTCATTAGGTAATCTTCGTGCAAAAGCTCTGGCATGAGGAGCAAATCAGGTTTATCTTCACTTATTTCTGGAGGAGACTGTGACTTTAAAGCAGCAGTACAGTACATGTTACTTGTCAAACAATAGGACTGCCTGCTTTCCAATTAGTAAAGAAACATTCTGCCCCCACTTATTGCAGACTAATTGTAGTACACATCATTTCTAGAGATCTGATTTCCATGACTGAGCATTTGCAAGCAGGAATAGGAACCACCATATTATATTTCAGATACACAAATAATACTTAACGCTAAAATAAAATACTTCATCACAGCTTGTTTTTTATTTGACATAGTCTGATTTATAAATGAAGCCTAGATGCTCCGTTAATGAATGAATTTGATTGACTTCTTTGACTGGGTCACCAAAACAGTAGACATGAGTCAAGCGGTAGGCATCCTCTAGCTGGATTTCATCAAGGTCTTTGACCTTGTACTTCACATAGGGTTACCACCTGTCCCGGTTTATGCAGGACAGTCCTGATTTGGGCAACTGTGTCCTTCAAGAAAACATGAAAAAATACTACATGTCCTGACATTACAGCAGAAAAAATATTTTCTAACTTTCCTCTAAATGTTACAGAAAACTATATTGCCTTAAATAAAGTACCTTAAAATGATAAGAAGAAATAGAAGCAACTACAAAACTATAACTCTTAGTCTCAATTCTGATTATTTAGTGAAAACAAGTCTGAAAGTACATATTGTCCTGCAAAAAATCATGTTTTAGTAAGAAATGTCCCACTTTGGGCTTCTTAAAAAGTGTTAACCCTAACCCCATGAGAGGCTGATTGGAAATTGGTGGAGCTCAGGGTAGGGGAGAAGATGACAAGATGGCTAGAAAAGTGGTTGGAGGACAGGACCCAGAAGGTGGAGGTTGGGTAGAGAGCTATCTAGCAGCAAGAAGGTCACCAGCGGGGTCCTGCAGGGGTCAGTGCTAGGGCCAGCGTTGTTCAATGTCTTCATTAAGAATACTGGGGAGGGCAATAAGGGCAATATGTACCTTTTCATGGATGACACCAAGCTGTGTGGGAGGGTGGACATGACAGATGGGATACAAGCCCTAAAGGAGGACCTGGAAAGACTTGAAAGGTGGTCCAGGATTTGGCAGCTTGACATCAATGCAAATAAATGTAAAGTTATGCACACTGGAGCCAGGAATCCCAGGATAGAGTACTACCTCAGAAGGGTCTGGGTATCTGCAACAGAGGAGGAGAAGGATGTGGGTGTGTTGATCACTAGTGACCTGAAGCAGTCCACACAGTGCAGAAAAGCAGCAACAAGGGCAAAAAGATGTTGGGATGCATAGCCAGTGGAACCAACAGTAGGTGAAAGGAGATTATACTGCCCTTGTACAGGTCACTGGTAAGGCCACATGTAGAATATGGTGTACAGTGCTGGTGCTAACACCTCAAAAAGGACATTAATCTGCTGGAGATGTTCCAGAGGAGGGCACTGAAGATGATCACTGGTCAGCAGGGTAAAGCATACGAGGAGAGGTTGGGGTCCTTGAACATGTACTCCCTGGAGGAGAGTAGAGAGAGAGAGAGAAAGGGGACATGATTGAGACCTTCAAATACTTGAAAGGGATAAAGGGGTTGGATAAGGAGGGTATCTTTAAGATAAGAGGAAACCAAAACATGAGGGGGCACAGTCTTAATGGGGGGGTAGAAGGGAGATTAGGAAGCACTTCTTCTTGGAGAAGGTGGTGGCCAGTTGAATGTGCTGCAAGAAGAGGTGGTCTCTTTGAAGACAGTGGACAGCTTCAAGAGAGGCTGGGATAGACATAATTGGAAAGTAAGGATCGTGGGAGGAGTGGATGGAAAAGATAAAAGGATTGGGGGAGCAGGGTCAATAGCTTAAGGTGTGGACCCTGCAATACAAGCACATTAGATAGACCAGATGGCCTTATTCTGCTGCCTTCTTCATGTGTTTGTATTTAACACCAACCAGGTAGTTCCATTTTCTTAATGGATAACTTATAATTGTGCTTTAAGACAGTCTACCTGAGATTCTACAAGAGCAATAACATGCTTTGTGGTGTGCATTACAGAACTTTTCACTAGGAATCCAAACTCTTCCTAGATTAAAAGATTTAATAAATCAGAACTCCAGGATACCACAATTTAGATTTAAAAATATTTTTTTCATGAACTCTTTTTTCTACGGGTCTCCTAGCTAGGTCTTCCTACCTCTGCTAGCACTACCTGGGGTACCTCAAGGCTCCACTTACCAATCTGGAACTCCACAGGCCACCCATTTCACTCTGCTGCATTTCCCCCTCAGCTTGTCCCCCAAGACAGGGTCCATGATTAGCTCCTCAGCTGCACCGCCCCACTTCATCCAACCACCCATGGTGGAAGTGAAATCTGGAAGTGCCTCCAGGAGTCAGCAGTGGAAGCCTGAGATGTATTGCCTCTACAAATGTTATATGGGTTTTATATTAAAGTATTTAAGTCTTACGTACTTTGATAAACCAACTTACATATGACATCTTGTACATTTGTAATTTTGTTGTATGCTGACACACTTGTAAATAAGAGATTACTTTCACGTTGGTTTTCCAGAAATAAATTAACTGATTTTATTACTTTGCCAAAAGTTTTGATTTTACCCAAAACTTAAAACAATAATCAGAACTGTGGTCTGGATATGAACTCAAAAATATAGGAGTCAAAACCTCTAGAGGGTCTCTGCCCCTATGGTTCTATGGAGGGTTTATATGCCTTGTCTGAAAGAGGCACTGTCATCCTCCATTAGCTTGTTGTGGACCCTAGCAGAAGAAGCACATTTTATCATTTCAGACCTATAAAATCTGCTGATGAAACTGGTTCTCTTGAATGTGCTCCTTTCTTAAACAACAGGTATCTTGTGAACTAAAATGTTTAAAACTATTACATTTTTAGAAACTGAATGTAACCTTACTGTATTCAAAGTGTTCAGCTTTATCTATCAGCCTTTTAAATATTTCACTTTCACAAGCACATACTGCACTGCCTGTTTTAAAAAAAAAATCTTACTGTCCCCAGGTGGCCTAACAATAGCTGAGTTTGCGACATCGCAGTCTGTTATCATGGGAAGCACTATGATGCCATGAGTGGTGCCTAGTGAAGTCAGAAACCCTGATGAACTCTTTTCCTGTAGGTGGCATAAACAAATTGGCCAAAATGCACTCCCAAATTGGGGGGAAACACATAAATGATAAAGGGCTAGATTTTCAAAGAATTGCAACATGATTTTGCTGCAATTTTGCTACTTGTGACATGACCGTTAGACCACATAAATTGTGATAAATGATCAGCATAGCTCTGCACTGGTCCACTATAGCACTTTTACAGTGGAGTGGCACAGATCCGCACTGATCATGTGAAATGGTGCTGCACTGCTCTGGATTGTTTACATTAGTGCTATTACATAAGAGCCAGTGTAAGGAAAGTGAGGTAAAAGGCACTTTTACATGCAGTGCCTTGTAATGGAACAGGCGTTACAGACTCGCTGTTCCGTTTCAAAAAATGCATATGCAAGCAACCCATAGCGCAACTAAAGTGAGTGCTCACCCCAAAACAGGTTCCCTGTTTCACTGGGATCACCGGCTTCTGTTGCGTTCTGCCCTGCTGTGTAAAATCGGTATTCCATTCATTTGGGCGAACTGCAGTTGAGCAGTACCCGAAAAGTAACATAATTAAGTACATTAGACCACAGGAAAAAAAAAACATAAAAATTATATCCATAAAAACAAAAAATAGCTGCTCAAACCTTTAAATTACTACACACTGGAATTCACATTTCTTATAAGGGGTGCTGCTAGATGGTAACAAATAACAAACAAAGCAAAAGGACTAGCGCACACCTTCCCCCCCGCCACATAGCATAACATTTAAACTTTCAAATGCCAAAATTGGCTATATTTACTTTCAAGCTCCATGTGAGGAGAGGGTCTTCTTAGTTTCAGATTGGAATTCCAATTTGAGTAAGCTAAATCACCAAACGTCAAGGTGGGACCCTTCGATTTAGTCCCTAACTTTACAATGCCTCAATGGCTACTAGCTAACTGCTTTTATACTGTGCTCCCAACAGGGATTTTACACAGGTGATTTAACTTTCAAATGCCTAAATGGCTACTGTGCTCCCAGAAGGAATGTAACACAGACATTTTAAAGGGAGCATGCTATGTGGGGGTGTGCGCTAGTCCTTTTGCTTTGTTTGTTATTTGTTACCATCTAGCAGCACCCCTTATAAGAAATGTGAATTCCAGTGTGTAGTAATTTAAAGGTTTGAGCAGCTATTTTTTATTTTTATGGTTTTACTTGAATTTGGGGAATTTATGGTGCTCCTCTATAGCATGCTCCCTTTAAAATGTCTGTGTTATATCCCTTCTGGGAGCACAGTAGCCATTTAGGCATTTGAAAGTTAAATCACCTGTGTAAAATCCCTGTTGGGAGCACAGTATAAAAGCAGTTAGCTAGTAGCCATTGAAGCATTGTGTTAGGGACTCAAATCGAAGGGTCCCACCTTTGACGCTTTGGTGATTTAGCTTACTCAAATTGGAATTCAATCTGAAACTAAGAGGACCCTCTCACATGGAGCTTGAAAGTAAATATAGCCAATTTTGGCATTTGAAAGTTTAAATGTTATGCTATGTGGTGGGGGAGGGTGCGCTAGTCCTTTGCTTTGCTTGTTATTTGTTACCATCTAGCAGCACCCCTTATAAGAAATGTGAATTCCAGTGTGTAGTAATTTAAAGGTTTGAGCAGCTATTTTTGGTTTTTATGGTTTTACTTGAATTTGGGGAGTTTATGGTGCTCCTCTATAGCATGCTCCCTTTAAAATGTCTGTGTTATATCCCTTCTGGGAGCACAGTAGCCATTTAGGCATTTGAAAGTTAAATCACCTGTGTAAAATCCCTGTTGGGAGCACAGTATAAAAGCAGTTAGCTAGTAGCCATTGAGGCATTGTAAAGTTAGGGACTAAATCGAAGGGTCCCACCTTGACGTTTGGTGATTTAGCTTACTCAAAATAAAAATTCTATGTTTAGTGCAGAATTCATTTAAGGAAGACGTTCCCTAACAAATTCTGCTGAAAACATTCACGAAACTCATCTGTTTAGGTGTACTAACCTGGAGGCTTGTACTGTGGTAACTTTGGATGATTTTTGTGATGTTTTCAGCAGAATTTGTTAGGGAAATTCTGCCCCAAACAAATTATGCCACGCAGTTACACATTTGTTGGATTTGTGAGGCAGAACAGCTGCCCAAAGTACACTTGCCTTGCCAAGATGCCACCGGCCCCCGATAGCAGGAAATACTGCCGAAACACCAGAAGATGTCATGTGCCGAATCGGGGGTCCAGAGTACAAGTAGCATGTGAGCACAGTGGGAGGAGTGAAACAGGACAGGAACAAAACTGAACGGCACAAGTAAGTGCCATGTAAAAGTGCCAAAAGAAAACATTCATTCTGGAACTGCAAAGCCTAATTGTGAGGTTTTGGTTTATGGGATGTGGTGCCGGGAGGACATTTATTCTCCTTTAATGCCTCAAGTTCTGCAGGTTATGCATCAGAATTCAGAAATGTTACAAGTATCAAAAGAATGATGCATGCCTCATTTTTTCTGTTGTAAAATAAGCAAAGTATCACAAATGCGTCAAAATGTTTGAAACTTTCATGCATTTTTGCCACATTTGCAGGGATGCAGCTGTGGTAGAGCAACTGCCACAAGTCCCGCATCCAAAGCTTTGAAATCCAGGCCAACGTGTTTGCTAGTACACTGCACATCCTGTCGGGTCTTATCACTTATGTAACAACTGAACAAAGTATGTTTGTGAAAATACATACTGAGGTGGATAGCTGGGGCTGGAGTTTCAAATATAAATATCTATGTAGCATCTATATGCAGTTGAAATGGGGTACACTGGCCCCTTGTCCATGGAAACAGGTGAGTACAAGGAGCTGGTGGCAAATAGTGCAACCAGCATTGGACAAGAGTGGCTCAGATCCTAATTCCACTTAGACTATTTGGGTGGGCTAAGCTGACACAGGAGACATCAGCAACTGTATCTACAGTCGGCCACATGCTGCTGGAAACTGCTTTTGTGAAATTTCACAGAATTTCCACAAAGATTTTGTGAAATGTTGCTAAAATTTAATTTTCACTTAATGCCATTCACTTTTAAAACTGCCAACCCAGTTGGAACATAATTTGATCCATTTGCCGCTCCATGTCACATATACGAGTATGCTATGTTTCAGATTGCTAGCTATACAGTGAGTTGGATTATGAGCAGCCAAACATTTGTAGATTTTTAATTTAATGTTGCAAGTGTGTCATCTGCAACATTATATGCCCCTAAACTTTAAAACTACTTAACACAATGTCACCATGATTGGCAGGTTCATAGATCCAAAACAGGAGGTTGTGTGTGCCATCTTTTTATTCTCTTGCTTAATGGATGTCCATGCTATAACCAGCCAGATATTGCAAAATAACATTGGTACATAAGGTCGACTTGCCTGAGTTTTTGTGAAAATTGTGTCATTTAGAGATAATTTTGTTGAAGCTATATCTATGAATTTTTCCAGGCCATGCATCAACCTGACTTGCTATGAAGGAGAAAGGGAAAGGCTGGATAGAGTGGCAACAGAATTGGATTCAGAGGGGACTCCACTGTAAAAGTAGCAGGAGAATTGCAGGGGCGATGCTGGAATATGATGCTAGTGCAGTTATGGGATGTGCCTGCCTGCAGTGCAGATCAAATTACCGTGCTCCAGAGCCCAGCACCGATGCTAGAAGGGAGTGCTGACTCTTGTCTGTATAGTGAATGGGAGTACAAGTTCTAAAGCCACAAGAAAGTAATTTATTTAATTAATTACATTTCCAACTGGAAGATATCCAGAGGGTTCTTCTCCAGGATCATCTTGGTCCTGGGACCTCTGAGGAATCACATCAACAGAGATTAAACAAACATTTGTCAATGCTGAATGTTGGCTTGCTGGCATTGGCATTGGTAGTGCAGGAGTTAGACAGATGCATAGTATAAATGGCAGTGAAGTATTGAACTGACGCCAACCCCACCCCCACCCTGCAGAGACTGACAGGTGTTGGGGGGGTGCCTTTGAGTAGCCAGCCTTAACGCTCACCATTTCACCTCACCCTACTCTGCAGATGCCAACAGGTGTCGCAGTGTGCCGTGGGGTCTTTGAGCCTTATACTCACCACATTCCATAAAGAAATACATCAAGATGGGTGCAGTATAGGAGAATGGGGTGAATGTTGGGGCCGAAGACCCCAAGGCACACCTCAATGCCTGTCACTGGCTGCAGGGTGGGGGTGGAATGGTGTGATTATTACAGCTAATGATCCCAAATCACATTCCCAACACCTGTCAGTCACTATAGAGTAGTGCATTATGGTTGGAAACCCTAATGCCCTGGCCTTTTAAAGTAAAGTAAAACTTTATTTTTAAACTGCTTTTCATAGACAAAGCGCTGTACAAACATATTATAACAGACAGTTAAATTAAAATAAACAGTCATATTTAAAATCATTCAGAATAAGCTTTAAAAAACAAATAAGTTTTGAGCTCAGATTTAAAACTTGAGACAGTCAGACATTCTTTTATCCGACGAGGTAGAGAATTCCACAGGGAAGGGGCAGCGTAAGAAAATGCATGTGCCCCAGATGTCTTTAACTGAACCTTGGGAATCTGTAGCAATCCTTCGTCAGTGGATCGGAGTGAGCAGGAGGGGCAGTAGGGAGTAAGAAGATCTTGCAAGTACTGGGGTCCCTGTTCATGCAGGGCTTTATAGGTCAGCAACCCAACCTTAAAGGTGATCCACCACTGAACTGGCAGCCAGTGCAGTCCACGCAGCACAGGTGTAATATGACTAGACCTAGACGTACCAATCAGAAGCCAGGCTGCCGCATTCTGCACTAGCTGCAAATGGCACATATCAAACCCCCGGCAGCCATAGGTAAAGGGCATTGCAGTAATCAAGGCGGGAGGTGATGAAGGCGTGGACCAATGTGGGAAGGTCAGCCTGAGGAACCAGGTGTTTCACCTGGGCGATATTCCTAAAATCATAAAAGGAAGATTTGACAACGGCAGACACCTGAGATTTCAGGGTCAAACCATCATCGAAAAAAAAAGCCCAGATTACGCACCCGGTCTGAGTTCAAGAGCTGGACACCATCAAGCCATAAGCCAGATGGAAGCCCAGTCCTAGGACCCACCTCAAGGTGACCAGGGTCCACAACCAACACCTCCGTCTTATCCGGGTTTAACCTCAGCCAGCTAGTGCTGATCCAATCTCTGATCTCGGCTAGACAGCTGTTAAGCACAGAGATCGCATCTTCCTGTCTGGGAATAAAGGACAGATACAGTTGGGTATCATCTGCATAGCAGTGAAAACCCAAACTGTATCGCTTAATGATCTCTCCTAATGGCAGCATATAAACTGCAAACAACATGGGCACCAAAATGGAGCCCTGCAGTACCCCACAAGACAGGAAGAAGGCATCAGAGGAATGAATTCCAGTGACAACCCTCTGTGTCCTGCCTGTAAGGAAAGATCAAAGGCAATGTAAAATTGTTCCAGACAGTCCACAAAGAAGCCACAGGCAGTCCAAAAGTACACCATGGTCCACAGTATCAAATGCCGCAGAGAGATCAAGAAGGACTAGAATAGTACGAGCCTTTTGATCTCTCATGATTAGGAGATCATTTAAAACCCAGACATGAGCAGTCTCAGTGCTGTTTTTTCCTAAACCCAGATTGGAGAACATCATAGACATTGTGATTTGTAAGATGGTCATCCAGCTGCAGAGCAACCACCTTTTCAATAATCTTACCCACAAAGGGCAGGTTAGAGACAGGTCTATAGTTAGCTAAGCAGTCTGGGTCCAAGGAGGGTTTTTTAAGGAGTGGTCGAACGACCACCTCCTTAAGGGGATTGGGAAAGACCCCCTGCTCCAAGGACTTCCAGACAATTTCAGCAAGGATCGGGCAGATAACATCTACACAACCTACTAATAGCAGAGTAGGGCCCTGATCCAAACTACAGCTGGTTGATCGTACAGTCTGGACAGTCCTCACAATGTCCACGAACTAAAGTCAAACCAGGCAACACGGGTGCTCACCACCTCACGCCGATCTCTGCAATCCCTTAAAGAGAGAGCTGGGCCGATACCCAATCTAATGCTGGCAATCTTATCTGCAAAGAACCAAGCAAGATCATCACACTTTATTTGTGAAAAACCTCTACCAGACTGCAGACAGACTGGATTGCATAGTCTGTCGACAGTCCGGAAGAGTTGAGCTGGTCTGTTCCACGCAGCAACAAGCTCCCTGGACAGGAACTCTGCCTTCTTATGGGTGATTGCTGATTGATAGACCTCATAGTGGTCCATCAACCTAAGCCTGTCGACATCAAGACCAGATTTCCACCAGGCCCTCTCTAGCCTTTGCCCCACTCTCTTCAGCTCCTTCAAGAACCCATCAAACCAGGGGGTTCTTGGGAGTGAGTGGGTGAACACGAACAGGAGCAATTCAGTCCAGGGTACCACCCACTGCCTTATTATAGGCAAGTACAAGATCCCCTGGACTCATGCACTCACTTGATAGACCCGATAGGTTTAGCACCACCGATAGGCCCTCTAGGGTAATCCCCCTCAGAGGGCTGTACTGAACCACCTCCATAGAGGCAGGCCTAACTGGGGGTGCCCCGAGGCTGAATCTTATGTTGTGATGGTCTGATCAACCATTTGATTCCACTCCCCAATCCCATGATCTCCATTCCCAGGTGAAACACAATATCTAATGAGTGACCCCCTATATGGGTAGCAGAGGTAAGCACCTGTGTAAGGCCCAACATAGTCGTAAGTTGGAGGAGGTTATTCCCAAACTGCGAGAGTTCATCATCGATCCAGGCATTGAAGTCACCCAGAATCAACCATCTGGGTGACTCCAATGCCACGTCGATAATGAAGTTCGCAAACTCCTTCAGGAATTCTCCGCCATCCCCGGGTGGACGGTAGATGAGGGGAATCCTGAACCCTACACCTGCTCCCAGGATACACCCAAAAGATCAAGTGCAACCCACTGGCACATCCACAAGACCCAGCTCCATTTTAAAAAAATGGCCACACCCCCGCCCCTATGATCCAACCTCAGGTGGTGTATCACTGAGAACCCAGCTGGAGTAGCAGATGCCAAAATAGGGCCTGCATTCTCATCCAGCCGGGTCTCGGTGATACATGCCAGGTCAGATGTTGCAACAAGATCAGCTATAATAGCAGTCTTGTTCCTAATTGACCTGGCATTACATAACACCGCCCGGGTTGGATGGGTTTTCAAGGAGGATCCCAGGACCTGCCCACAGTTTGTGGAGCCCTTGGGTATGGGAATCAGGCAGGGAGTACCCCTTTCCTGACCCCATTTCGCCCCAGGGAATCTCTTAGTCCCCACTACCTCCATCCACCCACTCTTCTCCATTCCCCCACTGTGCCCAGTCCACACACCTTTCACTTGCCTCCTCACTATCCCCATCGCCCAACATCTCCTATAAACTTCGGCCAATAATGGGGGACAGTGAAAGGGGTGTAAATCACGGAGCACAGTGAGGGAATAATACCTGACTGTCTTAACACCCTCCCAGCACATCTCAACCAAAAAAATAAAATAAATAAGTAAACCCAATATAATAAAATCATACTACCACACTCATAATTATTATCACCACACATACACACCCACCTCCAACGGGGCACGTCTCAAACAACCATACTCCTCTATCAACCATTCATACACCAAAACAACATTCAAATCATCAATAACACACAAATAATAACAGCAAAATAAACAATCTAACTAAAGTAAATAAACAACTTTTTTCAATTACAATCCAATTAAAGTCTTGCACAAATTTCAGTCCATGTCAGTCCATTCCAATCCATGTAGTTCAATACTACTCAAAATCAGTGCAATATCAGGAGTCTAACACATATTAGTCTAAATCCAGCTTTTGTTTTGTTGAGGGGCCAAGGGATCTCTCACTTTTCCTGGCCAAACCAAAACTCACTGTCAGACTCTGCTCACACCAAGAGTCCAAAAGAGAGTACAGAAAATTATGAGGCAGTCCAGAAAGAGACAACATTCTCAGGAGCTAAATGTTTGTAGAGAGAGGTCAAAAATGCAGATTCCAAAACCAGGAGCACTGTTAATTTCACTTTTTAGCATAGGGGAGATAATCACCTCTCTAGGAGGTCACTGCCCCCAGTCAAGTCTGTAGCAATGGCCCCTAACACAGAATCCACTCATCAGCGGATCCCCCCAGTGAACCTAGGATACACTAGTTACCCGGGCCTGACCTTCAACAGGTCTGAAACCGGCACCACCCGCACCGAACCCAGCCAACGGCAGCAACCACTCCAGGCAACTTGCCCCGAGATTTTCATGCCAAAACACACTCCTTAGTTTAAATTTCAAAGTGATAAGCAGTCAAGAGTATATTAAAGAGACAAACAAACTCCTCTCACTGCTTCAAGAAATCTCACCACACCAGAATCAGCAGAAATCAATAGGACTAGCTTCTTCTCTCAAGTACTCCAAAAAATCCCAGCCACTTCGGTCCAATACTCCAGATCAAAATCTGGTCCTCAAATCTTGAGTTTCTAAATCCAAGATAGCACCGGCCACAGCAAAATCAGTCAGACTCCAAAAAGAGATTCCCCTTAAAGCAGAATCCCGATCGTAGATACAGTCCAGGGGACGCTACACACTATCCGTAGGCTATATAGATAGTCTTAATACAGTTAAGAGATCCCCAAGTTGGACTAAAGGTAGGGCTACTGAAACAGTGGAACTACTAAATGGAATGAAAAATAAAATTAAGCAAACGTTAAAATATGATGTTAGGAGGTGCTGGAAGACATTAAAATATCACAGAGCTCAAAATGGAATAAACGAGCAACAGACATGGCACAATGATGGTTCGAACAGTGCAACTCCAAATTTTCAAAATTGGATTTTTGTGACCCCACCTCATGAACCATGGCACTATCATTTCGTTATTCAATCCTGAAAGGTGGTTTTGCACAGTGACTGCGCCACTTGGCGCCACAGGTGTGAAATCGCATTTCTGGCAGGATGTGAAAAATAAGAGCTGTACTGTTCATGAGGTAGTGTGAAAAAATGGCAATGCTGAAAATCTGGAGTGAAAATATGAAAAATCGGCGAAGTTACGAATGTGTGTAGAAACTGTGCAATGCACGCCTGTAACACAATCATTTTTTGGGAATTTTTTCACCAGATTTTCAACATGGGCATTTTTAAACCTCTCCTCATGAACAATGGCACTGTGATTTTGTCAGTGTGTGTTGAAAGTTGATTTCCCACAGCGACCATGCCATTCTGTGTCACGGGTGTGAAAACACGTTTCAGGAAGGATGTGAAAAATGGTAGCTATACTGTTCATAAATAAGGAGGTGTGAAAAAATGGCAATGTTGAAAATCTGGAGAGAAAATATAAAAAAATTGGTGAAGTTATGAGCATGCTTAGAAATAGTGCAATGCACGCTCGTAACACAGTCATGTTCTGGAATTTTTTCACCAAATAAATTTGCAACATGGGCTTTTTGGGACCTCCCCATATGAACAGTGGCACTGTCATTTCATTAATCAGTCCCAAAAGGTGATTCCATGCAGTCACCACAAAATCACCTTTTGGGACCGAGAAACTAAATGACAGTGACATGTTCACGAGGTGGGGTCCCAAGAACCCCATTTCAAAAATTTAGAGCCAAAGTTCTAAAAAATGGCTGAGATATCAACCTAAATTGAACCCCCCCCCATTGCCTTCCATTATAAAGCTTACTGTCATTTCTTCAGTTTGCAGCTCAGCTTTGAAGAGTGCAGACGACGTGTCCAAATTCAGAGAAGACTGTGGCTCCCAACCTCCAGAAGGTAAGTATGGGTGAGGGGGTGCGGGAGGTGGATGAAAAGGGAGGGTGGGGATGGGGAGGGGACGAGGAAGACAATGGTGGACCATTTTCTTGATTGCAGGGGAAAATAAAAACTGCAAGGGAAGGTTTTCTTCATTTACAGGTGACACACAAAAAAAAAATAGGCACACTGGGGTGGGCTCCCAGTGTGCCACAGACCTGGGAGGGGGAGATGCTGACATGGGGACTGAGCACCCTGATGTTGGCAAGGTGTATAGACGGTTGGGGAGGCAAACATCCAACACCAGGAGGGCATCCTGGTGTCAGAAAGGAAGGGGGAAACTGTTTAACCAGGAAAGACACACTAAGAGAGGAATGCTGATTCGGTGATTAGGCACCCCGATGTAAGCTTTCCAGTAGTGTGTGGCAGGCGGCAGGAGCCATCATGTTACGGCGTGCCACATAATGTGGGGGGGGGGCCAACACGGGGATTGGGCACCCCAATGTCAGCTTTCTGGGGATTGTGTGGTGGATGACAGGAGTCGCCATATTTATTGAAATGTTTCACCAGGAAAGGTATGTAATAGAGGCATGTCATCTGCCTCTGTAATGATGAGCCTGTTTTTGATTGCAGCTGCAGATTCATTTCAACTCCGTGGCTCTCTCTGAAACTGCTGTCATTGGCAGCATGCTCACTGGTTGGCAGCTGAGGGATGCACCGACTAAAGTATCCCCTGCATTCGTCACAACACGGACACACCTCTGAAATGTGCTACTATCACAAGATGTTGCTTGCACGCGCACGCAAGCCAACATAAAAAGGTAATGATTGCTAAGATTCTGTTAAATCAGTCCTGGGGCCTGTGCGGAATGACATATCAACAAATATTAGACAAGCTAATGATTGCTAAGATTCTGTTGAATGAGGGAGAATCTTCCTTTAATTGGCTACCAGACAGCATTCTGGAGCGAGGAATGGCTGCATGCTTAGGATGAGCTACCGATGTGCCATAAGGGAGGTGGTACTGGTCATGTTAAGGGATAAGACAGTCATGAAGATTTAAACTAAAGGAGAGGGGCTGGGGAGCCCGCTTCTGGGGCGGAGTCACCAGTGGTAGACGTAAGATGCATGAATTCATGAAGGGAACAACAGCTGAGATGGGTAACATAAGTACAGTAGTAAACATGCCAATGTTCAGGTCTCTAGTTCAACAGATGCTGTGTTATTACCAAATAACCAGATTTGTGAAATTCCTGAAAATTCTATGAAATTCCATGAAATGTCATGGAATTCCATGAAATGTTGCTGGAATTCTACAAAACCTAAATGTTCTAATTCTGCACAGCCCTTGTTACCTCATAAAAGTGGTCAGTTTAAAATCCTTGATCTACTTCCATGTCATCCTTCCTGAACATTGGGAGCATTTCCCACATGATCAAGCCACTCAGGAAGAAGTCAGAGAAGACTACAAGATCATGAGGAGCTTGTCACTTTTGAGTCATTCCAAAAGTTCAGGAAGTGTGCAGTTACAAAAGAAGAGGAGCTATAAACAAAAGAAGTTTTGCTATGATTTTCCGATAACATTTTTTTTAATTTAGGAAGAAAGGGAAAACACAGAAAGCTATATCAGCAACTTCTATAGAAGCTGAACAATCATTAACCAGGTTTTCAGATTAGAAACAACGTTCGACCTAAGGGGCTGACAGTGCCTCTTTAAAGTTTTCGCAACAGTAATTTTGTCTGTAATTAATGACTAAGAATCAAAGAGAAAGCTATTTAACCATTGTATCAGCCTTACAAAATAGTTAGGATGAAAATACAGTAATATGAGTTGACAATGGGTTTATTTTATTTTGTTGCTGTCTAATGTATTCCTATATTGCTGACTAGTTCTGGTTAATTAATATTTATCCTGGTTCTCATCAAGGACTGCTTTATAAGCATCTTTCCACTTTTGTCTTTTGTACTGCTGCAGTAGCATAGTTGTGCTAAACAACTTTGTTTACTGATAATGGGCCCTGTGCATGATTAGGGCAGAGTGGCTATGTGCACACATCTGAGGTGTGTAGCCACTCCACACCCATTGCACCCCCTGCACGGGATGCACCACAGGGGGCACACAGCACATACGCACCTGATCCCCCGGCTCCGCAGAGAGCAACACACTGGAGGCGTGCGAGAGGTGGGCTGGAACTATGCACCATGCACATAGGCACATAGTGCAGGCCACAGGGGTGCATAGGGGGGCACAGGGTACACCAGGTAGAACCCTGCCATAAACCCCCTACATGCCCCATGCACAGCCCAGGACATGCAGCAAGACAGGTCAGACAGCCCAGTGACACTCTGGGGCTATGGTACACGGCTGCCCGATGTCACCCACTCACCCTGGAACTCAGTGGTGAGTGTGGTGGCCACCCATAATACCCATACCCCCAAGGGGGCACCAGCACAGGGCTGCAGCCCCCCCTCACAGCACCAATTATGAACCCCCCACTGCTGGTGGCACTGTGTCCCCCTCAGCAACCTGACATGCCCCCCCTTCCACTATACCACCATGGTGCCATTGGAAGGCCAGCGGCTTTGCCCTCATACCACCTGCTGCGGCCGGCATACCTCAGAAATCTGCAGGGCACACTGCCAATGTGTGCTCCGCCATGTATGTGATCCACTGCTGGACCCATGCCAGGCATTTGATTGGACACCTGGCTGGGTCTGCACCTCTCCCCTTGCCTGCCCTGTGTGGACCTGCATGCTTTGGAGGTGGGGCTGCAGACAGGTGGCTGGTGGTTGTGAATGCCGCCGGTGGGCACCCGTCCACAGGTGCACAGCTATGTGGGCGGAGTACATGCATGTCGCATGTACCTATGCCCAAATCAGGCATAGGGCCCAATGATATGTTGAGTGCTTGCTGAGAGAACAAAAAAATGTGGGTTTTGGCTGTAAGGTTTAACATCAGTTTTCAGTCATCAATTATGCTGGTATCTTTCCAGAATGGATTTAGGCAGATGTTGCCTGGAATGGGAAGATGCATGCAACACAGTCCTCCATGCAAACTTTATAAGATGTTATAAGTTTAATTAAGTTTTTCATTTATTTATTTTACCAGGCAGAAGCTCCATTGAGCATAGCTCATTTGGAAGGAGGTCCTGGGTAGGGCATCAGCACAAAATTGAATAAAAAAATACATACAGGGAGGTTACAACTTTCAAAACACATTGAAATTCAGAAGTGCTTGTTACAAGGAAGGCAAATATACATAAGCGTATATTAAAAGGTACTTTGACTGTGGACAGTGAAAGAATAGGTCGAACGATTAAAGAAGAATTACAGGAAATATATTCTAAGCACAGTAACAAATGACATGCATATTTCATATGAGAATTAGGCCTGAAACTGACAGGCAACTAACAGCAAGGATATACAAAGAGGAATAATGAGACTGTTAGATAAGCAGTGTACAGGTATGAATATAAATGATACAACATATGTCAGAATCCACAACTTTGAGCAATATTTATAGGTGAGATGCCAACAGGAGGACTTGATCCCAGGTGGGGTGTTAGCAGCAGACATGTTTGTCTGTGCAGTACTGTAAATATTCAGGAGCCTAGTGATGCTGCTGATTGGCTGAAATGACCAATCCAGCTGCCTGCTGATGCTGTGTGCCATGAACGGCTCACGCTACACTGCTCAGAACTTAGAAGTCATAACAAAAATGGTAACAATGACATTTGTTATTGCGATTAGACTTACAATCACAATAACAACCCAGAAGCTGGTAATTTCCTTGGAATAATGACCAGCTGGAGGGAGGTGACCCTCGGGTGTGCTTTGGGTCACCCATTGCCCAAAGCGGTCACGAATCCAATGGAAATGGTTGTCTTCTCAGTCATTATTGCTTAATTACAGATTTTACCATTTCGATTCAAAAGAAGGTTTCAACCAAGTGGCTGTGGCCTCACCAGGAGATTCTTGAAAGGAGATTAAGAAAAATCATGATATGGTTTTATGTGGCTTTGTGCTAAACCTGTTACTTGAAACACAACATAGAGTATAATAGCTATTAAATTTATGTTGTGCCTTTCATACGTAAGAATCTAAAGTACCTTACGGAGTCAGGAGATTAAACAGTCATGACTATTTTTTGCTTCTCTGTGTGGCACAGAACAAACTGCAGCAAAGACATATTTTTTTCACCAGTGCAGAATACCACAGAGCTCATCAAAAAAAATTAAGGTGCTAAAACGGATAAATTATTTTAGCCCTAAACTCAGTATCCTGAAATCCGGGGCTTGAAATCCACAGCTCTGAACAGATTGGATGCTCAACATTACAGTGCCAGGCATCCTGCAATGAACCAAGTGTACAATGCGGGGGGCTTTACACCCCACACCACCATGTGGGAGGCTCTGCCCCCCACACTTCTCATAACTTAAATATCTAACTCTGAGAGGGAGCGGACCCCAGAGTACAATATTGAGTAGTTACAGGTGTGCAGTGTGTAAAATGACGTGACCTGGAGCAGAACCTGGGTTACACAGAGCCCCATCCAGCCATCCTTTCCCGTACTGCAGAAGGGGTAAGATAGCATTCCATCATATCCACAACCTTACCCCTTCGGCTATTGCAGCATCAGGATGATCACTGTCAGGACACTGCACCTGTCGGGCAATAGTGCCCGGGCAGGTGAGTGTCAGGATAGTGAGCCACGGGAACCAATAAGGGTACCGCTAAAACAGCAGAATAAAAATAACAGAGATGCCAGACAAGAACAAAGAAAACACAGGAATGGAACACACAGTAGTGAGGAGAACCAAGGGCTCTCATATAAGTTAATGTCCCCTGTAGGGTGTTTCTTATGATATGAGAGTCTAAGTATGATGTCTGGTGAGAGGACTGCAAATATTGGGCAGGCTGGCTGGACCTTTGTCTATTTCTACCTGTATCATTATATGTTTCTAAATGAGCACACCAAGCACTTGTAGCCCACCCACCTCTTTTACACAGATTTGCTGTTTTTTCCTAAATGTGCAAAAAAAATCTATACCCAGCTGCTAAGTAACCACCCAATCAATCCCCAAAAGAATATTGTGTATTTTGAATATATAATTAATTGTACATTTGGTTTACTTAATTAAAATGTGCCGAGCATTTGAAACAAGCAAACCAGATTTACAATAACCAGTATATACTAAGCATACACAGTACCGTATCTTTTGGGGGAACCATGTGGGTGGGTACTTACAGTAGCAATTGTGTGTGAGTGGGTTTGTTATTGAAAATTAAGACTAAATGAGACATTGTGTGGGAGGGAGGCCAGTGCTCACCTCAAAATTGCATAAGCATATACGATACAAATAATTTGTGACTGAATATCTACAAACAATACTGGGTTTGCATCTCAGGTTGCTGATGAAATCACGGATCTCTTGAGCTTCACTCTCAATGCCTATGATGTCATCAGAAACCCTTGATGGAGACACAGCTTTGTTGTATGGTTAGTCACACATTCTTCTGTATACAGCCTATGAGTTAAGTACAATGAATATTGTAGTTATAATATCCCTGGGCCCCAAACAAAGCTAACACAATTGGCATTTAGAAACGGTACATTAAACACAGTGTTATTTACAGAAAAAATGTCTCACAGCATTTGGGGAAAGACAGAGCATGTGTTATAATCAACAATTGTGTGTCCAAAACAGGGTTGTAAGACAAACAAAGTGGATCTGAAGCCCTCGGCAAAAAAACACAAACGACAGATGTGAAAATGCGCAGCATATCTTCCTAAATATCCACCCAATTTTAAGTGAATGCAATGAAGAAGCTCCAAGTGCTGCCAGAGTATCATCTGCTCTCTAACTGCGGACAGCTATACAATAAAACATTTTGTGTAGAGGACAGATCATGCAGTAGTTTAGAATGCGATTACACAGTTTGTTAATGAATGCACATAGTAACCAGAATCTTTTTTGATTTGTAAAAATAAGGGGCAAGATGGGTTGAAAATGGTATCTCTTTCGTCATAGTGTGCTACGAATTAGGGATGAGAGCACCGGAAAAGCTTGTGAGGTTCTGAAAAGTGCTAATAGTTATCCGACCCTTATCAGAACTTTCAGAACATTTTCATTCAAAGTATTACAACTATTCTAACCATAATTTAAAGCCATAAATAAGTGTCAGTGAAGGTAAAACAAATCTAAAAATGATATGGAGTGATACTACAGTGAAAATAATTAGTGTCATATAGCTAGTTAGTACCCATTGGGTAAAACCACTCTGAGTAAGACCAGGTAATACCGATTAGGCTCACTGGGTCCTTTCTCCACCTCCAGCCTTCTCTCAGGGTCGTTCCACCACTGGCAGCCTTCTAATTAGATAAAGACCTGCTAGGGGATAAAATGATCAAAACTCAATGAATTAAAACTTATCAGAACTTTATCAGAACTTGTAACAGTTCTGATAAGGTTCTATTACAAAAATGGTGCAAGTTTTGTGAGATTCTAAACTTAACTGAATTGGTCCTCCCATCATTACTATAAATACAGAATCAGGAGATCTTCTCCCATTGTGCCTTCTGAAATATCTTTTTGTACAGTGCTTGAGCTGTTCTCCATGTGGAATAGTATAAGAATGATGTCGATAGCTGATCTATTTTGAGAAATACTTTAGTGTTATGCTGAATCTGTAGATGGTTATGTTGAATCCTGCTGACAGAAAGAAAAGCTGACAGACCTGATCGAAAGTTGTAGATTGTTTTTTCCTTGACCAATTTATGTAAAAAATGCCTCAAATTAAATTTCTGGCAGTTATTTTTTCCTAAGTACAGTATGGGGATGTGGATTTTTTTTCTGCAAATTGGACGCGAGAGAACATAAATCTACAGTCATCATAATTTGAAACAAATATGCCAAAAAAGTATCAGATGGGAATTTTTTTTTCCTGTAAGTGAAGGAGTGGGAAAAAAATCAACAAATAAAATGTGTAGTTTTTCCTTTTTTTGTATCTAGGTGTTTATGCACATACATGTATAATTTCATTGGGATATACCTTGTTATCAGGCATATACTCTGTTCAGGTGGCCTGCTGCCATTTAGATGGGTGGGGTTCTTCCCCATTTGTCTCCTGCTGATCTCTCCCCCCACCCCATGGCATGGACCATAATAGATGGCATTGAATGCACTCAGTATCCCTGTGGCAAGAGCAAGCTCCCTGGCACAACCTCAGGGGTCACTGAGGTGCCGGAACCTACTGCCAGCCCTCTCCAGCAGAAGAACACTGCCATGTGACAACTATATCAACCTAACCTGCCATCCAGTGCAGACCACCTGAGCTTGGTCCTGACTCAGGTTACCTGCACAGCAGTCCAACATGCTACCACTGGGCTATCACGGAGACTCAATATGTAGTTTTATTTTTAAACAACTTCATGAATTGTGTGAGTTCTGCATTGCAGAATTATATCATATTTAGTGAAATAATTGATAACAAAATCCACAGCCCAACCCTAGTAAGGAAAGATCAAGCAAATTCTAAAAATACTGTACAAAAAACCCTCTAGAATATGGTTGGTCTCAAAAATCAAGAACTATAAAACCCTTCTAAAAAAAGATGAAGAGGGTTGCCCCATAGGCTAGTTATACACATGAATTAATTTAAAAAGATGTTTGAAAACAAGAACTTTTTAAGCCATTTGGGGTTTAAGTCAGGATACATTTAGATTAGAAATGGGAAAAATGTACCTATGTTTACGTTTTCTTGCTTCTTATGTGCAAGCTAACATCTTGTTATGAGAATGTCACTTCAAAGGTGTGCCACTGTGAGGCCCAATGCAGCTCAAGCTGCATCGGCTTGACAGTGACAGCCCAATCTTCAGCCAAGCTGATGATAACACTGTTCCCTAGCTTGCTGTGTGGGAACTTTGTGTAGTTGAAAGGAAGAAGCCGCTCCAATCCAGAGTGGCTCCATCCGCTTATCTGCATGATGTCGCCCAACAGCCAGCTGAGTGGTGTCATGATCAGCCTGCTGTCATCTTCCTCCCCCAATCGTAAAAAAAATCCCACCCTTTGCCAAGTATCCCTCCCACCTCCCCACTGCCTCCAGAGCCCCGTTTCAATATCCTTCCCTCTGACAAGTATACCTTCCACCTCTTTGTCATGTCCCACACCCGGCTTCAATATCCTACCATCTGCCAAGTATCCCTCCCACCTCCCCATTGCTTCCTGTGCCCTGTTTCAGTATTTCACCCTCTCCCAAGTATCCCTCCCACTTTTCCATCACTGGAGTGCCCAATTCATCCTTCAATGCCTTTTTTTAATTTTTTTTAAAACACTGTAAAAAAGAAAACTGTTCATTGATGTCTGTTGCTGCTGCCGCCCCAACTGCCATTACCCTCCCCCATCCCTTCACTCTACATCTACCATCCCACACACCCTACTCCTTACTTACCTAGCTGGGCTCAAATGCTGTAATCCTCTTTGGACCAGAAATGCATCTTCACTCTTCAACACCAGACCAGGAACTGAGGAAATCAGGTAAATGTGTTAATGTATTTCAATAAGTTTTGAACTTGTATTCATAACTTGGTCATTTTATAATATTTTTCCCCAAAAGTTTCAAAATGGCCTCTTTGGGAACCCACCTCATGAACTAGATAGGTAAACATTTTCAAATACAGCCTGAAAAGTGATTTTGTGATCACTCAGTGAAATCAACTTTTGGACAGGATTTGAACATTTTTCTCCTACTGGGTTCATGAGATGGGGTCATAAGAAGATGGTGTTGAAAATTTGGGGTCAAAATATTAAAACAAAATTAAGTTATGAAGGAACATTGACATTTTTTAATGCTCACTCGTAACTTTGATAATTTTTAATATTTTGACCCCAAATTCTCAACAGAGCCATTTTTTCATACAACCTCATGAAGATAACAGGTGCCATTTTTGAAATCCAGGCCAAAATGAGTTTTTGCACTTGTGATGCAAAATTACATTTTGTTGAGTATTTTATAAATCATATCTTTCATGTTCAGAATGAAGGGTCATAAAAGGACTATATTGAAAATGTGGGGCCAAAATGTCAGAAAACAATGCATTTATGAAGAAATGTTCACTTTTTTCAATATTTACTCATAACGTTTAAATGTATGCAGATTTTGGCCACCAATTTTCAGCACAGCCCTCTTGTTATCCACCTCATGAACATGACAAGTTTCATTTTTCAGATCTCCTAAACATATTTTTGGATTTGATCCATGAAGTCACCTTTAGAATGGGATTTTAAAAATTACACCTGCTGTGATCATAAGGTGGGGTCATAAAAAGACAGTGTTTAAAATTTGGGGTCAAAATGTCAAAAACAGCCATGTTATGAGGAAACATTGACGTTTTCAAGGTTTACGCATAACTTTGTGATTTTTTTTTGCAGATTTTGGCATCAAATATGCACATAGGCCTTTTGTTACCCCACCAGATGAACATAACAGGTGTCATTTTTCAAATCCCCTTTAAAACATGTTTTTGCAGTCCCTCTGTGAAACCCCCTTTTTGGACAGGATTAAAAAATCCACTTGTCTTGATCATAGCATGTGGTCATAAAAAGACTATGTTGAAAATGTGGGGTACAAATGTGAAAAAAAAAACTAAGTTTTGAAGAAATGTTGAACTGTTCTAATGCTTACTCATAACTATTTTTGCAGATTTTGTCCCTTATATTCAACATATCCTTTGTGTTACTCCTCCTCTAGAACATGACAGGTGACGTTTTTCAAATCCCCGCCAAAACAAGCCTTCCTAGTCACACTATGAAATTACCTTTTGGATGGGATTTTAAAAAATTCCACTTGTGTTGATCATAATGTCAGGTCATAATCATAATGTTGGTCATAAAAAGACTATGTTGGGAATTTGGGGTTAAAATGTGGGAGCCCCCTGAAAATTAGATATTGCCTCTCAGCTGGCCCATCCTCAGTAAATACAATCTAAAAATGTGTAAAAGTAGGACACCACTGAAAAAGATTGCATTTCATCTTGTCTGTACTGGGAAAATACACCGTAAAAATGTGTAAAAGCAGGACTCTACTACAGCACAGTCCCCCATTGAACTGTGCATCTTTGCTTCTATATCCTGGGAAAATACATTGTAAAATCTGGACCCCTCTGAAAATGTAACTTGCCTTTTATCTGGGCTATACTGGGTAAATACATTATAAAAATGGGTAAAAGCAGGGCCCCACTGAAAATGAGATATTGCATCTTGGCTGTGCTACCCTCAGTAAATACAGTGTAAAAACTGGGAAAATCAGCATACCACTGAAAGCAACATAGCATCTGAGGGCACTAGGTCAGAACAGCACCAGTCTGTATAGCACAGTCAAGAACTGCATAGTAATAAAATGCTGTCACCCCATGCACTAAAAGATCCTAACTCCAAGACAGCGGATCACAGGGAAAGACAAAAATTGTGGGGCCATGGAATACTGTTTCACAGCTCCTTGTAACAACAGTAAAGTCCCAATTCTGCAAACATTCAGGGAGACCAGGATTAGAACCTTGGTCTCCACTATCTGTGGAGAGCTGTTCTGTATCTCAACCCTCCATGCCATGGAGCAGCTTAGCTAGCCTCTAGAATTCCACTGCCCATGTCCTCTGTCAGTACCACAGACAGTGACCAGGGGAGCGCTTACTGCCTTGTGCCCATAATCCCCCCTCACTGTCCATGATAGCATTGTATAGATTAGCACTGTGTTGTGCGGTGCTATTCTTGCAGCACTATTCTAACTGGGTACCCATCTGAGCTGTGCGATCCTGTGTAAATGCAGTACAAAAATTTGTCAAAGTAAGACCCCATCAAAAATGAGATACTGTATCTCAGCTGGGTTATCTTGGATAAATATATTGCAAAACTGTATAAAAGCAACCCTACATCAGAACCCCACTGAAACCGTAATGTTGCATCAAAAATACATTGTAATTGATGTACCCAACTATAAACAAGACAACACCTCGTCTCTACTATCCTGGGTAAATGCAGTATAAAAAAACTGTTAAAAAATCAGGACACCACTGCAAATGACATATTACATCTCATTTAGTCTATCTTGGCTAAATATATAGCAAAAATATGTACCAACAAGACCCAGTACAATAGCATGCAAGCAAATATTTGGCATTGACAAACCCTTGTTTCTAAAAATGATAGCTCCAAAATGTAAATTGACAGCAAGCTACCATTTTTGCCCAAATATCCATGTCATAACCAGACACTGGAGCTTTTTATTTAAACTGTGAATATATTCTGACTCAAATATACCTGTAATAAAGGTTACTTTTATTTCCTAACATGAACAAAATAATACAGTGCCTAATTCTTCTAGGCAGATATATGATTTCTTTAGACATAAACACAACATTAATCTACGTATAATTCTAAAGTTTGACTTTGGGAACTTAGTTGAAAAACTTTAGCTGGCAGTTCAGTAACTGGAAGGGAGGTAGAGCAAACTGTAAATAGGGGTGTATGACATGCCTTCCCCTCTCAGTCATTTACCACCTGCACACCTCCTGCTTTCCTGGAGCAGCCTGTATCATTAACGATGCTAGATAGATTGATTAGTCAGTCTGCGTACTGCAGTTTTTTCAAAGGCACAGATTGCATGGTACCTCCTCCATGTTGATAATGCACCCCTCTCATAATGTCAGTCAGGTGACTGAATGGATAATGGAAGCAGGTGCACTGCTTGAGGGATAATTGAGCTGGTTAGGATTTTTGAGTACTGCCCTAACCTCAAAATCATAGATCAGGGGTCAGGAATGGGGCCCTTCTCTGTAAGCAATGTATTTTGAGGAGGGGTGTTGGGCTGTACAAATAAGTGTCTGCAAAAAGATATTGTCAGCTCCTGGCAGAAAGATATGGTCAACTCCTGGAACAGTATCAGGCGGCAGTATTTTTTTTTTTTTTTACATAAAATGTGTCTGGAAGAATGGGGAGGGGTGGTGGGGTGAAAATTACTGGGGTGGGGAAGGGGTGGCCACTGAAATATGCATGGCCTGCTGGAGAGGGCTACAATTCTTTCCACATATTATTCAGCTGAAGTGGTGACACACTCCAAAACATCAACATTTCTTTCATGAAGTAGAAATTTATGTTTTTTTCCCCTTCCTCCAGGCTGCCTTCTCATTTTGTTTCCCTAAACTTTGGTGTTCCCTTTCCCCCTCTATTCCCTCTGCACCTTCCTTTTCTGCTCTTAAAGCTCTCATCCATGAGTTCTCTACTCACTCCTGAAGTCGCTTCTGATATTGGGCCCTATGCACAAATGTGCAGAGTTGGTATGCACCATGTAACCCTGGCGTGTAGCCCACTCCACACCCACTGCACTCACTGAGCCCCCTCCACGGCAGTCTTGATACACTTATGCTTCTCCTACACACCTGATCCCCCGACCGATCACAGAGCTCTGTGTGTGGGTGGGCCAGAAAGGTGCAGGAGCATGCTGGCACTCCATATGATGCACAAATCTATGAAGTGCTATGCACGGGGGCTGGTGTCTATGCCAAATCAGGGCAGACATAGCCCCAGTACACACACCCCTGAGTCACAGCCACCGGGCATGGCGGTGACAGCGGGAATCCACAGACCCCTGGTAGGGATGCCCCTGATGTCGGGGCAAACCTCTGTGGGTGGGGGGTGGTAAATGGGGCACAGGCCCCCTGTGGTGCAGGTGGCGCATTGCACACTGGCTGCACTCATGGCACCCCACAGGCACAAGTGATCCACCACAGAGACCCTGGCAGCCAGTGGATTGGCCATATGCCTGAGTCCTCTGCTCCACACCTGGCTGCCCCAGGGATCATGTGTGCCTGGGGGGTGGGCTGCATTAGAGAACTGCATGGAGAGCAGTGTTGGTGAGTATGACCTATGTGTGGAACCTCCACAGGTGCAGAGCTGCACGCCCAGACACTGTGCAACTTGCACATGTTTTGTGCCCCAATGAGTTTACTTCTTACCTGTAATGTACCTAATTCTCTGCCCCTCAGCAACTGCACACTTCCCCAGTATCAGTCATTTCCCCATTTCTTATTTTGTTAACTAAGCTGATAACTGTTTAATTGTTGTTTTGTTCAGTTCCACAATTTATTACATGGTAAATTATTTGTTGCCGATCTATTCTTAGGCATAATTGTCCTGTTCGTTGTTGATGCAGTATATTTATTCCAGTTTATGTATATTATACTCTGTATTTTGTATTTATCTTTTCCTCTCTTACCGTTTTCCAGGACACATCTGGAAATGAGCTGTTACCAGCTCAGTATGTCTTTCCTGGTAAAACTTTTGAAATAACAAAATAAATAAATAAATATATGCATACATACAGAAAATTAATAAATACATTCTGTAAGAATTTTAGAGGACAATTAAACAGATCTTGTGAAAATGCAACACCAAAAACATAGCACTGTCGGTTACAGGTTTACCTACAGAATGATGTGCTCTGAGTATCTTAAAAACTTTATTACCAAAGTAATTTGGGCACTCTCCACCACATTGAAATGCTGACACCATTTCAAAATATTTAAAACTTAATTTATTACATGTTACAATTCAGGTGAATTTTAACATGTAATAAATTATTTTTGAATATTTTGAAACAGTGTCAGCATTTCAATGTGGTGGACAGTGCCCAAATTACTTTGGTAATAATGTTATTTTTTATTTGAGAACACCTAAGCCTTGTTGTGCACTCTGTTCTTTGGTGTGTATTAAAAACACAGTTTAATCCAGTTTCATAAACTCTACAATACTGCCCCAAATGTAAAACCAGGGCTTTTTCTTCAAACTTCATGCTCCTGTATATGCTTAAGATGGTCACGACACCCTTAGGCCATGACATCAACAGAGAGACAGTACTCCAGAAAGCTAATACAGTCTGTATTAGGACTTTACAAACATACTGTTGAATTAACATTAGTTTAGCTTTTTTCATTCTGCTACTGTTTTAACAAATTTTTGTATATTTAAAATAAAGCTCTTGGCTGTGTTTTTGCACTCCTCAAAGTATTTACTGTGTCCCTTTTCTTGCTGGTAGTCATTGTGCAGAGTGTTCCTTTTTGACTATTTGCTTCTAATTCTAGCACCAACATCTCTCCTGGAGCAGCTTTTTTGTTATTGGTTAAACCATTGCAAACAACCTAGAATTTGAGAGTTATCGATAAAATATACATTTTTATTATGTGTGGTAGAAGTAATGTGTGTCATGACAGCCTCAGTGAAGGTCTCATAATATCACGTATTGTCTAACAAAAATATAAATATTTAAGATTGATATTTATATTGATAAATAGTGCACTATTTCTGTGTATTTTAGGACTGTGCAAAATGGTGCAGTTTTTTATTTGCGGATTTCCCTGAAATGACAAATTCTAAAAAAAAATGCTGATTTCATGGAAAATTCAAAGCAAAGTTGTCATTTAAACAAATCCACAAAAAGCTCCATGAAAGTCTGCATGGAGGCTAAAAATAAGCATTACATGATTTATGCAGAATTTCCAATGATTTTATTTTTAGATGGAAACAAAGTAGAAATGTGTGCGAGAATAAAAAAGTCCAAGAGGAGTTTTTTTTTTCCTTAAAGAAATACCTATTATTCAAAGCAGAATGTCACAAAACGTTACTAAAAATTTTAAATTCTGGCCATGTGGAAAATTAAAATTCCACAAATTTTGCACACAGAATTATTTTTTCATATAGCTGTAGTAGAGTTGTGAAGCCAGAAATTGCATTACTCAGCCCTAATTCCAACCATAGCATGGTGCTGTCCAGTACTGCCTTGCACTACTGTATACCTTCTTCACATGTAGTTATATACTACCACCACAACTGCTGCATACTACAATTACATGTTATGGCCCATATGGCTTTATAAGTGACACTTCAGAGGAGTTGAAAGGGAAGGTCTGCCTCTTTGCGGATGACAGCAACATTTGCAATGGGGTGGATGCTCTGGAGGTTGGGCTGGAGAGGATTTGTAGAGACCTGAGAAAACTAGAGGAGTGGTCAAGGGTATGGCAGCTGGGTTTTAATGCGTAAAAGTGTAAAATAATGCACTTAGGGCAGAGAAACCCAGAGGCACAGTACAAAATGGGTGGAGTGGTATTGATGACCACCAAGCAAGAAAGAGACATGGGCCAATCATATTGGATGACCTAATGATGATCAGGCAATGCAACAAGGCAGTCAGGAGAACTAGTGGGATGCTGGGGTGCATAGGGATGGGTACCACCAGTAGAAAGAAGGAGGTGGTGTTGTTTCTGTATAGATCACTGGTAAGACCCCACCTGGAGTACTGTGTCCAGTTCTGGAGATCATCTCCAAAAGGACATAGATAGCATGGAGGTGGTCCAGAGGAGGACAACAAAAATGGTGCAGGGTCTGCATCAAAAGCCCTATGAGGAGAGACCAAAGGGCTTTGATATGTATACAGTGGAACTTAGGATGGAAAAGGGGGGATATGATAGAGAACTTTAAATATCTCACGAGGGTAAATAAGGTGCAGGAGGGAAGTATTTTTCAGAAGAAAATGTTCTCAAGAACAAGGGGACATGCTATGAAGCTGGAGGGGGTGTAAGATTCAGGAGGGATGTGAGGAAGTACTTCTTCACAGAAAGAGTGGCGGATTCCTGGAACAGCCTTCCTCCAGAGGTGGTGGGGGCAAAAACAGTGGTGGGGTACAAGAATGCATAGGATAAGCACAAGGGAATCATAGTGGAAAGGAAGGGGAGAGGGAGAAAGAGCTGTGAGTACGGCATGGCCTGTGTAGGTAGGGAGAAATGGGCAGATTGGTGGGCCAAGTGGTCCTTATGCACCATCACATTTTACGTTTCTATACACAATCATCACATGCTGCTGTTCTATTAATGCATGCTTGCTGTATTCCTACCATTATTTGTAGCTGTATGCTGTAATCACATGTTGCTGCCCTCCATTGCAATATTTATTTAAGTTTTTATTCATTGGACAAGGGCACTAGGCAGAAACTGTTTATTTTCAGGCACGGACCGTGCAATTCACATTGACATGGGTATGCAAAAGTTGAAACACTTAGAAACAAATGTGTCCAAAACATACTACGTCCATACATAAGAGTGTCAAACAAACCAAGTCCACGCATAAGAGCGTTAAACATAATTCAATATTAACTTAAAAAAATGGGCAGACTGAGTGGACCAAGTTGTCTTTATCTGCTGTCAAATTCTAAGTTTCTATGTTTCTTACATGCCACTGGGAAATGATTATATACATCAGATTAAGCAAAAATCAGTAACATTTTTTGCTTCTTCCAATTGTGCCATTGTCAGCATAAAAACAACTACTAACAACTACTATTACTATTGTGGTGATTGAAAGTTTATGAAGTACTACTAACTGAATCTACACCTATGTTAAATACCTGCTTATTTATTTACCTAGAAGCTTTCACCAGGAAAATCTGCTGAGTCAGAACACATTTTCAGGTATGATCTGGGCGAAGGAGAGCAAGGAATACCATACAACCAAGATACAATATGCCATTCACAATGACTTTACATGGGAACCATACAGAGAGTACTACAATAGGTAAAAACAATGCAGAAAATTATACATTTGTTTTGTTTGTAATTTCTATTTTTTCTCCCCCTGACCCCCTGCACTCTGCATCCTTGGGAGTCTCCAAGGCATCTGTCCTCCTCTTACCTAGGCCTGGTGTTCTCTCATAAAGCCTTGGTTGTACCCCCCAGGTGGGGACGAGGTGGGGTCCATACACCCAGAATCTTCTGGTTTTGTTGGGCCACCAGGAAGACAGAGAACTATATTAACGTGGTTTCTAGTTTTCTGCAAAACACTGACAATTGGTATCAGCAGGATTCAAGATCTCGGCAATCCAAACACTATTTGGATGCAGGATAGCTCATTCTGCATTAAATTTGCAGAAACACATGCTATTTTTTTAAACTTGAGAGGGAAAAGAAAAATCCAGCCAGCAAATGTCATGCAGGATGGCAATTTCACTTCCAAAATGCTTTTCAAAATTTCTTTTTGAAGTCTGAAGAACTCTGATAATCATTCCTATGTAACTGCAAAATAATTTTCCACAGATGATCTCAACCACAGAATAATATTCTGCAGGTTCCAGAGAAGGAATCAATGTTTTCTGTAAATTATTGGCTACAGTGATGTGAGGAATGTGGAATTCCTCTGGGGGAATTAGCATGGAATGACCATTCTGCCAATGGAATGTTCTTCAGAATTTCTCAGGTCATTCCAAGGAATTCTACCTGCTATGAACTGCAGAATTATATTCTGATGAACAGCATTTTCCCACAGAAAATCATTCTGCAACCATTTCTGCTGCAAATATTGAGAGCCAAGGAATTTAATTCCACAGAAAACCTATGCCACATTATTCCACTAAGGAATTCTGCCATTCTGCTACCAACAAAATTCAGCAGAATTTGGGTGGAATTTATAAAAATTCTGTGAAATTCCATTCCACCAGCATTTGAGAATTCCATACACTACTAGTTGATTATTAATCTACAAAATACATTCAGTTTTATGAAATGTTGGAATTCCACTACCAACAGAATTCTTCAGAATTAGACAGGATTTTCTGCCACTCTGCGGAATTCTGTTCCACCAGAATTTGAAATTCCACACAGTCCTTCTCTTTGTCCTATAGATTTCATCTGTCACTTATTCCCTGCTGCTTCTTCTACCTTAAAATCATCATTGACTCCTGTTACATCACAGACTGGCCACATAAATTATTCTAAAGTCACTAGCAGAAAGGATGGTGACATCCAGGTGGAACAAGCAATCGGAAAAGATAAAGTCTAAAGGGCAAAGATGTAACTGTCTTCAGTGTTGAAAGGAGGAATGCCAAGAAATTCAAATTCTGGCAAAGACATTTTGTGTCACTTGTGATTTTTTTGTTGGCAATCAGAAAATAGCTTTAAGTGGGGGAGGTATTCGCAGTCCAGTGGTTGAAGCAACAAACTATAACGTGGATGATCATAGGTTTGAATCCCAACACATACTCACTGACTCACTGTGAAACCTTGAACAAGTTACCATGCTTCTCTCCTCTCTGAAGTAAAACTGCATGGAAGCAGAAATCCATTGAAAGTGAGACTGTATCTCCATTAGGTTGGCTGGCACAAATAACCTACCTGTAAAAAGTGTATTTTTTCCTGAGGATGTCAGTGTTCTTTGGCTCCACCTAGCTTTAAGAATCACAGTATTTAAATCCAAGTACATGTGAATATTCACAGACCTATGAAACGATTCTGTTTTAAAGGACCATACTAGACTATGCTTTCTTTATGAGCAGTCCTTTCACTTAGCAGCCCTTTCATTACATTTTTACATTTATATGAGGTCATGTTTAATAGTGATGAAAAACAAGAGAATAATAAGGCATCAAAAACTCAAGCCTTCTGGTAAGGTTATCAAAGGGTAAGTGTGCATGGGAGGATGGCATCATTTTATTTATAGTATACTTCTAATAAATGCAATAACTACTCTAAGGCCCTGTTATTATGAAGGAGAAATCAGTGGCAAAAACTTAGTACAACTGTAAGATTAGAAAGGTTAGTGAAATTACAATAGTAAAGCCTCAGTGCTTTTGTGCTTAGGTTCTTTATCTTTCCATCTAATAGAAACTTAGAAAATGGTAAGAATGGCTTCTCCATTCTGATTGGCTGAAAGCAGTTCCAACCTGGGCATTTATTTTTCAATAGATGCCCAGGTAAAAACGAGTACCAGTCCAACAGCCACTTCACCAGTTACTCTTCTATACTGGTGCCCAGCCTGCTTTCTCATTGGCTGAAAGCACCAGTTGAAATTTCAAATCCCCTCCATGTTTTTCTCTCTCTTAGTGAGAGCTACTACCCCCCTCAACACTCCTTACTTCAGTGCCAGCAAAAAAAGGCCCACACTCCAGATAGTTCATGGTCGGAAAGAGTGATAAAATAGTAATTTCACAAAGTCGTGTTCTTTTACAACAGCACCACTCTCCCGACCGCACTTCTGCAATACCGCGGTGAACCAAAACTAAAAGGAAGCCGTCAGTTCTTTTCACTTCATACTATGAAGCACATTTAATAAAATGGCACAAAGTGACCCCCTCGTACCACAATGTCCCCCACAATTAGTAAATCTCCTGATTTTAATCAAAACTAAAGAAATTATTTACCTCGGGACTTAGGCTCACGCACGGTCGATCCCATGGTCACACAAGGTCAATTGCGCGCTTAACAGACGCATCTTCCGATGGCTACAAAATAAATAAAAAAACAGTCATGCAGAAAGGAGACAGATGTCCAGAAATTACTTGGATGAGATCTTTATAACACATTTTTTGCTGAACTGGCAGTGTGTGTGTGTGTGTGTGTGTGTGTGTGTGTGTGTGTGTGTGTTTGTGTGTGTCAGGAGGGAGCAATAGATTACAATAGCTCTGTGGGGAGGAGCAAAAGCACCTGGAACAGCCTTTAAACATAGACACTATTTATTCAATAAACACATTTTTGTACTACTTTTATGCATTTTTAACCTTATTTCCTCTCTTATTTTACTACTTAATAGAAATTTACTAAGATGCCCATTTTCTAAGTGCAATAATACCTTCCGGGGGGGGGGCATTATTGAGATTGTGTACCCTGGTATGTTGACATCCCAGTCATGGTTCTCTGTGTGCCATGTTTCTATGACTACCATGATATCCAAGCATCCCTCTTCCATCAAGGCCACCAGTTCAGGGAGCTTGTTACCTAGACTACGGGCATTGGTACTCATTATCCTCCATTTTTTGATGGCCTTACCCCTTTTTGCCCCATCCCTGTCCTTACTTCCTTTGCCTTTTTCTCCATTTACCCGTGCCCTTCTCCCTGTTGACTTCTCAATCTTGGTGTTTACCTCACTGACTACCCTGATTTTTTGGGTGAGGTTTGGATTTCCCTTTTCCTTTTCAGTGCCTCCCCCCTTGGCTAGTTTAAATGCTTGCCAATGAAGCATTTAAACTTATTGCCTAGGATCCTGATTCCCATCCTGGACAGATGCAGATCATCATGTCAGTATATGCCTACATCCCTCCAGGTGGACCCCCAGTACCAAGTGAAGCCAAAACCCTGAGCTCTGCACCAGTTTTTCAACCATTGATTGATTCCCATGGTGCGGAGCACCCTGGCCTCACCCATGCCATAGACAGGAAGCACCTCTGAGAAGGTTACCATGCATGCCACTTGTCTAAGGCCCCTCCCCAACTTCACAAACTCATCCTGCACTGCCCTGATCCCATTCCCAGCCAGGTCATTTGTCCCTAGGTGGACAATGATGTCCAGCTCCTTCCCCTGTGCAGCTGCTCCTGCAATCCTGAGGATTTGCTCCCTGTCCCTCAAAGCCATGGGGCTGGGCAGGCACCTTACCATCCTCTCCCTTCCCCTCCCTCCCCCAGTTCTACCCTTCTAACAATGGAGTCCCCCACTAGGAGTTGTTTCCTTCCCTTTGGGATCCCATGCCACCCTCTTGTGGATCTCCTTTGTGGAGGTTCCCAGCATCCTCCGTGGTCTCCACTGCCGGTGCCTCCATAGAGGAACCACACTCTGCTAGAACAACGTATGAATTATGGAGAGTTATAGCTGTAAGGATGTGCTTCTGTTCCACCATCCACACCCTCCTTGAGCCCACTGTGGTCCAACCACTCCTCTTTCTTGGCAACATCTGAGGCAGCAGGGGTGGCCCTGGTGGCCCCTGGGTGTGAGAGGAGGTCCTCTGAATCCTGGCCAACTTAGCCTGGAGACAAGCAACCTCCTCCCACAACCCAGAGAGGTGCCTGCAGATGGGACAACACCACATCCTCCAGATCATCTCCTGGAAGATGCTGCTCCACAGCCACTGCACTGCACTGCACATCTTCCATCATGTCTTATTTGTGGCCCCTCAACTGTTGTTTTGTATGTTTACTCTTTCATCTCTCTGTTTATTTATTCTTTTATTTAATTTTTTTCCTTGCTACTTTCCTACTGCCTCCATGCCCTTAAAGCTCCTGCTCTTCCTGTTCTGGGACAGGAAGTTCCCGTATTCCTCAGTAGTCTCCATCTTACTTGGTGTGAGGCAAGCAGCGGATTGAATCAGTGCTAGACACCCAAGTCACCAAGCAGCAGAGTGAAGCAGAGGCACAGCGAGCATAAACATCCTGCCTGCATTGCTGTATCAAAGAAGCCCAAGGTCACTGGAGCAGCTGCCAACTCACTGTTAGCAAAAAAAGAGCAGGATAGTGAAGTGGTCAGCAGAGGCTTTGCTGTACAAAGCCCCCAGGATGATTTTGTGCTTCCAGGCTTCAATATGGAAAAATATGGAAAAATTCAACATCTACGGTCCTGTCAATTGCCATTATCACACCATGTGACCAGGGTGAGAGCTGCCACGCAGGCCCCTACTACCGCTGGTTGTGTTATGGGAGTGCTGTGACCCGATGCACAGGACCTCTTCTCATACTCTGATCCTGTTTCTCTTCCAAACAGTTGTGTATTAATAGTGGCACAGTGTTGTTAATGTCCCAAACCTGTTTCCCAGCCCTTGTTCCTTCCCAGTGGTATCGTCTGTGAGTTGTGACAGCTGAACAGTTAATTCATCCACTGTAGACTTGTTTAAACTTGCTGAGCACTCCCATATGGTCTTTGATGTTCCCGACAACAGCATTTTTCCTGTGTTTCCCAGAGCGGCATTCCTGTGAATCGTATCAGCAGATGTCTGAACAGCTGTAGTCTTTCAACTTGCACCAGACAACTGCACCACTGTTCTGATTTTCAGCATTAATGAACACCAAGGTTTGCTCCGTGAAATGTGGCAATTTTGTACCCCTGTTGCTGTCAGAATGGGGAGATGTGAGTGACACCATCTACAGTACAGTTCTGATTGTCATCATTAATGAACACCATGATTTGTTTAGTGAAATGCTACAACTGTGTACCCATGTTGCTGTTGGAGTGGGAAGATGAGAAAGACACAAGCTGCTGTTTGTATGTCGTAGCATCTCTTAATATGCAGTTGAAGTGTGGAACTACTTTGTCTGGTGGAGGCAGACCTATTAAAGTTTCAGAGTTTTCTACTTTCAAACAGTGATTTCTCTTTTTCTTTCCAACAGTGCAATCACCCCATGTTATCAGCGCAATAACCTACTCCTGTAAATGGGGTTATTGGGGATTAATAAACACCCCAGGTGCTGTGCGGTCACTCATCCTGTGGCCTCTTGCTTCACAATGCACCTGGGGTATTGATTAATCCTCAATAACTCCATACCCTATTGTGAGTTATTGCTTACTTCATTTAGAAACAGTTAATAGTTTCATGTGATTTAAGTGTGTTAGTACATGTAGTAGTTTAAGTGTTTTAGTCCCTTTATAGAGGTTTATTGGAAATAGTAACATGCTCTACTATCTTGTTTTTATTTTAGGATATGTGATTACCTACTGTAGAATAACTTAGAATTTCTCAGTCGTAGTCTCTTATTACTGTTAGAACAAAATCATTCAAGTTAGTCATAGGCCCAGTCCACACTACGCCTTTGTAACGTTACAGAGGGTGTAAAACATTACCATAACAGGTCGCGTTTACACCTGTAAATTACAGGAGGCATTCACAACCGTTGTTGAAACCACATATGAGGTGGTTTCAACAACGGTTTGGAACCGCTCCTTGAGTACGCATCGGGCGGTAGTATGGACTGCCGGTAACGGGTCTCTAGGGCACAAAATGCAGCACGAGCTGCATTGTGATCAGGCGCTGCCGTAATGGTCACCCAGTTCCCGATGTGTGGATCGCAGTGCCAGTCCCGTAACAGACACCACTGAGGTGTGGACGCACTGTACCGCTCCCTGGCCGTAATGGATTGCATCCATTACCGGGCGCCAGCGGTGTAGTGTGGACAGGGCCATAGTTTAGAACCAACCCAGAACCTCTCTAGATACACAGAAGATGCCTCCAACTAAATTTGCATCCAGTAAAAGTAATGACCTAGGGTCTTCAATGAGAAGAAAAAAGGTTCTGAACTATTTAAAGTGACTTCATGTAGACATGGCATTACCACGAGAGACCCACCTTGAAAAACCAGAGGTAGGTAAATTATGTACAGAATGGGTGGCTCTAGTGGAGCATAATTGCCTCACATCCAAGAAAAGAGGGATTGAAATTTTAATCGTGAAAGGGATACACTTTATCAAAGACCTACATATTACAGATATGGGAAGCAGACTGCAAAGGACCCTATGCACGATGCCAACGCACCATGGAAACTGGGTGCATTAGCATCAATACACATGAATGCCACAGATCTGGGTACCGCAGATGCTGCACAGCATTCACAAACTGGGCACAAGACAGTTGCACACCCAATCCCCCGGCCACACAGACAGCAATGCACTGGGGGGGCTGGGGGCGTGCCAGCACTATGCGCCATGCACTAGGTGAATAGTGCTGCTTGTGGGGGTGCAGAGGAGGGTGCAGCTTATGGCAAGGGAGACCCTACTATAACTTACCCTTTTGTAAGTGCCCCACCGGTTGTAGCAGCCCCAGACAAACATCCTTCATGCTGCCTCAGCCCACTAGGATGACGGTGAGGGCTGGGGCATCTGGGCAGTGGGAACCTGTACAGCAGCAGACCCCCCAAGGACATGGCAGCCAACCTCCTCTATCCAGGCAACCCCCCTAACACCCAGTAGTGTCTGGAACCCCAGCACCCACAGTGATAGCTAATGCCCCTCCACCCCCGTGGCACCAACAGTCCGGGAGCAGGGGGGCAAACTTGTCAGTACCGTGGCGAGTGGGGAGAGGTTCACTGCCCAAGGATGCAATGCCAGGGTACTGGGGGTGGCCTGTGGCCTTGCACCATAGGGGCTTCTGTGCGCGCGGGGGAGTTCACAGACCGCCTTTGGGGCTTGGGGTGCTGGGTGTGGTGTCAGCATCTAAGGGTAGGGGGGGTTGTGCAGGAATGGGGTTGGAAACACATCTGAGCTGGGGGTGGCCTGCAGGATGGGGTGGGGTATCACAGCCGGGTGTCCGTCTGTGCACCGGGAAGGCACCATGTAGCTCGGGCTGGCGGGGGTTTCCACTGGACATCGGGGCCATTCCATGTGGGTTCAGGTGCCTGCAGTGGGTAGTCATCCACCTGGACCCATGCTGTAGTGCAAGAGATCCACTGCGGGACCCATGTGGGGCATCTGATTGGATGCCTGGCTGGGTCCACGACTCCGCCCGTGGCCACCCTGTATGGCCCTGCATGCTGGGAGGCGGGGAACCACAGACAGGTGGTGGCCATTAGTGAATAACAGCCGGTGCACACCTGTCTGCAGGTGTGGAGCTTCACGGGAAGGTTTTGCCCTTTTAGTGCTTAATTTGCACCCATTAGTGCATAGGGGCCATTAGGCACCCTAGAAGGAGACAAGGTAGGAATTTGCAGTATTCATGCACCTAACATAGGACAAGCACTCTTTTAACAACTTAAATGTTCAGCTTAGTGCATTGCAGGAATACAAGCTAATGTTCGGGGGATATCTGAACAAAGTCCTAGTTCCAGCACTACACTGAAACAGACTGAGTTCCAGTATAGATCTTACCAAAGCAAGGTCCTCTCTACTCAAATTATTGGTAGATCAGGGCCTTTTAGATACTGGGTGCCTAACACATCAAGTGGCAGATATTACTCATTTTATTCAGGGTGACATCAAACCTATTGTAGAATTTACTATTTATGTAGCAATAAAGACCTAGTGGAGGGGCTAGTAAGATCAGATATTGAATGCATCACCATATCGGATCATAGTCTAATTAGTGCGTCCATCTTAATTCAAAAAAGCAGAAGCAGATCACGTATATGGAAGTTTAGTACTTCACATCTCAAGGATGACATATTGAAACAGTGGCTCTGTAACAAAAGTCTTGATTATTTCCAGAACAGTGACACAAATGATACCTCAGAAATCTGTCTATGGGAAGCTTTTAAAACATATATTAGGAGATGAATTATTAATTACTCCTCACAGAAGGAAAGCCTCAAAAAAATGAGTAGAGATGGAGGACAAATTAAAAGAGAATGAAAAACAGTTCAAACCATTCCTTCAACAAAAGACACACCATTATACAAGGACACTAAACTAAAATATGAGCTAAACAAGGCATATACAGCACAGACTGAGTATGCCTTATTCGGCACCGAACAACGATTTTGGGAGGCTGGAGAAAAACTGAGGAAATTATTAGCTTTCTGACTTAAAGAGATGTAGAAACAGAATCTAATACCTTACATTAAGAATAGAATAGGGGAGCTTATACTTAAGAATGAAGATATTAATGAGACCTTAACACAATTCTGCATGGATATATCTATATCTACAAATATATTTTCATGGCAAAAAACTCCATTTAATGTATCAGTTAGGGTTGTTCCACAGTGACAAAAGTGAGGAAATTTGGTGTTAGGGTTAAAAACCCTAACTGCGCATTCCCCTCCCACCACCACCACCACCACACACACATACATACATGCATGCAAGTAGGGAAAGGACCAAGGCAACACAACCAGTCACACACAACCAGCAGGAGGTGTATACCTGTGTATAGGAAGGAAGGAGAGAAATCCAACTTCAGATATCATGCATTATTTACAAAGTTGTTCTACAAGGATAGTTCACACAAAGGTGAAGCAAGCAGGCAGTAGTGAAAATGGTGCACCTCGCTTCGTTTTCAACTTATAGGTGGTGAAAGGCATCATGGGCACCGCAATGTTAGTCTATGGCAAATTGCTCCATTTTGGAATAGTGTAACTTTGTAATCCTTAAGTATTTTAGCACAAAAGCAGGAAAAGGCACATCTATGGGACCAGGTTTTGCCACCCTGCAAATTTCAGCCCGAAGGATCCAACCGTTTGCTTGCAGGATGATGGCAAACATGCAGTCATTAGCAGCATACTTTTGCAAAATACTGTCACAAACACGAAAGTGTCGCAAAAGGAAGACACAAAAGTGTTGCATTTGCGAAAGCATATAAAGTAGTGTTGCAAAATACTGTCACAGACACGAAAGTGTCACAAATGGAAGAGACAACAGTGTCACATTTGAAAAGCATGGAAAATAGTGCCACAAAATACTGTCGCAAACACAAATGTGTTGCAGATGTATAGCATTTGTGAAAGTGATTTTTGAAAGTATTTCAGGGAATATGCAAAATCCTGTTTTGGATTTTGTGAAACCCAAAATACCATATGTGCAGTCTGTGTTATGTGTTGGTGGCAGCATGTGGCCCAAGATGTCCAGTTGTCCATCGTGATATGTGTTTTGTGGTCCGTGGAATGTCTAGGATCAGAGTTAGCAGTGACAGCCCCATGCCACAGCCCGATGGGAGCATGGGTGTGTGGTTTCATGGGTTTAGATAGCTGTATGTTATTCCTGTTAGCTGCTGCTGGTTGTGTGTGATTGGTTGTGTTGCCTTGCTCCTTCCCCTACTTGCATGTATGTGTGTGTGTGGTGGTGGTGGGGGTAGGGGGGAATGCACAGTTAGGGATTTCAACCCTAACACTGAATTTCCTCACTTTTGTCACTGTGGAACAACCCTAACTGATGCATTAAATGGAGTTTTTTGCCATGAATTTCCCTTCTTTTTGAGAATGTGCACTATAAATAGTGAATGGAATGTGGTGGGCCCCGTGCTCCTACCATGTGATTTTTTTGTGGCTTCATTGTGTGAATTCATTGTGTATTGCCAACTGAAATGAAAATTGTTAAATGAAGACATGTACCATGGCACACTGTGTGTCCAGAATTGTGTGTACATCCATTCAATGGTCACACGGCACCACGAGTAAACAATGTAACATGCACAATTCAGCAACTGTAAGTGCTAGCAAACTGAAAATTAGCACAGTGAAAGATGAATTACACATCTTTGTACATTCCAAATGCCAGGCAAATCGGACACACAGCTCAGAAGTTATTGAGGTATAATGAACCACATTTTCATTCGTCGGAGTGGCATAATTCCACACCTGTTAAGGTTTTACACATGAAACCACTGTAAGGCACCTCCATGTGACTAGGGCTACCTATGCTATTAATGTAAAGGCAGTAGCACCATGCAGAATACTATGCACAAAATGGTAACTGTGTCAAGCAGTGGCTCCGCAGTGAATTATTTTTCAAACATGCAAACAGCATAATCTACATCTCCAGGACATCTACTCAACAAATTCTAAATTACATGTGAAAAGAACAAACCTTTCCAGAAATATTATTTTTTATGTTTCTATACCTTTAAGAAGTCTTCCACCACAAAACAGCAGAAATTGTGGCCAAAATGCACTAAAATGGCGGACCTGGCAGACGACAAATCAGTAACTGTGAAGCGGGCCAACTTCAAATGGCCATAACTGTGGAACGGAACAATATGTTTTCACCAAACAAAAACTGACATGTTCCTTGAACAAAGGTCTTTCTACCTGCTAAGTTTCAGACCACCAATCAACCACACACTGGCTGTGCTATGCGTCAAAGAAGACACTACAGAAAAATAGCAAAACATAATGTTTTGCACTGCACTATGCAAACGCCATAACACAAACGGTAATGTTAATGCAAACGATGATGAAAATAGTGAGGTAAAATAATATAATAATGCTAACGGTAATGCAAATGCAAGCGCAAATGGTAACGCACACGGTGACACAAATGTAAATGATAATGCAAATGGTGAGAGAAATGCAAGCGCAAACGTTAATAAAAACAGAAATGGTAATGCAAACAGTAACACAAACGCTAATGGCAACAGAAATGCAAACGTTAACAAAAACAGTAATGCAAACACTAATGCCAAAGGAAATGCAAACGGTAATGAAAATGCAAAAGGTAGCACAAATGCAAACAGAACTGCAAACGGCAATGGCAATGGTGATGCAGAAGGAAGCAGTAACGCAATCAACAACGGAAATGCTACCGAAAACACAAACACTAAGGCCAACAGAAATGCAAACGCAAATGGTGATGAATACACAAACAGTAACAGTAACGCAATTGGAAATACAAATGGTTTTGATAACACCAACGATGATGCCAAAGGGAACAGGAACAGAAATGGAAATGCAAATGGAAGCACATACGCAAACGCAAATGGTAACGAGCAATGTCACGGTAATGCAATTGGAAATGGAAATGCTTACGGTAACACCAATGATGACGCCAAAGGAAACAGAAACGGAAACGCAAACGGAAGTGCGTAAGCAAATGCAAATGGTAATGCACATGGTGACGCAAAAGGAAATGCAAACAAAAACAGTAATGGAAATGCAAATGGTAACAGTAATGCAAACACAAACGCAAAGGGTAACGCAGATGGTGATGGAAATGGAAACGCTAAGGCAAACTGTTATGGAAACTCAAGCGGATACACTAACTGTAACAGTAACACAAACGCACACACTTTTTTCCCCAAAAGGTGCATTCAGAAGCACAGTGAATACAAAGAACGTATGCACAGAAATGGCCCTCGGAACAGAAAATGAACACTTGGAATACTAAATTGATTATATCTCAGGAACCGCACGACGTAGAAAAAAATAAAAATCTCATATTATTTATGACTTTCCTGGCAAGTTTTGTAATTAGCCCCCTAGTGGGGGCTAAGAATTCTTCCAATGAAAAGTCCATATCTCAAAGCGTTTTTGAGATACGGGCCCTGAAAGAAGCGGTGGATGCCGTAATGTTAGCCTATGGGAAAAATCATCAAATTCAGAGTGCCCTAACTTTGCAGCCCTCAATATTTGGGCACCAAAACACCAAAAAGGCACATCTGTGGGATCTTGGCTGTCTTCCCTCCAAATTTAAGCCCAAAAGACCAAACTGTTCTTTTGCAGCAGGGTGGCAAAGATTCCCTATTGTTTTGGGCATAGTGTTGCAAAGTAGTGTCGTGATTTGTGACACTTTCACAAAAACAATCATGAAAGTGTCGCATGTGCGACACTACTGTTTACAAAAATTTAAAAAACATATTTCTGGGGTGTTTAACCCCCTAAAAAAGACATGGCTATCATCCTCAGGACTCGGCTAGGTGAACACAGCAAGAATTGTGTACCTAGATGGTCCCAAATATAAATGCCAAGCATTTCTGTGACCACCAACTGAAAACAAGATGGCGGATTTGTGACGTTACAAGGGTCATTTGCAACTGCATTTGCGACACTTTCAAACTTTTTGTTAACTTTTCCAATTGTCTATAATGGGAAACTTGTTTTTTGAATATCTTTTAAACTGTTTAATATTTTTTTCATGAAATCTTTGAAAGGCACATCGGGGACTCTGGCTGCATATTCTCTGAAGGTTTCGGACTGGTCAAGCAAACCGTGTGACCTATAGGCACTAGCAAAGCATGTGCAAAAATGCATAATTTTGTGCATTTTTTGGTGCTCTGTAGCTCTGCAACCGTATATCCGACTATTACAAAACTTTGCAGATCCAGAGATCTATGGTACCAGACTGCGCATGACAAATTTCATGCAAATCTGTCATATGGTGGCAAAGTTATTAAGCTGCCAAATTTCAGATTTAACCTTAAATGGGGTACTGACCCTAACTATAGTGGCACTACCATGCTACTATAATATATAATATATATACACATATAAATATATACATAAGTATATATGTATATATCTATACATATATATATATATATATATATACACATATGTGTGTGTATATATATATATATATATATATATATATATATATATATATATATAAAGAAAACAGGGAGAGAAAGAAAATACTGAAAACTTTTTTTTTTTAAATATATAATTTTTTTTCCTTTTTACCCTTTCTCCACTTCCTGGAGTCATGGCATACACATTCGTGCATGTGCGCGTGGAGGTGCATGCGCACACCAGGATCCAGTGACCCCTTTCACCCCATCCCAGACTTGCATCGCTGCTCCTGCCACCTGTGCACCCATCGGACGACCACCCGATGGGTGTGGGACTATGGAGGAGCAGGCATCCACCCCTGGAGGGGGAAATCCCACTCCAGCCCTCCCCCCAGCTGGCTCCCCAGCGATCCAATGTCATTCCCAATCTCAGGTCGCTGGTGTGGTATGAGGTGTGGCATTCAGCCCCTCAACCCTCAGCATGACCGGGCCAGCTTCTGAAAACATTTTCTCAGTAAAACCAAACTACCCCTGCAGGTACTGTTGTCAATTCCATAAGAGGGAGAGGCTTCCCACAAAAGTTAGCTTAGTTTCCTATTTACATCTTTGCCTGGTACCTCGGATATGAAGGTGCTTAAGGTTCCCCCCTTCTCACTGTAAGTAAAGCTGAATATCTTCTTTTTCTTTTTTTTATTGCATGTGTTCTGGGGGAGCCCATTGCAATGTTTATTTATTGTACTCTTAATATGGAGTATGTTGTTTTATATGGGAGGAGGAATGGAGGGAGCTGAATTTAGGATAAGTTTATGTCTGTTGTATTCTTTTTTTAGATACTGTTTTTTTTTCTTTATAGCTGTTGTTTTTATTGTTATTGTTGTTTACTGTTTTATACATCCTTAATAAAGTGTATTCAATTAAAAGAAAAACTACCCAGGATTTTAGATAACGATAAACTGATGCTAGAGGGACAAATCACCTTACAGGAAGTTACAGAGGCAATAAATAGTCTTCCTGAAAAACCCCAGGGCCAGATGGCCAGATGGAATAACTGGAGAGCTTTACAAGTTTCTAAATTGTGAGATAGCCACATGTTTGCATACAGCAATAAAAGAAATGTATGAAAAAGGGCAGTTACCTGACATAATGTCCAATGCATACGTTTCCTTAATACTTAAGAAAAGAAAGGAGGCAAATGATTGTGCTAACTATAGGCCAATTTCTCTGCTTAACATTGATGTTAAAATTATTTTAAAGATCCTGTCTATGTGATGTAAATCTGTTGTCATTAATCTAATAGGCAAAGAACAAGTGGGCTTTGTTCAAGGATGGTCAGGGTCTGATAATATATGAAGACTAGTCAACTTTTTGTGGCATAACAATAAATTTTAAATACCAGGAGCTATTGTATCATTTGCTGTGAAGAAAGCATTTAACTCGCTAAATTGGGATCATATGAAAGCTATTTTATGGCAGTATGATTTTGATAAGAACTTCCTTAACTGGATCTCCACACTGTATTACAAAACTACTTCCTTAACTGGATCTCCACACCGTATTATAAAACTACCACTGTATTAATCTCTAGTGCCTGATACCTGCAGCTTTTTATTTATACTGTAGCACCAGTCAAAGATATCTGCTTTCACTATACGTATTCACCGTGCCATATAACCACTTGTACAAACCATACATACATCCCCACAAATACATGGTATTACTATAAGCAACAGCTGCAATGACGTTTTTGCTTTCATAGATGACGGTATGCTTGCACTTAGCAGACCACTAGAATCAGCCTCAGGACGTAAAAAGCTATTTTCAGTTTGTAGTGGTATATCTGAGCTGGGAGAAAACATAAGTTATGTATTTGCTTTGCCCACAGTTTGTAGAAACATCTCTGAAGACTATATTACAAATAAATAATTTTAAAAATGAAGTTATCCATTTAAGTCTGTCCCTTGGGTGTTCCACAGAAAAAAATCTAAAGAAAAGTCTCCAGCCATTACTTGCAGACATGCAGTTAGAGTTTATTAAATGGACTAGACAAAATGTGTCATTATGGGGGAAAATTCCGTTATTAAAATGATCTCAGCCCCCAAAATATTTCATGTCCTCCAGAACACACCAAGTATATGTAACAGAAAAAATGTACATAAAAGAGATACACTAATAAGATATTTTATATGGGAAGGGAAATCAGTGAGGCTAGCTATCAAAACACTTTGAACTCCTGTTGCTCAGGGAGGCTTTGCTTTCCCTTGGTGGGAAAATTATCATCTGTTTTTTTCTGATTAAACAGACTGCATTACACTTCCCCAAAACAAATGAAGCAAATAAAGCAGATACCTTATTATGGCTGGATATTGAAAAGAGTATTCTGCAAGGAAACAAATTGACAGTATTTGTTCCCCAAATTTCCTGATTCAGTTAAGAATAATCTGTTTTTATACAGCTCTATCAAGGCACTTAAATAAGCTCTTAAAAGTAGCTCAAACCAAGAAGAGCCCTGGGAACTAGTGCCCATATGGGAAAACAAAAAACTAAAAAACTCCCCAAAAGACCTTCTAGATATGAGATGGAACAAGTTAGGAATTTCCAGAATTATAGATATGATGGATCCCAAAACCAGGACACTACACTCATTTGAAGACCTGAGGAAGAAATATAAAAATCCTAAATTTAAGTTTTATTACTGCCTGTAACTCAGGGAACTACTAAGTACCCAAATCTTGCATTCTACTGTAATTTATCTCTCCCTAAACATTGATTGTGGGAGCACATACAAAAATTAGGACCTAAAGTATGAAGAAAGGTGCAAGCCTAATTTACAATATCTTAGTAAATGAAAATCAGTACACCCCAGGTAGTTCTAAAACCAAATAGGAAATTGAACTAAGCATTGTAATTCCCTCAAAAGTATGGAAAAGTGCAATACAGAGCAGTAAGGGAGTACATCGGAAATTAATCCAATGCAGACTTCTTCACCAACACTACTTTACTCCCAAAAGATTAGAGGAGATGGGACTAAATGCAGGAGGACTCTGCTGGGGATGTAATAATCCACATACTGACCAAACATATATCCTATGAAGTTGTCCTAAAATACAATATATATGGAATGATGTCCTGAAGTTTTGTTCAGAAGTAACCAATACCCAGATTTGCAAAGATCTGCCCCTTCTGATCATGGGTATATTTCCAAACTAGTTAAACATGAGGTACTATCAAAAACTGTGGATTCTTGCTGACTCACTATGGTGTCAAAAGTTTGCTCATGAGATAAGAACAAACACAGTGCCAAAGATCTCAGACTGGTTTGAATATATGAGCAAAACAGCTAATAGTGAGAGAATTGCTCATATAGATTGCTAGATAAAGAAGCCTTGTTTCAAACAATATGGTGTCCCTTCTTAGAAAAGTTAAAATACAGATAATCCCTTTAGATAAGATCTTGTACTAGAACTGTATTCAACTAACAGAATTGACCCTAAAGGTAAAATTAGTATACTAATGTACAAGTTACAGTATGTAATGACAATTCAGTAGGCATTTCATTAATATATGTATTATTATTATAATTATATCCTATATACACTACGGCCCAGATATTCAAAAGGGTTGCGCCATGCGCAACACCCAAAATGCGCCATTCTGCGATATTCAGAAGGGGCCAGTTGCACCACCAAAAACATGCTGAGCAACAGCGCAATGGAAATGAAGGCATGCGCAACCGAAGGGGGCGGGTCCATGCATAAAGTGCGCAATGCGATATTCGAACACTTGCGCAATGCGCAAGAGTGGCTCAGCCGGAAGTTGAGCAGTAGCGGAATTGAGCCAAAATAAAAAGGCTCAAGGAAGCAGTGCAAGAACCCTAGCAGGCCGCAAACTGGGGGAGAGAGACAGAGAGAGAGAGAGAGAGACAGGAGCTGGAAGGGCAGAGAGGGACAGTGGGTCCAGGAGGACAGAGAGGCCAGTGGGGGGTGCCTGGTGCAGTGGAAGCAGAAGTGGGGGCAGCGGGGGTAACACAGGAACAGCAGCTGGGGGCAGAAGCCAGGGAGATGGACAGTGCCAGCTTCCTCATGGAAGCTGTAATGAGGGGTGAGACACCATGCTGCAGGGGGACGTGGCCGCGAGGGGCCCATCAGCGGTATGCCCCCGACAGGCGGTATCGTGCCCGCATCAGCTTCGAGCTGTACACAGACGTCGAGATTGTGGGCCGGTACCGCCTGAACAGGGCAATACTGAGACGGCTCTGCGAGCTGTGTAGTGATGTGATGCAGGCACCCGCACGACGGAGTCACGCTCTGTCTGTGGAGACCAAGGTGACAGCCTGCATGTGCCTGCTTGCCACGGGCACCTTCCAGAGGCCAACAGGAGACACCACAGGCATTACACAGTCGGCCACGTCACGCATCCTCACCCAATTCCTCAGTGCACTGCTGCCTCATGCTGCGGAGTACATCCATTTCCCCAGCACCGCGGCAGAGCGTACAACAAACATGCAGGAGTTCCACAGGGTAGCACGTATGCCTGGTGTGCTAGGGACCATAGACTGCACCCATGTGGCCATTCGCACGCCACCTGGCCCCGATGGCCAGGCATATCGGAACCGAAAGGGGTTTTCCAGTGTCAACTGCCAGGTGGTGTGTGATGCCACTGAGCGCATTATCAATGTCTGGGCCACACACCCTGGCGGAGCACATGATCCTTCATATGGCGCCAGTCTGCACTGTGCCATCGATTCGAGAGTGGGGACATCCCCGCGGGTCATCTAGTGGGTGAGTACACATGAATGGAATGCAAACTCTGGGCAAGGGTGGGAATGACACAGGTGCCATGGTAGTGGCACACAAGGATGTGGGCAATATGGACCTGACATGACACTGATCTCCACTATCTCCACACAGGTGACTGCGGATACCCACTCCGTCCCTGGCTGCTCACACCGTACCGGCGCCCCACGACCCCAGCGCAGCTATGCTTCAATGAGGCACATGCCGCAACACATAACACCATAGAACTGGAGTTTGGGATGCTCAAGGCATGCTTCCGATGCCTGGACACCTCCGGCGGAGCCCTACAGTACAGCCCCCAAAATGCCTGCGGGATATTCCTGGCCTGTTGCATCCTGCACAACATGGCCAAAGACCATGGGATAGCCGTACAGGTCCAAGAGGGGGACAGCAATGGGGACGCCAGTGGCGCCGGTGATGTTGGTGATGAGCAGCCCCCCCTAGGACGGAGGGATCCCGACTGACCTGGCAGGCCCAGCTGCACCGGGACACCATTGCAGAAGAGCACTATGCCCAACACAGGTAAGTCAAGGGGACATGTGCAGGCAACACTGTCCATGCGCAAACCACAGGCACACAGGGGAACACACCATGCATGAAGGTCAGGGGAGTTGAAGGTTCCAGGCATACCAACACACCATCAGAGAGGGATGAGCACTCATATGGACACACACACACACCAGGCAGCGTACATGGGCAGCAGCACAGCACTGCAGAAATGACATTGCCAACACACAGCACCACCGACCACCCCCACCACCTGTACTGTACAAGTGCATGTGTCAGGACCTGGGCACCCTTGCACCTTGGTGTACAGTGCAATGCAGGCATCATCATGCACACGCACCTGTGGACAGCAGTTGGGAGAGGTGTGCAGTGGTCCGTGTCAACATGGTGAGCAGAGCACCCAGCAGTGCACTGCCCACCATGACACACATTGCACACAGGGCAGCACCAGACAGGGCCTGCACTGGGAGACAGCCTCAGTCAGGTAGCACTGTCCACGGCCACCACGGATGCGTGGGCGGCCCGCAGGCCCAGCAGCCCTGGCAGGCTGAGCAGGGCTACATGGGGTGGCGCTGTTGCACCACCAGGGTCCCACTGCATGAACGCCGACCTTGCCCGCACAGGGTCTGCATCCTGCCAAACAAACTTGCACCAGGGGTGCTCGGGATGCCCACAGCAGAACCCGTGTCAACAGGCCTGGTGTCGCACGACACCGGAATGGGGAGTGGAGAGCGACTGTGGGTGTGGGCAGGGCACCTGACAGGGCTGGCACCGCTGACAGAGACCACTGCCTGGGTCAGCCTGTCAATGGCAGCGGTCACATCCGTCCGCATAAGGACCAGCTCGGCTCGGTCCCGAGCACACCCTGCTATGCCACTCCACAGACACAGACAGTGCTCCACGATCTTGCAACCCGCCCCGCAGCTGTACCGAGTCCTGCAGCAGGCGGGTGTGCGGTCCATGGGTACTGTGCCCCAATGGCATTGTGACCCCCAGGTGTGGACGGTCCGGTGCACAGCACCCTTGAGGGTGGGCGCTGTTCGCCAGGACCAGGTATGGGCGGATCAAAGGGCGGGGACATGTGCCACTGCTTGACACTGTACCCCAGACCTGGTGTGCAACCTGCTGCCGCCCCTCCAACTGCTGAGCCCCAGGTCCACCTGTTCCACCCGCTGACAACAGTGCCAGACACCTGCACAGCCACCGTGCTGCCCCACCAGTGCTGACAGGCACAGCCTGGGACTGTGCCAGCATGCTGGTACACAGGTGTGAACCAGGAAGGCCCAGGGGCACGTGCTGGCCTGCCATGTGTCCATCATGGGACACACACCTATCACTGCCCATTGCAGGCCTGCTATCATCAATGGTGCAGGTGCATACCACTTCCATAGGCACAGCATGCTGGCATACCTGCATGCCAGACTGCTGAGACACAGGCTGTGCACCCCCTGCACCCGTATCACTGACACCGGAGTTGTTGGCCCAGCGTGCAAGCTGCTGCAGTGCCTGCAGGCTGGTGGCAGAGGTGGATGGTCCCTCCTCCACGTCCAGCAGGTCTGCATCACTGTCTGGACCCACCACCACCACCATCTCCTGAAGACGAACAGGATCTGTAACAGAAAGAGAGTACATGTGAGTGCATGTGGACAACAGCCCCCCCCCAACAACACCACCATGTCATACCGTGCAGTGATGGGCTTCCACCTGTCTGGAATCCTCCGCCTGGTACGCCCGCAATGGCACTCGGCTGCATGACCGTGACCAGTGTCTCCTCTGTAGGGGTCAGCTGCAACACCACTGGTGGGCCCCCACCAGTGCCAGCACGTGCCACCCTGAAGGCTGCCACCGTCTCCTTCAGCCTCCTGCGGTCAGTCCCCATCTTCTTCTTGCATTCCTGCATGGATCGCTGGTGGCTTCCGTGCAGGTTGACGGCCCAAGCTACCCCCTCCCATGCAGCTGCACGTTCCTGAGGGGTGCCCCTCCGTCCACTCAATAGTGGCTCATCCTCCAGGTAGGCCTGGAAGAGGGCCTCCGTCTCTGCCGTGGTGAAGTTCGGCCTCCTCCTACACCCGCCGTCCACACCCTCAGCTTGGCTCTGGTCAGTCATGGTGATCTGTATGGGTGGAAGTGGACACCTGTCACTGTGCAGTCGACAGCATTTCCTCATGAGCATAGCTGCCGGCCCGGGGGGGTGGAAGCCCCCCACGTTTCCTCTCCGCATGGCAGATACTGATAGAAAGGGTGCCCTTGTCCCTTTCTAATGCCCTTTTCATGCTCAGCCCTCAGCCTTTATCATCCTCCGCCCATGAGCATTGTCCTGAGCATCACACAGCATGTAACCCGCCTCACCTGCAGTAACCAAATCTGGCCAGCACAACCCACTGTCGCATTTTTATAGTGCAACACATGCAAATGAGGTGTGGCGCAACTATAATGACATGCTAATCGCGCACACTGTGCCTGTGGAATGGCTGATCAATGACGGTATATGTCGGTTGAATATCGCGTATTTGGCGCTATGCACGGAAGTTCGGGCGAGCCAATGGCGCAGGTTTGTGGCTGCGTGCTACACTGCATTGTGCATGCCCAGACAGCTTACGCATGCGTCTATTGAGCTGCAGACCTGCTGAGCTCGATAGGTGATTCAGGCCATGGCCACCATTGTGCCAGTGGCGCTACAGTACTGGGCACTATATGGTGTTGTGGCACTACTGCGCGATAGTCCACTGTGGCACTGGTGTGCAGCTTGGCAGTCGCGCAGGATGCCTATACGTCCTATGGTGCTGTGCATAGCCTTGCATCATTGCCGTGACCTTGTGTATGCCCTCTGACCCCTGGCGCTGTTGGCATGCCATGTCTACATCCCTAATGCGCTGTCTGGTGACAGCGCCATGTGAAAGTGACGGCGCTGTTCGAACAGCGTGATTGGAGCCTGTGGTGGTCTATTGCGCAACATCTCCACGTGGGGTTACAGCGCAGCGGGGCACCATATTGCCTGCTATAAAGTTGGTGCCATGGCTAGGAGGAGGGCGGTGTCCTGGAGCCAGATTGAAGTGGCCAACCTGGTGGCCCTAGTTGAGCCACACTATGATGGCCTGTATGGTGAGGCGCCCCTCACCAGTGCCAGGACTCAGCTGTGGCAGCAAGTGGCCACTGACCTGGTGGAGGTCACTGGACGGGGCCGGTCTGCTGAGCAGTGCCGGCACCGGTACAGTGACCTCCGCCGGAGGGAGCCAGAACTTTTGTCGCGGCTGCGGTCACATGCCAGGCGGGGCGTAGTGCCTAGGCCAGGTGAGTGTACCATCTATGCACCTATATTCTCTGTAGGGGTGTGTGTGTGCTTGGGTGGCTGTGCATAGGTGCCGGCTCGGACACGGTTGGCTGTGTCAGTGTGTGCAGCTGTGCGATGGATGGTTATGGCTGTGTGGGCAGGCACCTCACTGGGGCAGGGGCACTTGCTTTTCAGTCACACTGATGTTTGTCTCAACATATGTCTCCCACAGGCCAGAATCTGAGGACGAGGCGATGGTGACGTGGGTCAGGCTAGGCCCCGTGCCGGGAGGTTGTGCCCCAGCAGCAGCAGCAGCAGCAGCGGCGGCAGAGCCAGCTGCTGGAGGAGTGTGAGTATCATTATCATGGATGCTATTGTGCTGGGGGGCAAGACCACCAGCCATGTACAACACAACCATGCGTGAAAGGGGAGGCCTAATTCCACTATACAAGACACTGGTGAGGCCCACCTGGAGTACAGTGTATGTTCTGGAGACCATACCTACGTATGGACATGGACTGGGTAGAGAGGGTTCAGAGGAGGGCAACACGGATGGTGCATGGATTGCATCACAAGTCCTATGAAGACAGGTTGGAGGAACTGAACATGTACTCCCTGGAGGAGAGGAGGGAGAGGGGTATATGATGGGGACATACAAGTATCTTACAGGGGGGAACAGAGTGCAGGAAAACACTATTTTTAAGCGTAAAAGATGTTCCAGGACTAGAGGGCATGGGATGAAGTTGGAGGGGGGACGATTCAGAGGAACATGAGAAAGAATTTCTTCACAGAATGGGTGGTGGACAAGTGGAACACCCTGCCAGAGGAAGTGGTGGGGGCTGACTTGGTCACGGGATTTAAGAATGCACGGGATAGCCATAAAGGAATTCTGGAGGTCAGGGTTAGGTGCAACAGACTTATAGGAAAACAGAGTGAACTTACAAGGTCAAATGGCCAGACTGGGTGGCACATAGGCCCTTATCTCCTGACACTGTCTATGTATCCATGTATGTATGCACAACACAGGTGACATTCATCACTGTGCAGTATCACAGCACGCCTGTGTATGCGTCACTGGTGGTCCAGGCATGCACTGGGCAAATAGCTGTGTAACTGGCATCGCACCACGTTGCCACATCACTTACCAGCCTTGTTGGTGCTGTGATGGACATGGGCAGTGTGTGTGTGTGCAGTGGTGCACATAGCTGGTGCCGCCTGTTTGTGATGGCCATGTGCATGTTCACTGTGGGTGGGTGCATGCCATCACAGGTGCGGGACATTGGGCTATATGGCTTGCAGGTTGGGTGGTGTTCAGGGTTGTGGTCAGTCACAGCCATTGACTGTGTTCCCATTTTCCTAGGCCTCGAAGTTCTCCGGAGGATAGATTGAGGCATTCGGGGCCTGACACAGGTGTCCCTTGAAACCCAGGCCATCCTGGAGTCCATTAGGCGACATAGCCTGCGGAGGAGGTGTCACAGGGGAGAGCAGAACCAGGCGTAGGATAACCAGCCAGCTGGGCCTTAGGACACAATACCTTTCCCACTTCTCCCATCCCTACCACCCTGCCTTCCCTCTCCAAGTTGTTCATCACTACCCCTTGAACACTCCTACCTTGTACCTGTCCCCCCCCTTGTAAATAGTTGTTGTTTATTGTTGTATTTACTATTTGAAATTTTAAAAATACATTTATATTTTGATATGAATACTGTGTTGGTCTCTGATTTGCAGCTGGCTATGGGTGCTCAGTTGCAGTGGTGTACATGCCATCTGGGGTGGTATGGTCCTGGGTGTGTGTGTGTGTGTGTGTGTGTGTGTGTGTGTGTGGCGCATGCATGGCGTGAGGTGAAGGCGTGTGCTTGGGGAGGTATCTCCGCATGGCAGTGACTTTCTGTTGGTCTTGCCGTCTGCTGCCACCCACTGCTGGGTGCACAGGGTGTGTCTGGCTTGTATGCTTCTAATACACGGGGCTGACGTGTGCTGGGGGGACTGCATGGTTTCCTGCAGTGCCAGTCACTGCACATGGGTGGTGTCTTGGGGTCACAGTGCAGGGTGTGCTGTGCATACGGGGGGCTGATGTGCACTGTGGTTGTCAACCCCCTGTGTGTGGCACTCTCCGCCTGCCAGTGGTTGTGCTGGGGTGTCAGGGCTCTGCTATGCTTTGTTGGCTTGTCCCCATGGGCACGTGGATCATCCGTCCCACCCCCAGTGATGCTGTGCTTGGGGTGTGCAGGTGTGGTGTGGGTTCTGCAGTGTGTCCCTGTGCCCATGTGTGGCATGGCTGGCGGTGGGCCCAGCCTGCCTCCCTGGATGTGCAGTTCCATTGCTCGGGGGGGGGGCTGTGCTTGCGCTATGGCAGCTCTGGAATGCTCAGCTGAGCTTCTCTGGTTGCTCCATGGCGCAACATTTTGGCTCAGCTTCTCCTTCCTGGTTGCGCGATGGCGCAGTATGTGCGATATTCAGACGTTGGTTGCTTGCGCAATTTGCTCTGCTCCATGTTTGAATATCGCACCTGTTGCGCATTTGCGCAACTGGTTTGTGCTTGCTCCTGCTGTTGCGCTACTTTTGAGCGCAGTTTGAATATCTGGGCCCACATGTAAAGATGTTAGGTTTGAATGTCTATAAGAATTGCAAACTAGTTATTGCATGAGCTTTTTGAAATTGACATTTCTAAAGGAAAAGAAAAAAGAATAGATTGACTGTGCATATTAAGAGACATGTGATTTGTGGATATAACCAGTGCTAGTGGTGGACAGACCTGTTGGGCATATTGGCTGTTTCTATCTGAAATGTTCCTGTGTTCCTATGGCTTACTGGTGAGTATGAAATTTCAGTTAAATTCAATTTACTTAAGATATTCATTTAAACATCTCCCTGTTGTGTTGTCACAGTAACTCTGTAAAGTGTTGGAAGATAAACTAGAAAGCGGCATTACAATTAAAGACTTTCAAGGAGTGCTGGAGAACATTTCTTAATAAGTTAAGTCTGCCTTCTGACCTGCATGGTGTGTGCACCGTTGTTTTTGTTTTACAGTTCAATATCACACCTGCTGAGCTGCAATATTTCTGGATCTGAGTTTCTTTTTTTCCTGCATCATTTGTCTAAACCCTTTTCCCTGGACAATTCTGTAAATTTGAAATCCCCAATTGCTGCAAACATTTTAGGCTCTATCTAGCAATCTGTTATATGGTATTTCATCACCTCCTTCCCTGATGTTTTCTATAAAAGAAAAAAAGGCAGGTAAAAGTTGCATTAAGTGTAGCTAGACAGGGTGTTTAAATATTAAACTAACATTTGGTAGCTTTCTGTTTTTGTAGCACTTAGAGATCTTTACAACAATATGTTACTCATCCTTTTGCATGTCTATGCCCTTAATAAAATATTAATTAAATATTAAGGAAAATGTGCATATAGTGTTCCTGAATAAAGTCCTAAGGGCCATATTGAGCTGCACTTTACACACTATTTATGTGCCTCTTCCGCCATTACTTTCTATAGGACGGGGGCATGCAAATGGCAAGTCATGTTTCACAAGCTAGCTCTCTCAGAAGTTAGGATACCCCTGAATATAATAATATTTTTCAAAGTAGCCAGCTGTTGCTTCTTATATCTGTAGCACTTTGGCCTTTTTTATTTTGCCCATTGGACGGTTTTCTACAAGACAGTCCAAGGTGCAATATGTGGGACTGACTCTGCCTGGAAGCTGACAAGTCTAGCGCTGTTACTCTTCCGGCCTCAGCAGCATTGTGACCACACTAATTGTGACACACTGGCTGGCCAAGAAGAGCCAATCACCTTCTGCCAGACTGGTCACTTGAGATGTCACAGTGAGGGCACAGGGTCTATGAGGTATGAAGGACCATGAATAGCGCTATTCTGGCCAGCTGCCAGGCAGAGCACTGTTCTACATACTGTATCACAAGTAAAAACTTTCTAATTAGAAAAAGGCAAAAAAAAAAAACAGACTTCGAAATAAAATTAAAGTCAACAACATATACTGCCTGTTATCTTTGGTTGTACTGTCTCTCTAAGTGCACTTTTCCCCCTCTCAGTACAGTGGAACATAAAATGTGCCATGCTTTTAATCTATTTCCAGTGCCATTTCCTAACTAAAATTAAATGTCAAAATGCTGGGAAAGAATACAAAACATTTAGTACAATGTCATAAAACAATCTCCCAGATTACATTTAGGCCAGCAAGGCACACTAAATAAGACTCACAACACCACGTCTCTTAGAATAGCTTTTAAATATCAGCTGTCATGGGGTGAGAATAGGTCTTCCATGACAGCCAGTTATTGTCTTTACTATATTTAAGAAGAGCGTTAGCTATTTGAAGGCTGGGTACAGAAGGTTTAAAACATTTATGCATTCTGTTCACCATGGCGCAGCATTTGAGGAATGAAGATAATGCCTTTACCTTGAACTCCCCAAGTATAAGTATATATAACAGTCATACTTTTTCAATATATGAAAAAGAAAGAAAAACTGTATAAGAAGTCATATGCATACATAATTTGCATGGATCCAAAAGGGAAAAACATAAGACATAACTCATACTTCATTTGCCCACAAAGCTATGAGTATCATATACAATTTAATATATTTAAGCAACAATACACAAGAGGGATGTGTTATCATGGACTTACGCTACCCCCAGATGTGTTGCAAGGTATGAGGCATAGGCAAGTGCCTTCAAACATCTTAAGAAGTGGTGTTATACCAAATGGTACCACACATTCTGGAGTGTAACATTGCTATTATTGGATGGATTACAGCTAAATAAACAGCCACAGACAGGAGCATTTTCTAGGCTGCAGTGTTAGCACGAGACAGTGCCACAGCTTGAAAAAGGTTACAATCCAATTGGACTGCAGGAATTCTCCTACCTGTTTGATAATACTGTGAATACATACTGAAGTGGGTGGGGAGAGGGCTTTGCAGAATGAGGAATTCCACCATCAGAGTTGGTGTGGAATGGCAATTCCACTTCCAAAATGCTTTTTTGGAATATGGTTTTAAACTCTGTACAATTCACACAGAATAATTTTCCATGGACCATGTAATATTATTCTGCAGATTGCAGAAAAAGAATCTGCAGTTATTAAACCACAAAAAAAACTCTCCCATATAAAATATCAGAATTCCACTACCACTGAAAATCCATGGAATCCCATTCCCTTAGAATTTTGACATTCCAGACAGGTCTAGTTGGGGCGGGGGGTGAGAACTTGAAGCAGACATAACCATACAGTAGAAGAACAAATTACTTTTCTGCAGGTTCCCGGAAGAGGTTGCATAAATTATTCACCAGAAGCACTGGATACTGCCCAGATGCCACTAGTAAGCTGGATTGGAAACCCAGATAATTAAGCAATAAAGCATGACAGGGTGTGCATTATTGTGGGATAATGGCACACCTCGGGAAATGAAGCCAGAGGTGAAGCTGAGGGCTTTACGCACCTGAGAAGTGCCATTATCCCTCAATTACACAAACCCTGTTATGCCTTATTGTGCTGATAAAGTGGCTTCCTTCATTTTTTTTCTTTTAGGACCAAGTAATGAGGTTCGAAAGTTAAGCATTTCTGACCTGGGCTGTTGTGCTGGACTATTGGCACAGTCATGTGACTGGATTCCACCAATTACAGTACAGTATTTCTCTTACCCATTTTACAATTTTTCTTATTTTTCCTGAATACAGAGCAGGTAATGTGGCACAGTCTTTACTCAACCCACATAATGACCATGTGGACAATGAACTAAATGGTCATTAATCTTCCTGTAAAACTACTAGTTGGCCCCAATGTTTAAAAATGCAATAATTCAGATAGCAGTAGCCACAGGGTAGGTTAAAATTTATTACTTCCAATAGCACCATATGGTGTCCGAATCATTCATTGCTTAACCTGACCCAACCTGGCCACCCGGGACAGAAACATACAGCACTTTATCCAAGACAATCTAGTTTGTAGTGAAAAGAGGTAGTACATGTTTGCCACATGAGGCTGGAATTTTAAACATTCTATTGACAGTCACCCAAATATGAATGCCCATAGACCATTTTATTCTTTTCTGTCTTTTTTTCTCTTGTTTTGGAGTCATGCAGCTCTACAGAGTCTAGAGTCATTTCTCTGAAAAGACACAGAGATGATGGGAAGGATATTCGGAGTTTGGGATGCTGGCACGTCTCCTGATTTTGAACTGTGCCTGCATTTTCCCAGGTGCTACAAAAGCCCCTTATTGTCAAAGGTTCAAACAGATCTACAATTGCCATGATTTTTCGCAACTTGCGACAGAAAAACTGATGCGTGCCTCTCTTTTGTGATGCAAGCAAAAGTTGTACTTGAACACTAGACCAGCTTAGTTTGCTGGGCTGCAGCAAAAGCATGCCCCATATCATCAGGATAGTTACTGTATGAAAATCATACCTGAGGACTTCAAGTGAATAGATGTATTAGGCAAAGAAGTCTGAAGTCATCTTGGCAATATAACTCCATGTGTTTATAAAGCAATAAGGAATGACAAGGTATACTTTGTGCTTGGATAACAAAATGCCTAGGGTGGACTGAATCATGAGGTCAAAGGATGGGGACTTCCAATGCCTGAGAAGTGCCATTATCCCAGTACAAAGCATAGATCTAAATGTCTTGTAGTGATTATGAAATGGGTTCATTAAGGTAAGTAAACAATTAAAAAAAACATGTTTTAGTTTTGGTGCGCTGTAGCTGTTTAGTTTAAATTAATAAAAACTAGAAAAACAGTTTTAAAAAGGGAACAAATGTAGTCCTATTAAGCCATTATAATTTTGCAGTTTGGCCAGCAGGTGGCAAATGGTACATTTTTTTTAATGTAATTAAGTGAATGGAGGTGTACTGATACAGCTCTGCCTGTTTAATGTAACCAGGTCAGTGAGGTCACAGATCTTTTTCCAATGCTGTTGTGCGGGGATATCAGCACTGGGTTCCTAGCTCCCCAGCCAGTCAGGTTTCTGGATTTTTTTGTACACATTTCATAATTTGAAATATTTTTCAGAATAAAAAGTGAACACATTGTAAATGAGATGTAAGTCCATTGTCAGGCTGGCCGTTCTTATTTATTTATTTTTTTTTTTGCATAAAGTGATTTTGTAACTTTTTAGAAAAACTTTTGAAAAGCATAATATTTAGACACAGGTCAGCTTATAATTTATAGATTGTGCATGGATTTCTCTTCCCTTTGTTCTTTAATACCAGCTTAATTTGTAGGGGAAACAAGATCATTCCACTCAATCACCCCCCAAGCTCATCTGCTTTTACTGTCTAATTCTTGGAAGCTACATAGAAACATAGAAACATAGAAACATAGAAGTTGACGGCAGATAAGGACCGCAAGGCCCATCCAGTCTGCCCATTTCTTTTTCTACCTTATAAATGTGCCATCGGCCTTTGCTCTGTCAGTGACCCATCTATTCATAGTCATTTGTATTGCTCCCTTATGCCTATCCCATGCCTGTTTGAAGCCCTGCACTGTATTCATAGCCACCACTTCTTGTGGTAGCTATTCCATGCATCTACCACCCTTTCTGTGAAAAAGAATTTCCTCACATTCCCCTTAATCGGCCTCCCTCTAATCTCATGCTGTGTCCTCTTGTCCTGCAATTTTTCTTATATTTAAACATGTTAGACTCTTTCACCTTGTTTATGCCCTTAAGGTGTTTAAATGTCTCGATCATATCACCTCTCTCCTCCTTTGCTCAAGGGTATACATATTGAGCTCCGTTAATCTGTCCTCATATGTCTTCTGATGCAGTCCCTGCACCATTTTGGTTGCCCTTCTCTGGACTGCCTCAATTTGGTTAATGTCCTTGTGAAGGTGTGGCCTCCAATACTGCACGAGTACTCAGATGGGGCCTAACCAATGTCTTGTACAAAGGGATTATTACCTCCTCTTACGACTTGTGATACCCTACTAATACACCCTAACACCCCCTAGCCTTACCTACTGCTTTAGAGGTCTGCTTGATGATTTTAGGTCATCAGTGATGATGATGCCCAAGTCTCTTTCTTCCTTTGTGACTGCTAGCAACTCCTCCCAGCCTATAAGTGGCTTCAGGGTTTCTCTTCCTATGTGCATGATTTTGCACTTCTTGCATTAAATCCCAGTTGCCACTCTTCTGACCATTTTGCTAGTTTATCCAGATCTCTTCTCATTCTGCCCACCCCATCTGGATCATCTACTCTGTTGCAGATCTTGGTGTCATCTGCAAACAGACAAGCCTTACCTCTAGTCCATCTGCGAGGTCACTAATGAAGATGTTGAATAGGACTGGCCCCAGGACTGATCCCTGAGGTACCCACTTGTGACTTGCATCTCTTCTGACTGTATACCATTTCACCACTCTCTGTTTTCTGCCAGTCAACCAGTTTGCCACCCAGTTGACCAACTTCTGACCCACCCTCGAGCCTACCTAGCTTATTTATCAATCTTCTATGTGGAACAGTGTCAAAAGCTTTGCTGAAGTCAAGGTAGGCGACATCAACTGCTCCCCTTGGTCCACCACTTGGTTACCCAGTCAAAGAAATGCGAGATTAGTTTGACAGGACCTTCCTTTGTAAACCCATGCTGTCTTGGATCCTGTGCCCTATGGATTCCAGGTGTTGCACTATCCTTTCCTTAAGGAGTGCCTCCATAATCTTGCCCACTACTGAGGTAAGACTGACTGGTCTGTAGTTCCCCGCCTCCTCCCTGCTACCACTCTTGTGGAGCGGGATCACATGAGCCCTTCTCCAGTCTTCTGGGACCTCTCCTGTGCTCAGAGACTCACTAAACAATTCTGCTAATGGCTCTGCTAGTTCCTCCTTTAGCTCCTTAAGGTACCCTGGGATGTATGCCATCAGGTCCCATTGCCTTATCCACCCCTGAGCTTAGCAAGCTCTTGTAGGACCCTTTCTTTTGTGAAGGGAGATGCTCACCTCCTCCCCTGTGTCCATGATGCTGAGCTGTGGGCCCTGCCCTACCTTCTCTTCAGTAAATACTGAGCAAAAGTATCTATTTAGGATAGATGCCTTTACAGGGTCCTCCTCCTCACATGCTCCCTTTTCTCCATTAAGCTTAGCAATACCCCTCTGGACTTTCTCTTTTCACTAATGTATCTATAGAAAGTCTTGTCACCTTCTTTACTGTTCGTGCTAGTGTTCTCAGTTTGGGACTTTGCCTGCCTTACTGCCTTACCTGCTTCCCTTAGGCAGTTTGGTATGCCTCCATCTTCATCCCGCTGTGTTCCTTATATTTTCTGAAGGCCAGCCTTTTGGCTCTGACCTTTTCTGCTACTGTATTTGAGAACCAAAGTGGTTTCCTTCTTCTTTTGCACTTCCTTTCTGTCTAACACAATGGGATGTTGCTTCAAGTATTGTATCCTTATGCTTGCCCACTTTGCCTGTACCTCCTCACCTGTGTTTCTTTTGCCAGGGCTAGCTTAACTCTGTTGGCCATCTTATCAAAGTCAGCTCCTCTGAAGTCCCATATTTTTGCCTTGGAATGGGATGATTTAGATGTAGTAGCCAAATTGAACCATACCATGTGATGGTCACTGGACCCCAGGTGACCTTCTACCTGGAGATCTGTGATCCCTTCTTTGTTAGTCAGTACTACATCCACCTCCTCTGGCCTGGGGCACAGTAGGGGGCACATGAAGTGTAAGGGCCTCCATTGGGATCTAAATCTACCTAAAATCTATATTCTCCCTTACCTTTCAATTCAGAATTTTGTAAACATTGCACTACATTGCCTCCCTATGATATGAGCTGTGGCTATAAAGCAGGTATTGAATGAGCCTTGTTGCGAGCCCATTTGGGTGATGGCGGCAGTACAGTAGTGTCTTAAGCTACTTAGCTGGAGACCCAAATTCACAACCCACTCCTGACTCCCACACCATGCTTTAGGCTTTTTAGTCGTACTATGCGGAATACAGAATTCTTCCAGAGAAATTAGAGAGGAATGACCATTCCACCTGCAGAATTTTCACCTGACTTTCACTGGTCCTTCTGCAGAATTCTGCTGGCTGTGTTCCACATAATAATATTCTGTCAAACAGCATTCTTCTGCAGAAATAATTCTGCAACCATTTCTGCAGAAAATATTGAGATCCATAGAATAATATTCCGCAGAACAGCATTTGTTTCCATGGAAAATCATTCCACAACCATTTTCTGCTGCAGAATTCCACCATTCTATTTCTGGCAAAATTCTCTGAAATTTCAGCAGAATTCCAAAACTTCTGCAAAATTCTGTTCCACTGGAGTTTGAAAATTCTGCAGAGCACTACTTCTCAGCTAGGCTGCAAAGGCAGTGTACTTAGACTCCAGCAGGAGGGCACCGCTCACCCTGCTGCTAGTGTGCCTCCATCAGTGATCTGTGAGGCAGTATTTATTTTATTAGGTAACTGCACTGATCTTAAAAAGTGTCAACAACACTAAAAGCAAAAATATCAAAATCAGATATTAAGTTTCAGGTGGTAGCCTGTCAAAACGGCAACTGTGGAACTGCGACCCGTGAAGAGGGTGATGGAATCACAGTGCCGACACTTTCGGACTACCAGCAGTTTTCCCTATCCCAAAGTATGCCACCCTGGGTTAGTTTATAAAATAAAGGAGGGTGTGGGGTGCAAGGCCCCCCAGCAAAAAGACTTTTTTCGGCTCCATCATACTGTGGGATTTAAGCCCTCTTCATGGGTCATGGTTCCGCAGTCGCCCTTTTGACATGGAACCATTACAGGCTGCACAAATCTGCATTTCCCAGCATTCACCTACCTTTCACCTGCTTTTCACTCCTAAAGTGTCCTTGTTCTCATTCCCCATAAATGGCTAGCCCATTTCGTTTGAAAGAAATACAGTTTTTTCTCCACCTAAAAATACCAGATGTTATTGTATTTCTGTTATCTATTCATTTAGTGCTAGTGGGTTTACCACTTTACATTTTATTCTAAAACTCATTGAACAGCATGGACGTCATGGGTGACCAACATGATGTCAATCCTTCTAAATCCTCACTGAAGACTAGGCATGACCAGGATAGCTTCAGACATGAGCGGTGGGTGACATAAGCATGGATGGAGGTGAGAGAGCTGGGTGATGTCATGGTTGCATGATGTCCCCATGTCTCAGTGGTCTATCCATTAATTTGGTTCTCCTGTACTGGATCCAAGGGGACAGTATCCCCACTGAGGGACAGATGTCATAGGGGACAAATGGAGAGGCATCTGTAGGGGTCCCAGGATTAGCAGGGTGGTTTTGGAATGAATACTGGGCCTGGGGAATCAGGTAGACTGGTATTTGTAAGGAGAGAGAAAAATAGAACAGATAAAAAAACAGCTTAACTTTCTGTGGACAAAAGGGTAATAAATGTCAGTTCTGGCTATGGAAGGACAACTCATAGTGTTCTACAGAACTGACTGGTAACTTAAGTATCCATATGATGATGATGCCAACTATTGCACTACTGGAACTAAAAACATCTTCTGTTGGCAACCAGAAAGTTTTCCCCTCCCCTACAAAATGATGAGAAATCTGTATACCTTCCACTTGTCCCAGTTTAGGAGCTAAGTATATGTGTTTCAGACAGTTAGGTATCCTAAAGTATGCCAGTTTAGAAATGTGAGTCTGTTGGAACTCTGAACAAGCTTTTGCTAGTCTTTTCTTTGGCACTATAAGTGAACTCTGTACTTTGACATGTTTGTCACAGTCCCTCCACACAGTATATCTCTCAGGGCTTTTTGCACATTTCCCTTATATTAAGTGTTATCACATTAAATTGTTCATGCATATCAACTGCAAAACAGCAATACAGGTCTAGAATCCCAAACTAAAAATCTAAGTGCATAACCATAAACTGGAAATAGCAGAATTTTATGTTAAACATAACTGGTCTTAAAGAGGTGCTTTCACATATTTTGTTCAAAGATGTAACTGTAAATAAAAACATTTATCTCAGTGCCATATATCTAACTGCATAGAAACACAGAATTCATGAAACAAAATCAGATGAAGCATTTCATCTGGTATATCTCCTACCGTCACAGTAGTTGCATTCATTGTTAGTGATAATATTACTTTCAGTATGCATCCTGGCACATAGAAGAGCAACCATCACTGCTGTGACAGCTGGACCACTCTGGCCCAGTTCACTAACTTTTACTCCCAGACCTACTACATGGTGTAACCTGTTGTGTTCTCAGTCTCTGTAATTAGTTCACTTAGTCTCCATACCTTATGGTATTATGATCATTCTGAAACTTATGTTGATTAACTTTCAAAAGCTTCTATACTGCCCACTTCCACATTTCTCAAAGGAAGGAAAATTTAACTGACATCTGAACCATGTACACTTAAGTATGCATGTAATCATATCTAGAGTTGATAAAGATATGTAAAATGTTAAGGCTCTACTTAGTCTCTTGTTAGCCATATTCAGCTGAATTACCAGTAAAATCAGAACTCATTTTCAGAAGTTAGAATTGGAGGAACAAGAAAATGTTCATGGAGAAGTTGGGGAAAAGCACCAGGAATGGCAGTGCGGCTCAGAAAAATTGCATAGTCAATCCAGTAGTTGCAGAGCGCACTCACCACTCTCAGGAAAGAAAACCTAAATGCTTGTGTCAGATTAAAATTATTTTACTTCACCTTCCTCACCATATAAGACAGCATACAGAAGTAAGGTAGTGCAGCAGTACTACGTCCTACATTTCACCCCGAAGGGCTTCATCAGAGATCTGATTAATTTCAAAAACAGGTGACATTTAAACTTGTAACAACCAATCTGAGGGCTAGTTGCCATTTTAGTAGCATGACACTTCCCCTAGTGCTTAATATAATACCTGCTTATGTTTTAAGGCATTTGGTTAAAGTGACACAATCAACAAAAACAATAAGTGAACATGCGGAAAAAAAAGGAAAATCATCACTTGTCATAAGCATTTTGCTTTTGGTTTTTAAATTAACCACAGCATCTTCTCTATTCCTTGTAAAATCTTGCTCACATTCTTGATGCAGACCTAGAACAGAAAAACATCAAGAGGTGTGAGAAATGGTTCCACCCTCGGAATGAGCCCAGCAGAGTGCACAGGTCAGTAGGGCACCAGGGTTTAATTTTCCCGATTGCCCTATATGTGGGGGGGGTTCTGGGCTGTACCCCCCCACCACAATCCCTTAACTAAATTTTCCAACTCCAAGGGGGCAGACCTCAGGAAGGGGGTGGCAAATTTCAAAGTTTGGTGCCCTAATGACAAGCACACTCCAATGGATGAATAGAAAGCCAGAAGGGGTAAGAAATCAGTGAAACTGTATTCCACTATCAGGATGTTTTTAGGCAAAACACTATAATATACATGCTATGAAACATATTCCTCTTATGGTAATTTTTGTTGTCCATTGCTGGGTTTTTTTTCCAGGTTGGATAGTTCTATCATTATTTACTGTTCCCTGTCCTAACGCTCTCGGGGAGGGGGGTGAGATATTGGGATACTTCATTAAATTATCCCAGTGTCTATTTTAACAAGCATGGTTTTATTCTGAATTTTCCATTTAAACCTGGGTATTTTAAAGCACCCATTCTGTATTTATTCTATTTATTTAAAATTGGTGACCAGAAAAAGCACACTGAGCTGAGGCTTGTTTCCAGGTGCGACCCAGGTACAAGGTACGTACAAAAGTTAACAAAAGTTTCAAAACAAACAATAAATAAGAGTTTACAAGAGAATAATATGCTTCAGGTACAATGGATATAGGTAAAACACTTATCCAATTTGGCACTAATACAGTGCATGACAAAGTTAAACATTTTGACATGGAGCCGGCCCAGTGGTGCTGAGGGCTGAGGCGCTGGACGCCTTATCTTATGTCGTGCCACCGGCCCATGTTTGGGAATGGACATGGGTCACTGGGGGTTGGCAGGGAGGAGAAGGATTGAGTGTCCCCAGGACTGCTCTCCTTCTCCGGGGAGGGGGGTTAGTAGGGCCTGGTGATTGCCTGTTCCCTAGCGGAGGCTGGGAGGTGGCATGTCAGCTCTAAAGAACGTGGGAAGGGGACTGAGGCAGGCGCTTGGCAAGGGTGTGCTTGGGAGTGTGCTCGCTAATGCTGCAGGCACCATAGCATGCCACAGCCTCTCGGGGAAGAAAGGGAAAACAGTGAAAAAATGGGATTCCTCTGCACGAATGGCAATTGTCTCCTTCTGTGGTGGCTTGGGAAAGCACCTCCCTGATTACTATATCCGGATTGGTGGGTCGACTCGCTCCCCACCCCCTGCCATGAAAGGTAAGTCATGGGGTTAAGGGGAGTGGGTCTCATACCCGGTGCCGGTGCAGGGGGGGACATCAGAGGTATAGCAGAGGAATTCGGGGGGGAGGGAATGAATAACTAAAAAAAAACCAAAAAAAAACATTTTGACACAGAGGGGCCCCTGGTAAGGACCTGGAGCAAGCAGTAAATGAGCTTGAGAATAAGGAGGGTGGTCAGCTCAGGCTGAGAAAGATCCATGAGCTAGAGTAGGCGGCATTAATAGAGGAAAATACTGAGGATATACTGAGGAGTTAGCAGCATTGGTGACACAGAGGTGAGGAGAGCAGTCTGAGCAGTCTTTTGAGGGATGAGAGAGGGGAGGCAAGGTGAAGGTCTGATGGTAGGTTGTTCCAGAGGAAAGGGAAATGGTATGAGAAGGCAGACTGGCTGGCAGTGGTGTGAGGACGGGCAATGGAGAAGGTGCAAGAGTCTCTGTGGCATAGAGAGTTGGATGTGGACTTGGCAGGAAGATAGGTAGGGGGGTAGGGAGCCAAACCAATACTTAGCAATGAGAGAGGTACAGTGGATCAATCTCCTGTGGGAGAGAAGAGTGAGGGAGAGGGAAGCGTAGAGGAGACAGTGGTGGGTAAGAGGAGAAGAGCTGGTGGCAAAGTGACAAAAGGAATTGAGTAGGGTGTCAAGTTTGGAGAGGGAGGAGGCTGGAGCAGTGCCATAAACTACAGTGGCATAGTTCAAGACTGGCAAAATTGTTTTGAGGACTAGTTCACAGTGAGTTGGGAAAGGAAGACTGTCTTTATGGCTGTAATGGACCGCAAGTTTGGCCCAGAGTTTAGTGCAGATGGCATCAATGTGTGTAGAGAAGTAAAGGTGACTGTCCAGCCAAACACCTAGATGCCTGAAAGCTGGGACTATCTCTAGGGAGAACCATCCAGGGTGGTGATCGCGGGGAGGGCTTGAGGATTCTACCTGGAACCAAAAATCATGGTGACTGTCTTTTTGTCATTGAGTTTACATTGGTTTGATTGGAACCAGGACTATACTCTGTTGAAATCATTTTGGAGATCGGGGAGGACACTGTCATGGGATGGGCTGGAGGTATAGATGACAGTGTCATCCACATACATGTGTATATTAGAGGAATAAGAGACAGAGGGAAGGTCATTTATAAAAAGAGAGAGAGAGAGGAGGATGGGGCCAAGCATAGAGCCTTGGGGAACCCCAGAGTGGATAGGTTCATAGGTTCATAGGTGTGAATATGGGTCAAATGGCTACTAGCGCCATAATAGGCCCACAACTACATTAGTGGTAGAAATCCTTAACCTAGTCCCCCATATACTTATCATACCTCATTCTGAATGATTGAATTGATGGTGCTTCTACCACTTTGCTTGGTATTGTATTCCACATGCTCACCACTCTTTGGCTAAAACAAAGACCTCTTCTCCTAATTCTAAATTTATCCCCTAACAGTTGCTTACTATACCCTCTGTTAACCCTCGGTAGTTGAATATAGTACATAGGGATGCCCCACAATCTTATTCTTCTTTGTTTAAACTCCCGATTTATCCAGCTAAAAGGCATAATGCTGTCCGATTGTCTTATATCGGTGGGATGCAAGATCCAGCAGATCTATTATTCGTGGCTAAAACTCTCTTAAAAGACTCAATGAAGTTTTTCTCTACTGAGCTTTATGCTCTGATACATGTTTCAGGGGAAACTACATTTGATGTTAGTTTCAAATCTGTATCTGGCCTGGAACATTTCTAGATGAAATATTCTCAGCTGAAAAAATTCCCCTTTATGGGCGCCATTTATTGCGATACCCCTTTCAAAGCCAGCACAAAAGGTTATTACGGTCCTGTTTAGGAATGAGGGTGTGAGCATTAATGACCTTATTTACTGGTTGAAGCAGAGATGTACTATTATGGAAGACCCTGAGGCAATTCTTGATTCTGAGCACATTTGGACTGGGGGATGGAGGGAAAAAGTTCTGCTTAAAACCTCTGATACTGGTGTAATACATTTGCCTAATTCTTTTTTTCTGGGATGTGTTCATGGCATTTTATTTTATGCAGGTCAACCTAAAATGTGTTACCGCTGTGGGTCACTGGCTCATATCAGTAGTGTATGTGATCAGGCAACATGTAATGTCTGTGGGGAATTAGGGTATTTGGGAACAAACTGCACTACTGAATGTAAATGTAACCTATGTGATACGCCTGGTCACACATTTCGGAACTGTAAATGGGCGGCACACAATCTTCCTGATCAGGCTGCTGGTGATGAGCAGTGTCTGCTCATCACACTAACGCAGAAAAAATCTTTGGGTATGAAACAGGATGTACTGGCTATACAGCAGACTAATGTGATGGCACCTGCTGCACGGCCTCTGTCAGTTGATGTTAAGACTGGTGTTGCACCAGGGTTAGTTACTGACCAGGGAATAGAACTGCTACCTGAGCTTACAGCTGTTGTACAGGATGCTCCTCAGGAAGGAGATAGGTAGTTAGAAGCTGCCTCCACTTCCGTATCAGAAGTCTCGATAAACCTTATGCCCCCACCTCCAGAGAAGCCGGAAGGTTGGATTCAAGTCTCCAAACATAATACTAGGGCTTCTGCTATAAAACAACAGGAAACTTCAGTTTCTACTAGTAATAAATTTGATATATGGCATTCTGATCGTACTGGTGATGAATCTGATGATTCTTCCTTTGCATCTTCATTGCCAGAGGTTGCTTCAGATTCTGAACAACAGCTGTCAGTAAAAAGTCCCCAGAAGAAGAAAGCTAAATTGAAAAGGCAGACTACTAGAAGGGGTAAATATAAATGATTGGTTTAACTGATGCTTATTCCTTTTACCTGTTATACCCTCAATGTTAATAGTATTAAGAGGATAAACAAGCATAGGATAGTTTTGTCTTTTCTATGCTCTCTCTGATTTGGCATCTATTTCTTGCAGGATGTGAGATTTCACACTTTGTCAGAGGTGAAATTGGGCTTCTAGAGGGTGAATGGTTGGGGCTTCTTATTGGTCATTTGGGCTAGAGGTCTGTTCTGGAATAGGGATCTTATTTAGAGTGCCTGAATTGAAGTTGTTAAAAGTTTATGATTTGTTACCAGGAAGGGCTCTGATTTTGGATGTTGTCATACAGGAAGAGATATTTTGGTTGATTACTTTATATGCTCCCCAAACTGAGGCGGGTCATTGCGATTTACTTAAAATGATACAGCCATTTTTGCTTGCATCCCATAATTAGATTTTTGCTGGAGATTTTAATTGCCCATTGATTGCCAAGTCCTAGAAAACATATTGTGACTCCCATTTGCTGCACAATATGATTACCTAGGTGAATTTGATGAATTCCTTTTTTGCATTTAAGTGGAAGCATGTTCCTACTTTTCAGAAAGGTCCCTTGACGTCTATTATTGATTATATTTTTTTGTCTAGTCATATGTCTATTTCGTGGGTGATTAATTTTCCTCTAGAATTTTCAGACCATAGACTTGTGGGTATTACAATAGGTAACCTTTTTATTATTAAAAGAGGACCTGGGTTTTGGAAATTGAATATTTATTTTTTTTCAGATATTTATTTTCGGCATCTTCTCCAGGATTTTATTAATGCTAGAAAGTCAGTATTTGAGTTTTTTGTTGATCCCTGTCTCTGGTGGGAAGATACTAAAAAAGATCTCCAGAAACTCTGTAAACAATTTGGTAAACTTAATTCACAGAAATCTTATTTTGAGTATTTGCAAAATAGGTTGCAACTTCAACGCTTGCTTTCCCTTTCTGTTGAGAGGGGACATGCTTTTACTGCTCAGACTGAAAAAGAGACTATGGCTATGAAACAATTTCATGATGTTAAAGCTAGATCATTGGAATTTAGACACAGGTTTGGGACACAGGGAAAGGCAGAGGTGGTTTGCCTATATATGAGAACTTTGCTATGACTACAAAGACAAAATATATGGCATCTCTAGGGGCCAGATGGCAAAATTTATACAGATAAATCATCCCTTTTAAGTATTGTGGACCCTGTACCAGAACTTTGTATGCACCTTTAAACATGGATACTGAGTCTATGTCTGATTATCTGTCTAATTTTGTTATTCCACCCTTAGATCCTGCCCTTCTAGATGCTGTTACTAGACCAGTGCAAGAGTCTGAAGATTCTGATGTTTTGAAAACCTTGCATATAGGAAAATCGCTGGGTCCTGATGGTTTGCCCAATGAAGTTTTACAGTTTCTTTTACCTGAGTTACTCCCGGAATTGACAAAGGTCTTTATTCATATTTTGACTACTCAGACCATTCCTCTTTCGATGAATATGGGGACTTTGTCTTATCTATTTAAAAAGGGGGATGCTGAGTTACTAGAAAATTGGAGGCCTCTTTGTTTGTTAAATTCAGACTTTAAACTTCTGGCTAAATTATTGGCGACTAGACTGCAACTTATAGTTTCAGAAGTCATTTCCAAAGCACAGTCTTATGCTGTTGCAGGTAGAAGTATACAAGATCATTTACTGTTTCTTTGGGAAATAGTTGAGACAGGTAAACAGTAAATGGTGGATCGTTTTCTGGTTTCACCTGACCAGGAAAAAGCTTTTGATGGGGTTAGTCATGATTTTTTGTGAAAAGTTTTATTACACTATCATGTCCCGCCAATGATGGTAAGTTGGTTAAGATGTATTTACAGGACTGCTACAGTTGTTCTGATAGTTCAAGGCTGGAAAGGATACATAGTACAATTACAGAAATGTGTGAGACAAGGATGCCCACTTAGCCCTATTTTATATGTATTTTTTTTTTTGGATCCGTTGTTAAGAAAGTTGAATGATTCTGCTTCACTTTTTCCAGTTACATCTAAGGGCATTTCCTGTCCGTACCAAGTGATATCTTATGCTGATGATATGACTCTTTTGGTTCGGGATGAGTATTCATTAACTACGGCTATTGACATTTGTGCTTGATTTGGTGTGATCTCTGGAGCTCCTTTAAATTTGCAGAAATGTAAAGGTTTTTGTTTGAATTTTTCACTGGGATATTCGGGCACTGTAGCACAGATTTGTATCTCTAAGGCTCCTATTTTGATTTTGGGAATCTTATTTGGACAGGACGATTAAGATGGAATAAACTGGAGACGGAAATTAGATTTGGGTAAGAGGAAGGTCATGACTTGGAATAAATGGAAATTAAGTAAAAAAAGAGAATTTATCTCATTAAAACTTTTTTGATTCCTATTTTTTTATTTATTAGTTATATTTTTCCCCCTCCTAAACATATGGAAATGGAATTACTGAGCATATTTGTCCAGGCTTGTTGGGGTAGCCGTTTAAACCCAGTGAAAAGAAAAGTTTTATATCTCCCCCTGAAGAAGGGAGGTTTAAATATAGTGAATCCTGTTTTGTTTTTTAATAGTTTCTTCATTTACACAAATATTAGGCCATTATTGGTTGATAAAGGACGTGGTTGGGAATCTATGCTTAAAAGTAAATGTACACACTGGTTACTCTTGTGGCACTCTAACAAACTTAAGGTTATAAAATGATCTCCAGAGGTACCCGAATATCTTAGATGCACTTTTCTTCGCATTAAACAGTGGGGTTTGACTGATGGTCAGATTAGATCTTTGCCTAGAAGACAGTTATATTTTTTTTATTTTAGATGAGATTTGTCATGAGACTGTGATCTTTTGACATTGTCCATTAGATTACTCAGAGAAATTGTTACAGTTTCTTAACAATAATAAAATTCCTACTAAGATGTGGGAATTCCATTGGCTCTCATGTCACAACAAAATCAATGTTAAAGCAAATCAGAAACACAAAAAAATTGAGGAACATTTCTGTAGTAGATTGACTTGTTTTCAACAGAAAGAAACTATGATACATTTATTTTTTGATTGTTCTTTTATTATGGGTTTTGGGGATTTTTTGGCAGACAAATGGAGTTCAGTAATATGGAGTTCTATCACTCTGGATAATTTAAGAGTTTGTTGTTGGCTTTGGCCATGTTATCAATGTGGAGTGTATAGGATAGTGAGCTGTGGATTATGATACCGAACTATTTAAAGTGTTGAACTAGTTCAAGGGATGCCCTGCTGTTATTGCATATTGATAGTGGGTAGTTTCAATGCTTGCTTAGTGGGCTGGTAAACAACATGGTTTTTGCTTTCTTGTAGTTCATTATCAATTTATGATCTTTGAACCACTTTTCTACACTGGAGAAATTGCTTTAGAGTTACTGCTTCAGGGCACTGGGGTCTGAGCAGTTTGCAAAGACAACTGTATCATCTGTGCATAGGAGGATGCGGAACTGACTGACTTGGGGGAGGCTATTCAAGAATAAACTGAATAGAAGGGGACCCAGTATTGACCCCTGTGGAACACCTGAGCAGACAGGTTTGCTGTCTGAAAGGATGGTACCAATCCTAACTTGCTGGGAGCGGCAATGCAGGTAACTGCAGAACCAGGCAACAGCTTCAGGGGCAAGGCCTGTAGCAGTTAATTGGTCAGCTAGGAGGGCATGATTAACTGTATCAAAGGCCTTTGTTAAGCCAGTAAAGATTGCCCCAATAAGCTGTCCAAGATCGAGAGATTTGTGGATGAAGCCTGTGAATTCCAGGAGAGCTGTGGTGGGGCTGTGTCCAGCCCTAAAACTGTGCTGCTCAGGGCAAAGGAGCTTGTGCTTGTTCAGGTATTCTACGAGTTGGTCCATGACGATATGTTCACGCACCTTCGAGAGTGGTGGAAGTATAGAGATGGGTCTATAATTCTCGGGCAGGGCACGATCCCTACTCTTGTGCACAGGAGTAACTACTGCAGCTTTCCATTTTTGAGGGAATGCTGCCAACCAGAGTGATAGACTGAGGATGTGTGTAAGGGGTGGGGAACAGGATTTCTTCCAGGGAGAGCAAGATTGAAGGCCTGGACTGGGGATAGATTAGTATGAGCTTTAAATTGAGAGGTGCTGGAATAGATATATTAACACCAGTAGCTTAGCTGTGAGTGGCTTGAAATAACCAGGGCAAGGTGTGACCTTGGTGTGCACTGCCCCAGGGAAATTGGGGGCACCACAGAAAATAGGAAATCTTCAGGGACATGAGGTGTCAGACAGTTATGAGGACCCTAGTAGCTTATTGGGAAACCCTTGAAAAGTTTGGGGGACCCTCTGAAGCACAGAACAGGACACTCTTCAGCAGACAGTCCTAGCAGTTTAAATTCAGACTTTTAAAAGAAAACCATTTTTTTCTTCCTTTGTCCACCCTTCCCCCTGCTCAAGACCGACACCTAGTCAGCCAAGGCCAAATCAGTTGGGCCACATTCCTGTCCCAGCAGGGGAGAAGGAAGCCAAGCTGAACCCTCTCAGCCAATCCCTGTGGCCAGGGTAGATTCAAATTTGGAAACTTTTTATTTAAAGCCACTGACCCAGCCTTAGGAGGCTGACCTCTGGACAAAGGAGCCAATCCCCTGGCAGGTAGCCAGGCTGCCCCAGCCTAGAGGAAGCTCTGCACAGGCTAGAGAAAGAGTTTGACCAGGGAGGGTGAAGGATGGTAAGGCAATGGATGTTGGCTTCCCTGTTAGGAGGTTGAAGCGAATCCCTGGGCCCCTTCAGTGTAACTCCCTCCAGAAGATCTCCAGTAGCAGCCTCGGTCAGTTTTCTGCAGAAATCTGCCATCTAGTCAGGTTCCCCAGTGTGGTGAGTCAGTCTATTTGGCCGGGAAACAGACCCAGTGAACCTTTTATGCAGCAGTCTCCAGCAGAAGAGGCCTTATCACTCCTTTGTGGTTGTGCATTCCCCACGGTACAGAAATCCTTTTTGAACTCCAGGGTGCTCCTGCGCACACCTCATCTAGGACTCCTCTGGTGCCTCTTTTTCTACCTGGAGGGTCCCTGGGAAGCCCAGTATCAACTGCATCCACCTCCAATGACCTCCACCAACTCCAAGTGTTCACCATGATGCCCCAGGTTTGAGTTGCCAGTCGTAAGTGGTAGCCTGCTAGTAGCTAGGGCCCACCAATGTGAGTCAGGTTAGGAGCCCACCCCAGCTCTAGATTGAGGGACTTCAGTCATCCGCCAAACTCGGAGTCACATTGCCCATTCTACAGTATAGGCATTGTCCCAAGGTGACAATAGTACCGGTGGCCTATGCTAAGGCCTTGCCAAAGATTGCCAGGTTCTGTGCCTCATCCCCCAAGGTGGCATAAGTACTGGTGACCCATGCAAGAGGCCACACCAAGGGTCACCAAGCTGGTGATTGTACCATCCATAGGTGTCTTGTGTTCCAGTAGCTCATCAAAAGGTCACACTGAAGGTTGTCAGATTCTGAAGCTGCAGGGGTGAGGTGGTAAGGGTTCCGGGGACCTACCCAGAGGTCATCCAGTGGATCATCACACCCAGCGTCCTTTCCTCAACTGGATAGCACCTGCCCTCCTGCCTGAGGTTACCGCAGCTGACAACTACAGATAAGGGTTCTCTTCACCTACAACCAGGCTTCAACACCCTTCCTCAACTAGGTGCTTCACCTTCACCTTTGACTTTGCCTCAGTGACACCAGGAGTCACCTTCTTCCCAGAGCCAGGAAGCCTACAGTGCTTTCCTCTGTTTCTGGTTCACTGAGGGATGCCCCATTTTATGGCCTGTATAGGAAGCACTTCCTTGGGTTCACACCCAGTGGTCGGCTGGCCAAAATACTAGAAACCCAAGCTTGGTGCATCAGATTGCTACATCCTTAGGACTTGAATCACCTGGACTTTTATATGACATTGGTGGGGCCAGTTTGTAGTCCCAGTAATCTTATTCATTCTTTCTCTTGTGTAATAGTGATAGTAAATGGTAAATCTTTTCTGTGTGCTACAACTTTTGCTAATAAACCTTGCATCTTGGCTCTAGAGTACGCCTCCAGCCTCTACTTCCAGATTTATCTGGCATCACCCTAAACTATAGGGGTGCAAACCACCACAGCTCATCTACCACAGGTGTCCCACAGGGGTGGTCCAATAACCAAAGGACAAATCAGGCAGTGGGGTGGGAGTGGCTTTATGCTGGGTGGGGGAGGAGATGTATTTAATAGCAGTTGGTGTTGGGATGTGTGGGCGGGAGAAATTACAGGATATCGTAGCAGTGCAGCATCGAGAGCTGGAGGGCAGAAAGCTTTGGATTTTGCCAGGCTGGAGGAGTGAACCAATCATGTGCTTCCAGCACCGGATGCAAGTCCAATGGTGATAGGGCTCAAAATGTTTTTGGCCAATCAGGCGGCAGTGCTCAGCCACAGAGAAAAGAAAGGTGAGGCATACCTTGTTTGAGGTAGAACAGTTAAGTATAGGTGAGAACCTAGCAACAACAGGAAAAACCCACAATAAGCTTAGCAAGAAGTAATAGTTAGGCTAAATTGTGCTTTTTGTAAAATCAGACACAATTCCCACACCTGACTATGAGTTAAACACAGGTCCCACAACTGAAAAAATGTCCACAGTAATTTGGCTCAATCCCCACACTTGAATTGAGAGATTTGTACAGGCCCCACTTCAGTAAAATCCCTAAACCTGAACTTGCAGTCCTAACCCCAGGTCAGAAATGTGCTAGGCAGTCCAAAATTACAGGATATCATAGCAGCATGGCATCGAGAGCTGGAGGGCAGAGAACTTTGGATTTTGCTGGGCTGGACAAGTGGATCAATCATGTGTTTCCAGCACTGAGTGCAAGTCCAATGGCTGTAGGGCTCAAAATGTCTTTGGCCAATCAGGTGGTGACACTCAGACGTGGAGAAAAGAAAGGTGAGGCATACCTTGTTTGAGTTCCCTGCAGGCCAGGGATGCTGGGTGGCCGGCAGCACTTCCAAGTCACACCTGATGCCCAGTTCAGGCACTGTAGGTCAGCGTAGAGCTTGTTTGAGTTCCCTGCAGGCCAGTGATGCTGGGTGGCTGGTGGCACTGCCAAGCTGCACCCGATGCCCAGTTCAGGCACTGTAGGTCAGCGTAGAGCTTTTTTGACTTCCCTGTGGGCCAGGGGTGCTAGGCGGCTGGAGGTGCTTCCAAGCTGCACCCAATGCCCAATTTGGTCACTGTAGTTCAGTGCAGAGCTTGTTTGAGTTCCCCTGTGGGCCAGGGATGCTGGGTGGCTGACGGTGCTTCCAAGCTGCACCCGATGCCCAATTTGGGCACTGTAGGTCAGTGCAGAGCTTGTTTGAGTTCCCTATGGCCAGGGATGCTGGGTGGCCAGCGGCACTTCCAAGCCATGCCCAATGCCCAGTTTGGGCACTGTAGGTCAACATGGAGCTTGTTTGAGTTCCCTGTGGCCAGGGATGCTGGGAGGCCAGCAGCGCTTCCAAGCTGTACCCAATGCCCGGTTCAGGCACTGTAGGTCAGGGTAGAGCTTGTTTGAGTTCCCTTCGGGCCAGGGATGCTGGGTAGCTGGCGCCACTTCCAAACTATTGTTGCCGAAAACAATCATTTTTATTTTCTCCCTATTCATCTGAAGCTTATTGTCTTTGCATAAGTTAAATTTATCCATTTTCCTTTTCAAACCAGGAAAGGATGTAGACAAAAGTACAATGTCATCACTTTCTACAGGTTAGAAAAAACACAAAATAGTTTTCTGCAGACTGCAGAAAATAAATCCATTGTTTGTATAAATTGAATTACTAATACGTGAAAAACATTTGTCTTCAGCATTTTGGGATTCTGCTGTCAATGGGATTCCATGGAATTAGGCAGAATTCTCTAAAGGTCCCTGGAATTTCGCTCTGCAGGAATTTGAAAGTTTTGCAGAATGCTATGTGGCAAAGTTCAGTAATTTAAAATCTAAAAACAAGGAAGCTTCCAAGTAGAGGAAACAATAGTATCTAACCAGACAGGAGAAAAAGGGCAGTCTAAAACAGAATAGAAAGTTTTAAACCAAACTTTTCAAGGTAACGTGGGATGATGCTTTAAGTCATCATGGCCAAATTATTTCTATTCCCAGCATATTGTTGAGGTATAAACTTATAGTGACAGAATGAACTGTCTTTTGTACTTATCTTTTGGGTAGGAGGACAACATATAGTGACATAAATGACATCATTACGTTCGCTTGCGCGCATGCGCAAGGAACGTTTTGGAGGTGTGCCTCTCCCATTCAATCCACTGCTCCATTGAGCAGGCGTGGGGTGGTCCTGCACCAATGGGGCAGGAGCTGTGCATGGACAGCTGTGGACCATCAAAGAAAACCACCGCCAGTCATACACAGCGCTGGTAGGCCTCATGCCCCCCCAAAGCTTTGGTGGCACGCTGGGAGCCCACCCCAGCGTGGCAAATGTCCTGGGTCCTCTGCCGACGGGGGTGCCCAATCCCCCATCAGCTCCACGACCCCCCAAAGGCCCCCGCAAAGCTTTGGTGCCACGCTGGGAGCCCACCCCAGAGTGGCAAACGTCCCGCATCATCTGCCAATGGGGGTGCCCAATCCCCCGTCGGTTCCACATCCTCCCAAACACCACCCCCCAAAGCTTTGGTGCCACACTGGGAGCCCACCCCAGTGTGGCAAACGTCCCGCGTCGTCTTTTTTTTTCAACCTGAAAAGCAAAACGGTCCCACGTAGTCTCCCAGCCCCTCCCAACTCGAACCCACCCACTGGGCGCACCCGCTCCCCCACCCCCTCTCCCCATACTTACCTCCGGAGCTTGGTGCAATGATCATCGCTGACCGGGACACGCCTGCACTCTTCAAAGTCGACCGCGAACTGAGGAAATGCCGTAAGCTCTATAATGGGCTAGATAGGGGTTTTCAACTTTATTGCATATCTCAGGCATTTGGGGACTTTTGCACCAAATTTTCAACATGGGATTTTGGGACCCTCTCATGAATGATGTCACTGTCATGGTGTTATTCAGGCTCAAAGGGTGATTTCACAGTCACTGCGCGAAATCACCCTTCGGGCCCGAATAACGCCATGACAGTGACATCATTCATGAGAAGGGGTCCCAAAAACCCCATGTTGAAAATTTGGTGCAAAAAATTCATAAGTTCGTGAATTTTCAATATTTTCACTCCAGATTTTCAACATTGCCATTTTACTACACCTCCTTATTAGTAGTACTGCTGTCATTTTTCACATCCTGCCCAAAACATGTTTCCGCCCATATAGCGCACAATGGCGCAGTCGGTGTGCAAACTCAATGTATGGGACACATTAAGAAAATCACAGTGACACTGATCATGAGCAGAGGTCTTAAAATGGCTGTGTTGAAAATTTGGTAAAAAAATTCCTAAAAATGACTGTTTTACGAGTCTGCATTACGCAGTTCCTACGCACGCTAGTAAGTTTGCAAATTTTCAATATTTTCACTCCAGATTTTCAACATTGCCATTTTACCACACCTCCTCATGAGCAGTACAGTTGTCATTTTTCACATCCTGCCCAAAACATGTTTCCGTCCATGTAGCGCACAATGGCGCAGTCAGTGTGAGAACTCAATGTATGGGACACATTAAGAAAATCACAGTGACACTATTCATGAGCAGAGGTCTTAAAATAGCTGTGTTGAAAATTTGGTGAAAAAATTCTTAAAAATGACTGTTTTACGAGTGTTCATTGCGCAGCTCCTATGCACGCTCGTAAGTTTGCGAATTTTCAATATTTTCACTCCACATTTTCAACATTGCCATTTTACCACACCTCCTTATGAGCAGTGCAGCTGTCATTTTTCACATCTTGCCCAAAACGTGTTTCCGCCCATGTAGCACACAATGGCACAGTCGGTGTGCGAACTCAGTGTATGGGACACATTAAGAAAATCACAGTGTCACTGTTCATGAGCAGAGATCTTAAAATGGCTATGTTGAAAATTTGGTGAACAAATTCTTAAAAATAACTGTTTTACGAGCGTGCATTGTGCAGTTCCTACACACGCTCGTAAGTTTGCGAATTGTCAATATTTTCACTCCAGATTTTCAACATTGCCATTTTACCACACCTCCTTATGAGCAGTACAGCTGTCATTTTTCACATCCTGCCCAAAACGTGTTTCCGCCTATGTAGCGCAGAATGGGGGTAACAAAAAGGTCATGTTGAAAATTTATTGTGCAAATACCAACAATCACACAGGGCATTAGGGTAAAGCACCATACGTGCCAAACACCACTTCAAATACCTGCAAGCGAATGTTCGGCATTGACAAATGCTTGTTCTTTGTGTCACAGAATGTTGTAGAGCTGAGAACTGGAGATTGAGACAGCAGTGGCAAAAGCAATAAACAGTAATACATTTCAATATTATTATTTAGTAAAGAGGGTTTTTTAGTTGCTATAAATAGATCTTAAATTGTACCCTAAAATGAAACCAAAAATAAAATAGAGAATAAGACATTGGTGGGTGTGATTAACAAGAATCACACACCAAGCGTAGGTATAACATTCTGGATTATACCCACCAACCCTTGTTTTATTTTTTATAATTGCTGGTCCCACTGACTAAATAGAGCTATTACCTGTTGCTCAGAGGCCATTTACTTCGTGATGCTCACATTAGTTTGGAAGAAGACAGTGCCTGACTGTGCACCGAGGGATGTGAGTTCTGCCACCACCTCTGCCTGCCCAGTGGCAGCATATGAGTGTGTGTGTGTGTGTGTGAGTGATGGAGAGAAGCCATTGGTCTTGCCTGCCTCCTGCTGAGTTTGTGGCATGCACTTTTAGAGCCACATGTATGATTGACAGCTCTTGATTACACACAGCCAGTCGTGATGGATAAGTGCAGTACAACTTGGTTATGTGTGCATTAAAAGTGATGACCAGTAATTGTATACATTTTATGTTGCACGTAGACTTGAAATACTTAGACAAGAAATTGTGGCTGCAAGGTTACATACTATATAAAGTTGTTTTGTCAGTTTGTGAAAGTGAACTGCAAAATAGTTCCAGACATACCACATACTATTCAATTAGCATTCATATCACAAGATGAACATGTTGCATTACAATGTATATGATTCCTTAGAGGTATAAACCGGTCACTGCAGTGATCAAACTATACCAAAAGGTTAAACACTTTTTAAACAAATTGGGGAAATTGCAAGAAGTGAAAAACAAACAGCGTAAGAACCGTCCTTGTAAGAATGTTGACTTTCTCAGGGATATACCTCACGAAGGAAGATGTATTCATTTTTACTTTTCTTTACATAGAAGTTACAGACAGTGCAGGCAGAACACAGAAAGCTAAGCAACTATACAAAAAGGAAAACTGGGTTTTTTTAAAATGTGCATTATGAGAGGGGTTGGGGGAGGTTTAGAAATTCTGGAGGCACATGGTTCTGTTTGGCCCGGAGGGAGTTTTAGAAATTCTGAGGACACAGGGTTTTGTTTGACCCTGAGGCAGGATGGCAACAGTACTTTTTCCCAAAGGGCTTTTTGCTAAGATTAGGTATGAGTGACAGCCTGCTTCAACCAATCAGCATCTAGGATTTAACTTACCTATTTTATAATATGAAACATGGTATATGAGAAAGGGAATATATTCTGTAGAAATCCCAATTTTGTAACATATTGTATGCTAGTTACCACCTGACCACTCAAGTGCTAATCTTTATAGAGGGGACATGATTGAAACATTTAAGTGCGTGAGATGATTTAACACAGTTCGGACAGGCAGTCTATTTCTATGGAGGGAGGACGATTCAGAAGAAACGTGAGGAAGAATTTCTTCACAGAATGGGTGGTGGACAAGTGGAACACCCTGACAGAGGAAGTGGTGGGGGCTGAAACAATCACAGGATTTAAGAATGCATGGGATAGACATAAAGGAATTCTGGAGGTCAGGGGTAAGGGGCAACAGACTTCTAGGAAAACATAAACTGAACTTACAAACTCAAACGGGCAGACTGGGTGGGCCATAGGCCCTTATCTGCCGACACTGTCTATATATCTATGTATTTCAACAGGACATGGCAGCATGCACAAGAGGGCATGATATGAGGCTGTTAGGAGGAAGGTTCAAAAGCAAACTCAGGAAGTACTTCTTCACAGAGAGAGAGAGAGAGAGAGAGAGAGAGAGAGAGAGGATAGACCCATGGAAAAGCCTGCCCCAGGAGGTGGTAGCATCAAAGACAATCAGGGAGTTCAAACTCACATGGGACCAACATAAAGTTAGGATGAAGGCTGAATTGGGAGGGGGTAGTTTCTAGAGCAGTCTAGACAGATTGCATGGTCCCTATCTGCCAACATTTTTCTTATGTTCTTATATTCTTTTGTATGAACAATTTACGCTATCAGTATTATTGGATCTGGCAGGTACTTCTGATCATATACAAAAAGCGAAGGGACAAAATAACTCAATAAAAGGTGAAGTCATGGGTCATTTCACATAGTTTAATCACAAAAACAATGCCTTTGAGTAAAATAGTGCACTAATATGTCAAACCAGTTAGTTGCCATCTACAGGATATAGATATGTAGAAAATAACCTGAGGAAAAGTATTGATTTTTTTTTGTCAGAAGCAGGTAACTCGAAGGTAGGCTGGTACTAGTACTTTTTTCAAGGGGCCTTATGCTCAGATTAGGTAAGAGTGATAACTTGCTTCAACTAATCGCATCCAAGATTTAACTTGTCTGTTTTATAATATAAAACTAGGTATATAAAAAATGCAAGCTATGTGGTAAAAATACATACATACATATATATATATATATATATATATATATATATGTATATTTTTTTATAATTTTTTTTTACATACTGTATTCTACCACCTGATTAGTCAAGTACATTTTTTTGGGGGGGGGGATGGACAATCCATAAGTTATAAGTGTTATTGCCTCTGGCAGGTACTTCTGGTTATATATAAAAAAACAAAATGACAATAAAAGGTAATGTCCTGAGTCATTTCCCCAGTTTCGGCACAAAAATAAATGCCATTGAGCAAAATAGTTAATAATGTGTCATACTGGTTAATTGCCATCTATTTTGACAATAACCTAAGGAAAAACACAGATTTTTGTTAGAAACTTGTAAATCAGGGGTAGTTGTGAACTGGTTCCAGTCACATTTTGGTGATCGTTCATAGTTTGCAATGGTGAACTTATTTTTATTTTAGTTATTCATTTATTCAGTTTTGGATGCTACCTCTGAGTTAAAGTGCATTCACAATAGGTTGCAGGCACACAAACTGGTCAGTTAGGCATTAAAGAGACACTGTGAGCCCTTTTTGCATCATATTATTTCTAGTTGAAAACCCACATTTTATGATTGCTTACCTTCTCTTAAATTCATTAATACTGCTGACTGTTTTATCCACTTCTTTTCTCAGTAGAACTGAAATGCAAGCTAATGGTGTGATTATACCCAGCCTTGTTTTGTTTCAGATCCTTGATCTACTCTTATAGCACTCTTATTGACTCACTCTAACCTTGTCTCCTCCACCTCTTTCCTATTTCTCCCTACCAACTATTCTTTCTTCCTCCCCATTGCTCCCTCTTCCTTATTTTCCTACACTTCCTCCTTTACCACTGCCTGGACCATCCCCTGGCAGGGTTCTCAGCATTCTGGAAGAGCCAGATCCATGGTATGCCTCTCGTTTCCTTTTACCTTCCTTCCCACTCCCTCCTTTGCTCTATCACTCCTCATCAATCACTGTCAGCCCTGAACTCCCAAGAGCACTAGTAGTTTAGTTTAATTGCACTATTGTTGTAATATAATAATTTGCATTGACTGCACTCTGCTTACTAGCTTGTCTTAGTTCAACTATTTGTCTCCAGTCAGTCATTGTTTACTGTCACTGGCTATGTGCTTCCTAGCTGCTTGCAACAACTGTTGTATTTTGTGTTCTGTAACTATCTGAGTAGTCAATCCCTTGTTTTTAGTTAAAAAAAAACTGTTAACTTCCATTCAGTCATTATTCACTTTATAGTATATTTGGAGTTTTTTGTACCAATTCTCTGTACTCAATCCCCATGTTCCCTTATCGCTCAGGTCGCACTGGGAGATGAGCAACTTGTTGTTCAGTGTGCCTTCCTGGAGAAACATTTCAATAAATAAATAAATAAATAAATAAATTTATTGAACATAAGGCAACCCCCAAACCAGCACAGAACACGTGATACGATAGTTTCCTCTCCTCACCTCTCAGTGCATCCTGAGTGGCTAGACTGGGTGGTGTTCCCAGGTCTGGGAAAAATGCAGACTAAGTTGATCAAGGACTGAAAACAAACATGTTTTTGTGTGTGCCAACACCTATATGATGGGCAGTCTGTTTTTCATTAAAAAAAGGAATCAGAATCAAACTACCAGCTACATCAGCAATCTCTACAGAATGGTACCAATCATAATATGTATTTTTTAAACTAGGGACAATCTGAGGCCTAAGGGGGTAGATAGTGTCCCTTTAACAGAAGTTATGTAAGCAGGCACCCAGTGAAAAAATAAATCTGCCTCTTTTGGGAAAACTTTGAAACATATAATATTTAAATACAAGTCAGCTGATAATTTACAGATTTTCTGTATGTCTAGTCCTTTTATTCATCATTAAGAGGTGAATTTACATAAAAACAGGAGCCTCACCCCCTACAGTTGACCTGCTCCTACTTTTTAATGGATCCAGGCCAAGATCATTAAGGAATTATTGTGTGATCAATAATAGTGCAGACAAATTGCCAACACTGATAACCACACTGCACAAATGCAGTGCAAAATGATGACAGCATGATGGGAGAGGCGCAACAGTCAAGGGGTGCACATCAGGAGGAGGGCACGGTTTACGATTCTTAACCCTGAGAGGGTGACAGTTGGGGTGTGTGCATCCCCACACACTTCTCTCCATGCCACCATTTTCACCAACGCTGTTTTTACTGCATGCATTTCTCTGCACTTTCATTGCAACCCAATGATAACCGGATGTCCTTTTTAATCCTTGGCTGCAGTCACAATTCTCTGTTTGTATCACCATAATAATTTCCATAGCAACAAACTGTGATGTCACAGACACAGGGTTACAGTATGACTTCAACAAAGGATTCTGTGGTCAAAGCATGTGAACTCTAAGGGACAAGGATCCTGTTTCAGCTCAAATTAGCTAGTAATGAGAAACAAAGCTAAATGTTTTACAAGGTGTCTGATATCAACAGGTTTATTGTAAATTGTGCATGAATGTTCCTGGCCCTTGTTGAAAGTGGACAATGTATGCTTTTGTATTCTAACCAGGCAAACAAAAGTTTAAATAAAACTATTAAAACATTTAAAAATAGCACAAAACATGATAAGACAGTGAAACGAATGCAAAACTCCAATAACAGCAAAAGTCAAGTGGGCTAATTTCTTTGCACTTTTGCTTTAAACTAGTGCTGTGTGCAATTTTTATCTTTGCTTGCACGCATGTGCAAGAAACATATTGGGGCAGCTTGCTGCAGTAGCAAGTTGTGGAGGTACGGCAGTGTTGTTGCCAAATCCAGCAGCCCATTTTGGGGCTAGTCTGTGTGGCATCAATAGATGATCACACTGTCCATGACAGCAGTAGTGTAACTTGCCACCAACTTGAAAAAAACTCACCACTGCAATCAGAGAGTGCCCCATCATTAACAATCAGCTGTTTTTGCTGCTGGGGTGGTCCCTGATTGCAGCAGTAAATTACAGCTGCATTGTCTGGTGTCCCGTTTCAATAAACATGGCAGCGGTTTCTCCTTCGGCCTCTCACAGTCCCCATGGAAGCTGACGGGCAGCCGTCACCTCTCACAGTCCCCATATAAATCTGATGGGAGTGCTCAATCCCCCTGTCGGCATGCCCCCTCCCCAGTTCATTTGCCGATGGAGTAGCCCAATCCCCGTCGGCATAATGCCCCCCCATTTGCTGTGTGTTAAGGGGGGTGCCCAATCCCCCTCAGCTCATGCACACATCCCCCCAACACTCTGCCAAAGGGGGTGCCCAATCTCTGTCAGCTACAGAGCCCCCACAAGAAACACTCGGGTGGCACGCTGGGAGCCCACCCCAGCATGCCAAAGTATCTGTAAAAACAGAAAACCTTCTGCATTGTTTTTTAAATGCCCCCCCCCGTAAAAGAGAAATGGTCCCTCATTGAGTATTGTGCACCCTCCCCCAACCCGCATCCACCTTCTGTGCACCCCACTGCCCCACACACACCCTCACCCCATACTTACCTCCGGAGCCTGGTGCGGCGATCTTCGTGGATCGGGAACATGTCTGCACTCTTCAAAACTGACCGTGAACTGAAGAAATGCCAGTAAGCTGTATAATGGCATAAATGTTTTTTTTTTTTCAACTTATGTGGATAACTCTCGGCCATTTTCTATGAATTTTGCACCAAATTTTCAACATGGGTTCTTGGGACCCCATCTCATGAATTCAGTGACTGTCATCTGTTATTCAGTCCCAAAAGGTGATTTCATGGTCACTGCATGGAATCACCTTTTGGGACCAATTAACAAAATGACAGTGTCATTGTTCATGAGGTGGGCTCCCAAAAAGCCTATATTGCAAATTTGGTGAAAAAATTCCAAAAAAATTACTGTTACAAGCATGCTTTGTACAGTTTTCATGCACACTCATAACTTCACGAATTTGTAATATTTTCACTCCAGACTTTCAACACTGGCATTTTTTCACACTTCCTTATGAACAGTACAGCTATCATTTTTCACACCCTGGCCAAAATGTGTTTTTGCACTTCTGGCGCAGAGTAGCATGGTTGCTGTGGGAAATCAGTGTTCAGGACAGATTAAGAAAATCACAGTGACACTGTTCATGAGCAGAGGACCTAAAATGCCTATGTTGAAAATTTGGTGACCATAGTTGATAAAATGATTGTGCTATGAGCGTGTGTTGCGCAGTTTCCACGCACATTCGTAACTTCATGAATTTGTAATATTTTCTCTCCATATTTTCAATATTGCCATCTCCTCACACCTCCCTATGAGTGATACTGCTGTCATTCTTCACATCCTGCCTGAGCTGTGTTTTTGCACATCAGGCACAGAATGGCACAGTCGCTGTGGGAAATCAAAGTTCGGGACAGATTAACAAAATCACAGTGCCACTGTTCATGAGCAGAGGTCCCAAATGGTTTCATTTGAGGTGGGGGTCACAAAAAGGCCATATTGAAAATTTGCAGTGCAAATACCAACAAACACCCAGGGTGTTAGAGTTTCTAACCATAATGTCTCACCCTGTACAGACTGACAGGCATCAGGGGTGTGCCTTTGGATTGCTGGCTGTAATGCTCATGCCATTCCACCCCCACTCTGAAATCAGTGACAGGCATCAAGGTGTGCCTTTGACTCTTTGGCCCCAGTGTTCACCCCATTCTCCTATACTGCACCCATTTCAGCATATGTCCTTATGAAATGGGGTGACTGTGAAGTGGAACACCCCAAGGCACACCTCAACAATTGTCAGTGTCTTCTGGATAGGGTGAGGTGAAATGCCAAGAGCATTATGGGCGATGACCCAAAGGCACACCCCAATGCCTGTCCAGCTCTGCAGAGTGGAAGTGGGGTTGGCGTGAGTTCAGTACTTCACTGCCATTCCTGTTCTGCATCTGTCTAAATCCTGCATGTCCAATACTAATATCAGCAAGCAAACAATTTGGCATTGACAAATGCTTGTTGATTATGTTTCTCATTTTTTGAGCACTGGAAGAAAGGACCGAAACAAAATTTCTGTAGCATACAATAACACTTAGCATACAACTGTCCTCTGTACACACCACCCATCATTACTACTGGTTTGGCTCCTTCAAAGACCAGTTGAAACTTCAACCCTTTCCCACCTATTCCTGTTGCCCTTCCTCATGATACCTCCATAACCATGTTTTAACCATCCTGTTCTTTAGCCTGCTGGGTCCCTGCTCCTGCCATGGGTTAACATTCATACCACTAGTTTCTCTCTCCTTTAAGAGGTTGGGCAATAAACTGCCCCTTTGGCAACTTGTCAGTCATTAATATTGTTCTTATTCATCAAGGATTGCTGCCACTTCTGAACATGCACTTGATAGGCATTCTTATTGAGCTGTACTACACTTAAATCTCTGCACATACAACTTTTTGTATTTTCCTAATTGTGTACTGATTTTTTAGTGAATGTTGTCTAGTGTTTTTCTACTACACACTGTGCTTCTGTCCTTCCACTGTTCCCAGCCCTCAGGTCATACCTAGAACTGAGCCTTGGCTCAGAGTGCTTTCCCCAGTTACCAATTTTCTTTTTTATAAGAACATTTTTCCCCAACTTCTGGTGATGCTTGGTGGTGCCGTACCGACCATCCACTCTGTCCCCCCTTGCGGGAATTACAGGGCATGGCAGGGGGTGTAGGTTTTTCATAGTTATTGAAGTAGCTATCGGAAGCCCTAAACCCCCCCCCAAGGGTGCCAGCACTAAGGACCAAGGTCCAGATGGGAAGCTACGTGGAGACACAGCTTCTGCCAAGTGCCTAACAGCGCCCTCCACTCCCAACACTGTCTGCTGGCAGATCAGTGCCCAACCCTCCCGTGAAGATGAGAGCTGCCTGATGGCGGTTCAGTCCAGATCCCCCCACCCCGAACCCCAATGACCCAGGCTCATTTTCAAACCTGGGTCACCGGTGCAGCACAAGATGGGACATACAGCACCTCAACCCTTAGCACCACTGGACCGTCTCCAGTTACCAATTTTCAACTAAATGAATGAATAAATAAATAATACTTGTTGCTTTGTTCTCCAAGTACTGCAACATCTCATACTCATCACTGTCTATTATATTCAAAGTTAGAATGGTTGTCCCCAATCTGTCAAAAACAATATTTGGGGGAGTGTATGGTGTACAAGGTGATTTGTAATGCTGACATTATGACCCTTTAAGGGTTACTGTCAGTTCATTCCTCAAACAATAACCTATGTTCATCAAAAAGTCTCAGCTCAGCCTCTGTTGGCTGTAGTTATAAAATGGCTGGGAATACATTTTCTGTTTTTGCTCCAACATTTTTGAATCACCTTCCAAAGTTCAACAGAATATTGGGACCTTGCAACTTTAAAAAATGTTTGAAGCAACTTTTGTTGGAAGAATCAAAATATAAATGTTAAACTGACTTTTTTTTCCTTTTGCATTTCATGTTGTACTGTCTTTAAGTTTTGTGTTTTGACCTGGGTTGAGCCTGAGGAAGGACCTCTGGTTCAGTGCTCCTACCTGGTAAATAAATTTATAATAAATTAAATGAATAACATTTTCCAAAATCTGATTAAATGGAATTCCACAGAAGTACAGAAAATACCACTTAATTCTGTGGATTTCCACTGGTAGTAAAATTCTAAAATTTCAAAAGCAGATCACATAAACCATGGAATCCTTTTTGTAATATGCAGAAACTATTCTGCAGTTTACATAATCCATGGAAAGTTATTCCCTGGTTTACAAAGAAATGCTTTTCAGAATTCCACAAAATTCAAAATTAAATTCTGAAACTATTTTGCACTAATTCCACCAAAGGAATTTGGCATTCCACACAGCTCTACTTCAGACATGGAAAGTTATATCACTGTAGCGGAGTAGTAATATGCAAAGAAAAAGTTGATCTTCTCCCAATACTACAAAAAGAAATGCAGTCAATTTAAATTTTGACTGCTAAATTGATGCAAAGTGACCCAAATTCACCTTGTGAAGCTTTACACACTGCCTGTTGGAATGATTCGGTTGACACTTTGCAGTTTTCACAAAGGTTGCCATGCAAAGAGGCACTTTTCCTGCAAAGTCATTGTGAAGAATCGCAAAGTGGCACTTTTGTGAGTGAAATTTGGTCACTTTGCATAGAAAAAGGGCCACTTCACTAGTTGAAAACTTCATAAAGGTAGCACTTCACAATTTGCAAAGTGTTTAAACTTTGTAAAGTACTTTGCAAAGCAAATTTCAGCCACTTCGCTCATCCCTAACTCCAAACGGTATTGCCTGTTTTTGTACAACTCTTCACTGACCAAAATATCCTGGTTAGCAGACTTTACTACTACCAGTCTGACATAATTAAAACTGGCTACTGTATAAATAGCAGTCCTGTTGCATGTGCCACGTATGGTATTATAACACGGGATTGATTAGCTCAATCACTGCATTTGTTAATCTTTTCAAAATATTTGTATGCCTGCCAATACCGTCCACAATGTCTTTGCATAATTATTCCCTCTGTTGTCACTTTTGGACAGTCCATTGCTATTGGAGTGAATTATTGGGGATCGTCAGCAGTCCTCCATCTAACTGTACATATCATTAATCAGCTGTCAGATGGAAATTCTGTCACTGATTTACATAGCACTTGGAATGCTCCCTCCATTCTGAAATGGCCTGAAATAATTGGTTACTGTAACATTCTTTAAGCAAACAAGTCTTGACATGCCAAGCACTGCATTCCAACATGACCACCCCCCCCCCCACTGCAAGAATGATGGCGTTCCAAATGTGGAAAATACAGAGAAATATGAAGCTCCTCATTCAGTTATTGAAAGGGAAACACACAAAACATTGCAACTAGTTGCTTGCATTCTTCTAAGCATAACATGCAACAGGGTGTGTCAGTGTTGGAATAACACTTGTCCCTTGTGGCATGTGGTTACCCACAACATTAAGAGCACCTCTGCAGTGCCACTACCAGGTGCCACTAGAGCAGAGCTGTGCCACCTACCCTCCAGGAGATAAATGTCTAAAGTATGGTTGGAATCACTCCCTTCTGTCATGCACACCTGACGTCCTGGGCTCAGGGCTCAAACCCAGGTCATTAGCATGCCAGAGTGAGGCCTCATCACTGCGGGCCATGGACCTGACTGTTTTCTTTTAATTAAAGCTGTATCTGCAGTTCTGTGCACTGATTGGCTGTTATTATGTAAGTGATTTATGATATTTATACAGTCATAGGTTATTGATGCAAAAAAGTAATCTTCTAATGCCATTCTTTAGAGTACATAGAAGTTGAAACGTTTTAAATGTATAGTGCAGCTTAATTGTATTTTTCACAGACAGCTAGTGTCTAAGGTATTCACTTTGTACAATTTTTTGGTAATTCATTTTCCAGAATTTAATACATTGTATGCATTTTTTAATGTAATAAATCCTGGATTTGCTTTTCCAGAAAGCTTCTTTTCTGCATTTCTCTTCTGCTCCTCTCAGCCCCATGTTCGCGTAGAAAAGGATAGCTGCATTCATACATGACCATCAGCAGATTTAGATGGCTGCTACATACAAGCCTTGTTACCTATAGATTATTTAGAAAAGCAGGCAAACCAGACCCACATGTAGCAGAAAAACTGATGCTATTTTCTTTAAAGAAAGGGTGTACTTTGTGATTGTCTGTCTGTCACAAAAATATCTCTGTATCTCTTAAGTTGGTTCTGCAGTTGCCTTCTGATGGCGTGATTTGTCTGTTAATTTCCAGTGTCCTTGAACAACATGGATGAGTTTGCATACTTACACTGCTGGCCAAGGAGGGAGCTAAAATTATGAGATGAAGCAGATGTTCATCTTCGGTCAGCTTTCTTCTGGCCACAGGTGATTGCCAGAAATTTAATCTGCTTGGCAATTGGAAAGAAGGTGCTTTGCTTACTGAAGGCAAGAAGGGAACAGATGCTGCTTGGTTTGCTGTTGGCCAGGAGTTAAGGGGGACTGTGGTACAAAGACAATCTTCTAAAACACACAATATTCAAAATGGAAATCTTACTGCCTTCAATTCTTTAACTCCTATAGTTCCCTTTCTATTATTCTATGGTTAGGCCCCATCTGGAGTACTGCATGCAGTACCAGAGGCCACACCTTCACAAGAACATTAACCAAATTGAGGCAGCCCAGAGAAGGACAACCAAAATGGTGCAGGGACTGCATCAGAAAACATATGAGGACAGATTAACGGAGTTCAATATGTATACCCTAGAGCAAAGGAGGGAGAGAGAGAGGTGATATGATTGAAACATTCAAACACCTTAAGGGCATTAACAAGGTGAAAGAGTCTAACTTGTTTCAATATAAGAAAAATAGCAGGACAAGAGGACACAGCATGAGATTAGAGGGAGGCCGATTAAGGGGTAATGTAAGGAAGTTCTTTTTCACAGAAAGGGTGGTGGATGCATGGAATGACCTACCGCAGGAAGTGGTGGATATGAATACAGTGCAGGGCTTCAAACAGGCATGGGATAGGCATAAGGGAGCAATACAGATGAGTATGAATAGATAGGCTATTGACAGTGCAAAGGCCGATGGCACATTTATAAGGTAGAAAATAAATGGGCAGACTGGATGGGCCTTGCGGTCCTTATCTGCCATCAACTTCTCTGTTTCTATGTAAAGGGAGAAGGAAACACTGCAGCAATCCCATAGAAACATTTGCAATTTGAATTAAGCAATAAGGCATGCCAGGTTGTGCATTACTGTAGGATAACGGCATACCTCAGGAAGTGAATGCACCTGAGAAGTGCCATTATCCCTCAGTTATACACATCCTGGTATGCCTTACTGTGATTATAAAATGGCTTCCCTGATTTTTTTTATTTTAGGACCAAGTAATGAAGTTCAGAAAGTTAAGCATTTCTGACCTGTGCTGTTGTGCTGGGATAACAGCACAGTCATGTGACAGGATTCCACCAATCACACTACAGTATTTCTCTTACCCATTTTATAATGGGAGTAAATCACTTCTGTAATGTGGGACTTTGTGATACTGTGTTGCATGCTGGTGGGTTCCACAGTATTTGCTTGCCTCTGTTCTGCAGACAGCTCTCCTTTTTGTTTTCTGTCTTCTAGGGAATGGATTTTAAAAAGTGCAGAAACTGCACATGAGCAGCAAAAAAAAATGTGCAAGGGACCGTATCCTTGTAAAACCTAAAGTTTTTTGGGTTTTTTTGCACCTATGCAATGTTCAAAAAGGCTGCCTTTTTGCATCCTTTTCCACAGTTTATAGCTGCCTGTGGTGATGTTTTGCACAGCAGTGCAGCAGTACCATGCCTGATGTTATGAGATGTAGCAGTTTTTTGCAAACCTACATAAAAGAGGAAAATGCTGCCTAGGCACAAAAAAATGCTGAAAATAGCTTTTTCTGGCAGCGTATGGATTTTCCCCGCACCAACAAGCTGAGTAATGGGAACTTTCTCCCTGGACCATAGAAGGCTCATTAAAAAATCAGGTTCCCGCTCTTTAATACCAGCTCTGTATGTAGCCCCAATTTTGCACCAGTATAGGTTCCCTAGACAGTTTAAATCAGTTAGTGGCTAGGTCCAGGCAAAGAAAAAAAAATGTGCAATTTGTGAATTGCATTACAAAGTGCAAACTTCACATAGCAAGATGCTTCACAAATTCTGCACTTCATGGAATCGCAAAACCACAAAGTTCACAATTTGTGAATGGTGGCACAGTGTGAAGGGACACATCTGTGGGCACTAAGTGAAGTGAATAGTGCTTCATTTTGCACAAACAATGCCAACGAAGTTAAAATTTGCATGGGCCTGGTAGTGGCACGTAACGCTGATTCTGCTACTTGAATAATGTTGCTACTTTGATCATAGCTGAGCACATGGAAGAGCTGCTACATTTTCACCAATGAAGCAGCCTATGCATGTAGGAGCATCAGCAATGGAAGCAACTGGCTAATGACGTCACTAGCTGAGCACCTTGCAGAACTTTCATGGTGCTGTTGGTGGCTGTTTACAGAGCTGGTTCTAAAGACCAGGAAGACAGAAAATGAAAAAAAGGGATTCATATACTGAAAGAGAATGGGGGTGAGCAAACATGAAGCAGGAATACTGTAGAGTTTCCTTCCCTTTAAAAGCTTATTATTGAGGATCTTTCTGTTTCAATAAGAGCTTACATCCACCCTCATTGCCCATTGACCCGTATTGCCCTTCGAGTCCTACTGCTGAAGTATGCAGTGATATAATCCTAAATTGGTGGCACTGCAGTCATGTTCATTGCAACTAGGGCTGTGCATGTTCACATTTCATCCATCCAGTTTGACATACTGCCAGTTCTACTTGCATGCCATTCAGATGAATGCAATTTTCAGAAATATGCAAATTTTCTTACAGTCCCAAAGCACAACCTATTCCATGTTGTTTTTTTCTTTTTCTTCTTTTTTTTTTTGGTCATTTACATGTATATCAGTTTTTGGTTGCGTTCTTGTGCAACTCTTTTTTAGCTCTCCTCCAGGTATTCTGGCCTGTTAAATTGCTCAGATTATGTAGAATGTAGCTGTGACTTGCTCTTGCAGGTGCAGGCTTAATGGGTGTGCTGATGCCAGACAACAAAGAGAAAAAAAGAACAGAGCTCTCTGTTGAACAACAAGTACAGCTGTTGGGGGGAAAAATACTATGGTTCAGCACTTTGTATTGCAACTGTGGAAAAAGTCATCAGAAATGCAGAGAAAACAAGCATTTGTCAATGCCGAATGTTGCTTGTTTATATGTGCTGTTTAGGTATTTGGAAGTGAAAGTACCATGCCTAAGAACTGTCAGTGGGTGTCGGAAGCTCATGCTGCCCGACCGTAGCCCATTTTCCACTTTTCTCCACTTTGCTGAGTGCGGGTGAGCAATGACGCTTAGGCACAGCGTGCCAACGTCCGCAACACTCTGTTCCCTTTACTACACCGTTGTAGTAGCACCACCGGTCATCACCAGGGGCCACTACAGAGCGGTGGGTCCCTGGATCCCACCCCGGGATAGGAGAGGAGTCCTCTGGATGCTCAATCCTATGAACATACGAAATTTGCCAGCAGATAAAGGCCTAGAGGTCTATCAAGTCTGCTTGAATGTGCAGCTAGCCACTCGTTGAACTCCTCAACCCTACCCTTCCTCCCCATGCTTGCACAGGGTACCAGCAGTACCTCCGAGAATGCCATGGACTTTCCCACCCCCTCACACTGCCTGCCCAACTACTTGAACCTCCTCCTCACTACTTCCACAGTGTCCCCTACCAAGTCGTTTGTATGCACATGCAACAGTAAATGAGGTTTCTTCCTCCACCTCACTGCACGCTTGAGCAGTGCCTGCCCTGCCCCTCCTGCAGTCAACTTGGGGACAGCTTCAACCCAAATACGGCTGTGCCTTTCTCCCCTTCCACCCCATCTCACCCCTTTTGGTATAGAATCCCCCAGGATGAGTGCCCCCCATCCCTTACCTCCTTTCCCTTCTAATGCCCCTTCCACCACACCAGTATTCATTCTTCCCTGACTCTTACCCCCGCCAACTACACCCTTGGTGACTTCTGTATCTGTATCTCCTACTTCCTCCTCACCCCTTTTCTCTGCCTTATTCCTCCCATTCCCCTTGAACCCCTTCCCAGCCTGACTGCTTCCTACTGGGCTTCCCATGTCGACCTCTCCTCCTCACCTGCTGATTTGCAACCCCTCTCCTATTCCCGCTGTTGTGGATTTAGAGCCCCCATTCCTTTCTACTCAATAGTGATGCCCCTCCTATCCTTCCCCTTCCCATAACCTTCTCTCCTCCGGTCACCACCCCTCCTTCCTTACTAGTTCCCTTCTACTCTTTCATCCTCACTATCTCTTCCTCTACCTGTTGCCATTCCTCTCATGCCCCACTTGTCCTCCTCCTTTCAGTAAGTTCCTGCTCCCCCTTCTCTCCCATAGCAGAGGTTCGAATCTATTCCTAGTCAATACCCCTCCTACATCTCTTCCCCTATCAATTCCCCCCTCCTACTTTTTCCCCTCTGTGCCACCCCTGATCCCTCCCTACCTGCAACCATCTGCCTCTCTCCCCTGGTACTCCTCATGGTCTTTTCCTCCACCATCAGGAGGTGCCCTGCTTCACCTCGGGCACCCCCTCGCTTCTCCTATTTTTTCTGTTAGTGCCTCTGATACTGGGGTCAGTTTCACTCCCTCACTGTTCTTCTTGTGTCCCCCTTTGCCATCCCCTATCCACCCCCCAGGATGCATACTATACTCATCTGCCCTGCCATTTAGATGCCTGCCTAATCTCCACAGTTCTTCCCTCAAACTAGCCAGTTATCTACAGACCATACACCCCACCCCCCATCCTCCAAGCCCAGTCCAGGATCATGGCAGACCTACACCCTGTACAGCCCACCACCCTTCCAAAGATGTCTGCCCTACTGATATGTGGCACCTGCCCCATTCTTGCTCCCATCTTATGTTACAGGCTCTTACTCCCAGGTTACCCTGCTACAACTGTTAGGCCCCTATTTACTTAAATTCCTGCCTCCCCCCCACACTAGTCCCCCTATTGCCCCCTTGCCGACCGGGTTAATTCAGTCTCAAATCTCATCCATTAGATACTGTATTACTGTAGCAATCCTAAAGCCTCCTTGTCCATTTTTCACCCCCCCCAGCTACCATATTTTTTGTTCTCAGCTCTCATATAGTTTCACTTAGCTCAGTTAGACATCGTATTGCATTCCAAGTATTACTCAGCTCAGTTAAAGAAATAAACAGAACAAATAAACAGGTTTGCAACTCAGTGCCCTTAAGCACTACTCTATACTGCCTCACTAAGACATGAGACAGAAGAGACAATAAGTCTATCATGTCCATACCCTCCTTCATGAGTGCTAAGCAGGCGATGAAAGAAGTAGGATGTGCAAACATTTACCAATTCATAGGGATTCCCAGCCCACTCTACTACCCAGTGTACCTGGTGATTTCCTTGGTAAGAAAAAATGTGTCCAGGCCTATAGTACTTTAAAGGCCTGAACTATCTTCATGTTCACTGTCTTAGGGCTGTTCCATAGGTTGGCCACTTTCTCAGAAAAAATGCATTCTGATGTTACCCCTGAATTTACCACTCCTGGGCTTCAGATTCTGTCCTTGTGCCCTGTTGCAGGACACCAGATCAAACATCTCCAATTGGTCAATCTTGTTGATACCCTCGAGTATACAAAACACTTAACTCATGGCCCCTCTCAGCCTCCTTTGCCCCAGGGGAACATGTCAGGTAAGGGGTTCCATGTCATAATAGCGATCGCAAAATAGCAATCGCTATTATGGTGAGTGTATATCACTGAAAAGCAAATCAGTGATATACACATTGCAGTGACCCAACATCTGGCAAAAAAAAAAGTGTTTTTGCATGGGGAGCTGTGTCCCCCACACCCCACCTTGTAGGGGACTTTGCCTCCACACCTCCCTGAATTTAGATTGCTAACTCCGGGGTGCATGTCAGGAAGGTGACACTCTGGTTGTCATAGCAAAAATAAAGGCCCCAGCCCTAATCCAGGTACCTGCTTCACTAGAGCTAGCCATCCTCACCACCACAGCACATGGCTAGCTCAGTGGCAGCAGGCACACCAGTCCCTTAAAAACCCCATCCCTGTCCCTTCCCTTCCCCTCGCAATCCCCCTTTTCCAGTTGCCATTCCTTACCCTCATCTTCGTGTAGGGTCACTACCCTTGCAGAGTAGCCCATGAGTATAGCACCCAATATGAGTCACCATTTTGACGGTCACTCATATTGGTTTGCTATATTCCTTGGAAATCCAAGTGGTTAGAAATAAGACATATGTCAAGTAAGGAAGAAGACATGAGAGAGGATGTGTTTTGCCCCTTTTTAAACTCCTTTGCTCTTTGGCCAAGAGGTTCCCACCACAAAGGATATTACAGAGGTATAATACATCCTCCTAAGTGTCTTATTCTGCTCAAGGAATGTTTTTTGTTGTGAAAAATGAATTTGGTTGTGTGTCTGCTTAAAAATTAATAAACATTAGGGCAAGGTTAGCTCTATGAGTAAAACAATAATACGTAAGCTCATGGAAAATAGTGAAGCTTACTTCTGTCAGGTGACTTCCTGCTTGTCTCTTTTTAAATTACGAATCCCTGGTGGAAGGGAGCGACTGCATCTGGTATGTTCAAATTTTTATTCTGTTAGTTTACGTAATGAAAAGCATTATTTTTGTCATTTTCTGTGTTGTTTGGGAGAGAATTATCTGCTAGTTTAATAAATCTGTATTTGTGTGGATTGGAGATATTTAACTGTTTAGCTAGTTTATTGATTTTTTGGGGGGTGGGGGAGGGCTGTGATTGCCACATTAAAGAACTGTCACTGGCAGGTTTAAGGTTAGTTTATGGCAGGTACAGAATCTGGTGCTGTATGTAGTTTTATGTTTTATTTTTTGTGAAAGTGTAAGGATGTTTGTTTTCTTTGCAGGGCAGCTGGGGGTCATGTGATTAATTTGCATATTCATAAGGGGTGGTGCATTACTGGATTAAGTGTGCATTACTGGGGAGGTTGCTTTACTGAGGGCAAATCATTGTTGTCAATTATATATACACCTGTCCATTGGAATAGTCCCAGGTGACCAGGTTTTGACCAATCAAGAAGAGAATTGGTCAGACCCCATTCTACGATGACCACCAGAAGACGTCGGGCATTCACACAGAGGAAGTGTGACTTGGAAAAATAATGACAAAAGTTCTTCAGTGCTGGTACAACATATTTTATTTAATTAACTCCCAAGTACAACAGGTAGTTCATGCAGTAGGATCAGTGACGTCTAGTGGTCACTGACCCTACTCCCTGCACTGCCTGTTGCACTTGGGAATTAATGAAATAAAAATATGTTGTACCAGCACTGAAGAATTTAAGTCATTATTTGTCAAGTCACACATCTTCTGTGTTTGTGCTCTGCTTCTTCTGGTGGTTATTGCATTGTTTGGAGTCAGAAGCTCCTGTCCGGCACTGGCTTTCAACAGCCTGAGCACATCTGATACTGTTTGTCCCATTCTATATGTAATATAGTGCATTCTTCAGTACTTAATCATTGTATCAGGAACATGTTGTCACATTTTTTGTGCAACCACTTCATAATACACTGAAAAAAAGCACTGTGTGAGCTGTGAAGTTTCCAATTATTTACAAAGGAGTTCTGAGGCATCTTTTCTGTATGCTATCACAGAAAACCAGTTCCTTTAATGTATCTAACTGAAATGCTCTTTCTGTTGAGACTGGGTGGTTCAGTGCTTCAGACATAAGCCTTTCACTGGTTTGAATCCTAGTGAAATGGGACTGGTGATCTTCTCCAGTTCCCCCATTTTGAAACACTGGTGGCAGTTTACTCAAAGCTACCATCGGACTGTGTATTCATGAAGACAGGTGGTCTCTCCAAGTTAGTACTGAGACACATAAAGAAGTCCACACTGTGTCTGCCTATATTGTAACTGAGCTAAGAGGACTTTAGTTCCCAGTTCCATCAGCTCCTTACCTGGAACTCTGTTTCAGTTACCCTTAGGCTCCCTTAATCCCATGCACATGTTAAAAGGGAGCTGCATAAATACTTAAGTTCCATGGATTATTGCACCTCTGCCTGATGTCCCGTCATGTGCATATGCTTACCAATGCATTATAACTTATGTATAAGTATATTTATTCGCGTTGGATCATTTGGTTACCTAGTAGTTTTCTGAATAGTAATACTATACAGAGAGTTTCCTATTTTCAGGAACAATCTGGGAGGTTACAAAGAACTGAACAAAGTAACAGTCAGACTTGGAACAAAAATAGTATAAACTTACAACTAGACAATCTGTAATACACAGGTGGCAGTCAACAGTCATGGGCAAAACAAACGAGTCAAAACAAAGTCCCAACAAAGTAATAAAGGTACTCCATACAAGGAGAGGCAAGTTGGAGGAAGGTGATGTAGTCGTACAACTGCAAGCTGAGAAGGACAACAAGTGACCCCTCAAAGCCCTCTCAAAGAGGTACTGGGAGGGGGCTGAGCAGACTCATATGGGGAGTGAGTTCCAGGTCCAAGGGGCAAAACCAGAAAAGGCCTGGTTACCCATAAGGGTAGAGACCATTGGTACAATAAGTGAGGGTTCATCATTAGACCTCAGGGAGTAGCTCTGATATGAAAGCTTAAAACAATTTGGCAGTTGAGGGTGGTGTAGATGTTCGGATGGTCTTTTCTATGAAGTAACTAAGCACCAACAACTGACCACTAGAGGGAGACAGCCAGCCAAGGCTGGCTTATAGGTCAAAGTGGTGAATAAATTGGTTAGCAGAACAAAATGGCAAATATTTTAATAGGTCATGTCTCATCTGGACCACACTGCTTTGGGGGAAACATGACAGCAATGGCACAATTGTTTAGGCAGGAGAGAAGGACACCTCCAGCAATGGGAAGGCAAGCTTCAGGAGTGAGGAAATGTCTGACTCTATAAGCCAGATCCAGTTTAGCATTGACAGCCTTGCAAGTAAAAGTAGCATGGGCTGAGAAGTCAAGGGAAGTATCATGGGTGACTCCAAGGTATTTGAAGGCGGACAGAATTTTCAGTGGTTAGCCATGGGAGCAGTTTACCAACAAGTTAGAAGCACAAGACCTAATTTTTGCTTGGGTGGCTTGGGTCTTTTTGCCATTTAGGATAAGCTGGTTTCTAATAATTCAGGACGGAATGAGTTGAAAATCAGCTTTCAAACTATCATTAATGGAGCTGAGGTTATTTGAGCTGAGCATGAGGGCAAGGTCATCCACATACAGTAAGGGTAGAGCACTGTTTGGTTACCCATGGGAGATTGTTTACAGACAGGGAGAAAAGCAGTGGTCCCAGATCAGAGCTTTGGGGTATCCTGCATTTAACTAGGATGCTGGTGGATAAGGATTGACAAAATTTAACCACTTGATGTCTATCTTGTTTCACACTTTGCCTGCCTTATTTGTGTTTGTCCCATACTGTTTGTAGTATCCTTTATCTATGGCTTATTCTGTTGTCATAAAGTTGATCATGAAAATATCGATACGTCGTTATCTGTCTATGCTGCTTTGCCACATGTTTATTTGTAGCAATACCTTTATCTTTGTGTTCCGTAAAACTGCTATGGTTCTTTTCTGTCTCCTGAGCCGTGCCAGAAAATAGGCATTGTCTTATCTAGTGCACTCACCCAGCAAACAAAAACTAAATAAATTAACACTGTACTCTGTATTTCTTTATACACAATATAAAAGCACAATTTACAAAATTATTTTTGCCATAGGTGAAAAATTCTCAATTCTCTGGTGACTAAGACTGTGCTGTTGAACAGAGTACAGGTTTCTGAGTAAGATGCCTAAGGTTCACATGTCACCAAAGTCCTGTTTTGACTATGTGGCCCTAAATAAGTCACTTGACTGACCTGAACCTCATGCCTACTGGCTAAATAAAAGGATGGAGTCAGGGCCCCATTTGTCATGAGGAGTCGCATTTCAATTGGGTGATCCTAACTGAACAAAATCTCAATAAAAACAGCTTCTAGCTTACTAGGGCAATATTCTAGTACCCTTTGCCAAAAGGTTCTGCCTTCATACCACATATAATACCTAATTAAAACTCTGCCCTGGAACATAATCTTGATAATATTGATTGAAACCTTTTTAAGGTTCTCCTTCCCCTAATATGCAATATATTTACCCTATTACTGTTTTACTTTGGGTACATGTCTGGGCCATTAGATGATGCTGAAGGGGGCCACAGCAAGCTCCACTCCATTTTGCTCCCATTGTCCACCACACCCTCACAATCAGAGAGTAAAGCCACACCCTTCTTCCAGATAAAGGGCAAGTGAGTGTCTCCTTTTACATTGGACACCAATGCTGCCCATTGGTCAGTTGACAGGGTAGACAGACAGGTAAGTAGGTAGGTAGGTAGATGAGTAGGTATTATATTTGTAAGGCACTCTTCCAAGACTCAGGGTGTTGGAGTGCAAAGTGAAAATAATATAAGGCTAGAAACTGTGCAGATAAGAACCAAAAACATACAAATCAGGGATAGAGTAAATGATGGGCAGCTTATACTGTCCCTCTACAAGAGTCAAATGCCATACATCTGTGATGCCCTAAGGTCACTACCATCCCCAATCTGGGATTCTGGGACTTGAACCTAAACTCCAGACTCTCAGGTGTGCTGCTGGGCTGACTTGCCGTAGCATACTGTACTTTCATGTGACCAAGGGGATTCAGCCCATAACTGGGAACTACTTAGTCCTTCAGCAGAGGTTTATATGGAAGAAGCACACAAATGAGAAACCACCACTCTTCAAAGGTTACCCAGTCAAGTAACAGTTTGCTTTTAAATTGCTTAAGAAGGGTAAACTTTCACATTTTAACAAAGAATTTGGCTAAACCGATTCACACCCACTCCTTGAAGAAGTGATCACGAGATTTGTATGTATGTAGGATTTAAAACAAAAGCATTGTCAGTAAACTGTTAATTATAGTATTTCAAAAACATGGAACACAATAAAAAAAATCCATCGAGAATGGCTGAAAAAGAAATAAAATGTTCAACTCCAGTAAGTCAAGACTTGGAATTCATATGTCAACATATTATGAAATAAATGAGTGGCATGATGCATATACAGTAGCATTTTAAAAATATTCTCTTTGTGTTTGTATTTTTCTGACACTAAATAGAGAATAATGGATGGGTAGGTGGTTATAATGAGGATTTTACACACCCCTGAGGGGTAAGATGCCACATAAACCCCGAGAGCGAAGCTCGAGGGGTTTATTAGGGCATCCCACCTGAGGGGGTATGTAAAATCTGAGTTTTACACACCTACCCATCCTTTATTTTGCATAATTGCTGGGGACTGTTTTTTGCACCACAGCAATTATACAAAATAAATGTGTATCTCTATGGAGCCAAGCAGCAGACTGTTGGGGTTTCAGCCCGGTCTACAAGGGCTCAGCTCCTGGCCCAAATCAATGTTAAGTTTTCTTTTTATTTCCAGCTGAGAAAACAAAAACATTTTATGTGCCCAGTCATATATTTTTTTCAAAAATAGAACTTACCAATGACTCCTATTGTCGGTGAACTGCAGAGAGTTGAGGAGTGGGACAGCAGAGGACATGCAGAGCTGAGGAAGAGCACAGCTAGAGCATGTGCCAAGATAGGGAAGCCGGGCACATGTTTGTCATTATAACCAGCTGGTTATAATGATAAAGTTACATCCCGGTTTCCCTGTGGGAAAAAACAAGAACCAGTTATTATTTTATGTATAACTTGTTATTCCAAACATATACCAAGATGACTTAAAGAATAAGTTTTTTTTCCCTAATAGTCTCACTCCTGTCTAAAAATAAAGTGTTACCTACCTTCCTAGTTTTATGTGTTCCAAAAAAGCTTTTCATTACCTCATTTTGCCTTTTTGATATAAATACATAAGTACTCAATAATACGGCATCGACAATGTAGCATGAAATCACCTCATGAATGTGCTGCATGCTTCCATCCCTAAGATGCAAACGCGCACTGCTGTCCACTGGTGGACCAGGCAGTACACACTTGCATAAACAGTGAAAATGCACTGCTCGTTTGCTGAGATGGTGGTCAGCGGCACTGTCTACGCCAAGTTATGGAACACAGCTTTATTTACATCAAAAGAAGAAATTGATGAAAAATTCTTCTAGGACACATGCCACAACAAAACAGTAGGGAAGGTTTGGGGGAACATGGGGTTTCACATTTGTGTCTGTTTTATTTCAAGGGGACGGAAACATTGCAAGGTCACCAAAATTCTGAAACCTCTTCAAAAGATCTTTCAAATAAAGTACCAGACTTACCTGTAAGTGTCAGGAGTCCGTAGATATAAATAACTAAATCATCTGTAAATTAAATCAAGGCAGTAGCCATTTCATTGAATCTTGAAACAGAAAGTTATGTTACTGAGGAGCAAGCTGTCATTAATAGAATGCAGCTTTCCCCTCAATTATATCACGTTATGTCTCTAGATGCTATGCAATGGCTGCTGCCATAATGTCGTTTATGGATGATTTCGATATTTATGTTTCATGGTGGCCATCCAGACACCTACCAGTAAGAACAGTACCTCAGCTGAAAGATCTTTTCTGGGCTTTCAGCGTTTCAGTGACCCTGACAATGTTTCTTTCCCCTTTAAATAGGGGTCTATGTGATAACGGTGAATGCCTAAAGACGATCACTGTTATCGCTCAGTCAGAGTGCTGAACACATTTTTGGCACTCTGACAACCCCAGTGCACCAGAACAATGGTGCCAGGACAGTTTTGTACTGCTTTCTGTTGGCCCCCCCTTGAGGGGCTTTGCCCCCCTCACCCCCTACTTAAGGATTCTCAACTCCAGAGATGTGCATGTTGGGGGGTAAAAGCAGTTACAAAAATAAAGGTTCTGGCCAGGCACAATAAAAAAAATCACTCCAGCGTCCGGACCCGAACCCGGTACCTCAGCCACCCCAGCCAGTAGCCAATCCCCGCCACCACAACGCAGCTCAGCCAGCAACCCCACTGCCACCCCCCAACAGCCTCTCAACCCCCTCCCAGCCCATGCTTGCTGTGCTCACTCCCACCCCTGTGCATGTATGTATAGCGACATCCTGTTGCCTAGTTCACACAACCCCTGATCTGGTCGCCTCACCTCTTATCGCCATGAGTGGATTGCACGGGAAGGAGTCGCCATAACGGATGGCACCCTTCCTCATGCACCCACTTAATGGGTTACCTTTAAATAAATGCTGCTGTAAACATCGGGAGATCTCCACGTTTGACTCACAAGCTGAGTAATAGGCACATCAGCGATCCTACCGTATGTGTCAAGGTTAGAACTGAAAGGCAACAAGAGCTGATTTTGATTTTTTCCCCAACCCCCTCAAACTGTATGTGAAAATTTTACAGAACAAGAAGCAGGAGTTCCTTTGATACGAACATACAAAATTGCCAGTAGATACAGGCCATTCGGTCTACCTAGTCTGCTCAAGTGTGTAGCATTTCAGTTCATTAGACTGCAGCTACCCCTTCCCTCATATGCCTTCCCCCCATCTCCCATCCCCTCCCAATTTGTACCCTCCCCTTGAATCTGTCCCACCCTTCTTGAAGCCCCCAACACTCTGCAATAATACAACTTCTTCTAGCACAGCGTTCCACTCTGCCACCAGCCTTTCTGTGAAATAGTACCTCCTCAGTTCCCTCTTGAACATGCCCCCTTCCAGCTTCATAGAGTGTCCCCTGATTTCCTTTCTGCCTTTCAGATTGAACATACACCTGGTGTCTACTTTGTTCAAAACCTTCAGGTACTTGAAGGTTTCAATCATATCCCCTCTCTCCCTTCTTTCCTGCAGGGTATACAGTACATGTTGAGCTCTTTCAGTCTCTCCTCATATGGTCTGTCCCGCAACCCCAGGATAATTTTTGTTGCCCTGCGCTGTACCACCTTCCAGTAGTTTGATGTCCCTTTTCAAGTAGGAGTGCCAGAACTGTACACAGTACTCTAGGTGTGGTCTCACTAGGGACCTGTACAGGGGCAAGATGACCTCCCCACTCCTAAAAGTAGTCCCTCTTGCTATGCACCCTAGCTTCCAGTTTGCCTTCACTGCTGCCTTCCTGCACTGAGCAGAGTGGTTCACTTCCCCAGTTACCAACACTCCTAGATCCTTCTCCTCCTCCTTGGATCTTGTTAATGGGACACCCTCCAGCAAGTAATTGTGTCCTGGGTTCTTGCCTCCTTAATGCATCACTTTGCACTTCTTGGCATTGAAATCAAGCTGCCAAGTGTGAGACCTTTCCTTCAGTTTTACCAAATCCTCCTGAAGTACTTTGGCTTCCTCCCTGTCATCTATCTCAGTACAAATCTTTGCGTCATCTCTGTGAAGACACCGATCTTGCTCTTAATCCCCACTGCAATGTCGGTTATGAAAATGTTAAATAGAACTGGTCCCAGCACTGAGCCCTGTGGTACGCCACTTGTTACTGCTCTGGGTTTCAATGCCTCCCCCCCCCCACACTTCTACCTTCTGTTGTCTACCCTACAGCCAGTTCTCGATTCATCTGACCAGTTTCCTCCCTACTCTAAACTCTTCAACTTGCAGGTCAACCTACCGTGTGGCACTGAGTTAAAAGCCTTGCTGAAATCCAGGTAAAGGACATCCACCGCATGTCCCCTGCCCAGTGTCCTCGTAACTCAGTTGTAAAAATCAACCAAGTTAATCTGGCAGAATCTGCCTGAGACAAACCCATGCTGCCTGCTGTCCTGGAGATTGTTATCCTCAAGAAATTGCACCAGTCTTTCCTTGAGGATTGTCTCCATCAGATTTCCCACAATTGCTATAAGGCTTACCGGTCTGTAATTCCCCAGTTCATCCTTAGGCCCACTATAATGGAGAGGTACCACATGCACTTCCCTCCAGTCCCTGGGCACGCACCCTGAGTTCAGAGAGTTATTGAACAGGTCCACCAATGGCACTGCCAGGATCTTTGCCAACTCTCTCAGCTCCCTGGGGTGGATTCCATCTGGGCCAGGTGCCTTGTCCACCTTCAGGGACTTTAGAACCTCCCTCACCCTTTCCACTGTGATTTTTCCATCCGTGGTTGCTACTCCCCAACCCTCTCCCACTCCACCTCACCCTTCTTCTCAGGTATGGGCCCATCCCACTCCTTGGTGAAGACTGAACAGAAGTATTCATTAAGTAATTCTGCCTGCTTAGCCCCCTTTTCTACATGGCCACTTCTCCTCCTGATCTATGAGATCAGTGTGATAAATATTCAACCCATTACACTATAGAAGAAATGCACAGTAATATGACAGCCAGGTCAGATATGAAATATTATTTAGTGCTCCCAAATAGTTACCTTTAATGGGGGGGGGAGGTATATAGAACAGCACTAAAGTAGTTTTAAAATCTATAGTCACCTTTAGCCCTTAACAAAGGTAACCGTCCATGGTGCTAATCTGGTTTTATAGCCTATATTAGCCATGGGGACAAATATCTTCCAATTATTAATAAATGGCTAATTGAATAGTCTTCTCCTCTGAGAGAAAGGACGTGAATGGCGTCATAAGCTTGTGACAGACCTATCACACAAAGCTAAAACCAGAAAGCAATAAGGGATATTAAGAACAGAAGGAACAGAAGAAGACAGATACCTATTAAGAATCAAATCAGTTTTTCTTAAAGAATCCTACTGTGTTCAAGCTGAACAAAAAGTAAGAAAAATTTGATTGCTTTGCCTTTGAATTCTAACATCAATTTTAATTGTGAACTAGCCATGGGTCCCTCTGGGGATGGCTGTCAAGCTGAAGTTTATGACAGCTCAGGGAGGCTGCAGTCTGCAAACTGTCTGCATATTGATCGATGTGTTAAAAACATTTATCATCCCCAGCAGTGATCTTCAAACATCTCCATTCTAATCAAGTCCCTCATCACCATGGCTATTCGTACACAGTGGATGAAAGGATCCTATTAGGCGTGATGGATTCATTTCCCCAACTCCGACTGCTGCCTGAATATAAATGGATTTTGTGTTTGTTTACTGGAACAAGGTGTGTTTTTTTTTTCTGTCATTTATGCATCTGTGATTACAGTATCAGAAGTAGAAAAAAATATAAACTAAAGCATGATCCATGGCAACATAATTTACAGTCACCAGTAGGATTTTTCTCACTTGATCAACTCTATCATCTGGCAAATAGAAGCATCTTAAAGAAACAGTATGTGCTATTGATTTATTTGTTTGTTTGTTTGTTAACCGGGTGGGTGCACTGATCCAACAAACCCTTTTCAGGCACGACCCAGACCATAAAGATGGCACAATAACACAGTACAAAATAAGTACAGAATAGGTACAATAGGTAACATGATTGAAAGTAGTTACAGAAATAGGTGAGGCAAATAAGTAATACTATACAGTTTTGCACAAAAACTGAGCAGAACACAGTACAACATGTGAATACAGTGCAATACATAAGGTGCATAGTTATATATAAGTGAAGTTACACCACTTTGTGAAAGACTTGCGCATGAGGTGAATGTAGTGTGAGCATGTGAGCACAGTACAATAAAGAAAGTGCCAGCAGTACAGCGGCAGTGCCAAGACCACAAGAAACAATCCAAGACCTGTAACTTATAGATACAATATGGCACAAAATGTCATTGGACAGTTTTTTTGGCAATAGTAAATTTCTGGCAAAATTAGATATATCAGCAGTATATTTTTTTTCTCTCAGATGTTTTTAAAACAGCTTTTATTCATCAATTTTATAATTACTGACTCAAGTCATTAAATATTATCACCACTAGCAGTAGACACACAACAGCCAATCAGAATGCAGAGCCACTGTCCCATTATTGTTCTCAGTCAATCAGAATGCAGAGCCACTGTCCCATTATTGTTCTCAGTCAATCAGAATACAGCGCCACTGTCCCATTATTGTTCTCAGTCAATCAGAATGCAGAGCCACTGTCCCATTATTGTTCTCAGTCAATCAGAATGCAGAGCCACTGTCCCATTATTGTTCTCAGTCAATCAGAATACAGCGCCACTGTCCCATTATTGTTCTCAGTCAATCAGAATGCAGAGCCACTGTCCCATTATTGTTCTCAGTCAATCAGAATGCAGAGCCACTGTCCCATTATTGTTCTCAGTCAATCAGAATACAGCGCCACTGTCCCATTATTGTTCTCAGTCAATCAGAATACAGCGCCACTGTCCCATTATTGTTCTCAGTCAATCAGAATGCAGAGCCACTGTCCCATTATTGTTCTCAGTCAATCAGAATGCAGAGCCACTGTCCCATTATTGTTCTCAGTCAATCAGAATGCAGAGCCACTGTCCCATTATTGTTCTCAGTCAATCAGAATACAGCGCCACTGTCCCATTATTGTTCTCAGTCAATCAGAATGCAGAGCCACTGTCCCATTATTGTTCTCAGTCAAACAGAATGCAGAGTCACTGTGCCATTATTCAGTTTACAGTCCGGTTAAAACTGAATATCCAGACAGTAACTCTGCATTCTGGTTGGCTAAGAGAGATCTTTTCCAGTATAATGTTCATTACTTGTGCAGACCTACTGAAGATATATTCCTCTCTACATAACATCATAGCTTGTTGCTGTAGAAATGATTCTGATATTACAAACAGATGATTGTGACATCAGCGAAGGATTAAGAAGCAAGAGAAGATCAACTGTATGGAGCAAGGGTTCCACTTTCACATAAATGAGCCCTAGTAGTAAAGAATACAAGAGTTGGGGTATGGTGCCAGCATGAACAGGGAGGCTGGCAGCAAAGGGAAACCTTGAGTCAGGAGGATTGAACCATGGCACCAAGGTGCTACACTGGATACTGAGAATAGGTTTGAGGAAGTGTCTTCTATGGTGGGTGAGGAGGGTATGGATATTCGAAGGTGGGATGTAAGAGTTAAGGGTAGTGAATAACCAGGGAATTGCTCCCAAACGCAGAATATGGGCATAGTTTTGGGTGAGAAGGGTCAGGGTGAAAATGAGAGCATGAGGAGTATAGTGGAGCAGCTGCATAAGAAGACTAGGTCTAGTGTGCAGGGGAAGGGTGATTTTAGGGTAGAGGTACTCTGAGGGAGAAGGAGGATGATTTTAACATGGGGGTATGGGGAGAGGACTTAAGGGTTGAGACTGGAGCAAGCGTGGTGGGTATAGTTAGTGATGAAAAAACACAGGGTAGAGTGGATAGTCAGAGTGGGTGTAGGGATAGAGGGAGTGTAGAAAGGAAAGGTATTAATGAGGGTGGTGTACTAGTACTTGGGGATTCCATACCAAAAGGGATCAGATAGCGGAGTAAAAGGGAAAGACATAGTAGAATATGGGTAGAGTCAGTACCTGGGTTGACAGTGGACAGGGTGGGACAAGCTATTCTCAAATGTGAGAGGAGGAGCCAGCACAAACCTAATGTGGTGGTTCATGTAGGCATGAACAACTTGGCAGGTGAAACGGTAGAGGTGGTAATGGCGAGGTTCAAGGAGCTAGGGGAGTTGTGTGAGGAGGTTGGGGGTTCTGCATCCTTCTCTGAGGTTGTACCAGTGCCTATGGCTAGCACAGTGAGGAAGAAAAGGATAGAGAAGTTTATTAATTGGTTGAGGGAATGGAGTCAATCTAAGAAGTATGGGTTAGTGGGTAATTGGGGTAAGGTCTGGGATAGTAAAGAGTTGTATGCATGGGATAGGTTACATTTAAGCAGGGAAGGGCAAGAGGTCTTAAAATGTAGATTAGGAAAGTATATTGCAACAAAGGTGAGTTTAAACTAGGCTGGGGGTGGCGAGTGTGTTGCTGGAATGCGGAGTCTCGGGTATGGGGAGACAAGCATGCTTACCCCTCGTTTTAACAGGGAAAGGGTCATTGAAGGGTTGAGGGGTAAGGTGAGGAAGGGTAATAAATGATATGGGGATAGCAGGGGTAGTTCTTGGATGGTAGTCGCCTTTAATGCAACAAGTCTGGGGAACAAAACTGAGGAACTACAGGCTCTTTTAGTGGACATAGCGGCTATCACAGAAACATGGGCCAACAAATACCAGGACTGGGGTCTGTTGATCCCAGGATACAGAATTTACTGGAGGGACAGAGACAATGGGAAGGGGGCGATATACGTGAAGGAAAGGATAAAGTATGAGAGGGACGAAGGGCAGGAGTGTAGGACAGAGGCCTTGTGGATGCAATTCTGAGACACAAGGAATAGAATTCTCATGATGGAAGTAGTATATAGACCACCATCTCAAGGGGAAGATCTTGACAGGGAGCTAGCAGGCCAAATCAGAAAAATGTGCAGAAGAGGTATCATTGTAATAGTGGGGGATTACATTCTTCCGGGGGTGGATTGGGGTACATCAGTCACCTTAAGTGCTAGGGAGTAGATTCTTCTGGATGCATTCCAGGACTGTTTCCTGGCACAGTTGGTCACTGAGCCGACTAGGTTAGGGAATATGCTAGATCTAGTATTGACCAACTGGGAGGCTGTTATAGAGGTGAGAGTAGAGGAACCACTGGCTGGGAGCCACCACCACTCAGTGTGGTTCTCAATTAGCATGAGTAGAGAGGTATTGGGTACAGGGACCAGGGTGACTGACTTCAGACATGCTGATTTTGGCATGTTAAAGGAAACAGTAGAGGGTCACCTGAAAGGAATTCATCCTCGATGGGATGCAAACCAGAAATGGGAAAAAATCTAATTGGGGCTTGAGGCCACTGAGGCATGTGCCAAGGTAAAGAGCAAAAAGGGAAGGGCTAAGAGACCAAGCTGGTTAAGCAAGGGTGTCTTAGAAATGGTGAGGGCTAAAAAAGGCAGCATTCAGAAGATACAGGAAATCAGGAAATAAGGAGGACTGGGATGAGTATGTGAAGAAGTCCAGGGTAGTCACCAGGGGAGTCAGGGTTGCTTAAGCTTCAAAGGAATTGAGGCTGGCGTGGGGTATCAAAGAAGGAGAAAAATACTTCCTCAGATACATACGGGAGAAAAGGAGCTGTAAGGTCCAGATTGTGAGGATCAGGAGGGAAGGGGGTGGGCTGAAAGTGGGGTGGAACAAGCAGAGGCTCTAAATGAGTACTTCTGTTCTGTGTTCATGAAGGAAAAGGGTGGGCTACTTCCAAAGGAGGTGGGGATGGTGGTCGGGGGGGGGTGAGGAGTTAACAGATGGTGTGATTACTGAGGGCAGAGTACTGGATGGTCTAAGGGCTCTGAGGGTGGATAAAGCACATGGGTCCGGACAGCATACATCTGTGGTGCTTAAAGAAATGGCAGATGTATTGGCTGGACCACTGATGGATCTATTCAATACTTCCATGAAAACAGGGTGTGTGCCACAATACCGAAGGATGGCCCATGTGGTGCCTCTCTATATAAGTGGTCCAAAGGATGAGCCAGGTAATTACAGACCAGTAAGCTTAACATCTGTTGGTGGAAAGCTGATGGAGACAATACTTACGAAGAGGCTGGTTTCTTTCTTGGATGTCAGTGGGCTCCAAGATGCTCATTAGCGTGGGTTTATCTCCGGAAGAGCCTGTCTGACTAACCTTGTTGAGTATTATGACTGGGTTATGAGGGAACTGGACAAGGGTCATGCTGTGGATGTCATTTATTTGGACTTTCTCAAGACCTTTGATTCAGTTCCCCATGGGAGATTGGGTGGTAAGCTAAGTAATTTGTGGTGGGCACTAAATTGGTTAATTAGATTGTGAACTGGCTGCAAGACAGGCAACAGACAGTAGTAGTGAGGGGGGAACTCTCATCTCCGAGAGCTGTGACGAGTGAGGTGCCATAGGGATCAGTGTTGGGCCAGTGTTGTTTGAGATTTTCATTGCAGACATCTTGCATGGTGTCAAGAATAAGATCTGTCTGTTTGCTGATGAAACTGAGTTGGGGGTTGGTGGTGGATGATGATATGGAAGGTTGGCAGGGGTTGCAGGGTGATCTGACTAAGCTGGCAGAGTGGTCAGAGGTATGGCAGTTGGGGTTTAATGTGAGAAAGTGCAAAGATTTACACTTTGGTGCAAATAATCCTAGAAAGGGTTACCAACTGGGGGTTGCAGTTATGTTTCACTGGAGAGGAAAAGGATCTAGAGGTGGTGATAATGGCAAATATGAACAATTCAGAGCAGTGCAGGAGGGTGGCAGCGAAGACCAACAGGATGCTGGGTTGTATAGTGAGGGGCATCTCCTCCAGAAGCAGGGATGTCATTCTGCCACTCTACAAGTCACTAGTCAGACTGCACCAGGAATACTGTGCAATTCTGGTGCCCTTATCTGAAGAGAAATGTGAGATTGTTGGAGGGAGTACAATGAGGGGCAGCAAAGCTGATTCAGGGATTACAGGATATGCCCTATGAGGAGAGATTAATGAAATTGAACATGTATTCCTTGGGGGAGAGAAGGGATCAGGGGGATATGATTGAGACCTTTAAGTACTTTAAAGGGAATAAATAAGTCTGGTACTGAAGAGATATTCAAGCTCTGGAAGGGAAGGGACATGAGAGGGCATAGACTTAGATTGGAAGTAGGTAGGTCTAAGAGGGGAAATGAGAAGGCACTTTTTCACAGAGAGAGTAGTGCCAGTTAAGAACGGTTTGCCGGAGAAGGTGATATCCCGTAGGATGGTGGGTAGTTTCAAGAGGGATTGGAACAGGGAGGGGGGGGGTATTTGTGAAGTTGGATGTGGGCAGCTGCAAAGCAGGGGTTAGCTGCACACTCACGCAGACTAGATAGACCTAGAGGCCTAATTTCTGCTGGCAATTTTTGTATGTTTATATGTAAAAATACAGATAATCTATACACTATTTATTTATTTAGTTTTTGTTAACCAGGTAAGTGTGCTAGGCAAACATTGCCTATTTTCAGGCATGACTCGGGAGAGTTACACAGGCAGGATCGGTGCAGAATGAGATGACATACAATAGCAACCGGTTGTTAACAGAATTGTATCTAAACATCATGTTTTTCAAAGTTCTCTCAAAAGAGAGAAACTTATTTTAACATCTCATCTGAAGACTAGCACCCCCAACAGGTCAGTACCCCCTAGTGCTGTAGTGCAATCTCAGCATTGAATCTGAGCCCAAGCCCACAGTATGGGAACTGGAACCTAGATTCTCAGTGTGGAACTGGAACCTAGATTCCCAGCGTGGAACTGGAACCTAGATTCTCAGTGTGGAACTAGAACCTAGATTCTCAGTGTGGGATTAAACCCAGATTCTCAGAGTGGAACTCAAACCCAGGTTGCCAGTGTGGGACTACAATCCAGAGTGCAAGTATGGGTGTATGGGACTCCAGCCAAGATTTCCAGTGTGGGACTCGAATCCAGATTCCCAATATGAGACTGCAATCCAGATTTCCAGTGTGTGTGACTCGCATTCAGATTCTGAACTCTGGACTCAAACCCATATTCACAGTGTGGGACTCGAACACAGATTCCAATGCAAGTGTATGCTGACTGAACAGCAACACCTGTACCGCGAACGACAGTACAGCGATGGGTTGCTGTACTGTCACCGTGAGACCCCGGCACTGCTTTCTCAGGGTATTGCACCCCCCTCCCCGAATCAACTCTGACTTGGAGTTGATTATATAGATTATGGGGGGGTGTTGGGGACAGAGCCCCCTGCTTGAGGGCTTCAGGGGCAAAGCCCCTCTAAAAAAACAAAGTCTTTTCAGACAGACTTATGCTGATCGCAATTGCAGTTGACATAAATCCTTCGCTGTAACATCGGTCGACAACTTTGTTGTCAAACCGGCGTCATGGATCTCAATACAACACTCTAATCCATATATCTAGTGTGGGACTCCAACTAGGATTTCCAGTGTGGAAACTTAATTCAGATTCTGAGTTCTGGACTCAAACCCAGTTTTCCAGTGCAGGACTCGAACCCATATTCCCAGTCTGTGACTCAAACCCACATCCTTTAATCCACATACATAGCGAAGTGTGCTACTCACTGAGATACACTGACACAAGCAGTAGGCCAACAAAATCGTGTGAATTCTTGAGTGGAATTTTGACCCACAAAAGTGAATTCAGTTTCAGCATCTTCTTTAATGTCCCTTAAACAAACATTAAATGTACTCTGAGTTGGCAAATGAAAAATATGTAAGAAACCGCAACTATCCCTGATCCCTGGCCCTTGTATTTCCTCCTCCCTAGTTGTTAATGTCTGAGCAACCTCTACACCCCTTCCCCCCAAGGCTAACTGTGCCTTAATCAGGTAATCCTTCTGGTAATAATGTACTCCTGAGTCTACCTCATCCACTGACTTTGTTAGCCCGCACCCTAGCAGTTTCTTGGGGGTGGTGCTGAGTGTGTTGTCATTGTGGCAGTGTTCACTGTACTGTACAGCACTTGTATCTGGATTTGCATTATACAGTATCTTGTTTTTTATTTTTGTATCCCTGACTATTCTGCCTGAAAATTGTGCCTGTTCAGTGTTATTTATTGTTACTCTATGTAACTGTATGCATTTTACTACTCATTTTAATACTTCTGCAACTTACATTATGTATTTTCAATTGCACAACAGGTACTACATACTCCCTTTCCCCCATGCCCCCAGGATGCATCTGGAAACAAGCTGTTATAAGCTCAGTATGTCTTTGCTGGCGAAACTTTCGAAATTAATAAATAACAAAGTATTTTGGATATTTAAAACAGTTTGTTTTAGCATTTAAAACTTCTGACAACATAATACCAGCATGCTAGTGTACCAACAATGCCACTTATATATACTATCTGTATTTGACTCTTCTAAGAGTTTTAGTTAAAGGTTTTGGTATTTAGCATGACATCTGCAACCCACAAGATGCATTGTTTTCCACAGCCAACTAACAGCAGTTGTCAGAGCACCTAATGTGTACCCATTAACAAAGAAATAAAGTGGTGTACCTTAAAGCAAGCAAGCGTTATGTGTGAATTGAATAGATGATCTTTTAAACAACAGAAGCAACAAAACAATTAGTGCCCTACAAGAATACAATTAAACTATTTTTTGACTTTTTATTATGTTACTTTATCTTTGAAGGGACTCCCAGGCACACATACCTAGGAACATAACCACAGTAATTCAAGAACATTCAAAACATTCCACTGCAAAGGTCGCAGATGTAAGGGCCAAGCCTTTCAAAGGAATCTTTTCTGGATTAATGTTGTTCAGATAGTAGCTAACTGAATTGGATAGCGTCGTTTACCACTGATTTTCTCAGATGCCAGATGATATTGGATACAGTTGGTATTTGACTTCTGGATCCTATGGTATACCCACTATCAAATATGACTATCTGAAATCTGAGGGATCTGAGGTAGATATCATGGACTGGATTTTCAAAGCCCCTGAGACTGTCACAAACCCCTGGTGCACAGATCATGCATTGTACAGGGCTAGTGGCAGTCTCCCAGCCAGCAATCGGGATTTTCACTCTTGTGTGCCAGATGCCACACATTAGACCAGCCCCCCCCCCAGTCTAACTTGCAGCATGCAGTGGACCATTTTTATGGGGCTTGTTTCAAATATTTGGCACAAGCTACTGTAAAGTGAGGAAAGTGTCGCACTCTCACCCGGAAATATAAAATCCGGTGCCGTTGCAGCAAAGTGTTTGGTGCAGCTACACCACAAAATGAGTTTGACACGGGGCTTGATGCAAGTCCTGCATCACCCTTTGAAAATGCAGCCCCTGAGCTCAGATCCACTATCTGACCTAGGATCCCACTATCTGACCTTGGACCTGAAATTCTAATGGGGTCAGGTATGATCTCAGACCCAGAGTGAAATAGATGGACTATCCGTCAGATCCCATTAGGATAGCCAAAAGCACCATCCGAGCATCATTGTTCTGGATCCGTCCGCCCATATTTTAGCAACTGCCTGGAACTGCTAGATCATCTTTACATAGTTCAGCATTTCTGTCCAGCCAAGTCAAAAGATTAGCAGCAAACTTTGGGAGCAAACCAAATAATAAAATATGTAAGAAAACTTCCAGGAACTAAATTGTCCAAAGCCAGTCATCTGACCATTCAATGATAATTACAAGAGAAAAACCTCAGTACCTCAGTGATATCCTTACTCAATCACAAAGACAGCTAACGTAGGCAAATTCAGGTTTCTTACCCTTCCCTAGCCCCACCACACTATTTCCATGTAAAAATAGATTATTTGTATGTTTTGTAGGGAAGATCATCCGTATAAAAATCCCCGCTAACTCTGCTGACCCTTCCTTTGTTAAAATGTGTCTATATACAATGTTTAGTTTTCATTCCTGCTGCAGAGCATGTGACCAGAGCATGTTACCAGGAAGTAAAAGATGGACTGGTATCAGCATCATCAATTACACAGTTGCTGCCCTGCCCACTCACTTTCCAATCAAGGGGTCCACATGTAGGCCCTGCAATATGAATCCAAATCAAATACTGAAAACAGATGCAATGTCACATAGGAAGGGGGTCGACTGAGTTATCAGGGATCATTGTACTAACAACCTCCACCACAACTCAAACAAATAACCCATTTCTACATGGGGACATTTATTTATTTATTTAAATTTTGGAAACTGGGTAGGCCCAGTGAGACTCTGACAGTCCATTTTTCAGGGGCGACCCAGGATTAGTTACATGTACCTAGAGGGGAAAAGAAAACCAATGCTTTTGATTATACTACAGTATATGGTACTTCGATCATGTATACGTGTCACAGAGATAGACATTACTACAGTTGTATATGTGTGGCAGAGATACACATTACAACAGTTAACGTGGTACTGTTCAAGATGGGAAGTGGACCTAGGGAAATCTTTGGGTGGGTAGGGGTTAACTAATGGCAAAGGAACTTCTTCACATCAAGAATCTCTTAATTTTTAAGCATAAACAGACAGTTATTTTAATGACTTCTCTTTGCTTAACTCATTTTAAAAGTGCAATACTGTAGGATGACTTGTGCATATTGCAATATTACCACACACTAGGGGTGGGATATTCAAAGTGGTTGCGCTAGGCTCAAGTGAGATGCGCCAGCGCAACAGCGGATATGCACCAAAGAGCGATATTCAGCGGGTAATAATGTGCTGTGCAAATCGCAGTGCGCCAATGTGCAACCCTAATGAATGCAAGCGCAAGTGCAGGGCGTAGCCATGAATAAACAGCGCAGTGCACTATTCAACAGCAGGCCAATGGCGCAAGCGCGGAGCAACAGGGACATGCACAGAACAAAGCTGAGCCTATAAAAGGACGGGGCAAGCAGGGGACGGTGGCTTGCTCCCAGGGGAGCAGGGATGAGAGAGGGATAGAGACTGAGAGAGAGACAGATTGAGGGACAGAGACAGTATGAGACAGTGACAGGGTGAGGGCATGGCCAGGCAGGACAGCAAAAGGGGTGCAGGACAGTCACAGAGGCAGGAGGTGCAACAGGCAGTGGGACAGAGTGCATGACCCAGACTGAGCCCGTGGGCAGGCCGGACCGTGCATGTGGGTCCACAACACACAAGTGCACCTAGTGCAGGGGCCCAAGCAACAGCATAAAGCCGGGGAAGCCCAGGGAGACAGCTGCAGAGGGCGGGCTCAGATAGGCTGGGCAGTGCAATATTCCAGATGGCGGCGGTAATGAGAAGTGTGAAGAGGCAGGCGACTGAGCAGCGTGGCCGTGGAAGGGCTCGGCGGTGGTATGCCTGGAACAGGTGGTACCGTGCCTGCACCACCTTCCAACAGTACATCGACACTGAGATTGTGGGCCGGTACCACCTGAACCGGGTGATTCTGAGGCAGGTCTGTGAGCTGTGCAGTGATGAGATACAGGCACCCACAAGACGAAGCCACGCCCTGTCAGTGGAGACCACGGTCACGGCCATGATGTGCCTGCTCACCATGGGCACCTTCCAGAGACCAACAGGGGACACCACAGGCATAACCCAGTCGGCCGCATCACGGCTCCTCACATAATTCCTCAACTCACTGCTGCCACATGCTGTGAATTTCATCCACTTCCCCAGCACACAGGCGGAGCATACAGCAAACATGCAGGAGTTCCACAGGGTTGCACATATGCCTGGCGTGCTAGGGGCCATTGACTGCACCCACATAGGCATCCACATGCCACCAGGGCCGGAGGGGCTGGCCTACATCAACAGGAAGGGCCACCCCAGTGTCAACTGCCAGGCGGTATGCGTGTGATGCCAAGGGTCACATAATCAATGTCTGTGCCACACACCCTGGGGGAGCACACAATGCCTTCATCTGGCACCAGTCTGCACTGTGCCTCAGTTTTGAGAATGGGGATATCCCCATTGGCCACCTAGTAGGTGAGTATGCAGCAGGAAAGGACAGCCCTGCATAACAGGGTAGGGTGTGGGGTGGTGATGCAATGCATGGGGTGTAGAGGGTTCACTGTGTAAGAGGGGGGCAGCCATACTGACCAACGTGCTAACCCAACATGTTCCCCCACAGGTGACAGCGGATACCCACTCAGGCCCTGGCTGCTCACCCTGTACCGGCACCCATTGACCCCAGTGCAGGAGAGATACAATGAGGCAGACGCCAGCACACAGAACATCATCAAGTGTTTGGACTGCTGAAGGCATGTTTCCATTGCCTACACAGGTCCGGTGGTGCCCTATAGTACAGCCCCTCGAAGGCCTGTGGCCTATTCCTGGCCTGCTGTGTGCTACACAACATGGCCACTGACTGTGGGATAGCTGTCGAGGTCGAAGAGGGGAACAGCAGTGGGGACGACGTGGACACCAGGGCCAAAGGTGGTGGGCATCTCCCCCAGACGATGGGAGCCCGACTGCACAGGATAGCCCAGTGGCACAGGGGCACCATTGCAGAGGAGCACTATGGTATATGCAGGTAGGTGAACAGGTTCACACACAGGTCCCAGGGACCAGGGCATGGTAAACAGGCATGGCTGGCAGGGCCCCACAACAGACATGGCCGGAGGGGGGTGACGATGGACATGGGACAGGTCACTGTGGAAGTACCCCTGACAAAACAGTGGACCCCACCAACACAGCTCCACACACCCACACCCATACAGACACAGTTACATGGGCACACACACACATGCACACCCCGAGGCTGCCAACGGGCGTGTATCAGACGCTGAACACTGGTGCACTGTGGCAGCTGGTGCTGTGATGGCATCATCATGCACATGCCATGGTGGCCAGTGGCCAGAAAGGTGTGCACAAGGTGGGCATGATGTGTGGCCTCAGATGTCATGGCCCAGGTATGTACATGCACATACCATACCTCCATGCATACAGGGCTGCGGCAGGCAGCGGACAGAGAGGGCAGCGGATCATGTCCACCATGCAGGTGCACAGCCACCATGGACACATGGACGGATCTGCCTAGACCACCCAGCAGATGCAGGCTATGTGGCAGCCACAGGGGGTGTCACAGACGTACCACCAGGCTTGTTGCTGTGAGAGCATGACTGGGCCCTCGCAGGCATCTGCAGGCCCCTAAACAGGCCTGCTCCAGGTGTCCCTGGGATGCCCACAACTGATCCTGGAAACAACAATGCTGGGGTCGCACAATGCTGAGACTGAAGGGTGGAGAATGCACTCTGCGGTGACTGCCGTGGATGGCCCTGTACCAGAGTGGCCAGTGGTGCCAGGCCAGCTGTGACTGCAGCGGTGAGCCAATCCAGGCCTATGGTCATGTCCTCCTACATGCATGTGGCCTTGGCCAGGAGCTGCTGAAAGTTCTGGTCATTCCTCCCTGCGGCCTGGCGCAGCTCAGTGCGGAGTGCACTCACCCCTGCCACAACCTGCATCTGTTGCTCCATGGATGCCCTGAGCAGATGGGTGTGCTCGTCAAGTGGGTTGGTGCCCTGTGGGGCTTGGGCATCATGCCGACCCATGAGGGTTGTGTGGCCCTGCGGTACAGCCCCACCCCGCAGGTGTGGGCTGCACAGTGGGGCCCTGATGGGCCTGTCCTGTTTACGGTGCACTGGCAGTGGACACTGCACCCGGTCCACCCTCAGCACTGTCCTGCTGCCGCCGCTGCCCCTCTGGCCACTGTGCACGCAATGTCGCCAGGGAGGCTGCATCCCACCACCAGACGGGCCTGACTGCGCCGCAGGTACGGTGGCCACTGCAACACCAGGTGGTGCGGCTGGCAGATCTGCCAGTGCCACACATGCACCATCGGTGCCACAGTGTCCTCTGCATGGTAGAGGTGCTTCCCCCTGTACAGCATCACCACTATCCTGGGTAGCGGCCATGTCATCATGAGACATGGACCCCACCCCAATCATTGTCTCAGCATACTGGATGCCATGGCTGGCATCCCTCTGAAACACTGCCTGGGCCTCGTCTGCGCCCACACCACAGGCATCCATGCAGACAGTGTGATGGGTCCAGTGGGGGTCTGGGCCACGGACACCAGTGGAAGTGGATGGGCACTCCTCCAGGTCCCTGACATCACCCAGGATTGGCACCACCACCCCTGCATCCTCACGCAGGCACTCTGGATCTGTAAGAGAACATATACACCTCAGTGCCGCCACCATGCACCCCTGCCCCAATGCACCCCTTACCCACATTCCCTTGCACTGCTGTACCTACCATGCAGTGAAGGGCTACCCCCTCATCTGTTATCCACTGCCAGGAATGCCCTCAATGGCACTGTGCTGCATTGTCACCACCACAAGCTCCTCCTGCACTGTCAGCTGTGGCACCTTAGGCTGTCTACTGCCCATGGCGGCACATGCAGCCTGGATGGCTGCCACCTTCTCCTTGATCCGCCTGCAGTCCGTGCCCACCTTCTTCTTGCATTCCTGCACTGACCTCTGATGGACGCCCTGCAGGTTTATGGCCCTGGCTACACCCACCCTTGCTTCTTCCCTGGCTTGCTGGGTGCCTGTGGAGCCACTCAGGATGGGCTCCTGGTCCAGGCAGGCATTATATAGAGCATCGCACTCTGCCCTTGTGAAATTGGGCCTGCACAGCCTGCTCCTCAACTTCCTCTTGCTCCGACATGCTGTTCCTGTTGGTGGGGACATGTGGTCAGTGCTGGTTGCCACACACGAGGGTCCTCCCCCAGTCCTGACATACCCAGTGCCTGGCGTCCTACCTGTCAAGGTTGCAATACCAGTTTGGTGCCTGTGCCGCCACATGGTGCCTTTATAGTGCATCACATGCAAATGAGGGAATGCTCAACTGTAATGGGATGCAAATGCCTCCAATGCACCACCGATATGCTGATCAGCTCATCTGCATATGCCCGCTGAATATCGCGGAACTGCACATTGCACAGTGGAGTTGCTCATGTGCATGTCATTGCACATCTGTGTGACATGCACAGTCCACACGGTACAGCGCATGTGCGCACTGATATCGCATACGTCAGTGGCACTTCCCACACATGATGCACTACAGGCAGCATGGTGTTCAGCTGCTATTGGGCATGTGGTGCACATGCGTCGTACACCCAGTCACACATGTGCACCATTGGCACATGGTCCATGGGGCACACTGGACCCTATAGCGCACCATGCTATCCATGCCCTGTTGTGCTGCCGCTCATGGTGCATGTGTCGCCCTTTGACCCCTACATGTGCCCCTTGACCCCCAGGTGACTGCGGCACATGTCAGCATAGCCCCATGCATATCGCACATACCCTGCCGATGCGCGATAGGGGATGCCAGCACATCCTTCGAATGTGCATCTCATGCGCTCCCCGGTGCCGTTATGCTGCTGCAGTTCCCGATAGAGCCATGCCATGTAGGAGCACACTGAGAGTGCCCAACTGGACACAGGTGGAGCTTGTGAACTTGGTGGCTTTGGTGGAGCCACATATTGGTGCCCTCTATGGGCAGGTACCCCTGGACCAGCCGTGTACTGAGGTGTAGCAGGGGGTGGCTGAGGAGCTAGAGGAGGCAACAGGGTTGCACCATAGTGGGAAGCAGTGCTGCCACAGGTACCATAACCTGCAGAGGAGGGATCCAGACTGGCTCAGGTCACTGCAGGCATGCGTGCGGAGGGACGCTGTGCCACGGCCAGGTGAGTGCATTTATCCCCATTCATGCCATGTTGGTGTTGTGTGGGTTGCCAGCAAGTGTCATGCTGTGCTGCTGTGGGTGGGGGGCAGTGGCCGGGAATGCCACCGGACATGGCAGTACACCACTGGTGTGCCGCGCCTCGGCACTGTCACTGCGTGGGGTCATGGGGTTTACTGTGCTGGGGGGGCTGTGTCTTGCTGCCCGGTGCTGATGTCTGTCTCACACTGTCTCCCTACTAGGCCCTGAAGATCGGCAAAGAGCCCAGATGGCGGGTGCTGCTGCCAGGCAGCAGCAGGCCAGTGCTGGTGTGCAACAGAGGGTTGCTGACCAGCCAGGTGGTGCAGGTGGTCAGGTGCCAGTCAGGCCACAGCTTGCAGGTAGGTACCTTGGTGGTGTATATTGTTGTGCAGGGTAGGGGTGGGCAACAGCCCCCCCATGCACATGGCCATTGCATTCCGTGCCTCACTGGCATGGTCCATTACACCATGCTGTGCCCAAGGCATGTGTGTGGCCACTGCGGGTGGGCTGTGGGTGCATCTGGGTCCCAGCCAGGCCACTGTCAGCCCCATGCAATGGCTATTTGCTTGGCTGTTATGGCTGTGGCATGCTGCGCATGATTGGTGGTGGTGTGCAGTGCTGTTCATGGCTGTGGATGATTGGGATGGCGGCTTGTGTGAGCACTCACACTGTGGTTGGCTGTGTGCCCCCTGCAGGGCACATGCCAATGCTGTCCACTGTGCACAGTGGGTGGGCTATGGTCGTGTGGGCGTGCACTCATCCATGTCCCCTCCTTTGTCCTAGGAGCCCAACCAGTGGATGCCCATACAAGGCTGCTGGAGTGGATTCTGCAGATCACGACGGACACCCTTGCAATGGCATGCAGAATTTGCCAGGCCATGTTCTGGCCACAGAGGAGGAGGTGGCAGAGGCACCAATAGTTGAGGACCTTCCAAGAGGGCCATTGACCTGCTTCATCCTCCCTTCCACTGTCAGCCATCCCATTCCTCCATTGTACCAAGCCTACCATGTCCCCTGTCTCCCCAACCCCCTTCCCCAGCCTACGTTCCTGAATGTGTCCTCCCCATTCCCTGCCCCCTATCCCTGTTCAAGTGTACATAGTTTGGATTTGTTGCTTGTTGTTTAAATACAGTTTTATTTTGGTAGCCATCTGTGTCCGTGTCTGCTTTGCAGATGGCATTGGTGCCATGCTGCAGTGGTGTGCATGGTGGCTGTGTGGTACGTTTGCAGTTGCCTGGGGTTTGTGTCAGGTGGTCTGTGCAAAGTGGCCTGTGTGTGTGGGTGTGTGTGTGTGTGTGTGCCCTGTGGCATGTGTATGTTCCCTGCTGAGCTGTGTGGCCAGTGTGGTGTGTGCTGTTGGCTTGTGTGTTGTCTGCTTTGGTCCCAGTGCCATGTCCCATGCCGTCCTGTGGGCGTTGCCCATGGCTGCCTGCCGGTGGCCATGGGTGGCATGCATGGTCAGGGCATGCAGCCATGCAGCTGCCTTGCCACCCTCCGGTCATCCCCCTGCACTATGGTGGCAGTGTGTCCTGCTCTTGTGGCCTGCTCCACACTGTGCCAGGGACCCTGTGCCATAGCCCATGCACCTCTGTCCCTAGCCCTGCCCATGCTATGCTCCTGCGCTTCCTGCCTTGCTCCATTGCGCAACCCTAGTTGCGTGATGGCACCTGCTGCCTTGCTTCCTGGTGTAGCCCTAGTTGCACTATGGTGCATACCTGCGATATTCAGCTGTCTTGCGCTGTCACTTGCCTTGGTGCTCAGCCTTTGAATATCACGTTGGCTGCGCACCTGCACAGTGTACCTGCACTGCACTGCTCTTGCGCCTGCTTCTGGTGCATTTCTGAATATCCGACCCCAGGTGTACAATAGCTGTACACAATGGGCTGAACATCCAGTGTGTGCATTATTAATGCTCAGTGCTCAGCTAATCATACATTATTGCTTACTTCACATCCACTTTTGGATGGACTAGGATGTAACCTTTGAAATCTATGTGCAATTCTAGATGCAGGCAGGATTTATAAATATCAGCGCTCAGATGGCCCATCTGTGAGGCATAATTGAGGGCCTAGGTGAAACAACTGTAGCATATACCACAAGGCGAGTCAGCACAACCAAGGATCATCTCAGTGAACGGGGCAGAGAGTGAGCTCAGTTAAAGGAAATGATCGAGCAGTTAAGAGAGAGGCTTGACAATCAAGAGACTAGAGCTTGTAGATCCAGTATCAGGGTTATTGGCCTGCTGGGGGAGTTAGAAGGTAGGGATCTGGAAGGCTTCATGTGGAGGTGGCTGACTGAGCAGTTGGGCCTGGCCGACTCCAGCAGAACGTTCCAGGTAGAAATAACTGACCACACCCGGATGGCCAGCCCAGTGGAGAAGATTGCTCAAGGCACTTCTTGGCAAAATTCTTACGATACCAAGATAAGGAGGTTGTCATGAGGGCCGCAACAGCAAAATACCCTATCTTGAAGGGGATGTAAAACCACTGATCTTCCTTGACTATAGAAGGGAACTGCAATGTGAAAAACAAAGCTTTAATGATATGATGGTCAATCTCTGCCACCTCAGGCATGGGTGGCAACACCAGAATCCATACTTTTCAAAGTTAAAAGTCACCAAGCCAGGGTGCCCTCCCCATACATACTTTTCCAGATGGTACAAGAAGTGAAAGATTTCATCAACCAAGATGAGCCTGCGATGGGGGACAGATCGGCACTGAGAGGAACTGCACCAGCAAAATGACCTTGAGCTAAAGCTCCATAGTGGTAACAGATATTGTTTCATTACTTTCTTGTAGCAACTTGTGAAGCTTAGTGTACGGCTCCCCTCGGACCCTTCACCACTCTACCAGTCAGCGTGTCATTGCTGCAGCACTGTGCAGCCTTACTAATCGGGGCCCGGAGTTTGTGGACTGTACGACATGGCAGATTGCATGAGGCAGCTGCATGTGGACCTGATGTGCAATCAGCAGCAAATGACTCAATGACTGTCACAGTTGCAGTGCAATATATTGTGTGTGCTGATTTTACTTTAAGACTCTAGTTAAGCTACCTTCAGCTACCCATGAAATTTGCTCACCATCATTCTAGTAAGTAAAACTTATAAGTTATTTTTAGAGTCAGAGGGCTAAGACTCTAATTTGGTTTCAGCAATCCTGCTATTTTGGAAATAATGCAGGTTTGTTTTTCATATTTGTCTATGACTAAATGACTTGATTACTGTATTACTCTCTACCTAGGGTTGCCGGTGGTAGATCTCCGTCACCTGCAGCTGGAGCAGAACGCTGCAGCCAGGTTGTTGATGGGGTCATCAAGAACTAGCCATATCACTCCTGTGCTGCGTGAACTGCACTGGCTGCCGGTGCAATGGAGGATCACTTTCAAGGTTGCATTGCTGACCTATAAGATCCTACACAGACAGGGACCGGGTTACTTGCAAGACCTCCTTCGGCATTACTCCCCTTCCCGCCCACTTTTCTCCACTAACGAGGGGCTGCTAGAAGTTCCCAGGGTCCATCTTCAAATATCAGGGTCCTTTTGTAGCCCTGACCCTGTGGAACTCTCTACCTCATCGGATTAGAGAGTGCCTGTCCACTGAGTCTTTCAAGTCCTCATTAAAAACATATTTATTCAATCTAGCGCTTGGGGACTGTATTTAGTTTATATTGCTGCCTTTTTATTCTGTACATTTTTTTGAGACTGCATACTTAGTTTTATATTGTATTGTGTATGCGCTTTGGTTTAAGAAAAGTGTACAGTACTAAAAATAAATTTTGATTTGATTTGATGACTACGCTGCCCCATGATTGTGTACTTGGGAGGCAGTATAGCGCAGTGGTTTAAGCCTCTGAACTGCAAATTTGGTGACATCCAGCAAACCAGACCTGGGTTTGAATCCCACAGCTTCTACTTACATACTGTGTGACCCTAAGCAAGTCACTTAATCTTCCTGGATGCTCCTGTAAAAAAAGCTTTCAGCTTAGTGTGCTACTCCTGGTTAAACAACTGAAAAAAAAAAACTCAGCACCAAATGTCTGTAGTGACCTAGCACCTGTTGAATTTTTGTTCTAAATGTCAAAGTGCTAGGTCCTTACTATATACAAATGATATTAATGTTAGATAGTGGATCGGGGGATGGGGGAGTGGTTCTAGTTATGGGGGAGCAGAGGGGCAGTGTTCACCAGCACTGCTGAAGTTGAGGCAGGTTCCACCAGATATCAGGATTATGAGTTTGGCCATGATTCTTTAACAATGCTGAAAGCAAGGTTATCATCTCAAGGGATTATTCATGTTGTCTTGAAGAGAAGTACTAGTGTCAACCTTTGTATAGGGTAGGATGGAGGAGGCAGCCCCATGGTCAGCTGAACCTCCCAGGAGAACACATTATTGCAGCATCCTTACACGGCATTGGCAGGACTCAAGTAACAGTCACAAGGGATATCCCTTGTCAACAAAATGCATATAGCTTTCTCAGATCATGTTGCATACTGCGCTACTGTTTGTCTGGGTTTAAGAATTAGACCAAGCTTCATAAAATTAAAGTGTTTTATGTGGGATGCAAGGCTGATGATTCACTGCGGAGCATCTCTTTAGGTTTCTGTTTAAATGTTATTCTGGGTATTATGAGTGCTGAGGGGAAAGACATTATTTGGGAGCCCTGGGGGTACGCTTTTTGTCTGCCTGGGCAGCCCATTCCATGGCAGGACACCCTCCCCTGAAGGGGAGCAGCCTATTGTTTCTATCTGGCCCACAACTAGCTGAGCTGGATCAGTGTGGGAAGTGTGGGGTGCACCTGGGGGGGGGGGTGGAATAGTAATAGTCTAAAGATGGCTGTATAAAAAGGAACATTTTAACAAGAATAAAGTGCTTGCAGGCAGATTTAGTGTGTCTGCAGCAAACTCATGCTACAGAGCAGGAATTTGCAGTATGGCACAATGGTTTAAGGCTCTGAGCTGCAAATCTAGAGACCTGGGTTTAAATCCCACAGCCCCCACTTGCATACTGTGTGACCCTGAGCAAGTCACTTAACTTCCTTGTGCTCCCAGGTTGCATCTGTAAACAAGTTTTCAGTTTAGTGTGTCTCACCTGGTTAAATAATTGGGGAAAAAAAAACATCTGCTGAAAAATTGGGGTTGGGGAGACAATGGGTGGGTGCTATCTTTAATTTGAAGGCCAGGAGAACCATGATATGAGTAAGGCTGCATGTCAAGACCAAATGCTGGGAAATCATTAACAATCCTGGAGGTGGATTTAACTTGATGCAGATCCAGCTAAGCTCAGGACCACATACATCATAGGTTCCCTTAATGGGACAAACTACAATACTGCTGACATCTTTAAACTCTCAGTGGAAATGTGCCACATGCAGGGGACTGGATATTAGGTAAGGTTGCAAATTGTGCCTAGCCTTGATGGGATATTTGACTGATCATCTAGGGCTCTCCCCATAGGGTCACAAAAAGCTCAACAGCATTCAAGAGTTTAGTGCAGGATCACCAAGCCATGGATTCCTGGCACCATATGTACCCCCTTGGGGTGTGATTATTCATTTTCTTCCATGCTCACAGCTCTTATGCCATGATTTTCCTAATACTGGTGACTACAAGGGTCACAGTAGATTTATGTGAGGCACAGTAAACATCAATCACTGAGACGGTATCCTGTGTACATGGTGACTGCGATTGAGTGCTTTCGTAAAGGGAGATTCAATCATGGCACCTGTACACAGGGCTACCTGGGGGGGAGGTGACCGGATGGTGGGGTAGGCAAATATAGCGATGGGATGTCATCATGTATACACACACATGGGGGGGACCACGCCGAGCTATGGGCAGAAGGGGAGGGAGGATTTGTGGGATGTAGTGTGGCAGTGGGCTGCCGTGGTGGCCGTTTGGTGTGGTGGGTTGGTGGCAGACTGGGTGCCGGATTCAGTTCTGGGTATGATTGTGTTTTTGCATCAGGTAATTTTTTGGGATTTTTTTTATATTTTGCACCCCCTTCCAACATGCACTCCCCCCCCCGGAGTTGAGAATCCTTTAATAGGGGGGCGCGGGGGAGTGCAACCACCCACATAAAATCTGAAAACTGTAGGGCACCTAAGCCCTCTTGTAGTTCGCCAAGAGTGTACATCACGAAAATTAATTTTCAGTGATGTACACTCACTCAAACAGCGATCGCTGTTCTGCAATCGCAGATCATGCCAGTGTCCACACTAATAAGGGATCGTGCCAAGGGCAACAAACAGAATTTGGAAACTAAACCCCACACTTCTCAGCAATCAGCCATTCCAGATGCATGTCAGTCAAGTTGCAGGAATAACTTGCCTTCAATAAGGTGGGAGAGACAACTGAGGCCATCCATTGGGCGACCCCGAAAGCAGTTGTATGGAGTGAGGTTATTTCATTTTCATACCTGAGGAGTAAGATTAATAATGAGAAACTGGAAAATTTCGAGGTAGAGCTGCAGGAGGCAGAAGCAGAGCATAATGCCAGTCCATCTCCCCAGCTGCACAACAAATTACTAAAAATTAAAACTGAGTTTAATAGCACCTCCACACAGCTGCTTGGAGAGGCAAATTATTACAGCTAGAGTGGGAGTATATTTCAAGGATGAACATAGTGACTGGTGTGGCAGCTCAAGGCAAGGGCTGGGGCAGCTGCGGAACAAACCATGAGAACACAGGAGGGGGGTAGAATCCACAGAGCAGTGCAAGATAGAGCAGGAATTCAGATAGTACTATAGCAACCTGTACACACCAGATATCACCCCAGTGAAGGTGACCTGAATGATTTCTTTGGGAAAGCAACTTTGACCAAGTGGAGTGGTGGTTCCTGAATAGAACCCTTCAGCAGTATGGTATGGGAAAGGGTTCCAAAGATGGGTAAAGATGCTGTACACCAACCCTATGGCACAGGTCATGGGCTGGCAGTATAGCCTAGAGATTAGAGGAATGAGGTGTGAACGAGCTTGGTACATCCAGCAGACTAGACCTGAGTTTGATTCTCACAACCTCCACTTGCATACTGTGTGACTCTGAGCAAGTCACTTAACCACCCAGTGCTCCCAGGTCGCCCCTAAAAACAGGCACTTGTGCCTAGTGGGCCTTACCCGGTTGCCAAAGACTAAAATAAAAAAAAAATGGGTGCCTGATGCATCCTTTCGAGTTGCAGCGGGGTACACAGCAGGGATGGCTGCCACCTCTCTGTTGCTGTATGCTCTAACTCTGGAGCCCTTGCCAAGTGCTCTTGCTCTTAGGAACAACACGGAGATTAAGGGGCTAATGGTGGGGAAGGGGAACATTAACTATCTCTGTGGATGATCTGCTATTCTCTAACCAGAATACAACACTCCCAAGAGGAATTACGTATGTAAGGTGCTCAATCTGGTGACAAAATCAACTAGAGCAAGAGAGAATGTATGCACTTGGGGAAGGGCCCATGGGGTGGGGCAAGAACTGCATTTACCAATACAAGACTGATGGCAGTGGAATACAGTAAATACCTCAGGATCCAGATCCCAAAGAAGTTAATTCAGATATATGAGCTTAATATGATGCCCCTTTCGAAGGCAAAATAAAGTTATTGTGAAAGGGGAGGGAATAACCACTCACAGTACTGGGTCGATTTAATGCTATGAAAATGCATAATTACTCAGAGTACTCTACCTACTGCAGACATTCCAGTCGAAATCCCAGGTAAATTTTTCAAACAGATGAATAGTGTACTGAACTCCTTATTAAAGGGCAAGCCTGCTCACCTCAGGAATTGGATCCTCTAGATCTAGTAGGAAGAGGTAGAATGCAATGCCTAACATGCCGCACTATTATTGGGCAGCACAACTCGTCTACTTAGACTCAAGTTCAGGCTTAGATGGCCCCCAGTGGAGGTGTATGCAGGAGACTGCACTGGGGGGGACCCTTACTGAAGGGGCTGCCATGCTCTGAGCTGAATATGTGCCATAATCTTAAAATTCATAATCCCGTCTCCAGAACAAAAGTGCAAGTTTGGATGTGGGTACATCATTTCATCAGATATCCTGGGGGAGTTTCCCCTGTGGCTAACTTGACAAGCATTTTTAAAGGTCAGGAGGGGTACATCATGTTTGTTCACCAACAAGTCCTGCCATGAGGGGAAAAAAGGGGTCTTACCAAGGTGGGAAACATGCATGAGGGGCATATCCTTAATGCCTATACAGATATGAAATTGAAATATGACTTACCTTCCTCATCTTTTGTTGTATATTTCTGTGTACAAAGCCTCCTAGAAAAACAGTAGAAGGTATCAGAGACCAAAGGTCTATCCCAGTGGAAAATGTCATTTTCTCCCAGCAGCGAGACTCTAGACCAGTTTCAGCGTTCTGTAGATTGATTGGGGGGGTCCCCAAACAGGTGACTAGCCAAAGGAATGAATGGACTAGGGAGATGGATATCGAGCTTTCTTCACAAACATTGAAAAGAGCAGCTCTTCGTGTAAAGCTTTGTGCCTGCTCCAACTGACTTCTCAAGGGGCAATATAATTTTCTGCATAGACCTTACTACTGTCCCCAGCACATGAATAAACTGAATGCTACTGCAGTTCAAAATTGCCCAAAATGTAAGACACAAGTTGGTTCCCTCTATTGTATGGTTTTCAAATCCCAAATGTATCAAAGATTTTTGGGGTGAGGGACACAAAATGATGGAGCAGTTACTGGACTGTATTGCTTCCCATTGGAATTGATATTAGGAGCAGACCCAAAGGGGGGGATTAGGTAAACCAGCTTTGGCAGCATGCATTCATAAGAACAAGGAGAACCATTACCAGATACATAAGGAACCTCCTCCTATTAGTCACTGAATAAACATTTTATTTTGTTTAACCAGGAGTAGCACACCAAGCTGAAAGCTTTTTTACAGGAGCAGCCTGGGAGCACAGGGAAGTTAAGTGCCTTGCTCAGGGTCACACAGTATGCAAGTGGAAGCCGTGGGATTCAAACCCAGGTCTGGCCTGCTAGATGTCACCAGATTTGCAGCTCAGAGCCTTAAACCACTGCACTATACTGCCTAGCAGACTGTATGAGGCTAGAGAGGGCACAATACAGCACCTTGGAGGAGAAGAATACAGTTACAATAATGTGGACCACTTAACAAAGGCACTGAAAAAGGGGACCATTGTAGCCTGAGGCTGTTTGCTGAACAGGAGAGGTGGTGAATAAAATGTAGGTGGTGGATAAAACGTAGACCTAATGTGTACCTGTTACCCTTATTCTTCTAATTTCTGTGATGTGTGTAGTATGATAACTTGTGTTAAGTGACAATCTGCATTCCAGGGTTGTAATGTTGACATTGATAAATGAAATCACTATAGTATGTTACTCTAACATTTTGCAAAAAATGTCTTTAGACCAACAGTACTTCAATTGGGGGTGCTGTTGAGCCCAAATGAGACAAACATCTGAAATGGTAGCTCGTCTATAGATAAACTATAAGATAAATAAATGCTTTTTCGGTGGAATTAAAAATCCAAACCTACTTCTTCAAAAATCAGAACTACTACTGCACAGTGATGGGTAACCCGAAGAAAGATAAGGGGAATCAGGATGGGAACAGAAGTAAATTTAATCTCGGCCCTCCAGCCATGAGGTTTGCACAAGGCCACCAGTAAGTGGTGAAGAAACTTTACAAACGCTGGGACACAAAATAAACAGACTTATTACCACAGTGTTCGGTCTGGCTGAGAAATTTGATTCACTGACTACACGGGTTACTGCTGAGGAATCAGAGGTTGATAGCCTCAAAATAGCATCACTGGAATCACACAAAAGCACTGAAACTGTACTGGGTACTGCAGCTAACTTAGTTAAGGGGAACTCCCACTTGAGGACCCATCTTGAGTCGCTTGAGAACCAGGCCCAAGTGGCAAACCTGTGTATCATTGGCATGCCAGAAAGGATCGAGGGGGATCATTTAGCTTCTTTTTGTCAGATTGGATGGCACAACAACTGGGGCAGGCCTTTAAAGACAGACAGGTATCAATACAGAAGGTGTACCATGTCTCATACAGGGGACAGCCAAATAATTCAGAGGCATCTAGGGCAACTGTGGTCATTTTAGATGGCATCAGCTCCAGGGACTTTATTTTGGCACTGGCGCACCATAAGACAGTACTTCTACATGGAGGGATGTAAATACATTTGTATCCTGATCTGAGTTATGCTACACGACAACGCAAGAAGAGGTACAATGGAGTCCGAGCTCTCCTACATGAAGCACAGATCACTCATAATATGCTGTTTCCCACCCGACTGAGAATTATCTATCATGGGAAGATATATATTTTCTCAGACCCAGCTGAGGCCTTGAAGTGCGCAAAATGCCACACTCCACCTCAGAGAAGGAGAGATAGATCAGAACAGTTGGATCCAGAGGATGTCGGTGAAGAGGAGACCTGAGACTGCACATCCATTTGGCCTTCATACAATTGATGTTTGCAGCTTATCTTTATAATTTTGAAATACATGATTAAATGTCTCAGGACTTAAGGGACACATTCAACAGTTTTGTCTCAGGGTGGTTTATGCCTGGGTTAAAGGCTTTTCTTGCTTTGGACAGTCTCTTAATATACTGTTGTTTCTCAGTCCTGTTCTGAGTTAAGACACTGATATAATAGTTTTGTTATCATTTACTTGAAGCAGGAAAAAATAATGATCAGGGGCTTTAGACTCTTTAAGATAACTTTAATGAGATCAAACTTATCTAATATTTCCAGTGCTTTTAGAAAGACAGTTTACAGATGTTAGATTTTTCTTACTGATGTTACCTATCTAGGTACCATAGCCGGATAATTACGTGGCCACTCATCTCCTTCTGGAAGGAGCTAAATATTGTATTATTTTGTATAACTAATAGTTCTTATATTCCATGCCACTCATGGGCACACTAAAGACAGCACAAGTGATATTTAATTTTGCACCTAAACATTTCTTTATTCCTCCCAAGGATGTATCTAATAGATTCAGTATGAATTACTTTGCGTGTATTAAGAGGGGTGGCGCCGTCATGTGGCCTTTTTCTGAATGTATCCTTATGTACTGTCTCTTGAATTGTTCCTTACTGAATGTCTATTGTAAATCAATAAACACAAAGTATTAAACAAGCATTTGTCAATACCGAACGTTCGCTTGCAGGTATTTGCAGTGGTGTTTGGCACGTATGGTGCTTTACCCTAATGCCCTGTGCGATTGCTGGTATTTGCACAATAAATTTTCAGCATGACCTTTTTGTTACCCCCACCTCATAGAAGCATTTGAGACCTCTGCTGATGAACAGTCCCACTGTTATTTTGTTAATCTGTCCTGAGCATTGATTTCCCACAGCGACCACACCGTTGTGCTCCACGTGTGCAAAAACACAGTTCGGGCAGGATGTGAAAAATGACAGCTGTAGCATTCATAGGGAGGTGTGAAGGGATGGCAATGTTGAACATCTGGAGTGAAAATACAACAATTTCTCGAATTTACGAGCATACATGGAAACTGCGCAATGAACGCTCATGACACAGTCATTTTGTGTACTTTTGTCACCAAATTTTCAACATAGGCATTGTGGGACCTCTGCTCGTGAACAGTGTCACTGTGATTTTCATAATCTGTCCTGAGCATTGATTTCTCACTGTGACCACACCATTGTGCGCTGGATGTGCAAAAACATATTTCAGCCAGGATGTGAAAAATGTCAGCTGTACTGTTCATAAGGAGGTGTGAAAAAATGCCTGTGTTGAAAATCTGGGTGAAATATTTCAAATTCTGGAAGTTATGAGTGTGCGTGGAAACCGCTTCTTAGCGCTCTATAACACAGTCATTTTTGACATTTTTCACTAAATTTGCAACATAGGATTTTGAAGCCCACCTATTAACAGTGACACTGTTGTTTAGTTAATCAATGCCAAAAGGTGATTTTGTGCAGTGACCATGAAATCACCTTTGGGGACCGAATAACTCACATGATAGTAACTGAATTCATGAGGTGGTGTCCCAAGAACCCCTGTTGAAAATGTGGTGCCAAAATTTGCAAAATGCCCGAGATAGCCACCTAGTTGGAAAAAAACATTTATGCCACTATACAGCTTACGTCATTTCTTCAGTTTATGTCTGCTTTCAAGAGTGCAGGCGTGTTCCCTCCACTGAAGATCATTGCGCCAGGCTCCGGAGGTAAGTATGGGGGCGGGAGGTGGGGTATGCAGAGGGTGGGTGTGGGTTCGGGAGGGGCACAAGACACAGCGAGGGACGGTTTTCTGTTTTCATAGGTTTTTTAAAAACAAAAGATGTTGTGGGACAGTTTTCCCATTTACAGGGACAATGGGCATGCTGGAGTGGGCTCCTAGCATGTCACCTGGGTGTTTGTTGGGGGGAGCCTGGAGACAATGGGGACTGTGCACTTCATCTGCACATACAATGTGTTTGGTGGGGGCAATAACAAGGGAGCAGGGTAGACGGCAGCAGAGGGAGGAAGTGGGAGGGATTTTATTAGCAGCCAGAGGGAAAAGGGTGACGTCAATCTGCTAAATACACACACGTTACCACCGCTAATTGCAGTGGTGTTTTTCTTTTAACTGAAGACCACTGCAGCCAAACTGCTGTCATAGACAGCTCATGCATCCATTGGTGCAGTAGGGTTGCAAACGTTACACTGAGCACTGCATTGGACAGGAGGGTCAAACACCTTCAAAAAGTCGTACTGTCCCAAAACGTTCCTTGCACATGCTTGCAAGCGAATGCAAAAATAAACAAGCATTTGTCAATGCCGAATGTTGCTTGGTTCTATGTGCTGTTTAGGTTTTTGGAAGTCATTGGAGTGCAAATATTGAAAATTTGCGAACTTACGAGTGTGCGTAAGAACTGCGCAACGCACGCTTGTAAAATAGTCATTTTTAGGAATTTTTTCACCAAATTTTCAACATTGCCATTTTAAGACCTCTGCTCATGAATAGTGTCACTGTGATTTTGTTAATGTGTCCCATACATTGAGTTCGCACACCGACTGTGCCATTGTGCGCTACATGGGCGGAAACACGTTTTGGGCAGGATGTGAAAAATGACAGCTGTACTGCTCATAAGGAGGTGTGGTAAAATGGCAATGTTGAAAATCTGGAGTGGAAATATTGAATATTCGCAAACCTACGAGCGTGCGTGGGAACTGTGCATCGCATGCTCGTAAAACAGTCATTTTAAGGAATTTTTTCACCAAATTTTCAACATTGCCATTTTACAACCTCTGCTAATGAACAGTGTCACTGTGATTTTCTTACTGTGTCCCATACATTGATTTCACACACCGACTGCGCCATTGTGCACTACATGGGCGGAAACACGTTTTGGGCAGGATGTGAAAAATGACAGCTATACTGCTCATAAGGAGGTGTGGTAAAATGGCAATGTTGAAAATCTGGAGTAAAAATATTGAAAATTCTCAAACTTACGAGCGTGGGTAGGAACTGCACAATGCATGCTCGTAAAACAGTTATTTTAAGGAATTTTTTCACCAAATTTTCAACATAGCCATTTTAAGATCTCTGCTCATGAACAGTGACACTGTGATTTTCTTAATGTATGCCATACACTGAGTTCGCACACCAACTGTGCCATTGTGCACTACATGGGCGGAAACACATTTTGGGCAAGATATGAAAAATGACAGCTGCACTGCTCATAAGGAGGTGTGGTAAAATGGCAATGTTGAAAATCTGGAGTGAAAATATTGAAAATTCACAAACGTATGAGCGTGTGTAGGAACTGCGCAATGCACACTCATAAAACAGTCATTTTTAGGAATTTTGTCACCAAATTTTCAACATTGCCATTTTAAAACCTCTGCTAATGAACAGTGTCACTGTGATTTTCTTACTGTGTCCCATACATTGATTTTGCACGACTGCGCCATTGTGCACTACATGGGCGGAAACACATTTTAGGCAGGATGTGAAAATGACAGCTGTACTGCTCATATAGGAGGTGTGGTAAAATGGCAATGTTGAAAATCTGGAGTGAAAATATTGAAAATTCGCAAACTTACAAGCGTGCGTAGGAACTGCACAATGCATGCTCATAAAACAGTCATTTTTAGGAATTTTTTCACCAAATTTTCAACATAGCCATTTTAAGACCTCTGCTAATGAACAGTGTCACTGTGATTTTCTTAATGTGTCCCATACATTGATTTCGCACACCCACTGCGCCATTGTGTGCTACATGGTGGAAACACGTTTTGAGTGAGATGTGAAAAATGACAGCTGTACTACTATAAGAAGTGGTAAAATGGCAATGTTGAAAATCTGGAGTGGAAATATTGAAAATTCTCAAACCCACGAGCGGTGTGGAACTGTGCAACGACGCCATAAAACAGTTGTTTTAGATTTTATCATTATGAACATGGCGACTTTTCCTCATGATGTCATTGTACATGGCATTAGCTCAGTTCCAAGGGCGATTTCCGTGCAGTGACTGCATAAATCACCCTTCGGCCCTAATAATGGCATGACAGTGAGCATCATTCATGAGAAGGGGTCCCAAAACCCCATGTTGAAAATTTGCGCAAAATTCCAAACAAATGCCTGAGATATGCAATAAAGTTGAAAACCCCTATCTAGCCCATTATACAGCTTACCGGCATTTCCTCAGTTCGCGGTCAGCTTTGAAGAGTGCAGAAGTGTTCCCGGTCCACGAAGATCGCTACGCTGAGGTAAGTATGGGGTGAGAGAGGTGTGGGAGGCAGGGTGCGCAGTGGGTGGGTGCGGTTGAGGGAGGGGGCTGGGAGAAGCACCGTGGGACTGTTTTTATTTTTCAGGTTAAAAAAAAAGACGACGGTCGACGCCCACGCTGGGTGGGCTCCAGCGTGGCACCAAAGTTTTGAGGGGCATTTGGGGATGTGGAGCCAACGTGGGATTGGGCATCCCCGTCAGCAGAGGACGCAGGACATTTGCCATGCTGGGGTGGGCTCCCAGCATGGCACCAAATCTTTGGGGGGGGTGTGAGGCCTACCAGCGCTGTGTATGACAGTGGTGTTTTTCTTTGAAGCGAAGACCACCGCTGTCATACACAGCTCCCACACCCATTGGTGCAGGACTGCCAAGCCTGCTCAACGGAGCAGTGGATTGAACAGGAGAGGCACACTTCCAAAGTGTGCTACTCTCCCAAAACGTTCCTTGCGCATGCTCGCAAGCAAACTTAAAAAAAGTACTTCAATCAACTCACTTATCGAATGTGTGTAATGCAATGAAATACTTGTTCTGCGCCTGTACTTGAAAATGTTAAATAAAGTTTAAAAAACAATGCAGACAAATGTCGTACCATGTTTCATAATAGCAACAAGGCGACAACAGAGAGAGTGGATTAGGGGTCAATAATCCCACCCCATGGAGAACCATATTCCCGTTTGACTCAGATTCAAAGTCATGTGGTTTAAAAGGCCCAGCTGGAGTCTGCTGTTCTTATTATGATGGTGAAATCAAGAGCTGGAAATTTATTTTCAAAAGAGGCAAATTGGACCAGCCCAAGAGTGCAGTGGCTGGGGTAGCACTTACTATGGCAGTGACCCTGCTTCATCTCCTTTTTTTTTATTATTGAATTAGTCTTTCTCCTTCTTGCCTGATCCACATGCAGCACCCTTCTGCTTGGCTACCACTTGGCTCCACCTCAGTCCCAGACTCCAAGGAACTGCTCTTACCTGCCCTGTGGGGAACCCTGCTGTGGTTGGGTCCTCATGGGGTAGGCCAGTTCACCACTCCAGGCTTATCCAGGCCAGTTTTCCCCCTTCCAGACTTGTCCAAATTTGGTGATCGGGAGCTCTTTTGTGCTGAGTGGGTGCTCAGTGAGAAGCCCAAATGAGCTGGTATCATCCTGCCTGTGTGTGTTTTTACCTTTTCTTCCCTCCCCTGAGATGCTCAGCTGTGAACATGTGGCATGCATATGCACTGGGAATGCGTGCCATGAAGCCTCTGCATCTCCCCCTCTCACTACCACCTCCTGAGCACCTCCAGGTGAGTCTCATGTGCTGGGGAATGGTCGTCCACCCATCTGAGAAAGAAAGATTCATAGGGGACCCTCTGCAGTCCCCCTCAAAACCCTCTAGTGTCCTGATTATGTTCTTTTATATGGGTCACAGGCATAACAGGCAACACCCCTGCTGCTGTGCTGATGGGACATTATACAACGGGGTCTAAAAATTAAGTATTTTGATTGCCTGGCTGTTACTGTATGCTGTGGAGTAATTTTTGCAAAACCACCACATAAAGTATCAGCTGGCCATATATTAAAAAAAAGTGAAAAATCACTCCACACAGAACCCTTTGCATTCCAATACACTCTCGCAAAGCCGCAGTTTTTTCTCTTGCAAAGTGCACCATTCCAAAAAATCAAAAGCTTTTTCAGGAAAAGTGAAAACAATTAAAAAAAATGTCAGCTAAGCTGTAGTTTTGGAAGTAGGAGACAACTGAAAGCTAACCAGTACATTTCCAGTTTTAATTGCTATCTCATGGCATTCAGCTCATTTACCTTGCTGCCAGCTGCCTTCAGGAACACGAGAGGGCTCCTTCCCAGCAACAACAAACTATTTTGTGTAGGGGGAAGGATATTTTCTTAAAATCAGCATAAACATAATTTAAAAAGGTTTTTCTTCACTTTTTTTATGTGAAATTCTTATGTTTCCTAATTGTATAATCAGAAAAATCCATGACAGGGTGTGGGTTAGGCTGGGATTTACCTACACCTGGAATGGTTGGTCACTTGGCCTGCGGCCTCATTACCAAACCATACCAGGTGTAGGTAAATCCTAGCCCAACCCACACTCTGTCATGAACTATTCCTTAAGCAGCTCAGGTTCACCTCCTGTGTATGACTCATTACAGTCGGCCGATGGTTATGGTTAGACTGAGCATCACCATGTGTGCTCGCCATCTCTGGGACAGAGAAGAAGCCTTGCACAGCTTCTCGCACTCACCCCATTGCACCCCAGGGAAGTACAGTGTAAGAGAACAGCAGTTAGTGCTGTGTAGAATGTGGCTTGTTACTAGGGCAGCTCAGAGGCACATGCTCTAACTAAGAAACTGGGGATGACAAGAAATGGAGGGCAGGACTAGACAAAGAATGTGGACAGGCTACAGATCATCATATCATGCGTAGGGTTTCTCCAGCATTGTAACCATAACCCTGGGCCAAGGAAGGGGCCTGTCTTGATGTTCTGGAGCATTCAAGACTAGGCCTTGATTGGGAGGGAGAGAAGGTATCCAGGTAAAAACATGTGATGTGCAGCTCACCTGGTCTACTCCAGAAGGTACTGGAGGTGGAGGGAGATGGCATTGGGGATGGATCAGCAATGGAGTTGCAGTCAAGCAGGGACTAGTGACGGCAATGACAAGCATCTGGGCAGGATAGTTACTGTGGTGCACTGCAGACATTGCTGTCCATGGAAATCTGCACAACTTTTGTTTCAAGTCTATGGCACCACTGTGTTATCTCTCCGTATCCCATCACGACTTCTTTCCCTAACTCCCCCCCCCCCCCAGGCTACATGGCTGTAGATTTCTCACAAAAACTGTGTTCCTCAGCTCTGTGACTTAACTGATTTGCAGTGGTCCCAGCTACCCCACCCCCATACTCCCCCAGTTTAGACATGAATCTCTCCATTTGGCAGAGCGGATGCCAATGACTAGTCACTTACATAAACAAGGCTTTCTGATGGAAAAAATAGTGGGTCTGTTACCTTGGGCATTTCGGTAGACTTAGCAACAGTCCTGATGGCTTTCTCTATAGCTACCAGTTCCCTGCAGTTCTTGATCCTAGGCCTCAATTGTAGAATCTCCTGACATACAGTACTGTGGTATTAGAAGGACAATCATCTGCTCGCTAGTGCCAGTTCAAGGTAGCACCTTTCTGCACATGCTCATTAGACTGTCAGGCAGGTTCTATTACAGCTTTGTTAAAGAAAGGTCTCTTGAGGTCAAAGTCAAAGCAATGGAAGTAATAGGAAAAAAGCTGCTTTCTCTGACTTTAGTTTTGCTTCAGTGGCTGTCGGCCATCAACTGTCCAAAATAGTGACCTGGGCTGCTGCCATTTGCGTGAGACATTAAACAAGGTGATGCTGAGCTACAGATCTCAAATGATACCAAATCAGTTTGGAACTGAAACCTGTCTGTGTGGCATGAAAATATTTATGAGAAAAGTATTACGAGTTCTGTACTATAGTGCAAATAGGTATGCTTACTGCCGAGGTATCTAAAGATAGAAACATACAAACAGAATTAGATGGCAGAGAAGGACTCCAGTCTGCCCATTCCTCCCTACCTACACTATTACCACAGACCATACCGGATCTACAACTCTTTCTGCCTTGGCTGAAGGAATTGAATATGTACTCCCTGGAGGAGAGGAGGGAGAGAGGGGACATGATAGAGACATACAGGTATCTTACAGGGAGGTACAGGGTGCAAGAATACACTATTTTTAAGCGAAAAAGATGTTCCAGGACTAGAGGACATGGGATGAAGTTGGAGGGAGGACGATTCAGAGGAAATGTGAGGAAGAATGTCTTCACAGTATGGGTGGTGGACAAGTGGAACACCCTGCCTGAGGAGGTGGTGGGGGCTGAAACAATCACGGGATTTAAGAATGCATGGGATAGACATAAAGGAATTTTGGAGGTCAGGGGTAAGGGGCAACAGAGTTCTAGGAAAACATAAACTGAAGTTACACACTCAAATGGGCAGACTAGGTGGGCCATAGGCCCTTATATGCTGACCCTGTCTATGTATCTATGTATCTATGCCTCTCCCCTTCCTTACAGCTATGATTCTCTTGTGCTTATCCCACACACTCATGAACCCCACCCCTTTTTCCTTTTTTCTTTTTTTTTAATTAATTTCTTTATGCTCCCCATTTTCCATTTTTCCTTTCTCCCTTGGTGTGGAAGAAGGAACATGCAATGGTGCCAATGGCGGTGACGTGCATGCTGCCGTGCACAGCATAACAGGCATCTGCCCGCCTCTGCCCCCCTATTATAGTGTCAGTGCGCCAACCCCACCACCACCACTAGGGGCAAGGCTAGCACTGACCACTGATCCCCTCTCTCCCTGGAGGAGGAGGGCAGTCCTTGGGACGCTCAATCCTTCCCCCGCCGATCCTCTGACTCCAGACGTCACTCCCAAGCTTGGGTCATCAGCACCACAAGCCATAGCACTACCACTGCATCAGCGGGCTAGCTCCCACCACTGTTTTCACCCCCACCATCTCCGCTGGTAGACTGTTCCAGGAATCCACCACTCTTTCTGTGAAGAAGTACTTCCTCACATCTCACCTGAATCTACCCCCCAAGCTTCACATAATGTCCCCTTATATATTGAGCCCCTTTTCTTCTAAAAAATACTTCCCCCCTGTACCTTATTTACCCCTGTGAGGTATTTAAAGTCTCTATCATATTCCCCTCTCTCCCGCCTCTGTTCCAGGGTATACATATTGAGGTCCTTTAGTCCATCCTCTTAGGGCTTTTGATGCAGACCTTGCACCATTTCAGTTGCCCTCCTCTGGACTGCTTCCACTCTGTCTATGATTTAAACCTATGATCTAGGGTCTAAAGATAGAAAAGGTTTCCAAAACAAATATTTATTGTTGCAACACTCTTTTGCAATTTTGTCAAAGACATAAAGTAGATGCCCTACCTCCACATCACAAAAGAAAAGTTGTTGATATTTTCTATCCCTGCAAAACAGATGTGGAAAAGGTCAGGAAAAAAAAAATTTAACTATGAATAATATTGTGAGACGGATTTTCAATGTGAAGGACGCAGACACAGATGTGATTCTCGCATCTGTCTGTGTGCTCCAAATCATACCAAAACTCGAGTGCCTAATTTTCAAAGGCCCTTGAGTTTTTATCACAGTTTCTATCATTTTCAGCAGCTTGCATAAAATAAATGACACGTGCATCATTTATGGATGCAAGCCCTGTCAAAACTGCATCAACTGTATCTGAAAGTTAGACCATTTGGCACATAAGCTAACTTTCAGCCACAGTATAATGAATTGCAAGAGAAATAGGTCACAAGTCACTGGCAGAGTCTTAAAACTCTGGCCTAGCTTGTTAAATGGAATTCTGTTTGTCTACAGTATTGACAGTGCCACAATGTTATGCCCTTAAAACGTGATGACTAGCCTGAGGGTTAAACACCTCTGGAGTGAGCACAATGTTTTAAGTTTATTTATTATGTATATATATATATATATATATATATATATATATAATATTTTTGAGACCAGGGCGCACCTTCTAAAATTTGCAAGAAAAAATTGCTTACAGCAGTGTCCCAGGGAGAAGGAGCATATGTAAATAATTTAAATGGGAACAGTCATCACTAAAGACCCATCCCCAGGTGTGGGGAGGGTTCCAATTTGTACTTTGTGTGCAAAAACCTTTTTTTGTACTTACTGTTTACTGCAGTATAGTAGAACATATCTGGCCAAGTCTATTGACTTCAAAGCTGACATTTGCCTTAACCGGAAATCCCAGAATCCCCTGCAGCTGACATCAGAGCAGGGCTGCAGCAGTGGGAGCATCAGTAGCCTGCAGTGCAAGTTAGAGTTTTTATAAGCTCTGATCTATTGTTTTCTTGTCCCACTGCCCTCCAGAGGCTAAATACAGTCACAGAGGACTGGGCTTAGCCTGGGGAGAACAGCAGCACCAGTAAACATCTGATTAGTGCTTATAAAATTTCCAACATGCACTGCAGGCTATTGAATCTCTCATGGCTCCAGTCTTGCTCTACCGTTATCTGCAGGTGATTCTAGGCTTCAAAGTTACAGAAAATGTTAGCTTGCAACTCAGCAGAATCAGTCAGATCTGACATACTATACTGCAGTAAACAGTAAGTTAAAAAAAGGTTTTTGCACACAAAGTACAAACTGGGACCAGCCCACACCTGGGTGTGGGGTTCTTAGTTCTGACTGTTCTCTTTTAAAGCAGCAGTGCAATGAAATTGGGCAAAAGGTTGACCCTATCTTTTTTTTCACGGTTCACTCATGACATATATTTTGTTGACACTGATTACAGTGCAGGCAAAATGCTGCCTAGCACTATAGCACCAAAGCGCCCTCCTGGGAAACAGTTGGCTTTTGAGGGGGCTTCACCCCTCACACCCCCCAAAAGTAAATATAACCTCCTCCAGGGTGGGCATATCCAAGAGGGCGTAGAAACTGTATGGGTGCAAAGGTCAACATTAATGAGGGATGATCTAAAATCAAGATTGCCCCCTTCACTGTTGCCATTGTTGCGGCACCATAATTACAGCAGCAGAAATCAGTTGGCAACTTGGCGGGCTACGTTTTTTCATTGCAAAATACTCCAGGCATCTTCCAATTTTATTTGGTGGTAAAATGTTCTATTTTCCCCAAATTGTTAGTACAGTAGAAGTCACCTAAAGGAGATGTGGATAAAGGGGATGCCTGCTTAATTGGGACGCTTCCCCAGGCACCGATTGTAGCATAATGTTAGTAAATGGATGCTGTCTCCTTTTAATTGGGACTGCCATTCCATTTATAGGGGACAATTTAGTTGCCATGGAGGGGTCTGTAGAACATTAGCAAATACTTAACACCTACTTAAGACAGCCGGTATAAGTAGGATTATAACATGGGGTTAGCAGTCTGAATGAAATGATTGGTTCAGTGCTGCCATCTGGCCTTGCATTAATGCACCATATACTCACAGTTGATGAGAGCAGTTCAGATAGTGAATCAGTGGGTAGAATGGGTCTTTTTTTCTGCCTGATGACATGAGTATGAAAAGTCGCCATGTGTGCTGTTTCAACATGGGGGTCACCCCATGTTATAAGTGCAATAATCCACTCCAGGTTGTGTGGTTACTGGGAATTAATCAACACCCTGGGTGCTGCCAGGGCACTCAGCCTGCAGCTTTGTACCACACAATGTACCCGGGGTGTTGATTAATCCCCAATGACTGCATACCCTGTTGTGGTTTATTGCTTACTTAGCTACCATAAGCTGCCATTGTCTGTTTTCTAGCATTCTTTGTCAGTTACAATGGCTTGCAGTAAATGAATTGACCTTCCTCTGTCCGAGGAAGTAAAGGTTCTTGAGGCACTGCAGCTTCCAAACACATCACTTGCAATTGTGGCCAAACAGTATGGAATATCCAAGAGTCAGGCAGATGGATAAGCTTGAATCGAGACAAGATTCAAGCTGAATGGCAGCCCAATTGCAATCCTAACCACAAAAGAAAATGCGAAGGCAAGGACACCCATGTGGAGGATGGATTGATTACGTAGTTTAACCATGCTGTGAGTAAGGGGGTTCAACTGACGGGGCCAATTCTAAAAGAAAAGGCTAAAGAGATTGTCACACACCTGGACCATCAGGGGTTCAAAACCACTGATGGTAGCCAGCCCAGTGGCATAGAGGGTTGAGGCACGGGTGCCTTACCTCAACCCATGCCGGCGACCCGGGTTCAGGAACGGATTCGGGTCGCTGGGGGTCGGCAGGGGACAGGAGAGGATTGAGCATCCTAAGGACTGCTCTCCTCCCCGGGGGTGGGTTAGGGGCATGCCTCACTCTGTAGCGGCCCCCGGTGGGAACCGGGGGCACTACAAGACGCGGCGCGACAGGGGAAAAAAACACAGAAAAAGCGAAAATGGCGTCCGAGCGACCGGATGACGGCCGCCTGGATCCCCCGCCTCCATGGAACCCTCAAAGAGCCAGGAAAATCCTGATCCCAGCAGCATCAGGGCCAAGACTAAGAATGCCTGAAGGCAATTTCCCTCCAGAAGGAGGGGACCCGTCCGACAAAGGGATATGTTGGGCTACCCTGGTCGGCTACGATCTGGGATCCGGGGGAAGCTGGCATCGGGGTGGGTTCAGAATGGAGTTAGCGGCGGTAGTCCTTGGCAGAAGGCCTGAAGGAGAGGCCGGTCGGGCAAAGGAGTTGCTAAATAAATAATGCAAAAAAAACTGATGGGTAGCTGTCCAGGTGGAAGCATTGGCAGAACATTGTATGGAAGAAGGAGCAGGGACAGCAGCTTGATGCTGATGTTCCCTCGGCATCTGTTTGATTAAAAACTGTTCTCCCTGCTCTGCTGTCTGTACACCCCCAGGTTAACATTTTTAATGCTGATGAAACTGGCATCTTTTACTGAGGCTAACCGGATAGAGGTCACATCCTTAAGTGCGCTGATTTGTTTGATGGCAAGAAATTCAAGGACGGGGGTTCAGTCCTCTGCTGCACCAGTATATCCAGAACTGACACATTGCACCTGCTTGTGATGGGAAAGAGTAAGAGACCGAGATATCTACCTAAGGATCTCTCTACTCTTCCTGTCACATATGCAAACTCTGCAAATGACTGGGTGTCAGGGGCAGTTTTCTGCGATTCAATGGCATCCTGGAACAGCCGTCTTCAACAGTGAAAATTAAATTTCTCCTATTCCTAGACAACTGTAGTGCACACCCTGCTGAGCTGACAGATAAATACAGCAACATGACGATAGTTTTCCTGCCACTGAACACTACCAGCCTCATACAGCTTCTCAACATTGGTGTAATTAAGAATTTTAAGGGGCATTACAGTTCTCTATTTTCTATAAGAGTAGTCAATATAATCAACAGGGGCTCCTCTGCCTTGACTACTGAAATGGCTAAGGCAGTCACTTTGCTCGGTGCCATCTTTATTATGGCAAAGGCATGGGCCACAGTGAAGGAATCAACAGTTGCCAACTGTTTTAGGAAAGCAGGTTTCAGCTTACAAAATGGGGATGGTACCATGGCTGCGGCAAGTTTACAAGAGCAACCCATAAATGATCCACTCGATGATGTGGAGTGTCTGACTGGAATGTCAGTCACCGAATTCAAAGCTTTTGTAGATGTGGATGCTGAAGAAGCTACGGAAGGTTACCTCACTGTGGAGGAAATTTGCACTTCCTTAAATGATCACTCATTGGCTGCAGAGGAGACTGAGGATGATATGTCCCCCCCCCCCAGAGAATGTAAGCAATTCAGAAGCGCTGTTGCATGCCAGTGCTCTGCTTGAGTGGTGCTTCCAAAACAACAAGCTAGAGAACTGGGAGCACTTGTTCAAACTTGAAGGCATAATACTGAAACAGATTGTGTCAGAGGCTACACAAATAAAGATTATGGACTTCTTCAGTGTCGAAGAGGAAGCTGCCAAATACTCATAGGATGCTTAAAATGCTGTCCACAGATAAGTGATTTGAACTTTTTTTACTCTACACCGAATTCCATAAAGAAGACTTTCACTGAAAGCAACAAACAAAATGTTCAAGAAAGAGTTGTAATCAGTAACATCTAATGTGTCTCAGAGTGTGTGTTTGTACGTGTGCTTCGGGGGTATCGGCGTCAGCTGCCGACTTTGTAGTAAAAAAAAAGGGAACTTCTTTTAATTAGGATGGCTGCTTAAGCAGGACAAATAGGTATCCACACAGCCATCCTATTTAAGCGGCATCTACTGTATTTTATAAAAAAAAAATTATAAAGAAAATATATGGCTGTCACTATTGGCTTAGAAATAACATTGTAGACCTGGCAAGATTTATGACTGAGAAAATAAAATAAACTCATGGTGCACAGAATAGGAGGTCCCCAGAAAAGGTGATTTACAAGGATGATAACATTTTTATTAATTGTAGCTTAAACTAGCTTTTTGGATGATGCAGTTTTCATTGCACTGCTGCGTTAAAGTTTGTTTATTGGTTATTTTCACTGCAAAATTTACTGCTGGCATCAGTTACAGCTGAAGCACAAATCTATGAAATTAACTACAGTAAATGGGAGGCAGTATAGCGTAGTGGTTAAGAGTACTAAGCTGCAAACCTTAAGACCTGGGTTTGAATCCAACAGCCACCATTTGCATACTGTGTGACCGTGAGTAGGTCACTTACCTTTCCCTCTGCTCCCAGGATGCACCTGGAAACAAGCCTTCATTTGAAAATAAATGAGAGGTTATGGTAAAAGAAGTCCCATGATGGATGGTAAATGCATGGAGTGGTGTCCCTCAGGGGTTTGAATGATTGATGGTGCAGGATTGGTATTACCCAAACTTTGGTACTGTCTGTCAAGACATGGCAATTGACTTCTACACAAATGCTTTGTGTGATGGTGCCAAAATTATGGTAATGCCAATGATGTGTCAAGCAATCATTCCAGCCCCGAGGAACACCACATAATGTGGAATTTCACCATCACAATTTGTGCCAATAGCAATTCTGACTCAAAAATATATTTTGGAATTTCATTTTACTTTCATTGGTATTCCAAAAAGTATTTCTCTGTAAACCACAGAATAATTTTCCATGGATCAGGTAAATCATGGAATATTTTTCTGAATAATGTGGAAAGAATTTGCAGTTTATGTAAACTGTAGATTAATAATCATCAAAATACATTCCCTGCATGAAATGTTGGAATTCCACTGCCAACAGAATTCCATGGGATTTTCTGAAATTCCGTGGAATTCCAGTCTGTCAGAATTTTAACATTCTGCACAGCCCTACATACCACACATTCTCCAACAGTTACATAACTTTCTTTTCCCTAACTTTGCATTTCCCTACATTTGAGGCTTGGTTGCTTTAACCCTAATTGATGCTCATCTGTAGTTTTTGACCATGAATTGCCTTTCATTTTTAAAAGGATCTTTAACAGTAACAGATACATGCAGTTTTGTGTCGGGCATCATAAAGTCTTATAATTGCAAGTAGTCTCTGGAGGCTTGAGGCCTTCCCTGCCTTCACCCAACTCCATGCCAAGCAGTGCCTGGCATCACTTGGCACTAGAGTTGTGTGAAATTTTCAAATCCCACTTCTTACAAAATGCCACAGAATTTCAGAGATTCTGCATAACTCCATGGCATTCTGTAGGAAGTGGAATTCTAAGATTTTAAAAGTGGCATATTAACCATGGAATTGTATTCTGCAGTCTATGCAAACTGCAGATTTATTTTTCTGCAAATTATGGAATAATATTCCTCAAATCTAGTAATCCACAAATTATTTTTTAGCAGTTTACATAGAAATGCTTTTCAGAATTGGAATTGCCATTTTGCACAAATTCTGAAGGTGGAATTCTATATTCTGCACAAGCCTTCTTGGTCCCTCCTTCCTGACCTGGTCCAAATTCCTAGATATCACTGGTGTTCAATGGCATTGCCCTTCCTCACTCTGCTCAAGTTAAGTAGTCTGTGATATCCAGTGGTACCCCCTTCCTCACCTTGCCTCAGATCTAATTAATCCCTGGCATTCAGTGTCACACCTGTCCCTCACCATACCCAATTTCAGACAATGTCTGGCATCCAGTATCACACCTGTCCCTCACCATGCCCCATTTCAGACAATGCCTGGCATCCAGTGTCACACCTGTCCCTCACCGTGCCCCATTTTAAACCAATACCTGGCAGCCAGCATCACACCTGTCCCTCACTGTGCCCCATTTGAAACAATATCTGGCATACAGTGTCACACATGTCCTTTGCTGTGCCCCATTTCAAACCAATAACTGGTATCTAGTATCACACCTGTCCCTCACCATGCCCCATTTCAAACCAATATCTGGCATCCTGTGTCACACCTGTCCTTCACTGTGCCCCCTTTTCAAACCAATACCTGACATCCAGTGTCACATCCATCCTTCACCGTGTCCATTTCAAATTAATACCTGGCATCCACTGACAACCACTTCTGCTTCCTCACCTTGCCTTTCAAAGTTTTTTCCCAATGAATTATAAATCAGTGGCCTTGCTCACATCCTTCCCCTCATTATATCACCCCATTGCAGACCATAAGTATATCTGGAGTACCAGTACACAGCATCCAATAGGCTGTATTTTAAGTTTTGACCTCATCATGTAGAAGGTATCAAATCCACTCACACTGTAGGATTGCCAACTAAAGCTTGAGAAATCAGTGCCCAGGCCTGAGAGAGCAAAAACACAGTGCAGCTAAGTAGGGGTTGCGCTATGCAGTGACGGGCAGCTGTCCCTTGGAAAAAAATCATATCCACCCTTCAGTTACAGCATGCCTGGCCACAGTAAAACAGTGTATTAACACTAAAATGTTCCATTCAAGAGAGAGTCCTTTTCCTTCCCACTGCTGATTATAAAACCAGCCTTGCTGTGCAGCATAAAATCTTGCTAAACCAGGGAGGGGTTGCAGAGTATGTCAGTACCAATCAGCCATGCAACAGGCACAGTGTTAAAACACAAGACTGATGCTGTCTTCCAGCTCAAAATTCATTGCTGTTTGAGAAATGCAGATAGATCGAGGCATTGTTTATGAAAAGAAACATTTGCAAAGTGATTTTTTTTAATACAGAGCAAACTTTTTTTTACCTAGGAAATGTGCAGCTACTCATTTATTCAGCAATCACATGCAGACAAAAGTAGTGGAAATCAATTATTCACAACTACATTGCAAAAGCAGCTTAATTCACTTAGGGCAGTTGAACAAATGTGTTTCTTCTGTGCACGAAAGAGTAAAATGACTGTAATACACCAGGGAGAAAAGGAATGGCATGATTAGCCGAACCCCATCATATAGTGGCAATAAGATTTGTCTTACTGCACACAGCTGTCAGTCAAATTAGCAGTTGTTTTTATATATTTAGTAGTAGTAGTAAAGGATTTATTTTTATACAGGAAGTTGACTTACAATATCATTAGGTTCAAAGAACCGTTTCTCAAGACGATCCTGTGTGATCCTGATTTATATATACACATACTTTATTTTTATTTATTTTCTTATATTCGCTCACCACTCTTGGATCATAGCATAATTAAAGTAAGAAGAAAGAAAATAAAGAATGTCACAGTTCAACAAGTATGTGGTGCATTACAATAAAAACAAAGAAATTACTAGCTTAATGTAGATAATCACTAAAATGAAAGTTAATACAGAACTGATAGTTTTACTATTAGGTAATCAGAAGCATAACTAAAAATATCACCCAGCAATAGTGACAGCAGCTCAAAAACAGTTTCTCCAAGCCTCCGTTGATGTAACATTACACAGGGTAATTCAAATTTGAAGCTAGATTACTGCTATATATTTACTACATCAGTTATGTTAAATGCCACCCCACCCCCACCCCAAAAATAGGAAAAAAAACATAAACTATAATAAGCACAAGTTCATTACAGGCGCTATTTTTTTTTTTTTTTTTTATTTATTAAAGTTTCGGAATTACAACCTTTGAGTCAGAGACTCCTTTGCAAAGGCTCCACATCTGGACAAACATACAGATTTATGTGAGAAAACATGCTTCTTTGCTAAGTGTTACCCAGTGGTGCTTACATATTGACAACTTACATATACAGATATAAAAAGTTACATTAGGGTTTGTCTTGCAGCCCTAGGTCTGTTGAACATGCCACATATGGGTGGAATGTTAGTCCTTTCCTTAGTTTGTAACTACATTTGTAGTACTAGGTAGCATCTAGGGGTTGGTTTTCAACCCTGCGTCGAGGTGGAGTTATGTGCTCCATTGCAGCTACACTTCTCTGAGTCTGTGAGGTGTCTCTTGATGTTGGTTTTAAACTGGCCAATTTTTGGGGCCAGGGCGATAGGAGGAGGGAGTTCATTGAGTCAGGTGGGTGAACGATAACTAAACTACCTCCTGCAGTTGAATGATAACTGGAACTTGACAGGGTCTGGGGGGTGGAGTCCAACATTCATGTTTCCCTGCAGTCAAGCCCACATACACAATGCGCTCTAACAGCTTGATTGGGGGCGGGGATTTCTGCCTAGGGAAAAGAAAAAAGAAAAAGGAAGTAATAGAAGACTGCCCAGACAACAAATTACATTATTTTGCTTCTGAACTGTAGGGACTGATGGAGTCAAGTAATGTGTGTTCTTACTCTTGGCCAAACATGTGACCATTTATTCACACCAAATGTGTTGATGGATTTTGATGAGGCTAAACAAACTTTGCACCCTTTAGTTACAAACTCAGTCAGGATTATCCTTATTTTGCCATCTACAATGGTATTCAGGGCAGTCTGTATTAAAATATATGTGATGAAACACTAATGTTAGTCTTTACATCTTATTTCCAAGCCCAGTAATGTGAAGTGATTCTGCCCTTGGGGCTAACGCACATGTCCTTTAAGTACACAGTGAAGCATGAAAGACTGAATGACTTTGAACACAAGGTAATTTAGCAATCAACTGTTCTGTTTTACATCTATGTGCCTGGATCATACAGGTATGCTGACACACCAGATTCATGTCCAATGCCAGAGCTGGTGATCAGATAGCTTAACAGGAATCCAGGAGAGATAGAAGTTCAAATTCAATGAGGCCATGAGGAGCACTAGAAGAAAGAACAACAGGCTTTCTTATTATGGAGTGCTTACTGGGATTTTCCTTTTATTAAAGGCCACAATGAATATAAATCTAAACACAACTATGTAAGGTAAAATAGGATAGGGCCCTCCCTTAAGGAAGGTGTCCTGCTTGAACTGTGACAACAGATAGAACATAAATAGTAACTTTATACCAGGTGCTTTGATATTATCAGCACTTCAAAGATTCTGCAGTTTATTTTTTAATTGTACTTCTAAAAGGAGAGCCAGGGGGATACTGGGATACATAGGGAGGGGCATCACAAGTAGAAAAAGGGAAGTGGTTATCCCTCTGTACAGACAGTTGGTGAGACCCCATCTGGAGTACTGTGTGCAGTTTTGGAGACCTCATCTATGCAAGGACATAGACAGATCTACACAAGGACATAGACAGGATGGAAGCAGTCCAGAGGAGGGCAAGTAAAATGGTGCAGGGTCTACATCAGAAACCATTTGAAGAGAGATGAAAGAGCTTAATATATATACCCTTGATGAAAGGAGGGACGGGGGCACATGATAGAAACTTTTAAGTACCTCAAGGGACTCAACAAAGTCCAGGAGGGTAGCATCTTTCAGAAAAAGAGATGTGTAAGAACAAGGGGGCACAATTTAAAGATAATGGGGAGACGGCTCAGGGGTAAAGTGAGGAAATTTTTTTTCACAGAGCGAGTGGTGGACACATGGAACTGCCTTTCTGGAGAGGTTGTGGGGTCTAAAACAGTTGGGGGAATTCAAACATGCATGGGACAGACATAAGGCAGTCATAGTGGGGGGTTGCAGGAAGTAGCCTGTTGGTTAACTAGAATCTGCAGCTTATCCAATAGGTAGGGAAATGGGTATACTGGGTGGGCCAAGTGGTCCTTATCTGCCATCAAAGTCTATGTTTCTATGTTTAAGGAATCAAACTTATATAAAAGGTGAAGCAGTCTACATTGTGCAACATACCTGAAGAAGAGGCAGTACTTCATGCTTCAAAAGTTTGTGTCTTTAACTTTTCATTAGTCTAATAAAGTTAGCTGGTTTTATGTGAGCTAACACGGCATGACCCTAGCTTGATCTAGCTTTGTTTAGTTAGTTTTTGTTGACAGTGTTTAGGGATTATGGAATTTGACTGTGCATAGGGATTAGGGGTTATGTCTGAGTTTAGGAGTTGGTGATTCTGTAATTGGCTGCTGCAAACAAAATTATATCTCCAATTGGATCCATACCTAGAGGCTATGGTCAACCCTGAATATGTAAGCACAATTAATCATTTTAGGTTACAGTCAATTAAATTAAACATTTTAATTTATATGGTTTTTGTTTACTGGGTAAGTGCCTAGACAAAGGAATTGCCTATTTTGAGGCACAGACTTTGAGGTTACAAAGAACAACAACAATACATGAACAAAGTCAGTAACTGAAGACTGCAGGTATAATACAACATTTCAGACTAGATATAGCCAACAAGTGCCTGGCTGGGACTTGAACCCAGGCTGCCCAGAATACCATTCTGATGGTGCTACCAGCTGCACCATCAAGGCAATATGCATACCGTACTCTTGTGATTAAAAATAACACAGCATTCTAAACTGGGTACAGCGAACAAGAGCTTTAGCTGGGACTTGAAATACCTTTCCGATGGTGCTACCAGCTGCACCACCAAAGCAATATGCACACTGCACTCTCGTGATTAAAAATAATACAGCATTCCAAACTGGATACAGCCAACAGAATGTCATGAAAAACATAGAGAACAGTGCGGTAACAAACACGTGCCAAATAGTAAACAAGGACGAATAAACAACTGTAAGAAAAATCATAAACCATCACAAAAACTAAACAAGGGGCTATGGCAAGAATAATGTCCATTTACATAAGCTAGCTTTAGTTCCAGGTATAAAAATTGTGCCAGTTTAAATGCAAGCACAGACATATGACTTGGGCAGATACTCTGTATTATACTCAGTTATTCAGGCAAGTAAAAGGCTTATAGCCCATAGAACTTGTCTCCCCTTTTGAGGTGCATGATACCATATTATGTACATAACAGGTAGGTGTCTAGTCTTTTTTTAAAATCCTCTATGCTTCCTGACACTATTATATCAACTGGAAGTTTATTCCACAGGGGAATAATTCTCTGAGTATAGAACTTTCTTCTTAGATTTCTCTTGGGGTGGGCTAGTTTCCATTGTTTAGTATGGCATCTTAAATTTATTTCCCTATTTGCTGGCACTAAGTCAAGGCTAGCCAACAATTCCTCATCTTTGCTCATCTTATACATAAGTAGCAAGCTGCCTCTCTGTTTTCTCTGCTCAAGTGAATATAGCCCTAAACTTGTTAGTCTCTCCTCATATGTCAGGTGTTCCAGTCCTGAGATCATTTTAGTTGATCTCTGTTGCACCCTCTCCAGCAGAGCCACATCTCTTCTCAGATATAGTCAGAGTTGAGGTAGCAAGTGATTTTTGTTTTCTCAGAAGAAGCCAGAAGGGGAAGGAAACATATTCATTTCAGTGCTTTTCAGTAACTGGTAATTGCTATTTTTGTTATTAAACTTAGATTGTGGGCTTTTAGTGACACTGTTTTTGGGCTGTTGAAAATGTAAAATGTAGTGGTGGTGTATTTCTTTGCTGTCTTTAATTGCTGCAACTTTAGTCTTGGCTTGTCTGACTTGCCCTGTAGTCTGGGGTGAGGGGTGCTAATTGTCTTGCCTCTGACCTCAGCTACATGATAACTGGAGGTGGGGTTTAGTCAGAGTTGAGGTAGCAAGTGATTTTTGTTTTCTCAGAAGAAGCCAGAAGGGGAAGGAAACAAATTAATTTCAGTGCTTTACAGTAACTGGTAATTGCTATTTTTGTTATTAAACTTAGATTGTTGGCTTTTAGTGACACTGTCATTTCTTTGCTGTCTTTACTTAGAATTGTTTTTGGGCTGTTGAAAATTTAAAACGTAGTGGTGGTGTATTTCTTTGCTGTCTTTTCTTGCTGCAAATTTTTGGCCCCCCCCCTCCCTTCCCCAACTCTTAATTATATGCCCTGTTAAATCTGATTGATAGGAGCTAAACACAGGGGATAGTAGGGGGTGTGGAGTAGGAGGAGCATAAGGGAAAGAAGCCCACCCTCAGCACGACAAGTGTTTTGACTCATTTATTTATTTTATTTTTTAAAAGAAAAGTATCTGAGGATTAGTGGCGGGATTTTTAGGACAGTAAATTAATAAAAAGGGAACTAGGAGAGCTTCAGTAACAGACAAGTAGTGGAATAGCAGTATAATTGCAGTATAATGTGGGGAGTGGTGCAATGCAGTGGCTGCGGGGCAGCCATATTCAGGCAGACCTTCTGGACACTGAGGTGCTGCCCTATCTGCATGCATCTCTCTGGACTGTGGGATGAGGTAGCCAGACTCAGAATGGAAGTAAACTGGGTCAGGAGTACCATCACCCCTATCCAGAGACCACCCAGTCCAATATCACTGCCTCAAAGGATGCCGAGAACGAGGAGCACTTGGATGACAGTGGGCTCAGGGCGGGTTAAGACGGTCAGGCAGAGGCACATCTCGGATCCTATTCCACTCAAGAACTCATATGCCACACTGGCAAATGGGAGCAACCAAACAGAGGTACCCAGAGAAGTGGAAGGAAAGGATGTGGAGGTTAGCCAAGGAGGTGACCTCAGTGGGGAGAGCAGTGGACCCCAGAGGAGGAGGAGGAGGAGGAGGAAGCGAATCCTGGTGGGGGACTCCATCATAAGAGACATCCAGCTAGGAACACAGGAGAGGGAAGACAGGGAGGTGAGGTGCCTACCAGGTGCCACGGCATGGAGGGATGGAAGGAAGATCCTGGGGATCGCTGGGAAGGCAGGACGGGAGGGTGAGCTGGATGGCATTATCCACCTAGATACTCATGACCTGGCAAATGGGGAGCAAAAGGAAGTTCAGGAAGAGTTTAGGAAATTGGGGAGGGGTCTCAAGCAAGTAGCTACTTCTGTCACCTTCTCAGAAGTACTACCTGCAAGAGGCATGGGAGAGCATAGGGGTGCATGAACCAGGAACTTTAACTCGTGGTTGAAGAACTGGTGCTGTGAGGAAGGGTTTGGATTCACTGGTGACTGGGGACCCACCTGGAGGGATGGAGGTTTGTTCAAGCCTGACGGCCTGCATCCATCCTGGAGGAGAATCCAAGCACTCAATGATAAGTTTAAATGCTACATTGACAAGCATTTAAACTAGCCAAGGGGGGGTGGCAGACCAGCAAGGAGGGTACCTACTTGCTCACTCCCCACAGCTAGCAGTGGAATCAGTGAACTGGAGGAGTGGATATCTCAACAAAACAGTGTGCAAAAGATGGAGATTAGCGCCCAAGAGGTGGATAGGCAGAAAAGGGCCAAAAATCAGCAGAAGGGCAGACAGCAAGGAGAACCAGGGATAAAGGACAACCAGGGAAGGGGCTGGAGTAGAACAGCTAAACAGTCTAGGGAGGTCAAATCATGAAAAGTCATGTGTGCCAATGCCAGGAGCCTTAGCAACAAGATGGAAGATCTGGAGGCTGTCATGGTGCAGTCAGATCTGGACATTGTGGCCATCCCAGAAACCTGGTGTAATGATAACCATGACTGGGAGATGGCCATTCCTGGCTACAACATATTCAGAAGAGACCGGGCAGGTAGGAAGGGAGGAGGAGTGGCACTGTATGTGAAAAATGACATAAGGGCCACAGAGATCCAGGAGGAACAAAATGGGGGAGAGATACCGTGAGTTAAGCTGGAAAGGAAAATGGGGCCAGCCATCCACACAGGTGTGGTCTATAGACCACCAGCCCAGGAGGAAGAAACAGATAGGGAGCTGATGCTAGCCATCCAAAGGATGGCAGACAAGGGTGAGGTAGTACTGGTTGGAGACTTCAATATTCCAGACATGGACTGGAGCATCCCAGCAGCAGCATCAACTAGGAGCAGATTTATCCTGGACTCCTTTCAGGGTGCCTTCCTCAAGCAACTGGTCATGGAACCAACTTGGCAGAAGGCAATACTGGACCTTGTGCTCACAAACAGGGACAGTGTGATGGGGGTAACAGTGGGTGAGCACCTGGGGAACAGTGACTACCAGTCACTGTGGTTTGAAATCACAGAAGGAGCAGAACCAAACCACACAAAACACGATCCTGGATTTTAGGTGGGAGACTTTGGGAAAATGGGAAATACTTGAAAGAGGCATTAAGGGAAGGGCAGGAATCAGGGGTTGAGAAACAGTGGGCAGTATTTAAAATGGGGATTACAAGAGCAACAGAATTATGCATTAAGCAGGTTAGCAAGAGGAAAAGGAAGAGGAGCCATTATGGTTTTCCAAAGAGGTAGCAAAGAAAGTGAAAGCCAAGAAGATTGCATTCAGGCAATACAAAAAGACACAGGCAGAAGGGGATAGGGAGAAGTACCAGGAGAAGCAAAGGGAGGCAGGGAGGTCAGTAAGGGAAGCCAAAGCTCAGACAGAAGAGCACATTGCAAAATCAGTGGGTAGAGGGGACAAAACCTTTTACAGGTACATAAGTGAAAAAATAAAGGCAAAGGGAGGGATAGTGAGACTGAAGAGGGAGGATGGGGGCCACGTGGAGGATGACAACAGTAAAGCTGACATACTGAACAGGTATTTCTGCTCAATCTTTACTGAGGAAGAGGAGGGTAATGGGTCCGATGGAAGTACAAGGGAGGAGAATGGTGCAGAAATGGACACAAGTCCCTTTACACCAGAAAGGGTCCTGAAGGAACTGGAAGTAATAAGAGTTGATAAAGCAATGGGGCCAGATGGGGTGCATCCCAGGGTCCTTAAAGAACTAAGAGAGGTGGTGGCTGAACCTCTGGCTATCCTGTTTAGCCAATCACTGGAAACAGGGCAGGTACCCAAAGACTGGAGGACAGCAGATGTAGTCCCCTTATACAACAGTGGGAACAAAGAGGAAGTGGGGAACTACAGACCAGTCAGCCTCACCTCAGTAGTGGGGAAGATCATGGAAGCACTACTGAAGGAGAGGTTGGTGGAACATCTGGTTGTCAATGGACTGCAGGACCCAAGGCAGCATGGTTTCACCAGGGGGAGGTCATGTCAGACGAACCTCGTTGAATTTTTTGACTGGGTGACTAGGGAGATGGATCAGGGGAGGGCAGTGGACATGGCGTATCTGGACTTCAGCAAGGCCTTTGACACTGTGCCACATAGAAGACTATTGCACAAACTAGGGAATATGGATGTGGGCAGGACAGTAGTGTGGTGGGTAGGTAACTGGCTGGGCAGCAGGACACAGAGGGTGGTGGTAAATGGCTGTCACTCCACAGAGGGAAGAGTGACTAGTGGGGTACCACAGGGATCAGTGCTGGGACCGGTCCTATTCAACATCTTCATCAGTGACATTGCATGCAGGACCTAGAAGGCAGAATTTCACTGTTTGCTGATGACACAAAGCTCTGTAATAGAGTAGACACACCAGAGGGTGTAGACAGAATGAGAAGGACCTGCAGCAACTTGAAGAATGGTCAGGGGTTTGGCAGTTGAAATTCAATGCAAAGAAGTGCAAGATAATGCATATGGGGCACAAAACCTCTGGCACAATACATCAGTTGGGGGGTGAGGATATAGCATGCACCAAGCAGGAAAGGGATCTTGGGGTTATCATCTCTGATGACCTCAAGGTAGGGAAACAGTGTGACAAGGCAGCAGGTAAAGCAAATATGATGCTGGGATGCATAGGCAGGGCATCACCAGCAGGAAAAGGGAGGTCATAATTCCACTATACAAGACATTAGTGAGGCCCCATCTGAAGTACAGTGTACAGTTCTGGAGTCCTTACCTACGTAAGGACATAGACAGGGTAGAGGAGGTTCAGAGGAGGGCAACAAAGATGGTACATGGATTGCATCACAAGTCCTATGAGGACAGGTTGAAGGAATTGAATATGTACTCCCTGGAGGAGAGGATGGAGAGAGGGGACATGATAGAGACATACAAGTATCTTACAGGGAGGAACAGGGTGCAAGAATACACTATTTTTAAGCGAAAAAGATGTTCCAGGACTAGAGGTCATGGGATGAAGTTGAAGGGAGGACGATTCAGAGGAAATGTGAGGAAGAATTTCTTCGCAGAACGAGTGGTGGACAAGTGGAACACCCAGACAGAGGAAGTGGTGGGGGCTGAAACAATCACGGGATTTAAGAATGCATGGGATAGACACAAAGGAATTCTAGAAGTCAGGGGTAAGGGGCAATAGAGTTCTAGGAAGTCATAAACTGAAGTTACAAACTCAAATGGGAAGACTAGGTGGGTGACACTGTCTATGTATCTATGATATGGGCTTCACAAAGGACTGCAATAATCCATATAAGGTCTAACAAAATCTCCGTATAATGGCAAGAGGCGTGATTTGTGTCTTGTTGTGAAAGTTCTCCTAATTGCCCCAATAATCCTATTTGTTGTATTTACCACCCCAATACAATGATCAGTAAAAGACAGGTAAGTTTTTATAAGAATTCACAGATCTTTTCCTTTTTCAGCTGTTTTTAAACGGTTTATTATTTAATATATATCTATTTCTTCTGTTTTTAGCCCCAAAATGCATAACTATACATTTGTCAATATTAATTCCATTTTATTTCTACTAGCCCATCCTTCCAATCTTATTAAATCCTGCTGTAATAATGCTGATGATCTCAAAAGGTACACTGAACCTCTAATAAGTCACACTAGAGCGAATCTCAGAAGGAACAGAGTTTCAAAGTCTAGGTGCACAACTAGCAAATGCATAATTGGTTTGACATTTGGGTGTGGATAAATGGGCATGCTTTTGAGATCTCAGTGAATTAAAGAGCAAGGATAAGGAGAGAAGCCAGAAATGCAGGGGGTTGTGCCATACATTTAGATAGGTACAAGAAAATTAAGACCAACCCTGAATCTCTGCTTTGTAGTTGTACTTTGAAGCAACCTGAAAATATTCTACATATGGTTTTATTCTGTCCAAACTACTTGAAACCCACTACCAAAATCCTAGGGATAATTCTTGCTAAAATGTATGCAATAATAACAATTCATTCACAAAACTTGGATCTTACTCTTAGGGTGGGATATTCAAAGCAGTTGCGCATTGCACAACTGGGTTGCACATGTGCAACTGTGGAAATGTGCCAGAGAGCGATATTCATCGGCAGCAAGTGCACAGCGCGAGTGGCAGTGCACCAATGCACAATGGGAATGTATGCATGCGCAAAGGGTGATGGGCATAGCACTTGAATATGTGGCACAGTGCGATTTTCAACACCGGACCAATGGCGCAAATAGCAGCTGTGTGGAGCAGACTTGAGCCTATAAATACAGGGAGCAAGTAGGAGGAGAGCGCTTGCGCCAGAGGGGAGCAGGACAGAGGGAGACAGACAGGCCATCAGACCACACCATAGGGGACAAGAAGAGAGAAACAGACAGAGACAGGGGCAGAGAGGGAGTGACAGTGTGTGAGAGAGTGAGTGAGTGAGTGAGTGAGAGTGTGACAGACAGGGAGGCGATGGTGGGTGGGTGTGGGTGTGCCTGGGCAAGATACAGTGGCACCAGGCCCTAACAGGGGTGACACAGGCACCCACAGGGGTGGGAGACAGAGACCACAGGCAAAGGACGGCCAGACACGGGCAGGGTACACAGGTGTGGGCCCTGCAGAGCAGCACACACAGCCACACACAGCCGGGTGGGCCTGTGGAGCCGGATGCCCAGGGGAGACAGGACAATAGGGGCCATGGTGAATGCCACATTCCAGATGGAGGCCGTAATGAGGGGTGTAGGGAGGCAGGAGGCAGGGCAGCTTGGCCATGGAAGGGCCAGTCTGCGCTACACCCAGAACAGGTGGTACTGACCCTGCATCAGCTATGAGACCTACGCTGACACCGAGGTCATGGGCCAGTACCAACTGAACCAGGCAATTCTGAGGCAGCTCTGTGAGCTGTGCAGTGAGGAGATGCAGGCACCCACTAGACGGAGCCACACCCTGACAGTGGAGACAAAAGTAACAGCTGCAATGTGCCTGCTCACCACGGGCACCTTCCAGAGACCAACAGGGGACACCACAGGCATAACCCAGTCAGCTGCATCATGTCTCTTCACACATATCCTCAATGCCCTGCTGCCACATGCTGCAGAATACATCCACTTCCCCAGCACACAGGCAGACCGTACAGCAAACATGCAAGAGTTCTACAGGGTAGCACGTATGCCTGGTGTGCTAGGGGCCATCGACTGCACCCATGTCAGCATCCACATGCCACTTGGTCCGGAGGGGGTAGCCTACATTAACAGAAAGAGCTACCCCAGTATCAACTGCCAGGTGGTGTGCAATGTCAGGGGGTGCATAATCAATGCCTGTGCCACACACTCTGGAGGAGCACATGATGCCTTCATCTGGCACAGCTCAGCACTGTGCCACAGGTTTGAGAGTGGGGACATCCCAACCGGTCACCTAGTAGGTGAGTATGCCAAGACCACGGGCAGCAGGGTACAACAGGGTATGGGGGGGCGGCCAGGGTAGGGGCACCACAGAGTGCAGCTGGGAAGGGCAACAGGCACAGCAACTGAGGACACCAAGTTAACCATATCTCCATCCATACAGGTGACAGTGGCTTTCCACTTGGGCCCTGGCTGATTACACCCTACCAGTGCCTGTCGTCCTCTGTGGAGGAGCAGTACAATGAGGCACACACCAGCATGTGGAACATCATTGAGTGTGCCTTTGGTCTGCTGAAGGCACGATTCCATTGTCTGCACAGGTCTGGCGGTGCCCTACAGTACAGCCCCTCGAAGGTCTGTGACCTATTCCAGGCCTGCTGCATGCTGCACAACATGGTCACTGACCATGGGATAGCTGTTGAGGTCGATGAGGGGAACAGCAGTGGGGATGATGCGGCCAATGGGCCACGTGGCAGTGGGCAGCCCCCCGCCGGATGGAGGGATCCCTGGCAGACTAGGATGGCACACCAGCACAGGGACACAGTAGCAGAGGAGCACTATGGCACACGCAGGTAGGTGGACAAACACCCATGTAGGGGATGGCCACAGTGGTAAGACACACAGGCATGTGTGGGCATGCCCTGCAGCCTGCACAGATGGGTGAGGGGCATGGGCAGCCGTGGGGCCATTCCACATGGCCACACGCATCAACATGCAGCACAGCACACCCAAACCCACACACACCCTCACCCACACACACCCACACCCACACACATACACTGGCACCCACAGGCATGCACCCAGGCGCTAGCACCTGGCTTGGATGAGATGCATAACACTGGTGCACAGGTGCATCTGGTGCTGTGGTGGCATCATCACGCACATGCCACACAGACCAGTGGCCGGGCAGGTGCGCACACAGCCAGTGTGTGGCACAGTCCACGGATGTCATGTCCGTGGCTTGCACATGCACACACAATGCCCATGTGCACACAGAGCGGTGGCAGCAGACCGCGGACAGGGTGGCGGGCACATCAGGTCCACCATGCAGTCACACAGCTGCCATGGACATGTGGATGGCCTCGCTGTGGCCACCCAGCAGACCCAGGCTGCGCAATGGCCACAGAGGGTGTCTGCGACTGTCCCCTAGGGGTGGTACTGCAGGAACATGACTGTGTCCTTGCAGGGGTCTGCAGGCTCCCAAACACACCTGCACCGGGCGTCCTTGGGATGCCAACAGCGGATTCCGGTGTTGACGCCTAGGGGATCTCAAAACGCCATGACCATGGGGTGGACAACGCACTCTGCGGGGTCTGTGTCGGCTGGCCGTGCCCCATGACAGCCAGTGGGGCAAGGCCGACTGTGACCACAGTGGCAAGGTGATCCAGGGCCGTGGTCGTGTCCTCCCACTGGTGATTTATGGCCTCCTGGACCTGCGCAAAGCCCCTTTCACTGTGGAATCACAAGCATCTGTTTTGCTCAACTCAGGCTTAAATAGCCTCTAAGTCCCACACTAAGGTGTAACATAGCAGGGACTAAGAAAAATTATCTAAGAATGGAGTAACCTACAACAGAGCATGGGTCACTGAGCATTAATAATAATAACCTTTATTTATATGATGCTCTTCACTGAATACCAGAGCGCTGTACAATAAACTACAATTAAAACTATGAAACACTAAAATACATTTTCAATATATAAATACAATTCAAAACTAGAAGTCCAATTACAAGACGGCACTAAAAGCAAGTTCAAATAAATACGTTTTTAAGGCAGTCTTAAAGCTCTCCACTGTCAAGCACTCACATATCCGACAAGGCAGAGAATTCCACAGGGTTGGGGCTGTAAATAAAAATGCCCGTGAACCAGATGTTTTTAATCGTACCATGGGAATCTCCAGCAATCCCTTGTCGGTCGAGCAGAGCAGTTGGAGGGGGCAATAAGGATGCAGGAGCTCTTGCAGGTAGCTCGGTCCCTGTCCATGCAGGGCTTTAAAGGTCAGTAAACTGACCTTGAAGGTGATCCACCACTGAATTGGCAGCCAGTGCAGTTTGCACAGCACAGGCATAATATGTCTGGATTGGGATGATCCAAATAGCAGCCTGGATGCAGCATTTTGCACCAGCTGCAAATGGCTGATATCAACCCCCTGAAGCCCTAGGTAAAGGGAGTTACAACAGTCCAGGCGCAAAGCCATAAAAGCATGGATCAAAGTTGGAAAGTCGCCAGACAGAACTAGGTGTTTAATCTGGGTGATATTCTTCAGATGATAAAAGGAGGACTTGACCATGGCTGACACCTGGGAATGAAGCGTGAGACCGTCATCAAGTAATATTGCCAGATTTCGCACCCATTCAGAGGTCAGTAACTGGGACCCTCCTAGCCAAAGCTCTGAGGGACAACCTATCCCCGACCCCTCTATCCACTACCAATACCTCAGTCTTACCGGAATTCAGCTTCAACCAGCTGGTATTCATCCAATCCTGGATTTCTGCGAGGCAGTTGTTAAATACCACGAGCGCACTATCCTGGTCAGGTGTGAAGGACAGGTAGAGCTGTGTATTATCTGCATGACAGTGAAACTTCAGCCCATACCTCCTTACAATGTCTTCTAATGGCAGCATATACACTGCAAACAACATGGAGGACAGCACGGAGTCCAGCGGCACCCCACACGGCAGAGAGAATGCTTCAGAAGAATAAATTCCTGAGATCACTCTGTGATCTGCCAGTGAGGGAGGAATGGAACCATCTGAGGACCATACCAGACAGGCCACAGATGACATGCAGGCATTTCAGCAGCACTGCATGATCCAAGGTGTCAAAAGCTGAGGAGAGATCAAGAAATACCAAGATGGCATGGGATTTCTGTTCCCTCGCAATCAGGAGATCATTGAGCACCCGAACCAGAGCAGTCTCAGTGCTATGCCTCTTACTAAAACTAGACTGGAGAGGACTGTAGATGTCATGGTTAGTAAGATGGCTCTCCAACTGCATCACCACGACCTTCCCAATAACCTTCCCTCAAAGGCAAGATTAGAGATCGGTCGGTAGATAGCAGGGCAATCTGGGTCAAGTAAAGATTTCTTGAGAAGGGGAGTCACCACTGTTTCCTTCAGGGAGCAAGGAAACTCACCCGTCTCTAGTGAACACCAGACTATCTCTGCAAGGACTGGGCCAATGACATCAATGCAGCCTAATAAAAGGTGAGTAGGGCCTGGATCCAAACTACAACAGGTCAGGCGCATATCCCTGAGAATCCACATGACATTGTCATTCTCCAACCATTTGAACTCCATCCAGCAAAGTCGAGGTGTAGCGACATTCCACTGACCACAGTCCCCCCCCCCAATAGGTTGAGCTGAATGGACCCTAGATCTGATGTCAGCAATCTTATCAGCAAAGCAGTGAGCAAACTCCTCACACTTTTCGTGAGAAAACGCTCTCCAAACTTGCAGACAGGCTGGACTGCACAGTCTGTCCATAGTTTGAAAGAGCTGAGCTGGTTGAGTCTGAGCTGCAGCAATCTCCCTGGACAGGAATTCTATCTTCTTACGGGAGATTGCGGACTGATAGTCTTTAAAATGTTCCATCATTCTAAGTCTGTCAGCATCCAGGCTGGTTTTCTGACAGCTACGTTCTAACCTTTGCCCCTCTCGCCTCAACTCCCGCATTGATCCAAGCCTGGGGGGGGGGGGGGCACAAGGCTGCAAGCCAAGTGACTTCAATCACCTAGGTGTGGATTTATGCTCAGTAAACCTATACACTGGAGTGGGTTAATCCACTTATAAAATGGGCAACTTTATTTTAGAGGTTTACCTAAATAAATAGTAAAAAAACACTGTTTACCTGCATTTGTAATAAAGTAGTTCTTCCGCCTAATGAGTTTATACATCTAACGATGCTGTACTTGTAGTTCTCCACTAGGTAGATTTGTCCTAATGAGGATGCAATAGTTGTAGTTTTTTACATGTTTCTCTGGTGGAGTGATCTAAAAAGGTCACTTTACACTGCTGTCTCTTAGGATTTTGTATTGCAGCAGGGCAGGTTTCATTTTCTTTATGTTCCCTGGTTTGTCACTTTACAGTGGGCCCTGCATTAGGGTCCCAATGGCAAGAGACACAAATGGGTGAGCATGCACCACGTGATCACTGACATTTCATTATCCTGATCATGCCTTCATCAGAGCTCTGAGGAAGGTGTGGTCAGGATGCCAAAACATCAGTGATCACGTGATGCATGCTCAAGCACTCACCTGTTTGTGCCCATTGCTACTGGGGCCCTAATAAAGGGCTCATTGTAAATTTAAAGGTAAAGCAGAGACAATGAAACTTCAATGTACATTAGGCAAATGAGCCATGAAGTAAGGTTTTTGTCTTTGCTTCTTGTGTAAACGTGGATGTATGAATGGCACTGTAGATTGTGGAAGATGTAAATACATGGTTTGATGAGAAAAGCAAAGTCTCCTGACTCTTTCTTTAGTGTGCTAATAGACTCTTCATACTTTAACTATCTGATTGGTAGTATGGCCGCAATTAATTATATATATTTGTATATATACAAATCTGAAAGTGAACAAGGCAGTGGGGCCAGATGGGGTACATCTAAAGATTTTGAAGGAACTTAGAGAGGTGCTGGCTACACCACCGACAGTCCTGTTCAACCACTTAGCTCATTGGAAACAGGAGTGGTTCCAGTGGACTGTCGGAGGATAGATGTAGTCCCACT